>JACEFO010000718.1:0-2696129 GCA_015342445.1 Digitaria exilis | reverse complement strand
AGGTCGCAAATTGGGGGAATTCGTGCCTACTCGGCATTTCACGAGTTATGAAAGTGCAAGAAAGGATACTAAATCCCGTCGTTAACTGAATTCAGAATAGAAAGATTCAGAATAAACAAAGAAATACCCAATATCCTGTTGGAACAAGATATTGGGTATTTCTGGCTTTCCTTCTTTCAAAAATTCCTATATGTTAGTAGAAAAACCTTATCCATTAAGAGATGGAACTTCAAGAGCAGCTAGGTCTAGAGGGAAGTTGTGAGCATTACGTTCGTGCATTACCTCCATACCAAGATTAGCACGGTTGATGATATCAGCCCAAGTATTAATAACGCGACCTTGGCTATCAACTACAGATTGGTTGAAATTGAAACCATTTAGGTTGAATGCCATAGTACTAATACCTAAAGCAGTGAACCAGATCCCTACTACAGGCCAAGCAGCCAAGAAGAAGTGTAAAGAACGAGAGTTGTTGAAACTCGCATATTGGAAGATTAATCGACCAAAATAACCGTGAGCAGCCACAATATTATAGGTCTCTTCTTCTTGACCAAATTTGTAACCCTCATTAGCAGACTCATTTTCAGTGGTTTCCCTGATCAAACTAGAGGTTACCAAGGAACCATGCATAGCACTGAATAGGGAACCGCCGAATACACCAGCTACACCTAACATGTGAAATGGATGCATAAGGATGTTGTGCTCTGCCTGGAATACAATCATAAAGTTGAAAGTACCAGATATTCCTAAAGGCATACCATCAGAGAAACTTCCTTGACCAATAGGGTAAATCAAGAAAACAGCAGTAGCAGCTGCAACAGGAGCTGAATATGCAACAGCAATCCAAGGGCGCATACCCAGACGGAAGCTAAGTTCCCACTCACGACCCATATAACAAGCTACACCAAGTAAGAAGTGTAGAACAATTAGCTCATAAGGACCACCATTGTATAACCATTCATCAACAGATGCAGCTTCCCAAATTGGGTAAAAATGCAATCCGATCGCCGCAGAAGTAGGAATAATAGCACCAGAGATAATATTGTTTCCATAAAGTAAAGAACCAGAAACAGGCTCACGAATACCATCAATATCTACTGGAGGAGCAGCGATGAAGGCGATAATAAATACGGAAGTTGCGGTCAATAAGGTAGGGATCATCAAAACACCGAACCATCCGATGTAAAGACGGTTTTCGGTGCTAGTTATCCAGTTGCAGAAGCGACCCCACAGGCTTGTACTTTCGCGTCTCTCTAAAATTGCAGTCATGGTAAGATCTTGGTTTATTCAAATTGCAAGGACTCCCAAGCACACATATTAACTAGAAAGAATATAGATAATAGAAGGCTTGTTATTTAACAGTATAACATAGTCTATATACCAATGTCAACCGAGCCAGCCCCAACGATTGGGTTTCCATATAACTTAATTTACCAAACCGAAAAATTTTGGGAATGAAGTGAGTAAAAATTCAAAACTCAGATTGCTCCTTTCCATTTTCCATATGGGTTGCCCGGGACTCGAACCCGGAACTAGTCGGATGGAGTAGATAATTCTTCCTTGTTACAATAAAAAAAACCCCTCCCCAAATCGTGCTTGCATTTTTCATTGCACACGACTTTCCCTATGTAGAAATAGCCAATTTCTATTCCGAAGAGGAAGGCTACTAATTCATTTATTTAATTAGTAAATAGATTCACCTACTATGGAACATTTCAGAATGGAAAATATGCAAGTTTTATCTTGATATCGACCTTTTCAAGTTTATTAGTTTTGTCTAATGATTAATTAAGAGTAAGAGAATTCACCAGGTCATTGATACGGATAATATCCAAATACCAAATACGATCACTATGTGATCCATTGAAAGAAAAGTGCGTTGTTTTAGTGAACATCAAAGAAAAAACTTGCTCTTCTTCCGTAAAAAATTCTTCTAAAAATACCGAACCCAATCGTTGCATACAAGTTCGTACCGTACTTTTATGTTTACGAGCTAAAGTTCTAGCACATGAAAGTCGAAGTATATATTTTAGTCGATACAAAGTCCGTTTTTTCGAAGATCCACTATGATAATGAAAAAGATTTCTACATATCTGACCAAAACGATCAAGAATATCCCAATCCGATAAATCGGTCCAAACGGGTTTACTAATAGGATGCCCCGATACAGTACAAAATTGAGCTTTTGATAAGGATCCAACGAGCGAAGTCGCAGGGACTGTGGTATCTAATTTTTTCATTCGAGTATCTATTAGAAAAGAATTCTCCAGCATTTGATTCCTTACTACCAAAGTATTTATTGGTACACTTGAAAGGTACCCCAGAAAATCGAAGCAAGAGTTTGTTAATTGGTTTAGACGCATCCTTTGTGGTTGAGTCCAAAAAGAGAAAAAATATTGCGAGAAATTGAGAATGTAAGATTTCCATTTCTTCTTCAAAAGAAGAGTTCCTTTTGATGCAAGAATAGCCTTTCCTTGATATCGAACATAATGCATAAGAGGATCCATAAAGAACCATATGGTTTTCCGAAAAAACCCTGGGTACATTACCCAAAAATGTTCCATCTTCCCAGAAAAGTGGATTCGTTCCAGAAAGGTTTCAGAAGATGTTAATCGTAAGCAAGAAGATTGTTTACGAAGAAACAACAAGAAAAATTCATATTCTGATACATAAGAGTTATATAGGAATCGAAATAGTCTTTTATTTTCTTTTTTCAAAATAAAAATAGATTTCATTGAAGTAATAAGACTATTCCAATTCGAATAATAGTTGAGAAAGAATCGCAATAAATGCAAAGACGGAACATCTTGAATCCGGTATTCCAGGAGTTGAACCAGGATTTCTAAGTGGATAGGATAGGGTATTTCTATATGTAATAGATAATGTAAATGCAAAAATTTGTCTTCTAAAAAGGGAAATATTGAATGAATAGATTGTAAATTTTGAAATTTTGGTATTTGTTTTTCTCCCGGACAAGATAGTTGCCCTAGCGAGAGTGGGATTTCTACAACGATTGCAAACCCCTCAGATAGAATCTGAGAATAAAACTCAGAATAAAAAGAATTGCTGTGATCCAACAATCGATCTTGGTTAGGCTGATTAACCGAATTAATCCAAAAATTCTGCTGATACATTCGAATAATTAAACGTTTCACAAGTAGTGAACTAAATTTCTTGTTATTACAACCAAAAATTTCCACGGGTTCGGCACCATTTAATCCACAATCATGGGCAAATGCATAAATATATTCCTGAAAGAGAAGTGGGTAGACAAAGTATTGTTGACGAGATTTCTGTTTTTCTGAATACCCTTCGAATTTTTCCATTTGTATTTCTACTTGAATCAGAGAAAAAAAGCATTTCTCGGTTTATCAAATGATGATACATAGTGCAATATGGTCAAAACAAGGTGTTGCATAATACAAACCCTGGAAAGAAAGGGAGTCTAATCCATAGATCTTTTTCCGCTCCTTTTCTATCCAATTAGTTTATGTTTGTTCTAATTACAAAACAAACAAGAACTAATCTTTTATTTTTGCAGGCCAATCGCTCTTTTGACTTTGGAATACAGTTTCTTTATCAATATACTGTTTCTTTTACACATTCAATTCATAACATCCCTTTTCAATCCATAATCAAAAATAATTAGGATTTCTAAAAAAAAAAAGTAAAGGGTCCACTCATAGGAAAACCTAACCTTTCCCCGCATCAGGCACTAATGTATTTTTAACGTCTAATTAGATCGGGGAATCCTTCCAATTATGAAGTTAAGCTCGTTGCTTTTTATTTTACCAGAATTAGAGCCAGGCTCTATCCATTTATTCACTAGACCCGGAAAATAGGAAATTTTTTATTCAACAAAAAAAAAAAAAGAAATTGATTTTATTACGACATGCTATTTTTTCCATTCATTACCTTTGAGGATCAGTCGCGGTCTTCTAGACTCTACCAAGAGTCTGGACGAATTTGTTGCTTCATCCAAATGTGTAAAAGATCATAGTCGCACTTAAAAGCCGAGTACTCTACCATTGAGTTAGCAACCCAGATAAAATAGGATTTCTTAGATACAATCGAAATAAAAAAATCTTCTACGTCTCTGAAAGTACATGCAAGGGGGGCAACCCTATTATTTGAGCGAAGTGTAGACAGAAATACCTAATATGGAGTGACGATAAAGAGACCCAGCTATCTACAAATTCTATTTGTTCAATAGACCTTTGTCAATGGAAATAGAATACTTAGATACAAAAAGGAAATAAAATAAAGACTTTTGTTGGATTGGCACGACATAAATGCAGCAAAAAAAAAAATAGGACTAAGAAAGAGGCAAATTGTGTCTAAATAATTAAGGGGTACCAGCGACCCTCTCCTACTTTTTTATTCATTTAGTTCTTCAATTAACTCAAAGTTCTTTCTTTATCTTTAAAGAATTCTGCCTTCCTTAAAATATCATAAACAGTTCTTGTAGGTTGAGCACCCTTTTCAAGGAAATAGAGAATAGCTGGAACATTTAAACAAGTTTGATTCTTTATTGGATCATAAAAACCCACTTTTTGAAGATCTCTTCCTTCTCTTCGAGATCGAACATCAATTGCAACGATTCGATAGATAGCTTATTGGGATAGATGTAGATAAACAACCCCTCCCCTAGAAACGTATAGGAGGTTTTCTCCTCATACGGCTCGAGAAAATGATTCTAATTTCTGTCTATAATACAAGTAGATAGAAATTAGATTATGACTTGCATGAATTTCCTTAAAGAAAAGAAAAAACATATTTCATTTATACTCAGGACTCAAGTTGGCTAATTTTGACTAACAGACTTCAAAAACCCTTCGAAATTTTTTGAGTCGTCTCTAAACTATTTTCTTTATCTCATCTCGAACAAATTGACTTTTATTCCTTATTCTGATCTAATTCTATTGTTGAGACGGTTGAAAATTGTGTTTACTTGTTCCGGAATCCTTTATCTTTGATTTGTGAAATCCTTGGGTTTAGACATTACTTCGGGAATTCCTATTCTTTTTTCTTTCAAAAGAGTAGCAACATACCCTTTCTTTTTTCTTATTTCCTTCGATAAAGCATTTCACTCTTCTATTCTATAGAAATCAAATATGAACAATTGATTCAGATAGACTTTTAATCTTTCCAATCTTCCAAAATTGGACTTTTTTCTTTTTTGATTTCTATGGATAGACTTACAAAGTTGGCCTAATTTATTAGTTTTCACTAACCCTAGATTCTTTCCCTTGATAAAAAAGAAATTCTGTCTTCTCGAGCTCCATCGTGTACTATTGACTTACAAACAACCCAGCGCAAATTAGGTTCGGGACGAATAGAACAGACTATGTCGAGCCAAGAGCATTTTCATTACTATGGAAAATGATGGATAGCAAAATCCACAATCGATCATGTCCTTCAAGTCGCACGTTGCTTTCTACCACATCGTTTTAAACGAAGTTTTACCATAACATTCCTCTAATTTCATTGCAAAAAGGTATCGAGAATTGATCCAATATGGAAGGAATCATGAATAGTCATTGCTTTTCTATCCAAATTTAAACTTGCTATCTATGGAGAAATTTGGATAAAAGAAATAAGTATTTATGGGGAACACTCTGCAAAGATCCAATTTATTTAAACTCATATTCTATCATATGAATGAAACATAGTTCGAAAAAGAGGAAGAAAATAGTTTGCTTAAGACTTATTTATTATTGAATTTCCATTCTCAACAGAGAACTCGAGATGATCAATTCTGAAATGAGAAGGATCGACTCTTCCCCAACAAATAAACTCTCAACCTCCAGTTGAATAAATTTAATTCATTAATATATTTTTGGTACCAAAAACAATTAACTATTAACGAAATAAGCTATGCCAATGAAAAGATTGGTAGTTTTGGGGTAGTTATAAAATTCTCATACTTCTTCGACTCGAATAACAAAAGAAAGAAATTTTTTTTTGTAAAGTAAAATTAAGGTCTTTCCTTTTACTTAATAGCATTCTTTCTTGTAGGTAAAAGAAAGAACTCAAAAGAAAAAAAAAAAGAAATAGGGGGATACTTCTTTCATATTGGGTGTCAAATGTATCCTATAAGAATTCCCACTTCATAGATACGGAGCATAAAGTTTATCTAAGAAGTTCAAATTTCAAAACACATAGTGAGTAATGAGTAGTAGGGGCATATCCTGAATGTGCCTGATAGACAAAAATTTTCATGAAAATAAAGATATTAAATTTGACTGGACTTGACTTGATACTTGATTTTTTTATTTTCTGAGAAAGAAACTGAATGCTTTGAAATGTATCTAATCTACGAGTTCCTAAAAGATAATTATTCTCTTTAATAAACTTTTTTTTGTGTCGTGCAGGGAAGAATACGATTCTATCTTCCGCTTCATCAGAAAGAATCTGGGACGGAAGGATTCGAACCTCCGAGTAACGGGACCAAAACCCGCTGCCTTACCACTTGGCCACGCCCCATTTCGTTTTATGCGATACTAATAAACACTAGTATTTTTATATATTATTCGTCAATCCCACTTCAATTACCTAAAAAACGAGGGATATTTTCTTGCTAGGATTCTAGACATGCGGATAATATAGAATCCAAAAAATGCATTGATCATTACATGCAATTCTATTAAGATATTATATGAAAGTCGAATTTCTTCCATTCTCATTTGAGAATGCGAATACAAGGAGGTATTTTGTGTCTGGGAAAATCCGAAGAAAAAAGGATTTAGAATCCACCTTTTCTTTTGCTTTTTTCCCTTAGAAAAATAACTCAATCAAAATCCTATTATCTACTCTACTCTACAAGAACGAAATGCTTGTTATGCCTAATATAGTGAATTTTACCTGTATCTGTTTGAATTCTGTTCTTTGTCCGATTAGCTTTTTCTTCGCCAAATTACCCGAAGCTTATGCCATTTTCAACCCAATCGTGGATGTTATGCCTGTCATACCTGTACTCTTTTTTCTATTAGCGTTTGTTTGGCAAGCTGCTGTAAGTTTTCGATGAAATCTTTTCTGTTCTGTCTGTCAAATTGAATGATGTATTTATTCCAAAAAAATAAAAAAAATGGATAAGAGCCGAGAAGTCTTATATTATGAACCTTCGATTCTAAAATTCAAATTCTTCTACATTGAATGTATAGCTGCAGCAATAAATTTGGATCAGCCTTTCTACCCCCTGCGCCTACGTTGTTGAGCAGGTACCTTTAGGTACCCACACAATACCTAAACAAATTTTTGATATTGATAAGAGTGCTTATTAGAAAGTAATTCTTGCAATTTTTTTTTAATTTATTTTTGCATTTTGAGGTCTCAAAATAAACAAAACCCATCCTAGTGGATCTGTGTGGTAAGGAAAAATGGGTAATCTATTCCTTAACAAAAAAAATCTTGGAGATTATGTAATGCTTACGCTCAAACTTTTAGTTTATACAGTAGTTATATTCTTTGTTTCCCTCTTTATCTTTGGATTCTTATCTAATGACCCAGGACGTAATCCCGGGCGTGAGGAGTAAAAATCCAAAATTTTGGGGAATTTTTTCTTACAAATTGGATTTATTTCGGACATTTATCTATGAGAAAATCCGGGGGTCAGAATTCCTTACAATTTGAAAGTCCCAAATGATCCGAGGGGGCGGAAAGAGAGGGATTCGAACCCTCGGTACAAAAAAATTGTACAACGGATTAGCAATCCGCCGCTTTAGTCCACTCAGCCATCTCTCCCCGTTCCAAATCGAAAGGTTTTCGTGATATGACAGAGGCAAGAAATAACGATTGCAAAAAATCCTTACTTTTTCTTTCATTTCAAAAGTGCATAAAAATTATATTGCCAATTCCATTTTAATTATATTCTTTTTTCTTAATGTTAATAATAATAAAAAAAAGAAGAAAATTCTTGTTTTTTCTTTCTCAAATTCAATATGGGCTGGGCTGACATGAGAGACAATCAGATATATTTTCTCTTCCGCGAGCAATTCCATATAGGATTTGTTAGAATAAAACAAGCAGGTTATAAAAATTATTTTTTTTTTATTTATCCACAAAGCAAAAAAGGCTCCTAGTAAACCCACAATAAAATTGGAAAGAAAGATAAAGTAAGTAGACCTGACCCCTTGGATGATGCCTCTATCCGCTATTCTGATATATAAATTCGATGTGAATGAAATTGGTGTATAAGCGGATTTTTTTTATTTCCTTAGACTTAGATCGCGCAAGAATTTTTCACTATTTACGATTTCATATTCTTGTTACTAGACATTCTATAGGAATAAGAATAAATCACAACTCTTTTCCGTTACACAGAAAAAGAGTTTCAAAAGTCAATTTTTCTTTTCAATATCTTTATTTTTTTTTTCAGAATCCTATTTTTTCTTTTTGTTCTTCCACCCATGCAATAGAGAACGAATGAGAAAAGAGGGATTATTTTTTCCTTAAAAGATAGGCTTTGAAATAGGAATCATGGAATAATGCTGAATTCAAATGTTTATTTCTTTATTTCTTAAGAAAAATTAATGGAATGAAATTCGTACGACCTTGGTTGTGACCCCATAGATAAAAATACAAAATTTCTATCTTCGAGACCATTGAAAAAGGGCATTGAACGAGAAAGAAATCGTCCAAAGATAATCAAACTATCGTATGCCCTGGAAGTAATATGAGGTGCTCGGAAATGGTTGAAGTAATTGAATAGGAGGATCACTATGACTATAGCCCTTGGTAGAGTTACTAAAGAAGAAAATGATCTATTTGATATTATGGACGACTGGTTACGAAGGGACCGTTTCGTTTTTGTAGGATGGTCCGGCCTATTGCTCTTTCCTTGTGCTTATTTCGCTTTAGGGGGTTGGTTTACAGGGACTACTTTTGTAACTTCTTGGTATACCCATGGATTGGCTAGCTCCTATTTGGAAGGTTGCAATTTCTTAACCGCGGCGGTTTCCACTCCTGCCAATAGTTTAGCACACTCTTTGTTGCTACTATGGGGCCCAGAAGCACAAGGCGATTTTACTCGTTGGTGTCAATTAGGTGGTTTGTGGACTTTTGTCGCTCTCCATGGGGCTTTTGCACTAATAGGTTTCATGTTACGTCAATTTGAACTTGCTCGGTCTGTTCAATTGCGGCCTTATAATGCAATTTCATTCTCTGGTCCAATCGCTGTTTTTGTTTCTGTATTCCTTATTTATCCACTGGGACAATCTGGTTGGTTCTTTGCGCCTAGTTTTGGCGTAGCAGCTATATTTCGATTCATCCTTTTCTTCCAAGGATTTCATAATTGGACGTTGAACCCATTTCATATGATGGGAGTTGCCGGAGTATTAGGCGCAGCTCTGCTATGTGCTATCCATGGGGCTACCGTAGAAAACACTCTATTCGAAGATGGTGATGGTGCAAATACCTTCCGCGCTTTTAACCCAACTCAAGCTGAAGAAACTTATTCAATGGTCACTGCTAACCGCTTTTGGTCCCAAATCTTTGGTGTTGCTTTTTCCAATAAACGTTGGTTACATTTCTTTATGCTATTTGTACCCGTCACCGGTTTATGGATGAGTGCTATTGGCGTAGTTGGCTTGGCTCTGAACCTACGTGCCTATGACTTCGTTTCCCAGGAAATCCGTGCAGCGGAAGATCCTGAATTTGAGACTTTCTACACCAAAAATATTCTTTTAAACGAAGGTATTCGTGCGTGGATGGCAGCTCAGGATCAGCCTCATGAAAATCTTATATTCCCTGAGGAGGTTCTACCACGTGGAAACGCTCTTTAATGGAACTTTCGTTTTAGCTGGTCGTGACCAAGAAACCACCGGCTTTGCTTGGTGGGCTGGGAATGCCAGACTTATCAATTTGTCCGGTAAACTACTTGGAGCTCATGTAGCCCATGCCGGATTAATCGTATTCTGGGCCGGAGCAATGAACCTATTTGAAGTGGCCCATTTCGTACCAGAAAAGCCCATGTATGAACAAGGGTTAATTTTACTTCCGCACTTAGCTACTCTAGGTTGGGGAGTAGGGCCGGGGGGAGAAGTTCTAGATACTTTTCCTTACTTTGTATCCGGAGTACTTCACCTAATTTCCTCCGCAGTCTTAGGCTTCGGTGGCATTTATCACGCGCTTCTGGGACCCGAGACTCTTGAAGAATCTTTTCCATTCTTTGGTTATGTATGGAAAGATAGAAATAAAATGACTACAATTTTAGGTATTCACTTAATTTTGTTAGGTCTAGGTGCTTTTCTTCTAGTACTCAAGGCTCTTTATTTTGGCGGCGTATATGATACCTGGGCCCCGGGTGGGGGGATGTAAGAAAAATTACCAATTTGACCCTTAGCCCCGGTGTTATATTTGGTTATTTACTCAAATCCCCTTTTGGGGGAGAAGGATGGATTGTTAGTGTGGATGATTTAGAAGATATAATTGGGGGACATGTATGGTTGGGTTCCATTTGTGTACTTGGCGGAATTTGGCATATCTTAACCAAACCCTTCGCATGGGCTCGCCGTGCGTTTGTATGGTCTGGCGAAGCTTACTTGTCTTATAGTCTAGGTGCTTTATCCGTTTTTGGTTTTATCGCTTGTTGTTTTGTCTGGTTCAATAATACGGCTTATCCAAGTGAGTTTTACGGACCCACTGGGCCAGAAGCTTCTCAAGCTCAAGCATTTACTTTTCTAGTTAGAGACCAGCGTCTTGGAGCTAATGTAGGGTCTGCCCAAGGACCGACAGGTTTAGGTAAATATCTAATGCGTTCCCCGACGGGAGAGGTTATTTTTGGAGGGGAAACTATGCGTTTTTGGGACCTTCGTGCTCCGTGGTTAGAACCTCTAAGGGGTCCCAACGGTTTGGACTTGAGTAGGTTGAAAAAAGACATCCAACCTTGGCAAGAACGACGTTCGGCCGAATATATGACCCATGCTCCTTTAGGCTCTTTAAATTCCGTGGGTGGCGTAGCTACCGAAATCAATGCAGTTAATTATGTCTCTCCTAGAAGTTGGTTAGCGACTTCCCATTTTGTTCTAGGATTCTTCTTTTTTGTAGGCCATTTGTGGCATGCAGGAAGAGCCCGAGCTGCTGCAGCAGGCTTTGAAAAGGGAATTGATCGTGATTTGGAACCTGTTCTTTACATGACCCCTCTTAACTAAGGTTTTTTATTTCTACCTGTTCTACTTTTTTTCTATTTCTGGCTCGGTTATTCCATCTAGCCGAGCCTTTTTATGAAAGCATGATATAAGGGTACAGAACAAAAAAAACATAGAAAGAAACAAATGTATTCAATAAACAAAAGGAGAGAGAGGGATTCGAACCCTCGATAGTTCCTAGAACTATACCGGTTTTCAAGACCGGGGCTATCAACCACTCAGCCATCTCTCCACAGCCCAATCCCTATTTTATTCCTACAAATAGAACATAGCTATATGAAATGATCTTCAAAAAACGAATAAAAATAAAGTAAATTCAAGGAAGAGTAGGGGGCCCTTCGGAGGTCGTGGAATGCTTTTCTTCTCCTCTTATTCCATATGGAATACAATGGGTTAAAATAAGAAGGAATAGGGGAATATTTGACCGTTTGCTCCAAAAAGAGGAGAAAATCTATCCTATTGAAAAAGAAATAATCCGAAATAGAAAGAACTTTTTTCAAATTAAATTCTTTATTAATCTTTTATTCCAAAATTCCCCCTAAAATCCAATTTCATTTTTCAATGGGGTTAGATGATCTAGTTCTTAATATTATTACTTTACTTAACTGACGACAAATTCCACAACAAATCTCTTGATTCGGAATTAGGAACTCATGTCCTGTCTGATGAATCTATTTTCTTTTACACTTTTGTATCTCACTCTATCTTGTTTTTTAGTATTATCTAAAATAACCGATGAATTATGAATTTTCCATAACTTAGGTAAGTGCTTTACCAACATATGTAGATAGATCGTACCTCTTTTTTTTATCCTCTCGAACAAATCGAAATGATTGAAGTTTTTCTATTTGGAATCGTCTTAGGCCTAATTCCTATTACTTTAGCGGGATTATTCGTGACTGCGTATTTGCAATACAGGCGTGGGGATCAGTTGGATCTTTGATTGAGTAATATTTCTTTTTTTATTGACCTCCTCTCTTTTCTGGTCTGGAGGAGGTCAAATTGGAGTTGCAATTCTACTTTGTTTTTTTTTATTTATTTTATTCTGTTTCGACATAAGATATATGGAATCACGCTCTGTAGGATTTGAACCTACGACATCGGGTTTTGGAGACCCGCGTTCTACCAAACTGAACTAAGAGCGCTTTCAAAACAAAAAAAAATCTTTTTCTACTCCTAACGTGTCTCACGTCCGTATAGCATCCACAAATTCAAGTTATACCCACTTTAATTGATCTCCCGCTACTGACCATAAAGAAGAGAGAACTAATAGGTAGGGATGACAGGATTTGAACCTGTGACATTTTGTACCCAAAACAAACGCGCTACCAAGCTGCGCTACATCCCTTTTCCAAATTGTTGTACAATGCCATTGTACATAATTCCTTTCTTGTTTTCCACATCGTAATTTTCTTTTATTTCTCTATCTATTAGGAAGAAGGGGTCATCTTTTTTAGGGATAGGAAAATCTCGTCTATTATGATTCATTCGATATATATATAGAATATTGATTTTGTTTTTTTTAGTTAGGAATTTCGTCTAAACAAAAGAAATACAAAGGATCTTGGGCAAGAGTATCTGATCATATATGTATTACAATATGAAAGGAGGATTTTCAATGCGGGATATAAAAACATATCTTTCTGTAGCACCCGTGCTAAGTACTCTATGGTTTGGGGCTTTAGCAGGTTTATTGATAGAAATCAATCGTTTATTCCCAGATGCTTTATCATTCCCTTTTTTTTAATTCTAGTTATTCCTATGCGAGAAATAGAATTCGTCGTGACATGACGAAAATTTTCCCTTTTTGAATTCTTTTTTACTTTTTGAATTCTTTTTTTTTAGTAGTAGTATATGAAGCAAAAAGAAAGAAAAGATGGATAAGGATTGTATCCTTTAATTATTTCTCTATTTTTTATTACTTAATTTACGAATTTCCAAAATTTTTTATTCCATTGGATTCGTTAGAGAATTCGAAGAATTACAACAAAATCTTTAGAAAAAAAAATCTTTAGAAATCGCATTTTTAGTTAGAAACTTCTATGGATTTTATTCTTCTTCTTTGGATCAAAAATGGAAGACTAATTTACCAAAATGACATACAATTTAAAACGAAGTGACTAGTAAAATATGTATATGTGGCTTTTGCTCACATGTGGGTCCTGACCCCTGGGCCGCTGAGCAAGGTGAAATTCGGATTCCACGTACCCCATTCGTCCCATGAAGGGTACATTTCTATTTTTATTCAAAAGAATTAGTGGTAGTGTAAAACAACTCGCATGCCCTCATTTGTTGGGCGCATACAACTAAATAGCCTTACTAAAGTGGTAAGAAATTATGTTGGACATGTAGATAAGACCCGACCATTTAATTTGACATGTAGTTGTGGTTACATTTATAGAATGGACCTATTTTTACATGGCACAATTGAAATTTTCATAGGTAGGAGGGAGTAGATAGTAAAAGTCAAGTACCAATTTGTGAACTTCTAGATTATTCATCTTAGATTGTGGATATTAGCTTGTACATTACGAATTATTAAATTCTGGATTGTGATAACTATAAATAGCTTAGATTCCACACGGATTGAAGATGTTTGTTGCTCAATCTAGTAGACGCCAGAATAAGGCTGCCCGTAGTACAATCTGCGTAATAACTGGGTTGGTGTCTGGTGGATTGTAAAAATTTGACCACGATCTCAGTGTTTGGATCATCACAAACTACAGATTGTGAAAGTGGATCATATTCCATATGTACGGATCCAAAGAAGGCTTAGCTACGTCGTACTACACAATTTGTACTCACTTTTTTTTTCTGGTTTATTTTTATGTTTAATATGTTAGTACAGACCAAATGGACTAGGGGGTGCTTAGATAAGGAAAGATTCTCCGAGAAAACACTGTAGACCTGAAAAAACACTGTAGATGAGTGTTCTATGAGTGGGAGGGATGTGATGAATAGGGCCATGTTCAGATTCCCAACTATTCACTATTCATTCCAACTTTTCACTATTCCTTCCTCACAAAACACGTTTCCCAGCGAATGCTACAGTGTTTTTTCCTACGATCTAAACACACTCTGGAAAAAGTTAGATAAATAGTATTTTTTTGGGAGAAATTGTTTGAATCTAAACGCTCCATAACAAAGAAGGTCGATGGATACGCATGGCCAAAATCCACTGGCATGGCACGCCTTAACGCCCAGTTGGCATGGCACGCCTTGACCCCAGTAGTTATTACGCGTCAGGCCATCCTTTTCCATGCTA
Source organism: Digitaria exilis (assembly GCA_015342445.1). Taxonomy (NCBI): domain Eukaryota; kingdom Viridiplantae; phylum Streptophyta; class Magnoliopsida; order Poales; family Poaceae; genus Digitaria; species Digitaria exilis. The sequence goes on along the minus strand of JACEFO010000718.1, from coordinate 2,681,717 downwards.
GAGCTGCCGGAATAGACCGCGGGAATTGGATCGGAGGAAAGGTCAAATGTGTGTGCGCATGCAGCCTTCCAGGAAGGCAGGACCAGGGATCCGGCTGTCGTGCCCAGGCGCAGCAGCCCACTTGAAGTGAGACAGTACAAGATATATGTGCAGTCACCACGCACGCATGCATGCATGCATGCGAGTGTGTGTGTGCATGGAATTGACCCTGCTCGACCGATGTGGTGTGGGGGAGCAAAAGGGACAGGGCAGCGCGGAGAGCGAAAGGCTAGCTAAGCTAGCTGCTAGCCCGCTCGGGCCCGTGCGTGCCCGCGCGCCGTGGTCCACCGCCGCAACCACCGTGACGCCAACATCTGAGGCCACCGTGCCCGCGTCGCTCGCTCGCTGCTGCCTCCACTCCACTCCCACTCCAGCTAGCTCTCTCCCCGTCCTGCTCGGTCATCGCCTTCCTGCCGCTGCAGTAACTTGCTGGTTCTGGCTTCCTCCGCAACCACCGGCCGCGCGCGCGCGGCAGCCGATCGGGCCAATCATACGGTGGCGTACGTTGAGATCAGATCGGATCGGGCCAGAACGCCAGCCAGCCAGCCAACGCTTTTGATCGATCGATTTGGCACGGCGAAAAAGGGGCGCAAAGGCTCCCGTGCTGCCAGGCCAGCCCAGGTGCAGCCATGTGGGCGCGTCACCTCGCTCGTCGCCATGCATGGGGCGCACGGCGCTCGCCGCCGGCCGGTTTGGCGACGAGCCGGTCTCGGTCGGTCGGTCAGGCACACACAGGTTGGCCGATCGAGGCGCACCCGCCGCGCGCGGCTCAAAGGTACTACGGTGTGCGTGCGCGTGTCTGGTCTGATCTGACGTCGCGCTCGTGCCCGTGTCCGGCTCGACGCACGCACTGCACCCGGGCGCCCCGGAAGCCGGAACACACGGGCGGGGGAGGGGAGACCGTCGCGCACAAGTGGCGCATAGAATTTTAGTTCGATTCCGCCCTGCTCCACACACTGGCACGTTAGCTGCTGGGGGCGCCGCGAGCACGCACGCTGCAAATGGGATAAACTTTTCCTCGCGACGCCGCCGCCGCGCATTATCCAGACCTGGCTGGTGACGGACAGGAAAATCATTCGGAATTAAGAATCGGATAGGACGCACACATCCTTTCATTCATTCATGCCTCTTCATGCATGGACCGTGCCACTCGGATCTTGGCCGGGCGTGCTTGGACGCACCCACCACTACACGTCGTGCCGCGGCCGGGCTAGCTAATAGTGTGGCAGCGAAATGCCAGCGAGAGCACGCGGTGATGCAGCAGATGCCAGAAGGCCGGATGCCATGCGCGAGACTTGGAGGCCGCTGCGCCACGACACGATCTTTGTCTCCTGGCCATAACTGCGGCGGCGGCGTGTGCATGCCGCCGCCGCCGCCGCCGCCGGAGGGAATTGAATCGCACGTTTCGGCGTGGTGGTCTCGCCGGCCAACGTGATGATGTGCGCAACGTGATAAACTCCTGGATCAGCAATTCGGCGCCCGCCCATGCTGCCATGCTGCTGCAATCCCGGGGCCTGCCCTGTCGTACATGTACACACGGCAGCGGTGCATATGTGCATGCATCACTTACCATTGATAGGATATAGGTGTGTGGTTTTCCTGGCCATGCATCCTTGTGAGGAGCAGAACGATACACCACGCACATCCAGACAGCTAGCTGTGTGTCTGAAAGCATGGAGCCATGGATCGGATCGATCTTCCGTACGTCACGTAGCACCATCGGTTTATGCTTATTGTGCGTGCCGACCTAGCTAGCTAGCTGCCTACCTGCTTTATGCACCGTGGACAAGTCTGAATAATCTGAACCAGCCGCTTACTGTATATCTGCAGGTATACAAATGCTCGCGGATTAGCTAGTCGGTCGTGGCCCCGTGGGCTATGCCGATATATGTAGGCATCATTCTGCAGTAAGTCAGGGAAATCTGGCACCTACTTGAACACTTGTAATGCATGGACTTGTCAAAGACTTCCCGGGCTTCACCCGATTCGTGTGTCCTCTATGCACACGTGACATGTCTATATGCAACTCCCTTCGATCGATCTACTCCTCTATGCTGTGTGCACTAGCTAGCTCGATCGTGCAGTCAGATCGCGCATGCCTTCCCAACCTAAACTCAGTAGACTTTCTCGATTGAGAAAGCTACAAGTCAGGGTCAGGGTTAGCACATTGGCAATCCAATCCGAGACGCAAGAACTGATTGGTCAATTTTACTGTCCATGCATGCTCCGTAATCATACAACGAGCCTATCTTCAGTAAGCACTGGCTTGCACTCAACAAAGATCTGATGCATACAACTCTTGAGTCTCAACACTTAAACAAACCTTTCGATCGAGCACACTAGATGATGCCAGCTAGGACCGCCTCTAGGCCGAGCAATGCGAAGGCGACACGTCGCGACAAGATACGTACGGCCTCCCGAGAGGGCTCCACTTATACTGTTCACACATGAAGGCGACACAGTGGCACTGTTGGATTGTTCGAAGCGTAAGTGCCAAGGAGGTTTGCATCCAGAGACCGTTTCGTGCATATGACAGACGATTTCCCATCCATGTATCCCTCCATCGATCATTGATTCGGTCCATGCATGCAATGCAAGGCACCAAGGCTTTCCTGGCTGGCAAAGATTCTTCAGGAAGCGCGATGCATGTCTTGACCATCTGCTGTGTACTGTATGTGTTTGTGCACCTAACCACATTGTGAGATCCATGTCCTAGTAGCAGCTAGCAGTAGTGGTTTGGTGTAACCACTGACTGAACCCTAGCTAGGGTTACTGTGCCCCTCATGGGCGAAACAGCACGCTGGTGCTTGCACGCATACTACGTATACAGTTCCGATCGATCCCATCCCCTTCCAATTTCTTCTGGACACACTGTTACATGTATCCTGTACATGTGTAGTGAGCATGGATGATTGGGCGCGGGCGGCGTGAGCTGGTCAATATGGGTAAGGTACTGAACTGGAAAACGTTTGCCTTTCATTTCCTGTACTTCCCGTCCCGATCGATGGCTGGCGTGATTGAAGGCGAAGAAAAGAAATTAACGCGCTCCTAGTAGTCCATATGCCGGCACCACTTTTTCTTCTGGCCCCACTAGTCTTGATATCGCATGTTACTATAGTATATGCCGGAAGAAGAAACATGTCTGCTTGATAGGAAGTGACAGGAAATATAGTAACACACAAGTCCGGTAGAGGGATGGGCTAGAAAGAAAATGCCGTCTGGTAGGAGTATATGCATGTGTGTGACAACAGTGCGAGTGTCTAGGAACAAAGTCTGAACGAGCCGGGCGATCGAGCTGCGCGCGATAGCTTCTTCGAAGGCGCGGTCGGCGCATGTGGAGTGGAATATAAGCACGCATGGCGGCATTGAATAGAAACCTTTCAAGACGGATCGACGCGCGCGGCCAACAGCAGCAGGTCCCATGCCCCAGGGCTACCGTGTGCTAGGGCGGCAGGGCGCCATGGGCCATGCATGGCTATATCATCCGGCCGGGGCGGCGACCGGGCTACGAGCGTAGCGCCGTACCCTCCTACTAATCCTCGCCGGCCGGCAATGTACCCGAAGAGAGACATGTCGCACGTCGGGCGAACAGTAAAAGTACCGGCCCTGCCAGGTAGGAGCGAGGCTCTGCCTCTCGCCCGTGTGTCCGGCCGGATCGGTGATCTTTCTGCTTGGCGCCAGATCTGGGCGCCTGATTCGCGTCGTACATGTCGCCTCTCGTGAGGCAGGGGTCCTGGGGTGTAGCTGGACGACGGACACGTCAGTCAGATGGCTACTGGGACCTGTCGATTGCGTCCGTGTTTCACGTAGTACACTTGGAGCACACCGCAGAAGCAATGCGTTGCGTCGCACTCGCACATGAAGGGAAACAAAAAAAGTGGAGAGGGTTTCACTGCGGTACTGCTCTTCATCTTCACAACTAGGCCAGGTGGACGAGAAGAGACCGTCAGACTTTTTGTTTTTTTTTTGGAGCATACCGTCAGACTTTGATGAAGCAAAAACGAGAGGGCAGCACGGCCCGTGCGCGATTCGAGAATCAAGAGATCTCGCAAATCAGTCCCAGCGGGCGGAAGTGATCGAGCTAAATGAGAGAGATGCGGCCCAGCAGGTGTGCAGAGCCCATATCCTCTCGTTCCCAGGCCTACTCGACAAACACGCGGGACGGCGGGAATCACGGTACAGCCCAAACTACAAAAGGAAATAGGGCGAGATACACGAGCCCGCTCACGAAATATCCGCCAGTTTCATCTCGCCGGAACTCTTCAAAGATCCACGCCGGCGATCCGGCTGCTAAGCTGCTTTATCGCCGGAGCTTTTTCACATATCCACCCGGTGCATCCCGTCCTGGTCGTGCTTCGGCCCTCATCCAAACGCGCAACTCTTCTTGCGCTGCGCGTGGAATCAGTGGGGACGAGGGCTTGTCCAATGGTGATTGTTCATTGACTCTTTGCTAACTCTTAAATTGTTTAATTAATGAACAGTGTCAAAACAGAATAGAAGTGGATTGGCTCTTTGTAAGTGGGTTGACTCTTTGCTAGCTCTTAGCCGTCTTATATTCATTGAAGAGTGTAAAAGTGATGTGACCGGCTCTTATTCAAGAGCCGATCACATCAAAAAGATATACTGTTCAATGAATAGAAAATGTAAGAGCTAGTAAAGAGCCAACCCAGTATACTGTTTTGGTACTATTTTGGTACTATTTATCGATTAAACAATTTAAGAGCTAGCAAATAGTGCCTTTGTTGAAGAAGGCCTAAGTTGTGCGATGTAAGAGTATCTCCAGTGGAGGTCTCCATCCAAGTCTCTACTCTAAATTTTAGGAGGGGAGAGCAATAAACCAACTTCAGTGACGATTGTAAATGAGATCCTATTTTTCATGCCCTCCTAAAATCTGATCCCAAGACCATAGAAATAGGACCCTCCTATCCACCCTCCTACTCTTTGTACTTCACCACTTTTTATCATTTTTCTTCATCCTTTTTAATCTGAATGGTGAGTCTCTTAGGGAATAGGAGCCTATATAGAGAGGAGCGTATCCTATGGAAACCAGGTTCCCATGGAAACTATGAAAACTCCCCCCTAGACCATAGGATCTCTATCCGATGACTATAGTTAGAGGTGGGACAATTTCATAGATAACCCCTCCCACCTCCCCCATCCTACTGCAACAGAAGCCCCGTTACCCTCCTCCATCGGTCGTTCCCATTGGTGTTGAGAGCAAAATTAAGCTCTCAAATTTTACAACTGAACTTGTAAAATGGGATTTAGGAGCCCAATTTAGCTACTCCCACCGAAGATGGTGCCTAGTACTCATTTGCTTGATGTTGTTGGTACTGCTCTCTGACGGTTCAAATTGAGTTTCTGTTCTGCATCAACTGGGGTGGGTTATATTCAGCCCAAACATTGTACCCCTCTTCAGTCATTTATATGTAAGCTATAAGTTACTTAGGCCATGTTCAGATTCCCAACTATTCACTATTCATTCCAACTTTTCACTATTCCCCCTCACAAAACACGTTTCCCAGCGAATGCTACAGTGTTTTTCTTATGCTACAATGTTTTTTCCTACAATCTAAACACACCCTTAACGTTTTTCTTTGGATGTGGCTGCCCTAAAAAAATATTTCGCTATTTCAATGATTCTGTCTGCAAATAACTCCTAAGCCAACATCGATAGACATATTAGGGGCCTTATTTGTGTTTTAGGCCATGTTCAGATTCCCAACTATTCACTATTCATTCCAACTTTTCACTATTCATTCCAACTTTTCACTATTCCTTCCTCACAAAACACGTTTCCCAGCGAATGCTACAGTGTTTTTCTTATGCTACAGTGTTTTTTCCTACAATCTAAACACACCCTTATTACGACTACTCTTCTTTCTGATCATGTATGTGGTAGTTTTTTTATCATCATACATGGGCCTTTGTTTATTGTTTAAGCTGTTAGACAAGACAACATTGTCCTAAAAACTAATGTATCGTCCTTGAGAGCAAAGCTAACAGAGGCGTAGGCAAGCCGGCGTCTCAGCGTTCCAGCTCATCGGGCTGCCAAACTGTGGCTGCGGGCCCTACGGTCATCAATGCTTGTGCTCAGACTACGCGCATGGATGACAACCAATGAGAGTATGGGAAAGACGCTATGGCCAAAAAAATAATGCATGCGCACGCTCCGAGCGAGCAACTCGCGAGACGTTCACGTCGTTTTCTCTCTCTTTTTTTTTCTCTCCTCCACATCAGATTCAGCTGACATGGTGGTATGCTATTTCGCCAGCTGACTGTACCCCATTATAGCTGCTCTAAATTTGATAATATAAAAGTGGACTAAATACTTTTTTGTTTTTATGTTCATGTTGGGACACTATATTCAAACATTTGAACTATAAGTTGCCATACTGAGCATTTCCTTTTGCATTCTGCTTCAGGACTGCAAAAACCTATAAAAAAGAGACCTCAAGTTATAGTGATGGATCAAAACGCTCAGGATTGATAAACGAAATGGAAAAATGTAGGTTATCTAATTGCTTCTTCCTTTTCTTGGACATTTTTTTACTAGGGCGCTTACAATTGCTGTGTATCATATTTATTAATTAGTTCGAAAGATGCGAAAGATGTTTGTTGATGCTGAGAATAAACGATTTGCTGATGAGGAGGCACGGTTTGGCATACTTCCTGAACGAGTTGTTTCTGATACTCCTTTCGAAGAGAAACCATTTGGCTACCCAGGCACATCTGGGATGCATGTTTGTGAAGCTAGTGAAAATTGTATGCGAGATGTGTCCTCCATTGTTGTCTCGCTTTGCTTTGTTTGATGGTGATTTTGCTGCTATATCCTCGGGAATTTTCCTAGTTTGTCTAATCATTCACTTTGTGAATGATTAAAAGCATGATCTTGTGCAGGAGATGAGATGTTATTTGCATGCTCGGGCATACCTCTACCATTTGGGACAGCTACTAAACTAGATGCAACAAGACTTGTGATCTCATCATGTCTAGTTAGAGGATTCAATAAAAAGAGAAATGGAGATGATAATTTGGGGGTTTGTGCTGCTAATTATTGTGTCCACCATTTTGCTTTGGTTACTCAAGTCAGATGTGTCCATTCTGTGCATGCTGATATATTTGCTTTTATCACTCTAGCGAGGTTAAAGTGCACCTTCCTTATGGTACGATCACCCGTGGGTTCTTGGGACTATATGATGGTGACATTGCTATAGTCATGTTGTTGGGCCGTCTAGATGTGTGTCCTATAGATCTGAATTATAAACCAAAACATGTCTGTTCTGATGATCACGTAATAGCTGCTGGACGTGCCCTGAATCCAGGCAGTTTGATGGCCATTTCTAGGGTTCCATGTACAGAATGCAACACCATATGAGTTCCTCATAGTTCAGACACAACAAAGGTATAATGCTGATTTGTTTTGTATATGAAGTGTAAATTATGGTATAGACTGGTCTGAATGCTTTTATTTCTAATCAACTGTAAGCCTAGTGCTGAAAGAATGGCAATTCTCTGGAGCCTCTCTAAACCATCCATGATTTGGCATCATTTTCTGTAGGTGCATTGGCGACAAAGTGTGCTGGAGATGAAATCTTTTGTGCAACAGCTAAAGTTTTAATTTGCTGGAGAGGCGATCTTTTTGTGCAACAATGGCAACCTTTTGTGCATGAACAGATTTCTAGTATTGTGAGGATTAGCAAACTTTAGTATGCTAGGAAGAAATGAATTTAGATGCTTATGTGACTTGTGAATGTAGAGGCTTATGTGAATCAGCTTGCTGTCTAAACATTTACACTATTATGACTTCTGATTTGGATGGATATGAGACCATGTATCTATGTGTAGTGATTTGGAAATGAACGAAGTTTCTGTATTCTGGTCATGTTCGTGGAATATTCGAATCTGTTTGGATGTAGAGAAATGGATTTATTATATCATTAATATTGTATTGTATTATGAATGCATTACACACTTTTGCCAACACTTACTTTGCAAGCAACGCTAAATATAATGTTGTGTTGGAAGTACTATTAGCTGACATAAAAAAATGTCGGCAAAGGTTCTATCCGTCGGGAGATGTCAACCGTCGGCAAAAAAATTATGTGTCAGCAAAGATAATTACTATCGACAAAGGTCTTATCAATAGCTACAGATTAACCGTCGGCAATTCTTTTAACTGTCGGCAAACTATCGACAAAGGTCTTATCAATAGCCACAGATTAACCGTCGACAATTCTTTTAACTGTCGACATAGGTTTTCCCGACGGCTTCTACCCCGATGGTTAGAAAAGTGTCTATAGCCTATGCCGACACATTAGATGTCAGCAATAGTGGTTCGCCGACTCTAGAAAGCATTGGGAAAGGCTGCCCATGGTGTAGTGTAATGGGGAGGGGAGTTGGTGGGTGCCATCAAGCCCGGCGGCAACCACAACTTTTGGGCACACTGGGCTGCTGCTGTTCATGTGGGAGCACCCGCACCGAGCACGAAATCGGCCGGCGGCATCCTCTACTCGTATTTGGTATTCCTCTCGGCGTGCTACCGATCGGTAGCGGTTCTGTGCGTACGTCGCCGTGGGAATCCGCGAAGGCCCTGGCTCGCACTTCACCAGCCGCCCGCCGTAAGGCTATCCACACCAGGGTCGGTATAGTGATTTGCAGGTCAAGTTTAGAGTTTTTTTCCCGTAGTGGGGGTCGCTATACCGATCTCCATCTCCCAGGTTGGGTTGTCGATCGCCAAATATGGGGCGATAGCGGCGGGTCGCTACCGCCCGACGTGGCAGGGGCCCACTCGCGCGCCCAACCACCGGACTCCTCGCGGCCGAACAGAGGCGACGAGCACCGGAGGCCACGACAGACGCCTGCCGCCGAGAGGAGCAGCGCGGGAGGCAGCAGAGAGCAAATCGAAGAGGAATCGACAAAATTGAAGCAAAAATCGACAAAATCGAAGAGGAATCATCAAAATCAAAGACAAAAACAAAGAGGAGGAACAACTTGGGTGCGAAGGAGCTCGAGGAGGAGGCGACCATGAATGGGGAGCACGAGGAGGAGTAAGCGGCCATGGATGGGGAGCTCGAGGAGGCGGCGGCGGCCATGGATGGGCAGAGGGGATGGATCGAGAGGAGGCGGCCATGGATAGGGAAAAGGAGGAGGAGGAGACGGCCATGGTTGGGGAGCTCGAGGAGGAGGCCATGGATGGGGAGCTCGAGGAGAAGGAGGTGGTCATGGAGGGGAAAAGGTCCTCGCGTAGCAGCAGCAGCAGCTCACCGCCGCCGGTGTCGTCGCCGCGACCGCGAGCCTCCTCCTCTCCTCTCGTCGGCGTTCGAATCGGAGGCGAGCTCGAGCTTGAGCAACATCAGCTTCTTCGCAGAGCTGGAGCAGGGACGACGACCAAGGAGGTGCATAGAGCTCGAGGCCCGCGCGTCGGAGCTCCTGCTTCTCCCATGGCTTCTTGTTGCTACTCCACCACCGCCAAGGCCTCCTGCTGCTGCTCCGCTAGCGGATCGAGGACGGAGGCGGAGGGCCGAGGAGGAGGTGCAGCGGATATGCTGGATAGGAAGGAAGAGATCGAGATATTTCTCGATGACGGACGTACGGATAGAAAAGGAAGGAGAAAACGAGAAAAAAATGGGAAAAGAAAGAAAAAATTAAATAAGAGAATAAAAAGATGAGAAAAAGAAAAAAAGAAAGAAAAAGAATGAGGGGAAACAAAGAAATGAAAAGAAAAAGAAAAAAGTGAGGAGAGATAGAGAGGAGATGGTGGTTGGGATGGTTGAATAAAATATAGATTAGTTGGTATAGAGGTTGAGATATAGAGGTTGACGGGTGTGGAGGATGTTGGGATAAAGGTTGAAATCTTGATGACTAAGCGAGAATATTCCTTTAGAGGTTGAAAATAGATGTTGACGAGTGCGGATAGCCTAAGTGCGTTGGCACGTGGGGTTCAGCCGCGATGAGAAAAAAAAGAGAGGTTGAGGGCCTTTTCCTTTCCTTCCTCTACTCCTACTAGCCGTGATCCCAAACGTGCCCGATTGTTACGGGAGGAGCACGGCCATGGCCACATGGTGTGCGAAAGTTCTTGCGTGCTTGTACAGCTCGCGATGATCCAACTGTACATCGGGAATGTTTGGATAGGGGTGGCTAAATTTTAGCACGCCATTTAGCCCATAAATTAGCTCAAGGGAACCAAACGGGGGCCAAAGATGAACTAAATTCATTTAGTCCCCTCAAACTTTTAGTCCTCAAACTTTTAGTCATCTTAGAGGATCTAATTGAGGCTAAACTTTAGCCCCATGATCCAAACACAGAGAGGCTAAAATATTTAGCGCTAGTTAGAATTATTCATTTTACTATAGTACACAAAATTACCCAATAGGTTAAAGGAACCAAACATGGCGATCGAGTACTCCGAGAGGAGTTGTTGTCGTCGTCTGCTACAGGTGTAACAAAATTTGACGGCTTGACAGCGACGACCAGTCCGACGTTTTTCGCCTCTCTGTACTGTCCGCCGATGGGCTAGCCAATTAAATCGCGGAATTATAGGCCGGATTTTCCTGCTCGCGAGAGAACGGCACGCACGCACGGTGCATGGGCCTGAAGCTTCCAAAAGTCCACTTCGACCTCATCATTGCCCACACATTTGCCAACTCATCGACGTTCCCCTCTCCCCTCTCTTTCCGTGCCCACAGTCACAATGGGACCCGCACGCCCGTTCCGTTCGTCTCTCTCTCTCTCCAGATATTCTACACACACACCCAATGGAATACGGAGGCTCGGAGGCCCTCGCCCGGCGAGGCCGGCTAAACCAACGTATCGCAGATGATCCATGAGCTTCCGTTCCTGGCCTGGCGATCCACTTGCATTAACCTACATGTGGCTCGTAACGGCTTGTAGCTTAGCTGCAGGTGAGGGTCCGGGTCAGTTGGCATTTGTTTTGGCTTGGGCACGGCCACCGATTGGGCCCCGGAAAGTGTGCTTGAGCGACCGCTTCCGGTCTGGACGTCTGGTCGATCTTCAACGTGTCCGTGGTCGTCTCTGGAGTTTACTTACATTTCTTCCATCGGGACTAGAAACAAACCGACTGATCAGCAGCGACCAGGATTATAGAACCTGTGTCACATGCAGGGGTTTCAGGACTAAGCGTAATCTATTGGGGTTACCCAATCTATTGTCACAGGCTTAAGAGCTGTAGTTGCTACTAGAAGCATCGAGGGAGATAGGAACAAAATGCCAGCTTATGATTGAGCTTTTGTCTCGCAGTATATATGCTGGAAAGATTCATCCTTTTGTATCACAAGAACTCAAGAAGCACTAAGCCGCAAAGTCGAACTGATTTTCCAGCCTGAATTAACTTCAACAAAGCTAAGCCCCCAACACACAACTATAAGCTTCTAATAGGCAACACGCCAACACCCATGAAACTTTAGAAACTCTTAGAATTTGATTTTTATCCACCTTATTTAAAGATGCATGGTTTAGATTAGATGTATGCAGTGGCCAAAAGTTAGGTTAAACAGACAAGATAGATATCTAACACCTAAATTTTGTTAAAACATGGCTACTCAACACGCAAAAACACAACTATACTTGTGTTTACACTGTAATTCCAATAACCATCCCGTGTAAAATAGCCCTAAATAGTAGTGGAAAACGTTCATTTTACTGTCCTCACCTATTCACTTTGTCTCCAAAACCCCCTCAACAAAATTTTGGTTCAAATTACTCGCATGAATTATTACAGTCGGTCCAATACACCCCTAATGAGATTTGTCTTTTTTGTTTCTCTACATAACTTTAGTTCTGAATTCAAATTTCATGAGGAGATAGAAAACATGATGTTATGTTAAAGAAATATAGTGAGATTTTTCGTGATCACTTGCATCGATTACGAATATTTTATAAAACATAGTAGTTTCTATGGATACAAAACTATATAAAAAATGATCATAAAAATTATAACATATTTTCTGATATATAAAATCATGTTATAAGCCATCTCACGAAATTTGAAATTAAACTCAACTAGGATACGGAGACATGTAAAAGACAAATCTCATTATGAGGTAAACTGGACCAATAACAATAGTTTGGGAGAGGAAATCGAGCCAGAATTTTGTTGAAGGTGTTGAGAGGACAAAATGAATAGGTGAGGGTAGTAAACTAGACTTGTTTCAATAGATGGTGTTTAGATTATTCATATCTCATATACTCACCATAAATCTTGGCGTAAATATTATGCACCAAAATTCAAGTGAGTGTCAAGGCTCTCTGAGACACCCAGGTGAGATTTACCTTAAGAAAAATTATACATTCACTAATTACTGGGGCATTTGTGGTATTCTGAGCAAGGCGGCCAACGACCCTGCTGGACTGACGATGACCGCAGCGGAGCAGGCTAATCAACACTGCCGGCCTGCTCCACCGCCGAATCCGGCCGACCAAACGCGGCACACGGCTTTGCGAGAGCCGGAGCAGGCGAGCAGCGCACCCCCTACTGGCTGGCCGGCGCACCGGCGGCCCCGCGACTCACCTGGACTCAACTGAGCTCCCTCACCTCCATGCCCTGGCAGGCACGCGGGATGCCCAGCAATAATTGTGCCCCGGCGCCCACAAAACACAATCGATGGTGCGCCTGCACAGCAAATCTCACTCGCCCCCTCCCTGCAGGCACTCTGATTCTCCCTCCAATGGGCAAGTCCCCCACAAGCATTGCACTGGAACGGAAACCAAGCAATCATCGTAATCATACAGGGGCGTATGAGCGAACCCAAATATACATGCTATTTATGTGTGTATACATATTGTCACGAAAATTTCCCTTCTTCTTCGTCGTCGTCGTCATACGAGGAGACCACCACTTATTCGCTGTGACTGAACAACATGCATGGATGATCGATCCTCATGAGGAGGAGAGGAGTTGTGCACTGACGGGGTTGACTCACTGAACACACTCACCGGCGTCGGTCTCTGTTCTTTTTTGTAGATATATAGATATACAAATCGAAATGGAATGGAAGAAGAGGAAGAGAGACAGGGAAAAGAAATGGAAAGAATCGACAGGAGAAACAATGGCGCTAATGATGCAGGGCAGAGAGGATCCATGGACAAGGGGATGTACCGTCTGATCGACCGACTGACTGTGGCGAACGGAGCCTTCCCCATCCACTCAGAAGAGCTCCCAATCGAACCGCGGGATCGGGGAGGTCGTCGCCGCCGCCGGCGAGGTGGTGGTCGCGGCCGCCATGGTGGTGGTCACTGCGGCCGATGACGTGGACGGCACCGATGACAGCAGGTCGAACGTCTCCCATCTCTGCGTGGGCGGCGCCGCCGCGGCGGGAGGCGGCTGCTGGAAGTTGCGCCGCTGCGACACGGGCGGCGGGCGCGGCGGGAGGTGCTGCGTGGCGCGGGCCTTGGCGTGCCCGTTCACGTTCGCGGCGCCGTTGCCGTTGCCGTTGGCCTTGGGCGCCGCCGCGTTCTTGGCGCGGATGACGTCCAGCGTCTCCACGTACTTCTGCACCCGCTTCTCCTGATGCACCACAATCCGCTTTTTCGTCAGTGTCGGCGGCGGGGATTGAGCTCGCGGGTTATTCGTTCGAGAAGTAGCGATGGATAGATTGGTGTGGTGTGCGAGCACTGACCTGCATTCGCCGCTGCACCTTGACCTCGCCGTCGGCGGCGATGGAGTCCAGCTTGACCAGCTCGTTCATGAGCGCCTCGGTGAGGGTCACCACGTCGGCGTCCACAACCTTCCCGCCCTTGCCGACGATGGTCTCCAGCGCCGACACCTGCGACGAATCGAACCCGAACAACCAAACTCAACACCAATTCGCGACGCCCGAGCCGTCACCTTGAGCTAGAATCGGCAAGTAGCAGCTCGCGATGCTTACCTTGGTGGCGAGCTTGTCGACGTCGAGGCTGATGCGGGAGATGGACTTGGCGGCGCGCTCGGCCTTGTCGGTGCGGCGCTGCTCGAGGAGGCGCTTGGCCTGTGCGGCGGGGTCCTCGAGCAGCACCATCTTGGAGCGGTCCCTGACGCCGGCCATGTCGAGGAACGCCTTGGAGTCCCGCTCCTTGTCCTTGTACACCACCTTCTGGTCCTCCGGGTGCAGCCCCGTCCGCTCCGACAGCAACTTCTTCAGCTCACCTGCAGCAGCAAGCAATCGCCCATCTCTCAATCAATCAGCACGCAGCAGCAGCAGCCGAGCTCTGAGAACGAACAGCAGGCGCATTGCGTTTTACCGAAGGAGGCCTGCGAGTTGATGTAGATCTCGTGGTAGACGCCGTTGAACTTGACCTTGACGCGGATGGTGGGCACGGGCGCGCCGGCGGGGGCGTCCCCGTCCGGGCTCCGCTTCTGCACCAGCATCCCGCCCGGCCGCACCTCCCACTCGTCCTCCTTCACCGCCGCCGCCGCAGCAGCAGCAGGAGCAGTGGCGCTGCTCTCCTTCATGGCGTCCGCGAATGTACCTTTGGGCCTCGCGCGCATCATCTTCTCATGGTACGTACGCCCACGCACCCCGCGCGCGTGCTCAACCGCTCCTCCTGCACTCCTCCGCCTCAGCGACAGCAACCAGGAGCGAGCGAGCGAGCGAGCGAGAGCAGTCAAGCGAGCCCCGCTCCGCTCTCCCGAGAGAGAAGATTTCCCTTCCCTGCTCTGCCGGGGGTCCCCTGGCGAGCGAGTCTGCCGGCGCCGGATCTGGGCGAGACGGGCGACGCGGTTTGCAGCTGCAGCGAGCGCAGGTGCCTCCTCTCCCGGCCTGAATTGGGGGGGAAATCAGGATCAGGGGGCCGGGGGCAGAGAGGTAGGTGGGGAGGGTTAGGAGCTGAGCTGAGGTGGGGAAGAAGAGAGAGGAGAGGAGAGGAGACCGCCCGCTCGCTCGCTGGCTGGCAGGAAAAAAGGAGAGGGGAAAAAAACAGCGCGTACAACTCAGGGACAGGCAGGGCGGCAGAATATTTATACCGAATAAAAACGCGGCGAGCGACACCACGCACGCGAGGTCGCGCGCGAGCACAGCCAGGAACGAAGGAACAGCGCAAAACAATGGCGCACCGCCGATCGGGCTTCGTTTTGGTTGGGTTCGTTCCGTGCCGTGCGGTCTTTAACCTTCTGGAGCGAGGGAGACCTGCCGCGGCACGCACGGGCACGCGCGCGGTGAGAAAGCCGGGCGCGAAGCGAGGCAGGTGAAGGGGGACGTGGGAGTGGGTAGGCAGGCGGTGGCGCGAGCTTTGCTTGGGACGGTGGCCTTGCTCCTGCCCCCTACCGGCGGCGGGGACCTTAGCCGCCAAGCAACCACCCCGCGCGGGCGCCGAACGTGCACCACATAGCCGCACGCGATTGGGGGGCATCGGCACCGCACCAAACTGGCAAACTGCTTTCCCCTCACCCGCGCATCGATCGATCGCTTTCTCCCCTGCCCGGGCGCCGGTGCTTTCTTTCACTGGGCATTGAGCAGTGGCTTCAGTGCTTCACGCACACTGCACGTAACAACAGCAGCAGCAAAGCGAGATGTTCGTTGGTGCCTGTGCGCCTGTGCCTTTGCCTCCAAAGTGTTCGCTCGCTGCTGGAGTATGCCTGCCGCCGGGGTCGCCGGGTCGGGGTAATAATTGGGTGGTCAAGTCAGCAACCTCAGCAGCAGGCTGCAGAGTGGCTCTGCTACTGCCTACTGTAAAACTGCATCATCTCACTGTTGCCATGTTCACTTCCAAAAGATCTTTTCAACTTTCCTATTTATTCCTCTCAGGAAACACGCTTTCCAGAAAAATTTTTCTTCAATTACCTTCAACTTTTCTATTCATCCTACTCACAGAACACGCTTACCATGAAAAGTTCTTTTACTTCTCCAACAACTACACACATTCTATACGTCAGCACAAATCACCGGGAGAATTTCGTGACGTGCGCCTATGCTACGGCACGGGTTTCCGGGTTACCAGTGATGATCTCGCTTTGTACCATGATGAAAAGCGGCAGTTTCGCTGTACCGTATGTCTGCCCCCCATTCGTGCGGATCGCTGATTCTTTTAAACAAGGGTGGCTGGCTACTTGCCTACTAATGTCGACAGTAGCTTAGCTGCTGCATGATGGCTGATGATGACGAGATAAGTCAGGTATGCGGGCGATGGCCGTATGTGGCAACAGGCCTCCTTCACAAATCGGTCCAAGCGGCGGGACAGGCCAGGCTCATGAGAGAGCGCGCGTATCCCAATTGTTTCCTTCCTCGTCATTGCCGCTTCCAGCCAGCGCTCGCGTGAAAGCTTCTTTTGCTGCTTCTAGATGTAGTTGCAGGCTTGGAGCAGTACTCCTGAATTGGCCAGATATATGGCCATATGGGTAAGTAAATCACCCTGGATCAATACTCTTACTAAACAAGATGATATTGCCGAGGAAGGACGTGAGAGAGAGACGCCGCCAAAAGGACGCAGCCGGGTCCGCGCCAGTCCGGCCGGCCAACGGTGTCATCCATTCACCCAAAAGAAAGCGAGCAGCGCAGCAGCGGCCACAACGTGTTCCTAGTGCGCGGGGCCACAAGAGGTCCCACCTGTCAAAGCGACTGCCCCCGCCTGGCCCCACCCGTCGGTGGCGCCACGAGCCGCACCCGGGCACCGACAGCAGCGGGTCCACGCGGCGGCCGGTGTAGCCACCCACGTCGGCGCCCCGTGGGCCGCCCGCCCGCCTCGTCCTCTCCGGCGACGTGATCGGAAAGCGACCGTATACCCTACGGCCCGGGCGGGCCCCGCGCGCCGGTGACGCGGCACCCACCTTCCCACGACCACGACCGCGTCGCCAGCTCCAAATCCCCGACGCCGGCGACCGACGCCTACGAAGAAGAAGAAGCAAGGAATAAACAAAGGTAGCTCCGCTTCCGGCCGTAACGGTAACATCAGCTTTGCGGCAGAGATATGGGCCTGTAAAAAAAATTGGATTTTTTTTGTTGCCCGTGATATAATCTGCAGTTGCAGTTTGGCAATTGTTAACTGGGAACGGCCGGCAGGGGAGGCTGCCAGTGTCGGCTCGCCAGGTGGATGTTGACTCGTCGCCCCCATCATGGCAGCGCGCGCCCGGCCAACGCCGCACCCCACTTGGCTACCCTCTGCACCCCACGGCGCGCGCGGCGGCCACTGCAAGTTGCTGATGCTGCCGCCATGGCTTCTTCGGATACCCTCTCGATCTCCTCATGAGAGTCCTGCATTGACAGGGAGTTAGGAGAACTAATCCCACTCTGGTCCCGTGATCCCGTCCCTGGAGATCGACGATGATGGCAATGCAGCTGCTCGCACCAGTGCTGCTACGACTCCAGCAAGGCACGTCGACTAGTTACAGATCGGGTGTCTGGACGGGAGGTTGCAGTATAGCTGGAAACACACACATGGCGTGCTCGGCGTCCATGGCGTCCTCGGCCTCCCGTCCTCTCGCTGGACAGGGGGATCGCAGCGTCAGCTGACTGCATCGCCACTGCAGCCGTGGCCGCATACACGCCCCACAGTAACATGTGACAGCCCATTCTTTCTGCTCGTGTCATCGGCGAGGCGGCATGCCACTCGGCGGCCGGGTTCCTTGGTTCCGTCCGTGCACGTATCTGTACAGACAATCTCGTCTTGGTGAGCGACGCACGTCCATGCGCGGACAAATCTGCTTCCGTCTCCGTCTGTACGCGCTGCCGAGCTCTACGTTCTCAAGCTACGGATTAGTATCGGCCACGGCCATCTCTTATTAGCGCCCCGTTTTTTTCAGCTTTGTACGAGCAACCCTCGTGATGGATCTCGCCAGGACGATGCTAATGGAAAATGGATAGTGTCAAAAGGGGGGAGGCTAGCTGATTAGGGCAATGAGCACAAACAGACAGCGTGTACAACAGACCGACTGTGTGGCTGTCTCTAGATGTTTAATGCATCCTTTGACACACAAATAATAAGTGATCTAGTGCATATTGATCTTTGTAGTCATTTCGTTACATACATGATGTTATTTTTCTCTCTTTTCTTTTTTCTATCTCTTTTCTTTTACTTTTTTTCCACCTCCTCCCCCCCCCTCCTTTTTTCTTTCCTTGTATTCCACCGGACTTATCTGGATGATTGGATCTCTCTCGTAGATCTCTCCCGGCTCCTTCGCTCCCTCCGCTAGGCGCACGCACCGCTCCCTCCGGACCCCTCGCACACACCGCGCCGCCGCACGCACCTCCCCGCCGGCCCCTTCCTCTTTCTCCTCCCTCGCTCTCGCGCAGCAGCACGCCGAGCATCCCTCTCTTGTTCTCGCGGGCGGCAGGTGCGCGGCCCCTCCCTCTACAGCCTCCACTCGCCGGCCCCCCTCCTGCATGGCCGCCGCCGCCGCTCGCCATGGCAGCTATGGCAGCGAGCTCGCCATGGATTTGGTCTTCATGGTGTTGGATTTGGTCTTTTTTGTGCTGGATTTGATCTGCGTGCTTTTGAATATGGTTGTCTTTGGACTTTCTCTTCAATCCGGTTGCTCTGTGCTATGGCAGCGAGCTTGATTTGGGAGAGGATTCTGGCGCGAACCGGGAGCGATCCTTCCCGCGCGCACAACTGATCCATGTTGTTGCCGTCTCCCCGCATCGTTTCGTACAACAGGCTCCGAGTCGTCGCTCCTGCCTGGGAGCACGAGCTCGGGTCGTAGATGAACAAGGCGACGACGCCCAGTCTCATCCGGTCGGGGAGGGGGTTTTCTGAAAAAAGAGAGTGCATGTCTACGGCCGTCGACGAGGCGTTGTACGTGCCCTTAGCCAGCAGCTTCACGTACGAATGACATTCATTATGGCCTGATGATTTCTGCTTGTCCAGTAGGTACTCGCCGGATCCTGCAATTGCTGCGCAAACAAATCAGCTTTCCTGATCTAACTAACTGTCAGTACTGTTGCCACTTAATTTAACCGTCATAGCCGTTGCACATTACTCCTACTACTTTGACGAGCTTAATGTAAGTAGATCGAGATGTCACTGATGGGTCAACGGCTTATTGTCCGTCCCAGATAGATGAATCCTCGATCTGCATTTTCAGTGATCAAATCCTTGCTCAGTAAACGTACATGCTCTGAACAGTGTGGTACCACGCGAACATTGAGGCACCAACAGGAAATTTCTGTCGAAAGCTGATGCCTGCATAAATAAAGTTGTAAAAGTACAAGGACTAACCATGAAGCAAGAATATCTCGTAGGCCTCTTTTTTTTAGCGGCAATCATAATGCTGAGCCTCTTTAGCCAGCAATAATACGTACCCCTTCTTTTTTCCCCCGCTATAATGCTGTGCCTGCCTGCCTTTGCTTTTGTTTTTGGGATGCCATCTATCATCGCCCCATAATGTATTCCCCAAACCGCACTTTGCGAGCGTGTTGTGGATCGATCGATCGATAGGCCGGTCGATCAAGATGTGAGCATCTAGTATGTGCCAAAACATCATCAGATTCTTCTGAAGCTTCGCCTCAGGAAAAAGGATTCTTGCGAAGATTAATATATGATTTCAGAGCATCTAATCAGTGTGCTGTCCTTGTTAAACGTTTGGGATTTTTGACGGCCCTCGCGCCGCGCTGAGATGGTGGTTGAACAGCCGGTTCACGTGGGAGAACAAGAATCTGAATGCGCTGTTACCACGGTGTTGTTTGAACCTACCAGAGCCAGTACTCATGTACCCTTCTTGTTCAAGTAATCAAGTGTAAACAGAAGTTGCTGTGTGCGTACAATTAAGAAGGATGCATTGCGCCTTTTCGTGGTAATTGACATCCGGTATTCACTATCCTAGCCTTTTTCATAACTTTTCTTTTTCTTTTTTGTTAAGAAAAGATCCACTTGAAGTCTGAACCATACAAAACTGAAAGAAAATGCAGTATTTTTCTCTGTTCACTGTCGGTTGCACTCTACTTTCTGAGCTCTTCCTTTTCAAAATTGACTCCACTCTCTGAATTCAACAGAACAACATAAAAAAAAAAACAGTCGCCAGCTTCAACATGCCTATAATTTACACATCATTTGTATGCCTGGTTTATTTAGTGACCTGAGAGCTTGTTTTAACAAAGAGAAATCTGTCGGTCAGTTTCTGACAATCAGATAATCAACAAAGGAGGTAAGCTAAAGCCACTTGCAGGCCACTTTATTAGGCTGTATCACCCAAGAAAGCGAGCAAATAGTATTGTACCTGGTTATTTAAAGGATAAAAAGCGATGGCGAGATATAAAAAGAGTAGCCCCCATTCTTGCCAGCCACAGCTAACTGGAAAAACAAGAGCACATGAAAAAGATGCACTCTTCCTTCACCACCATAAGTCCACAGCTAACCTTTGCCGTACCCCTGTCGCTGTTTATCTGTTGGTCGCACAACACATCCATAAAAGACTGTTAAGCTTGCCCAACGCTATACAGATCAAACCTGTCGACATTGAATTAAAGCCAATCAGAGACAATTAAACCTGCCCTATCGCCATTACCGTTGATTTGGACCTGTCGTTGTTCAGTGAGTGTCGCAGCTCGTTCACTCGTTTTCCCACTACGCAGATCAACGCGTTGCCATATGCACAACACGATACAGATCTTCAGTTCGGTTTTGCGGTTTCGGCCTAGAGGCAGACTGGAGCAATACTGCCCGTAGTTCTCAAGCCAGATGTATAACTTATTTCCACCAAATCCACATGTTGTCGACGAGAGCATCATCACGTGAGAAAAAGAGTGAAGCAATCTGTATATGCTCGTATTGCAAGCAATGCTTTAGGTGGCAGGTCACCACGAGAGCGTCATCGAGCCCAGAAGCAGGGGTACAATCCTAAACATCGTTTTCTGTTCAGTCCAGGAAGAATGAACACTTTGGAGGAGCACACATCAGACTGATAGGCGACTAGGCGAGTGCCTCTCTCCTTTTCCTAGTCGAAACCGCCCCGATTTTGACGCCCGAACCAGGGATCCATCTGTTATGGGAAGCCATTATAATGGCTATGTCTTGAAACATTGGTTCGCACCGGAAGCTTGCTTGCCGTCGACAAGTGTGTATGTTTTTAGCATACGGGTTTCTCATCGTAGAAGAAACCGAAACCTCTCATCAAGTCATCAGCAAACCCTGCGCTGTACCAAAAGCTACTCGTGATTCAGTTGGGACTTGGAGTGCACAGTTTGGTCACATCCATCACCACCGCAATGCGCTGTAAGGCACTTGCACAGTTTGATTCAGAACGGTGTCTGAAAGCGACGCGTAATAAAATCAGTACGTAAACCGATTACAAAGCATCGACTGTTTTTAGATGGACTACAAGCGTCAACTGTGTGTGATCTGTTCAAGGGTATGGATATGGCTCATGGCTGGGTACTGAAGATATCGAGGGGGAGGCGAACAAGGCACAAGAAAACAACCCGGCAGGTCATCTCTGAAGACGGAATCGGTCTCGCAGTATCTGGATGATCTGAGAGGAGAGCAACGGTGTAACTTCTGCAGGGAGCCGAGGTGCTGTTGCCCCGTCTGCATCTCGTTCAGATGAGGAGTTACCGTCGCCGATCGCCTTCGCCGGAAGCTAACGTAAGACCTGGACTTTCACATGCCTCCAGAAAGCCACGACCTGTACGGCACGGATCCTTCTACGTGGAATTGACTATCACGCAAGCAAGAGATCGTGATCAACATCGGCTGCCAAAAATATATAGGCTGTGACGGCGATTGGGGCGATTGCCATTGCAGTAGACTTCAGCTTTTGACTGGGCACTAGACTACAAAACCGGGCCGGAAGTTTCAATCACACAAATGTCGGCGATCACCCGTGGGCCCAGTTGGGGTAAGTTGTTGGGGGTGGTGACACGAACTAATATGGGCCGAGCCTAAGCACACGGCTCAGGCAGTTATTGGGCTTGTGGTCGTTCGTAACGGTTAGTTGGGCCAGGCCCATCTGGGGTAAGTTACATTCGGAGAGTTCCGACCCTGCCCTGATGTCCGTTTCGTAACCCTGCGCCTACTCGCCGCCGCCGCCGCCGCAGCCGCCATGAGAGGCCCCAACCGCCGCCCCACGGGAGCCTCCGGCTCGAGCGCTTCGACATCTAGCAAGCGCGACCCTGAGGAAGAATCCTTCAGTGCCTCCGAGGATTCGGGCGACGACGAGGTACGCTAGGGCTCTGATCTTTTTCCTGCCTTCGCGCGCGAATCACGGAGCGCTTACCGGAGTTCGATGGGGCCACAGGAGGTCTCGTCGTCGTCGGGGTCGGAGTCCGAATCAGAGAGCGACGGTGAGGATGCGGAGCGGGAGCAGGAGCTGGAGCGGGCGCTGGCGGACGTGCCCTTCGGAGAGCTGCAGCGCGCGAGGGCCGACGGGTCGCTCGCCGCGCGGGCTGCCTCTTCGGCCAAAGCAGCGGCGGAGAAGAAGGCTCGCAGGGCTAGCAAGAAGAGGTTCGGTGATGCCCAGCTTCTGTGTTACCTTTTCAGGGCTGTGAAGCTGTGTTACCTTTTCAGGGCTGTGCTGTTCGCGGGTGCTGTTGGTACTGAAACTGATGTGCTCATTTGTGTTCTGAACAGGCCGATGGAGATAAGCACGAAAGTACGGCCACCACCGAAGTACAAGGAGGTGATGCAGGTTCCCAAGAAGGTTAGCCGTGTTCCCAATTTAGTTTGATTCGTCAGATGCAGCATTGAGACTGTTTTTGTTTGATGAGGCTGTGTATTTGGCAATTGGCATTGTGGACTGGGAGGTGCAACATATAACGTTCAGCTGGTTGTTTTTTGCAAGTTGTTCAGCCAGACAGTCTCTCTGCCTTGTGCTACCTGTGCTAGCTGCGACATAGGTTTTAAATCACCTGTTGGATTGGCCATGCCTTGCTGCTGCATCTTATTGTTACCAAACGTTATTACATGTATAAAATCCCTTTGTGCTTAATCTAATTGTTCCGCTGCAAATTTTACTTTGTGAAGGGCAACCATGCTATATTAACCAACCCATTTTACTGTTCATTTTATTTTATTACTAATATCTTTTGTGATGATATTTGATATATGAATAGTTTATCACAGAGAAGTGCACTTTATATATTGACTTTCCAAATTCCTCGTGATGCCCTTAGCAATTCTTTTTCTAACATGTAAATGTGTAATTATCTGGCTCAGTCATGAGAGTTTTTAATTGCACGCTTTGTCTTCTAAATCCATATCAATTTATGAACTGCTCTTTTACATAGGTTGTAAGGGATCCAAGATTTGAACCTATATACGGATCTGTTGACAAAGAAGGGTAAGAGTTCAATGCACATGCATATGTACTTGTTCTTTGTCTCCACAAATATTTAAAGCATCTTTTATTTATCAATTTCTGCTTTGCTAGTAGCACGATATAACATTAGAAGTTCTTGAGTGTACACTCAGCGCATCCTATCTGCTTCCCATTGAAATAGGAGAATTCAGGCTACTGACCTATTTCACCTAATTGATTACTTCCATGGCAGTACAATCAAGATTTCTGCTTTGCTAGTAGCTTGATATAATATTAGAAGTTCACGATTGTGCAGTCCATATATGGTTTGATTGGTTGCTCACTCTGGTACTGGCTGTAATCTTGATGGTTGCTTGCTGATGTTTTTTGGCATGCAGGTTCAGGAAAAGGTACGATTTCTTATTTGATAAGGACTTTCCTGCTGAAAAAGAGGTGCATTCAGTGTTCATATTCTAATGCATTGATTAGATGATGTTGAGCCAGATAAAAGATTCCATAATGCATTTTCTGGTGTATGCAGAGACTTCAAAAAATGATTAAGAAATCAAAGGACCCAAATGCCATTGATGAAATGAAGAGTCGCATCGCATGGATCGTACGTATTACTTCTTACATGTTGGCTATTGCCATTATCCACGAAAAATATTATGTCTTCAATTTATATTTTGATGCTTAATTTGTGATTATTGGTGACTTAACGTTCCTGAATGTCCTGATATTGACCATTTTGTCATTTTCTTATAGCAAATTTGGTTGAGTTCCCCCTTCATTGAATTTCTGATATATGCCTGAAGTCAGTTCTTTTCAGTAGTTCAGCCTTTTTCTTTGTGAAGAATGATTCTTATTCAGTAGGCAAAGGCATTTTTGGCTTTACTGCTTGTCTAGAAAGATGTATCTTCCATCTGTGTAAATGTTGACTAGTTTATTCTGAATATCTTTAAATCCATTTTGTGTTTATCATCATGTACTATCGCTTAATAAAATCGTCAAGGGTCATGCACGTTTTGATTTGATTGGACAATGGATTAGCAACTGCAATTTTATAATTGTATTCATGCATATAGTTCAGAATGAGAAGACTTTTTTGGTTGGTTACTTGTCCTTCTATGTTTGTGTGAGCAACGGGAGCAGCTTGCTTCACATGACTTGTCCTTTTAGTTGATTCCTCAAATGAAAATATCTACAGGATAAGCAGTTGAAGTCGCATCCTCAAAAGAATGTTGAATCAGAGATACTGCGTGAACATATTAAGAAAGAGAGGGAAGCAGCAAAGGCCGGAAAGCGACCATATTATCTGAAGCAATGTCTGTTCCCCATTCCTAGTCCCTCCTTACTGTGGTCACTGTCTCTCTGTGAGTCTGAATTTGACTTTCATTTTTCTTAACCAGCTGAACTTCGCAAAAGGATGTTGATGAATAAGTACGAAGAGCTCAAGGTAAAACTTCAAGGGTTTATTGGCAGTTTTTTGTTTTTAAAAAAACTTTGGTATGTTTGCATCATTCTTCAAATTTATGTTCATCATCCACAGGAGGCAGGAAAGCTTGACGCCTTCATGGAGAGGCGGCGGAGGAAGAATGCTTCCAAAGATCATCGGTACATGCCATACCGAAGGAACGGGGCCGGTGCATGACAATCTCTTGAGGCGGAAGGGTGATTCTTGGATGGTCTTTTTGATGCTCACTGAGCATCCAGTGCCCACTGTTACTTTGTTACTCTAGCCCACAATTTTAATGAGCTCTGGCTAGCAATAGCAACAAACTTTAGCCAAATCAGATTATTGATAATTCGATATAATATTTTGTTTTGCTCGCAACACTTTTGATATCAATAGCTTTCTACTTTCCGGCAAACCAATCTAGCAACGGCCGAGCTCCAGAAGCATGCTTGCACTTTGTGGCAGTGTGACGTGCTCCAGGCCGTCCCTCTGGGCGCCTCTGGTGACGTTTCTAGTGGTGAGGCAACAGGCAATTCCAGGCTCAAAGGTGGGGTAAGGCCCATCTCCCAGTTTTTCCATTAAGGAGGAGAAAGCTTGTCTGGCTGTAGAAACCTCCAAACCTGGTACACTGACAAGATTTTTCTTTAAAAAAAAACAATCCAATAAATACGCTTCCACGAGGAATTGAACCTGCACTTTGGACACACGTCATTTACAACTGACCACAGCACAGTACATGGTGCGAAGGTCCTCAAATTCCAGAACTCGATCTAGGTACGTACACAAGACAAATAACTCGATCTAGGTACGTACACAATACAAATCTTGAGAAGTTGGAATGTGCAGAATTTGGATCGACAAAAAGGCTTGGTACACAAGGGCAAACTGCTCTGCAGAATGCACCAGATATACATTTGAAAGTTCAAAATGGGCAATTTACATAGGTGTGGCATCCTAGAGGGACAAGAGGAACTAAAAATCGCTTACCCCTTCAGTTACATTACAGGACTGGAAAATACTTTGTAAATGCAACCACACTTCTGTATAACGAACAACAACTACGGACCATATGCATACTCTCAAGTATATTAACAACACCTGTTTGACAAATCTAAACATAACACCGAGGCACTTTTTTCTGCATGAGGTATTGCGGTTTCACCACCACTGAATCCACGCAGAGGCCTCCTTTTGTGTGTGTGCAGTCTATTTGAACCATCGCGAACCGGATGTTTATTGGTTTCGCCGAGTCCTTCACAACAAAGTCCCCGACATGGTGATTGATCCAGACACCTGGATCGGTTAAATAGCACTTGGACTGAGCTTGTTGTCCATCAGAAGTTGACATTTGGAAGCGCACTGGCTTTACGTCCCAGCCATGGATGTGCTCTGAGCTATAAACCCGTTGTCCAAGCCGCTTGAATGGCCGGCCTAGATGAACCCGGTAAAATAGGCTATATGTACCTTCTGGGAAGCAGAATTCAACCTCCCCTCTGACTTCAAACCACCAAATTTGTGAGAGATAAGCAATCGTATGAAATCTGCATGGAAAGCCACAAATTGATGATTGCTAGGGTTTGAAACAATGGCTAAATATTCATGTGACTAAAGAGGTCGACGTAAGATAAGTTGTACAGTACAAGCAAAGTTTAAGCTAAATAGGTAGGTACTATAGTCGGCCACTAATTCTAATAACTCAAACAAAAAGCAGAATTTAATGATAATTATTTAGGAACAGATAAAAGTTTTTACTGTGAAAACATGGCAGGATTCAATACAGATACAGGTAAAAGAACATTCCATCTTTCAAGTAAAAATTTTGTGTGATTTTAAACCCTTAGGTTATAATCTTATCCAGGAATCTACATCACCTAGTTAGTGGGTAGGGGAAGTGAATAATTCTCACTGTTTGAGATACAAGTAGTAAGTAGTTAAGATCCAAATTTATTTCACAAACACAATTACTAGGCTGATATTCTCTCTCATACACAATTACTAGAGTGATTGAAGGGAACGTCTGTCATGTGTGTGTACCATCCATCATCAATTTAGTATATGAAAGCCATCTATCTTTAAAATGCTAGAAAAAAATGCTATTTCTTGGACAGATTTCCAAGAACGCAAAATAATAACATATGCCAATCCGTAACTACATATGGAAAAATAACTTCAACACAGGCATAAACAATGCGCCAATTTTATGCAAAAATTGCCAGACTGAGATATTGCTAGCAGATGAGAGCACCTTGACTCATCATTAGGAATGAAGTTCCAATGTCGTCTATCATCAATGCCTGTTATTGAAAGTGCCATCGATGAGATTGACAAGCAGACACCACCACCACCCTTGTCCAGCCAGAATTCCTACAAGAGGAGCCATACAAATTTTATGTTTAATTGAAGTCTAAGAAGTTGCTATATAATCATACATACGAGTAAGACAGGTTCACGATGCTAATCAGACTCCAAAGTCCAAAAACAAATACAGTGCCTTTGTCCCAAATAAAACTCAAATCCAGGCTATTTTAGTCATGCGCAGGAGCAATTTGGGCAACTAAATGTTTTCTCTTCAATAAATTTCATCCATTTTACCGGCAAGTGTAAAAGAAGGCGAATACCTTTTTGCCGCCATCGAAGCGGTTCCGGCGGCAGAGCCGCGCATACACCTCCTTCTTCGGCAGGGCCTCCGTCTCAAGCGCCGCGGCGGCGGCCTCCCGCTCTCCTCCATCGCCGGCCGCGGCAACGGCGAGAAGGTGAGCGTAGTTCCTCGGCAGCTTGGACTCCCAGACGCCGTCCCCGGACGCGGCCCCTCGGAACGTGCGGCTGAGCCGCGCCATCCGGCAGATCTCCAGCGGGTCCAACCTGAGCAGCACCTCCGCGACGCAGTTCTCCGGCAAATCCCCCAGCACCGTCTCCTCACCTCTCCGCCCCCCTCTCGCCGATGAGGCCGCGGCGCCCATCAGCCGAGCGACGGCAACCGCCGGGGGAAGGCTCAGCTCAGCAGTAGAGGGTGAGCGACTTGGAGAGCAGCAGCAGGGAACCAGGCGACTTGGAGAAGGGCGGCGGCGGGTTACACCTCAGAGCCAGAAAACCCATCGCGATGGCGCCGCCTCGGTGGCCGTGCCGTCGGAGAAGAGCAGAACTCGCGTCGTCGTCGTCGTCGTGGTGATGTGGTGGCTCTTGCAGCTGATGGAATCGAAGCAAACTGGTAAAAGGCTACGCTTTGGGTTCTCCTCGATGGTTCTTCTTGGCGATCAAACAAAGGGGCTTCTTTATTTCCTCTTGTGCGTCCTGATCTCTGACGCGACGGAGAAGAGAGGAGGGAGAGCTCGTGCGAGTACCTTTGCGTGCGTTGTTGGTTACTTGGGTCTGTGCTCGCTGGGTTAGGCTAGAATTGGGGGAGGAACAGCAGGGCGTGGAAGCCGTGGAAGAAGACGAGTGGAGAAGCGGGGGAGGAGCCTACAGGAGGAGGTGATGGTGGCGAGCGAACTGGCGATGAGATTCTCTGCTTGTGCAATCTGCGGTGGAAAGCCGAGCTTTGCCGGGTGTGGAGGAAAGCGCAGCTTTACTTGTGGAAGTGGGGTGATTGCGCGTCGTCGCTCTCGCGAGTCGTCGTGTGCTGTCAGCGCTGTAGAAAGCTGTGTTTTATCGATGATTCCACAGTCCCACTAGTCTTTGCTGCTAATGCTATGCTATGCTATCCTCGAGTCCTTGACGCCCTGGTCTGTTCAAAATGACGTCAACGCTCACGCCATTCCTCCTCTTCTTAAACAGAAAAGCCTCTCCGCGAAACCCTAAATCAGACCCTCTAGTTTCAATCTCAAAGAGATTCGATTTTGTTTAAGTGTGGCCAAATGGTTTCATTGCCGAAAGCCTGAATCCTGAAAGCAGCATCAGTGTGACATACTCCTATGCTCTTTTAGAATAATTGTGTTAAGTTAGGCCTTGTTTGTTTATGTAATTATGTGTAACCTGTGCTAAAAGTTAATCCATGTCCTAGATTACATAATCTCTATAGAGCTATGCTTATCTAAATTATTTAGAATGTATGGTTCGAGAAAAAAAATTAGGATGTAAATGGTCGGTATTAAATAATCTGATATAAGCACTCCTTAGATGACTTACAAGAAGTGCAGATTATATAATCTAGACAATAATCTAAATTGTTTTTTACTCTACGTATTTATAGTAATTATATAATCTTAGTGCAAATAAATGTTTGTTTAAATGAGCGATTATAAATCTAATTTATAGGTGCTGAATTATATAATTTTATTTCTGGATATATGATCTTCATTGGGTTATTTTCTTAAACTATTAGGTATCGACTTGTGCTTATGGACTGGTAGCCCTAGAACAGGCCAGGAGAGAAAGAACAGAAATACAGAAAGAGACGTCGCCGAAAGTATACCCGACAAATCAATCCTAAGATCTTTCCTCTGGAACGCGACGCGATCCTAAGATGTCTTCTTTGGGAAAAACAAATCCTAGCGTGTCTATCTAGCACTGGAACGATAATGGTAGTTATTCCTATCGCCACCAACAGAATACTCGAAACTAGTTTAAGTATTCAAAAGTTAGCTTTGGGCCTTCGATGATTTGCAGAGGCGCCAACCAATCATGGCTCATGGTCTTCCAAGAAAATTTCAGAGAGTTCCAGAGGAGTCTCCCGAGCTGTCGAACATGTAGAGCAACCACGCGTACGCTCCAATCAACGGGGCCTTTCAGATCAGACGCAAATCCAACATACAGATCGAGAGGGGATGGAGCTGAAGATGACATGGGCAGCAAAAACCCATCGCTTTCCGACCGAAGTCAGAGGCGCTCCGTTGGGTTTTGCCTGCCTTCATGGTACGTACATTTCGATGGAGATCTGGCTTTCGGATCAGATCGATTCTAATCCGATAGAGATGTGCACTGATGAATCTGAAGAAACCAGGGAGGTAAAAGCAAAGGACTTCGCCATCGCAGAAAGCTCGTGAGGGGCAACCGGAAACGAGCCCGTCGATGTTTCTGACTTTCTGATCCTGTACTGCTGTACATGAGCATCAGAGTGCCATAGTCTCGCGTTGATATGGCCAGTGGCCACGATCATGGGTGATTGTAAACCTAACCGTGAATGAAGGTGCAAGTGGACGACATGAGTAGCTTCCAAACACAGCAAGCTTAAGGTTTGGCATAGATTCCGGACAGTGGATAAGATCCAGTGCCATGGAGGCTACAAGACCTGCTCCTAACGACCGCCAACAAGCCTACCATTGACTATTATTGAAGCCTGCATCAGCCATCAGATAAAACATCTGACCTGACATTCCATGCATTTTATGCATCATATAAATCCCGCTGGCGACCAGCATGATTGATCAATTATTCATTCACGAAAAACCTCTCTCCGTTTTTTTTTTCTGAACCGTCTTCATCAGCTTGCTCCATTCGATCATCTTTGCCGAACAGACGATTCAGCGAAGCAAAAATATACTCATCATACTAATAATTTCTGCTTTTAGTACTATTGGCATTTCCTGATCCGGTCGAACTTGACTGCACTAGTACTAAAAGCTATCTGTACAACATGCTGGCGAAGAGGCAACTGATAGTCTTTTTTTTTTTTTTCTTTTTGGAAAGAAAGACCGCAATTGATTGAGTCATCAACTGGTGTTGGTGTGGTTGATGCGCCCAGTTGTATATAAATGAACGAAAAAGGTATTCATGTAATCATGTTTGCTTCAGGTTGGACAGGCATTGCCATCATTCTCTTCTTTCGGGGGGCTGAACAGATCAGATGCAAAGAACAAAACCAGGTAGAGGCTTCAAAAACCTTAACTTAGTTAGGCGCCAATACAGCCAACTCTTGCATGTTAATGACAGGTGAATAATGTAAAGTTTTTTAAATGAAGAATGATGGGAAATCGAAAGATCCCAGTGACCCAGTCCCTATCAGGCGACCTGAAACTCTTTCGGAAACACATTTTTAAGTTTTTTTTCCTAAAAATCTTATGATTTATTAACTGATAAGTTCAAACGGTAAAAAAAATTAAAAAAAGAGAGAAAAAGACAAATGGGTGGTTTTGGAAAACACATACCTGTCAAACGGCCCCAAACCATCGAATAAAATCATTATCGATTAAAAAAATTGTAAATAGCAAAAAAAAATTCATCCATACTCATTTCCGGTTCTGAAGAATAGCAAAGAAACCTTCGTGTACAACAACAGAAAATTCATCTGTTTGGTTTGCTGCATGTCTACATCCACGCTTTACAACACTGGATAACTAATCAGAGAATAATAGAAGGTGCAGAAAGAGCAATATGAATTATGACAACAGAAAGGAGATGCTTCCAAGAACATGTATCAGCACAAGAATCTAGGCTTAATGGTGTGGATCTGAGTCAGCATTGGATCAGGCACCATTAGATAATGAGTTTTGTTGGCAATCAGTGCCATTGTTTAAACAACCAATCACACTAGGAAGATCAATCCATAGCCCAAGATATTTTTGCATCCATGTGTTTGCCCCTGATAGCTCATAGAACAGAGTTTTTCTTTCCAAAATCAAATCATGCAGAAGTGGGAGAAATACAGAGGGAAACGTATCATTATATTGAACTACTCCTTTAATTACTCAAAAAAGAAAAAAAAAATTAATCCCCCTTGGTTGCATAGACAGAAACTGGCAACTGAAGTGCTGTAGTACCCCACAGACATTTCAATTTGTGAACTAAGATTCATAGACACGTCATCAAACAAGACCAGGTGCAGTTAGAAGTACGTGGAAACCAACAAACAGTTTTCATAAGCACAGGATCACAACCAGGCTCACATAATCACATAGCATGGGCCATATGAGCCCAACGTGTGCAACGATGAAATTGCAGTATTCTCCGGGAGCCTCTTAGTTCATCCAAATACCTCCTCGTTGCATACTGGGCATGCCTGAACAAACCAAAGTTTAGAGATCAGTGATACTCCTATAGTCGTATAGAAGATTTGGATATAGTAGAAGAAATTGTCGAAACATTGCGGCATATACATTAGCATCTGTACAGCACAACAGCTTCAGCTTTTTGTATTCAGAGGCATTACATCAAGATAGAACAGAACTGTACCTTGTTGATCTTAAGCCAGCGAGTTATGCAATTTGCATGATAACAATGGCTGCAGGGCAGCCTTATCATCTTTTGCCGGCTTTTGTAGGTCGTTTTGCATATCACACATCTGAAGGGAAGATAAAATACAGTTTTGTATCTGTCAGCAACTTGAACAAATCAAACTGCAACTTCAAAATACAAAAGGATGACCAAATCTGTCAAAGTAGAATTATACAGCTACGTACTCCTCACTGATCTTCCTGGAGAAGAAGGTGCACTTGTGCCTAAATGGCTCCAAATAAGATATCAGTTCATCAGATAAACCTCGGGATTGACTTCCTACAGCTTCCCCTAATGCTTGTAGTTGCTACAATAGTACAAATTAATTAGAATGAGAGTGCCATAGGAATGAGGTTGTCATGAAATTCACCATAAGTGATAGAATTCAGTTAAAGTGTTGAATTATTTTCCTTTTATGAAACAGGATATAATGGCCAGCTCTGAACCTGAAACTGCTTCTGGTTTGTGTAAAGTTTGGAAGTTGGCCCGTCCGGGTTACTTATGTAATTCAAAACACAATATGCCCTTTGGGGTTTACAATATTCTATAATAGCACGGAAGTTGCATTCTCTTGATTTGAAAGCTTGTAAACCTAAGTAAACACTGAAGTTGGGTCCACTAGCCTGACCTCGTTTTCATTGTAACAGCACAGGATGCCAAGGATAAGATATATAATAAAATGATAAAACAGCTTCTCTTCACTCTGAACATTCACTAGCCAGAGAAAAGCTAGCACAAGAGGGACTTTTGCATTCTTAATGTACATTCCACGCCTTTCATTAAAAGAAAAGAGGCTCTAAAACAATAGATAAACACATACACACAGAGCATCGCATCCAGGGGTGAAGCCCAGCAAACGCAGGAACAGGAAACATAAAAATAAAGGAAACAAAGAGAAAAGAAACTAAAAATTAGATGAGAATAAAACTAGCACCAAAATTCTAAAACCTGAAGGACTACACCAGAAAGAAAGACAATGCTACACAACTAGAACCCCAGGGCAGAGAGTAGCCAGAACTTAACACGCCAGCATGCCCAAAAGCATGGAAGTCGCACTCTCTTATTCGAAAGCTTGTGAACACTGAAGTAGTACTTTTGCATTTGCTATGAAGGATATTCACTCTGCTACATTTATGCTGGAAACTATAAAAAATGCTCAGGAGAACCGTCATATAGACTGCTGATGAACCAAAGTTTCCCTTCCATTCACATTGTTTTTTGTTAAGAAACAATGCACCAAATTCTCAGGGAATCTTCAGAAACCTATCTGTCCTACCTCAAACCATGTGACATGAGAATTTCACACATACCTCATATGACATATTATCCGGGTCAACATTGTCCTCCCGAGTCACCTGGATCCACATACAAATTATCGCCAAAATTTTGGTTCAGACAAATGGAGTTCCTTTTCCATGTAAGACACCAATCCCAAATCCCCAATAACGACCCAAAAAGTCCAAACAGAAGAGTGCTAAAGCAACAAACCTGAGCTGCATTCTGTGCAGGTCTGTACTCAACAGCCGGTGACGATGCCTCCAAGGACACGTTACCTGAAAAAGAAATGAAGGATGAGCATGTGGTCAGTGACTGTGTTAGTTGTTGACTACCAGCGAAATCACACTAAACGAAGCGAAAGATTCGACTCCGGGTGTGAAGCTGTACCGGCGAATTCTCTGGTGTCGGCAGCCCCGTGGCGCGTGTCCTCTTCCTCCTGCAGCTGCCTGGCCAGAGCTTCGTCAGACACCACCCAGGCCTCGATCTTGTGGGTCTCTGAGGAGACGCGGATTGAGTAGGTGGTCGGAGTCGACATTGATGAAGTTTGCAATTTCCCTGCAACAATTTGAATCAGGCAGATGAGACCTCCTTGCAGATTTAAACATGTTTGAGCCATTGTCTGAACTCTGAACCGAATTAACGTTTGATTCCGGGCTCGCTATTGCAGTGAAAGTTTGATGTCCGCAATGTTAACGTCTTTGCGCACAGACTGAACTCATGTTGCAACGCAGGAAAGTCAATTTGTCGCACAGAAGAAGATACCACCGATCGGCGCTACTAAAGTTTACTCATAGCGACTTAGCCCGAAAAATCAGAGATCAGATACACTGGATACAGTTCTGAATTGTCGAAATCGCCGACGAATTGCAAGTTCGCACTGAGGCTCTGCCTTCCAATTACCACAGGACGAAACAAAAAGGGAGAAATTTGGGACCCTTTTCTCTCTTGGACCAAGAGACCAACCACACAAGATACACGAATTGAAGGAACAAACAGAATTAACTCGAGATCAAGAGCGCCGAATCATCCAACGACCGCCGTCCTCTCAAAAGAAACAGAAGGAGATAGCCGAGCGTACCTCGACTCGGTCCTCCGGATCAGCAGAGCAGGGCAGAGTGATGGCGCGCCGCCACCGCCTAGTCCTCCCCCCCTCCTCTGTCTCCCTCGCTTTCTCCCCCTATCTGTGGCAAAACTGTGGTACTAGACTAGTACCACTCCTCCAGAAGCTTTTTTATGCAGCCGACGTGAGCCGTGGTTGCTCGCAAGTCAATGTGATGTAGGCCACTTAACTCGGAGCTCTTCTTTCTTTTTCCTTTTTGCATTATTTTTCTCTCGTTTGTATCTCGGTTCCCTTGTTCTTGTCTGAACCGCACTCGCAACAACTCCATTTTTTCGTTACATTTTCGTTAACTAAACTCCATTTTACAAGACCTCCTACTAACCACCCACGGGATAATCGAGGGATGCTGTGACAGGGGATTGTTAGCTGTCCATGAATTCAACACGCCGCGTCACCTTGCAGCGTTTGTTTAAACAAACAATGTGCTTAGCCTGCTAGGTTTACAGGCAGGTTACAAGTGGCGTCAGAGAGAGTTGTTTAAGGCCACCAAACCGGTGGCGGGTCTTCGTCACAGTTCATCACGTAGATAGTGGCTCACAACTCACGACCAACACCGAGAGGTCCCTCCAGAACAGTAGCTTCCAGGTGACGGATTTCACAAGATTTTGTAACCCAACTGTGGCACAAGAATCCCTTTTGATTGCTCCTCTGTGCACGTGGATGTTGTGGAGAGGGTTTCTGTCCGTCCGTCCTCGTTCACCATCTTTTCGATTTCACTAGGTTCTGCACAGTAAAAAGGATTCATCATTTGGCGACTGGAATACTGGATAGGTCCAAAAATTGGCCGTAATTTGCGATGGCGGATGACAGCGGCGTGGGATAAGTTCTGGGTAAAAGTCGCAGAACGCGATTCACAATTCAACCGCTCGGAATCTTCGAAGGCAAAAGTAGGTGGTGACCGTGATTTAGCAACAGAAGGCTCTCGTGTTTTTTAATAATTTAACAACAGAAGGAAAGAGCCAAGGGGATTAATGTGGAAAGTTGATTAAAAGAAATTGATTGAGAGTTTGATGTTTTATTCCCCAAATACTCTATTTATTTCATGGAGGGAATTAAAAGAGAGAGTTTAAGAGGAAATTCATATATTCTGTAGAATAAATTATAATGAAATCTCTCATTCGCGGTTTTTTTTAAATCATTCTCGGTAAATGCTTAATTCACAACCTTCCTCCTACAGAAAACAAACTTGGGCTTAATGCGTAAACATACACGGGCTCCTCTTACAGAAATTGGGCTGCGCAGTCAAAGAAGACTGGGCTGTAATTTCTTGGTTCGTCGCTCTAACCAATGCCGGCCCAACTGAGCCCACGATCCCCGCGCACGCATTTCGTTGCGATGCGTGCGGCGTGCCCCCTGCCCTGCCCCTGCCCGCCTCTCCAGTCTCCATCGTCGAAACGCCCCGGCCACCGCGCTTGCGCTGCTCGCGTAGGTAAGCAACGCGAGGCTCGCCGCCGCGCGCGCCTATAAATCACGCCGTTACTGCACATTAAACAAGCCAGTCCCAGTTCTCTACGCACACGCCCGCAGCTTCGATCGGAGGCGCGTACTATACGTTCTTCCCGTGCTCCATCGCGCCATGGCGACGACGGCGGCCGCCGAGCTGAAGCCGCGCGGGGAGCTCGCGGCGCTGACCCTGCTGCTGCTCCTGGTGGTGCTGGGCGGCGGCGGCGCGGAGGCGCAGACGACGTGCGCGGGGCAGCTGAGCGGGCTGGCCCCCTGCGCGCGCTACAGCGTGGCGCCGGCGCCGGGGCAGGCGCCACCCGCGCCCGGGGCCGAGTGCTGCTCCGCGCTGGGGGCCGTGTCAAGGGACTGCGCCTGCGAGGCGTTCGGCATCATCACCAGCCTGCCGGCCAAGTGCGGCCTCCCGCCAGTCAGCTGCCGTAAGACAAGACCTCCCCTCTTTTTTAAGTACCTTGCATTGCAGTGCACACACGCGTCTTTTGCAGTACACACGCGCGTCGGAATCGATCGGTTTGAGCGTGTTAGTTTACATTCCATGTGCTTATGACGATTGATTTTTGGTTATTTTTTTTTTCTCTCCGTGGTGGATATATGCAGAGTGATGGTCTTATGGATGATGAAGCGAAGGCCGCCGCAACGCCAAGACCGCAACAAGAAGAATAAGAATAAAAAGCATCGTCCCTGATGGATGGGCGTCGTGTTCTTGTTTACTAGTACATCGGTGTCGCCGACCGTCTTTTCTTTCTTTCCCCTTCGTATGTTGATCTCAACAGTGAGTGTTAAGCAGAACAACGACAGCCGCTCAATACATCTCGTCCATTTTCGCGACCACCTTTATGGCTTTACGCAGCTCGAGTGTTGCCCATGCGAATGTGCTTATTCCATCTTTTCAACAACAAAAAGGAAAAGGAAAAAGTCTGCATTCCTTGTGGCCACACGCAGGTCTTTCATTAGTGCACAACCACCGCCCATGAGGCAGCAATACAGTACACCAGACACAAGGCATAAACCAACATATACAGGAGGAAGCTCTTTAAAATGAATGATCATGCATATGTATAATTATAGGCGTCACATTGTATACATATCTTGGCCTCAAGCCATTCACGGGTTACTCTGACAAACCTTTCTTTAGCAGGCACGACATAATGGAACATGTAAAGCGCAGTGTCTCATGACACGGCGGCGCCACAAAAGAATTTAATCTTTCTTCAAAAGAACCATCCGACGGAGACAGACTTGAATTTTTTTTTACCGATAAAATGTGCAAGTATAAAATGTAAAGCCTCCAATTCCAGATGGTATCTTTAACCATGACTAACACAAAGGCTCTATTCTGTGATATGTTCTAGAAACAGGGCTTCCTGCTTGCTTGTGAGACCAAGATCACTGAATGACACGTCACCGTCACTGGTGGTAAACGTACGCCTTGGGTATGTCCTGACCTGCATGATACAGAATGGTGAAAAATATAAGATTGGACGGATTTGAAAGTGCGTCATATAAAAACTAGCCAGAATTGATTGCACGTCCCCATGTCACAGTTAAATAGGATTGAACTCTGCTTTGGGCATTCTAAAACAGTGACAGTTGGCTGGTTACCACTCGTACAGATATAATTTTATATGATCATAGATTATTTAGAGAAAAAAATAAGGCAAATACCACTAACCATCAAAATATTGTGTTCAGATTGGTGAAAAAGTACCGTAGATAAAAAAAACACTGTAGCACTTAATGAGAAGCGTGTTTTGTGAGGGAAGTGAATAGTGAAAAGTTGATGAATAGCGAGAATAGTGTTTTTTTAGGGAATCTGAACAGGGCCTAATATTTTGCCAGAATACCACCAGGAAAACCACCCAGTTTCAACATATATCCAGACAGGGAAGCTTTTTTGTGGAAACTTGAAATAATTTTCAATGTGCACCACTGCATAGCCCAGTAACCTGCCACTCTATACTATTTTTCTATAAGCTTTGGGCATTCTGAAACAATGATAATAAGATGGTTTGGCACTCTATACCAGTTTCAACATGTATCCAGAGATGGAAACTTTTTGTAGAAACCGGAAACGATTATTAATATGCACCCCTGCATGCCCCGCTAACTTGCCACTCTAAACTATTTTCCTAGAGGCCCTTCCAGATGCAATGATAAGAGATCAGGGCATCAAGCTAGCTACTTATAATATTTCTTACAGGTTCAGACCTTGAAAAGCAATGGACCTCAAACAAAACTACCGACTTGAATAAACCTGATGAAGTGATGCAGAGGCAATGCTCCGTATTGCAGTATGATGGGAAAAAAAAACCACTCAGTGGCAGAAAGCATAAAATGCAAAGGTGAAAAATACAGGGCCATCAACCACTAAGTCGGCACACAGCTAATCTCTCCCTTTAATCCATGTGATTTAATCTATTGCCATATGTTTAATGTCAGATGCCTGCGCAATTGCTCAAAAGTAACCCTTTACTGATTTTCTTGAGAAAACAGGAAACTTGCACATTCTTTTTATATGTATATATACAAAATTTTATAAAAAAAATATTGGTAGAGGATTACCAATCTGTAAGTCCCTGGCTTGCTAGTTCTCCCGATGTCTAAGAAATCAAATAGGAACTGCAAGAGAACCAAGAATCAAGTATTAATCACCCACTATAAAATAAAATAAAAAGAAAAACAAGCAGATTTGATTTTTTTTTTCTTTTTTTGTCTGGATTCAGGCAGCTCAAAATTGTTTACCTGAAGTTTATCAGTTTTGAGAAAGCGGCGTCCCTGTCGACTACCGTCAGGCATGCGAACTACAACTGTCACAGCACCTTCAATGTCTGGAGGTGGTTCCGATGGCAATGATGCTTTCTTGGACGCAAGATTGGACTCGAGCTCCTATTTTTATAAAACATGAGGGATAACATGGAAAACAATGAATTAAATATCCAGCTAATGAAACAGAAAGTATCAGGAATGAAAAATTCAGATCAAGTAAGCTGAGGGGAAAATGGTGAAGTTAAGTGGCTTGTTGTCATAAAATCTCCTGTAAAGAAGACAATGTTGCCAGCTTGTATCCATCTCCTGGAGGCCAGTCTTACATTGCTTACAGTCCTGAGTAAACCTATATTAATCTGAAGAGTGTAATCACCACCTAGACCTAAACCAATATCCAAACAGAAGATAACAAGAGCACTAAGTTTATGCTCATACTGATGAACTGACGTAGTTATCTAGCATTCAAATACCAAAGACTGTTGCCTATCAACGCTTCAGCTTCTGATTAATGTGACAGAAAGATACCTCTTCCTCAAGTTGCTTTTTACGTCTTTCTTCATCCTCTTGCTTCTGTTTCTCAAGAGCAGCTTCTCTCGCAGCAGTTTCTTCTAGGCGGCGGAGTTCAGCTTCTTGTATGGCCTTTAACTCCTTTTCTTGATCAGCTTGTAGAGATGCAAGGTACTCATCATCCTGTAAATCAAAATTGAATACTACTAGTGAATATAGCGGTAAATTACCAATAAACAGATAAATCTTAGACCTCACACCTGCTGCTCTCGTAACAACCGTTGTTCCGTTAATGCTGGTGAAGGAGAATGCACCAGTGGGGGATAATAAGTTGAGCTTCTGTGAGAAGGCATGGAGAAAGGATATGTTGGTCCTTCAGGAACTCCACCAAACATTGCAGCCTCAAGCATAACAGCTTCG
Source organism: Digitaria exilis (assembly GCA_015342445.1). Lineage (NCBI taxonomy): Eukaryota > Viridiplantae > Streptophyta > Magnoliopsida > Poales > Poaceae > Digitaria > Digitaria exilis. Next base: position 2,642,363 of record JACEFO010000718.1, on the reverse strand, counting down.
TCATGTTCCTCAGAAGAAATGCCACCCCACTTTTTTTGAAAAGAAGGATGTCAGAAATGAAACAAATGCTATCTAATGTCATTGTTCAGATTGGCATCACACATTACAATACCTCGGATGGGAAATCGTCTCCATTAGACTGGCGATTGTTCAGCACAGGGCTAGGACCTGGTTCTACCATTTGTGCTAACCCAGTGTTTTCAGAAGGGACACGCCTAGAACGACGTCTAACTAATGGTTGTTCTTCTTCTTCTACATCTTCAGTTTCCTCTTGGAGGTTCTCTTCATCTATTGGTTGCCTAGATGGTCCAGCCTTTCCTGAAGCTAGTCCTTGCCTCCAAAATGAAATGGCGCGTATAAGGAATCAAATGATGCTGTAGTTGGGTAGCCTGAGTAAAGAGCTGTGTAGTAATATTCACCTTTCAAATGTTCCGTCTGCGGTTCCCATGTTTGCTTCATCAGAAGAATGCTCTCCCAAGTTGACTCCCTCAGGATGTTGATCTGCTCCTTGCTCTACTATCTGACAATTATTGAAAAACTAGTTGCGTCATAAAGCAAGATTCCCAAAACATATTGCACATAGGCACACAAGAATGTGCACACACACAGACACTTGTGCGCACAACCGCATACACACTTTCATACTGGGGAAGAAAATATGAACACACATGAGTGTGTGCGTGCACAATCAGCTTACATTTTCCAGTCCTTCAGCGTCTTTCTTTGAAGCTTCAATTGCTGCCCTAACCATTTCCTCTTCTATGTCATCATAGTCATTAACATGAACTAATGGAGGAGCAGTTGGTACAGATGTACTGCTAGGGATATTAGCATGCGGAGCAGATGGTGCAGATGGCAATATGTCATCCTCGTCGTCAATTATGATAGTTTCATGAACTTCTTCAGGGCCATGAGAAGACTCATTTCCAGTAATATCCTCAATAAGAGGGGCCTGACCAGATGGACCTGTTTGAATATCACCATCCTTAACTTCTATAGGAATCTCTCTGACCTCTCTAGGTTGTGAAACCAGTGGTCCATGATTGGCATTATCAGTGGAGCCAACTCTGTCAAAAAATTGTTGCTGAAAATCTGGATCCATCAGTGCAAAAGGGTCACGGAAGTTCCCCGGTAACAAAGATCTTTGGAATATATTATCAAGTGGTCCATCCAGGTCCATCATATCATCACGACTAGCAGGTATAGTGTTTTGATTGATTACATTCCTGTAAAACACAAACATATTATTAATATGTACAGCATGACAAACAAGAGCAAACTTTGTACCCAAAGCGAAGATGGTGGGAAAACTGAAACACTTACAGTGTGCTGCCTCCTTCATTGAAATGTGAATTTATGGCCCGATTGAGGTCACCACCATGTTCCTGGGTTACATTAGTCAGTTAGCCTCTATGACCAAGTGATAGGTAGATTACAGCAGAGGCAAATAATAGTGCAGTTTAACACCAATTTGTATGCCATATCTGTACGATGATAAGGTGGTAAACTGTTATGTGCATTCCATCTTACGATCGGATCAAACACATTGGACAATAGTATGAATACAAGTGTAATCAACACTCAACAGGTTTATTGGAAATGGAACTACAAACACTCATATAAACAAGAACGAGAATTCTCTGGATGCTGCAAAGCCAGAATGATCCAAAATGATTTGAAACAGGAACAGCAAATAAAACCGATCAAACAAGGTTAATCAGGTAAAATAGCGCTGCAGTTTAACTGCCGTTTTCTAGGTGATATCTATAAGACAATAGTTACCTAGACTTCTAAGAAAGAAAACCATAAGAATAACATGGTAGTAAAACTGTTATGTGAGTTCCATCTTAAGGTTGGATGGAGCACATCAGATATTCAGATGGTAGTCTGATAACATTACAACAAGTGTAGTAAACACTCGATAGAAACGAAAACGTACGCTCATACCTAACAAGCACTAGAATTTCTGAAGATGTACAGGTTAGACTGAGCAAAGTAAATCATTTCAAACAGGAAAAGCAAATTGAACCAGACCATGCAAACGAGGTTAATGGGACAAATTTTTTTTTCTCGAGTGGAGGCAGAAATTGAACTTCGATTCCCTCCCCCACCCCACCCCTGGGGAAAAAGGGACCTTTGCTGAATTATAAAGTGCAAATATAGCACGAGCGCAAGAAAAGCCACGAGATTGATAACATAATTACATTCCATATTTGCGAAAATAATTGTGGCACTCGCTAGCAACTCCACGATTCAAAAGGCCATGTGATTAATAAGTCCACAGCACAAATCAGGCAAACTCGTCCCGGCGACATCGCATCGCATCGCATCACAACCAAACCCCAATCCCATCCGCTACCCACCCGAAGTCACAATTAAACACCAAAGCCTAACGCCCGCCCCGGCGCAACCAAATCCGCCACGAGCCTACTCGATTCCGCGAGATTCCGGAGCCTGAATTGAGCAGGGGAAGGGGGAAAAAAAGAAGTGACTTGGGGCGGTACCTCGAGCTTACGGACGGCAAGGGCCTCGTCCGCCCCAGTGATGCTGACGAAGGTGTCGATCGCCTCCTGCGGCGGCCTCGCCATGGCGAGAAGGTTCGGAGGCGACGCGTCGTCAAGGAGTCGAGTGGGGGAGAGAAGATAGGAGGGGTGGTTCGTGGAGGAGAGGGGAGGGGAGAGAGAGACAGCCCGGCAACAAACTGAAGAGAGGCAGGTGTTCTGATTCTGATCTACCAGTAACAAGCTGTTAACGATGACTTGTTTGCTGAAGTCTTTGAACAACCACCCCAAAAGGTAATCTCAGTCTCTCAGATGCATACTGTTCCTATCACGACTCTCAACTCACACAACACCCCCACTAAAAAAACCCAAAGGTGAAAGGTCCAAATTGAAAGAAACGCTTGCTCGATTAGCATATTGTGGGACCTATTATTCAGACAGTCAAGGTTCGAACTCGATATCTTATGCGTTAAAAAATTATTATGTTCTCACATGTCTATCTCCCTCGTCAGGAGATTTTGTTTATCTATAAGTCATTGTTGACAATTATTGGATAAAAAATCCAACAACCTATATGTGTTTTCCTTCTTTCTTCACTATCTCTCTCCATCGTTCTCCCCAGCTTTTTCTTTCTCCATGTATCCACATTTTTCCTCCGCCATTCATCTCGCCACCACCCAACACCTTCCTCACCACTTCGCGCGCGGAGCTCCACCGAGGTCCTAGCCTGCCCACTGCCCCTTCCACCATCGCCTCCCAGTGTTGCCGCCATCGCCTCCCTCCTGTCAGGTGACGCCCCCTGCCACCGCACCCACCTCCTCCACCGGGTCGTCCTGCCGCCATCATACCTCTCTCCAAGGCCAGCGATAAGCTCACGTCCCTCGGCAACTCCGAAAGCCCAACTCGGTTGGAATATCACCAAAGTCGGAGAAAAAAAGGGAGGATTGAGAAAAGAAGCCTCAGGTCTTTAAGTGACTTATGAATTGCAAGATATAAGTCACCTTACATCGAATAAAACTTTTATATTGAAACATATTAAGTACCGGATAGTCAAGATTAATTACTCAATACCTATTTGTCCCAATGCCTCCCTCCATCTTAGCTTGATCTTATATACAATATGATATGCTTATACACAAACCAAGCTTTTGGCATAGCCCGTAATTCATAAGATATCTCAGAAAATAGTGTTAAATTTATTGTGTTTTCAGCAATGTAGATATGCAACCATCGACGTTCGAATAGAAAGACATACTTGCAACAATTCGGCCAAAGGATCGGAGGAGGTTGAGCTTGGTTTAGAATATAAGATGGCGAGCCAAGGAGAAATCCGAGCCATCCATTTATTAGATCCAGTGGTCCAAAACCTATGTGCTAGTCCCATAACAAACATCTGGGTGTTGGTTAGCTTTTCCCTTGGTGGTTTAGTTTGTCAACCTACACATCCAAGATGCTCCTGTGATGGATGCATGCAAACTTTATCTTATTCTCTCTCGGTATTCCATATAAATTATGATATAAGATAGATCTTGTTTGAAACTTCGAGTGCCACCAATATTTCTGCATATTCACATATTGTTACTTTTTACTAAAGGTCAACATTCTCTTGGAGCAATCCAAAAAACTATGGTCAGGTAAAATTTTAGAAAACCCTCTAATATTACCATCCAAAAGTCTCTTTGTTTACAGAGCATGCTTGGCTTCCCAAATCATAGAGATGAGCAATAGCTGTACATGAACATAAAGCTATATATTCGCATGCTCACAACATGTTCATACATATGGTACGATTACTTTAATATATATCCATGTTTGCAAATAGGTGACCAATGGAGTGGCTCAAACATAGAAGATATAGTCTCGGCCTCACGGATATTGTCGTATCGCGTGATTAGCAACCAGAGGACATATGGAGTCATTTTATTATGGGATTGGCGTAGCTGCACGCACAAGAGTAGAAAGAAACAAGTCGTCGAAGTGCAAATAATGTTCCGTCACTAGGATACATATAACCATCTAAGCTGTTTGTAGTACTATGTCTGCGAACCATCACACTTTGGAATATTTGCAGGTGGTGGAGGGAGAGATGTGCCCACCGTAGGCCCATCCTCTACAATGAACACCGTTGCCATGCCTACTGACACATGGAATAAATAGTGGCAATGCAGGAACCACACGCCTGAAAAAACACACAAAATTTCTATATCGTTAGATTTTATTTTATTTTATTTTATGTATACTACACCATCCTAGGATTACCCCAAACAGTGTGGTTAAGTTGTATACAAAGAAAGTTCTTTTGTTATGTCAACATACCGATATGAAAGCAAAGAAAAAGAATAGGTGTGTATCCTCGAAGGAGAACTTTTCTATGAATAATACATAACTTTTCTTTCTATGAAGAAGAAATTAAAGTTCATATTTTGTCTGTAAACTCTTTAGTTTGTCTAATTTTAGCCTCCAATTCCAACACCACCTAACTTAGATACCAAAATTTTTAGCCTCCAACTCCAGCTCTTCAGTTTGTCTCATTTTGGCCCCTAAGCATAGTCAAAGGGCTTTAATTTAGGGCCCATATGGCTGCTTTTTTGAATATATATATATATATATATATATATATATATATAATTTTAAATGTGGGCAAACTCAGTAGATCTAAAATCTTAAATGAATAAAAAAGACTTCATGAAACAAGCTCGACAATCTTCAAATTAAAAATTTAATGAATCTAAAAATAATGATTTAGTGAATGTTTTACTTTTTAGATTTTAGAATTTGTTCCTTTGATATTCAATTATTTTTGTGTGATTCCTTGTGTACAAGATTATCTAATAAAACACTCTGAATTGACGTCTAAACTATCGATCTTCACCATTACTAATACTAATCTAAAGTACCAAATTAATAACTCAAGGTAGATATGCAAGACATGTGTCGACATGTAGAAAACGATGGACATATCTATTTTCTCATGGAACACATAGCTAGAGCTAAGATTTTAATAACTGAACGAAAAATGAAGAAAAGCAACGAATGAATGGGGATAAAAAAAAATGTAGAGAGAGTACCTGGATTGTCTGCGACGAACCGGATGGCGGTCCACCCGAGACTGGGGACGAGCACCGTGTTCCTCACCGGCGGATTGACCAGGTTGTACCGGGCAACGTCCCTTGCCTGGTCGTAGTTGCCGAGCCCCTGTGCAAGGACAAACATGTCGTGCCCGTGCAGGTGCATCGGGTTGGAGTCGGTCTGCATCACCGCCGTGTTTTGGAACACCACTTCCACCACGGAGCCATGCCGGAACCGCCGCACCGTCGTCGCCTTCGTCGTCGGCTCGAGCCATGCCTCCCTGGGTCCACGCTGCACCAGCGCAGGATCGGTGAAGTTGAACGCCACCGGCGGCCTGTCCGGCAGCGTGACCAACCCCATGGCGCCAAGGCCACGGCCGTAGTGAGCTTCCAAGAGCGACGTCGTGGTGGCACCACCGGGGAGCTGGAAGGAGACGTTGTTCAGGTTCACCATGATGATGGTCTCGGCGTTCGTCCTCGCGCACGACGACTGGCCCTGCCGCCGGCACATTGAGCCCACGGAGAGCGTGACGAGCAAACGCTCGTCGACGCGCGTCGGCACCGACGACGACTGCCGGTTTTGTAGGCCGGTAAGGTTGCCATGGAAGTAGAAAGAGGTGTCCGTGTCGTGCGTGTCCGGCATCACGGGCACCAAAGGCTGCTGCTGCGCACCAGCAGATCGGTAGCGCACCGTCCCTCTTGTGGTGGTCACTGGGAATGGGGGGACGATGATTGTTGGCTGGGCGGCCATGGCGACCATGTAGTAGCTCCCAGGGGACGCGTCGGCGACGACAAGGGCATCCACCGTCTGCCCGGGCGCGATCGCGATGGTATCCGTAGTGTACGGGTTGACGTAGTTTCCGTCGGCGGCAACCACCGTGAACCTGTGCCCGGCGATCTTGATGTAGTACTCGGATACAAGCACGGCGTTGATCAACCGGAGCAAGTAGGTCTTGCCGGGCTCCACGTCCAACACGTGGCCCTCTTCCATGGCCCCTTCAAATTAAAAGCGAATCAAGTTGGAAATTACTACTGTTAGAGAAAAGTTGACCTCCCCGACATATTAGGATCGGGCAGCAACATGCATGTACGGGTCCTACAAGTCGATGATTATTGTTGTTGTTATTACCAGAGCAGCCGTAGTGGAGATCGCCAAGCTTGCCGTTGAGTGTGGCTGCGCTGGGGCTATAGTTAAAGTTTCCGCCTGCCAAGTCCCTGTCCAACTGTACAAGATCCGTCTGTTGCCACCACTCTCCTACCATTACCAAGATCACAACAGCAGCAGGCAGCAGCAGTTCCATTAGCTACTAGAACGAAAACATGCCAAAGATTTGCTTTAAGGAAAAAAAGTCCGGTTTATTTACACCCTTCAACTAGCACGATAGTCCGATTTTTAACCTTAAACATAAAACTGAATAGGACGGACAGTTCAACTAACAAATTTTGTCCTTTGTGTGATTGTAAAAGATAGGTTTTCCATCTTTTACAAAACTTAAAATTTTGGCAGCAATTTTATTAACACACATATATTTACCTTTTTTGTACCATTTTATTAAATAAATTAATAAACTCTAGAAAATAGAAAACCACCTAAAGGAATAAATATGTTCGGTTTTGAAATTTGATGACTTCTAGTGTCTGGTTTTTGTACTTTGAGTCAATACGATTTTCATGATAATTGGAGGATGTAAACCGCACTTTTCCTTTTTCTTTTTTACTTGCACATTCGATCACAAACCTATAATGATGGGGATCTCCGTATCAGGCCTCCGAAATGGGTACGAGGCGGCACCCTGTCTTGGCCGAATGATGAGAGCACCGTGCAGGGTTGCCCGGAGGCCGGCGACGTGGGAATGCCACCACAGGGTACCTTCCTGACCGTCGACATTGAACTGGTAGGTGAAGTTGTTTCCGGGACTAATGGGGCACTGAGTGATCATTGGAACTCCGTCGGCCCAACAGTTGCGCTTCTGCTTCACTCCGTGCCTGCACCATATAGCATCATGATGAGAGGATAACAATTTAGCTGGGGGGCAATGCCATGATGACAGGAATTTAGTATATCCTAACTGCTTACCAATGGATTGTTATGCTGTAGGGTGACCTGTTGACCACATGAATGACCACCGAGTCTCCCTCTGTGACATCTATCACCGGCCCTGGAAGCTGCCCATTCACCACGGTCACGAGCGTGTCCCTGCACAAGTGCCTCATGTTCATCTGGCTCACCTGTATACAGATATATTGCCATGCATTGCTTGGTCAAACTCTGTGCCATATATATGTATCATGTTGGTTAACACTTAACAAACATTATGCCGAAAGGATGACCGGTGCGGTGTGGAGGTCAAATCAAAGCCATGGAAGAGAGCATCATGCATGTGCGCTTACAACGAACGTATGCTCGACAACGGCCGCAGCGGTTAGCAGGGCCATGCTTGAGAGGAGCAAGATGACCGCCGTCGCAGCTACCGGAATGCTCCGTGTCTCCATAGCTTGCAGCTTTGTCTGCTTTGTCTGCTCTCCCGAGTGTGTGTACCTCTCTCTCTATATATATAGTAATGCAAGTGCAAACTTGTGCCTAGAGGGCCTGCTGGCTGTATCATTGATGAGGGATTATGCCAGTCCGATCCTGTGATCCACGTTGGGAGGACGTACAGTGGCACAGGCCATAGTGCCGGTGGTCCGGTGCCCGTACTTTCGTACGTCCTGGACCATGTCGTCAAGCACGTCTGCACGTGCTCTGATTGAGGGCGTCCCCAACCGCCGGTGGCACGTCGCCAGCCAACGAGATGAGGACGGAGCAGAGAACAGACAAGAGACAAGACTCACCACCAGCCAAATAAACCGGACTACCGGAGGCAGCAAATTTTACATGGGACAGACCGACAGAGGGGATATCAGAGAGCAACGATGTCAGGATGTGAAACGGTATTTTCTCTCTGTCGCTCTCAATCTCAGGCCCCAATGCAACTCAGCTGGTGGCGACGCTGTCGAGTCCGTTGGCATGCATGCATGCCAGTATAGATTTTTTGTTGAAACATCATCATGCTTTATTCAACACCGCGGGTGATATGAACGCCATGGGTGGCGACAAATATATATACATTACTACTATAATGCCAGTATATATGTCCAAATGAATTGTCCAACGTTACATACACTAACACAATTCGGCCTGACATATTAGGCACCATTATCTAATCGTGTCGTTCCTTTGGGGCTTCCTATCCATATTTGTGAAAGGTAGAAATTAGAAAAGCCATCCATCTTTAAAAGTCCACTTTGGTCGATCCAATTAGGTTGTGCACATGCTCAATATTTTTCTTCCATATGTTCAACATTTTCTTTAAATGTGTTTGACATTTTGACGTTGAAAATGTTAAACCTGTAAAAATAAAATATTCAAATTAGCATAACGAAATGCTGAAATGTTGAATTCCCAATGTCGGACGTGGGGTCTTTCTAGATTCTTTCGGGCACAACAACACATGCCGATGCGGCGCACGGACAATGGCGCAATGGAGCAACAACATGTGGGGACGTGCACAGCGGGTGGCGGTGCACCGGCACATCAACACACGGCGGCGCAGCTCGCGGAGATGCGGTGGCACACGACATGGGAGGCCGATAACAACGTGGGGCAGGGTTGTGGGAGCAGCAGGAGAGAGAGTGTGTGTTAGGGTTTTATGAGATCCAACAGATATTGTTTGTTGCACGAATCTCAAACATTGAAAACTGGGGATCCTAAGATATACATGAAGATAGATAGAAAATCTGATTCCTTCGTGCTGACTTTTCAGCCCTGACACTACACTATGCCTTTTCTATAATATCGTGCTGACACTATGGGCCTGACGGCCGGTCCTAGCACTGTCGATTCACTCGTTATCAATTTCATCACGAATCCATATAGATATCAGAGCCGTGGATATAGGGTGTGTGAAGTAGGCTAGGGCCTTAAAAAAATGAGGTTCCCATACACAAAAAAAATGGCTAGGAGGCACTTAATCAAAGACGCGCAATGTTTGTGCATTTTTTAATTAAATTTTTTGAAATCGTGCTGTGCTACGATAGAAAAAAAGACACAATGGATTGAGGATAATCATATATAAAAAAGATGTTTTGGAGAAAATTAGTTATGAAGATGTAATTGGATATTTTATTTTAAAAAAATAGACAAATTATAATTTTCAATGAACATGACGGTCAATAGTATCTTTGCTACTTGAATAAATATATTTCAAAATATTTTTACAAAATAACATATATATTTTTTTACTAAAGTCAGTAGGGAAACCTCGTCCTTTTTTTTGCATAATTTTTCTTTTATTCCAAACCCAATTTCGCCTACAGGGAGTGAAACTTGAGTATTCTAGATGCTACTCAGGTGCTCTAACCAAGAGGCTTAAGGCCCTTTCGAAATAACATATATTAAGGTTCTATATTGTGTGAAAGTACGTCTTAGTCATGTTAGACATACTTTTCTCTTTAAATTTTAGGGCCCTGACTTTATTTTGCTCTGGGGGGCCCAAATTTATGAAGACGGCCATAATCGATAACATTTCATCCATTTCATCATAAAGTCATATAAATATAGATGAATATTATAAATTCATGTAAAATCGATTTGTTTAATAGAGACACCTATTTAGTACTATAGTATAGGGTAATCGTGCCACATCGCCTGGCCAAAAACTGTATCACGTCTGGGCCGGCACTACATGCCGATATGGCGGTGCTGGCGATGTTGATGGACGATCTGAAATCACATAATTTAGCGGCCGGTGGATGTACTGATCATGCATGCCAGCGTTGTATGGACCTCGGTTCATTTTATTGACAACGACCATGCAGGTAAATATCATCATATACTGAAAGCTGACCATTTTGCTTCTGTATATTGGCCAGATTAAGGAACGAACCCCTTCTGCAATAGATCAATGTATGTGTTAATTTTAGAGTACTGCATCAGTACAGAGAAATTAGGCTTCTCTATATAGTCCGATAGTTAACGACCTCACTGCAGTAAGTAATTGAAAAATTAGTCTTCTCTGTACTCCGATAGTTAAAGACCTCACAACACAGTAACTACATTTTAATATTTTATCCATACTGTCATACATTCCTACTGTTATGCCCATGCAAATTCAAATGTACTCTTGCTTGCTGTATTATGATCAACTTTGCCCTGTTATGCGCTAAAAAGGTATGGAGTACTTATTATGGAGAGTTTAATCTTCCGAAACTATATATGGTTAACACTGCTGACTAATCTTCTAGCCGGCAATATTATTTCATCACCTTGCTTGATTGTCCTAGTATATGTAAGGAAAGAAACCTCTGACCAAATATCATCTTGAGGATGTTATATATCAATCAATAATAACGAAAACAACATGGAACAAATAATTATTCCATCTGGACAACCATGAAAGGAGGCAATCCAATGTGGATGCCCATAGTCTAGCAAGGAGTTCACTTTCAATTCATTTGGCTCCTAACTCCACCCGACAGAGTATGTAATTCATATTCTGAATAATAAAGGACGCGGATGATTAAAAAACCTATTTTATTTTTTCTAATAAAATGATATAATAAATTTATTTTATTAATTATAATTTTTAGATCAACGGTCTAAAAAATTTTGAAACAAAAAGTATCTCTAAGTACCACCATTATAACCACTGTAAAAGAGCTCTTTGAAAATAACCATAACCATTACACTATCTGAACCTTTTTATTTACAGGAGATAAATTAATATCACGTGAACACCAAAACTTTACAGCAAAATTTTACCAAAATTGAGAGGAGGAAGAAGAAGGCGTTGGAGAAAGTAATTGAGAGGGAGAGGGGAAAATGAAAAAAAAACCCTGACGTGTGGGCCCCACATGCTGGTAAGGGCAAGGTGGTCATTTCCAAGATCGGCCCCACTTGTCAGTGCTCACAAATGGTGGAAACCAAACGGAATAGAGACGGAATGGCACACGGGGCAAAACAGTTTAGGTGGATAGCATACAGGTGCGGTCGAATTTTTTAATGGCACGTAGGTAACGACCATCTTTTTTTATGGCATACAGGTAAAAGACTCATGCATATGTACTGCACATGCCACTCGAAGTCGAAAAGGTTAGCATTTGATCCTGCTCAAATTTGGTACGAATCAGGATATGCCACAAAATATATGATGCTAACAGGAATTCAGTATGGGGCAACAGGAACTCGTAGATATGAGCAAAATACCTGCACAATCTACCAGTGAAGAAATCGTTCACACTACCCCAGCATTGTTCCAAAAGAAACCTTGATTGCATCAACGAAGCCCAGGTGCCATCTTTCTTGTTCTTGTGGTTATTCGTTGGGCCAATCTGCAGAGCTTTGAAGGCAAGATGTAAGCAATGGAGCGTTTCCTTTTTTTTTTACGAGAAAATGGAGCATTTCCTTGAGACCTTAAAAGATTTTTTTTTAAAAAAAAGGCACTGGAATTGGCGGCGAAAAATGAATATATTCAATTGTTGAGAAATCAATGAAGGAGCTGGGTTGCTCATTCATAAATACTAATTATTTTACGCAGCATGGCAATGTATAACATGATTATGAAGGCATTTGCGTTCCAGTCAAGTGCTTGTCTGAGCTAACTCTTGAACAGAAACAAAGCTATTGGATATGAGCAGAATCACTAAGCAACCGCAAACTTTTCAAACCTGTGCTCCATTATAGAGAACTGTAGGAGTAGTAGCTGTAGTTGAGAATTCGCGGTTTGCAGCCGGTGACGGGAGCAGAGTGGATGAGGACTGAGGAAGAGAGCGGAGGAGGTTGCGGATTCTGCAAACTGCAGGGTTTGGAAGTTAGAATTAGTGCTGCCAATTGGAGAGCCAAATTCTGTGTCCTGCTGTTTGTACCTTCAATCGTTTGACCAAATCACATAGCGAACTAGCAATTTCCACAAAATTATCCATCAGCCGGAATCAAATATCCTTGCCAAACTCCATAGATGAATAATGAAGACTGAAGTAAAAGCTGGAAAGGAAAAAATAAAGACAGGTCTGTATCAAATTTCCTTAAACCAAAATTCATCAAATGGAAAATGAAGGCAAAATAACAAAATAGTTTCGAAAAAAAGCGCCGTCCGTGGGGATCGAACCCACGACCACGTGGTTAAAAGCCACGCGCTCTACCACTGAGCTAGGACGGCAACCGATATTTAGTTTGAAAATAAGTTATACACGTTCGTACCGCTCCGGATCCATCGTTCACACCACATAAGACAAAATCTCAAGTTTATCAAACCTCCAGTAACATACAACGCTCAACAAAGTAGTTTACAGAAACCAGAAAACTCCAATCCAGTAAAAGAACAAAGAACTTGTTCATATCTACAAACAAACAACATAAAAAATGGTCTTCTGAATCTGAACACTACATATCTCGCCGGAAGTGTAACTGAAAACTGAGGTGCCTAGGTGTTGCACTTCCACTTTGATGTTGGCACGCAATTCAGGTAGTGGCACCAGCGGCAGCCATCGTTCCCGTTCTTCCCCTGGAAGAGCATCACCAGTGTAATCACAAACCTGCACCACATGTCTCTTGACATCAGTTCCGTTCCAAATTTTCATATACATAAGCAATAGTTTGGTAGCTCAGCGGTAGTCCAGAATTGAGCATATTTTGCATCAACTTCAACATGCTTGACAAATAAAACCATGGCAACAAGGAATCATACTGAACCACATTCTGATGATTCACTTACCCGACCAACAGCAAAACAAGCGCCACAACCCACAACACATATTGGTATGCTTTGTACTTGGGAGGTTGGCTAGTCTGTGGCAACTCATGGCGTTCCATCCAACCAAATTGAGGCCTCGCCAACAGAACAAAACCCAAGAGGAAACCCGTCGCGAATCCACCAATATGAGCAAAATTGTCGGCGTGAGGTAGTATCCCTATAGCCAAGTTGAGTGCAATAATAAACAGGAGAGTTATTATGGCTGCCGCCTGCACAAGAAGTTGAGTAGATGTGTGAGACAATTATCAAGCAGCTGGCAGAATAAAAGGTATATTTATTTTTCTCTTTTACTGACCTTGTTGGAATAAATAGTCCAGTTCATGAGTAGCTCAGAAAGCATGGATCCAAGCAGGCCAAACAGAGCTCCAGATGCACCAACAGAGATGTAGTTGTTCCGTAGGAAGAGCGCAGACAGCACACTGCCACCAAAACCAGATAGTAGGTATATGGCGCCAATGCGAACTTGCAGGAAAAAAAAAGTGGGTCAGTATGAATGGTTATGATTAACAAATGTCTAGTAACAAAAAAAGAAGAATTGTTGATCCATATCCAGAAAAGATTTGTTTTTTTTTTAAAAAAAAATCCTTCAAACCAGATGAAAATCATGCATAAAAGTTACAATGACAATGACTCAGAACTGTCATAAGCTTACCAAATCCAAACTGCTGTTCAAGGCGGATTCCGATAAACAACAAGCTTAGCATGTTCACAACCAAATGGATTAGGCCAGCATGGAGCCAGATGCAGCTAATAAGGCGCCAGCCTTGGTGCTGATGAACAATTTTGTTCCAGTCAAGTGCTCCCATTTTTTCCAAACTGGCAAGCAAAAAAAAAGTGTTACTGTAATAGTCTCAGAGATCCTGCATTATCTTAGAGGCGCAGCACAATCCAGACGAAATTCAGTGACAAAAACACAAAGCTTATGGTTATAAGCAGCAATCCCGGAACATACTGTAATAAACTACAATTAAAACAAGCAGGCATGCAAGTACGGTCAAATAGGTAACTCCAGAATGTGCGATTAGTCTTATATTGTTGTGCAAAGACCAGAGGTAAGACAAACACAAGTCAAACCAGTTTAGAAATTCAGATGGTTCCATATATAATAGAACTCCAATGATAATAGTAATATAATACAGGATGCTACGCCTGCAAATTGCAAAATAACCTTGTCGCCCCTTTACCACCTATATTCCGACAGAAGTGTCAAAACTAACAGTACCATCATGAACAACATTGCTGAGAGCCTATGTGATTTTGTTACTAGAGAACTGCGGGCCAGATAACATCTAAAGCATTTTGAGAATGTACAGATAGACACCCTCCGTCTAGGATAAAGGTAAACTGCAGGGGAACTGAAACTATCTAGTTGATTGACGGATAAATCGAAATTGCAAAGTTTTAGATCAGCTCAAGCTAGCCCAGACGGAGATCTAAACTGTCAAAGTCACATCATGAACTCCCCTGCCGCGAAGACTCCCATATCATTAAAAGGTGAAAAGGACTTAAACAAAAGGAAAAAGGCAATTAAAGTTTCGAAGCAACAGTTCCTGACTTGATTCTACGATGCCAAAAGCTTCGAACACCCGCATAAACGCCCAGAGATTTCGTTTCTTCCCCAATTAGACTTCGCACCAACAAAATTGCCAGCTCTTACTGTAGAGTACGAGCTTTAAACCCTCAGACCACCCAAAATTGCAACCTTTGCTAAACAATTAAGCAGGTAAAGACCTCAACTTTCTTATGCCCATCAAGCTACAAAGATCCCCAAAGACCCCGGAACTAGCGAATCTCCTCGCCCAATTCGACCACAAGCACGCCCAAGACACCCTAATTGGGGTCCCTGTTCGGCACCCGCGGCAGCACAAAAGCGCTCAAAGAAGCAAAAGCCTGCACAGCGAAAACGTACGTGGATGACGAGGGCCCTAGGAGCGGGTTCTCCCTGAGCGGCTGGAAGGAGAAGCGGCGCAGGAAGCCGGCGACGCAGTCCCCGAGCGGGCTCCCGTGCTTGGGGCAATTGTTCTCGTACATCTCGACGACGAAGACGGCGATGCAGGCGACGATCACGGTGGGCACGAGCCACGGCCACCACTTGCGCTCCTCCGGCCCCTCGTACCCGCCGTACCCGTACCCTCCCCCCGCCGCCGCCACGCGGCCCTTCCCGTCGCCGTTGCTCGCCATGGCCGAGCCTTCTCCTCCCTTCTCGCCTGCCCCGCTGCCGCCTTTTCGGCCCGCTTCAGTGGAGTGGAAGCCAAGGGGGGACAGCTCGAGTGGTGGTGGACTGCTGGCTGTTGCCGCTCGCTGCCGCTGCCGGTTTGGGTGTCGCTTGGAAGCGAGGGGAAGAAGAGAGCTGACGAGGAGTGGAGGACAGGGGAGGGAGGAGAGAAATGAAATGGTGCGGGCGCGGCTGGGGTCACCCGCGAAAGCGACAGCCAGGGACCCGCGGTGGGTGGTGGCGCGGTCAGGCTGGCGCGCGGGCCCCGTGGGGAGGCTGGGACCACCGGGCGGTGAGACGTAGCTGTCCGCGGCCCGAGCGGAGCGGTTGGGTTTCACTTGGGTGGGGTGGCTGGGGTAAACTGCTCAGCGTCCGGAGGAAGGGAGCCCACAGCCCAGCTGCGAGGGCTTGTGTTCAGATTTAGAAAAAGTATTTCTTCAATAAATTTTTTTTATTCATCCCAACTTGTACTGTTCTACTTTCTACTTCCGATCCGAGTCCTCCCGCGCGCGCTTGCGGGGGTGCATGCGCGTGACGTGAGGAGGCGGCGCGAAGCGTGTGGACGCCGTGGTGTGGTGGAAGGTGGAAGACGGGAGCCGCGGCACGGCACCGCGACTCCGCGAGGGATGGATGAGTGGGCGGCCGACGAGAGCGCGTTGAGGTGGCGCGGTGTCGCCGGGCCAGGTGGTGGACGTGGCGTGCCCCGCCTAGGCGGCAGGCATGGCCGACCTGATCTCTTTTCCTCGGCGGCCGTCGCCGTCGGCTTCCGTAGCTTCTTTTCTCTGGTCCGGTAC
Source organism: Digitaria exilis (assembly GCA_015342445.1). NCBI lineage: Eukaryota > Viridiplantae > Streptophyta > Magnoliopsida > Poales > Poaceae > Digitaria > Digitaria exilis. The sequence goes on along the minus strand of JACEFO010000718.1, from coordinate 2,625,995 downwards.
GGCACTGGACCGGGTAAAACCAACCGTCCGTATCAAATATTCGTGGACAAACTTGACTGACGATTCACTTACCCCCGTCCCATGTACTGTATGGGGCTTGGCCGCTTGGTGCAGGTGCTGTCGCAGTCACCGTGACGGATCTGGGTCTGCGCCGAGCTTCTCGTCTGCGGCCGACCGCGATATAACTGTGGGGGAATCCAGCTTTTTTGTGGGGAAGTGCCATTGGTCCATGCCCGTCCTGCCTGCGCTGCATTCACGCGGATCGGCGGATGCACAGCACAGTGCGCCAGTTGGACGCGGTGTTTTCTTTTGCGTTCCGACTTCCTCCCAGCCTGCCGCCGTGCAGTCGCGCGCGGCCGACGCGATTGGAATCGCTTGCACGCACCGACGCCGGCCTTGGATGGCACCTCCCCGTGCGGCCGTGCATGCATGCGTCGGGTGGTCATGGCAAAGGATGAAAGGATGCTCATGCTCCGTGGCGCGCGTCGGCAATGCATGGAGGAGCGTTCACGTACGCATCACGCGCGGCGCGGGGCCGCGACGTCCCCCCTTGTCGCGTCGGCCTAACCGTCGGTGATGGCCGCTCGTTGCACCGTCGATCTGACCCCTGCGGCCACGCTCTGCCGCACTGTCGTCGCCACTCGCCAGCGGCATGTGTGGGGGCTCACCGTGAGCTTGCGCTGCCGTCTGCTAGCTAGCTAGGTTCACGTCGTCCTCGCCTCGCGTTCGGTCGCGTGCCTATTTTCGTGCTGCACAATGATAGCTCCTCCCCATGCGTGGCGGCAAGCGCGACTACCAAATGCCAACTGTGCGAGCAGTGACTGCTCACTTTCTTTCTCAGATCGGCTAGGCGAGCTGCTCAGCGCAGCTGGTACGCGAGCGGTTTCAGTGCCCAATCAGGCGATCGCCTTGACGCGAGCCTGCTCGGCTGGTGGATGCGAGTGAGTGGTGTGCCTAGCATCCACATGGCAGTGGCAGCTTGCGCAGACCCGTCCGTCCACTCGGAGCCATGTAGACCGTTGCTGGGCTCTGACGACGTCCCAACGCCTCAATCATTTCCACGCGGCAAAGCTGCCCGGGACCCATTCGTTACTGCCATCGCACCGAATGCCGTTGTTCCTTGTCTGCTGCAGTAGTAGCACCTCCCATACAGTTTATGGGCGCCACTGTCATTTGACATTTGCACGATTGATTTGCACCACGTTTGATACTTGATGAACTTGGTTTCTAGTATTTCATGAACTTAGTTATGTGTTTCATATTTTTCTGATAAACTGAACTAGATAGAGACTATATCAGTTTGTTGTTAGTTTTAGAAAGTACACAAAAAAAAAACACCTTTGTAACCCGATAATTGGACAAGTTTAATGGTTCCCAGTTTTTAGATTTAATGGCAAAAAATGAACTCTCGCAATAATTCGATGGTCAGAAGTCAGAAATGGCCTCTTTTTTTTAACTAGTTCAGCATTTGGTATGAAGACTTTAAAGACATGTTCAAGACGTTGAAAACATACATGCCAACTGTTGAAGTAATACACTCCAAAGGTATAATAACATAACAAAAGGTCGCTAAGATGTACCCATGTTAAATTCGATTCCGTTGATTTATCTCGAAGACATGGTGGTTCCAATGAAATAAAAAAAAAAGAGCTCACAGTTTGATAAAAAAAATGTTGTGATTCAAAATGTAATTATTTATCCTAGGCGCGAAACCGGCCCAAAACTATACATCCAGCAATCTGAGCCCAGCTAAAGGCCTGGCGCCCTGGCCCAACCCAATACAATTCAACCCTTATCATCCTCGCCCCCACCAGTCAGTCGGTCACCCCGTGCAAAACCCCTCCCAATTCTCCATGCTCCGCCGCATCGCCGCCCTCCGGCCGCCGCCACCGTCGCGTCCGGCCGCTCCGGTGGTGGCAGCGGTGACGGCCACCTATTCCTCCAAGTCCACCTCCATTCCACAGAAGCAGCAGCGCGTCCGCGACCACGCCTTCGATGGCATCATGGAGGTCCAGAAGCGCGTCCGCCGCTTCCACGCCCTCCACTCCCTCCTCCTCTACGCCGCCGCCCCGACCGCGCCCTCCCGCGGCGGCGGCGGCGGGAGCGGCGCCGTGTCCGTCCCCTTCACCCGCCTCGGCGCCCTCGCGCGCCGCCAGCTCCGCCTCGCGCCCCTCGACGCCGGCCGCTTCCTCCTGCGCCACGCGCACGTGTTCCACCTCTTCCTCCACCCCGTCCACCGCATGCTCCACGCCCGCCTCACCCCGCGCGCCGCCGCGGCGCTCCGTGCCGAGGCCGACGCTGTCGCCGCCGCCCTCCCTTCCGCCTCCGTCATCCGCCTCAGCAAGCTCCTCCTCCTCGCGCCCCCGCACTGCCGCCTCCGCCTCGAGCACATCCACCTACTCCGCCGCGACCTTGGCCTCCCCGACGATTTCGCCGAATCCGTGATCCAGTCCAACCCGTCCCTCTTCCGCCTCACCCCCGACGGATTCGTTGAGTTCCTGCCGTCCCCAACAGACACGCCCGACCTCACCGTCGCCGCGGTGGAGCGCGCTCGGGAGCGCCACTACCGGGAGCACCGCGGCCCCGGTTCTGGCGAGGAGGACGCGCGTTTTGCGTTCCCCGTCCGCTTCCCGCCAGGGTTCAAGATCGGCAAATACTTCCGGATTGCTGTCTGGAAATGGCAGCGCCTTCCCTACGCGTCACCATACGCGGACGTCTCAGGTCATGACCTGCGCTCACTTGAGGCAAAACGCCGCATGGAGAAGCGTGCGGTCGCTGCCGTCCATGAGCTGCTCTCGCTCACTGTCGAGAAGCGCACTACACTGGAGCGCCTTGCGCTGTTTCGGGAGGCGCTCGGTGTGCCCAAGAAGATCAAAGAGTTCTTGCTTAAGTATCAAGGCATATTTTACATATCCACCAGGGGAAATCAGGGGAAGCTGCATACAGTGTTCCTCAGGGAGGCATATTACAAGGGGGAACTTATTGACCCAAATGAGATACACGAGGCAAGAAGGAAGCTGGAGGAACTGCTCATGATCAGCCCACAGAAGGCGAATTTGGACCGGATGTTCACCAGCATGGGTCGTGGATGGGATGAGCTTGGTGGTGGTCGCCGCGGTGGAGCTGAATTGAGGGATGAGTTTCTTGGGGATGGTGGTGGCCGCAGAAAGCATGCAGATACTGATGGTGCCGATAGTGGGGAGGACTCCAGTGTCGAATCACTCTACATTGAGTGAGGATGGAATAATATGGTAGCATTGGACATCGACTTGGAATAGAACAGTCACTGCCCCCATTCGGAAATGTTAACCTCATGTATTTGGCATCATCAATGCTGTGTCATGATTCAGGTTAATGTGATTGGAGTATCCAAAAGGAGCCGAGTCGCAGGCTAAAACTGAATTAACCATGAGTAAATTGTGAATAACTGAACTGAGGAAAGTGAAGACCCTATGTGCTACAGTGGCTGGATAGCCTCCTCCCTTTGCATTCCCTCATGTGAAAAGACAGATTTCAGGGGCAGGAGAACACCTTTCAGAAGCCACAGCTTATTCTTCTAAGCTTAATTGGTTAAGTATAGTGAGTACTCTGTCTCATGTAGTCGATCTCTGTCTTCGTCTGGCTCACTGAAAACTGATGTATGTTTAGGGATTAACATTAGATATTGATTGTTTTCTTGATTCTTCCTAACACAGTTACACCATGTATTCAAACAATTAAAATGGTGGGGATAATAACACCAATAGGGCACCTGTTATTATCCATCTATTCAGTATGAACAGAATGAAATAAATTATCTGGAAAGGGAACAAACGGAGTAAAGGCACTTGTTGATTCACTGAAATACAGGTGATCAGATCACCGTGATCTTTTACTTCACTACTAAACTTTATCATATATGCTATAGTTGCACTGGTTGACTAACTGCTTTACTTTGCATTATTGCCTGCATTTGTTTTTTTCCTTGCTCTATCATGAATAACATATTACATGTTTGTTATATATGCTATAGTTGCACTGGTTGACTGACTGCTTTCCTTTGCATTATTTCCTGCAATTGTTTTTTTTTCCTTATATCATGAATAACATATTACATATTTGATGTGAAATTATTTAAATTGTAGATCTTGGTTTTATTCAAGCATTAATATACTAATATTAGCCTAAAAGAACTCATGTAATGTTTTAAGAGTGACTGTTGGGTACATTTTTGCCTTCCAGATAGACCAATGACCCTATGTTTGGCCCTATGCAAGGGTTCCGATGTAATCAGAGTTTGTGGATTGACGGGATTTGGGTCCGTCCTTGGTCATCCAGTGTTGTTGATGGTTGCTGCATTTGATTTGCAGTGTTTATGAGTCATCTGTCAGTCAGTTTGTTTGTTCGAAGCCCACTGGAATAACTGTATCAAGTCCTTTAACTTACAACAATTTCAAACTAGGATATTGGTCTCCCATCTGTCCTATTAGGTCCATGGTCTTAGACTACTGAGCAAATCTAACCTGTTTGTGAGGTACAGTAAAAGAAATGCCCAGCTTGTCGCTACATCGGCGAAATGATGCAAGTCAGTTTTTTTGCTTGACTGTGCCCTCTACTCAGTAAAAGGAGGCTGCAATTATTTATGTATGAAACTGTAAACCAACTGAGTATTAGCACCATGCTTGCCAACAGCTGACTGAAATCATAAATGGTTTTATTGCACTCAAACACTGTGTCTTCACGCCAGCCAAAAAATCCTAATCGGCTCTACTGATCTTACAGACATTGCTCCTATCCTGAATATCTACGGTCCCTTGATTATCAGTTAGGATTCTTTCACTTTCCTGTTAAAATTAAAGTAAAAAATAAAAAAAGCAACAACGTTTTGATCTGAATGTTGTTTGATGCAATAAACTGAAGTTTTTGTGACTGAACAAACAATCAGTGGACAGAGCAGAGGCCGATCATGGAACCTGAGTACAAACTGTACATGACTAGTCCATTCAGTTTGGAACAGAATGATGAAGGTTCTTGTAGAACTGCAGTTGGCTTTATTCAGGTCTCACTAAGTGTTGGCTGTGAGCCGGATGTCATGCTGATAGGTCATTGGTGGTCTGTGTTGCTACTGTTGTGCCTCTGCCGTATCAACTGAACAGATGCACGTAGTCAGTTGGACCTGTCTGGTGCATCTTGTGTTATTCTTTAGTGCTGTCATGTCAAAACTCAGAACTGCATCTACAGAAACAGACCCTTTAGGAGGCCAGTACTTAGTACATGATGTCGCCTACAGTTATCATGCCTCACATTTTCTGGAAAAGATGATGTGCTTTCAAGATGCTATGATTTTTAAATATGTTTACTCTAATCACTGCCCTGAAGATGCTGTGACTTCCAAAATGTTGCCTTTTAATCTTTGGCGTGGATGGCAACTGATTTTATTGTATTTAGACATTTTGCCTTCTCATTTGATGGAACTTGGCTCTGCTTGTTGTTTGCTATCTAGTTGTCTCTTTTTCTTTTTCTTGTTCTTTTTGTGAAAACTAGTCTATCTGCCAGTGTTTTTAGATGCTAACACTTAATGATCTATCTGTTTGATTTATTGTGGGCAGCAGTGGCTGAGTGAAGGATAACGTCTTATTCATCAATCAGGCTGAAAACTTCATTATAATACGCGAAATCGCAGAAGATTGAAATGCACAGAACGGGCCACATTGTGTGTGATCCAGATGATACATCGAGGCCACATTGGCTGCGTGTGATCCAGAATGGGCTTCATCTAATTCTGTTGATAGTTTGCATTCCTATCTACATACTAACTTTCTGTCAGTTTTTATATCTCTTTTGTCCTTTAGTTTTCCTCGTTCCATTATTACTTTCTCCTATGTGGAAATGTTCAAAGATAGCTTTACTTTTGTAGTTTTGTGCACCAATTATACAGTGTTGTTATCAGTGGGTAGCTAACTGCATTTCTGGAATGAACTGGCACATCGGGATGTGCCATGTGTTCTGCACAATGATAATCAGATGTGGTGTAGTTTTCATGTGTTTCCTATAATTTGCCAAATCCTTCTGGCATGATAGTCGACAGGTATGTTGGCATCACATAGGCTTTTATTTTCTGAACAAACTGTGACAGTCGGAGTTAAGAGCTAATGGACGTTTTAGATAGGCTTGTTTGGTGTGGTTTAGATTATCTGCCATCACTGTTGAGCCTCTGAAGTTAGGTGGCTGAGATTAATCCACGGGCTAGCGTGGCACAAGCCTACCCATCATTTGAGGTGATTCAATGGGCATTAGGTGCATCGCTGGATCTCAATTGCGACTGAGTGCTATGGTTCAACAACCTTGAGTTGCTTTGGTATCTGTTTTCTGTGAGATGAAAATGAATATGTGATCACCCGCAGGCTCTGATCTGGGTGGGATCAGGAAGCCGACGTGGATGCCGCCGTACAGTTTGTTACAAGGTCAACGAGGCCATCAGGGGGACACGATGGAGGACCTTGAGACATCCAGAAATTTTCAAACAGCAAACCAATGGTAAGGAAGAGCTTAACGTCAGGGGACTTCTGGTTCTGCTTTCAGAAGTTAGCGTGTTGATGATCTAATAGAAAACAATGCACCGGTGGTGTGCAAATGCTATCATGTAGGGTTCTGGACCAGCGTCAATCAAATGCGACGTAACGTGTGCTGAATCGTCGTGTTTATCTTTACCTGTGATGAAATGGAACTCGGGCAAGCGCTGGTGCTGGTCTATCGTCTTTGGCTCCATCCCCTTGTGTGTAATCCTCGTGCCCCACGGGCGTCCGAGTAGCGTTGATCTTGGACTGCAACTGGTCTTTGCTAGGCCGCATTTGTTATTGCATTTCTTCCGCTGATACTGCGCACGGCCCCGTTGCAGGTCAGCTTGCTGATGTTCCATTATTCGTGGATGAGAGCTGAGCAGTGCGACTGGCTTGCTGCATGCGCACCATCGACATGTTTGTCCCGATATACATGGATGGATACTCTCGAATGAAAATCCCAAATTGTGTCGTTTAGTACTCGTACATTGACAAATGTAAGGTGTCTTCCCACAGGGATCACATGCGATGAAAAGATGAGACGGGTAGGTTGGGTGCAGGCCCACGTGAAGTAAGATCACAGGCAGCCTTCAGACGTCAGTGCACACAGGAGTTTCCACGCGGAACTAGCAGCCCATGCCGCGGTAATCTGGTATGGATTAGGATGTATCTACACGCATGTCGACGTCTTACACGAAACTGTGTCTACCATCCGTACGCCAATGATGACACGCCGAAATGGTGCCCTCTCAATTACTGTTTCTCCGAACATGGTCAGATCTGCGAAGGTGGAGCGCGCAGCAGACCAAGCAGCCCGGCATGATCTTGTGCCGGGCAACTGGGCAAGTGCAAAGTCATTCTCGTGATCGCGACGGGTTAGTAATACCTGTCACACACTGTCAGCGTCTCCTTTTTCCCCTCCCTATTTTTGACTGGCTTTATCTGCCAACCTTTTTGTTCTCAGTGAGGTGCAAAATCTAGCATGTGAAAGATTTGACGAAACTGTTGCCGTCCGGCCTACCGTCAAGCTGCCAGTGGGCCCCGGTACTGGCGTGCGTTGATCTTGTTGTTGCGGTGCACAGCGGAAGCTACAGCTATTTAGCAGGTAAACTTTACATGATCACTGTATGCGAACAGCGACTCGGTCGTGAGAGATGGAAGGTAGCTCATGATTGCATGCTGTGCGACGAAATATGATTATATGAGCACCATTGGAGTTCTTTCATTTCCTACTCGTCGAGAACAGGTGATCGAACTGGAATTATATATCACTTGCTCCACTTTCAAATGCATGGTGGTTATGATTATTTACCATATTAATTTATTTTATTTAACTAATCACTAGCTTGCTCTAAAGCTATATATTTAGTGCCCGAGATAGCAAGATCGTACATCTATATTAGTACATACTTATTATTGTGTGTAATAAATTCTAGTACTTTATTGTATAAATTAGACCAATTAACTTAGATGTTTTGACTCTTCAAAAACATTAGAATGGCTCGTGATTGGGAGGAGGGAGTACAACATAGTGTACTTGGTCGTCGGGACCTCTGTGCACCGCCGCCGCCGACGGTGACTCGGGAGAGCTGCCCGTCGTCCGTGCGGCGCCGGACTGCCGGTCCCGCCCCCGTACCGCTGCTACCCCGGAGGTCAGGGTCAGCCGCAGCTAGGTAGCGTCCAGAGTCCAGCGATATCTATCGATCTCCGCCGTACGCTCCTGGCACGTCTCGCAGAGCAACTAAAGCCGCAAACCAGGCAGGGCTGCCACGATCGATCGCCACTCATCGGCACCACCATGCACGCACCGTCGGTGTACCCACGCACGCACGGGAACGAGTGCTCGTGAGCGGAGAAATTCTTGCCCGTGTGCAGTTGATCCCCGGAATCGATCGAGCCCTTTTTTGGTTCGGGTAGCAGGTTTACGAATTTGGTGCGTCGAGAAAAGTGACACTGCAGGTTTGGGTGTGCCACACTGGTCATGGTTGTTCCGTTCGTACGGGCGGAACGAGCTGTGTTCTCTCGTGCTGCACAAGGACATATAGAAGGAAACGAGAGCGATCGGCCCTGGCAAGTTGCAACGTACCCATGAGATCTCGTGAGCCGGAGACGGAGGGGAGGAGCAGGCCGGGGAGCAGCGGATCTGCTGACATCTGAGGTGGGGGTAAGCCTGTGAGCAAGGCGGGCGAGGCAAGGCAATGAATCTTGTGAGCCCGGCCGGCCTCTCGGGTCTCGGCACTGTGACGCAGTGAGGTGAGCAGGACGAACAGGAGCAGCCGAGGTGCCTGCCCCGATTTCATTGCCCGGCCGGGTGTACGTGCAGTGGGGTCAGCCATGGGCCATGGCCATGGCATCCGAGTACCGAAACTACGTACCCACTCTCTTTTCATTAGAAAAAAAACTACCCACTCTAGTCCGCTAAAACTCTACTGGTTTTGCAGCCTTTGCAAAGCTGTTGTAAAGAAACGTTACCGAATTGATTTGTTGCAGAGAAAGTTTATTCTCCTAATTACCAACCTACGGTACATAATGATTTATGAATGAGTTTTATTGTAAATCAACACTGTAATAAATTCATTGCTACATAAAATGAGTGCTATACCAAAACTAATTAAGTGGTTAGATCTCATTTGCATCCCAAAACTATTTTCTAGCCATTATTTTAGGAAATCCAATTAGTTACATGTAGCCTTTTCACGTCACCACTTGTCTAGCTGGGGAAAAAAATGGAAACGCACTCTCTTAGGATAGGACAGCGAGTTGTAGTACTCGAGAACCAGTATAGCCACTAGAGAATGCACATTTCACAATACATATATTAACCCAAACGAATTAATTGACATTATGCAAAATAAACAAACACAAGCCATCCTGGGGATACATACTACGATATATCTCTTATCAATTTCACCACATCTCTCTATATTGGATAACTAGAAGAAGGAAAAACTCTTCACAAAATGGTTAAACAAACTGCTAGATACATATAGTAGAAGCCCTAGGGAGGGTTTAACTTCTTTGCCCAGAGACTTAAGTCAATACCCGAACCACCACATGAGCACATCGAGCTTGAGCAACAGTAAAAAACATGTCTGCTCAAGAGATTAAAGCCTAGCGCACGGTTCGTTCTTGACTTGATCCCTGTGTTACCTCACCCCATATATTGCTCTGTGCAATATACTTATATACTCCACACTATATAACTTATTTTTCTTTGTCTCTCACTGCCTCTCTCAAGCACCGGTAGTTCCCTTTTAGCATTCTTCGGCCATTTTCTTTGTTGCCCGACGAGCTCAACCATTTTGATGCTAGCATCTGCCACCATGGCCTCAAGCTAAGCATTTGACATGGCATCCGGCTCCGGCCTTTTGTGAGGATCGGTTGCCGGAATCCAAGTCAAATGCCCGCTAGGGGGTGACTATGTTGGCCTGGAGGGCAGACTTGATCTTTTGGATAGTGCAGGAGAGCAGGTTGCTCACGGTCTCTACCGACTCCACGGTAAGCTTCGCTGTGGGCAGGTTGTTCACCAGGATCTGGAAAGCCACGGTGACGAGGGACCCGGTGCTGCTGCTGCCGCCACCGGTGGCTGCAGATTGGCCGTTCGGTGACCCATGCGCGGTGTTGGACGGCTGGCTGTGGCCGTCCGGGAGGATGGCAAAGCCAGAGGGGAGTAGGGAGACGTACGCAGCGTCGCCGCCGTTCATGACGACGTGCATGGACTGCACGTCCACCGGTGCATACACCACCAGCGAGCCAGACGAATCGGTGCAAGTCTCTTGCAAGATCAGCATGTTGTTCTGGTTGCCACTTGTTGCCTGCAAGATCGCAGAGTTGTTAATTAGAAGTAATGCAACAAATTTGAAGAGAACAAATGGACTAGAGCTTCAGTCAACTTTACCACTGTGGTAACAGTAAAACTAACACCAATTTGGGTAAAAATATACTGAGCCAGTTGCTGAAGGAACAGACTACGTTGAAGTAAGAAAAACTGTCTTGTTAGAACCGCAGAGTACAAAGATCATCAATCTGAGATTCCATCAATCAGGATACCATTACCATATATGCACCTCAAAAGAGAAAGGAGAGTAGGAGATTGAGGAAATCCCGAAATAAGTACGGTGAGGGAGCATAAAAGGCAGACACTCAGACAGGCTTTCGTGAGCAAGGACAAGGGCAGCTATGCAAGCTTCCAAACCCGCAGAAAAGCTAACAGCTAGCTTGCTCTCACAAATGTCAACCTTGCCCCAGTTTCTGGTAATCTGCCAGGTTTTAACCTTTTCCGGTTTGTCATCTTCTTAATGTCACTATGTCCCTAACCCATGCAATGCATGCTATACCCGCAAATCTAGAGCCATGGTACGGCACCAGGTAAGCTAATTGGGTTGCAAAGTTTTGGTACCGAAAATCTAACAGAGATCATTGACTAATCACAGTGGTAATAAAATAGTAAAGGAAAGATAACGAGAAGTAGGAGCGAGTACTGCATGCAGCGCTGAGAAAACTTTACATTTGGACGGAGGAGGGAGACGGCGTTGCCGTGGTGCTGGCCCTTGGCGATGTGGTCCATCTCCTGCATGGCCTCGCCGTTGGCGAGTATGTCCCACTCGCCGCGGCGCTGCTCGTCCCGGAGGTAGTCGAACACGCGCTGCGGCGGCGTGCAGGGCAGCCGCACCGACGTGGTGGCGCTCAGCACCACGCCGGGAGGCTCCCCGGGCGCGCCCACGCTCTGCCGCGCCATCATGCGCACCTTCTCCTCTCCCTCGCCGCCGCCCGCTCCGGCGTCTCCTCCACCTCCTTCGCCGCCGCCGACGCGCCACTCGTCCAGGCGCCGCCACTTCTGCGCCGCCGACGCGCACACGCCGGCGCAGAAGTTGTCCGTCATCCGCTGCGCCAGCTTCAGCATGCTCCTCCGCCCCACCGGCGTTATCGCTGCATCATTACATTATCACAGCATTAAACCGCCGCCACCATTTAATCGCATCTGTAGAGGATCTCTCATGTACGGGCAAAAAAATTAAACAACGAAGTACTGGTAGTGATCAGTGAGTAGTTAGTTACTCACCAGCGTGGTCTCGGGCGGGGAGGGAGTTGGAGCAGAGGATGGCGAGGTACTGGCACTGGCGCTGGAGCGAGGCGAGCCAGCGGCGCGCGCCGAGGGCCTGACCGGAGCGGAGCAGCTGGCGGTAGAGCTGGTGCACCGACGTCTCGTCGTACTCCGCGTGAACCACCCACGTGACCTGCGGCGCGCGCGTACACAAGCACGCACGGTACAAAAGCAAGCGTTAGCACGGGCAGCCGCAGCAACGTCGTCCCGGGCCGGTCATGACGTGTGGCCTGGCCGTCACGCACGGCGAGCTTCGCTTTCCCTTCATCGCTGGCCACGGGCACTTGCCGCCGCGACAGCGCAGTAATGGCGGAGGCAGGTGATCGAAAGGGTGGGGGGCCGTGGTGCCGCACTGCCGCGCGCTGGCCACGAACGCGAGGTAAAGGACGCGCAGGAAATGGCCACCACGAGATCGATTGGGTGCAATACCGGACAAGCGGCGCAGTACTACACACCCGCAACAGCTGCGCGCTCATCATCGCCGGCATGAAACACATGTGTGGGCATCAGGGATGCAGCAGGAGGGGGTTCTTTGACCTCTGCAAAAAAAAAAAACCTACGTGGCCAAGACTAGGTATATACCAACAGTATCCTTGTACTACCTCAGTAGTCAGTCGCAGCGGCACTGCAGGAAAAGATCTGTTAACGCACAGGAAACAAACAAGATCCAATGCCAAAGACTCGGCCGGGCCCTGAGCGCCTTGGATTTTTATAATCGCGAGTCGCGTTCGTGCACAAACAAGCTCCGCCACCAGCGACGATCAAACATCATGATGCAGGAATGCAGGATACCCTAAAAAAACTGGATCTAGGCGGCGACCTAGTGCGAGCATTCCGCCGCACGTACGGCCGCGCGAAGAATAGATACGGTAGCAGAAGCATCGGAAATGTTTCTAAAATCGGGTAAGAAAATCATGTGACGCCCAACCCCATGCCTAGGCCTAGATGCCCATCCCCATGTCCCATGCCACAGGTCAAGCAAGCTCCCTGCGCCTGCGCCGCTGCCCGCTGCGCGTCAGCCGGCCCGGTCCGGCCGGCCACCGCTGAACGGCACGGGAACCCAACTGATCTCATCACGCACGCACACGTCTCGGCGCCCGTGCCCCGGCCACGGGAGCAAAGCAAAAGCATTGACCTGTGCGCATCGATTGGTGCGAGCTCGCGCGCGCACGGTGCATGGTTGTGCCGGGCGGCGCGGCCACCGGCCGGGCTTTGGATTCATCCGTTCGCGGTCGCCCCCACGTACGCGCACGCGTCGGGGCAGCATAAAATATACTCCCTCCGTCCTAAAATACATGTCATTCTCGCTTCCCAAGAAAAATAGCATCTTTCAACACTAACTAATTATATATAAAATAATATTAATATTTACAATACATCATTAGTATCATTAGATAGATATTTGAATCTAGTTTTTTAACAAATTTATTAGAGATATAAATATTACATATATTTTTCTACAAATCGAGTCAAAGTTGAGAAAGTAACATATGCACGCATCCCATAACGTCATCTATTATGGGACGGAGGGAGTACTGACCAGGGTTTTTTATTTCGAACCGGATGTCCGAACCGCCGGCCAGCGGTTTGACCGGTTACCGCTAGAAACCGGACAAATTCAAATTTTAAATTCAAATTCACATATCCGGCGGTTTGGAGCGGTTAGCCGCTCGGTTTGACCGGTTAGCCGGACCGGTTTGGCGGTTAGTCGGTCGGTTTGCGTCCAAAAGATGGACCTTAATGGGCCGGCCACTTTTTTTTTCTTTTTCTTTTTTGATTTAACTTGTATTTGCCGAAAAAAATACCAAATGAGTAAATATTTGAAAACTTTTTACACCAACAGATTACAAGAAGTATTTTTAGGAATTTTTACGACATTTTTCCATTTTTTGAATTCAAATTTAAAAATTTTAAATTTGGACCGGTTCAAACCGCCCCTAACCGGAACCGGTCCGGAGCGGTTTGGTCGGGAACCGGTCAAACCGGACCGGTTCCCGACGGTTACGTAAACCCTGGTACCGACTAGGCCGCTCCCCGCGCGCCGAGCGAGCGCCCTAAATGCGCGCGTAACTCGCCTACTGTAGCGGCCACATGCCGCTGCAACGTGCGGATTTAAGGCAGCCGGGTCGATCCGACGGCGCGGCGCGGTGTGGTGGTAGTGCACGAGAGCACGACCAACCACCGGAACGGGCGAGCGGACGGGACGTGACGAGACCGACGACACCCGACGGGAAAGGGAGGTACATTTACCTTGGAGTAGCCGTTGTTCATGTCCTGCATGATGCAGCCGGTGGGGAGGAGGCGGCAGCCCATGTACCCGGCGGCGCCGCCGTTCTGATGGTGGGTGAGGGCGTTGCCGCCGCCGTCGGGGCGGAGGATGGCGTCCACCGAGACGTCGACCACGGCCCACAGCCCCTCGGCGTGCTGCTTGCAGAACCGGAGGAACACCACCTCCCGGATCGGCACCAGCGGCGACAGCACCTGCAGCTCCGCGTGCATCTGCATGCGTTGCAAAAGCCCACGGCGAGCAAGACGTCAGCGTAACGTACTCATCAGCTAGTCAAGAGGTCGTGCCGTCGTGGTGGTGTACGTGCAGGACAGCAGGAGCATGGCGATGGCAACCGGCATTGCGTGAAGGAATGATCGAGGGGCGTGGGTGAAACGAACGAACGGGACTCACCAGCTGGATTGACCCGCTGCGCGTGCCGCCCATGCCGCTGGAGATGATGTCCGTCGTGCTTGCCCTCGCCACGATGCACGGGAACATCTCCGACCACCGAGCCTGCAGCACCAAACACATTTGTATTGTACGTCAGCGTCGTGTCACTGGCACCATCACACACACAAACACGTACCAGCAAACCACTCGATTGCAAAGACGGGGCATATACGTATACGTACCGCGTCCATGAGACTGTCGACGAGGTCGACGCTGCTGGTGATGGCGATGCCGGCCTCGCGGCTGGCCTCGGAGACGTACCCGGCGGGGCTCGGCCCGAACACCCTGGCGAACGCGCGGTGGTACTCGTCGAAGTTGAGCGTCTCGAGCCCGCTTCCGTCAGGGCTGGGGACCCAAAGCGGCTCGTCCATCTGCGACACTTTCATCAGCTCCTCCATCGCCGCGAGCCCGAGCTCGAGAAGGACGGTGCGGTCGACGCCGTCGACCCCCGCGCCGTGCATGGCGCCGTCGAGGGCGGCGCCAATGCCAGCCGGCAGCCGCATGGCCGCCGACGAGCCCACCGGGCCCATCAGGTCGGGGAGGGGCTGCAGGGCCGAGGACGAGCCCAGGGGGCCGAGGCCGAAGCCGTTGGTGGATCCGACGCCGAGCTCGAGGCCGGAGCAACCCTGCAGGGACATCATCGGGCCGCCGGAGGATGAGGAGGAGATGGGGCGGCCCAGGAACTTGCCGGCGAGGGCGCAGACGCGGTCGAGCTCGTCCTTGAGGCGCGCGTTCTCGATGCGCAGGTGCTGCTCCTCCAGCGACACCTCGCCGAGCACGGCGGCGCCGCCGCAGCTGGCGCACATGGGGTTGCGCATCGCCTCACGGATCGTCATGTTCTCCGCCCTCAGCTTGTCGTTCTCCTGCCGAAGCAGCGCATTCTCGTGCCGCTCGATCTGCGTCTGCTCATCATCACATCACGGCGGCGATGCAGGACACACAAGAAAGATTCATCAGGTAAAAATATGCATGTCGTGTCCATTAGTTTGGATTGGTTGACTGCATGATCTGTGCGAACCTTCATCTGCGTGCGGCGGTTCTGGAACCAGAACTTGACCTGGCGGCTCTCTAGGTTGAGCCGCTTGCTGAGCTCCATCCTTTGCTTCTCGTCGGGGTGAGGGCACTCCTTGAACACACTGCATACATACGCATATAATAGATGCTTATGATTTCTAGGTCTAATAACAACTCACGCAAAAGATAAAAGAATTATTCTTCTGTCTGTTCTCTTGCTTCTGAATTGTGATGTTAAGGCGACGACATAACATACGCTTCGAGCTCTTGGATTTGCTGTGGGGTGTGACGGTGGTATCTCTTCTTCTTCTTGCGCGGGTTGCTGTTGTCCGGGTCGAGCTCGTCGCCGGAGGCGCCATCCACGTTGTCGCTTCCTGACCGGCTGTCATTCTCGTCCTCCCGCCCGCGCCCCAGCGAGTCGCCTTCGCCGGCACTCCCGCTACCGCCGCCGCCGCCGCCGCCGCCGCCGCCGCCGCCCATCAAGCCCATACGACTCATGTCGCCTAGCTGCCCCCCATCCATGTTCGTTTGCTGGAACACCGAAGAAAAACAAAAATCAAGACACATGAGCACGATAAAGAACCTGAAAAAAAAAAACGCAGCGAGTAGAGGGGCTTAAATTACCAGCCCGAGGGAGAGGCCAGGCGGGGCGCCGAATCCGCCGGGCTTGGGGAGGGGCGGCGCGGCGATGAGGCGGCCGGTGTTGTGCATGCCCGCCCCGGCGGCGGCGCCGCCGGCGTCGTAGGAGAAGACGCCGGAGCCGGCGCCATCGAACATGCCACCGAAGCTCATCAAGAGCTAGCGGCGGCGGACTGGAAAAGAAAGACTGGTTCTTCTCCCCGCCGTCCCCCGCTACTCCTGGCTAAAAATCCCTGCCTGCACCGCGATCCTACCAACCCCCCCGGCCGCGGCGGATCCCCTCAGATCCCAAGGAATTATTAAAATTTTTAAGAGGGCGGAGGGAGAGGCGGCAGGGCAGGCATTAAAATAGCCGGAGCGCCGCGGCCTCGCTGCCACGGATGGCCTGGCGGGAGCAAATATGGAAGGGAATCATGGAGAGGCCTAGGCGGACATGGAAAGAAAGAAACCCGAGTTCGGCTTGAGGCCTGCTGTCCACCTAAACACTAGGAGAGAATCGTATGCCCGAAGAAGTCGACACCAAACCCCCGCCGCCGCCGTCGCCAACGGCGGCGATGGCGACCACGACCCTTGCTAAATCCGAAACCCGAAACCCTCAGGCCAGGAAGAAGAAGCCGCTGCTAGTCATCCAGCTCCACCGGCCAGCATGCGGCTTTGCCGGAGGAGCCAGGAAGGAGAGGGTGTGTAGTGGGAACTGGCTGGCGAAGAGGAACGAGAGTGGGATGGCGATGGCGAAGGGAGAACAGACAGAGGGGCTGGCCGGCTATGGCTTGGATACGAGGGAGGGAGCGCTAGATAAAGCTAGCGGGGACGTGGAGCGAGTCTACGAGCCAAGCAGCCAGCGCCGCGCTCGTCTCGCGAGCGCGAGGGGCACCCCAGATAAAATGGTCGCTGCCCGCGGGCCCTGTGTGCGCCGCTGCCGTCGTGTAAACCAGCGTGAGACCGTGGAAAAGATGTGTTTGTTTGGGAGCGTTTTCGCGTGCATTCGGAGGAAACCAACAAGGGCCGGTTCCCGGGCTCCGGTCATGGAGGCAGCACAAAAATCAAGTGGGGCTGACTCGCTCGAGCACAAAAATCAAGTAGGGCGCGCAAGGCTCCCGGGTGTTTACTTTTTTCACACTGCCTTGCCCTGACACGAAGATGACAGATCTGGCAATGGCCAAGACAGCAGACGAAAGGATTGTGCCGCTGCGACGGCGAGATGGGGATCGGAGCTCGATGGCAGCAAGCTTGAGGACCGCACGCCGATGTGGGTTATCCCGATTGGATGGGCGCCAAGTACAACAGCGACCAATTTTTATGCTTCAAATTCAACAGGCAGAGAGACGGGGACGTGGGGAGGGGGAGGAGGGAAAAAAAATGCACTCGGTTTCGCTGTCAGCCGTGCTGTAGCACGCGGGGGGAGGCGCGAAACTGCCGTGGAAAATTAAACAGGCGGATGGATGGCACGGCCACGGCGGCAGCGGAACAGAAAGGAGGCGAGAGCGGACGTGACGGGGACTTGTCACGGGCGGTGGCTGCGCTGGCTTTGCCTGGCCATTCAATCGGGCGCGCCACGGGACGCCGTACGGGTCGTGTGATCGGGTCCCCCGGGCACGGCACGGAAGGAGAAATGGCCAGCGCGCCCCCGCGCGCTCGGCGGATGGGCGCGTCGCGGCGGGGGGCACGGCTGGGAGCGTGGCGCGGCGCTGGCTGGAGTAAATAGGGGCGCGGCGGCGGCGGCGGCGCGGGTGGGATCTTTCTGGTGCGACGTCGTCCGTTCGACGGGTTGGTTCGTTCGTTCGCCAGAACGGCCCGGGGGCCGCTGGGCTCGATTGATCGGCTGGCACGGCGAGTAAATGCGGCGCGGTGGACGGGCTGGAGTACGGAGCAACGGGCACACGGGCATACGATACGGCACCCCCCCACCACCACCACCACCGCGGCGCGCCCCGTGACCAACGGACGGGGAGGAGGTGGCGCACGGCCACGGGCGTGGTGGAGCCGCGGGACAGTGGGAGCGTTGGTGCGCGTCAGGGCAAGGCTGGCGCCGCGAGAGCCTCTGCCGGTACCTGGCCGAGTGGCTGGCGGTGCCGTCACGCTACTGTCTCGGTGGTGGCGCTCCGCAGTGTAGGCGCCGGGTGAGGCAGTATCGTCGGTGCACACACGAGACACGACGCGGCGCGGGATCTTGCATGATGTACATTTCTGGCTGCATCGTCGCGATTGACTATCGGAGAAAGATCGTGCCGTTCCATGACAGACAGCCCTCAAGAGTAAATGAAAAGATTTCAAAAGATGACAATATAGGGAGGGATTCGGTCATACTGTATACTAGTATATATAGCATACTACAGATACACTCAAGCTATGCATTGATGAAAGGGCCTTAATTAGGGATGCCAAATTAATGTTGTGTTTAGTTCCAGAAGTTGTTTTGGACTTTACTATTCATCCCTCTCAGAAAACACGTTTTCTAGAAAAGTTTCCCTCCAATTCTCTTCTACTTTCCTATTCATCCCTCCCACAGAACACGCTTCCAGAAAAAGTTATTTTCTCCCCCACCAACTAAACACGCACTAAAACTGCGGCTACAGATTTGGAATCCCCAGCTGTAGCGGCACACACGGCGCGTGCTGTACGTGACTATACGTGTGCCTAACGTTGCCACGCCCATCACACAACTAGGCGTCTTAAAATCGCCACCTGTTCCGGTAGTACTACGGCACACCGTTTTGAAGATCCGTTTGTTCCACAAAGTTTTTGAGTCGGTTCACGTTGCAGATCGCGTTGGACGTCACTGGCTCACTGCTGCCCTTATTCAAACAACAAGCCATCTGGATATGCCGCCATGCTTGTTCCATCAGCATTTTCTTCAGCTCCAATAATGCAAGCCTAGCTTGGGGAGTTGTTGGGGTCATGCACGTACTTGATTCACATGTCAACACTCAAGCGTGGTTTGATGACGCACACCCTAGAGTACGTGCTGTTCTAGCTACAGTATATCCTCTTTTGGCTGTGGAATTCAGACGTTTTATTGCATATTATTGCTAGTTTCCTACAGTGTATTCGCCTCCACTCTTCCCTTTCTCGCAACGGGTGTTGTTTCACTTTTCTCTAGTTGCTACTCATAGAGAAAATTAAGCGACATATGTTGTTGATGGATGATGACCATGTAGGTTAAATTAAGCGATCGTATGCTTCAATTGCTTACATTATCTGCGAAAAATCGTTTAGGAGTGCCCGAGTTGTCACAACGCCACGCATCATTAGATGATCATATGATGATGGTGCACATGCTGTGACAAAGAGATCGATTACTCCTACATCGCGCTCACATCCATTTCTCATGACTTTTCACACCTGGAGTATCTTCAGTCATGCGTTACGGTTCATCCAGACTTAGGCAGCGTAGCACATGGTCTCTGAACTCCTTGAACAGCAGCTACTAGCGCAGAACAGTGAGCTCAGTCAGTTCAGGCGATGAAGTCTTGGATGCTGACTGCTGCTAGTACCTAGTAATGACTTTTATGACAAGAGTTATTAAGAACCCATGCACTGCGACTCTGCAAGCATCTACCCAATATTAAGTGGCACTGATACTGCATGCACGCATTTTTCTGTACTCTTCCAGGAGCCAGAAAATTCATTTCTCATTGGTTGGATATAGACAAGAAGAGTTCCATCAATTCATACCCCTTGGAGACCTTCATAAACTCTGAGAGAAGAATGGCTTTTGAAGGAATCAATTCCTCTTGAAGGAATCAATTAATCGATGGTTTGACAGATTTGTATGCTTGACTAGGTATGGGCGGTCTTAATATACTCCTATCCTACGGCAACTTCTCTGTCGTACAAGACGGCTGCGTATATGACGTCGCGTTCGTTCAGGACAAGCTCGCTCGCGTCCAACCACGTCGCTCGCGGCAGTATAAAATTGGGAGAGCGTGCCGTGCAAGCAAGTACGTTCGACGTAGCACGCCATGCAGGTACCCAAGAACGGAAGCTTTCAGACATCAGAGTTTGCAAGGATTCGGAGATGAAAGTAGAGCACAAAACTGAAAACCACGAGTCGTGATCAGAAAAATGGAGTTTGGACGGGGAGAAAGAAAGGAGGCGAGAGAGCCGAGAGGTATAATACACTCTTATCCAATCAAGCAGAGCTCCTGCTCTTTCTCCTGCTCCTGGGTGCCTTGATTTTCTCGGTGGCGCGGGTTATTGAACGCGAACGGCGGCCGCTGCCTGCGTACGTGTTCGGTCTCGACTAGCGATCAGCCTGGGCCTGACCCAGACGACGACACTAGCTACCAGTAACAGGCGCGCGCAGGACGACGTGGCCGGCCGGTGGCCTGCCGATCGACGCGACGCCGGCCTGGCCACGGGTGAAGGCGGCGGCGTACAGGCACCGCGGCAAGGACGGTTGCGCCATAAAATGGGATGGGAAAGGGCGGCGCATACGCCTCTCGGCTAGCTCGTTCGTCTTCCTCGCGCGGTAGGTAGCAGCTTCTTGATGCATATATACTGAGACCCCATGACAGTTACGTCGCGACGGCACGCCCAAGCAATTCCCATGGCCCATATGCATATATCAGCATGAGCATGTGCATCTTGAATGGCGCTGGTGGTGACAGGCGAGTTGGTACTTGATCAGATCAAATTGTGGCCCGCGAGAGACTAAACCAACAGGGCGCAGGCATCAGTTTGATCTTCCAGCGCCTCAACTTTTTTTTTTCTCCTTTTTTTTCTGAATGTTGTTTGCCCCTGAAATACTGGGATTGACGTTTGCAATTTGCAAGGGTCAAAAAAACGATTCAATGGTCCTCCGCCTCCGACGCCTCTGGAATGCCATGATGCTCACAAGTCCTCTACTGGATAGGGCTTTCATGGAGCTGTCTGCGACGTCGAACGGTGGTGTTCCTTTCAACGGCGAGACTCTTGACTGCTGCTGAAAGCAATACCTGTGCATGCGCGGTGTATTCATAGCGTAACTGAACACGGATCAGCTTGGCTGCGGCGGCAGCAGCGGACATGAATGTCCGCTTTCGACTGCCACAGGAAAGACGCAGACCGCAGCCATATCTTGATTGCATCTCTTGGGGCGCGGGAAGAAATTCATTGCAGTCAGTGCTCAGTGGCTCAACAGGCCAGCGTGTCGTCATCAGGACATCAGGAGGTTGAAGGGAAGAAAACTTGAAGAGTGAAACGCCGCCTCCGTTCTGAAGAAGAAAGAAGACGACTGAAGATCAGCTTAAAACTTGCATTGGGCCACGGCGTCAGTATAAAATCTGAATGGACCCCGAACTCTTCCATCTTCAAACGCTCTTGTTGGCCCGCCTGGACGCTCGGTTATCTCCTGAACCCAGTGCTTCTACTGAAAACAGGTTTGTTACGTTACTGAAGAAACTAGTGCAGAAAAGGGAGAACAGGATCTGGCGAGGTGGTTGACTGGTTGGGTGCTTGAGCGGTTGAGCCGTCACTGTGACGCCGAACGCCGCAGCGCTCCTGCATTTTGGGCCCTGGTAGGTGAGAGCATTTCATGAATCGAGCTCTTTCCTGCTGGACCATGCGTTTGGGCTTTGCGTTGGCATGGAGGGAACATTTGTGCAATTGATACTGGCCCAGAACAAGGAGGTGGTGACTCCAAGTACTGATGTAAAAAATTCAGGGCTGATTCAGCCATTCAGGGATGGATTTCAGTGCATACGGCATTCATGGAACCAAGATGAAATTCATCTCAACACAAACCCACAAATCAATTGACAGATGACAAAGCAAGCGTTTAATTTGAAGAAAAAGAAAATAGATCTTGTATTCTGCTACAAGCGTAATCTTGGACCGGAACAGCTATATGCAGATTCCTCGTACTTGTGTGCAAATTTCAGAGTTGACTAGGATCAGGATGCTGAATGCATTCAACAAAATTCCATGGACCGGTAAAAAAACATATAGATAGTTTCACCATCGTGCGTCAACTCGAGAACTCGGACCAAGTCCAACATGAAGAAGGAAGCTGGAAAATCACAGGCCTATTTCTTCGTGATGATGCACGAATTTGGTCCAGCAGACCAAGCGACAAGCCTAACGGGCCAAAACAAACAACAATGCCCAAGGGGCAATTTCTGTGGCAACGTTATGTAACTACACAAAGTTGCACAACCAAGAACTAGACAACCCCATGCTAAAAAAAAAAGAACTAGACAACCCGAAGAACAACAGAAAAGAATGCTGTTTGACAAGGGCTGTTCTGACATTATTTCGAATCATCCAATGAATTAAAACAATTTTGATGATTCTACTGATGAGTAAGGATCAAATCATAGAATAAGAAACTCCTACTGCGAGATCAGGCAAAGATTTCATCCCTGAAACCGACACTATTCTCTGAATCATCCAATGCACGAACCAAATTCAGACTACTGCAAAAGTCAGCTTCCGTGTGAAGCATACTCGTTGAAGGAACGTACCTACTGATCTTCTTTAAAGAAAAACAAAGTACTTACTAGACAACTTGAAGAACTTCAGAAAACAATGCAGCAGGGCTGTGGTCGTTTCTTTCAAATCTTCATTGAATAAAAAAAAAAAATCAGACGATCCTTTTAAATAATGATACGATCATAGAAAAAGAATCCTCGGCTGAAGTTCAGACAAACTGACAAAGATTAACCTGAAACCGACATTAATCTAGTCCTAGTTGATCTATATACACAGAGATCGATGCTGATCCCATTCTTTCCTCACTTCTCTGAATCATCCGATGAGTAAAACAAATTCAGACAATGCTAGTGAATAGCGATCCCAACAAAGCTCAAACACGTGCTGCAGCGAGATCAGACAGGCATTGCAACCCAGAAACCAACCTTTGAATCTAGTACTACTCCGTAGTTCTTATGATCTTTATGTCGACGTGCCAAGTGGCCTAGCACGCGGCTGGGTACCCCATCACCGCACCAGCAGGAGCCGCCGGTTTCCCCAGAGCCACGGCGGCGCTAGAGCACGAAACGGCACTCCCGCTCGGGCCGGCGTTGTCCACGGCCTTCCCGGCCGCCGCCGCCGCCGACGCCTTCCCATAGGCCGGCGGCGCTCCGTCGAGCCTCCTGACGGTGATGTTGAGGATGCCGTTGGGGCCCGGTAAGCACCCGGAGCCGACCAACCGGTAGCTGAGGCAATGCAGGTGGCCCGGCGGGCCGACGGTGAAGTCCTCGACGGGGACGCGCGCCGCCGCCACGGCCTCCGCCTCCCTGCCCCCGGCGCGCGCGCGGCAGATCTCCACGTCCAGCGCGGGGGACCCCGCCGGGAGCGCCACGCGCACGGCCTCGGCCCAGTACGGGAAGCCGTAGCAGTCGGCGTCGGCGTCGACGCGGGTGGGCGCGGCCGACGCCGCGGTGCGCACCACCGCGTAGGCGCCGCGGCGCAGCCGGCGGCCCGACGGCACACGGACGCCCTCCCCGGACACGACGGTCACCTCGAGCGTCATCGCCGGCGTCGCCATCGCCGCCGTCCCGCTCCCCTTGCGCCCCATCTGATCTGCCTGCGGAATCGACCTCGATCGGCGACGGGAAAACCTAGGTCAGTTGCGGGGGTGTGTGCGCACTCGACTCGACTCGATCGATGGAAGAACACGCGGCGGCTCTGGAAGGAGTCGCGCGTGGCCGCGCTTATATGGAGAGCGGATGGAAGGTCTCGGGTCGGACACGCCGCGTCTCGTTTGTGCGCGTTGAGAGTTGCGACTTGAGAGAGCGATCGATGCACGGGCTCGGCGCCGCATCATCACGGAAGCTTCGTTGCTCCCACGGCGCTGGTGCACGGCAACGACGGAATGCCGAAAACGGAAAGGAAGCAGCGCCTGCCGTATCGTGGGATGGTTCCTACCCTATCCGGTCGTTGCGTGCAGTGGGTGGGATCGCCCTTCCGTATTCCGAGATCAAACGCGGTCTTTGAAATTTCTGCAGCACTCGTTCGTAATCCACCCGAATATCCGATGCCGATAAATGCGTGATTTGGATACATTCGTATCGAAGGGTATTCAATGACCAAGTGCATGCATTTTACTCAAACGTGCATGTTTAAGATAGAGAAAATAATAAAATAAGACCAGCGCATTGCCGATTGTAGTACCGCGTGAATTACGCAAGCTACGAAGACAGAGGCACAAAGGGCGTGTTTGGTAGCCTGCACGGGGGCGAACCAGGCCCGACGCGTGCAGGCACCGCGTGTTCGGTAGCCAGGTCCCCCTCCGAGCCAGGCTAGCCGCGTGCAAAAGGCCTCCCCGGGCCAGGCTGAGGAGGAACGCCAGCCTCGAGCGTTCCTCCTCGGCCAAGCTCGCCCGGTGCAAGGCGTGTGCGCGCGGGAGTGCGCAGGAGGCGGAAAGCTGGTCGGCGGGAGCTCGCGGGATTTGGCTAGGGTTACCGCCGGTTTCGCGCCATTCACCACCGGATTCGCGCTCTTCGCCGCTCTATTTATCCCCCCTCCATCCCCTCTCCCACGCCCTCGCTCACCATTCATCTCCGCCGGCAACAGGTGCTCTTTTCCCCTCACTCTCCGTCTTCTTCCTTCTCTAGTCTAGTTCTTGGGTTCATGGTGTTGGTCATTGATCTGCTGACCCTCTCTCTCCCCCTTTTTCTTTTGCAGCTGCTCTACATTCGAGTTCTCGAGATCTTGAGGCAAGTATTCCGTCTCCCCTTCTTTTTCGTTTCAGTTTCGTCAGATCCAGACCTAATCTTCCAAGCTACCTCTTTTCGTGTGTAGATCTGGCTAGTGGAGCACTGAAGATTTGTTTTTTTTGTTCCTGTATGTTTCGTTCATGTGCTCATCAAAACCTAACATTTAATTTGTGCTTTTGTTGTTTCTCCATGCAGATCTGAGCTCACTCCTATTTCCTCGGTTGGTTTTGCTTTGGGTAAAATAAATCCTCCCTCCTTCCCCCTCTCTCCTCGATCTGAGTACTCTCTGTGAATCTTTGCTTGTACTCTGAGCATTTGTCCATGCCTATGATGCTCCCTGTGATGATTTTCCTACTTGTATGAGCGTTTGTCCATGCCTATGATGCATTGATGCTCCCTGTGATGATTTTCCTACATGTATGAGCATTTGTCCAAGCCTATAATGCTCCTTGTGATGTTTTTGCTATCTGCATGAGCATCTGTCCATGCCTATGATGCTGTCTGTAATTTTTGACTACCTATATGAGCATATGTCCATGCCAATGATACTCCATGTGTTCTTTTTCTGCTAGCTGAATGAGCATTTGTCCATTCCCATGACCCTGCCCGTTATGATTTTGCTAGGAAATCTCACCTGGCATTTTCCAGAAACCAAACATGCCCTTATCCTTTATGGCTTTGTTGTCTTGCTAGATGACTATGGAGGACGAACGTCGTGTTATGATTGCTCGGGGTGCTGCTCTTATTGCTGCTATGTATGCATTCTTGTTCAGTAGGATTAGAATGCATTATAGTTCAAGGCCTGAAATCAGTTATGGTCCTTTCAGCCAAATGGATGAGGAACGCCAACGTAACTTGAACTTAATTTACAACTCCAATGACACAGAGTGTGTAAACATGCTTCGCATGAGAAGGCTACCCTTCTTCAGGCTATGTGATTTGTTTAGAGAAAGACATTTGTTGACAGATAGCTTTCATAGTAGTGTAGAAGAGCAAGTTGCCATGTTTCTCCATGTTGTGGGGCATAACCAACGATATAGAGTTGTGCACCAAACATGGAGGAGGTCCATTGAGACAGTGCACAGATTTTTCCAAGAGGTATTGTATGCTATTGGGGAGCTTAGGCATGACATGATTACACCTCCATCCAATGACACACCACTTAAAATAAGCAACAGTCCAAGGTGGTATCCATACTTTAAGGTAATAATTTTGTCATTTAGTTTGTAGGTTAGTAGATGGGACATGCATGTATTTTAACAACAAATGTTTGGATGTTCATGTAGGAGTGTGTAGGGGCAATAGATGGGACTCATATCAATGCTAGAGTGCCAGCAAAGATCCAAGCTGCGTTTAGGGGAAGAAAGCATAACCCAACTCAAAATGTTCTTGCTGCTGTTGATTTTGATCTCAAATTTACCTATGTGCTGGCTGGCTGGGAGGGTTCATCACATGATGTCACAATTCTTGCCGATGTAGTAGAGCGAGATGATGGGTTATGGGTTGCACCAGGTAATTAGATGATGATATATACTAACATAAAAACTATACGTTAACAAACTGAACCTAATGCATGTGTATCCTTGTGTTAGGAAAATTCTACTTAGTAGATGCTGGATACGCACGTCGGCCTGGCTTCCTTCCTCCTTATCGAGGCACTAGATACCACTTGAAAGAGTACGGTGGGAGGAACTATCCAACAAATCCAAGAGAGTTGTTTAATTTGAGGCACTCTAGTTTGAGAGTAACTGTTGAGAGGGCTTTTGCTGCCTTGAAGAATCATTTCCGCATTATTGACACCAACAAACCATTCCATCCCTACAAGACACAAGTGAAGTTAGTACTTGCTTGTTGCATATTGCATAACTGGATCTTGGGGTTTGGGATTGATGAGGTGGTTCCTGCCGAGCTTGATTGGGTGCCTAACAACAATCCAAGTCAGGGGCATGGGGTTCAGCAAGATGACAATGTTGCTTGGGCTCACACTAGGGATTTAATTGCTGAACACATATGGCTTAATAGGGGGAACTCTCGCATCTAGGCCTTGTCACATGTTGATGTACTATTATTTCTATCTTGAACAATGTTGTCTTTCCTCTTATCTATTGTATTGGACATCTGCTATGATTTCAGAATATTTTAATTGAGGCATGGACTTGTGCAATGATTTAATTTTGTTATTTATGCTGAGGCATGGACTTGTGCAATGATTTAATTCTGTTCTTTATGTTGAGGCATGGACTTGTGCAATGATTTAATTCTGTTCTTTATGCTGAGGTTTGAGGCATGTGCAATGATGATTAGTTTTTGTTATTTGAAATGAGGCTTGAGACATGTGCAATGATGATTAGTTTTTGTTATTTGACATGAGGCATTAGTTTGACATGAGGCATTAGACATGTGCAATGATGATTAGTTTATCTGACTTGAGTGTGGGG
The DNA here is from genome assembly GCA_015342445.1 of Digitaria exilis. NCBI lineage: Eukaryota > Viridiplantae > Streptophyta > Magnoliopsida > Poales > Poaceae > Digitaria > Digitaria exilis. The sequence continues at coordinate 2,598,903 of JACEFO010000718.1, read as the reverse complement.
CCTGGCAAATGGAAATAGGGGATGGCTGAGGAGGTTTTTGCTGCTGATGAGCTTGTGTTTCCTGGACCTGGTGTTGCTGTTGGTGCTGCCGGTGGCGCTTCTGCTGGTGGTGCTGCACCTGGTGCCGCTGCAACTGGTGCTGGTGGCGCTGCTGGTGCTGGTGGCGCTGCCACGGCGGCTGCAGATGAACCAGTAGCTCAGCAACAAAGGGCTGCTATGAGATGGACAGATGTGTTGTCTGGATTTGTCCTTCACCGCATGTGCCAGCTCATCTCAACTGGTGTAAGGACTGATAAAGGATCTAAAGAAGTACACCTCAACCATGTTGCTAAGGCTCTTCAAGAGTTTAGTGGCAATGAGGTCACTGGTACTCAGGTGTACAACCACCTTAGAAAATGGAGACAGAGGTGGGTTAGAATCTCCAAACCGAGAGAGCTTAGCGGAGCTTTGTGGGATGAGGACAATTTCATGATTGTACTTGAGGAGGAGCACTACAATGGCCACATCAAGGTATGTCGTATGTTCAAACAACATTCATCTTTCATTATATTGCATGAAAAACAAATATCTCTATATTTCTAACATACGTTCACGTCTGCAGGCACACCCCAAGGATGCTGAGTTCCTGAACAAGCCAATCCCCCACTACAAGGAGATGATGATCATTTTTGGCAATGGTCAGGCAAAAGGCAAGTTTGCTATGGGGTCAAATGAGGCTCTTGGTTCTCCTTGTGAGTATGCTGAGAGTGAGCTCAAGAATGAGGTACCTGATGATGGCAAGGGTGCTAAGGCTGATCCAGCCAAGTCAGATGGGGGTGCTGGATCCAAGAGGAAGAGGACAATGCTATCTGAGGAGGATATCATTGTGCTCACAGGCATGACTGATGCTGTGAACAATGTTGCAGATGCTATTCGCTCTACCAAGGTTGAGGATTCCCACCCTGATTTGTATGGTGCTGTCATGTTCATGCCTGGCTTCACTGAGGAGACCCTCATTGTTGCATATGGTCACCTGCTTGACAACAAGGTCCACGGATCGGCTTTTGTGCAGATGAGTGACTCTCATCGTGTGCTGTGGCTGAGGACCTTCCTGGCCAAGCACTACTACCAGTGAGGTGGATGGTGGTTCCTGGTTGATCCCTCTTTTGTGGTTCAGTGGTGGTGCCTATCAGCTTGAAGGAAATGGAGTGATCTGGTGGCTTCTTTTGCGCATATTCTCTCTGGTAGTCTGTGTAGTGGACTGACCGGTTGCTTTTGTGCAGTTAACCTGCAACCTTTTGAACTAAAAGTGGCTAACTCTAGCATATAGTTAGTGACTTACATATGCCACTAATCTAGCTGGATCAACCTAGGTGATCATAACAAATATTTGTCTAGGCATTCTGAGCATGTGTCCATTGCCTAAACTATTATTCTGAGCACATGTCTCATGCCATTGATGATTGTATTGTTTCCTTGCTGTTTTTGTTTCCTCCCTGTTCATGTTTCCTTCCTGTTCATGCTTCACATTCTGAGCACGTCTCTTGTTTGATGATGGCTGTTCATGTTTCACATTCTGAGCACATGTCTCTTGCCTATGATGATTGTATTGTTTGTTGATGGTTGATCATGTTTCACATTCTGAGCACATGCCTCTTGCCTATGATGATTTCATTGTTTGTTATTGATAGCTAGAGATGAGGTGGTATGTGGTGCATGTTAGCCGGGAAACTGGGGTCTTCTCCACCTGGGAAGCCGCCCATGCACAAGTTGATGGCTTCAAGGGTGCCTGCTATCAGCGTTACAACTCTAGAGATGAAGCAATGAAGGCTTTCTATGGCCGCAAACACATCAAGGAGGAAAAAGTGACACCGCCTGATTTGAAGCCAAACATATGTCTATGTCGTGTTAAGAACGTGATCATAGTACTTCAGTTCATTTGCATTCTCTATTTAATTTGGCAAATGGTGTAATTGCTAGTGTCATTGCAACTTGAACCTTATTTTGGATTGGTGGTGGTATTCTTACCACCACATGCAGGAGGTGACCAAACCTTGCATCCATGCAACCTACCAAACAAACCATCTTGCATCTACACTTTTGAATGTTGGGTACACCCAGCCAACCAAACACCATCTCTGTACAGCCTGGCTCTATTCATACAGGCAACCAAACAAAGCCTCTTGCATGTGTTCAGCCAGGCCTGGGTGAGCCTGGTTGCCTGGTGCGAGCCAGGCTAGGCTTGCCCAGGCAACCAAACACGCCCAAAGTGCGCGTAAGGCCATTCTCAGTGCAAGTTTTATGGCCATGATTACCTAGTGTGCCACATCATAAAAAAAATATTTGAAACTGGATGAAACACTCATATCTCAATGCATAGTTTCATCTATTGTTATTCCCTAGGTTACATACAAGACACAAGATGTATAGATAACTGTGTATACAGGGTTTCATCCCATAAAACTCATTTCACCTCTCTCTTCATTAATACATTGTTTTTTTAGCATAACATTAATACATTGTCATATCATAAAAAATGCCTATGTGACACTCTATTTATTACTCATAAAACCCCACTGGCCTAATGTAAACAACCGAAACTACGCGTCAAATACCGAAAGGCACCACCGTACTCGCACTGCCTGTGGTTACGGACCTTTTTACTAACGAATCGTTTCCTGTCTTTGTACTTCCTTAATTAGTATCGGCTTATAAAGTTTTGGTCTATTATTATTCTAATAATATATATTATCACTGACACAAAATTAAACGATTACCATTATGTTTGTATTCAAACATAGTTACTTACAATCATAATATGATTATGTTGATATAATAGTGTTAGGACAGTCCCAACCCAGACTATATCTTAGAGTCTATACCTTGGGAATTGTAGACTTAAAGTCCAAATAATTGAGTAACACATCAGCAAAAAGACATTTAATACAAGGCTAATAAATGAGTTTAGACTCCAAGATAGAGTCTCGGCCCGTAGGGACGTTTGCTGAGAAAAAAAATAGAAATTAGCACATTAAGAGAGGGCTGAATCACCGAGAGGCATCAGGCAGGTCTCGGGTCGGACACGCTGCGCCGTCGTTGGTGCGCGTTGAGAGAGTCGCCACAGCCCACAGCGATCGATGCACAGGGCTCGGCACGCCACCACATCATCACGGAAGCTTCGTTCGCGTTACGGTGTTCAGGTGTTGGTGCGCGGCAACGATCGAATACCGAAAACGGAACAGAATTGGCGCCTGCCGTATCGTGTAGGAATTGCCGAATTGGGATGGAATTCCTACCCGGTCGCCGCGTGCTGTGGGTGAGATTGCCCTTCCGATGCTCCAATGAACGGTCATTGAAGTTTCTGTAGCGCTCGCTCGTAATGCATCCAATGCTGGTGTGATTTGGCAATGAAGGACGTGCAATTTCCTGCATATTTAATATAGAGAAAATAATAAAGTAAGACCAGGGCAATTGTCAATAGTAGTAACGCGTTATGGAATAGTTGTACGCTTGTACCAAAGCTACGAAGACCGAGGTACCAAAAGGTAAAGGCAGTAGTGCGCGTTGTTGTAATACAACCGGACTTGAATAGAAGGAAAGGACTAGAAGTCTTAGTCCATGTCCGGTTGCCCGGACTTTATAGAAGGAAAGAAGGACTAGAAGTCCTAGTCCATGTTCGGTTACTTGTGGGCTCTTACCAAAACTCTAGTCATAGGTCGGAGTATATATAAGAGAGATTATTATTGTAAATTATCAAATATGAGGAATAAAGATAAACTCCACCTTACATTGTGTCTTGTCTACTTCGTTCTTGTGTTTATTATGAGAGATGTGAGAAGGAGAAGATCCAACCGTTGACGACGTGTCGTAACAACCGAAACTACACGGTATCGTAAGTACGCGCACCTGGACCCTTTTTGCCAACGAGATTCCGACCTTTGTACTTGCATAGTATCGGATAAAGTTTTGACCAATTATTATTCTATTATAGATCTAATTGTTGATGACGCAAGATTGATCGGTTACCAATATATTTGTATTCAAATATAGTTACCTACGATTGTAATATATGTTTACGTTAACAATAGTGTTAGACAGGTTTTACTGAGAAATAAATAGAAATTAGCACGTTTAGAGAAAGAAATGAAACTTGTACGGTCGGTTTTTATAATCTCTAAGGGTCTGGATTAACAAAGAGAGCCCATCAGTCTAGCCGAAGCTATCAGCATGAGCTACAACGTCCTGGTATTCCATCTACAAACGTGTCCTTTGACTTGTATAGTCGTATCACCACCAAAAAAGAGAGGAGCACTGATCATTTAATCAAACAACATCCTGGAATTGCTCCTCTCATTTCCACAATGGGCAGGCATAAACACACAGAGCATCAGGGAACTGAAGTGCAGATTACAACAAGGGAGAGGAGTTTACCAATCCCCAGCTAGCAATGTAGGAGACTAGGAGTAACAAAATACCAAAACGATCTGCTAGTATTGTTATGTTTCTAAAATGACAATGAGATATATAATATGGTGATTGATTAATTGGTACTATAAGCTTCTACAATGTGGGGCGAGCACACACTAAACATTGCCCATTGCTACGCTAATTTGCATGTATCCTCGGCACAGTGCCGGTGCCGTATTTTTTCATAAGCAGAGTAAGCGCAGTGTTACACCCGTGGCCGCCGGCGACGTGAGAGAACAAGACCGGATTGAGAGAGGGTATGAACGAGTGAGGAAAGGCTGCCTGCTCAAGTTTGTATTCGATTCTGATAATTGTTGATTGATACAACTCACGCCAACCACTCCCTTTAACTTCAACACAACGCTTACAAGACAGGGCCCACACGCCAGCCACGCATACGCTATTACATAGTTGGCGTCCACACACAACCCGTATTCGCTACTCGGTAGGTGCTTCTCCTGGGGGCGCCACACACGCAGCTTGTCAAAAGGACCAAAAGGAAGTGCAAGGGGAACTAGTCAAGCGCAGCTTGTGGGACGAGAACAAGCGAACAACCATATTAGGCCTTCTGGATGCAAGCAATAGAATATCGACATCACGCATCAGCACCCGCCGACACGTCACGAGTACATGCCCATTGCTTTTCACAACCCGAGAGATTTTAAGCACTATCACAGTATGGTAAACCATATCTATCTGATCTTATAACAAGAGAGATCGTATGAAACTTTTTGTAGACCGTTTGAGTGGTGTCTGTACTTATTACATCTTCCACTGATAGGTTTCAGACAATTATGGACAATTTCATCCCAAAGTTCTGAACTTCTGGGCGTGTTTAGTTGAATTGAGAAAAAGTAATTTTTTTTTCTAGAATACGTGTTCTGTGAGGAGGATGAATAGGAAATAAAAAGTACTTTTGGTAACTAAACACGGTACTGATCTACTTCGTTTCGGCACTGCCGCAGTAGCCGTACGGATTCTTCTTGGCCCAGTTCCACTGGTCCCTGCACATCTCCTCGATTCCATACTGGGCTCTGCATGCAACCAGAATTGCAACTCTCAGCTTGCTCTTCTATTTGGCCCACAAGATGTTAAAGCACAAGCTACTACCAATCATTGATAAGCATCCAGAAATGCAGATAACAGAGATAGAGCTGTCACTATTGGCAACAATTACCTCCATCCAAGCTCCCTTTCGGCCTTCTCCGTGGACGCGTAAACCTCCGTCGCGTCACCCGGCCTCCTGGGGCAGAACTTGGTGGGAATCTCCTGCAGTTTTGCAGCCAGAAACGTCAGTTTCGGGTCCCTTTCTCCGGATTAGAGAGGCACGATCCATGCGCGGATAAAACCTTGCCGGATGCCTTCTTGAACGCCGCCACCATCTCGAGAACGGACGTGCCGCGCCCTGTGCCCAGATTGTAGGCCACACAACCTACCCAGAAAAATCAAAGAACACGAGGCACTATGGTCAGGTACCAATCAGGTGGATTCGGTTGCTGCCCAAAATGGTTCGGCAGCGTCGCGTACCAATGTCAGGAGTGTCGAAGAGCTTGTTCAGAGCTGCAATATGCCCATCGGCCAGGTCGACGACGTGTATGTAGTCCCTGATCTGCAGCACACCAACGATCAAAAGAAATTACGGCTAATCCATCCATTTCGCTCTAGAAACAGTGTACAGACTTTCGGCGTCCAACTATAAATGCAGCCGCGATAATCTGTCAGCGTCAGAGACTGTTTCGTGACCATTTTGTAGGCAAGGCAAAAGGAGCAAGGGCGCACGCACCGCGGTGCCGTCTCGGGTGGGGTAATCGTGGCCGTAGACGTTGAGCTCGGCGAGCCTGCCGACGGCGACCTGCTGGATGTAGGGCAGTAGGTTGTTGGGTATCCCCTTGGGGTCCTCGCCGATCTCGCCGGAGCTGTGCGCGCCGATGGGGTTGAAGTAGCGCAGCAGGACGATGCCCCACTCCGGGTCCGCGCGCTGGCAGTCCCGCGCCAAATCCTCCAGGATAAGCTGCAGCAGCGACCCGAGAGATATGCCCGTGAGCAAACGGCGAAGAGCGTCGCGGCCGTTTCGCGTCCTTGTCAACGGACGGACGTGAACCACAGCACACGTGAGACGCGATTGGTAGTGTTCGATCGGCGGGGCGATCGAGTTTTTTTTGTTACCTTGGTCCTGCCGTAGGGGTTCGCGGCCTGCAGCTTGGCGTCCTCGACGCACGGGATCACCTCCGGCCAGCCGTACACGGTCGCCGACGACGAGAACACCATCTGCACACGTGCGCGGCGCGGGGTCGTCAGAGATCGTGGCGGCACAATAGAGAACGGAACGCGATCGATGAGAGGTTACCTTCATGCAGCCGTGCTTCTTCATGGTCTTGTAGAGGTTGATGGTGCCGACGAGGTTGTTCTCGTAGTACATGTCCGGGTGCGCGACGCTCTCCCCCACGGCCTTCAGCCCGGCGAAGTGGACGACGGCGTCGTACCTGGTGGACACAGAACAGAGCAACGCATGGGTCATTGGGTAGCAGTGGCACGCACGTTTTCGCTTGGCAAGCGCTTGGAATCGAGCGTTGAACAGGCTTGGAAATGAGGAATTGACAAGGGAAGGGTATGCGTGCTCTTGGATGGATCGATACCTCTTGGCCGCGAACACCTTCTCCAGGTCATCGATGCTCCTCAGATCCCCCTGAAAATCCACGCGCCATGGCACACCGATTGAGAAACGAACCGGGGAATAGAGGCGCGATCGACAGGGGAAAACATCACGAAGGCAAGCGAGGGCGAATCGGGGGTGCTGCGCGTACGAGGATGAAGTCGAGGCGGGCGGAGAGGGCGGGGCCGGCGATGAGGCGGACGCGGTCGAGCGCCTCCGGGACGGAGTTGTGGAAGTTGTCGACGACGGTGACGCCGTAGCCCTGCTCCAGCAGGCGCAGCACCGTGTGCGTGCCGATGAACCCCGCGCCGCCCGTCACCAGCACGCTCCTCCTCGCCCTGCCGTCGTCCGCCGCGCCTCCGCCTCCGCCTCCTCCCCCGCCGCCGCCGTTGCCGGCCTCCGCACCTCCGATCGCCATGGGACCGGCCGACCTGTGTAGTTGGCTAGTTGCGCTTGCGGCGCGCGTGGCGTGCGGTTCGGCGTTGCTGTGCTTGCACTCGCTCTGGCGGCGGCGCTTGCCAGCTGGGGCCCGGGCGTGAGGGATATATACCGGGCCGGGAGGGTGCCGTTGGGGCGCGTGCCGTCACGAAATACGCCACCGCAACGTGACAGGCTCTCACCCGGGCGCGGAGGCGTGTGTGGCGCCGCGGATCAGGCACCCGACCGGGTGGACTAGTGGTAGTAGTAGGCCGGGCCGTGTGGCGCGCGGTGCGGTGCGCCCGTTGCGTGGCTGAGTCGCGGCCGGTTTTTTTTTTTTCCTCCGTTTTCTTCTGACGGAGAGGGAAGTCTTTGCGTTCTCCGGTAGCAACGAAGCGAGCCGGACGGCGGTCGCCACGCCTCTGGCTTCACGTCGTGTCCGTCGGGCGGCCGGGCTGGCGACAGAAAGGCCGGGCGTGTCGTCTCGCGGCAAGGCAAAAGCCTCGCCCGGCTCGACGCCTCGACGGCGTTGCGCGCTCGGTCACCCGCGTCGCCATCTCTCTTCCCAAGCGATGCGGGGGGATAAGCGAGAATCCGGTGGCCGGGGACCCCGGGTGCTTTTTCTCCTGCCAGCAACCGCCGCTCGTGGGCGCTCTCGTCATCATTCTTCGACTTGCGAGTTCAGAACACCAGTACAAGAGATTGACACGATAGTCCATGCCATCCTCAACGGCCGATCACGCAGTTTTCTGAACATTGTTGAGGCATTAAAATACAAAAATGAAAAGGCACAAAGCACAAACGTTGTGCGATCCTCTTGTCATCAGCATTGTTCAATTCTGGCTTAGAAAAAATAACTATGCTATGCGCAACAAAACCGGCTTTGTAGCGCAAGGAATGTTACTATATGAACTTGGAACCGGTATATATCATCTAAAAAAGGGACCGTGCCGTTGTTTATCCATTATCCATGGAGATGAAGAGGAGTGCAGGAAACATCCATGGCGCTAGCATTCAGCATGGGGCATGGTATTCCTGGTTGCTCTACATTCTTCTTTTTTGTCCTGTGATGGACAGAACAAATCATTTGCACGGTGCAACATGCCAGTCTCCTCCAATAATTGGACGCTGCAATACCTGAATGGTACATGAAGACAAAGCAAGAAGGTTACGCGCTTCTTGTCATCATCAACGCTAATCAACTTTTAACCCTAAAAAAACTGCATCGGTCACGCTGTAGCGCAAAGAATTTTTATTTTAGGGGAAGCGCACAGGATGCGAATTGGGCTCGCCGCTGGTACATTTGGAAGTATAGTTTTCGTCGTGAAAATATTCATTAAAAAATCGGAAGCTTGAGGTTGAGGGCCAGAAGCTGGCTATGGGGATGCAGGAGTGCTGGAAACAGACGATGCAGGCATGGCCATTCTTGTCCATATCCTCTCTTCCTTTCTTGCACGGTTGAAATGGTGCAAGATGGCAGTCTCTTACAATAATTGGAGTTCCCAAAAGTACAATATCTCAACGTGTGGATAGGCAGGAGAATGCAATTCCTCCCAATAAAAAAAACAAAAAGAGATTGTTCTGTCCCTAACCTAAAGTGTCCAAGCAATCCAAAATCAAGCTTGTATGATTAAAAAAAAAATGAGAAGCTTGATACTCCTGGCACAAACCACTTTGCAGGGATTGGACTGACCAAAACATCTGGGCCGATTTTCAAGCAGCGCAGACGGCCGGGGATGTTGTTGAGACGGGAGCAATGGAGCAATATAGGCCATTTGAATTCATACAGGCGGCCCAGTAGGCTACAGTTGGATCTGGGCTTGGAGTAAAACTGAAGAAGAAGCGAAGAGATTATCCGCTGGTACCTGCAAAATTTCACACCATTTCTTACTCCACAAATTTTCGCGCTGAAAGATGTACTTAGGGGGTGTTTGGATCCGTGGGCAAATGGCAAATGGCAACTATTTTGCTCTTTTTTTTGCCATTTGCCTCCAAACACCTCTAGGCAAAAGGGCAAATGTAAAAATAGATGGCAAAAAACTCTTGCCTCCAAAGTGGCCCAAAAAGCGGGCAAATGGGTAAAAAGTCATCCTTTTGCCCTTTTGCCAAGGGGGTGTTTGAAGGCAAATGGCAAAAAGAAAGACAAAATAGATGCCATTTGCCAAAAGTTTTGCCATTGGATACAAACACCCCTAATGGCAAAATTTTTGCCACCTTTTTCTTGAGGGAAAATTTTTTTGCTCTTTTTTTGCTCTTGCCCGTAGATCCAAACACCCCCTTATTCACACAACTGCAAGCACCACATACTTAGGGGGTGTTTGGATCCAGGGGCAAATAGCAAATGGCATCTATTTTGCCATTTGCCTTCAAACAACCCCTAGGCAAAATGGCAAATGCAAAAATAGTCGGCGAAAAATTCTTGCCTCCAACGTGGCCCAAAAAGTGGGCAAATGGGCAAAAGTTTTTGCATTTGCCCTTTTGCCAAGGGGTGTTCGGAGGCAAATGGCAAAAAAAAAAGGCAAAATAGATGCCATCCAAAAGTTTACCATTGGATACAAACACCTAATGGCAAAACTTTTGCCATATTTTTTTGAGATAAAAATTTTGCTCTTGCACCATGGATCCAAACACCCCCTTATTCAGAGGAAATTGCAATTCGTTAACATGCTGCACTCATTCAAATTCTTTTCTGCTGCACTCATTCAAATTCTTTTCTAGTCGTTAGTTTGCAACTTCCGCGGATCTGAATCACAAGAAGAATATGTCATAGGGAAAATCTTCTTGGCATTGCTAACACTTCTCAGCCATATAAAATGCACAAACACTCACGTGTTTTCCAGAAACATTCGTACTTACCAGTACAATGCAAATCAACCAAATCAACTGACATTGAAGCACACCGCCATAGCACTATAGCAGAAGGTATTTTCTGAGCACCATTGCTCCAAGTCTGAAACAATGGCCCAGGCAGGGGCAGGCACTGGCACTTTTCTCTGGCTCAATCCATGCCCAGATCTCAGTACACAATGCGGCCAGCCTTTTGATCCAGACCAGTGAGAAAACAAAGGAAAACAGTGGGTAGGTAGAGGGTCTAGCGGATCAATGATTAAAGACATAGCACTAAAGAGAAAGGCATGTAATAAAAAGGGGAGGCTACGGATGCAGGTGATTTCCAAAGGAAACAATGGGCATGTTTGCCCTGGTGTTACAAAACTTCTCGACATGCAAAAAAGGTACTGAAGTTTCCACTGACTTACATCTGGTACAATCTGAACAAGTAGTCATTCAGCAATCATCAGGTAAGATCGAAAGATCTACACATACAGCGGGGTTGTTTAGACGGTGGAGAAAAGTACTGTAGCAACTGTGTTGGGAAGCGTGTTTTGTAAGATGGAGTAATAGTGAATATCCAATGAATAGTGAATATCTGGAGAAGTTATCTGGGAAACCGTCTTTAATTTTTTGAAACCAGTATAGAATGGCAGCACGAGAGAGAACAAAATAGAATAAAATCTAGATAATATAGTGATTCAGTCATTCAATTTGCAAGTACAATTGATTATGTGAAGTGTGCACCTAATCAAAGTAGGTCACATTCTGAAGGTATATATCTATACCAGTTTTATTACAGTGAAGCATACTCCCGAGTTATCCACAATTCCGTGCCAGTTGAAGGGCAGAGAAGTTCATCATCCCAAGCTGTGTTCTTCAGTCACCTTTCACGTTTCCTCTTCATAGGGAGCAACGTCTTTGGTTCTTCTGATCTCCTGTTCACCGATCCTTCATCTTCAATGACGCGGAAACCAGGGTGTGAGGATAATTTCTCCACTTCAACTTTTGCAACGTCCTTCCTTACCCCTATGTCAGTAATGTATCTGCCAGCACAGTACATACCAGCTGTGACAGTGGCCATTCCAAGCGGACCAGCAGCCAGAAGCTTGAACGGAGTGGACAGAAGAGCTGCTAAGGGCACACCAATAGCAGAAGAAGCTTGGCCACTAGTTCCAATGCCAGGTTCCTCAACTGGTAGAAGCCCGGTCTTGCAGTAGAGTGCAAAGTCTTCGCAATTCTTCTCGAACATGTCGTAGTTTCCAAACCCATTTTGAAGCAAGTACATCGCTCGATGGACGACAACCTCTGGTGGGTCTGATTCAGCAATGGTGCAGGTTCCCCCACGAAGCTTTGCAAGGAAAACCGCAGACGGGACTCCATACTCGAAGCAGTAGAGGGAGCCATTGCGAAGGAAACAGTCCAAGCAAGTCAGGACTACGCCACTGTTGGGCAGCTGAAATCCACAATCAGGGAATGTTTGGCATTCTGATGGAACCTCTGAGACCAGGCTGGAGCTGGAGTCCGATGAATCTGAACTCTCAATTTCTTTCTTTCGTGTAAAATGGACCACTTTGCTTCCTCCAACATAAATTCCTGAACATGACAGGACATTTCTTCAGAGCAGTGGAAAGGAATGTCAAAACAGAAGGTAGACAATGATATTCAATTGCTTGAGATGTAACCCTGTTGTGGATAACATGCTGAATTCTACCAAATGAATAACATGCCAAATTCTCTACAAAATGAATTAACTTGTTTGAACATAAAAAAATGCATAAACAAATTAATCCATAGTCAGAGGATATATGATGCAGGAGAAGGAGCCAAGTAGGGTTTTTATTCACAAATACTGCAGCTTTTTCAGGCAGGCAGTGCAGAACCTAGATCTTGTCCTCCCAAGATATGCCTGAGCCTGACCAACTGCCCATATAGGGTAACTTTAATAGCAGAACACTGCAACTGTCAAAATAAGCACTGATTGTGGAGAGAGTGTCCCATAGAGCATTTTGACACTGTAGAAGTGTCCTCTAGACTTCCCAAATGAAGATCAAAGGCATCAGTTACATAAAAGTAAGGCGATGCCCGGTGCAAAGTAAAAGTACTGTGGTAAATAATAGATTCAGCGAGAGCCTGGTAAAGGGTCAAAGTAAAAGAAGGTTGCATTGGTCTCAGTACCTCAACTAGTGAAAGCAACTGAAGATTTCAACAGCTTAACATAGGATACTTAATTTGGTGACAAGAGTTTACTGCGACTATATAAAATCCAAAGCAGTCACTTATCAGGTTCGGTACAGTATGGGTCAACTTTGCAGTGCTTAATTTCTGCAAGCACCTTCGAGTTAACAAAGAAGGCTACTCCTCGGTGCGCACTAAAGCCAACAAGAGCACAGATACAGACAGACATGTTGGTTAGCAGTAGGTGAGCAGCAACAAGTGCCATTTGTACTACATGGAAAGCAATGGACACAGCATGTGGCATCCTAGCCATCTGGAAGGTTTTTTGGACAGTGTATGGGAGCTTCAGCTGAAGCCTCATTTCCATGCCTAGCCAGCTACGGTGCGATGAGATGGAGTAGAAACATGGCGTCCTGTGCGTGTTCCCCCAACTTCATTTTAGGTCCGTCCCCAACTTAAATACTACATGGAGTACCAGTTACAGTCATCCAGTGCCACCAAATTGATGCCATGAAAATCCCACATAAAATGGATGAGAGCAGGAGGATTGGCAGTTTCGCATGATTGACGACGTACATCGCGTAGCAAGCAAGCGGTGGTTGCGTGAAAGCAGAGTAGCAGAGGGCTTTGCAGAAATTCTGCACAGGAAAGGTGAACGAAATTGAAGAAAAACCTCACAGAAATCCTAAAGCGCAGTGGTATTCACACGCAGTGAGTCAGGACAAACTACAAGGCAAAAGCACAACTCCGACGGCGAACAAAAAAAGAGGCCGCATTGACCGTCGCAGGCCAGAATTCCGGTCAAGTCAACAACAACTCACTTGCCGGTGAGGGCAATCGGATCCGCACAACCGGCGGCAATTCGATACTGGGAATCTGTGAAGGCAGGGAATTCGCAGCATCGCCATCGGAGGGGGGCCGGGGAGCGTACCGTGGTGGGAGTAGGCGTAGACGGCCCGCCAGGTGTAGATGTGGTCGCCGGGCCTAATCTCCGACCGCTCCACCCGGTTCGACAGCAGCCCCATCCCCGCGCGCCGCCGCCTCTTCCCAGCGTGTCCGCCGCGGCGCTCCGCTCGCACCTGCGCCGCCACTACAGCCGTACCACTACTACCGCGTCCATCGCAGCCAGCCAGCGAGCGAGCGAGCGAGGAAGCGGGAGGGACCGGCGGATGGAGTCGCGGAGAGTGGTTGCGGGTGAGGGAGACGGACGGGGGGTTGTATATATGGAGCCATGGAGGTACACCCGAGGGCGAGGCGTCGGCGTGGTGTTTGGGGAGACGGCCAGGGAAAGGAAACGAATGTCACGGTCACGGCGTACAAGGCACCCACCGCCGCTGGCCGATCCCCTGGGTCGCTGGGCAATGGGCTCCTGCTGCCTGCCGCCTCCCCCCCCCCCCCGCGGGGCCACTGGTGTGGGCACGGGGCCGGAGGGGCATTTCCCCGTCAAAATCACGGTCACATGCGGTGATTCGGCCAAGTTGGTGGTGAGCAGAGGCGCCGAGGGGAATCGCGAATCGGGATCGGTACGTCGCAGTGGGACAGGGCAGAGGGGTGGGGCGGGGATGACGCCTCGGATCGCGTGGCGCCGTGGACCGTTCGTTTCGTTTCGTTTCGTTTCGTTTCGTTCCGTTCCGTTCCGTTCTACCGCGCCGCGCGTTTCCTGGCTTGACGCGCATCAGGTTGCTGCGTTTTTACTGCCGCACCGCGCCAGCGCAGCGGCGGCACGAGTGTGAGGAGTGGCGACTGGCGAGACGGGACCAAGGCCAGCCAGGACCTGGTGCAGGTTGGACGGGCACGGGGAGGCCGGCCGGCCGGGTACAGGACGGGCCACCAACTGCGGTCGCGCACCTAACCTGACCGCCGTGGCACGAGCTCCCGCTGTGGCGGTCACACCTGATGCGATGCCGATGCTCACGTCGCTTTTTGTAGCCTGGCTTCGTTCGCTCGGTGCGTCTGCGTCCTTCTTCCAAAACTTCATGGATGTTGACGTAACCGATATATGATAACATTTTGAAGGGGAGGTGACGGGGCCAGTGACGAGAGCGGAACGGGTCGATGCCACCTACCTGACCGAAAACCAGACATTGGTATGGCTTCGAGCAAGTTGAGATTGAAATGCCAAATGCTACCAAGAAACGTCTCACTTCCAGTACTAGCATGCCACCCTAGCCATCTCCCGGAGTTCCAGAAGTTACAAAGAGCAATTTTTTTACTCCAAAAAAAGAAGAGCAACTGTGAAGATCTCGTTTCGCGCGGATCATTTTTTTACTAGGCCAATGAACGAGGGGCGAACACACAATCGCTCAAATAAAAGAGCTAACACAATTTAGCCCAGCAACGAGTTTTAAGTCTATTCCCAACCCAAAACTAGTCATAGTGTCCATAAGGTCCACATCAGCAAGAAACTAGCACTAGACACTACCCTTCCAATGCATACACCACTAATCAATACTTAAATTTAATGCTATCCATATCTCATTATGTCTTGGATGTTGTGTAGAAACCATGTCTCATGCAAGACCTAGTTTTCTCCTCTTTCCTCATTTATTTCTTTGCCACATCATCTTTTATCCTAGGTGGTACCTCATTTAATTCTATGTACTAATCATTGGGTTGGGAATAGCCTAAATAATCATTGGGTTGGGAATAGCCTAAATGTAGCGCACACGATTTCTCCGGCCCCTTCCATCGTACATAACGGGCCGCTTCCCAAACAGCTTCGGTCTATTTTCACCTTTTTCTGGATGGGATGGGCTTCACTGCTTCAGGTAGTACGGAGTAAAGCCCAGCAAGCAAAACCTCAACTCCTCAGCTCCCTACTACACTCACGCGCGGCATCACGCCGGCCGGCCGGCTGGCTGACACCTCCGCTGTTCACACCGCCGCCGCGCGCGCCCCCCTCGCCGTTACTTTCCTTATACGGCGACCCTCCGCGGGCGGGGAGCCAAAACTGGCAACGGCATTCCTATAAGAATGCGCCTCTGCTCTGCCCGACGCCTCCCGCCCGCATTCCCCGTTCCGCTAAACCCTAGCCGTCTCCGGCGTGTAGATCCATCAGAGACGGCGGCGCTCGCCGGTCCTGACGAGATATGGCCGCCCCGAACTCCCAGCCCCTCGGCTCCGCTCCAATGGCTGGCCACGCGGCCCAGCAGCAAGGTCAGGTGACCGCGCCGTAGTCGCCGCCGCGGGGCGCTCCGGGGTTCGTTGCGATGGCGGCGCCGAAGCAGGGCGCGGCCATGGAGGCGCCGCCGTCTTCGTTCCCCCAAGGCGCTCCCGGGTTCGCGGTGGTGCCTCAGGGCGGCGCAAACGCGGCGGCGCCCGATTCCCCGCAGGGCCCTCCCGGGTTTTGGTTGGCGCCTCAGCAGGGCGCGCCGGCGCCGCAGCAAGGTGCTACCGTGATGGTGACGGCGCAGGGCGCGACAGTGATGGCTCCCCAACAGCAGCATTTCGCGTCTGTGATGTTGCCCGGCTCCCAGGACGGTATGCAGATGGCCGTTCAAGCGGCGTCCATGGGCATGATGATGGCCTCGATGCCCCTGCAACTACAAGCCCAAGCACAGGCCATGGCTGCGCACCAGCAGGCGCAATGTATGGTGCCATCACAGTCTTTGTCCACGTGCCCTCCCATGACGGAGATGCAGCAAGCTCAAGCAGGACACATGATGGCAACTCCACCTCTGCCGCTCGGCCCTCCGCCATTGATGCTGCAGCATCAGCTTTCACAGGCCGATCCGGGGGTGATGGCACAACCTCCTCTGCCACTTGGCCCCCCACCCATGATACTGCAGCAACAGCCTGCACAGGGTGGGGCGGTGATGATGGCGCAACTACCACTGGCATTCAGTTCTCCGTCAGTTTTGCAGCAGCAGCAGCAGCAGCAGCATCCACAGGGCAACCAGATGATGGTGGGACAGCCACAATTGTCTGCTCTACCATGCAAGCTCCAGCGTGTTAACCAATACGGTTTGTGGTCAACATCCCTGTTATTCCTGATTATTGTTTCGGTTGAGTTCTAACAATTTCACTAATATGTTGCTAGCACAGCATGTGATTCAAGTTTGTCTATACTGGATATTATATTTGTTTGTGTAAACATGGAGTACTAGAACAGAAGTCATAAATGTAGCTAACGTCAAGCTTACGTTTCCTGCTAAAGCTTTGAATTAACCCTGGGAAAAATAGTTGCAAGGAGATCTATGAAATTTTTGTGCTGCTTTTCTTGTATATTCTTAAGCTTAAGCATTGGGATTCGTTTATTGTATCTTTTGGATTTGTTGGAAAAGTTTAGTAGATACTTGTCAGTGTATTTTCAGTTCAGATTTAAATTTCAATGTTCTAGTTTTGTTGAAGGAATTTTGAATGCCTTTTTTATGATCAACAATATATAAATCGTGAATTTAAATCCACTGAATAGCGTTTATTTATTTCTATAGTTGGTTTGGCTTAAGGTTTGCACTCTCCTGTTGTTTGGCACAGTTATTCAGTTACTTTGTGCGATATTAAAAGTTTTATGCGTATCTAGTTGGTTAGTTTAGGCGTTGCACTTCCCTTTATTTTTTGGCACACTTAATTCCTGCAGCTATTAACATGAAAGTAATGGCTTGCTTCTGAAATGGACAATAATCACCAACTTGAGGCCAGTGGCATAGCGTGGGCCGAATTCCATCTGGAGTCATTGAAGCTAATTGTACTTCTGCAGGGAGCAAAATCCAGAGAAAAATAACACAGTGGAGTTTTTGTAGTATAGTTTGTTTGGGCCCAGGGGGATTGGCCTTAACAATCCACCCCTGCTTGAGCCTATCATATTTCATATAGTCCTGAATGACTTGTTCACATCTGTACCATGTGTTGTGTGCATGAAGCTAAGTTAGTGTTTTTTATAAACATTTTGCAGACAACCCTTATGGACAGCATATGACAGGCCATCAGCAGGAAACGGCAATGTTCAATGCAGCAATGGGGCAATCTTTTGGGACTAACTTACCCACTGGGGTAATATAGAGTCTATTTGCTTCTTATTTCGGAGTAACAACTCTTTATTAGTTTTCAAAGTTCTGTGTTTTAACTTCCCCTGGCGAATCTGTACAGTTTCCTTCTTTTGGTGCGTCCATGCCCTCTCTTCCTACAGATGCAACAAGCACCGTTTATGTTGAAGGTATCCCTAGCAACTGTACTAGACGGGAAGTTGCGCGTATCCTTTTGTTGATGATTTCTCTTTCTAATATTATTCTGAGTCGTCATTCTTTTTCCAATTTCCACTGATGACCTATACTTTATGTCCATGTGCTGTCGATCCATGTTCCTTTTTGTGTTGATGTTTTTTTTTCTGTTATTGGGACCATTGACTATTTTGTCAGATATCTTTCGCCAATATATGGGGTTCCGTGAAGTGAGGCTTGTCTCCAAATCATCTAATAGACATGCAATATGCTTTGTTGATTTTGCCACTCCTACACATGCTTTTCACGCTATGAGAACGCTTCAAGGTAATGTTACTGAGGAAGTGTTCTATCTTTAGCTGTATAACACCATTTGCATATACCGCGTTCTATCTTCAGCAGTATGGGTGATGTTACTGAGCAAATTTTCCCTTTGGATAAATCTAACTCTGTTGCGATTGGAAAGGTTGTATAAACTGGGATAGTGTCAGAGGACATGTGGTGTCGAGTTGTTGGTGACACTTTTGAGTGGTATTTTCCAACTCAGTGATGGTTGTGAACGGTATTAAGCAATATTTCTGCCTTCAGTACTTACCATGTCTACTGTTCTTATCTTTTTGTTTGCATACCTTTCCTGCTCTTACTGAGTAATAGTTCCCAATTTTTCAGACGCTTCTTTACTGCCAGCAGTTCGTAGTAAACATAGTTTCTTTGATGATGTAGAAAGATTTTTCCTTGAGTGGTTTGTGTTGAGAGCATCTAGATTGTAGGTGCTCTAATTTTAGTTAGTTGACCATTCAGAATATCTTGTTTCCATATTTGCGGTTTGGTAGAGCAAGGATCTATTTATTTGTCATGCCTTTCCTTTTTTGGGGTGACTAGCTTCGGGGAGTTCATAAATGTGCAATCTGCACATCAACATATAGACTTGCTATATCTGACAATTCTTAGGTATGCTTGTAGCACAAAGAAAAATAATTAATTAGATATGATTATATGACCACTTGATTAGTATGTTAGATTCTATTGCTAGAAAATAGAGCATTTTATTGTCAAGATATTAATGTACACTGGTTTGTAAGAACTTGTGATACTTGATTTGATAGCACTTAATGCTTTATCCATTTAGACAATCAATATTTGTGGCATAATATTTATATCTAGTAAATTAATCACTTTAAGACCGATTTCATAATTTACTGTGGTTTTTGCATACCCTGCCATAGTCTCTTTCAGCACACTTGCCTAGTCTACTATTTGCAGTTATGCTAGTGTTGTGGCATGAGTCCAGCCTTGTTGGACTACAATTATTAAATAAACTCTGCTGTTCACGTTGCAGGTTATAGGTTTGACGAACAAGATCCTTGGTCACGCAATTTGAACCTGCAATTCTCTCACTCTCCTCGTATGGCCTCACATGGTGGGTGCTAGGCACTGATTTGCGTGGGTCTTGTTTCGCTCTACACCATCCTGATGTCCTGACCTGGCAAGCGACAGCCGATCTTCTGTCAGACCATGAGCTGGAAAGGGGATTTCGACTGTGTTTCGGGCTTTGCCTTATATATTCTGATGAACCTATATAACAACTGACGTCAATACTTAAACTGGCAAGCGGCTGCCGATCTTCTGTCAACCCATGAGCAGGAAAGAGCAATTGGACTATTTCAGGCTTTGCCTTATATATTCTGATGATTCTATGTAACTGATGTCATTACTTAAACTGCTGAAGGTTATCCATAATATAACTATTTCGTCGCAATGTAAAAAGTAGGTTTTTTTTTTTTTGGATATTTGCCATTACAATTCTTCGAGGTTGGAGATATGCCATTACAATTCGACTATTTGAAAATATGTCATTATAATTTGCCGCCTCACTGATTCTTGCCGTTTTGTATGCATGCAATGACGGCTAGCCCACCTACAGGTCCTGTACGTGTACAGAGTCTTTCGTATGACCTGTTTTACCCTTGTACGAGTGCATAACCCTCCAGTCAACCCGTAGCCCTTCTCAGTCACCCTGTCGCCATCTCCCTCTTCCTCTCTCGTTACCCATCTGCTCACGAACCCTAGCCGCCAGAGGAAGGTGGACGGCGCTGCGGCGGTGGTCGTGGAGTGGAGCGGCGGCTGGATCCGCGATGGTGGTGGCCTGAAGAGGATGGAAGACGACCCTACCAGCTGTTGAAGGAGAAGAATAAGCAAGACAGACGCATTTCTTGTTATGACATCGCTGTTCACATGCTGGAGTTGTGAGGCGTTGTGATGATGTGCTTTGCAGGATCTCGATCGTTTCTCCCCCATTGTGATGTATCAAGTTCGCCATGAGATCTCTCGTGGTAACAAAACAACATGCCGGTGTATGATGCTCGAATATGACAGTATGATGACTATTAGCTTTGACCAATAAAGTGAGGAGATGCGTAATTTTCTTTTGGATTTCGAGTTTAGCCTATTTTCTCTTCTGGTGATAAAGGCTACTGAAAGTGATTTCCTTCGGGTTTCCTTCGTCGTTCAGTCATGTTTGGCTAATCTGTTTGTTGAATCTTCTTTCAAGATGTTAGTAGTCTACTTTCAGGATGTGGTCTGATGCCAAGAGAGAGAATCTGGATCATGGTCTTCCTTGGATAGAATTGCCAAAGGTGATGGTCCTCTTCATGGCGCTGGTCTCCATGATGGAGTGGCCCACGTCCACCGTGGTCCCCTTGAGCGACAGTACCTCGCCGCCGGCGCCCTGGTCGCCGCGCATCCGGCGGGCCTCGTCGAGCTCCAGCGCCCTGCGCGACGTTACACGACGGCTGTCGCGTGGGACCTACAACGTCGGCCTGCTGTCCACGGAGGCTGGCGCGCGTGGCGGCCGACGCCACCATCACGCTCGCCGGTGGGGTCCTCGGCCGGAGCGAGCTCCTCAACGCCACCCTGCTGCCGTCGCTGCTCATCTGCCTCGCCGCGCACCATGTCCATCTACAACTCGCTCTTCTACTACGATCTGTTTGGCCGGCGTTGACGTTTGTTTTGCGGTTCACGAAATCACGAGTGTGTTTGCTAGCGTGTGCGGGCATGCAGTGCCAGTGGGGGCTGGCCAGGGACGTGTGGGTGGTGGGTGTGTGCAGGTAGGTGGAGACGCTGGTGCCTGTGAGCTCCGCACGGAGGTGGAGACGCTGGGCAGCAAGAACATCGTGAAGCTCTACTGCTGCTACTCGTGTGATTGAGGAAACATATCCTCTGCACACACAACTGCAGCTGAAGCACACGATTGAGGCGGTCAGGGTGGCGCCGATGGAGATGGAGGTCATCGTGGTCACGTGTCAGGTCCGAACCGTCGGTGGTAGATGGAAACGGGAAGATTTACGGAAGATATATCATAGTCACTCTCCATCGACATCAATCTCTGATGTGACAGTTTGACTTTGGGGACTGCTGCCTTGTTTGGTGAGGTCGAGGTGCATGAATATGCAACTATATTCCGAGAATAATGTATAAGTAAATACGTCGGTGCAGAAGCAATATTCGTGGATGGACAGATGGTGTAAACTTTTCAGTTGTGTTACCCAAATAAAACGTCCTTGTAAAACAAAATGAACCCGAAAACTTGGACCCGTTCGGTCATTTTGCTCACTTATCTGCCGTCGCCTCTCCTGGTTGGAAGCAAAACGTTGACGCGTCGCCAACGCCTGCGCAGCATGGCAGAAGCAATGTCCGTGCATGGACGCAACCCAAATCCTGGAACGCGTAGAAACCATGCAAAGCAAGGGTCTGCCAGAGATCCAAACTTGCCCTGTGATGTAACATGGACAACATGCAGTCGCAGAACCCCTACCCGCAACGATGAAACTTACATATTGATAAAGATGCCAGCAATAGCACTTCAGCAGATACTAGTTGCTAAATGCCTAAATGGGCAGAACAAGGTCCGGTAGATACTCCGACATCAAGACGCCTTCCCATAAGCTTTGGTATATCATACCTAGCCACATCAAGCCCACCATGAAACCAGTATGGCTGGGTACGGGTCACCTGTCATCCAGTATTTGTGTTTTCAAATTTATATCTGTCATGTGTAATGTTTGTTTGACTGTAGTCAAAGTGACAATGAGAAAACAACAGTACCTGTATACCCTCGTCGGCAAACCATCATCAATGAGCCTAGGACCTATAAATTCTCTGTCATCAAAATATTGTTTAAATGTAAGTTCAAATAACAAGTATTATGCCTGCCCAGTTTGCATTGACATAATAAAAAAAAGAAATACCGTTCTGATCGCCATTCTGAAACCACTTTATTTAGAAGTTCAACAATCTTGCTCTTTGGCAGGAAAGGAGTGATACGTCTTCCATCATAGAAGTTCATGCCAACAAAACTCCCACGAAGATCAATAAGAGGGCCTCCAATCCCAACCTAGCATAAAACAAAACAAAAGCCCAAAGTTTACTAGACAGCATAGGTATTATGACTGAAGAGAATAATTCAATTTGTTATGCAACTACAGCTACTATGTAAAGAAATAGTACGAGAAATTCACCAGTACCTTACTGATTTCACAATTGGACACCTTAAGTTCTTTACAATCAACTTCGCAGTCCTTGTTCACAGGCTTCACTTTACCAATTGAGTCCGTTAATAGTCCCTCATCAGCCACTTCACCAATTGAGCCCATCAATAGTCCTTCATCAGAATCACGCCCAATGGCGACTACTTCAGATGAGTTCAGTTTTGTTTTGAAAATGTCTTCTGGACAAGCGAAATGGAACCTCTTCTCCACAGTGACAATAGCAATATTATAGTTCAAACTATATGCAGCCAATATTCCATCGTAACGTTGATTCGGTGGGAGAAACACCTTAATCTGCACAGATAAAGTCAGCTCAGATAGACATTACATTACATTAAAATCCATCCTACTCCCACGTCTTGAATTACCGGCTCCCACCTTGAATACCCCCACCAAGGTTTTCGGATCAGTTTTTATTTATCCATTCGGTGGCGACATGCTATAGTATGCATGGTTTGATACCATGTACTTCTTATCTCCTGCTGCTACTCATCAGATTCTATTTGTTCCTATATGTATTTCTCTTCAACCATTCACCATTAGGGTGCAAACCTCCAGGGCCGTGTCCAGTTGATGCTATCCTAAAACATGCATGGATGACTGCAGAGATCTCACGCTTTAAAGAAGATAACTTGATCTGTTGGCCCTGATGAATTACACAGATTTTTTTTTCTTACGGCACACTGTAGGCATGTTGCATCTTATTTGCTTGTCAACACATCTTGGAGCAGTGTGTGCTGTTCTTTGTTCCCTAGGTTACACATTTCATTAAGATTCTATTTGGCTGCCTGGTTAAAGTTGTGAGCTACACGTGCATGTAAAAAAGAACTCGTCCATATTATATGTTAGAACACATATTGAAGACCAAGAGAAATTAGCCGAACCTCCAATTTATCAACAGAGCTGCCTTCACCATCATTATTTGTAACCAAGCTTGCAGAAGTCAGGATGACAGTGCGCTGACACAACTTTATAAGCAAGCCTGTGCATGCAAAAAATCTAACAGCTCCTACACACCATAAATTAAATCATTAGCCAAAATCAAATATTAGCACAGAGAAGTAATGAGCATACAACGGTAAAAAATCACCATTGAATGAAGCGAGCGAAACAACACGACGGGATATTTTGGTCAAAACTTTCCTTGGAAATCGCGACCAGACACGCCCAGTATATTTATTAAATGCAGGATTCCAAGCATGTAATACTTCACCAAAGCAATATTCAAAATCATTAAGCAATCGCCCATTAACTGGTTAAAGAAACAAGAAGTTAGCTCTAAAGTACACAAGAAGACGAGAGCAATATCAAAGCAAATGACTTACATTCAAGCACAAGTGGTGGTGGCAACGGATAGCCAAGGGATTTTAGCCGGTAAATATTTCTCATGAATCCTGATAGTGACAAGTATTAGTACTCAGATGTAGCATTCACATAGTATTCTGTGCATAATGATCACTAGGTTGTACTGATTGATACCTGAAGGGATTATACGTTCCACACCTTCAGGCAATGAATAATACGGAAGTGGATTACTTTAGGACTGCAATAGAATAGAGTAGAGTTCTCATCAACAAACACAAATCCACAGGCAAAGGAAGCAATAAACACAAAATCCACAGGCAAAGGCCCTGCTTGGTTGGATGCCAAAATATGGACATGTCAAAAAAGAATTTACCAAAACCTTCGCAAGTTTAGAATAGCAATTGGTTAGGTGGGATGTTTTTTGGCCTTTAACCAAATGAGTACCAAAGGTTGCTCAAGCATGCCAACATTTTGGAAGTGAAACAAGTGTAGAATTCCTAGAATAAACTGAAAGTGCAGAAGACATACTTAAGTATCTGAAAATGCTCCAGGCGATCTCTTAGTAATTCTAGTGGCAGAAAGGTGTATGTCGTATTTTGATGAGTGTTCATCCCAAGAAATCTTGCCGCACCTCCAACTTCACCAATAAGTGGGCCTCCAAGTACAGCCTAGAACAAAAGCAAAGTGGTGAGTTTATAGCAGAAATTGCATTATACTTCGTTGCAGTGATACCTTACCAACAACATAATAATACAATTGTCTACAGCCTAGAACAAAAGCAAAATTGTAGAGTTTATAGCATAAATTGCATTATACTTTGGTGCATATAGTGATAACTTACCAACAACATAATAATGCAATTGATCATTTCAAGTTTTCTATCATGCCAAAATACAAACAAATCAACAGCATACCTTTGTCGTGTCAGAACTATTAGAAGCCCATGATGTGCTGTGTTCTCCACATGGAAACCCAGAAATGGCCATCAAACTGCCTGAATTGAAGGCGCGTCCGGTGGCTATTACGCGATCATCAGAACGGACAGATTTTGGGTTGTAATCCAAATCTATAGAACACACATCTAGGAGGCCCAACGACGTGACTATAGCAATATCATTATCATATAGTCCCAAAAATCCAGCGGTGATCGTACCATCGGGAAGGCACACTCGAATCTAGAACAGTAAAAGCAGTATATCAGCACAGAATGGCCACATTTAGCTTGATTAAACAAAGAAAAATGGAGAGAGAATTATTAGCAGCACAAACCCTCAATTTATCATCTCTATTTCTATTTCTTTGGAATTCTTTAACCAGACTTGCCGAAGTCACAAATCTTGTTACATCTAGTTTATGAGTTGTCCCAAATGGTAGAGGTATGCCTGAGCATGCAAATAACAAATCTCCTCCTGCACAAGATCATGACTTTAATCATTCACAAACTGAACTAAGATACAAACTAGTAAAATTCAAAAGGATGTAGCAGAAAGATCACCATCAAACAAAGCAAGTGAGACAATAATCGAGGACACATCTCGTGTACTATTTTCACTAGCTTCGCAAGTGTGCATCCCAGGTGTGACCAGATAGCCAAATTCTTTCTCTTCAAAAGGAGTGTCTGGAACAACTCTTTCAGGGATTCTGCCAAATTGTTCCTCCTCATCAGCGAATCTTTTATTTTCAGCATCAATGAATATCTTTCGCATCTTTCGAACTAATTAATGAATAATATATGAAGAAGTTGTAAGTGCCCAGATACACAATGTTTAAGAAAAGGTAGAACCAATGAGTTCAAAATCAACAACTCACATTTTTCCATATCGTTTACCAACCCCTTCAAGCGTTTTGGGCGATCACGATTTGAAATCTCTTCTTTCTGGGTTTCTGAAGCCTGAAGCAGAAAGTAAATAGAAACACTTAGTCTAATAACCCGTAGAAGGTTTGACTATAGTATCCCAAGTCCCCAACACGAATAGGTAAACAGAAAAGCAGGTTCATTGACAATGCATCAATAATACTACCCCTGTTCCAAATTATAGGTTGTTAGACGTTTTTGAACCCAAATTGACCACACATCTTATTCAAAAAATTTATGTAGACATAGTCAAATTTAAGTCATTCTTGAGGAACATAGATTAATAAGGCAAGACTGTGATATTTTGCACAGTTTTTTTGAATAAGACAAGCTGTCAAACTTGGGTCCAAAAGGTCAAGCGAACTACAATTTGGAATGGTACATATTGACGAGGAATCACCATAAAATTGACGAGAAATCATCAAAAGGTAAATATTATTATTTGGAACGGTACATAACTTAGTTTTTCTAATGCCGGTAACATACAATTTTTTAGCAAAATTGGATATATATATATATATATATATATATATATATATATATATATATATATATATATATATATATACGTGTAGCTACACAAGTGTGTATATCTCACAAATCACAAGGTATTTTTTCGTACTTGACATTTCCAAATAAAGTATGTATACATACATGATTTTCAAAAGTGGTATGTGGACATACTTTTTTTTTCATGAAGTATTTGGACATACTTCTTTTCCTATATAGGAAATGTAATATATCATAAAGTGCAAAAACATATGAGTTCCACTCAAACTTTTTCATGGTTAGCACTTTAGATAAATCTTATTTCAGGTATATATACATACTATGTACACATCCCCAATGTGGTTTTTTACATGTGGGGCCCCACCTGTCAGGTCACGTCTCTTGTCTCTCTGTCAAAAGGGCCCGCAACTGTTAAGAGTCAAGGCTCGCGCGTAGTCGCCCGCGGCTACCTGCCTCCGTCTCCGTTCGTAACGGCGTAGCTCGCGCAATACAGTTTATAAGCACATGTTTTGCCCAGTGCGTTGGCGAGGTGGGAATAAAACTCCTGCCGAGCACGCCTGGCTCCTCCTGGCGACATACGGTCGTGGGCTGTTCTCTCTCGCCGCCCAGTAATTAGGTGTCTCCTCTCTTGCGGCCCACGGACGACGGGCATGGGCTGTTGCGGTCATGTGTACTTGCAGCGTTTGCTTCCATGCATAGCCAATGGTCCAAAGATACGAAAGAGGCAAAGAGCAATGAACTGGGCTACAGTCTAGACAGAGCTCTAGAGCTGGCAGCCTGGCACCTGGAAGCATGCTGGCACTTGTAATCTAGGATATTATATGACCCCAACTAATGACTAAAGACAATAATTAAAGCCATATTTCATTGTTTTGGCTAATTTAACCCCTAAAGAGGTGTATGTGATAATAAAAATTTACTTTAAGCAAACATGATATTGGAGCGGAAATAAGCAAAAATAAGCCATGAAAAAACACACTGTGAAATGCGATGTTGCACTCTCGTTAAGAATTTCATCATGGACAACGATTTGTACGTATGACTCATTAGAGAATCAGTTTATTTAAAGGTCATTAGAAATACATAAGGTATTTAAAGCTTGTGTTTTGGATGAATTCTCGTTTTAGAAAAATACATAAAGGGTTTAAAACTTATATATTATTTGTAGTATCAAAGGTGTTTGACAATATATTTATATGTCTATCGCCCGTAGCAACGCACGGGCATTTTTGCTAGTGTGTATATATATATGTGTGTCTATCGCCCGTAGCAACGCACGGGTATTTTTGCTAGTGTGTATATATATATATTATATATATATACACACACTAGCAAAATATATACACACACTAGCAAAAATGCCCGTGCGTTGCTACGGGTGATAGACATATAAATATATTGTCAAACACCTTTGATACTACAATATACATGACCGCAACAGCCCATGCCCGTCGTCCGTGGGCCGCAAGAGAGGAGACACCTAATTACTGGGCGGCGAGAGAGAACAGCCCACGACCGTATGTCGCCAGGAGGAGCCAGGCGTGCTCGGCAGGAGTTTTATTCCCACCTCGCCAACGCACCGGGCAAAACATGTGCTTATAAACTGTATTGCGCGAGCTACGCCGTTACGAACGGAGACGGAGGCAGGTAGCCGCGGGCCACTACGCGCGAGCCTTGACTCTTAACAGTTGCGGGCCCTTTTGACAGAGAGACAAGAGACGTGACCTGACAGGTGGGCCCCACATGTCAGGATGGACGAAAAAAAAGGCAGAAAAGAGACGTGACCTGACAGGTGGCCCCCACATGTAAACAGAGAGACAAGAGACGTGACCTGACAGGTGGCCCCCACATGTCAGGACGGACGAAATGACGTGACCTGACAGGTGGGCCCCACATGTCAGGACGGACGAAATAAAATGCAGAGACCTTACTTGCTTTAGAAATAGGTAAAGATAAAGATATATACACACACCACTAATTTATTCCTTCTCAAGGCCATGTTCGATCCCGTCCCCCCAAAACAGCAAACCGGATATCAATTGCAAATTAAGTTGCGAAGATTCAAAACAAAGGAAACGATTATTACCCCTCGTGAACTTCAACAAGATCCATCCGGTTCAATTTTGGATCGATTTGCCCAACACTGTAAGAGACAGAAAACCCTAGGGTTGGGAATCAAGAAAGAAAAGGAGAAACGAGAGAAAGATGAAGGGATACGCACTGCGGAGGGGAGGACGGAGGAAGCGGCCGCCGTTGGGGATTGCCAGCGTCGGCGCCACCGCTGCTGGGGGAGACGAGGTGCTGGGGAACAGTCGACGCCGCTGGGGGAGACGAGTGCTGAGACGACCCTCGCGGGGTGCGCACCTTTGGTGCCTGGTGGAGAGCACTGCCGACGCCGGGCACGGGCGGGAACGAGATCCTCTACCATCACGTCTGCTGATGGGTCGCGAATCCCACCCGCCCGCTGCGAACCAACAGCGATCAGCGCACAGACCAGGTCCTGTCCTCCACATACTGGGTGGGTTTCAGCGCAACACAGCACGGCCCAGGTGGTCATCGTCCTGGTCGTCTTCACCGGCGCTGCCGCGATGGCCGAGGATCTCCGGCAGCTCGCGGGTGAGGTTCTTGTTGTAAAGGGATAGGTTCACGAGCTCCTTGAACTCGCCGAACTCCAGTGGCGCGCCGCCAGAGAAGAGCTGCAGCAACACGAACGGCTTGAGGGACTGGACCTCGGCGAGCCTGGCAGAGAACGTGTCGGTGGGCGCGAGGAACGGGTTGTCGCCGAGCGCGAGCACGGAGAGGTCCGGCATTGCGGCGAGAGAGAGGCCCACGGGAACGCGCCGGCGAAGAGGTTGGAGGAGACGTTGAGGGTCAGCGCCGGTCCTAGGTTTTTGAGGGCCCTCTGACGAACTCATCGCAACGGCCCTTCTATAGTCTACTGGATTATCATCAACATGTTGCTGCCCTTCTTCAGTATTAGGTGTATCTACTACATTATCATCAGGCATAGAACAACTTGATGTTGGAAAAAAAAAATCTATGTATAGCAGCTCTTTGTGATTCATCGTTTTCTTTTCTCAGCCCCTGACAAATGTTTCTTAGGCAACCAACATTCTTAAATTCTAGCGCCTATAAATTAGAAGAAAAATACAACCACATCAGCAATTGAATAGAAGGACTGAATCACTGCACTGATGCAGGATGCGAGAGGGCAACGAACTGTACCATGGATGCAAGGCCTGGAGAAGTGGAGATCAGATCGTCGACTGCACCTTCACTCGCCTGACTGTTTGAGTCCGTGTCTCGCCGATCGGTGTCTTGGCTATGCGCCGATGCCGCCGCCGAGACGCCGATCGCCCAGCGCCGGTCCTCGAGGGCTCGAGGAAACGAGAAGACGAGGATACGACGAGCCCTGGACTGGACTGGACGACCTCGTTTTTGTTTCTAGGCTTTAGGCCTTGGGCTGCGATCAATACAGAGGCGTCCAAGTGTTCTATACAGCCCAGTATACATATACATACATATTTGGGCTTGGGCCCCTCCTACCTTGGGCCCTCGGCGGTCGCACATGCTCATGAGGGTGTGCGTAGCTTCGTCAGCGGCGAGAGGTCCGGCCGTCCGGGTCCGCGCCGCCCAAGCCGTTGGACGCGAGGTTGAGCTCCAATAGCCCAGCGCACGCGACAACCCCGTCGATGGCGCCCGCGAAGTTCTCCGGCAAGGACAGCGTGCTCAGGGATGGCAGCGTGGTCCGCGAACGGAACCGATGCGGCAGAGACGTTCAGGGAGACGCCGGCGCACGTGACACCGGTGAAGCCGCAGGGCAATGCCGCGGTGGCGTTCCACGTGGCGAAGAAGGACGTGGCCGCGGGCAGGACGGTGAGAGCGGCCTTGAAGGCGATGAGCGTGTCCACCTCGGCCGTCGTGGCAGCGTGACGACGACCACCTGGGCCGTGCGGTGTTGGGCTGAAGCCCAGTATGCGCTCATCACCATTGGTTCGCACTACTGCAAAGAACCATCAGCGTGCGTGATGGTAGAGGATGGGGGTTGCACTTCCCTTTATTTTAGGCTAACCTTGCACGGAAGAACATGATTAGGATAGAATTTTAGGACCTTGATTATCTTGCACTTCCCTTTATTTTTTGGCACCCTCAATTCCTGCAGCTATAAACATGAAAGTAATGGCTTGCTTCTGAAATGAACAATAATCACCAACTTGAGGTCAGTGGC
Source organism: Digitaria exilis (assembly GCA_015342445.1). Lineage (NCBI taxonomy): Eukaryota > Viridiplantae > Streptophyta > Magnoliopsida > Poales > Poaceae > Digitaria > Digitaria exilis. Next base: position 2,568,776 of record JACEFO010000718.1, on the reverse strand, counting down.
ATAGCTTGGGCCGAATTCCATCTGGAGCCATTGAAGCTAATTGAACTTCTGCAGGGACCAAAATCCAGAGAAAAATAACACAGTGGACTCTTTGTAGTATCCAAAGTTTACTAGACAAAACCGGTCGATCCATCGCCGCCTCGCCGGCCGCGGTGGCGCCATTGCCGCCGCCTCCTTTTTTCCACCTTGGACGCTGCGAGTCTGTGACCAACCGCCAGCTGCACTTGCCGTCGACGGCAAGGCCGGGTAGAGAGAGTCTCCAGAAGATCGAGTACACGGCGGTGGTTGTCGAACGTCGATTCAAGCATTGCTCTCGAGGACAGCTTGCTCGTAGTAGAACTGTAGAAGGCGTCGTCGTCGTCGTACCGATGGTTGGCGCCCACCAATGCGTAGGCTATTGCTGGGTGTACACGATCGAGTACACGTGCTCGCTGCGCTGTTGCGGATTAGAACAGAACAGTGCATTCGTCTCCAAGAACGTACCCGGACGACAGTGACTTGCCAATGGTCCAATGGTCTCAGTTGCTATGGGGTGGTGAGCATAGGCGTCGCGGCGTCGCCAATGATTTCATTTGCCGGAGCAGCACCGCGCACATGTACGCGACGCGAGAGATTGCTTGCTCGCTCCGAGACAGCGCATATGATGCGAGTATGCGACGGTGCTAGGCTCCTACTCCGTTCATCCGAAAAATAATGCAATTCTAGTTTCCCGAGGAACCAAACAATTTAAACTTTGACTAAATTTATATATAAAAATATAAACATTCATAATATAAAATAAATATCATTATATTAGTTATAGAATATAATTTCATAACCAAATTATTTAGAAATATAAATGATAATACTATCTAATATAAAGTTGGTCAAGCATTAAACACTTTGGCTGGCACAATTTCTATAATTGTATTTTTTTTTGGGACGGAGGGAGTAGCAACTAGCATTAGTTCTCTGTATGTACAACAGTTTAGACGGTTGTTGTCTCTTTATCATACACAGACAACTAAATATACATTTTATACAACAGTTTAGACAACCATTGTCTTTTTTTTTCTGCCTGCAAGTGTATTAAAAAAGTTGCTCCCCCGCCCAAGCCCCAGCCCAGTCCCTAGTTGAGCGCTGCTGCGGCCCCCTCCGGCCTCGCCGCAACGCCCCACTCCGGTCTCGCTTCTCTCTCCTTGCTTCATCTCCGTTACGGTTGTTCACTGCTGGTCCAACCATGGCCGCAGCTGCATAAAGCAGCTTCCGTGTTGCTTGCTTCCGCTGTGTTTTTGGTGCAGGTGGAAGGGCGAGTAGAAGATGAGTGTAAGCGCAGGCGAGCAAGGGATGAGAGCGGACACAGGATTTGGTTCGTATTTTGCCGCCTCCCACGGAGAATTTCCGCTCGAGCGCAAGGGATCCGCGAGCCGTCGACGAAATCGTACAGCACGTGCTGGAGCCAACGTCTCGCCTGTTGCTCCACGTCGGACTCATCTGTGTGCGTGGCGTAAAAAAGACGACCCTCGTCTCACCGTTGTACATGCCCTAAAACGACGGTAATATTGCCCCCGTGCACCCTTGCCTGCAAATCAGGGATCTGTCATACTCCTATTTATACCGTGGGAGGATTCCGTGCCCTCTCCGCTCCCGTAGGTAAGTTTTTCTCTTTTTTTTCTTTTTACAAATTTAAAGTTTCCTCTTTTTCTTTCTTTTTTGTTTTTCCCATTTTCCTATCTACAGCGCTTAAGGAATCCCTGAGCCGTGGGAGGTTGTGTAGGTGAGTTTTCTTCTTCTTTTCTTTTCCTTTTTTCTTCTTTCTTTTTTCCCTTTTGAACATGTATCTTTATCAATTATACAACGTTCCTATGTGGTCACAAGGAAATTTGGTAGCCTTTAGAGGCCTTTCTGTCCTTCGCCTATTGTGTGATGACCAATGAAATTTACCTTAGTAAAAAAAAGACAGGACATTATCTGTAAACACCATGTGGATAGACATTTCACATCGTCAATACCTCACAAAGAAATCAATGAGTTAGCAGTCAGGATGACCATTTAATTGGTTGTTTGGTTCACATGGGCTCTATATATGCTATTTAGGAAGACTAAATATAATTTAATTATAAAACTAACTGCATAAGTCTTAGACTATTTTTGCGAGACAAATCTATTAGCATTGATTAACACATTATTAGGATATGCTCAATATAGCATCAGATGGTGTAATCATGGAACAAATGGACTTAAAAAATTCCTTTCTCAAAAATAGTTTAGGTCTAATAGAATTCATTCTGCCATTGGTCTACATTTAATGACCTTTAAACCACATAAGAATTGAAGGCCATTGGAGGAAGGCCGCCCCTGCCTGCGCCGCATGTCCAATATATGCCAAATCCCCATCCAAAGGACGTAAAAAAATATGGGCACTCGCAATAAAAGATAAATTATACGAGCACAATCATTTTAATGGACACAAAGTAGCGCACAACTTAAATTGCTTATTATAATAGTTAATTACCCGAATATAAAGCATATGTATGCAGCATGATTCTCTATTGATATGCAACTTATATTACTTATTAATAGTTAATTACACAAATATAAACACACATAGCATACGGGCGCGGCGTTAGCGCTCCAATCATCCTAGTGCTCCAATCATCCTAGTAACTCAAACTGTCTTCCTCTGCCTGTGTCACGCTTAACTTTCAGTCGCCCAATAGACCAAGACCGCCGCCCAAGTTGCTGGTGTGCGTGGTGTTGGAATTCTGGAGCTTTTTTTTTTCTCATCACGACGATGATGATGATGAGAATTGTCTCCAACCAGGTATCGCTATTGCTCGGCACGAGACGCCAGTACAGGTATCGCTATTGCTCGGCACGAGACGTAGCTTGGTCCCCTTATCCTTTGCTCTTCGGGTGTTTAGATTAGGAAAGTTTTCAAAAATATATTGTTCATAAAAAAATATTATAGATGAATAGTATTTTATGAGTGGGAGAATAAGATGAATAGAAAAAAGTTAGATAAATAATATTTTTTGGAAAAATTTTAGTAACTAAAGGCACCTTTAATTGAACCCAAGTACAGCATCACATGCCCATAGATGAATCGTGATCGCCTAATCAGGGGCGGCCGTGATAACGTGATCGCATAGCCTGCGGAGGGGACGCGATGACAGGGACCCTGCCGCCCGCGACAGGCATGATCCCTGACGCGATCGCGCATCGCCACCGTGATCCTGACGCGCTCCTGTCAGTTTGTCCCGAACGAGCGCAGTTGTCTGGACCTGAAACCTGATGATATTTTAAGGCTGCGTTCAGATAAAACGAAGAAAAATATTTTTTTTCGAGATACGTGTCGTAAGGGAGATAAATAGAAAAACTGGATTGCAGTAGCATGCACAGCACAGTCTTACAGGCGAGTGCGGGATCATCCGCTGGTTGGTCCGGTACAAACAACGGTTGAGAACTCGTGTTGTTTTGTCGACATGCGATCACGTCCTGGCACGATATCTTAGCGCCTGAAGAATCGCCAAAGCTTTCGCTGACACTTCTGGGGTGCAGTGCTTGGCTGATTACCATCGCATCTCTGAATTCTCAGCTGGTCGGGCGGGCGGTGTGATGTGCAGCCTGATGAGCTGCTGAGCCGGTCCTGGTCAAACTAAAATCCTCAGCAACTCTAGTGGTGTGGTGCCGGGTGCCCGGATTCCAGCTGCTGATGTTGCGTGAACGGATGGAAGGTCAATTTGTAGTGCCACAGATCAAAGGCAGCACAAGACTACGAGCTGCAGGATTCCCGGCATTTCGTCACGAGTAAGAACACAGCTCTGACATCTACTCCAGACAACGCTTACATTATGGTTTGACCCTCTTTTCTTTTGGGTTCAGATGCAAGGAATTAGCCTATGCTGGATTACTTTCCTCGAGCAGAAAGCAACGTCCCCCATTTACTCGTGCTTTGCGTCGGGTCGATGCCTTCCGAGCCCTGCAAGAAAGGCTAAAGGAAGAAAAGCCAAGCCAAACGAAAAGGATGACCAAAGACAAGGCGCGCTGTGGCCGGCAGCGCAACACGCCGCTGGATGATGGCTGCCGGCCTGCCCTTTGCGCAGCAATCCTTCTCGCCAAAAGCACGACACGCGGGCACACCAACACACAGAGCCTGCCCTCTGCAGACGGCGGCAGCGGGCACCAGCTGAAGCAGAGCTCCACACCTCAAAAGCGCCGCGTATGTATCGCCGTTTCGCCACGTTCCTTCCTCTCTTGCACGCCGCACAAGGAATAACCAGAGCCTATAGCCGAGCCAGTTCCCTGTCCTGCCACCAGGTTCTTCGCTCGCTTCTTGCTCGTGGACATCGCTCGCGGCCGGCCGTCCAATCCAAGACTGCAAGAATCAAGAAGCCAACCTCGATAGTCGAGGATCGATCAGGAAGGGCCACGACTGAGGCGATCGCGGGTTACTGGTCAAGTTAACTGGAGAAGCAAAGCAAAGCAAGCCAAGGGCGCGAGGTCTCTATCGATCGGGCGGTGGTGAAGCTAAGCGAAGACGATGGTGGCGCGGAGCAAGGGAGAGGAGGAGGAGGAGGTGGCGCGGTGGGAGGGCGAGGCGGAGATTGACTACGTGTTCAAGGTGGTGGTGGTGGGGGACTCGGCGGTGGGGAAGACGCAGCTGCTGTCGCGCTTCACGCGGGACGAGTTCGCGCTCGACTCCAAGTCCACCATCGGGGTGGAGTTCCAGACGCGCACCCTCACCCTCCACCGCAAGCGCGTCAAGGCGCAGATCTGGGACACCGCCGGCCAGGAGAGGTACGTTCGCCCTGTCGTGCTCGATCGTGCACCGCCATCTATACTATATATACTCACCTTCACCGCCCGGCGACGATGCGTCGTCGCCGGCGGCGACGACCTAGGCACGCCGGACTCCTGTCATGCGCCCCATGCCCGGGCCGGTGCAACTTGACGTGTTCGGTTGCGCAGCGGTTGGCAGGCCTGGGATTGGTGGTATTGGATGACAGGGAATATTAGCGGTTCAGTTCCTTACTAATCCACCCTCACAATCAATCCATGATCATAATCCACATCCAAGCCCTGACACGAGAACGATACGTAAAGGGTTCCTTGTCACGAGAACAGAGTAGATAGGCAGGCAGCAGTCTGGTACTGCACCCGTGTGTATCGTTTGGATTGCACTCTAAGGAACGAACTTGGGTTCTGGTACGTGTGTGTCATTCGAAGCTTTAGCTTTTACAACTTTAGTCTGAGCCTTTTTCACTTCACTACGCTGTGCGTACGACAAGTGTGTACTGCCTAACTTCTGTCTAGTAGTTGTTTAACTTTCAGGGAGTGAGTCGGTAACCTATGGTTTAGTTGCTTCGGAAGGTGAAGTCGTGAAGATGATGACATGATGTCAGCTATTTCTTTACCAGAAACTGACAGCTAAAACTATTTAGAATATAGGAATGCAATGCGTAGTTTGTGTTCTTAAATCCCGGCCCGATGCTAAGATGATTCTAGAGGAAGAGATCGATGATGTCTACTACCTGCCCATCTCCATCCAGAAATTAGTTTTTAGATAGAACATCGTGACAAGATAATCATGCGCATTGGTGGACAAGAGTTCAATAATGCAAAATTTAAAGCTGCTGAAAGCTATGTTATAATTTAAGGAGTCCATATTATACATGCCATGCCAATTACCAATCGCCAAGGAAAAATCTTCAGACCCCGCTGAAAGTGACCTCTCAATGGACCACTATTTTTTAAGGTATACAAAAAGACTCGACAGACCCTTGTTTGCACTTCAAAATAATCTACTTGCTTGAAAACTACTCCCTCCGTCCCAAATTGTAATTCGTTTGATTTCTTTACCTCAACTTTGACCACTCGTCTTATTCAAATTATTTGCAAAATATTATATTGGCTTTAGTAATACTCTCTCCGTCCCAAATTGTAAGTCGTTTGACTTTTTTTGACCCCAACTTTGACCACTTGTCTTATTCAATTTTTTTGTAAAATATTATATTTTTGTTATGGCTAGCTTTAGTAATAAAAGAATTTCAAGAATGACTTAAACTTGACTATATTTATACAGATTTTTTTGAATAAGACGAGTGGTCAAAGTTAGGGTCAAAAAAGTCAAACGACTTACAATTTAAAACGGAGGGAGTAAAAGAATTTCAAGATTGACTTAAATTTGATACATTTGTATAATTTTTTTAAATAAGACGAGTGGTTAAAGTTGGAGTAAAAGAAGTAAAACGGGTTACAATTTAGGACGAAGGGAGTAGGTATTTTCCACCTCAGTCTTCCTCCCAAGCTTGTCCCCTGTTCAATCTCTTCCTTGTACTACTAGTGTAACCAGATTACCGGAGCATCGTGCTCGTAAACATATGGATTTTGCAGGAATTCAAGTTCCAAATGTTAATAGTGCGTGTCAACCAAAAGAAAAGGAAATTGAAAATTTTGCTGTGTGCTTTGACGACGCGTGCAGGTACAGGGCGGTGACGAGCGCCTACTACCGCGGCGCGCTGGGCGCGATGGTGGTGTACGACGTGACCCGTCGCGCCACGTTCGAGCACGTGTCGCGGTGGGTGGAGGAGCTCCGGGCGCACGCCGACGGCTCCTCCACCGTCGTGGCGCTGATCGGGAACAAGGCCGACATGCCCGCGGCGCGGCGGGAGGTGGCGGCCGACGAGGCGGCCCGCCTCGCCGAGGAGCAGGGCCTCTTCTTCTCCGAGGCGTCCGCGCTCACGGGGGACAACGTGGAGCGCGCCTTCCTCACGCTCCTCGAGGAGGTCTTCGCCGTCGTCTCGCGCAGGGCGTTGGAGCTCGACGAGGCCCGCCGGATGCGCGGCGATGACCAGGGCGGCGGCGGCGGTGAGGTGTTGTCTCTCAAGGGGACCACGGTGGACGTGGGCTCCATCATGGAGACCAGCGCCATGAAGAGGAGCTCGCAGTGCGCCTGCTCGTGAATAATGTGGTGTTTTCAGTGCTGATGTAGGAAGTTCTTTCAAAATATATATTTTTTTGTAAGAACTTCACGTTTACAAATTATGACAGAATATTACATTCTTGATGGTTTATTAGGCATGTTACCTTGTAAAGCTTGTACCTATGAGACGTTCTTTTGTAGCTGAATATCTGATTCATTTTTCATTGAGCAATTGCTTTCTTTCGAATTTCGACGCGATGAAGAGGCAGATTTAGGCCACCAAACACTGTTTTCACAAAGTATGTTCACTGGTTTCGCTATCACGTGGCAATTGACATCCAACTATGAAGTATGAACTATCCAAGGAAGATCATGATCCAGGTTCTTTCAGCAAATAAACGAGGCCACTGCATACTTGGCATCACGCCACTACTAACATCTTGAAATAAGATTCAACAAACTACCCAAACATGACTGGACGACAAAGAAAACGCGAAGAAAATCACTTTCAGTAGCCTTTATCACCAGAAGAGAAAATAGACTAAACTTGAGATCCAAAATAAAATTATGCATCTCCTCACTTTTATTGGTCAAAGCTAATAGTCATCATACTGTCATATTCGAGCAACATACACCGTCATGTTGTTTTGTTGCCACGAGAGATCTCATGGCGAACATGAGACATCACAATGGGGGAGAAACGATCGAGATCCTGCAAAGCACATCATCACAACGCCTCACAACTCCAGCATGTGAACAGCGATGTCATAACAAGAAGTGCGTCTCTCTTGCTTATTCTTCTCCTTCAACAGCTGGTAGGCCTTCCTTGAACCATGTGTAAAGTCCCCCTTCCAGATAGTACACATTGTTGTAGCCATTTAGGGCCAACAAGTATGCTGCTATCAGGGACCTGCCAAGACCAATCACAACAGAGGATAAGCTCCAAAGTTGATATATGACTTCTCTAGAAAAAATAGCAAAATATTTTGAACGAGTTACATTCAGAAGAAACAAGACAGCTGGTAAAATAAATAGGTGTACCAACATGGTTCAGGACATACTTGATCTTGCTTGAAAGTAAACTCAACAGCTTCCAAATTGGTAGTGTGGAACAGGTTGTATATACTACTTTTCTTTTCTTCAGGATTAAGCCGCTAAGGCTTGTCTGAAAAGGTAGATTTGCTCTAAGAGTATTTGGGATTTAGTTCAAATTTCAATTAAATATTAAGAATTTGGATATCTGCTAAATTCAAACAGGCACAGATGTAGCGATTTACCATTGCTTGTAGTCAGTAAAAATGCAAATGCTAAAAGCCCAACAGCATAAAAGCAACATATAATGGAAAACCCATAATTGGGTGATAGAGATAAATTTAAAATTTATCTCAGATTCTATGAAGCCTACACCATATGGAATTTGTCCTATCGCCCCGATGTTCCCGTGTGCAAAAATAGTATATTTTGTAAATTGTGTCAATGTGTGAATGGCCATGGCCTTAAGCTGACCAAATATGTTCGCTGCTACAGTGCTACTGCATGCAAGGTATTGATGTTTGATCCACTTTTACCACTCATTTACAGAGGAAATAATGCTGTAAACATCCATCCATCAGTAGTATTTTCCAATAGCCTCATAATTTCATTGTCTAAGTAACTTAATTAGTTATGGTTGTGCCTGTCCCTTGGAGAGTCATCAATTTTCCTGAGAGGACACGGACATCTTTAGAGTATTGTGTTAGACTATTTAATAGATGAAAGAGAGCGTGAGCTAGATAATTATACTTATTAGCTATAATTTTTTAAACTTAATTAGCCCATGCTATGCACGGGTTGACAGGCTAGTTGAGAATAACTGATTACACATGCTAATGAACTTGTCTGCAGTCTCTAATTACACAACATACCGAGATTGCTTCCCATCAGGGAAATTTTGTGTTGGCTTCAGTGTCCCTCCTGTTGAACATGCCACGATTATCTTTGCATCTTTACCAACTTTTGCGTCCACACCTGCACAAACATAACATTCACTGCTGATTACCAAATCATTTACGAGTAATCAAACTGCAGCGACATCACTTGCTAGCCTACTCTGTATGAACTCAGGATTCTCTTCTGTTCCAGCAAATATGCCAAAGAACGCAAATGCTGCACGCCTTGCAATATCCCATGCCGTCCATTCCTTTATTAATCTGTATATTTGAACATTGATGGCACCAGGTGGATGAGCCTGCATAAGAATAAGAGTAATGCATAAAGTTTATACCACCATTTACAATTTAATGATCCTTTGGGAATGAACTCTGAGCTCCATGGCATGAAGCAGCACAAAACATACAGGAAAAAAACTTCATATTGGCAGAACCTATATTCAATTAGCAGTTAGTACTATCGATCCAGTGTGTGCTATATATCTAACACAAATCAATTTCCCTAAAGATCATTTCTGACCTAAGAAAATGGCATAAATGGTTGTAGAGTGCAATGATTTATTTGACGTTGGTTAGTCCATGAAAACTATGAAAGTAACTACTACCTCCATATCATAATATTTGACGTTGGTTAGTTCAATTTTCCACTAACCAACGTCAAATAAAATGAGCCGGAGGTAGTACATGATACCTCTTTAAACTCAAACTATGAAAGTAACTACATGATACCTCGTTAAACTCAAACTATGAAAGTAACTACATGATACCTCTTTAAACTCTGCTTCTGGTCTGACATCAAGAATCACAAAATTATTCTCCTTTTGAAGGCGCAGTGCTTCCTTCACATCAACACCGCGTACCTGCAAAACAAACAACAGTTTGGTATAAATGTAAGGGCATCCGCAGCAGTGATTCGGTGCAAAGAAAAAAAAGCTCTAACATGTATGCTTTGAATCGGATCATGTATAAAATGATTCGTGCTTGTGTAGTGGTGTCAGATTGTCCAACCAATCACCGTTCCCTTCATCAGCTAAAGATTCGTTTTTTATTTGCATGGCTCACACTCTATTGGCTAGAGGAAGTGATTCTATTTTTTTAATGGGGATGAACCGGTGCAAAGTTTTGAATCGGATCAACTCTCTCTCCTTGATGCACAGTTGTTCTCCAGTAGCCAAACCGGATCATTCTACTGCCACCTAAGCCGATGCACCGCTTTTACTCAACCAGTGGAGAAGTCCTAAGTGCTAAGCACAGAAGACTCACCATGCTCCAATAGCGAATTAACAAATGACCAGAACACGGTACATAAATTCCAATAAATTATAGTGTGATTTCATATATAATCTATTTTTCAACAGATCTGCATGTTACATGTAGTTGGAATCCTGTCAGGTTAAGTATCTCGCAACAAGCTTAGAAAATAATAACAGGGTGATTTGATGCAAGTTACCCGCTTCTGTGCTAGCAGTTGCCGCTTAACTTTCCATTCTTCTTCAGCTATAAGGAAAACAGACAAGGTATGGAATTGAAGAGAATCAGAAAAGCTGGATAACAAACAGAGTGACAGTTGTACCAACAAAAAAAAAATGCACAGCACAATCACAGTACCAGGAGTCTTCGCAGGCTTAGTAGCAGCACAACTAATACGTATCGAACTCATGGCACAAGTTCGATGGAGCTTCACAGCCTCTATGGGACGCCAGGAATGGCCAGATGTGAAGTCTGAATAGGATGATAACCTTGATGAGCAAGCAAGGTTGCTGTTCACAACGGAGCTAGCTGCGAGCATTGTGTTCATGAGGAAGGAGGAACAATAGTGTTGGAGGAGTCGAGAGAGTTAAAAGACGGCTTAGCTTCTCCTAACTCCCTCATCCTGGAACTAGAAAGAGATTTTTTTTGGAACCAGAAATGTCCAAAGTGGTTTTGGATCGGTGCAAATCTGAACAAGTGGTGGAGGTTGAGCAAGAGCTGAGATTGACAATCTGGATACTGGGCGTGTAGCTTGCCCTGACCCCACCACACCAACAACCTGAAAATACTTACCTCTGTGATCTGTCCCTTTCTCACTCCACGATACAGTTTCAACTGTTTGGTTAAAAAGATCCAGCCTTCTGTGGATGTGCAGAAAACGGAAGGAAAAATGGCAACAGCCTTTCAGTAAATTCGGCGTTTATTGGTAGCCACCAGTAACCAGTTCCGAGTTCCATTCTACAAATGGGAATACCGAATACTAGGATGCTCAAACAGACTGTTCGCCTGAAATTCAAATGAAGAACTAAACAAAAGTACAACTAATCCGAAGATGCCAAGGCTCTTTAAGATTACTTAGACCCTATCAATTCAGAACAGAAACAACATCACCAAATAAAAACTCGCTAACCAGTTCCCTGCATGCTTCAGCTCAGCTCTGTTCTGCTCTGCTTACTCACTCCAATACCCGTCATTTTCCTTCTCTTCTTTCTCCTCCTCCTCCTCATCACCCTCCTCCCCGATCTCCATCACTGCCTCCCGGAACCGCTTAACATCATCCAATGCTGCCTTCCTGAACATTGCAATATCCACTGCGCCAGCCACCATATGGTAGCCCCTCAGCTTGAGCTGCTCCGGCGGGTCATTCTGCATTGCAAACCCGCCCAAGTAAGCAGCATTTCCATCCGAAGCCGCTGCCGCCACCTTCTTCCTGGCCTCCAGCACCTTCCTCTCGGCCTCCCTCAGCGCAGCCCGCACCTTCCTGTTCCCGGCGTCCCAGAGATATCCCATGCTGGCAGACAGGTCGAGCGGGCCCATCTGCACGACATCCACGCCGTCGACGGCGGCGATGGCGTCGACCTCCGCGATCCCGGCGGCGGTCTCGACCTGGCAGATGATGAGCGTGTCGTCCTCGCAGCGGGAGAGGTAGGAGTCGTCGAGGCCGTAGGCAGAGGCGCGCACGATGGGGTGCGCGGCGCCGCGGACGCCGCGAGGCGGGTAGCGGCAGTAGGAGACCGCCTCGGAAGCGGCGGCGGGGGACTCGACGGCCGGGAGCATGAGGCCGGCGGGGCCGAGGTCAAGCGCCTTCTTGGCCCAGACGGCGCTGGCCTCCGGGAGGCGGAGCACGGCGGGGGTCCGCGCGGCGTCGAGCGCGCGGAGGCAGGCTAGGGCCTCGGGGATCCCGCCCGGCCCGTGCTCCATGTCGACGACGACGTAGTCGTATCCGGCGAGGGCGGCGAGCTCGGCGAGGGTCGGCGAGAAGGAGAGGAGGAACAGGCCATAGAGGGTGTCCCCGGCGGCGAGGCGGGACTTGAGGGAGGGCACCGGGGAGAGGAGGTCGGGTGCCCCGGCGGAGATCGCGGGGGCAGTGCGCCTGCGGCGGGGCAGCGAGGTGGTGATGGGGCGGGAGGGGAGACGCGAGAGGTTTGGATGGGTTCTGAGTTTGGCCGCGACGAGGAGGTGGGAGAGGGAGGCGGCGGCGGCGGCGGCCATGGCGAGCGGGGCCGGCCGGCGACGGTGGAGCTTGGTGGTGGTTTGGTTTCGGCGTTTGGGTTGGGGATCTGCGACAGCCGATGGGGACTGGCGAGGTCGGCCACCGTGTGGGAGTGACTGTGCTGTGCGAGTGTCGTGTCAAACGTTCACGTGCTGCGGTGCGTGACGCCGTGACCCTGCCGCTCCGGCTTGGCGGCGGGTGGCCGTGCTCTTGTGGCGTTTGCCACGTCGCCCATGTAAAATTTTGTTTTGACTTCAAACATAAAGAAATTATAATTGACCTCAAAAAATAAAAAATATCAATGTGTTATCTCAATCTAGGCTTGACCGTTTACCTTATTATAACTTTACAAATATAAACATCTATAGATTTAAAAATATTTTAAAGAAAAATGCTAATAAAAATTAATATTCATATTTTGTAGCAGGAGGAATGATCAATCGGTGAAAAATGGACAGGAATTACGAAAGATTAGTGCTAGTTCGCTAGACGTCCGATGTTTGAGTGCCATATGGGATGCCCATCGCCGCCGTCCACCGTCGTCGTCTCCCCGTCTTGGCGTTGGCCCAACCGTCGTTCCCCACCACCTCGGTCGGCAGCAGCTCCGCCACCAACCTCGCCGTTCCCGCAGCCGGCGCCGACCGTACCTCTAAAACCAACGATGAGTCACTCCAAAATAGACGGGTTTACGGGGAGCTCGTAGAGAAGCAGAGCACGCGGGAAAGGAGAAGGAGAGCACGTGTCTCCATATCGAACCAACTCGGTTCGTTATGACTCAACTCGTCATAGTTTGGCTCGTTAATTTATTAGCTCGGCTCAGCTCGTAGGCCAACTCGGCTCGGCTTGTTGGCGAGCTTGAGCTAGCTCGTTTGGCTCGTGAGGCAATGTACAGAGACAATATGAAAACATATCATCACAGAGTATGGCTTGTTTGGCTTGCTATGGACTCATTTTGAACCTAGGGTTAAGGATCGTAGCAATAACCATGACATTGTTCTTCTCTTTCAATATTTATCAAATTTGTTTAACATTGTAGCACCTATTTTTTTTTCAAATATTGGTAACTGGAATACTTTGACTTTAACAATATACCCTTTTAAATTTGCTGTATGATAATTAATTGACTCGTTATGGCTCGCGAGCAGCTCGCGAGCTGGCGCGAGCTGACTCATTATAAAACAAATTAGCTTGTTATAAAATGAGCAAGCTTGTTATAAAACGAGCCGAGCCATTAAGTAGCGAGCGAGCTAGCGAGAGTTTTTTTGTCCAGCGCACGGGCGCGGGCGCAGCGACGTCCGATTTTTCTTTTTTCCAATCCGACGTCTTTTCGAAATCGGCACGTTTTCTGACCCGGCCTAGAGCGGCAGATCCACGGGCCACGGCCTGCCGGCCCGGACCAAAGGTTACTCCGACAGTCAGACCCACGAGCACGACGACAACACGCCGCCGCCGGTCCCTCAACCTCTCTGACGGATCCTTCCCCGCCGCTCCTCCGCTAACCGCCGGCATCGCAACGCCGTCCCTCCCTCCGTCTACTGGAGGACGCGCCGCGGAGATACAATCCGGACATCTGGACGCGGTTCGATTTACATATTGTGTGGTTGGTAATCGTAGCTTCCTCCAATGGATTGCTGAACAAAAAACAAAAGAAAAAAAAAATCAGATTTCTGTGCTTCGTGGTTCTACACTAATCCATCCATGGTTTGATTAGGTTCTTCTTCAGTCCGCAAGATCAGTCTTCCCAAGTTCCAGCTCCAATCTGTTTTCCAAATTCCGAAAGGTTTGGGGCTCAGCTGAACTCTTTGCCCCACGTTGGTTCAGAGCCGGAGCAGCATGAGGCGGCGGCCGGGGATCGCGGGCTTGCAGACTGCGGCGGCTACTCGCGTATGTACCCATTTCCTTTTTGCTCATTTCAACTTAGGATTTGAGCTTCCACCCAGCCCGTCTCAGTTTGCAGTTTGAGATGAACGTGTTCCTTCCTGAAACTTTTAGGACCAATTCCGGCTGGTCGGGGAGAATGTGGCGAAGGTCAGGACGGATGTCATGAAAGAGCAACTGGCAACATTCCGGTCTCAGCTTGAGGAATTCGCTCGCAAGCATAAGGTGATGATTGAGAGCGATCTGTTTTTTTAGTGGTTGGTGGTGGGGGGTCTTGGTTCAATCATACTATGTTTATATGCAAAATCTGCAGAGTTTGCGGTTTGTGTGGATAATGGTTTCAATCAGACTAGGATATATTGTCTGCGCTTCTATTTGCAACCTGTTTGGTTCTTCCAACAGAAAAATAGAATGGTTAACATGAAGGTATATTAGTTTGTAAAATCTCTACTAACAACATTTTAGGTGTATCCCATCTAATTTTTCCCATAATCCAAATACCACCTTAGTGAGTATACCTCTAATGTTTGGATTAATGTTGTCTATCAAACCTTGGAAGTAGGGGGCGGAGTTGTTTTATAAGTGTGACGCCCAGCATATATCCAAAACCTAGCAATGGTCACTGTAATTGGGAAAGGAAGAAAGCAGAATATGAAATATGCTGCTGCAAATGTGTTTGTAGTTTTTTTTTTAATTTTAAATTTGTTGATAACTCTGAAATAATAATAATGCATTTGATACTCTTCTAATCTCGACTCTCGAGCAAAGGTGGAAAAATAAACTCAGGTACTAGAAATTTTGATCTGCTGTGGCCTTATCAAATCATTGGTCTTCACACTCAATTTTGGTTTAGGAGTCTGTTGCTGTTTTATGCGTTATATGGTGATATTGTGCTTTACACCAAGTAATCAGGTAATCGGGAATGACGTCCCTTTGTGAAACCAAGTAACATTCTGTCTTAGGTATTTCGCTGAATCTCTTAGATCTTAGTTTTCTTACAGCAGCAGCCAACAAACACCAATCCAATTTGCTGGCTTTACCTGCTTCTTCAGGAAAATACAAAATTGCTTAAGACCGACATGACCAGAAATAACTTATCCCGAAGTTTAACAGGAAAACTACCACTTAAACTGCAGCAGTTAGGCTCAAAAGAAACAGGCTGAAAGTATAGGTTTGACTGTGTTTGTATCATCAGCTAAGCAGCAAAGATACCCATTTACCTCTGGTGTCTTACGCTACTTTGAAGAAACTTTCTGTTTATTGTGATAGAGTTTGATTCCATTAATCTCATAGCATCTAATGCAATTTAAGTGGTATCCCCATGTGCCAGAACACATTACAATAAATTTTCAATTGTTAATGCATATCCTCGTTCTCTCTGGTAATGTTATATACATATTATGCTAGTGCAGAGTGACATCCGTAAAAATCCGATATTCAGACAGCAGTTCCATGAAATGTGTGCAAAAGTTGGAGTAGATCCGCTTGCATCTAATAAAGGAGTCTGGGCAGAACTTCTTGGGATTGGTGACTTCTACTATGAGCTTGGTTGGCATACTCCCTTTAAGCTTTCTTGTGGTTTCTTCTGGTCTTGCAAGTATTTGCTATCTTTTATGTCTACTTACTATCCACGTTTTTTTTTTCTGGCAGGAGTTCAGATAGTTGACATATGCATTGCAACCAGATCGCATAATGGTGGCCTGATTGATTTGTTAGATCTCCGTAAACTGCTTGCTCAGAAGAGAAAAGCTACTGTTGAATCATTATCTGAAGATGACTGCTTACGTGCTATAAGTAAGCTAAAAGTAAGACCTGTAAGCTTCAGTGGTTCATTTATGATTTGTATTTTGTAACTTTGCAATTGGATGCACCTTGTTTCCACAAGTTTGTACTTTAGTTAACAGATGATAGTTTAATACAACGGAAGTCGATATACTCGGTAAGAGTTTTAACTCATTTTGTCCTCCTTTTGTGAATTTGTTCAGGTCCTTGGTAGTGGCTTTGAAGTAATTTCTGTTGGGAGGAGAAAGCTTGTGCGATCTGTTCCTACTGAATTGAATAAAGATCACAGTGGGATACTTGGGCTAGCACAGGTTTGTGAACTAAGAGCTTTTAAAGTACTATACTAATATGCACAATACTGTATGGGGAAAATGCAACTTCCCTCTGGTTGTAACATCACTGGCAATTTGGCTTGCAGGCTGAAGGCTATGTCACAGTAGAACAAGTTGAAAAGGAATTCTCATGGTCTACTGGTCGTGCAGTTGATGCCCTTGAAACTTTGCTCAAGGTAGTACTTGCTTCCAAAGTTTCTCCTCTAGCAATAATGTGGATTGTTCCATGTACCAAAGAGTACCTTATAGGTCTTTTCAATGCATGCTGGCGCCATATTGATGGATTTTCACATAATCAATCTGGCAATTTGTTGGTGCAAATCCATTTATATATGAAATTACATTAGCACATCAGCGCATGCCTGTGTTCACTGCTTGTGAGCAGATTTGAATCAAACATGAAGTTCATTTGTATCTATAATATGTTTATTGCTGATTTTAACCTTGGACTGTTACTACTATCAGGAGGGACTCGCTATGATCGATGATGGCCACAGGGACGGTAAGCGTAGATATTGGTTCCCATGCGTCACTATCAACTCCGATACAATTGGTGGTGAAGCGAAGTGACCTGTACTATGTCATTTTTGCAAACACGTTGTTTTGTATTCCTTTCCATGTGTCCATTTCTCTTATGAGAAGTGAGACAATATTCTCTATTAGAGGTGGAACAATCAGATGCACCTTTGTATAAGAAGGGTACTCACGCATATGAATATGAAAGGTGTAAATTTCAGGTTTCTATTAAAGTCTGCGAACCCCTTCTCATATCCGGAACTGGTACCGATGTTGCAGGCTTGCGGCCTGTTTGTGGCTTCTATTCTTGGGATGCCCAATATTGGTAACATGTCATTCTTATATCGAGGTGAGATCATCCTAAAACTAGTACTCCAGAAGTTGGCCTGTTTGAGGATTATATTCTTATATCACAGATATTTTTATTTTGTAGTACTAATAAGTCAAACCATTCAAAGTTTGAGCAGATTTTTAGAGAAGAGTAGGATACCACGTTGAGGAAGTGAATTATCTAGATATATTTCCACAATTGATTTAATAATGTCCTTTTGATGCAATAATTTATTTCAGCTTTAACCTCTATGTTAAACTTTGGGTAATTTAGTAAAACACATCAACTATTACAATAACTATAAATTAATTTTCATTAAATCAACCCTGGAATACTGAAATAGGTCTTCAGGACAAACTCGGAATCCATTGGGGAGTGTACTCAAAATAACAAGGAAAAAGTCCTTTTGGGATCCCTCAACTATTGCCCCAGTCTGAGTTTCGTCCCTCATGTATAAAACCGGTTATCCGACGTCCCTTATCTATGTAATCCGTTTATATTTGGTCCTTCGGCGGTTTTGAAAGTGGTTTCAGATGATGTGGCAGTGGGAGGGCAAGCAGGCCAAGGCCCATTGTCCAATGCTGGCCTGTGGGCTGAGGACAATGCAGTAGACCCACGGGCCGTTGATTAGTCTGCTATAGGCGGCTGTTGACCACTTGACCTGTTGTTTCGCTCGAGGGTCGACGAGGGTCAGAAACCGGAAAGGCGAGAGAAAATGGCTACGGAGAAGCGCCGGCGCCGCCACTCGCCGCCGGCCGCCACGCCTGGCGCCTCGTCCTCCTCGAACCCCGAAGACGCCGTATTGCACTCGCCGTCCCCTCCGGCGGACGTCATCCTAGACATCGCCTCCCGCCTGACCTCCCTCGAGGACTTCTTCGCCCTGCGCGCCTCCTGCCGCGCCTACCGCGCCCTCCTTCCGACGTTCGGCGAGGTCCTCACCTCCCAGTCCCCGCTCCTCCTCGTCCAGCTCCTCCCCTACTTCTCCGAGGCGCTCTTCCACCCCACGCTCCGCCGCCTCCACCGGTTCCGCCTCCCCTGGTCCAATCACCTGCCCATCGTCCGACGCACCATCCTCTACGCGCACGGCTACCTCGTCACGGCCACCGTCAACCACCACCCCGCGAGGCTCCTGCTCATCCACCTCTTCTCCGGGGAGCAGATCCGCCTCCCCAAGGCCCCCGTGTCGTTCAGCCGCGTCATCCTCTCTGACGACCTCACCGCCGTCGTCTTTACGCCCGGCGGATCCACCGTCCAGCACTGCCACCTGGGGGACACACTCTGGCGCGTGGCCCCCTTGGATGCGCGCGATATGTTGATCGATATGCTCTTCGTTGATGACACCCTCTACGCCCTGGTTGGCCTCCGGCTTGCCATAGTTGAGCTGTCAGAAAGTTCCCTGGAGCTGTCATTCCTTTGGGAGGAGGTGGATGATGAGAACAGGCCAGCCGGACATGGGTTCAAGCTTGGAGAATGCGGAGGTGAGGTGTTGCTCATCAGTGAGAGCAGTACCGAGATGTTGGTTTACCATGTTTTCAGGTGGGTGTCTGAGGAGGGAAAGTGGGCTTCAGTCACCAGCTTGGGCGGAAGGACACTTTTTCTTGGTTATGATGGATTTGCATCATGTCTTGGTCCTGATTGCCCAGGAATTCGAGGAGATTGCTTATATGTATCTGGGGTGCGCCTGGGTGAATGGCATGAGTATTCCTTGGCTGATGGAACTTGCAATGTTCGCTATGCTGACTATCCAGGTGCACCGCCTCTGAACAACTACTCACATTTGAGACCTCCAGTCTGGGTTTTCCCCAGCTTGTGTTGACGCAAAACTGAATTGGCTCAGGGCTTCATAGAACTTCTGATTGACATGAATAAATCATGGTATGTTTGATCTGAGATTGCCGTTACTTAACCTTGAAATGCCATTTCTGATTTCTTCAAATAATATATTGTTGTAATGATGATCAGTGGCGGAGCTTGCTCTTGATTTCAGCAGGGGACATGCATGAGAGTGTAATGGATAAAGTAATTGTTGCAAAGCTTAGTTTATTGTAGGGATAATGGACTTAGGAAAATTGAGGGGGTGGGGGGCATGGCCAACATTGGCCATTGAGAACCTCTGCCCCTGATGGCGATTACTGAAGATACGATTTATATATATGCATCCTTTGAGACTTTCTTAAGTTTATTTAGATTCTTAATAATGAGTAACTATAAAATCAATTTTGAAACTTGTTGTATATTGCATGATGTGATAATGCTAAAAAATTGTGCCTTTAACTAACAAGCTATTCATAAGCTTCTCATTTGTATGTGAAATCATATTTGAATTGCTAAGGTGTTGTATGTTAGTTTACTTCCCCTAAGTTCAATTGCATGGTTAGATTCATCCTGTCATGGCTCCTGGTTTTGTTACGAGCTAAAACAATGAAGGACTGGCCCGTGGTTTTACTAGGGAAAACTGGGTCAGCAGAAGTTGGCCAGGCATTGGCTAAAAAAAAAAAGAAGAGTTGGCCAGGCATCTATAGTCCATATTATAGAAAACCTGTCACTCCAGTCCACTGGAATAGTTATCTTAGATAACTGAACACAAGATACTAAGAAGCAGAATCAAACATTTGTAAGGCTCTAAGGCATAATATTTCAGCACAGTGCATTCTCAAGTATGTTTATCATGATGCCTCACTTCCATACTTATGCAGTACCGATTAAGCATTGTTATCAGTATGCCTTCTCATTTTAAATATCATACAATCTCATTTTCAGTTATCGGAAAAGTTCTTTGGTTGAGTCTAGTGGAACTATTGTTCCAGGCCAATACATTAGAAGGGCCAATCCGATAATTTATGCATAGATCAGATCATATATCATTGTCATGAAAGACAATTTAGCACATTCCAATTGGAATGTTAACGTGAGTGTCTACAAATTTTACAATGGTGCCAGGTTGAAAATCGTTGCCCCTGACAAGAACTCAAGAAGAGTACTTGCTTGCTTGATTCCGTATCCCTCGTTTGTGGAAAACTTTCAGAACCTGTTCTGCATGCTGTAGATTTTTCAGTATGGAGAACAATCAGTATTATCTGGCAGGAAAAACAGTCATGACTCCTTGTAAACTTTTCATATCAGACTAGTGTACAGTTGGTCCCTTGTTTATTTCTTATACGAATAATTATGTAGCCACCCGTATCCAGCAAATTACTGTGGTTGTTGAGACGCCTTGAACTTGTGCCTGGAATGTTTTTCATCTGTGCATAGTTAAGTATCTTCTGCTTGTGTTGCGCATAGTTCTTATAAACTTGCTAGTCATATGCATTCCATAAGTTCAACCCTTGATTACACCATTGACTTCCAGACATTTGATCTAAGCTTGTTGTATGTAGATGGGTCGCTGAACGCCAAACGCGTTAATGCCGTGTTGTCTTTTCTGAAGCTCTTGTGTTGATGCGAGATGGTTCGGAAGCTTCGGATGCTAAATTGTGTGTTAAAGAGGGTAACACAAGAGACAGGAACTTGCTGCCTTTTGAGTGTAGGGAAACAGTTCCTGTATGTTGTTGTTATGGTTCATCTGCTGCTCTGAGCGTATTGTCTTGTTAATCTGACTCTGAAGGTTGATATAGATGGCGATGTGTCTGATCGTTTTGATCCTCCCAGAGGAATTCCGTTTCTCTGAGCAGTGCAGTGAGCAATAATGTGCTTTCGGGCTTTCGGCCCACCAGATATTCCAGGCCGGGTCTGGTCGTGGTCGTCCGGACTCCGGACGCAGTGCGGCGAGGCCGATGTGGGGTCCGCGTGCAGCGAGTCAAACTCCGCGAGTCGCCACTCGCCGCCAGTCGAGAGCTCCTCACCGTCCTCTTCCAATCCAAACCACTCGAGCAAGGAAGCGGCCTCCGCGAGCGCACAAGCGCATACGCTCTGGTCGCAGGCGGCAATGCAACGCGCCGCGCTCCTCCGCCCGCTCGTCGGATCCCCACTCCTCCCCGCGAGCCCCCTCGCGTCGCGGCGGCGCCGCCGCTTTCGTGTCGGCGTTCGCGTGAGGTCCGCAGCCGGTGACGGCGGGAGAGGGGGCGGAGCCGGCGATGGCGACGGCGCCTCGGCGTCGTGGCTGAGCTCGGCGGTGGGGGAGAAGGTGGACGAGCTGCTGCGGCGCGAGGAGAACCGGGCCCTGCTCGAGGGCGTCGAGGACGCTGAGCGCCGCGTCGAGCGCGCCCGCGCCGCGCTCGCGGACATCGAGCGCCAGGAGTCCGCCGCGCGCCTCGCCCGCGAGGAGGTCCGCCGCCTTGAGAAGCGGCGCGACGAGGTATGCTGCTATCCACCGCGACGCGCTTGCTGGCTCCATCCAGCTCGATAATTTGCCTGTTCAGCTGTTTGATGACGGGTGGGGGTCGCTTGCATCGCGTCCACGCTCCCATCTGCTGCACAGACCCCGCGGCCAAGACGTAGTACAGATGGACGCCATGCTCTATCTTGTGTGATGCGATGCTACTGAGCTAGTGTGGTCCTTTAGATGCTTAGTGAATGCCCCTGTTGTAGATATGGTTATACACGCACCACCAAAGATGATTATAGCCTTTTTTCAGTTTTTAACGAACTGTCCAATTCTTCTTGAGATAAAGTGTTCAACATGCCCATGGGGCATTTCTATAGATATTTGTAAATGGAATTTTACATCATCCATTCTGCTAAATTAATATAAAAACTATACGTTATCACATCTTGTAAGCAAACATATAGTTCCAGCAGCATTTGCCATATGCTAAGTTGCTCTGTGACATTGAAGGCATAATGATTATTGATTACAATGTCAATTTATATGATATAATCAGGTTCGACAATCATCAAATTCTTCCTGACATGCTGGACAACAAATAATTTGTTGCTTAATGCTTGGTCTCTTTCTTTTTAATATTGTACTTACAATGCTGCATTGAATAAACAAGATTGAAGAGTCTCAGCGGGAATTGCTTCAAGCAAGAGAAATGATTGATGAAGCTCAGCGTTCTTTGTCATCTTGTCTTGAGGAAGGAAGCTTCGGAGACATGTCAAGTGGCGATATTGATGAAGATAGTGAGAGACTGGAGTCTGTAAAAGCTGCTGCAGTTTCCTCTATAGTTGGTGTTCTTGCTAGTTTGCCCATATCTTTCTATGAAGTTCAAGATCTGCCACAACTATTTCTTCAGTCATCGGTTGTTTTCATAAGTTGCGCTTTGTTTGGAGTCACATTCCGGTATGCTGTTAGAAGAGATCTGGATAATATCCAACTAAAAACAGGGGCTCCTGCTGCGTTTGCTTTTGTTAGAGGTACAAACAGGCCACATGGTTTCTGGAAGCTTTTCTTTACATATTCCTGAGGATTTCCATTTATTTACTGGAATCAAACTGTCTGCAGGCCTTGCTATGCTGGAATCTGGTAGAAACCTTGAGCTGAGTACTGATACCTTAATATCAGTTGCTCTTGATGGTGCAGTTAGAGTGGTTGAGAACATTTTCATATTTCTGCCTGCTGCTGTTGCACTGGATTACTGTTTTAAGATGGGATTTCTGAGTCCCTTTCCAAAAAGAAAACAATAGCTTCTGTGGAAAACATGTATGGCTGATAACAATATGGATTGCTCTGATGGTCCTATGTAATGCAAATCACATCTTAGATTCATTAAGCAAATATTTTCACACATTTTATTCTTGTTATATAAGATCTAAAACCTATTCACTTTGTTACCAAGCTGATCCCTGAAATTTTGCAAGCTGTTTTACTGCTGAAACTGTTACCTTTACTTCTACAGAGTACAGATTGCATACCAGTGTCTTTCTGTAGCCTTTACCTGTTCATGTGGATGCCACGATGGTATTCTGTTGAATGCCAACTTGCAGCCTGCTGGTTGTTAATTAGCTTATATGCTATCAGTTTCCTTTCAAGTGGTTAGTCTGTTATATATGAAATTTACAGACACATCATACTTTTTTTTTTATAAAACTGAAGTGTACAATTTTTTGATAGAGTTGGTGTAGTACATGTATTTGGAATGCAGCAAAGAGTGAAAGACAACTGGCTTGGGCAATATGTAAAGTCCGACCCATTCTAGGTCACAACCGATTCTAGCTGGCTTCTTGATTTGGCCTGGTTGGGTGGGGGACTCAATGGCTGTGGTAAGACCCAAATCCCTTGTGCTGGCTTGTGGCTTCTTGATTTGGCCTGGTAGGGTGGGGACTCAGTGGTTGTGGTAAGACCCAAATCCCTTGTGCTGGCTTGTGGCTTCTTGATTTGGCCTGGTGCTTTCAGTGGTCTTTCAGTTTGTGATACCTGTGGGTGAACGTTTGCCCCTGTAGGGGTGAATATGGGGAGGAATCATTGTAGATTGTTACTTTGTTAGTTGGTTATACCGATTTGGTTGTGGATCCTTAGATCATCGGATGGGTTCTGTATTCTGCTTACCCCATTTGAAATCATATTGAAAAAATGGGTTAACAAGGTGGCTTGTTGTGAACTTGGATTTGTAATCACATCTGCTGTTGTCAGTGTATATCTCCTTTTGTGCTGTGGGTTTCCCTTCTCTGAAATACTAAAACTCTAGTTCATACCATTTAGTGTATGGCCACTATTATTGTTTAATGGCGTCAAATCATTATTCTTACATAAGGGCGGGTAAGTTCATGTTGATCAAACTGTAATTGCGAATAACATTTCGTCATGTGTGCGAGTTCTATATTCTGTCAGTGATCTTGGTGGAAGGCAAAATGTGAAACGATTTTTTGTAGTTACTATACTGTCCTTGAAAGTTGAAAACAGCGACCTTCAACAGTCTCTGTTCTTGGTTAACTTGCCTGAATTTCCAACAGTTTTTCGACTAGTTCAGTGTGAATTTAGCATTAGTTGCATGCTTGCTATATCCAAAAGACCTCGTCTTTCGAAGCTTTCCTTTGTGTTTTCCCCCGCCATTGTGTCACGCTAGATGTTACTATGTTAGTCCTTGTTTCTTTGCACACGCATCCCATGCCATGATTATGAGATGGGTAGTTTGTTTGCTCAACCCTTGCTTGCTTTTGCAATATTCCAGGCGTTTTATCTTGACCTGCTAGGATGCATTCATGCAGATGTATAGCTGAAACTGAATGCCTGCCCAGTGCTCACACCGCGATCGGTCATCGCATCTTCTCTTCTGAAGCTCTCGTTTGATGTCACATGGTTCACAAACTTCAGACGAGCAAGAACAACCAAGTGGTGTAGCAGTGTGGGGTCCAGATGCAGCGAATCGATAGCCACCGGTCGCCAGAAGCGAGCTCCTCCTTCCTCGCCGTCCTTTCAAATTCCATCCGCACGGGACGGCTGCACTGCACTTCCTCCGCTCTCTCGCTGGGAGTTGGTGGTGCCCGCCATATTCCCTCGAAACCCGCCGCGTGGTCCATGGAACCGTCCGCGTGCGGTGCGCACCCTGGGAGGTCATGCGGAGGGCGAACCGGCCGCTGCTCGAGGGCATCAACGAGGCCAAGCGTCGTGTAGAGCGCGCCCGCCGGCATCAATGGCCAGGAGGCCACTGCGGTCCTCGCGAGCGAGGAGGCCTGCTCCACCGCGGCACCGCCTCGAGGAGCGGCGCGACGAGGTATGCCGCTATCCAACGCGACACGCTCGCTGGTTGCCTCCAGCCTGTTCGATGTTTTGCCTGCTCAGCGAGCGCTGCCCATGCTGTGATGCCCGTAGTCTCTGGTTCGCTCACTGTAGACTTGTGGAGCAACCTGGCCTGGTCTGCATGTACCCCGCGTCCAGTCTCCTCTCTCTCTCTCTCTCTCACTCCCATACGGCCATACTGCTTCACAGACCCCACGGGCCACGGGCCACGGCGAGGAGCCGAAGACATAGCATGGACAGGCAGTCTGGCACCACGTTTTTCTGGTGAGATGCGATGTTACTAAAGCTAGTGTGGCCCGTACATGTTTGGTGGATGCTTGCTTTTGAGCTAATGTGATACCAACGTTTTTTAGGAACTATAAATAGCGAGAATAGGATTATGCTCAGGTCAGGTGCATTATGGATGTGATCTAGGAAGGTCATGAGTCCATACTAGTCACAAAGAAAAAGGTCGTACCCAGTGCCGTAGGCTACCGCACTGCGCGGGGTCTGGGGAAGGGATGTATGCGCACAGCCTTACCTGCACAAAGTGCAGAGGCTGGGGCTCGAACCCTGGACCTTCCGGTTACAGACGGTAAGGCACTACCGCTGCACCAGGGTCTAGTCACAAAGAAAATAAAAAAAAATACCCATGCTAATGCTGGTGGGGCAGGTTGTGCATACTGCATACAAAACCAAATAAATTGATTAAAATTAAAAAACAACGTGGAGACAGCTGCTATATTGCCTTCTCAGTAGGGTCCAAGGGTTCAACATGCCCGGCCGGCACCTTTTTTGTATATCTATTATCTGTATGCTTCATCATAATATGCTGTGCATATCCATTTTGCGAATCATTCTAAAAATTTTATATAAAAAACCCTCAAATGATGTTTACCTTACCTTTTGAGCAAACAAACAGTATCAGTTGCATCTGTCATGGGGGCCCATGATATTGAAGGAAGAATGATTATTGGTTGTGACGTCAACTCTATGATAATAAAGTTCTGTCATCATCAAAATATCTACCAGGCATGCTGGAAAGACATGAATTATTTGTTGCTTATGCATCTTATGGTCTCTTTATTTTTGTGATTACAATGAGGCACTGAGTAAACAAGATTTAGAGTCCCAGTAGGAATTCACTACAAGCGAAAGAAATTATTAGGGTTCCTTGTTATTTAGTCTTGAGGAAGGAAAGCCTTGGAGATGTGTCAAGTGTTGCCTTCAGAATTTAATATAATGAGAAACTATAGTATGTTAAAGCTGCAGCAGTTTCCTCTATAGTTGGTGTTCTGTCTAATTTGCTCATATTTTTCTATGAAGTTCAAAACTTCCACAATCTATTCTTCAGTCACCAGTTGTTTACACAAATTGCTCTGTGTTTGAAATCACATGCTGGTATGCTGTTAGAAGAAATCTGCATTTGGATGGTTTACATAAAAGTAAAGCCAGGCAATGCATGTGGTCTCCAAAATAGTTCTGAGATTACTCATTTAGTTAGTGGAACTAAAGAGTCTGCAGGCTTGGCTCTGCTGGAATCTAGTAGAACCCTCTAGCTGAGTACTGAATTACTGATACCTTATTGTCAATTGCTCTTGATGGTGCAGTTAGTATAGTTGAGAACATTTTCATATTTCCGCATGCCGCTTTTGCACGGGGCTACTGTTTCAAGATGAATTTTTTGCTTCGCTACCAGCAAAACTAGCTTCTATAAACTATGTGAGATCAATATTTATATTGGTTGCTCTGGAGTTACATGAAATACAATTAGATTCATCAATCATCACATAGCAACTATTTCCCTGTGGACTGAAAGGTTACATCAGGTCCAGAAAATTAATTATTTTTTACTTGTCAGCTGGATTTTTCTCCTATATATGCTGATCGTATGCGGGATGCATAACTCCTAACTTCATTTTGTGTTACATACAAGACAAGTAGATTCATCACAGCAAATATTTCCATGTGGACTCAAGGTTTCATCAGGTCCACCAAATAATTATTTTTACTTATCAGCTGGATTTTTGTCCTATATATGCTGATCTTATGCGAGATGCACAACTCCTAACTTCTTTTGTGTTATTCGTAGATAATCATCCAAAATTTGGAAATTCACTTGGATCAATGCTTTCAAATGTCCATTTCACATTGGGTTAAAAAAGAGTTTTTGATGAAGTGCTGCACAGCCTTAGCTATCCTTTATTCAGCCAACATCCTCGTACAGAGGAGTCACTAAATCACGTGATCATCTGCTCTTTATATTCTGATGGAGTCACGTAGAAGAAGCATTATGTGGCATCTATATTCATCTATGTTCTATCTATTGTCTACATTGACCCATGCTTGCTGTATGGTAATCCCTTTGTCCCAAATTGTAAGTCGTTTGACTTTTTTTACCCCAACTTTGACCACTCGTCTTATTCAAAAACTTTATGCAAATGTAGGTAAATTTAAGTCATTCTTAAAATTCTTTTATTACTAAAGCTAGCCATAACAAAAAAATATAATATTTTGCAAAATAATTTGAATAAGAAGAGTGGTCAAAGTTGAGGTCGAAAAAGTCAAACGGCTTACAATTTGGGACGGAGAGAGTAATTGTTTGTTACTAGTCCATTTGTTCCACATTTCTGTGAAGAAAATAGTTCCAGAACTGTACTTTATACAGTATTATGCTGGTGTTTCATAAATTGCCAAGCCAGATGGATCTGGGTGACATATCATTGCATAATAAACATGGGTCCGCAGAACGGTTGCTACTGTAGTCAGAAGGATGCAGAACAGATATTTTCACTATTATGAGCCTTGGCAACATGCACATAGGGTTCTTATTCTTCATCCATCAGTGGTGATGGACGCACCTGGCCTGCAGGATCTTGCTCTCATCCCCATGCTTAATAGTTGTTGTGGGGATGATGCTGGAAAGCGCCTCATGAACCGTATCCAGGACAAGGTTACCTTCTCATATGCCCTTTTATTCTCATTTCTATTTTTTATTCAAACAGTAAGGGAGGCCCCTACTGATATTTTTTTATAAATGATATTGAAAATATATACAAAAGACCCGAGCTAATCAGAGGAAGCTATGTGAAATTACAAAACCAAGTTTCTAACTCTAATTTCAGACAAGGCTTTGCACGATGCAGTACAAAATACTCCTCCATTTACGAAGGGAGAGGACCCCATTGTCAAACATGATCTCATCCTATGACACCAAATGCCCCAGCAAGCCACCATCACTATTTCTCTGAAAATGTGGGACCCAAAATCTCTTCTTGCCTTGATTATCATATCCAAAGTTATCAACCAGAAGTCCCAATTGATGCCCACGAATCTCCAGCATCATTGACTAAAACTGCACCCAAATAATAAGTGAGATAGGGTTTCTTCAGAAACCAGAGAACACAGTTATAGTATTGAATGATCATATTCTTCCTTCTTAAAAGATTCCTTGTATTAAGCCTATCCTTTAGGATTAACCAAAAGAAAAATTTGTACTTGCCTCTAGCACACGATTTCCACATCCATTTGAAGAGGGGGGAAACCTGCTGTGTTCCTGTCAGGGCTGTATATGCCTTCTTCGAAGAAAAAACTTTCATGCCCCAGATGTATGTCCATGTATCATGAGGTGGGCGCTGCTGAGGGAGAGAATGAACCAGAACAGCAAGCTCCTGCAGTTGAGTTGAAGCAATAATGGACAAAGGAGCGTGAAAATTTTCATAAGCATCTTGGCTTAAAAACTTGGACACTGAGATATACTGATCTGTGACAAAAGAGAAAAGTTGTGGGTATTTCCATTGCAGAACACCCAGATCCCAAGTGTCCTTCCAGAACATGCATGTGCTCCCTGAATAGACTTTGCAAGAGGCAACCATACGATAATTCTTATTTCTATTGTTTTTTCTATCGATATAGTATTTTTTTTACTCGTTCTCTACTGTTTTTTTTCTCAAATGCTCATCCCCACTGTATTTGCTTAGTTCTGGAGGAAACAGTCACACAAGGACTATCATAAGTACATCTTTTACTGCATTATATGTGGATTGCTATTAAGATATATGAGAATTAATAAAAATTACTAGCATGCTACTTCTTATTTAAGATCTAAGGACAGATCTCTGAATTTTTGGAAGCTGCTTTTGAAAACTGTTGCCTTTACAAACCTAAGCCTACAAATTGCATACCAGTGCTGTTGAAAGCCTTTCCTCGTTCATGTCCAGCTGTAGTTGCCACCTGCCTGTGCCATTAGTTGCCACCTGGCTAGCGCATCAAACATACATACATAAAAAAAACAAATGAAAGTGCGTGCAGTGTACTGTTCAATGATAAAGTTGGTTATGCAGTACAGGTGTTTGACTATTTATGGCTGCTTAATCCGGAATACGTCAGCTGTTAAAGACTATTCTCAATCTAATCCTGATAGGTTGATAGGTCTGCATATTCCACACGCTGATTCTGATATTACTGATTTGTTTAGTTTCTCAGCAGTTACCATGGTATCTGTCACCAAGTATGCATAATCCGTTATCTCAATGGGGCCACAACATGCACATGCAGTGTGCCACATTATGGTGACTGACTGAGTCGGCTGGAGTCTTTATGAATCATTCTCTGCTTGTTGAGTGTGACTAGTGAATCCCTGTCCTTTGCTGACTTTGAATCGAATGCATCTGGGAATCTCACATTCGCATATCAACCTCAGTGAAAGAATTTACTTGAGTTGAGTGAGGCCAAGCCAGTTGCAACCAAAACTCCATTCTTTTGTCTCCTGGACCATTCAATTATGGGCCTAGTATCTTCATATAAAACCATGCTATGCCTTTGAGGCTCGTCTAAGCTACTGTCCGCCTTTCTCTTGTGATTTCAGATCGGTTCTGAAGAGATGGGGCTAAAGGTATTCAGTTTTGCTCATGATACACCCTCTATCAGTGTTTGATGTGTGCTGTCTTCGTGGTTTCTATCTCTCAAACTGACTTGTGAGATTCAAGTCGTTAATCTTGTATTTGATGCTCATATTGTTAATGATCTACATGTTTTCATGACACTGCCAGGTCTTCCATTGGCTGAATCGGAGGATGCACCCTAATACTGAGTACTGCACCATCCATGGGAATAAGGATAAGCATGGTATACATCTCTTGGATGTGATCATATATACATTTTTTCGTTTTTATTTTATCAACTTCGTTCTTTTGAAATAATGCAACAGCCATGGAGGATAAGGAAGACTCTGTCCGTCAAAGTGTGGCTGAGAAAGACACTGAAGCCTTGCTGCTCCGTGATGTGCTTCTTGACGGTATACTTGCAATCGGCACACTAGGGCATCATGTAGACTCCCTTTGTCCTGAAGCATGCATTGAAGAAGATGATTGCCTCATCATGGATGAGGAGGAAGCAATTGAGGAAGAGAAAGATGAAGAGGAACCCAGGAATGATAAGGTTAAAGAATGTACTGCATTGGCAGCAACGCTAAGTGAACCAGTAGTGCCTGTTATTGAGCCTGCCAAGATGCATTCGTCGTCTATGAAAGAAGATACTTTCACATGTTTCGTGGCAGAAGAAATCCTGATGCATGAGGTGGAAGATGGGGGTGCTCCTAATATCCAGGAACAGCCACTTCTGCTGGTAGAGAAGGTGGAGAAAGTAAGAACTACACTTGCTGATTTATTTGCAGCAGAAGCATTCTCATCTAGTGCTCCAGGGGAGAAGAACTGCCAGGATATTGTCATTGTTGCTGGGGCATCCACTTCAAAGACTACATTGTGCCATGAAAAGGTGCATCAAAAGAAACCAACAAAGCCAACACCAAAGCCACTGAAAGCCACTAGAAAACTAAGTCGGGTATGGCTTGCTTTCTTTGCCCATGTCTTATATGTGTTGCAATTATCCATATTTCCTACAAACAGCAAATACAAGCTCATCTGACATTATAACCCTTGTATGTTAGATCCTAAAGACATACTCATTGTCCAAAAAAGAACATGTTATAATAGCCTTATAAGATGTGCCATATGACCGAGTGATGAGAGCTTTGTATTTAATTGGAAAAAGTCCAAATTACTCCCCTCAACTATAAGCAAAGTCCACATAACCCCCTAAACTATTTTTTGTTTTATTTTACCCCCTAAACTATGTTATTTGGTCTATTTTACCCCCTAATACAATTTCTCTTTTTTATTTATTCATGTACAAGTGTCATATTACATTCAAAATTTAGGAGATGATAGTAGACATCATAATGCATGACAGGAAAATATAAAATAATTTTTTGTCATTATTTTGATGGGGTAAGATATTTAATAATTATTTAATCCTTAGGACACGATATTATACATACTAGTAACAAAAAATTCATAATATATTTTTTTGACATACATTGTGATGTTCACTACAATAATGCAAAATTTCAAATTACAATTCAACTTGTGCATGGAGAAATAAAAAAGACAAATTGTATTAGGGGGTAGAATACACCAAGTGACATAGTTTAGGGGTTAAAATGAACCACATGATAGTTTAGGGGGTTATGTGGACTTTGCTTATAGTTGAGGGGAGTAATATGGACTTTTTCCTATTTAATTTAAACATCTCATGAGATCCTAGAAATTCTCCAAGTTTAGTTATCCCATACCACTTAGTTTCTTAATCCGGATCAATTGCGCTTTACTGGATGGCTAGCTAAGCAAGCATGATGTGTCTAGCCTATCTTGACGTTGATCAACTACTAACCTGCGATGCATTTGTCGGCTTTTGGTCATCTGTGAAACTAAGTAGGTCGTGAGGAAGATGTTGGGGAAGAAGATCCACCCAGAGCAGATCAACGTGCGTAGCAATGCAGAGGGCCCTCTTACTGCATGATGTACTTAGTGTTGCCGACAAGTTTGCTTCTCAATCTGGTAATCTGCTTCCTGGAGGTTTTCTTTCATCTGTACTTTACATATATTGTGGATCCTGCTCAAGTATCAACTGGTTATCAAATGAACATGCTAGGTCCTTGTGGACCATTTTGTACTGTTTCAATTTTTTGTTGGCTTTGATTCCTTGATTCGTAAGAAAGTTATAATATTTTCCTCGTTAGATTTTGGCATGCACCACTAAATCTGTTTTTTGTTTATAGATCGTACATGTAGATATACACTGAATCACAGCTGCAATTTAAAAAAACTGAACATGCACTATGTGACAACATTTCACTGGTCTGATATATGTAAATTTTGTCAGCTCCCTTAATTAAGGTGCATACAAAAGAAATGAAGAGTGCAGAAAAGTCATTTGCTATATCAAGTTGTACTTATGTCCATAAAAAGAAGTGAGTCTGAAAAGGAAATTTTTTTTATCACCTACTGCTTCCATTTATTTGGTGACAGTTTAGTAGTTGCTTGCACCAAATATAACACAACACCCTAGAAAAAAAAAATGCAGTATCTATTGCCTCCATTTATTGGAAGCCCACGGCTCAATTAGTTAACTGATGCTTGCGCCACATACTGGTTCAAAACCTGACATGCCTCCCTTGTCCTTCTGTTTTCATGTAACACCCCTGTCTTTTCATCCGTTTCGCAAGAATTATTACCCTTCTCCATGTGCATTCGGGTCTCGTGATGAAACTGTTGGCAATGAATAAGATCATTGTTGTAAATTTGATTGCTTAGGAATTATTCTCTCTAATCCTATCATGGAGCGGCCTGTAGTTGGAAGAGTGACCCGAGATGAATCGTAGTGAGTAGCTAGGAAGCATGTGGTCCAAGTCCAACTAGACAGCATTCCCTTCTGCATTTCGCAGGGCTTTCTTAGAAGCGAAATAAGGACATGGTGTTGTACCATTGCCTGCACCTAGTGTTGCAGTTGCAACACGACAAGCATGTCCTGGAAAAATGCTTGTAGACAAGCAACTAGTCATGTTTTATTGTTCCCATAATTGGTCAACAATGGCAAAGTTCCACTTCTGCCCCCTGTTTTATATGTTGTGGTTGTGAGCCAACTATCCTTGGATCTTTCCCTGCACCACTCTCATGATATATCATCACAGTATAGGCTATTCATATGCATTATGGTACCACTGGAATCTGTTGGTGGCTCTGCATTTCATTTCAGGAAAATAATGGTTGATATTGAATTGTCGGCAAGTGTATGTGTATACTTGATTATTTAAAATGCAGAATAGTATTTACATTTAACAATTTGAAAATCTAGTTTCCGAAGAACTATAAGCCTTGGAGCTCTTTTTTTTTTTAATTCGGATGGTCATCAGACAATAGGGTTCATACTTCATAGGCAGTGGTGTGACTCTCCTCCATGATGGTTTTGCTCTTATGCATATATTCCAGATTTCACCAAAAAGTCGTGATGTTGTTTTCCATGGACTCGTGTAACTGATATATTTGAGTTACGGCTTGCTTTGGCACTTCTAGCTGAATAATAAATCGTTCAATGCTGTTACACTTTCGCAGGTTTCATTGGATCCCTATGAGTCAGATTCGTTGCCCGAGAGAAGCATCCATGGATAGGTGATACTGCTGGAGTACCTTTTTTGTTGATGTGTTTCATCGCCAGTGAAGCATGAATAGCATCCCGCTTCCCTATACTCTCTTGCTTGTTCGCATGTAAATCCACTGTTGAGGTGTGTACCGTTCCTGTAAGATGTCATTCTCCGGCGCACTGTCGGCGCCGCACTGTCTCGTCGTTCGTCGCGGTATGTTCAAACAGTTTTAATAAACCTCTCTGCTTATCCCGTTCGCATGGCCACTGCTGGAGGCCGTGTCGGTCTGCGACTGTGTCGTATGTTCATCCGCGTCCCGTCGATGATGGCTCACATGGTGATCGAGCTATGTGCTAGACGGGCCACGCCATGAGGACGCTGCTGCCGGCAGGTACGTCCCCTCGGCCCGATGGCGCCAACGCGGAAGCCGCCGATCGAGAGCCGCGGCGCGGCGGCATGGCACCTGATCATTGCGATCGCGAGCAGAAAGGCAGGCACCCGATGCGGGCGTCGCGACGGGCGGAAGCGGACGAGCCGGGGAGCGCCAGACAGACAGGTCGCCGGTTCGCCGCTATCGATCGCTGGGTGGGAACAGACGAACAGTGCCTTCCCATCAGCGCGCTGTCCTGTCGTCGACGTTCCTTCGCATTCGGCGTGCCCGGCCCCAACGATGATGCCTGCCGGGGCCTGAATCTGATCGAGCTGCCGCTGCCTTTGGGCAAAAGCGATTCTGTTCGAATTCGATGTGATTGTGCCCTCCGTCCCCGGCCCGTCGGTGGCGAGTGGCATCGCTTTGCACCAACGGCTATCGTGCCGTGTGGTGTGGTGTGACACGCTCCTACATGTCGCCTAATCCCGTCGTGCCGCCGCTCACCTCCGGAGCTCCACCGTCCTAGGAGCTCTGCGACTTGGAGGGTGATGGCGCGGTGGTCCTCATCTCCCGTCGGCGACCCCCTTCCCTCACGAGTGCCGTCCCCGCTCACGGTGACCTCCCTCTGGATCGGGACAGGACAGCGAAAGAGGTTAAGAGGAAGAAAGGACAGAGGAAGAGAGTGAGAATGGGTGGCTCCCACTTGTCATGTGAGAAATAAAAGGATCGACACTCACATATGGGTCATATTTGTCATAGTAAAAAAAAAAGATGCAAGTAGGGGCTTGTCGGAGGAGGGATGCAAGTAGGGTGCGTCCGAGGTTTGCTCTGGTAATCAGCAAGGGGATAACCCAAGCAGCAGATTTGGGTGGGAGGTCGTGGAACCAAGAGAATGATCGCGACATAGAGACGAGGGTCTATTCAGGTTTGTGTCGCCAGAGCGTAAGACCCTAAGTCCTGTGTTGGTGGTTGTGTTTGTATTGCAATCAAAAGGTGTACGAGCTCAGGACCTTTAGCCTATACAGTTATTAAAACCTAGAAGAGGAGAAGAAAAATAGAAGGAGGAAGTAGTTCAGCCCCTTCCCTCTTTTCTCCTAGCCTAGTTTTGCCACTAGACACTAATTTATAGACTTACCCCATCCTTCCACTATACATGGTTGTGAAGAGATGCTACTAGTAGGCTTGTGAATTGTGCTGTCAACTGAACAATCATCGGATTGCACTAATGTGTGAATAGACATGCTAGAGATAGAAAAGAAGTAGCACCCAGTTTGACGTGCTATGTCTCCCTTCCGATCGATGCCACTTAAGCATTGGAATCTATAGTGATTTAGTGCTATTTGGAATAAGACCTCTGCACTAGTGTTATAGTACCATACTTCCACTGTGGGTTTGAAGAGATGCTACCTCTAGCTCGGCTTGTGGTGCTGCTTCGACTTAGACTTGTGCTATCATGTGAAGAACCATCAGATTGCACTGTTGATATGTGGACATTTGCTAAAGGTAGAAAAGACATGGACATAGGCATATAGAGACCAACGAATTACATGGACATATATTGTACTCCCTCATTCCAAATATGACACTTTGAATTGTAAGAAAGTAATATATCGTGGAAGCACTTTCAATGCAACTCTATAAGATCAACCATGTATTGTCAGTCTATATAGCCTTTCTTTATACGGGAAAATCTAATTTTCAACCTCTAACTAGCATGATAGCTCGACTTTCAACCTTGAATTACATAACCGGATATGAAAGACCATCCAAGAATTGAAAACATGAAAACATACAAATTTAGTCCTTTGAGAGGTTTCAAAGGTGGTTTTCATTTTTATTTTTTTTTAAAAAATCATAGTTAATCTAAAAAAATCCATAAATAATTTATTTTAAATAAGAAAAAAAATATATCCATATCAATTTTTTTCTTAAAATAAAACATATATATTGGTGCTACATTTGAAGTTATGTGTAACTTGTTTCTTCATGTTTTTAGTGCTTTATTAATTTTAGTCACATAATTATTTATTTCAATTATAGTTTTGCACTTTATTGTGTGATATATTTTTAGAAATATTTGGTACTATTTTCATATTTTCTGGTTCAAAATAATTTATTTATGAATTTCTAGATTAAACTAAAACCATTTTTTTGTTTAGGAAATAGAAACCCACCTAAGGTTCAAATTCATCTAGTTTGAATAGTTAAATGATTATATATTTGTGTCTAGTCTTGTAGTTATGGGTTGAAAAATGAAATTTCTCGATAGTTGGAGGTTGTAAATCAGATTTTTCTAGATGTGTTATTGTTAAATTTGACCAACTAGAATTCTAAAACAATCAACACTTCGAGACGAAGGGAATATTTGTAGACGGAACTACTATAGAGCTTGGCATTTTGAGTCATCCAATGTCAGCACACAACTACATAGTGACGTAGTGACATCAGCTTTGGCAGGCCCTAGCCGGTATTGTGGTTTTGAGGACAAATGCATGCAAACATGCTAGGCTTTATATGAAACCCTTCCTAACATAGAATTATGATGAGGGAGGAGGGTGTTTTGGCATTCAGATCTCAATTAATTTTCATGACTTTTAGCATTGAATTTTGCAAAGTTTGGGGTTTTCGTTAACATCAACCAAAATCTCAGTATTTAATGAGGCGACAACACAACAAAGGAAACATATAGGGAAAACTGAGCTATACCTGTATAAACATAAACTCAATTTGATCAATCTTTATGTCAATGAAATGTGTAGCTATGCATGATCAGACAGAGAAAATTCAATTCGTTCGGTTTTAATGTCCGGGATAGAAGGAATATACCTAGAAGCTTAGTAGCATGGTGTGGTGTGCACTTGCACTTACATCATTCTCTCAAAACGCTAAGTGGTGTCTTTTTTAATCATTTATTACTTTCTCTGTTGAGAAATAGTAGTACAAGATGTATTAAGTCAGATTTTGTATATTTTGATCAACTCTTATGTATGTAGTCAATTTATATTAAATGATTAAACTTCTTTCAAGTTGAAAATGGTACACATTGCTATAGGGCAGCAAACCGAACACATGCCCTAATTTCTTACCCTTAGTCTGGCACACCATGATTTTAGCGAACCATAATGTTGTCATGTTATGATTTTGGCCTGGCAAAAGTTGAATTGAACCAAGTAGGCTCTTATTCGGCCCACACGATGAAATGAAACAAGCAATGCACCCCCCCTACAGGGTTCGCAATCCCGTTCAAAACCGGCCGGTTCCTGCGGGAACTGGTCAAACCGCCCCAGACCGGTAGCAGTTTGAGGCGGTTTCAAACCGATTAAATTTAAAATATTCAAATTTAAATTTAAAATGGAAAAATATAAAAAAAATCCTAAAAATACTTCAAGGTATATGTAATCTATTGGTGTCAAAAATTTTCAAATATTTGCTCATTTGATATTTTTTGCAGGCATTAGAAGTTCAACAAAAAAAGGAAAAGAAAAAAATCGGCTCACTGAACTTCTAATGCACACAAAAAATACTAAATACACTAATATTTGAAAATTTTTGACACCATTAAATTCTAAGCACCTTGAAATATTTTTACAAATTTTTCTTTTATTTTTTTAAGTTTTTAGTTAAATTTGAAAATATGACAAATTATGTATTGAGCTGGCTTACCGTCCAAACCGGCCGGCTTACCACCAAACCGCTCGGCTTACCGGTCAAACCGGGCGGCTTACCGGTTCAAATCGATTGAACTAGGATTTCATATACATTTGAATTTAAAATTTGAATTTGTCCGGTTTTGACAGGTTCCCGCAGGAACCGGACCGGTTAGCCGCTACCGCCGGCCGACAGTTCGGCCCTCCGGTTCGGTTCTGTGAACCCTGACCCAAGAATAGCCGCCCATCTTGATCTCGACGGTAGAAAACACTGCGTTCCTCTCCATCCACCTGTCACTTTTACCACCAGCCCCACATCACACTCCTCTTATAACAACAAACTACCACCGGCAATGTCCACCTCCGTCTC
Source organism: Digitaria exilis (assembly GCA_015342445.1). NCBI lineage: Eukaryota > Viridiplantae > Streptophyta > Magnoliopsida > Poales > Poaceae > Digitaria > Digitaria exilis. Next base: position 2,531,179 of record JACEFO010000718.1, on the reverse strand, counting down.
CGCCGCCGCCGCTGTCGCTCTCCGCCCAATACTCACCGGCCGCCGCTCGCCACCGGCATCTCGCGTCCCGGCAACCTTCCGCAGAAGAATCGGAACCAGACCCCGTCTCTTCTCCTCTTCATCCCCTTCTTTCCCAATTCTCCGTGCAGCGGCCATGGCCACCGCCGCTTCGGACGCCGGGTCCAAGAAGAAGCTGCTCATCTTCGATACCAAGGAAGACCTTGCAGTGTCTCTGGCAAAGTACACCGCGGATCTGTCGGAGAAGTTCGCGGCCGAGAGGGGCGCCTTCACGGTCGTGCTATCGGGCGGATCTCTCATCGATGCGCTCAGGTTCTTTGACGTCCCCCACTATACAGAGATCGCTCCTTTCTTGGTTGCCTGGCTTCACGGATGACCTAGAGATCTGTTGGTTTCGCAGGAAGCTGACGGAGCCGCCGTACCTGGAATCTGTGGACTGGAGCAAATGGCACGTCTTCTGGGTGGATGAGAGAGTCGTGCCCAAGAACCATGAGGATAGCAACTACAAGCTTGCCTTCGATGGGTTTCTCTCTAAGGTAGTCTCTGCAATTTCTTGTGGTTTCTTCAAGGCCTCTCCTGTCATCTGATTGGGTAATTGGAACTATTTGGAAGACGTAATCTTGTTCTGTAGATTGACGGGAGTGGGGAGTGAAGCGAATAATTCGTGTGTAAACTCAGTGTCAGTGGATGAAAGTTGTGTCGACAACCCTATTGCTGGAGATCAAACCCATTCCAGTTAGTCACCGTTTTAGGAGTATAACAACAGGTGGTGGTTGCTAGTCATAAAACTTGGAGATGGCTTATTTAGCTTGTTCTGCGATATGTTTTGAGTAAAATTAGAGGTGTCTATTGGCTTCTGGAAAATTCTAGTGAAACAGACCCTAGATGACGATGATATTCAAGACCTGGCAACAGGTGTGCTTACATAAATTATATAAACTGAAATCTGAGACTAACAACAGGCCATGTACCTCAGCATCCTGTTTGCGTTAACGTTCAGTTTTGGAATCATCTACAAATGTATCATAGGTATGCTTGAACTCAATCCAAACTTAGCTTGCTGCATAATAATGGTGTATCGGGGTTTGCATACAGATGTGAACGTTTGTGTTCTTAGGTAGCCTCTTAGATCCATCCATTATTTTATCAAATTTTGTTGAAATCCCTTTACAGACAATGCAGTGTTATGCTTGATTCTGTGGTGAACCCCCCCCCCCCCCCCCCCTCCTCCCAATGTCAAATTCAGATTTTCGCACTTATAAATAGTGAGTTCATGAATTTTCTTTTTTTGTGTCCTGAACAGTCCAGATGAGTTTTAATAACTAATAATAAGGTTTGTGGTTAAATTGTATCCAATGATGGATTTTCAATCTGCTCAAATTTGTTTGTGCACAAATACGTCTTGAGCTCAGTATGATCTTCTCTATGATTTGATGTTTGCTGGAGGCTCAGATGGATCCATCACTGCATGAGTGTGTGGAAATTATGTGAAAGAATTGTTCTCATGTGAGGTTCTCTGTAATTTGTATGTAACATTAACTGGGAGTTGTATTTCAACTTTGCAGGTGCCTATTCCTACTGGGCAAGTTTATGCTATAAATGATGCCTTGTCAGCTGAGGGAGCAGCGGATGACTACGAAACTTGCTTGAAACAGCTTGTTAAGAATGGTGTGATTGCCATGTCAGCAGCAACTGGATTTCCAAGATTCGATCTCCAGCTTCTTGGAATGGGACCTGATGGCCACATTGCCTCTCTCTTCCCTGGTCACCCTCTTGTTAAGGAGAAAGAGAGGTGGGTCACCTACATCAAGGATTCTCCAAAGCCGCCACCGGAGAGGATCACATTCACATTTCCTGTGATCAATTCATCTGCATACATTGCCATGGTGGTCACTGGAGCTGGTAAGGCTGGCGCAGTGCAGAAGGCACTTTCAGACAAGCAAACTTCATCTGATCTGCTGCCTGTTGAGATGGCTGTGCTTCAGGATGGAGAAATCACTTGGTTCGCTGACAAGCCAGCAGTGTCCATGTTGCAGAACAAGTGAAGCCCATGGTTATCTTAGCTCTCTAAGCCTTCTATCTTAAATAAAAGATCCAGGGGCCTGCATAGTGCATAGTTGCATTCATCCTCCATGGATTTCATGTATGGGATACTTGAGCCCTTAATGAAGTATATTTTCCACAGCAATGTGTTTCAGATACTCCGTTGGTTGTAGCTTAGTAAATAACAGTTTCTGAACCATTGCTCAGCATGTGTGGTTTACTACCTGTGACCGTGATCAATTTTCTTGGTTGATGACTATTGCTAGGCAATCCGTTTTCATTCTGTTCCAGGCTTACGTCGTTACAGATCAAGCTATGGGTATGAAAGCTAGAGCAGAGTTTCCTCTATAAGCAAGACTGCAAGAGTGCTGCCATAACACGGATTTTTCTCATGCAGCAACTCGCGAATTTGATGCGAGTGCACTGATTACCAACAGGACCCCCTGTTCCTAACATCAGCCATGCATTAGTTGTGCTGTCATCTTTTTTCGAAAGACATCATGCACTTCATCGGAATCAGCATTTTTAACGCTGACGAAGATCTGGATACAGTCATTACTCAATCCGAACCAAGGCATCAGCATGGATACAGTCATTACTCAATCCGAACCAAGGCATCAGCATGGGCACTACTGTTGCGATCACACGATTTCGGAGTAGGATTGTAGGAATCAGAGGGCATATCGTTACTTATCTCATTGCGTTTGCATGATTGTACTGCAAGGGCTTTTCTACTAATAAAATATATTATCAGGTAATGCGCGTGTTTGATTGTTGTGTAATTATGTTGTGCCTCCTACTATACCACTGTACCTACTACTGTTTTTTTTTTTTGAGAAACACCTACTGCTTTTTCCCCTTTTTCTTAACACCACTGCTGCTAGGAGGCTTCTGGTCCTTGTGTGGGCCCAAGGCCCACGTGGTTATGCGTTCGTCACTCAAGCCCACGAACACGTTTGGACAGGCCCATGACTTGAATAGGATTAATATGGGAACCTAGAGACATTTTACTCCTCTAAAAATAATAACGGATCCAGAAACAGGACTTTCGCTGGCTTACTGCACGCACACGGACGGATTAATTAGAATTCTCAAGCAGCAACGCAATAACATACTAATGCGTTAGTTTTGGCCCGTTGTCTGGCCTCGGGGACTCGACCGTTTCGTGCCGTTGTATCGTCCAACAAAATTCTCAGAGTCGCTTGGCCATCGTGCTCCGCCAAAATTCCAACATTAGCGATCCGCCAAAATCCCAGCATTAGCGATCCGCCAAAATTCCCAGCATTAGCGATCCGCCAAAAAAAGAAAAAAGAAAACATTTCGCGTCGTATCTCGCGCACGCCTTCGACACCTGCCAACGCAAATGCGCACATTCTTTTTTCCCCGAGATTACAACAAAAGCACGAATTCGCGCATCATTTGGCGGTCCATCCAATGAATGCGCGGGAGCGTCCAGGAATCAATGCGTGGACGCCGACTGGTCACGGACGCCCTCGTGCCGCCACGCGCCGGCCGGCCGGCCGCCCACCCAGTTCGGCCACCGCATCTGCAGCCATGCATGGTCCTCCTCGTGCGTGCGTCGGCGTCGTTGCCAACTGCCGACGTCGCCACGGCGAGCGAGCGAGCAAACCTCTGAGCTCCATCCAGATCGAGCACACGAGGCCCAACCGCCCAACCAGACCAAAACTGCCACAGTCCTGCAGCTGCTTCACTGCGCCGCAAGCGGCAGGAACTAACCTGCCTGCCTGCTCCGATCGATCACCTAACCTCCCCAGCTTCATGTGACCCTTGGGCCTCACATGAGCATGGACCAGAAGAACATGGCCTTGGAGCCCTAGAACACAGGGCACTCGCCCTAAGATATAGACCATGTTTAGTTCTCAAAAGTACTTTTTACTTTCTATTCATCCCCCTCACAGAACACACATCTCTAAATATTCACTTTTTACTTTTCTTATTCATCCCCCACATAACACGCATCCCAGAAAAAAAAAGTACGTTTTCCAACCTCAACTTAACACGCTGCCATTTCAGTAGCAGCAGCGTCATAGTCATAGTCAAGATCGGCGCTTCTTTTTTTTTTCTTTCAGAGACAGAAAGGAAATGGCTATCTCTGCAATTCTGCGTCATGTTGTGGCCAGGGGATTCTTATGCTTTGCTCATATAAAAACCGCGGGTCGCATGGCCCGGTCGTCAGGGGAGGGGACACGTTGCTCGTTGCGTGTCGTTGCTGCTGTTGGGATCTCTGAAAATTTGCCGGCTCCATCTGCAGCAGATGACGCCGGCTCGTGTGGGCTACAGTAAGCGCTTGGATTTGAGAGGAGCTATTAGCAGCGCTAACATAACATGGGGCAGGGATTCTAGCCGTTTTTCTCGGGTTTTATTTCTCTGGAGATGGCGAGAAAGAGAAGGGCGATCAAAGCAAAGGTGTTGGTGAAAGAGGCGACCGGGGCAGAAATTGGAGTCGTTATGATCACCGAAAAGGCATGGCACATTTGCTTTTCCATCATAAGGTTTTGTAGTTCTTTATCTGTATTTTAAATGAGGGTCTTGTGCTTTGGCGCCTGCTTTGGTGCCCAAGGGAATCCAAGTAGTACATTCCAAGTTTATCGGGTGATTTGGGTCTCAACTAAAAGTCTGAACCAAACTGCTGCAGAAGGAGGGATTGAAAACAAATCAGCCACAGTGTGCTGCATGCATATAGCAAGAGATGGTGTGGTGGCTTTTGTTTTGGTACATGTAAACTTCATGGAATTTTTGCATGATACACATGTAAAAAAGTGAGGGTGTTGTGTACTTTTGGTCCCTGATTTAGTGCTTAAGGGAATCCATGCAGGATATTTCAGTTTTTGCAGTGAAAATTACACATCAATCTCTCTCAATGAAACAAACCAACCGCATAGTAATATGCACGAAGCAAATGACGATTCCAAGTCTTGTCTTATGGATCACTCAGGTAAAATTCGCGGAAATTCTGCAGCACTCTCTATCAAACATTTTGAAAGCACTCTCATTTTGTATTTTATTTTTGCATGCAGTATGCCTTTTGTGGACTGTTCTCTGGTCGTCTCAGTGTTTGATCCTTTTGACCAATTCAAAAGAGTCGGTCCACGGCAAGTAGAAGCTTTTCCGTTTTTCCAAAAGCAAAATAGTTTCGGATCGTGTGTGGAGCACAACTGAGGCACTGACAAGTTGCGATTTTCCACGAGCTAAACGTTTAGTAGGCTAGGAAGTCAATCCGTCTCGATTACGTCCATCCCTTTGATGACCTCACAGCACCTTGTCTTCTACCTAAATACTAGCGTGTGAGAAATGGTCAAAATATCTCTTTTTATAAAGATATTATACGGTCAAGATGTGGTCGATGAATGGATGGGAGTCGCATAATATCCCTGGTGGTTTTATTATCCACGACGAAATTCCTGGTAATTAACCGTGTGGATTTGGTCGCGTGATATTCAATGCCAGTATCAGTTACTACAATTAGTAAGACACAGATGAATTCGCTTCTGGAAATTGGTAAAACAAATTCTGCAGAGTCGACTCCCAACTGGATAAACTTTACCAAAAGTTGACCCTGAACGGCCTGAAAGCACTCAAAATATTCAGGAAGGCAGTATTAAATGCTTGAGCGTTGAGTGTCCTATAATACAAGGGCCCCAGGGCCAGGGGTAGGTCTATCATCTATTGCCGCCCTCACTGACGAGTGGGCCCCACGGCGCCACGGCCCGTGGAAACCCCACATGGCAGGTCCGAACAGGGCCCGTTTAAACGCGCACGGCACCCAACCCCACTCCCTCTCTCTCTTCCTTGTGGCTCGGCTCGGGTCTTATTGGCGTCACATGCTCTCCCCCTACTCTTTCTCCCTTGTGTCCCTTTGCTAAAAGCTTAAAGAGAAAAACCAAATCGGACAGTACTGTGGCCACGCAACGCGCGGGGAGCGGAGGCGTACGCCGGCGTCGAGATCCTGCGGTGGCGGGGGGATGGCCTTGGGGAGGCGGGGGGCGGCGGAGCGGTGGCGCTAGTGGCGGGGCAACGGTTGGGTGGGGTGGTGGGGTTCCGAGGGTAGGTGGGTGAGAGGGACATGAAGGCGCTGCGGCGATCCAGCACCTCGTCCTCGCCGTCGTCGTCGTCCTCGCCGACGGCCGCGTCCTCCCCGCCGTCCTCGTCGTGGATCCACATCCGGTCGCTCCTTGTCGCCGCCGCGTCGTCTTCCTCGTCCTCATCCTCCTCCTCGGCGGCCGCGGCGGGGAGCGCCGTCGCCGTGCTGTCGGCTGCGGCGGCTGCCTCGTCGTCGTCGTCGCCGGCATCGTCCTCGCCACACTCGGATCGGTGGGTTTCTCCCTCGGGATTGGCAAAAGGCGGCGTCTTTAGGAGTAGAAATGTCCCATTTTCAGTTCGTTTTGCATGAGAGGTTCATTTGGGTGCTTCTGATCTGGTTCTGTGGACTCTGCTCGAGCTTGCTGTGATGTAATTAGCGGTATGAAGGCGTCCTAGCTACTCAAATTAGGGTGTTTCTTGTGCTTTAATCTAGTAAAAATTTAGATTTCAGCTTAGAGCAGAGATGTGCATGGATTGTGCTCGGCACATCTTCATGCATGGCCAAATCCGTTTTTCCATCAACCGCTTGTCGCAGCCATGAACTAGTGACTTTCAGTATGTTTATTTTAAGTCGTGTGCGCAGTTGCAAGATGCGTCCTTTATGCATTCAGGATATAATCTAAGGCCCCTGGCTTTACTTCTAGATTACAGATACTTCTGAGATTGCCTGGACGGTTAGCTCATAATGCTAGACTTCCATAGTTGCATGTTCTATCTGGTCGTCTATGGCTAACCTGTTTCAAGTTAGTCCGGCCCCATGGACAATATAATCATCACAGGCAGCCAGAGGAAGTTGTTTCCAGCTAAGTTGATTTTATAAAAAATAGCTAATTTATTGATTCTCCCTTTTTTGTGTTTTGATCTATATCTTATTCATGTTGATATTAACTAGGACCTGAACTTTATATAGACCAATGAATGCAGTCTGCGAATTATGACACTGAAGCATGTCACTGTACATTTAGCTTGTCAGTTGCTGTGCTGATTTTCTTTTATTGGCCTGTCTAGTTATCCATTTTTTTTGCTGAAAATGTTCTATATGTTTGCAGAGGTGGTATTAAATCTCCATGGTCTCGAAGGAAAAGAAAACGAGCACTCTCTCGTGAACAGTGGGAGAGTCTATTTTCAGCAAATGGGAAGCTTCGTGATGGTGGAAAGAAGTTTCTCAAGAAAGTTCGCAGTGGAGTAAGTACAGTTCTTATGCATCTTCCATTCATATCATCCAGACATTTGTTGCATCTTAGTTATCAATTGATCTTGTCAAATTAAAAATAGTCATTTAGATATCTCTGCTACTTGCAAAATGTTTTGTAAATTATAGTCTAAAACTAAATTACTGACATAAACGCCCCTCTTATTGTACCAGGGTATTGAACCAGGCCTGAGGGCAGAAGTTTGGCCCTACCTACTAGGAGTGTGAGTCACTTGATTCCTTTTTGTCCATTGAACTGTTCATTTCATTTCTTTTCTTTTCTTTTTTTATTTTTGGATGAAACAGGAGGGCAAGGCCCCTACTGGTTACATATTAAAATAAAGAAAGGAAAAAGGTATTCAAAATATTGCAGACCCACCAACAAGCTGTCAATCCAATCATGAAAGTTCAACATTACAACTATGCTTACCGTTTGATGTAGTACTGCATGAATTTGCATTGACAGCTATTAGTACAGTACCAAACAACTTGTATGGGTTGCAGGTACCTATTTATAGTTTTTAGCTGGATCAATCTTGAAATTTGAATTATGTAATAAATTGAAGGTTATGAGTACTTGTTTGTGTAGCAGTCTTTTTCTTTCTGTAAACCAACATTTAGTACTTAAGAACAACATTACAGAACGCTATGAAATGTATGCTTAATTTTCTGCTTTTATGCATCTGTTTGTGTTTCTAACGTGCATCTGCATGGGTAAGTGCCATTTGTATGCATGTCATACCTATAATAGCTGCTTCAGCAACAACTCATATCTTTGTCATTTGAAAGCTAGGCTAGGCATTTTCTAGTGTTATCTCAGCAAGATAGCTTAATAAACTAGTAAAACTGTATCATGGCACATTCAGCGAAGTTATTCCCCTGAACTTTTCAGTATGTCTTATTATCTCCCTGAACTAAAATAGTCTACTTTAAAAATCCTTAACTCTCGAAACCATCTACTTTACCTTCTAGCCTGAAACCAAAGTGGTTTATGCTTACATGCGGCGTTTTCTGCACATAAGCACCGTGCCACCTGTTTCAGGCAGCAGTAAAAATGGTTAAACAACAATGATACCATAAAAGCATGATAGGACATCAGCAGCTACATGTTATAACCACCATCGGGCTATCCAAAATCATGGTGGATTCTGGGCTAAAGGGTTTAGTAAATGATTTTTTAGGGCTGAGGCTTGTAAAGGAAATGGCTGCGTAGTTCAAGGTGTAAATTAGACAAATGTGAATGGTCAGGGGGTGCAGTATGGACCTTTTCCCTCCCTTTTGTAGTACTCAACCCGTTTCAAATTACAATTCGTTTGCCTTTTTTGACCCCAAGTTTGACCACTCGTCTTATTCAAAAAATATGTTTGCACACATTTTTTTATTAAGACGAGTGGTCAAATTTGGGTTAAAAAAAGTCAAATGAATTGTTGGGAACGGAGGGAGTAGTTGATAGTCTGAAAATGAATTACTAGTGTACTCTGCTGGCTTACCTGGAATGAGTAGTACTTCTTGAAACCTTCAGGATTGTGAGTTTGCATGACAGCCTCCATTTTTGGCTTTGTAAGTGTTACCAATATCAGCATCACTCAGAGTATTTTGAACGCTGTATGGTGTCAGGCCTGTTCAGATTTTTGTTCTTTTAAAAATATATATATATATCTTTGTTACATCATATCCTCAGAAGCTGACCTTGTTGGATCTTATCTGCAGCTATGATTTGAATAGCTCTGAAGAAGAAAGGAACACTGTCAAGATCAAGAAAAGGTAACATATTCATCAATGTAAAGGCTTTTTATTTGTTTTCTAACTGGCTCCTGCTTTATGGATCTATACGAGTGCTTGGTTTGCATTGCAAATATTGATTTGGCTTAATATACAATTTCTATGAAGCAATTTTAAATAAATAATTATCACGTAGCACTTCACCATCATGACTTGTTAACCTCTTGAGTAATTTCAGAAAAAAGGATGCTATTAAAAAGGAATAGCACTAGAATATTCTGTTCTCATCCATGTGCCTATATGTTAGTTTTTCCCTTCTTTTATATGATCTGAGAGCAAATGTGAATTGTCATGGTTTTGTTTCAGGAAAGAGTATGAAAAGCTGAGGCGGCAGTGCCAACAAATTCTGAATGGCTGCAAGGGAAATGGGTTGAAGGCAATAACTGAAGTTAATAATGAAGAATGTTCTAGTTTAGAGGGTACTGCTGATGGATCTGAATCACCTTGCTTTGAAGATGCCCATGCTGTAGTTGCTCCTGTTTCACTCGAGGAGCTGAAATCTGAACATAACGAGACTGAGCAACCAGACAATATGCCCTGTGCTGTTGTAGAATGTATGGAAGAAGACACGGACGATTTAAATTATGCATATCCATGCATAGCAGAGTCAGAATCATCTGATTCTGAATCATCCGATGAGGATGACCCTGGAAGGATGTCTGTGTCTGGTGACGACAATTGTGACCCAGATCCAAAATTTACCAGAAGCACTTCGTTCAAGGCGGATTTTTTTCGGTCTAGCAGAACCTCAGAGGACTTTGCCACATGGCAGCGCATCATAAGGTTGGATGCTATTCGGTCAAACAGCGAATGGATTTTGTTCTCCCGCAACCAGGCTGAAGTTTCCAAAGAGAAAGCGATGCAATTGGCAGCAGCTGTTGGGTTGAAAGATTATGATCACTTAGAGCCCAGTATGATTTATCATGCTGCCCGATTAGTCGGACTGCTTGAAGCATACGCAGTCTATGATCCAGAGATTGGCTACTGCCAAGGTATGAGTGATCTCTTATCACCTATCATTGCAGTGATGGAGGAGGACGATGAAGCGTTTTGGTGCTTCGTGGGATTCATGAGGAAAGCAAGGCACAACTTCAGGCTTGATGAGGTTGGAATAAGAAGGCAGTTGAAGATTGTCTCTCAGATTATCAAGCGCAAAGACTCGCACCTGTATAGGCACCTGCAGAAGTTGCAAGCTGAGGACTGTTTCTTTGTGTACAGAATGGTAGTTGTTCTCTTCAGGAGAGAGCTCACTTTTGAGCAGACTGTATGCCTGTGGGAAGTTATGTGGGCTGATCAGGCAGCCATACGGGCTGGGATTGGGAGGTCTACCTGGGGAAGAATAAGGCTGCGTGCTCCACCAACGGACGACCTATTGCTTTACGCGATCGCTGCGTGTGTCCTGCAGAGGAGGAAGCTAATAATTGAGAAGTATAGCAGCATGGATGAGATATTGCGAGAGTGCAACAGCATGGCCGGTCAGCTAGATGTCTGGAGGCTGCTAGATGATGCACATGACCTTGTTGTTAACCTTCATGATAAAATCTGATTTGGCGGTAAGTGCTGTTCTCCATTGTGAGGGAACAGATGTAGGCCTCAACAAAAATTGAGGTACCTTTACCGCCTGCTGAAAGTATTCTATTATCTGCTATTCGTTCCCGGCACAGAACCCACGTCTAGGTATAGAGAATGTTGTAACTTAGAGCGAGGACTGAGTGTCCTCGCAAAGAAAAGGCTGAAATACTATTTGGTGTTACTGAGGCACTGTGAGCTATTCATTGTTTAACCTGTTATAGGCAAAAACAGAGTTTCCTGGGATGGCACTCCAATTTTAGGCATCCATGCACAAGTTGTTAGAAATGTGCAATGTTGTATGGTTCTCAATGTAAGAATTTGCTTTCCCATGTGTTGGGCTGGTGAGTGGCGATGCAATTTGCCTCCACCAGACTGCCAAATTTTGCCACCAATTTGGTTGTGCAAATGGCAGGAAAGCCATGCCAAAATTCGAGCACAAATAAATACCAACCGAATTCAGTTAAAAGTACTACAAATTTTGAATTCCGTTACTGATACCAGAAATTTCTGGGTAGGGAAGCTGTTCCGAACCAATCGTCTTTTCAGATACAAGGATCTAACAGCCTAGATAAATGTTGTTCCTCTAGTATACCAGACTACCAAGTCCTGCCAGGTGGCTTTTGTTGCTTTTCTGGTGCCAACTCGCTGGATGTGGATCCTGTATCCAGAATGACGAGGCAAGCAATACATCCAGCCAATTGTACGATGAAGCGGACTCTGCTGTGATCTTGCCTGAGACGGCTCGGCAGTCGCTCGGCACAATGCCACACTGGGACCAAGTTGCCACTAGGGTATTGTAGCTTCTGTTGTCGATTTCGTGTTGGAATGCTAGCAAAGCTTTGGTTTCTTCCCTCCTCATCTTGCAAAAATATCACGCCATGTCGGATGAATCATATAAGTTTGGTCAGAGATTTGAGCTGCCTAAGCCAAATCTGGGTTTTCTTTTGCCCATTTCAGGATAAAAAAACGCGCATGTGCATAGCCCGCAAGAATGCGCCCCCGCAAATGGATGCAAGTACCCCCATCTCTCATGTGGATCGGCAACAAAATTTCATCCTTTTTTTTTGTCAGTGGATCGGTTGCTTCGAGCATTTCCATCTCAGTATCTCACCACCTCTCGTCCCGTCCCAATCAGACCAAAAAAAAAAGGCTCTGGTGCAGCGTTGCACAAGTGCCGGCGCACGGCGCAATGCGACAGGATCCACGATTTTTCCAAAGGAAGGAGATCTGGGTGCCAGCCACTGAGGTCGTCCCAGCCACCACGCCTGCCTGCAAGCCACATGTTTCTGCCCGTGTCGCGTCGCCTGGCCTGAGCCCAAAAACTCCAAGCCATTGGAGGGGGCGGCGGCGATGGCGACGCTAGCTAGACAGCCAGCCGACAAGGCCCCGTGCGCCATGTCCGGACGCCCTGCAGGGAGGACTATGCACGACAGAGAGGCCTGGGCAGTGCGCGTACTGCGACTGCCCAGTGCCACGCTGCCACAACCACCATGGGTTGGTACTTGCGTGCTTTGCATTGCAGTTTGCACCTCTGACGGAGAAGAGACGCTCGTGCGACTGTCAGATCAGATGGGTGACGACGGCATGTCTTTTTTTTTTTCCTGACTGGCTCCTGGCAGGATTGCGTGGACAATCCGATATTTATGCAAATTGCCGGTGGGTTTTTCGTTTTTTGCTGCCACTTGCAGAGTGGCGATGCCCGGGAGGGACTTCTGTTCCACAACCTACCAGTCCTATGTAATGCACTAATGCAGGTTGGGACATAGAAGAACTGCACGAGCGAGCCATATTTGTCTGTGCATGGAGACCTCTGTGGGATGACCTCACATATCCTCTCCTCAGGCATGAGGTGATGTAGAATTTTTTTTTCACTTGTCAAATTAAACAAAATGGAGAACTAGATCGAGCAACTAAGCTAGCTAGTGGAGCAGCATCATTTCACTATCACCGTTGATCCATCCGTGAAAGTAATTTGGTTTTATCTTGAGATGTAGTTGGTAGGAAATCCTTTTCACAGCCATAGTCATTCATGCACGTCACTTACAACCGTGGTAAGATATATGTTTTTATCTTCTGTGGCGTACATCGTCCATGGCCAGCTATTGGAGCTACCTGAATAATGGAGTTGATCTCTCTCACCGTTACCTCATCTCAACACAGGTGTGGATCGAGTACTAGTTAACCTATATACCGGTAAACCCATCGTTCCAACGACAGCGCTTTCCACACACTCACAGTGCTACTTGCTCCAACAGTCTACAGATGTCTACAGTCTGGATCTTCACTAAAAATCTAAAATAGCAGCAGCAGTGCGTCATCCAAATAATAATGTCAGTCGGCATCATGAAGTATATGCAGTAGAACAATGTTACTTGATAGCACTGCTGCTGAGAAATGCCCAGCAGAGCATATGCTGCCTCCATTGCACTGTGCTAGACAGCATATATTATTTTTCCCGGTGTGCTCACTGCTCAGCTCACTACGACATGGACACGAGAGCTCCATGACCTGTCCGGATGACAGCGGTAGATACTGATATCCCGAAACCTTGTGCGTTGCATCCTGGAGACCATCATATATCCGATCCTTTTGCGATGAGATGGTTGCAAACGGCAGCTGGAAGGCGATCAAATCCTTCTTCTCCCTATGCATAATGCATGGAGAGAAGTGCAGTGAATGAGCGTCACCACCACCCACCACCTGCTTGCAGTCGATGGGCAAGTGTTCTCGACGAGAACCTCGGACAGGACGAAGAGAAACGGCGCCGAACTTTTGAGTGGGTCGGATACTTGGATAAGCCCCTGTGCAACGTTTGTGCATGTTGGGGACGGATCACTGTGCAATCTCGACCAAGTTGTTGCGGCGGTGTTCCATCAGTCTGGTCATGTTTTCTGTCAGTACGGATTCGATTCGCGCTTGTCGGAACATTCAGAGTACCTGAATGCTGAGACACCATATTGTTTCGGGTCTCAGTTGCCCGTATCCAAAATGCTGATGATGGCAGATAAGATCTTAAGCCCTTGTACACTGGATCTTTGTAGATCATCGTCCAATCGTTTATATCCTTGTCGCTAGTATGGAGAGAGGTGCTTGCACAATCAGTGACCGAAGTGTATTGAATACTGAGGTTGAACAGTACTCACTACTCAGTCTATTCCAAAAGGTTGGTGATAATATTTTCAGTGATATGGACGTTTAACTATGAGGTCAATCACTCCTCTGATTGATATCTGATTAGTCCAATTCCCTTGCTCCGACCCTTCTACAGAACGCACACCCTTCTTTGCTTCATAAACTATTTTCTTCCTAGAAAAGGATGTGAGACAATGAGATGCTATAGTTTCAATAAATACCAGCCCAAAGCTCCTGCTGAAGATATGATCGAGTTGTGCTCTTGGGGCCTACATCTGAGTTACTGTGGACAATGATATCAGTTTTTTTCTTGAATTTTGCTTTTCCTAATTCTGTGCTTACAGTCTTACCTGTCTGAATAGTGTTAATCTGAGAAACGCCGCAGACAACATAGACCTGCCGGCAATAGCAAAATGATTGTACGAGACTCAAAAAAGATCATGGTTAGTCAAAGTTCTGTTTGCTGATCTAGATTCCGGAACAGCTTCAGCCCTACTATATTCGATCGGCGATTTCGCAGACACATGGTTGCAGAGATATTTGGCCATGTCATTGCCATGATCCGCATCTATCTTCAACACGACGTCACCACCCTTGTAAATATCGGATTCCCCCCACAGCATGTTATAGAATCTAGATCAAACACCATGCCAATGTGTTACTGAAGACAACAACCGCAGAAGCGGCGTCTACTGTACACCACATTCTTTTTCCCCCTGAATTAAACTCAACGCAAACATTTTTCGCGCGGTGGGGGCAGCCAGCACACACTTGCATAGTTGCATATCCTCAGCTACTCGCCAAAGCATCGCTCTTCAGGTTTACCATGGAACAGCAACCTCTGTGCGCAACAGCCAAGGCCATGGGCCAGCCGCCAGATCGTTTCGGGGTTGTAGCGTAGCGCAACTTGAGCAATGATGAGCTGAGCGAGCTAGCTCTGCAACTTTTCGCCTGGTGGAGGGCGTGTAGTGAGTGGTCTGGGAGATAAGAGAAAGGCACGCGCCTGGGCAGGATCGCGCGCGCGGTTGCTGTCCATTTGCACGCGCGCGGACCGGAGTAGGAAGTACTCCGAGGCTCCGAGCTCCTGGCTTCCTGCTGCTCGTGGACTCCGTGGTCGGCACGGCGAGCTCGGGGAGTATGCAACAAGCTGACGCCCTCCGGCCTCCGCATAAATCGAAGAGGCAGGGAAACGAAGCAAGCTCCATGAAGCAAGCAGCACAGACGCGGCACAATTCCGCTGGTCCAGGCATGGACGGACCTGGTGCTCTCAGCTCTGTATATCCTCTGTTTAACCGTGTGAAATACGCAAGACTGTCGCTGTGCATGCGCACGACTCATCATCTGTAGTTTTGTATTGCACACATGGATCATCTGGTGATACTGATATGAGCCGATGCGATAGCTGCTCCTTTTGCCGGGAAAATCATACTCTGCACACGCTAGCTAGAAATAGCTAATAATCATAATTATATGTTCCATATTCTCTTTTTTACAACTATTAAACATTCTAACACAATAATACAAATATACATATTTCACATTATCTAAATGTAATAATTGTGTTAGGTTTAGTTACAAATTTTTCTACTCTGCACAACACATCCATATATGTTTGATATTTATTTAATTGAACAATGTGTTTGAGCTATATGGACATCATGAAAATGGATAAACACATATTATGCATAGTATTTTTTATATAAACAATACCATAAACAATATATTAACGGTCGTAAACATGGTAATTTAAAATTTTGTATTTGTACATTTTAAGATTTTATTGTAATTACATAATTTAGATTCAGATTTAGGGGTTACCTTAACTTTTAATCATAACATCAATGGATAATTTATATGCACATTTAGGGGGTTACTTTAGATTATTTTTTATAATCATTGAGATGTGTAATTTAGATACATGTTTTGGGGTTATTTTAGTCTATTATTTTATAATAGTAGAGGTGGATAATTTATTAGAAAAGATAACATATCATATGGCTATTATGATTAGAGTTGTCGTATTAAAAGCCGGATGTTTATGATTTTTTGTGGATTTGTATGATTTCTCTATTTTTTTAGACCGTTCAATCCTAGGTTGCTTCACTCGGCGGCTTCAAAAGGAGGATCTCATTAGTAATAGTAAGATAGGGTCTTTAGGTAAAGAAGAATCAATACACTAATGTCAGTCTCAATGGGGGGTTTCATGGGAGTTTTATAGGCATTAAATATATTGCCACATTAGCAGTTTTGCTGACATGGCAGGGTAATTAAGAGGGGGAGTTTCATGGGATGTGAGGGGAGTTACCCCCACTGAGCCTTAAATAGGATTGCTTGAAACATGGTCAATAGAACTAATATTGGTTGGTGTTTGCTAGTGCATAGACTTAGTCTCGTAGAAGTGAAAAAGGGCGAAGCTAGCTCTAAACTTACCATGTTTTTAAACACCTAAAACCAAGAGACCAGATAAGTTTGGGACAACAGAGTTCATTTACAGGCATAAAGAGTAATTCAGCTTGCAGCATATTTAGGCATTGAACAAAGGGTGATGCTACTTTTCAGAGCGAAATGACACCTTGATGGGGGTTGTACACACCATTATCCCGTCCATCGCCCAAACAAGTAATACAATGTCCATACAGTCACTTCGGCTGCGTAGCCTAATTGATAAACTTAAAAGATAAACCCTCGTTCCCTGTCTGTCCTCTTCCAATCTTCTTGATGATGGCAGTGATTGTGGCACAATTATATTTACACTAGTTCAGAAATATAGCCTAATTTTGAAATATCAGGTATTGGAAAATGACTAGTACAGAATAACACTAGTACTATGTGAACTACAATCCATACTCATCCAAACCAGCATATACATTTTACTCCACACACACAAAAAGAAAGAAAGAAAATAGTGCAAAAAAAAAGAAAAAAGAAAAGGGTAACGGTACAAGCCAAAATATGACATCGAGCACCTGGTCGAATCAGAGATAGCAACATGAAAAGCATATACCCCTGTCTTGATCGAGTAGCAGCAACTTGCAAGCTGACCGGTAGCAACGTCTCCCAAAAGCAGCAGCGGCTCTTTGACATGTACTACTACTAGTAGCACCAGCGGTAAGTATATGCTCAGAGCAAGAGACCAGCTCACCCCCACTGACTGACTGATTGACTGACTGATGACGACACTGGTCCGCCGTTGCAGCCGTCACGCGTACGTCGTCACACCTCTTGCTGCCGGGGCCTCGCCGCCACCGCCAGCGGCGTGGCCATCTCGCACGACAGCTTGAGCACCTCCGACAGGTCGACGGCGCGTGCCGGGTCCGGCGACGGCAGCAGCTCGAACTCGTGCAGCAGCGTGGCGAGCCAGAACGCCACGGTGGCCATGGCGAGGCTCTTCCCCGGGCAGCTGCGCCGCCCCGCCCCGAACGGCGCGAGCCTGAGATCCGATCCCATTATCGGGAACTCGGCGGCTGACCCGATGGCAACGAACCTCTCCGGCCGGAACTCCGCCGGGTCGGCCCACACGTCGGGGTCGTGCGTGATGGCCCACATGTTCACCATGGCGGTGGTGCCAGCGGGGATGAGGTGGCCGTCGACGTGGACGTCCGACGTGGCGAGGCGCGCCCACGACAGCAGCGGGCCCGGCGGGTGGAGCCTGACCACCTCCTTGATCACGGCGTGCAGGTACACCAGCGACGCCGAGGCCGACTCGGTCACGGCGCGTCCGGCGCCCACCACGCGGTCGAGCTCCTCGTGGACACGGGCCTGCACGTCAGGGTGCAGCACCAGACGCGCCAGCACCCACTCGATCACCACGGCAACGGTGTCCGTCCCACGGAACACCATTTCCTGCAAACGCTCGCGTGTCGTCAGGAACGGAAAACGTACGCGCGAAGATGCCGGAGGAGGTTATGGCCGGAGAGTTAATCCGGGTTCAGTTGTAGTATTATACGCACCCAGAGGATGGCGATCATGTCGGAGTCGGCGAGCCTGTCGTCGCCTTCGAGGGAGAGGAGGACGTCGGTGAAGTCGCCGACGGCGGGTGGAGCGGCGGAGCTGAGGTCGCCGTTCCGGCGGGCGGCGCGGTGCTCGTCGATGATGGCGCCGACGAAGCGATTGACGCGGGGGACGAGGCGGTCGCAGCGTGCCCGGGTGCGCTGCAGGTCGAAGCAGGCGAGCCAGGGGAGGTGGTCGGACCAGTTGAGCTGTCCCAGCAGGTCGTAGCCTTCGTCGACGAGGGTCCTCAGCTCGCGGGTCTCGGGGCTCTCCTTGGCCGGGTCCAGCTCCAGGTTGTACCTCCGCCCGAACACCGACCACATGACGTTGTGCAGGGACCCTCGCCGGAGCACGCGGCGGACCTCGACGTCGCCGCCACCGGAGGACATGCCGTCCCTGACGGCGGCGGCCATCTGGCGCGCGATCACGGCGCGCTGCGCGGCGGAGGCGGCGACCTGCCACGGCGAGAAGAGGTGGGTGGACGCCACGCGGCGGAGCAGGCGCCAGTACGTGCCGTGGGGAGCGAACCCGATGGCGCGGTGGAACAGGAGCCCGTACGCCGACTCCTTGATGGGCCGGTCGGCGAACGCGGCGCTGTTGAGGATCTCCCTTGCCACGTCGGGGTGCGCGGCCACCACCATCCGCGTCTCCCCGACGGAGAACGCCATGAGCCGCCGGGCGCGCGGTGGGAGGCGACCGGCCGCCGCCGCGAGCTTGCGGTGCGCGAGGCCCGTCATGAGCCACATGCTGCCGATCACCGGCAGGCCTCTCGGCCCGGCCGGCACGGGAGACGAGTCGCAGCCACGCCGCGTCCAGCGCCACCTCCCCCACGCGGGGCCACCAGGGAAGCACCAGTGGAGGAGGCAGGTGACGAAGCAGGCGGCGGCGCAGACCGCCAGGAAGCCGGCGAGGCGGAACGGCTGGTCGCCGCCGCATTTCGCGGCGAGGGAGAGGTATAGGAGCCAGCTGCCGCAGTCGTCGGGGGTCGCCATGGCTTGTTCTCTCGACTCTCGTGTTCCACTCTGTCACGCTATGCCTGTCTGACACTCTCTGAGCTCTGAGGCTTGGAACTGGCGCGCTTGGCTTGAGGGGCAACGGCGAAGGCCATGGCACGACGTTTTATAGGCGCGGGAAAGGCGGTAAAGCTAGTAACGGCTGCGGACGCGAAGGAAGCGCGAGCGTTTACGGCCTGTGGTCATTGCTCTGTGGTTTTTTTTTATCCTGGATTAAAGGCGGGGTTAATTACCGAGGGGGACGAGATATTTGTAACTCCAATGAAACCGCGCGCGGGGACGCGGGCGCCGCCGCCGCTGCCGGCGGTGGCACGAGTAACGGAACGGGGCGGCTACGTGGCTACGGCCGGGGCGCGGGGACACGTACGGGCACGGCTACGGGCTACGGCGGCGGTGCCCGCGTGGCGGCGAGGTGGCGTGGTAGGCACGTGATGGCCATGCACACGGACGCGCCGCCGGCGGGTAGCGCGAGCGAGGTGCGGGGCGGTGGAGGGGGGGAGGTGGGGGGCCAACGCATGCGGCCGCCTCGAGTGGGACCTCGGCGGCGCTATGGCTGCGCTGTGTGTGCTAGTAGCGTCTCAGCAGGGTCTGCGTCTACCTGGGTATGATGTTGCTCGCCGACGAATGACTCGCTCGGTTCTTCGTGCTGCAAAATAAATGCCACGCGACAAAGGATCTTTTTCTATATGAATTTCTCAAGCTTCAAAGTGTAAACTTCAGGCGACAAATAATTTGCAGGTGAAATTTCCAACTTTGGAAGACAATGCAAAATCCTACGCATTCGTGCCGAAAGTTCGTCCGTGTGCAAAGAAGCAAAGCCCTTGACAAGGGATCAGGTGGGTCAGCGGGATGCGACGCGGCCGTGACGTATGCACAATCTACTCCCAAACCTCTCCGGCATGTGTCAGTTAATTAGAGTAGTGATTTCCGTGTAGTACATAGTAGTATAAACAAAACGGGTTAAACAACCCGTGTCTTCCGAAGTTCCGAGGAGGTTCAGGTGTGCAATGTCCATCCATGATTAACTAAAACAATTCCTCTGTCAACTGTCAGCAAGTCACTGTGTCGGTAGTCTCTCCACGCAAAATGCTGAGTGGAGTAGTACTACAAAAATGCAGGTCACGCGAGCACCAATCGTACTTGCAGTCCTCGTCGCTATCTTGCCCGAGTGGCAAGATTTGCATTCCGGGTAAAATAACAATTCCCGGTGCTTCCAGAGAACTTCCTGCCTGCGCGTTATTTTGTGCCCCCAACATGATCCAAGATGTGTGCGTCTCGGTCTGTCTCATCTCAAGATACATACATACGGTTGGTCCTGAAGATGTGCCCGTCGTCTGAGTTTGTGCTTCAGAGCAGTCGAGCGCGATCGCGTAAGGATGATGAATCTCTGAGGTAATCAGGTGCCGAGGACAACACTACTGTTCGCGTTCGGACGACTGGATGGCGACTTCTGAATTCCGATCCATTGGGGCTATGCATGGTGACTTGCTGGTGAGTCTAGGAGGAGTGTCGATTCTGGATGTGGTTTATCAGTTCAGGCATCTACTCGGCAGACTGTGTTTTCTATTCCTGACCATGACATGCTGCATGACCGCATCGAGCAAGCATGGTGTGGGTCACAGCTTCCCAGCATCCACAAGCTTTTCCTACTTTAAAAGCAGTTTAGGCCATGTTCAGATTCCCAACTATTCACTATTTATTCCAACTTTTCACTATTCATTCTAACTTTTCACTATTCCTCCCTCACAAAACACGTTTCCCAGCGAATGCTACAGTGTTTTTCTTATGCTATAGTGTTTTTTCCTACAATCTAAACACACCCTTACATCACCCCAACCAGTGGCAATAATAGGGCGATGATAACCGAACGATGATGCATGTCCTGTCTCGTCGCAACCACACAAACTAAACAGTTCACTAGTTCACTAATGCCACGCCACTCATAGGTTTTGCCTGAAAAACACTACTCGGATCGTCTATGCAGGTGCATATATGTACATCCGCCTCAGCAACAAATCTGGTAAAAGTTACAACACCTTTAACTAGCACAAGCCATGTCTGACTGAATCAACGTTCTCAGTTGTGCTGGTAAAGGGTTGGCGAGGTCGGCCGTTTTACGTTACCGGTTGCCGCGTTGGTGTTCGTTGCCTCTCATCGCTGCCTCGCTGGGAGCCTGGGAAAACGGCTGCCGGACGGCGGCTGTTAGGTTCGGAGGGCGATCCGGGTCACATAGCCAGCGAGATCGGCCGTTGGATCCGACCTTGACAGTTCCAATCGTCTGCTAAATTTCAAGATCAAGCGCTTTCTGCTACTCGCACTCTTCAGGTCTCACTACTGCTACAGTTTTTTTTTTAATACAACTAGTGTAGTCGGTCACGATCATTGCAGTTGCTATTGGTCGATATAAGTGGTGCCCTCAGTTATAGCAGACCTGTATTCCGGTTTTATCCGTTCGTTGCAAGTTGCAACTATTCTTTCGATGAATGAGACGATGCGTCCTTTTATAGTTCGAGCAGTCAAAATAGTTAACCTTTTATGGGGGCACGCTGCCTGCTCCATAAACATCGGATGGTTCCATATTCGAGGGTTGGTGACTTAATCATTTAAAGCCATGTATTTCACTAACATTAAGTTATTAGCATTAATATATAAGATTGTTCAAAAAAATAATCAGGCCAGTAGATGTTCACCGGAGGTAATATGGTATCGATTGGGTCATTTGTGTCTGGTTCGTAGTTCAGGTTGAAAATCAGACTTTTGTTATAGTTTAAGGATGTAAATCGGACTTTCCCCTTTATAATTCGAGCAGTCAAAATAGTTAACCTTTTATGGGGGCACGCTGCCTGCTCCATAAACAACTGATGGTTCCATGTGCGAGGGTTGGTGATTTAATCATTTAAAACCATGTATTTTAGTAACAGTAAGTTATTAGTATTACTAAGATTGTTCAAAAAAATAATACGGGTCAGTAGATGTTCACCGGAGGTAATATGGTATCGACGCACAGATGGTATATTTGCCAATGGGAAAAAATCATGTATGCTGGTTTGGATGAGGTATTTCAATTTAAATTGTGGAATATACAGAGAATTTCATCCATATCAGGACACCTCTGTCAGCTCTTGTAGACGCCAAAGGCTGCTTTCTTCTTTCATAGATTTTGTTTCGATGATTATTAGTTAACATCTGGATCCCATATTTCTTAATATGCTTTGAAAACGACCTTAATAAACTAATTTGAAAACGACTGCCGTAGGTCAACTTACTGATCATCATTGCTACTTTAAAATCAACGTGTTGTTGAGAAGGGACTATATAATGAAGTAAGCAACGGCCATGATCGAGTAGATGGTAGAGGAAAACTTCCAAGGCTTGGATATGGATCAGAACAGATCTCTTTAGTATATAGAGGCAGAGTGACCAACTCAAGATTCTGCCGTAGATGTGCTCTTTCTATTCTTGTATTTTGGTTGGAGGACAAAACTATGATAGCCTAACTGATTGCTTCTATAGTTGGAAAAATTTCTCTGTTATATTAGTCCACTACTCTCATAAACAAATGAGTTCTAAGCTATGGATAGATACCCATCATTGCACCAATGAGCTTTGAGCGGCTATGCTCTACAGATACTTAAGTTCTGGGTTAATACTTGTGCAGTTGCGAGGTCTTATGTCAGCAACAAGTTTCAGGTTCAGGATCATCAAAGCATGGTGGAATTTGGAATGGCCTTATCTTTTTTTTAAAAAAGGAAGCTGAAAACATTGGAGTGTCTCAGAGGGCGAGATGTGTCATGCGTGTCAAGATTTCTCCTTAACAATATAGTGCATATGAGGTAAGAGAAATAGTGAATATAGATAGGGGATATCTCATATTCGTATTAAACAAATCGTTTGTAAGAGAAAGGTAGATAATTTGTATCACGTGTGTGTCGCACGTGCGTGTCAGTGGTGGCGTTGGAGCTGCTACGGCGTGCATGAGGATAAACAACCATTGCTCGAGTAATTTGTAGTCATCTTCTTGAGTCTCTACATTTATCATTGAATCATAAAACAACACGCGGAATCATCTTGGGTTCTTGGGCGTATTTAGTTCTCCAACGAGTGCAGAAACTCGCCAAGTACAAGTGCGTTTAGCTGCGCTCAAGCAAGGAGATAAATTGCTTGCTAATGAATCTAAACTGTTTATATAATAATTTCTAAAAATAAATCTTTAGCAAGTAGTGAGTATGTCTTCGCTATAATTATAAAAAAATTCTTAGATTTAATTTAAAAAAATACGTGCGTGTCGCACGTACATTTTTGCTAGTTTGTACTAAAGCTACAGCTAGATCATCCAATAGTTTTCCTATTTTTAACTACAAATATTGCTAGTATGATAATTGAAATATTCAAGTGTCAGACTTGACGGGATAGGTCCTAAAATACTCAGCCGCAGCCATAATAGACGCTCCATATCTTCCACTTTCAAGTACATAGGAAGTATCAATTCTTCCCAAATTTGTAGTATCTTCCACTTTCAAGTACATAGTAAGTATAAGTTGTGCCAGAATTTGTAGTTAGATAAAGAGTGGTTGGCTAGCTCTTTGAAAAAAAAAATAGGAGTTTGTGTTTAAAATATAAAATGGTATCGCTATCCTTTTAAATGACTATCGTACCCATATATACAACCCATAGGCCGTGTGGGTGAATGGCATGCACATTTTTTTCCCTATATAATCAGGATGACGTACAAGGAATTGACGTGCTACTTATATTACTATCTATAATAAATAAAAAAAATAATGTGGTCAAGGCTAACAAACAAGAGAGAATCATCCATGAGAATGAACAAGATAAAGTTAAGAAAGCCGTTAACTAACACAGAACCTAAAGGCTAGCTAGGTGAATGAGTATATATGTTGATGAATGATCTTGGAATACGACGAGCGCCGGAGTTTAGGCCGACGTCAGAGCGGCGTTGCGCAGGGAACAGGCGAGTTGTCCAGCGTCAGCGAGATCGCTGACAACACACTGGACAGGTAGCCAGTGCTCGCGTCACATCGGTTGAGCTCGTGACAGTGCCGCACAGTATTTAACTAATCGCGCTGGCCCCTACCCCCGTCAACTTGATGGGCGTCGACATGTCTGGGACAAACTGTTGCGAGCCTCGTCGCTGCCGCGCGCGCGCGTCGCGACACGGCGAGCGATTCGCCAGACCCAGCGGAATGGCGACGCAGGAGAAAACCTTGCTGATCATGAGTTTTCGCAGCAGCAGCCGTGCAACTTGGCACTCGCGAGTGTTGCAGGTTCTCTTGTAGACTGTTGCGCGGTAACTTCTCCATCGAACCGATGCCGAAGTTATCTTCACCAGCGACGTCGTTTACTCAACGCCAGTCATTTTTTTTTTTGCTATATATATATATCTCTCAGGTGATGAGGACACAAGGCCCTGTGGGATAGGATTGAGGTGGGTAATGGGTTACAATGCAGCTAGCTAGCGACCAGCAATTCATTCGGCCGAGGAGCTATCGGCGCCACCTGACGCTGCCTCCCCGACGTTCACCTCACCCTTGTCGTCTCCCGCGCCGGCAAGCGCCACGATCTCTCGTTCTCGCGCGCTCGACCACGACCGATCGGCTCGGCCGACCGTCGTCTCCCTCACTTCTCACGCGCAGTAGCCGTGACGTTCACCGGCCGCCGAGCGAGAGCCAAGCATCTGGCATTCCTGGCGGGAATCGGACCAGGTCAAGCCGGAAGCGGACATGGCGTCCGTCGTGCGCCCAAGTGGCCCGGCCCGACGGCGACGCGGCCGCTGTAAAACGATAGCCAGATTCTGCGATATCCAGGGGACGGTGGTGGCCGGCGACGCGGCACGATCGATCGGTAAAGTTATTGCGCCACGGCGGCGCGCGCATTTGGGCCCGCTTGGTGCGGCGGCCGGCCGGCGGATCAGGCGAGCATCCGGCGCGGAAGAAAGTAGTGGCGCGGCGAGTCGCTCGACGACGACGATGATCCCCGCTGCCCTCCTGACCAGACGACGAGATCGACAACGCCACGTCGTGCGACCGCGCCATCCCCCAGCACTACCGGAAAATCCTAATATGCTGAGAGCAACAATCTTTGCCGTGAGCCAAACGTCGGGCTCTCGGCAAAGTAGACGTTCGCCGTGAGCCTTGCCCCTGGACTCTCGGCAAAGAAAAAACCGTCGGCAACAACTACGTTTGCCGTGAGCCCTTAAGGTTGGGCTCTCGGCAAAGTTTGCACACTCGACGAACGCAAACTTCGCCGAGAGCTAGAGCAAAGACACTCTCGGCATACGTGATCACGTGCCACGTTCGTGCTCTCGCCACCAGAGACGGCGTGTGGGACGGCTAACGGCCGTCAACCTGTTTGCCGTGAGCCTACAAGGAGCTCACAACAAAGGGTTCTTTGCCGAGAGCAGAGGACGTCCTCTCGGGAAAACTGGACACGTGGCACGACATCCGTCAGGTCGGCATGGCCACGTGGCAGCCTCTTTGCCGAGAGCTTTCCAAAGCCTCACGGCAAAGGCAAGGTTTGCCGAGAGCTTTCCAAAGCCTCACGGCGAAAGCGTGCTTTGCCGAGAGCTTCCTCGCGGCTCTCGGCAAACGTGTCCTACATTTTTCACATTTCAACGCCCAAATAAATTTTCTTAGTTCACACATCCTACAAAGTACAACATATGAGCATTTGACTATTGTACCAATTTGTTTGCTATTTTTAATTTCTTTGTATCAATTTGTTGGGTTTATGGAATAATTCTAAGTTGAATAGAGAAACGATTCGAAAAATGGTAAAAAATGAATTAACTAATGAGATTCATGTAAGTAAGTGTGATGTGAAGCCTTACCAACAAAATAAGAGTATATTTTGATGAAAACATGGAAAAGACCACGTGGATTAATAGTTTTGCAATTATTAAAAATAGCAATGGAGTCCGAAAATCATGATTTTTGTTAGACATCCAATGATTTGGTGTACTAAGAGTGTGGGAAAAGTTAGACGAGGTTTCGGGCAATTTTGTGTCAAACCATGCACAAATCCGAACATCTCCGTAGAAGTTTCGTAAACATCACAAGTGATCTCTAGAATTTGAACTCAAAGGAAACTTTAAATTTGAGTTTGCATGCAAAACTTTGTGCAGACACTATAATATGGTCTATGTCAAAATTTGGTATATTTCAGAATAATTTGATATATATTTCTACTTCATATATACATGAAATAATGAAAATTTACTAAAATACACATGAAATAATGAAATAATATGTAAACAAATAGGACTTCATGATTTTACTCATCATATGAAATAAGATCAGTATCACCAACATTTTAGAAAAAAGAAATGGAGAGCATAATAAAATAAAAACTAATGGGGGAACAACTCTTTGCCGGGAGCCTCAAGGCGGGCTCACGGCAAACAGGGTGTTTGCCATGAGCTCGGCCTTGTGGCTCTCGGCAAAGAGTTGTTTGCAGAGAGTTTGCAAAGGGGCTCACGGCAAACTGGGTTGAAATTTTTCGAACTAAAAATTGAATCTTTGCCGTGAGCTTCGATCTGGCTCTCGGCAAAGGCTGTCTTTGCCGTGAGCTAGATCCAGGCTCTCGGCAAAGGCTGTGTTTGCCGTGAGCCTAGATCGGGCTCTCGGCAAAGGCCTGTTTGCCGTGAGCCGGATCTTGGCTCTCGGCAAAGTTGAGTACCCGCGGAACAAAAACAACGTCACCGTTCTCTTCTCCCCCACTCAGACCTCTTTCTCCTCCCCCGCGTCGCCGCCGCCCTCGCCTCGCCGCGTCGCTCCGCCGCCTCCTCCCTCGCCTCGCCGCGCCGCCGCCTCCCTCCCTTGCTGCGCGCCGCCGCCGCCTCCTCCCTCACCTCGCCGCGCCGCTGCCTCCCTCCCTCGCCGCGGCGCCGCCACCTCCCTCCCTCGCCGCGCGGCGCCGCCACCTCCTCCCTCGCCTCGCCGCGCCGCCGCCTCCCTCCCTCGCCGCGCGCCGCCGCCGCCTCCTCCCTTGCCTCGCCGCGCCGCCGCCTCCCTTTCTCGCCGCGCGCCGCCGCCTCGGGCCTCCACGCCGGCTGCCGCGCCCGGCCGGTCCCCACGTCCGGCCGCGCCCGCCCCCACGCCGGCTGTCGTGCCGACTGTTGTGCCCGGCCGGCCCCGACGCTCAGCCTCCACACCCGGCCGCGCCCGCGCGGCCCCACGCCCAGCCGCGTCGCCCGGCTGCCGACGCCGGCCCGCCACCACGCCGCACGCCCGTCGTCCTCCTCGGCGTAGGTAATTTTTTTATTTTTGGTATATTTGTTTTGTATTATAGGTAATTCAATTATTGAGCTTATGATTTAGATTACTTAGTTTGTGCTAATTTAGTTTATATAGTTTGTCAAACTTAGCTTATGTTAGGCAAAAATGAATGGAAACTTTATGGATTTGCTTATGACACGGAAAAAATAGAATGGTAAAATTATAGATTTTGCTTATGATTAGCTGGCTATGAATATGGTTGTCGGCCATCGTGCCGTTGTTTTATTGCAGATTTTGGAAACCTCAATTTGTAAGGGAGGTGCTGCCAAAATTTTAACTGACACATTTGTTTCTTTGTTTGTTTAACAGGAGAAATTGTTGCAACATCGTCGACTCATCACTTTGCCGAGACAGCAAGGTGAGAGAAAACCCCTGTTCAAGTGTTTTGTTCGTAGTTCACGTAACCTAGCTAGTTAAGCGTCTCCCGTTCGGAAGAGATACGGTTCGAAATATGCCGAGATATCTGCATACGTAAAACTGTATCTGTTTCGAATTGTTCACGTTTATTGGACAGCCCGAGGATGCGACGATGTCGTTAGTCTCCATGTTCTACTTCTATCCAGGACAGAGTTTCGGCAGCATCTCCCTGTTGTTCTTCGGATGCACACTCTCCTTTCAAGGACGTGTATCTGGAGAACAGCGGGGAGATGCTGCCGATCTGTCTTGGATAGGAGTAGAGCATGGAAACTAACGTCATCGCCGCATCCTCGGGTGGGATTAGGACCTATCTTTGCCTATTAGAAAATATAAGGAGCGTGTAGATACTTAAGATATTTATATCCCTCGTTGAAATGTGAAAGGATGGCTGACCGTGAGTGGATGTACACGGGCCGCCCGAGTCCGCGTCAGTTTACAAAAGAATGGATGGACAAGACCCAGAGATTCATTAGACTAGCATTTGCTAAGGCTAAAGGAGCCAATGCGACTTGGTGTCCATGCAGTCGTTGTCAAAACAAGAAACGACAAACAAAGAAAGATATGAGTACTCATCTCTGCAAGAATGGGTTTGTTGCCGGCTATACTCGGTGGGTCTACCATGGCGAAACCGATCGGAGAAGGGAGGAGGTGGTGAGGCAACGTGTCATGGAGTTTGATGATGAAGCCGGGGTAGGGGACATGTTAAATGACTATGACCAAGCCCACTTCAATGAAGGACCTAGTGGGGAGGAGCCGGAGGTAACCGCAAAAGCGTACTACGACATGTTGTCCGCGGCTCAACAACCCTTACACGGGCATACCAAGGTTTCTCAGCTGGATGGCATTGCACGTCTAATGGCGCTAAAGTCCCAGTATAACCTTGGGCGGGAGGCCTTCAATAATATCTTGAGTGTTGTCGGTAGTCTGCTTTCTAAGGGTCACATTCTTCCAAAGAGCATGTACGAGGCAACAAAACTCCTCAACGCACTCAAGATGCCCTATGAGCAGATCCATGCCTGTCCAAATGGATGCGTGTTGTTTAGGAAAGAACACAAGAATGCGAGGTACAGTCCAAAGTGTAACTCGTCTAGGTACGTGGAGGAAGATGCTGGTGATGGACAGAAGAAGCAGAGCAAGCTCCCCGTGAAAATCCTACGGTACTTGCCGTGCATCCCACGGATCCAACAGCTATACATGACCGAGGAATCTACGAAACAGATGACATGGCATAAAAATGGACGTCGATACAATCCTGACAAGATGGTACATCCGTCCGATGGTGAATCATGGCAACACTTTGATCATATTCATCGTGGCAAAGCCGCAGAGGCCCGTAACGTTCGCGTTGCTCTGGCCATAGATGGGTTCCAGCCTTATGGGATGGGGGCTGCCTCATATACTTGCTGGCCCGTGTTTGTTATCCCTCTCAATCTCCCCCCCGGCGTCCTCTTTTCTCGGCAGAACATTTTCCTGTCTTTGATAATTCCTGATCACACGGGGGCTAATATGAATGTCTATATGGAGCCTCTTATTGATGAATTGGAGCAAGCTTGGGAGCGAGGGGTATTGACGTACGACCGAGCCACAAAGAGAAATTTCATAATGCATGTTTGGTATCACTACTCCTTGCATGACTTCTTAGCATATGGGATATTCTGCGGCTGGTGTGTTCACGGGGGGATTCCATGCCCAATTTGCAAGGCAGGTGTGAAGTTCATTTGGGTGAGTAAAGGTGGAAAGTATTCCGCGTTCGACAAACACCGGCAATTCCTCCCTTTGAACCATCCATTCAGGCGAGACATCCGAAATTTCACGAAAGGTGTTGCAGTTACAGACCCTGCACCGCACATTATGACCGGTGCTGAGGTTTGTGCTCAGGTAGCCGCTCTCCAGGTCAACGAACAAGGTGGTTTTGTAGGATATGGTCAGGATCATAACTGGACTCATAAGTCTGAACTGTGGAGGCTCGCCTATATGCCAGACATTCTTCTTCCTCATAACATTGATTTGATGCACACCGAGAAGAATAATGCCGAGGCTCTTTTTTGAACACTCATGGACATTGCTGATAAGACTAAAGACAATGTTAAGGCCCGAGTGGATCAAGCAACGTTGTGTGATAGACCAAAGATGAACATGGTGCCTCCCACAACCGGCAAGAATTGGAAGAAGCCCAAGGCTGATTATGTTTTGACGAGGGCCCAAAGGAGGGAAGTACTCCAATGGTTCCAGACATTAATGTTCCCTGATGGATATGCGGCCAATTGGAGGAGAGGAGTTAACTTTGCCACCATGCGAGTCAATGGGCTCAAGAGTCATGAATATCACATATGGCTTGAGCGCCTTCTACCGGTCATGGTCCGAGGCTATGTCCCCGACCGTGTATGGGTTGTGCTGCCAGAGTTGAGCTTTTTCTTCCGCCAGCTCTGTGCCAAGAAGATATCTCGAACAGTGATAACCGAGATGGAAAGGCTGGCACCTGTCTTGATCTGTAAGATGGAGAAGATTTTTCCACCCGGTTTCATGAATCCGATGCAGCATATGATTTTGCACCTCCCGTACGAGGCACGAATGGGTGGGCCTGCGCAAGCACGTTGGTGCTACGCAATCGAGAGATGTCAAAAGACTCTACGCAGCAAATGTAAAAACAAATGCAAAATTGAAGCTTCCATTGCAGAGGCTTTCATTCTGGAGGAGGTGTCAAATTTCACAACAAAGTACTATTCTAACAACCTTCCTAGCGTGCATAACCCCCCTCCTCGTTACAATGTTGGCTGCAATGAATCGAATCTGAGCATATTCCGAGGGCAACTAGGCAGTGCTAGTGGCGAGACCAACAAGACTCTGGACATTTCAGAGTGGCGCAAGATCATGCTGTATATCTTGACCAACCTCTCCGAAGTAGAGGTGTACATGTCGTAAGTTCTCAACCTTGTTTTCCACACTTCAACTATTCTGTATCCAACACCCTTGTCTGTTGTTGCTACAGAGAATTTCATCATCAATATTGGCGTCGATCAAGGTAAGCAACCCCACAGGAATACGATAAGCTTCTCAGGGAAGGTGCGGGACCTGGAATGCCTGATTTCATTTCTTGGTTCAAAAACAAGGTACCGTCATATTCCTTTGTTGTACATGCCTCATGCGTAACGGATCTGACAACGATGTACATTTCCTACTTGATCCTACACAGGGACAATCCGATGGTTCTATGAGTGCCGAGTTGAGACAGGTTGCCAATGGCTTTGACTACTGGGTCAGGTCATTTTCCGGTTATGATGTTAATGGATATCGATTTCACACAACAAGACACGAGCGTAGTCGGCCCAATCGAAGAACAACTAATAGCGGAGTGTTTACGCCGGGCTCTAATGGCGTCGACTATTATGGCAGAATCGAGGAAATTTACGAATTGGGGTTTCGTGGTAGCACTCCTTTTAATCCTGTCGTATTCAAGTGCCAATGGTTTGATCCCGAACAAGTGAGACGAACACCGAATCTTGGCCTAGTCGAGGTCCGACAGTCTTCCGTCTATGCAGAAGATGATGTCTATATTGTTGCTCAACAGGCCACACAAGTTTATTTTCTCCAGTATCCTTGTCAGACGGACGAGCGTCTTTAGGGATGGGATGTTGTGTACAAGGTATCACCACATGGCAAACTACCAGTCCCAAACAATGATGATTACAATATTGACCCAAGCACATACGAGGGAGAATTTTTCCAAGAAGATGGGCTTGAAGGGAGTTTTGTCATAGACTTAGCCGAAGCGATCGGAATGGAAGTAGACAATGAAGATCTAGGTGAGGAAGACGATGGAGATGAGGTTGAAAATGTGATGGACTTACGATTACTTGAGCGATGGCAATTAAATGATGACAGTGATGACATTGCCCCTTTGGTGCACGGGCATGATGAAATTGATGCACGGGATAGTGATGATGAGTATTATGAGGAACAAAATCTTGATGATGATGATTATTTCTAATAAAGTATGTACGTTACTTTCTAATTATGTTTTAGATTTATATTTTAAAGTTACATCTTGCTATGTTATGTGTAGTTATGTTTTTTAGCCTGTTTCTAAGTATATCTTGCTTATTTGTTCTAATTTGTTCATTCTTTTTTATTTTCAGGTGACTGAACAAATATGGCGGGCGGCAAAGTGAGGAAGGTGTCGTCCGTGTACCAGAGGACGAGTGAGGAGGGGGAGGGGTCGGGTTCGGGGTCGGGGTCGGGCAGGAGGAGCTGGTGGAGTTTTAGGCGTCGAGAGCCGCGTCGAGAGCCTCCTCGAGAGTCGATGCCACAAATTCAGCTCTTCGACGAGGACGAGTACGTGGAGGAATAAGACACGGACTTTCGGCCTTATAGGCAGCCGGACTTGGAGGACGAGTCGGTGGAGGACGAGGAGGAGGAGGAGGAGGACGAGGAGGACGAGGAGGAGGAGGATGCTAGGGACGTGGAGGGTGAGGAGGTGGAGGGGAAGTACGAGCCGGAGGAGGAGGAGGACGAGGAGGACGACGAAGGTGCAGAGGACGTGCCGAAAGTTTGGTTGCGAGGCCCGTCGACCCTCCCTCTCCGGCCACCTCCACACCTACGCCCAGTGATTAGACCCGCTGGACAAAAGTCAGTGCTTTTGACGTGACCCTTAATTTCCCTATGATTAGTTGCGATCTCAATAGAAACTAATATTGTATTGTAATTATTTTCAGGGGTTGGGACCTGGTGGGCGGTGGAAACCACTCACGCCTTGTCAATGGCATACTCGGCCTCTTGTGCAAGGAGCACTTCCCCGGCATGGTCCAGCATGCCGGAAAGTACGAGCCGGCTTTTCACTTTGAGCACTACTACTCCGCGCCGGACCAGCGGGACACCCTGGGCCGAACGTACAACAACAAGGCGGAGCGGGTGAAGGCCGAGTTGTGGGTAAGTCTTTCTGGCACTACATTACTGAATTCATCTCATTTTAAATACTGACATAATAATTGATGTGTGTATATGCAGGATTTCTACAGGTGCGAGGCGGGAACTGAGGTGAGGGCGGAGCGTAACGCCCACCGAGCCTGCCAGAAGCTCCTGCACGACATTCACTACGAGGCGCGCCTCCAGGCTATCGTGCACTATCACGCCCACTACGAACATCGAAAGGTCACCAAGAGGCAAGCCGTAACAATGACGTTGGAGAGGGAGGATTTCCTCAAGGTAACTAACTAACATCAAAACTTTTATTTTCTGAGAATAAACATGCTTCATTGGATCTTCTACCTTAATTGCATTGAATTGCAGGTGCCTCCTAGTTGGTGTAATAATCACACAGAGGCCTGGGAGAAGATGGTGGACAAGTGGTGCTCTCCCGAGTGGCAGGAGAGGCACAATATTCACCGGGACAGGCGTTTGAAGATGGCAGGACCATCGCACCACCAGGGCAGCCGAGACCTCACGGGATACGCGAAGGCATGGGTAAGCGGCTTTAATTGTTTATTCTGATGCAAGACATTATGAAAACATTCTAACCGCTTTGTTCTCTTTTTATGCAATCGGCAGCACATGGCAACCGGGACTGCCCTCAGTTCAAGGCGTGGTGCTTAGCTCATATGGGTAAGGCAACGGACGACATCGACTACAGCGAGGACACTCCCGACTCGGCGTTCACCAACCCCACCATCCCTCCGAGGGTCAGTTCGTACACGTCTAGGTCAAGGGAGGTACATGGGCCAGACTACGCTCCAAGCACCCAGAACTTTGATGGGCGAGTCGTCATGGAGGTGGGCGGAGGGAAGAAGCATGGGCGGTACTGGATGGGTGACAGCGTCATGGACTCGACCACGACGCCAAGACTCCCCGAGATTTGGCAAAGGGCACCGAGCGGAAGCGACACAATCCGCCCACGCATGACACAGGAGCAGCTGCAGATATCGTCTCTACAGGTTATTTCTTTTTTACTTTGTTTTCTATTGCTTTTGATGTACGATTGCTTCGCATTCTAACATATATATTTTGAATGTATTGCAGTCCCAGCTCGCCCAAGAGAGGACCGAACGGGAGAGCCTACAGGCCAACTTGACCCATATGTACGCCTGGATGCAGAGCGTGGGCACTCAAGTGTCCGTCCCTCCCCCACAGCTTCAGTTTCAGCCACCGCCTCGGCAATCGACCCCTGTGAGTATAAAAACTTTTGGTTTGTAAGTTCATTGGTTAAATCTTGTCTCACGTGAAAACATTTCTCCTTTCTGCAGGGTCTCTCGGCGGGATCAAATGATCCCGCTGGAATGGTCAACATGTCGCCTGGTGTGTCGCCTGCGCCTCGTGTGTCGGACTGGTCGCCTTGGGGAACTTAGCAGGACGGACAGGGCTCACAGGATCGCGACCTCTACAACCCCTCCCAAGCACACAACCCGTGGGAATGGCGGCACCACCATTAGGTAGTTGACGGACGTTGGAGTTTGAACTATCTGTGGTTAAACTTGTGGTTGAACTTGAATGTTATGTGCATGGACTTGTGGTATAACTTGTTGTTGAACTTCTGGTTAAACTTGTGGTTGAAACAGTATGTTATGTGCATGAAGTGTTTGTGTATTGGTTATATTACTTGCCTGTGATGTATTTGAGATGTATGCGTGATATATTTCAGTTGTTGGGCACCATATATGAGCAAATAAAAAATAAAAAAGGCCTCAGCCCAGGAGTTTGCCGAGAGCATGGGGCCAGGCTCTCGGCAAAGGTGCCATTTTTTGCCGTGAGCACAGGGCCAAGCTCTCGGTAAAACTACCATTTTTTGCCGTGAGCACGGGGCTAGGCTCTCGGCAAAGCCATGTGCAGAGGCCCCGCGCCTGCTTCTCCCGGTGTGGGCCCCATGGGCTCTTTGCCGAGAGCCTGGCACGTGACTCTCGGCAAACCTTGAGTTCTTTGCCGAGAGCCTGGCACGTGGCTCTCGGCAAACCCAGCTGCGGTCCCCACAGAGACGGCGCAACGCCGTCTCGCCGGCGTTAGGGCCAGGTCTTTGCCGAGAGGCTACATGCTCTCGGCAAATACCTCCGGTGCACACGGCAAAGGCTTTGCCGTGATCCCGACAGAAAGCTCTCGGCAAAGGGAGCTTCGCCGAGAAAAACTTTGCCGAGTCAGCTTTGTCGAGAGCCGGCTCTCGGCAAAGCCTTTGCCGAGAGGATGATCCTCTTTGCCGAGAGTGCCAGGCTCACGGCAAAGAGGCTGGATCCGGTAGTGCGGGTAAAAAGAGAAGGGTGTGGCGTCGCTTTTACTTCGTCTATCTTCTTCAAAGCTAGCTATCCTCGCGAATCGGCCGGGCTTGGTGTCGTCGTCGTTCTCGCTAGGTGCCGTGCCGTGCGTGAAACACACTAGCTAGCTAGCTATTCATCACCGAGCGCATGCATGCATGGTTGCTGGCCGGGGAATGCCTGTCATGCATGGGCCTCCCATGGCCGGCGTGAAGCTGCCCATGCCATTGCCACGGCGGACGGACGGACCACGCTAAGGAGGAGATTGCCAGACGTGTCGTGCGGCTACTGTTTCGTCGGTACGCGCAGCGTACGACCATCGCACCGTGGATCGACAGTTAGCCAGGCGCGCAAACAAGGTTGCGAGTCCGTCCGCGTCCGATGGGCGACGCCTAAGTTTGGGCCGGTTTGCTCGATGACGCGACGCGCGGCCCACCGGTGTGTGGTACAGCCTGTACGACCGTACGAAAGTGGCGGCATGGCGATCGGGTACACGTACGTGGCCAGTGACCTGAATACTCCTGATTGCTCCCAGCTCCATGCGTTGGCGATGCGGCCATCAGGCCGAGGGATGGGGAGTGATGGAAGTGCATGCCCCCGCCCCCCCGCACACTGATTAGCTAGGGCGGGCGCGCGCACGGTGAGATTATGGGCTCTCGTTATCTTGTTGATGGTATAGATAACACGAAGGGGACGTGTGAACTGTGTACGTGCACATGCCGGAGCCGGGCTGCGGCGGCGTGGCGTGCATGGGCTTCACCTTGCTCTGTTGAGCTAAGATCAGGCCAGCACAATCAGTCAGTCTGTCTACCTCTGTCTTCTGCTCTCCCCTACTTTTCCTCACTTGCTTATGTCTGCCAGTCTGTGGTAGCAAAAGTATATTTTGTATGGTTTTTTTATTTTACTTAAACTTGATTTTTTAGAGAGAGAGGACGATAAGTGTGGCCCCGATGAGCCCAAACCGCAACGTTTGGCCCAAGTTTTGCAAGGCGACCGTTCGTTTTTGTTGAGAAAGAAAGGCGGCAGGCAGCTAAGCAGTGGGCCCAATGGCCCGGCCCATTCTACGTTCACCTCTGTAACGGGCTCAACTAGGACAAAAGCAAATCTTACTTACTAGCAAGCCCATGTAAACGAGAGCCTCGGCCAGATTTCCAGAACTTTGACAGCAAGCCGCCTCTTCGTCGTCCTCCCCGACCGGCCGCTCCCCCTCCCAAGTCCCAATCCTCCGATTTCGCCATGGACAACACCGCCCCGAACCCTTCCGCCGCGGCTGCCGCTGCGGCAGGGAACGGAGTCCAAGTGCAAGGTGCTGGCGGGGAGCGGCCCGAGGACGCGTCGAAGCAGAACCTGGCGCAGGTGACAAGCTCGATCCAGAAGACGCTGGGCCTGCTCCACCAGCTCAACCTCACCGTCTCCTCCTTTAACTCCGCATCCCAGCTCCCGCTCCTCCAGCGCCTGTGAGTTGCGCGAGATCACACCGTCCCACTTCGTCCTGTGGCTTTCCGCTGCGCCGCGCCCTTCTGTGTGGATGAAATTCTTAGGGTTTGCGTCGCTGTTGACTGTTGACTGTGCGCCGTGGCTCAGGAATGCGCTCGTCGCGGAGCTCGACACGATGCAGAAGCTCGCCGAGGGGTGTGACATCCAGGTGCCCATGGAGGTCGTCAAGTGAGCTCCTTGATTTCATATCTTCACCCACCTTCCGACCTGCTCTTGACTCGTACTATGGTTCTAACTGGATTTTGTTCTGTTAGTTTGATCGACGATGGGAAGAATCCCGACGAGTTTACAAGGGACGTGCTCAACAGCTGCATCGCCAAGAACCAGATTACCAAGGGCAAGACTGATGCTTTCAAGGTATGGATGCATTGTATATCCTGTCATCTTTGCAGAGATTGGTTAGCGCAGACACGCATGCAAGTTTTTCAGCTACTTGGTATAATTAGGATGATATATAGACATTGACATGCGACATATGCAATCGTGCACTGGGAATTATAGATACACATCGGGTAATCTTGCTGCTCGACTTTCACATTACATCATGATTCTGTGTCTTGGTATCGTTTCGCCGCAAGCTTATTACTTTTTTTGTAGAAGGAAGATTAGACCAAACCGTATCATGGTTTGTTGTAATGTGCATAACTAGAAATGCCAAGTTTTTCCTGGTTGTGGAATCAAGTTTATGTTGCTTACTTACGTGCACCTGTCTTAGATTTAAGCAGGACAAGGCCTTCTTCATCTTATTCGTAGATTGAAATTAGGAATACCTGTTTTGCACTTCTGAAATTTGTTATTGTTTACAGTCTTTCATCTGCCTTCCCTCAAAAGAAGAAAGAATCCTGTTAATTTTTAAGAGCTGTTATCGCTTTATATAATCTTCTCTATGGTGAAATATGCACCAAAGTTTTCTGTAGTGCTACACATGCAGATAGGTAGCACCGTGTTGGGATAGTCAAGGGATAATAACTGCAAGGTCATGGTTTGTTTATCGTTATTAGTGTCAACAACAGTTATAAATTGATGTAGAACTTCTCGTTCTCGGTGATCAAATGGGCGTTGTTTTATGTGAATACTGCATTATCTTTAGTATATTCACAATTTATACTGCATCTTATCAAAACAACATGAATTTGCTTCATTGTTGGTTTATTTCAGAGCCTACGGAAGCATCTTCTTGAGGAGCTTGAACAAGCTTTCCCCGAGGATGTAGAGCACTACAGGGAGATACGTGCTACTTCTGCTGCCGTAAGTGGAAACATGACTGTCCTTATCTGATACTCATATGGCGTCCAAGCGAATATTTACTTTACTTATAGTTGAGAAATGGAGTCAAATAATAAGATTTTAGTCCATTAACAAAATGACATTTCTAGTTTAATTTAGGGAGGAGATGAATGATATACACCTTTAACTATATGCTACCTATTTAAAAGCTACATATATTTAGTGTTTAAGTTAATTGATGCCAAACTTTTCTTTATATTTAACTTCTATTTTGTAGTTTTCTATGTTCCATTTGTTCCCTTTGAGGCCAAATGTTTGTTAGCATGGATTTGCTGTAGGCTAGGTGAAACTTGGATCTTATTAAGGGCTAGTTGTTTGCTTAGGCAGGCTAGGGACTGTAGAGGGATGGATATTCCTACTGTCTAGAGTCTAGACACACCAACTATGAGGACTACTGGACTAGGTGGTCACGTTAAAACAGTGCTGTTACTGTTAGATATTCAAGTGAAAATAAATGCCATAACTAATTTTGAACTGTACTTCGTAAAGCTTTTAAGATTAGGTCATCTGGTAACACTATGTGCCAGACTTGATTTTTCTTTCTGTATCCTATTTCTAACGAGCTGCCTGTCCCGATAGAGCTTTTTCTTTATCCTGAAATGTTCATAAACTCCTAATTGGCCGGACCAGGTGGTATATATATAGGGCTGTTTTTCATGAAGCAGCAGGAACTGATCTACATATGACCCTCTATTTGTTTTCAATCATTTAGCAATTGGTACCGTAAAAAGGTGAAAAGAGATTGGTTTCTGTGAGAAGTATGTAGGTTTCAGAAAATCCCACTGCTTGCTGGGGTTCCCAGAGACCATATTTTGGTTTGACTCTTCTCAATCATTGGTAGTGGTAACATGTCAAATGTGCCTTGGTTGTTGCTGTGGGTAAGAATAAGTCATCACTTGTATATTGATACATTAACTTTTAATTTCCCATTTTTTTGCAGGAGGCAAAGCGATTGGCTCAGTCCCAGGGCACTTTACCTAATGGAGATGTCAAAGTGAAAGCTGAGCATTAATTGAAGGATACAGCTATGGAGAGCAAGTTTGTTATCTCTTGCTTAGTTTGGGGATGGTTTTGTTAACCAGAAACATGCATCTCTTTCTATGTACTCTGCCTTCATATGTTGATCTGTGAATCTGTATTTTGTACATATTGTCGTAACATATGTGTCTCAATATATTCAACATACGTAACTGAAATTAATTATCTGATGCTGCATTAGTGCATTGACATAGCTAGTTCATTAGGTAATCCGCTAGCCGAAGAAAATGTGAAACAGAATAGTGTACGCAAGTAGCTATGTTTTGCCCTATTTTGGTTTCTCTTAAGGTTTTTAAGCACAAGCACCATCTTGGGTTGTGGTGTGCCGCAAACTTCCTTTGTGTTATGATATAATGATGTGATTCACGATAAACTAATGTACTCCATTCACATGCTAATTCAGTTGGCGTCTGCCCCTTGATTCATTCCATTATGTAGTTTATGATCGATTTCCTTTTGGTGATTGTTTGAATATCTCCTGAATAATGTTACAGTAAAATGGTTGGCACTATCCTTGGATAGGTAGTTGATTTCTGTTTTGGAGGTTTCCTTCTTTTGGTCAACTTGGGTTGCATACTGTATCACTGCTGCTTACTGTTCATAACTTATCATCTTCGTTACTCTTCAGCATATCACCAAAACAAAAATGTAAGCTAGATGATACCATGGTAAGCTGCCATTGAATGACTTAAGAAACTTGGGAGGGAAAAATATTATGATATTGTGACTACGAGGCTGATACAACATTTGCAAAATTATAATAGTCACTGGCTTGGCTGATGAAGTAAGCTTGATATTGACATCTGCACCGAATATATATAATCTATATATAAACTTATCAAAGATGCAGGAGATCTTCAAGACGTATGAATGACTAGTGAGCAACCCTATGACCTGGCCATAGGTTTGTTTTGAAAGATATTCAAAGTACATATGAATATGCATATATGGGATCATTTTTTTTTCTTTCTACTACTCTGACTTGATTGTTCCGAACTCCAAGGTGCTGGAGCTTTTGACTAATGAACAATTTCTGGGTGATAAAACTTTAGGGCCAATGTCAGAATCAGTAACTATTAATCACTAACCAAGTTTAAGATGTCACTATTTCCAGTTTTAAATGAGGAAATTTTGTAGCTACTGCCTTTCTAAGTTGTTGCGTAATATTACCTGGAATGCAAACAATTTCTGGATTACTGTACATAGTTCTGCGTCGCTGTACAATGTGCTCATTTCCTGTGTGCCCTGTAACCTGTTTGGCATCTACACATTGATATTTCCAATTGACCCTTCATGGGTGAGTCAAACTAATTACGTGTTTAAGACTCCGATGGGAATGTATCGAGCATCTTCTGACCAACAATCCATCTTCTATACATGGCAGCTGTACCAAGGTATCATACTACGCCACTGAGTAAGTGATAAGGCAGCCACGTGTACATCCTATGACGCCAGAAATCTTTCGCTCGTTCTAACAGGCTGTGTAAGTGGCTCCATTTGTCGCTGGATTAGGAATTTGCTACCACTAATCTGTTTAGATTATTTCCCCTGGCCACCTCCTGGCCTTTCCCTCCTCCGATGGGGCCTTTGCCTTTGACAGGGACGCGTTGCTTACAATACGTGGGTCATGAGTTGTCACGTTGAGTGGAACCCATATCGGTTAGATGGAAGCAACGCTAACCACCTTCACGATAACACGACAAAGCGCCTGTGATATTCTGGAGCCACGGGTGATCGCCTTCACACTCCCCCTCCATTTTTTTTAATGTAGAAGACCCTAGCCAAGTTTCTTTTAGACTGAAATTCTTCTAGGTCCATGGGCAGTGCCATACTGCCATCACAAACAAAGCTTGCCTTATGGTATCTAGGATTCTATATCGTCACAGTGTGCCACAGTGACATGTCATTATATGCCGAGGGCCCCGGACGGCAGCAACTGAGGGCGAGAGAGAAAGAGACCTCGCCGAATAAACAGCTTGAATCCGACGGGTGGCGTATGTATCCGAACAAATAGTGGGTGATTTGGTCTTATGTTAATTACTGGGGTGACTTGCGTTTCTCGTGTCGCGAAAGCGAAAATCGGGATCAGTAAACCCCGGGTTAACAAACAAAATGTGTGCTTTCACCATGGTTTCTTTATACCTCGTTTTTACCACGTTTGTGTTGGTCGCTGTCAGGATAGAAACCAGCTACAGTGGAGTGAAACTCTAGCTAGTAGTCTATTCCCTTCGTAAGTGCCTATATAGGATAAGCGTTCGTAGAAACTAGAACTCGGATAAGCCAACAAGGATCAAAGGTCTCGGCGTCCACCATCATGTCATGAATTGACTTCCGTTTGCTATGGCTTCGCGTGGCGATTTCAGTCCTAAAAGTGGTTTGATGATCCAACATGAAGCTGGTAGAGTCATGCATCAGCCGCATGCATGATCTACTCAAAACATCACGCTTATTCAAGTACAGTCACACAAGCCCCCATAAAGATTGTCGTACGAGGATGAGCGCATGTTCCCGTTGATCGTTTCTTCGAAACAGAAGATGAAGTGATCTGAATTCCACACAACGACAAATTACATAATTAACACTAGTAATATCATCTCTATAATTTCACCAATAATATCATCTACCAAAGTTTTTTTTAATAAAAATCACCTACTCTTCTCTGCAGGGGGAGTATACGCTATGCTACGGTTCCTGCAACACTCCTAAATCTGAAGTGAACCTCATCTAGCTGTTTTTTTTTTCCCTTTCAAGAACAGCTACTACGGCCACTCACATTAAACTCTTCACATTTCGTTCCTTCCAGTTGTACTTATACCTTCGTTTGTACTAGTCGTTAACTGGAGTGCGATCCAGACTAAACTCACTAAACAACACCAGAGATCTCGCATCAAATATATAATATTAAAATATGCATTTCGGCTTGACCTAAACAACGCGCCTTATCATCTGCATAAAAGTATAGCTGCATGCATGTTACCTGTGTGATCTGTGCCACCCTGTACGCTCCCGTACTGTACTGAGCCTTGCTGTTCGATTCCCTCCCCCTCTCTCGTGCTCGATTTAAGAATCTCAATCCACGTCGGCGTACGTCTTTTTTGCAGCCTGTACTTTCATGTTCATGTTCTCTCTACTCTACTGGCTGTTCCTCAGCTATATATCTTTGGGAGAAATTAAAGAAACAACGGAATAAAGAAAGAAAGAAAGAAAGAAAGAAAGAAAGAAAGAAAGAAAGAAAGAAAGAAAGAAAGCAGCCATTGAACATGGCAAATCATGAACTAGCTCCCATGTGACCTTCTCTATAGGTTGGTTTTGATCTTCCTCTACATGTTCCTGGATTACATGATCTGGTGGTAGCGACAACAGCGAAAAAGAGAAGAAGAAAAAAATTCGTTTGCATGATGACGAGGAGGAGAAAGAAATACTGCCTGGACCGAACTGGACTTTAATTTGATCTACTGACGAAGCTATGTACACCGTCGCTCTGGGCTGCTGATCATCTCTCTGCGAACTCGAATTCGTCCTTACGTGCTCGATCTGTCCCGAGTGATCCACTTGTGATTGTTGCATGATCTGGTAGCGATCGAGTAGTAGGTACGGTGCTCACTCACTGAGGGACTCGAATTCCCACCATTGCGAGCTGCTGCAGGTCTGCTCCGTCGACGACGGCCAGCAGCTGGAGTGGAACTGGAACGGCTGGTGCTCCGGCGGGCCCGACGACGTGAACCCGGCGGCCGGCTGTTGCGGCGATGGCCGGAAGAGCCCCCCGGCGTCGTCCTCCGTGAAGTGCGCGAACTTGCCGCCGACGTC
Organism: Digitaria exilis; assembly: GCA_015342445.1. Classification (NCBI taxonomy): domain Eukaryota; kingdom Viridiplantae; phylum Streptophyta; class Magnoliopsida; order Poales; family Poaceae; genus Digitaria; species Digitaria exilis. The sequence continues at coordinate 2,488,764 of JACEFO010000718.1, read as the reverse complement.
GGCTCCCTCGGATGAGTAGAGCCCCGCCCCAGCGTCCGCGAACTCTTCCTTCATGCCGCCGACGCCAGAACGCACGTCTTCCCCGGCGCCGGCTCCGGCATTGCCGCTGTACTTCCCCCGTGGCTCCTGCAGCATCTCGGCTAGCTTCTCCAGCTGCAACCGTGAACCGATCGATCGTCATGACTTATGAGCAATGGATGGCATGGAACGACGAACAAGAACTTATAATCTAGAAGTGCCGCGATCGTTCGACAAAGACGAATATAATCGATGCTCGAACGAGAGGATGGAAGGCAAGAGAAGAGGAGACGAACCTGCTTGAGGAGGGCGTGCTTCTCTTTCTTGAGCGACTCGTAGCTGCAGAGGAGGGAGTCGTAGTCGTCGCGGAGGGCCGAGTACTCGCGCTCGAGCTGCTTGGACTTCCAGCGCGCGCGCTTGTTCTGGAACCAGATGGCCACCTGGCGCGGCTGCAGGCCGAGCTCCCGCGCCAGCTGCAGCTTCTGGCGCGGCTCCAGCTTGGTCTGCGTCGCGAACATGGACTCGAGCGACTTGATCTGCTCCTCGCTGAAGCGCTTCTTGTTCTTGTCCAGCGCGCCGCCGCCGCCGCCCTTGCCTTTCCCTCCGCCGCCGCCCACCTCCATCATCCACTCCGGCCCGTCATCCTCGCAGTCCATGGCGCCAGGAGAGCCTCTCTCTGTGATGATCACGGTCTCGCTCTCCCTCAAGTAGAGGTAGAGGTAGAACAGGCAGCCTTCCGTCCCTGCTGGGGGAAGAGGAGGTGGAAGCTAAGCCGCGGATCGCAGGCGAGAAGCAAGCTGGCGAGCTGGGCGATCGACTAGTTTAATCGCCGTGACGGCAACGGCAGGGCCAATGGAGCGGGTGGCGTGCGCGCGCGGCCTGTCCCTCTCTCCCCCCGCGTCCCTGTAGCTCGTCGCTGTCGCGGGCCGGGCAGGGGGGCACAGAATTCGCTCCCGATCCCTATCCCTCTCTCCCTTCTCGCTCTCCAGCCAGAGCCAGCGTCCGGAGCCAGCGCCAGCGCGCGCGGGGGGGTAGGAGAGAGAGACCCTGGAAGCCGGTGGCGGCCGCGTATATATCGGCGTCCGTGCCGCGATTTTCTTCCCCTTTTACCAGCGCGGGCCCGGGGGAGGCAGCGGTTGTTGGCGGCTTGGCGCGCGGTGGAGAGCTTGTTACGGCTCCGTGCCAGCCACCTTGGCAGTGGCGCGAGGTGGACTGGACTGGACACCGGAGGGAGACTAGTACGCGCGCCGCGCGGACGGGACGCGCGAGGGATAACGTTAACAAATTCCCCCGCGTGGCGTCGCGTTCCACCGCGCCGTTGCGTTGCGTTGCGTGCGCGCGTAGCCGGTTGGTTGGTTGGGAAAATGGGCAGGGGGTGGCGGGGTGCTCGGGTGAGGGGACGTGTCGGACGGGCAGTGGCGTCGGTCTCGGCGTCGCCGTGACAGCCTAGCTAGCTTAGCTATCCCCTGCCGTGCCGCCTAGCCGACGAGCCCCTCCCGCGGCGGCGGCGGCTGGTGGTGGCTGGCGTCGCACGTCGTGAGCTTGCGTGTAGTATATGTGACTGCGGATACCGGCGGGGTATGCGGCGGCGGTTAACGTCTTAACGACGACGCGGTCAGAGCGCGGTGCCGTCGCTATACGCTGGTTTTTCTGGCCGGGCACGGCGAGAGCGGCGCCGCGCGATGCGATCGCGGCGAGCGTGGCGTGCTCGATCGCGCACGCTACCGCGGAGGCGCCTCGCCCACCGCGGGGCGGGTGGCTGATAGGGGCTCGTTCGGTCGTTCGGCGGGCGGGCGGGCGCCGCTGTTTCGTGCGCCGAAACCGAACCGGAGCACACGTTTCTTTCGCGCGCGCGCGTACATTTTGGACCCGCCGGCTCCAGGAGAACCATGCATACGGACGCGGTGCACATCACCGTTACGCACAGTACGATACGTGGTGGCGCCTGCAGCCACAACGAGCGCCCCCACCATGAGTCACGAGCTCACGTGTCGCGAACGCACGCCTGATGCGCGCAAAACGTCGGAACAACACCTGTACGTGCCGGCCGGAACGAAGAAGCTGACAGGCGAGGGTAGGAGACGCAGATGGTGCGGCTTGACTGGGGAGACAAAGGCCAGCGGCGCTATCGGTCTCCTGCACATGTCACCCAGGTGTCCCCGCTTTCCCGGGCGCCGCTGGCGAGCTTCGTTTGGCCGGTGTGATCGCTCGGCGGAAAAGCTTGACGCGCTCCCTGCCCGGCTGGCGCTTTTCAGTCCACTAACCCGCCTAAACTACTGCCCATGGTCTTGGCTGATGATGCCTTTCCGGTTGCTATCTTATCAGCCCTCACAATTTCGTGCATTGATAAGTTACCCTGTCGTTGACTGACAAAGCCCGAATGCGTAGGAAATTCCATTCAGGTGCAACGTCAGATCAGACGTGCTACGCTATGCAGTAGTACACCACTTGATGTTCTCTGTTCACGATCGTGGAGTCTGAATTTTCTTTTCCTGCCGTTCTGGCGCAACGCCTCCTTTAATGCCGGGGTTTACATGTCCTAAATATAGCTTAGGATGTACGTTTGAACATGGCTTTAATTATGCGATAGGTTAGATCGAGGCGAATTCCGTTTGAATAGGGATCCGTACCTGCTTATCCAAACCCGTCGCGCTCGTCTCCGTCGGGCAAAGCAGATAAAAAGCACGGTCCGGAGCCGATCGAGGCGAACAAGAACCTACCCGGCATTAATGCCGCCACGACGGTGGCGCTGTTCATGGACCCTCACCGCAACAGCAGCGCCCCCGCTCGATCGATCGCCATCGGCGCGCTGCGGGCGGGTGACTGATACCACGCGCGGCATGGAGGCTGGCTGGGCCGCTGGGCACGGCGCGGCGCGCGCGAACGAGCGGCGAGGAATCGGCCAGCAGCACGCGGCTCGCTCGATCGGCATGGCCTCCCGGGGCCCGGCTCTGTCTGTGCATGGGTGGATGGATGGATCGACGCCGAGGCTCCGCAGGCCGATCGAGCTCGCGAGCTAGCTAGCGAGGGGGCGGAATCGAGTATGGACAAGGGGGCCACCGGGGCGTACACGTACGCGCATCGCGCATCGCGTCACCCGTCGGCGTCAACAGTGCCCGGATTTGTCCCTCCGCTGGCCCCCGCGCCTTTCTTTCCGCTCCACCCACCTCCAGTCTCCCTGCCTGCACGATTGGCCGCCCAGCTCGCCACCCATGCCGCGCCGCGGCTGGCATGTGGTGGTGTAGCCGCCGCATGCAGTGTGCCCCCGGCTGCCCGGAGTTGCGTGTGAGGTTGCGCTACGCTACGCCGCCGGCGGCATCAAGCTTTGCGTACCTACTGCATCCCATCGCTTGGTGCCTCTTCATACGTGTCGATGGGAGTGGGCCTGGCTGTCCATGCTGCTCGCTCGCCGCAGGAGAGCTGTAGCTAGTCGACGAATATCCGGTCCCGGTGCGGTGATCTGACCGGCTTCTTCACTGAACGGTACTGTATGGCTTGCTCGACATGTACTACTACGTCAGTACGTCACACATGCCGCCATGGCTTGTAACTGCGACCAGTTTGTGTGTTTTGCGCGGTGAAATCCTTCTGCTGCTAGATGCATGGTGGCGAGTGCGTGTAGGGACGAGGTTGTTTTGTTTTGTTCGCGGGGGGGGGGGGGGGGGGGCGGACGGACGTCGTGGTCGTTCGGACAGGCGCGGATGGTTTCTTCGACCAGGACAAGGCCCGGGGATGAACAGCAACAGTCAACACGGGCTCCGCTCCGCACAGGCGGATCGAAGGAGACAATCGGTGACTGCCTGGTTGACTCGTCCGCGATCTCATCTCTCGACAGCCGAGAACAACGTTAAGACTCCGGAGAGATCGAGGATCATCATCATGCATGGCGAATGACAAAGGTCACAGTGTGATGCCTGCACCTTCGAAATAATCTGGATCTATGGCTAACGCTGACCGGCCTAGGATACGTGGTTCGCCGAAACTGAAGACTCTAGCAAAGTGTCAAGATCAATGACAGGCATGGAGCCTTTTCTTTGCTTTGCTCCGCCTCCGAGTAGTAAAGCTTAGCTACGAACAAGATAAGGAGGAAGGAGCTAGTTCAGTAGTACTGCTCGTACGAACCCAAGTGTTTCTGGTAGCTCGGTCGTCGTGATCAGACACTGTTCATCGACGTAGGATCCGTTACCTGATGGCAACCGGATAGAGGGATATAGATTGAAGAACAAGGCACCATTTCGAGAGAAGCACTGTCCAAAAGAAGGCGTGAAGGAATCTGTAGCTCTTTCCTGCAGAAAATTTGAGAAGAAACTTGTTTCAGTGCGTATAGGAGGGAGTGTGACTGGACTGAACCAAGGCCAACACATGCTAGTACGCGCAAAAAATACCCAGATCCAGAGCATTAGTTTTTTTTTATAAAAAAAAATATATTAACAACGCCCAGGATTTATGACATAAACGGGCCAAAGTTGGGCCGCACACGCATACGGGCTGTTGCCATGGGCCTTAGGCTGACTGGTGGGTTGCGTGCGACTCAACAATGGCACGTACGATTAGCCATCTGGGTTCTCGGGTACGGTTACGGTAGCGTCGGCGATGATGGCTGTTCGGAACCACAACCTCCTCCTTGCTGCCATTGCCAGCTTAGCTACACCTGGTATCCAGGTGAGTTAATTACCCAACTTCTTCTAAAAAATACTATTTATGTAACTTTTATCTATTTATCCTATTCATCCCACTCACTGAACATGTTTCTCAGCATGATCGTGTTTTTTTTATCTACAGTGTTTTTTCCCCTAAACTAAACTCACCCCAAACTCACGGGCGTCGGTTGCCGCAGGCCGCAGCAGGGAACCCGAGCGCGGCAGTACGCGGTTGTGTTAAGTACTTTTTAGTTCCTATTCATCCCCCTCACATAACACGATTCCTAAAAAATTTATTTTTCACCTTTTCTATTCATCCCCCTCACATAACACGCTTCCTAGAAAAAAAAATACCTTTTTCCCTCGTTTGCTGAACACAGCCAGCCCAGAGCAGGTATTTTTTAGTTCCTATTCATTTTCCTCACATAACGCGTTTATCAGAAAATTCTTTTTTCACCTCTCCTATTGTCCCCTCATATAGCATCTCAATAAAAAATACCTTTTCTCTTTCATATCTGAACACAACCATAACCGTGTGATCCCGTAGTAGGTTAGCGGCGCGGACGCAGGCACCAGGCGGGACCAATCTGCTGAGGCGAGCCTAGCTAGCAGGCTAGAACACACGACACATGTGCCTGGGACAGCCGGTGGCCGCCGCCGCGACGCCTTTTCGGTTGCGCCTCGGACACCTTTTCTCTGGAAAGGTGCTAGTGGAAGTAAAAAAAATTTTTCGAGATGAATAGTACAGTGAGAAACGTGTTTTGTGAATAAAATGAATAGAAAAAACTTGTTGGAAAAATAGTTTTCCATGAATCTGAACACAACGTGGTCCACCACGCTTGACGCGGATTGGGTGGTGTGCCAGCCTCGCGCACAGACGCACTGTACTGTAATCTCGAGTGTGACGCAAAAAAATAGTTGATTTGCCAAGGAAATGAGATAGTATACGACGTGTTTTGATCTCGACGGGCCACTCAAACGAATGGTATCGGTGGGTGATATCACCACTCAAAGGTCAGACCGGTAAACCAGGCTGGAATGTCGGGTTGTCACAGGCTCACGGCTGGCTTCCTTCGTTGATCAGATCAGGAATTCAGGATCAGTCTTGTGCACCTTGCGACCCAAACAAAATCTGCTCTGCGCAACTCCAGAAACACAAACCGGAAACAAGAGCAGGGTAAGTTTTGGATGTCCCAGTGCCTGACGTGCCGGTAGGTGTAAACAGCCTCCTGGGTGATATTAGGGCAGCCTGACAAATTCACCCTCCTAACCTCGCGGTGGGTGTAAACAGCCCCCTGCCTGGGTGATATTAGGGCAGCCTGACAAATTCACCCTCCGAAGCTCGGCCAAGTATGACGTTGTGGCTAAGTAAACCAGAACATCGTCGGTGATCAAGGGGCACCCCATTAGATTAAGCTCCTCACAATGGAAAAATCCTATAGCCATATAAGAGTGCTGATGAAGCTATCGTTGATATCAACACGATTCAAGCTCAGCTTGATCAGATCACGGCAAAGCTGCAGATACACCGCAGAGCCATCTGAGATATCTGGGCAGTCGTCCAAGATGACTTCCTCCAGAGGTTGCAGGATGCTTCCAAACATCGTCCTAATATGCATGTCTGTGACATACTGACATGGCAGGACCTCAGTTCAATCTTTGACATCCTATTGTACCGTAGTGAACAGGTGCTGGAGATCCAATGACCCTAATCTCTGTAAGCTCGTTGCACACTATGTTGATCCATTACAAGAAAAGGTTCATAATTCTCCCACAGGCCACAGTGCTCCAGTCTGATCACCTTAAGCTCTGGACACGAACGGACCACAGCTTCAACAAGAGGGACGAGGGATTGGCATCATTACACCAAAATCACATGAATCCAGAACTAATGATTCAATTGTTTCCCAGAGCAAGGACATCACTTTCGTTATTACAGCTGCAGATGTAGAAAAGTGGAACCTGGCAAGTTTAATAGTCTTAAGCTTCATGGGATTCATGGCATCACCCACCAGCCACAACGTCATGGTCTGTCAACCCTCTGCAGTCATCAATCACCAAATGTCGTAGCACTCGGAAGTGAATTCCAGCAAAATTAAGCATGCTAGAGTCATGTAAACCTGGGCACTTCACCAGGATGAGAGTAGAGAGCTGGTGAAACAAGCAAAAGTGCCGATCGAGGGCTGAAGATTGTCTTTCACCACTCCAATGTGACTCTCCAGCCATCATGCCCTTGAGCTCAAGCTTGCCTAGATAAGGTTGGTTCGTAAGAAAGGACAAGATGGCATCTTCTCCAATTTGAGGACAGGTTCCCAGAGTAAGAGACTCAAATCTCTTGGCGTCCTGCATAAGGGCTCTTAGTGATGCCTCGGTGATGGACAAACTCCCTTCAACATGGAGGAACTTTAAGTTTCTGCATTGCTTAACAACCTGTGAAAAGGCCATCAGCACTGATTGAAGACTGTAACATAAAGAGATTTTTTAAAGCAGTGCAGTTTGAAGCAATGATCCATGCAGCTTTGTTCGTGAGAGAAGCAGTTGGCAAGACAAACCGACTTCAGGTTACGACATGCACTGGTTACAAAACCAATAGCACTATCAGTGAGCTGAGGAGCACCAGTAGAAACAGCCTCGCGTGGCCCATGACAAAGATCAAGATCATTCACCACATCCCTTGTTTGTATGCCAACAACAGCTGCCACAAGCTTGGCATCATCAACATCAGACAGATGCAAGCAATGGTGAGCAGCTTGATAAACACACAATGACACAAAAGGCCCCAAAAGTCTGGTCGCTGAGAGACCAATATGTCGGCCCATCTCCAACAGACAGAGGCGCATGATTGCCGATCTTCAGGGTTTTCCAAATGTCTGAGTATTTCTGCCATGCAAGGTTCAGGTAGGGTGTTTATTGAATCCTGCGGAAGACCTCTTGATTGATACATGGACGAATCAAGGCGTACCTTCTGACAAGATTGGTCAGCAGACTGCTTCATGTCTCTCACCCTACAAACAAATTAGATAAGATTTGGAGCCATGAACAAATGATGAACTGAGTTGGGGAAAATTCTATAAAATACTAACATATGTAAAGAGCATGCCGTCCACCAAGGCTGAACATCACTGACGAAGCCGAACAAGACTGAGTACACAGGCCACCCCATATGATTGGTTGATTACAACCTAAACTATGCAGAAATTAAAAAAGGCTAAACATTCATTTAAACCCCTTAAACATAGGACTTTATGTCCACTGGCATACTCACGGATCTTCAAATTGTTTCCCTCCTCCATGGAATCCGCCTTCTTCTGGAAATACGCCACTACGATCACAATGCAATCCACATTTTCCTTCCAAAACAAGAGTGTTCTCCCTTGCTCATCTGCTTGAACCAAAGAAGGAGTAAACTGGGATTGCACTTCTTCAGCACAATATAGCCTTTCCAGGTAGCCACGGTTGCTTGCAAGGATTGCCATCTCACCAGGATTTGCGCACTAACTGAATTTCCTCTCTTGATTAAATGAGAATCCAATATTTCTTCAGGAAAATCGTAACTTCCTTGGCTCCTCCAGTTCACAGCAGGGACATCAGCAAAGACAAGGGGAAAATCAGGAACACAGGATGCCTCTATTCAACTGAGACATAGGAAAGACCTGGTGACTGAGACTAGTGTCTGCAGTGGCGTAGCTAGGGGTATTCATAGGTATTCATGTGAGTACCCATGATTTTGTACAAAAGCTCTACTACAAATACATTTTCATTGTTAATATATGTATAAAGCAACAACACACACTATCCCAGCTAAGAAATTTCATTTTTCTAAAATGAATACCTAGATCAACAATCCTGCCTACACCACTGAGTGTCTGCCTGTCTGGTAAATCCAGCTTAGTGACTGACTGAGAGATGGTGAATGGACTTAAGGGACACGGAATGCCAAATTAGGGAACTGACGGCCAACCAAGGAGCATAAGAGGTCAAGACTGAGGCCTGAGATAACCCTTGAACAGATGAACAGTTTTTTGAGCCCTTTATGGTGATGATCAGCCCTGTTTTCATTCATGCAGCATTTCAGTAGTGTGCATGTTTTCATTAAAAAAAAAAACAGGAATAGACCCTTATGACAGTTTAACATAAAGTGCCTTGAAAGATGAACACCTAAGTGCAGTGTGAAACAAAACCTTGGACAAAAACTCAGCTAAATCCATACGCTACATCTGTTTTTGGGGGTGGACCATAACAAATGCAGCACACCATGCACAATATGGCTATCAACTGGGGATGCTCAGCGGTACAGCGATGCAGTTTAGTGTCCAGGAACTTGAACAATTCAGTCCACAGACCACTGGTAAGGATCTCACTGTCAGACAAAATGCTTGGGCACTCCCTTGAAGCAAGTATGCACAATTGCACAGTAAGCAAATCATTGTGTCACAGCTTCAATTGGATCAATTCTGTGGTGCAGCATGATAGTGAATGATAGAGATCAAAGAGAATTTGTGTCACAACGACGAACAGCAAAAGGGAAAGGAGAGAGCAGGGCAGGAAGAAATATTCATCTTTCTTTGATAGCCAATAACCAGTAATACATACAGTAAATTGCAATTTCACAAAGAAATCCTAATATAAGCACATGTATCGAACACCTTGTAATTCAATATGGAACTATAATTTGGAATTGCCATCTTATCCATACCTGATCAGTTACTTGGCAGCTTTTGAACTTTATTTGAGTGTTATGTGAGTGAAGTAAAACAGTAGAACAGCAAAGAGAGAAAATCCAGCCTCTGATATCCTTGTACATTTTTATTGATGGTCGCAGAGAAAATAATGAACATCTGAACGAAACCCAATCAATTAATTCCGTTTTCAACATGCAGATGACAGTATGCACCAACTGAATGACGGAAACGAAACATATTTCACTTCATCCATAAGGGTTGCATTAGCCAAAGTTGAATCACAGTAGTTCGACAGTACATATCAGACACCACGTAATTTGAGAAAAAACAACAAAGTAAAAAACACAGGCCCCCGCAGGCTTGCAGCTAGTTGGAAACGGAGAAGTAGCAGTAACTGCTGCAGTAAACCCTAGTACCCTCGCGACCCGAGGGGTGAGGGGGAGAGCCCCCCTCTCAGATGAGCTTGAAGGGGAGGGGCCAGGGTGTGGAGCGGGGCACCTCGATGCGGTCCTTAATTCGCTCGATCTTCTTCTCCCGCTTGGGCCTCGCGTTGCCGTAGGAGCCCTTGAACCGCTTCCCTCGCTTGGTCTTCTTGTCCCCGCGCCCGCAGGTCACCGCCTCCACCTCCGCCGCAGAAGCCGCCGCCGACACAGGGACGGGAAGGCGCGCTGGCGCCAGGCGCCGCATGAACGTCGCCGCCAGCAACCGCATCGCCATGCCGCAAACCCGCCGCCGCCGCCGCCGCCGCCGCCTTTGGATCGCCCGCTTCAACAGTGGAGGAGAGACGAGGAAGAGGAGTGGAAGCGAGCAGCAGGGTTGCGACTTGCGAGGCCCAAAACAAATTTACCAAAGCCCATTAGTACTAAATTAATGAAAGCCCAGTTATTTTCTATCGGCCCAATGGAAGCCCGCTACTGATTGGTTCCCCCTCCAGCCCGCCCCCGCCACCTCACGACGAACACGATCACGGCGGATCCTCGATGACGGGGCCGATCGGCAGCTCGGATGCTCGATCAAGTCTAGTCCATGGAGAATTGCCAACGATCAATCTATCACCAGCTTCGGCACGTACACAGATATCTCCGCCTCATCTCGTCGTCCAGTCTCCCCGGTCCCCGATCGCAAGAAATCCGGCCGCCGGCGATCTCTCCGATCCCCGGTCTTTTTCTCTGAAACCTTGTTGCCGACTCTGCGAGGCATTCGTCCAGGTAGAACTTGTATGCTCCTCCTTGATCATCCATCAAACGCGTCCAATATCTGACTGGCTGGCTGGGTGTCGTTTGGTTTGGGTTCCGGTCGCCGTCGCTTTCGTGGTTGTTGAAACGGAACGTTCCTCCGATCGTTGTCCGGCTTACCCCACGGAGTGCATCGGCGCGGCGCCCTGCCGGCCGTCGTTCTCGTCTGGAGGAAGCGAACAGGGACAAGGCCGTCGTATGTCGCCACAAGAACGCGGCTCGTTGTGCCCTGCTCTTGTGGTTCAGGGGGGCTCTTGCGCATAAGTGACTCTGATCGCGTGCTGATCAGCTTGGGGTGGTGCCAACCACGCTAGAAAAAAAAACACACACACAAGCATCGGTGTTGCCCGCGCACCTTCGGTGGAACTAGCGTATGGAACGTCGAGGAAGGTACCAGGGCTTTTTTCCTTTGTTCCAGCGGCAATCCGTTGCTCTCACATCCAAGCACGGATCACGCCGGTGATCCGTTGGCTTTGAGTCGACGGCAGGCCATGAACTGGGTGCACGGAGGCGCAATGCTGGCCGCGGCCACAAGGCAGGCAGGTGGAAAGAAAAGGCATGGAAGATGGCGGCCATTGGCGGCAGAGCAGCCAAGCAATTGATTCGGAGCCACACCCCCAAAATCCCCGCTCCTTTTCCATTCTGTGGCGGACGCCACTCGCGGGCCCACCTCCGCCTAAATCCCCGATATCCAAAACCCAACGAACTCCCATCGAAGCCATCCACTCCTGATACAGGCAACAGATCTCCGGGCCCCACCAATCCTTACCCCACCTGTCTGTGAAGGTTTTGATGTTGTCCTCTGTAGCCGAACCAGCTCCAGCGCATCAATTGCAATTCGGTCCCCGTTGGGCTTCGGAGTAGGCCTGGTCCCGGTCCATAGACGTGGGGGTGTTTAGTTACTCCCAAAAGTACTTTTATTCACTATTTATCCTATTCATTCTCCACACAAAACACGCTTCCCAACATACTATTCATCTAAAAAACTTTACTTCTACCTAAACTAAACACGAAGTAAAGTTTTTTAGATGAATAGTATATTGGGAAGCGTGTTTTGTGAGTAGCATGAATAGAATGAACAGTGAATAAAAGTACTTTTGGGAGGAACTAAACACCCCCGTGCTGAAACAAATCTCGAGTCGCCTGCGTTGGTTAGCGCATAGACCGCGCCCAGGAAATGTTGAGAAGTACGATGGCTCGAGAAGCATGGGCCCAGCAGCGACGACGGACGCCCCACCACCACCACATCCAATTCCAAATGGCCAAAATCAAATAATTAGCTTCCGCCGTGTCGTCCTCCTCGCTCGGTCGCTGCCGCATCTCTCCTGTCTCCTCGTCCAAACTCCTGTGTGGCTTCTGCTGCGCCGCCCTGCCCTGCCGCCGCCTCGTCCACATCTCTCCCTCTCCGCCGCCGGCGCCGCGGTCGTCTGCCGCGACCGACCGTAGCGCTGGGAAGGGATCGCCGGGTAGCGGCGCGGGGCGGGGGAGGGGCCGAGGTGTCGTCGTCGCCCGGATGGCGGCGGCGGGGCGATGACGCTGGAAGGCGGCGTGGAGCGGCGAGGCGCTGGGATGCGGACGATCTGCGATGTGTGCGAGAGCGCGCCGGCGGTGCTCTTCTGCGCGGCCGACGAGGCCGCGCTCTGCCGGCCCTGCGACGAGAAGGTGATCCCCGCTTCCTCCTATCAGTGGAGCTCTGCGTCCCCTTTCTCGCAGATCGGAGTAAACCGCTGCTCCATTGGGGTGGAAGTGGAACGCGGCGCGATGGTTGGTGTAATTGGTCTATTGGGCGCTGAGATCTCTGGGATTTACTACCTGGCTGCGAGCTCGCGTGGTGGATGTCGCGTGGTGGATGTCTGGGGTGGGGTGTCCAGTTTTTACCCAATTTTGTCGCAATTTCTCCGTTTCTGACGATCCTGCTTCTGTTTCGGTCCATTTCGGTTGCGGACGTAAAAGTCAGTGGGGATGACATGAGGTTGATAATCGTCCAAATAGACAAGTTGCTGACAGAAAATAATGATACATTCTAGGAGTCCGGTGTGCATTGATAATGATAAACTTTTCGGAGCTGTTTGGGTAGTTATTTCAGAAATTCAGAAAGGCGTGTACCTATAGGGCTCGAGGTGGATTGGATTCCCCTGGGTTTGCTTAAGTTCCCGATAGGAATGCATAGCATATCTACATGTTTTTTCTTTGAGACAAGGCATTCTCTCATAATATTAGTTGAACCGCACATTCTTAAGGTCGTCACTTAAGTTGCTGCGAACGGGATTTGGACACAAAATTTCACCATATCTTGAGGTTCTGTTGCTAGGTGGATTGTCGACATCACCAGCATGCATGGCCATTTGTGGAGATGAGTTTGCCATGTGTTTCGTGGTAATAACAGTTGACTTTATTGACTACATTTTTTTTTAGACTTGGTGGTCTCGGTAGTTAAGGTGTTTGTAACTCTTTGAACCTTATGTTTGAATATTACTCAAATCTCAGTTTATGTACCTTTGCTGAAAGGAATACATATATGGTACAGAATGTACTAGTATGTAACGTCTGTGAGGCAGTATCCTGATCAGGTAGGTGTGCGTGGTCTATGGACGCTGGGCTTCTGGTTTCCTGTCCATGATGGTAGTGTTGATGTCGGCGAGGGCGCCAAGCAGCAGGGAGGCGACAAGGCATAGAAAAGGACATGAGTGTAATGGATTGATTTCTTGCTTGCAACATACAGGGTTGTGGCTGCCACATATGTAGACTGCAAAGATTACATCAGCCCAAACCCATGCTAACCAACCTTATCAGATCCAAACTAACCATACTTATTTTTAGAGCTAATCCTCTATCACCAAATTGTTCCTTACTCCTTGGGCCAGTTGCTATGGTACTGCTTGCCACACCTAGGGTATAGCTAAGCTATTTATTGACCACAGCCTAGAACCATGGTTCTTTATCGAGGGACTGCCGATGCGATTGAACTTGGTGTCACACTGACTGAGATCAAGCAATTCAGAGACCTCATTATGTAATGAATATATTTTTTATTAAAATTAGAAAATGCAAATTAAGTCGGGGTCTTAGTAAATTAGAAAAAAAAATGCAAATTTAGTACGTGTCGTATTATGAATCATGATTCACCAATACAGCTGAGACAATAAAATTCGTTTTTCTCTTTTGTCCTTACGAAATCTTAGTTTTCCCTTCAAGCACTTGTCATGTCTATTCTGTGTTTGCTTCCCATTGCAGTGAATTATTACATTCCCCTTTAAGAATGTTTGACTACCACATTTCCTAGCACCAGTGGTCTTCATCTTCGAAATTACGTGCATCCATCTTTTACGTTACAAAATGTTGCCATATGCAAAACCTGTTTAAGAAAATATGTTTATGAGTAGGGTCTAGCCCATTACCCTAAGTCCATAACATCCATCTATCAGTAATTTATATTTTTTTCAGAATTACCATATGATGATTGCATGCATACAGCAAGGGAGAAATCATGCCTTATGAATCTGATCATTGTGTAAAGAAGAACTTAGTTGTAGTTTGTTTGTTAGCTTGGCTGCTGTGTTTGGTGTGCTACACCGCACCAGTGCTTATACTACTTACCACTGATATAGTGATATGTGCATGGAAATAGAAGACCATTCCTGTTTTTTAGGAAATGTTTTCAAAAGCATTCATCGGGAGGTGAGTTTAGACGAGTAAAATGGGCGAAATGCCATAGTAAGAGAAGATTTTGGTACATGCGCATCCGACAAGAACTGGAAGATCGCAGCTTACAATCCTTCTTTGGATAGAGGAAGATCAACTGCACTTAGTTGGACTGGAGGCAAAAGAACTGATTTGCCTCCCAATCCTACCAGGGGTGAAGCTACATTGACATACCCTGTTGCAAATGCACAAGGGTGAAGGCAGAAAAATGCTAGCAGTTGACTCAATTTGACCATGTACTACTAAACTTGTACAAGTTTCTTTGTATGCAATGGAGTGTGCACCAGGTCATTTTTAACAGCTTTTCCAAGCAGAGTTGAGTTTGTGTACCCAAAGACGCCCTATTTGATTAAAATTTGAAATACGGACTAGTCACTAGTGGGATAGAGGATGATTGGAATTGTAATTTAGATTTTTTTTCACTAGTCAAAACATATGTACTTAAGCAAAACTATGACTGATACACTTGGGACCATGGCAGCTGTAAGTATACTATCAGGAATAGAAATTCGATTCTGGAGACACATTAGATCCTTCTACATTTTATTTTGTCAACAAAAGTTCCCAGATTTCCAAGCTTCATTACCCTTTTGCATGTTAGTCCCTTGGGACCTCCAGGGCTCAAATGAGCCTCAAGAAAATGCAAGAAACTCTGTGTCTGATATTGTTGTTATGTTGTGAAATATGTGCCTTAAGACAGGGTGCATTTGTATTACCATTATCTTTTTCTGTAATTCTGATCTCAATTTTGTTTATAAATATGTATTATTTTGTCAGTTCAACCAATCAGATGCATGTGGAGAGTTTTGCTTTGATTCATTAATTGTATTTCATTTTATCACCAGAAATCTGCCTCTAGAAACTAACCTTCGAAGGATGGAAAACTAACTAGTTTCATTTCAGTATTATGCTCATGAAATTTTGAATTAGTTAAGGTGTGGATTGATCCTCCGTTATTAATTAACACTTTCCATCTACCAAATTTGATGCCTGTATCCATATCCTTTTCATATTCATGAATTCAGTTCATGACGCCTTAATTCATACAGATCACCCTAATGTTACTATTTCTGATGTCTCTTCCATATTGTGATGCAGGTACACATGTGTAACAAACTTGCTAGTCGGCATGTGAGAGTTGGGCTTGCAAACTCTAATAAACTTGCCCGATGTGATATATGTGAAAGTTTTCCTGGTATGCCTTTTGATTCACGAATCCCCGTTTCCTACAATCAGTCAATTACATCTTGTTTGCCTGGTTGTAGCTTTCTTCCACTGTGAGATAGATGGCACCTCACTTTGCCTGAGCTGTGATATGACTGTTCATGTTGGTGGAAAACGAACCCATGGAAGATACCTGCTCCTAAGGCAAAGCGTTGAAGTAAGTTTGTACTCACCTGCCTCAGATTGTAATTTCCTGAATTTTTCTAGTTCTCATAGCAGGCAACTATCATTAGTTTCCAGGAGATAAACTGGCCCACATGGATGACGTGGCCATGCAAAGCAAAGAACTTGAAACCCAGATAGACCAGAAGAAGCCACCTCATCATTCAGTAACAAAGGAGCAAATGGCAAACCACCATAACGGATCTGATGATCCAGCACCTGATGGAAACTGTGATGACCAGGGTAACATTAATTCAAAGATGATCGATCTCAATATGCAACCGGTCCGCACTAATGGGCAAGGATCAAATTCCCAGGTTTGTCATATGCTCCCTACGGTTGAAGTCTTGCCGTATCTATAATGCACTTTTAATTAGCACTTGCAGTTTTCCCACTTGTACCAATTGTTCTTCGTTATGGCAAATCCAGACACAGGGAGTGGATCTTAGCGTGAACAACCATGACTCTCCAGGGGCAGTACCAACAAGTAATTACGAAGGAGACGCCAACAAGTAAACATTGGAAGTTCGGAATGTACATTTCTTCAGTTATATATACTGCTCTATGGTAGCTCAGGGGGGGCAGAATACGGGGGTGTGGCATTCTCTGTTACTATTGCTAGTAGTACATTTCTGGCGGAGTTGGAACTAACGACTGCATCTCAATTCGGCTTGTCGTGCCCCAGATGCTATTTGTCATGTCAATTCTCGTTGCGATTGTCTGAACTCGTGTCACTTGGCGCCATATAGAAGCGCAGTGGCTGTCACCTGTGATTTGGACTTGGAGTGATGTATGCCATTAGAAAAACTGTACAAAAGATTAATAGACCGTTCATTTTTCTGTGGTGTCATCTGTTCAGTTCGATTCAGTCGCTGGTAGACACGTGGCCAATTAAGGCCAACTCAGTTTGTTCAACTTTGAGGTCCTTGTCATAGACTTCCACCATGAGTTTTGTAAACATCATATTCAAAAGCAGCTAATGCCCGACGTGAGGCCGGGACTGATGCTCAAGGGCCCATTTGACACGTTTCATGCTACTCCGAGCTTGTCAAACATTCGTCTCCAAGTACATTATTCAGTCAAAACATGGCAGCATCAAAAGGCTCTTCGATGTCTTCTTTTTGAGCATAGCTCTTCGATGTCTTCTAGAACTGGAGTTTTTATCCAACCCATGCGGCCATGCCACTCACCCCCACCAACTCCGAGGTTAATCCCCTGCCCGGCAGTGGGAGCCGCGAAACAATCTCGCACACCGCCGCGCGTGTAGTCTCGGGGAGGCGCGCGCAGAAACAAATGACCAGCCGCCACACGCACCCGCTGCTCTCCCAGCGGGGGCACGACACCGGGCGCGCGCCAGGACGGGAGGCCGGCCGGGGGAGCACGGCGCGGCCACCCCCCTGGCCTCGTCTCGCCGTCCCGGGCGACTCGTGCGCAGCGCGCGACAGGCACGGTCACGTAGGCCGGCAAGCAGGGTGCATCGAACTCCGCCGCCCCTCCGGCCTCCTGCCCCGCCCCGCGCGGAGCACGATGCTCGTGCCCCGCGACGCTTTGCCGGGCACGGCGGCGGCGAGGCCTCCCGGCTGTCGAGCCAGGGCCCGGCACCGCGGGGACGCGAAAGCGAAACATCAAACACGGGTGCAGTGCAGCAGGGGGAGAGGAGGAGTCCGAGTTGGCTTCGTGCGGTGCGGGCACGTTGTTGCTGCTGCGGCTGCCCCGGCGGCCCGCCCGGGTGCGTCTGCGTGCATGCACATACGCGCACTCGATCGGGTTCTTCGGTGTCACGGAGGAACATGCACGTACCCGGGCTCGCACGCGCCCACTTGCGGGGCGGCTGTCCCCTACCCCCTCGCCAGAATCCGGATCTACTGTGGCGGCTTCCATGGCAACACCACAGCCTGTGCTGGCTAGCTAGTACTGCCTGACTGCCTGAGTGCCTGGTTCCATCTCCACTGCTGGCTGTTGCTGTTCCTTCCTCTCCCGGAGAAATCATTTGGCAATTGGCAGCCCATGCACTGATGCACATAATATTGAGACTATTTGAAGTTGAAGGTGATATGCCATCCGAGAATAAATGGGCAGCAAGTCCTAAAATGCCATCTGTAAGGGGTTCCAAAATTCACTCCTGTTCAGAGTGCATGAGGTTGAAACAGTTTGGCACCACAATCTTCCGCTAGATTCGCCGCTGACATTCATAGTGCCCGTCAAGATTATATTAGCCTCGTCGTACAAGAATTTCAGTAAGCTGGCCGCAAACTGTGAAGCGCGTGAGCACCGGCTACGTACATCGTAGTACAGCAATGATGGCACACAAGATTCTGGCCTGGGCAGCCACGGAGGCAGGCGGAGGCAGCAGGAGACCAGGGCGTCTACCTGGCAGCCGCCGGTCGGCCCCACGGAGGACACCGTGCCAGGGTTGAGGCCGGCATGCCGCGGTGCCGGCCGGCGCCCAACCCAACCGCCGGCGCTCCCGCCAGGCTCCCCCAACGACCCCACCGGAAACCGGATCCTCTGCAGCCGCAGCCACTGTGCCGCCGCCGCCGTATCGTATCTTCCTCGGTGGCACGATGCCACCTGCTGTCCTTCTCCCTACCCTGGCGCCGCCCACAGACGATCTCGTGCCTAGCCATCCTGTGCGCCGCACCAACAGTATATATACGGGCCAGAGTTGCCGCTCGATCGATCAGTCCACACATACCACCACCTTCTCGCCTCACGAGCTCGGAGCTCCATCCATCTCAAACCCTTAGCGAGACCTCGGCTAGCTCCTCCTCGTCGTCTCGCAGTCTCCGTTGGCCATCGACACGCCGGCCGTACGTGCTTCATCGGGACGGAGGATCGAAGCTGACCGACGCGCATGGCGGGCTACGGCAACGACGGCGTCGACCTCACCGAGCTGACGCTGGGGCCGCCCGGCATCAACGCGCGCAAGGCGAGGCGAGCGAGGAAGAACGGGCAACCCACTTCGTCATCCTCCACGTACGTCGTAGCTCGCTTCGATCCCCGTCACATTCTTGTGTGCAGTGTGCGGAGCTAGCTTCCGTGACATTGACTGGCACGGATGCACGTTTGTTCTCTGTGCTGACCGGCTGAGAGTGCATGCAGGATGCAAGCGTTCGTGAAGGTGAGCATGGACGGGACGCCGTACCTGAGGAAGGTGGACGTCGCGGCGTACGACGACTACGGCGAGCTCGTGGAGGCACTCAACGAGCTCTTCTGCTGCTGCTCCATCGGTAAGCTTCCGCCCCCCCCCCCCCCCCCCATGACCCTTCAGCGACACAAAACCTACGTACGCTCGGAAGAAAAGATAGAACTGAAGAATTGCGTGTGTTGTGCTTGTGTGTCGTGCAGGCCTGATGGACGGGTACAGCGAGTGGGAGCACGCCGTGGTGTACGAGGACGGCGACGGCGACTGGATGCTCGTCGGCGACGTGCCGTGGGAGTAAGCGCCGTCTCTCGACTGCATTGCCATTGTTGCCTATTGCCATCTGAGGAGTATTGGACTGAAGATGATACACTATATCGTAGGCTCTGACAAATGGCAAATGCGGGTGTTTGTTCTTGCAGGATGTTTGTGGCCTCGTGCAAGAGGATGCGGGTGATGCGATCGTGCGAGGCGAGAGGGTTGAGCTCCAACGCTTGACAGCCATGCCGTGCCCCCACAGCGTCAAGATCAAAACAACTGGTGAGGTGACAACATTCAGTACGAATTTTTTCTTCTTTTCTGCATGTATCTGCTCTGAATCGCTGAGACAGCGATACGTATTTCAGCACACGTTACACTTCAGCTGAATCCGAAGTTCCTCTCTCGCCTATGAACATTCAGCTGTGTTCATGGCTTCAGCTTCCTCTACGGAAGTAAACTGACTGGCAGTCTATTTGCTCGCAGGTTCAGAACGTGCAGGCATCATCGATCCGAACTGAACCTGCACTGTTGCTCATATATAAGTGGCCACCTAGCTGACGAAGGCCATGACGCAATTCTGAATGAGGCAATGCAAGTACGATTCCATCTACGGAAAGACTGCACATGATTAGTGAGAATAAATGTTAGTTGACGCCACCACAACGTACGATCTCGGATCTCCTCCCGCTTGCTGCTCCTCACACGAGCCGGATACGGTTGACTTCCCTTCGATCCAAGTATATTTTAGTAGCTCTGATATGATGGTGCTCCTCCCTAGGATCACTCTCCTAACGAACACCTAACCTACCACTCAAGCTTGTATCACATTGTTGCTCTTGTTCTGCCCTCGCCGTTTCGGCTGTACCTGTATGTCACATGTACATGAATCAAGGGTCGTTGCACCACCCAAATTTTGATACGAGCTAGTTGCCTCTGGGAATCGAAGATCTTGTGTTGAGCTCGGAATTTTAGAGCTGTTCTGTCTCGCTTACTACTACTCATGCTAGTAGTTTAGGGCGTGTTTGGTTGGTTGGATATGCCCCAACCAGGTTGCCCAGATGCAACCTTATTTTGTTTGGTTACCTGCATATGGATAGCCTGGCTCCACGCATACAATTTCGGATGATTGGTTGCCTAGCTCTGACGCTGCTTGCATCTGTGGACGTGTCTATTGCTCTGCTCGCCCTGGCTCGCAGGATACGAGATTCAATCTCGTTTCTCCCGGGCCTGGCTGAGGCGCTGCTGGCCAGCAGCAGCCGGGCTGCCGAGGACCGAGCCAGGCTCGTCTAAGAAATCAACCAAACGCGCCCTTAGGTGACCGGATCAGCTGGTCAGCGTACTTTGCTATGTGCAGTGTGTGTAGCTCGATTCGGCTGTCCGGAGATCACGGTACAATGGCTCCATTTGGATGTCTGAATGTAGGCAGAGCTGAGAACACTGGACTTCCGAAGCATAGAGCAAATCTTGATTGTGGATGATTCAGAAATGGAGAATGGAGAACCTAGCAAGTGGCCGTGTAATGTAGGTTAAGAGCAGGATCATGGCAATCGCACCAACAAATCAGGTAAAATGGCACAGAGACTCTATAAATTTGTGTATCTTCTACCACGTTATTACAAGTTTCAGTTCGTTTTTTGGAGACATAAAAAAAAGAACGAAATTTACGGTTCCGTGTTAGCCTAGTAAAAAAAAAAGGGAGAACGGGCCTACTGGACCGGTGAAAACATTGGAATGTTGTCGACCGAAAGACTGCTCGTAGCCTGAAGGACCCGGCCTAATAAGAAGCACGAGAAAGCCCACCTCCTCACGGAAACGGCCCGCGGCGAGGGCACCGCGCAGTCGCGCTTTCCACGGGCGGCGCGCCGGCGCGTACCACGAATTCATTCCGCCGTGATCATGCCTGGGAATGGGAAGGCTGGCGCGCGGCGGCGTCTTCCTCTCGTGCTTGCGGCGCGCACAGTTTCACCTCCACCGGAACCTCCGACGGCTGGGGTAATGGCCAATAGGATTGGGTCGGGCTCGGCTCATGCCGTGGTCGTGCGATGCCGAGGCCGTTGCTCCGTTCCGTGGCACGGCACGAACGCTCCGAGCTCCGAGGCCGTTGCTTTCTTCAGACATGAGTAACCAACAGTACATTTACCAGCACGGGAGCCCGAGTACCCTGCGACTGTGCGAGAAAAACGCCACGCCCCTCCCGTGATCTACCTGTCGGTGGTGGCGAACTGTGCCGTCTGTGACAGCGTTAACGCACAGCCAGCAGCTTTCACCGATCGCGTCGCGCGCCGCCGCGCCTCCTCGTCTCTTTGTGCTCCACTTTCCTCCCCACGATCGTCAGGAGGATCTTCGGCTTTGGACTCGCGCACGCAAAGAGCCGGGCAAAGTCGCGCTGGAGTGCCACGCATGGTGTCTCGCAAAATCGAAGCCTGATGTTTTCCTTTTTCCTGCTTCCGTGAGAAAGTGCCTCGATCCATCGATCTCTAGCTATCGGCCTTTCTTTAAGGAAGATCTACCAGGATTGCGACCTTTTGATCCTGCATGTAATGTAAATCTTACAGGTGTTGCTTCATGAATAACTGAACTGACCTGATAATGCAATTTACCAACGCCACGTACGGTGTCATTTGAAAGCTGAAAACCCCACCTTTTGAAAAATTACATTGCAATGAGCATGTGTATGTATGTATCTGTGTTTTGATGAGATGGTTTACACTTAGGATTTGTCCGTTACGTGCGCAGAAGGCTTTGCGTTCCTGGACGATACACGGTCACACGGACCAGGGGTCCCCATCGGCGCCACCGCTCCTCGGCAGCCATCCCGTTCCTTTTTTATGCCTCTGCCAAGCGCCAACGGCCAGTGGATAAGGACTCCGGCCTCCCAATTCGACAACCTTAACAGCTCCCTTTTCCGGCAAACGTCGGACATTTGCCGTATCTATCTGGTCTCTTTTGCTACGCCGAGTTAAGTGTGCCGATCGTCCAAATTCGTTCATATCTCCAACGAGACGCAGGATTTCTTGGGCTAAACTAACGTTTTCCACGCAGAAGAGCATAGTTTCGGCGCTGTCGTCTTGCTGGATTGGGGGCTGCAACGAGGATGGCGCTGCTGCGATTGAGTGGAAGCATGGAAGTCCGAGGTGGACTTGATCTTGCGAGATGCAGAAGCAAGGGGATATGAAGGCAACAGGGGAACCAAAACAACGTGATGAAATGGAAACTATAGATAGAGTTCTTTGCACCAGAAAGCGAGTTGCTTCAATATAATATTTAAGAAAGAGCTCACAAATCTTTAAAGGAAGATAATGAGTGTTAAGGTTGACTATAAGAAGTGCATGCCTACTAGAATAAACGATCTCCCTCCACTTGTTATTGGAACTTGCTATCCTAATTTAAGCTTTTCCTGAAGTGGTGTACACAAGTAGTAGACCCTTAAACAGGAGGCAGAGCACATACTTGTTTTTGCTCAAATGAGTTTGCACAGCCCAGCTTTGATGAAAAAGACAATGTTCCATCGTGTTTACGCCAAAACAATGCTACTACATGGAATGAAAGCAATCAAGATATTCTACAATCAGTCGAGTACAAAAGTCTCGGGGTTTGTTTGGTTGGCACATGATAGAGCCCTGACCCACGGAGTCCAAGTGTCCAATTTTGATCGCCTAGGGACGAGATTGCTACCTGCCAAGGCTCCATCCAATGATCCAAACACGCCTTTGGTGCGTATTTTGGAGGGGACTTTTGGGATTTCTAAATCTCTGGGATTTAGTTCAGAATCCAAACTAATTCCCAAAAATGCCTAGCTAGAGTGATTCTCTTCCAAACAGGGTTTAAGTTGGCTACCCTTAAAAGAAGTTAAATCTATAAGAAACACAACAACTTATTAGAAAATGATGGAATGGAATAAACCCAATGTCTACGGCTCCATGAATGAACAGTGCCAAATTTAGGATCTAACCAGGATGGTCCTACATGGGGCTCTTCCATCCGCTAGCTCGGCATGTGACCACACCAAGGCCAGTAGCTGCTGGTTGCCCGTGTTGGCCATGAAGAACCCTAAAGAATCCTTTGGCCTCACCTCTTCTTACCAACACTCCCGTGACCCAAACCTTTGTCCTTTAACTATCCTGCACATTCCCTACCAGAAATCCAAGAAAAAACCCGGACCCTGAATATACTCGTCCGAAGGCATTCATGACGTACCACCGGTTTCTTCTTAGTATACTGACTACTGAGTGAATGAAGCCATGCTCGTAGTAGGAATGGTCAGGACCATGTCGTCAGTATGTACGCCGCAGTTGTCAGTTGAGCCGTATACATACAGAACACACCAACACTGAACTTTTCTTCCGAAAGACAAGAGATCACCAGTGCTGAAATTACCGTAGTCCGGTGCCATGGGATAAAGATCAGTGTATGGCAGTTTTGCCAGTGTTGTGCATTGTGGCATATGTTGGTGCCTATAAAAACGCGCCGAAACAGCAGCGACATGCTCCAGGGAGTGCGTGAGCACTGAGCAGCAGCAAGCTCGAAATGGCGCCTCCCGTCGCCTCTCGCCCGTCTCCCATTTCCGTCCACCGCTTGTGCGTGCGCATCCTACCAGTGTACTTGCTGCTGGCGGCGGTGGCGGCGCCGTGGCTCGTGCCGCCGTGCTCGGCCTCGTTCTTCGGCTTCCCCTTCCCCGCGCCCGCCACCACCAAGCGGCACGACTACCGTGACGCGCTGGCCAAGTCCATCCTCTTCTTCGAGGCCCAGCGCTCGGGCCGCCTCCCGCCGGGGCAGCGCGCGTCGTGGCGCGGCGACTCTGGCGTGTCGGACGGCGCCGCGGCCGGTGTCGACCTCGAGGGCGGATACTACGACGCCGGCGACAACGTCAAGTTCGGCTTCCCCATGGCGTTCACCACCACCATGCTCGCCTGGAGCGTCCTCGAGTTCGGCGACTCCATGCCCCGCGACGAGCGCCGCCACGCTGTCGCCGCCGTACGCTGGGCCACCGACTACCTCCTCAAGACCCTCGCCCAACCCGGCGTCATCTTCGTGCAGGCAAGCCTCGCCGCATTGCACGCACACCGTCATCTTTGTTGTTCATTATTCATGTCACCGGGCACCGGCGGCAATGCAGGGTCGCTGAAAAAAAAAAGGGGGTGTTGTGCACGGACGGGCAATGTGATGCAGGTGGGCGATCCGTGGAAGGATCACGACTGCTGGGAGAGGCCGGAGGACATGGACACGGAGCGGACGGTGTACAACGTCAGCGCAGGGCGGCCGGGCTCGGAGATCGCCGGGGAGACGGCGGCGGCATTGGCGGCGGCGTCCATGGTGTTCCGCGAGGCTGACCCGGAGTACGCCGAGACGCTGCTCGCGCACGCGAGGGAGGCGTTCGAGTTCGCGGACACGTACAAGGGCGCGTACAGCGACGACCCGGACCTCAGGGCCGGGGGCTGCCCGTTCTACTGCGACTTCAATGGCTACCAGGTCATATATGCTTGTCTCGTTTCCCTGACTCTGTCAGCAGATGGTGACATGACCTCTGCAGCTCTGCCTCGTCACAAGAAGGCACAGAGATGCTTACCCTGGCACCCCGCATGTAGTTGCCGTAATCTTACTTAGGCAAAACATTATCCTATCTGTCTGTAGACACACATTTGTTTTAAGTACGAAAAACATAAGTGGTGACTATAAGGTTTCATCTGTAGCTCACGTATTAAGTTAATGGAGCATTGCTACTCTGCTACATTTCATTGTAGTTCATACTCCATATATAATAGCATAAGAATCCTGGCTGATTCTTTTCAGATAAAAAAATAAAATAAATAGTAGCATGAGAATCAACGCAAAAAAAAACCGCTCGAATTGCAATCATAGATTACTAGCAAGTTTTGAAGTATCGATTGCCATTTCAACAGAACAACAGACTCAGAAGGATCTATTCCTGAAGTTCCAGGGCTCCAACATTTAGCAACTTTGGGAGTCCTGGACTCACTGCACATTGCTTAATGTCCATATATTAGGACATTAGGTGTTCGCCCAGATGGTAGGACACCATAAGTGTGCTAACAGAGCAGAGAGAAACAAACACTTGAGTTCCTATTACTAAAAAAAGGCACTTATGAAACTAAAGAGAACTGAAGTACAGATTCCACAACTAAAGCATTCAGGAAAACAGAAATTCTGAACTTGATCAGGCTGGCACCTTAAAGCACATACTGGAATTTTTTGGCAGGATGAGCTACTGTGGGGGGCGGCATGGCTAAGGAGAGCCTCCAAGGATGACACATTCCTTCAGTACATTCAGAACAATGGTAAGACACTTGGCGCAGAAGACAGCAGCAATGAGTTCGGGTGGGACAACAAGCATGCTGGCCTCAACGTCCTTGTTTCCAAGGTGAGCTCTTTTAGGTGCCTTGTACCACTACTCAGTGGTACATGGTATAGATATAAGATCTAAGCAACCATTGTTAAGAATAATCAGTAACAACAAGTATTTTTTATCATTGGATGTTTTGATACTAGTCCTTTTCGTGAAAATTATTCTGAAAATTTAACAGCACAAGCTGATTGGTACTACAAAAATAATGAGGACTACAATTGTCTTGCAGGAGTTCATAGAAGGCGAGGTGCTAGCTTTGCAGTCCTACAAGGAGTTTGCAGACAGCTTCATCTGCACGCTCATTCCGGAGTCCTCTTCACCACACATCACTTACACCCCTGGGGGGATGCTCTACAAGCCTGGAGGCAGTAACATGCAGCATGTTACCTCCATCTCCTTCCTTCTCCTTACATATGCCAAGTACCTCTCCAAATCATCTCACACTGTCAACTGTGGAGACATTTCAGTTGGTCCTGTAACTCTCCAGCAGCAAGCCAAAAAGCAGGTAAGCTAACATCTCGCACATTCCTGACACCCAATTCAGGAACATTGACAGATTACACCTCTGAACAAAATTCGACCTTGTGCTTACATACATGCAGGTTGATTATCTGTTAGGAGATAACCCGATGAAAATGTCATACATGATCGGGTACGGTGATCGATATCCTCAAAGGATCCATCACCGAGCATCTTCTTTGCCTTCGATCAAGGACCATCCACAGCGCATTGCGTGCAAAGAAGGCACGCCATATTACAATTCATCTGGCTCGAACCCTAACCCGTTGATTGGAGCAGTTGTTGGAGGACCAGGGGAGGATGATGTTTATGAGGATGACCGTGCAGATTTCAGGAAATCTGAACCCACCACCTATATCAATGCTCCATTAGTAGGAGTGCTGGCATTCCTTGTTGACAACCCTAACCCTGGTCATATCTGGCATTGAGCTTCAGACTTGGCATTGTAGATACATATATGAGTGGATGAAGTTATAAACAGGTACGAGTGACCACAAGTAGGATTGTGTTTAGATGAAATTAATTAGATGTTATAGGTCTGGAGTTTATGCGACAAGGAGAGCTTGTCTTGGACGCTTCTCTCTGCTTTTGTGGCTGGATTTGCACTAATTTTGTGTGTATGCGTGCGAGTGGCATTTTCACTGTAATAGAATAGCAATCGGTGAAAATTTGTACTTTTGCGCTGAGATGAAAGGCTCTCAAGGTACTCATATAGTCAAACTGAGATGAAAGGCTCTCAAGGTACTCATATAGTCAAAGAGTTTATTTTATTACTATAGTATTCCGAATTTACTGGGGTGAATATTGATAATTTATAAGGAAAAAAAAATCAGATTTTCACCCTTCAACTGGCACAATATTCCTTACAACCTCTAATTACAAAACTAGACATTAAAGACCATTCAACGGTAGAAATCAAACAAATTTGGTCCTTCAAGCAGCTTCAAAGGTGATTTTTCATTTTCTGTCTTTAATTTGATTTAACCTAAAAATATAACTAATGGTAAAAAATGAAACCAGTATCAGTTTTTCCAAAAAAAAAAAGGTAAAAATATCGGCTGGTGCTTATTTATATCTTTTTGTGTTCTAAGTAATTTTTTTCTTCTTGTCACATGTGTTATTTATTTTAGTTATCAATTTGCACTCTATTTTAAATAGAGCACAAACAGATATGTTATATTTTATAAATGTTTTGGTACTATTTTTATATTTTAATGGTTTAAAATAATTCATTTATAAATTTTTATATTAAACCGAAACCTTTTTTATTTCTATTAATCACCCAAAAGACCAAATTCGAGTTTCAACATTTGAATGGTTCATGGTGCCCAGTTTTATAGTTATCGGAGGTTGTAAATCGGCATTTCCCCATAATATATAGAGGATATGGTGCCGGATGTTGATAGCGGCCAGCCGCCATAATGTTCTGCAGCTATTGTTCCTTGTTCAGGTCAAGAACGTCACTGTCCTTCCCTGGTCTGAAAACAATCGAAGGGTTCTCGAACAAATTTGACTTTAGACTAAGGTTAGACTAATCATGCCAGCATGCTCATGAGATTTCACTGTCGAAACTTCGTCATAGTCCGGCTAGCAGACGACTTGTGTGATAAATCCGACAAATGAAGTCACATCTGAGCCTATTGGCAACAAACAAAAATTGCTGTGGTTGCTCCGCTGCCACCCAAAAAGCAGGATAGATAGTATGCAGCACTTGCACTTGTAGCGCTCAGTTTTCCCAATGGTCTCTATAAGCTGAGCAATATCCAGCTCTCTTGTCCTCTGTATCACTGCAACCAGTCAGCAGAGCAGGAGAAGATGTCTCCTTACGTCCTTGCCGCCGCCGGCGTGCTTATCGTCTTCCTCTTCGCCGTCAAGAACCGTCGTCGCAGCAAGCTCCCGCCATCTCCCCCGTCGCTGCCTCTGATCGGCCACCTCCACCTCATCGGCCGCCGTGCGCACCGCTCCTTCCACGAGCTGCACCTCCGCTATGGCGGCCGCGGCGGCGGCCTCCTCTTCCTGCAGCTCGGGCGCCGTCGGACGCTGGTGGTGTCCACGGCCGCGGCGGCCTCCGACCTGTTCAGGAACCACGACCTCGCCTTCGCCTCCCGCCCGCGCACCGTCGCAGGGGACAAGCTCATGTACGGCTGCCGGAACGTCTCCTTCTCCCCCTACGGCGAGGACTGGCGCCGTGGCAAGAAGATCGCCGTCGTCCACCTCCTCTCCCCGCGCCGCGTCGAGTCGTTCGCGCCCGTGCGCGCCGCCGAGGTGGCCGCGCTCGTCGCGAGGGCGCGCCTCGCCGCGGTGGCCGGGGACGCCGTGGAGCTCAGGGAGCTCCTGTACGGATACACGAACGCGGTGGTCACCCGCGCGGCGACCGGCGCCGCCGGGGCGACGGCCGAGAAGCTGAAGCAGCTGCTGGGGAACTCGTCGGCGCTGGTGGCGGGTTTCCAGCCGGAGGACGTGCTGCCTGACGCGCCGGCGAGGTTCGTGAGGTGGGCGACGGGAATCGATAAGAAGCTCGATGACATGGCCGAGGCGTGGGACAAGTTCCTGTCGGAGATAGTGGCCGCGCACGAGGAGAAGCAGCGCGGCGGTGCAGGGCGGGAGGATGACGAGGACTTCTTGGACGTCTTGCTGCGTCTGAGGGAAGAAGGCGCCGGCGGGCTGGAGCTCACAGACGACCGCATCAAAGCCACCGTCGAGGTCATCTTGGCAGAAAATTCTAAAAGAAATATCTAATTATATTGTTCTCCTGATCGGTGTTCGATTCTTGTGTCTGCAGGACATGATAGCCGCCGCAACTGAAACATCATCACAAACACTTGAATGGACCATGGCAGAGCTCGTCGCCAACCCGCGGGTGATGGCGAAGCTCCACGACGAGATCGCGCGAGTCGCCACCGCCGATCAACCGGCCATTGTCGAGTCGGACCTGAACAAGATGGAATACCTGAGGGCGGTATTCAAAGAGACGCTCCGGCTCCACCCGCCGGCGCCTCTCCTCGTCCCGCACGAGTCAACGACCCCGGCGGTCGTGCAGGGCTACGAGGTCCCGGCAAAGACGACGCTCTTCATCAACGTGTGGGCGATCGGGAGGGACCCAGCGGCGTGGGGGGACGCGCCGGAGGAGTTCAGGCCGGAGCGGTTCGTGTTGGGCGGTGGCGATGCGCCGGTGGATTTCAGAGGGGCGGATTACCAGCTCATCCCGTTCGGCGCTGGCCGGAGGATGTGCCCTGGCATCAACTTCGCGCTGCCGGTTTTGGAGCTCGCGCTCGCCAGTCTGCTGCGTCACTTCGACTGGGAGCTCCCCGTCGGCATGCGGGCGGCGGACCTCGACATGGACGAGGCGCCGGGGCTCACGACGCCGCGGAGGGTTCCACTTGTCCTAGTCCCCAGGTGCAAGACGCTCGCTTAGCCAGCAGCACTGCAGTAGGGATCGATGTGTGACTGTCTCTGTATTCTGTAACTCCAATCTGGGATCAAACCGTGGTTTGTGTACGAAGAAGTTTCTTGTGGATCACACTCTTCTTATTTTGAGCTGTCATGGATAAAAATTCAACGACCGTGGTTTGTGTATGAAGAATAGGCCTGTCAATGGGGCGGTTCAGAGCGCTCCTCATGGTGACCCGCCGCTCCTTCGTTGCAAAAGCAAATTCACGGGTCGAACCGCTCCGCTGGCACAGTTGCTCCGCCGGAGCCCCGGGTAACCGAGGGGCGACCCTTTTCTCTCTCATGTTGTTTGCTGCCGGTGGGAACGCCACACACAGTTGAGCCCCACCAGCAGCTCCACCACCGTGCCCTCCACCTTGCTGCCCTCCGCCATGTGCAAGTGCAACGTCTGCTCGAACCTACGCTCGCCGGCGTAGGCGAACAGGAGCTCTAACTCTGTCCCAGAGAGCCCGGCAGCCACGCATTGTGCCGGCGAGCTTGAGCTCCGGCCTAGCGAGTCTAGCAGACACGGCACCGGCGAGCACGAGCCGAGCTTCGTCCTAGCGAATCTACCGCCCAATCGCCCATGGCGCCAGCGAGGTTCGGCTCGTCCCCGGCAGACACGACTGCGCGGCGCGGGAAGCACGAGCCAAGCTTCATCCTAGTGAGTCTAGCGCCCACGATGCCGGCGAGTTTGCACTGGCGAGCATGACGGAGCGGCGCGAGGAGCATGGACGGAGCCGAGCACGAAGACCTCGGCACCTGAGCCTAGTGGCCTCGGCGCGGACGAGCACGAGCGGTGGGGAGACTGCTGTTGCGATCGATCCAGGCCTCGAATCGATCCGTTTGCTCCTTTTCTTTTCTGGGTCGGCCCGCTTCGATCCACGCCTTGATTCGAGGAGCGGAGCGATCTCGCATGAGGCTGTTATTTTTAGAAAATTCAAAACACCCTCAAAACCACCCAATGGGTCAACTTTGTATGGTTTGGATAGTTGGAGGGCCTTTAGTATCCAGTTTTGTAGTTTGAGGTTGAAAATCAGACTTTTGTAACAGAGCGAAAAATAGACTTTTCCAAAAGCAAATAATCATAGTTGACCTTTTCTGTTTTTCTTTTTTAACCACAGTAGAGCAGCTTCTAGTAGTGTGGCTATTGCTGTGACTGTCACAGTCCAAGCGCTGTTCTGGCTTTCTAGGCAGTCATTGTTTCGCCGTACTTTGACTGGCCGACATGGCTGTCCATCATCGATCATAATTGGCCTATAAATTACCACTTTTGGTATTGATCTTTAAGAATTTCAGAGTTTTGTGCTAAGTCCAAATTGATCTATTTACTAACTGCATCCAGGGAGCCTATGTATCTTGGTCAGCGATGGCTTATTTCAAAACAAAACGAAAGAAAGATAAAACCCGCCCCTAGTGACCTGTTGCAGCAAATCCTTCTCTGTCCTCCCTTTTGTGCGGGAGTACTTGTGTGGATCGTTGGAACTTGAAAAATGCCTAACGCGAGCTTTGCAAGATTAATGGGCCCGAAAAAGCCCACGGGGTTGATTGTGCGTGCCTGCCCGAAAAAGCCTCCCCAGGTTTGGCACGTGAGCCCGATCGTGCCTAATGGGCCTACAGGGACGCGGATCCGTCGGCTAGCGTTCTTCCTGAGCGCAAGCGAGGAACCAAGTTGTGAAGGCAAGCGGTCCCACATGGCAGCCAGGGCGGCTTCCCCATTGGACAGCTAATTTCGCCGCCACGGAGGTCGGGAGAGGAGGGGGACGGGGAAAAGATCGAAAGAGGCATGGGGGAGGCATCACCGGAGTCCGGCGGCGGGGCGGCCGGAGGTGCCGCTGGTACAGCGCCACCGCGGAAGGGGAAGTCTTGCAAGGGCTGCCTCTACTACTCCTCGGTGCTCAAGTCCCGCGGCTACAACCCCATCTGCGTCGGGATCCCCCGCTCCATCCCCCAAGGTCGCAAACCCTAACCCGTTGCTCCGCGAATCTGCAATCTACTCTACCGATATCTGCCACCCAATCCACAAATTTGCCTCCTTTTGAATGCAAATTTGTTTCTTTTGATAGAAAAAAAAACTCTGGCTTTAGTTACGCCTGATCCGAAGATCTCATGAAGCTATTCATGATTTGGTGTCTTAGTTCCGAACTACGTGGTGGATGAGCCTAAGGAGGAGGCCATGTCCCAGGGGCATGATCTGAGGAAGTTCAGGTACGGGTGCGCGGGTTACTCCATGTACGTGGACAGCAGAGACGGCCAAGGTGGCGAGAGCGAGGGCAAGACGTTGTTGCCGTATTGCCGAGGGCTTGAGGTTGGTTTTTCTCTCTTGTTTACAGTCTGAAGCTCTGAAATTAACTTCTTTTTTAGCACAGCTCTGAAATTAACTAGTTATGCTTTTCTGCCAATGGCCTGATGCAGCTGCTGGCATGTTTTATTTGATCTGTTTCTGTTAATTTTCCTGCAGATAAACATACCACAGCACATGTAGTTAGCAAGTATATAGCGTCATAAGCCTCACCGATTATTCATACTTTAGATTTATTAGGCATTGATCAGGACAGCCAATGAGTATTTTTCTACATCATTCCCTTCATGCAATCTTTGTCGATATCCCGATATACTCATGTAGGAATATAATTTATAGATTAAAAAGAACGGGAGCACTAATTCCCCATTAACTGCATCGTGCCAATTAACCACATTGAGCACTTGTGCGAGATTTGGTTTACTGTTGCCATACAACCCTACAAGGAGAATCAATATTTTCTTACCTAGTAATTTCATTTTAGTTTAGTGGATATTGCTGCTTGTCCTTTTTCTACCGCTGCACACATCTGATTTTAGTCTTGACCTTCTTTAGAGTGGGTTCTTTTGTGCTTGCCACCAGCAGCAGTCATCGCATATGAGGAAATCCCAATCTTGACCTTACCCTGTAAAATGTCATGTGATCTCACTTTTGGCTTCTTTGATTCCCAATCACCGTGAAAAGATTTCTGCATATACTCTCATGAGTGGGATATGGGTTGAGGGCATCAGCCCATATGACTCACGAATCCTTGTAGCTCAATCCCACTGACTTGGATGAATGGTAGCTCTCTTTCAGACGCTGTTCTGTAGTTTGGTGTGCTCTCTGAACAATGAATTAACTTTCTGCATCCCAATAGTATATTTTACTTTTAATATTGCTGTTAGGATATGGTTATGTGCATTTTTCTAGCTTTTGAAGTTCTGTATGGGGTCTTAATAGAAGTGGGAAATGTCCCTGCAGCTATTGGTGGATAGCAGATTGGTCGAGAGAAAACCGTCGACAGCTGAACAAGCTCCAGCGCGTGTTTCAAAGGATGGTATGTGAAGTTTTTCTTGATATAAATCCAGTGTTTTGTTATCGTTTAACTTCGTCCCTGGTAATCTGATGGTAAAGATGGAACTGATTGTGATCCACCAAGTGCATCAGTTGTGGAGATGTAGCTTTGTTGTGGCCAACCTTGCCCCCCCTGACTTGCAACATATGCAAACGGAAGAAATCCAAGTTTAATCTTTGTATTAGCCTTGGGAATTGATTTTATCTTGGGCTGATGCATGTGACTCTTCATCTCCCTTCATGCATCTGTAAAACGTCTCTGGTCTGCCATCACTGGCCAGAAGAATGGCAGGTCTGCCATCACTTGCCAGAAGAACGACAGGCTGGTGTGTGGACTGTAGGTACTTAATGCATCGTGGACAGAGGGAGTAATGTTTAGGCCATCACACCAATTAAGCTTCAAAATTCCCAATTCTAGTTTTAGTCCCTTCTCAAATTTGATTGAAGCTCCGCCACTGATTTGGTGGGACATGGGCATACTTTAGAACTACAGAGAGCTGCAGAGCTGTATTCGAAATCCAATATGCATATATGATCCTTTTTCCTTTTGGATATAATTTATTACAGGTTATGAGTTTTTTTTCTTTAATTCATGCTATGCTATTGGGCCTTATTGTCATTATGTTTGGTGAAATTGATCAGTCATTATGTTTAGTGAAATTACGATGTCATCGTGAAAGTTTTGTTTTAGTTTTGTTGTCTATTTGTTTTCTTGATATCAGCAAAACATACCTGGCATTTGATCATTCGTAGATATTGAACTTAATTCTGATAATATATATATATTTTTTGCAGCAGCTACCACCCGCTCTCCCCAGGAGGGGCAACAGAGACCTGCGCACTTGGCGAGACAGGAATTCATGGAAAGGAAAGCTACATTCCACATTTCACTCTTCGTGGTCCCCCACGTTATATTGACTTGCTGATGAATAAGGATCGTGCAGGTTTAAGAGGAGTGCCGGACTGGTCGCTTCAGGTGTAGCCAAGAATCTAAACAAAACAGCCAATTATATCAAGGAAAATATCCAGGACATAGTGTATCCAGATCGCCGCCCACCGAAATAGTAACCGAACCAAGGGGTTATGTTGGCTCTGGTTGAGAGCTGGAGAAAATGCTTCATGCTGGAACCATTACAAAAGTCCTAGCTAGGACGGGTTCATAATTTTACCAACCCAGTTAGAAGCAACTCCTGTTTTATTGATAAAAAAATGGTGCCTTCCTGGGGTACCTAATTTCTTTTCTGTACTCTCATGACATTGTAATGTAAGGCTACATACAAGCCCAATGGTGCACATCCATATAACATGCTGCTTGGTTGAAGTGAAAATCAGAATATGGGTTGGTGTAGTGGTGAATAATGTCAATAGCTCACAGTGGAACTCAATTGTGCAACAAAGTTATTTTCCCCACATTCATATTGTTTAACAGGAGGCCATGATAACTGATATCTGCTCTTGCCCAGACACCTTTTCTTGTTACATTCAGAATCTCATCTCATTTTCAAAGTTGCAAAGGGTCCCTTTGTGACTTCAGTAGATGCATACGCTCCTGGTGCTGCTGTGCACGGTGCAACCTTTCTACCCGGATCTGCTCAGCTGCGGGTCTCGTTGAATGCATTCAGAGTTGAACGGTCGTCTGCGCTGCCAGTGCCACTGTGCCAGAACCCACGCACGCCCACATGCCATCCATTCACTGTACTTCGTTCGGAGCTCATGATAGGCGCGGCGTGAGACCGGTTGCACCTGCACCGGATCTGGTCCTGTTTACTCCAATTGACCACCGGCAGGGCAACAGCTGAACTGCTGAAGCCAACCAGCTGAGGCTGCGGCGGGTGCTCCGTGTGGTCGTCCTCGTCGTGGCGGGGCGATTCAAACGTGAAGGGGCCAACGGGCGGCACGGCGCCGGGCGGTGAACCTGACATGACACCACATCAGTCGCATGAAAGATCCGTGCCCAGTAAATGTTCCACCTACTAGAGTACTGGTGGTCGCCGCGCCGCTCCTGCCGCCCACGCTCCTCCCTGCCTCTCCTCTCGTTCCTCCGTCACGGCTCAAACGCCGTGCTCCGGAGGTGGTGGGCTCGGCCATTGCTCGGCGTTCAGCAGGTGTCGTGCCATACTCTGAAAAGTGTTGGCTCATCAAGTCATCAGGCGTTACCATATTACCGACCCTGAGCATTGACCTAAGGGTGTGTTTAGATTGGGGAAAGATTCCCTGAAAATACACTATTCACCAAAAAACACTGTAGATGAATAGTGTTATGTGAGTGGAAGTGGTGGGATGAATAGGGAAAAGTTGGATGAATAGTGGTTTTTTGGAGAACTTTTTTGAATCTAAACGGGGCCTAAACCTGACCATGCACACCGTGTCCTTTGAAAATTTGTTGCTGCCACACTGTAGTCTGTACTTGAGGCTGCAAACACAAAAAGGGAGGAAATATTCCAAATGATTTGCTCAAAAGGTGCGGATTATTTGGCCTTTGTCAGTCGGCACTCCGCTGCAGCCACCAGCCAGCCAGAAGCCAGGCCCCAAGGAAAGCTGCCGGTCTTCCAAATTGTGAGGCGGCCGGCGATCTCATCCGGTCATCCCTTTCCCCCCGTTCCTGGCGGCACTGCCGGCCCACGCTCCTGGCTGCCTGCCTGCCACCCATCAGCGCTCGGCAAAGGCATGGCATCACCAGTTCACGATGACCCGACGCCATTGAACAGAGAGACCTGCGGTTTTGAACATTGAAAAGGTGGCCATGGCAGGATCTAGCGACGAGTGCTTCTGTAAAGTTCAAAAGGAGAAAGCACCAAGCAGGTAGGGCCCGGTCATTATCTGAAAATGAACCAAAGTGGCTGGCTATGGACTTGAAACCAAAGCACCCACCGATGACAATTGACAGCATCAAAAGGGGGAAGAGGCACACTCCACTGAGGGCAAAGTCCACTTCTGGGTCAACTGGGTTGTCTCTGATAGTTTTACTTAATCCAAAGTTACCAAATCTGTTAGCGAAGATCCAAGTGGTGCGTCGGAATGTTCCTTCTTGAAAATGTATCTTATTTCTGAGGGCCAATGGTCTATGGACAAGGAGGTCGTTTAGTTTAAACCCCGGTTTCATCCACATCCTGTCCGCTTCGACAATGTTGACGCAAGCAGTACTTTTGTTGTGCCTGCATGAAAGTAAAGGAATTTTTGTTTTTTAGATAATGGCAGTAGCAGTAAGCTTGCATGAGAGAATCATAGGCTTATTGCCCAAGGGCAATCATACTGTTGTTTATCTGATCATGGACATCTGTCCAACTGAGTATGTTGTGTTTCACTATGTAAGTTACCCTTCCAACATCTATGAGCAAATAACTTGATTGGTCTCATTTGAGGTGCTTCTGCTTTTCCATAACAAGACCATTAAGCTTTGCTGGTTGGCTGGCTTTTCTAGTTATCAACTACATTTTTTTTTACAAAGGAGTGCTTACTAGCTACTCCTAAGTAGTTAAGGCCTTCTCCAATGGTGAGCTAACAGGTAGTTCTTGAATTGTTTAATTGATGGAAAGTACAAAAACAGTACCAAAATGGATTGGCTAAGAGCTAGCTCTTGGCTCTTTGCTAGCTCTTAACCAGCTCTTGGCTCTTTAAACAGTGCAAAGTTGATTTGATCAGCTCTTCATAAAGCCAAGATAAGAGCCGGTCACATCAATTTTGCACTGTTTAAAGAGCCAAGAGCTGACTAAGAGCTAGCAAAGAGCCAAGAGCTAGCTAGCTCTTAGTCAACCTATTTTGGTACTGTTTCTGTACTTTTCATCGATTAAATAATTTAAGAGTTAGCTTTTGGCTCACCATTGGAGAAGCCTTATCCACTACTGTTGTTTCTCTTCCAAGGCAAACCCTAGGTAGAGGAGAAGCGCCAAACGAGGAGGCAATGATCGATCACACGTGTGGCCCGACGCTCTCGAAGCAACAATCCTACAACCCGTCCATGTGTCGAGAGATTCCATGGACTTGTCGGGCACACCCCGTCTCCGGGGAAGCAAGACTCCCCCAAACACCCAACGACCCAAACAAAGCTTCCAAGCAAGATAACGCAAACCACAAAACACTGTAACAACAATCTAACAACGTGCCGGCGAGCCAACCGTGTGCTTTCGCGAAAATGTGGAGAAAGCTAGAGCCCTCCACCACGAAGCGAGCGCGCACCGAGGGGAGGGAGAGCACTCGGCGTTCCGGCAACGAGCACGACGCGTTCGGCCGAACGCCACACCACACCGGGGGCGCGCACGCAGAACACGCAGGCAGGAGAGGTCTCGACGACAGGAGTGGACACCGGTCAGTCACTGGGCGAGCATCTCCATTAAAGAAAGCCGGGGCCGAGAGGAGCACGTCGCTGGCTGCGTCAGGACGAGGGAGAACAAAGCGTTAAACAAACCAATCCGCACCGGAACAGTGAGGTGGTATGTATTTGAATCCAATCGGCTAGCCTCTCCCTGAGAAAAGCCTCCTCGTTCCTGTAGACTGTAGCGCGAGGAGGAGGCCACGGCCGGGCCGGCCACCCTCACACCAACCCCCTCCCTGCGGTGCCTCCCTTTCAAACCACTCCACTCCGGTTCCCATCTGCGTCATCTTTCGTCTTGATTCGAGCTGCCGGCGAGCTGCTAGCCCAGCTCGAGCGCGGTGGCCATGGCCGCCTTGCTCGGCTTCTTCTTGCTGCTGCTTCAGTTCGGCCCCTCTGCTTGCAGCAATGTGAGTGACCCTGAACGGAGTCCCGGCACCGGTTCTGTTCGGCTTCCCGATCCACGAGCTGTTCTTGAGTTGATACGGTTTCGATTTCCTGGCGTCGCTGCAGGTGTACATTGTGTACATGGGGGAGAGGAGCCCCGAGCTGGACCCGGCGCTGGTCCAGGACTCGCACCACGGCATGCTCGCCGCCGTCCTTGGCAGGTGAGCCCACCCCTCCATTGATCCGCTTGATTCTAAGCTTTTCCCATGTACTCAATCCGAGGACTCACGGCGGCGAGATTTGCAGCGAGCCGGCGGCCAAGGACGCCATCCTCTACAGCTACCGGCACGGCTTCTCCGGGTTCGCCGCCGTGCTCACGGGCAGCCAGGCGGCGCGGCTCGCCGGTGAGC
Source organism: Digitaria exilis (assembly GCA_015342445.1). Classification (NCBI taxonomy): domain Eukaryota; kingdom Viridiplantae; phylum Streptophyta; class Magnoliopsida; order Poales; family Poaceae; genus Digitaria; species Digitaria exilis. Next base: position 2,450,922 of record JACEFO010000718.1, on the reverse strand, counting down.
TCACATTCCACTCACCTCGTGTTCTGCTCAGGCCTATGGCTTCCCTGTGTGATCCTTACGAAGCTCCTGCTGGTTTCTTGTGCCATTTTGGGTCCAATTAAAATTGTGGTGTCGAAGATTGGCCCGGAGTCGTGCGAGTGGTGCGGAACCGTGTTCTTGACCTCCACACCACCAGGAGCTGGGATTTCATGAGAGTGAGCCCGTCGCCCTCGGTTGGAATCCTCTCGGAAAGTAGGTTTGGGGAGGATTCCATTATCGGCGTGTTAGATACTGGTGAGGCTATTTTCTCTTCATTATATGTTGTAGCAAATTGGGATTAGGACTGGCATTGTGGCTCTAATGTTGAGATTTCTTGGTGGTTTTGCACTTTGCAGGGATATGGCCGGAGTCGGCCAGTTTTAGAGACGACGGCATCGGCGAGGTTCCACGGCGGTGGAAAGGGAAATGCATAGTGGGGGACAGATTCAATGCTTCTAATTGCAACAGGTTGGCCTGTACTGAAGTTTCACCTTACAGATTTTATCAGTGCTTGAATTCTACAAGTTGTCCTAGTAGTGACTTCAAATTCATGATAGGATAGGAAAATAATAGGCGCGAAATGGTACGTCAAGGGGTATGAAGCGGAGTATGGCAAGATGAACACAACCGACATCTATGAGTTTATGTCAGCGAGAGATGCCGTTGGGCATGGCACACACACGGCGTCCACCGCTGCTGGCGCACTTGTAGCTGGTGCAAACTTCAGGGGCCTTGCCAGTGGCGTTGCAAGGGGAGGGGCACCGAGGGCTAGGCTGGCCGTTTACAAAGTGTGCTGGGCCACTGGAGATTGCACATCTGCAGATATCCTTGCTGCTTTCGACGACGCTATACATGATGGTGTCGATGTGCTTTCGGTGTCCCTGGGGCAAGCACCACCGCTCCCTGCTTATGTCGATGATGTCTTGTCCATTGGATCCTTCCATGCTGTTGCAAAAGGAATTGTTGTGGTCTGCTCTGCAGGAAACTCTGGGCCTTATTCAGAAACGGTGATCAACTCAGCACCCTGGATTCTGACTGTTGCTGCTGGCACTCTTGACAGGACTTTCCTCGCAAAGATCACCCTTGGAAACAACAGCACCTTTGTGGTAAGAGTTTCATCTGAATTTTCGAGTTGAGACTTGAGGTTGCAATGCAAGCACATGGTATGCAAATATTTGTGCCTCACACACTTATGTTGTGCAGGGTCAAACACTGTACTCCGGAAAACATCCTGCCAAAAGTATGCGTATAGTCTATGCTGAAGATATTGCATCTAATAATGCAGATGATACAGATGCAAGGTAAGCTTTGTCATCCTCAATCGCTTCCGATGATTCATTGAGTTCAACTTCCATATTGGCCGATGTCTTTGCAGGAGCTGCACTGCAGGATCTCTGAATTCTACTCTAGTGAAGGGAAATGTGGTGCTGTGCTTCCAAACACGAGCACAGAGAGCAGCATCAGTGGCAGTCGAGACTGTCAAGAAATCTCGTGGTGTTGGAGTCATCTTCGCCCAGTTCTTAACCAAGGATATCGCATCTTCGTTCGACATTCCCTGTGTTCAAGTAGACTACCAAGTGGGAACAGCTATTCTTGCATACACTACTAGCACGAGGTGTGCAAACAGTGCCCATATATATTTCAACAGTTGTAACAACCTATCAACATGCTGCTATTGACGCAAATGTCCAATAATTTCTTTTCTACACACAGAAACCCAACAGTTCAGTTTAGCTCAGCAAAAACAATTCTTGGAGAACTGATAGGCCCAGAAGTTGCATATTTCTCATCACGGGGTCCAAGTTCTCTGTCCCCTGCTGTTCTGAAGGTAAAAGTAAAATAATTCCTCCATTCGATCAAGCTTCATCCTTAAGTCAATCTATATTAGTGCCTGTGCTAGTTGGTTGAAAACACTCTGTACTTTCTTATACAGCCAGACATCGCTGCCCCAGGTGTCAACATTTTAGCCGCATGGACACCAGCTGCTGCCATATCATCAGCCATTGGATCTGTGAACTTCAAGATTGATTCAGGAACCTCAATGTCCTGCCCACACATTTCAGGCGTGGTTGCTCTCCTCAAATCGATGCATCCCAATTGGAGTCCTGCTGCAGTAAAATCAGCACTTGTCACAACAGGTAATACCTCATCTGTTTCTCTAATCAAGATTGTTTTGACCCTAACAAGTCAACACCTTGCAGCCAATGTTCATGACAATTATGGGTTTGAAATCGTATCTGAGGCGGCACCCTACAATCAGGCAAACCCATTTGATTATGGAGGTGGTCATGTGAATCCAAACAGGGCTGCACACCCTGGTCTTGTGTATGACATGGGAACATCTGACTATGTCAGCTTCCTTTGCTCCATGGGCTACAACAGTTCAGCCGTTAGCTCCATGACTCAACAGCATGCTTCATGTCAGCACACACCGAAGGCACAGCTAAACCTGAATCTGCCATCCGTCACCATTCTTGAACTGAGGGGCAAGCTTACGGTGTCAAGAACAGTCACCAATGTAGGCTCAGCCATGTCCAAGTACAGAGCTCGTGTGGAACCTCCGCCAGGGGTGGATGTGACCGTAAACCCCTCCATCCTGATCTTCAACTCGACTGTGAAAAGGTTATCGTTCAAGGTTACGTTCCAGGCCAAACTGAAGGTGCAAGGGAGGTACACCTTCGGCAGCCTGACATGGGAGGATGGCACCCACACGGTGAGGATCCCCCTTGTGGTTCGGACGATGATCAGTAATTTCTATGTCAATGCATGAGCTAATGTGTGCATGTGTTACTTAGGCCATGTTCAGATTCTCAACTATTCACTATTCATTCCAACTTTTTACTATTCACTATTCATTCCAACTTTTTACTATTCATTCCAACTTTTCACTATTCCCCCCTCACAAAACACGTTTCCCCTCACAAAACACGTTTCCCAGCGAATGCTACAGTATTTTTCTTATGCTACAGTGTTTTTTTCTACAATCTAAACACACCCTTACCATTAGTTCAGCATCGGTGATGGTGAGATGGATAAGATGTAACTCGCTAATTTCTCCTGATTCTAATGGCATTGATGATTGGTTGGGGTTCCTGCTTGACTCGAATTCAACTACTGATTGAGATGAATAAATCAGTAAAATGCTAAGAGAAATGAGTATTTCTTTTGATTGCCAGTAATAAGTTTCCTGTTACACAACAATGGGGGTGCAGTGCCAACTGATCTCAATCTAGCACACACCACAGCATGCACGCTGTGAAGAAATGTAGCACCATATCTGAATCTGATGAGACGGCCAGTAGTTGATCTAATTGAATTGGGAGGAACATAAGGGGGCATACACTTGGCACGCGGTTCAGGTCTTCAGGATTTGGCGCCGTCGCTGGGCTTGGTGTCAGCGGAGGGTTCCTTGCCACCGGAGCCTGAAGAGGCCGCGTGGGCGGCGAGGGCCTTGTCGTACGCGTCGAGCTCGTCGAAGTAGATGTCCCAGACGCAGCGCACGCAGCCGCTGCCGCAGCAGTCGCCCGGGAGCGGCTTCTCGGGCGGCTCCGGCAACGGCACCGGCGCGGGCGCGGGCGCCGGCGATGCCGCGGCGTCGGGATTGGCGGCGCCGCCGCCGTCGGCCGAGGCCATGGGCGTCCCGGGCGGGAGGCAACGGCTGCGGCAGCGGCGGAGGACGAGGAGAGGGCGCGTCGGCGCGGGGAGCAGCGGCGGCGGGATCGGGGCCGGGACGCGGAGGACGGCGCCCAGCATACAGCCGAAGAGGGGGATCGGACGCGGAGGAGGCTGGCTGCGTGCGTGATTTGGGTCGGGAGGGTCAGAGTCCAACTGCCACAAGCCAGCGCGGATGAACGAATCGACACACGGCATGTCGCGTTTGGCTCGTTGGTTCGCACCGCTTTGTCGTCTCTCCGTCCGTGGAAGAAGAGTCAGAAAATTTTGATCGACGAAAGTATTTTTTTTTTTAAAAGAGAGATCCATTCATTACTCAGGAACAACAATACACTCCTGGGTAACTATAGACCTGACACACAGGGAACCTGCGTACGCCATACTGCAGCATGTACGGTACGTTTCGCCAGTTGTGCCAGTTCATGAGCAACTGTATTTTGATCTCTCTTTACTGCCTGGAAACAAATTTCCAGCAACCTAGTACTAGCTTGCAAGGTCTCTCTGATCACAAAAACAAAAGAGGATTTATTCTTTACACCCATCGACAAAGCTTTGATGGCTTCTGAGCAATCAGACTAAAGAATTGCCTTTTCTCCACACCATTCTGCCGCTAATAAGATACCTTCCTTGCAGGCTATCAACTCTACCTCCTCTGCAGATGTTGCATCAAAGATAACTCTCCACGCTGATAGGATAACTCTGCCGACTTCATCACGGATGATGATCCCTACACCTGCCGTTGAGAGTCCGGTGAGTAGGTTCCATCTACATTTATCTTCACCCAGCCACTTGGAGGGGGTTCCCACTTCTTGTTTTTAATTTTACTTTCTTCTTTTCTCTGTCTCCGTAGTTCAGCCTGTGACAGAATCCATCCTTTCCCTTTATGGTTGGTTCCCTGGACTTGGTGGCCAATCATAAACAAGGAGGAGGCATATTCACAAAGGAATCGAAGAGAAACATATATTGGAATTGATCTTGCATTGTGCACCATTTCATCCCTTATAAACCATGTCCTCCAAAGTAATTAGCAAAACCTAATCTACATCTGCTAATCCTAATTCATAACTGATGACACAAGAAGGGTCCAGATCAGCAGCCACACATGGGCACAAGGCAACATTTGAGTTGGAGAACAGGATACGGTATATGCCCCTCAGACAGTCATCGGTTCAGAATCAGAATGAGAAAGCACGGGAAGAATCAGATTCTCGAATGGTTTACTTGTCACTAGTGATTCCACCAAAATTTCCATCTCATTGCAATTTCTACTACGAGCTGAAAGCAAAAACTTGTTGCTCCCACTAACTCTAGGAAACACCTCTCTGTGTCGAACGAGTAACAGGAGTACTGTCCATTTTCAATCAAGTGGGGATGCCGGATGAGGATGCTGTGTGCCTGTGTTGGCCTGGCGACGGTGCCTGTGATGATGTAGATTTTTTCGTTTGTTTGAGAAACCGGTGATGATGTACTGTAGATGCCGGCGCCGATCACGAGCCGGCGAGCAGCACGTGCCCGACGGCGACGACGCCGACTTGCCACACGCGGCCCTCGCCGGAGGCGGGCTTGCTGTTGCTGGGGAGCGCCGCGGCACAGAGGCCCGGAGAGGAAGGACCAAGGGGCAGTGCGGCCGGCCTTCCTCCATCATGGGCTCATGGCCCGAGGAGAGAGTTGATGGCGTCGGCCCACACTCTGATGCACTGGTTGTTGCTGGGTGAGAAACTGCAAAAACATCTCTTCCAATAATCCATTAAAGTAATATTAGGACATTCTAATAGCATTTTTTAAGACTCCTGAAGATGCTCTTATATGTTCTCTCCATCTATCCTATTTATAGCCTTCACTATGGGCCTCGTGTTGTAGTGGCGCTCGTCCACCTTTCATGCCAGCCCACTACCGATAATGGGCCAAGGGAGGCTTCCAACCAATTACCTTTGACTTTGCCAGTATTGAGGGACCCATTATGTGACCATATATTTCACAAAAATGTAACATCAGGATGCCTGAGTACCATATTTTTTCCCTAATAAAAATACAACTGCGTCCAACCAACTTGACACTAGAGGTAAAATAAGACAAAAAAACCGAGGTAAAATCCAACAAATATTTAAATGTCAATTAAGACGAAAGAACAGAAGTAGTTTACGATGACATGTATATCTTCCCTACGATTTCGTTTACTATGGCTAAAATATTCATATATTCATGGGAAACAAAAATCCACTAGTGATTCCGCCGCTTTTTCTGAACCCAGCATGGAGGAGGGGCCTCCGTTTCGTTGCCTTGGAACAAGTAGGTCTTGCAGTGGAGGTGGCCGCCTAAACCCGGAAGCTCCCCCTCGACGTCAAACTCCGCGCTCCCAAAAGCTTGCTGCTCGGCTATTATCATGTTCTTCATCTCCTGGCGCACCAAGGATCCCTCCGACGTCGCCACCACGGTGGCCACGCCCTCCGCGCTCCGGCCCAGCACCCTGACATCGATGGTGAACTCCGGCATGGCGCCCCATGCCAGGATCACGCCGCGGTACGACACCCGCAGCATCGCGCCCCCGCCTCCGACGTGGATGGGCCCTCGGTACAAGGCCGCCTCGGGGATCCTATCGACGTCCACGGCTAGCTCGAACACCGGCGGCGCGCACGGACCGTCGGCGCCGAGCCCTTGGGCCGCGACGAGCCGGACGAACAGCCGGGGGTCCGGGGTGTCGTCCATACCCGCCATGAACCCCGTACACGAGCGCGCCTACGCTGCAGACTAGTATGGACCAGAGGAGAACCCAGATGGCGAGCGGGCAGTCGTCGCTCTTTTTGGGGGAGTGGCCGGAGTCCTTCGCCGGCAGCTGTTGGTGCATGGCTCCGGCCATCTCCTCGTCACCTCGTCGAGGGCGAATGCTGCGCCGCCTCGGGGTATCACAGCCGTCGATCTATAATCAGCTCGGCAAGATGGGTGCATATATACTGTACATATGTGCCATCCTTCTGCTGATATGTAGTTACGACTTACGCGTACTGTGCTCGGACTCTTTCCAAATTGAGATTTGAGAGAGTCCAGAACGTGCACGTACCGGAGCACGGGTGCGGCGGACGCGGCAACTAGCTGCTCTTGTGTGCCGTGGAGAGGCTGTTTCGAGTGACAGACTCGTAGAAGACTTCAACTTATGGCTGCTACTAATTGTTGTAATACAACCAGACTTGAATAGAAGGAAAGGACTAGAAGTCCTAGTCTATATCCGGTTGCCCGGACTTGTATATAAGGAAAGAGGGACTAGAAGTCCTAGTCCATGTCCGGTTGCCCGGACTTGTATATAAGGAAAGAGGGACTAGAAGTCCTAGTCCATGTCCGGTTGCTTGTGGGCTCTTACCGAAACTCTAGTCATAGGTCGAAGTACATATATGAAAGAGATTGTCATTGTAAATCATCGAATATGAGGAATAAAGAGAAGGTCCACCTACATTGTGTCTTGTGCTTGTCATGAGAGGCGTGAGAGGGAGAATATCCAACCGCTGACGACGTGTTTTACAACACGTTATCAGCACGACCGTTCTTCGTCGACTACGCTGGAGGAGTCGCCATCAAGCTCGATGCCGACGATCTCGCCGCCGTCCTCGCCGACGACTACTTCGACGACGTCGACTACATCAACGTCGTTAGCGGAATAGATCTGCTACCTCTACCTGCTACCGATCTGCACTGCAACGACATTATCATCATCGAGCGTACAGGACTACGACTATGCCTAATGCCCTACGCGGTATGTATCTACTGATAACTGCCCTACGCGGCAAGTGGAGTAGATCAATTGGCATCACACATTACAAGGTATGAATTGGTGAAATAAGCAATAGTATGTTCTGGTCATGAAAAAAAATCTGTTTTCCAATCTACTACTTTTTGCCATGGAGACAAGCTCTCACGTACTAGCTGCACACGGACATATTGATCGGCAGTAAAAGCTTGAAGCGAAGATTTTTTTTAAGCATGCAAGCATAAAGCTGTACGTATACATATAGTATGCACGAAGCATACTGTAAATATAGTAGTCGATTGTTCGAACAAAAGGATTGGTCTAATGACCATCGCCTTAAAACAAACGCATCTAACACGACCTTGAACGGTACGTAGCTACCATGATGCAGGTCTGATTGTGAATGACACGAAGTCAGTAACAACCGTTTGTACTACTAATCGTCATGTCTGTACATCCTGAAGATGCATCCATGACTCACAAATCGTTGCCTTCAATCAGTCACAATGCCTGCAGCAAAACTAAATATCGTCGGCCAGTACGCCGAGGTATCTTGCCTAGCTTGCAGCTTCTACCAAGTCTTGTTCTCGTCCACTAAATCGCTAATTTACACGACGAATCTAAGATAATCATTGCCTGAAAGCATGTGCCATATATTGACAAGTCCCGCTTGAATCCGAACTCACCCACGCCGCCTGAAGACGTGCACCTATGCGATCGAATCCTACCCCATCTCGCCCTGAAGCCGAATACGCCCGCAGCACTACAACCATGATACATGTGTTTCCAAACTGGAGTCAACCTTTGCATGGCACTGAATACGCTTGCAACCCTGCGTACGAACATGTTCGCACAGGTGCCTACTAGCGCCGACCAGCACCGACCCATGCTCGCTGACATCAAGCACCTGCATGTGCTTGCGTCACCGCTTGTTGTGTTGTGCGGTGTCAACTGAACGCGCCGCACCAACTATTGGCAACACAACCGTGCTATGCTAACTATGCATTCACCTAGTAGGGTGTGCGCTACTTGAACAGTTGAGCGAGCTCATCCAGGAGCAGAGGACAAACGGTGAACGAACAAATCTCAAGAAGAGCATCAGAGGGGCAAGGGACAGTGTCTTGGAAGAACTTGAAGTTCAACCGCTAGTTCTAATAGAATTAGGAGTTTTGAGTGTTTTTCTAGCAGAAAACAATTGGGATGGCTTTTTTTGTTGGCGGATTAAGGATCTGAAATAAATCGTTTTATGTTATAATAACATATTAATACAGTAATATAATGCCTTTAATCATAGAAACATGGTTTTAGGTATATGAGTCTCTACTGAAACCCCCTTTGAGGCTCATATTTTTTTAAGCATTTAATGGTTATATAATTCTAAAAATTTAACCATTAATCCATGAAGTGGTATGATATCTCTCAATCTTGAAGAACCTTAGACATAATACCACTGAGAGTGTCATATTTGAAAGGTTTTTGGGAATTTGTGTGAATGGGGTAAAAAGAATTTTGTTTTTGCTTGGAAAATTCTGGGAAATTATGTAAAATAAATCTATTGAATAGATTAATCAATCTTAACTAATTTTGCACTTGTTTTATGCACTTAAACACATGAAGTGTGCTTGTAGCAATTGCATGAATAATGTAGAATATGGCATGAAGTCTAATATTTCTTGAAGAAATATACTATTGGTTTAAGCCTGATACTAAATAATCTCTAGAAGAGATGCTATATAACTCTGAATGTTATTTTAGCTTATAGAACCCAAACATTTTTATCTTTCAATATGGCATTATGATTTACTAAATATATATTAATTAATTGAGTTTGATATGACATGAAGTTATAAAAAATCAATATGTCTTCTAGAACAAATATATTGTTTGTGTTGAAGACAGTTTTGCAATTAATGAAGAATTGTACATATTGTTTGTCTTGTAGACAATTTTGCAATTTAAAAAAATTTGTGCATAAGCTCAATAAAAAATATTAATACTACCAGAAGTTGCATAAGCCATAGAAGTGGAAGAAAAATAAAGTACATTCCTGTCGGTGCCTGATTTGGTCACACCGGCACAAACAAGTGATTGCGGTGCTAATCCACTCGTTGCCCCGATGGCGGGTGAAGAGACGGGGGTTTTTATCCTGGTTCCGGCCACGGGGTCGTACGTCCAGCAGTGGTGCCGAGCACCAGTTTCGTATTGCTCGTAGTAGGGGTTTACAAGCAAGATGGGAGAAGGAGGTGAGCTCCTAAGTCCCTGAGCTTTTTGGTGGCTAAGTGCGTTTGTATGTGTTCTGTGGTGTCAACCTACTGTCCCTTGCCGTCCCTTTTGCACGGGCTTCCCTTCCCCTTTTATAGGCATAAGGGGGAGGGCACGGGTACATGTGTTCGTGGTGCTGACGCTGCTAAGTGTACTGTGCTGCCCATGCCGCGCACGATGCGATCGGGAATCGTGCCTTCCAACTCCGGCTGACGACATGGCAGTGGTTGATGTGATGTTCTTCTTGCGACAGATCAGGACTTCGAGCGTGGCAACTTGAGTACGGCGCCCGGATCGAAGCTCCGTAGTTTCCTTCGAGGGTTGCCATCGAGGATGATAGCGCATCCGAGGCAAGCAAAGTCAAAGGAGTGGTTGGCACAGTGCCACTGCCAGGACCGGCCTGTGCAGTGTCAGATCAGAATCCACTGCGCCAGGTGGATTTGACCGATGTCCTCTCCGTAGCGTGGGCGGTGGCGTGGTGCAGTGAATCCTTCTTTTTGACCGCAGAGGAGTCATTTATGATCAGTGATGATGGTCGCAGAGTCTCGGGCGCCGTTCCCGGCGTAGCAGGCTCGAGCTTGGTCCGCGAGCTCGAGCTTATTGGGCCTCGAACGTGACGGAAACGCCGGCTCGAGGGTGAACGTCTCCCTCGAGCCTCGCGGCCGAGCCTCGATCGTGACGGAAACGCCAGCTCGAGGGTGAACGTCTCCCTCGAGCTTGGGTAGGCTCGATCGCCACGGACTTCCACGTTCAAGGGTCTCCGAGCGGGACGAGCGCCGAGGTGGAGTTTGTCGTGATGGGCCTTTGCTGGGCTACGGAGCCAGGCCAACTTTGTTTGTGGGCCTTGTTACCGAGTAGTTCTGGGACTAAGTTAGGGTACCCCTTTTACAGGTACCCGACAATTCCAGAAGTGATGCTAGGCTTAGGGGTAGATGCAATGAGACAAAGAAGTTTCATGCTGACCCCATAACCATGAATGAATAGAATATTTTACATAAGTTGTATTATTAGTTATTCATGAAGAATTTGGTTGTACTCATGAAGAGTAAGTACTTATCTTTTTGCTTTAAACATGAAGTTTAGCATTCATTTAAGAATCTTTCCCAGATTAGAAGGGCAAATTAAACAAATTGGTGTTTCTTACCTCTGCATAGGTTTTTCTCACCTTACCTTTTGTCCAAATGCTTGTAGCAATTTTTTACCTGTAGTAATCAGTTTAATCTCATGGAATAAATAAAGAATTACATATTGAATATGTAAATAATTGTTTTATATTGCCTATTAGATAATCATTTGCAATGATATATTACAACAACGCCTCAAGTAAACTTGAAGTTTATTTGTGCACTACTACCATATAGGTAGAATGAAAATTGAATTTTCAAGAAGCACATAAAATTAGTAATATACACGTCACTTCATTGATCTTGAAGGATTCAATCTGGCGATGAACTAATATATTACTCAACTATGTACTGAATACATAGGCCCTGTAACTTGAAATTTATTCTACCCACCACATTATTGTACACAAAATAGTACAATAATATATGAATTCATATCATATTAGATATACTAATAGTATAATTTAATTCTATGAAACTTTTTTATTGATCATGCTTGAAGCATTACATCACCTGAAGTGCAATTGTGGTTACATCACCTGAAGTGCAATTGTGGTATGACGAGGGGGAGAAATTTGGGCCAAGAGGTATACGAAAAATGTGGATATAATTACAGAAAAATTTAATAGGCATATCCCTAATCCTGTAAGATTGTTGGTTCCGAGCCTCATCATATTAGATGTGGGACAATCAACGTGCAAGTTGACCTGTAGGCATAGTCAATGCAATGATTCCACATTAATGTAAGGATCATCATGTCACTACATTAATTAGTACCCTCTGTAGGGGTATCACATTAAAAATTCGCTCTACACTGGCTTGCAGCCATTGTGTTATTCTCGTATTCACACTAGCTTGGATGCTATGTGTAACTCAAGCTTCTCCTGTCGAGTAGTAGACCCCATTACACTAGGATGGCTAGTAGTCCGTCAGAAAAATCTATCAACTAGCTAGCAAGCTAGCTCACTTGTGCATTCTATGCACATATACTAAATGATCAGAAATCATTAAGTAAAATTTTAGTCAAGAAGGCTAAGATCAGGGGGAGAAAAATGGCATAGAGTTGGCTTAGTTTAACCCAAATCAGAATGGGTTTTTTCGAATACATAAAAAGAATATAGACTTGATAGTCTATTATGTGGAAAAACATTTTATATTATGGAATCAAAGTATATGGGGAATTCTAGTCAAGAAGGCTAAGATTAGGGGAAGAAAAATGGCATAGAGTTGGCTTAGTTTAACCCAAATCAGAATGGGTTTTTGCGAATACATAAAAAGAATATAGACTTGATAGTCTATTATGTGGAAAAATATTTTATATTATGGAATCAAAGTATATGGGGAATTCTTGACTGAATGAGCAATTACTTTTCTAGAAGAAAATTCCATGTAGATTAAATTTTGTGTATTTATAAACTAAAAGTTTATGATAAATACTTGAAGTATATGGTATGAGTATTATGCTTATAAATAGACAAAATAAATAAAGAAGCTAGACAAGAAAAATAGTCTCGTAGACTTCGAATAGTGTAAATTAAAGGTATACCGAATGTACCGCATTGCACACTATGCTACTACATTAATAAAGTCTAGCTCACTGCATATAAACAAATAACCCCTATATTTAAAAGAAGTGTGTGTAACTATTATTTTATTTCACCATAATAGCATACATAAATGGGCATTAACTTGAAGTTGGAAAATGGATCTGAATTTCCATTATACTAAGCTCATGGGGACATTTTAGAAGTATACTATTAATGAAGATATAATATCGGCATTAGGGGGAGAGTTCATATGAATGCCTTATATTTGAAGCAAGAAATATCTCCATACAATATTCCTGGAAGCTTGAAGCAAAAATATAAACACACACTATATTATACTTGCATGAAGCAAAGTATATTGCCAGAAAATTTAAATTGTGAGGAAGCCCACGGGGGCGCCACTTGATGTGGCCAACTCTTGAAGTGAAACTCCCAGTGAGGATGTGCACATGATGAATACTCACGAATGGGACATCGGAAATTAGGAGAAACAACCTGAAGTTCAAGTTTACTTGTAGTAAACAAAATGCTATGTGTGGTATATCCCGGGTATCTAATAATATACTCACACTGGCAAAGTGCTTGGTCATTAATTTAAAATCTACAGGGACGCCTGTTGGTTTTAGATAAGATAACTTGTCAAACAATGTAAATAGAATCTCCGCAAATTCCAAAGCAGAAGACCTTTAAGGTTAATTACCTCACAAATTGAGAAATGTTCATCATGAAGATGAATGCCTAACACTTCAAAGAGCGCGCAATATATTTTGTGTTGGGATAAACAGAAAAATATTGACTATATAATAGTCTTATCCTGAAGATATGGAAGAATTGAATGAATGTCGACAACATTACCTCTATAATTGCAAATGTTTCTCTAAAGCGAGGGCATGGATCCAAGACTAAAGTCCATGGCAGAGTTGCATGAAGCACTCATATCGGGTCAATGAAAGAATGCAATTAAGGTTGAACCATGAAGAAAGTATCTGAACCTAGAAGTTCAAACTATACGAGTCATTATGAAATAATGATATGGTAAAATACTATAGTTCATAAGTCTTTCAAAAGACTATTAAACTCCCATTATGTATGAATAAATATTTTGTAACATATCTGGCAAATGACATGAATAAATAAATAAAATATTATGCAGTTAATCAGTGGATTCGGAAAATCCCTGAGGAATGATCCTTGAAGGACTCATTTTCCTTGAAGGAATAAAATAGTAAGAAATAGAATCAAAGCTAATACTAAGCATTAAATGTCTAAGGTAGATAATATTCTTGAATGAATGTTAAAATGTCTCACGAAGAGCATATCCTAGAAGGAGTAAAAGTAAAGAGTTCATAGAAGAACTCAAATTATTGTGAAAATTATTTCTCTCTATCATGAGAAAATTTCTCATAAAAAAGAAATATTTTTCTTGAAGAATTAAAAATTCCCGAAGAAAATAGCCATTGAATGACTTATCATCAGTCAACTCCTGCATGAGCACCAACAATCCTGAAGATACAAGTGAAGACTCGTACATACCCGAATGATTAAACTAGAAGTGCAATGAGGATTTAAATGGTCTTGAATGTACCATACAAGCACTCGTATGTGCATAAATAGCTAGCTATCATTGAATAGCAAGTATCCTCGAATACCATAGAAGGTATTTTGGTGATTGACAAATTGAATTATCCGCTTCAAATGCCAAATGAAGACTGACTAACCTCAAACACGGAGGTTTGAAAATATAATACCTTGAAGGTATACTAATTTGTAACTCATTGTCCCCATGTTCCTATGAAAGGATAAAATTTATTTGTATTGCATAATTAAATAAGTGGTTATTAGTGCTCGAAGCATTGCTTCTATCGTAGTCTAGAAGTCTTTGAAGGACAAAATATTCTTGTAATTTAATACCAATATTCGTACACATTTATGAAGAATGTGCTTAAAAATCATCATGAACATGAAGTTCAAAGAATGTCGTTATGAGGGAGAGCACATATTTTCATTAAGTATTATCTAGAATGAATAAACTTAATGATTATTTACCATGAAGGTATACCACTTGATTATTAAAGATCACATATATCATTATTGCAAGAACCTGAAGTTTATGCATAATCTTGAAGATTGATAATTTTTTATGAAAAATGATGAATGTATAATTATATAGAAACCAAGAAGGTGTGATGTTGTACTCTTTTTCCTTTTGTGAGTTTTTATTTGAAGGTTTCTCACATAAGGTTTTTGACGAGGCAACATATGCAATACAATTGCGGTTGATATGTACTCTTTTCTCCAATAACCGTTTTTTCCCACTGGGTTTTCGGATGGAGTTTTTAATGAGGCATATACATTCGTGGTAATCGCCCAAGGGGGAGTGTTGTAATACAACCAGACTTGAATAGAAGGAAAGGACTAGAAGTCCTAGTCCATGTCCGGTTGCCCGGACTTGTATAGAAGGAAAGAGGGACTAGAAGTCCTAGTCCATGTCCGGTTGCTTGTGGACTTTTACCAAAACTCTAGTCATAGGTCGGAGTATATATATGAAAGAGATTGACATTGTAAATCATCGAATATGAGGAATAAAGAGAAGCTTCACTTACATTGTGTCTTGTTTACTTTGTTTTTGTGCTTATCGTGAGAGACGTGAGAGAGAAGATCCAACCGCTGACAACGCTAATGACACCGGTTGAAGTTTACATCACCCATCGCCCTACGACTTTTAACATTTACTGCCTGCTACTTACTGTACGAGTACTCCGAAGTCTATCACAATTACGAAAGAGCATGATTGTTTTGTATAGTTGCTGTTTGTTTTGTATAGCTAGCGGTCCATTCTGTTTGCCTCGCGCGGTGATGCACCTTGCAAGCATGGCTGTACTGTACCCCAAGGGGTTAGGGTTTAGATAGCCCTAGCACGGGGCTGCTGCGCCAACCCCGGGCGACCGATCGGCCGGACGGAGCACGAGCACGCATCGCACAGGCACAGGCACACAGGCAGTCACGTCGCAAAGCAGGCCATGCCGCCGCCTAGCTACCGCCATGGCCATCGTCCTCGAGTAGGCTCGGCGACGGCGATTGAAGAGACGGGCACTTGCAGAGACATGGAGGAAAGCAAAGACCGTGCCCAGGCGGCGAGGCCTCACATCCCATTAATGGCAAGTGCAGACATCGCCTCAGCGGTGGGCCGGGCCGTGCACAAGCCGAAGCGGACGATCGTCAGCCATATGCCATTGCCCGCAGGCCAAGGACGGAAGTGGTTCGATTCGTCTGCCGAGCAGCAGGAGCAGCATTGGAAAGGTGTGTACTGCTACTGGATAGGGGGCTTCATCAGCAGGGGACAGGAGGCGGCGACCGGCGACAACAACATGCGCGGCTGGGCTACTCAGGTAACCGTATTACAACAAATCGAGTTATTACAAAGGTAACCGTATTTATTTATTGATACATTGTTGAAAAAAAACCTAAGAATCCCTAAACAGGGACATTTGCATGACCCTACAGGACAATCAGACGGTAGATTGCAGCCAACTGAAAATTAAACCGTACCAGAACCAGCATTTTGCACAAATCAATTCGCTCGCATCATTTTCATTTTTGAGTACACATACACACCTATGCATACTGATCCAAATGTTCAAACTCTTGACGACTAAACCGAGCGCCAAAAAAGTCACAAAATGTCAAACTTTTGACTATTGAATCAAATAAAATCGTCTCGTGCCTGGCTCCGACTCATCACCGCCACATCAGCCAGTCCACCACATCTACTTCTACAGGCTACTAGATTGCTACTACTACACGGAATATTCTACAGGCATTCAAACATTATGTTTAATTTGCTCACCATTGCAAGCTCTATAAACATTCAAATAAATCGCATGGAGTTAAAAACGTTACTACTCCGTCCGTATACGTATATCAGAAGATGAAGTATACTGTATACGGGGGCGAAGCTGGAGCCAAAAAGCGGGGGGTGCACCACTGTAAGCTCGTTTGGTAGGGTTTCGGTTTTATCACAAAACGGCTTCAGTTATGGCTTCTCTGAAGCAGCTTTTTTATGGAGGTGAAGCCATTTTAGAAAAAAAAAATATTTGGTAAAATAGCTTCTAACGACAATATGGTAATTTTGAGATCACTTTAATAACATAGGGAAAGGCTTAAACAGGCAAAGCTACTTTTTTGCTTCATCTCTTTAGTGAAAGTCGTTTTGGGCTGCATAGGTGAAGCGATTTTATTTTAACCCGTCTGTGGCTCGCTAGCTCGCTCGACTCGGTTCGTTAGTGGCTCAGCTCATTAGGATATTGTCATAAGCCGAGCTCAGGTTTTAGCTCGATACCTATAATGAGCCAGCTTGAGCCGGCTCACGAGCTGCTCGTGAGATTGTAAAGGCCCGACATGGAGTAGGCCTAAGAAAAGCTAACGGTCTAGGCCAACTTGTTTATGGTATACTGGATTTTACCTTGAATTTGTTAGACCGTAAATTTGTTTGGAATTTCTTAGACCTTGAATTTGTTTGGAATTTCTTAGCAAAGATTTAAGCTTTGAGCTTTGGATTTTACTTTCTATGTATCTGTTATCGAGCTAGCTCACGAGCTAAACGAGCCGAGCCAGACTTCTAGCTCGTTAAGATAATGAGTCAAGTCGAGCTGAGCCACCTTGTTATCTAACAAGCCAGACCAAGTCGAGCTATAACGAGCCGAACTGGCTCGATGTCCACCCCTAAATAAAGTCCTCTATTATTGATACTAGTCTTGGAGGAGCTTTTAATATCCAATCCAAGAATTTACGATTGGGTAATTCTGGCCATCATACATATTACAAATGAAAAAAGTTTTTATTTTATCATTTTGCATTCCATATGCATGTTCCAGGTGGTTATGCAGTGCAAGAGGCAAAGCACTGGGTGCACAAGTTTTTACTTGGGGTGCACAAACGGTCAAAATCTGACTGTTAGCCAGTAAGAGGGTGTTTAGTTGGCAAAGATTGGTGGAGATTTTCTGTAGCAGATATACACTGTAGCAATAAATAGTGAGAAAAGGATGAGAAATGATAGAATGAATGTGATAGAAGAAAAACAACTCCTAACGCCTCGTTTAGTTCGCCCACTTTCACCAACTCTCCAGTCATATCGATTCACATCTTCTCTCACAAACACGCTTATCATTGCACTATTCACCTCCAAATTTCCACCAACCTTCTTTATCTGAACAACGCCTAAAAAAGTTTTTGGCGTGGGTGCCTGTGCACCCACAGCAGCATCCCTGACTGTATATGTCACCACTATCCATCAGCATAGCACAAACAAGGGGCATTCAAATTATCGCCATGAGAGCATAATGGCAGAACAACTCCAAACATCTAGCAGCGCTAATATTACCCGCTCAAGCTTACAACACTCTTAGCATCCACTAATTAGATCTCGCAAGACTAGTACAGTGAACTGAAACTCTGAAAGGGCCTCATATTACACAACGGCAGGGGCCTGTTAACCTTCTAGGTAATACTAGTTTCAACATAGAAACACACAAGCAAATGAAAGATACAGAGGTCCTCTATAGCTAGGTAACCTGAGCTCGGCACATGCTATCTCCCATTCTATCTGATCCTCCAACGAAGCCATGAACCGATAGAATGCAAGATAAAGGCAGCCGGCGGCGCGTTCAGTGACGAGATCGACCACGATAGCTCCATCGATCACGAGCAGCGTAGCATGCGACCGACGAGATGAGGCAAGGGCGTGCGGGTACCATCTCGGGGCGGCTCGAACCAGACCGGCAAGAATTCCTCGTCGCCGCAGTCGAATCGCGAATCCGAGAGCTTCTTCACCAGCTCGTCCAGTCCCTGCAGTTGCACACGATGCGAACGGAAACAATTACTCCATCGGCACAAGTCAAGCACAGGCGCGTCCGATGAGCTGAACGCAACGGGCGAGAACTACCTTTCTGTAGGCTTGGTCGACCTCGCAGGTCTTGCCGGAGCCGTTCACCTTCCAGCGGTGGCGATGCAGGTGGTCACGCAGCCGCCGCGCCGCTTCTGGCGTCGTGAGATTAACGAAGGCATAGCCCTTGTTTGCACCGGTTCTGCGCAGCATATAATAACAACGCCAGGTCACGGACAGATCAGTGATCACGGAAAGAACCGTAAGCAAGTGGAAGCCCTGAACATCTTGACTAGCACACGAGACAGAAATTCATACCTGAAGTCCATGGGAAGATAAAGGAAGTCGTATTCAGACTTGACATCGCCAGACTCGATGTTCTCGTTTTCAATCGAGCAGTGCTGATCAATGATATGCATCAGCCTCGTCCGCCTGCGTACGTCCAACAGATTGAAATCAGTTGATCAGACGATGTGCAGCAGAAAAGAACAGGGAATCAAAGCCTTTCAGCCAAAACGGAAGGGAATAGCAGCAGCCAGCACGCATCACCTGAAATCATTGGGGATGTTGCGGATCATCAACGAGGTGCAGCCAGAAGACGCGTCAAAAATGCACCTCGGCTTCGGCACGCTGCGGCGCACGGTGCCTCCGGTTGCCTGACGGCGAAGACCTGCCCCCCCGCGCTCGCCGCGCCTCCTCGGCGGCGGAGCGACGGCCTGGCTTCCTGCAGCCGGAACCGAGACGGGCTCGGATGCCGGCGGCGAAGGGGGTCCAAGCTCCGGGTACGGGAACGAGGTCGGCAGCGCCGACGGCGTGATGGGCGGGCTCGTTTGGACGAGCACGGAGCGAGGCGACGGCTCGTTCGCCTGCAGCTCGCCCTTCCCGGCTCCGGCGACCTCGCCGCCGCTGTTCGCCGAAGGTGGTGGTGCGACTCGACCCGCCGCCGCTGGCTGCATCCGGGGCGGGACGTCGAGGCGGAGACGCAGACGGGGCGGCGGCCTCGCTCTAGGAGCAGGCACACCGCGAACGGAAGAGCGCGATGTGCGGTGGCGCCCACCGCGCGCGTTCGCCTTTGTGTCAGGCTGCTGCGGCGGCGGGGCACACTGCATCACCGCCGCCGCCGGCGGCGGCGCCATCGGCGTGAGCGGCGCCCAGCCAGGGTGCTGCGACGAGGCCTGCATCCCCACGCAGGTGCCCTGCGGCGGCGTCCGGGCAGGGTGCAGGTACGAGCCCGGCATCCCGACGCAGGAGCCTTGCGGCGACCAGCTAGGTTGCGGCGCGTACGAGCCCTGCATCCCCATGGTAGGACCCAACGGGAAACCCCAGAAGGCCGGGGAGTTTGCAGCGAACCCCGGCGCCGGAGGCGCGACCAAGACCGGCGGCGGGTAGAGAAAGCCCGCCGGCGGCAGGACCGCCGCTGGGGGACACGTGTAGAAGTCGGGCACCGGCGGCGGGACGAAGGACTTGTTGCTCACGACGTAGGGCGGAGCCGAAGCGTCGAGGCGCCGGGGAAGGAAAGCTGCCACTGCCATGATTGGTTGGGAGGAAGCTACAGGAGGGAGGGGCTGCGGACTGCGGACGTGAGAAACGAGCAGCGGTCTGGGCATTTTAAAGGGAGCGGTGGTGGAGCACGAGCCCAAACGTGGCGCAACTGTAAAAGACTGCAAAGGTCGTCCACTCGTCCGGCCGGAGAGTTTTGAAGCTGCTGCTATACCGTAGAGTACTTCACAAGTGAGCGCATGAAGCAAACCCTTTTCCGGAGTATTTTGCTGTGCTGAATACAATCTCCTTTTATTTAAAACAAGAAGGAAAATTCATAGGAGTGTGGTGGAGTACGTAGTACTGTAGAGTCCAGTACTCCAGTTCAACGGGTATTTGTCACACACGGGAACTACAGTATGCCACTACAGCAGACGAGATGGAACATGGTTCGTGCCATGTTTAATTTACTTCCAAAGGATCTTCTCAACTTTCTTATTCATCCCACCCACACACTACACTCACCTGAAAAAAGTTTTTTTTTCTTTCCCTAACAAAGACACCCTCTGTCTCCGGACTCAGGTCAGGGAGTACTAGGCGTTGAATGATTACATATCCTCTTCATTTAATGCACGGGATTTTCGCGGCCTCTCGGGTCTCGAATGTCTCGCTTGCAGGCAGCCTGAGCTCTCGGCGCAGAAGATTCCTCCCGCAGAAGTTTACTGCAGGCAGACTGGTAGAGCACCCAAAGTAGTGAAGCTGCGAGGTGGAGAAATGAGATGCGAGAGGCAAGCTTGACCTGCAAATTCACCATACCTTTCCAAAAATAAATGTTTCAACTTCACTTAGTATCGTTGTTTTTTTCTACGTCATATAAGCTAATCATACTAGTCTAATTAGGACAAATGAATTATACTCTAATACTCATCGTTTAGATTATGTTCAGCTTATTTAATTGGTATAAAACCCCATAAAATCAAGCAAAGTGTATTTAAACACAGTACTAACCTGTTAATACTTGTACACGTGGTGAGGCATGTATCTCGTGACAGCATATTGGTAGATGCAAAATAATAGTACATTTGTAAAATAATAGAAGCTATGGTATGCCTGTCGGTCAAATTTTCTTATGTTTGACTACATTTGTAAAACATATAAGTAGCATTTGCAACTCTAAATAGCTTTATTGTAAAAATAGATTTAACAATGTCGGTGCCTGATTTGGTCACACCGGCACTAACTAGTGATTGCGCTGCCAACCACTCGATCCGATGGGGGATTAGGGTGATGAACTCGGGACGCAAGGGTTTATCCTGGTTCCGGCCATGCGGCCGTACGTCCAGCAGTGGTGCGTAGCACCGAGTTTTCGTGTTGCTCATAGTAGGGGAGTACAAGCAAGGCGGGAGAGGGAGAAAAGCTCCCAAGTCCCTGAGTCGAGTGTTGAGAATGTGGTGAGTGTGCGTTGTGTGTCGTCGGTCTCAAGAGCCCCCCTGTTGTATGGGCTTCCCCTCCCCTTTTATAGACCAAGGGAGTGAGGAAAGACGTACATATGTGTTCATGGTGCTGACGTTACGAGATGCACTGTGCTGCCACACGCTGTGCACTATTCGAGCGGGAATCGCGCCTTCCAACTCCGGCCGACGGCATGGACATCTCCATCGTTGACTTGTTGGTGGCTGACCGTTGCTTCGAGGGATGTCACTCGGGGGTGGGGATGGTGCCGAACCCTCCCCGTTGTTCTTCGTGGGTCCTTCCCTGAGGCCTGTGGCGTATCCGGGACAGATAAGGTCGTGTAGTAGTTGGCACAGTAGCCTGGCCTGACATGGTCTGTCCGCACAGCGTCTTGCGCAGAGCGACTGTGGCAAGCGGATTTGATCGGTGTCTTCTCCGCGGCGTGGGGCGGTGGCGTGGTGCAGTGACTCCTCTTTTTTACCGCAAAGGCGAGCCATCATGTCGTGGAATGAATGCGTCGCAGGGCCTTGGGCACCGGTGCGGCGCCCCTCGAGCGTGATGGAGACGCTCGTTCGAGGGTGAGCGGTACCCTCGAGCTCGGTCGGGCTCGATCGTTACGTACATTTCTGCTAGAGGGTAAGAGGTACCCTCTAGCGGAAATGAAGCTCCCGGTCGTCAGGGGTGTCGTCGTGGTGGGCCTCTTGTTGGGCCACGGAGCTGGGCTCAACTCTCCGATGTGGCCTCTCTGTTAGGTGGTTTAGGGCCCAAATTGGGGTACCCTTAGTTTTGGTACCCGACAGTAGCCCCCGAGCCTCTGCGGGAACGAGACGCAATCCCGCGGAGGCTTACGTTCGTCGAGGGGTCTTTGGACTCTCCTTCTCCCATCGCGGGTTTTGGAGAACCGCGGGAACGCGCTAGCGCACCCGTGGGGTGTAGCCCTCGAGGCCTTGGGAGAGTCATTGGTACTCTCTCGAGGCCTTATTTCGATGTGAGGAGCTTTTCATCGCTCCTCGTTATGTGGGTTCGTCCACAATGGTAGGAACCCCCGAGCCCCGTTCGGCTTCGAGATGTCCTAATTTGTTCTTCGTTCCTCGGGGTCCCTTTCGAGGAACTAAGGAGGGGGCGATCCGTGCTTCCCACGGTTAGGATCGAGCCATGATTGCCTGGGTGAGCTGGTAGGGGGTAGTTCGAGCGGACGTTCATGCCCTGTTCGATGAGGGTAGGCTCGTGGTCTTAGGACACACCCGTGAAAGCTTTTTGCAAACGTATGCTAGACGGGACTCGACCTCGTTCGATAGAGGTCGAGGGCTCGATGCTCCCCCTCATGGGGTCCCTCGATCTAGGCACTTTTGTCCAGCCCCGAACACGCTTGACGGATCTCCTCGAATACACGGGCTCGAGGCTCTTATTTGTGGGTACCGTCGAGCGCCCCTGACTCGGTCGATCTATGGTGCCTGTTGAACCCTCGATGGGTCAGGTCTCGAACCCCTGATCAGTAGAACGGTGACTTCCTCCCTTCGAGGGGGGAAGCCTCGAGCGTTCCCTCCACGTGTCCCGCTCCGCGTAGGGTAATGATGGCAGACGTGGGAGTCGTGGCCGACGTGGGGGGAAACGTGCGCGCCTTTTTAGGCGGAGTGCAGGACGTGGCCTGGGCGAAGTGACCGCACGACTGCCCGGACGGCGGAAGAGCGTCCTCTTCTCGTGCGAAGATGACGGCAGCTGGGACATCCTTGGCGGTGGGAGCGGATCCTGAAAGCCTCGGGACATCGATCCCGAGTGTAAATAGTAGTTTGGAGACTTGTTTTCTCTTTTTTCGTTATGAACAATTTCGTTTGAACATAAAGGTTATCGTGTGTTTGAATCTGCCCTTTGTTTTCTCCGCATATGTTTCGTGGAAGCTGGCACTTAGGATCATTCGTGAAAAGCCTTGGCGACGGGAGACTTAGTAATAGACTGGTCAACTTAGGTGTCAAGCTCTTGAATGTAGGGCTGTGTTCAGATTCAAGAAAAAGTATTTCTCCAACAAGTTTTTCCTATTCATCCGACTTACAGAACACGCTTCCCAGTGCACTATTCATCTAGAAAAAGTACTTTTTACTTCCAATCTGAACACAGCCCAGAGGAAATGTCCATGATTCGGTGACGTTTTGAAATCTGTAGGACCGTAGCTGCTTTAAGCTAGGTTTTCTCTTAGATCCGGTCAGTTTTAAGGTCAGTCTCAGTGGAAGAGTCATGGAATAGTGTCATGGCATTAAATAGCATGCCATATCAGCAAATTTGCTTATATCGTAGAGTTATTTATGAGAAGAGATAAGAAAGAGTCGTAAGATGAGAGGAGAGGGTCTCTAAATTTCCCATCTTTTAACTGTGTGATGACTCTCCATTAAGCGTGGCCTAACTCGAACGCATTGAAGATAAGTACGTTTTAGTTTCATTGGGCCCCGATCGGTGTGTTAACAAAACATGGGCGATGCTGAATTTATGATTTGCCTCCCGTGCCGGCGACACACGGGATTTAATTTGTATCGTTCTCTCCCGCGGGTCCACCGGATTTTGAAACCGTTGATGAGTAACAACCTTGTTTTGATGACGGTGCATTGATGCCGTTATTTGCTAATTTCTGCTGTTTCCGAAATAGACGTGGCAAATCGATGCCCTAGCGACAGTATAGTTCGGGATGACCTTCCTCGTTGCGTGTGAACCGCGATTTGAATTGAGAATCATGCTCTTTTGCATCGGAAAGGAACCAAAGCATGCAGAAGATAGAGCTGCATGGTGCATACGGCATACAGCAGTAGAATCATGACGATCCCGCAGTTTACTCATTTTTGTCTAACTTATCACATCGAATGTTTACCGAGGCCATATTCAGATTCCCAACTATTCACTATTCATTCCAACTTTTCACTATTTATTCCAACTTTTCACTATTCCTCCCTCACAAAACACGTTTCCCAGCGAATGCTACAGTGTTTTTCTTATGCTACAGTGTTTTTTCCTACAATCTAAACACACCCCGATTAGGAGGATAGCCTTGTTTAGTTGGATAAGGCCATTCCCAACCCTCCATGTAGGATGGTTTCCATAGCATTAACTAGGATGCCACATAGGACATTTTGCTTATGTGTCACTCTAATAAATGAGAGAGAATGAGAAAAGTAAGAAACTGGGTCTTGCATGAGACACAGTGTCTACACGAGAACATATGCAATAGACACTACCAAGTTATGCATTTAGGGAGTATGGTGTCTTCATAATAAATGTAAAACAAATATGATTGCTGAAGAGAATATGGAGTAAGTTTATTAAGGTCCCACACCAAGAAACCATGGGTTGTGGAGTATAGTTTCTATGGTAGTGTCTTGATGATATGGCAACATAGACACTCTCTATAGACACTATGGGTTGGGAATAGCCTAAGTTGGAGAAAGTTGGTGGAAAGTTAGAGTTGAATAGCGTATTGGTAAGAGTGTCTGTGAGAGAAGATGTGACTCAATGTCTCAATGTGACTGAAAAGTTGGTGAAAGTTGACGAACTAAACAAGACCGTATATATTATTAAACATGTTTGTGATAGAAAATATGACTGCAGATTCAAAAAAGTACTTTTTTAATAAGTTTTTTCTATTTATCCCACTCACAGAACACGTTTCCTAGTGTACTATTCATTAAAAAATGTACTTTTTGGCCACGTTTAGTTTCCAAAAGTACTTTTTACTTCTTATTCATCCCCCTCACAGAACACGCATCCCTAAAAATTTCTTTTTTCCCTTTTCTATTTATCCCCTCACATAACACGTATCCCAGAAAAAAATATACTTTTCCCCGCAACTAAACACGGTCTTTACCACCAACCTGAACACAGCCACCCTCGGTGGAAAGGTGCAGTCTATCCACTGCCTGACAGGCTGAATCTCCGTCGCTTTCTTGGCCTCTGTAGCTGGTTCGGTCCTTTCCGTCGTTCAATTGGTTGTGTCTTTAGCTATTCATTGATATGTATCTCTAAAATCAATTTTTTATTTTTTATTTATCTTCCTCACAACATGTATCCTAGAAAAAAAATACATTTTTTTCACACTCAACTGAACACAACCTTGAGCCAGCGGCAAGACATTTGCACTGGCAAGAGCTTAACAAGGCCTTGTTTAGTTCACCAATTTTCATCAATTTTCCAGTCACATTAAGTCATATTTACCAATGTACTATTAATACCTTCAACTTTCCACCAACTTTAGCGTGTTCAGATTGTGAAAGATTACACTGTTCATAAAAAAACATTGTAGATAAATAGTGTTCTATGAGTAGGAGGAATATGATAAATAGGAAAAAGGTTGAGATGAATAGTAGATTTTTGAAAAAGGTAGGTGAATCTAAACGGAGGCTAAGTACTAGTAGTACTCGTAGTGCATCTTTGCCCTTTTTCATGGAGATCGAGCGAGCACCGCACCAGCACTGGATGAAATGGAAAGGTGCTGGACATTTGGCAGTCGAAGAAATTGATCCCTAGGAATGCCTTGTTTGCATCCAAAAGCCCTGATCTCATCGGCGGGGTGCCGGCGGGAGCGAGCGCCAGCATGGTCCACCACCGAGCCACCGTGCTGTGCAGGGACGCGGGCGGCGCGGGCACCGCACACGCGCGCCAGGCAGCGACGACGTGTTCTCTGCTCCCTAGAGCGTGCATCTCGCACCACGCCCGGAGGCCGGACCGGAGCCCGCGGTCCAGCACCACAGTCGGTGTGAGTGTGAGCTTGTGTCCCGCCGCGGGAGTTTGCTCCGTGCGGAGAGGTGAGCCTGGAGCCCTGGAGTGTGGTGGAGGCCAAACGTTTTTGCTTCGCCAACAAATGGCCCGGATCGCCAACACCGTCGTCTGCTCAACAAAGGACTCGGCCCGAACGTTACGAAAGCGCAGGACGCGTAGCCCGTGAACTGCGAAAGGAAGAAACCATAGGATTGACACAGTTCGAACGCCAGTGGCATCGAGCCAAAATCGAGGGCAGAAAGGTCCTTTCACCTTGCCGCTGCAGGGGCTCTGAAGCCATCATTTTGCCGCCTGGCCATGGCAGGACTTCACCGCTTTACGAGTCAATCCCAGGCGACATGATTCGAGGGACGGGGATGGAACCGCTCTTCCCGTGCGTTGGCTTCGAGATGCGATTGCACTCTCCGTATGACCGTATCCTTCCTGTATTTTGGGTTACTCAATTTTGTCTCTAGCTTTTTGTCTCACCTGTAAAAAGAACCGGGGAGGGATCAGGAATGGTTGCTAGAACGGCACTACCTGTACGGGGTTGGCGTGTTGCCGCTACACAATCCAGTTTCTACCTTTTTAATTTTCGTTCGGTCATCACAAGATAGACAAGACGAAGGCTTTGATCGGTGTATCATGGGAACGTGATCCTCTGAAGTTCACCTCTCTACCTTGGAGGGACGTTGAGCTCCCTGGATCATTCATCGTGCAATCCACGATGGGAAAAGAAACGTACTCACAACAAGCGATACAGCCTAATAAAACAAACACAGTGCACGGCCCATCCAACGCAAGAGAATGCTATCAATCAATTCAGAATGCCAATTTATTCTTTAAAAAATCAGAATGCTAATCGTAATTGCAGCAAAAAGAGTATCAATTCAAAATGCTAATATAGAGAAAACAGTATTTACCGGTGTTCTGATGCTGCCTGGACAATGCTTATCAGTAAACATATGCTTATCATAGATTAAATTAGGATTAATAAATTCGTCTCACTAATTACACTCTATACATGTAATTATTTTTTAAGAGCAAATTGACATTCTGAATTGATTGATAGCCTTCTCTTGCGTTGGATTGGCCATGTACTATGCTTGTTTTACTGGGCTGCATGCTTGTTGTGAGTGCCATTCCTTTGTCATCGTTGATTGCAGGACGAACGGTCCAGGGAGCTCAACGTCCCTCTGAGGTAGAGAGGAGAACTTCTGAGGATCTCGTTCCGTATCCTGATTGCTTCTTGTTGCCATGGTACTCCAGATTTTACAGTAAACTAGTGTGACTAGAGAGGTAACGAGCACATTTTTTTTTTGGGGCGGGCGGCCGGCGGGGGGGGGGGGGGTGTTCTCGTTCCAAACTAACGTCTATGAAGACTATTTATACCTACTAAAAAGTCTATATCCATTTTGTTCAAACGATATCTATAGGGTTGTTCACGGATACCCACCACGAGTCGCTTGTCCTTGCTTACAACAGTACTAGCTTGGCATTCCTATGATCGACCATGTTTTAATTTGAGAAGCTAATGACCGATAATTGTATAACTCAACAAATAAATTAATACGCATCAAAATCATAGTCCCCTGCATAAAAATTGTTCTGAGAATAAAACTACGAATTATAAGTTCATTCTCTCTTAGTGATAATATTGTAAGCATGGAGTTTGATAAAACAAAATCACAAAGTACAAATTAAATATAGTTAAAACCATGAACTAGTTTCTTCAATGCATTATTTCGGTCTTGATGTTTCATTGGCACTTATTGTATTTCATTGTAAAACACAACGTTACTTGGGGACAACGCACATGTAGTTTCATTTAGAACTATCATCTCTACTTTTTTTTTAAAAAAAATGGCATGTCATAAAATAGTTTGTATGTCACTCTATTAAATGAGAATTAAATTTATAAAACTCTCACCAAAAAATGAAGGTGTGCTAGCAAGCCAAACATAGGTATTTTTTCTTGCCAAGGCCGGGCCGGCATAATTCGAAACCTGCAGCAAACGCGAATGAGGCCGCCCAAATCTCGAGACTTCAGCGTCTCCGGGAATCCTGAAGCCCCTGGCTGGCTAGCTCGTCTTTCTGGCCACTGGGTGTAGCCAGTCTAGAAAGCGTGGAATGGGCCAGGCAGCGTATCTATGGCCAGTCTTCCTGGCGTGAAGATGCAGCTGCAAGTAGATGCAGCGTATCTCCAAATTAAGATCAAGCCGACAAACCATATTTGGATGCTGCCAATTGCTCATTGCCGCATTTGCGCTACTAGCTACTAGGAGTACATCGGAACTCTACGAAGAGTCTGACACAGAGGCTGATATGGGCATATACCAGCCGGCCGCACGCTATATACACAATTGCCGAGAAATAACTTCGACTAACATTTTAATTCAAATATTAATATTTGTTATATAAAATTTATATAATTGGAGATATTTAAATCTAGTTTTTTAACTTAATTTAAATATAAAATATTACACGTATTTTCTATAAATTCAGCCAAACTTACGATATGAACACTCAAAATGATAATTAAATGAAGACTGAGGGAGTATGGTGCGTCTTCAACACAATCGTAATCTCGATCCAAGTTGGCATGTTCAGATCGAAAGAAGTGGGCCGAAGTTTTAGATGAATGGTGCACTGGAAGCGTGTTTCGTAAGCGGGGTGAATAGAAAAAACTTATTGGAGAAGTACTTTTTCTTGAATATGAACACAGCCCATGCCCATGGGTCATGGCGGTAGGGTTGTTTGGTTTCTGGCTGCAATTTGTCACACATAAGTTTAAGCAAATTTGACCAAGTTAGTAAATGTATGGTTGACACCCTACTTTAGACAAGATTCTTATAGGCTCCACATGTCATAAAGTAGAGAAACTTAGACAAGCCAAAGTGCGATGGTAAGTTTCTTTGCCACACTTTTTTGACTCGCCACACCTACCTAAAGTTAAGTATGTAAAGTGTGATTAGCAACCAAAGAACCTGTTGTGGTCGTGACACCGCCCACGGCCAGCCGCCACCTCGACCTGCACCTGTGCTTCTTCAACTTGCTGCTCGCCAGTCACTGTGCCGTGTTCGGTTGGAAAAAGTACTTTTTACTTTCTATTCATCCCCTCACATAACACGTTTTCTAAAAAATTTATTTTTCACCTTTTCTATTCATCCCTAGAGCTGGATGGCGAGCCAGCTCGTCTTGTTATGGCTCGGCTCGGCTCGTTATACTAATGAGCCAGCTGCCCAGCTCGGCTCGTTAGCGAGCTCGAGCTGGCTCGTTTGGCTTGCGAGCCAATGTAAAGACAAGATATGCAAACAAATCATCATTAAGTATAGCTCGTTTGGCTCGTTTCGACTCGTTTTGCCCAACCATCATATCACAGTAACCGAAAATAATTAGTTTCCATCACATGCGAGTTCAAACATGAACATGTATTGTTTAGCAGTTTAGAAAACAAAACAACTCTAAAATAAAAACATCCAAAACCATATAATCAATCGTTTGTTCCATTAGATCATATGGGTCGAACCAATTTAAATTTCCTGGCTTGATAATTAGTTGGCTCGCGAGCAGGTCGCGAGCTGGCTTGTTATAAAAAGAGTCGAGCTCGAGCCGAGCCACTAACCAGCGAGTCGAGCGATCTAGCAAGTTACGAGCTTTTCGTCCAGCCTGTTCTTCCCCCTCACATAACACGCTTCCTAGAGAAAAAATATATTTTTTTCTCCCCTCCAACTAAATACAGCCTACTAGGGGACACTGAGACAAGTTACAGTATTGCCCTCAGGGCTCAGGTACCTCGAAATGAGATAGCCACAAAGACTACCACTTAAAACATGTATATCAGGATTTCCACTTTTACATCCGTGTAGTATACTACAGTACTCAGTCAAACAAACAAACTAAAAAAACTCAACCTGCGGGGTATATCACAGTGTTCAGTCAAACAAGACCCAGAACATCTCATTACCCACAGCTAAACCAGCCAGGCCTTCGAGATGAAAGCTGGGCCATTGCTCAATCAAGCACGGCCGATTTGCTGTAATTGTCCACTTCTCCTGGCCCTGTTTTCCTCTCCATTTCTTGCACTCCCCGTGTGTGATCAGGTCCGAGCATCCGATGTTTCTGAAATTGAAAGGTGAAACCTGTTTTTTACTTCTTAACACAGAGAGTGGAATATGGTTTCTGGGTTCTGAAATATACGCAGAAAATGGGGAAACGTACCTGCCCTAGTTCTGTCAAACACCCTCAGTAACATTCGGCCAGAGCCAAGTAGCCCATTATACTATTGATCAAACAAAAAATAACGTGTATATTGTAAACTCGATCAAGAGATTTTTAAATTGTTGGTCCTTGAAGCACTTTGACAACTTCCTCTGCTCTAGTTTGTATCTCTTTTAGATACTCGACAAGTACGCGTTGCTGGTAAGAACCACCTTCCTGTTGAACATAAAGGGAAAGGAAGGACAATTTTCATTGGAAGCCAAGACACGGGCCTGCTACCTGTAGAAACCAGATAATTGTGGATCTCACCGTGCGAATCACAACTCGCTCAATTCTCTTGTTAATAACAGTGTAAAGATCATCTGGTGCAACATCTCCTTTTCCTACAGTAAGTCCGTCAAGCAAGACCTTGTTCCACTCATTCTCAGGTGCTGCGTTGCACAGTCTGTACTGATCAGAAATGATGGCTTGCAGATGCTAAAAAGAGAGGAAAATAATATCTGTGGCAATACAGACCTTGTATTATGGATTCAAGAAACTTTTCAGGAACTACAACTTGCCCCCCTGAAAAAAGAGAGAAGGTACTCAGGAACGAAATTAAAGTGTAGTCCTTGACATCTCTTGATGAACCGCCAGAAAGTAACGCATACAGAAACACTACCTTTGTAGGCGTAACTACGTTTTTGGAGAGATTTGGAAGCATATAGCTGCAACACCTTTTGGAGCATAGCTTGAAGCCCTGGCTTATCACCATCTTGTTTAGCCTAACCACATGTGAACATATACTTATCACATGGTAAAATAATAATTTACGTGATACACAACCGCTAGCATAAAAGCAGAAATTAACACTTACTTGCCTCAACTGTGCACTAACTTCTGAGAGAAATCCCTCATCGAGCTGTCCTTCTTGTTCTCTTCGTGATATTTCCTGGGAATATCACCACGGCATGCCAAAACCATATTAGAGCTCTGGAAAAAGAATTTGGCATGTATAAAGCATACTTAGAACAAAATTATTAAAAACATGTTTGGAACTTCGTCCTGACCATCACATTTTCATAATGCATGTTTTGTTAATCATTGCAGATAACAGTGTAACAAAGACCACGGCAAAAATCACAATGCAAGTAAAAGCCAATGGCAACAGCAGGTAAACAGAAAAATAGGGAAAGATGTCATATTACTTTCTCCATCAATTTAATAGTGTCTGGATCTCTTGGTGGCCACTTCACATCTCCTCCATGCATCGCGGGACTAATGATTGCCTTCAGCACATCAGTTGACTGTTCAATCTTTTGCTGAATGACATGAGGGTAAAATTAGCAGCATGCAACACATATCAGTAATCACAAAACATACATGGGTTCCCTCGCTTCACATCAAGACACGGTCTGCAGTACTATATAAGCACTTATGCATGATGGACATGGTTCTTACATCAGTCTTGTGAACAAGCCGGTCAACAATGTTCATGACATTTTCAGCCAGCTCTTCATAATCTTTCTGAAAAAGGCAAAGAAAAAAAAGAGAAGCCAATTGAAAAGTTAGACTAACTGAGATAGAAGGAAATAGCATCCATAGGAAGCAAAATTTTCTCCATATGTGAAACCATGCTTTATCATCATCCGATTTGCAGAGGTCAATTCTAGCTGCCAGCCGAACCCAGAAACCCGTGTCGAATGCCAGAACATTTTCAACCACAATTTGATCAAGCTGTTTACAGGCAACAAAGGTGTATTATTAATATATGAGCTGAACTCATTGTGGTCAAAAGAAGCAATTAAACAAGCAAGGATCCCCCAGTTGATTTAATAGAGAATAAGGACTAAGTCTTTTTTTTAAAAAAAAACTAGTATAAATAGTTCTATAGTTCAGGTAGTGAATCAGACTCAGTTTGGCTCGGCATGTTTTGAAAGTAAGACAGGAAGCAAACGCAAACTGAGCACAGTATAGACTAGTGGTTTTTTGAATTGGAGGGTAATGTAGGACAACAATTGTAGTTCAAACAGGGTAACTTACTAACTTTATCTAATTACCATCCAGACTGAAGATATAGATCACATTTACCTCTCTAGGATTTGCGTCCCTCAGCATATCAATCAGCCTATCCACTTCGATCGTCTTCTTGAGGGATTCTTCAGGAGCTTTATCAGCTGCGCATAATAAAGTGCTCCTGTTTAACAAAATCACAAGTTCTTAATTAGAATCTTAAATATTCTCTGCTGACTTTCATCTCAAAGTTCAAGTCAGAAGGGTATTATCCTGTTGACTGCAGAGTAGTGTTTTTATGAAGACAAACCTAATAGTAGTCACAGATTTGCTTCAGCAATTTGCCAATTCAGCACCAAAAATTTTATCGGAACTTTCTAAGATTAGCCGTGCTATGGTTTGACAGGTTGCAGCTCGCATTTAAAACACAACGGCAGTTCCCCTGCAATGCTCATCGTGTGCTCACTGTTCAGTTGTAAAATTTCCCCGATTTACTAAATTTCTTGATCCCACACAAGCATTGCCACAGCAAGGCTGGGGAGATGAACCTAGAGATCCTATTCCTCAGAACAAATCGTGGGGCTATGCAAAAGGCCGTTATTTCTAATCCATAAGCACCCACACAAGTGCGCACAAGTAAATTTAACTACAAGCTGATATAAGGACAGAACACGAACCGCCTCCGCCGCTCCATATGGAATGCACTCCACCCGGCGGATCGCTCCGGAATGCCCCAAAACCACCGACGGGGCAGACTCTGCTGAGTATAACCACGGATGATAAGAGGGCACCGACGACGAGTAGTATATACGAGTTCGTGAGGGGGGAAATATCGGGATGCTCAGGGTGAAGCATTTAACCGCAATGCGACGCTGGGATGCAGACGGAGGTCGGAGCGATGTAGAGGCCGCGGCTGCGGCTGCGGCGGCCGTGGCCATCGCCGGCCGGTGTCGGAAGCGGAGTGGAGGGCGAAGGGGAGGGAAAGGGAAGGGAGTGCGCCGGCCGCGCGTGCGGTGTGCTCCACTCCACGGGTATGGTCCGGATGGATAGGGCTGCTCCAGCTGGTCGGCTGCATATCGAACTGGCTTAAGGCTCGGCTCGTTCAAGCTCGTTAGCCGTTTCTCGGCCCCGCTCGGTTTGTTAAGATCAAACACAAACACGAGCTCGGCTCGGCTCGTTAACAAGCTCATCTCGGCTTGTTCACAAGCACGAACCAACCTGTGAGCCATTGAAACTGAAAGCAAAATGGTGATGGGAAAATCGGCCTTGCTCGTTTAGCCTGTGGCTAATTTTTAAGGTAAATGAGTAAATTATGTCCCGTTTAGATTAAGTTCAATTTCACTCTTCCTATACACTTTATTTTTTTAAAATAAATCAATCTAAACTTTTGCTATAGTAAGATTTTGTTATAATGATGAATGAATCTTTGTAAACTTTCTTTATCTAAACGGGCCGTCAGACTATGAGCTTCCTAACCAACTGTATGCCAAGCGAGCTAACGCGCCTTGAGATTTCATTTCACCTTGCATATGTTGAGTTGACAGATAGAGAATAGAGCTAGCACCTCTATGTTAATCATTAACATTTTCTTCATGAAATTTACACGATGTTCCTCGTTCCTGGTAACTGGGGAGGTAGACACTCGAGCTATATTCAACATATCTAAGAATTATTGATACGACCCCTCTTAAAATGGGAAGAGGCACGCTAGATTTGAATTTTCATAGACTTC
The DNA here is from genome assembly GCA_015342445.1 of Digitaria exilis. NCBI lineage: Eukaryota > Viridiplantae > Streptophyta > Magnoliopsida > Poales > Poaceae > Digitaria > Digitaria exilis. The sequence continues at coordinate 2,417,066 of JACEFO010000718.1, read as the reverse complement.
GTTCGCCATGTAATGTGCTTCTTTAAATTACAATGCATGCTACAATAACCTAAAGGTCCATACCAAATACAATTAATGTAATACATAAATTTATAAGTAAATCAAGAGAAGTTTAAAGCATATAGAAAATAGCAATTGATTTTTATACAAATTGGTAAGATCATATTCAAGAGCCTTTTTAAAAACATATTATCTAAATCATAATTTTAGAAAGTCATTTGAGTGAAAATATATTTTTATAGATTTATACTCTCCAATAGCTTTTATACATCTTGTGCGCAGTCTAGAGAATCATCATTAATGTATCTTTGGCTAGTGAGAAATCTAGAATAGAGTATCCAATTGAACAGGATGCTTTTTTCAGCAATTTTTTTTTTTGTAAGTTGGAAATGGTATAAAGAGACTCTCGAAGAGTCTCAACACAATATAGCAATACAAAAATGTCATACAATATGTAATTAACAAATTACCATTTTAGAATTAACCTAGGCTTGGCTACTGGGTTGGAGGCCTAGCTGGAAAACCAGCCCAACCGAGGTCGTATAAATAAAGGGTAATTATGTGGTACGACGTGTTTTAATTTTCCCATGACATGAAAAGTTATCAAAAATATAAATATGAGTATGGATACAAAGATGAATGGACGTTTTGATTTCTACATGTATGGATGCTGGTTTTATTTAGCATAGATCTACTATGCTATGGTTTTAGAAAAAGAAACGGATTTGTCGTGGTAGTTCAGCTTGCTACGGAGTATACTTCAGTTCCATGCATGCTTGCCTCTGATCTGTGCCTAATGTGAACATGGCAAAATTGATAACTCCAAGTTGATGCGTCAAGGATGGGAGCCGTTGGCTAATTAGAAATGAACCGAGAACTAGGTAACTATGTCTATAGGGTTTCTGCATTCTTATCTGAGGAAACTTATTCTCTTTTTTTTCTCACCTTATAATGATCTTGCAGAATAAAGAAAACTATTGATGTAATATAAAATTTAGCTCATAAAACATTCTTGGTCAGCTATAGCTAGAATGAACCGAGGGAGGCAAAGGCAACTTCTAGGTGGCAGCCGGAGCCGGAGTTTTGATATGGGAGTTGTTGCGGGCCTTCCATAGCCCGCAGACCGCTTTTGGTGCTTCGTTCGCTAGGCTGTGTTCAGATTAATGGCCACCTTCACAACAAATATATGGCCTACATATTTTCTTGGTTATTGTGTCCAAGCAGACTGTAAGCTTACAGCCCACCTACCCTCTCCTCTCTTCTCTCCTCCACATCATCATTTGGCCTTATTGCAGCCTGCCATAGTACTTGCTCTTAAAAGAAGTAGGTAAAAGTTTTAGATGAATAGTGTACTGGGAAGCGTGTTCTGTGAGTGAGATGAATAGGAAAAACTTATTAGAGAAGTATTTTTTTCCTAAATCTGAACACAGGTCATGCAGCGCAGGACGAGACTTGCTGAGGTAGGATGATGCTTGCCATTATCGGGATGTGAAGAAGACCAGACGGTGGTCGATTACCATCGGCTCATCGCCCATCAGCCTATGGCCAGCCTTTTGTACTACTCCACCTACTCGGCTACTCCGGCATCGTCAGACGTCAGTCAATCCATCGCCCTCCCCGCTCTCTACTGCAACTGGCCGATCTGCAAAAGCCCGACGTTCTATTCTGTCTTGATGTTGCTCGCGGCCGTAATATTTTTTTTTTCTAAAAATCATGTTATGTAAGAAAATAAATAGAAAATGTGAAAAATATTTTTTTTTAAAACGTGCTCCTTGACGACGTGGCGGGGCGGTGCGGTTGGTATGCACCGGTGCCGTGCCAGGCTGTGTTCAGATTCAGAAAAAAGTACTTCTTCAACAGGTTTTTATTATTCATCCCACTCACAGAACACGTTTTCTAATGCACTATTCATCTAGAAAAAGTACTTTTTACTTTCAATCTGAACACAGCCTGTTTGTCACGCTAACTTTACCTGGCACCTGGCATGCGAGCTGCGACGGCGACATGCTGACATGCCAGGCGAACAACTCGTATACCGTGTTTAGTTCCAGAAGTTCTCTTGAACTCTACTATTCATCTCTCTCAGAAAATACGCTTTCCAGAAAAGTTCTCTTTTAACTTTTTTCAACTTTTCTATTCGTCCCTCTCACAGACGACAAGCAATTGGAATGGTAGAGAGCGGGTGATGGACTGACCTAGATACGAGAAAAGATATACTCTACACTGTCACTTTGTACGTAGATAAAAGATAATATACTCGTACACAAGATCAATGGCAAGGGCATATCCATCGCTTCGTTCACCGGCACAGGCGCACAGTCCGTCCCGTCGATCACCGTTCACCACTCCACCAGCGCCGTCGTCAGCTACTCGCACTGCTGCTACAGCACCAGCCATACACGCCATACAGCCATACAGGGGTAGGGGACAGGGCACGTCCATGAGATGGCAACAGCCAACAAGCTAGGGCGCAAGGCGGCACGGAGCGCAGGCTGCACGCGGGTGCAACAACTCCGGCAAGTATGGTCGTGGACTCGTGGTACGCTTCGTGGGACTGGTGCTTGTGCACTTTCTACGAACGGAATGTAGTTGTACAAATGTACAGCCAAGTCCAAAGTACTTTGCCGTGAGAAAAATATGGAGTTGTTGGCTTATCGCCAAGTGTATTGCAGTGCTCTTGTTGAAAAAAAATTGCATTGCAGCGAAAAATTATGAAAAGAAGAAATGGACAAACTCTATAATATTTTCCATTAAAAATGACATACGACTACATTTGTGGTAAAGAAGGATCCTCGTCCTCTTACACTAGCTCACACAGGAACAACTCTGCAGGCCGGAGACAGTCCCGGCTGAGCTGAGGCTATCCAAAATGCTGGTGTCACTCACTATGGTTTAAGATCTACATTATGTTCATGTCATATCCATTTCAAAATATACCATGTTTAGATGAAACTAATTATTTTAAAAATAAACTAATTAGGACCGTCGATTCCTAAGATCGAGGGGTCATAAAGCTGCCGGTACCTAGAGATAAAAAAGGTGCAAGGTGATATTAATTAAATATAGTTTTCTGTATTAAAACAAACATAGAAGTAGTTTAGTTCCCAGAAAACTTCTCCAGAAATTCACTATTCATTGAAAATTTACCATTCCTTCATCTCATAGAATACGCTTTCCAGAAAAGTTACTACAGTATATTTCTCAATTCTCACCCAACTAAACTGCTTCTCAGTAAATACTCGCTTAGATCACCGCTAGCATTAATTAGACATACCTGTGATACTTTGCAACCACTATAAAACTCCTATGCTAAATATATAATTGTGATATAGGGTTTCCTTTTATTCAACCAACACCATCGGTGTGCCAAACAATGCTTGAAAAAAGAGTTAGTAGTACTTTCTCTATTCCAAATTATAGTTTGTTTGACATTTTTTTTACTTTTTAAGTCTGATCGTTCGTTCTATTAAAAAAGTACAAACATAGTCAAATTTTAAGTCATTGTGCAAGAACTTTCATTAATAAAGCAAGTCATAACAAAAACATGATATTTTTCTTAAATAAGACGAGAGATTGGGCTTTGGATAAAAAAAAGTCGAACGAAATGTAATTTCAACTAGAGGAGTGCTGTTTATTTGACACATGCTGTTTAATATAGGGGGGGGATGTATTTGCTCGATTAGTTTAGTAAGGTTTCCAAACATGTCCAGTAAACGCAAGCATGCATTATAAAAAAAATTATTCTCAAATTTCCCCTTCTAAGAAAAGAACTTATTAAAGCGCATTTGTAATGAAAACTCTATTTCCACATTTGCCATGTTCAACAAAAATAACGAAACTTAGGTACTTCTAATTCGCCTAGTTAACATTATCTACTCCCTCTAGTAGCTTTTTACCAAGGTGACTGGTCCAGATTTCAAACCAAACACACACATAAATGCACCCTACACTCCCACTTTTTGCACGCAGTTGTAATTTTCCAGTCAGGAAAAAGAAAAACAAAGCAAGAAACATAGCAAAATCTACTTATATCTTTTGAAGTAAAAATAGGGCTTAAGATATGTGCTAAACTAAATCTCTCCCAATAGTTCTCATGATAAAACTTCTAACCCCAAATATCAAATGAAAGATATTCCAACAGAATATAGATTGTAATCAGTAAGTCACATAAGTTTGAAATTCGCATTGAACACTGCAGATATTCAGGGGCAGTGCTGAAAGGTTTTGGGCGCTTTTAAAGAACGGCGAAACAAAACACGAAGTTGATTACCAGATTTTCTACTGCTACAAAACAACGGATTGCAGTAGTACAATTCTGCATTTGTCATTCGCATATGTTTAGTACTAGGTACCACTACTGAACACGTCACGAAGTATGAAAACTACAGCCCAAGTTAAAAAGTTCAAGATCAACTCTCTTGAAAACCCGTAGGGCGTAGAGAAACACTGATACACATGATTTATAAGCTCTTGCGGTGCTTTTCATATAGGCAACATATAAAATGGAAATCAAACTCTCCGTAAAAACTATGTAAACTTCAATATAAGACTATGATCCAATGGGGCGTTTAGAGGAGGAACGCCCCCTTGGATCAACATTGTGTGACCCAGATTAAAGTTTGCATAGTTTTCAAAGATTAGTTTCCACATGATACATTGGCTTATATATAAAAAGAACTAAGTACAAAAGTATATCTGTTCATCAAAATTAATTGTATGCTACTCAAGCTTCACCAGCGGTATTTGTATAGTTAGTCCAAATATATTACACAAAAATGACATCATGATAATATATTTTGACACTAAGTAACGACCCGTTAATGTCAGTTAATCATAAGTAACTATTACTAAATTACCATTACCCTACCCATGGATAGTTAGATCTTCTGATGAAATAGATTTCCCTTACCAATATCAATGGATGGTGAGATCTTCTGCTGAACGAAATTACTCCATTGTTTATCCTTAGCCTCAGATGAGCAATAATTCGGCTTATTCAAAACCACAAGAGATACCTAATATACTTATGTTTTAAATTATAAGTCATTCTAATTTTCTTGAAGGATCAAACCCTCTAAAAAAGTGGAAATAACTTATAATTTTATAATTTAGAAGGAAGGGGTATTGAACTAAGATCACATTGCCTCAATGAACTAGTAAAGTAAGATCAAAATGCTGCCATGAACTCTAGAAAACCAAGATGCTGCATAATCAGCAATCAAAGGAAAGCTAAAATCAGAAGATCTTTCGAAGATGACATGTAAGAAACACGGAGAACGTGATCAACGAGGGGCTGTCATCTTGAGCCGATGGAATTACAAGTTCTTCAATTAATCCCATGGGCAGGCGAAATAGCAGGCTATTCTAGTGCTCAACATGCAATGCAATGTCTACCGAGAGCCTGGTGTAGGCATATGCAACAGTCAACAGCAAGTCAGCAACACAGCCGAAACAGATAACACAACAGGAACCGCTTGAGCTTCGCCACTACAACTAAGCTAGTAGTTCAAGATTCATCATCAACATGCTAACGAACAGAAGACACATGCACATTACTCTTAAGCAGGCAGTCCACTCCAGCCAAGCCGATCGTATCTCCCGCTCTGTCCGTTCCTCCCATGAACAGATAGAATGCAAGATACGAGGTGGCCGAGGGGGGGGGGGGGGGGGGGGGGCAGCCGCCAGCGAGGAGACGACGACACTGGCCATCCGCCCATCACGAGTGGCGTCTTATCAGGCGACCGAGGACATGAATCACGCTCACAGCCGGCCGGGTGCCGTCCCGTGGAGGCTCGAACCTTGCCGGCAAGAACTCTTCGGTGTCGCAGCAGAATGAGGACCCGGAAAAACGATCCACAAGATTCTCGAGCCCCTGCCAGATTCAACCGACGAGCAAGAGCAACCCATATGAGTTCGAAGCGCCGCGCGGCGGGGAGGCGAAAGAATGGCACTGGCACGGCGACGTACCTGGGTGGCCGCATAGTCGACGGCGCAGGTCTTGCCGCAGCGCCTGACATCCCAACGGTGACTGTGAAGATGCTCCCAGAGCCGCCGCGCCGCCTCCGGCGACGTCATGTTCACGAACGCGTAGCCCTTATTGGCCAAGGTCCTGGCAAATGCCGTAAACCAGGTAAGGGATCAGGGAAGCAGAATCGATTCCCTATCAAATCGATGTTGAGGGAAGTAACGATTACCGGAAATCCATCGGCACGTAAAGGAAGTCGTACTCCGACTTGACTCCTCCATCAGGGATTCTCTGGTTCTCGATGAAGCAGTGTTCGTCGATGATGGACATCATCCTCCTCCGGCTGCGCCAAGGAAACGAATAATCAACTTCCATCGAGCTTCAAACTCATTGACGATTAATCAAAAGGATAAAAAAAATCGTGGAGCAATATAGACTCACGAGAAATCGTTTGGTATGTCACGGATCATGAGGGACGTGCGCTTGGAAGACGGGTCAAACATGAGACGAGGCGCGATGCGGCGCACTTCGCCTCCTCTAGGAGCCGGCTGCGCAGCACGGCGACACCCACGCTGACACCTCTGCTTCGCTGGACCGGCAGGCTTGCTCGCTGCACCGAGCTCGACGCTGTGCCTGTGGGGAGGAGGCACCGTTGGCGCGGCGAAGGCCTCGGTCGCCGGCGGCGGCGGGGATGGGACAGGGAGGGAGGTCGTCGGCGTGATTGGCGGACTCGTGGACGTGGCAGAGTAGAGCACCGAGCGAGGGGACGGCTCGTTCTCGCTCGCCGCCTCTCCCGTCACGGCTCCGGCGGCCTTGGCGCCGCGTGACGCCGCGGGAGCTCCATGGCGCGCCGCTCGCTGCATACGTGGCGGCACGTCGAGATGCTGTCGCGGACGGGCACGGGCACCGGGAGCACGCCCCGCAGCGCGCGTCACGGAACCTGAAGGCTGCTGCTGCTTGTCGGCGGCGACATGGGCCTGGGGCACAGCCCTCGCCGCGACCGCGACGCCGGGCGTCCCGGCCGCCGGCATGGCAATAGCTCCGTGCGGGGCCGGCATGAGGGGCATCCCCACGGCGCCGGGGCCCAGCGGTGCGCCCCAGCAGCCGGAGAAGCCGCGCATTGCCTGCGGAGGCGGAGCTTGGTACGGGCACAGGGCCGTCGGCGGGAAGAAGCCTGGCGGCGGGAGCTGGGCAATCGGAGGAGGGCGTACGAACGTCGGCGGCAGCGGGATGTAGGGCTTGGCTTCGGCACGGAGAGCTTGGGAGGAGGACTCCATGCCTGCTGATGCGTTTCTTTTCGGTTTGCTTCTTTTGCGTTGCGCTTTTTTCCTTCGGCGGTGGATTTTGGGGCAGAAGACAAGAGAGGGGGAAACCCGGACGAGGTTCTGTAGAGTCGAGGAAAAGGTATGGAAAATATATTGCATATGTTGCCTCATCAAAAATCTTATGTGAGAAACCTTTAAATAAAAACTCACAGAAGGAAAAAAAGTACAACATCACACCTTTTTGGTTTCTATATAATTATACATTCATCATTTTTCATAAAAAATGATCAATCTTCAAGATGCATAAACTTCAGGTTCTTGCAATAATGATATATGTGATCTTTAATAATCAAGTGGTATACTCCCTCCGTTCTTAAATATATGACACCATTGACTTTTTCCTTCAACTTTGACCAATGATATTTTATTAGTTACTTTGTTAAATAGCATAAAATGGGTACCACTACATCTATTATTGATAATACTTTGGATTTAACTAGTAGACTTATCTAATTGCATAAATATTTGTAGAAAAGACGAATAGTCAAACGAAGAAAAAAAGTCAATGGTGTCATATATTCAAGAACGGAGGTAGTACCTTCATGGTAAATAATCATTAAGTTTATTCATTCTAGATAATACTTAATGAAAATATGTGCTCCCCCTCATAACGACATTATTTGAACTTCATGTTCATGATGATTTTTAAGCACATTCTTCATAAATGTGTACGAATATTGGTATTCAATTACAAGAATATTTAGTCCTTCAAAGACTTAATATAGTTCTTCTAGACTATGATAGAAGCAATGCTTCGAGCACTAATAACTACTTATTTAATTATGCAATACAAATAAATTTTATCCTTTTATAGGAACATGGGGACAATGAGTTAAAAATTAGTATACCTTCAAGGTATTATATTTTCAAACCTCGGTGTTTGAGGTTAGTCAGTCTTCATTTGGCATTTGAAGGGGATAATTCAATTTGCCAATCACCAATATACCTTCTATGATATTCGAGGATACTTGCTATTCAATGATAGCTAGCTATTTATGCACATACGAGTGCTTGTATGGTACATTCAAGACCATTTAAATCCTCGTTGCACTTCTAGTTTAATCATTCGGGTATGTACGAGTCTTCACTTGTATCTTTAGGATTGTTGGTGCTCATGCAGGAGTTGACTGATGATATGTCATTCAATGACTATTTTCTTCGGGAATCTTTAATTCTTCAAGAATAATATTTCTCTTCTATGAGTAATTTTCTCATGATAGAGAGAAATAATTTTCACAATAATTTGAGTTCTTCTATGAACTCTTTACTTTTACTCCTTCTAAGATATGCTCTTCATGAGACATTTTAATATTTATTCAAGAATATTATCTACCTTAGACATTTAATGCTTAGTATGAGCTTTGATTCTATTTCTTACTGTTTTATTCCTTCAAGGAAAATGAGTCCTTTAAGGATCATTCCTCAGGGATTTTCTGAATCCACTGATTAACTGCATAATATTTTATTCATTATTCATGTCATTTGCTAGATATGTTACAAAATATTTATTCATACATAATAGGAGTTTAATAGTCTTTTGAAAGACTTATGAACCATAGTATTTCACCATATCATTATTTCATAATGACTCGTATATTTTGAACTTCTAGGTTCAGATACTTTCTTCATGGTTCAACCTCAATTGCATTCTTTCATTGACCTGATATGAGTGCTTCATGCAACTCTACTATGGACTTTAGTCTTGGATCCATGCTCTCGTTTAGAGAAACATTTGCAATTGTAGAGGTAATGTTGTCGACATTTATTCAATTCTTCCATATCTTCAGGATAAGACTATTATATAGTCAATATTTTTCTGTTTATCCCAACACAAAATATACTACGCGCTCTTTGAAGTGTTAGGCATTCATCTTCACGATGAACATTTCTCAATTTGTGAGGTAATTAACCTTAAAGGTCTTCTGCTTTGGAATTTGCGAAGATTCTATTTAAATTGTTTGACAAGTTCATCTTATCTAAAACCAACAGGCGTCCCTGTAGATTTTAAATTAATGACCAAGCACTTTACCAGTGTGAGTATATTATTAGATACCCGGGATATACCACACATAGCATTTTGTTTACTACAAGTAAACTTGAACTTCAGGTTGTTTCTCCTAATTTCCGATGTCCCATTCGTGAGTATTCATCATGTGCACATTCTCACTGGGAGTTTCACTTCAAGAGTTGGCCACATCAAGTGGCGCCCCCGTGGGCTTCCTCACAATTTCAATTTTCTGGCAATATACTTTGCTTCATACAAGTATAATATAGTGTGTGTTTATATTTTTGCTTCAAGCTTCCAGGAATATTATATGAAGATATTGCTTGCTTCAAATATAAGGCATTCATATGGACTCTCTCCCCCTAATGCCGATATTATATCTTCATTAATAGCATACTTCTAAAAATGTCCCCACAACTTCAAGTTAATGCCCATTTATGTATGCTATTAGGGTGAAATAAAATAATAGTTACACACACTTCTTTTAAATACAGGGGTTATTTGTTTATATGCAGTGAGCTAGACTTTATTAATGTAGTAACATGAATTCTACATTTATGTTAGCATAGTGTGCAATGCGGTACATTCGGTATACCTTTAATTTGCACTATTCGAAGTCTACGAGACTATTTTTCTTGTCTAGCTTCTTTATTTATTTTGCCTATTTATAAGCATAATACTCATACCATATACTTCAAGTATTTATCATAAACTTTTAGTTTATAAATACACAAAATATAATCTACATGGAATTTTCTTCTAGAAAAGTAATTGCTCATTCAGTCAAGAATTCCCCATATACTTTGATTCCATAATATAAAATATTTTTCCACATAATAGACTACCAGGTCTATATTCTTTTTATGTATTCGCAAAAACCCATTCTGATTTGGGTTAAACTAAGCCAACTCTAGGCCATTTTTCTCCCCCTGATCTTAGCCTTCTTGACTAAAATTTTACTTAATGATTTCTGATCATTTAGTATATGTGCATACAATGCACAAGTGAGCTAGCTTGCTAGCTAGTTGATAGATTTTTCTGACGGACTACTAGTCATCCTAGTGTAATGGGGTCTACTACTCAACAGGAGAAGCTTGAGTTACACATAGCATCCAAGCTAGTGTGAATACGAGAATAACACAATGGCTGCAAGCCAGTGTAGAGCGAATTTTTAATGTGATACCCCTACAGAGGGTACTAATTAATGTAGTGACATGATGATCCTTACATTAATGTGGAATAACTTTTTAATTGGTCATTCTAATTGACACAATGGTATATGGATTACAAAAGTATGTGCAGAGCTGCATGCTTAATCATCGCATTGACTATGGCTACAGGCCAACTTGCACGTTGATTGTCCCACATCTAATATGATGAGGCTCGAAACCAACAATCTTACAGGATTAGGGATATGCCTATAAAATTTTTCTGTAATTATATCCACATTTTTCGTATACCTCTTGGCCCAAATTTCTCCCCCTCGTCATACCACAATTGCACTTCAGGTGATGTAACCACAATTGCCCTTCAGGTGATGTAATGCTTCAAGCATGATCTATGAAAAAGTTTCATAGAATTAAATTATACTACTAGTATATCTAATATGATATGAATTCATATATTATTGTACTATTCTGTGTACAATAATGTGGTGGGTAGAATAAATTTCAAGTTACAGGGCCTATGTATTAAGTACATAGTTGAGTAATATATTAGTTCATCGCCAGATTGAATCCTTCAAGATCAATGAAGTGACGTGTATATTACTAATTTTATGTGCTTCTTGAAAATTCAATTTTCATTATACCTATATGGTAGTAGTGCACAAATAAACTTCATGTTTACTTGAGGCGTTGTGGTAATATATCATTGCAAATGATTATCTAATAGGCAATATAAAACAATTATTTACATATTCAATATGTAATTCTTTATTTATTCCATGAGATTAAACTGATTACTACAGGTAAAAAATTGCTACAAGCATTTGGACAAAAGGTAATGTGAGGAAAACCTATGCAGAGGTAAGAAACACCAATTTGTTTAATTTGCCCTTCTAATCTGGGAAAATTCTTAAATTAAATGCTAAACTTCATGTTTAAAGCAAAAATATAAGTACTTACTCTTCATGAGTATAACCAAATTCTTCATAAATAACTAATAATATAACTTATGCAGAATATTCTATTCATTCATGGTTATGGGGTGAGCATGAAACTTCTTTGTCTCACTACATCTCCCCCTAAGCCTAGCATCACTTCTGTAATGTATTTTATTTTTCTTCTACTTCTATGGCTTATGCAACTTCTGGTATCATAAATATTTTTTATTGAGCTTATGCACAATTTTTTTAAAATTGCAAAATTGTCTACAAGACAAACAATATGAACAATTCTTCATGAATTGCAAAACTGTCTTCAAGACAAACAATATATTTCTTCTATAAGACATCTTGATTTTGTATAACTTCTTGTCATATCAAACTCAATTAATTAATATAGATTTAGTAAATCATAATGCCATATTGAAAGATAAAAATGTTTGGTTTCTATAAGTTAAAATAACTTTCAGAGTTATATAGCATCTCTTCTAGAGATTATTTAGTATGAGGCTTAAACTAATAGTATATTTCTTCAAGAAATAATAGACTTCATGCCATATTCTACATTATTCATGCAATTGCTACAAGCACACTTCATGTGTTTAAGTGCATAAAACAAGTGCAAAATTAGTTAAGATTGATTAATCTATTCAATAGATTTATTTTACATAATTTCCCAGAATTTTCCAAGCAAAAACAAAATTCTTTTTACCCCATTCACACAAATTCCCAAAAACCTTTCAAATATGACACTCTCAGTGGTATTATGTCTAAGGTTCTTCAAGATTGAGAGATATCATACCACTTCATGGATTAATGGTTAAATTTTCAGAATTATATAACCATTAAATGCTTAAAAAAATATGAGCCTCAAAGGGGGTTTCAGTAGAGAGCTCATATACCTAAAACCATGTTTCTATGATTAAAGGCATTATATTACTGTATTAATATGTTATTATAACATAAAACAATTTTTTTTCAGATCCTTAATCCGCCAACAAAAACAGCCATCCCAATTGTTTTCTGCTAGAAAAACACTCAAAACTCCTAATTCTATTAGAACTAGCAGTTGAACTGCAAGTTCTTCCAAGACACTGTCCCTTGCCCCTCTGATGCTCTTCTTGAGATTTGTTCGTTCACCGTTTGTCCTCTGCTCCTGGATGAGCTCGCTCAACTGTTCAAGTAGCGCACACCCTACTAGGTGAATGCATAGTTAGCATAGCATGGTTGTGTTGCCAGTAGTTGGTGCGGCGCGTTCAGTTGACACCGCGCAACACAACAAGCGGTGACGCAAGCACATGCAGGTGCTTGATGTCAGCGAGCATGGGTCGGTGCTGGTCGGCGCTAGTAGGCACCTGTGCGAACATGTTCGTTCGCAGGGTTGCAAGCGTATTCAGTGCCATGCAACGGTTGACTCCAGTTTGGAAACACATGTATCATGGTTGTAGTGCCGCGGGCGTATTCGGCTTCAGGGCGAGATGGGGTAGGATTCGATCGCATAGGTGCACGTCTTCAGGCGGCGTGGGTGAGTTCAGATTCAAGCGGGACTTGGCAATATATGGCACATGCTTTCAGGCAATGATTATCTTAGATCCGTCGTGTAAATTAGCGATTTAGTGGACGAGAACAAGACTTGGTAGAAGCTGCAAGCTAGGCAAGATACCTCGGCGTACTGGCCGACGATACTTAGTTTTGCTGCAGGCATTGTGACTGATTGAAGGTGATTGAAGGCAACGATTTGTGAGTCATGGATGCATCTTCAGGATGTACAGACATGACGATTAGTAGTACAAACGGTTGTTGCTGACTTCGTGTCATTCACAATCAGACCTGCATCATGGTAGCTACGTACCGTTCAAGGTCGTATTAGATGCGTTTGTTTTAAGGCGATGGTCATTAGACCAATCCTTTTGTTCGAACAATCGACTACTATATTTACAGTATGCTTCGTGCATACTATATGCATACGTACAGCTTTATGCTTGCATGCTTAAAAAAAATCTTCGCTTCAAGCTTTTACTGCCGATCAATACGTCCGTGTGCAGCTAGTACGTGAGAGCTTGTCTCCATGGCAAAAAGTAGTAGATTGGAAAACAGATTTTTTTTTCATGACCAGAACATACTATTGCTTATTTCACCAATTCATACCTTGTAATGTGTGATGTCAATTGATCTACTCCACTTGCCGCGTAGGGCAGTTATCAGTAGATATATACCGCTTATGGCATTAGGCATAGTCGTAGTCCTGTACGCTTGATGACGATAATGTCGTTGCAGTGCATATCGGTAGCAGGTAGAGGTAGCAGCGCTAACTACGATGATGTAGTCGACGTCGTCGAAATAGTCGTCGGCGAGGACGGCGGCGAGATCGTCGGCATCGAGCTTGATGGCGACTCCTCCAGCGTAGTCGACGAAGAGCGGTCGTGCTGATAACGTGTTGTAAAACACGTCGTCAGCGGTTGGATCTTCTCCTTCTCACGCCTCTCATGACAAGCACAAGAACAAAGTAGACAAGACACAATGTAGGTGGAGCTTCTCTTTATTCCTCATATTCGATGATTTACAATGACAATCTCTTTCATATATATACTCCGACCTATGACTAGAGTTTCGGTAAGAGCCCACAAGCAACCGGACATGGACTAGGACTTGTAGTCCTTTCCTTCTATTCAAGTCTGGTTGTATTACAACAGTTTATACCTAGACAGCTCCTAGAAAAAAGCTATCAAGAGAGTAAGAGACTACAACACCCATGGCTAGAGTCTCAGTTGCATGATTCTCCCTTGTTTCGAAGAGTGGTCAAAATTAGTATGATCTCCTAATTAACAAGAACATGTTTAGTTGGTATAAGTTGTGTAAAAAAAAACATTGAAAAGCATGTTTGTGATAGGGTTGTCAGTGTGAAATTATTATGCAAACTTAGACAAACCTCTAGTGAGCTAAACCTTAGTTGCACCTTAACAAAGAGAAAGTGAGAGAGTACAACACCACACCTTACTGTAAGCAGCAAATGAAGGCCCTGTTCGGCTGGCTGGAAGCCAGCCAGCGCTGGCTGCGGATGAGGGATTGACGGGTGGGGCCTGCAGCCACCAAGCCCACGCGTCAGCCCCTCACCCCCAGCCAGCGCTGGCTTGCTTCCAGCCAGCCGAACAGGGCAGAAACCTTAGTTGCGCCTTGTTTAGTTTGCCAACTTTCGTCAATTTTTTAGTCACATCGAGTCACATCTCTTCTCACAAACACGCTTACCAATGCATTATTCACACCTCCAACTTTCCCTAGCTTCTCCAACTAGACAAGGTCCGCTTAGCTTTTTCATTTGGATCAGACGCTAGTAGAATCATGGACTAATTAATATCAATAAATTATACTCACAAATTAGTTGCCACCTAGGAGTATGCCATTAGTTTTGGAGGTACCCTTATCGGCATCAAACGAGAGGGCTAAAATTTATTCATGAGTATCAAATGGGGCCTCATATAAATTAGGCCGTGTTTAGTTGAGGTGGGAAAAAGTATTTTTTTTCTGGAATGCGTGTTATGTAAGACAGATGAATAGGAAAGGTAAAAAAGAAATTTTTGGAGATACGTGTTGTGTGAGGAGGATGAATAGGAAGTAAAAGGTACTGGTACGCACTAAACACGAATACGATGATAATTCTTGTTAGAATTCGTCCGATAGCCCAAACGCGACGGAATTATTTCATTCGCCGAGCAGGCGCCAGCCTAAAATGGCGTAGATTACTCCGGTAGGAGTAGGCCTATAGGCGCGCATGATTACAAACCCGCTCATTAATACGGAGTAGGATAGGATTACACAGGAGTACAGGGCGGCCAGCCATCTCACCCTGCCCTGTACTGGTCATCTACTTCCTGGGCGCTGGGGCAGCCATGCAAGGACAGCACTACAGCAGTGCTTGCGTTTACTGTAGTGGTTTGTGTGAGCGGGCTACAAATAGTAGTAGGACCCGGGCTGGTGGCTGCAGCTCCGATCGTATCTCGAGCTGCTTCCAACAAACAGCTCCAATCGCAGGTGCAGCCAGTTTCACTCGTGCTTTTGCATTTAAAACTTATTTGCATGCTTATGATTGCAAAGACTTTAGAACGTCTGGGGTCAAAGATTTAAGGGAAATTTGTATTGCTTGTTGGTGTATCTGGCTATATTTTCATATACAAACTCGATAGTATTTCATGGAGACTCTCTTTCGCTTGGCAGTAGAGTTATACCTTCAAGGAGGAGTTTGCTCTGATCATTCATCGCGCAAAACTCTCTTTGAAACTTTGAATAGGAGTAGAACTTTGGTTGAGTAATTTCCCGTAAGTCTCTTCCCCTGTATAAGATCTTCTTTAGATCTTGGCTTTTTAAATTGTATAGACATTATTTTTCTTCATATATGTTTAGAAAATTAGAAAATCAGTAGGGTCCTTGCTTCTTTAAAAAAAAAGCTTTGCTATACTCCCCCTGTTCTTAAATAACAGCTGTTTTTCTTTTTGAGAAACAACTTTGACTAAGTTATAAATAATAATATTTAATGTACAAAATTATAGCATTAGACAAATAATTGTATCAGGTTTTTTAAATACACTTATTTAGGGATATAAACGTTTGCACGTTTTTTTTAAAAAGTAAGTCAGATTGCGGGAAAAAAACAAAAAAAAACAACTGTTATCAGGGACGGAGGAAGCAGTGTGAAGATGCAGCTGCAACAGCTCGTTGCCATGGAGCATCGTCGTATTGCATGTTTTTGAAGCTTTGTTTCTTGCCTTTCTTGCCAGAACTTGTGAGGTTGCTCCTGGCTCACTGCATCTGATCAGCTGATTCCATCGGTCCATTCCTGTTGTTTCCTCATGCGGGAGCGGAACGTGCACGGGGAACCTTCCCGTATCCGCACCGCACGGCCGCAGCCGTGCCCGCGCAGGGGGACCTCGCAAGTCGCAACGCCGAAAGCGTACGTCGCGAGCGCGGAGCACGAGCGGATCGGTATGGTCGGGGCGCCAGCCGCGACAACGATCTGCCCTCCCGACGGACATCACCGGCAGCAACAGAGGGGGGGCACCGACCAACAAGACGACGAGCCCCCGTCAAATCTGGTCGAGTGCCCGTGCTGCGTGCCGCGTGCGGCTACCCGCGAGATCACAGCGCTCCGCTCATGGGCAGAGAGCCAGAGAGGCCGTCCTCTCCGCCTCCGGCTGGGCGGTTTCGCCTCACCGTCGTACGAGTCCGCGCCGCCGCTCGGAGATGAGCAGCGTGCCGCCGCCGACGGAACCGGCCGGTCGAGTGGCCATTCATCTGCATATTCTTCGGCTCGTACTCTAGCGACGTGTTACCCGCGTACTGGCCCTGATCAGTGATCGGGGAGGAGTTTGATCAGGGTCACAGCCTCACACGGAGTAGGATGTGTGTAGATAAGGGGGTGTTTAGACTGGGAAAGATTTCTCGAAAAAACAATATAGATCTAAAAATACACCGTACATGAATAGTGTTTTGTGGGTAGAAGATGTGGGATGAATAGGAAAAAGTTTGATGAATAGTGTTTTTTAGGTGGGAGTGGGTGAAACTAAACGCGCCCAGAAAAGATTCTCCGAAAAACACTGTAGATAAAAAATATTGTAGATAAATAATGTTTTGTGAGTGGGAGAGATGTGATGAATATGAAAGAGTTTGATGAATAGTGTTTTTTTAAGTCCTTTGCAAACTAAACGCACCCGTACCAGGCCGGATTGGGTACACGTGCGTTGGCAGTAGGCATGGACTGATGGACATGCATTCGCCACAAACGGCATGTTCGACAGCAGCGTTGAGTACTTGCCGCATGGTTGCAAGAACGGTTGCTCTCTCACTTCAAACTAAGGGCATTCCTTCCAGCCGTTGTCCCTCGAGACCAGGGTTAAAAAAACCGCGGGAACCGGCCCGAAAACCGCGGGATCCGGTCGTACTGCCCCGGACCGGTACCGGTTCGGGGCGGTATGAAACCGCCCAAATTCAAAAATTTCAAATTTGAATTTAAAAATTCGAAAAATCGGATAAAAATTCTTAAAAATACTTCATGGTGTGATGGATCTATTGGTGTCAAAATTTCTCAAATATTTGGTCATTTGCTATTTCTTTCGCTAAATACAAGTTAAATAAAAAAAGAAAAAGAAAAAAACCAGTCGGCCCAACTCGGCCCAACTCGGCCCAAATCGCGTAAACCCTAATAACCCCCCCCTCGCCCCCCTCACCCCCCAGAAACCCCGTCGCTCCCCCCGCGCAGCTGAGTCCTCTCTCGGGCGAAAAAACGCCCCACGCCGCGAAACCGCCGCGCAACAGCCGGATCCCGCCCCGGTACGAGCGGTTACCGCTCGGTTTGAGCGGTATACCGCTCCGGTTTGCGGCGCGACGGTTACCGGCTCCATACGCCGGTATACCGTTCCGGTTTGACCGGTTTTCGGTCGGTTTGGTCGGTTACCGGCCGACCGCGGGTGAGGTAAGGTTTTGATGATTTTTTCAATGATTTAGGCTATTGTGATCTATGAAATTATGAAATGGATGTGGTGATGGAGATATTTAGGTATATTTTGATTGCATCCAAGTGATTTTAGAATGTATGAAGTGGATCTAGTGATTTGTAGCCATGTATGTACATTTAGATGTAGGGTATTGTGATTTTGGAAATAAGGAAATGGATGTAGGATTTAAGCATTGTGATATAGCTATGTGTTGTCAAGTTGATATTGATATGTTTATGTTTGTTCTATGTTTGTAGATACGCAATGTCTGGCAGAGAGAAAGATGTTGTATGGGAACACGGTGAACGTCTTCACCCCGGTTGGAGATGCAACTATTGTCATAAGTCCAAGGGAGGCGGTGGTGCCACTAGATTGAAACAACATTTGGCAGGGCGCGGGACGGAGGTCGTCCATTGTGATAGGGTTTCAAAGGAGGTGCGTGAGTACTTTCAGCGTGACCTTGAAAGGACAAAGAGGCTAACTGCTCAACGTGCTCAAGAGAGGTTGAGAAAGGAGAAGGCTGCAGCGGAAGGTAACTATCCTGGTGGAGATGAAGCGTATGATGAGGAGGCTGAGCTGCAACATGCCCTGGACCAATCAAGAGCGGAAGAGGAGTTCCGTCGCGGGGTGCAAGAGAGAGGAGGTGCATACGAGCATGGAGCGGGTAGTAGTACGAGGGGAGAGGGCCAGTTGCAGAGGATGCTTCGAAGGGCAACTTCAGCGAGGCAGACTCCTGGGGTGACGGACTACAACTTAGGTTCGTCGCGTGGATCCACGCAGCCAAGGATTGACACAGGCTCATGGACGCAGAAGGGCAGGAATGCAAAGGAAGCTATTGGGAGAGCTTGGTCAAAGTTTTTCCATACTGCGGGAGTTCCTGGAAGACAAGCTGACAGTCCATACTTTGTCAGTGCGGTCAGAGAGACACAGAAGTGGGGTATGTTTTCTTTGCAGCCAAAATAGTAGCCACGTAACTACATGTTTAGATCTAATCTCCTGACTGCCATATGTTTTGCAGGTGAAGGTATCGTGTCACCCACTGGACGGGATATTGATGGCAAGTACCTGGATCAAAACGAGCGAGACTTGCAGGTTCAATACGCCAAGTTTCAGGCAGAGTGGCCTATGTTCGGCGTCACGTTGATGTGTGATTCGTGGACTGGGCCGACAAAGATGAGTGTTATTAACTTTTTGATATATTGCAATGGGGTCATGTGGTTCCACAAGTCTGTTGATGCGACTGGAAGATCTCAAGATTCTGCGTATTTGCGGAAGGTAACCCCGTACCTAGTTCATTTCGATCCGAATATAATTTGGATGTTGCTAAACAATATGTGTATTTGCAGGAAATTATGAAGGTGGTGGACGAAATTGGACCAGAGCATGTCGTTCATGTGATCACGGACAACGGCTCCAACTACAAGAAAGCCTGCAAGGGGATTCGAGAAACATACGAACACATTAGTTGGACACCTTGTCTAGCACACACTGTCAACTTGATGTTAAAGGATATCGGTGAAAGGTACGAACATCAAGATTTGATTGATCAATGCAAGAAAATATCAACGTGGCTACACAATCATGGTCAGTTGAATGCAATGATGAGGCAGGCGATTGGTGGTGAGTTAGTGAAGTGGTGTGCAACTCGCTTTGGGACCAACTACATGTTCCTAGACAGCATTTATCGGAAACGTGAACGTTTCATGCAGTGGATGGCATCTCCTGAATTTTTGCAGAGCAAATGGGCCAATTCAAATATGGGTAGATTTACTCATACAAGATTTTCAAGTCTAGAGTGGTGGGAGGGAATGAAATTTATCATTGACTCAGTCCAACCAATATACAGCTTACTTCGCTTTGCTGATCAGGACAAGCGGCCGAACATGTGCGAGGTATGTCACAACGTACAGAGCGTGAGAAATGAAATGCAATCTTTCTTTGGCCGCAATGTTTCCATGTACGAAGAGTATATACGAATTTACAACGCAAGGTTGAAGGACATCTTCTATGACACCTATGTGGTTCCAGGTAAGACGGATTCTGCTGATTGTGAACAAAAGTTTATACTTTCACGTTCCATACACCTTATGCTCATTCGTGGTACTTTCTATTTTGCAGCTTCTGTCCTCAATCCGAGGTATGCCTATTCGTGGACACCAAGTACAGAAATGTGGAGCACACTGAAGGATGCTTTTCAGCGCATGACCGATATCTCGAGCGCCGTCCAGGCATTACAAGAGGCTGAGCTGTTTCGACAGAAACGTGGTGACTTTGGCACACAGTTGGCACAACAAATGGCGCATGACCCAAAGACAACTGCAGCTTCATGGTGGATGATGAACGGGAACAAAACTCCCAGGCTGCAGGCCCTTGCTTTGCGGCTTGTTGGTCAATGTTGTTCGTCAAGTGGATGTGAGCGGAACTGGAGTACTTTTGCCTTGCTGCATACAAAGGTTCGCAATCGGTTGTCACACAAAAAATTGAACAAGCTTGTCTATGTGAACTACAACCTGCGCCTGCGACTTGCGGATGTTGCCGATCCTCCACGGGATCAAGAAGATTTCATTGACCAGCTAGCCCATCTTTCATTCTATGAGCCTAAAAGTGCAGTGCGGGATTGGATGGAATATGGAAGGTCAAACAAAGCTCCTGTTCTAGACGAGGACGACGATGAAGGTGACACGCCGCTTCCATCTAATATTGTCGCTGATAAAATAAATCCGGCGGACCTCCGTACTTCTACAGGGGAAGATTGCATTAGTGATTGGGCACGGCGACATGTGGGTGACACTCATGTAG
Source organism: Digitaria exilis (assembly GCA_015342445.1). Lineage (NCBI taxonomy): Eukaryota > Viridiplantae > Streptophyta > Magnoliopsida > Poales > Poaceae > Digitaria > Digitaria exilis. The sequence continues at coordinate 2,396,383 of JACEFO010000718.1, read as the reverse complement.
GGAAGCGTAAGTACCACGTCGCGCCTAGCAAGGTTGTCCCGAAGCGCCAACGAGGCCAGGCAACGGGAAAAGGGAAACAGAAAGAAATAGAAGTCCTGAGCGGTGAAGACACTGATGATGGTGAGGGTGATAAAAGCCCAGAGTATCAGGAGTCTCAGGACAGCAGCTCTGGCGATGATGGTGATGATAGTGATGATGGCGATGACGGCGATGATGGTGATGATGGGGATGGTAGCAGTGATGGTGATGATGGAAATGGTGGTGGCGGCAGTGGCGGTGCTACTGGCGGTGGCGGGGCCGAGGCGTGTCACCTTCAAACCCACCTGCTGGTCTCCATTTTACAGGTACCAAGTGTACGTATATATGAACATGTTTTTATTATTTTGACTTATGAGTATTAATTATACTATGTGGTTCATTGCAGGGGAGACTGAGTTCACACATGCAACCCAGGACATTGACCATGGAGCACCGATGTCGCAGAGGAGAACGGTTGGACCGACGGATTACGACTCTCCACAGTTCTCTTCTAGCTCCTCCTACAGGGATTCCTCACAGTCTAGTTACCACTATCCTATACCGGAGTTGAGCATGCAGCCACCGATGAGATGGGTGTACGAATGGCAAGATCCCCATTGGTACAATATGTTACTTCAGGAGTGGCAGACGACATCGGCCTGGACGGGCCAAACTTGGCAAGACTTCAAAGCTGAGTTGCTGGTAAGGCAGGGTTTGAATGTGATGTCCACCGCGGAGTATGAAATGGCCTCGCGATGCTACCGTTGAAGAATTTTTTGTGCGAGACTATTCGTATTAACAATTATTTGTACCAGAGGACTACTGAACTATTTGCATGGACATTTGTACTATGTTTGTATGTACAATTATATGTATGGATGTTTGTCTATATTTTTAGTTATTTTTTTCCTTAATTTACGCATATTTCATGGCAATTTTTGGTTCTCCATCGAACCGTTCCAAACCGGCCGGTATACCGGTCAAACCGGGCGGTTACCGCCCCAAACCGACCGGTTTGGACTGCCGACAAAACCGGATGAAACCGGTCGGTATACCGGTAAAACCGGTCGGATACCGGTCAATTCGATCGGTTTACCGAAAAAAACCGGTTGCACGGGGGATTTGAATTCAAAATTTGAATTCAACCGGTTTCTACCGGATCCCGGTCAAACCGGTCCGGTATACCGTTACCGCCGGCCGGCGGTACGAACTACCGGACCGGTTTTGTAAACCCTGCTCGAGACATGGAAGGGGTCAAGTGGAAGCGGCAAGGGGCGACGCTCAAACAAATCTGTCGCGTTGTCCGCATACTGTACGCAATGAATCCCTGCTGCCTTCGCATCATTTTGCCGCCTGGCCGTGGCAGAAGCAGCAAAAAACAAGTGCAAAAAATCATTTTGCCGCCACCGTCTCCGCACCGCACCAAGAGCGCTCCAAAAGTCAAAAATTACTTCGACTGCTGTGTTCAGTTCTTTCTATTTATCTCCTCACATGATGATTCCTAAAAATTACTTTTTTCATCTTTTTCTATTTATCCTCCTCACATAACACGTATACTCGCCGTCCAAAAATAGTTACTTCTGTTGACTTTTGGATTCAACGTTTGAACATATGTCTTATTCAAAAATTTATACAAATGTTAAAACAAATATGATGATAAAATAAGTTATTAAAAATAATTAAAATTTTTAATAATAAGTTGAATAAGACGATCAGACAAACGTGAAACTTGAAAATCAATAGGTACGATTATTTTAAGACGAAATAGTATCTTAGAAAAAAATATTTTTTCTCACCCTTAACTAAACACACATGCTGTAACACCCCTGGTGTTAATTAACACTAAAATAAGGATTAAGTTAAGCTAAGCACATTTCAAAAGTTGAATTAAGGAAAATGCGGAAAATTTCCCAAATTGAGTCAAAAATCATTCAAATGGAGCAATACAGAAAACTTTGAAAACTTCTTAAGAACTTGAAAAAGTGCAAATGGGAAAGTTGGAGTATAAGTCAAACCAAGAAACTTCCCTTTTCAAATCATAGCCTAAAAATTCTTGGAAGCATCTCAAAAATTAAACCCTATCTTCCGTCTCCCAACTCTTTGAGCTCATGTGTTTTTGTCATGACTGAACCCAAGCTTAAAGACATTCCTATTGTCTGTGAGTTCCCCAATGTCTTCCCAGACGACTTGCCTGGAATGCCACCGGATAGGGACATTGAGTTTGTTATCGAGCTACAACCAGGTACCGCACCTATTTCTAAAAGACCCTACAGAATGCCACCCGCAGAATTGGCAGAGATGAAAATTCAACTCCAAGATTTACTGGACAAGGGTTTCATTCGTCCTAGTACATCACCTTGGGGTTGTCCTGCCATATTTGTCGACAAGAAGGATCACACGTTGAGGATGTGTATTGACTACCGGCCTCTCAATGCGGTCACCATATAAAAATAAGTACCCTCTTCCCCGCATTGATGTATTGTTCGATCAACTCGCCGGAGCCAAGATATTCTCAAAAATTGATCTTCGCTCCGGATATCATCAGATCAAGATTCGTCCTTGTGATATTCCCAAGACGGCTTTCTCGCCCCGCTATGGACTCTATGAATTCTTGGTTATGTCGTTCGGGCTGACTAATGCTCCTGCTTACTTCATGTATCTCATGAATTCGGTGTTCATGCCCGAGCTGGATAAGTTCGTAGTGGTTTTCATTGATGATATTCTTGTCTATTCCGAGAATGAGGAAGAGCATGCCGAGCACCTCCGCATTGTTCTTCAACGACTCCGTGATCACAAGTTGTATGCCAAGTTCTCCAAGTGTGAGTTTTGGCTGGATAGTGTGAAGTTCTTAGGTCACACTGTTTCTAAAGATGGTATCTCGGTAGATCCTACGAAAGTGCAACAAGTAATGGACTGGGAACCTCCTACCTCTGTCCACGAAATCCGAAGCTTTCTGGGTTTGGCAGGATATTATCGTCGTTTTATTCCGGATTTCTCGTGAGTTGCCAAGCCAATGACCGAGTTATTGAAGAAGGGGCAGAAATTCGTGTGGGATGAGAAGTGTGAAGAGGCATTCCGCACATTGAGAAAATTGTTGACCTCAGCTCCTGTTCTGACTCAACCAGATAGCACCAAACCCTACGATGTCTATTGCGATGCTTCAGGCACCGGACTCGGTTGTGTTCTTATGCAAGAGAACCGAGTTATTGCTTATGCTTCACGTGCTCTCCGTCCCCATGAGCTGAATTATCCCACTCACGACCTTGAATTGGCAGCCGTGATTCACGCTCTGAAAATATGGAGGCACTATCTTATAGGAGTTCCTTGCAATGTGTATACCGACCACAAAAGTCTCAAGTACGTCTTCACTCAAGCTAACTTGAATATGAGGCAACGAAGATGGCTGGAGTTGGCAAAGGATTATGAGATGAGTTTGCATTATCATCCCGGAAAGGCGAATGTGGTTGCGGATGCCTTGAGCCGCAAGTCTCATTGCCATTGTCTTTCGGTCGAATCATACGCCGACACCCTATGCCATGAGTTGGCGAAACTCAATCTCGAGATTGTTCCGCATGGCTACTTAAACAACATATCCCTTGAGTCCACATTGCACGATGAGATCTTTCTGGTCCAGCAGACCGATAAAAAGGTCAGAGTCATTCGCGAGGAGCTGGCCAAAGGAACGGAGGAACGGTATAGCTGCTTCCGTCAGGATGCCCGAGGTATGATATGGTTTGGGAACCGTATCGTCGTGCCTAAAGATCCGGAGTTACGGAAGAAAATTTTGAGTGAAGCTCACCACTCTAAGTTTTCTATTCACCCTGACAGCAATAAGATGTACCAGGATATGAAGAAAACTTTTTTTGGACCAAGATGAAGATGGATATCGCCCGGTTTGTATCCGAGTGTGACACCTGCCGAAGAGTAAAGGCTAGTCATTTGAAGGTGGCTGGAACTCTTCAACCCTTGTCTATACCCTCATGGAAATGGGAGGACATCAGTATGGATTTCATTGTTGGCCTTCCCAAGACCGCACGAGGGCACGATTCTATATGGGTAATTGTGGACAGGCTCACAAAGACCGCCCACTTTATTCCGGTCAACACCACCTATGCCGTCAAGAAGTATGCCGAGATCTATCTCAATCAGATTGTACGTCTGCACGGGGTGCCTAGAACAATCATTTCGGACCGAGGTCCACAGTTTGTGGCAAGGTTCTGGGAGCAACTCCATGCATCTCTCGGCACGAGGCTTATCCGAAGCTCGGCTTACCACCCGCAGACGGATGGGCAAGCCGAGCGGGTGAATCAAATCCTTGAAGACATGCTTAGAGCTTGTGTCATTCACTATGAGCCAAGTTGGGATAAATGTCTGCCTATTGCCGAATTCTCCTACAACAACAGTTACCAAGCAAGCTTGAAAATGGCACCTTTCGAAGTCTTGTATGGGAAAATGTGTCGAACTCCGTTATGTTGGTCTCAGCATGGAGAGCGGGAGATATACGGACCCGACCTGGTGATTGAAGCCGAAGAGCAAGTCAGGGTTATTCAGGAAAACCTCAAAGCCGCTCAGTCTTGCCAGAAGAGTTACGCTGATCGCCGAAGAATGCCTCTCAAGTTTGCAGTCGGTGATCACGTGTATCTTAAGGTTTCACCAACTCGGGGAGTCCAAAGGTTCGGAGCAAAGGGAAAGCTTGCACCCCGTTACGTCGGACCTTATGAAATCATTGAGAAGTGTGGATCCGTGGCTTATCGTCTATGACTTCCTGACAAACTTTCAGCCGTGCACAATGTCTTTCATATCTCACAACTCAAGAAGTGTATTCGAGTTCCGACTGAAGTCGTGGAACAAGAAGACGTGGAAGTTGAGCCCGATCTGACCTACGTTGCTCAACCTCTCAAAGTCCTTGATCAAAAAGAAAGGCACACGAGAAGGCGAGCAGTTAAGATGTATAAGATTCAGTGGGTTCATCACACTGAAGAAGAGGCAACATGGGAGACCGAGGAATAGCTCAATCGCCATTATCCTTGATTTCTCACCACCCCTCCAGGTACCGCATGTTCCGCACTTTCTAGCATTCCCAAATCTCGGGACGAGATTCTTTTTAAGGGGGTAGGCTGTAACACCCCTGGTGTTAATTAACACTAAAATAGGGATTAAGTTAAGCTAAGCACATTTCAAAAGTGGAATTAAGGAAAATGCGGAAAATTTTCCAAATTGAGTCAAAAACCATTCAAATGGAGCAATACAGAAAACTTTGAAAACTTCCTAAGAACTTGAAAAAGTGCAAATGGGAAAGTTGGAGTATAAGTCAAACCAAGAAACTTCCCTTTTCAAACCATAGCCTAAAAATTCTTGGAAGCATCTCAAAAATTAAACCCTAACCTTGGAATTTGAATTTTCCAATTCAATTTCAAGGCTGAAATGGAATCTTAGCCAAAACTCAAACTTTTACCACTGAACATCAAAATCTCCAAAAAGCAAAGTTGTACATCTTTACATTTCTGAATTTTGCCTCCATTGGCACTTTGGCCAATTTTGCCATCTAGCCCCTCGAATTTCTAAAATTCTGTTCAAAACAGGGTTTTCTCCCCTTTTGAATCACTGCCAAATTTTCATCTATTTCTCATCATCTCCAGTGCAGGGACGTGTCCCATGAAATTCTAAACAACTTTCATGTTGGAATATTTCCGAGCCACGTTCAAATTTTCGGAGTTTGAGCCATGCCAACCAAGTTGACTTTGCACCTGCAGAGGCGTGCTCATGGGGCGCTCACGCCGCGCTCGCGCGTGCCCGCCCTCACCGCCGGCAACGCTCTGCCGTCTGCCGTCCTCGCCTGAGCCGGCCAATGGCACGGCTGCGTGTCCCCGCTCATGGAGCACGCGCCTGGCCAGATCGCGTGGCAAATGGCGCACTGTAGCGCTGACCCGAGCCGCGCTCCCGAGCTGTCGCCGCGTCGCCGCCGTGGGCCGCCGGACAAAACCGCCGCTGCCGTTTCCCACCGGTCCGTCGTGCGACTTTCGCGACCACGCACGCCTCGTTTTCCTTCCACCCTTCCTTTTCTCCTCGCCCACGCGCGCCTGCCGCTCTGCCGCTCGCCTGCGCGCGTTGACGCCGCGCAAGGCGCCAAAGGCCCGCGACAAGCCGCTGCCGCCGCGAGACCTTGCCGCGCTGCCCCAAGCCCTACCAGTGCTGCTCGAGCACCGTCTCCTTCCCCTCTCCCTCCTAATTAAAGCCCCAAACAGTTCCCCCTCTCTTCCGCGCTGAAATCGCTCGCCGGAGTTCGCAGAGCCGCCGCCGAGCTTGCTCACGCGGCCATCCTTCTCCGCTGCCCCTCCGGCCAAACAAAGGCGTGCACTAGCTCCCCCATCACCCACCGCCACTCGTCGACCAAGTCCCGACCCTTTTCCGCCACCGCAGCCGCCGGCGCAGCTCGCCGGAGAAGCTCGAGCTTCCGCCGTTGGTCGCGCACATGGCCAGCACGCTCCGCTTCTCCTCCGGCTGAACCGAGAGCACCTATAGCTTCGCCGTGACACGTTGGTGCTCATCGACCCCTTCCCCGACCCTCTCCGACCCCGACGCCGCCGGTCACCGCTCGCCGGAGTCCGCCGAGCCGCCACCGCCGTCGCCGTCCACGTTCCCGGCCATCGCCGTCGGTGCCTTCTAGCTCCAAGGAACCGCGGTGAGCTCCTCTGCGCGATGCGCCACTCACCGAGGCCGGAGACCCCGCCTAGCCGCCGACGTACGAACGCCGACGAGCTCGGGGACTCACTTGTGTCTTCTTCCTTTTTCTAGGGGGCCGACTGTAAGATTCCAGGGACCCTTTTGTAAGGATTCAAATCTTCTAGGGTTCACGGCGTAAATAGATTCTATCCTTTGAGCACTATTCACTGCAAACTTCAAAAATTCGTAGAAAATCGTAGAAAAATCAGAAAAATGCCAAACAAATTTTGTAGTGACCAGTGAATCTAGAAGTCAAACTTCTTCCATTGCACCTCACTCAGTTGAGGCTTAGTTTACAGTTTAAAAATTTACAAAATTTGAGCACATTTCTTCATAGCTTGAAATCCACTCATCCACTAGGGCTGAGCTCTAGATATATTAGACTCATGGGTGACATAGGATCTCTGCCCAAGTGGTGCACAAAAATTCCCAGTGGATTTAGAGTTATGAATTTCCAAACTTATACCTTGCTGTTTTGGCAAATAAACCACAGGAAATAATTCACTTAGTGAAAAATCACCTCCGTCACACAGAAACTTAATCAAGACATTAGAAACCTTATAAAAATAGAAATGGTAATTTTTGGACACTAGAAAATGGCTAAATAATTTTTGGTAGTTTAAACATGGTGAAATTCCACAAAAATAACCATAAATCAATACCACATGTAAACTTGCAGAGAGGTCACTTTTGGTGCCCTAAGTCACTGTGCCAAGTGGTGTGGCCAGAAACTTTGTAGTTATTTTTGTAGGAATTTATTTTGTTTCTAGGCACAAAGATAAGAACATTTTTTAATAAATTATAGGGAAATCACCTTGAGCCAAGTTTTGGGCTAGGCTCCTGCCTCGGCATGAGCAAGCCTCTGGCCAAATGACACCTTAAAATAATATACCTAAGTTCACCTTTTGAATAATAGAAAAATGACTTAATTGGTGGAAAAGAGAAGAAAAAGAAAAAGAATAGAGAAAAACCTAAATCTCATAAATCAAATCCAAGTTTCCAAATGAAAAGGGTATATTCACTTATAATTAATGTTTATCCTTTCCAATTCTTTAACCAAGGATTAAGCAAACCCTAACTTTATGAAATCTCGATATTTAAACATTTCATGCATCTCGTGTAGATTCGTGTCTCGCCGACGGAGTCTACGAGCTAGTCCCCGCTGCCGAGGAGATTGCCAAGGAGTCCGAGGTGAACGTGGTGCACGTGGATGCGAGCCCCGAGCAGGAGTACCGCTTCGAGCCGGAAGGCAAGCCCCGGAGCATAACCTAACTTTACTTTACGCGATTTACTTGATTATATGTTTGTGCATTTAAGTTTCAAGGAGTTGAATGAAACCCTAGATTGCATGATCATAGTTTCCTTTGATTGAACACTAGTATGTAGGTTCGATAGTCGCTATGCTTAGGACTGTTAGAAGTCGAGTGTTCCGACACCCGCGAGATATAGGAATTGTATGACTACTCATATCAGAAACATTAGAGATGATGGACGGATGATTGTAGATATCCGTCTATCGATGGTTTAATTGGATGACTACTCATATGCTTTTGGCAAAAGAACCCCACTAGCCAAATAGTCTCTCATTGTAGGAGTCGGTGATGTAGTGAGCACCAGTCGGGTAAGTCTTGTTGAGTATAACTAGTATACTCAGCCTTGCTTGTGGCTAAATTTTCAGGACCGTCCCCTCAGGAGGTAGCTGCCTCTATGGCTTGGGCCTCCCAGCTTCCTCCTGGTTACAACATCGACTGGGAGCCGACCTCTCCCGAGGATCGTGAGGAGTAGCGTCACGGCTGACTTCATCGTGACGATACTATGGATCGTCGCTAGTATTTCGTTTACTTTCCGCTGCATGAACTCAAATTTCGTTTTATCAATTCAATTTGGTTTGTAATCACTCTGAGACTTAATGTAAATTGAATTGTGGAATGATGTGATCTTTGGAACTCACCTTCAAGTGAGCGTATGAACGGACGATCTTTAATTGCAGTTAGTCGAGCTCGACTCGACGGTCGTACCCGCATTTGGGAACATTTTTGTGTATTAGCACCAACGGAAGGTGAAATATACTTAAGTGGGCCCATTTCTCGGGTAAGATCGCTACACATGCCACGCGAGACGACTTGTCCATCTGTGGGCTGTGGCCTGCGCATGCGTAATACGGGATTACTAACCATTTTCGATAGAGGTTTTATAAATCCAATCCTTTATATATATTGTAAATATTAGGTTTATCTAGATAAAACCATAAACTATTTTGCACGTGCATGCTGCACATACTACGTTTGGTGGCGCTTCTCCAGAAATTTACTGTAATAACTATAAATAAAAAATTAAAAGAGCTAAACCTTTGATGTGATATAAAAAAGTATGAAGTTGCTACAACAGGATGCTTGGTTCACTGCCACACCTTGCCACATAATCCACGCTACAGTTATGCCACTGAACAGACAAATGCACGAGAGCAGATTTGGTGGCGGCAAAGAAGAGCGAAGTGGACAAACGGTCTCTGACTTGTGTGAGTGTGTCATCTAGGTCTCCGAACTCTCAAAACGCGTTGTCTGTCGGGTACCAAACCACGGGGTACCCCAAACTACGGCCCAAGGTGGCCCGACGAGAAGGCCACAGGATGAAGCTCAAAGGCGCGGCGGCCCGAGAAGGGCCCATCACGCCGGTGCCGCCGAATGGGGAATTTTCGTCTCGTTCGAGGGTATGCCCTCGAACGAGAGTTTCCGTCTCGTTCGAGGGCAGCCCCCTCGAACGAGAGTCTCCGTCTCGTTCGAGGGTACCCTTCACCCTCGAATGAAGTTCCGTCACGATCAACCCTCTCTCCGCGGTTGAGATCCTTGAGCCGGTCTCGGGGACTCCACCCCGAACGCAATAAATGCGGGACATGACCGCACGCTTCGCTTCACCATGCCACGGATGGGACACCGGTCGCCTCCAACTGAGCCAGGCACTGTGCCCCTGAGCCAGGCCCTGTGCGGACAGGGCCGGTGACAGGCCGTACCACGACGCCAAGCACTCAACGACTGGTCCTCCCCTGCATCACGACGCAGGGCCTCGAAAGAGGACATCCGATGAATGACGAAAAGACATGCCGCCGCATCCACCCTCGATCGACACCCCTCGAAGCAAAGGCTGGCTAACAAGAAGTCAGCAATGGTGACAACCATGCCGTCAGCAAGAGTTGGGAGGCGCGATTCCCGCTCGCACAGTGCATGGCGTGGGCAGCACAGTGCGTCTCGCAACGTCAACACCTTGAACACATATGTACGTCTTCCCTCACCCTTGGTCTATAAAAGGGGAGGGAAGCCCATGCAACAGGGGGGATTCAATTCTGAGTCCAACACATATACACACACATCATAGGGACTTGGAAGTCGAACTCCCTCTCCCGCCTTGCTTGTACTCCCCTACTACGAGCAACACGAAACTCGGTGCTATGCACCACTGCTGGCCGTACGGCCTCACGGCCGGAACCAGGATAAAACCCCCGTGTTTATACACTGACCGATCAAACCCGCCATCCCGTACAAAGTTAACGACGCGATCACTAGTTAGTGCCGGTGTGACCAAATCAGGCACCGACAGTTGGCGCGCCAGGTAGGGGCAAGCGCGTCGCACGACTTTGTGCCTGGATCCCGATGGCGGGTTTCAGCCGGAGACATTTCCCAATGGGATTGAACGACTCGCTCCCAGCGGGATACGAGATCCGGTTCGGAAGCCTCCGTTTTGAGGCAACTCGCAACGGCAACCTCATCCACATCCTCCCAGAAGGATCCGACGGCCGTCAAGCGCCGCCGCCGGCAGCGGCTCCTCGGCGGAGAAGGCGTCCGGGACCACGCACCCGGCGGGCACGCGCCGCCAGACGGGTGGCCAACGCCAATCGCGCTCCATCTGCAAGGGGGGAGATGTGCCACAATCCTCTATCCTGGCGGTAGAGGCTTCCTCTGCACTCCAGAGAGGCGTGGAGCGATCCGCTCCAACACAACGTTACCCTTACGGGCTTGACAACGCCGCTGCAGTCCACGCCTCACTCGCACAAATGGGCTTGGGCTCACAAAACCGCCAACCCGGCCACCGCTGGGTACCAAGGCGAAGCAACGTCGCCCCCGACAACTCTTACTTGGGGTCAGAGGGGGAGAACGTTCCCGAGTCAGAACGTCCCGAGTGGGATTATTCTGGCCTTCGGGACCACAGTGACTTCACGGCTTTCCAAGCTGCGGCAAACTACTGCCTCACCTGTTCGGACGACTCCGACGATGACTACGATCCCACACGGGAGTGCTTCGTCATTAACGACGACGTTAGCGACGGGCACACCACCGGCGAAGAGGACAATGAGGATGGCGCCGAAGACCCAGTAGGCGCACAACCCTCGGACGAGCAGGAGCAGTCGCTTTCTGAGGGCGAGCCACATCCGCGTCGCCAGCCGCGGGCTACCCACCCCCATTTAGGGGACAGGAACGCCTCGCCGTCACCGAACTCCAACCACGGTCCGGCCAATCAAGACGCTGGTCGCGACACGGACGCACGACGTGCAGGGCGAGTCGCGCGCGCGCGCATCCTCGCAGAAGACAAGAATGACGACCTAGCGCCGAGAACGAGCCAAAAGCTCATCGCGGCGGCAGCCCTGCTCCGGGCCATGCCGGAACCAGCCACCGCCGACGGACGAAAACTCCACCTCGAGGCCCAGAAGCTGGTTGAAAACGCCGCACGCCAGCAAGCCGAAAGTTCGGTCTCCCGCCTTCGGCGCCCCTCGGCCTCAAGGGGCGAACGAGGAGGAGAATCATCGGTGCGCTCACCTCCGCCGGACGACGACATGCAGACGCGGGGCCAGGGCAACTTCAATCGGGACGCTGCGCGATGTCACAACAACGAGCCACGCACACCAGAGGCAGATCCGCTCCCCGCACGAGTACCCGCGAGATCACGCCTTCGGGACGCCCGAGGCACCCTGGATGATGGTGACGCCCAGAATGTCCTGAACCGAACAAGGCGGCGGGAGGAGGCCTGGACCCGTCTGCCTCGATGCAACGGCCGTGATAACGATCAGGATGGACTGCCTGAACCGACGGGAACACGGGCGTTTGGTCGCGACATCCGCACCGCCCCAATCCCCTCGTGTTTTCGACAGCCGACCACCATCACCAAGTACTCTGGGGAAACGGACCTCAGGGTATGGCTGAACGACTACCGTCTGGCGTGCCAGCTCGGTGGCGCGACAGATGACGCCATGATCATTCGCAACTTGCCCCTTCACTTGGCGGATTCCACGCGAACGTGGCTCGAGCACTTACCCCCTAATCGAATCCACGACTGGAATGATCTGGTCGAGACCTTCGTGGGAAATTTCCAAGGCACGTACGTACGGCCTGGGAATACATGGGACCTTCGAGGGTGCAACCAAAAGCCCGGTGAATCTTTGAGGGATTTCATCCGGCGCTTCTCCAAGCGTTGCGCCGAGCTCCCCAACCTCACCGATCACCAGATCATCCACTCCTTCCTCGAGAGCACCACCTGCTACAGCCTGGTGTGCAAGTTGGGAAGAAACCCTCCCCCCGACGCAAACCGACTGTTTGAGGTAGCCTCCAAGTATGCTTCGGGAGAGGAAGCGGCCAACGCCGTCTTCAATGGCAAAAAGGGAAAACGCTCCGAAGAAGAGCCCGCGGAGGGCAGCAAGGCCAAGAACTCCTCAAAGAAGCAGAAGCACGGCAAGAAGGGGAAGAAGGCTCAAGCCCCGCGCGAGAAAGGCGGCGACGATGATGAGGCTCTCGCAGTAGACCCCAACCACAAGGGACCTCGAGGCCCCCCACGTGGAGGAGGGGTTTTCGACGACCTCCTCAAGAAGCCGTGCCCATACCATAAGACCACAGTTAACCACACCCTCGAGCAGTGTGATATGCTACGGAAATACTACAACCGTATCCCCCAAAAGGACGGTGCCCCAAGGAAGGAAGCCGGGGACAAGGACGACGATGGCTATCCCGAGGTAGAACACGTGTTCTTCATCGTGGGTGGCCCCGCGGCGAACATGACCTCCCGGCAGCGGCGTCGAGAGCGTCGGGAGGTCTTGCTAGTCCAGCCAGCAACCCCATCGTACCTCGACTGGTCCTCGACGACCATATCATTCGGCCGCGAAGACCACCCCGACCACATACCGAGCCCGGGGCTTTATCCCCTTGTTGTCGATCCCGTCATCGGCAACACGCGCTTCTCCAAAGTACTCATGGACGGAGGCAGCAGTCTCAACATCATGTACGCTCCAACCTTGGAGCTCATGGGGATCAGCACCAAGGAGTTGCGACCCAACAAGTCGTCGTTTCACGGCGTCGCACCCGGAAAGCGCGTGCAACCCCTCGGGCAGATCGACTTGCCCGTTTGCTTCGGCACCCCGGCCAACTTCCGCAAGGAGGTGCTCACCTTTGAGGTGGTGGGGTTTAATGGGGCTTATCACGCCATTTTGGGAAGGCGATGCTACGCTAAGTTCATGGCCATCCCGAATTACACTTACCTGAACATGAAGATGCCAGGGCCAAACGGAATTATCACCGTTGGCCCAACGGTCGAACACGCCTACGAATGCGATGTTGAGAGCATCGAGCTGGCCGAAGCCCTGGCCCTCGACGAGTCCCTCGTGGCGGACCTGGAGGCATTTACCAACATGCCCCCCGACGCTAACGAACGTCAGGATGGGAGTTTCGCGCCCGCCGAAAACACCAAGATGATTCCGCTCAACCCTGACGGCGATGACGGCAAGGTGTTGACGATCAGTTCCGCCCTCAGCGACAAATAGGAAGTGGTGCTCGTCGACTGCCTCCGCGCCTACGCCGACATCTTTGCGTGGAGCCCCTCGGACATGCCAGGCATTCCGAGGAAGGTCGTCGAGCAATCCCTTGACATCCGCCCCCTCTCCAAGCCGGTAAAGCAGCGGCTACGCCGATTCGATGAAGTCAAACGGCGAGCCATAGGCGAGGAGGTGCGCAAGTTACTGGAGGCCGGGTTCATCAAGGAAGTCTTCCATCCCGAGTGGCTAGCTAATCCTGTACTAGTGAAAAAGAAGAGTGGAAAATGGAGAATGTGTGTAGACTATACTGGCTTGAATAAAGCATGTCCAAAGGTCCCTTTTCCCTTACCACGCATAGACCAGATAGTAGATTCCACTTCGGGATGTGAACTCTTGTGTTTCCTTGACGCCTACTCCGGCTATCACCAAATCAAGATGAAGGAGTCTGATCAACTCGCGACTTCCTTCATCGCTCCCTTTGGCATGTACTGCTACGTTACGATGCCCTTCGGCCTTCGAAACGCCGGGGCTACATATCAGCGCTGTATGCTCCACGTTTTCGGAGATCGTATAGGTCGCATCGTAGAGGCATACGTCGATGACATCGTTGTCAAAACCAGGAAGGCGGACGACCTGGTGCACGACCTCAAAATCGTGTTCGACTGTCTCAGAGCTCATGGGGTCAAACTCAAACCCAAAAAATGCGTTTTCGGCGTGCCCTGAGGCATGCTTTTGGGTTTCGTCGTCTCCCAGCGAGGCATCGAGCCCAACCTCGAGAAGGTCGCGGCGGTCCAACGAATGGAGCCGATTCAAGACCTAAAGGGGGTACAAAAGGTGATGGGATGTCTCGCATCTTTGAGCCGCTTCATCTCGCGGCTAGGAGAAAGGGGACTCCCGTTATACCGACTCCTAAGAAAGTCTGAATGCTTCACTTGGACTACGGAGGCCCAGGAAGCCTTGGAGCGACTCAAGACGGCGCTAACGAACGCGCCGATCCTCACTTCGCCACAGGAAGGCGAAACTCTCCTACTCTACGTCGCTGCCACTACTCAAGTTGTCAGCGTTGTGATCGTAGTAGAAAGAACCGAGGAAGGGCACTCATTGCCCATCCAATAACCAGTATACTACGTCAGCGAGGTCTTGGCCGAAACCAAGACAAGGTATCCCCACATCCAGAAGCTGATCTACGCCATCGTGTTGGCTCGGCGCAAACTACGACACTATTTCGGAGCGCACCCGGTGACCGTTGTATCGTCTTTCCCCTTGGGTGAGATCATACAAAACCGCGAGGTCTCCGGTCGAATTTCAAAATGGTCGATGGAGTTGATGGGGGAAACCCTCACATACGCGCCAAGAAAGGCCATCAAATCCCAAATCCTAGCCGACTTCGTGGCTGAATGGACGGACACTCAGCTCCCACCCTCGAAGGCCAGTATCGATTGCTGGGAAATGTACTTCGATGGATCTATGATGAAAACAGGCGCGGGTGCCGGTCTGCTTTTCATCTCACCCCGTGGGGAACACCTTCGTTATGTCGTGCGCTTCAATTTCCCTGCATCCAACAACATGGCGGAGTATGAGGCGCTGCTCGCGGGATTGCGCATCGCCCTCGAAATCGGCATCAAGCGCCTGGACATTCGTGGCGATTCCCAGCTAGTCGTTGATCAGGTGATGAAGGAATCAAGCTGCCACGACGAGAAAATGACGGCCTATTGCGAGGCGGTGCGTAGCCTCGAGGACAAATTCGAGGGCCTCGAGCTCCACCATATCGCCCGAAGGTACAATGAGGAGGCTGACGAGCTGGCCAAAATCGCATCGGGATGAACTACCGTCCCCCCGAACGTGTTCGCAAAGGACATCAACAAGCCTTCAATCGCCATTTCCCCTCACACGAAGACCTCGAAGACAACCGACGTTCGAGCCGCCACCCTCGAACCCATGGACATAGACCCCTCGACGGAAGAGGGCGAGTCCATAGAGGCCCGCTCGGAAGACGAAGCCGAAGTCATGGAAGTCGACGAAGCCCCAACATCTCAAGACTGGCAAACTCCGTACCTGGACTGGCTCGAGCGAGGCACCTTGCCCCCGGATCGCACGGAGGCAAGGCGCGTCGCCCGAAGGGCTAAACGCTTCCTCACGATTGAGGGGGAGCTATACAGGCGAGGAGCCTCGGGAGTCTTACAACGATGCATTCCGATTCCCGAAGGAAGAGAGCTGGTCCGCGATATCCACCCGGGTGTGTGCGGGCACCATGCCGCCCCACGCACCTTAGTAGGTAACGCCTTCCGGCAAGGTTTCTACTGGCCCACCGCTGTGGCCGACGCCACGGAGGTTGTTCAAACATGCGAAGGGTGCCAATTCTACACACGTAAGACGCATCTTCCGGCCCATGCACATCAATCCATACCCATCACATGGCCCTTCGCCGTGTGGGGACTGGACCTCGTCAGACCGATGACGAAAGCGCCAGGGGCTTCACACACTTGCTGGTGGCCATCGACAAGTTCTCAAAGTGGATTGAGGCTCGACCCATCAGCAAGATAAAATCCGAGCAAGCGGTGCTCTTCTTCACCGACATCGTCCACAGGTTCGGGGTTCCAAACTCTATTATCACCGACAACGGCACACAGTTCACGGGCAAAAAATTGCTGGAGTTCTACGACAGCTACCACATACGGGTGGATTGGTCGGCAGTGGCGCACCCACAAACGAATGGCCAGGTAGAGCGTGCCAACGGCATGATCCTACAAGGCCTCAAGCCAAGAATCCACAACAGGCTGAAGAAATTCGGCCACAAGTGGGTACAAGAATTGCCATCCGTGATCTAGAGTCTGAGAACGACCCCGAGCAGAGCGACGGGGTTCGCCCCCTACTTCCTCATCTACGGGGCAGAGGCGATCCTCCCCACTGACCTGGAATATGGGTCCCCAAGGCTCAAGGCTTATCAGGAACGGAGGAACGAGCAGGCACGAGAGGACTCGCTGGACCAAGTTGATGAAGCACGAGACGTAGCCCTGCTCCACTCCGCAAGATACCAACAAAGCTTGCGACGACACCAAGCTCGAAAGATCCAGCGTCGAGACCTCAATAAGGGGGACCTCGTGTTGAGGCTTCGGTAGGACAACAGGGGACGCCACAACCTCACGCCTCCATGGGAAGGCCCGTACATCATTGCCGAGGTGCTCAAGCCCGGAACATACAAGCTCACGAACGAAGAAGGGCAGACCCTAGCAGACGCTTGGAACATACAGCAGCTACGTCGCTTCTACCCTTAGAACGGCCCTCGAGCCCTAAGATTTATGTACATATCTTTGACTTGAATAAACCCTCCTGCGGGGTTAGCCTCAACCTGAGGAAGGGGCAATCCTACCCTCGCTAGGATCATCCCTTCCTCGGGGGCTAGCACGGGGGTAAAACCCCCAAAAAAACATCAATCGTTTTTTCGAATTCTTTTTTGCGCAAAGCGTCGGCACTTCTCACTCGCGACCGCCTTCGGAAAAAGGCGTTAGGCGCGCGAACGGCTTTGGCAGGGGGCACTGACCGCGAACCAACCCCCTCGAAAGGGGTACAAAAAACGTTAAGTCCCCCAACGCCTAAGCTTTCCGTGAACGATCCTAGAGCCAGCACCAACCAGGTGGTCGTGAGGAAGAACCCGAAAAACAAATCAAAGGCCATGCTCATGGTCTAACGAAATTATTCATATCCAGCAAACGAAAAAGATAAGTCTCTAAAAGCTACTAATTACACTCAGGCTCTATGGCCCGAGGCCTTTCAGGGATCGCCCCCACCGCTCAAGTCATCCCAGCCGCCGTCACCCTCGCCAGGAAAGAGGACGCCCTCGAAGCAACCGGCCAGCACTCGCGCCGTCTCGTCCGCGGCAGCATCGGCTTCGTTGATGGCAGCCATCGCCCCCTCGTCGTCAAGGTCGTCAGCAACGACGTACCCGGCGGCGAGCTTCGAGAGATCCGCCTAGTAGTGGGTCGTCACTACTCCGAGCGCCTTCCGGATCCCCACCAGCAGGGCATCCTTCACACGCGAGGTGACGCGCCCCCTGATCGCCCGGAGACGACTGACTAGGGAGCTGCCGGATTGCGCGTCGGCTCCGGCGATCTCGTTGCAGGCAGCGAGAGCAGCCTGCTCCAGGTCATCCTGCTCGCGCTGGGTCTGCGCGTAAGCCACCTGAAGAGCCTCCCTGGAGTCCGTCTTGACCCTGAGCGCCTGCCTCAGCTTTGCACCAACAAAGGAACGTCAGAAAAGGAAGCCAGGCAGAAAACTGGCCATGGGCAAGAAAGCTCACCCTCGACTTCCTTCTGGAAGACCTCGGCCCGACCCCTGGCCGCCTCGAGCGCCTTCTCCTGCTCCCGGGCTCGAGATTCGGACGCCTCTCGAGCCGACTGTTCCTGCTCAAGCTGGTCTTGAGCCTCCACCAGCAAACGCCTCTCTTGCTCCAATGACGACTCGACGGCCGTATACGCAGCACGCTCCCGCTCCAACCGAGTGTTGACGGTAGCAAGCTCGCCGCGCAAGGACCGGACCGAGTCATCTAGACAAGCGATGACCTCGCCTTTTTCCCGGCTCTCGTCGAGCGCGCGGTCCCGGGCAGCCGCGAGGTCGGACAGTTGGAGGCCCTGAGCCACAACCCTTCCCTCCAAGGCGCGGTTGTCCGCAAGCAAGGCAGCAATTTGATCATTTTTCATGTACGCCTCCTTGCGGAGTTCCTACACGAAAAGAGGAAATGGTCATCACAAGGAACGCCAAAGGGCTAAAAAAGCATCTACATCAACAACATGCAAGGGCAGGCTCAACCTGCTGAACCGTGCCGACGTCCTGATGGAAACGAAGGGCGTCATTCAGCGCACTAACGACCACCCGGCCACGCTCCAACTGAGCCGCCCACAACTGCTCCTCCACCTCGGCGTCGCGGACAAATGGCTAGGGAAGACCGGCGTACGATTGCCAGTGGATGGGTGCACCGTGCTCGTCGACACGAGCACACCTCCCGCCGAACTCTCCCGCTGTGCGGCCCGCGCCAAACTGAACCAGAGCCAGTGGCGCCGCCTCGCCGACCTCGCGCTCCTGCGGCTCGGGGACCCGCACTTGGAAGGCCTCCGCCAGCTCCGGCAGGAGGGGGAATCCACCTCCGCCAGATAGGATGGACCCGCTGCTCTCCACGACGACTGCCGTCCCTTCGGACGGAACGGCCGGGACGGCGCCAGCCTCCCGTGCGAGGCGGACGGTGCATTGCCAGAACATGCCTCGGCACCATCCAACTGCGTGGGGGGCGCTTCGATAGCGCGAGCCGCCCCCACAGCCGAAGGCTCGCCGACGCGTGCCGGCCTCGCCTCGCGGCACGCCCCGGCACCCCCCTCGAGGGCATGTGGCGCCCCCTCTAGAAGCATAGGCCCCGCCCCCTCGAGGAGGCGAGGCGGTTCCTCCAACGACCGCTGCCCGTCCTCCGATGCCCCCTTTGCGTCAAAGAAGGTGACGAAATCCTGCACCCCCCTCATTGTTGGGGCCCAGGAGCTGCGAGGACGGGTGAGGCGACGAACTCGCCCCGATCTTGAGAGCCTTGGTCGGGGCGAGAGAAAGAGGAACTCGCCCGCCGGCGCGGCTACATAAAACGAAGGCAGGAAAATGAGGATGATTCAAGATGTCAAGCCTCGACGAACAACTGAGCGGCTAGAGGAACTCACCGGACGATGGGCAGCTTCCGTTTTCGTGATGGAGCCAATCCCGCGCCACGCGGAGCCACGATGCCCCCCAAAACTTCAGCCCCCGCGGCAAGAGTCTCTTCACGAGGCCCATCGCCACGGCGGCCCTCGAGCGCGGTTTCTCCCGCCTTTGCGGTAGCCGGCCTTTCACTCGGAGCACCCTCGAGGGTGAGCACGGCGCCACGCCCTTCGACCGATGCACGTTCCCGCCTCGCGGGATCCTCGAGGGTCCCGTCGTGAGCGGCGTCGAGCACCACGTCGGCGGCTCCCGAGGACAGAACGTCGTCACCGACGTCATCCACGACCCGGGCCGAGGCACGCCGCTCGCCGTCACCCTCGACTTCTGTGACATCTCTGATGTCAAAAGAATTAAAAAGTGCAATTAAGATCAATGCAACAGGGAATTATGGGTTGAAATTCAAAAATCCATCCAAAATTCAATTTTAATTCAAAAACAAGGGTTGTTTGGTACCAACTGAAAACTCGAGATTATTGTACTAAACTTGAAAATCTCCAAAAATAAAAGTTGTTTTTCATCACAAATAAACCCTAGTCACTGTTTGGAACTTTTGAAAATTTTGCAGTTTAGTCCCTCAAAAACTCAAATTACCGTTCTGGGCACCTTTTTGTTTTTGGGTTGTTTGAGCTTGAAAAACTTGGAATTTCAAGTTCATCCCAAAAAGAAAGTTGTGTCCCATCTTCCAAAATCCAACTTTTATTTTTACACTTTTTCAAGTTCAGTTCAAATTTTTGGAGAAAATTCGAAATTGAAATCGGAGCTCCACGGGCAAGCTACAATGCCCCTGGCGCGCCCTGCGCTGGCCGGAGCTCGGCCGCCACGTGGCCGGCGAGCGGCGCAGGCGGCGCCGAGCTGGCCGAGCCGCGGCGGACGCTGGCGCTTGTCGCCTAGCTCTTGTCCGGCCCCTCCCGAGCCGTCACTTCGCCGTCGTCGAGCCGCTCCGCCTCGCGCCGCGCGAACGCCATCATGCGGTCGGAGCGCCGCCGTGGCCATGCGCGCGCGCGTCGCGCTGAGCAGCTCCACAGGCCGCGATTCCACTCCGCTCCGCGCCAAATGCACTGTTGAAGATCCCCCCGACGTCACTCGAGGATCCCTCGCCCGGTCGAGTCGCTCGCGCGCTGCCCGAGCTCGCTCCGCATTCATGGCGGCCTGCTCGCGCCGCACCGCGCGCTCGCACGCTCCCGAGGAGCACAGTGCCTCCCTTGCGTGCTCAATCACTCCACCAAGCACTCACACCCCTCCTCTCACTCGCTCACTTGGCCATTTCCACTTCCCCGCGCTCGCTCGGTCTTCTTCTTCCTCGCGCCGCGCGAACCGAGCCGAGCTTCTCCGAGAAATTCACCTTCCACACTCCACCATTCCCAAATTCGTCCCGCACGAAGCTAGCCCTCTACTCCAGCTCCATTTCCCCCCACTTTCCCCAAGCTATTGTCCCTTCTCCGGCGAGAATTTGAGATTTCCCCCAAATCGCGAATTCCGGCCACCGGAGCACCCGCACGTCGAGCCCCTACTCCGAGCCGTCCCCGAGGTCAACCGAGCACGCCATTGGCTTCCTCGAGCTCCACTGGTGCTCTAGGACCCCTCGAACCTCGGCGAACGACCCCGCGCTCACCGGCGTAGAAGCCGCGGCGGCCGCGCCGCCACCACCTCGTCGCCGGCGCAACTCCGACCACCCCCGGCCTCCAAACCGTCCCCAAACGACTCGTGGTGAGCCCAGGAAGCTTTTCCCCCACTTCCCCGAGCCTAGTTCGCCGCCGTTTGGCCGGCGCAACTCCGGCGAGAGCCGAGGGCCTTTCTTCATCGTCTTCGTTTGTCTAGGGGCCTCTGCAGAAAAGTTCAGGGACTCGTTCGCGAAGTTTTGAAAGTTCTAGGGTTCCCTGCGAAAATAGATTCTTAAAACTAGATTTGTTTTTCCCGAATCTTGTAAAATCCATTAAAAATCGTACAAAAATCAGAAAGATGCACAAAAATACTCTCTGGATTCGTGAGAGTCTAAACTACAATCCCTATTAGACATGTTTATACTTTTGATGAACTGTTTTTGAGCTAAAATTCAAACTATGAAAATTGAAAGTTGTGCACCATTTCAAATCCAGAGCTCCGCTAGGGTTGATCTTTGGATATGTTGTTTGCAGTGACTATGGACAGCTTGTGTCCAAAGGGGGCCTAAAAATATGCAGTGTAGCTCCAGTTATGAATTAAAATGTATTTCCTGTCTTTTTGCAGTGCAGAAATCATTAAAAATAATCTGTGCAGTGAAAAATCACCATTTTGCTCCAGAGGACTAAAAACTTGTTAGCACACATGTTAAAAATGAAAAACTTAATTTTTTCTCTGTGTAGGGTAGCAAATAAATAAATATGTGTTTTTGGTTAGAAATTTATTAAGGATTACCCAAGGGTTATTTTGAGCCACCACTTGGCCAGAGCCCTCCTCATGCTTATGACTAGCTTTGGTAGGAAAGTCTCCTGAACTAGATGAATTTTCGATTTTATATGATTTAAATTCATTTCTGCTCGCAGCGGCTTGTTATATTTTTAATAAATTATGTGTAGCTCAGAATTAGCTAAATTTTGGAGTGAGCTTAGCTCTTATACTCCAGTAGCTGTCATAAAGTTTATAGATAAAAATGATGAACAGAATTGGAGAAACAAAAATGAGAAGTAATCGAGGTGGAAATTGATTTATATAAAAAGATAAAACTTTTTGGGTAATTAGTTAGAATAAAAATGGTTAGAGTCTGAAATTCCCGAGCAGCACCCAAATTGGTGAAGAAATAAATAGAATTCTTTTATATATGTACACAATCACCATCGAAAACAATAAAACTTTTTCCACACCTACACCTTGTTTTTGTGAAGAGCATAGTAATGCTTAAGCATGTCTAGGTGAATATGGCCTTCAAAGGCCTTAATCTTAGAATCTATAGGCAGCCTCCTTAAACTATGCATCTCATGTAGAAGGCGTCATCCCGGACGGCAACTACCACCTCATCCCCGCAGACGAGGAAGAAGTTCCGGAGCACGGTGCCGGCGAAGAAACGACCAACCCGGAGGCTAACCCCCAGTCCGAGCAAGAAGGCAAGCCCCGGAGCATAACCTAACCTTTACCAATTATGCATTATGACTTCTCTATGCTTGTGCATTTACGTTCAAGGAGTTGGTTGAATACCTTAGCTGCACATTTCCTAGTACCTATGACTTGCAATACTAGCATGAAAGGATCGATAGGGCATTGCTTTAGGTCCGTTACAAGTCGAGTGATTTCCTGTCACTCGCGAGACATAGGAATTGCTTGTCTTTACTTATGTTGGAATCATAAGGATTGACGGGCGGGATGATAGATGTAGATCTCCCGTCCGTGTATGATAATTGATTAAGGTCGAAATGTGTGGATGAGTGTGTCAAGTTTTTGAACGTACCACATGCATGCCGGTATATGGGAGCCGGTAAGCCCGGTACCAGATTGAAGCAGCTAGGGACGATAGCCATCTCTCCTTGGAAACTTTGTTTTCCCCTGCCGTACACTTGTGGATATATGCGTGAGACTGTGAGTGAAGCAGTAAACCTTTATCCTAAGGAAATGGACCCGGTTCCGAATTGTGGATCGATGGGAAAGGTTGGGAAATGCTTGTACCTTTTATAGCAAGCAGAGTATCCGTGTGTGTTGGGTTTCCCCTGGCTAGGTAGCAGAAATTCGGTTCGAACTGTCCGCTTCTCGCGGTTAATGAGACTGCTTGACCGCCATGCTACATTGAGTAACAAGTGGAACTTTGAGATTGATAAACTTGTTGTATGAATTAAATTGTATTGCACCACTTGTATGCTTAGGAAAGATGCTAATCTAGAATGGTTAAATTTACTAGAATATGATGCTAAAACTTGAAAGCAAGGACCTATTTTAGTTGATTTTTGGCAAACAAACCCACCAGCCAAAAGCCTCTCATGTCTAGATGTCGGTGATGTAGTTTTCACCCGACGGGTAAGCCTTGCTGAGTATTAGTATACTCAGCCTTGCTTGTGGCAATGATTTACAGGTACACCTTTGGATGTCGATGCTTTGTCTTGGCCTACCCAGGTTACACCTGGCTGGCACATCGAATGGGTTCCGTCCTCTGCCGAGGATCGGGAGGAGTAGCATCGTGGCAGGCTTTAGCACGGTGTTATTGTATCGTCGTTAGATTATCTTCCGCTGCAATGAAACTTTTATTTCCGCTGCAAGACTTTGTACTCTGATTTAAATTTGAACTTGGTTTGTAATAAATTGTGATACCTATTTGTGTAAGTTAATTTGTGGAATGTTGTAATCTCTGGAACTCACCTTCGTGTGGGCGTGCTGTTGTTTCGATCGAGAAAAGAACGTGGTTAATCGGGTTTAATCCGACGGCGCTCCAGCTTATTCCGGATTAAGTGCCTGACTACTCGGTTAGTGGTCCCGGGGTACTTAACTTGGAATAATTTCGGAGTGGTCCGCCACAACTTCGGCGAGCGCAACGGGTACCTCAGGGGCGTCCACCCCCGAGGCGCTAGGCTCCACGCGTGTCCCCTCTGGAACGACGGAACCCGAAACCTCGTGGCCCGCCACGTCAGCAGAAGAAGCGTCGCGATGACAGGGCACCGGGATCAGAGGACCTTCAAACAGGGATGGACTTCTCGCCGCAAAAGCCCAGTCGTCGGAATCCTCGTCCTCTCGGCCCGGGGAGCTTTCCGGCGTGGGAAGAGGTGAAAGGCCTTGCCTCTGCCTATCCCGGTTCTCCTCCGCGTGCTTCCTCTTCTTCTGCTCTCACCGTCTCCGCCTCTTATCCTTCTGGTCCTTTTTTAGCTTCGCCTCATCGGCGTGAGCACGGTTGGCAGCCCGGTCCTCTGGAACGGGAGGCCGGCAGGAATGGCCACGGGAGAGCCCCTACGAATACAACCGCTACATCGTTATACAACGATCAAAACTCAGACGACAGGCAATACTAATGTTGAAAAGGCACACTTACAAAGCTCAGGTGTCCGTCCTCAGGCCTCACGGGCACCGCCCATGGGTTACCCGACATACGGTCGACGGCACGCCGCGCGCGCTGAAGGGCGACATCAACGCTCAGCGGCTCCGGCGCCATCACCACACCTTCGGTGTTGGCCCCCGGAACCATCTCCGATAACAGGAGCCTCCTCTCCATGAGAGGAAGCACCCGCCGCCGATGGAAGTTCGCGATGACGCCACCGGCGGTAAGGCCATACCTTGCGAGACGTTGAAGGGCCTCGACGAAGGGGCCAAGCTTCTGCTGACGGTCCGGTGGCGACACCGTAGCCCCAAAAGTCGGGCTTCTCCGTCAAGATCCTCCCGGTATACGCCGGGAGGTGGTCACGATCGTTGCGAAGGTAGCACCACCCCCTGTCCCAATCTTGGTTGTCGGTAACCATGGAACAGGGGATGTACAAGTTCCTTCGGGACTCTCGCACAAGGAGCACCAGGCCGCCGGCACGAACAGGGCGACGGACACCCTTGGTGACGCTCTCCGTATGGAGCTCGCCGCGGAAGAGATGCCGCCACAGGTCCCAGTGGGGCTCGATTCCCAGGTAGCCCTCGCACACGGCGACGAACACCGCCGCCTGGGAGATCGAGTTGGGGGAGAAGTTGTGAAACTCCACCTTATAGTGGAAGCACAGCGCCCTCAAGAAGCGGCTCGCAGGCACGCCAAAGCCCCGCTCATGGAGACGAGCGAGGCTAACGACATAGCCTCTGGGGGGGTTTGGCTCTACAGCAGCCCCCGGTGAGATCCACACCGGTGGCTCGCCGTCAACATTCGGAGGCAACTCTCCGGACACCAACAAGCTCTCTAAGTAATGGGTGGTCGCCAACGATGGTTTCCATGGCGCGGGGTCTACGAGTTGAACCTGAACCATGGCGGCAGCAAGAACGGAAGAAGAAGAAAAACGGGAGCAAGCTAGGGCAACTAGGACGTACCACATCAACGGCCGCCCTAGTGCACCATTTATACCCGCAAGCCGCATAAACGTGGAGCCATATACCCGCCCGCCGAAACGAGACCGACGGATGGGCCCGGAATGCGTAACGCCACGGACGCACAAACCGCCCCACGGTAATCAAGGAGGCCGGGCGCCGTAGTCGTGCGGTCACCTCGCCCAGGCCACGACCCGCACGTCGCCTAAAAAGGCACGCGCATCTTCCTCCACGGCATCCATAAATTCTGCAACCGCCATCATTATCCCGAGCGAAGCGGGATACGTGGAGAAGTAATTCAGAAGCCTCCCCCTCGAACGGAGGAAATTACCATCTTACCAATCAGGGGCTCGAGCCTGGCCCGTCGAGGGTTCTACAGGCACCCCAGAATAACCAAGTCAGGGACGCTCGACGGTACCCTCGAGGGAAAGCCTCGGACCCACTCAATCGAGGGCACCCGTCTGGCGAGTTTGAGGGTAGGCAAAGGCATCTAGACATAGGGACCCTACAAGGGGGAGCGCCGAGCCGTTGACACCCACGCACGAGGTCGAGTCCCGTCTAGAAAACCTTTGCAAGAACTCTCATGGGCGTGTCCGATGACCGCGAGCCTACCCTCAGCGAATGAGGCATGGACGCCCACTCAAACTGCCCGTTATCAGCTCACCTAGGAACCTATGTTCCAGGCCGAAACCGAGGATGGCGCCTCCTCCCGCCTTCCCCTGGCCCCCGAATGGGGCTACCAGGAACTTCGCCTCCAAGAAAGCACAGGCAAAGGTTGTGCGAGAGTGTCGAACACTCTCCCACACCCTCGGGGGCTACACCCGCGGGTGCGCTAGCGCGCCCCCACCGTAGTTCGGTATCCGATAAAGGGTAACCAAACCCCCGAGGGATTGACTTCCAAATACCCTCGGGGCCTCGGGGGCTACTGTCGGGTACCAAACCACGGGGTACCCCAAACTACGGCCCAAGGTGGCCCGACGAGAAGGCCACAGGAGGAAGCTCAAAGGCACGGCGGCCCGAGAAGGGCCCATCACGCCGGTGCCGCCGAATGGGGAATTTTCTTCTCGTTCGAGGGTGTGCCCTCGAACGAGACTATCCGTCTCGTTCGAGGGTACCCTTCACCCTCGAATGAAGTTCCGTCACGATCAACCCTCCCTCCGCGGTCGAGATCCTTGAGCCAGTCTCGGGGACTCCACCCCGAACGCAATAAATGCGGGACATGACCGCACGCTTCGCTTCACCACGCCTCGGATGGGACACCGGTCGCCTCCAACTGAGCCAGGCACTGTGCCCCTGAGCCAGGCCGTGTGCGGACAGGGCCGGTGACAGGCAGTACCACGACGCCAACCACTCCACGACCGGTCCTCCCCTGCATCACGATGCAGGGCCTCGAAAGAGGACATCCGATGAATCACGAAAAGACATGCCGCCGCATCCACCCTCGATCGACACCCCTCGAAGCAAAGGCTGGCTAACAAGAAGTCAGCGATGGTGACAACCATGCCGACAGCAAGAGTTGGGAGGCGCGATTCCCGCTCGCACAGTGCACGGCGTGGGCAGCACAGTGCGTCTCGCAACGTCAACACCATGAACACATATGTACGTCTTCCCTCACCCTTGGTCTATAAAAGGAGAGGGAAGCCCATGCAACAAGGGGGATTCAATTCTGAGTCCAACACATATACACACACATCATAGGGACTTGGGAGTCGAACTCCCTCTCCCGCCTTGCTTGTACTCCCCTACTACGAGCAACACGAAACTCGGTGCTACGCACCACTGCTGGACGTACGGCCTCACGGCCGGAACCAGGATAAAACCCCCGTGTTTAGACACTGACCGATCAAACCCGCCATCCCGTACAAAGTTAACGACGCGATCACTAGTTAGTGCCGGTGTGACCAAATCAGGCACCGACACTGTCAGGTTCTCGAAATATTGTAACATCTTTTCAAGTCCCCAAACTTATATGTTTGTGTCCATGAACTTGTGTAGTGTATCATATGGGTCCAAACGGTCGAAATCCATGTACTTATGTCCATAAAAGAAATAAAAAAATAGTTGTGGGACTCATATGTTAGGCACATGGACAATTTATTTTATAAAAAAAATCACTTATCCTCCTCCCTATCTAGGCTTTACCCTGTTGTGGTGGCCTAGCCTGCTACCGACAGATTCGAGGACCAGGGTGGTAGCACGGGGGGAGGATTTAAGGGTGGCGACAAAAAATTTGGTCAATATGACATATCAGTCCCACAATATTCTTTTCTTGACATCACACACAATGAGTTTGATACCGTGTGGACCTATTGGATACATAACATAAGTTTAGGGATGTATATGACACACTCATATAATTAGGGACACGATAAAACGTTAAGAAAATTTGAAGAATTAGGACGCACCCTCAGGGAGCATGAAAACATGTTTTGAAAGTTAGGACCGCCGTGCACTTATTTCCAGCAAAAATAAACTTTGCCACGGCTTGTGGCTCACCATGGTGTGGCGTGGTGTGGCGTCGCTTGGCCGGGGTGTGTTTAGTTCACCCAATCGAAAGAAACACTGTAAAAAAATAGTGTTACATGAGGAGAGGGATGAGAGAAATAAGAAAAAATAGATAAATATTGTTTTTCTAATTTTTTTTAACTAGGTCCAAGCCCTAAGGCTGTCCGCACCAGTGCTCCTCTATTTTCATCCTCAAAAAGTATATTCCTGTCGTCCTCATCAAGATTCTGTACTCCATCCTAACTTCTCCCACAGCCGTGGTACTCTATATCTCATACCCTATACCAACTAATTTATATTTTATTCAACCATCCCAACTACTATCTAGCCTCTCCTCACCCTTTATTTTCTATTTTTCCTTTTTTCTTTCCTTTCCTTTTTTCCTCTCTCTATTTCTATCTTTTTTTTCCCACCGCAACCCTTCTTTTTTCGTCCGATTCTTCTTTTTGTTTTTCTCTTTCCTTTTTCCTTTTCCTGTTTTCTCTCTCTATTTCTATCTTTTTTCCCCACGCAACCCTCTCTCCAGATATTTCTCGGCCCTCCTCGTCTTCTCCGCCACGGGCCTCGCGCGCACCTCCGCCGCCGCCGCCGCCTCCTCTCCCTCTCTCGACCTCCTTCTCTCTCAGCGGAGGAGCCCGGCCAGCGATAACACCGAGCTCGGTGCGTGTGGCCTCCATCCCTCCTATCCACGCCGCACCCGGCAAGGCCCCCCTCTCTGCCTCCTCTTCTGCTCCCTCCGGGCGCCGCCACCTCCCTGCTAGCGGCGCCGCGCCGTCCCCCTCCATGGCTCTGCTCCAAGGCCTGGCGAGGCGCACGGCGACACCGACGAGGTGCGAGGCCGCCGAGCAGGCCTGGCCGCCTCCTCTTCGACCTCCTCTCCGCCTCGAGGGAAGCCATGGTCACCTCGTCCCCAAGCTCGCCATGGCCGCCTCCACTTCGAACTCCTCCTCGAGCTCGCCATGGCCACCTACTCCTCGAGCTGGACGAGCTGCTGTGCAGCACGACGATGCAGCGCGGCACGCCATTTTTCTCTTCTTTCTTCCCTCCCCTTCTCTGTTCTTGCTGGTCGCGGCAGATTTGTGCTCAATTTCTACTCAATTTGTACTTGATTTGTTCTCGATTTATTCTTAGTGGCTCGATTTGTACTCGATTTGTTCTTGGTGGCTCGATTTGTACTCGATTTTGTAACTGCTCCGCTTTCGGGCCGTCGTCTTCCTCCTCCCTCTCTCTGTTCGGCAACTGCTTTGCTTTGGCCTGCGCGCGGAAGGCGGTGGGCCCCGTGCCACGTCGAGCGGTGGCGCACGGCCGCTATGGCGCCAGATTTGGCGCTCCGCGGCCGGTGCGGGAAGATGGCGCCCGGGGTAGCGCCCCCCGCTGCGAGAGTTTTTGCGCTAAAGTGGGCTAGTCCTAGCCAGACACGTCGCGCCCGAAAGAGCAACTGTGCATCTGTGGCTGGACGAGGAGGATTATTAGGAAAGTTAAAAGAAACAAAAGAGGAATTTTTCTGGAAAGCGCGTTCTGTAGGAATACTACCTCCGTTCCAAAATATAAAGATTTCTAGGTTTGGTCTAAGTCAATAGTTTTAATTTTGACTATAAATAATAGAAAAATCGTAATGTTTGATTACCATAAAGGATGTTATTAGATTCATCATGAAACTAACTATCATAATATGTAACTGTAACTTTTATGTTTAAAATAAACCATTTTTACGTATATTGATAGTCAAAGTTGATAAATGTTGATTTTGAAACGTAGAAATGCTTATATTTTGATCTTTTCTGGAAAGCGCGTTCTCTAGGAATACTACCTCCGTTCCAAAATATAAAGATTTCTAGGTTTGGTCTAAGTCAATAGTTTTAATTTTGACTATGAATAATAATCTCTAGGAATACTACCTCCGTTCCAAAATATAAAGATTTTTAGGTTTGGTCTAAGTCAATAGTTTTAATTTTGACTATGAATAATAAAAAAATCGTAATGTTTGATTACCATAAAGGATGTTATTAGATTCATCATGAAACTAACTATCATAATATGTAACTGTAACTTTTATGTTTAAAATAAACCATTTTTACGTATATTGATAGTCAAAGTTGATAAATGTTGATTTTGAAACGTAGAAATGCTTATATTTTAAGACGGAGGCAGTAAATGAATTTTTGATCTAAACAGGACCCTGATAGGCATGACCGGATGATCTCTTTGGCCGCTGCAGCACGGCAGCGCACCTGTCCAGTGTGGCCACTGCACTCTTCTGTCTCTGGGTGAGATCTTGGAAGTTGGAACCTTCACTTCACCACTGTTTGTAGGGCAGTTTGACGTAGCAGCCTAGCCCGCCGCTAGATAGTTCAAATACAGTATATGCTACCTTTTCCGAAGCCGGTGTGGCGGCGTATGCTAATTACTTGGTCCGTTCTTTAAAAAAACATATACGTTTGAACTGCGACCGTTCTTTAGAAAAACATATACGTTTGAAGTACGTGCCAGTTACAATAGTTAATGTCTAACTAAATTTCTAGAAAAATATATTCGTATTTATGGTTCTAAATAAATTTGTTAAAAAACTATATTTAAAAATGATCTATATTATTTGATAGATATTTATATTTTTTATTTAATTAATTAAAGTTAAGATTTTAAAATTTATTGAGAAGCGAGAGGGGCGTAGTCGTACAGATACAGTTGTAGACGTGCCGCTGCCGCCGAGGCGCACAGTCCAAGTTTCCTACGGCCTGTATTTCTTTGAAAAAAAACAATTGCTAGTTTTCTTTTTTCACTCGGTGCGGTTTCACGTTCTCAGCCCACATTTTTTTTTTTTGAGATAACGTTCTCAGCCCACATGGCCCCGTACAAGCAAAGCACGTTCTCAGCGCCCAGAAAGACTTCATTTTTCCGGCCCAGAAGCTGGTGACCTTTTTTTTAGAAACGGAAGCTGGTTACCTTGTTGGGCCATTCATGCCAATCGCCAGAAAGTTGGGCCGCGAAGCCCGATTCAGATTATAACACTTGCAAAGAAAGATGCCGGCCAATTCGCCAGAGTTTGTGAGCGAGAGAGATCCCCTAGCCTCCTCCTCCACGGCTCCTCCTCCTGTCGGGGTTAGTTAGTTAGGTCAGCTGTGGAGCACTGAAATGATGCAGCGGGAGGGGCAAAAGCTGACATGGAGGGACCGACACAATGAGTAGCGTATTTACCTTTCCTTTAACCCCAAGCTTTTGCACTCACTCGCGAGAGAGCATATTTGTGAGGAGCTGCGGCTGTGCTCCACATCATGTCATGATCCCGTGATGTCACGAGACGGCCATGTCGATCACAAACGTACGGGTCCATCAAGAAGAGAACATGGGGGCCATGATTCCTTGGCGATGGCGATGAATCCTCGCTTGCTTGGGATCCTTTTTTGAGCAACAGGTGCAGCGCCCGATTGCTGAAAAGTGCCCCAAGTTGTCTGTGGACTCTGGAGAAAGAAAGGCCGGATATGGTACTCACGTTTGCTTCAGCTAAAACGTTGGCTCAGCGTGAACATTTGTGGTATCCGGTATTACAATCTTTGGATCTTACTGTTAGTGATTTCTTACTACTATATATGATGATGCTCCAAGTGGTACTAATCGCATCCATGGTATATAAATTCATGGCCAAATTTTTAGTCAAGTGTAATTAAATTTCAATATTGAATAGGTACGTGGTTTATAAAAGGAAAAGGAAATGGAGGTACGCGCGCGATTGCTTAGGTGAAGCACCCAGGGGTTGTCAGAAGAGCTCTTTTACAACGCACAATACCACCATATACTAGCTGTTATAAAGGACTAGTATATAAAGATCCGACGGTCGAGATTAATTGTATACTATACAAAATGGTCCTAGTGGTATAGTAGTATTTAAGGGTAGTATAATGGGCTAGGGGTAATCTAGGAAAATAATTTAATGGCATCAGTGTAATATATTAAAAAACAAAATAATTTTTTTCTATTATGTTATTAATTAGTATTCTTTTATGTTTTTATTATTTTGAATTGATATGATTATATTACAGATTAGAGAGTGAGAATTGTTACCAATTAAAATTATTAAAATTACCTAGGTATAGGTTAAATTACTAAATTATCCTTAACCAATACTTATATACTACTGGATACTAGTATTGTGCGCTGTAAAAAAGCTCTGTCAGAAAGCAGAGGTGTTACGTAGAAGAGATGTGCATGGGGAGAAAAAAGGCAGAGGGAATCCTGCTATTTATATGTGTGCAGAACAAAGGGCGTTTGGAACAAATTCTTATCGTACGATTTGGCCTGGGAAAAGGGAGAGATCTAAAGTTTGCCAACAAACACTTAGGGTTAGCCCAATTGTCATGTTCATCCATGCTCTATCCATATCTACCTATCCTAAATGTTTTCAGGTCAACTCCTCACCTGTGATCGAGACTCGTTCTCCTTATGTTTTCGTCTTCCCTGTCGCTGATTGCTGAACTTGCTGAAACTGATGTAGAGTCTACTTCAGAGTTTCAGAGATACACAGTACTAGTCGACACGGCAGGTGTATGGCCATGGACAGACAGAACTTTTTATCCTCTTCTTTGGCCACGACAGCAGCTGATGACATTGTGAACTGGATGGTCCGCGGAAACAAAAGCAAAGGTGACGTCGACTTGAAAGAGCTGGGCGTACGTCCTGGAACAAAAGCGGCCATGGCGGCATGGATTCCCAAGCAGCGAGCGAAGCCGAGCTACATACAGCTGCATGGGTAAAGCCGAGTTCAGAACGACGAACGCGGCCATGCATTGCCGCTTTACTTGCGCGTAGAGAAAGGGGTGAGAAAAAAAAAACTTGCAAGTTGCGACAGTACATCCATGTTCAGAGGATGCGCCTTTGTTCCTTTCTGTCAAACCACCAAAGGTCACCGGCAAAGAAAGCGCAGGAGAGAACTGGAGCTTTTCCCCTGAAAAACGAATCGAGCGATCGATGACGAGCATGGAGGGAGAGATGGGGAGCCCATGAGGCCTAGAGATACGGGCGATCGAGGCCCTAGCTCCGGGTCGCATATAAATGGGAAGAAAAGTTGCACAAAGCGAGGGCTAACCATGGTGCGTTGGTGCATACTGCTCTGTCCCATGGGCTTTTGGTGTGCAAGAGCCGGAACAAAATTAAAGGAGCCCTAAGGCCTAACCCAACGCAACCTTTCCTGCTCCCCCCTCGCATGCAGCAGCAGCAGCAGGCTCTGGTAGAGAGGGGAAAGAGCGACCGGAAAGCGGATGCCCTAGCTCATCTAGCTCTCACAAACAATGCTGTGCGCGGTTGCATCTGCGTAAAGATCACTGGCCCCCATGGCCACTCGGAGCACACATTGCAATTGCATCAGAGAATCACTGCAGAGAGAGCAGTTAGCAGTGCTCGTCGCTGCCGGCGCGCGCAATGCAAGCTAGCACTGCTAACTGCAAGCTTGGATAGGTGATGATCCAACACACATTCTGGGTGCCCCAGGACTGCACGGATGGTTGGGCCCGTTGGGATCGCGATCCGTGATCAGTGGGGGGGTTTCGTACCTTCCGTGCGTGCAAAGGAATTCTGCGTGGTGGTGGTGGAGCCGTCGCGGCATGCAGCTGATCGATCGGTCCGCGGCGAGTTGTTTTGTCAGCGACGACGACGGGGCGGTGTGACATGGCGGGCGGCCGGTGAGACAATCAGAGCCAATAATTGTACACGCATCGGCGCATCGATCGCGGTCGGAGCGAGAGATCTCTATCGCTTGTTGCAGCCTTGCGCCTTCCTGCGTGCTGGACCAGGCTGTCCGGGATTTTTTACATGCCGCAGCTATGTCCAGGTTAGTTACGGCTACCCGGTATTAGGCATGTGGATACACCAAACCACTACCGAATTACAAAAAGAAAATACAGAGAGGATTCTACAATGATCTGTAGTACTTTTATAGAAATTCTGGCAAGTATGTGAAGGTTGAGTCAACACAAAGTGTGGATCCCATACTGCTATTGTGTACTGCACCCAAATATTTTGGATTTTCTTCGTATAAAAACAAACGTTAGTCAACTATACGTATTAGTATTAGACAGTCCTATATATATTCATATTCGTATAGGACATAGTCTTACAATATACCTATAAATAAATAGAGCAAGTTGCACGAATTAACTAAGCTGTGAATGATACCAAATCATTGCAACGAAGGCTCTAATGCACTGTACTGTTTCAGTCCTAGAGCACAGTAGCACACATGCATCAGCCCCGGTCTGCCCACTGAACTCAGCAGTGACACACACAGCTCAGAGTTCTTATGCCGGGGGGTTAAGTGGTTAACGTTTATGTGGGATTTGGCATTTTGCTTGGGGTGAGGGGCACGTGACCCCCGTCTCACCAGCAACAACTAGTCGATGCACGTACTTCATGGGACCATGCCTTCTCCTCTCCTCCCCACTCTAAACACAACCTAAGGATTCCCAATGAACGACCCTACACGTCTTAGCCTCTGCATGCATCCATGACAATTTTACTCCGTTTTTTTTTTCATCCCCACTTATTATCATGAGCAAGCAAGAACAGGAGAGAGAGAGATGGAAACAGTGGTGCACACCATGCCTAGAGCAGGAAAAGGGAGGTAGTGCACTGTTGGCTCATGTGCTATCCTCCATGTGTTGGCAATGATTTTCTATCTTGGAAGGGCATGATGCATGCAGTGCAGTAAGGTGTTAGGACTAAGCTGCCGTGTTATTCTTATTCCTCAGGCAATGAGGCGCTGCAGGAAGAAACAAAAGCAGGCGCCGCCCTTAATTGTTACTGCTGCAGTGCTGCGACTGTGAAAGGGCCCGGGAGCTGGGTACTGCACTTGCTTTAGAATCTGTCACGTCTCATGTTTTGCCCTATTCCCCAGCGCCGCAGTACAAACAATGAGTGTAATCATTTGCGAGAATTCCACACCCCTTTCTTTGAGGCGAGGCGAGGCTAGAGAGCAAATAAAAAGTTGCCCGGCAGCTCTATGCAAAGTAGCATCCTGTTCTTTTGTCTTCTCACACTGCTCACTTTGTCCTCGAGCCCACTTTCAGTCCCCTGAGACGAGCCTGCAGCCGTTGCCCGCCAACGTCACAATTCTAGCTTTCTACGACCATCCAGCTAAACACGGATGAGCACCATCTGGTTTAGAATTTCTGCTATATATGGTACTGAAAAACCTTATCCAAAAGATAGATGTACAGGGTACATATATGCATGCATGCTTAAATAAACCATCGCTCAGATTTTGCATTCTAAGTTAACAACGCTTGCTTTCTCTGAAAGCGGCCCTGTTTTTACCATATTACGGTGCCATATGATCAACTCCTAGTAGACTAAAGAGTAGAGAGAGGCAGACAACCAACTCTACGTGTAGCTTCAACAACTAATACGTCTCTCACAACTAGGCAGCGCCACCAAACACTGACTCAGTCAAGCCGCAAGCTGCGCGGCCGAGGGCACGCGCATTTTGGTGCCATCTCCTCGCAAGTTATGCATGGCAGCGACCAGCAGCAGTGGTCCATGAGATGAAGATCTCGTCCCGTCTCCCGTTGTTCCCTCTCAAAGCAGTCAAAACGATCGCCGATACTGGTAACCGGAAACGGCTGTGCATTTTGTGCTACACTATTGTTGCCGCGGGTGAGATAATTCAGTCATAAAAAATCGCAGACGAAAAAAAAAAAGGTGAAGCACATTTGTGCCAGAAAGTGGCGAGGAAAAGATTGAAAGGGACCAAGGGATGAGGGGAAGATGCAAAGTTATTGTGGATGGATTTGCTCGAACGAAATTTATTCATTATTACGCTAGGAGTATAAGATACCCGATACAGTCTATCCACTAGGTTTCCACGTTTCACATTGATCGGTAAGTTATATAAATCGATCTCAAATATATGGATAAACCGTCATGCAAAAAGGATACAGTGCTGTTCAGTTCATTTTGAAAAGACCTCGCACTTTCCTTAAAAGAAATATAATCGGCGCGGCATGTACATTTTTTTATTTAAAAGGTGATTTATAAGTGGATGGAACCGCATTCTAAGTTTGATTCAATGGACTCATTTGCTAAGCAGCATATTTGTATGCATGCGCTTTTCTCGAGATTAAATGGAGAATCAGCTGAGATGACACCGCCTAGTTCTGTCAATAGATTTAACATTTGGGATTTTACGACGGAAACAAGTTTTATAAGCAGTATTCAGTTCGCCCACCTTTAGTTTGGGGCCCATCAAACATGGAAACAGAAGGGTGCATTTTCATTCCTAAAAAAAATGCCAAAATAGACCGATTTGAAATGACAGAAGGACCAACAAGATGACAAGCACACACTGCATAAAGGAAACTAACCAACGGTAGGTGGTTGGAAACACACAAAGTAAAACCCACAAAATTTCAGCGTATCATAAGAAATAGGACAATAAAATTGCAAACACAACAAATTGCTAACACAATATCATCAGGATGTGATTTCTGAATAGAGTCTTGTGTAATCTTCAGATAAATAGGGGCTGAAGTCAATGCTTTCTATAATAACTGCTACAAAAAAACTGCGACTACCATTTGACTTGACGAACTCACTATTCCTATTGAATAGACAGCATCAAATCATCAAAAAAGAAGAAAAGACCACCACATTCTGATAAAACGAAAAGTAATGACTAGCAGCAAAAACAACAAATATCTAAGAATGACCAGGTTGTAGTTAATTTGTTCTCTACCATTACGAGGAGGGATTAAAGGTGAGCACAAAAGGTGATAAAAATTGTGTGAACAAGACTACTTCTGTCACAATAAATATGGAAAATTGCATGAAGCCAAAATTACATATTTTGACAAAAGAGGGAGAGAAGCGATAAAAAAATACTACTCCCTCTGTTAAACTCTTCTACTTAACAGAATAATATTTTGACACCTGTAATACCCAATGAAAGCTCAATCAATACATGTTCTATGGTGAATTTAATGAAGCTAATTTGATGGAGTAGAATAATAGTTTGGCTTTATATGTATTTTAAACATGTACTAAATCTTCATATGGCTCCAATTGCCGCCCAACGGCCACACCTAGGATATTTCAAGTATCAATGGATATTATTTATCTAATTTTGCCCGCTACGAGTTTTCTACTCAAACAATAACGCCAATATCATAACATGTACTAAAGAAAAG
The DNA here is from genome assembly GCA_015342445.1 of Digitaria exilis. Classification (NCBI taxonomy): domain Eukaryota; kingdom Viridiplantae; phylum Streptophyta; class Magnoliopsida; order Poales; family Poaceae; genus Digitaria; species Digitaria exilis. Next base: position 2,359,498 of record JACEFO010000718.1, on the reverse strand, counting down.
ATCTAAGCTATCAAATTAATAATGCTTACTACATATTAATTACAGGTATACATTGTATACAAATATATATCCTTTTACACAAGGGTTTGACAATGCACAAACATGCCAACGGAAATCTAATTAGCAAAGTGCGAGGTACTGCACTAGCAATCACTTCTTATGTGATAGAAGGAGAATTAATATAATTTCTTGTGAGAAGACCAAAGAATTGCAGAGGTGAGAAGTTGTGCCCGAACAGGCAAATCCCCTGTGCAACAATAGTAGGAATCCAGGACGCTGTATAAAAGGCGATGAAAACAAATATTCTGGACTGGGATCAACAAGGTAACAAGATCATGTCAGAGACGAAGAACACGAGAATGTGCGAGCCCTCGTCTCCAGATCTCCTCAGAGTTTCTATACTCGGAAACATAAAAAAAAAACTACCTGAATCAAACAAGGGATCGGCGCATGGCTCGATCGGTCACAGCTTCCAATCATCGGATCATTTTGTCTCTCTCTACCATGAGCATATGATGACTCGACCCTCTCTCTCTCTCTTCTCTCTCTCTCATCTAACCACAGGCAATACTTAACAAGACACCATATCAAGGATTCACGAGCTACCAATTAAAGGCGACTAGGTTTCTAGGGCTCAGCTTTTGAAGAGCAAAGGTGCAAGTAGTAAAGCAAAGGGGGTCTCCCCTTATGGAAGACACTTGCAGCATAGAAGCTACATGGCGGAGGAGCAAAGAAGTCTTATTTAGCGTCATAACACTGCAAAAACCACACCACAATACCAAGAATTACCAACACCACCAGCAAAGAGCACGAACATGAACAGTGCAAGAAATCATTTCAATGTTTCATCAAGGTTCCTAACAGTCAGATTTCCAACCATTTGCAGTGACCGAGAGTATATTGCTACTCACCTCATCATCAAATGATCCCAAGATCGAAGAAGCAACAAGTCTAAGGCGCGCCTAAGCTATCTAGCTAGGCTCTCTAGAAGAAGGAACATCAATTTATGCATCTCAATAAGATCGAAGCTAAGAATTTAGGGAAGCTAACCAACGAAATTGACAGATCGAGCGAGAGAGATAAGAGTCATGGTGTCGTTACAGCGACACGGCTGCGCCGCCCGCCGGTCACTGCCTCGGGTGGCCGTGGAAGAACGCCGCGCCGGGTGGGAACGCTCCGTAGGGCCCCGGCGTCGGGTACGGGTCCATCACCACAGCCGATGATACGATGGCATTGGCCACGCCACCGCCTACCTCGCCACCAGCAGCCGCCGTGCTCGGCGGTGACGACCCGTCCCCGGCGTGGCGGAAGTGGTGGTACTCGATGGCGCCGCCGCCGCCCGGTGGCCCCAGGCTGTGAGGGCCGACGTCGTGAAGGATGCCCTTGAACACGTGGCCGCCGATGCTGACGGTGGTCTGGTACGCGACCTCGGCCTCGGCCTGGTCGACCGGTCCCAGCCGAACGCACCTGAACACCGCCTCGGAGCTCACCTCCCGTGGGAACCTCTCCGCGACCGTCACCATCTGCTGATCCCCTGTGCACCCATGAAGCACAAGAACACACAAGACAAGAATTAGATCACGATCGAGGATGAGCGCGAGCAGGACAATTGACGTGCATGATTGGTGTGTACCCGAGGATGTTGTGGGTGTACCGACGGAGAGGCGAGCGCGGGGGCGTTTGGTGGGGTCGCGGGAGGACGGGCCGGCACCGGCGGTGGTAGCGGCGGCGGAGGCAGCGAGGACGGCGAGCTGCTGCTGGCGCTCGCGCCGCTTGGCGGCGGGGACCCAAGTGGACTTGACGTGGGTGCTGCAGCTGAAGCCGCGGCTCTTGCAGCAGGTGCGGCAGCGCTGGTGAGCGCAGTCCTTCTTGGCCTGGTTGCCGCAGTCCTGGCAGCTGACGCCGCCGCCGCTGCTGCCGCCGCCGCCTCCGCCCCTCGTGCCTCGCGAGGAAGAAGACGACGCGGCGCCCGTGAGCGACGGGGCGGCCTCATCGGAGAAGCGGATGATGTTGGAGCCAGCGTAGAAAGGGTGCTGATGCTGGTGTTGCTGCTCGTGCTGCTGCCATAGCTGCAGGCCGGCACCGGCGCGCGCGGCGTAGAGGAAGGACGCGGCGGCGGCGTCGGAAGGGTGCACCGGCGGGACGGACGGCGCGGGGGCGTCGCGGCTGTGGCCTCCTCCGCCTAGAGGGAACCCCGCCATGCGCCCAAATCCATAGGCCGCCGTGTGCCCGGCTTGCTGCTAGGTGAAGGCGAAGGAGCCTCTGGCGGAGCCTGATCTCTATCTACCGCCGGCTGCTGCTCGTAGTTTGTGCTGTGGGCGGCGAGGCGAGCGCATGCGCGGTCTGGCACGGATTAAAACCTGCGGGCTCGGACGGACGGAGGCAGCGCAGCAGCGGTGTGGTGCGGGCTGCGCGGCCGGAGTTAAGACGGTGAGGCGACAGAGAGGACCTGCCACGCCGCCATCAGCCTGCGCGCACCGAAACTGCCATTTATTGCCTTGCGCTGCGCTGTGCCTGCCCTGGCCTCCCTCTCTATCTCCTTTCCGCGCCGCGAGAGAGACGCTGGCTCTACACCAACACGGCAACGCGGCTGCTGCTGCCTGCTGCTGATAGAGGCGAGAGAGAGAGAGAGCGAAGCCGAGCGTTGCGAGAGAAGAGGGAGAGGGAAAAGGGGGCCAGGAGAAGGGGATACAGTACAGTCGCCCAATAGAATATGGGGGCAACGTGATGGATGGCCGGGCGGGGCTGCCCCTGCCGTGCGGTGCCGCCTCCTGAATATGGCTCGGCCTAGCTGGAATGGAATGTGCTGGAGAACCCGCAAGGAAGGATTGCCGCATGATGATGGTGGCGTGCTCCAGAATTCAGTCCTGCATGCATGTTTGTATCTGGGTCTCTCTCTTTCTACCGGCCCCTCCTCCAGTGTCCTCACTCTCCTACTTCACTAGTCAATGCAATATCCAAAAGGTTTCGAGGCATCTATCCAAACGTTCTCCTCCGCGAGAGCCCCTTGTATCCAGGAACAGAGAAATTCCAGCGCAAAACCCGTAGTTTTATCACAACGCGCACGTCGTGCTCCAAATCTTTGCGCCGAGCGAGCAATCAGCCCCCCTATGCCTTTGTTTTGTTTGCTTGCGAACTGACGCGTCCACCGACACCGTCTGATCGGGGCACGGGCGGCGCGGGCATGTCACGGCCTGGCCCATGCGGCCATGCACGCCCACGCAGGCACGCACGCACCCCCGCCGCCGCCGCCGCCATGGTCCGCCGCGCGGGGTCAAGACCGGGAAACACGGGTGCTGCTTTTGCTGCCGCCTTTACGTGCCACGGACAGCTGCTTTCAATTCATCTCTGCTTGCTCTCGTTGAACCCCTCCACGAGCCAGAGATCGGACGCGCTCGTTCAGACTCGCGGCCGCCGCCGAGACGGACACGGCGGCACTACGCGCGCGATCCGCACGAGCCGTCGCGGACGACGGATCTCTCCCTCGTGTCCGTCCACATCACGCGCGAGACTTGGGAATCGGCGTCCTGGTTGGACGGGGCGGGTCGCGCTCCATCCACGCGCTTGCTTCGCTGCCCTCCTCCCGTTCTCTCTCTGCAAGTAACCTTACCGCGGCCCGGCGCGATACGAAACGGCTGGTGGCGTCGCTGTCACCTCGCGGTGTTTATTTTACTCGGCGAAATCACGAACGTACAGTGGTCGCCTGTCACCGGGCGTCGCCGTCGGATTGGCCACTGGGGCGTTGAATAAACGGAGAGGGCGGCAGGGCAGGGCAGGGAGGGCGGGCGGTGAACAGGTGATCTAGCCGGAGATACGGGTGACGTTGCCGGAATCCATGTCCCGGCGCGACTCCGTGGACGCAACCAACAGCCTGCGGCAGTGCGTAGTGGTCCAGTCAGCCGTTAGTCCGGATTAGCAGGGAAAGGGACGGTACGTACGTGCCATGGCCGAGATGTGGACTTTTTGGTTTGGGAAACCTGTGGTTGTTGCTGGTCACTGTTAGTGTGACATTCCGCGAGCATGTTCTTCTGTCTCTGAGGTGCCTGCTGCTTCATTCTGCTTGGAACAAAGATGCCTGGTTGACATTCCAAACCATAGATTAAAATTTCTAGATCGCTAGAACATCTTTATCGTGCGGACATGAGCAAATCATATACTAGGCAAATAAGCATAAGCTAACCATTATTCCGGCATCCTCACAGTGTTACAGATTTGTGCTACCTAGCAGTAGCGGAATGATTGCTGAAAAGCTTCTGCCAATGCAAGGGTTAGATCATCAAAGCGTCAAAATGGACCTTTTTTTCAATCGGAATAGAATCGGATGACGACCGAGGGCGCAGGCAGGCGCTAGCTAACACATGCATTTGCGTCCACACCACACTCGAAAAGCGGTGCCCTCGCGGCTTGGTGCGCTAAGATAGCTGCTGCTGTTCAAATTGGGAACCGGCCGGGATGTTGGCAGCAGGATGAGGAGCCCCGCATGCCCCACTACAGCAACCTTCCTTTCCTGCGCCGAAGAGGCCGGATCGATATCACGTTCTCCACTGTGGCACTGTGCCGAGTGATTCCGGCCACTGTTCCGGTCCCCGATCGGGCACTGCTCGGGTCCGTGGACACCAGGCCAGGGCCGGCCGATCGGATCGCGATCACGGCGGCGCTGTTGTTGGGCACGGCCAGTTGTGGTGATGGCGTTTTTACTGTACCGGCATATGGATGGGTAAAAGAATTTCTGAAGAAGCCGGACCCGTGTTGAACCACGTACCGACCAATCCCGTCCCATGCATCAAACGACAAGCTGCGCGCATTGAAGGCCGGGCTGCGTACTGCCGCCCTCCGCCGTGGGCCGGCTCCATTTATTGGGATCGCGAGCAGAGATCATCCACCTCATTCTCGAGTCAGAGGGAACCGGTGTACGGCGCCAAGCTTGTTCTTTGGCCTGCGCACTGCGAGCAAAACAAACGCAAGGGACAAGCCGAAACCGGCTCAGGCTCCTGAAGCCTGCGTGGGATCAGGCTCTGTCGCCCCTGTGTCCCGTTGGCCGTGGCAGCACATACGCGCGTGCCGCAGTGTTTCTGCCAGATCTCTCGTCTTTCCGCCGCGCCAACGCCTGTGCAGAGCCGTGTCAAAAGAAAGAAAAACTCTCGTGACGCCAGTGTGGCTGTGTAGAGCCAGCAAGCTGGCCGGCGCACGGCACAGCAGATGCCAAGACCGGCTTGTTGCGCAACTGGAAGCACGAGCGCGTAGTAGTACGTTGCACTAGCGCCACCAGCAAACGCATCACTTCCGATCGGAGATGTGCCGAGCCTGTCACATTTCACTCCAGAGACCAGACCAGTCAATGGCCGGGGTGAGCTGTGCTGTGGCCTGTGGAGCAACAAAATGGAGCAAATACGCATTGCTTTGTGCTCGAATACTCGAGGTCGTGGGGCATCCGGGACCGTCTCGTCGGGCGGCAGAGTTGGACCGGCACGACAGGCACGCACCGGCACCGTTCCGTTTTTACCGCCCCCACAAGTATGTACTGCAGCGATGAAAGGGAAAAAGTAGGGAACAGGATCCCGATGCCGCCGCGCTGCAGTGCCTGCTGCCTGCGCTGAGAAAGTCCGGGCCCAATAATGAAGCGAAGCCGGAAGCGGCCGGCCGGCCCTGCGCTCTGGCTGGCCGGCCGCAGCGATCGAGCGAGCAGCCCCGCGCCTCGAGCCGTGCGCCGCTGTTACCCGCTGTACCCGCGCGCCCCCGCCCGGCGCCGAGTCGAGTTGACCCCGACCCTTCTTCCTCCACTTGTTTTTTTTTTTAAAAAAAAAATAAACTGTGGCGGCCACGTCCGCCGTGCCTCCCGCGTGCCGGGCCCCTCGTCTCGTGGTCGTGGTCCCTTCCGGCCCCCGTACAACCGCGTGGGGGAAGGGAAGCCGGCGCGCCTGCCTGCGCTCGCCGCTGATTGCCGCGCGCCCACGTCCTATCCTTCGCCCCGGGCGGAGCGCGCGCGGACACGGAGGGAACAGTGGGCAGCGGCGGGCGGGGCCGACGGCTCGCATCCTTCCCGTTGGACCCAGCGCGCGCCGCGCCCGAGCGCCGATCCCGACGCTTAACGAACTGGTGGCCAGAGGCCACGCGCGCAGCTGCGCGCGACGGGATCGGGATGGGATGGGATGGGATGGGATGGGTGCGGGAGACACGGGCCGCGAGCGAGGAGGGACTGCGGCGTGCGGCTGCAGTGGCTGCCCCTCGGGACGCGTGGATGGATTTGCGGGCTCAAGCTGCCGCACTGTGAGTCTGTGTGGTGACTGACCGGAGACCGCCGGGAGACCTGGGCCGGCCGAGCAACAAAAACATTTCTGGTTTCTTTCTGAATTTCCTGGATTTCCTGACGCCGCGTGCAGCCTTGATTGTTTGAAGATGAGTGTTACTGCTACATTTACAGCTACATTTACTAACAGTAACAACCCTTTACAACACACTCCACTATTGTCTACATGCAGGCGGAACTCCAAGCTAGCAAGAACGCAGGTATACGTACTCACGGTAGAATCGCACAATGACACAAGGACGTTCCTTTCCCAGACCCATTAAGACCTTCCTTTCGTACACCGAGCGATCGAAGTAAAGCCCTGTCGCGCTGCGCCGTTGAACAGTTCGGTGTCGCCACGGCTTTTATGAAAGCGGCAGAAAGCGTGTACTAGCGCAATTGTATATCGGGGGTATCGTGGCGCAAGGATCCTGCCATCGCCCAAGCTGTCTCGGAGAATTGGGGAAAAGGCACTGTTAATCCAGAGGGCAGGAGAGCCCGGACCCCGGACGCACGGTACGTGCGTGCTCAGAGCACAACAAATCGACCCATCTCCTGTTCATCGACCGTTCCTCCCACTCTCCTATCCCAGGCGCATCGTATGCAGGCCTCCTGCTCCCACAGAAGTGGTACGTGTGATCATTGCTCCTGTGGATAGCAAATTTAATTCTTGCTTTGCATGCCTGTCCAGAAAAGAAGAAAAAAACGAAAATGACCGTGTGGTCGATCCCTACGTTACGTACGTGTGTCGGCACCGAGTGCAGCAAGATTGATAGTACATGCGATACTAAAGGAAACGTTAACCACACATGCTTACATGATGCGAAAGGTGTACGTGACAATGCTTACACTAGACTATCTACAGGCTACATCAGGTGCCAAACCTACTGGATTATTCATCGGCTGTAAATAATTACACCAAAGATTTCGCTACACTTTATGCTGCAAATCTTCTGATCACTGACCGACCAAATGCGACCTGCGCTTTTGCCCGGAGCATATTGCATAGCCCCCGGCCGTATCCTGCCTACCTGTGCGTACGTTTCTTCTTCACCCTCGAGAGTCAAGGTGAAGGTCACTCACGGATGGCAGTCAGACAGGGAGAGAAGAGGGACATACATGCATGTACTGGTACGTGACAGGGACGCGACGAAGGAATCGTCGATATATCTCTCCATCGGTTGACACCGAAAGCGCACAAAAGCGAGATCATATGCTCCATATGGACGCGCGCGGCCGAGTAGTCAGCTGCTTGTCTCGATAACTATGATGGTGGCTTGCTCTATGCTTGTGTGTCTTTGTGGGCTCTACTTTAGTTTTCGGTGTGATCACGACGGGAACCTGTCGCACGTATTGCTCCTGGCTTGTGTTGTTATCTCGCTGAATGCCTCTTGTTATTGGAGGGCTGGTGTTAACCTGAGTGCCCTTTTCGAGCTTCTTTTAATGCTAAGTGCGTCTCTTTTTGTTGGTAGCTAGCACTAAATTTACGTGCTTATGCAGGTACTCATTTCAGGGTGTCTGAATTTTGTACTACACGCTTTGGTAAAGAAAAGCTTGGGCCCTTTACCCTTCAGTCCCGTATCTTTTGCAAGAGTTGGGCCCGGTAGTGGTGTTAACGGGCCTTGCCAAATATAAAATTGACATGGCGAAAGCCCATGGCCCACTTATTCACTGAGGAGGAGGGGGGGGGGGGGGGTCAATAACAAACCAACCACAGTGGAAGCACGGCTTGGTGGGCACAAAAAAAAAGGTGCTCAATTCTGGGCTTTCAAGTCAATCCAAGTTAAATAATTTCGTGTCCCTAAAGAAAAAACAACCATTTGCTTATCTATGTAAGGTTGCCATTTGGACACTAGACACAAAATATGCTTGTTGTTATCGAGAGATCTCTAATGGAATCGACCAACATACATGGAGCTATGTGATTCCAAATTGTGGCATGCGCCCGAAATTTGATATTATATAATTAGCCAAATCTTCACAATAAACTACTCCCTCTGTTCTTCCGTCCCCAAAACCACCAAAACAAGTCATTCAAAGATTCAGATTTTAGTAAAAAAGCAAGCTATTTTATCCTATTAGCATATCAATATGCATGCAACAATCAGTTGGTGCCAACTATGGTTAATAAATAGGGCCAACTGAGGTCAATTTACCTCCTTATTAATCAACCCGTCGTAAGATTTCTAGAATGACGATTTTTGGACAGTAGGAGTACTTCTTGTCAGGAGGTGTGGTCTGCTGAATTGATCATCACGATTATAAAGGTATATTGATTCTCAATTATATAAGTTATGCACCCAAAGTAAAGCTCTGCTAAATTTAATTCACCAATAAAATATGCTGGTGGTTCAACTAGTTTATTGGCATACTTCAGGACTTACTGCAAAGGAAATAACGTAGTAGAAGTAGAAAGTACACTCTTCCAAACAACTTTCCATTGCTTTACCAAGCTGGAAGTTAACTATATATATGATGAACATATAAAACCAATTTTGGCTAGCTAGACCCTAGATAATAAGAAATCTACAGAATTCGGACATCTGAACCACTTCAGGACAGCAGCTATGTCAGACACAGAATTAAATTTGTGATGAATAACATTACTGAATTGCATTTCTGCCAGTCTTGTTCATGAGATGCTTTTATTCTGAACAACCGTTGAACTACTCCATTAACTTGAGAATTCTGCCATAACTGCAGAAAGACCATATATATGCCAACCTTGTAGCCATTGGTCGGGGGTAGCTTCATCTCTTCCTCAGCGTTTGATTTCTGAGCCGGCCTGCTTACAAATGGCATCTGGCCTGGGCTTCGTAAAAACTGAACTCAGAAAGCATGTGCAAAACTAAGATTGATTATTGCACCCTTAATCATCCCATTTCTACACATCTGCCAGGTCCTATTATGTTTATTAATATCGAACAAGAAGAAATCGAATGGAACAAACCCCAAAACGCAAGCAAACAAAACTTTGCAGGCCGAGACGATTGACAACTCTTTGATTTCTCCCACCAAACACCATCGATCACCACCAATTGCGTAACCTCACCAAATTAACTAGGCAATCTCGACGGACACTAATCATTTGCATCTCAATCGCATGTGATAACATGGCTGAATCCATGTGGTACCTTTGATCTGGATTCGAGTTCGCCATGGACGATATAGATATATATCGATCGATCACCTCAGCTTGGTTAGCTTCCAGCTCCGCCTGTCCAGGGGCTCGCTGCTTCCGGTGACGTCGTCCAGGTCTGTCGTCTCCTCGCTGCTAGCCGCCACCACCGGAACGATCTCCTTGGTCGTCCTCCGCTCGCCGCTGAACTTGAGCATCTCGACCACCTCGGCCATGGCCGGGCGGCTCTCGGCGCTGCTCTGCGTGCACAGCATGGCGGCCTCGACCACGGCCCGGAGCTGCGGCGCGTCGAACCGCCCGGCGAGGCGCGGGTCCGCGAGGCGCTCCCACTTGCGGCGCTCGACGAGCGGCGCCGCCCACTGCACGATCTCGCGCTTGACTCCCCCCGGCAGCTTCTCCAGCGGGCGCCGCGCGCTGACGAGCTCCAGCAGCAGGACGCCGAAGCTGTACACGTCGCAGCTCTCCGAGACCTTCCCCCACATGGCGTACTCCGGCGCCAGGTACCCCAGCGTGCCCTTCACCCGCGTCGTCAGGTGCGACACGCCGTCCGGGATGAGCTTGGCGAACCCAAAGTCGGCCACCTTGGGCACGAAGTCCGCGTCCAGCAGCACGTTGCTCGCCTTGATGTCCCGGTGTATGATGTGCGGGTTCGCCTCGTGGTGCAAGTACCTGTATATATATATATATGCAGGACACGACACAGATTCTTAGCAAAACACGATCGAGATGGCATCGTGAACTTACATGGTAGTAGGAATTAATGCATATATGGACGGTGCGTGCGTGATGAGTTGATGACTCACGCGAGGCCCTCGGCGGCGCCGATGGCGATGGAGACGCGGCGAGCCCAGTCGAGGGGTTGATGCTGCTGGGAGGAGGGAGCGCCACGGTGGGGGTGGAGGTGGGTGAGTAGGCTGTGGTTGGGCATGTAGTCATAGACGATGAGGCGCTCGTCGCCGCCGGCGTAGAAACCGCGGAGGCTGAGGAGATTCTTGTGCCGGACACGGCCGAGGATCTCCACCTCGATGGCGAACTCCATCTCCGCCTTGGCCGTCATCGCCTTCAGCCGCTTCACCGCGATCTGAGCACACGTACGTGTCACACACTGACACGCCTTTTTAAAAAATATTTCTCAGGATGCGCGCCGGCAGCCGGCGGCAAGAAATTAACGAACTAAGACATGTATAAAAATTTAAAACACCGTTGACGAATCGTGCGTGCACCTCGACGCCCTTGGAGGTGCGACCCCAGTAGACGGTGCCGAATCCGCCCTCCCCAAGCTTGTTGCTGTCGTTGAAGTTGTTGGTCGCCTGCAGGAGCTCCTTGAGGCTGTAGATCTCCCATGGGTACTCGATGCTCCTGTTCTTCGGCGTCCTCGACCTCGACGGATTCGTCCTTCAGTTTCATCCGGTCCGATCCAGGACAGAATCACAAGAAGATCCGTCAGCTCAACTGATCGCCTCATCAGAGACACAGTCGTGTCGTGTGCATGTACGACTGCATCCTAGTACTAATACAAGCTATCTAGTCACGCACGTCTAATGATGCACATATGTATGTGTACCTGCGACGACCGGCGGGTGCGGCGGTTGGCTCCGGCTCGTCGTCGCCGGCGACGCAACAGAAGCACCTGTTGATCATCTCCACAGGCCGATCGACGGATCGCGCGCGCCGGCGTAGATGCAGGATCGATCGACCTGGAACGGGGGATGATGAAGAGGACGACGACCGATCTGGACGCGGATGTGGATGCAGGTGAAACCGAGGCTGGAAGAGGTCTAGCCTGTTGTTTGTCTCGCTGGCTACAAAATTGTCCTCCTTGTGTTTATCTCTCCTTGGAGGCTTCACTCCTCTAACAGTGACCTTCCTCTCCTGTAAAATCCTGGTTAGAAGCCAGAAGATGCACTCTTATATAACCTTAAATAGTGGCAGGTGTACTGGGACTGAAAGATACTGGTACAATAGTCTATAGACCTTGTAGCTCCATTCATATGCCTGACCACTACTGTTCTTCAGAATATCAGATGGATTGAGTCACACATGACCCGTGCGTGCTAGCGACCAGGTCAGTCAGGCAGTTGAACTCCAAGAGCAGTGGCACCGCGTCATGGTTCATGGCAGAGGTCTCTGTTCAGACTGCTTCTGAACTTTCTTTGTTCCTTTTCATGCGGCTCCTTGCATTTGTCTGATATATACCCTGGCTTTTGAATAATAGTCGGCAGTTTTCTTCTTTTCCTTTAGGAAATCAATTGAAGAGATCTAGCGCAGGCAGCAGAACAAAAACAAAGGGAACCATACCACTTACCGCACCTAATATGCTAGTGACTGCTGCCGCTTCTATTTGTTTATGGATGAAAGATGTCACTCACTTGGATTGGTCAATGAAATGGAAATCCATGGAAAGCTCGTATCAATACCTGCCAATAAACCACTTGAGGCCTCTGGAAAAAGAAAATGACCCACATATGCAGATTGCAGATGAAGCAACAGCCAACAGATGTTAGGTTTAGAGCCAAAATTCAGTCCTGTTTTGTCAGCTTGCTTGCTTGCCAGTAATCGTCTAGTGTCTCTACGCAGAATGCAGGTATATGAACTCCAGATTCTGGCAATCAGACAGCGTGAGCAATCTCACTCTAGCTATGAATGACTAATCAGGAAGGGAAGAAACACACCATTGGGTACCCATTTGCATAATCAACACTTCGTTTTTTTTCAAAAAATAGCCGAAAGCTAACTTTTCCTTAACTTTTTTTTTCAAGTGACCAAAAGCCTTATTGTCAAATTGGGACAATCTACAAGGAAAAAAAAAATCCCAAGCCAACATTTCCCAACAAAAAATTTAAAAAAGGTATCCACTTAATTAGTAAATAACTCTTGAGTAATGCTCAATCGAGTTATTGCTGTCGTGACCATTATTGATTTAAATTATCGGTTGATGATATAGATATATTAGAGTAGGAGATTGACCAAAATTATTTTTTTGCAGAGAAACTTTTGTACAAAATTTGTATTTTTCTTATTTAAAACAAAATAATTTTGAAGTTTTGGATGTTAAATATATTTTATTGTTTTCAGAAGATACACATATATGCAAAATCACCTTGGGAACCATATGGATTGCCAAAATTCTCTAGTTTTTTTTTTTTGTTAGTTGGTCAAAGATATCCTGTTTTCAAGTTCCATGGCCAAAACCAAACACCGCCGATAGTTAGATGGTCAAAAGTAGACTTTTCCATTTAAATTTTAACCTATCTCGCCAACCCTTTCTCTGAACCAAATGAGAGAATCAGAACCACCTGTTAACTTGCGCCCTTTCTCTTCAGAAGTGAAAGATGAAACCAATCTCCAAATCTCTGCTAGATGCCACGATGATATTTCTCCTATGGGCTAATAGATGCAAGACGTCATCAGACAGAGATTAGTTTTGTGGAGCAATTTCTTCTCCATAGGATAGGATAGTTTTTGTTTTTTTTTCCAGATTGTAGTGTTTGTTTCTTTTCTTCTCCTCCCTTGCTTGCACCTCTTGTTTATTTTTCAGTCTGTTGTAAAGTGGTTCCTTTTTTTTAAAAAAAATAAAGTTCAGGCAACCTAAGGATTTGCAGCTGTTTCCCTAAAAAATAAATTTTGACCTATCAATCTACATATGCAAATATGCTATGGTGTCAAGTCACCAAGATACAGGATCTAAAATACCTCAGCATAACTATCACTCTCTTCGTGTGATGAATTTATTTCTCATAGAGATTGTCCTCGGCGTGACAGGCACAGCACGCACGTATCATCACAACCCTTTAAATTTTACCACCACCATTACTCTTACTCTCTTTGTTGGGTGTAAGCAAGATAGACTCGCAGTTGTTTAACACAGCGAGCAGCGTCACTCTATCCCGGTTGGGTCATGTGTGGGGAAATTCAAAAACCTCACGCAGTCAAGCTGCCTAATGAATCAACCGTGACGACCGACATCTCAGCGTCACGAACCGGAACCATCTCGTTTCGTACAGCTCCGGGCCTCCGGTTACGATTACGACCACTGCACTTTTCATGATCCACTGATCTCGACGATCCCGTAGACCCGTACTACAGAGACTACACCTCTGTTCGGAGATCGTAGGAGAACCCAAACCAACCGCACCTCGAGCCACTTCTATTGGAGAATAATTGGAGGAATAACTCAACTCACTTTCCATTTATCTCAAAGGTGTATATATAGAAGTTACATAGAGATATGAAGAGGTAGGAAACTGAAAAATAAAGAGATTACAACTCTTGATATACTAAGGAAACTCTTGATATGCTAACACCCCCCCCCCAGTTGGAACGCCGAGGCTGCTAGGAGTGGAGACATTCAAACTGGACCGAAATTCAGTAAAAATAGATGAGGGAAGGCCCTTTGTAAATACATCCGCATATTGTGAAGTGGATGGAACATGAAGGACTCGAATATCCCCTGTAGCAACCTTGCCGTGGACGAAATGTAAATCAATCTCAACATGTTTGGTACGTTGATGTTGTACCGGATTTGTTGAGTGATAAACGGCGCTAGCGTTATCACAGAAGACCACAGAAAAACGCCGGGGGGCAGAAATGGAGTTCCTGAAGAAGTTGCCGAAGCCAAGAAATTTCCGCAACAGCATTAGCAACAGCTCTGTATTCGGCCTCAGCACTGGAGCGAGAAATTGTTTGCTGACGCTTAGACGACCAGGAAACTAAATTGGCACCCAAAAATACAGCATAACCTGATGTGGAACGCCGAGTATCGGGGCAACCCGCCCAATCGGCATCGGAGCATGCAACAAGGTCACAAGTAGAAGACTGAAGTATCTTGAGACCATAGTCTAGAGTCCCCTTTATGTAGCGAAGAATGCACTTAAGTATGACAAGATGGGGCTCACGGGGATCGTGCATATATAGACAAATCACTGCATAGGAGATGTCAGGATGAGTCAAAGTGAGCCACTGTAAACTGCCGGCAAGAGCCCGATAGTCAGCAGCGTCGGCAACAGGTGGGCCATCAGCAGAGAGCTTAGCATTAGTATCAATCGGAGTGGAGCAAGGTTTACAGTTACGCATACCAGCTCGATCTAAGAGCTCAAGTATGTAATGGCGCTGGGAGAGGAACATGCCAGTGGGGCTCCGAGAGACAGACATGCCAAGAAAATGATGCAAATGCCCAAGATCCTTCATAGAGAATTCTGTTGTAAGACAACTCACAATGTTGTGAAGAAGTGCCTCAGAAGATGCTGTCAATATAATATCATCGACATAAAGAAGTAAGTATGCCATATCGGAACCCTGCCGCACGATGAAAAGAGAGGTATCTGATTTTGCCTCCACAAATCCGATAGAGCGAATGAAGGAAGCAAATCTGTTGTACCAAGCTCGAGGTGCCTATTTTAAGCCATAGAGGGACTTATTAAGGCGACATACATAATCAGGTTTGGACGAATCAACAAACCCAGATGGCTGAGCACAATAGACTGTCTCTGCCAAAGTGCCATAGAGGAAAGCATTCTTCACATCTAATTGATGTACAACCCAGTTCTGAGATACAGCCAAAGAAAGAACTGTGCGTATAGTAGCTGGCTTAACAATAGGACTGAAAGTTTCACCAAAATCAATACCAGGACGTTGTGTAAAACCACGAAGGACCCAACGAGCTTTATAACGGTCAAGGGTGCCATCCGGATATAACTTGTGGTGAAAGACCCATTTTCCTATAACAATATTAACGCCAGGTGGAGGAGGAACAAGATCCCAATTGTGATTGGTTTGTAGAGCAGTGAATTCCTCCACCATAGCATCACGCCAATTTGGATTGGCCAGAGCACCACGATAAGTCTTCGGGATAGGAGACAATGCGGTGGCCTGCAAATTCATAATCTTTTTTGGTTGGCGAAAACCATGTTCGCCCCGAGTGACCATAACATGATCATTTGCAATTGGCGTGAACTGGAACAGCTCTATGTGGAATGATGGTACCAACAGTAGAAGAACCATCCCCAGGAGACTCAGCATTAGTTGCTGCCATAGGGATAGGAGCGGCCACTGGGGGTGCTGCTCCAGCTCCTGGTGTAGTAGGAGCAGGGGATGTTGGAGGTGACATGTCGCCATTGGAAAGTCCAACGTTGGTGCTAGAAGGCATGAAATCAGTCTCGGGCACAACAGTAGGCGCTGAAATTTCCAGACCGCCGGTCGGAAATTGCTGGGCAGTGAGTGTGCCTGGGACGCCATGACCTACAACACCAGAACTTGCAACAACTGGTGAAGGAACAGTGCTATACACATGGTTAAATTCCGACAAAAAATCAAGGTTGGATGAAGGTAGTGGAGTAGGAAGCTCGACAAAAGGAAAAGATGATTCATCGAAATTGACATGACGAGAAAGAATTATGCGATTTGTGGCTAAGTCAAGGCAGCGATATCCCTTGTGGTATGAAGGATAGCCCAGAAACACATAAGGGGTGAATCGCGGAGCGAGTTTATGCGGAGTGGTTGCAGTTAAATTAGGGTAACATTTACAACCAAAGACACGTAGATGATGATATGTGGGGGCAACACTGTACAGAGCGAAGTATGGAGTTTCGAAATTGAGTGTTTTAGTTGGATGACGGTTGAGAAGATAAGTGGCTGTGTGAAGGGCTTCCACCCAGTACCATGATGGTAAGCTGGCTTGGAACATGAGAGAACGCAAAATATTATTAGTAGAGTGAATAATGCGTTCTGTACGTCCATTTTGTGGAGAAGTGTGAGGACAAGACATACGAATAGTTGTACCAAGAGCAAGGAAGAAAGTACTGGCGGCAGAGTTGTCGAACTCACCACCATGATCGCATTGGACAGTCTTGATGGTGGTTCCAAACTGAGTGGTAACATAAGAAAAAAATTAGAAAGGGTTGAAAAAGTGTCAGATTTAAGACGTAAAGGAAAAGTCCATGAATAATGGGAACAATCGTCAAGTATTATAAGATAATATTTGTAGCCACTGACACTAGGAATGGGAGATATCCACAAATCACAGTGTATTAAGTCAAAATTCATTGTGGCACGTGAATTCGACGAAGCAAATGGTAGGCGCACGTGGCGACCTAACTGACAAGCATGACACAAGGTTTCTAATTCTCGTTTATTACAAGCCGAATGTAAAAGAGGAGCTAAATGGGACAAAGACTCATGTCCAAGATGACCAAGCTGTCGATGCCAAAGGACCGGTGTAGATGTGATTGCGGCGAAAGAATGATGGCGCGTCGTGGGCTGAAAAGAGTAGAGCTCCCCAGAACTATTGGACCTGATGACCACGTTCCCCGTTGCTAGATCCTTTACAGAAAGACCAAGAGGATCAAATTCAACAGAACAATGATTGTCTGTAGTGAAACGACGGACATAAATAAGATTTTTGATAATATGCGGAGAGACAAGAATGTTATTTAAGTGTAACGAACTGCTGGGTAAATGAAAAGAAGTGGAACCAACAGCTGTAACTGTTGTTGCTGTACAGGTGCACCAGCAACGAAAGCTTGATGTCGTGGTGGCAACGGCGCTAGCGGAGGATGGGGGCATGCGCCATACTGTCCTGGCTAGACAACGAAGGTCCCTGTGAGGGGATTCCAGTGTTGAGGCAGCAAAGTCCCTGGTGGACGACTGGCCAGGCCACCAGGCTGACCACTGGACTGTCCGCTGGATTTATTTTGCCAGCGCCGTCGGGGGCGGCTGCCGTCCTGGCCGCTGAAACCACCGCCATGGCTACTGGGACTGCTGCCTTGACTGCCACCATTTGCACCATGGTTGCCCTGGCCACCACTAGGGCGAGCCGCAGGTGAGTGCGACGGCGATGAAGAGGTGACGAACGCCGTCGGGGTAGAAGCCTTGCTAGCAATAGTGACTTCCTCAATAAGCAAGTCTGCACTAACATCAGAGAAGGACGGAAACGGCCGTGTGCGCTTGATCATGGCTGCCATGTGTGAGTAGCGTTCGTTGAGACCTCGAAGAACATTAAGAACGAGGGTGCGGTCCAGGACGGGTTCACCCAAAGTTCCCAAGGCGTCTGCCTTGCGCTTCATCTAGTTGCAATAATCTGTGATTGAGAGGTTATCTTGGACAAGGGTTCGAAACTCAGCGTCGAGGATGATGGCACGAGTTTCTCTGTTGCCAATGAATTGTCCTTCAAGTCCACACCACATAGATCGTGAAGACGGAGAGTCTCCGACAGAGACAGCATCAATAAGGTCGGGAGACACCGTCCCAAAGAGCCACGAACGAACGGTGCAGTCCATGCGGTTCCAATGAGGATCCGCAGTGAAGTCATCGTCGGTGAGCACAAGGTCTTCAAGGGCATATTTGGTGACAGTGTTGAGGAAGAGGGAGCGCCATCGGCTGTAGAACGTCGATGTTTGCTCAAGCACGAGAGGGACCATGGCCTTTATGTTGACGACCGCAAGGGCTTGAGCATGGAGCTGGGCGTGCTCTGTGTTCCGTATTCGGTGACACGCTGTTCCGCTGCTTCGGCCCGAGCAGTGGCAGCGTCTGCACGGGCGGAAGCGGCCTGGACAGCAGCCGTGGCTGCCTGCGCAGCAGCGGTAGCCTCAGCGGCCGCCTGCTGGGCCTCCCCGAGTGCCTGCTGGAGCTCGGCAATGGAGGACATGGCGGCAGGGTTGAGAAGACGGTGGTGGGGAAGACCGACGGGTGTCGGTCCTAGGAGCGGAAGCGACCCCTGTGATACCATATTGGAGAATAATTGGAGGAATAACTCAACTCACTTTCCATTGATCTCAAAGGTGTATATATAGAAGTTACATGTAGATACGAAGAGGTAGGAAACTGAAAAATAAAGAGATTACAACTCTTGATATACTAAGGAAACTCTTGATATGCTAACAACTTCCACGTGTGTCATGGACTAACGGTCGATGCCGCAAGCTCCAACCCCTAGCCCTCGGCGCCACACATGCACCGATCACCAACGCTGCACGGCGATGGCGCCGGACCCCGCATGGACCCGCACGCCGGGCCGTGACCGACACACGGCGCCGACGCACACGGTCGTGTTCTTTCGCCCGGTGCTGGCCAGCGCCAAGCCCCGCCAAGAAACGCGGCCTCGTGCACGACGAGCAGTGCGCCGTCACGCCCAGGTTCACGGAGGGCGCGTTGGTCCACATGATCGGCACGTACGGCGGCCTGCTCTGCCTCCTCGACGTCCGCCGCCGCGCCGTCAGGATCTCCAAACTCCTCACCGGCGACTCGATCCACCTGCCGCCGCCGCCGCGCACGGGCACGCAGCGGCACTGCCTTGGCTTCGACGCGGCTGCAGGACGCTCCAAGGTCGTGCACGTCCCACACGACGACGGCGGCAAGAGGGCGAGTCCCGCTTGGAAGGCGACGGTGGCGTACGTGCTCAGGGTGGGGGACAAATACTAGAGGCCGGCGCGGTCTTCTCCAGGTGCCGCCACGTGCTGCCTCGCCGCCTTGTACAGCGGCCACACGGCGCAGCGTACTGGCTCACGCATGACGCATTACAAGGCCGCATGGGCGAGGCTGGTTCGGTTCGATCTGAGCCAAGGGAGGCCACGTCACTCGAGCTCCCGCTGTACTCCGGCCATCGGAGGCCGCTCTACTGCCGTCTGATGGACACGGACGCGGCGCCGTGCGTGGTCACCAGCCTGAGGCATGACGAGTTGACGACCCGACGTCGGGCGAGGCGTTCGCCGCGTCCAGCTCTAACGACGACATCGACGTGTGGGCCGTGTGGCGCCTCGAGGCGGACGGCGGCTGAGCCCGCCCGGGCGAGCTGCAGCTACGCCGGCTGCCACGGCAACTGCCCGGGCCGCACGCCGTCACGCTGCTGCTGCAGAAGGAGGACGGGGCGCTGTGCGTGCACGGTATCAAGGATCGCGGCGTCGCGAGGATCGAGCGCGCCGGGGAGGAGGTGCCGGACTGCCGGTCGAAGGCTCCTCGTCTCGCGGCGACACGGAGGGGCCACCTGAGAAGGTTTGGCCGTGCGGCGGAGGCGAGAACCGGCCGGCGCGGGTGAAGAGGGTAGAGGGGGACGGTGCCGTTGTACCATGAGAGGATGAAGAAGGCTCAAGCTCCAGACGAGGCGCGCGGTGGAGCCCGTACCGGCTGCTCCTTTGTCTCAGTACCTGGGGGCTGGGGCTAGAAGGGCCATCAGGTTGGACGCTTGGTGACCGAGGAAGGCCACAAGTTCTCTTGGAACACCGAACGCCACGCAAGTGACGCAACCCAGGCCATGATCAGAGAATGGGTTACAGATTCAGGAATCACTCATGCCTATTACCTTTTCTTATGACAGTAGAACATGCGTATTAGCTAGTACATTTGACTCATGCCCTGGGCTTGTCCTTCAAATCATCTGGTACATAACGCGATGCAACCACTGACAATTTTCAATTCTCTAGGCAACATCTCAAATCAGCAGGTAACAACCCCAAATGCACATTTTAACAGCTTTGCTCCTGAGAATTCTGACATAAAAACAAAACGCACAAATAATTGAACAAAAGAACCGCTAGCTATATACATCAGCGAATTTTCAGGGTTAAGGCAATCATAATACTGTTCTGCAATCTGCTGAATAAAAGATCAGGTACCACGAGCATGGGAGCGGAACACTTCTGTTCAGCTGGCTCCTCTCCATCAGGGTCAGTTTTCTTACCATCTATCTACTCGCTCAAGTTGCATCCACGGATGTAGGGGTGATCATACTTGATATACTTGGTCCAATATGGTCGGTACTTGGTCATCGCCAGCTCCAACCATGGCTTCATGTTCCCATTGTAATGAACAACAGCAGCACCCTCTATCTCCGAACGGTCTATGCTTGGGTTGTATCCTAATCCAAGAACATGCCAGGACTTATCCAGGGGATGCGTCAACTTGTAGAAGGTTAAGAGGCCAGGCGGAAGTGTCCCAAGCTTCCAAAGAACTCTGTCTTCATTCTGAAATAACATAACAGCAAGAGGATCATGTGAGGTGTGGCGAGTGCAAACTAAGAGCGCACAGTTTTGTAAAACAGCCTCCGTTCATAAATCAATGCAATTTAGTAACCAGAATAGAAATCTCACCATGTTTTGCCATTTGTGGTAGATCCCAGTAATATCTTTCTTCTTCCACTCCTTCAGGTCAAAGATGTTCATACCATAAGCCCAGCCGCATGCATTCGGATCAAAATTCCTAGCAATATGTGGATTTGAAAAATTAAGATACTTGTCAAAACGGTGGAAACTCTCTCCACAGGTCTCCACAGCACCATTGACATTTCCATTAAGATCAACATCCCACAACCCTGTCAAATCTTTCTGTACAACTATGTCATCATCGAGGAAAAGTATCTTATCCAACTTTGGATAGACCTCTGGGAGATAGAACCTCAAATGGTTCAGCATAGAGAGGTACTTGGGGTTCCGATACTTTAGGTTTGAAGAACCTGCTGAGAGAGTAGTGGGACGATCAGCTTTGAAATAGTACTCTTTCATGGCAGCAGACTCAAGCTGCCGCAACACAGGACAGTATGATGAGTTCAACCACTTAAATTCGTCCACATTCTCAACATGGATGGTGGCCTTGCCAGGTGGATTAAGAAGAAACCACATGTTCATGGCTCCAAAGTTTAACTTATCAGTCACAAGATGGAAAACATGTTTCTCTGGTTCCTGAAACAATCATTTCAAGCATCACTGTAAGAAACCGCCACCATAAGTGTAGTGGAGGTCCAATTGATTACAGGGACATGCAAATTACCTTGGCATTCATGATGGTTGAGTTCACAACAACAGAGGCCGCCAAGACATTGTCAGAGAAAAGTGCATAGTGATAGAGACTTGGGTTTTCTAAGTTCTCACTCCTTGGTAATTTGCGTTCCTCCAGGGGGAGGAGATAGTAATCAATTGTCAAGCGCATAGACAAGCAGTGAATGCTGTTTGGAATTGTCTTTGCAGCCAACTGGCTAAGAAATGTACTCTGCTTCTTCAAGCTCCTGACCTGTTCATCAGCTGATTGTAGCATAGCCCTTAGTCTCTGAGTTATCCCTCTGCAATCATACACTTCTTCTCTAGCCTTTGATAAAACTTGACCCATTGCTCTGATTTTCTCAGGAGCGCTGCAAAAGTAGATGATCAGTGTTAAAAGGAAGCAAATAAGAAATGGAGTTTTTCTAGAACAAGAAAAGAAGTGAAACAGATTCACACCTACGATGCAGGTCAGCATCAGCAGCAGCCTCTCCAACAGCCCGTTGGCTTTCCTTGATTCGGGTCTGCAGTTCTTGAAATAGACCACTCTTATTCTTTGATTTAGCAAGCGCAGAATAGACACGAGCCATAATTATTTGGTCCCTCATCAACCTAACTGTAGAGTCAGAATTCTCATTTTCATTCTCTTTTCTCCATATGCTGTATTTTCCCAGCACAGCAGAATCGACAGCCTTTGATCGCTCAATAGCGGCATTCTCCAGTTTAACACGTGCTTCATCATCTTTACGCACCAATTCCATTGCTCTCTTCTCACGCCTTTTCTCCCTTAGTTTCTATAGGCAAGTAAAAAAGACATAAGAAATGCATATCGACAGAGACCAGAGCAATGCAATGTGTATACAAGGTTAGTACTGTTACCCTTCGAGCTATTTTTGCTGCTGTGTCAACTTGATGTTCATCTGCAATGAGAAATACTTCATTTTCAGTGTGACTAATCGGAAGATTGAAAGTAGCTACTGAAATTCATGTTTATGTTAGTACCTGGATCTTTGGGTGATTTTTTTGCTGGTAAATCATGTTCTGCCACACTGTTTTTAGATTTGTCATTGACATGCATGCTCTTCTCAGTGACTAGATCATCAGTTTTCCATGAGGGAGATGCATGATTCGTAAAAAAGTCAAGACTCAATGTGCCTTCTTCTTGTTGACTGGAAACTATGGCATCAATCACCTAAGACAAAAAAAAAAGTTCAAATAAAGAAACTGAGGACACACAAACAGATTAGCAACTTTCATGTGCAAAACATGCAATAAGACAGCAACAGTACAGCTAGTGGCCAATATGCTACGTCATGAAAATTATTTCCTATAACAGATAACTAATTGTGTCTGAGAAACAACAACAATTGGTGAGCATGAGATAACACAAAGGGAGGACAGCTGGCTATAAAGCAATTGTTATCACATTCTGACATGGTCATCCATTGACAATACACAAAGTTTGGTGCATAAGCTACAAGCACATCATTCAATAGTAGAAACTTCTGGACTTAGTATTAAGTATGATGGGAGAAATAAACATCCAAGGCGAATCAACCTAAGGAGGCATGTCTGACAATGTGAGAAAAAAAAAAGAACTATAGCACTACTGAAATATCAAAAAAGAATTGCATCACTGGCTGGAAGATGTTCTGACCTCTTTAGGCAAAATAGATTTCAGATTCTTCACTGCCACTGCTTCCTGCAAGGGAATTCATAAAGTGAAATGATACCTTAAAAACTAGGCTAGTGAACCAACTGACTCCTTTTTCGGTTTGATAAGTACCTGATTGTCATCCCTACCCTTGGGATCTGCAGGTAAACAAAAGATATCATTGCTTTCCTATCTCAAGTAAAAAACAGTGAATTCAAAAGTACAGTATTCTCACAGCTAACAATGACGAAATGTGGAATTATATAATGTTCCATTTTCAGACAATGGTAATGCCCTAGGTTGTTCAGCATGTCTATTACCACCCACTAAATAGTTCACACCAGTGCGTATATTTTTGTTAGAGCACACCAATGTTATATGTATGCACTTCAATTTTCTAAAATGCCAGCCTACTGTCGCCCTCTTAATCACACATCCAACCTAGCAAGGGCAAAGTCTAAGATCGAGTGCTAGAGGATAACAATTCCTAAAAAGAAAAATCACTAGGGCCACAGCATCATTTTGCAAAGAGCGCCGTGCTCCACCTACACAATTTACATCCAAACGGATAGAGCAAGCAACAACAAAACGGGTACTAGAATGTCAAATCCCTAAATCACTCATCAAAGGTACAGAGATGATGCCTTCTACAACCAAACCGCGCCGAACAACCGCTGAAAGTACATAAATCCCACGGTAGACACGAATTCAACCGATCTCCACCCAATCTAGGTGCTCATGGCGCAACAAATAATCCGAAATCAACAGCTCACGGCAACATACATATGGGCTAAGGGAAGGGAGGCAAATCGGACCGGAGGCGACGTGGACGTGGCCGCGACCTCCATTGCGCACGACGAAGAAGAGTGAAGGCGCGACCACGAAGAGGAACACGAGGACCACCACGGGGGGAAGCACGCCGGAGCCGGAGGCGGCGCGCCTCCCTCCTCCGCCTCCGCCGGTGGTAGAGTAGGGGAGCCGCTGCTTCGGGGTCGCCATCGGTGGCGCGGTGGTGCCAGTGCGGATCCGGATCCGGATCCGATCCGCCGGCGGCGGGCGGGGGCTCGCCGGAGGGGCGGGCGCGTACGCTTCGCTTCCAAGGAGAGTGGGGAGGGAGTGGTGTGACGAGAGGCGAGGAAGCCAGGGACGTAACGGAAAGCACCCGATGCTGAATCCACGAGGCCGCGGTGTGGATTGGGCCGTCGGCTTATGGGCTTTTTTTTGCCTGACGCCGGAGATTTTTTTATTTTTTATTTTACGTTATTTCAAAAATATATATCTGATAAATTTTTTTGCAAGTTTGTCAGCCTGCCGCCGTTTGGTCCGGCGATAGGAGCCTATCGCCGACTCAAACGGCGATTTCTTGTCCGTGGCCCAAGGCACCTATCGCCGGATGAAACGGTTATAACCGTTTCATCCGGCGATAAGTGGTGCCGCCGTGATGTAGTCGGCTACAGCCAGATGAAATGGCGGGAGTCCCTATCGCCCGGCAATTTGTGCGTGCGGCTTATCGCCGGTTGAAACGGTTATAGCCGTTTCAACCGGCGATATGTTGATTTTTTATCAAATATTTTTTTTATTGTATAATGTTTCATAATGTTATGAATTTGGGTTTTGCTGACTAGTCCGTTACTCCGTTAGTCGCATGACGTCATAGTTGTATGTCTATAAAGCGGCCTCTGACACATTAATTGTTGTTAGTTGATACAAAATTTAAATTACTTTTTTATCTTTTCTTTAGAAAAAGAGGAAATTTGTATAGTGTAAATAATAACGTACTTAGTGGTTAGATTTGTAGGCAAAGTATTTGCATGAAATAAATTTGTATGTACGTCCGAAACTAGCTGAGTTGTTTGAGGGAATGTGTACTGAACGTGGTAGTGTTCATGTTTGAAGGACGCATCCAATGCTCTGAAAAGCCTAGCATACCTATGCACGGGCCTCATCCATCTGAAAAGACTAGTTACTCAGCTATAGTCTATTTATTGCCCCTGTTGCAAGTGCAGTACTACCATTAATTGCGATGCGACAAGTGCATTGCTTTGCTCTGTGCTTGGACATGGACTTGTCTCGTCCATCTGAAAAGGCTACTTCTCCAAAAGCTACACCTTCATGAGTCATGCATAGCCTTTTCAGTGTTTCATGTGAACACATAGACACGCATACAAACAGTGAGAGAGACAGGGAGGGAGAGAGATCAGTACAATGGCATGAGCGGTACCTCTAATTACTAACCTATAGGTTACCGTGCCTACGAATAACATGCCTTAGGTAACGTAAAATGACAATAGGCAACGAACAATCTACTGGGTGAAGCGAAGAAATTTTCCCTTCTTGTTCCTTCCATCGGTTGTGGAAGATTGTGCAGGCTCCTTGTACCGATTCTTCTGTTCGTCCGCTTCCCTTTTAAACTGTGCTTCACGAGCTTGGAATTGTTCCTCTTGAATCTTGAGGGCCGCCTCTCTCTGACCTAACTCAGCTCGCCGTCTCTTTAGCTCATCTTCTTTACCCTTTAAACGGATCTGTTGTCGAACTCGCCTTTCTTGTTCCTCTCTTGCAAGACGTGCTTCCTCCCGAGCCTGAGTGTGCCTTGCATAGTATTGTCCTTTGGTTTCAACTTCGTTGAACGAAACCCTTCCTAGTGGACGTGTGTCGATCCATCGCATGAATGTGCAAGCCTGAATATAAATTAGTGTTTACTTGAATTAGTTAAAGGAAGAAAAAAGACTACAGATGATATTAGAAATGAAAGTACCTTGAAATCATCATCTATGTCAGGACACTTGAAGAACCTACACCCTTTCTTGCCTTGAGGTAATGGGTCAGTCCAAACTTGCAGCCATGTACGGAAGCCGCAATGGCATTTGGGCCGCTCATTCCATGGAGGAATCGCATTCGGGTCATCCCTCCATGTCGACATAGATATGGTTGTTCAATGCGCATTGGGTGCATTCGTCGTTGGTGGTAGTGTGTGTTATATAGAGCACGACCGTGTTGGTCCATGGACTACGTCTATCGTACTAGTTTGGTGAAAGCTGCATAGTCCAAGGAATCCGATGTTGTTGTCCCCGTAGTGGATGGTAGCTGTAAGTCATTATTAATGTAGAAGAGCCTTTTCATTTAATTTGTTGTTTTTGTTGCTCTAGTTGAAGACATAAATGTTGGAGGGCTGGTATTTGTAGATGCCAAAAGTCTTTGGTGATAAGGCAGAGTGTTGCGTGGTGTAGTACCACGTGATTCCTCCATGCTACTTTATTTAGCCTTTTCAGTCTACGACCTTTATAGAGTGTTTATGATATGAAGCTTCATACGTGCCCCACCTCATCGCAAGCGCCTTTTGCTTCGCTCTGTAAGCTTTGTTATAGCTAATTTTATATTTGAACTCCTCCTCAACGGCACAAATAATTGACTTCGGCTCGTAGTTAGGATTCTCCACGATCTGAGGGTACATGTAGTTAGCAATAAAGGCAGCTGTCAGGTTGCGGTGCCTTGATGCTAATTGCTCAAGCTCGCATGTGTGATCTACCACAATCTTGACCTGCCAGAAATCCTGCCACTTGCCCTTGGACGCGTACACCCTGAACGGGCATTCGCTTCTCACACAACGAATATCATATGTTTGCGGACTGCTCTTGAGCACTTTGAACTGTCTTTGCAAAGATAGAGTGGACCAACGTTTTATTGCTTCTTTCATATTATTAGCATTAGCATACATTGAACCGACGCAAACCTCATTCTCCCTATACTCCCATTGCACCGCTTCACCATCATTTACACTTAGCCTCGAAAAGTCATACCCGTTCCAGTTCTGCGGGACACAATAATCATCTTCTTCGTCTGAAGATGAATCATCCACTGCATGCTCTTCACCCTCCCTCTGAAACTCATTGACTATGCAGGGATTGTCTTCCCCTCATCAGCCTCGCCAGTTGCTTGACGAGGTTCCTGTGAGCCATCTCCATCTTCAGCTGGTTCATGCATCGTATCCGGATCTTCATCAGGTTGTCCATGC
This sequence comes from Digitaria exilis, assembly GCA_015342445.1. NCBI lineage: Eukaryota > Viridiplantae > Streptophyta > Magnoliopsida > Poales > Poaceae > Digitaria > Digitaria exilis. The sequence continues at coordinate 2,332,666 of JACEFO010000718.1, read as the reverse complement.
ATCGTCTCCGAATCTTCTAATACTGCATCCCCCTGGCCTCCATCTTCGTCAACTGCTTCAGTACTAATTGTAGCCTTTTCGAATGCTTGCACAAATAATACCAGAGGTAAACCTCGACTAGTGGTTAGATTCACATAGTTCCTCCAGTTTTAGGTGCCTTGAAGTGGCAATAACTCCCAAAATACCGGTACCCTCCGATTTACAACGGCCATGATCGAAATCTCATGTTGCTCTTGATTAAGTCCGAAAGCTTTAAATAGCCAATTACAGATTGAAACCCAAGTCCTCTCTCTTGCTCGGGGTACTTCCTTTCTGAAGGAACTAAACTCTAACAAATCTACCCCTTCAGGACCATATCTAACATCCCCAGACCCATAGAACACTTGAAAAGGTAATCTTTCTGACATGCCTGCCAACACAATTGACACCGATTTCTCAAACTAAGATATTTAATCTGGGGGCAAAAAGGTTTCCATTCAAATAAATTTAGTCCACCTACTCAAATACTTCTGTTCATAAAATTCACTGAATAATATTTATATATATAACTACTATGTTTCTAATTTTACTGACTACTATTTCTATTCAAATAATTTTTTCTATTAAAATATTTAAGTGCAAAATATTTCTAATTTTATTGAATACTATTTCTATCTATCTAAACTATTTTTTATTCTCACAAAATAAAATAAACTATTTTTTGAATCTCACAAATTAAACAAGGCAATATGCCTAAATTATTTATTCACTATAATTTCTATCTAAGCTTCCATTTCTATATAAAACATTTAACTTCCAAATATTTCTAAACAACCTTTTCGATCTATCTAAACTAGGCTAAATTTTGGATTTGTATTGGACTAGTCTATCTATCTAAACTATTTTTTTTCTATGTATCTAAAATATTTCTATGCAAATAACTAGCTAATATTTTTATCTACAAAGACATATAATTACAATCTATAGAGATATAGAGATTTAAAAAAAATACCTAAACCAGAAGACAGATCTAGCAGAGCAGCACCCCACCCTTCCCCTCCCCTCTCCTCTCCTCTCCTCTCCTCTTTTCTTCTTTTTCTTCCTCCCCTCTTCTTCTCTTCCTCTCTTCCTCTCCTCTGGTCACCAGCGCGGCAGCGCTCCGCGCTCTCTCTTAATCTCCTTCTGGCTGCGACGGGCTGGGAGAGGGCGCGGCGCGGCGATTTATATCGCCTGGGCGCCTTCCGCCAGATGAAACGGCGGTAGGTCCGCCTACCGCCATTTCAAATGGCGATAAGCGGTGGGGCCCAGGCGCCATCAACTTACCGCCGGTTCATCCGGTGGCATTTAATTCGGCCCCGCGGCTCGTCTGCCTACCGCCGGATGAAACGGCGATAAGTACCTGGCCCATCGAGGCCCACCAGCTATCGCCGTTTCATACGGCGGTTAGTTGTGCCGCCGGCCCAAATGGCGATTTTTATGGATATCGCCATTTGAGTCGGTGATAGGCTCCTATCACCGGACCAAACGGCGGCAGGCTGACAAACTTGAAAAAAATTTATCAGGTATATATTTTTGAAATAACGATAAATAAAAAATATAAAAAAAAAAAACTCCTGACGCCGCGCGGGGCTGCAGGCTGCTTCTAAACTAAAAGCCCGTTTAATCCCAGCAGGCGTCCATGGGCCGACTTGTGGCGCTCGATGGCCTTGTGAGGGAGTTGTCTTTTCTTATTATTTTTTTATATATAAAGGAAGAGTGTTGTTGTCAGTTTGTGTGTGGCTTTGCAATTTCAGAATCTCCCCAGTGCTGCAGTTGAAAATTGTAAAACAAAAAGACGCCCCCAAACATACTTTTCTGAAGTTTTCCTTAAAAACTCGTAGGAAAGGAAAAAAATCATACCGGACGCAATAATTTTATCCGAAAATTAAAAATCAGACAAATTAACGGACCCTTCGATGATTACATCTCCTGGATTCTCTTGCCTCGGTTTCACCCATCAGTTAATCACCAGAATTGGTCATAAATTCTTTCTTTATCTTATTTATTACAAGAGTACAGTATGTTTGGTTCTATGTCTTATTTACAAGAGCATATTATCTTTGGTTCTATTTTTTCGTCGGCAGGCATACCTGGTTCTGAACTTCTGAGTTCTGAGCACTCCTTGCTCCGATGCAAAGTACGTACACACCAAACGATCAAATCCACGGCTGCCGACAAAGTTGCCGATTCCAGCAATGACGCAATTCAGGCAAAACCGGTGCGGCCACTAGCAAATGTTATAGGTGGGTGCAATATCTCAGCGTGGCAATATACATGACCAAAATCAGGAGGAGTACATTAGCGGAGTTTACATAAATGGCGAAACAAGCGACCAAGCGACAGTAATATCCAACGTGCAGAAGCCAAGGCCAATAATGCCATGGCTCACATTATCCTTCTTAGGCTTGAAAAACCTCTTGCCTATGGCAGTTTCTTCACCTCGACCCGCCTCCACAATAACCTCCAAATTTCCAGATATTTCGACCGATGCAACACATCGCGAAAGGCTGATGCTGCCACCTCGAGAAATATGGACTGTATCATCCCCAGAATCAAGTAGAACAACTTGTGCCTCACCTATGCTTGCTGTGCGGGCAGCGAATTGGGCACGTAAACCATCTGGCCACAACCCCTTCCTGACTCGCACAGATATAGTTGCCTCCACCGAATTAACAATAGAGCCAAGTTCAAACTGCAGTGTGCTGAGCTTGCTAGGGTAATCCATTCTAACGTGGTGTGAATGAAGCGCAGTGAAGTCGATGTAAGTTACTGCCAGAAAGCTCAAGCATTTATCCTCAGATTCAGTACTTCCCTTGACTTTCAGATCAACCTCAAAGGTCACAGGGTCACACACCCCAACAGCACGCGTCGGACCTGTCAGCTTCAAATACGGAGCCTACATGCAGAACACCATAAAATAATTAATATTATCAAGTAAATGGAAGTGAATCAAGAGGTTACCGGCATAACAAAAAATACAAAACTTTACAAATCAAGATTGTAAACACAAAGTGCACAACATAAAAGACATCATAAAAGTATTAGTTTGGTGCATTATTTATTGACAAACAAATCAACAGGACATTTACCATGTGCATACAATCATGCATATAGCAGAGTTGTTTGAACTTTCTTTTTTGCCTCGCAAAAAAAGTACACATTTTTCAAGACAGAACTAAGAAGATAGCACCCGAAACTATATGCCATAGTTAAATATTTAACTCAGACATATCATGTTCGTTTACAACAGACGAGAGAGAGGCGAGTAATCAAGGGCCATGTAGAAGTTTGAAGTAAAACTTCATAGCTAGAAGCTCCCTGTATACCTAACAAAACATGGACGTGGTCCATATATTATGGAACTCCAAACGTGTCGAGAAAGTTAGATGCTGTGTTTAGTTCCAAGTTCCAGCTGTTTGATTAGTAAATAGTTATTTTGGTTCTCTTGTTTACCAATCCCACAGACATATGGCCACATCTTAAGAGATTAAAAGAAATCAACTCATACTCAAGGGGGGTAGGGTACGGTTCGTCAAAATTGGTATAGTTGAAGACCAATGTGTAAATCTAATAGGAACTAAAGAAATTGATCCACGTGTATAACTCACTTTCCAATCTATATCAAAGCAGATCCCTGACGGAACAGGTGTAGAGAAGGCATGGTGATGTGAACTACAAGCATGCTTGACAGCACTAGCTAGGGCTGACAGGAGAGAGTTGGCGAAAAACTGTGATAGCTACATCAGGCAGCAAAGCAAGTAAAGCAGTAGCTAGAAATAATGCAAACCTCTCGGGTAAGGATTTGGCAGCTCTCTCTCGGGCGGTCAAAGATGATATTGCGATTGTGATCAGCAACGTCGCGTACAGCAGCCATGCCAAACACATGGAGCGGCCACTGTAAATCACCCCTTATTCTTGCGACTTTGACTGAGAAGATCTGCAGGGTTCCGGTTGGTACAGGATACAGATGATGCGGCTTAGACTTCTTATACGTGAAACGCATGTTAGGTATCTTTGCTGCAAGTAGATTTTCAAAAGTCAAGAAAGAGCTAAAAACGACAAAAATAAATAAATCAGTCCCATAATGAAACATCAGTCCCATGCTGGGATTATGTGACCTGACCGGATGTACCAAACAGAGTGGCAAAATCTTGAACTACCGAAATCACGCCCCAATCCAAGATCTGGAATATAATAGGATCGGAGAGTAAACAGTGCAACTCACTTGTGTCTTCGAACCGGCCGAAGTAGCGGGAATATAGCTTGTTCCAATCATCCCTAAAACAGCTAGCCTGGCAGGCAAAGCGGAGGTCGTCGTCTTCTTCTTCTGAAGCCCCCTCTGCAACCCTCTTCTCCCACGCCGCCTTGACTTCCGCCGAAGAAGGAAAAGGCAACCTCTTCTCTTCCGAAGCCCCCTCTGCCACCCTCTTCTCCCACGACGCTTTGATTCCCGCCGGACAAGGAAAAGGCGCTCTCTTCTCTTCCGCAGCGGCCGGTAGATTCGATTCCACTTCAGCCATCGCCGATCCACTGGGATTCGCGCGGGTTTGGCTTTGCCCCCACCTCCTCTCCTCTCCCTCTCTTTCACGGCTCGTCTAGTCGTCCAAGCAGGGGCTTCGGAGAGGACAAATATAAAGGAACGGGGCCTAGGCCCAAGCCTTTCCGTGCCCAACTCGGCCCCGTCCCTGTCCCGCCCGGGCTGCAGGCAGGCTGCTTTTAAACTAAAAGCCCGTTTGATGTTCAGCATGCGTCCGTGGGCCGTCGTGTGGCGCTCGATAGCCGGCCCCTTGCGAGAGAGTTGGCAGTTGATGCTCAAAGATGTGCTAAAAAAATGTCTAAAAAAAGATGTGCTTAAAAAAGGGTTGATGCTGAGAGAGAGAGAGAGACTGAGAGAGAGAGATGGCAGTCTGTGTGTGGCTTGTAATTTAGATTTCAGAATCTCCTACCCAGTTCTGCAGATGGAGAATATAAAAACAAGCAGACGCTCCAAAAATACTCTTTAGAAGTTTTCCTTAAAAACTGGAAGGAAAGGGAAAACCTCATGCGGATGCAATAATTTTTTCCCAAAAATTAAAATCAGACAAATTAACAAACCCTTTGATGATTACATCTACTTCAGTCTCCTCCTGCCTCGGTTTCACACATCAGTTAATCGCCAGAATTGGTCATAAAATCTTTCTTTAGCTTAGTTGCAAGAGTACAGTATGTTTGGTTCAATTTCTTGTTTACAAGAGCATATTATGTTTGGTTCTATTTTCTTTTTCTCGGCAGGCATACGGGTTCTGAACTTCTTCCTTGCTCCGATAGTTAGTTGCAGAGCACGTACACACCAAGCAATCAAATCGGCGGCCGCCGACAAAAAATCACAAAGTTGCCGATTCCAGCAATGACGCAATTCGGGCAAAAGCAATGTGATTTTTCTTGCTTAACGACCTACCATCATGGAAAATTGGAAACCCATCAGTTTGTTTGGGTGAAAACTCTAGAACCACTTTCGTCGAGCCGACACGCAAGCGTGAAAGTTACCGGTAACTCCAAGAATCCAGACTCTTTGCACAGGCCCGCCGCTGTACATTTTCTGTACACAAAAGTAATCACCAAACTTGCAACGACTTCTCCTATCGGTTCCAGACTTCAGACGCATCTTCACGCCTCCTGACAGAGACACTAGGCATGACCGGGATCATAGGATCAAATAACATAATTTAATTACTCATTTCAATTTACATATTTTTTTATTTCACTACACAAATCTAGTGGAGTTCCATCTTCCATGCAGTCCAAGTCTCCAAGAGCCTAGTATGAGTGTAGTACAGATGAACTTGCCTGATGGCCACCCTTGGACATGCCATCTTTGGAGCGACATACACATTCTTGGCAAGTTCGCCATCCAGATCAAGCGTTGGTTCTATTACTAGCTAATACTATGTACAAGACCAACCATGTCCATCATCATCCAGATCTTAACCAAGCTATTTTTCTAAAGACGAAGAGCTTGCCGAAGCTGAGCGTGAGCTAAAGCTACCAATTAAAGAATAGCGCAGGCATGCATGCGCGCGCTTGCAGCTACCCAACCAACACAAACAACACGCTACTAAAAAGTCTAGCTACGTCTTACATTTGCGCGGCGGATTACGTGGGGTTTCACTGCTGCTGGGCCTGGCCGCCGCCGGCGATGTCGGTGGCGGAGGCCATGTCGTGCTCGTTCGGCCAGGGGATGAGGCTGTGCGGCGGGAAGCAGCAGTCGCATTGCTGCGGGCACCGGTGCGGCCACTCGCCCACCGGCATCGTCTGGCCTGCCGCCTCGGTGGCCGGAGCGGCGGCGGCGGCGTCCTCGGGGGGCGAGGCGGCGTCGCGGAGCGGGCCCCAGCACTCGACGCGGTTGAAACGCGGCAGGTTCGAGTGGAAGTAGACCCACACCGTGGCCTCCTCTAGCTCCGGGTGCCGGCTGAACAGGTCGCCGTCGCCGTGCACGAACGCCTTGAGAACCTGCAGCACACAGCAAGATTCCCCAACATGAGATGTCTGACTGAGTTATCATGAGATGTTCAAATTAACCCCCCAAAAAAATCATTTTTTTCAACATCGGTAGACAGACGGTAATGGAAAATTAACCGCTAGTTGGCAAGTTTCAATCGCGGCTCATGGGAGATCAGAGGGGCAGCGACGATACGTGGACACGACAAGACGCGGTGCGAGCGTATGTACGTGGGGTCTCGCTCACCAGGCGGTTTGCCGGTTTGGAATTATTACTGGCGAACCAATGAGAAGGAATTTCCCGAAATAGATTGTGGGCAGCAGGTGGACACGTAACGTACCACGGGGAGCTCCTTGCGGAAGATGTAGTAGCGGAGGCCGGCGATGAGGTCGAGGAGGAAGTGTCCGCCGGAGATGTGGCAGTGGACGTGCAGCGACATCCGGCCGCGCACCTTCTTCCACTCCGCCACCACCTCGTCGCGCTGCAGCCGGTTGTACCACCCCTGCAGCTGCGCCCGGTTGATGGTGTGCGACACGGCCAGCGTCAGGCTCGCCGTCACGTCGCTGTGCGTCAGCGTGTACGTCCGCGGCAGCACCGGCGGCTTCCCCTGCTGCTTGCCTCCGCTCTCCTCGTCCACGCCCAGGAACAGCACCTTCAGCTTCGACGCCTCGAAGATCGCCGGCCCGAACAGCCTCGCCGTCTGTATATATCAAAGAAGCAGAGCAAGGAAGCCCCTGCCGACTCGTCAGCTCAATCAAAGACACCCTCAAAAAAAAAAAAAACAAGGAAATTCCCTCAGCTAGGAGATCTGCACAACCGAATCGAGCGGATCACGTACGTACCGGCACGACGTATCGTCTCCGCCGCGCGTCACGCAGCCGCCGCGGCCGGAACACGACCACGGCGCCGCCGCCGTGGCGCTGCTGCTGCTTCAGCTGGGAGATGGGGAGCAGGGACATGGTGGAAGCGGAAGTGGCCGCAGCCATGTCTGCTCTCGCGGTCCCGTGCTCCTATCCGGCGGACCAGAAAAAGCAGCAGGGCGACTCGGGGCGGGGGACCAAGGGAGGAGCGAGAAGCTGCCGTCGACTCTCCACGGAAGCTGGATGGATGGATCGAGCTCGGCCGCCGGCTAATTAACCCTCGGCGGAGTAGGAATCTTGCACGCCTCTGCCGGATCGACGAGCAGGTGTCGCGGGTACGCAACTGTTGTGGCGTCTCTGGCACAGGAGCTGTGTTGCGGCGATCGCGCTTCCTGGCTGTAGCTCGCGAAGCGAATGGGCCAATGGCTTTCCCGGACTGTAGGGAGTCGTTCGTTATATGAGTGAGTGACAGGTAGGGGACGAAGGGAAAAACTCCTGCAGTGCCGGGCTGAGTAGGTGGTGGTGAACAGTGGAGTGAGGGACCGGGAAACGTCGCGGTTGTGTGCGCGGGCGGGCAAGCTCACAGAGTCCGCGTCTACCTCTCTTCTCGGCTCGGATTCGAGTCGAATGCGTGTGGGAAAGGGAAGAAAATAGTAGTCGCGCGTTGCGTGGAGGAGGTGGAAGGAACGCTTTGGTGGCCGCTCGCCTGTGTTGCAGGTGTCGCTTGCTCAGCGGTGGTGCGGTGGGGTCGCGGTCGTTTCGTCACCGCGGTGAGCTACTACTTTTGTTAAGGCTTCGCAGGCCTTTTTTTTAAATTTGACTGCGGTGAGCTAGCTTATCATGATATGTGATTCTCACTTTCTCGGGTACGTGACGGAATCAACATCGGAGGATGGCCTAGCTCTACTAGTGGATTATGTTATTTTAGATTGGATGCACGGTTTCGGGTAAGCTGTATATTAAATTGCCTGTTTTTCTGTTTAAGAAAAAGGTTGCATGCTTGACCCTGTCACTTTGTAAGTTTGTAGGCGATGTGTAAATGAGATCACCAGTAGGCATGTAGATATGTCTCTTATAAAACAATGACTTTGACCAATCAAGTACATTGGAAACACTATAATTATAAGCAGGAAAGACATGACTTCACCCATACTTTTAGTTGTTGTATGCATCCTTAGTGGGTGCAGAGGGTGGAAATGCTTCTTTCCTTCTTTAAGAAAAATTCGTCACGTTCCACAGATTTAGGAGTAAAAGTTTGGGCAGTGTTCAAAGTACTTCCTATTCATCCTCCTCACAAAACACGTATCTCTAAAAATTTCTTTTTTCACATTTTCTATCCATCCCCTCACATAACACTCAAACCAGAAAAAAAAAGTATTTTTCCTCCCCTCCACTATTTTCACATTTTCTATCCATCCCCTCACATAACACTCAAACCAGAAAAAAAAAATTTCCTCCCCTCCACTAAACACAGCCCAACGGCTCCATGCTTCGGCACTACGCCGTGAAATCTGGTACAGAGTCGGGTGCTGCAAACGGCAGAGCATGTCAGCATGATAGTGAGGTGGCCATATGATTATGAAACAGCATGTGGCTTGTGGGACATATAATGGAGGATCAATAGTCAAACATTTTTTTGTTTTCCTAAATGAACAGTAGGGACATTGCAAGCTAGCATGGTGATGAATGGGACTAGTGGAGATCAGGTATATATTGCTAGATAACATGAGGACACGCTAAACTTAAGGTATTGCAATATATACTTGATCGACTTAACAAAAATTAGTAAACTACCAAGTTACAGTACTCGTGGTGTTTTGGTGAGAAGTTGTTAATAATTATGGACGATGGATCAACTAGATTTGCCATTTGTGTCCTAAATCAATGCCCTTGCCGAATGGCCCTGATCACCAAAATTCTTAAGTCTGAACTCTGAAGATTGCACAGAGCGCAACTAGTCTCTCCCAATTCTCTCAAATCTCCTCGTAACCGAACAAAGTCTAACTAAATTTCCATTTATAATTATGAACAAACTAACTTTCCACTTGGATTAATTCATGAAACAAAACTAGTGCAGATCCACAACACCTGGATCGTTACGCACAACTGCAAGACAACGAGCCGAGACGATGGCTACAACTCCATCACCATCGCTGCCCTCTCGCTCCAATACCTCCCCCACCTGCCATTTTTTAGTTCCACCCCTAAACGCCACAACAAATCCAGGACCTAACTAATTGGTCCGAGATTGGCGTTGACAAAAAGGGATCAAGATATTTTCAGGAAAGTTAAACGTTCCATTCACGGGTCAGGTGTTGCGTGGTGTGAGGATACAGTACACTGTTACGGACTCATATATGTCGCCTTGCCAGTAGGTACCGTCATAGTCTGACCTGATGCGTGCACTTCTTCTGGTTCATATAGGTCGCAAGCAAAGCGATGCTGTGGAATCTCCGTGCCACGTCTGACTCAAGGATCGGAGGAACATTCACCGCACTAACCCCGGTGCGTAAGTGCGTAACCGGTCATCACAATTCACATGCAACTTGGAAGAGAAATCCATTTCTGAAAAGATAAAGAAATCGTCACGATTATCACCTTGCCTGCTACTGCGGATAGATGATGATATCTATTCCGTTAGCTGCAAAACTTTATCCACTTTGTTCCTTTGCTTGTAAAAGAAGTGGCAGCACGCCTTTTCTCTCTCGCGCGCGCGTCTTTTTTTAACAAATTAATCCAACGTAAATACTCCGTAAAAAGGAGGGTGGATCGTCTTTGTTTTTACGTTTTGTCGTCTGTCGAGAGGACCAGCTGACCAGCATGCCTGTCTCTCGCCTTATTCTCGGGTCGAGAGATGAGTCACAACGAAACGTGTTGAGCGAGGAGCTCTGTTACGAGACTCGGGGGGGGGGGGGGGGGGGGGAGCACGTGTTCTGCTCCAATGTTGCGAGGCTGTGGATAAAATCCCCTCATCGCCTCCGCCGCCCGCCGGCCAGCCCCGTCGGCCGTCGGTGTCGGGGAAGAAGCCAAAAGCCGCGCGCGGACCACGTGGTGCAATGCCTTGCGAAGTTGCGAGACCGAGCGATCCGCGGGAGGCAGCAGCGGTCACGTGGAGCCGAGCCTGTGGCGTGCGTGTTCGCGATGCTTACAAGGCACGTCGACCATATAGCGTGGCGTGTGGCTTCCGCTCCGTGGCTTTCGGCCGCTTTTGAGTGAGAGATGTTGGTCCACGTACGTACGTCTCTGGTGATGACCAGCGCCGCCGCACGCTGCCTGCGCCCAGCCGAGCCTGGCCAGCTAGCCGCCGGTGGCGAGACGAGTCGATGACCCAGCTTCGCCGAGAGAGACGGACGGAGGCACGTTGCGCGCACGTAGGCAGGCGCTCCCGTCCATGCCTGGGCGGGCGACATGTATAGTGTCATGTTGATTGTTGAAAAAAAAGGGAAAAGAATAAGGAAACATTGTCTACCCTTGTGAGGCCCAGATGATAACACTTTGAAATAAATTTGAGACAACGTACATGTTGTAGGACTGTAATATAATTTTAATTTTAGAAGTTTATTGCTAAAACAGATATACTATAACTAATCTGACACTTATGCACCCAGCGTTGAGTAGTACCACGAATGAGAGTAGGACGGTAGCAATATCAACGCAGACTCAGCAAAGATTTTAAGAGACCTTAGGAGTCAGAGGATATTGCAATGTCAAGCACGATAGCCTTCGTCGGCTAGTGCGCGAGAAACAACAAGTTGGAGCTGATGAATGGCAATGATTTTTGTAGAACTACAAGCTTAAGGAGTGCTGAATCTATTTTGCACATGGCCAACATAGATACGACAATATCTGTTTGGTGCTGACGAAGACAACAACACAATCGAGGTGAGCAAAGCGAGTATGTGATGATGAAACCTGATCAAGCTAAAGCTAGATGATGGTACTTCGCCTGATCGATCTAGATCATATATATTGATCAAATCTAAAGTGGTTTGCGGTGACAGTCATCATCGACTACATATGCAAGAACTGGAGGAGAAATATCACCATTCTGGGACTATTATTGAGCCGTTTGAGGCATAGGTGACCATTATGTTTATTGATATTGTGTTTCATGTGTTAGACTGGTTCATAGTTTTTTTTTAATCCTGCCCTGTTTTTTTTTTTTTTGAGAAAAGCCTGCCCTGGGCTATGCCCAGCTGGAGCAATAGTGTGCTTGGCAGTGGCTATCCGCTATTGGCCCATGTTCTGGTGTTATATGGGCCTCGCACCAAGCGACACGTGAGTGAAGATGATGGGCCGTATATCTGCTTTGACGGCAAAACACTTGCTTCACGAGCCCAGATTAAAGATGATTAATAAACAATTAAAATCCATTGACAATAGCAAACGGATTTAACTCGAGAGATGTTTAGGAATACGTCTAGAGAAAAATGGGAAGTGTACAAACACATCTCCTCGTAATGGAGAGAGCTCTCGATTTTAGTATTTATCACATCACGAGAACTCTCCCGATTTATATCATACGAGAAGAGGAGCCAGGGCCGTCGATGGACAGGCGCAGAGTGCACGATCGATCCGGGGCCCAAAAAACCAAGGGCCCCCCAAGCCAATCAGAACACCAAGGCCGGTGGCCCATTTAGTAGTGCAGGCAGCCAGGCAGGCTCGTAGAAGTCCAAGCGTCGTGCTCCAAAAAAATAGAACAACAGAAGTCCAGGCGTCGCGCACGCAATTGTGATCAACTGAATAACCGATCTAATCTCGCGGCGCGCAACACAGGTGCACAGCGGCACAGCCTCAACGCTGCTGCAACAACGCCGCGTCGGCGTCGCCGCTTGCCGGGGAAGACGCAAGACGAAGACAGAAGGAGGGCCGTGGGCCGACCAACGACCGTCCAAGTAGGCGAAAGGCCAAAAGGGCAAAGGTGAGAGTGAGATTGTCGTTGTTTCCCCCCTCCCTAAGTAATCAAATGCCCTAATCTAATTCTGGGGGTTTTCTTTGAAGTCTCATGAAGACATTTGTTTCATCAATCCAGATCATGTCTACGAGATATAGAAAGTATGATTCTGGTTCTGAAAAGCGTAAGAAGAAACGAAGACTAGAAGCAGTAGCTCAATCTCAAAAGGGTGCTCTTGATAGATTTATTGTTAGAGAAAACTCAGATGCTAATATTGATGACAGTCCTAACGTCGATGACAGCAGTCACCGTGATGGGGATGATGCAGTAGAGGTTGAGACTCCCGTTCCTATTCCAGGAATTGCTGAAGCTGATAATGATAATACTACTGACATAGGTCGTCATGGGGATGATGCAGTAGAGGTTGAGACTCCCGTTCAGGTTTCAGAAAATGCTGAAGCTAATAATGATAATAATGCTGACAGAGGTAGTGATTCCAATGTCGTCGATGACATTGATAATTCTTTCCAGCTTGATATGTTTGATCCAAGAACTTGGGATGCACTTGATCCTAAAATGATAGACATTTTGCTGCAAAAGGGTCCTAGAAGAGACTTGTCTATTGAGCATGGTCCTAGAGATAAAATTTCAAGAAGGTTTTCTGCAAAAGTATACACTAGAGTACTTTCGATTGGAGAAAAGCTGGATAGAGAATGGCTTGTATACAGCAAGGAACTTGACAAAGTATTTTGTTTCTGCTGCAAATTATTGAGAAAGGGGCTTGTGAAAGGTCAGTTAGCCAGTGAGGGCTTTAATGATTGGGCTCATTTAATGATTGGGCTCATCTTAACCGTAGAATTAAAGAGCATGAAGTATGTAGAGAACATGTCTCAAATATGATTTCATGGTACGACTTCCGTCTAAGGTTGCAGAATAATCAAACAATTGATAGTGTTGCCCAGCGAGAACTTGAAAAAGAAAGGGAGCATTGGAGAAGAGTTTTGCAAAGGATTCTTCTAATTGTAAAATTTCTTGCAGAACATAATATGGCATTTCGTGGTAGTAATAGCAAGTTGTACCAAAACAACAATGGGAATTTCTTAGGATTGGTTCAAATGTTGGCTGAATTTGACCCGGTTATCAAAGAGCATGTTAACTGCATCACAAATGACAAAATCCGTGATCATTATCTTGGTCCTTCCATCCAGAATGAGCTAATAAATTTGCTAGCTTCTGCAATCAGGTCTGCAATTGTTGCCAAGGTAAAAGAAGCAAAGTACTTCTCAGTTATACTTGACTGTACTCCTGATGTGAGCCACCAAGAGCAGATGTCCCTAATAATTAGGTATGTTGATGTATCTTCAGATTCTGTTTGCATTGAAGAGTCCTTAGGGTTTTTGGATGTGAATGATACCACTGGGCAAGGATTATTTGATGTTCTACTAGAGGAATTGAAAAGTCTTGACTTGGATGTTGACGATGTGAGAGGACAGGGGTATGATAATGGGTCCAATATGAAAGGAAAAAATATTGGGGTACAAAAAAAAGTTCTGGATATAAATCCAAGAGCTTTTTATTCAGCTTGTGGTTGTCATAGTCTAAATTTGGTATTATGTGATATGGCAAAGTCTTGTTGCAAAGCAACCGAATTTTTTGGAGTTATCCAGCGCATCTATACAACATTTGCTAGTTCTACAAAAAGGTGGCAGATTCTCAAAGATAACATTTCAGGATTGACTCTTAAGCCATTGTCTACTACTCGCTGGGAGAGTCGTCTTGATAGTGTTAAGGCTATAAGATTTCAGCTCCCAGAAATAAGAGAGGCTTTACTACAGCTGGCTGAAACTGATGCTGACCCAGGAAAATGTAGTGAAGCTAAATCCTTGGCGGAAAATAAACTTGGTAGCTTTGATTTTCTAGTGGCAATAATCATTTGGTATGAAATATTATCGGCTGTTAATTTGATCAGCAAGCAGCTACAATTAAAAGATATGCTTATTGATATTGCAATTGAGTCTGCACAGGGACTGATTTCCTTTTTCAGAAAGTACAGGGAAACTGGCTTTTCAAAAGCATTGGAAGCAGCAAAAGAACTTGCACTTGAGATGGATATTCATCCAGAGTTCCGCCCCAAGCGCAAAATAACAAGAAAAAGGCAATTTGATGAAGGCCCAAGCGATGCATCCGTTGTTTCACAATCAGAAGAAGAGTCATTTCGGGTGGATTATTTTTTATATATATCGTTGATCAAGCTATAGCTTCACTTACCAGGAGATTTGAACAATACCAGGGGTATGAAAAAACTTTTGGTTTTTTGTTTACTTCAGATAGGTTGCGATCCATGGATGATAAGAATTTGATGGCTGCTTGTGCTAATCTTGAAAGTGCACTTAAGAGTGGACAACACAAAGATATTGATGGAAAAGAATTGTTTGCCGAGTTAAATCTCATCCAAGATCAACTTCAGAGATCTATGGGTCCTCTTGATATTCTGAAGTTTCTGAAGAAGCGTCCCTTTTATCCTAATACTACTGTTGCATATAGAATTTTGTTAACCATTCCAGTGACTGTTGCATCTGCGGAAAGGAGCTTTTCTAAACTCAAGTTGTTGAAGTCCTACTTGCGTTCTACTATGACGCAAGGACGGCTTAATGGGTTGGCAACAATAGCAATTGAAAATGATGTCCTAGAGAAGATCAACTATGAAGATATGATTGAAGATTTTATTTCAAGAAATACTAGACGGATGATGCTTTTTAGTATAAAATGAGGTTAGTACAATGTGTTTATATTATTTCAGACTTGATATGTTTCTAAATATTGTTTGAATAGTACATCCTAAAGCTATATGAACATATAGAGTTGTCTTAGCTGTATTTTTTAAAAAGATTTAGGGCCCCATTTTTCATTTCGCACCGGGGCCCCGGTTTTCTGGAGACGGCCCTGGCTCCTATAGTACGTAGGAGTACGTAAGCCGTGAGGGCAACAAGTTATGTGCGGCCTCGTTCTATACCATACCGTCTCCTGCCCCCTCCATACTTATATTATAATATGAATTTTAATATATTTTTATATATAATTGGCCGTACGTTTTTCTCAGGAAGTGAGAAAGACATTCTTTTAGGGACGGAGGGAGCAGTGTCTACAGCGCTTCTACGCTTATTATGTGCGGCCTCGTTTAGATTCTAAAGTGAAAACTATCTAATTATGAGTATTAAATATAAACTAATTACAAAACTAATAACATATATGGAGTGTAATTAGAGGGACAAATATATTAAGTATGTGGCATGGCTGGCCAAGGCTGGCAACAAAAACACACCTTTAGACACCCCTTTTAAGTGCATCCATCCATATCCATTTACATAGAACGAGGGTGAGCCGAGGATATATAGGATTTACATAGGCCCGGGCTAATTTATCTCATAGAAATATAGGAAATTTTACACAAACAGTAACACTAAACTGCAAACATTGCTCTTCCTATTGGCCCAGTCCAAGCAGAGGGTCATTCTCTCTCCGCCCATGCATAGAACCCACATTTTTGTTATCTTTGATAGAGAGTAACAAAGATCCAAGATTACGTGGAACATGCTCGCAAACAAAAATATAACGTGAACCTAGCATGACTCATAGTGTCCTCCCTACCCACTCGTCTCACATTGCATGCAACGACGCACGCGACAAAATGCCTACTTGTGACCCTCCTCATCTCTAACGGCACCTCCAGGCACCAAAAGCCAAATCAAAGTGCATACATTCATAAATCCATACAACATAGAACTAGGGGTGGATCGAGAAACTATGTAGCAACATGGGTCCAGCCTAATTTACCTCATGGAAATATAGCACATTTTTGCGAAAAAATACTATAAATTACACTAAATTTAGCAAGCCTTGCACTTCCTATTGGCTCACCCTAGGTTGAGAGCCATTTCTATTTCCGCACTTGCACAAAACCCCTAAACTTTTGTCATCTTTAATAGAAGGGAACCCAACACCAAGATACCATTGTGGCACATGCTCACAAACAAAAATAACATGATCCTAGCACAACTGATAGTGTCCTCCCCACCCACTCGCCACGCCTTGCATGCAGCGACACCCAACGTGCCTGCTCATGATCCTGTCCTTATCTCTAAGGACAATTGCATGAACCGAAAGCCAAATCAAAGTGCATTCATCCATAATTCCATTCCATATAGAACCAGGGGTAGATCAAGGACCTATACAACAACATGGGTCCATCCTATTTTACCTTGTGGAAATATAGGAACTTTTAGCGAAAAACACTATAATTTACACAAAGTTTACCAATCCTTGCAATTCCTACGGCCCCTGACCAGGTTGAGATTCATTTCTCACTTTGCCCTTGCATAGAAACCCTTACTGTTTCCATCTTTAAAACAAAAGAACCAAGCACCATGTACCATGGTGGCACATGCTCACAAACAAAAAATAACGAAGAGCCAGCACGACTCCTAGTGTCCTCCCCCGCATTCGACTCGCATTGCATGCCTACTGGTGATCCTTTCCTCATCTCTAATGACACTTCAATGCACCGAAAGCCAAATCAAAGTTCATCCTTCCATAAATCCATTCAACATTGAACGGGGGTGGCTCAAGGACCGACACAACAACATGGGTCTATCCTAGTTTACCTCATGAAAATATAGGACTTTTTTTTTGCACAAAACACTATAAATTACACTAAATTTAGCAAGCCTTGCACTTCATATTGGGCCAGCTTAGGTTGACAGCCATTTCTCGCTCTGCCCTTGCATAGAACCCCCAATATTTTTGTCATCTTTTATGAGGAGGAACCAAGCACCAAGATACCATGGTGGCACATGCTCGCAGACAAAAAAATCACATGAACCTAGCATGGCTCTTAGTGTCCTCCCCACCCGCTTGCCACACATTGCATGCAATGACATGCGTGCCAGCGAGCCTACTCATGATCTTGTCCTCATCTCTAACGACACCTTCATGCACCGAAAGCCAGATTAAAACGCATCCAGCCATAAATTCATTGAATATAGAATTAGGTGTAAATCGAGGACCTATAGGAACATGCCTAGTTTAGCTTATGGAAATATAGGATCTTTTTGGCGAAAACACTATGATTTATACTAAATTTATGAAGCATTGCACTTTCTACTTCCCAACCCGGGCTGTGAGCCATTTCTCGCTCCGCCCTTGCGCAGAACCCCATACTTTTGTCATCTTCGATGGAGATGAACCAAGCACCAAAATGCTATGGTGGAACATGCTCCCAAACAAAAAATAACGTGAACCTAGCATGACTTCTAGTGTCCTCCTCACCCGCTCGCCTCATATTGTATGCAATGACACGCGTGGTAGCATGCCTACTCGTGATCCTCTTGTCTCATCTCACAGCTAAAGGATGGACATCTTCAGTTATGCCTACGATCAATGCTTTGCACGAAAACACCGAAGCAAAGCGAAGGAAGCTCCATGTCGGCCCAAACACCGTAAAGGTTATTAAAAGCTATCTAGCCACACAAGTAACCAGACCAACGATGCAACCATTGAGACCTCAAAGATGCATAATCTCTGCGACATGCACCGCTCCCGCCGCCGCATCCGCACCCTCGCCATTTCCACCGTCCTCGCCTTGCTCCTCATCGGCGCCGTCGCTGTAAGCGTGTACTTCAACTACCGCCCGGCGAAGCCCCAGGCCTCTGTGGCGCGCAACAGGAACTCCTCGGTGGTGCCGCCACCGTATGCGATTGCGGCGAGGGCGCAGTTCACGCTGGCGCTGCACAACCCGAGCGACCACTCCGTGGTGCTCTACGACGAGCTCATCGCCTACATGACGTACCACGGTGAGCTGGTGGCGCCGCCCGTGGAGCTCCCCGTGGTGGTCCAGGAGCACGGAGCGGACGTGTTGCTGTTGCTGCTGTTCGGCGGCCTCGGCAGCTCGGAGCCCCAGCCGGTGGCAGAGGAAACGGTACGCTCGCTGGCGGCCGATTGCGCGGCGCGGCGCGTGCTGCTCCGGATCGTCATCTTGGGCCAGGTCAGGTACAAGAGCGGGCCGTTCAAGACAGCATGGCGCAACCTGTTCATGCGATGCGACGTCACTACCGGGCTCGGAGGAGACACCATGGCGGGCGGCGGTGGTGCCGGGGGCATGCTGCTGGTTGAGTACCCCCAGTGTTTCGTGGACGCTTGAGTTGATTGGAGCGATGCATGTGCGTAGTTGTGAGCGTACATAGATAATCAAAGTTGTGGTTGTGGGGAATAAAGAACTGCAAAAAGTATAATTTTGCCTTGGGGGATTGCATGCAGATTCATCATTCATATAGCATATTTTTGCGATCTGCTTAGTTTTTGTCCTCTATGTATTCCAAAATAGACAAAATCGAGCTGCTCAACCTCAGGACTCATGGTTTCTGGAACATGGTTTGTATTTGTGGCATGTTGCTTTGTTTAGTTAGTATTGTTTTTAAATCGCGGAGAGGAGTTTCGCTAGATTTGTCACCCACGCGACCACCATCACAATTGATGCCGTGACATCCCATACTTTGCTGCCATGCCACCTACCCTTTCCAGCCGGCCCCGCCCACAGCCCACCACCACTGCCGATCTGATATGGCCGATGGTTTACGGGCAACCCTTTAGACCTGAGTACTTAACAGCCACTAATCCCCTTCTCAACTTGAAAACCTAATCTAAAACAAAGGTTCGGTAGAGTAGAAGTGGTCATCGGATTTGGAGGTGTCGTGGTGATTTGTTACTTTTCTACTTTTTTTTTCTTTTTTTATCTTCCCGCAGCTCCTCTCAGGGCCGTCTCCAGAAAACCGGGGCCCCGGTGCGAAATGAAAAATGGGGCCCTAAATCTTTTTAAAAAATACAGCTAAGACAACTCTATATGTTCATATAGCTTTAGGATGTACTATTCAAACAATATTTAGAAACATATCAAGTCTGAAATAATATAAACACATTGTACTAACCTCATTTTATACTAAAAAGCATCATCCGTCTAGTATTTCTTGAAATAAAATCTTCAATCATATCTTCATAGTTGATCTTCTCTAGGACATCATTTTCAATTGCTATTGTTGCCAACCCATTAAGCCGTCCTTGCGTCATAGTAGAACGCAAGTAGGACTTCAACAACTTGAGTTTAGAAAAGCTCCTTTCCGCAGATGCAACAGTCACTGGAATGGTTAACAAAATTCTATATGCAACAGTAGTATTAGGATAAAAGGGACGCTTCTTCAGAAACTTCAGAATATCAAGAGGACCCATAGATCTCTGAAGTTGATCTTGGATGAGATTTAACTCGGCAAACAATTCTTTTCCATCAATATCTTTGTGTTGTCCACTCTTAAGTGCACTTTCAAGATTAGCACAAGCAGCCATCAAATTCTTATCATCCATGGATCGCAACCTATCTGAAGTAAACAAAAAACCAAAAGTTTTTTCATACCCCTGGTATTGTTCAAATCTCCTGGTAAGTGAAGCTATAGCTTGATCAACGATATATATAAAAAATAATCCACCCGAAATGACTCTTCTTCTGATTGTGAAACAACGGATGCATCGCTTGGGCCTTCATCAAATTGCCTTTTTCTTGTTATTTTGCGCTTGGGGCGGAACTCTGGATGAATATCCATCTCAAGTGCAAGTTCTTTTGCTGCTTCCAATGCTTTTGAAAAGCCAGTTTCCCTGTACTTTCTGAAAAAGGAAATCAGTCCCTGTGCAGACTCAATTGCAATATCAATAAGCATATCTTTTAATTGTAGCTGCTTGCTGATCAAATTAACAGCCGATAATATTTCATACCAAATGATTATTGCCACTAGAAAATCAAAGCTACCAAGTTTATTTTCCGCCAAGGATTTAGCTTCACTACATTTTCCTGGGTCAGCATCAGTTTCAGCCAGCTGTAGTAAAGCCTCTCTTATTTCTGGGAGCTGAAATCTTATAGCCTTAACACTATCAAGACGACTCTCCCAGCGAGTAGTAGACAATGGCTTAAGAGTCAATCCTGAAATGTTATCTTTGAGAATCTGCCACCTTTTTGTAGAACTAGCAAATGTTGTATAGATGCGCTGGGTAACTCCAAAAAATTCGGTTGCTTTGCAACAAGACTTTGCCATATCACATAATACCAAATTTAGACTATGACAACCACAAGCTGAATAAAAAGCTCTTGGATTTATATCCAGAACTTTTTTTTGTACCCCAATATTTTTTCCTTTCATATTGGACCCATTATCATACCCCTGTCCTCTCACATCGTCAACATCCAAGTCAAGACTTTTCAATTCCTCTAGTAGAACATCAAATAATCCTTGCCCAGTGGTATCATTCACATCCAAAAACCCTAAGGACTCTTCAATGCAAACAGAATCTGAAGATACATCAACATACCTAATTATTAGGGACATCTGCTCTTGGTGGCTCACATCAGGAGTACAGTCAAGTATAACTGAGAAGTACTTTGCTTCTTTTACCTTGGCAACAATTGCAGACCTGATTGCAGAAGCTAGCAAATTTATTAGCTCATTCTGGATGGAAGGACCAAGATAATGATCACGGATTTTGTCATTTGTGATGCAGTTAACATGCTCTTTGATAACCGGGTCAAATTCAGCCAACATTTGAACCAATCCTAAGAAATTCCCATTGTTGTTTTGGTACAACTTGCTATTACTACCACGAAATGCCATATTATGTTCTGCAAGAAATTTTACAATTAGAAGAATCCTTTGCAAAACTCTTCTCCAATGCTCCCTTTCTTTTTCAAGTTCTTGCTGGGCAACACTATCAATTGTTTGATTATTCTGCAACCTTAGACGGAAGTCGTACCATGAAATCATATTTGAGACATGTTCTCTACATACTTCATGCTCTTTAATTCTACGGTTAAGATGAGCCCAATCATTAAAGCCCTCACTGGCTAACTGACCTTTCACAAGCCCCTTTCTCAATAATTTGCAGCAGAAACAAAATACTTTGTCAAGTTCCTTGCTGTATACAAGCCATTCTCTATCCACCTTTTCTCCATTCGAAAGTACTCTAGTGTATACTTTTGCAGAAAACCTTCTTGAAATTTTATCTCTAGGACCATGCTCAATAGACAAGTCTCTTCTAGGACCCTTTTGCAGCAAAATGTCTATCATTTTAGGATCAAGTGCATCCCAAGTTCTTGGATCAAACATATCAAGCTGGAAAGAATTATCGATGTCATCGACGACATTGGAATCACTACCTCTGTCAGCAGTATTATCATTATTAGCTTCAGCATTTTCTGAAACCTGAACGGGAGTCTCAACCTCTACTGCATCATCCCCATGACGACCTATGTCAGCAGTATTATCATATCAGCTTCAGCAATTCCTGGAATAGGAACGGGAGTCTCAACCTCTACTGCATCATCCCCATCACGGTGACTGCTGTCATTGACGTTAGGACTGTCATCAATATTAGCATCTGAGTTTTCTCTAACAATAAATCTATCAAGAGCACCCTTTTGAGATTGAGCTACTGCTTCTGGTCTTCGTTTCTTCTTACGCTTTTCAGAACCAGAATCATACTTTCTGTATCTCGTAGACATGATCTGGATTGATGAAACAAATGTCTTCATGAGACTTCAAAGAAAACCCCCAGAATTAGATTAGGGCATTTGATTACTTAGGGAGTGGGGAAACAACGACAATCTCACTCTCACCTTTGCCCTTTTGGCCTTTCGCCTACTTGGATGGTCGTTGGTCGGCCCACGGCCCTCCTTCTGTCTTCGTCTTGCGTCTTCCCCGGCAAGCGGCGACGCCGACGCGGCGTTGTTGCAGCAGCGTTGAGGCTGTGCCGCCGTGCACCTGTGTTGCGCGCCGCGAGATTAGATCGGTTATTCAGTTGATCACAATTGCGTGCGCGACGCCTGGACTTCTGCTGTTCTATTTTTTTGAGCACGACGCTTGGACTTCTACGAGCCTGCCTGGCTGCCTGCACTACTAAATGGGCCACCGGCCTTGGTGTTCTGATTGGTTTGGGGGCCCTTGGTTTTTTGGGGCCCGGTCGATCGTGCACTCTGCGCCTGTCCATCGACCGCCCTGATAGGAGCTACTAGTAGTCGTATGCGTGCTTCCCCTTCACTTTCTGCTGCTCTGTCTCGTCAATGGCGTGTGCAGGCCGTGCAGCGTTCATGGCTTCCTGTCCCGGCAGCCCTGCACGGCTGCACCTTTGCGCATTGACCCGAGTGGCAGTCTGCCTGACCTTGGAAGCAGCCAAGCAGGTGATGGGAGCACTACGGCAACCTTATCAGATCTGTTGCATCCTTCCAGTCCAGCAGCAAGCGCATGAATGTTTTTTTTTTCTTTTGAAAGAACAGCAATGAACATGTTCGTGGGACGCGGATTCAGTGCCTTTGCTTCAGCAAGGCACGATGTACCTTTCGCCTACACATCCACCCTCCAACTGAGATCCAAGGGCACCTAACGGCTGCAGGCAATCCAAAGACCGGAGAACTCATTTTTCACCGGTCAAAGGCAAGCAAGACTCGAGCATTCCAGCGTCCAGCGCCTCCGCCGTCCTCCCGCGCGGCCCCAGGGGTAAGGTCGTCGGTTCCCCAAATTCGAATACATCGTTGCCTCGTCGCTACATGCTCACATCAAGTTTCTCGCCTCTTCGTGATGCTGAAGATCGGATCCTGATAAGTTCATGCGGCAAGAACTCTGTTCTGACGAGTTCGAAGCTCATGCGACAAGAACTCCGTTCGGACGCCATCAATTGCAGGTGACGGTTGATGTATTCCAGACCCGACTTGCAGTCTCCAGGCGTTGCTACTGCTAGGCAACGATGAGTCGATGAGCAATGGCTGAACTTCGCCTCCAAAGCTCAACATGTGTTCCCGTCGCTGCAGGCCTGAGAGGCGGCGCAGGAGACTAGGTCCAGAGCCGGCGTAGGAGGGCGGAGCGGGGTTCGGGTCGGTGGCGCGGAGGGAGTAGGCGGTGGCGCAGGACGGTGCGGGCGCTGGCGGCGCGCGCGTACAGGAGAAGTACGCCTAGCTAGAGGATGAGACGCATGAGAACTGAAGAACTACGGGTCTCTGGCTGACGGATGGGCCGTTTTACCGGAGAAGGATTGAAGCGTTGGATAAAGAATAGATGGACGAGATGAAGGGAAAGGTACCACCGGCCTTTACAGAGCCAAGGCAGTATTTTTGGCAACAGTTCCTACCACTGATCGCAGCAGGCAGACATGAATGAAGGGAAATGAACGAGAACGATCGCTTCCACTTGGCATACTGCAGCGATCACCGATCAAGAGGGTTGAAGGAACTAGACATGAATCAGACAGCCTCGCAGGATCCAATGGTTCGGTTCACCTCCAAATTAGACGATCCCAAACGCCTCCAAGGCGCCAACTCTTCGTGGCGCCAAAGTTTTGCAACAATTTGCTAGGGCACTCGAACGCTGCATCAATTTGCATCAGTCCCGTCGGGCAGGAAAGAGCCGACTTCCCGTAAACGTCATGATTCTGCAAGCCGTGCCGCTTCTTCCCGAGCGCCCACCGGTTTCCGTTTCCGAGGGCACGCGGTGGCGAGAACCGAGAGCCGGACAGAAGCGCAGAGCTCCTCCATTGCCATTGGACGCCCTCGCACTGCGGCCCCCCTGCAGCTGCAGCCTTGACGCGGATACGCGTCAGCTTGATGGAGAGATGAGATCAGCCGCAGCAAGCACAAGTTTGATTTTGCCCAAAACCACACGGATGCGAGCGCCGAGGGTGTCTGTCCTCGTCAACCATTGGAAGGCTTGGTTTTCTCCTCAAGCTAACATTGGTTGTGTTTAGATGCAAAAGATCTTTTGCACTTACTATTCATTCCCCTCACAGAACACGCATCCCTAAAAATTCCTTTTTCACCTTTCCTATTCATCCCCCTCACATAACACGCATCCCAGAAACAAAAGATCTTTTCCCTTCATCAACTAAACACAGCCATTATTTTCTCCGTCAGCTGCCTCCGTCAGCTGCACAACAGCCAGCGGAACACTGCCATTATTTTTCCTATGGCTCAACACTGTATTCCAACGTTATTTTTTCCTATAATCCTATAGCTCAAATCCTATAGGATTGAGAGAAACGTAGTACTTTGTGTTTCCTATGAGGCTATGAAAAAAACCTTTCTTTCAAAAAGAGCCATAAATAGTTAATTCTAGTACTCAGGGTGCATTCAGTTCACACCACTCCCACAAAAAAAACACCATTCATCCAATTTTTTTCTATTCATCCTATTTCTTCCACTTACAGAACACGCTTCCCAACACGACCTATAGTGTTTTATAATATTTATAGTGTTTTTTCTCCCAAGCTAAACTCACCCTCAGCTACAAGTAGGGTGTGGGGAATGGTATAGCAGGACTGCAGGCTAGTGCTCTTTTTTCGTACTCCTACCATAGAACATCATTGGCACCTGTACTCACAGGTCGCATCCATCAGATCGATAGCTCGGGTCAATGCTCTTGCTCAGGCCCTTCCTCCTTCGCTGCTTCCATAGTCCACCCCAGACCCCCACCCAGCATCCGGCACCCCATCGGTTTCCCGCCGCGCCGTCCCTCCCGCTCCCGGCAATGCATCCCACCTTCGACGCCGCCTCCAGATCCCTCTCCGTCACCAGCGCGGAGGGCAGCTCCGAGCTACGGGAGCAGCAACACCAACTTGCCCATGGAGCCGCGTCACCGTCACCGCCCGGCGGGGGCGGCGTCGGGATCATCAGATGCCACGACGACCGCTGCCTCCTCGCCAAGGCGGACGACTGCGCGCACCGTCCCTGCTGCAGCAGCAGCGGCAGCCGCGGCTTCGCCTGCCCTGCCCACGTCTCCGGCTCAACCGCGGCCGCCGTCGCGCCCACTCGCAAGCGCCCGCGCGCGCTTCACTCCCCCGCCACGTCGTCGTCCGGTACATGTTTAATGTTGCACATTGCCCTTGCCGAGCTCGTCCTATCTATACACTTTGCTAACTCACTTTTGCCCCGTGCGGCTGGGGCCCGCACTCGTCTCTCTATCTGGTGTCTGTGTGCGTGCAGTTGGCCAGCCGACGACGGTGGAGAGGTTCGCGCGGGAGGTGAGCTTGGAGGCCGTCGTGTTCCGCCGCGTGCGGCTGGGGCCTCACGATGCAGAGGTCGCGTACCACACCACCGTCACCATCGGCGGGCACGTGTTCAGGGGGGTGCTGTACGACGTCGGCCCTGCTCGCAGCCAGCGTCGTCGCAGCACGGCTTCCACGGACACGTCCGGGAGCAGCGAAGAGTCATCGCGGAGCACGGCCGGCGGCGGCGGCGGCCTGGATCTCACGCTGAGGCTGTGAGCGACGCGCCAGGTTGTTGAAGCCACGCCAACGCCATTTGTCATACCGTGCTAGTAGCTGGTAGCGTCGCGGCATCATCTCCTTTTGTATGACATGTTTACGACGCGCGCGCTCGATCGCTATCTTGCTTTTCTATCTATTGCCAGGAATGAATGGATAGAACGGGAGATAGGATTAGGCTCGCCATTCTTTGTAGTTTGCGAAGAGTTTTGGCAATTGCAGTTGCAGTGGGCGGAAACCGGAGAGAATTTCAGCTTGCAAACTTTGCAAGTGCTTTCGTTGTTGATCTAGCCATGTAGGTAGAGTTGCTCACGTAACGCAGCGTCAGGGTTTGGGATGTGTAAATTGTTAGAAATATAGACAATTCTAAGTTCAATTTCCGAACTAGATTAAACATGACGATAAACAATCCTAGCATGCAATTCTCTAGCAGATTAGGCAGTACGAACAACATAATCATGACATCAGAAAACATGATTAAAACACAATGTACGTACTGAGGAATTGCCGTAGAGAAGAGGAAAGACGCAGTTGGAACGACGACAGTTCTAGGGACGGAGTGCAGCAGACGATGGTACGCCGCAGCACCAGACTTGGACAGAGGACGAGCCGTGGTGAAGACGTCTTGAGCAGTCGCGCGCAGCGCTTCCCAAAAACCTTTTTCGCCCTCTCCCGATGCAGGATCTCGAAGACGACTGGTTCCGGAGACTTGCTCTCCCGTTTGTCGGTGCACGCCGCAATGAGAAGTAGCAAAACCCTAACTCGTATAGACCTTCATAGGGACTCCCAAACCTAGGGGATTCCCGTGTAGAGTCTATAGTGCACTTCTTCCACGAGGGAGGTGGTCTCTATTTATTGGGAGGAAAATCCTCCACACCCTCATCCATTAGCAATATGGGACTAATAGATGACGTACCCCCTCAAGTGCTAATAGGCTTTTAAGATTTACTTAGGATTATTCATATTGGCCAAGCCCAATAATCTAACGTAAATGGTTCATTTTATCTCATAACAGCAACCAGCGTCAAGCTATCGACTACTGTAGGCGATTCTATATACATACATTGCAGAAATGTATATGCAATGTTTCTGAACATTTGTACAGCGGTGTACAAGTCTACCGATTGCGTAATACTCGTCGGCCGGCTGTGCCTCTAGCCCTCTACTACGCCTGTACCCAAGTCCAAGCAGCAACCGAAGCCGATCCAGCGTATCCCACCGATTGATGGATTGGGATTCCGATGGATTGACCCATCAGTCATCACTGGTGGAGAAAGGATGACGCTAGGATTTAGCTTTGATCCATCAATCGCCGGGATACGCATTGAAGCCTACCTGCAGTTCCCGGGACTGGGAGCTTTTTGATTTGCTGTGTTATCCAGAAGTTTTTGGACTTTACTATTCACCCTCTCAAAAAACACATTTTTTCAGAAAAGTTTTCCTCTAACCCCCTCCAACTTTCCTATTCATCCCTCACACAGAACACGCTTCGTTCTTTTCTCCCCACACCAACTAAACACACCGTTGTAAAGACCATCTGCCATGGATGTGGAATCTCCGCTGTGCTGTGTTCGGCTGGGGTGGGGTTAAAATACTTTTTTTTCTAGAATATGTGTTATAGGAGGGGATGAATATTTCTAGAATATGTGTTATAGGAGGGGATGAATAGTAAATGTGAAAAAAGAAATTTTTAAAAATACGTGTTTTGTGAGAAAATGAATAAAAAATAAAAAATACTTTTTGGAACTGAACATGGCCACCTCCAACCTCCAACTGGACCAGCGACGTCGTTGCCGAAGCAAAATTAGTAAATAAAACTCTTCTTTTTCTCTCCTTATAAATATTTTGCCATATCAGCAAAATTAGTAATATAGCATAGAAATTAATACTTATGAAACTCTCTATTAAACTTTGAGACGGGCCTAACAACTCGCTCAGGATGTGTGCGTGTGAGGAGCTTCATTGGGAAGTGTTTGCGCTATGTGAGATCTATGGCACTAGCTTCATTGATTGTGCATTATTCATCGATTAAAAAAATTATTTAGCCTACGACGTCTGCACCCTCATTGGCTCATCCAAAAAATTGCTACGGGATGAATCTAAATTTCAGATAAACAAGCAGTCGTGAGAAATCACTATGGCATCTCCGTTCTCCATGAGACTAGTTAAATATCTTAATTAGTCAAATTTTGGCTAATCAACACCAAAATAGCTCTTCAACAGACTAGTTATTTAACTTGTCAAGCACTCGACTCTCCAAATTGACCCTCCCGCTAGCTGAACTTGGGTAGTCAGTTTGGCTAGCCAATCTAGAATGTGGAACATGGAGAATATGTTGGAGAAGAGACAAATAGAGTGTCAAGCTGTGATCGAAAACTTTCTTAGTATATTTGGTTTTCTGGATTTGATTAAATGCACATGTATTGAAACTAGATAATTAACATCAATTGGTTATTTGATTGTCTTGGTCATAATTAGATTTTTTTCTTAGTTAATCACTTCCTCTAGACTCTTGGTCATAATTAGATTTTTTTTCCAAATGGCATTTATACAATTTACAACATGAAGCTGGTTCCTGTTTTATAGAGGACGGTGATAGACGATAGCTCACGGGCAAAGCGTTTTTAGCTCTGGTATCTTCATTCAATCATTCTCATCGTATTTTCAGAAGGAGCAAATAAAAGCTAACATTTACATAGAAGATTTCCGACAAGAAAAAACAGGGACGGGGAAGGCAATCAGGTTTGCCCCACCCAAACCCAGAAACTAATCAAATCTCGTTCGCTTAATACCTGGAGCCTGCCTGGGTCACATAGAGGAAGGGCCAATGGGCCGGTCTGTGGTTGTGTTAAAAAGAAAAAGGAAAAGAAAAAGGCGTCGTACCGACTGCTCCCGTAGACCGTAGTCGCTCTCAAAAAGAAAAGAAGAAGACTGCGCTCATATTGCTCATCGGCAGAGATCAGTAACCACGCAGCTCTTGATAAAAAAAACCATCGGCAGAGATCAGTAACCACGCAGCTCTTGATAAGAAAAACCATCACTTAGTTTTGGGTGCGTTTAGTACAAAATATTTTCTAAAAAAAACATTATTCATCCAACTTTTTCAAATTCACCTCATTTCCCCACTCACAGAATACTATTCATTTACCGTGTATTTTTTTGTCTGCAGTGTTTTTTCAGCAAATCGTCCCCAATCTAAACACGCAGTGAAACTTTGTCTTGGCAACCTGCACAATTCACACCTCACATCCACAGAAAAGCGTACGTCTATCCGAAACTTCAAACAAATGGCTAGTTACAAGGCTTAGAGCACACACGTGCCACGGCAGACACATAACTCATCTTTGACCTGAAACAAAGTATGCCAACGTATTTTCTAACGCCTACTAACAAACCCTAAATCGTACCAGGTCCTGTGCCTAACCTAGGAAAAGAACAGAGTTAGCCTATACATACATATATTGTACAAGCTTTAGCAAATATACATAGCAAACAGTACTCAGTGTGACTGCTTCAAACTCTTCAGCAAAATCTGACAATGACAATCAGGCTACCCGCAGTGTGGTAGGCAGTGGTGGCTGCACCCTTAGCTTCCTTGGATGCTATGATCTTGACGAACAAACTGGCCCTTGACTCGTGGACGCTGCTCTGCGAGTAATTTCCTACTCTGGTACCGAACCTGCAAAAGAGTATAAAGGTGTAGACCGTAAACCATGGGTCCTAGTAGCAGACACCAAGAATTGTATTGAAATCATAATGTGCAATTGGTCACGTACCTTCTTCTCAAAACACCTATCCTTCCTCTTTAGACGGAATTTGTTCAGTGCAGCCTCTCGCTGACTCAGGTGACGTGAGCCTTCAGTGTTCCGGGTTTCAGGAACACCATTAAATGTGTTGGATGATTCGGTAGGGGCAGTGATCCGGTTGGAATTGCTGTCGCAGCCGCTGCCACTGCCACTGAGATTATTTCTCGCGCTGTCAAGCACGGTGCTAGTTCCACTTTCACCAGTCATAGGAGAAACATGCCGTGCCTCATCTCTAGGGATTTCAACACGCAGCTGCTTCCCACTGGAATTAGGACGACTTATTATGACAGATTGCTCCTCCGTGTTTTCAACTGCCTTTGGGCCCATTTCATTTGGCTCAGTCTGTTGTGACTTCTGCTGCAGTGAAGTTTTTTGTGGGGTTGATTCTTGCCACATGGATGTTTTGCTATTCCAAATGGGAGGAGCTGACTGTGAGTAGAATAGGGATGCCACCGGTGTACCATTCCAGAATGGCTGCCCGTCAAATGTGAGACCTTGAACAGGGACGGGAAATGGTACAACTCGAATAGGAGCACGATTGGTTCCAGTTGTGTCATGAGTGGGGGCTGCTGAATCTCCATTTTTGTTCTCCATGTCTGCTTGTGTTTCTGAGGTGCTGCATAACTGACCATCGCCAGCATTTCCTAAAGCGGAAGCAGTCCTACAGTTATACCTGTCGACAATATATATTTTAACTCTTATGAAACTGTTAAAGCAAGCAAATCATGCAGCAAGTTACAGTAATACATGCACATGCAGTTCCATGTCAAAGTTTGTGCCGTGGCTACAATAGTTTGATCTTTTATGCTTCAGGATCATACATTCATACCATGGCAATTCAGTGTTAACACAAGTCTCTTAGCCATAATTGGAAAAGAAATTATAAAATGCTAAAACGATCTGAAAACATTCTGTTAGCCTACATAGTACCAAAAGGGTTAACATGAAAATAACAACCAGACTTGTGCTGACTTGTATCTAGATTGAGCTACTTTACAGCTGTCTTTAGAACAAGGAAAGTATCGCTAATATAACAAGCCAAAGAAAGGAGCACTTACAAGGAAAACGCGGACGAAGTTGAATGGTTCAGCATTCTTCTATCATTTTTCTCCTCGCTCTCTAATTTACCATAGTCAGTTCTTCTCAGAGAGAGTTCCAACTGGTGTGCCGGGATGGAGCCCTTCTCATCATTTCCTATAGATGTTGTCACAGTATCCACCACCATCTGCATGTTATGCTTCTGCTGATTGTCAATAATGTGGACTAGCTCAATATCTCTGGAAGCTTTATCAGAGTTATTCAAACATGTCTTTTTCTTTGGTGATAAATCATCTTCTCTTGTTGGAATCAAGTTATTAGCCGCTGCCACATCACAAGCAGGTGAATTAGTGAACTGTCTGCAGGTAAAAAGGTAAAAATTGCACATCACAAGTAAAAAAGGGGGGGTGGGGGTGGGGGTGGGGGGGTTACTTTGGGTCTTGGTCTGTCCATTTGACTCAGCGTTCTTGTGGCTTGGAATAGAGAAATGTCTTTCAGTCAGTTGCTTATACTCCAAATTGTTGTTAGTTTGTTTACTTTCAGCCTCCAGCTCTGACCTTGTGCAAGAACTCTGCGTGAGAGGTATCAAATTCAGTTCATGAAGAATACAGTGAAAAAAGATATATAAATTTGTTTAGTAACAGAAAAACTTCTCACTAACTACCAGGAATTTAAGGACTATGCACTGAGAAATCTCGGAAAAATATTCCAAAACTAATGTAGTGGCACATCAACAATCTAATACTTTAAAAGGGTTCAATCACAACTACGCGTGTGTACCAGATTCCCATCCTGCAGGCGGCCAAAAGATACTTACCTTATTATTTGGCAGATGCACTTCATTTTACCATGCCCAAAAGGACCGAACTGTGATACTTCGCCAATAAGAAACATTACTCTCATTCAACAAACAGTTCCATTACCCACCTGACTCGAAAATTCATAAATTAGTTGCCTAATATAACAGGATCCAAATGGTTAAATAACGTCTCTGACATGACCTAGTATCAGCTAACTGTGTGGGTAATGAAACTGCCTTTGTACCAAATATCAGGGGTGATGGAAATGTTATCGTTCGATCCTGACTGGGCAAAGTAAAATGGAGTGCAGATGCCATACGTAATTCACAATAGCATCTTACAAGTCAATAAAAAAAAAATCTAGGCTACCATTAGTAGGACCAAACAGGCATGTAGAAAACAATATGCTCACTGGTTTTAAAACTTACTTGAGCATCGCTTTCTTGTTCGCTGCATTCTCTATTCTTACTGGGCCCATCTTTGTTCAAATTATCAGCTTTTGTCACAGCAATCTGCTGTTCAATTCTTTCTGTAAGATCCTCTTCTTGCTGTATATGCTGCACATCAGATCCACCGTTTGCCTGCAAATAAGGTAAGAGAAATTTAGCGATACTGAAATCTCATAACAAATATAAGTATAAATGGATAAAGCAAGAAATGAAATGCATCCATGCTTAAAAAAATACAAATATGTCATCTTACCAGTTGTTTTCTCCAAACGTGCTGCCATAAGTTCCTTAACTCATTCTTTCTTAACGGCTTAACAAGGAAATCTGCTGCACCCTTTAGCATGCATTTGAAAACCATGCTTACTGAGTCGTGTGAAGACATCACTGGATTACAAACAAAAACAGCATTAGGTTTAGCCGAGGAGTTTAAAAGGATAGAGAGGACATGAGATGAGTTGGACAGATTTAGCCATTTAGGACATACTTATAACGGGGATGTTCTTGGCTGCATCATGCTCCATGATTGTGGATAACAAGAGGAACCCAGACATCAAAGGCAGTTCAACTTCAGTTAAAACAAGGTCTATGTGGAAGGATTTTTCCTTCAGTATGTTCCATGCCTTCACACCGTCAGAGGCCGCAGCAACTACACAAATAAACATGATGCATAAGTATGATGCAAAATACAATTTATAAATTATATAAGAAAAAGGTGTAGACGAACAAACTCAATAGCCCAAGCATTAAGAAATATTACATAAAAAAAGGTAGTTTGATTAATATAAAAAGATCATCCGCTCTAACCACAATTCTAAGCATGCTAATCAGTAGTGGCAGTACATGATTTCACATTTCTACCTTTTAAAGTACAATTTTAACAGCAACCAGGAGGTTTCCTCAATTATTAAGGTAGTGCTAATCGTTGTTTTTATTTAGTCTAGATTATAGGCTCATGTGAGTTTTGAGCGGTGTCTTAACGAGCAGACGGCGTCAGAACTATGCCAAATCTCATCAGTACGGTGCAATAGAGCAATGTTCTTTTGAACATTCATCCACTTCTGCCCAGCATGATCAGGCCAGCAGCTAACACTCAGGCAGGGAAGAAACTATCCAGGATATTTCAAAATCACTGTCAACTAGAAACCATAATTACTGTCTGACAAAAATTTGCCTCGCGGAAAGCAGGCGTCATCAAACCAGGCACCGCAACAAGCTCCCCACCCACATGACTTGCTTTTGATACGGTAAAAAGCAGAAGCGACCTCCCAATTTTACCGCCCAGAAACATGGGCACTTCCCAAAAATGGCAGCTTCTTTTCCACCCCAGGCCAAATAACACGTCAATTCGGTCCCAACTCCCAACAAACCAACACCAGCAAATCCATTCCACATAAGACTCTGCTCATCGTCGTCATACTCGGCTGATTACTTGTTAGCTGCCGTTATCCCCCTAATTAACCCAACGCACAGCCTACAGAAATTACCGGCTGCACAGGCAATTAATTAAACAGCTCGATTCGCGCTTCGAGACGGTGCGCACCTCGGTAGCCGCACTTGCGGAGCAGCGCGGAGATGACGTGGCGCGTGGAATCGTCGCCCTCGGCGAGCAGCACCCGCACCGGCATCCTGGGCAGCATCCGCGTCTCCTTGCTCGGCCCCTCCGCCGCCGCGGCCGCAGCCTCCTCCTCCCCCTCCCCGTCCTCCAAATCCACCACCTTCACCGCCTCGTCCATTCCTCCCCCCATTTCCAACTCCTCACTCCTCGTCGGAGGTGGAGCCGACAACCACTTCTCGCCCTCTATCGCTCTCCTCCCCTCTCGCGCTCGCCACTTGGAACTCGGAAGTTGGAAGAAACCGGGAATCGCTGGGCTGCGAAATCAAATGCCAGTGTGCGAGAGAACGACAAAGCCGAAGCGCCACGGGCTATATACATACACCGCGTCACCACCACAGACAAGTGGGCCACAGAGGAACGGGCCCGGCGCGCCAGTGGGTGTGGCCGGTGGAGGCGGTGGCAAGTGGGCACGTGAGCTCCCGCGGGCCCGTGAAATATCTGCGGCCACTCGACCGGTGGGCGTGATCGCCACGTCAGGCGATCGATCGGTAGCCCGCTCAGATGGACCCATGGGCCCACAGCCCCCCGGGTCCTCACGATGACGTGGCGGGAGCCTGGTCAGTGGTTGGGATATTTGCACCGGCGTGGGGCCGATATTTTCCAGCGTTACGAAGGGACACGTGGTAGGCCCGGAGCTAAAGGCGCAGATCTACGGCTGGCGCAGAGACACGTGGTGGGACGAGAGGCCCGGAATGGGGATCGTGTGGTCGAGGACGGTGTGGCCCCCTCGCTTCGATGGATCGTGCGGTTGTGGTGGTGGCCTGGTGGGAGGAGGAGAGCGCGCCCCTGGGGTTTTTTGGTGGGAGATGTTTATTCCGCGGTGTCAGGTACATTGGTGGTTGGGGTTTCGCCTCGCCGGCGATAATATCTTGAGCCTGTGCGTGGAGGAACTAGTGGTTGGTGTTGATTTGCCCGCTCAACACGCCGCAATAAAATGGTTTTATTAGATGCGGACACTATCTGTTTGGCTTGTTTGAGTGACTGGGGCGATATTTCCTTTTTCATGGACTCTGTGTTGTTTGCGTGCGTCGTATGTAACGCCGGATATAGTTGAACTTCCACTCAAGGCCTCCGGTTTTTTTTTTCTTCTCCCGCAACCTTTTGGTCATCCTAAAATTTGCCGACCAAATTTCTTAATGCAGGAGTGTACTGTTTAAATATATAGATAGTGTGCACCTCATCTTGATAAAAGGCCCTAGTTTTAATTTTCAGGATACACATGGTGCCGGCATGGTGATTGGCGTTAGAGATGCAAGATAGCATCCGCCCAAGAAGAAAAAAAAGATTCGTGGAACTAAATGGAAAGAGCCAAAGAGGTAATCGCAAATTTGTCACAGCTTTGGAAATTGTTATCGTAAGATTGTTATTTGAAAAAAGGAAGCGACAATTTTGCAAATACCTCCTAAAGGAAAGGAAAAACATAGTGTTAATTTACAACCAGATGTTCCTAACCTAAGAAAGTAATGATCTACTACGTAAACATTATGAAACTATAGTGTTAATTTAGAATCAGATGTCCCTAACCTATGAAATAAATAAAAAATCAGTGTAATTTTTTTAATGAAATGATTTTCTTCTTGACGACACAAAAATTGAGCTTAAAATGCAATTCCTATACAATGAAAAAAAAAGGATATGCCTCATTAACGTTTAGGCTGTTCCCTATTTCCTTTACAGGAGGAATTTGTTTCGCTACAACAGTTTTGATGACTAAATATTTTGTTAGTATTTTGTTCACGTGATACAAAATCGTAATCATAAACAAATACTAGTAATGAATATGATAGTATTAATGACATGTTATTTATATATCTTTTGCAAGTCAAATGATCTAATGAAATGTTGTTATGGAGCAGTAGACTAATAGATTGAAATGATTTAAGAAATAAATCAATCTGAGACTTAATTCAGGTGTTAAGCAGGTAGCATAAATTCTTCGTTGTCTTTAACTTAAAATGGAGACAGCTAGCAAGCAAACTACGAAAAGGTAGTTGCTGAAAAAAAAGAGAGGAGGAGATTTACTACCCATCGCATCACCAAAGAATAAAAGGGGAAAAAGAAACGCCAGGGTCTCATGCCCTCATGGGACAAACACGGAGGCAAATGGTTCCAGAACGCTACCATCCACAAACAAGATTGCCTATCCCGCGCCACGAGCTCCATGCGAAGTCATGGCACTAGCTGTATTGCTGTAATCCACTCGCTCTTAATCACTTGATGAACCAAAACGCGCACTGCAGCTAGATATTTTCCTCCCTTACCCTGATCTGATCTGAGTGATCACTCCAAAAGAGCGAAGATATTTTGCCTCCAGCGCGCACTGTCGCGTGCCGACGAATTGGCCGGAGGGGGCGGATATTCCACGGCCAGTCCGTGGGCGGTGGAGACGCAATTATTCTGGCCCTGGGTCCCGATACGAGAGCAGCTCGCCATCGGCTCGGGCTGGTCGCTGGTGGCGCTCTGTGTTCTGGGTGTCCAAGGTAATCCCGGGACCCTCCGACGTGGCGCGCTATTATCTTCTCTGTGAGCCCGGGTGGAGTTGGGATGTGTCAATTGTCATGGGTAGGAATCCTGTTCTCTCCATGAGAGTTGAGACCGTGACCTACCTGATTTGAGATCTTGGTCGTCGGAAAGGAGTGGGTCGAGGGGCGCCTGGTGGTGCCTTCACGTGGTTCGGCATGGAATTTGTTTCCCTTGAATTGACCATGACCCGTTTTTGCCTACTGTTGCCGTTGGGGGTGACTCCAGTTGCACTGCAGTTCAGAATATCAGATGGCTAACGTCGTGTCCGGGCAAACAGAAAGAACTTTTCCGGATAATTTGTTTTGTTTTACATGCGCAGCTACTAGCAAGTCTCACACGGTCACACCCCGCATTTTGCAAGACCGTGGAGGCTCTCAGCTCGGTGGAGAATGCAGGACAGACGCCAGAGGTTCAAAGTCTCGGCTCCCGCCAGTGCCGATGGCGCCAAGCGTGTCTCCGTTCAAGCTCCGACTCGACCATTCCGGCCTGCGGATCGCGTCTCTCCCCTCCCCGGAGCCCCTGGGCCTTGTTGGCGTCTGCGTGGAATTCTGGAATCCCGTGGATGGGGCAGGCGCTGGACCACTCGCCAAGCATCCGCGCGACGCCGCGCCCGTGGCGCGGTGCGCCAACGACCACGAGCGCACGATCGCAGCCGGCGACAAATGGTGGACGCGCGCCCGCCCGGCCGCGTGGTGCGTGCCGAGATATGCAACTGCCAAATATCTCGCGGTAGCCACCTCGTGGATGAGGAGCCATGGTGCTCCGTGCTCCACGGTGGCACTACACCACCACCACCACCACCGGGGCGTGGGCGAGGCCGGCCAGGCGGGCGGGGGGCGACGGCGACGCTGCCTTTCTTGATCCGTTGCCGCCACTTGGCTCACGCTCACCCAGCTCAGCTGGGTCCCTTCAGCGTGTACGTGGGCTCGCGCGCGCGGGGATATTTTGCCCGAACGGGGAAGATATTTCCCCGATGAGCACTTTAGGCGGCAGGGCCATACGCTTCGGGACGACGGGCTCCGCTCGACTGGTGGCCGGGCTCCCGCCGGACGTCGCCGTCGTGCGTACAGTGGACTAGAGAGGACTAGAAGCCGAGGCCCATTTCTATATACCTTTTTCCAGCGCGGTGGCGCCTTGCCGTGCGATCTCAAATATCAAGAGACGACTAGAGAGAAAGAGAGCCCGCGGTGATCCGAACGCAGATGATGACCAGAGGAAAAAGAGAGCGAAACGGGAGGCGGAGCTGCGCCGTGCAGGCGGCTCGCGATCCACGAGTCCTAATTAACAGGCGCTTATGGTGGGGCTAGTGCTCGTGATCAACCACAAATCTCAGTACTTGACCATATCTCCGTAGATACGCATACGCAACGGGACGAGGAGCGGAAATATCTTGGAGGTTCTCCTCTGTTTGGCGCCCGTTGACAAGTGGTAGTAGCCGTGGATGCTAGATTATCGCGAGGAAATATCTAGGAAAGCAGCTCTACTGGCATCTGGACTCTTGAGTTTAACGTGCCTAACCGGCATGATTGCAGCATCACGCTCGGTGGCCCTCGGCTCGTGCAGCGTCGCCGCATGGTTGCCTGCGTGGCTGGACAGCGGCCACCCTCGCTTCTTTTGCCTGAAGAGTGTAGATGCGATCCGACATACGTAGAGATCGACCCGACGACCCGCTTTCAGAACTTGATCCAAGAATTCAGAACTGATAACGGTTAAATCTTGTCGACCTTTGATTTTTTATTTATTTATTTTTAGAGCCCGTTTAGTAGAACTTCTTCATCGATTATTTCTCCAACCGGTTTTTAGTAAAGTCCTAGTATCAAAGAGTAAAAATAAGCCCCTTCTTCATTCTGTTCTCTTTTGAGTTGTCTTGTTCGGTGGACCTTTTTTCCGTTTTGTTTTCTCTCTAGTCGTTCCTTTGGCTGACTTGAACTTTATCATTAAAATGATTAGATTTTACGTCGTGGAAAAAAGTGTGCTTCGCGCGCTCTCCTTCCCTTCTTATGTATTAAAGCTCCACTGGTGAAGCTGCTTCATGGGAGAAGCTACGTCTGAAGCCATTTTAGGAGAAGCCGGAGACCTACAAACATTACCAAAATATATAGTCTGGCACAATGTTCTTCCAAAAATACGGTTTTGACATCGAAGGCATGACTGTAGAAGTTGAGAGGCTTTCGTCGATTAAAAAAACAAGAATAGTTTTTTTAGATAAAAAAAATAAGAAGAGTTGTTGAGCAATGTAAAATGATGAGAGAATAAAGCGGAGAAGATGGTTTTTTTAGGGTAACTGGTAGCTTTACTATTCATACAACCGATCGTTGCACAGGGAAGTCCCGATAAACTCAGAAGCTTCATGAAACGAACCCAACTCAGAAATTCGATCGTCTAACCTAGATATAGAATGTTCTACCTCATTACAACTTCTACTTACGTGTATGACGGAGAAAGAAATAGACCCTTTGGTTGCCTGCTTGATGTCGTGAATTATCACAGCAACCTGAGATCGATCTATGGCCACTGGTTGGAGTTTCTTTACAATCAACAGACAATAAAAAACAACCAACACATTATTGTAGGGTGTTAGATTAGCATGTGTCTGTGTGTAGATCTAGACTATGAAATGGTTGATCTATGTATGTGTGCATGTGTATGTGTCACTGTGTATGTGTATGTGTTCGTGTGAACCCTAGATCTAGGAACAGAGTAGGAGAAAGGGTTTAGATCTATACCGTTGCGTGTAGAGGTGTTGGATGGCTCTGTTGATGCCATGGCGGGTTCGTCGGTGAAGTTCTGCGCACGGGCAGCGACGGTCGGAGTAGATGTTGATGTCGTTGCTCTGCGCAGTAGGTCCCGACGTCCTTCAGGGCGCCACCGGCTTTGGCCGGGAACGGCGATGAAGGGAGTGGTGGAGCTTCCCGCCGTCGTAGCGCTAACCCTCTAGATCGGTCTAGGGTTTGAGTGTAGGTGGGGTGAATACTCAGTGCAACTTCGTGTTCCGAGCCGTGGCCCCCACCCCTCTCTATATAGCGCTGGCAACAGGGGCCCACCAACCATTAGGGTTGGGCGCCCCCGATCAGGGCGCAGATCAAGGCCCAAAGGCCTTTGGGCCTTTTAGGGCTTAGGAGATCAACCTAACAATCTCCCCCTTATCTCACTCTTTATCTTATTTTTATTTTCCAGTATATCTTTCATCTCATCTTAGATTTATGTACAGAGCTTATCTCATCGTCACGATTCTTTATCGATAGAATCAATAGCCACCGTACATGCCTCTAGTCAGAAACGAATTCTCATATCTTATCGGGCCTTCTAATCCAGGAATCATAGGCTTTCCCTTAAACCCATACCGGCTAAATGTTCCTTGAACACATTGGGTGGTAGGCCTTTCGTTAGCGGATCCGCAAGCATATTCTTTGATCTCATATGATCGAGACTGATGGTGTGATCCTGGATTCTATCTTTTATCAAATAAAATCTTACTTGTATCGGCTTGGTAGCCGTACTTCTTTTGTTGTTGTGGGCATAGAATACTGCAGGCTGGTTATCGCAGTACATCTTTAATGGTCTTTCTATGCTATCCACAATTCGTAAATCGGGTACGAATTTCTTTAGCCATTCTACCTGCGTCGAGGCCTCATAACATGCTATGAACTCAGCATACATCGTTGATGATGCTGTAACTGGTTGCTTTGAGCTTCTCCACGAAATAGCTCCTTCAGCAAGCATGAAGATGTAACCTGTCGTGGATTTTCTGTCATCTTCATCTCCAGCATAATCTGCATCTGCATACCCTTTAATCTCTAGGGAATCAGATCTTCTGTATGTCAGCATGAGACCTTTCGTGCCTTGCACATAACGGAAAGCTTTCTTTACCAGTTTCCAATGCTCTATTCCTGGTTCTTCTTGATATCTGCTTAGCACGTTTGTGACAAAGGCTAAGTCAGGGCGAGTACACGTTTGTGCATAAGACAAGCTCCCAAGAGCCGAAGAATACGGTACCGCTTTCATCTGTTGTCTTTCATATTCATTCTGGGGACATTGGAATTTCCCAAATCTATCACCCTTGACTATCGGAGCAGGAGTAGGATTACTTTTCTGCATATTATATCTCTCTAAAATCTTTTCTAGGTATGTCTTCTATGACAATCCTAGAACCCCATTTGTTCTGTCTCGATGAATCTCAATTCCTAAAACAAAGGAAGCCTCACCGAGATCTTTCATATCAAAGTTAGAGGACAAGAATTTCTTTGTTTCTAGTAAAAGACTAATATCACTACTTGCCAGTAGGATATCGTCCACATACAGTACAAGGAAAATATATTTCCCTTTCTTAAACTTTGCGAATACGCAATTGTCCTCAATATTCTCTTTAAACCCAAATTTCTTTATCGTTTCGTTAAACTTCAAATACCATTGTCTTGAGGATTGCCTCAATCCATAAATGGATTTCTTAAGATGACATCCCATGTGTTCTTTTCCTTTCACAGCAAAACCCTTAGGTTGCACCATGTAAATATTTTCTTCTAGATCCCCATTTAGGAATGCCGTCTTTACATCCATTTGATGTAGTTCTAGATTATAATGAGCTACTAGAGCCATCATAATTCTAAAAGAATCTTTACAAGAGACTGGAGAAAATGTCTCATTGTAATCTATACCTTCCTTTTGTGTATATCCTTTAGCCACGAGTCTAGCTTTATATCTTTCTATATTCCCTTTGGAGTCACGTTTAGTCTTGTAGACCCATTTACAGCCTACTGTTTTGGCTCCTTCAGGAATTTCTACTAAGTCCCAAACTCCATTGGAACTCATCGATTGCATTTCATCTTCCATGGCCTTAAGCCACTTGGATGAATGCTCACTTCTCATGGCAGCTTCGAATGTGGTGGGATCATCCTCCATCCAAAACTCTTCTATTTCATACACTTCATAGTCATCTGGGATTGCTGTCCTTCTGATTCTTTGAGACCTTCTAAGGGCCTCATTATTTGGTACGTTTTCTATTGGAGGCTGATGCTGCTCCCCTTGATCTACGGCGATATTATCTATAGGATCCTGAAGGACAGGTTCCATGTTATCATTCTGTATTGCCACAGGAGGGAACAACTCAGGGACTGACACTGAGGATGCAGCCACAGTCGGTAGTGAGAAAAATGGCTCCTGGATCATTGGAGTGGGCGCACATACCCGCTTCTCCTCAAGATTAATCTTTCGAACTACCGTACTCCCCCGAATCATTTCTTCTTCTAGGAAGGCAGCATGTCTTGTTTCCACAAATTTTGTGAATCTGTCTGGACAGTAGAAACGATATCCTTTTGACTTTTCTGTGTAGCCAATAAAATGGCAACTCACTGTCTTAGGATCTAGTTTTCCAATGTTTGGGTTAAATATCTTTGCTTCAGCAGGACTCCCCCACACCTTTAGGTGATTCAATGAGGGTTTTCTGCCTGTCCACAGTTCATACGGTGTTTTAGGCACCGCTTTACTGGGAACTCTGTTGAGAATGTAGATGGCGGTTTTTAAGGCCTCCATCCATAGACTCTCTGGCAGTGTGGAATAGCCTATCATGCTTCGTACCATGTCCATCAAGGTACGATTTCTTCTTTCAGCTACTCCATTCTGTTGTGGGTCGCCCGGCATTGAATACTGGGCAACAATTCCTTGTTCCTGTAGGAACCTTGCAAAAGGTCCTGGAACTTGTCCGTATGGGGTATGCCGACCATAGTATTCCCCTCCACGGTCGGATCGTACTATCTTGATCTTTAAATTATGTTGATTTTCTACTTCAGCCTTGAATATTTTAAATTCATGCAACGCTTCTGATTTTTCTTTAACCGGATAAATATATCCATAACGGGAATAATCGTCTGTAAAAGTTATGAATGAGTCATAACCATCTATGCTCGTAACTGGGAACGGACCGCAGATATCTGTGTGAATTATTTCTAATATACCTGCGCTGTGTTCCGCATGTTTTCTGGTTATCTTTATATATTTCGCTTTTATGCATTCGATGCATTTATCTAAGTCTGAGAACTCAAGGGAGGAAGTATTTCATTCTTAACCAACCTTTCTATTCTCCCCCTCGAAATGTGGCCTAAGCGCCAGTGCCACAATTTCGATGACATACTCTGAGTTCTCTTTCTTTTTCTGTTGGTGGGTATTGATTCTTTTGCATTCACATCACAAATAGCATTCACATACTCACGAAGTGATAGTAAATATAAATCATTCTTTCTGTAAGCAATAGAAACAATCGAATCGTTGTAGTCTATTACACACTTGCCGTTTCCAAAACGGCATTCAAATCCATCAATATCAAGTTTTGAAACACTAATCAAATTCCTTTTAACAGAAGGAACATAGAAAACATCTCTGAGAAGCAACTCAAATCTTGTGTCAAGCACCAAGAGAAGGTCTCCCACCGCCTCCACTTCGGCTTCCACTCCATTCGCAACTTTAATCTTTCTTTCTCTTCTTTGAGTTGTTCGCGTTTGGATGAATCCCTGTAAATAATTTGCAACATGAATTGTTGCTCCAGAGTCAATCCACCAAGTAGATTTCGCATAATCTATATACAGAGATTCATTTACATATGAAATAATATTCTCACCATTCTTCTCACACAGCATCTTGTAGTAGTCTGGACAATCTTTCTTGTAGTGTCCCTTCTTCTTGCAGTAGAGACACTGATCTTTGTCCACAGTGCATTGCCCAAGCTTGGGCTGATGCTGCTGGAACTGCTGGGGATTCTGTGGAGCCTTAGACTTGGAGGATTCACCCTTGATGAAGTGGCCCTTTTTCTTTTGGTTGTGCACATAGTTCACAGAGCCACCATGTGCAATCTTAAGCCTTTCCTCCTCTTGGGCAAGCATCACTGTTGTCTTCTCTAGGTCCCATTGCTCATGACTCAGGTTATAACCAACTACAAAGTTCTCAAACTCTGCAGGAAGTGATTTGAAGATCAAATAAACAATGTGACCCTCATTGAACTCTAAGTTCATCGGTTTGAGTTTGTTGTTGATATTTATCAAATTGTGGATGAACTCTCTAAGTCCACCTCCTCTGTATTTTACACCAACCAGCTTCTCAAGCAACTGATGAGCATAAATCTTGGAAGAACCAGTATACTGATTCTTAATCTTTTCTAGATATTCAACAACATTCTTACAGTCTGTGATTGCCCCCAGAATGGTAGGCTCTACGGTGTTCTCCACCACTGCTACACATTTCTTGTTAGCAGGTTTCCATTTAATCATTACAAGGTCATAACTCTCTTTGGATGCTTTATAAACATCCTGTGCTTGTTGCCAAGCAGTATCTGTCATGTCATCCCCTCTGACTGGCGCCTGAGGCTCTACAGGCACTGGGTGTGTGAGAATCCAGTCCAATTCTTGCATGGTGAAGAATAGGTTCAGCTTCTTGTGCCATTCATTATAATTATCTCCCCTTAGAGTTGGGATATCTCTGATGGCAACTCCGGCTGAAATCAATTAGGAACAAGTGAGAACAATTTATGAGAATAAATCTGAATATGACTATATGTTTTATCATCAACTTTGGTCAGAAAATAGAACATATAGTGACCTTTCACATTAAAACTTAATCACCTTTGGGCAGAAAAAAGTAAT
Source organism: Digitaria exilis (assembly GCA_015342445.1). Lineage (NCBI taxonomy): Eukaryota > Viridiplantae > Streptophyta > Magnoliopsida > Poales > Poaceae > Digitaria > Digitaria exilis. The sequence continues at coordinate 2,289,219 of JACEFO010000718.1, read as the reverse complement.
AATGCATGGAATAAACATATCTATGAAATCATAATACTATTATTTCAACTTTGGTCAGAAAACAATAATATCACAATTATTCTGAAATTTTAATCTATGACTTGAAAATTAAATCATCCCTTTGGTTCAAATTCAAATCACAAGTCAAAATAATCATTATCTATGCAGCGGAAATTATAATATTATTCTATTCAGAAGCAAAATTCTATAATCTGTTCTCTAAACATTTATCCCTTTGGTTCAAAATGAATAGAGATTCAAATTCTGTGCAAATTCAAATTCAAATTCAAATTAAATAGCTTCTGAAAAGAATAAAACAAATAGAAAAAAAATTCTATTCAGGCCGCCCATACGGCCCAAATCGCGCGCGCGCAGCCCATCTGCACGCGGCCCATCTTCGCGCGCTCGCGGCCCAGCTTCCTGCTCGGCCCACCAGCGCGCTCGTCGTATCGCGTCGCGGCTCGGCTCGCTTCGCTCGGCTCGCTCGCTTCGCTCGGCTCGTGGGCCGCAACCTGGGCCTGGGCCGCCAATTCGGCCCAGCGCGGCGCGGCGATCGACCCCGCCTCGATCTCGGCCGTCCGCGCGATCCAACGGCTCGGCGTCGATTTCCCGGGGTATAAAAGGGGCCGCGACGCGCGGAACCCTAACCCTAGCTCATTTCACTTCTCCTCCCCCTCGGTCGCAGCCGAGATCTCCCCTCCGCGAGCGCCGCCGCGTCGGCGTGCCTCGACTTCCGCCGCCGCGCCATGGATCTCACCATGGCCGGGGCCTCTCTTCTTCTCTTCTTTCCCCACTTCCTCTGCTCCCGTTCCTGACGGTCGTCAAAAGCATGGCGCCGCCGCGGGACCCTTCGCCGGCGTGCGCGCTCATCTAACGGTGAACGCGCCGCCGTCGAGCGGTTCGGTGGTGGTGTCTTTGCGCGCTAGCGCACCGGCGTCCCGGTGGCGAGGCGCATCTTCTTGCGCGCTCAGAAGCCGGCGTCCCGGCGTGAAGCGCTTCGGTAAGTCTTGTTTTTGTGTGGATCTGTGTGTGAGGGTGCTGGATCTTTGATGTGGGGATGTAGATCTGTTGATTTGGGATATGGGTCTGTGATTTTCGGTTGGATTTGGATTCTAGGGTATTGGATCTAGGGTTTCTGATTCGGATCTAGGCTAGGGTTTCGGGATTTGATCTGTGTTTCTCGATTTCTTTCGAAATCTTGTATCTTTTCTCTAGATCTACACTGGATCTATGCTTATAGTAGGCGTCTGATACCAATTGTTAGATTAGCATGTGTCTGTGTGTAGATCTAGACTATGAAATGGTTGATCTATGTATGTGTGCATGTGTATGTGTCACTGTGTATGTGTATGTGTTCGTGTGAACCCTAGATCTAGGAACAGAGTAGGAGAAAGGGCTTAGATCTATACCGTCGCGTGTAGAGGTGTTGGATGGCTCTGTTGATGCCATGGCGGGTTCATCGGTGAAGTTCTGCGCACGGGCAGCGACGGTCGGAGTAGATGTTGATGTCGTTGCTCTGCGCAGTAGGTCCCGACGTCCTTCAGGCGCCACCGGCTTTGGCCGGGAACGGCGATGAAGGGAGTGGTGGAGCTTCCCGCCGTCGTAGCGCTAACCCTCTAGATCGGTCTAGGGTTTGAGTGTAGGTGGGGTGAATACTCAGTGCAACTTCGTGTTCCGAGCCGTGGCCCCCACCCCTCTCTATATAGCGCTGGCGACAGGGGCCCACCAACCATTAGGGTTGGGCGCCCCCGATCAGGGCGCAGATCAAGGCCCAAAGGCCTTTGGGCCTTTTAGGGCTTAGGAGATCAACCTAACATAGAGAAGCGCTAACACGAAGTGCACTGCATGCCTAATCGCAATTGCCTTAACCATTTCTGGTTTAGTGATCCCATCAACACCTTGCCTGCATGCAGCCAAGGAATTGCCATTGTGGCCTCTGATCACTAAATCAATACCCATTCGATTTGAGCCTGTAAACACTGCTGCATCAACATTTACAGTAACCCATCCTTCTAGCGGTGGAGCCTATTTTTTGGCGTAACAGGGTCACACCCTTTGGAGAAAATCGGGCTGTTCATTGGGCTGTTGCTGGTAGCCGTTGCGGCTGTGCGGCTACCAGCTAGCTTTTGCCCTACTGCTACTGCTTTAGCAGCTGCTGAAGGCTGCGGGCTGCTGCAACCAGCGCAGCCAGCCGAACACCCCGAATGGGTTTATAATTATGCAATGAGACCATATCCTCGTATTTTCTCCACAATACAATGAGGCTGTAGCCGTCCCTTCCCATTCCTAGCATCATTCCTGGCCTCCAAGATATGCCACAAAGTGATTGTCATAGTCGTTGCTTCCTCCTTTGTAGATGCATCCAGGTAATCAAACAACCATTGTCTAGTTGAGCATAAATTGTTTAGTCAGTCTTCTCAAGCCACATCTTCCCTTCAGCTCCTTGATACATATTGACACGTTAAAAAGGCATGGAGTGCATTTTCCTCTATACCACAATAACAAGTGTCGAGAGCCGGAATATTTCTACTCTTCAATTTTTGACCAGTCGGGAGACCATTGTGTGCAAATCTCCATAAAACAATTTTCATTTTTTGTGGTGCCTTAACTTCCCAAAGTTGCTTCCATTCTTTTGTTGTGCAAGACTGGTTTGATGTGTTTCCTTTGCCATTGGAACTACTCCTAAGTCCTAGTTGACAAGAAAAAAAGCGGCCTTTCTTGCTAGAAATGGAGAGGACGAAAATTTGATGGTAAACGGCCGCAGCCCCACAAAGCCCGGTATCGCAACCAGTAGCAGAGAGGCCCATACATATCGGGTCCATATTCAGCTCGGCCCATACTTCCAGCTCTCTCATTCAGTCTTCTTCGTCGCCGCCCCCTTGTAGCCACGCCGATGCTCCCATCGCCGCCGGCGATCTCGCCGGCGCGGCTGCACAAGCTGGCGACCTCGCAGCCAGACCCTCTCCTCGCGCTGGAGCTCGTCACGGTCACCTCCCCGACTACCACGCCGCACCCTGCCACGCTCCACTCTCTCCTTCTCCGCCTCGCCCGCCGCCGCGACCACCTACCCCACGCGCTAGCGCTCCTCCGCCGCCTCCCGTCTCCACCGTCCCCGCGTCTCCTGCTCCCGTTGCTTCTCGCAGTGCTCCGCCTCCGCCGGCCGCCCCAACTCTTCCTCTCCACCTTCAACTCCCTCTTCGTCTCCGGGCCCAGCCCCCTGCCGCTCCACCCGCAGGTCCTCCTCCGCATCCTCGGCGTCCTCTCCTCCACCGCCTCCCACTTCCCGTACGTGCTCCACGTCCTCCGCCTCGTCTCGTCGCAGCTACCCCTCCCCGCGCCGCTCGTCCTCGCCTCCCATAACCTGCTAATCGACGCCGCCGCTCGCTCCGGTCATGTCGCCGTTTCACTCTCCCTCTTTCACCGTCTCCGCTCACTCCATGTATCCCCTGATGCCGACACCTACCGCATCCTTACCCAGTCGCTCTGCCGCAAGGCCCAGGTCCACACTGCTGCTAAACTGCTCGACGAAATGTTGCACAGGGGCATCCCTGCCGATGCTCTGGCGTACACCACCGTTCTGAACGCCCTGTGCCGCAAGAAGCAGCTCCGAGAGGCATACCGCCTGCTGTGTCTCATGAGAGGCCGTGGAGTTACACCTGACATTGTGCATTATAACACGGTCATTGTCGGAATGTGCCGTGAGGGGCGGCCACTGGATGCCTGCAAGGTTGTTGGTGATATGGTGGAGAGTGGATGCACACCTAATGCAGTGACATATGCGACATTGGTGAATGGGCTGTGCACAAGTGGATTATATGAAAAGGCAGAGGCTTACCTGGTAGATATGGTGGGTAAAGGGCTTGTGCCACATTTCTCTGTGTTTCATTCAGTTATCAAGGGTTGCTGTGCGGTTGGAAAAGTTGAGGAGGCAGCACAAATCATGAGTTGGATGCTTGATCTTGGAGTGGTTCCGCATATTGAGAGCTGGAGTTCAGTGATCAGGTGTGTTTGTCATGACGAGGATTGTATTGAGACATTATTATTACAAATGGTGACAGGAAATCGACGTGGTTCAAGTACAAACTCTGGCAGTACCTTGAAATGATGTCATACGACAGATGCAAAAGAAACAAACGAGTTTCAATTTCTGGTGAATGCAACAGCGGGGGCCTCCCTCGCTGTTTTCGGTTAAAAAAATTCTGGTGAATGTGAAGTAACAGTTCTGCAACAAAAAAAAAGACTGGAGGGCATGATCATTTTTATTGCTTTAATGTCCCTAGCGGAGGGCATGATTGTTAACTTCAAATAAGGTATGCTATCTCCTGATGAACCATAATAGCACGGACAAAGCCTAAATAGTAATTACTCCCCATGTCCCAAAATACTATTCATTTTAGTTTTTCTAGAGTCTAGACATAAGTATATACCTAGGTGCATATCAAAAGCTATATATGTAGAAAAGCCAAAACGGATAGTATTTAGGTCGGAGGGAAAATATGTAGTGTCCTTGGGTTCTAGCACATTCCTATAATCCTATATACTTTCCTTAAATACAATTGCTCGACCTTGTTTTGTTTGTCTTTTTTATTAGCTCGGTAGTCGAGATGTTTGGTTGGATATGTTCATACAGTAATTTGTTGAGAACATTTTCGAAAAAATCCTTTCATTTGCTCTTTCTTTCCTTGTACTGCGGTGTTTGTGCTCTTTTGCATAGATACAGTAGCATCCATACATTGCTCTAAACTTCGAAGACATATTTACCCAATCTTTGTATACCCAGACAATACTTTTCGTGTATCTGAGTTCAAAACATCTTTCTGGCAAGTTGGTGACATACTTTTCGTATACCCAGATAATATTGTAGCAATGCTTCAAGTTGGTGATCTAAACAAGGCCTCAGATATGGATCCTCATTTACTTCTGGCAAGTTTTGATTCTGGCATTAGGAACTGAAGAAGGATCAACCATCCAGGGAGATAATACAGCGACATTAGCATAGCATTGATGCACCAAGACCATAATTCCGTACGAGATCTAGGGGCAGGACTCCTGCTGCTGCTGATTTGCTGAAGTGAAGTCTCGTCTTATTATTATGTGTTAGAAACATGTACGCTTTTCTGAGAAACAAAACCTGCATTTATCAGCAAGAAAAAAATATATTCAACAACATTCATTTCTTCGAGGATGGGTGCACATGACAGGAATAATATTTATTTGCCTTGTGAATTGCCATGATTCTTCAGTCGTGGTATCTCCAAAGTTGCATTGAGTTCAAGTTCAGGGAAGAGATGCTGCCAAGCAGTGGTTCCTGCTTCCATAATTTAACCTTATGAAAGCCGGCGGCCAGGGAGGCTGGCCACGTCGCCGGCTTTTTCTGGCTGTCCGACCGGACGGTCCAGATCGTGCTATTTTTCGTCAATTTATAATAAAACCCTAAACTTTATAGAAATACACCCTCCCGTTCACTTATTTAACAAAAAACCCTCTGAATTTTATAGATATATAACCCGATGTCCACCCTTTTTCAGGATTTTTTTAAGAAACCCTTAGATTTCCTCGGAATTAACCCGCGGTCCACCCCCAATCGGCCAATCAAATTTTTAAAAAAACTCCTAAACTTCCTTAGAATCAACCCGCCGGCCTTTTCCCTCCCCCATAAATATTCTTAAAGAATCCTCAAATTTTACTAAAATTACGTAACAACCCATTTTATTAATTACTTCCCTACAACCAATACTATATGTACAATTCAACCACCAAAACGCGAACTCCTAAAGTTCCTTAGAATCAACCCGCCGGCCTTTTCCCTCCCTCATAAATATTCTTAAAGAACCCTCAAATTTTACTAAAATTACGCAACAACTCATTCTATTAATTACTTCTCTACAACCAATGCTATACGTACAATTCAACCACCAAAACGTGTTCCAACAAAAAAACCCAACATAAAATTTGTTCTAACTTCAAAACCTACAACTGTATTATATAACATATTTTTAAACCCAAAAGCGCCTTCCACATTCATTCACGCAGACATTTATCTACGACCCGTCGTATCTATGATTCAGATACCAAAATGTCATCAAATTAAGAAGTGTTTAATAAAAAAACAATCAAAATTCAAAAACATAAACCTTCGGACCGACCAAAATTTTAAATTCAAAGTGCCTCAGTAATGAGTTCCTGTAAATGATTATATAAGATCCGTAGGTCGATCCTTTATAATATATATATATATATATATATATATATATATATATATATATATATATATATATATATATATATTTATTTTCCTCACCTACACAAAACTATACGTTACTTAATATTATCGATCTTTGGTTTGTAAATAAATTGTGAACAACCAAATAATCTAAGGATTCTCATAACATATAACCCTCTATTAGACAGCTGCATAATAAACACCTTACAACATCTGTATAATAGGAATGTACAATGTATGCACCTAACCTCATGAATAGACTTTAGCTGCCAAGTCATGCACAGAGAATGCAATTACTGTGTCACACATGGAATTAGTTGTACGAGTTAATCTATGTATTTAAATGATTCCAACTACGGTGCTCTTCTACTATATGATAACATGATATATATAATTACTACTAGATATCGTGCACTCTTTTATTCAAATGTCGATTGTATATCATCAGTAAAGGCAAATAGGAAATTACTAAGGATCGACTTGATTTTTGCTCGAGAACGAAAAGCAATACGAGGAGAGCCTTTTTTACTAATATGTTGCCAAAAGACATGGATTGATGGCCTCTTGATTGTTGGATCTCAACAAAAAAATATCATCTATTTTATTTTATTTATTTAGTCAAAGATTAAGCCGCGCGCCAGGCACGCGCAAATCACTAGTGATATCTTGATCTGGACCAAGAGGAAGTTGCCGCAAGCTCCTTCCATAATGATATTTTGCTGAATCATAGGGGGTGTTTGGTTAGGTGGGGCTAAAATTTAGCTCCAAAATAGCACTTTGGAACCAACATGGGTGCTAAAATGAGACTAAATGGAATTAGCACCCCCATGAGCATTTAGATAGGTGGGAGGCTCTATTTGGGGCTAATCCAACTTTAGCCCTTATCCAAACAAGGGGGGCTAAATAGGAGAGGGCTAAATGCCAACTCTTTACTGTTGCATGTGCTACAGTTTTGTTTTTAGTACTATGGGCTAAACACACCAAACACGGCCATAGTATTGATTAGTGGTTCAAGGAGAGAGGGATGCAAATTTATAAGTTACGAGTGATTTTGATTGATGATATCTCCGAGATGCGTAGTTGCCACTAAGCCTGCAAAATGAGTGCGTGGTGATTTTTCGCATCACAAGCTCTTTTGCAACGGGGTGATTTTCCCAAATCTGAGGGAATTTCAACTGTTTCCTGCAGGTTGCCCGGTTGCAGTGAGAAATTGCTGGTTTCAAGCAGGCAAATAAAATACCTGAATCTATCTTCTATCATTTGTTTCAGCGACACGGACGTTTTCCACGCCGCGATTCTTCGGCGCGGCGCCACGACAGCGACCCCTGTTCTATTGCGCATTTCCCCTGCGCTCTGCTGCGGTTGACTGGCTTGCTGCTGTCCAGGGCTCCAGGCTCCGGAGCCCCACTGGAGCACTGTTCCGGGCCACAGTGGCCGCCGCCCTCCGCCACAGAAAATTCACGACACCTCCGAGCAGCCGCCCTCCGCCACAACTTCGCCATGGGTGCGCCCTAGCCCCGGCCTTCTTATCCCCGCGATTCCCGGCCTATGGCCTCTGCTGCTGCTGCTGCTGCTGCTGCTGCCGGTGACGCCGCCGCGCTGCCCCTCCCATGGCTCTCCTCGCGCTCCGTCTCGGGACGCTTCTCCCAGCCCAAACCCACCGCCGTCGGATCCTCCGGAACCGGCGCCAGGGACGGATCGTCGCCTCCAATGCCACCAACCCCGTGAGGGACGGGGGCGCGGCCGCGGTGGTGTGGTTCAAGCATGACCTCCGCATCGACGACCACCCGGGCCTCGCCGCCGCCGTCGCGGAGCCGCGGCGCCCCGTCGTGCCGCTCTACGTCTTCGACCGACGCATCCTCGCAGGTACGATGCTGGTCTCGGTGCTACCCGCCCGATCCGTTTGACTATTGAGGAATGGGGTTTGGGAATAGTGCGCATGGTGTGATCGATGCATCATAGCCTTCGTGTCTGTGCGGTAGATTGAATGACTGCTCGTTACTTCTGTACCGTCTCTGGTGCGCCCAGCGTTGAATGACGGATCGTTGGCTTTTGCCACATTGGTGCCAAAGATGAAGTTGAACACTGAGCACAGTGTCTGCTGCTAACTCGGAAATAATAAATCCGGATTGTCTGCAATCACTGCAGCCAACTGCGAAGTGTAGCGGCATAAACACGCGGTTGCTTCCCATCAAAAGCTGTTAAATGTAGAAACCATTTCTGCCTTAGACTGCATTGTGTTTGCTGCTTCTTGGAAGTATTCTCACCCATATCAGGACCATAATTTACTGTGTAGCTTGGGCCACGACTTAAGACTGGTAAGGTTGCATGCAACCTTAGTCATTTGTTTCAGAGACAATTGGTCTAGAGTTCATGCTACACTAGGACTGGTAGGATTATTTGGCACAGGACATTCAAGCAGTGATTTGCTACTGTAATTTTTGGAGTAGCTTTTGCTGTTGGATTTAGATCAACGATTTCTAGTACAGTCGCATAAATTGCCGTCACACTACAAACTGCACAGGAACTCGATCCAGCTTTTACAGGACATCTGAAACTCGCACATTTGCTACTTTACAAACGGTTACATTGGCAGAGGATGGGGTTGTTCATGACTTACTGGTCACCTGACCTGCTTCCACACACTATTTGCAGGTTATTCAGATAAAATGCTGGAGCTACTGCTATTTGCTCTGAAAGATCTTAAGATGGCATTAAAATCTCAAGAGTCTGATCTGTTCATAGGCTTGGGAAATGCTGAAGATGTTGTGCTGAAGCTTGTAAACGAGGTCACTGTGCAAGGTTTATGTTACTAATTGAGCTTAAGAGTTTGCACCTAGATTTACATCTAGCAATCTAACATGCTGTATCTTCTGCTTGCATGCACTGGTGGACCATAACAGGTACAAGCAGGTCTTATTTTTACAGAAGAGGAAGTTGAATATAGAGTGCGTGATGTTCTGGCCAATGTTGCATCATCTTTATCGAATGGTTCATTCTCATGGGGAAGCCCTCCCAAGATAGTGGCCTGGAGTGCCCCATTATATGACTATAAGGTAGTTTAGTTACATCCTCTCCTGTTATCCTCTAATAACTTAATGTCCATGACTTGCTGATAGCTGAATTAATCATTATTCTAGAATTTGAAAGAAGTATCGACATCACATGACCAATTTTTAAAGACAAAACTAGCAATGGCCACACCTCTTGCCGCCGCAAATTTACCTGCTCTAAATTTGGAGTTAGACACAGGTGCACTTCGATTCTATTCGTTCTGGATTTAATGCTAGTTTACTCATTTCTTTGAACATCATGGTGTCCCCATTTAACTAATATAACAATGTCCTGTTCAGGTTTTGTACCCACTCTGGACGAATTAAAAGGTTTCCTGAAAGACAGTAGAACACCAGAGGACAATTGGGTTCCTCTCAAGAACACATCTGCAAGATCTATTCTAAAAAAGATTCTCAGTCAAAAGAAGATCAAAAGTAACACTACATTAAGCACCAGCAATGGAGAAAACATAGATGATATATCTATGGATTCTGGTACACCAGGAAAGAGAATTATGAATTCAATGTTTGCATCAGAGAACTCACTTGAAGTTAGGGGTGGAACAGATATTACTTTGGATGCCTTGGCTGCTTACCTAAGATACCTGGAAGGCACAGGAAATGCTAGCTGGCAAGAGTATGTGTCACCAACTAAAGATCTCCTTCAATCAGGCCCTGTTTGGAACACGGGAATTTTTCCCTGTTCCTGCGTTTTTTCTGTGAAATTGAACCGATTCCCGTGAAATTCCTGCGTTCCAAACAGGCCCCTCAAATTCTTTCCTAAATTACTAATGTTATATTATACATATCCATAGTGTGCTTCTTTTGGAAATGCTGCATATATCCCAATGTAATGCTACCACTTTTTTTTTCTTTTTATTCATTTAACAAAGTCATTGATGCTATATGAATTCTTAGTGAGTTTTCGTTCCTGGTCTGATTTAACTCTATATCCAGGTTGCATGATAAAGTGCGCATAGCTGAAACCAGAGATGGTGCCTCATTCTACACCTTATTTGGTCCTGCAATTCATCTTGGGGTCATATCCAGGAGGAAAGCTTACAATGACACTATTCAATATGAGAAAGATCGCAATGCTGGCTTTCTTTCACCATTTGGGTACTCAACACCTACAGTGAAAGCAGCAGTAGATGCTATATGCTCAATGGAGGTATTTTTATTTATAACTTTCCATTCTTGTTTTCAATGCCATACCTTTTCCTTCTCTACTGGGATCAATTGTTAGGAAAACCAGACATCACTGTCTTTTGCCTTTTATTGCTTACATGACAGTGGTATTGGCTCTTGGCGTTGAAATCCCAAGTATCTGCTGAGGGAAATTATCCTATAAGAATTTGGAGATGGAAGGGTTACCTTGTACAGGTTTTCTTCTTCCTTCGCTGTGCAAATTTATCTATGCACGCAACTCTATTTATGTTTATTAGTGCAAATTCCTTATCTTGATCATTCTTATGCTGTTACCGCACATTCCAGTATACCTTTGTTGGCAACGAAGGGCCAGATGTTCTTCTTGTGCATGGATTTGGAGCTTCCCTGGATCATTTTCGTGACAATATAGACAACATTGCTGATATGGGCCACCGTGTTTGGGCAATTACTCTTGTTGGCTTTGGGAAATCGGAGAAACCAAATGTCAGCTATTCAGAACTTTTCTGGTCAGAGTTACTGAGAAATTTTATTATCGATGTCGTGAGGGAGCCTGTTCATCTTGTTGGCAACTCTATTGGAGGTACATGAATTATATTTTGAAATTACTACACAGATGACATGACATGCATTTTTTTTTTGCACCACACAATCTTAATGAAGTTATAACACATTCCTGATGAAGTCATTCTTTTCCTCAAATATTACCAGGTTATATCTGTGCTCTCGCTGCTGGTTTATGGCCTTCTCTTGCAAAGTCTCTGGTTCTTTTAAACTCAGCTGGTTCAGTTGTTCCAAATTACTCCTTCGTCCCATTGGGTGAAGTAAGGCAACTGATCTTCTGTATCCTATTCATTATTATGCTTTCTGGTTTATGTCTTCTCAGCTGTATCATATTGAAAGTTCATTCATGCCATGGTTTTATTACAAATCCAAGAACCAATATTTTGTAATATTAATTTGCTGAGCCAATAAGTTTAAGCATGCATCTGTCACATACATTTTCATGCTCCTGTTGACTACCTATGATATTGATAGCAATATCCCTACAAATTGAACTTTTTTTAAAAATCATTTGCAACGCTTGAAGTGAATCTAGGTGAGACCTATAATTTCATGGTCAAGATACATATGTCGCTTACCTTAAAAGAATTGTTATCAGATATGACCAGATTAGGAGAAAAAACACAGAATCTCTGACATTGATTCTTGTCTCTGTAGTATATTGTTGTTACAAATCAAACTAAGTGCTAGTAAATGCAAACACTGCAGGAAAGACGAACATCATGGCTTTCAAGGTTGCAGGCACAGCTTCTTTTGTTCTTCTTGAGATCAAGAGTAGAAGGCATTCTTAAAGAATATTATCCTACAGTATGTATATTATGAATTCACTTTTATATTTTATTTCAATTCAACATTACCTTCAATCCCTATATAATACTTTTTCATGTTTAGAGAACAAAACGGGTGGACAAGACACTTGTGGACCAGATTATAAGAGCTGTATCCTCATGTTGCACTGTATTTTTGGCATACGCTTAACTCTCAGTCTGCAACAGTCTGCAGAAAGTTTCCTTGACAAATAAATTCAGTCATATGATCCTGGTGCCATAACAGTTCTTGAGAGTGTGTTCAACTTCAATCTTTCAATTCCTCTTAACTTTTTGTTTGATTCATTTGGAGGAAAAGTATTAGTCATCCAGGTATGTACCTAAATGCCTAATACCATGGACAAGGTTCATTTGTCAATAAGAAATCATCCACTGATGGCACATCCATTACACCATTGTTAAAGTTGGTGGATGTTAATGTGTGGGAAGTTAATTTTGTTTTTATGCGCTTTTTTTTTGGGAAACAAAGGGTATGAAAGACCCCCTTACAAAATCTGAGGCATTTGTTAACATGCTCCGAGAGCATTGCAGCAAGGTTCAAATCAGAGAGTTGAATGCAGGTACCCTTCACACTCCTAATCTTTTTACTGATTCTTTTTCTTTTCTCGAATGCGCAGGAGTGCTGCACTTCATTATATTAAGAAAAAGGGACAAGAACCCTTACGATGCACACCCATAGTATACAAAGCTTCTTACTGAATTCCTTTTAAAGATTTTTGTGGTTCATTATATTTTTCTTTTCATGGTGAATGTTACAGGTCATGCTCCACAAGATGAAGTTCCAGATGAAGTAAATACCTTATTGTGTGACTGGATGAAACAGTTTGAAGTTAAGATGGCCCTGGAGAAGACCAAGGCAATATAGGTAACATTTAAAATTATGAACACCTGTCCATTGGGTGATTGTTTAACATGACCATCGGAAGCACTTTGATAACACCTTTTATCAGTGTCCTGCCAGCTATTCTGTAAGCCTTGTGTGATTAAATAAAGAACTATGAGTTTTTCACCCTGTACAAACTTCTGTATGTGTACCACTTCTGATTTTTAAGCTCGAGCATGTTTGTGGATAAGTTAGCAGCTTTGAGATGCAATTTACAGTTGCGGAGAACTTACTATGGTTCTTACATTTTAGGGCTTGTTTGGATAGATGGGGACTAGAGTCGATCTCAATTGATTGGGAGGGAAGATTGGTTCTGGGTCCCCTTAATGGCTATGCCTTTTAACCCCATTTTGCAAGTAATGTTTCATAATGCTACTTCTGTACTTGCATTCTATGTACTCCACTTGTTCTATTGGGACAGCATAGCGTCACACAATTAATTATTGTCTCAAGCCAGTTGGTGCTTTCTCTTGTCCTTTATGTGAAAATTTCTCAAAGACAATGTAACAACCTATTGAACTATTCCTCTGCAAGGCTGGTTGTTGGAACTTGTATTTAAGGATTTGAACTACGTGCGTTAGTACTCTGTTTTTTTTAATTATCTCTAATATTCCTTTGTTGTAGTACTGAATAAGATGGAATCCTAGCGCTACAGAGCTTGACCTGGGTTACAAAGTTCAAACCTGGGATGCCTGGACCCACATATATATAAAATCTGAAGAGAATGTCTACATCACTACACGCCATATATCTGATGAAAAATATTACACAACGACAAAGATTTTGGTGTATTTTGTTTACTATCATATTTTTATAGCTATTCAGTTCTCATCACTATCCTGGTTGGTAGTGTTAATCAGAAGACACTGGATGGCATGTAGAGAAACCAAGTTTGGTGGTGCTCCCTTTCTCACTTGCATTATCATCGTGGGGCGGGCAGGGGCCTGCCCCCCCCCCTCCCCCCTAATGAAGCTAGATTAGCACTAATAAATTCAAAATTTAATCAAATTTAAAATTTGGTTACACTATTGCCCCCCCCCCCCCTCCCTAACATGGGAAAAATTGAGTTTCTGGCTCTGCCGCGGTGTATCTGTGAAACTAGAGGCCCATTCTCAAATCTTGTGGGATTTGCAGCTTTCGTTTTGATGTTTCATATTGGATCTGGTTCCATGATGCTTTGATGGATTCTTTTATGATTGAAGCATCCTGTGTTTCGCATGGTATTTTTACACCATTTTCCATATTGAGCAGTCCTTGTTTTCTAAAGGCATTTTTTTTGGCACTGGACCTGGGTTTCATCATCCTGAGTATGCATTGCATCAGTTTGGCACCTTGGGCACCGTTCAATGCTGTTCAAATCACCGGTGCTTCCATTTGCAAGGTCATGAAACGGCGCTGTCACTATGGTCATCTTCTCCTAGCAAAAAGAACCCAAGCATTACCACTCGAGGACAGCGACCCGGCCCGACCCACTTCTCCGATATCACCTCATGACAGGCATTCATCACACATGACGTCCCTGTTCTTTTACTACCCTGTTGCTTTGCTCCCAATATTCAGCTCCTTTTCCGGAGCAAAGCAGCAGTGCTTCCACCAGTCATGACTCAGGAGCCCTTGTATGTATGATTATTTGGTGGCCCTGAAAAATCTTTGGGTTCCCAGAGACCCCATCAGGCATCAGTGAGGCCATAAAACAAAGCTCTGATTGGGATCACCCAACCAACCCACCTTATCTATTCATCAAGCTTTCACCACGGCCCTTGTCGTGGTTTCACCAAATCTGACAGTGACTCCCCCAGTCCATGGCCTCCAAAGGATGTCAAGTTGCAGGTGACCATGTCATCTCAACAAGCTACTACCTCTTCTTCGCGCTAATGATAGGCCCTGAGATCACTTGCGCTCGTCCATGGCCATTACCTGGAGGCCAGTACTTGTGCCTCCCCGGTCGTCTTGCTCGCTCTACAAGCCTCCTCGGAATTGTTAATGGTTCAGTTGCTGTCACCCGTGTCCCGTTGGTCCAATCACTCGGGATGTTACAAGCTATAGCTCATGCGCCACCAGCTGCTGCTCCCTTTGCTGTCTGCTTCAAGCCAAGTGCGCCCTCGTGTTGCTGGATTTCTTGACGGGTTTTTACGCTAGCGCCTCCCCTATCGACGTGTGTTGGCGCAGACTGGGCGACAGAATCCGGGCAAATGCGCTCCCGGATGGTGAAACTTCTAGAGCTCATCAGTAGGGCACAACTTTAGAAAAACACTGAAGCAGACGTTTCGGATTTCAAACAGGAATTGAATTCGACGCCAAAGGTTCCGTTTACAATACGGGCTAAACAATTTGATAGCATGATATGAAACCCGTACATCTCAAATATATAGGCCCTAAATCCGGACGCATGTACAATTATGCCCTAAACCTATTTGGCTTGTGCAAAAGATACATTTAAGTACGTAGGCTGAAGATTAGTACCTCATTGTGACGTATGCTGTGTTTTATTAGTGGTACTTATTATAAGAGGTTAAAACGAGTGTGTCGCTAGCAAAGTTGGTGTGTGGGAGACTGTTGCTATTGGTCCTTTGATGATGATGTAGAAGAATGATGCAGCCTAAGCTTCGGTATCTTTGTCACCGAAGGGAAATGCACTTAAGCGTAGTAGGCCATATGACCGAATGTTCAGTAGTTGAAAGTGGCATTTGGTTAGAAAATTGACTAGACGTGTACAATTCGATGCATGGGTCAAGGTGACTGTTGTTCCTATTTATCATCTATACTATTATATACAAGGAAAAAGTAAATTTTTAAACCATCTATCCCCCCCCCCCATACTACAACGTCAGTATGTATATTCATGTGCCCTCCTCTTCCGAATTCAGTACAAGAAATGGGACAAGGACGTGGCGAAGTTCTTTACTCTATCAGTAGTTACTATCGCAACGATTTGGTAGAGCTCACAAGTTTCAGCATGTCCTAGTTCTCTGTTTGGTTTCAAATTTAATATTACATATTTTTGTGAGTTGAGTGTGACATGACCATATATACCTGCCGGTTAACTATTAAAAACAATTAACAAATGGTAGGGAAGATTTGTTGCTTGCAGCCACGACACTCACGAACGACGCCTGAATATAATGTTTCTTCTCGAGAACCATCTTGCAATCATCAGAAGAACAATTAATTGCTTCCATCGTCTACTGAAAATAATGTATCTGTGCCTGGGATGGTTAAATAATAGCTTGCATCTCGAAAATATTATCATCCTTCTCATTGGCTCAAGCTAGCTAGGAGTAGCAGAAACGAAATTTGCATCGTTTGCGCACGTCTATATTACTTGGCATGAATGGAAATCCACGTATATCTATACGCACCTTAACACATAGCAGCAATGCTGACAGAGAAGAACCTAGCTGACCACTGAACGTGCGGCATGCATTTTCCTTGCATGCAAAGGCTTGCCATAACTTCAGTTGGACCGATCACTCGGCTTCAGACGGCACGTCGATTTGCTGGATATGCACGTATTGGCGCCATGCGTGGACAACATTTTCAGCATTCTATTATATAAATATGTTTGTTCATTTTATTTGTTCCTTAAAACGAAAGACTAAGGCATGGATGAGACCGTGTCTGGGCACGTTCTGCATTAAAGCGGATAGGATAATTTGAACAGCGAGTTTCAACTCGACTACATTTAATTTGGTGGTTGCTTAACATAATAGCTGACAGTGAAACAGTGCACCAAACTCAAAGAATAAAATCTGAGTCAGTTGGTCTAGCTATTCGTCACTGTTTCTATCAACTCCAATACTTGTATGAATTTCTGGCTCTGCCACCACTGCCCATTGACTTATGCTGCTAGCTAGCCTGCATAGTTACGATGATCAGCACCGTGCCTCAGCATTTTTCTGAAGTTGGTCACTGGAGTCTGCCACTAAAAATACCCATATTGTTAATTTATTATTGGCATATTACGTACAAAACATGCAACTTTGATTAGTCCATAATCAAGGGTGAAGGGTAGGTAACTAGGTTGTATTCTGATTTCTTATGCACAAATGGATCTAGTATATATATATAGACTCGAGAGGTTCTTCTCATTGTCATTAGTCCCATCTCCTATCTTTTCAGTCTTTTTGACATCCCCGGTAAAAATCCATCGAATCTCCGAGACTTTTACATTTGACGGCTGAGCAACTTTTCCGCTTTCTATTCTTAATTTGTCTATTCGTTTTCTTTCCGTTTCGTACTACCCCTTTCTTCTTTTTTCGCCGTCCTTTAAAATGTCAAGACTCCGTGAGTAAAAAACGGCGTCTTCATCAAGTAGTGCCATGTATACAAGCAACTTTAATTACCTTACTAACTCAACTGCACCGTTGAACTTATGAGTAGTAGCTACCTACTCAACGGTTAACACTTTAAACACTATCTTAACCTACTAACTACGGACTAGAACCTCATCAATTATGCATATAAATAATTATGCGCATTTGAATCTTCGGTAACTAATATTTGAGTAAAACACCACATGTCCATGTAATTTGCACATAAGAATGCCGACCAGTTTCAAGGTGCAACTTAACAATACACCAATGTATAGTTAAATGTACACTACTACTCGTACACATTTGTGACACATAGAGAAACTAAACATACCAACACCATCGACAATATGAATGTATAGATGATTTCAACTGCTCTCCTCCGACAAGGAACCAATGAACACATCTTTGTTCACCAATTAGTAGTCCATGCAATTTGAACACAAAAATGCCTTGCTAATTAACAGTGCATATATACATCAAAGTATAACTATACCACCTACTCACACCGATTTTGTATTGCAAGCATGTATACAACAAACAGCAAGAAGTTCTACAACCTCTCTTTGAGAAGAAACACGCCTTTCAAGTAGCACGAACAACCCCTTAACCTCAAAGGGATAAAAAGCAACATATAGCTACATCATCTACACCTCTCTACTACCCCATCAAATGCATTCCAGCCGTTGGTTGGATCGACCAAGGAGAACAAGAATTCTTGACCACCCTACGATCAGGTCATTTCACCTTTCACAACCTCGATATGCATGTTTTTTTTATTACATATCTACACTGGTCGCAACACAAGCTGAAGGCATCTTAGGTTTGCTGTTGATCATCATGTAGCAAGCTAGAAAGTCGCTGCTCCATTTGAGCTGTTGATCATGGAGCCATCTACCAAGCTCGAGTCCCCCAATCCAAAATCTTGGTAGTCGAGCAGCCAGTCAGTGGCGCCGTCCCACGGCAACTCGGGACCGCCTGCAATGCTGCTGAACTCGTCCACGTCGACACCGCCGGCGAAGTTGAGCCACGGCTCATCGCCGGTGGGCGGGTCCTCTTCCAAGAGCCACTTCACCAGCGCGTCCTGGTCGTGGCTGCTGCTGCTGCTGATGCTGCTGCTTCCGCCCGTGCTGATAGTGTTCGTGCT
The DNA here is from genome assembly GCA_015342445.1 of Digitaria exilis. Taxonomy (NCBI): domain Eukaryota; kingdom Viridiplantae; phylum Streptophyta; class Magnoliopsida; order Poales; family Poaceae; genus Digitaria; species Digitaria exilis. Next base: position 2,271,045 of record JACEFO010000718.1, on the reverse strand, counting down.
CGATTCCGTCGGGCTGGAATCGTCGGCAGCCAACACATCCCTGGCAAAGTTGCTCTGCGGGCTCTGCTGCAGCTGCTTGGTCGCCTCGTCTGACTTGGTTGTTGAATCGGCCGTGACGACTGACTGCGAGGTTGTGGCCGTGCTTCTGGTCTTCTGGTCGAGGGGCTCGTGCGTGACCGGGTCGATGCCCATCTTGATCAGCTTCTTCTTGATGTGGGTGTTCCAGTGGTTCTTGATCTCGTTGTCAGTCCTGCCCGGTAGCTTGGCAGCGATCTTCGACCATCTGTGAACGCACATAGGACATGAAAAAATTATTACGACTACCATGAATGAATGAATGGCCTATGAATGAGAATTAAATGATGGCTATCATGTTGCTAAAACGAAAAAGAAATTAACAAATTAAAAGTAGTTAAAGATCGTCTAGCCAGTGGTGGTTTTAAGTAAGTATAAACATCGTCTTCGCTTTTGAAACATCTTTTCAAAAAATACAATTAACCAATATATGGTCTAATAATTTCCACCAGCAAAAAAGTACTCCCTCTTGACTTCCATGACGTTTAACCATTCGTTTTATTAAAAAAATTATACAAATATAATTTATTTTTATTGTGATTTCCTTTATTATTAAATGTATTTTAAGCACAAATTATTTGGACCTATTGCCCTACTTTGATATACAATTGTGATTTTGCCCTCATTGTTTTATTTTTTGGTATATTTGCAATAAAATTTTGAACAAGACGAATGGTCAAATGTTGTGAGAAAAAGCCAACAACAATAATATTTTGATACAGAGGGTACTCAATTGTGGGAGTCTTGGGGAGATATCATTGTGTGAGATTGACCTGACTCCACATGATTTTCTACCTAATATTTCCTCATGTTATAAATTGTTGTGGAAATTAAATTGCAATGATGAATCATTACTTGCGCACACTGATTCTTTTGTTTTTTAAACTATTTTCTGGCTTGAACTGCAATATGAAAGGACAGAATCGATCTTTCAATCTCATCGGTTTCTTTAAGCTATGTGACTGTGTGAAGAAGCCGCCTTTATTGAGTGACTAAATAACAGAGTGGTTGGTGCGTAGAGTGACCTTTAGTGTCCTTTACAAGAGAAAAGCAAACTTCTAGCTCCTTCCATTTTCTAATGAGGCAAGTGGACCTAATTGTGATACTTTTGCGATTTCTGAATCCAACGTGTACTGTTTATTAGCCACACAAGCCGAGGTAGTGGCCAGTGCTCTAGATACACATCAAGAAAGTGATGCGGGAAATCTATAATCGTCATTGGTGACTTCTCAGAGGCTATGGCACATCATAACCCATAGGCAAGTTGAGAATTGCCAACCTACATACATATATGTGCCGGCCATGCGGACCTATGCTGCATATTATTGTACATGATTTGTATCACTTTCTAAATTATACATGATTGCAAAGCATAAAAAAAATCAATATTCAGAAAAGTATCAACTTCAGTTCATAGGATTTTTGTGTAAACGTGAAGCCTACTATAAACTATTTGATCAAATGTAAATATGTGATGATGGTAGCAATAATTTAGGTAGCATCATAGATCTAAAAGATATGTATTATTAACCATGTTGATTGGCCGAATCACTAAAAGAGTTCTTTAATTTACACTAAACTGAGAATTGTATGAAGGGAATATTCTAGATTTTGAATATATCAAGTTCTTTCCGTGGATTAATCTACTACCTTGCATGCACCACCCATCCATTTGTGTGTCTACAACTTTTCAAGATATATCTACATCGAGTTGGTACACGATAGCGATCTTGGACATTGATTCGCCTTTACTAAAAGTAAAAAAAAAACAACTTCACTCCTTACATGACCGTTGTACCATATGCCAAAGGACCACAGAGAAACATGTTCAGACTCCACTAATCTCTACAAGAGGCTAACGTCATGTGACGTCTCATGTTTCCTCGTACGATGGCAATAGATCACCAGCATGTCATGCTTTTATGCATTGAGCTCTTTTTTTCAAGATAAAGATCAAGAAACCTTTTTAGAGTACCATATACAATTAATGATCAACCAATATTTAACTTCTAGAAAAATAATCCTGTCCTTCATTGTGAGCATATAGATGAAACACACTCACGTGGGCTATTGCCTTAATATACAAGGGGATACAACTGGTGCTTTCAAAAATATAAAGGGGGGTGCCCGGACGCACATATTATGGAGAAAAAAATTATAAAGAACTAAGAAGTATTAGGGTAAATGTACAGTACATTTGTGCAGCAAAACAAACTCTAAAAGTATAGCTAATAATTTATGAATCATTCTCATTTGCCAAATTAATAAAGGGCCTAAAGTATTATAACCAGTTTTGCATGGAGGGTTCAAAGCATGTTGCTAGCAGCGACGAACTGACGATATTAATGCATGCAACTCTTCTTTTACAGTATATTACTGTCTAGAAGCCTGAAGTTGAAACTAAATCAGATGTACTCCTTTGTCTTAAGAAAAGGTGCAATTCTAGATTTCTACCAGGTCAATCAATCAATCATAACTTTGACCAAGCATATAGAAAAAAATTAATGTTGTTTATGATACCAAATAGTTATAACTACGTTAAACATTATATATTTTCATAACATATAAATTTAGAGTTGTAAATATTAATAATATTTTATATAAGCTTATAATCAAACATAAGTTTAACTAGGAGCAAATAAAGCCGAGCATCTAAGTTCAAAAAACCGCCTCTTCGCACTACTAACTACATATGCGCATGTTTTCACTCGTCAAAGAGCATCATCCAAACAGCTTTAGCCTACGCTTTGATAGCGATGCCCATGACCTGCGTGCATGATGCTCGGGGGTCTAGTCCTCTGAATTTGGTTGCTTTTTAATTTGTGAACTGTGATGGATACATTTGGAAAAAAAATTGCTGTCCTGGTTTTACCAATCAGTGGACACCAGTAGTTATGCTGATTGAATGTGTTGACAAAAGCAACTTACGTACTTGCAGAGTCCACGGGGGTTTCAGTTATTTCTCGCAATGATAGGTGACGTGCGTACTGGTCCGGTTCATGGTCAATAACTCGTCTAGTTTACTTTGTTGTCTGGGACGTCGAGGAACGACGTACACGCACAAAACTAAAACCTGACCGTGCGTTGCATGCCGTAGCTGTCGTACGTGGTGAAAAAAATGGGATGCTTTTTATTTACTGCTGTCTACGTACACATACATACGCGTATGCCTTGCATATATATGATGTGTGATCATGTCATGCGCACGTAGCTTTGTGCTTATTGTGCCCACGTGAGTTGTCAGTTCCCTGTCAAGTTATCCGGCGTGGTTTGCGACCGATCACATATATAATACTCCCCCAAAAAAACTACTAGCACGTATATATGTATATATAAATATATTATGAAGTGAAATACTACCCATCGAGATGGATATATACGCGTTTCTCGTACCTATATATCGTGATTTATGTATTGAAAATTTATTTGTGCTGTAATTCCAGACGATCGAGCTAACTAGGGAATGCATGCATGGCGTGACGGACATGGACGTATAGTTCGCACCTGTTGCCGAGCTTGGCGTGGAGGTCGATGACGACCTGCTCCTCGGCGTCGGTGAGCAGGCCGCGCTTGAGGTCCGGGCGGAGGTAGTTTGTCCAGCGCAGGCGGCAGCTCTTGCCGCAGCGCAGCAGCCCGGCGAGCTTCGGCACCGCGCGCCAGCAGCAATGGCCGTTGCTCAGTATGAAGCTGATCAGCTTCCTGTCCTCCTCCGCCGTCCACGGCCCCCTCTTCACCCCCAGCTTGTCGCAGCACGGCTGCCTCCCCATCAGACCTCGACCAGAAGCTACACCCGCCGCGCACGGGCAAGAGGACCAGAAGCTGCAGCCACCGGCCGGGGTCCTGTTAAAAAGGCCACACGCGCGGCGCGAGGCCGAGGCCGGCCGGCTGCCAACAACCTCGCGGTCGCGGCCTGGCCGGGGCAGCAAAGCAGGGCCAGGGGGTAGACGACGGGCTAGCTACCCAACCCAAGCATCGGAAGAAAAATTAAAGGGCCAGGGAGTGACAGGTGCCTGGCAACCGCAAGTCGCAACGAGGAGAGCGTGCGCGCGCCGGGGGTGGCGTTTTTATAGTTCCTTGAAGCCTGCTCCTTCAGCCGGCCGGCCCTGTGTGGCGACGGCGACCGAGCACGAGCGCACAAGGTAAAGAGGGCGCAGGCCGTGCCCACAGGGGGGGCCTAGGGGTTAGTACTTGCTTGTGGTCTCGCTACCTCGCTCCTACCTGCCCTTGCACTGGACAGGTAATACTAACAAACTTGGCCCTCTTGCCCTTGGTTATAACTTAGCCTTTAGATCAAGCATTAAAAGACGCTGCTCACGTTTTCCAGACACGTCATGAAGAGTTTTGTGACTTTTGAACGATCGATCCTTGTGTGTCTGTGGGAAAAAAAAAACCTTAGACACACACTGCTACTAGTTATATAGGAGGGCCTGCTTTCAATGAATACCAGCAAATTAAATTCAGAATAAGCAGTCCATTTCACGTAAGGGTTGTTGAGGTTGATAGAAGAAAAACTCGCATTCTGAATGAAGACTCAGATCTGGATCGCAACTGTTGTGTTGTAGATGGCCTCTAATCTCTTCTCGAGAACGTTGGAATAATTGCCACCGAATCCTTCGGTCCTATGGGAATCTAACTATTTATTCCTCTATGAAAGTTTAGTAAAATTGACGTTTTCCAAACAAAAACCCTTTAAGCTTTTTTGCCCTGTTTCGCAGGGTAACCAAAAGCTGTGACGCAAGTTTCCGCAGCAGCAGGGGCGTAGCATCAGGCACGCGCCCCCACCATGCACGATCAAAAGCTACAGTCTGGTGTGTGCCACATACGGCTTTCCCACTCCCCGTTTCCCACGGCGCGCTGCCGCCCCGGTTTGCATCCTTACGCAACGATTCCATCAACCATTCCGTCATCCAGCCGCAAAAACCACCTCTCGCCCGAGACAATTAATCCCCGCGATCTCACGCTCGTGCAGGCGCGCACGCACACATCTCGTCTCCGGGCTCCGGCCCCAGACGCCGCCATGCCTTTGCGCACAAGGCGCTCAACCTCGCCGGGTTCCGGCCCCCTCTAGCTTCACATACGCTGCACACATCGTGTCTACCGTAGAGAGGGACGACCGGACGAGGAGGGAGAGCAGCGGCCGCGACCCCGTCAGTGCATGGCGGGGCTCACCGTACCTTCCGCTGCCGACCACCACTCACTCATGAATCTTTGGCCCGACGTCGGCACGAGAGCTCCGCCACTTGCTCGTTTCTTCCTCCCTAGCTAGGCGCAACTTTGATCGACGTGACGACTGGAGAAGGAAGCAACGTACGGAGAAACATTGAGTTAGACAGCAGGGTCTCATGTCAGACATACCGTCCGTCGCCTTCCTCTGGCCTGTAGTTACTAATTGACTCGCTGTAACCGGCAAGCTAGCCTCGGACACCCCCCTTGTTCCTGCGTCAATGTCCAGAAACAACATAAGATTCGACAGAACAGTGGTTAACACTTAGGGGATCAGATTGGAAACTGTAGACAACTATTCTTAGGGTGTGTTTAGATTGTATAAAAAAACACTGTAGCATAAGAAAAACACTGTAGCATTCGCTGGGAAACGTGTTTTGTGAGGAGGGAATAGTGAAAAGTTGGAATGAATAGTGAAAAGTTGAAATGAATAGTGAATAGTTGGGAATCTAAACATGGCCTTAGTTTTTATCGTCAGCTATGCTGTTCCATCGAAAGATGAACTAGATGATGTCTGGCTGCACCAGAATTCAAGAAATACATGTTGAACTAACTAACAGGGCCACAACTACTAATGCTTCGTACCAATGGGCAATGATAATCCAGTTTCTTGCTGTTTTCATGCTTGATAAGGAGCAGAAATCCTAGCATCAGTGTAGACGAATAATCCGCAACAAGGATATGGGAACAGAGAAGAGACTGGAACTCACTTCCCTGGACAGATTCAATGGTTTCTGCGTTCATGTCTTGTCAGATAGGGCTGAGACCGGTGTGATGTGTCTAATTCCAAAATAATGGTAGGTCGGCACTACTACTTTTGTGTGCCAGCTGGAAGGTGCGAGGAACCAAGAAAGGACACGGTCACATATCTGCCACATCGTCAATTACCTTGCTCGACATCCACAGTAATTGGTGAGCCAACAACGGGCCAGGCCTCTGTTCAGCTGTCATAAAAATGGTGATAGGTTCGTGAGGGAGCAGTAGGCATTAAAATGTATCGAACAATATGAGAATTGTTTTGAGACAAACTATTCCATGGAGGGAGTCCGTCCAAGGCAAAGTATGTGAGGAACACAAAAAAGTATTGCAATAATGCAACTCACAAGGTGAGGCATGAAGCTCCATGAACTAGAATGATGCAGTTGTCAAAAACTTACCAGTGAAAGAAACCCCGAACTCAATTGTTCAACATAAATGTTCAAACGGGAGGTAGGGGAAGACTCCTTCAGGTCAGAAACATGGTCGGCAAACAGTGTAGCCTTCTGCAGGTATATGACTCTTTATGCTGACAAGGGGACGAGATGACTAGGCTCTCTGTAACAAAAAAAAAAGTCAAATCATGTTACGTGCTTTGGAAAATTTAGATGAGAAGGCACTCTCGAGACATCATTGGCACAATAGTGTTGATTGATGTGATTCAAGTTCTAGACCAATCTGCAGCTAAAGCTAATAAAGCTATATCTTGGAGCATCAGACTTTGGTAATCTTGTGTCAGCTGCAAGCAAAATGTAATACAATACACTAGGATGCAGAACTAACTGATTGAACGAGCACCATACCATTGTTATTGGCTCTGTCCATCCTTACCATGACTCTTAACAATCTAATGCAATAGAGATGCTTTTGAAATGCGGACAGATCTGCCAATAGATACATTATAAGAGAAAGCCTAACCAAGTTACCATGCATGTCTTCTACAACATGAATTTTTCACAAATCCCTTCAGGCTTTCCGCACATATGAATAATACTCTCAAATGAGGAGGTAGATAAAAATTACCATTTTAATCTCAATTCTTTTTCTCTGAAGTGTGCATCAGTGCATGCATGGAGAAAGAACTAAGTTAGTGATGCAATTAAGGAATGCTATGACTAGAAACAATAGGCCAAAGTTGCAGAATAACAAATATCTTGAAGATGGTGGAAGAATCTGGCGGGGCCGGGGTTCGGGGCTTTTCTTGGCCTGTGTGAGAAGGCCTTCTTCTTACCGTGATGCCTGGGGGGGCAGCCTGCCCCCTCGCAGGTCGAGTTTTTTTTTATGGTGGAAGAATTTAAAACAAGCAAGATCATTGTTGATGACCATTATATGTGAGGGTCAGAATGAACCTTGAAAGACCTGCATCCCATTGATGAAAAGGCTTGAATGCTTGTGTATCCTGCCTGCCTGAAAGATATTTGGTTGGCACTTTGTACAACTAATCATCACTCCAGAACATGATCAATAATCTTATTTTGCTAAGGACTTGACCTGCAACTTGCATGGATGGTGTCATTCATTCAGTCATACTATTTCATTCCTGAAATGTCTGCTATCAGGCTATTACATAGGGTAAACTTGGTGATGTCAAACATAAAAATAAACAAACAATGCTTAAAATCATCCATGTTAAATAGAGAGTTTTTTTTAACATGATGCTTCCAGTAGTCACGGTAAGTTGCTAGAATTGTAATCTTTGTAGTGATAGCATAAGAATATTGTGAAACCCAGAGCAAGATGCCCACATCTAATAGCATAGCTACATCACAATGCAAATCAGAAAATTGTATTCATGAGCACATATTCTGATCAGACAGCATGTGAAAAATAGAAGGTGGAAGCTTAATGATATTTTCTCCTTTGCAATTTAAGATTATTTTGCATCTGTGCCAATTTTTGTGTGTGCCAGGATGGCGGCACACCCAGCTTAACAAAAACGAATTGAAAAGGTTAACTTAATTTTTCAGTACTGATGGCACTAAAAATTAGACAATGAGATTATACTAGGTGGTAAGTCGATTCCATCATGTCTGACTTGTACTACAAAATCAAATACAAAGATAAGAAATGTATGTTCAGTGTTTGATTCCCGGGCAACCCCACATCTACTTCGATTCACAATAAGCAATCAATAATGTTAGCTTATTTCATTGGTCACTTGACAAGAACTGTACTAGATCACATGTGTCATCATGTAACCAATGCTGCAGATGTTACCTGAGCTTTGAACTCACGTTAGCCAACGTACTAACAAGTTCTGGAATTTTATTTGTAAATGGTTAGGTTGAGTCAGAAAAATGATAGGAAACATCTTGTAACACCAATTACTATCTTGTTACTGCGGTCCTTCCCCTACCGACAAGTGCAAAAACATTACCGTAAGATGTCTTATATCTATGCAGCGATTAAAAAAAATAAAGTTTCAAATTAACATCAGACCCTAATGGTTCAACCCCATGTTGTCGATATGAGTAACTTATGAAAAGAACGCTATATTAATTGCCCGGAGTTTCCATCATTCCTATCAGTAAATTCAACAACAACAAAAAAAAACAACCTGGATTACCAACCTTCCAGCTAGAAACAGCATAACCCAATGTGGATCTGATAATAGTAATTGAGAGCATATTTGATTAGGAGAAGTAAAACCAATATTGATTCCCTTCCCTTAGCTTATCTGCGTCTTCCTCAGTAAGGCATCCCCACATAAAAATAATCACAACACTTGCTAGGAACGTTGATTAGTAAATATTTGACAGAGAGACAGGACCAGATTCTATCACAGGAACTCAATTATTCAATCTAGCTTGCTTAACCATGAATAGTAAAAACAGCAGCATAACTCAAGTTGTTGCTTTCCTCTCAAGCCTTTATTGGGTTTGTTCTGGAAGTTGACATGTGTTGGCGTGTGGCACAACATAGATCACAGAGAATGTGACACTGCTAAAGGATCACGATACCTCAACTCAGCATCAACACAGCACAGGCAAAATTTTGTAGAAAGAAAGTATTAGTATGACTGGAAAGACTCAAGAGAAAGTTTGACTTACATCTTCCAGCTAGTTCAAACAGGACATGAACATGATGCATAATCCTATTTTATAAAAGAAAAAACACAGCAGGAGAACTGCTGGGTGTAAGTACTACTAAAAGAATTGAATATTATAGCCATCCATTTATGGTATAACAATCCCCTATCTAATTGATGCTTCAAACTGATATAATATAAGGTATCGGTATCGCATTGTTCGACAGATATGCGTCGGCCAAATTGTAGTGAAGGGAAAGTTGCCGGAGATAACTAGAAAGACGTTGATATAGCATGGAGCACGGCCAGGATGACAAGGGTCAAGGGGGCAGGGCATGAAGAAGACCTTACAGCCGCGGATTCCATGACCGCCAGCAGCAACCAAGCGGCCCGCGACTGCTCCTGAAATTGACAGTGACACGGTGACGGACGCAACAGCAAACTGAACGCATCGAGCCATCAAGGAGACAGTGCTGTGCGAATTTCATCGGATTAGGCCTACCCTTGTGTTTCCAATTGGAAACGCCACGCGGAGTGCATTTGCGGGATTGCGAAGGGAGAAGGCGGCAGCGTGAGAATGGGGAGGGAGGGTTCTGCGGGTACCTCCAGCTGGTGCGTTGCTTCCAGGAACCCTTTGCCTGTCCATGGGGTGCCGTAGGAATGGGGAGGAGGGGGGCAGCGGCGTGCATTCCTTCCCTCGCCGCCGCCACTTGCTCGCCACCGCGCGAGCACGGCGGGCGAGACGGTTACGCGGCGCATTGTCGACTTGACGCGATAGATCTGGCGAATGGTGGCGCCGAACTGGTGGGAACGGCGTGCCAGACGAGTCCTCATCGTCATCGCCGAGGTCGTGCGGGCCGCCGGGGTGCGGCCGTGCCGCCGTGCGGGAGTGGGCGGTGGGCACTCCTCGCCGGATCGTGTGGCATAGTATGTCAGTGCTCAGTAGCGCTACGGTCTGATGTCTGATTAACAAAAAAACCAACGGTGCAGAAATCAAGGGTTTGGAATATAAGATAGCCATATTGACGGAAAACAATTGCCTCCTCAAAATATACAGTACTTTGGTTTTTCAGAACGAGAATATGCCACTTCGTTGTTCGTAAACTTGAGAAAACGACCTCGATCTCACTACCATCTTGGACTAAAATATAGAGAAATATTCACACTTGTCAAATACTAGTATTGTCATATATATATATTTTGTTTATGCATAAATTCGAGACTGAGATCAATGTGCACGTGTACGAAGAGATTATTCTTTTTATAGAATACATCTACTAAAACACTTGATTGTTAATCATGGGGCAGAAAAATGTACGATCAGAGTAGCACCTGGAATTCAATTGAATGGACCATATGAATAAAAATAAGAGAAAGGAAGAATTTTCAAATGGCCAGACTTCATTTTAGAAATATTTCAAGACTACTATGGAGCAAGCATTCCCTAAGAGTTTGGTAACGATTCAAGACTCCCACTCTAGTCCTATGAAATCTATCTATTCTTTACTTTGTTCCAAAAGAGACCTCAAATTTTCATTAATCATGGAATTTTTGCATGTCTATGAGAAGCAAAAGCACTTCAAAGTCTATTATTCAATTAGTTAAATAAACAACAAGTATGGATGTCAAAACCTCAACACCATCAAGTCTGAAGAGGAAGGAATAATAAGGTCATGGTGGTTGTAGCTAAGGAGGAAGAAAATTGGACCAAACCAACAATGAAAGACTTAAAACTATGTTAATGGTTTAATCCTAAAAAGAGACACCAATAATAATGTATTTGAATCGAAGTGACAATAGTGATCACTACTTTAGCCTATACTCTCTCGTCCCAAATTATAGGTTGTTTTAGGACCTATTTAATTGCTGAAACTTTACCAATTTAATGTAGCAATTATAAATTGAAGATTATGATGTATGAGAAAATCACGAACCGAATCTATTAAGCTTAATTAATCTGTCGTTAGAGATTGTTTACTGTAGCACAACCTGATCTAATCATGGCCTAATTAGACTTAATATATTCGTCTCCTAATTTCACCTGGGGGGTTATGGAATGAGTTTTTGTCAGTATCTATATTCAATACTCCTAATTTGTATCAAACATTCAAATTTATTGTACCAAATTAAAGAGGGTCTTAGTTTTTCTAAGTGTATAGATTTTATGTATTTACATATATACTATGTCTAAATATATATTGAAAATTACATATCTAAATATGTCAAAATGAATTGTCATTTGAAGAAGTATAGAAGCAAAGTGTTCAAGGGATGAGTTGAAATGGTGCGCATAGAGCCATAGGCGGTAAAAAGAAGCCAAGAGAATTTAATATTGACTCTTATATGGACTATTTGAATTCTCAATAAATTATTGACAACGATATCTTTTAGCACAAAAATTTCAATTCATCACATAATATGAAAAGAGTACCAGCTTTTTGAAAGCACTGCAGTGCATTATGCTCAAAGCAACGGATTCATACAAGCCTTTGGACATTTTGGTGTTTAAAGAAGAGGCCAGGTGCGATGGACCCTTCAACAGAGACTGCAGTGTGGGCCCCGCAAGTATCCAAAGTCCAAACGTTAGTCACGATTTTGACCTTTCCGCAGCATCTTACCTCAGGAAAAATTTCCAAAACTCCAAAGGTACAAGCCCCTCAGCAGCAGCTGCAGCAGCCAGCCGAACACTCCCAAATCCGCGCATCCGCCCCGCCTTGTTCTCCATCCAGTGTGTGACCGAAGAGGCCAACGGACCCACGCTCATCGCCGATTCGCCGTTCTCCATCACCGTCTCGCTCTCGCGTGTTTGGTGCTTTCGATCCCCCCAAGGCGGCAGCCGCCAGCGCCGAGCGTGCCGTGCCGGGGGAGGAATTTGGTTGGTGGATTGTTGGTGGCGGCTCCACTCCATCCACTGCACTGGTCCAATCCAAATGGCGGCCAATAATAGCGGCCCGATCCAGGAGGAGCTGGGGGAAGGAGGAACGGGCGTGAAGCGCGAGGCGGAGGAGGGGGAGGGGACGTCTTCTTCCGCGGCGCAGGCGACCGCGACGGCGATGCTGCCCCGGTCGAGCTCGCGGCCGCAGCTGGACCTCAGCGGCGCGGCGATCCACGGGACGCTGGAGGAGCGCGACCCCACGATCCTGCTGCCCAACCAGTCCGACGACATCTCCCACCTCGCCCTTGACATCGGCGGTACGTGCGTGCGCCGCGCGCATCTCCCCGCCTCCCCTTCACTGTTGGATACTTGGATTCACCAATTAACGTCATGAATAGGGTGCTTGTCGCTTGCTAGCAGTGTATTTCTGTGTCCAGGTGGTTAGTCAAAGCCGACGGGATGCCAAATAATTAGCAACTTAGCTTGCGACCCCGGAAACCGAACTGGTCGTTGAATGTTGAGAAGCTGGCACTTCCCTTGCTAGTGCCACACATGAGCCGTTGTAGGCTGCTGCTTCATCTCAGGATGACTGTGCCACTTAGTGCTGTTCGTTGTGAAATGTGAACTACCTTACTGGTGTACCTGCATTGATCATGGTGAATGGTGATAACATGCCATCAGCAACACTAACGCTGTAAACTGCAGTAGTGGGCTGTGCATGTGGTAAACTGCAGTAGTGGGCTGTGCATGTGGGTGGCCTGCAACTCCTGAATTGTTAAGATATAGTCAGTTCTCTGTATTTGGTTGAGAAGTTTTGTTTCTCATCTCCATTCTGAAGTTGTTCACGTGATCTATTTTCTTCAATGTCAATTTTACTGACGTTTGTACTTTGAACTGTATATTTGGCGTCTAGGTTCTCTTATAAAACTTATATACTTCTCGCGACATGCTGAGCTCTCAACTGAGGATAAGCGTAAGATATCCACAAAGAGAAGACTTGGGATGTTTAATGGTGGCAGGAGAAGCTACCCTATTCTTGGAGGGAGGCTCCACTTTGTCAAGTTCGAGACTGAGAAGCTAAATGAATGCTTGGACTTCATTTCTTCCAAACAGCTGCATCGTGGTGGTATGCAAACACTGCTTTGGACTGTAAACAATTGGAATCTTGTATCATCTTCATTGTTTCGGTCACCTCATCGTTCATTTAGTTTTCTATGATTCTTCAATTGCTTCTCTGCACCTATAATCATGTTTCACTTGTATTAGTTTTATGCTGCAGGAGTTGATTCACCTTCGTGGCGTTCAGGAGCTCAGCCTGACGACATTGTAATCAAGGTAAAAAACTAAAGAGACAACATGCCTGATATATCTGATGAAGACTGTAAATAAATGGTGGGATTCAAGGGACCTCAGTTGTCCCTAAATAAGAAAGAAAAAAACAACAAAAGGGGAAAAGATCTACAGGTTCTCTCAGTGATTGAAAGGAAAAGAGAAAGATCCACATCTATTATTTTTTTAGTGGGGTCAAACCTCAGTTTTCCCAAACTAGAGCAATTACAATTGTATTCATATATAATAATATATATTCATGTGTAGATATTAGAGCTGTATAGTAAATAAAAGAGTATTTTTAAACCTTACTGCCCAGATGTGCATATTTGGCTAGTTTGTTAAAGATACCTGAAAAAGTTTGCTATCATTCATGATCAGAATCCTCAAATACTTTAGCCTCCATGCAACTCTTTCGGATGTTATCTTGTTAATGAAGGTAGCTTTGGCTACTAGTAGGGTCTACATTAATAATTCTTCCTTCTTTAGGTCGCATTACATACTTGATGTTTTGCGCTTTGATTTATGGCATTCGAATCATTTTTTTTGCTGACTTTAGTATTTTGTGGAAAGGCAACAGGTGGTGGAGCGTATAAGTATGCAGATCTCTTCAAGGAAAGATTGGGAGTCAGCCTTGAAAAGGAAGATGAAATGGACTGTCTTGTAGCTGGAGCAAACTTTCTGCTTAAGGTTCCAATTTTATAATTTCATTATCACTATCAATTCTATAATTGTGTTATCATTATTTAGGCTGCAAGTTATATTGTACTGTGCAAGTGTGCATTCTATCTCGTCTGTGATGTTTATAATGAATCATTGAGATGTTAAGCTAATACATGTTGTTAATCATCATTAAAATGTGATAGCATCCATACATACATCTGAATTACACATTACATACATATTACAGGCAAGTCAATAACATTATTTTTCTGTGCTTGTCAGGCTATACGTCATGAAGCTTTTACACACATGGATGGCCACAAGGAATATGTTCAGATTGATCAGAATGATTTGTTTCCATTCCTTCTTGTTAATATTGGATCTGGTGTTAGTATAATCAAGGTAACTTTGATGCCAGATTTGAAAATTTTATTCTTCTTTTGAGTGTCACTGGATCTTTATTTTTTTACTGTTCTTTTTCAAAGGTTGATGGGCATGGGAAGTTTCAGCGGGTAAGTGGGACAAATGTTGGTGGTGGTACATACTGGGGATTGGGGAGGCTAATGACAAAGTGCAAGAGGTGCTGTTTTTATGCTCACAGACATCTATTTCTGTATACAAGTTTGATTTTCCTAAGCTCGGTAATTTTGTTTCAGTTTTGATGAGTTGCTAGAGTTGAGCCAGCGTGGAGACAACAGCACCATTGACATGCTTGTGGGAGACATATATGGTGGTCTGGATTACTCCAAGGTTACTATTAGCTTAAAATGTGGAAGTATTCGTAAAACTTGTAGCCCAATTGCTCTTATACTTTTTTATCTTGTCTTCTGTTTATTAATTATTCACATGTCATCCTTCTGCTGTATGGCAGATCGGCCTTTCAGCATCTACAATCGCCTCTAGTTTTGGGAAGACAATTTCAGAAAACAAGGAGCTATCGGATTATAGACCCGAGGATATATCACTCTCTCTGTTACGGATGATTTCATATAACATTGGCCAGGTATGACAATATTGTCAGTATGTACTATCTGCTATGGTAAAGTAATAGTGTATGTGTGAATGACTAATGAGATAACTGTTCAAAACTAATGGTTTTAGTGCTCTTCTTCAGAACATTTCTATAGATATGCACCCTTGATAAGTTTTTTTTTTTGAAGATTTTTAAAATGTGAACAAGTAAGCCCAACAGTGATTTAAGCTTACCTAAACATGGAGATTTTCTTTGTGTGTGTGCTTGATATATCCAGGAACCTATTATTTTTTTGAAAATGCAGGAGCCTGCATTTCATTTCATTAATAATAGAGAATAAAATACAGAGAAAGAATCACAACTCACAAGAATCCCTTCCAAAAAGAAACCACACCCGCTCGCACTCGTATAAAGCAGTTACATGTACTCCAATCACTAAAATTTAAACGACGAGAGCACATATTTGGACTAAAAGTCCAGGTTAAGTGACCTTGTTATCTGGAAACTTGCCCAACATTTTTAATGATTGGCAGGAGTTCTGCTTTTCAATATAGGTCGAAAGAGAATTTGGAAATAAAATGTGTCAGGTCAAAGGCATTGGTTTGGACTTGCCCCCTACAACTTGCCCAACACTGAGTGGCTGTATTCTTTTCTGAAGAGGAGACAACAAAATAAGTGTTGTTTCAACCTTTTTTATGCTGCATATAGTGATTTTTCTCATAAGCTATAGGTGTTAGAGTTTAAAATTTAACAAGACCAAGAGGTAGCAGTGCAAGAAGCAAGATGATACTAGTTGACAGCGCTTAGCGGTGTATTGATGTAGGTTCTTTGGTAGGTGAAGGTCTAATATCACTTTTTATGGTGCTTGTTACATAAAGTAAACTCAGAGTATTTTTCGTGCTTGTTGTTGCTTACTAACTTGCTAAAATGCATATCTTAGTGTGAAGTTGTTTGCCATGTCCTGGATTTTGAATTTATAGTTCAGTACTTTCTTTTATCGGGAGAAGTACTTTTGACTTTAAGGTTCAAAGTGTCATTGTTGTTGTTATCACTGAAAGTGTCATTGTTGTTGTTATCACTGAACACCCAGTCTAACGTTGTACCTGTATACTAAGCCTTTTTCACCTTTCTCAAAATATGCCATTCTCTAGTTTATTGTGGTGTATTTTGTAACTCTGTTGAAGCTATGGATCTGTTTCTTCTTCTTTTTGTAGATTTCCTATCTCAATGCACTTCGTTATGGACTCAAGAGGATATTTTTTGGTGGATTCTTCATCCGTGGTCATGCCTACACCATGGACACAATTTCTTTTGCAGTAAATTTCTGGTAAAAATTTAAAACTAAATTTCCTTTTTTGATGCTTTGCTAATTAGTTATGTTATTATTGAAAATAATGCCCTCCACATTTTCTTTCTATTGATAAAGGTCAAAGGGAGAGGCGCAAGCCATGTTTCTGCGCCACGAGGGCTTTCTAGGAGCTCTAGGCGCATTTATGAGTTATGAGAAGCATGGTCTCGATGACTTAAGGATACACCATTTGGTTGAACGCTTCCCAATGGGTGCTCCATACGTTGGTGGAAAGATTCATGGGCCACCTCTCGGAGATCTCAATGAGAAGGCAAGGGCATCTTCTTCTGGTCATAGTTATGTTGGTTTGTTAATTTTTCTGAGTATGCCATCCTCTGTTGAGACAAATCTGATGCTTGATAAAATCACACCTGTGAAAACTTGAAGTGGATGTTATTCAATCAAATTGCATGACTGACATTCTTGTTCTCAAGTACCAAAAGATCAGCCAGAATTTTTTACCCTATTGAATAGGCTACTGGAATTAGTTGTTATCTATTTGCTACTACTTTATGATGGAATAAGTTAGCATTTTTTTCTTATTCATTTTATTATTAAATCTAGTTCTCTTTGATGACAAGATTATTTTAAAATTCTACAGATATCATGGATGGAGAAGTTTGTGCAGAAGGGTACTCAGATTATAGCCCCTGTACCTATGGGTGTTCCTGCGACTACAGGTATGGGAGGCTTTGAAAGGCCTACTTCTAAGGGTGATATTTTGCGGTCAGATGCAAGTGCAGCATTAAATGTCGGTGTTCTCCATCTTGTACCCACATTGGACGTGTTTCCATTGTTAGAGGACCCAAAGACGTAAGACAACTATTTAGCTCCTATATTCAATCTCTAGCATGTTTATCTGTTCTGGAAGTTGACGAAATTTCAGATTATCGAATGCAGCTCTTCCTAGATAGTTTAATCCGATTTCTCAACCCAGAAAGATCAAGTAATAGAAAACTGTTTAAAAACAGTACAGAAATTGGAGTATGACTTCCATTCCCTATAACGCTCCAGAAATTATTGGTAGATGTTTTTCCATATCAAATAACCATCTATTAAACATTTTCTTGTAGATATAATACCTAAAGTAACTAACAAATTTCTTCATAATTTTCTCCTCAAATGCCGAAAGTTTCAGCATATATCCAACCTTGTAAATTGTGATGTTTGGTTTGTTTTGCAGGTATGAACCAAACACAATTGATCTTGACCAGGATGAGTTTAAGTATTATTCTATTTCTCTTATTCCAGAATTTTTAGATATATAGTAGCAATCAGAGTCATTTGATAACATCTGAGATCATTGTGCTAGGTACTGGTTCAAGATTTTGTCAGACCATTTGCCGGACCTTGTGGACAAGGTATGATCTAATCACTTCGCTGCAAAGATATCTGCACAGTTCCTTTTGTTTTAACCATGACATGCTTTCTGAATTTCTCTGTCTTCTCTCTCACACACTGCAATAATCGAATCATCAGAGACTCCATGTTTCCAGTACTTTCCAACTTAATCAGATGTCTCTCCTTAAGTTTCCAAGTGCAGTGTGTGCTTTATTATGGCTTCTGGAGGGGCACAATGCTTATTTCAACGCTTTATGTGCAGCACTTTATTATGGCTTTGTTATGATATATCTAGTCAGCACAGTGCAGCCTGTAACCACGCAAGGCTAGAACCACATCTCATATACTCATGTGGAGAAGAAATGGCATCACCTTTGATCCTATGCTATCCAAATCCATTTTCTAAAAATAGAATCTATCCTTTTTGTTGCTGGGTCCCTAGTAGTTAGCTTAGCTCCTTGTCTGTAATAGAGGCATATTTCCACTTGTACATGTAAGCACATTCAGTATCATCACAAACAAATTTATCTTATGATTGCAAATTTTAGGACTGAGATAGTATACGTACAGTTTTGCATTTTGTAGTAACTATTTATGAATTTGGGGTACGTACATTTCCTGAATATGTATTTCTTGTCTGTTTGGGAGTAATTTTGGATCCTGAGCAGTATATTTTTTTAATAGTGCATTTTATCATTTGTAGGCAGTTGCTAGTGAAGGTGGGACTGATGATGCCAAAAGAAGGGGAGATGCATTTTCGCATGCGTTTTCTGCTCATCTAGCGAGGTGATAAATTGCTATTGCATGACATTAGTTCATAGGCTTTTGTTTCTTTGTGCACCATTGCATGGGTGGAACGCTACCTAATTTTGTGTCGAAGTTTAGATTGATGGAGGAGCCTGCTGCATATGGAAAGTTTGGTTTGGCCAACCTGTTGGAGTTGAGAGAAGAATGTCTGAGAGAATTTCAGTTTGTTGATGCATATATTAGCATCAAGCAAAGGTTAGCCTCCTCTCTTGATATGTTAGCATGCACGCAGACATGCTGCTATATATCTAATATTTGGCATTTTCTCCTGAAGGGAAAATGAAGCTTCGCTGGCTGTTTTACCAGATCTTCTGATGGAACTTGATAGTATGAATGAGGTATATGACAGCAGGGCTTCTTTCTGCTTAATTCTGCACTTAACAGAAGTTATTTGAACATTTGGTTTTATTTTTTATGATAGCATGGGTTATCATACTTGCAATTATGCCATTTTTCTATTGGCAGAGCTCATAGATGATCATGAGAAATTTCGGTTCAGACGTTCATGTTTAACAAAATACAACTTAATGCTTTACGGGCACTTGCCACTATGACAGTTAGGCTATTTTGTAATTATTGTTATTTTCTTTTGTCAATCATCAACTCTTGAAATTCATCTTGGGTTTACACTTCATGTTTGATATTCAGGAAGCTAGGCTGCTTGCGCTAATTGAAGGTGTCCTTGCTGCAAACATATTTGATTGGGGATCTCGAGCTTGTGTGGAACTTTATCACAAGGGAACTATAATAGAAATCTATCGCATGAGTCGCAAGAAGATGCAACGTCCTTGGCGGGCAAGTATCCCAAGTCTGAACATTTAAAATTTTACTATCGCATTGTGACTTGTGAGATTTATCCAAAATGTTTTATGAGCTTTGCTAACACAAACTGGATCGTCAACTGTATATACTTCTCTTGCAGATTGATGACTTTGATATGTTCAAAAAGAGGATGCTTACTGATCGGAAGGACCAGCCATATAAAAGAGCACTGCTTTTTGTTGATAATTCAGGTGCTGATGTGGTCCTTGGAATGCTTCCTTTAGCTAGGGAGCTTTTACGCCATGGAACAGAGGTATAAATTTAGATGCTGATAAAAAGTTTGCCTGTTGCTAGGGTTGCTCTGTGTTGTTTGATAGAAAGAGCAGACAGGATGATGTTTGAAGAGATTCAATTAAGGGAACACACAATATATTACATGCTAATGTACAGTCTCACTTATGTTTTACTTCATTTGCATGACAAATTGGAAGTCATCCTTCTTGGTGCATGGTGTGATAATAGATCTTTCTCAAGCAACTTATTTGTGACAACAAGGACTGGCAAAAGATATTATTTTAGCCGTCTGACCTTCCTTCTGAAATAGCAATGGACTAAAGCAGATCTTTAATCTTAATATCCCCCATTTTATGATTACTTGCTGAATATCCTGATATCTTTATAGAAATTGTAATGAATTATGTATTCTACAGGTAGTTCTTGTTGCAAATTCATTGCCAGCTTTGAATGATGTTACTGCTAATGAACTACCAGAAATTATAGCTGAAGCCTCAAAGGTACAGAGTATATCCAAATTTGTGCTCCTTGGCCATTTAGTTGTATCATCTATTGTTGTTAGCTCTAAGTTCAGGGTTTCTCATAATGTATCACAGCACTGTGGTATCCTTCGGAAAGCTGCAGAAGCTGGTGGGTTGTTAGTCGATGCAATGGCTGGCATCCAAGATGATCTCAAGGATGCACCAGAGTCCGTGCCTCTAATGGTTGTTGAAAATGGATGTGGCAGTCCATGTATTGATTTCCGACAGGTTAGCTCAGAACTAGCTGCCGCTGCAAAAGACGCAGATCTGGTAAGAAGGCTGTAACATTTTTTAACTGAATGCACTTTCTTATGCAATAGTCATTTGGAATGTTCTGTGGTTGTAATATATGTTTGGTTCATCATGCAGTTAATTTTAGAGGGCATGGGCCGATCACTGCATACCAACCTCAATGCCCGTTTTAAGTGTGATGCTTTAAAGGTACTTGTTTCTGCAAACCTTAATAGTTGCTGCATGGTTACAGCCTTGATCGTTCTGAGGTCTACAAATTTCCTTGTTTTTAAAACAAAGAGAACCTATAAGTTTTTATTCAAGAGAAGATTTCATAGAAATTTCCTAGTTTTTGACAAAGAGAATTCCTCGTTTCTGAAAACTCTACTGTAATTACAGATAGGTAAGAAAGGTCCAGCTTAGCCAAAGTCCCAGACGCAAAATCGCCACTACAGTAGAGTTTTCTCTTTTTTTCTTACAGTAGACCTTTCTTACCTATCTGTCAATTTGTTTGAGCTAAAGAGAAAAAATCATTGATCAGTGATATTTTCCACTTAATCATGTATATCATTCAGAATCTTACAAGATCTTTATGTGCAGCTTGCTATGGTGAAGAATCAAAGATTGGCAGAAAAACTTTTCAATGGAAATATATACGACTGCATCTGTAAATTTGAACCCGTTTCTTGACAATATGGGAGTGACTGCAGATGATTTGGTAATGCCCACTACTTCATTTTGCTGCAACATTGCTAAAATTTGGCAGTATTAGCAGTGGCATCGGTTCTTCTGGCTGGGCAATACATAATAGCTTTTTCTCACCAATATTTACTTTTGTCATCTTGCAGCAACTTGCAGAAGCGACTTGGTTTGTCTGCAGTCTGCACCGCGGCTAGACGATGAATCAAGCATTTGCAGAATGATCCTTCCAATACTCGAATACTTTGAAGATCTTGCCGCCGTACTCAAATATACAGCTGTTGTCTGTGATATTAGTTTTGTCTTGAACAACATCAATCAAGGTTTAAAGGCCATTTCCAGAACGATTGAATGTAGATTTGACCCAGCTAAGCTGGAGCTCTTGTGTAACTCATTAAGCAGCTCTTGTTTATGAGGGCTGAAGGCATACTCGAATCCTTGGAAGATCTTGTCGCCATACTCAATCCATCCAATAAAATTCTCTCCCAGTCTACACCGGACATTGCCGTCGTGTTAAATTCAAGTTCTAATCCATGCATGTGAGATGCTATTAGTTACCCAGGAGTTATATTCAGACTTCGTCGCCAATATAATTTTCTCGCTACTTCAAAATAGAACACGCTGAATATACACATAAAGCAATCAAGCAGAATGAACAACAGCTCTATACACTCGCAGAAACGAAAGTTACAAAAGCTGACCAAGATCTCTTCACTTGACCAAATGGCCAATACACCAGTTGATTCACAGATCAACGTCAGTACCATCAGTCCAACACGTGAACACTATCGAATCAGCTCTACGCAAGGTTGATATCGTACGCCTTGCTCCCGTCCGCCCTGAAGATGCCGAAGTGCCGCTCGAACTCGGCCCCCGGCTTGCCGTCCTCATCGTACATGTCGAACAGGAACACCTCGACGGGCACACCGGGGCGCCTCGGCGTGCCCACGCCGCGCGCCGCCCTCCCCACGATCTCGGCGTTGTACGCCGCGGCGTTCTCCGGCATCGCGGCCGGGTGCCCCGCGGTGGGCCACCCGGTCTCCGTCACCGCGACCTGCACGCCGCCGAACCCTTCCTTCTCCAGCGCGGCCACCAGCGCGTCCACCGTGGCGTCGAACAGGTTGGTGTACACCAGCGCGCCGTCCTGCACCGGCGCGGCGGCGGCGCCGAAGAGCCCGTAGGCGAGCTCCACGTTGGCCGGGTCGTTGACGTAGCTGATGAACGGGTAGGTGTTGACCATGAAGGGCGCGCCGGTGTCGGCCAGGAACCGGAGCATGGGGCGGAGCACGGGGAGCGCCTCCGCGTCGAAGGCCCCCGCGGAGGGCGGGTACGACGCGGCGAGGACGGAGGAGGCGTGCGCGGAGGAGACCCTGACGACGCCGTCGAGCCCCATCCCGGCGAGCGCGGCGTGGAGGTTCCGCTTCGCCGGCACGATGCTCGCCGCGTAGAACCGGTCGCCGTAGAGGACCTCGTTGCCGACGGCGAGGTAGCGGACGCGCTCGGCGGGGGCGTGCGCGAGGACGGCGGAGGACAGCCACCGCGCGGCGCCGTCGGGACCCGACGCGGCGAGGAAGGTGAGGTTCTCGTTGGGCACGCCCACCACGAGGTCGATCCCCGCCGCGGCGAAGGCACGGAGCACGGGCGGGTCCGGGAGGAAGAGCCGCGCCCTGGTGACGCCGTTCTGCAGGAGGAGCGCCGCCGCGGCCTCGGGGGGCGGGAGGTTGCCGCCCACCCGGCCGTGGCATATGCCGATCTTGCCGTCGCCCGCCGCCGCGATGGCGGTGAGGAGGACGTGGCACAGCAGGTACAGTGATAGTCTCGTGGCCATTGGAAGGAACGGAATGTCGCGCTTCGGCTTTCGTGTTTCAGCTGTTGAATAGATGCCCCAATCTTGAATGGAAGGAATGGAAGGAGTCAAGGAGAGGCTTGTAGTTATAGCAGGCGAGGGGGACGTTGGGGATGAGTCGCGAGGAAAAAGCGTGGGTTCGTTGGCAGATGGGTTTCTGATGCTTTCTGACTGCCGAGTTGGGTCGATTGGCTGCGCAGTACAGCAACCCGTTGTTGACACATAGCCGTTGGTTTTTCAAACGATATCGCGCTACCACTCTTGTACGTGTACTGGTGGGATTGACTGCTCCTGCGCATCGGGACCGGCCTGCACGCATTTTCCATTTCCCAGCAGCAGCATAGTTCTCTCGGCGGCACCGAACACTCGTTGGGCTCTCTCCCCTCTGGGCTTGGGCTGAATAGCACGCATTTTTCATTTCAGGAGCTCGATGATGATGGATCATGGATGACGACCGGAGATCTGATTGATATTCGCTATAGTGCTCAACGCCCACACACCGTGCGACTGCTGGTGCAACGGTGACCGTAGTCCTCCATGGGGGCCCTTGCACATGGGGCCTTCTTCTTTTTTTTTGGACGCAGCCAGCTCTCAGTCTCAGAGGTCGATCGACGTGTTGACTACGCTAGATGTAGCCCGAGAGGCGGAGCGAGACGGTGCGAATCACTACTACTAGCGAATATGCCACGGGTATCCCTCCCTGATGGCGCTGCTCCTACTGATCCGTCCACATACTAACACCAGTGACACGCCAAGCTTCTGTGCTCCGATTCTAAAAAAAAGATGGTCCGTCTACCATTATCCCGTCATAACATCACTCCATCAGTATAGTCAGGTTCGGCGGCACCTCCTACGTTCACGGCGAGGAGCCGAACGCAGGATGAGCCATAGGCGTGCTCCACCCGTCGTCCGTCAGCTCCATCTCGCCTTGTGTGTCACGTCCCTGCACGCCGTTTTCTCCATAGAAGAAAAAAGAAAGAAAAAAGTCTACATCACCCCTAAACTATAGGGGGTCGACTATATGACCCCCCCGAACTATGAAAAGATCTACATCACCCCCTGAACTTTTCAAAACAGGAAAAAATATCCCCTAAAGCGATTTTGGCCGACGGTTTTGCTACAGTAAACCGGTTTTATCTTTTTTGTTTTTTTATTATTTTGGTTTAATCTTTGAAAAATCATAGTAAATCACAGAAAAATCATAAAATAGGAAATCCAATTTTATTGGACTCCACATGAGTAAATCTATGCAGTGAACATATAATATGATATGCTTCAATATATTTTTTTGTGTAGCTTTATATCTATACTTTTCTATAATTAATTCATAGCTGTAAAAAATTGTACTAAAGCATACTATATTATATATTCACTGTGTAGGTCTACTTATGTGGAGTCCAACAAAATTAAATTTTTCATTTTATGATTTTTCTGTGATTTATTATGATTTTTCAAAGGTTAAACTAAAATAAAAAAAAAGACAAAAGACAAAACCGAGTTACGTAGCAAAACAGCCGGCCAAAACCTCTTTAGGGTATTTTGTCGGTTTTAAAAGTTTAGAGGATAGTGTAGACTTTTTTTTATAGTTCGGAGGGTGACGTAGAAAACCTCGCATCGTCTGATCTTCTCGGGCGTGCCGACGTCGGAGCCCGCCAAGAACGAACCCACACCGTGTCCCACGGACACGGCCCAGCACTACCATAAGAAAATCGCAAGCGTCCAACTCCTCCTATAAACAAGCCAACGACGACCCCAGGCCGTCCCCGGTAGCGCCGCAGACCCGCGGTCCAGTCACCGGGTCCTTCTTGCAGCCACTCTCCTCACTCCCGACGCCGCGCCAGCCATGGGCGGCCTCAGCCTCCGGCGGCAGCGGCACGGCGCCCACCTGCCGCTGCTCCTGCTCCTCGTCGCCGCCGCGGCCGCCGCGGGGAAGGGGAACAAGGGGGAGCACGCGCGCGCCGCCGGTGCCACCGGGCTGCGGTTCCGGCGGGAGAGCGGGACGTTCAAGGTGGTGCAGGTGGCGGACATGCACTACGCGGACGGCCGGACCACGGACTGCGAGGACGTGCTCCCGTCCCAGGTGCCGGGGTGCTCCGACCTCAACACCACCGCCTTCCTCTACCGCGTCTTCCGCGCCGAGGACCCCGACCTCGTCATCTTCACCGGTGAGTACACGCCGCGCTCAGCCTCACCCCTGTCCCTTGTTTTTCCTAGGCGATTAGCTAATCAATCTCCCTCATTTCAATCAGAATCCATGTCGCGAGTACTTGTAGTTTAGTTGCCGCTGCCGTGTATAGTTGGGAATTAGTGGAACAATTAATCAGGGAATGGTCGTGCACTTGTGTCTTGTGATGAGAGAGATCTTCAGTGTCTTCAAGTTAATTATTGCGGTCGAGATCTCGTTCTGAAAAAAGAAAGGAATCATTCTGTATACTGTAAGCATATAGCTCCGGTGGCTTTGATTAGTACAAGAAGCATGTCACGGGTTCCACAAGCGACAGAACGTGGGGCAGGGCAAGTGGAGCTCGTGTTCTTCAGATTCAGGAACTCCCAATCCAAGGGGGTCCTGGGGTCGCATACTCGCATGCCATGCCCAGTCAGTGAGGTCGCAGCTGTTGACTGGCCCAGATGACGACGGTAGGCAACTGGTATGGATGGTGGATGTCGGCGTTGATGTGCCCACAACGGCGATGAGCGCCAAAATGGAGCTAAAGCATCAGAGAACAGTACAAATGTAGCTGCCTTTGTGATTATGTCTAGGTTACTGTCATGTTTCGTTGTGTTGCTTGATCTTTCCCAAGCCACAACTTTTGCAACTGCATCAAACTTGTTGCTTTTCTATTGTGGTAAAAATATTTCCCTGAGTGATGGTCGTTGTTCATCTAAATCATGCCAACAATTGGCAAGGCACTCCAGTTTCTGTAAGCCTACAGGTAGACCCTTTTTGTTTGGACTATTAATTTATTACAGTTTTACTGGGCAGGTGATAACATCTATGGTGCGGATTCAACTGATGCAGCAAAGTCTATGGATGCAGCAATTGCCCCAGCCATTGACATGGGACTTCCTTGGGCTGCTGTGATTGGGAACCATGACCAAGAGGGTACGCTGTCGCGTGAGGGTGTAATGCGTCACCTTGTGGGAATGAAAAACAGCCTTTCAGGACTCAATCCTGAAGGAGTTGAAATTGATGGCTACGGCAATTACAATTTGGAAGTTTCCGGGGTTGAAGGGACATCACTGGGTGAAAAATCCGTCCTCAATCTGTATTTCCTAGACAGTGGTGACTATTCTACTGTTCCATCAATCCCTGGTTATGGTTGGATCAAGGCCTCACAGCAAGTCTGGTTCCAACAAACATCTTCAAGCCTACAGGTATAGTTGGTGATTTACCTTTAGGGCCTGTTTAGAATGCAGGAATTTCACAGGAATCAGTTCAATTTCACAGGAAAAATGCAGGAACAGGGAAAAATTCCTGCGTCCCAAACAGGGCCTTAGAAAAAATATGTCTTAGGTCGTTGCTCCTGGTTCTTTATTTTGCCATGTACAGTGTTTTTCCTCAACACCGCAGGAGATCTTCTTTTCATTTCATTAAGATTTGCCGTGCACAATAACTTGAACAGATCAGGACTGTTGCTCTAGTTTATCAATTGGCTCACATTTGTGCCATCTATTATATTTTATAAACAAATCATACTGAATCAACTGAGTAAACATGCTGAATTCGAAGTAAGGGTAGAATACTTTATAATAAAAGCTTCCTAAAATTACAGGTAGATGGAATTAGTAATATATACTGATTAATCATGTTAAGCTGTGCAATTTGCTATGTTTAATTATTCTTATGTCTTAAATAAATAAGTATGTTGCTAAGAGAAACAAATGTAAACACGGTTGGTGATACTATAGTACCTAAAAATGTTTGTTTCTGAAATGTGAGATCAATTCACACTGCATATGACCAGATAAAACCACCACAAGTTTAGGCTTACTCACTGATTTTTGTACAGAACGATGATTATGTTCAAAGTTCAGTGCTGCTCATCACAAATGTTCATCTAAAATGCAGAAAAAGTATATGAATGAAAACCCGAAGCAGAAGGAGCCAGCACCTGGCCTTGTGTTCTTCCATATTCCACTGCCAGAGTTCAGTAGCTTTACAGCAGCCAACTTCACAGGAGTAAAACAGGAGGGTATTAGCTCAGCATCAATCAATTCTGGGTTCTTTGCCTCCATGGTGGAGGCTGGAGATGTGAGGGCTGCCTTTATCGGACATGATCACATTAATGACTTTTGCGGAAAGCTCAGTGGTATTCAGCTATGCTATGCTGGTGGATTTGGCTACCATGCCTATGGTAAGGCCGGGTGGTCAAGGAGAGCTAGGGTGGTGTCTGTGCAACTTGAGAAAACAGATAATGGTGGATGGCAAGGAGTGAAGTCCATCAAGACATGGAAGAGGCTTGATGATCCCCATCTCAGCACAATTGACTCTGAGGTCCTCTGGAATAGAGGCTCTAATGGTAAGAAAGAGACTATGGGTGCTTTTGATGAATGATTATTGTAGACATAATTGTGAATAGGGAAATTAATATGATGTTAGATATATGATTTGTCTCTCGATGATAAAAACTTTTTTTTTGGCACAGCAACTAATATAAGAATTGCCCAATTGACAGGGAGGCGCAAGAAGAATCCTGATGGTAGTTAAGTGTGATATGGTCAGCAAATGGGGTGCCGTAATGGGTCACTGCATTGATGTGTACTGTTGGATGGCTAATTTACCACAGTTGTAAAATGAAAAAAATGCGCAATGGTAAGAAAAGGAAGATTATATACGACACATATATACACAAGCTTTTGCAGTCGTATTTCCCCCTGTTTAGGGAATAGTAAGTCCTGGAGTAATTGTAATTCAGTGTGGCAAATGTCCTTAAATATATTGTAATTGTCAAAGCAAAACGAGAATGCAGTGCCTTTGTAGTCTTCAACTGCAATCCAAGCTACTAGTAAAATCAAGAACCAAGGGTTACTCTCACATAGTCTCATGTACTCCTTTTGGCATGATGTTTTGAACGTGGGATGTTCCTATACATTTCCTTTAACCTGACTGAATCTTTGCGGCCTTTGGTTGCTGGCTGCATGATCGATGCTGGGTAGGACAGTGATTTCAGGAACCAACTTATGGTTACATCATGCCTTGCGAGTTGTAACTTGTAACTGACCATATCATCACATACTCATGTGGTCATTTTTATACATTTAAGCCGGTGACAAACGAAAAATTGGGTGGGCCTGATCTAGGAATGTAGTTTCCCAACCAAAGACAAACCGGGTGTGTTTAGATTGTAGGAAAAAATACTGTAGCATTCGCTGGGAAACGTGTTTTGTGAGGAAGGAATAGCGAAAAGTTAGAATGAATAGTGAAAAGTTGGGAATGTGATTCTAATTGCCTTGGCATTTCCCGCACAAACAACCCAGTAAAATGTTTTTGAGGTGCTCTGCAAGTTATCATGTTTAATGCTAACATTGCCTATTATACTTTTGAACATATATATTCAGATGTAAGAGTCTAATGCTACCATTATAAGTGTTAATCCTCATCGCATATTCGCATTAGCGCATATTAGCAAAGTTTGTAAATTCTGACTCCATGTTCTTAAAATATATCTGTTTGTATAAGAACGGAGTAATTGAAATAAAGCCAAAACATTACTATTTTACTTGGTTTAATAGTTTAATTAAAGGTAATAATTAATTAAAGTAATTAAAATCTAAATAGTAAAAATACTAAAGTGAACATTCCCGCTAGGCAAAATTAGAAGATAACAATAACCCATAGCAAAACAAACTTTATTTTCGACTAATTCCTAGCACAAAGAGATTGATCCTACAGTGAAGAGCGTGGCACACTGGCACCCGAGCAATTCTTGCATTCTAGAATTCAGTAATAATACAAACGAGTAAATAGATTTATGCATCCAAAATGCGAATCATGACCTAAAAAAAAAGATCAAAGGAACACTTTGCAAGTGACAACTGCGATTTCAGGATTCTTCTCCCTACTAAATTCAATTCACAGATCACAAGCCAAAGGGACACTACAGCAGAAGCCAATTCATCTACAGATCTACCAAACACGAACAATCAACAGCAGGGCACAAACGAAACGAGGTGTCTCTAGGCCTTCTTGGGGGACTTCGCGCCTTTCTTGGGCGACTTCGCCTCCTTGGCGCTGCTGGCCGCCTTCTCCGCCACCTTCTTAGGCAGCAGCACGGGGTTGATATTGGGGAGGACGCCACCGTGTGCGATGGTGACACCGGCCAGCAGCTTCCCGAGCTCCTCGTCGTTGCGGATCGCCAGGAGCACGTGGCGGGGGATGATGCGGGTCTTCTTGTTGTCCCTCGCCGCGTTCCCGGCAAGCTCAAGCACCTCGGCGGCGAGGTACTCGAGGACGGCCGCGAGGTAGACGGGGGCGCCGGTGCCGACGCGCTGAGCGTACCGTCCCTTCTTGAGGTAGCGCCCGATGCGGCCGACGGGGAACTGCAGCCCGGCCTTCACTGACCGCGACACGGACTTCTTCCTGGGGCCACCCGCCTTGCGTCCGGCCGCTCCCTTCTTCACCTTCCCAGTGGCTCCGCTGGCGTCCATGGCTGATGGCTGCTACTTCTTCGCGAGCGCTTCGGGAGAGCTTTGGAGAGAGTGGTGTGATGCCGCCCAAATGCGAGGAGGGGATGCATTTAAATGGCGCGGGGAACGGGGAAAAGTGGTGGGCCCGTTGATCCGCAGTAGCGGCAATGGACGGTCAGTTCGTGAGGAACTGGACGGCTGGGATGGGTGCCCTGAGGAGCAATCTGTGGGAAGGATGGCTCAGCCAATCAGATGGAAGCAAATAAACTAAAGGATCAGCCATTTTTAATATCTGCTTTTGAACAAACTATAGCATGTATTCATTCCAACTTTTTACTATTCATCAATTTTTTATTATTTATTCTCCTCACAAAACACGTTTCCCAACAAGTGCTACAGTACTTTTCTCAGATACAGTTTTTTATCCCGTAAGTTGCAACCGGAGAACAAGTTCACTAGTCTTAAAATTTATATGATATATTCATAATTTATATAAATTAGTCTTCACCAAAGATATGTAGGTATATGAAATTCTTTAGAATAATCAAACATAAGCTTTCAGTCTTGTGCGGACAACTGATAAGAACGTATCCCTGCAACAATTGTCTACCGCACAATAATTGAACCCCCGCACTTTTATTTCATACTTATCGTGGTTTAGATTGGGATAAAAAACATTGTGCACGTAGAAAAACACTACAGTTAAATCCTGAGAAACGTGTTTCGTGAGAGAGTTCGTGAGGGAATGTTAAATAGTGAAAAGTTAGAATAAATAGTATTAGCTAGTTTGTAATCCGAACAGGACTCGCTATATAACATAAACAAACCTGGAGCCATCAACCACATCTGTGCTTTTGGTGATATCCTGATAAACAATTGCTCCCCGGCTATCTACGAAGTACCAACAAATTTTTATTTTAATGGTTTTTATAGTTAATCAATAGTTAAACTCACGTCTTTTTCTTTCGGTGAGGCCCATTGATAAAGTAATACAGCTAAGAGAAAATATTGCCTGAAAATAAGTTGAACCAAACCAAAGGATAACAAATATTGCATTGCAAATTTTGGTTCAAGCAAATCTGCCATGATGTACATAGAATGATCTATTTTGAGGATTTAGAGAAATTGGAACATGAGGTCCATCCTCATGAAAATTCTCAGTTCTTACTTCTTAGCGAACATTGTATTGTAATCCTAGATTTGTCCATGTGTCAGCTTGATGTGCATCATTTAACACATCGTATTTCTGCATCGAAACCTGTTAGGCTGAGAATGAAACAGAGTTGTCTACTTCAGCTCGAGGAAGAATTGCAGGCATCAGTACTAGAATTGCAGGCATTGCAGACAACTTGATTTCTACGAATCTCATGGCAAAACTCCACAAGGAGATTGATGCCAAAGTATAGATCGTGATCTGCCGAACAACTGTTGCCATTCTTGTCTTCAGCTATACTCTTAACTTACAGCAAAGCAGATTTATGCGCCCAGAATCTGAGCAAGAGACGGAATATCAAAGAACAGTTTGCCAGTAACAAATTCTGATTTCTGAATTCTTCCCAACAGAATTCACAGATCACAAGTCACAGCAACGACGCTACCTCAGAGTACATCCAATCTACAGATCTAACAAACATGAACAATAAACAGCAAGGCACTGATGCAGAGTCTATCTAGGCCTTCTTTGGGGACTTGGTGGCCTTCTTGGGGGACTTTGGCTCCTTGGCGGCCTTCTCCGCCACCTTCTTGGGCAGGAGCACCGGGTTGATGTTGGGGAGGACCCCGCCGTGGGCGATGGTGACGCCGGCCAGAAGCTTCCCGAGCTCCTCGTCGTTCCGGATCGCCAAGAGCACATGGCGCGGGATGATGCGCGTCTTCTTGTTGTCCCTCGCTGCGTTCCCGGCAAGCTCCAGCACCTCGGCGGCGAGGTACTCGAGGACGGCCGCGAGGTAGACGGGGGCGCCGGTGCCGACACGCTGCGCGTACCGTCCCTTCTTGAGGTAGCGCCCGATGCGGCCGACGGGGAACTGCAGCCCGGCCTTCACGGACCTCGACACAGACTTCTTCCTTGGGCCACCAGCCTTGCGTCCGGCCGCCCCCTTCTTCACCTTCCCAGTGGCTCCGCCGGCGTCCATGGCGGCTGCTTCTGTGCGTCGTGAGAGCTTTGGAGAGGAGATGTCTGTGATAGCGAGAGGCTGACTAGTGCAATTCCAATGAGAGATGTCTGTGGGGCTCTTTTAAACTTTGCGCAGGGGAAGGAGTGGTGGGCCCGTCGATCCGCGTGCTAATGGAATGGACGACTGGATCGGGAAGGATATGACGGCTGCGATGGAGTTTATGTGAGGCAATCCGTGGGAAGGTTAGTTTGGCCAATCAGGTGCGAGGAAACAAGCACAACAGACAGTGTTTTATTATGGCTAGAACTTTACACTTAACTTGTGTTAATAAACATAATTAGATCAACGTACATATGATTTAGAAGTATATTTACAAAAAAGAGTTGTACTTTCTCCTTCCCCGACTATAGGTTAATTTAGCCTTTTTTAAGCGTACAGATTTTGCTATGTACTTACATATACACTATGTTTAGATGTATATTAAAAACTGCATCTCAATATGTAACAACAACCTATAATTTCAAACGGTTTGAACAGTTTTTATGTGAAAAATCTACTCAATTTTCTATATATTTACTGAATGAAGATTGCTAATTCTGACAACACACATTCTTAAGCCCAAATCTGTTAAAAATATAAATAAAAATCCTTTAGTATTGGAATGGAAGAAAAAAAAGAAATAAAATAGGAGCAAGAACGTATGAAATAAGATTTAACCTCTAGATCTATCGTTAGCAGTGGCGCTCTAGCCTCTAGATCCATACGAGGTGGACCTTAACCTCTAGATTCGTCAATAGAGGCAGCTCTACAAATCCATATCGGTCAACATTTGCGTCTTTACAACCTCAGATTCCATCAACGATAGTGGTTGTCCAACCTCTAGATCCATCAATAGCTATGGCACTTAATGTTATGGCAATCTCTAGTTAGGTTTTGGATTGGAGTGTTGCCTTACGAGGTTGTCTTCATGCGATGGTAACGGGTACGATTACGATGGAGAAAGGCGGTGGTAGAGGAATGGTGTTTTATCAAAGTGATAAGGGGAAGGTCGGGCTAGCGGATCAATGCTGGTGGTAGGAGTTGGCAGAGGTGCCTATATCCGGCGTGGCGATTTGTGATAGGAGCTACCACACTAAATTTGGCGCTAGAGATGGGTAGGAAGGCTAGGGAAACCAATTAACACGGTGGCAATAGAGGGAATAATCAGGGGAAGATGATAAGTAGGAGGATAGCAATCCGATGAGACATGCTCTTTTTAAGAAGTGAGAGCACTCGTGACTTGACAATAATGAGAGAGCGCCTCTCTTTAGTTGGGGATAAAGGTTTCAGTGCTCACGTGTCGTCATATGCTTCTTTGCACCCATGCATCCACGACTATGGGATACATCACGGATATAGGAATCGAAGGACCCATCATGACGAATAATTGCCAACTTTGGCAAGATCTTGGTGGGCAGGTCATCCTAAGTCGTGTCAGCCAAGACAAGGGCGTATGCAATTTGGAAAGATTCTACTTACCAAGATCAACCCGGCTCAAGGATTCTAGAGATAGAGAAAGTTTGCAGTTGTAAACCGATAGCAACTTGTAAACCCTAGGAGACCCCTCAGGGAATGGATGATAGGATCGGGAAAGATATAATAGTTGGGTTGGAGTTTATGTGAGGTGATCCGTGGGAGGCTTAGGTTGGCCAATAGTGATGATGCTTAATGTTCCGAGAATCATCTCTAGTTAGGTTTTGGATTGGGGTGGGGCCTAAGATGTTGTCTTCATGCGATGGTGGTGGGGTATGTGCACTGTGGCAAAACAGTGGTGGCAGACGAATGAGGCTTATTGAAGTGGTCAAAGGAAGAGGAAGCTAGAGGGGCAGTGGTGGTGAGTAGCTGTTGACGGAGGTGTCTACATGGGGAGGGGGTGTTTTTGGTAGAAGACGCCACACCAAATTTGGCGTTGGAGACGGGTAGGAAGGGTAGGGAAAACAATTAACGGGAGTGAGCCAACAGGGTGGGAATAGAGGAAACAACCAGGGGATGATGATAAGTAGGAGAACAAGCGAATGAGATATGTACTTTCTAAGAAGCAGAAGGGCACTCATGACCTGACAGTAATGAGGGAGCACCTCTCCCTAGTTAGGGAGAAAGGTTGTACCATCATGTGCTCCTATGCGCCCATGCATCCACATCCACAGGATACATCCTGGATATATGGCTATCCATGAGCCCATCATGAGGAATAATGGCCAGGTAGTCCAAGGTCTATCTCTGACAAGATCCAAAGGAATAGGTCATTTGTTAGTTGTGTGAGCCACGGCAAGGGTGGGTGTAATTTGGGAAGATTCTACTTAACAAGATTAAGCAAGCCTAAGGATCCTAAAGATAGACTAGGTTTCCAGCTGTGTACGGATAGGACTAAATCCTAACTGACTGTAAATCTTAGGTAGCCGGAGGTCGAGGCTATATAAGGCATACTAGGAAAATCCCCGGTGGCATCTAGCTTACGACACACTTGCTTGTACATCCATCCAACACAATGTAAATACCACATAGTACATGACGTAGGGTCTTATGCTCCGTACGACCCGAACCTATTTAAACCTTATATCTCTCATGTTATCTTCGAGTTCGTGTTCCATGATCGTATGTACTGACAAATTTACTGCTCAAGCATCTCATTGTGGATTGTCGGACATCGAAATCAGACAATAGGTACTCCTATGCATCCACAACCATGGGGCACATCATGGGTGCACTCAAGTGTGGCACTAGATGCATACTTTACAATTTAAGCCCTGCACTTCGTATAAACTAGAAAAATGCCGCGCCGTTGGCGCCTCTGAGAGGCCCGTCACAAATGTATATATCCATGCTCATAAAGTTTTGATGTGGGTTTAGTCAAGTTTGATTTGCTTTGTTAAATGTATCTCTGTAAGGTGTGGGTCGTTGGAATGTCTCTAGATTATCCATGTGTTCGTTGTGAGTAAGCATGTATGTGGCAGTCGTCAAAGGTGTTAATGATCTGGTATATGCAATACGTAAACGTGTTAGGTGATTTAATCTGCCACCGATACATATTAAGGGTTGGTTTTGCAGTCTTAGAGGTTTTTCGTGGATTTGTTGTTCGTAGAGTACATAATGATCGCCAAAGTTGATGGGGTTTTATATCGCCAAAGTACTCTATCAAAGTTAAGATATGTTTTTTTATAAAAAAATATAATGGGTCCCACATATAATCGATTTCGTAGGATCCATAGATGGTGAGGCTCATGTATGGGTCATATAGGTTCATAGTGGAGCCCGCTTGTGGAGACCCACATCGTCAGGTCCCAGAGTGGGACCACGTCTTATTTTTCCGCTTGTAGATAAATTCATTGGTTGTTTATTCATCAAATGCCATGAAATAGAAAAGGTCAGGATATGTTTATTCATTTTGAGTAGTTCATCGATATACGTACTGAAGGAAAATACGTCCCGTATAATTCAACTTCGACGTAGTTCCACAACCTCAAATTAGCTACATCCCCCGGGAATAGATTACATATACACCCAAGTCAACAACATAGAAACCAACAAGCGGTCCTCTTCCCGATTTGTACATCTATGCATACAGATCAATAGCTGGTATCTCTATAATATGCACGAATCCCAGCAGAATGCCAGCAGATCCACCTCCTGCTCCCTGAATTCCGATTCAGTATACACCACTCCAGACGTGAAGCTTAACCGACAAGGAGCAGAATGCCAGGACCTCAGCTGGCCAGAGAGCTTAAGCCCACACTGTTTCGCAGCATTGTTCATCCGTGGATCTGTACTGAGTCTATGACGATGACCATTCACCAAAGAAAATACCCATATCAACCGAGAGTTGGTGCTACAACTTGGAGCGCGATCTCAATGGGCATCCACCTTCGAAAGCGTGGTCAAGTACTTCCTCGATGCGCTTCACAAGTAGAATCTGCCAGCAGCGTGGTAGTAAACATAATTCAGCGCCAAATGTATAAAGAATATGGCAAGCTTCTTCCAAAACTACCTTATTCATAAGTTTTGTAGTGCTAAAGACTAAAGACTACTCCATTCCAAATTAGTAGTCATCCTGTCCTTTTTACCGGATCCATTCATAAGCTAAATCTAGACAAGTACATGCCTAGGTTTATGGAAGATGCCATGAATTTAGACCCTCAAAATGACACGCCGAATGACTAGTATTTTGGAACGGAGGGAGTACTTCATACAACATATAGTATGAGGAAAATCGCAGCATCTCCAATTCACCGAGCATTGGCCAAACTACAATGAACAGCAGGCCTGAGCAACGTCAAGCAAAAAAATAATGCAACCACGTACCTCCATGCCAGAGAGAATGGGTGATGGAACCTCAGTCAAGTCCTTCAAGTTCCGTTCAGGTAAAATAACTCTCTTGATTCCATATCGATGTGCCGCAAGTACCTAAATTTGACAGAAAAAAATTTGAAGTCAATAGAGCAGAATAGTACCACACAAAAATGACTAAAACTGCCACAGTTTTAAAGCGAACAAGAAACTAAGGAAGCGATATCAATGGCTGCTTACCTTATCTTTAACACCACCGACAGGCAACACAAGACCCCTTAGAGTCATTTCTCCAGTCATAGCAGTATCTGCTCTGACTTTTCTGTTACTAAAAAGTGATACCAGTGATGTTACCAATGTCACTCCTGCAGAAGGGCCATCCTTTGGCACAGCACCAGCAGGAAAATGTATGTGAATATCACGGCTCTCCAATAAGTTGATATCGGAAGTGGGTGACAAGTTCAGGTCAGCAGCTCTTGCTCTCACCTGTTAAAATCGAGGTTATTTTCTTAGTTACAAAACAAAAATGGAGTTTGAGACACCTTAATAAACAAAAGTAATTACAAAATGGCAAAGTTTGTCATGCTTCCTGCAACCTACTCTCAAGCTTCCACAGGTTAGAGTAACATAGCAGTATGATTTCATCAATGCAGAAGTGGTAAGAAGATCCATACCCATGTCAAAGCTAGCTGTGCCGACTCCTTAATAACATCACCAAGCTGTCCAGTCAATTGCAAGTCACCCTTACCCACCATGGCTGTAGCCTCCACAAACTGAACTTCCCCACCAAATGAAGTCCAAACAAGGCCAACTGAAACTCCCGGGCTTGCTACACGATCTGCAGCTTCTCTATCATCAAATCTAGGAGGCTGTAACCAAAGTACAAATTTATATTATACTACAAAAAGAAGCATAGGACTCTGTAGCTGTCCATGAAATAGACTTAAACTTTGATGACTAAAGATAATAACATACCCCAAGCACTTTTTCTAGCATACCCTCATCAACAATCAAAGGAGATGGATTTTCATAAGTATTTGATATATCATGGCCCATAGGAATAACTTCCATTTCAACTTCACCACCATCAGCAAGCCTCGAATCCAGCAGAGTTGTAGTAATTGGTTGTATTTCCTTGCCAAGTCTAAGAGTGTTAACTTGCTCTGCGACCTTGACAGCAGCTGCACGGGCCAGTGCAGCTAGGTTCCGCTCCAGATTACGTACACCAGCTTCTCTTGTATATCTCTCGATGATTAGTTTGACCGTAGCCTGCAGACATGATGGGCACGATGCAATCAGGGATGAATGAAGCATTCCAATTAAACGATAAGAAGCAGATGTGACATCTAAATTGACAGTGTAGAGCATTCCATTGCAATAATAGGTGTAAAGTAGACACTGGAATCAGTTCTATTGCCTACGCAGAAGTTCATCAGTTGTAAGCACAGCAAAAAGGTCGAATGTAGCACAGCTTGCAATTTGTGATGAAATGAGCTAAAAGATATGAAAAGGCATCACTAGATACAACAATTGTCACCATAGATAGAATATCATGATTCCATGCATGGGTCAAATAATAGCACTTGCAGTTGCCACTATGAAGTGACCATAAAGACCCTATCTTCGCCATCAAAGCACTACATATTTTATCGTAAGATAAGAGCAACATGAATAATTACGTTGACAATGAAGGATTGGAATTCATGACTTTTGTGAACACATTAATAAAACCGACAGAGTACAGAGAGTGCAGACTAGGTAAAGTGCAACGGAAACTGCAGCTGTGACAAACCTCAGGAATCTGAAGATATGCCAAACTCAAGCCATGCTGCTCCAGCACTCTTGGTACGAGATGTTTCATAGCTATTTTTAGCTTCTCTTCAGGTGTGTAGCCTGGTAACTCAATGACCTCCATCCTATCTAACAGAGGAGGGGGGATAGGTTGCATCCTGTTTGCAGTTGCAACAAATATTACCTTTGACAGGTTGAAAGGAACATTTAAATAGCTGGAGAACACGTTAAGGAATTCTAACTATATAGATCACTGGTCTATACGACCACAGTTCATGTAACCATAGCCTCAGAATTATAGCGAGTATCAAAGTCATAAATAAATTACCACACAGGAAAATTGTAATTATTTAATTAAATCTGCAACCCCTACACTACCTGACATGGAGAATGAAGATCTCAAATATATTTTTTTGTGAAATAAATGAGCTTGAATAACTCACACATGACAGTTGTAAACATTATCTAGAAGTACACCTCTGCCTACTTCATCCAAAAACAAACAGACAAACCATAGCTTCATTTATTATTATAAGATAAATGAAAGGATACTGATCATTGAATGTTTTGTTTTGCTCAGGATCAAGAACTTCTAGTAGTGCTGATGCTGGATCCCCTCGTACATCTGAACCAGTCTTGTCAATTTCGTCGAGAAGCATTACTGGGTTGCTGACAGATACCCTCTGCATTTTCATTCAACCAATAGCATGTGAGCATGCCATCG
Source organism: Digitaria exilis (assembly GCA_015342445.1). NCBI lineage: Eukaryota > Viridiplantae > Streptophyta > Magnoliopsida > Poales > Poaceae > Digitaria > Digitaria exilis. The sequence continues at coordinate 2,232,695 of JACEFO010000718.1, read as the reverse complement.
CCTAGAAGATGTTTATTCAAATAGTTTCTTAAGGAATTCTGGGTCATATCTAGGTTTCTAATTGAAACTTTGCATACTGTACCGACCATGATTTAACAGAATGAAAGAGAAACTTAACAGCAGATCCTTTTGAAGCGGATGTTGAATTATTAATATGATATACTGAGTGGGTTAGATACTCCAGAAATGGAAAGAAGAAAAGGACCGAACCTTTAGTCCATCAATAAGTCTCCCTGGCATGCTTCCAATGTATGTCCTTCGGTGACCCCTGATATCCGCTTCGTCCTTTACACCACCGAGAGAGATTCTTATGAACTTCCTGTTCAGGGCCTTCGCTATGGAGGAAGCCAAAGATGTCTTCCCAACACCAGGTGGTCCCACAAAACACAGCACTGGACCTCTGGCATCCGGTTTAAGCTGCAAGCAAATCAATCGATCTCCATAAGATATAAATTAACCAGATCTTCACATAAGAATAAGATATATCAAATTACCAACCTTACGAACAGCCAGATATTCAATAATGCGCTGCTTAACTTTTGTCAGACCATAATGATCCCGGTCAAGACTCTCTTTTGCAGCCCTAAGGTCAAGCTCCCTTTCTTCACTGACCTTTTGCCAAGGAAGGTCAGCAAGAAGTTCTAAGTAAGCTCGAGAGCTACTGTATCCAGGTTGCTGGGGTTGCATCTTTCGTAGGCGCCTGTAGATGAAGGCTAGCTAAATATACAAAGCTCCAGTAACATGTGTGCGCAAAAAGAGAAGGATGTGACATGATAGGGTACCTCAACTCCCTTTGAGCATGCTTCCAAATATTAGCAGGCATTCCTGCGTTCTGCATCTTCCTTTCCAATGCAGCCACATCATCTTCATCATCATCGTTATCACCAAGTTCCTCTTTGATAGCCCTCATCTACAAATTAGCAGGCTCATCACATCAGATATAGAAGTGTTTGCTGAAAATAAACAGCCATCAAAACTCAAGTTACTAACATCCCCTTGCACGTGTGCGGAACATACAAAAAAAGCCCCAAAATTCTAGGCTCCCATGCACTGGAATTAGCAAACGAACCTGCTGGCGCAGTAGAAATTCTTTTTGCGACTTTGACAACTGCCCCTCAACCTTTTGTGTTATTTTTTCAGCTACAAGAATGGACTGCCACCACAAGAATAAAGGGAAAAAAGCAAGTAAATTACCGCATTATTAATAATTAAACAACAAATTACAAGGCATCTTCACCTGCAGGTGTCTGTCTACAAGTTCAGTTGCTTTTGAAAGTCTAACTTTCAGGTCAACAGAATCCAGCATCGAAAGCTGTTCCTCAAAGCTTATTTCAAAGCTAGCAACAAAAATATCAGCTAGCCTATAGACAGGAACCGTATCAAGAAGCACCTTTGTCCTACCAACTGTCTTCTGCTTCTGCAGTTAAGGAAAGAAAACAGCATCAGGGTAAGTCAAAGTCCAACGATAATTTCAAGTGAAACTAGCATAACAACACGGACACCATGGATCATATAGACACAACTGGCAGAATGACAACCTCTAGAGACACTTCTCACGGAATTAATGATTCACCATCTCATATGGATGCCAGATGTACAAATTTAATCTGTCACTACCCGCTCCTTTTGTTGAATTTTCACTTGCTCCGTGAAATCAGGGGACCAGACAAGGGTCGAAATCTTGTACAGGAACAAACGAAATATATAAAGTACTGCATAAATAATTTACCTGTTCCAGAACAGAAATTAGCTCCATGGCAGTAGCTTTAAATTGCCTAGAAAGAGCAATAAGATCTGGATCTTGCTCTGCCTGCTCCAATTCTAAACATATTGAAGATGTAAAAGTCAATTACATAAAAAGGAAGTTTGAAAAGGAAAAACATATCAAAGTCACATCTCACATGATTATTTACGAAAGAACCTTTTCTAGATACATTAGCAGCCACAACCTTTTATCTTTATGATGATTCTTGTTGAGTAAATTGTGAGAATAAAACAATTTTTTATTTGAAAAATTTACCAGTCTTTGTCATGTCAAGGCGTGAAACACGGGCAACATGGTATGATCCTCTTGCACTTAGTTCTTGAACACTAAACCTACATAGACCCTCAAGAACAACACTGTATGTGACCCTTCCACTTGGTTTCTCTACCCCTCTGGAAAGGTGTAAAGCTCTAGCAGCAACTCCCCTGCACATGCAGGGAAAACCAAAGTTAAAGCTGTACTGAAATTGAAATAAAAAAATACATAAAGTAATAAGCTTGCAATATAAGAATGTATAAAAAGATGCATAATGCAAGCTATCTATAATCCATCATATTTCATCATTGTATTCCATCGTCAGAGGTTAAACGTAGCTAAGTTATACTCCCTTAGTTCCAAATTTACATTTTAGTTTTGTCCTGAGTCAAAATTCTGTAACCTCAACAAGTATATAGGAAATGCATCAACATATGCGACATCAAATCAGTTCTGTTAGATCTCTTATGAATGATTTCTTGTCCGTGCATTTATTTGATAATGTGTAGATGTTTATATATCTTTCTATAAATTTGGTCAAAGTTAGAGAAGTAGCTAGGACAAAACCAAACTGAGTAGTTGGAAATGATAAATGTTCAGAGTTCAGCTAATATTTTGTGTTTTTGTGTGAGGAGGAAGTAGGTTGAGCACATAGCAGAAATAACGATGTCAACCTATGATCAATTGTGCAGAAGTATAAGGCACCCTCCTGTACTCAACCTTGTTATTAAAAACTGTGCCAAAAGTTCCAGTGACTGATTACTGCGCAAAGAATGCTCATTGCGAATCTATCTCATCCAAATTTCCTTCATGATAGACCACAGTAGGATAAAATAAATAAACAGCAATTTTCCTCCATCTAAATGCAGCATAACATCACATGGTAATAACTACTCGTGCTCATATCTATAACCTAGTTCATGGATAAAACTCATGAATCAGATAACCAAAGACAGTGATGTCACACACTTGCTGTGCCAATGAATGGGCTCCTTCCCATTCTTTGCGTCCTGTTTTGAAGACTCTCCTGCAGAACCGCCAGCCTTACTGCCTCCCTCACCTGAATCACTGCCCACACCTAAATAATAATAAATTCAGTAAGTAAAGTATGTCCTCAATGCCCACCAATTTGCTCATATAGCAACAGTCTTTGTCTCACCAGGAGACAGCAATGACCCAACAGCTGCAGCTTCTGAGTCCCGAACAGGAAGTACCCCAATGAGGCCCTTCTCCTCCTTCTGCCAGAGCTCTTGCTCCACCAGCTTCACACTGCAGAGCAAAACAATCACACTTAATGAAGTCACAAAACAAGTCAAAATCCAAAACAACCCCCATTTTCCACCTTCCCAGCGAGTCAATGCATTACAGTAAGCTGCCTCCCAAAAGAAGCTCAACCACAAGTGATCAAACTGCACCTAGAAAAGTCAGACACTAACCGAAAGGTGGAAAACTGGACGCGGAATCTGCCAGCCCTCAAAAGCAACAGCCCACTGGAAACCCCAACTTGAATTAAACCAGAGCATCAAATTGCGATAAAGACATCTTAAATTCGCCCCTTCTCAAGCCAGATAACCAAATTCTACTTAATTCACATACTGCTCTAAAAATGAAACATAGCGACTCACAATTTCGCAGAAAGCAGAGTTAATTTCGATGCCACCTAACATGAACCACGTGTCTACTAGACTGTCCCGATGGGGGAAAAACCTAACTCAAACAAACTCCCCCTAAACTGAAAACGATGTGTCCAATACGCCGAGAGCACACCGAATTAAGCCCCAAAACCAAACTCGAATCGCACACGGCTGATCGAGCGCCTCTACAAGCTCTCTATGGCTGCGGCCTGTGCGCGCTCACCTGCTGGGGTTGGTGCAGCGGATCCGCACGATGGCGCCCGGCAGGAGCACCTTGTTGCGGAACGGCAGTATGGCGAGCCGGCTCGGCAGCTCCACCGGCGAGTCCGCCATGGCGGGCACGCGAATCGCGTTGAATTCGAGGGGGGAGGGGAGGCGCACCGGCGTACGGCACAGCAGAATAAAAAACGGAAGAAATTTTTGGAGGGTAAGAAGGCGAGAGGTGGGAGACGACGAGGATATTTAAAGGGACCCTCGAGCCGAGCTCTATTCAGGTTGGGTCAAAGGACTCAATGGTGTGCGTCTGGTGGTGGACCGGCCGGCGGGTAAGCAACTCTCCCGGTGGGAGTCGTTTTAGGCCGAGCTTGGGGGTGGTCGTGGGGCCCAGATGTCAATGATAGGTGTCGGCACGGGTGTGGACGTGGCGCGCTGGTGGAGATAAGGGTGGCACCGCGGGATCGGCTGCGGGGAGCTGTGGATGTGGCCGAAATGCTGTCGCGTTGGTTTGGCCGCGAGGAGGATTATTCATCTGGGATGATGACGTGGAGGAGAAGGAGTGGATTAGGATTCGTGTACGGTGTTGGGTGAGCGCATGTCGACAATGCGTGTGCTGCGACCTTCGATGAGACTGCTGTAACGGTTGGGCCGGACGGCAGATCACAGCCGTACGTTTGTGGGCCATCGGAGGGAAGGACGGCAAGGATGCGTAGGCAAGCGTACACGTGGGGCGATTTCTTCGTAGCATGTGGACCATATGATCCGAAATGTACGGTTTGGATTTCCCGTACTAGTTTGAGCATCACCGACTCGGTCTGGTTCAGCTGGAAGTGGTTGCGAGAAAAGGGACACCATATACCATATTAATCTTATCGGCTGATGATGATTAGACGACATTCCCGCCTCTTTTAGAAACTATAGAATTTAGTTTGGATTTTTTTTTTCGAAACAAAGGATGTGATGCTCGCATATGCATACACATGTTTGCTTGTTCTATAAATACATGCACGTAAATTCTCTATAAACATTCCTCAAAAAAATTCTCTATAAACATCATGACATGTTTTGAAATTGACGAGGCCACTAATTTCTAGAATAAAATTCAATAAAATACAAAGATCCATGTTAACTCATCACAAACCGATTGATAGATTCCACCATAAAACCCTAATCAAATAGCCTACACTAACCTTGCATTCCTCGGATTCATGTGTAACAATCAGTGGTTTATTTTCTATACTAATTCATATGTGTTGAGACAATGGGTTTACCAAAATATAAGATCTTAACATGGTGAAGCCACCAACAGTCCTTGCTAGCTTCTGCTATGAAACTTGGCTCCAGCAATGCACCACGCTAGTGTTGTAATAGGAATGGATCATGCAACCATCTATCTTACCAAAAACAAATGCAACACCTCCACGGATACAGCACTTCGCAGACTGACTCTGAACCCAAACCAGGGTCGTTGGACCCTTAATCCCTACGCATTCAGTATTCACACGTGAAAACTGTATAAAACCGCGCGTACGCAGAACAAAGCTAGGTACTTGGGGGACGGGTTCAGACAAAAGGCTCACCACGGGGGGACGTGTCAGCCTGCACCAGAATGCACGCCGCCCCAATCAAGCAACCGGTAGGAAAGATTTGGCATTGTTCATACCTGGGTTGCTAGGCAGCAATAAAAATACATGATCTCTTCGATGGCTTCTGGTAACACATCAGATCCAGGTTGGCATGCTATGTCGACGGAGACTTTACCTGACCGACGGCTCTAAAATATCACAGCGCGAGCTGCATGGCCGCGCGACGACTCGAGCAAGTCCACGGCGATAGTAGATGCTGATCCTAACATCCAGCAGTAGGCGGTAGCACAATCATTCCTGCTTATCTAGGAGGGAAAAGACTTCAACTAATCTCAAGGCAAGATCAGCATCTCCAATCCAAAATGATTGGCAGCACGTGGCAGAACCAAAGACTTCAGATTGCCAGTGCCGTGGACGTCGTCGTCATCGCCGCACTAGGAAATTCCATCGAAATTCAGGGAAAGAAAACGTAGCAATAATTTGATTCAATTTGAATGCATGGCCACAACAAGAACATCACGCGATGACAGACACGTCACACATGTGATGGATATTATGTCGAAATCATGTGATGCAACTAGATCCCGTTCATCGACCTTTATTGGAACAGTAGTGCGCAAACACGTCGACTTATCGACATGCTGATGGGCTTCTGCAATTTGACAAGCTAGAAAGCGAAGATCATCAAACGCATCGCGTAAAGTGATGTTACAGCCGTGATTATGAAGGCAACAAAGCGCATCATGTTTAAAACATGGTAGATGTATCCGCAGCATTCATTTCTCGTTGTCCTTATTTCCGGCCTCTCCACTGTCCATGGGCGCCGCGGGACGCCGGCCAACATGACCCTGTCTTGGCGCCGGAGCCTCTCACCTTCACGGCACAGGTAGTCCTGAAACCCCTCCTGGAATGTGGAAACATCGTCGAACCTCTGAAGGATCATTACCGAACAAGAAAAATATCCCAAAACGAACCCTTGAAAAAGTGGGGACAAACTTATGGTTATCAGGTTATGGCTTCGGTTATATGAGGTTATTGTGCTTTCAATGCACAACTTGGATTCTAATAAGCCCCGCCCGTTTGAATCCTCAGGGCTAAACTTTAGCGCTCTCTTTTGATGCCGATTGTGACTAAACATAAGTTAATTGTAAAACTAATTGCGCACGTCATAGCTAATTGGTGAATACGACCTATTAGTCGTAACAGGCCATATTTGTTGTAGAATCATGTAAGTTAATCAAGGACTAATTATGAGTAACGGGTTATAGTCACCAATCGCCCATGATTCATACCTATAGTTTCGCAATTAGTCCTTTTAAAAAGGTAGCTCCGAGCATCCTAACAGGCCTAGGACGTACTGCATCCCTCTCCGAAAAAAAATGATAAAGTCAGGTCTGTGTTTGGTCCATTTTTCTAGTTTGTTTTTGGGGACATGTGACATCCATCATATGATTAGGGAATAAGCTGACTCATCATCATGTGAAGATCAGCCTGCTTTGCTAAACAGTACAAAAGAGCTAGTGATAAATTAGCATCTCATTGTCATGGATTCCATTCTTCAAATTTTCTACCATTTGTACTTCTCAACTCTAGTCCACCATAGTACCTATGCGGTACACTTTTTACCTAAATTATCATTCGGTGTGACTGATGCCTTATCCTGGAAGATCTACTTGATGTGCTCATGACACCCATAACAATTTAAGATTTAAATTTGAGCGCCCTTTATGTACGACAGTACGAGGATATATATCCCATACCTGCAAGATTCTCTTCTGCCACAGCTTTTCCCTCTCGTCACCAAGGATTATGTCCCATCTCTGTTCCAACGATACTAGAGCAAACACAGATGAAGTTTCAACAACAAACTTAGTAGCGCAGAGACACCATGACAACGCAAAATCCCTATTTTCACATGTGCTTGTGCTAGCTAAATCCCATTTCGTGTCTTCAAGGATACATGATACTATCTCAATGTCTTTCGTGTTAAGCATCTCCAGTGGAAGTAGCTAAATTGAGCTCCCAAATCCTATTTTGCAAGTCTAGTTGTAAACTTAAGAGTCCAATTTTGCTCTCAACTCCAGTGGGAGTCTCTGTATGGGCTCATATTCCCTGTGAGGCTCATCATTAGAAAAAGAAAAGAGAAAAAAAGAAAAAGAAAAAAAATGATAAAAAGGAGATGGGTCCATGGATAGGAGGGTTCTATTTCGGGGGTCTCGGGATAAGATTCTAGGAGGGTATGGAAAATAGGATCCTATTTACAACCCCCACTGAAGTTGGTATTTTCTCTCCCATTCTAAAATTTAGAATAGAGACTTGAATAAAGACCTCCAGAGGAGATGCTCACATTCCCACCTCAGAGCAAGGCAACATATCAAATCCAGTTGTTGTTACATTGCTCTCCAAGCAGCTTCCCCTAAGCTGAAACGTGGAAGCAACTGTTCTATGATCCAATGAAGCTATTCTCTGGTGGTAAAACATCCTTGTTGTGTTTGTTTCGTTGTTTCATGATATAATAGGTAGTTACTCAGAGCATGCACTGCATGTCTGCGTTGCGTATTGCATGTTTCAATCTTTCACCGTTTCTTCTTAATTAATACGTAGATACATAGATGTCTTTTGTACTCGAGAAGAAAAAAAAAGTATTGCGGTACAATTTTTCATTCCTACAATGATCTAGCCTAGTAAGTTTTGCCGCGTCATTTTCTAACTATTTGGTGTGATTTTAGTTTACTGAAAACGATAGATCAGATTAAACTAGTATCTTATATTAGAGCTTAGAGCAACGTAATGGTGAGGGAAGGGAACCTTGCCGCCGAAGAGGAAGATGCCGGCGCGCTCCGCCACGGATGGTTGGTTGCCGTGGACGAAAGCAGCGACCAGCCCCGGTAGATCTCTCGCCGCCTCCACAGATCCACACAGGTCCACGAGATTCCGCTGTCAGCGGGCTCTTTTCGTTGGACCTTGGCCCATGATTTATGGGCTTTTGGGCCCGTACTTGCCTTTCTCTCGTGTACAGCCTTTGCAGCAGGCTGTTTTAAGGCCCAAGGGCCCGTCGAGTGCCGCCAAGTTTTTTTTTCTTTGAAGCAGATGCCGCGACCTCCTCGGCGTTCCGTTCTGGACTTCTGGTGTCGTCTGTCGTCTCCTGTGCTTCTTCTGCGATGCGGCGCGGAGAACCAGTTGGATACTTGGATAGCCGTTGATGGAGAATGAGCAAGTGGCAGTACTACTGGTGAAGAACGATTCCGACAGCAGCAGGTACTCAGGGTTGTGGCTGAAAGCTTGCCGGGTGCCCGTGCGGGCGGTGCGACACGGTTCTGCGGACGATCAGGCACAAGTCTCGACCGAGAGCGGGATGAGATGTTGGTAATTTGAGGTGCCTATTCGTCGTCGTCAGTGAGACAGTGATTCTATTGGAATCATAGGTTTCAACTCTCCACATTACGTCGTTGCAAGATGGAGATTGGAAGCAACCAGGAATTGGCCAATTGGGTATTATTCAGTTGCTACTGGTCCAGTCAATCGACTCGAGACAAAAGAGAATAACTCTATGCGCATTGTTTGTCAACAGAGAATAACTCTAGTGCAAAATTCTTTTAAATTTCTCACTTTCGAAAGGGAAAGGAAAACTTCAATCCGCCAACTCATCTCTATGTACACAAGTTATCCCCCCAAAAAAATATCTGTAAGCCGCCCGCACCCAGTCACCCACTAGTACTGACCCACATACACCTAAAATAGCACTCACGTCTGACGTCCCTTGCTGAGACTCGGTCAGCCAGAGCATCTGCTGGCGGCGAGCCGACTGCAATCTGCCGCCGATCACCTCCGGGACGGCGCGGCCGCGACGGCTCTCTTCCCCTTGAGGGCACTGGCGCCGGGTGACCGGCTATCCGGCTCGGCCGCCTGCACGGCACGCCTGAGCACCTCGACCACCTCGCTCATGGTGGGCCGTTCCTTGGCGTTCTTGAGCAGGCAGCTGTCGGCCAGCTTGGCGATCTCCCGCGCGGCCTTCACCGAGTACTCGCCGCGGAGCCTGGGGTCCATGATCATCCGGAAGTTCCGGCTGTCCGGCGGGAACTGGGCCACCCACTCCAGCAACTTCTGCTCCGCCGCCGGCTTGTTCCGGTCAAGCGACCGCCGCCCCGTCAGGATCTCGTACAGCACCACGCCGAAGCCCCACACGTCGCTCTTCGCCGTCAGGTGCCCCGAGCTGATGTACTCCGGCGCCGCGTACCCCTGCGTCCCGACGACCTGTAACACCAAAACACGAGCCAGAGCTGTCAAAACTGAACAAATTTTATCCCGGTAACGGTAACTTTCAGGGGCACAAAGCATGCTCTGTGTTGACAGCTTCATGCTATCTTCACATCCTGCGTTAGCATGGCGTCTAGCGCATATTTTTTAAGAGTCAAATGTCAGCGCCGTGCATAGAACGCACGAAAGAAAGTGAAGGCCCCATTGACAATAGAAGCATAGGTGCATTGCATTGCCTTGCCTACGTGCTAGGTTCGGATCAGCAAACGGCCGGCTGGCAACTACTATAGTATTGACTAGCCTAGTCCGACTAGTATGTGTGCTCCAGTGCCTGATAGAATTGATGGATATATAAGACGACGTTACTCTTGGAAAGACGAGGACATACCGCAGTTGAGACGTGGGTGTTTGCTCCAGTTGGACCCTCCCTGGCGAGCCCGAAGTCTGACAGCTTTGCTCTGAAGTCCTTGTCCAGTAAAATGTTTGACGTCTTGAAGTCCCGGTAGATTACCTAGCCAAAATGAAAATGGATGGACCGAAATAAGTATTAGCTTTTCTGAATTAAAGACTCAAACAAGAACACAAGTACTGTGGTCCACGTTACAAAACTGAACACGATAAAGTCTTAGCACAGCACTAACAATAATCAGCTGCAGAACTATCTTTACTAAGCAATTGAGGCTACGCAAGTCTGGAACGTTTGGTACAATAGCAGTGCTAGAAGAGAAATTGGACACGTTGGCTCTGCATTTCTTGAACTTTGAACTGTGCTTTCAGAAAATGTCAACGAAAGTTGGTTGCCTGGAATCTTTGAGGCAAGTAGTCAGGATGGCTTTTGCTAGCTAGGACGCTTTTCGATTTCAAAAACCATGGAGGAATGAAGACAAGACTATTGGAAGGAACTTGAAAGCAAAGCAAGCAATGGTTAAGGTTTGAAGGATACCTGGACTTCTACCCCTTCATGCAGGTAGGCCAATCCTTCTGCAGCACCCAAGATAACCTGAAGCCTTTTGTTCCAAGATAGAGGAGGATTTGCTCGCCTGAACAAGTGGTCTTCCAAGCTCTTGTTTGGCATAAACTCGTAGACCAACAATCTTTGTGGCCCTCTTTCAGAATCAACAGCGCAATACCCAAGCAACTTTACAAGATTTGGATGCTCCAGAACACCAAGGAACTGTACTTCTGCCAACCACTGCTTATGGCCCTGGTACAATAAAATTCAGGGAAACTGCAAACTATTAGAAAACATAAGGATGTGCAAAAAGATAGTAGGGCATGAAACACTGAAAATGGTGCATGCTTCTTTCTAGAGAACTAATATCAATTTATATTATGATACACGGTCATTTTGTTCAGGAAGATGAACTATACATCAGGAAATAGTCTTGTATTCCAGAGGCAATCCTTTGATTGGTTCCAACTGACAGCAGTGTCAATTTCAGCTAAAGCAGGTGGAATCAGCTTCCTATTGGAAAAGGTATATTTTTAACACCTAGAATAGCAATATTACTTAATTCGCAAGAATCTGCATTTCACCACTTTGTATTTCCTGAAAAACATCCCAATATGCAGATAAAGAAAGGAACAAAACAAACTCATTGATTTTACCAAATCAAGAGCCAATGCGCCCCTGCAATGATATATTTTACTATTGTTCAGTCAACATTCACAAATCAACTTATCATTTGCAATGTTAAACAATGTATAAAAATGTATTGTGCACAATGATAACCGACTGACTTTTCTTTGCAGGTTGGTATATGAAGATTTGGTCTGTTAGTAAGTAATAGTCAAGTAAGATTAGCATCATGAACGTATAAGGTTGCCCATAAAAGAGCTCCATTCTATCCACTGGTATCCGTTGTTAGAGCAAATTCAATACTGGGACTTTGAATATGACTAGAAGGTTGGTTGACAGTTTACTGGACATCATTCTTCTTTGAAATGGTTTCTATGGTTAGGGCCATCTCTTTTTTGTATGATCGTGAACAATCAACATTCTGATTTGTCAAACTACATTTTTCTCTCAGTTGGAAGATGGAAGATCACATGTACTAACTAGTTACTTATTATTTCCCTCCATTTAGCTTGTTTTCCGAACAAAAGGCCATGAGGTGTTCTGATTGCTCCTGTATTACAAAAATTACAGTAGGCATGACGACTTTCTCCCAGCCACCTTAACAATTAATTGCCTGCAAACCGACAATCACAGTGACAGCTGAAGTGGACTGAAGTTCTTATGGAATTTATTAACACCATCTGAAGGGGCCCATGAACTCTACATATGCTTTCAACCAGTATCAATCCATACTACAAATATTGTTTCACAAGTTCGTCTTAACGTGTACACATTGTCCAACTGCAAAAGCAACCTAATGCATACTAGTCAATATGACTCTATATTGTCTATATCTAGAGAAGTCCAAGCATCCTAAATTCCTACCAATGCATACCAGTATCAACAAACACTGTATCACCAAATGAATAAATCTTACTCTATGCAGTCATGCATCTTTTTTATTCAGCGATTCAATTCAACCATTTCCATAGATCATATTTGCCGAAATTGGCAGAACTACACAATGCTCTTGCACATAAACATATTGAAAAAAACATAATTGGCAAATTCTTTTTTTTTAACGTAAAATTGGCAAATTCCATTATAGCTAAATTGCTCATGAGCAGCTTTCTCTCTGCATACTTATCCCGTCAATGCTCTCAGCAATCATTGGACTAAATAGCCATGGAACAGCATCAAGAAAAACAAGAAAGACAGTTGGGGCCCCTAAGCCCCCTTTTTTTCCCCTCTGAAAACATTCCAGAGATATCTCACATTCTAATTTCCACGAATTCTTTTTCTGATCCCACCTCTTCTCCGACCAAACGGTACACTGATAACTTACCTACAACGACACCTTAAATGTAGCGTTCACTTCTGAATTTTGTTCTCTAGCAACACAAGTTATCACAGGAAAAAGACTAGAGTTGTATGGAGAGTAGATTACTGAGTCACAGATGGCATGTGCACGGCGTAGGAGAAAGGCCAGAGACATGACAACAAGAGGAGAGATCAATCAATCAATCAAACAAGCAGAGCAAGCACCGACCTGCAGGCCGCGTTGGTTGAGCTTCTTGACGGCGACGGGGATGCGGTCTCCTTTGCCGTCGGGCGCGCGGACGAAGCCCTTGTAGACGCTGCCGAAGCCGCCCTCGCCGAGCTTCTGCGCGCGGCTGAACTCGCCCGTGGCGCCCTGGAGCTCCTCGTAGTCGAACACCCGGAGCTGGCCGTGGCCCCGCTCCTCGTACAGCGACGAGATGCTCCGCTGCGACTGTGACGAGCCGGCTGACCCCGCCGACTTGCTCACCGGCCGCACCGCGCCGGAGTCGTCCGACCGGCTCGTGCTCACCCCCGACACCGTCGTCGTCGTGGCCGTCATGGTCGCCGGGCCCGACGGCGGCGCCGACGCCCCCCGCTTCCCCGACGACCCGCCGCTCCTCGACCTCCGCTTGAACCAGCCCAGGCAGTCCATGTCCCCCTCGCGGCACGAGCTACACCAGCGGCTCGAGTTGCCGACACGAGCAGCTTCTCTGGGTTTCGGGAGGCTACGCTACGCAGGCCTCTTGTAAGACGCGAGGCGAGGCGGCGAGGCCGAGCAGGCGGTGTGAACGCCGGAAGGGAGGGACGGAGCAGGGGCGGAGGGACAACAGAGACGGAGGCGACAGCGTGGAAAGGATGAGAAAGCCCGGCGCGCGTGCGGGCGCGCGGCCGGTGGAGTGGTGGCGGTGCCGTGTGGGAGATGGATCGAGCGGGGTAGGGTGTCCGGGTGGGCGCGCGTCCTCGGCCTCCCTTTTGTGCAGTGCAGGGCGTCGGCGTCCGTCCGGCGGGGCGCGCGGGGGCGGGGTGTTTTCTGTTCTGCTGGTGGCTCGCGCTCGTCGCGTGCGGTTTGGGTTGCGGTGCGGGGCAGGGGCAACGCGGCGTGGACTGGTCATAGCCTGGATGGGGAAGGCTCTGATGAGTGGGGACTGCCGGACGCGACGAGCCGGGGAAGCCAGCGCAGCGCAGCGCCGGGGCGTGGCTGTCGCTCGGCGACGGGGAACGCACCGGTGGTTTTTGGCTGGTGCGGACAACGGGGCGGGCTGGCAGGTCGCGACGCAGTAAATTCAAGACGTTTCGCGGAAACATCGCAACAAAATGGTTCAGACCTATGGTAAAATTTGGTGAAAATTTTTCACACACTAAGAAACACGCTACTCTCTCTCTAAGACTAACCACAACGTTCACGATGGCTGAAAGAAGGATTCTTCTAACACTCAACGTCGATGCCGAGCAACTCCACGACATGCAACGTTAACCGATGCTGACTAGAAAATGAGTTCCAAGTTGTTATAAACACATCTTCCATGCTGCGTTTTATTTTGGATGGTGTGAGCTCGGGTTTTTATTCATTGGGCACCAATGCAAGAACTTTAGTGCCGTTTCTGCAGCGCTGCAGCAGGTCTCATCGATGCTGAAATCTTCTCTTTCTTCTTCTAAGCATTGTTCCATTCCATGTAACGTTGTGGGTAATCAACTAATCATAGTACGTTTCCCAATATACTAAAACTTTTCATCAAATTTCATCATGGTCTCTTCCTTTACCACTTTACCGGAAGAGAAGAAAGGAGGTGTGTTTAGATTGTAGGAAAAAATATTGTAGCATAAGAAAAACACTGTACCATTCGCTGGGAAACGTGTTTTGTGAAAGAGAAATAGTAAAAAGTTAAAATAAATAGTAAAAAGTTAGAATAAATAGTGAAAAGTTGGGAACCTGAACATGCCCCGAGTATCGGGCACGGAGTCCAGCTGTGGTTTGGACTGAGCTCTTCTGTGTTCTGCTGATCGTGTTGCGGACGCTTTGGGATGAGTTGCACAGCGTGTTCGTTCCGTACTCGTTGAGACTCACTCCTCTGACCGAGCCTACGGTCAGTAGTTGGATGCCCAAAAGAGTCTTGCGACAAGAGGTGGGCGGTTTGAAAACCGTTCGATGCCGCTGACGCTTTTGGGTGCTTGTGTTTCGTGTTTCGAATGATCCTAGTAACGGTTTGCAGTGGAGATCTGACGACTGATGAGACGTGAGTGGAGGATGGTGCACGTTTTAAAAAGGTAAAAAGGAACAACAAACAGGAAAGACTGAAGCAGGCCTTTGTGTGCCAACAGCTGGCATGGCCTGATGAGTGATGACATATCTTGGACTTCCATACGACTCTCTGGTCCATGAGATGCATGATCAAGTGTTCCAACGGGTACCCTGATCGGCTTTTGATGCCATGTTCTCACGACAAAGAGAAAAACAAAAGTCACTTTAGACCATGCGCGATTGCTCAACGGACTAAACTAAGGGTGTGTTTAGATTGTAGGAAAAAACACTGTAGCATAAGAAAAATACTGTAGCATTCGTTGGGAAACGTGTTTTGTGAGGGAGGAATAGTGAAAAGTTAGAATGCATAGTGAAAAGTTAGAATGAATAGTGAATAGTTAGAAATCTGAACATGGCCTAAAGGAACAAATCAAATCCGTTTTCTCCTGAGGCCATGTTCAGATTCCCAACTATTCACTATTCATTCAAACTTTTCACTATTCATTTCAACTTTTCACTATTCCCTCCTCACAAAACACGTTTCCCAGCGAATGCTACAGTGTTTTTCTTATGCTACAGTGTTTTTTCCTACAATCTAAACACACCCTGAACCTTTTTTCCAGTGAACTGAAAAACAGCAGAGAAAAAGGCGAAGATAGCCATGAGCCACATCCATCACTCCTCGGAGAGAGGAAGACGACGTTGACGCCTCTGAGCTCCGACCAGGTCCTTCCGGTCAAAGCTCAGCGGCAGGGCACGCGGGATGGCTTTGTGCCGTGTTTAGTTCCAGTAGTTATTTTGGACTTTACTATTTACCCCTCTTAGAAAACATGTTTTTTTAGAAAAGTTTTTTTCTTATTCTTTTTAACTTTTCTATTCATTCCTTCCATAGAACATGTTTCCCAGAAAATTTTTTTTTCTCCCCCACCAACTAAACACGCCTGGAGTCGTGTGTGATCCGGGCGACGGTGAGGCACGTTTAATTCGAGGCTGCGTGGCGTCGCGCGGGCGGGTGGGCCACGGCTGTCGGTCTCACTCCTTGACCGGGACGGGACTGCCTAATGACGTGCAGTTTGGTGGCTCTCCCTATTGTTATCGACAAATAGCTCTTGTCTGTGAACGCGCGACTGCCCGCGCAGCGTCCTCCTCCGTCTGAAGTACTCCCTGATGATCGGCGACGCACGGGTCAAGGAAAAAAAAAAAGAAGAAAAACCAGAGTCCCGCAGCTCGATGCGGACGTTGAAGTCTTGGATGCGGCGGGGTCACCGGCCCGCCGGAGTCGCCGGCGTTGATTCATGGTAATTGTGGCGTCGAAGACTCCTCCGGTCCGGCCAACCACGTCAATTTGTCATAACCATTAACCATGCAGGGATCAGCGTCGAAGACTGGAAGGGCAGAGGGTGCGCGTACAACGCTGTTCTCCCTGCCTACTCCTACTGATCTACTATGGTCGGGTCGGTGCTGTGCTCTTGTCCTCGCGCTCTCTGCCGCATGACACTATTGCCGTCCCGTGGTTGGTAGCTTACGTAAGCTGTTAGCTGCCTGAGCTCATTATCGCGCATTCATACGGTCACACGCAGTGGTGCCCTCTGTGCTCATGTTTAATTGTTTATTGAGACTCCGCATAAAAGTGATCACTTTGGAGAAAGAAAAAAAGAGATATGGTTAGCGTGCAACGATCGACGACCGGAAGGACACGATCCAAAGCCACCTGGCTTGTCGCCGTACGCCCCGACAGGTGTCGCCGCCGGCAGAGGGAGCCGTGGCGTGCGTGTAGAAGGAGGGGACACACTCGCCGCCCACGCCGCACGCCATTTCTGTTCGCTGTAGCACGTACGAGACCGGCCACGATTTTTCAAGTTCAGACGCTGTGATGGAATGATATATGGATCGATCGATCCATCGGTGCGAGGAGACGGCGAAGGCGCGCCCGGCTGACCTGGCCTCGCTCGCCGCCGTTCACACCTCCACCCTGCTGGCGAGTCGCGCGCTGGTCTGCTTCCTCCTCTCCTCGCCGTCGCGCGCGGGCGTGCAGATCAGGTGTGGGTCGAGCAAGTTGAGAACGTGATCCAACAGACTTTGACAAAACGCCGCATCGCCGCCGCTGCTGCGTGGGGGCGTGCGAGTAGGATGCGTGAGCGTGCTCGTGCGGGTTTCCAGATCCGCCACGGTATGGACAGACGCCAAGCACAGGATAGGTTGGACAGAGACGCTAACCGGCCCGATCGACTGGTGACGGCGAAGGACGTTGACTTGATCCATTCATCCATGACTCTTGTCCAGAGGTGGGTGTGTTTAGATTGGAGAAAGATTCCTTGAAAATATATTATTTACCATTGACGTTTCTCAATATTTAGTTTGGTGTAGTTTAACCGGCGCCGTACGCTTTCGTCTTCCCGTAGTGGTTTTCTTATTACTGCTTATAAAAAAAAAGTCAAGATGCTGACAGGACAGATTTATTATTCAGGAAAGTCATTCTACAGCGTATTTACTCCCCTCGTACACATTTCATTTTCTCTGACCGGCGATGGTAAGTTGGTAACATTAACAGCGTATTACTCGAACAGCTGCCCGTCGGTCTAGTCCAGCAGTCAATTGAATACAGTGCGCGTTCGTTCAGTTGCCGATCGCTGTCGACCTTTGACCAACGGAGGAGCCGGGTTCAGGAACGCACGGCAGGCACCAGCGCGACGCGTCAGTGTCGAGCAGAGCAGCCAGTGACCTTCACACCACATCGTTCGTGTTGTTTTCACGCGCTCTCGAGGATAAAACCACTGGACTAGCTGTTCCTTAATTGCCAGGCTGAAGTAAACGTCAACAGAGATCGCGATCGATCGAATTGCTCATGAGCGTTTGCTCGGCGTACGTGGAAGACCGGTCGAGGCACAACGCCAGTGGGCAGTCAATGCAAGGCTCCAACTCACTCCAACCACAACCAGCGGCCCCACAAAATTTCCGTGTTCATGCATTGCAATGCAATCGTTTTCTGAATCACTTACACAAGCCAAGCCGGGCCGCCGCGGCAGGGTCGCTAACACTATTCCTGCGGCTTCGGCCTTCGGGTCGCCTGCAGCCGCGACGAAACGAGGCTGATGGCCTCGAAGAGACACGCCCGCCCGAGCGTCACGGCAGCCTGGAGGTGCGACGCCGTCGCGTCCGTGGCCTTGGCCCTCAGCTCCAGAAGGCCACGGTCGATGTCCGTCTCGTGCGCCGCCAGGAACGGCCGGAGGTAGTCGTCGTAGACGCGCCTCGCGCCCTAGAAATCCCCGAAATGGTTTCAGAATTGGTAACATGATAATGGAACAGTAACAGTAGCTTGACTGTAACGAGAAAAATAAAGTCTTGTTCAGGGTGGTGGTCGCGGTGACCGGTGACTTGCCATTGTGTTTGGGTGCCAGAGGAGCACAACGAGCGCGAGCTTCGCCTCGCCGTACATGGGCAGCCACGAGACGGTGCAGTCGGCGAGCCTCTCGAAGGCCGTCAGGAACGCGAGCAGGATCCTGCACGTACGACGCCGAGAATAATGACAGTTCAGATTCATATTCTGCAGTAGATTAATGGGACACTATTTGCAGATTGACCTGATAGGTCTGCCTACCAATACCGGCACCAGAATCGCAGCTGTTCCATCTCCGGCGCGTTCCGTTCCAGCGTCTTGTAGCACTCGTACGCCGGGTAGGCGTACCCTAGAGCCAGTCTGCATTCCAGGTTCAAGAAATAGGAGATTGGACTATTGGTTGTGGCATGGTCCAAAGCGACTTTGGAAAAGGGACCGGATTCGCAAGACAGCTTACGTTAAAAGTCTGGTGATGAATGACACTGCCATCTTCAGTAATTGGAAGCACGAGACTGCAACAGACTGTTCAAAAGATTTGGAGTTCAGAATTCAGACGCTAAAAGCAATGCCAGATAAAATATGATGGATGCTTAGAAACAAGCCAGATTCGTGGCGAGGGGGAATAGCGATGATCCACTCAAATTACCTTGCGGAACTACTGAAAGGGAAACAAAGGAGAGGATGCAATTCAAAGCATGCAGCCAGAGGATGATCCCGATTACCAGACTCTGGAGAAGGATTCCGGCAGTTGCTTTTGTGAAAGTCTGATTAGATTCCTAGCACTAGGATAAACATAAACAACTGAAGCCGAAAGAGGCGCGTGCAGTTAACATACATGCAGGGAAGCGGTTGGATGGGGCGGGATGCAAGGAGCCGCCAGCCAACCGTAGCGTCCGTTCGCGCCATCGGGGATTGGGCTCCCGGCAAACGGTTGCAGGGAAACACGGCTTTCAGGCTTTGTGCTTGTTTGGCAATCGTTGCCTCGTTGGTCTTCGGTTATGAATCTTGTAGTTAGTTCGCACTTGCGCATATGCGTAAGATTTCACCTGCAAAAGAAAAATGTCTTCCAAGGGAGAATTTGAGATAGGAGACTCGATTATTCCCAGTTCTGCTGGGAGACTTGTCGAGATTTCGGACAGATTGTACTACTTCATAGCTGCTTTACAAGCAGAACCCTAAACTTTTCAAATTGACGATTTTTGGTTTTTGACGAAATTGTGCTACTTGCATTGCAGAAGTTCTTGTCGAATTCTAAACAAGGCCCTAAACTTTTCAAAATTGGACCATCAAATCTTATTTTCCTATAGCATCTGAACCGAGCATGCGAGCATGGATAATATCAATCATTTCAACGAGTTTTTCTGATGTCATCTCTTCTTTGGGACACAGAAGGGAAGAAAACTTCTCATTACCTTTTACTAGTAAGTAGTAACCATAAAACACACCTGCTAGCAAACATATATTGGCAGGCCATTATCCAGAATGACGTGAGCATACTTTAAAAACTGCACGAATACGTGCCCTTCATCTCCAATTGTGAATTCACAACCTCAGGGCACATTTCAGTTGATACAAGTTACAACAATTAATTGTACAAGCCTTGAAGAACCACTTCGCCACAGCATCAACAAATGAAATCTATCCTAAAATACATTACTCGTAGTTACAGCCTTACACCAGCAAACCAGATAAGAGCACACGGTGAAAAAATTATAGCTGCAGGCGCAGTACTATCAATTATACAAACGGAAGAAATGTGGCACTAACTACTACTGCTAAGTGCTAATCATCCATCTAAACCATGGCAAACCATGCTTCTGTCACTGTTCGTGAATCACCATTGGCCTCGCCAAAAAAACTGCAATCATACATGGATCATCCCTCCATGTTGATCAAAGCCACTGCCGAAACATGCCAAGGCCTCTAGGTGAATGACTGTACCACTGAGGAAGTGGTGACCAGACCAGACAGCAGACCGACAAGAGTGCCGCTGTTGTAAGTGCTGGACTCCGTCTGTACAGCATTGTCCCGAAGGTCGACAAAAGTGTCATTCTGAAATGGTCCACCTACCAGGGCACCCATTGCAATGTTTGGGTTTGGATCGGATGAATGGAGATACTGGAATCCTTTGCAGCCAGTTTTCGCATCTGCGGGGATCGACGCTCCTCTGTGGTGTACTTGCTGTGGGTAGGTGCTCCCATATCCAACAAGATAGCTAAGCTTCATTGGGTTGTCTCCCAAGATGTAATTTGCCTATCATATACCATTACAACGTAAATTAGAAATTTACACGACACCTTTTGATTACCATTTAGTTCTGTAAATCTTAGGAACCAGCAAATGTCATATGAACTAAATCACCATCTAGAACTTTAGTACCCCTTAAGGTTTTGCATAGCGCACCTGTGATGCAGCAAAATTACGTATATCAGTGGGGCTGTAGTACTTTCCACTGCACTGGACTGCCGCTGTCCGTGATGACAGCATGTAATCGCTGTAAACAGTCGCTAGAAATGCAGCATTCGTGGCATGCTGCAGAGAATTCCACCCACTTATCCAGATCAACCCTCCTGCAGAAGATTACACTGATATGATGAAACTGCACATATACTCTACATATTCGGTTTTCGACAAATTCATAGAATTATCCAGTTACTGAGCATGTAAAAGGGGAACTTCAGCAAGGTGAGTGTCCTCTTTGTATTGCCTGGTAATATAAAAAAGCAGAGGTACTACATGACTACAATGTACCTCCAGTTCTACTAGCAGTGGCTTGTGGGGAATCTGGGATCAGACCACAAATGACAGCTTCTGCAGTATCTCTGTATGATTTTAACCCCTCATTTTCAGCATTAGATATCTGTTTGGAGCCAAAGAAATTTAGTCTAGACAGAAGGACCTGCACAGAATAGACAGAGTGCACTTTAAGTTCTTGTACTAGAATGAAGAGAGGATTATAAGGATATGAAAGATCCGATAAGCAGCTGCAATCAAGAAATGCAAATTCTCTCAGTTTAGTCCACACAAACCTGCGTGCCTGGGTTTTTGTCATCCCAACTGAACCATGTTGGCTTTCCCCAATTAGCAAAAGTTTGTCCATTCTGTACAGTTGCATAACTGAGATATGTCTGGTCTCCTGTGGCATGATAGAGCCAACTTGCTGCCCATAGAAGTTCATCAACATAATCAGTGGAATTATAGAAGTCTTGGAGCTTTGGATAGCTTTCACTTGAGAGGCCTCTGTAAGTATCAGCAAAAGTAAATAGCTTCTGGGCATGTTGAAGAAGCACATCAGAATACTTAGTGTCAGTGGATTTGAAAACAATTGAAGCTGCTGCCATAGCAGCAGCCGCCTCAGCAGCAACATCTGATCCAGGAGACTTCTTGTTAATCTGTGTGAGTGGTCTTTTCTCAGTCATTGTTTCTGGCCTTTCCCAGCAATTGTGGTCCAGATCAGGATCGCCGACCTAGTAATAATCCTCAAAAAGTTAGGTACGGTGGTTAAACAAAGTAAAAATGGTGTGTCTGTTGCATTGCAACATTGCTAAAGCAACATAATACCACTACTCAGATCTGAACCCAACCTTACCCACTCATATTATAGTTTTGGAATACTCAAACAAATTGGATATATACCACTACCAGTGCATACATCACAATTTTGTTAGGGGAATTAGATAGATTCTTATATATTATGATTCAGGTATCAAACCTTACTCGTTACATCTGACCACACATAACAAATGCATGCACCCATTGCGCCATTCCCTCCAGGGTCTACATCATACATGACCCATCTTCATCCCAATTCCAGATATAGGACTATAGGACTGCCACCCCTCGTATAAGTCATGATTTCCATTAGGCTGTCAGACAAACTAGAAGGAAATAGGACAATGGACTTTGCCCCTGTCCTAATCAATAGCCAAGGATGACAACAAATGTGTCAGTTTAACCATATCAAGCAGACAACTAAAGTACCTAGCAACTATTAGGTGTCTGGATCATGACATCTGACCTGGGTTCTTGCTTCCTAACCAATCAAACTTTTGCCTCAACTGAAAAATCTGAAACTCTATCGAGCCCCAAGCCCCAACATACCCATACTTCAAGCAAACAGCATAACCATACTATTCAAGAACCATTGGGACGAGGACAGGATGGGGTCAATTTTTAATATAGATATAGCCCATATTCTTAAAGCATATGCTTAAGGACATCCAAGTAATAAGCAACTCTAACCTGAATATATAACACATTGTCAGAAGGATGTGCAGCAATAAGGAAATCTGTAATCCACTTCAGTGCATCGAGTGCAGGGTCCAGTTGCTTCGCCGCGCTCATCTGATCCCCATACTCCAGAACCGACCAGGAAAGCACCGTCGCAGTGAATGCCATCGGGAAGGTGAACTTGATATGATCCCCAGCATCATACATTCCCTTGGAAAGATCCAGCCCTGCTTCCTTTCCGTCGGTCACTGCCGAGTCCCCCCGCCACGGGATCTGGTTGTTCTCCAGCTTCCCCGCTGCACAGAAGTAATAGAAAGAGCCAGTATTTTAGTTAAAGCGGTAGCAAACTGCCTGGAGCCGCAGAATTCTACAATGGAGCCACCAAGGCACCAATTCGATAGCAAAATCAATAACCCCATACATCAAAGCATCCAATTTAGCAGCCCAAAGAGAAATTTGAGTGAGATTTGAAAGGCCACACTGTCCAACAACTCCAAGACAGCCCAAGAAAGGAGCAAATTCTACGGCGGCGGGATTTGGTGAAGCAATTCCAGTCTAAAGAGTCAGAACTGGGATTGGTAACACTCTACCGAGACTAGTAGCGTCTTCCCTACCGGGAATTCATTGGTAGAATGCCAGGAATGGAGTCCAGAAAACAGGAAAAACGAGTCAATGCCCGGTCTTGCCACCTCCAAATCCAATCATGGAGAAGCCGCATCTAGACATGCCAAAAAATAAAGCTTCTCCAGAGGCGGCAAGGCCTCCGGCGCCAGGCGCCAGAAAGGTGTCGCAGTCTTTGAAGCCCAAGGCATAATCTCGAGAGCATTGCATTGGCTAATGAAGCAGTCGGGGGGCACTCACACTTCTGGACCTGGAAGAACTGGAGCGCGACCCCGAGCGCGTCGCCGTACTTGGAGTCGATGGCCCCCGGCGGCCCTGGCACGGGGAGCGGCTTGAGGTGGCGGCTCCCTCCCCCGGGCTTCCGCTTCATGATGGCGAACATCGCCGCCGTGGCCACCAGCGCCGCTATCAGCGCCACGATCAGCCACCCGCAGCACCCGCGCGTGTACTTGGACCCCATCCCCGGCGACTCCTATCGCATTCGCCGGTCAGCCACCACCACCTCCTTCTCCTCCTCGAAGTGTCGGGGCTAGAGACCTCCCCCGCTGCCGCCGCCGCCGCCGCCGCCGCCGCGTTTCGGCAGCTCGCAGGACGTTTGGCGGAGGGATGGGCTCGTCGCTTCGCTCGTGGGGTGGCCGGCTTTGGTTGGTGGCGCGGTGTGGGGTGGTGTGGTGTGGAGCGGAGTAATAAGCAATCGCTGGGTGCACGGTCGCGGAGGAGTGAGGTGGAAGCCTTGGGTCGCTGTCTGCGGGCCCGGTTGGGCATGATTGACGTTGTGGACCAGTGCCGTCAGTTACTGGAGCAGATTGGGGTAAGGTGGGTGTGGCGAGTGGTGAGGCGTCGAGCACCGACAGGAGAACGGCCGCGCGTCGGCCCGGGAGGATGTGGATGGACCCTCTGCGAGTGACCGCAAGACCTGTGCGTGGCGGTGCACGGCGAGGAGCAGGAGTGTCCTGAAGCTCGGCAGCTAGCAGGCGCGTGCTGCCCTGTCCCGTAGCATTGCCGTAGGCCCGTAGCCTTTCACGCGCAGCAAACAGAAACAGTGACCGGTTATCTCGAGCGTAGCCGTACTGCGAGCTGCCACGGCTGCACCACTCTGGTGCGGAATGCTAATGGCCTGATCGCCCTGATAGTGATCGTGTTGTCTGAACTTGATCCAACGAATGGGGCTAGTAAAAGCTGTAGTAAAATACCGGCTACCGTCATCCAGAAGCTTTTGGTGTTCCGAATTATCTGCGATGCTAGATAGAATACCATGGCCAGGTGTGGCAACATGATTCTTCTGACGGCACGGTCGGCGGCACCTAGACCAACGGGATCTCAAATCGCCCATGTTACCACAAATAGTGCATGATTGCTGGAGCATAATGTTGCTAGGTGAGGTGGGCCATGGCGTGTGATCACAGGGATCGATGGGCTGTAACACTCGACGGCGTAGCTGCCCCACGGTCCAATCCGCTACGGTTAGCGCTGAACTGGCGACGGCGACTTCTGTGATGGGTCATGCGATCTAAGCTCGAAGCGTCTGTCCGTGCTTCGTAACGGAATGCATCATGCATGTGATGTTGCCTTGGATCAGAGCGGTCGATCCCAAGGAATTTGGTGATCCCAGGCGGAATATCTCGAGGAAATGCCCGACCCCGTCTGAAATGCTCGTGATGCTGCAGTATGAATTATGAAAACCAGAGTGCCAATTGTTTCCACGCATCGAAGCGAAGTCCACGCGGTAACATCTTTCGAAAACCAGCTACAAATAGGACCCCGATACGCGTGATGACTGGCACGTGTCTCTCTTCTCACTACTTAGCCATGTGAGGTGGTGTTATTTGCTATGTCAATAGGAGAGAACTCTGCTCAAACAATAGTATTAGCTTGTTTGGAAACCAGTCGTGGATTGGAGTGGAATGCGATGAATTGGATGAGAAATTAATTAATTTATACTTAATTCCATACATTTCACTTCAATCAACTACTTTTTAAACCCTGTAAGAATTTCATTTGAGCGCCTCTTAGAGCAACGAAGCATCTTCAACAGGAAACAGACTACACGGCGAAGCCACAGCCATCACCCCCGTTACCCGATCGATCAAAATGAGCACCCATTTGGTACAACTAACTGTCGGAGAATCCGATGCAGAATTCCTACCAAAAGATTTAAGTTTTCGATTCTTTCCTTCTGCCTCACATTCCCAATGCACCATGCCACATCATCCTTCGTTGTCATCAGTAGCATTTCCTCTTTTCCATCTTTAATCCCCCCCCCCCCCCCAATTCCAGCAGGAAAGGCTGCACGAAACTTCACAGTTTCTCATTGCAGACTCGCCTCCTACCCTCTCCTTTCAAACGTGGCGGATGTGCATATGGTTCATCTAATGTTCACTGTTAAGAAGTTGCGGCAGTGGCCTTGCACGGAAGATCCTCCATGTTTACGAGCATGATCCTCCCACCCACTCCTGCCTCCCTTGTCCCCTGCCACTGCCACCAATATATGAGGCATGTATGGACAATATATGGGGTATGTATGGACTGGGGGTAAATACTAAATAGACTAAATGGGGAAATTTTGTCCTAATTTTACCTCCAAACCATCCAAACATGCGGGGTAAATAGGGTGCGGTAATTTTTTCCCCCCTCCCCCAATCCATTTGTTGCCCAACAGATGTAAATTGGAGCAAATTGGGCCCACAAAGAGAACTTTTCACTCTTCCCCATGATGACTCACTGTTCGGCCTCCCCCGTCCCCCGCATCCCGTCGGGCGCACCTCCTGTTCTCGCGACGCCGGTGCCCCCACGCCGCCGCCCCCAACCCCGCCTCCGTGCTAGGCCACTGCCTTCCTGCTGTGCCGTTGTCCCTCTCCAAGCGACGCCAAACCGTCGCCAAGGCCATCAACTCCCTCCATCTCCCTGCGCCGCCACCGCCCAGATCCGCCGTCGTCGGCCGGAGATGAAGGGAGATGACTTGGCGGCGCGGCGGTGACGAGCGGCGGGAGGTCGCGTCGTTGGCGGAGAGCTCGGCGATGCGCTCAGAGACGGAGGGTGCGGGTGCGAGGCCGAGAGCATCCGAGGCGAGCCCCGAGACGGGGGAGACCGAGAGGGAGATCCAGCGATGCGCTGCGCTGGAGGAAGGGGAAGATGGCGACGTCTAGGCTTCGGGGCTCTGGCATGTTTGGATTGGGGGCCAAATGGGGTAAATGGGGCAATTTGCCCCAATTTACCCCCAAAGCTACCAAACACCATGGGTAAATATGTAGGGATAAATATTTTGTCCCCCTTAATTTTATTTGCCTCTCAAGAGATGCAAATTAGGGTAAATTGAGAGAAAAGAAGAAGGTGGGCATTAAATGTTTTGCTCATCACATTTACCCTTCCATCCAAACATCATGAGGGGTAAATTTTGTGTAGGGCGAATGGAAGAGGACAAAACATTTACTTCGCCTCAAAATTTACCTCTAGGAAACTAAACATGAAGGGTTTAGGGTCTTCTAATTCTTTCTCCTTTTCGTCTACTCTAGTCGGATTCCACCGCCGACGTGTCAGGTCATATTTGCCCTCCATCCAAACCCACAGGGGTAAATTTATGTGGGGTAAATAAAGAGGGGCAAAACATTTGCTAATCTAGAGAGTGCCAATTGTTTCCCAGTTGACTTGCATATGAGCTAATCCAGCATCGAAGCGAAGTCCACGCGGTGACATTAACGAAAACTAGCTTCAAATGGGACCCAATACGAGTGATGACTGACACGTGACATTCTACTTAGCCATGTGGGGTATCTCCCATGTTAGGATTATGTTATAACCGGTGATGTTATGTCGAGAGGAGAGAACTCTGCACAGACAACAGTACAGGAATCCCGTTTGAGCGCCTCTGGGAGGTGAGAGGCTGAGCAACTAAGCATCTTCAACAGGAAGCAGACTACACGTCCAAGTGAACCATCACCCCGGATGCCCGATCGATCAAAATACTGTCGGTGACAGACGTTCAACAACAGAGCTGACTCACATGTGGAGCTTGTAAGAAATCCAGGCATTTTGTGCTCTGAAACGCTCATGAGACCAGGCATATCTTGTCACTGGGACATGCATTCAGGCAGCCAACGCGCATCTGCTGCTGATCACATAGTTAACAGCCTAACACCATTTGTCAAGAAAGATGAGGGGACACTGATATCGGACCTCGACACCTCGTGGTGGTTGG
Organism: Digitaria exilis; assembly: GCA_015342445.1. Taxonomy (NCBI): domain Eukaryota; kingdom Viridiplantae; phylum Streptophyta; class Magnoliopsida; order Poales; family Poaceae; genus Digitaria; species Digitaria exilis. The sequence goes on along the minus strand of JACEFO010000718.1, from coordinate 2,205,482 downwards.
TCTAGAGAGAGAATGGACGCCACCTCGTCACCTCAATAGGTTGGCTTTACCAGTGCAATGTGCACCGAGAAGTTTTGCTGCCTGCTTGCTAGTACCGTCGATTAGAACCTGGTAACAACAGATGAGTAGATGACTAGAATGCCATCTTTAACTAATCAATTAGCTCAACCCATATATAATAATTGGTTGTATTGTATGCATCATTAATATTTCGTTCTCTCACTAATTTATTGAGTCCGTGTTTTATCCGGATGTAAGCTTTCAGTGTGTTTCTCTCTCCTCCAACTTTTCGAAAATGCTAATAAAAGTGGCTCTTCACATCGTCTAACTATGTTATCTAATTATACTTTTTTTAGAGACCAAATCAAGAAAAGAAGGCATACCTTATTAATAATTTTGATAGACCAAGATATCTAATAAAAATCTCACCGAGATGTATACTTATACGAAAACTATTGATGAAAAATGCATAATATATATTTTTAGAGTTAATTGCACCCACCATACAACAACTTGTCAGGTGGGTGCAGATTAGTCCAACAAGTTGTAAATGCTCAATTTAGTGCGACAACTTGACAAATGGATACATATTGGTCCAATAACTTGTAAAATGATCAAATTAGTACAATAACTTGGCAAATTTGGTGTATATACACTTTAAATGTTACAATGAAGATATATTTCGCTATGCATAGAGGGATACAGAGGGTATAAGGCATGTATTGTGTCATCTTTTTATTCTGTTTCTTTAATAACTTTATCAGAATTAATTCTAATTTTCATCATGTCTTTTTAGTTTGATGCTCCAATATTTTCTAATATTTTTTCACACTACCATTTTTTTATATTTGTTATCTTACCACAATGGAATTAATTTCTTTTTTAAAGATTAATAAAACACCATGCTTAATATAAATATACTATTCATGTACATGATATAACTATAGCCTTTGCTGAATTAACTAATGGCTTTTGTTTATTAAAAATTATAGTTCAAATTAATGGAAACTATTCTTTATGTAAACTTAAAGCATATAAATAAGCGTAAATCAAGCTTATATTGTTTCATAAAAATTGTATGACAAAATTAGAAGAATATAATTTTATATGGAATATATTTATGTAATATGAGTATTTTTTTAAAATTTCATAATAAAGGATGTTGTCTTTGATAAACATATTGTCACTGTAACATGAATATCAATGGCCACACGTTGGTCAATTTTTTCTTTCGATGCAAATATACTATGTATTAGTTGTGTATCGTGGCCAAATACATGTACATTTGGACTCTGTATGCACTAATTTGTCAAATTGTTAGACTAAGTTGAGTATTTATAAGTTAATGGACCAATCCGCACCTACATATCAAGTTGTTGTACTAAATTGAGCATTTTACAAGTTAGTGGACCTATTTGCACCCACCTGACAAGTTGTTGTACGGTGGGTGCAATTTACTCATATTTTTAAGATAGTATGATGTCCACTATCACTCTATGAGATTTCTACTTAGAACTTGTACGTGGAGAAAGAAAACAAATCTTATTAAGGGACAAATTAAATTATTTGATAAAAATCGAAGGACTAAATTAATAACAAATACCTTAGAAGCCTATTTGATTAATTTTGATTTTTTAGTTTACACTAAGATCGGGGGCTCAAATGATTCGTGCCACAAGTTCAACATGCGGGCAGTGCTTAGGCCAATGTTTGTTGGTGAGTTTGTAACCATACGGTGCCGCATTCGCACTGCACAAAAGTCTGTCCGTTGACATACTAGGATTGGAGCTCTATCTCCATTTGGTAGTCTCGGCTCCTCCTAAAGTGGTTTCCCCTGCGGCTACTTAGGGTGTGTTTAGTTTGGGGAAAGATTCCCCAAAAATACATTGTTCATTGAAAAAACACTGTAGATGAATAGTGTTATGTGAGTGGGAGGGATGTAATGAATAGTAAAAAGTTATGAATAGTGTTTTTTTTTAGGAATTTTTGACACTAAACGGTAAAGCCGTTTTGGTAAAATGGCTTCTTAGCGGTAATGTGATAATTTCAATAGCGCCTTAATGCATGTGATAATTTCAATAGCGCCTTAATGCATGGAAAGATGGAAAAGCCAGCGAAACCACGTATTTTTCTCTGCTCTCTAGTGAAAGCCATTTTTACCGATAGAGAAGCCTATAACAAAGCCCTACCACGGAATCCCTAAATGCCCGATTCTTCCCCTATGTCTCCCATTCCCATTCTCTTCCTCCACTGTCATCGGTAGCATCTCCTCTTTTTCCTCCGTCTTTTTTTCCCCAGCCTGCAGGCTGTAGCGAAGGGTCGTTTCTCGGGGGCTCTCGGGGCAGTAACCAAACATGTGTTTGTAGCTCTGGTAGTCTGGTGCATGACTCCTCTCCAATTTCTCGTTGCACTCTCGTATATCCTCCCCTCCCGGCCTCCCCTTTATTTCACGCGTGACGGAGGTGCATGATAGGATTCGTCCAGTACTCCAGTGTTTTAAAGTACCATAGCTAATAATGTCGCGGTAGTGGACTTGCACGGAATATCCTCCACGTTTATGAGCACGATCACCCCCAGTCCCCTGCCACCCAGGGTATCTCTCACTTCTTGATGGATGGCGGATTGGGAGGACTGAACTCAGCCACTAACTATGGAACAACATTGCCCAATAAGTTCTGAAGTTATAGAAGCGTGGAAATCTTGCTCTACTTTGCACACTATAAATAGGAAACAGATCAGAATTCCAGAACTTTGTTTTTTAAGAAAAAGACCAGAATTTTCCATTATGAATGCACATCACTCTGAAACGGCCAAACGGGCTAGTTTGCTTCGCACAGATGGTATAGGTGGACGTAGACTAGCGGAATCAGTCCGTTCCCCTTGGGCTATGGAGGATGAACATATTTCTTGTCGTGATTATAGTAGAAGTTCTACCTTGAAGCAACAGATACGGATAGCTTGACGAATGGCGACTACAGAGATGGGTTCTAAAAAAACATGACCCACCACCTCATGGTGTTCCAAAGAAAAATACACTAATCAATCCACATGACACTTGTTCTTCAGAACTCGCAATGAAGTCTTTGTTTGTTGTGACTGTGATGAAGCATTATTAGCAAATCTGATGACTCCCGAATACGGGTTCAATTCCCTTGTTCCTCCTGCACAGGACAACGACACTTGTTACGATACATGTTCAGATAGAGAGGAATGCTACACGTTATTTTTTTCTACTGATGATGGTGCATGATTGCAGGTAAGGGGACACTGATACCTGACCTCATGGTAGCTAGCCTGGAAATCGGACGCCACCTCGAGACACCAGCTTTACCGATGCACCAACGGAAAGTCGTTTCGTCACTTTGTTGGTTGTTGCTGCCTGCTGGTAGGCTGGTCCTGCTTATTGCTCTCATCAACCCAAGAACTTTGACATATGCAAACCGCTTGTAAAACAGATGGTCAGTCAATTATGAGCATCCAAACACTTATGATATCAATATCAGTATGCATTATATTCATCGTGCACTATGATGCTCAAGAGCTGCAAATTACCTGATCATCTACATGGCTCCAGCAGCAAGATGGTAGCCTGATCGTTGACGTCTCCGGTGTTGTTTTTTTGAACGGAGTCCCCGGTGTTATGTTTGGCATCAGTATCCTACCCGGCCATTCTCGTATCATCTGCCTCTTCGCTGCTCCAAGCATTTTGCCGTGAAGTTCCAGCTTTAGCATAATAGGGTCTTTTAGCGTAGCTAGAAGGTTATTTCGTGAGCAGCCAGCCAGCCACTAGAAGAAATCACACTCGTAGTAAAAGAAATGGCACTAATGAGAATGTCTCCAATTGCAGGAGATACTGTGGAATGAGTTTCCAAGGAAGGAAAAAACGCAGCATGATATGCGATGGATGTGGTGGCTTATTCCCTTGTACCTCCTATTCCCAACCGATTTCGTCGCCACCACCTATCTAGATCGAGTCCTAACTGCCTTCTGGTTTGCGACTACCAAGTGATATATGGTCCTATGTCCAACTGGGTGTTGCCACAACGAACATATATATATTTGGTGGGTTCATGCATTTGCAAAATGCATTTACCACTTGTGAAGCTGTGATAGCATAGTATCTATCATGCACGGAAGATCTCAAAATTCATGAGGAGTTGTCTCCCTTTACTATAATGCAGAATCTCAAATAAAGTGAAGATATGATACCTTTGATCCTCCACATTTATGTTATTTGATCACATTGTCCAGCATACACTCTCTGTCAAGTGAAATTTCTAAAATGGCTAGCAACTCAATGAGGTGTTTATATCATAGCTTGTCATTTTTATAAAAAAAAATTATAGTTTTCTGCGGGCAGTCTCTCGGAGGGACTTAGGGGATAGGATTTTGTGCGTGTTTGTCATGTTTCAGAAAAAAAATAAATGTATAAAGGAAGAATCAGGCTCATCACCATACTCATTCTGGAGTTTAGGTGCATATGCATGGCCCCGTTCAGATTTGGCTTTTCTAGATAAATAACTTTTAGTGTGTATCTAGACATAAGTATATATCTAGGTGCGTATCAAAAGCTATGTATCTAGAAAAACCAAAACAAATAATATTTTGGGACGAAGGAAGTACCATCTATTTAATCCACTCACATCACAATATTCTTACGGCAGTGTCCAGCAAGGCAGCTAACATGTAAGTATGAAACGACGACCAGATTGGGTCATTATTAGAAGAAAGCTCGGCATAGTACGTTAGTATTACTCATGCTGATTACGCAACTTTATTACACCCTCCAGTTTTCGAGCTTGGCACGGCAGAAAAGCAGCAGATCACAATTTGACGAGTTATTCAGGTTGCTCATAGATACCACAGACAACGCATCTCAAATCTAATCGCCTTTTAGCGTAAGGGCGCACGGCAGTTGTAGCCATGCCTACCCCAATAGAAAACTAGCAGCGATGGATCTTCATCGGCCTGCCAGCCTAGCTGAGAGCTGACTGTCTGACTCACAGGTAAAGCTCATTCCGTTCAGGTAATCTGCTATCTGAATCGTCTCAGAGACCAAGGAATGGCAAACTGTACCAGTTAGCTCCATACCATAAGGGCATATGGCCAAACACCGTGTGGCCGCATCTTGCTTTCGCGGCTGCCAACGGATGACTCTCCAAACTTTACAGGCCAGGCTCGTTTCTCCCTAGCCCGCACAGTCGAGACGCCAGAATAGATCTTCAGGCGAGGGCTGCTTAGCCATCTTGCGGCCGTATCTTCCCAACGCATCTCGTTCCCTCCGGCCCTCCCCATCCGGCCACCCCCATCAATCCACATTCCATCCATGGCTAGTTGGCTACTTCTCATCACGCTCCCAGAATTTTCTTTCAGCATTCGTCACCCTCCTCTCAAGCATGTCAAATGGCAAGTTCAACGAGGGTGGGGAGTTGCAGCCTTTTTATGTGCGACGGTGGTTGGTTCAATGAGCGCAACAACCATGAGATTTTGACAGCACTGTCAATGCTACCATCTAGCGGCAAAACATCAAATATCGGTGCATGCCTGAATCAGTGACTAGTGGTCCACTTGCACCACATTAACATGGTCCTTTCATTTATTTTGGAGTGGTACATACATTGTTAGCCTAAGGAGGAGCAACATTATGTCCACTCCTGGGAAATATACAAGGTCTACAGCACACAAGTGTGAACAGCAATTCAAAAACAAAGAGCCCCATACTGCTCCAAACAAAAAGGGTCCATCTCCAATTCCAGAGTAATCTCTTGAAAAGAGGAAGCTCAGCCTCAACCTTCAGAGATGCGGCGTATATCTCCGGGATACCTGCACCAGGACCAAACTCCGCCCTTTGTCCTAGGATAATCCTTACTCCCGTTGTTGGTTCCAAACCCTGAGTGATACTCCTCATTTTCAGTCTAATAACCTGGGATTCCGAGGAATAGCCAGACAAGAGGGAAACACTTCGGAGAAATGTCTCTATGAAGTGCATGTGAGCGCTCTTGAACTTGAGCATGCAAGGTTGACTTGAAGTTGAGATCACTTTTCCATCTGCAGATAGAAACTCTGCCTTTACCTGAGCACAATGGAAGAGGGTACATGAGATTGAAATCATGATCAGATTATACAAAACAAAATCCAAGTGTCCAGTACGAAATGCAGGCCAAGTAACCACTAAACAAAGCAAAAATCATTCAACTCCCTGTATCTTTCGATCAGGCATTTCAATATGTCTCAGTGCAGAACTGAGGTCACAATTGTTATCTTAGCATCAAGTACACTACATAAATATGTGAGGAAATGCAGCATACTTCTGCCTACATTGCTAGCATTAGTTCATATACAATGCTTCAATTGGATATCATTCTTTTGTAACAGCTATTGAACATCTTCAAAGTGATGAGTATGTAGGATGCAAGACACAACTCTGTGTGGGCTGTCGCAATGCAAACCCCAATGTAACATGACCGGCTCAAAATGCAGGTGGAACCGCAAAACAAAACAAAACAAGAATCATTGCACTCCCAGTATCTTTTAATTAGATATTTAAACAGAACCTCTCAATCCAGAATAGAGGTCAAATTGTTGACTTATCATAAAGTAAACCTCAACCTACGCTCAACACCGATTCATCTACAAAGCCTCAATCAGGTATCCGGCTTTTATTAACAGTTAGTGAATGTCTTCAAATGGATGAGTATGCACAGTGCAAACTCCAACTCAGGAACTGTCGATAAAGCAGGTCACAAAAAATGCAGAAAAGAACAGAACAGAGAACCTTCTAATCTAGGCATCTTTTCACATGTTTATGCAGAATCTCTCAATGTACAATAGGATTCACTATTGTTATCTTCTCATTAGTCAAGTATGCAGCTAAGAGACTGAAATGCAGAAACATGCTTCAGCCAACATTGTTACCATCAGTTCATACAGAAAGCTGATATCAGAGATTCTTTTTCTCGGTAGCAATGAATAAAGCATAATCAGGGGAGAGATTTATAAATGAGTTCATACAATGCAATCCCTGACACTACAGTTGAAATTTGAAAATGCATGTCACCGATGTTGAAAACATAAGACGGACCATTCTAAAGCTGATGCCTTTTTATCAAACAGTTAAACCCCACAATGAATGATGGAGTACGCAATGTATCTTATCATTAATAAAGCATATTGTGCAACAACAAGATAAAATGTGGAAACATGCTTGTCTACACTGTTAAAATCAATTCATTTACAAAGTTTCACTCATATGACGTTCCTTTCTCAGTAGTGAGTGAATACTTTCAGAGGAACTATCATATAAAGCTGGGTTTTTTTTTTCATAATTCATAAGAAGCTTCAGTAAATACCTGGAAAACACCAAGCCTCCGGTTGTAATCAGACTCCGGCAGTGTAAGAGATATCTCGAGCTGCATTCGCTGATTCGGCGGCACCAACCGCGGCACCGCCACAATTGCCACTGGGCTAGGCTTGGTATAATCAAAATTCAGGGTCTCAGTTACCTGAACAGGCTTCTCCACAATTCTTCCAACCAAGAGGCCCCCTCCCAGGAACGCCATAACCAGCAGCGCACAAAGAACCACACAGACGTACGCAGCCCAGAGCGACCCCCATACCAGCCTTTGCGCCACCTTCCCCACGCCCTCCCCAACTCCAAGCCTCGCTGTCAGAGCGCCAGCGGCGTCCCCAGCCACACCGAGCGCCCACGCCCTCGCGCGTCGGGCCAGGCCGAGCGGGTCGGTCACGAAGAGGAACCACCATTGCATCAGCCGGACCGGGAAAATGAGGCAACTAACGAGCGCGCTGACCTGAAAGACCACCGCCTTAATGACGAGCACGGCGAGGTACTCGAGAATGCTCGGGGCCGGCGATGGCGTCGGCGCAGGAGCACGCGCCTCCGCCTCAACATCAGCATATATGGCTTTCTCGTGCGCCGCAGCCTCATCCTCTTCCTCCTCGGGAGCCGGGTCAGTGCGGGGGGCGGCGCTGGTGACCTCGGATGAGTCGGGCTTTAGAGGCTCGTCCTCGACGGCTGTGACGGTGGAGGCGGCCGCGGAGGCCGAGGGAGAAAAGGAGAGAACGGGGTCGGGCTGCTTTAGAATTTTTGAGCGGCGCGGGCGGCGGCGGAGGGTGGAGGAGGAGGGGGTGTGGGGAGGAGAAGGGGAAGGGGAGGGGGAGGGGAGCGAGTCAAGGGCGTCGAAGAAGGTGGCGTCGGAGGTGAGGGAGGCAGATGAGGATGCGGTGGCGGCGGAGGGGTCGTCGGCGTCCATGGGCGGGCGATCGGTGGGATGGATGGTCGTGGTCGTACGGAATTGGGACGAGGAGGTGGCGGTGTAGAAGCATTTGGGAGGAGAGGGAGAGATTCGTGGAAGGAGAAGAATCGTGGCCGGTGGGCGGTGGGAGAAGACGGGCGGGTATTTTTCGAGTACGACCTCACAGTTTCTTTGTTTTCCACTTTTCCAGAAAACAGATATCTATATTGAGTTTTAATAAATTATAGTAAATGCTTGCAATTTTTTTTTGCGAAAAATGCTAAGGCAAATTTGCGTTAAATAGTTCCAATGCTGATTTTTTTGTGCAAAACCATACTTTTCGCTTACACGATTAGACGTCGCCTTTTTACAACTTTCGACTCAGTCTCCCCTCTCTTTTTGTTTTAACCTTTCGTGCTATTCTATAAATTGTTAAAATCATATAAAACCTGTCAAATCTATGTCACTTTTAAAACTTAGATACAGACTATAGAGAACATAGAATTTTCTAGCAAATAATAAAACAACATTTGGAGCCATACAGTTCTCATCAAAATTATGAGAATCATCAGGTGCCCGGTAGATAAGATTTTCTTAAAAGAATAAAAGCAAAGCAGCTATGTATAATAGAGAAGCAAGCAAAGATATAAAATCATGTTTATATGGTTTAGGTGTGTTCATATTGATAAAAGGGAGAAGTCTGTTTTTCACCATTCAACTGTTACAAAAGTCTGATTTTCAACCTCAAACTACAAAACAGGATAGTAAAGGCCCTCCAACTATCCAAACCATGCAAAATTGGCCCTTTGGTGGATTTGAGGGTGGTTTTAGATTTTATAGAAATAGCATAAATATTATTTAAACTTTAAAAAACCATAACTAATTCATTTCGGACCCAAAAAATACGAAATTAGTGCCAAAGGTTCTATTAAAATGTAACCAACCTATTGACACACTATTTAATGTTATTTGAATATTATATATTTATATTACTAGTGTCTTATTGTTTGTTTCTATGAATAATTAGAATAAAAGTAAATAATATGCAAATAACTTCTAATGGTGCACCAACATATAGGTCACATTTTTAGAAAAAAATTGGCATTGGATTCATATTTTTATAATTAAATAAATTAGTTATGAATTTTTTTAAATATAAAATTATTTTTTATTTTTTTGAAAATACAAAACCATCTTGAAAACCACCCAAACGGCCAATTTTGCGCGGTTTGATAGTTGGAGGGTCTTTGGTGTCCGGTTTTATAGTTGTGAGTTGAAAATCAGACTTTTGTAATAATTGGAGGGTGAAAAATAGACTTTTCCTTTATCAAAAAGCAATGTAACTTCAGAAAAAACACTTACAGCTAAGTAGCATTCCAAAAATTCCTTATGCAACGCCACCAAACCACTGACGGAAGGAGACGCTGGAGGCGGCATCTCTCCACATCCGTGCACGTGAGGCATAGGAGTTACATGTGATCCGATCCAAGAATCCTTCCACGTGTCGGGCTACCTCATTGCTGGCACACCACCTCGGTCCTGTCGTCGCTCGTCATAGCCCCCTGCCTCTCCCAACAACGTGTCCAATTTTTGCATGCGTGTCCGAGCTTGTCCAGTCTTTGTGAATTGTGTGGCTTTGAACTCCAACGAACTGCAAAGCTGAGCCCACTGCTTGATGGGCTCGCCTAGCAAGCCGCTCTCCAGTTCATCGTTAATGGATTTGGCCCATTCGAGATAGACAAATTAGCCTAGCAGCGCAACACATTCCAGTACTTCACCCTGCGAAATCCGTCGCATGCTGATCTTGTTTGTTGCTCCAGCCATGCATGGACGCATGGTCGCCACTTGAAACCCTTAAGCTTGTGAAGTGGTCATCGAGTGTCTCGAGAACCCCTTTAGCTTGTGAATTCCATCATAGGCTGCCGGTGGAAGTGTGTGATCAGAGCAATCGAGTCCATTATTGTTATATATCTTGAACGCGCATCGCCTCTCTCCAGTATCAGAGCCAACTCTACTGCTTAACTGTTGGCCCATAAGAGCATCTCCAGCACCTTGGCTATCCGGGTGGCATGGCTATTTGCCATAAAATATGGAATCCAACAGATTGCCTATATGGATGGCTATCACTGTGCACTAACCATACGGAGGATGGCCAAATGTGGCTAGTCCTTTGGCCATCACCATGATGCAGATCCTAAATGGATGAGAGACTAACGTATGGGTCTCATATAATAAAATATAGGGCAATAGAATTTGGAGGGTGAGATTGACTATTCTACTGAAGTGCTATGTATTATAGAGAGGGAATCTTTTAGAATGGATAGCAAAATGAAAATATGAAGAGTCATATTTACCTACTATGTTGATATGTTCTAAAGCAAAAGTCCATGTTTCAATGACGAATAATCACAAAACACGCTAATCTTGTTTTGAGACTCGATGAAGCTTTTTTGTTTTGTCTATAGCTTTGGGCTTTTGGCAGAAATAATGCAAGGTCGTGTTTAGTTCGTTAACATTTTCAAATGTTTGATACGAATTAGAAGTATTAAATGTCGATAACAAGTCTAATTAGGCTATGATTAGACAATACTGTGCTAAAAAAACAAGCTCTAACAATGGATTAATTAGGCTTAGTAGATTCGTCTCGTGATTTTTGCATCCGTCTATGTAATTAGTTTTATAACTAGATCGTGTTTAGTCTTTCTAATCTTTGATTTATAATTGCTATAGTAACTTCGCAAACTTCTATCACCGACTAAACGCGTCCTTAGTTTTTTAGCACAAAAAGCTAGAGAGAACACATCTTAGCACGCTTTTTAGATTTTAATCCATCCCTCAACAAATATGATGTTTGTTTCAGCTTCTGACTCAACAAATGACCTTAATCTCATGGATGAATGAGAAATTAAACAAATTCCATATCAGTAAAATTTATTGTTTATGCAATTTGTAAAGTTTTATTGTTTTCAAATGTGTTGCGCAAAGGTTATACAAGTTTCTTAAGTAATAGTTTCAGTCTGAGCACAACACGTATCAATTATTACGATTGGTTTTCCTTACCATGGGCCCAACAAAAGCAAGCCCCGCGGCAATCCAATAGTGCGAAACTAATCAGCAATAAAGAACATTTATCTTTTTAATTTATGCATAGACACGATGACTAAACAAATAAGATCTTTAGAGAGATTAACAATTTTAGTTTTTTTCAATTTCTCATGATCGAGTTAAAATTCAAAGCTACTATCACCATCATATATATGTTAACTACCCATGTATGCACTCTCTTTGTCTTGGTAGCACCAGTACGCTTATAGCATCCTTCTTATTTGGTATTACACACCATTTTACCTATTTTTTAATATCTTTTCATCTTACACACTTATGTCTTATGCCGAGTTGTTGATCTTATACTGTATCTTATTGGGATGGCGTCAAACAGATATGTCACTTATATCTATGTAGGTACTTTTATGTCATTATAAAAAGGAAGCATATGGAAAACAAGAGAACAAGCTAGGCGAGAAATAAAATAGTTTGCGGATAATTTATGCTAAGGCCTTGTTTTTGGTATCTATAGGATTGATGTGGAACAAGAGGAATTAGAGACGAATTTAGTTCGTTTAGTTTAGACTCAATCTCCTTTAATCATCTCTGATCCACCTTTTTCCAAACAAAGCAGATAGATGTACACTTTCTTATATTTTGTCACTACCATTTTTGTGTAAGGGAACAATGAATCTCCACTATAATTGGATATGTGAAGAAAAAGACAATAATCAGGGATGGAAAGGAACAATAAATATCTACTATAGCTGGATATGAGAAGAAAAGAGGATAATCTGGGGATAAGTTGCCATAGAAGGTAAAATGTGATGGGTAATAGAAACACTGCAAAGTGGAGGGCCGAAGCGTCCCATGGCACAGGCCTCACGTTAACCGCGCGGCCTTCTCCCCAAACGGCAAATGGCCAAATTACCAACGCAGCCATAACTCCGCCCCGATCTATCCGTCGGCTCCACCAAAAACACTCGCGCAGGAAGAGAGAGAGAAAAAAAAAGGAAGAAAAAATAATAATAAGAAAGAAAACACTCCCGTGTTCTTCGACCGGAGGTGGTAGTGCGAACGCGAGGCGACCGAGGGGGGAGACGCGATGAGGGGGACAAAGCGGCCGCTCGGCGTGGTGACGTCATGGGTGCGGCGGCAGCCGCCCAAGGTGAAGGCCTTCCTGGCCGTGGTCACCGGCATGGCCGCGCTCGTCTTCATCCGCTTCATCGTCCACGACCACGACAACCTCTTCGTCGCCGCCGAGGCCGCGCACGCGCTCGGCATCGGCGTCCTCATCTACAAGCTTACCAAGGAGAAGACCTGCGCCGGTTCGTTTCCGTCCGCCCCTTTGATATCGGTTCCCGATCTGTCGAGATCGCCCGGCCCGCGCCAGCGTCGCTAGGGTCTAGGATTTTTGTAGGATTTGTCCAGTCGATTCAGATTTTAGAAGACGAATTTTACGACATGATTTGCAATCTTTTTACGGAGAACCTGTGGTTTACGGCGGTGTACATCTAAGGAGGCTGCAGCGGCAGGTTGGAATATTTTTCGATTGCTTGAATACCGCTTATATATAGCAGTGTTATGTTTTGGGGTTCTGATAATACGAGATTTGGAGCTAAATTCCTGATCTGGTATATTTTGGCGCTGCAAGTGTAGCTTGATTACATTATGATTTGGTTTGACTGCAGGAAATTTGTATAAGACTCATTAGACTCAATTATGAGGTAGGTGTAGCGTGATTGGTTAAATATTTCAAAATAAATCAAGGAAACTGACTCTTGAATCAGTAGAGTGTGATTTCCAATTTTTGGTCTTTCTAGCACTTTCTATATCTATCAATTTATTAGACTTCATTCGAATGACTTATGCATTCTGCTATCATTTCCAATGGAGGATCTCTGAAATCCAATTACACAGGTTTTTTTTTCTTGTACCTGCAAACATTTCCATTTGTTTCATATATTTTATATGGGTCAGTTGTGTTGCTTCTTATTTAGGAACAGAATATTCAGTGTTTAGCTTGTGATTCTTGTACTTGGTGGTTCGAGTCTTATATTGATAATTTGTTCCAACCTTACAATTTTGTTTCCCACTCAATGCTGCGAAAATTACCATAAACTCACCATTCAGTGTATGTGATTTCTCCAGTATTGTCTTGTCTGTTTCATGTGAGAAGATAGCTTACTAATACTAGTCTGTCAGAATTTCTTTTTAGTCATTCCATTTCATTGATGTGTTAATGATGTACTTTGTGGAGTCTTAAGGTCTTCAATTTTCATCTTGCAGGACTATCCCTCAAGTCTCAGGATTTGACTGCCTTGTTTCTAGCTGTTAGACTATATTGCAGCTTTGTCATGGAGTATGACATCCATACAATCCTGGATACCGCCACACTTATAGCCACACTGTTTGTTATTTACATGATACGGTTCAAACTGAGGTCCACTTATATGGTGGACAAGGATAATTTTGCATTGTACTATGTGGTAAGAAATTAACTTATATCTTGGCAATTTATGAATTTAGATCAGTAAATAACTGTACTTAGCTAAGGATTTCGATTTCACATACCCTTGTCTTAGAGCTGTCCAGTTTCTCCACAATAAAGCCACACTATCATTTCAATTAATTTGCTCTGTACTGATCTCGGTTAGGTTAAGGCCGAGGCTGCAAGAGCTTAATGATTAGAGAGCACATCAAAGGATTTCCTTCCGTCTATTAGGTCATTTAGTGAAATGTTTAAAATCATGTCTCTGTTTTGTTAGTAACTGGTTTCCTCCACTTTATGTACTTGTATTCTTCTGTTATTACACGCTTCCGTGGACCACATTTGCATAATCTGGGCTGAATTTGTGTTGTCTTGTACTCATATTTCTTTCCAGTCTATGCCAGTGTCCTTTTACAATTTTTTCATGCACCTCACATAAATCTAGAACTGTTTTTCTACTTGGGATCTGTATCTTTTTTCCCATCCCTGGATATTAATAGCTCTATTTTGATTGGGTCTTTATTTTGTTGAGAATTATACATCTCCCAATTTGTTGTAGCATCTTCTGAGGTCTTGTAAAGCGATCAATTAGATATCATGAACTTATATTTGGGATTGGAGATAGATGATAATTCTGAGTTCTGATACTTGTTCTACCACAACATTGTACATCTTAGCTGTGTACATTTCATCTTATTGTGTTTGGCCTTTTGTTATTTCCTTTCAAGGTGGTACCTTGCGCTGTACTGGCACTACTTATTCATCCTTCGACATCTCACAACATTGTGAACCGGATCTCCTGGGCGTTCTGTGTTTACCTGGAAGCTGTCTCAGTGTTACCACAGTTACGCTTGATGCAAAATACTAAGGTAATATCACAATCTTGACATTCCTTCCATTTATTTCAGGATAACAGGTTGACTTGGGTTTTACAATCTTTTGCAGATTGTTGAACCATTTACAGCACACTATGTATTTGCGTTGGGGGTTGCGAGGTTCCTTAGCTGTGCCCACTGGGTTCTACAGGTTTGTCTTTCTCGATGTACTCTTGAGCCATTAACTAACAGCTCTATAGCAGCATTCATTGTTGATTCCATTGGTTGTTATACCTAACAGAAAATGCTCTGCCATGTTACTGTCATTCCTAGATGTGTGATGGCTCCTTTTACGTTTATCAATGCTTTTGTTTTTAGGTCTTTTTTTGTTGAATAATCATATTTTGTGTTTTGGGGTTGTGGGAGTAAGCAAAGGAAGCCAAGTCCCAGTCATCACTGTCTTATGCATATTCTGGTTATCCATAAACTCTTGAGCCATTAAGTACACTGCTCTATGTTTTTGTAGCAGCATTCATTGTTGCTTCCATAGGTTCTTATACCTAACAGTAAATGCTATCATGTAAGTGTCGTTCATAGATGTGCGAGTACTCCTTTTATGCTTATCAATGCTTGTGTTTTTAGGTCCATTTTTGTTGAATAATCATATTTCTTGTTTTTGGGTGGTGGGAGTAAGCAAAGGAAGCCAAGTCCAGTAATCACATTCTTATGCATATTCTGGTTATCCATACAATTCTCTAATGTGTTCACGTTGCTGAAATGCACTTAAGGCAAATGGTATTGAAACCCTGATCATCGGAAGCAACAAATTCTGGAATGCAGGTTTTGGACACGCGTGGCCGTCTGTTGACAGCTCTTGGGTATGGTTTATGGCCCTCTATGGTGCTTCTGTCAGAAATCGTGCAGACATTCATCCTTGCGGATTTCTGCTACTACTATGTGAAGAGGTACATTTGGTATCGCTGTTAAGTTTACCTTATTGTTACTTTGGGCATAATCTGATAAGTGGACGCCACTGTACAGTTTGGTTGGTGGCCAACTGGTGCTCCGGCTTCCCTCAGGGGTGGTGTAAGAAGTGCAGCAGGATACAAAACTTCATACTTCACCCATTCTTATGTACCCTGAATAACAGTTATGCTCTAGCCCCCGGCCCGTGTCTTGGAGCCACTTTTAGTTGATGCTACAAGTTGTGACGAGTATTTATGACAAAATTGCTGCAAGGTTCCAGTTAAAAGATAGGTTGTCGTTGAGACTGTTTATAGTGCGTGTCCTGATACGTAGTCTCAGAGTACTTAGCTTCTGTATCACTGTCATGGTCTAATCAGGTGGTTAATGGTTCCTTTTGGATTATAATCCTAGCGTGCGTTATTATGTTTTATTTCGCAAATAAATTTGCTTGAGCTATGCTTTGCAGAACTTACCATGTGAAAATCGTTGAACGAAGGGCGCGATGTCGTGTTCATTTCATATAGGGGTTCCTTTGTGACCCATTATAATATCTCAGTACTACTCACCTTCATTCCTAACAGTCTCCTGGTGATCTAGTTGGCTTTAGGATGGATAGCTGTTGCCTCATGCTTTCTTGCTTGCAGAACTCACGCGGTCACGCCGGTTCCGCTTGTGATTCTTGTGTTTGTTGACCAAACGGACATCGCGAAAGGTGTCAGTTGTGCATGAGCAGAAAGCCGTGCTCCTCGTGCGGAGGCGGTGGAGCCTCGCGACGGGGCGCCGTTGGCTGTTGCCTGTCGTGTCCGTCTGTCCCAGAGGTGAAAAAGAAGAGGCGACCGCGATCGAAGTACGACATCGATCGCTCCTTGGACGCCTTCCTCCTTACGACTCGATGCGATGCGAGGCAGGGAATGTCGCCGTAGAACTTTAGCCATCTCTGTCGCCGTAAAACTTTAGCCATCTCTGTCGCGAGAAAAGCACGTGCTCTTGCGCACGCGCCTGGGACCCGCTGGCTATATGCGGTGTGCGGTGCGGCCGCCGCGCAGCGCCTGAAGTGGCTCCGCGTAATCGATCAGCGGCGAAGCCTTGGCCCTCGTCGGCTACCGTCACGGGAAGAGATATCCAACGCAAACCAACGCGTTAACGCAAGCCTCTCTTTCCTCTGACTAGCAAGTCGGTCGCCGCGCTACTGCTACACAGACTACACTGCTGTCGCCGTGGGGCAGGATCATATCCATCCATTCCCACAACCCCAAGCAGACAGACACAGGCTGCGCGGCACACGCCCGTACGCCCGCCACGTCATCGCGGCCGGAAGCAAGCAGCAGCGGCGCGGCGCAGACCACGCACGAAAACTCTCGCCCAACTCATAAAAGCCCAACCCAAGCTCCCCTCTGCACCCGTCCGATTCTCTCTGCCCCCGCCCCGACGCCTCCCCCCCTCCCTGCCGCTCCTCTCCGTGGGCGCTCTCCCTCCCTCGCCCCGCCCCCAAATCGGCCCCGCACCACCTCAGCTCCGGCAGCGCGGGAGGGGTGGGGAGGCGGCGGCCGGGGCGAAGATGAGCGACTCCTTCTGCCCGGACTGCAAGAAGCAGACGGAGGTGGCGTTCGACCACTCGGCGGGGGACACGGTGTGCACCGAGTGCGGCCTCGTCCTCGAGGCGCACTCCGTCGACGAGACCTCCGAGTGGCGCACCTTCGCCAACGAGTCCAACGACAACGACCCCGTCCGTGTCGGCGGCCCAACCAACCCGCTCCTCACCGACGGCGGCCTCTCCACCGTCATCGCCAAGCCCAACGGCGCGCAGGGCGAGTTCCTCTCCTCCTCCCTCGGCAGGTGGCAGAACCGCGGCTCCAACCCCGACCGATCCCTCATCCTCGCCTTCCGCACCATCGCCAACATGGCTGACAGGTCCCTATTCCCCCCGTCCCTTCTCCGCTCCAATCCTCTTCGTTTCTTACCCTCCGGGTTCGACTCGATTCGATCAAAATTATGTGGCTGTACCGCTGATTTCTAGGAATGATCGTGCACGCGCGTGTAAAGCTGCCTGATTTGGGTTTTAGGCCATGGATTTAGATATCAGGAGGAGCGTGATGTCGGGTTTCAGGGTTGATTGCGCCTGCGGGGTCTAGATTTGGAACGTCTGATTGATCTATATATGTCTGGTGCTTTGCTATATTGTTGCCTGGGTCAGGTGTTGGATGATTTGCCCTTGGATCTAGGGAAATTTCATTCTTCTGTGACCTGGGAATCGATCTAATACCATTAGTTTCAACAGGGAATGCCAAAGGTTTGGTTTTTATTTGGCACACAATAGGCTCTAGTAAAGTAGATGGGCTGTTTGTACATCTGCATCATCATCACTATACCTGAGGCATGTGATTTGGCCTAGTGAAGGATCGTTCTACAGTTTGCCAAAAAAAAAAAAAGGATCCTTCTACAGTGAGCATTTAATACAGTAAACAAATATCTCAACATGTCTCTATTTGAGTGAATAGACGCACAATGCTCAAAGATATGTTCATTAATAATTTGATTTACCGCTGAAGCTATAGACACAATGCTCAAAGCTATGTTCATTAATAATTTGATTTACCACTGAAGCTATGTGGACACAACTGAAGACCTTTGTAACATCTGGATTTCTACCATATGCTGACACAAATGATATGTCTTCTGCAGGTTGGGTCTTGTGGCAACTATTAAGGTAAGGAATCTATGGTTATTCTCCATTATATTAATCTAGCTTGGTTCAAAAAATTATATTAATTTTCAGGCCTTCAATTTTATGTAGCTACTTGGTTATACGTCCAAGTGCTAGCTGTGATTTGCCATTTTTAGGTGCTGATGAAATGGTGTGTCCTTATAATTGACCTACTATAAAATACAGAGTCAGATTATGATATCTGTTTTGTATGCCTCCCTTAATAGGAATATTGTAGTTCATATTTTACAATTTTGAGCTAGCGTATACACTTAAGTGTAGGGATCCATGTTCTATACCGTATAGCCTATCCTATCTTCTTGAAGATAGATACATCTGTTACATTTCTCTGAATACCCATTGTGATTGAACCCTTATCTGCTTCCATTGTTTCTTATGATAATAGCGTAATTCAGGTATATTACTGCTATGAACTGATTATATGTTTTTTCTCTCGCAAGGACCGAGCCAATGAAATCTACAAGAAGGTTGAAGATCTCAAGTCTATCCGAGGAAGAAATCAAGATGCCATATTAGCTGCTTGTCTGTATATTGCTTGCAGACAAGAAGATAGACCTAGAACTGTGAAAGGTACATAATGTTGTGAGAAATTCTGGAGTTTCTAGACATTTGAATTCATAACCATGCATGCATATAATTTCATTGCTCTTATTTTGGGTTGGATTGTTGCAGAAATATGTTCAGTTGCTAATGGAGCCACAAAGAAAGAAATTGGCCGAGCAAAAGAATTTATAGTTAAACAACTGGAAGTTGAGATGGGGCAATCTATGGAAATGGGAACAATTCATGCTGGAGATTTTCTGGTATGTTGAACCAAATATATATACTAGCTTTGCATTTGTTTTCAGACTTGGCAATTTTCTTAATTCTTAAGTTGGTAGCTTATAAACTGACCATTTTTGCAGAGGCGTTTCTGTTCAACTCTTGGGATGAACAATCAAGCTGTTAAAGCAGCCCAGGAGGCAGTTCAGCGCTCAGAGGAGCTTGATATAAGGTTTGGCATTTCTGGCTCTGCACCTGCCCATTTCAGTTCGATTGCAGTTAGGGGCTTGGCCTTATGTGACATGAAGATTTCTGTTTAACTTCAAGATTGTAGCATTGGTCTGGTTGTGGCTTCTGGATCACCGATGCTTAGATTCAAGCTTAGATTAATTTTGGGCATATGACCTAGTGGATCATATATGATCAGAGGAACTACTCGTACAATTGCATTCGTATTAGGTTCATGCCCCTGGCAACACATAAATCTATTAGAAGCCATGATGCAACTTAATGTTTTTCTTGTATCATGTTTGATAGACACATTATGGCTCCTATACATGATTATTCCTACTTGGTCAATTATTTAGCACGTGTTTCTTGACCCCCAAAAAAGAGAGATATGTTGACACTCCTTTTCAACCTTTGTTGCAGGAGGAGTCCTATCTCCATTGCAGCAGCTGTCATTTATATGATAACCCAACTCTCAGAGGACAAGAAGCCACTTAAAGGTATAGATCGGTGTTCTGCTCTCTCTTTCTCCCTATTGATTGATGTATTGGCGATAACACTGACACTTCGTTGCAGACATTTCCTTGGCTACTGGTGTGGCAGAAGGCACCATCAGAAATTCATACAAGGATCTGTACCCCTATGCTTCAAGGCTCATTCCTAACACCTATGCCAAGGAGGAAGACCTAAAGAATCTCTGCACACCTTAGGAAGCTTGTTCCCCCCTTTGTTACATAAGTTGGAATTAGATTTGTCAAAAGAAGAGTGAGTGATGTTGTCCCTGGTGACTGTACTGGGCAATGTATCGCCGCCGCGGTTAACTTTATGCGGCCATGAGAACATAAGTCGTCCTCATCAAGATCGAATTTCTTTCCTTCGATGGCAAGTTTCTTTCCTACCTTCTGAGGAATTGTTGGGCCCGGTAAGGTGTCGTTTCCATATGCACCCTGAGGTCCAAATATAGATAGTAACCAAATTCTTTGCTGAAGAAACCATGATGTATACATATATCCATCTCCACTCAGACTCAGCACAAACTCTCGGAGGAAATGGTGTGAACCATTTGAAGAAAGTTCCGGTTCATGTAGCGGTTGTTGTCACTCGTCAGCATCCTGTGTGGGTATGTTCAGGTTCAACAGCCGGCAATCATGCCGTGGGTCATGGCTTGGTCGGCGGATCGCCGGAAAACTGGAAAAGGGTGGCAGGAGAGCCGCTGTTCTGAGCGTTGGATATCCAGACTCCAGAGTGGTCAGTGGATGCGGCACCGCGGCAGCGCGAGCTGATCAGCTGAAGACAAGCTCGTGGCACGACAGTAGTGCCATCGTCACATGCCCATCCGTAACGTGGCCAGCCGGTTATCTCGCTTGTCCGTCCAGTCTCCAGTGGTCAGTGGAGCAGCGCAACATGCTCCAGTGTCGCCTCCAGCTTGCGGTGGAGCTTTGGAGCGGCAAGCTGAGCAGGCGGGCATCGTCCTCTCGGGGTTGGTTGCCCAGACAAAATAACCCGTTAGGAAATAAAACAGGATTTGGCAGCTGAATGCCAACTAATGCCAGTTCTTATCTGAACCACCATCCACTATCAGGCCCGTAGTCTTTGCATCACTTCAGCTGCTCGGCAGCTCTTCTTTCAACAGGTTGTGGTCTTGCACGATCACGCGCAGGTTCGCTTTGCATTGTACAGAGGCGACTGCCCAAACACGGCGATTATCATCTCTCGTCGATTGGCATATTTTCTTTTAAAAAGGATAACAAAACAACATTCCCAACGACACCAATGAAGCATATATTATTTCACGTGTTATTGATCACTCGCTCACGTACAACAAAACTCCCGTCACGTACAGAAGGTCTACGAGAACAAAAAAAAAAAATGATGGCATCTTGCATTATTTTCTGTTTTCGTGCTACAAATCAGCAAAACCTGGAGAAGGTGATTGCACAACACCACACGGAGCACCTGCCACAGGCTTCTGGCACGGCAGTCAAGCTGCCGATCACTTATTTCTAACAGAGTGCATCAGGCCGCGACTTTCTTGGAAGTCACTGAGTTGATAATGGTGGTAAAATCAGGGGCCTGTGAACACCAAGAAATTGTTAAGCACTTAGTTGACCAGAGATTATATATATAGCAGTGAAGGTTTTATAACTGAAATGCTGCTTGATGAATATACGTTGTCCTATTTAAAGCCATTGGGAAGGAACACACAAGAGAGTTCCTAGTCCTGTTAAGCACTAATTAAATTTAAAAATGCATAATGAAAATTTCATGACGAGTTTATGAGCTTCAAACATCAGCCACTGGCAACAGAGGCTATAGAACAAAGGATGATATGTCCAATGTCTGGTGTCAATTTCTCATACCTTCAAAGAAGCGCCACCAACAAGGAAACCATCAATGTCTTCTTTCTTTGCTAGCTCTGCACAATTGCCTGCATTTACAGAACCTGCAGCAGAAACATAGGAAGATAGCCAAGTCAGAGTCAGTAATTCATGCTTATGCTCTTAAAAAAAAGTAATTCACGTTAAATGCTCCATGACAACTGAAATAAAACGAGGCAAAGTATCTGTAGAGAAATTGTAGCTTTAAGAGTTATATCTTTTATACTACATTAGAAAATCATGAATGATAAGTCCAATCTTTGGGTCATCAGCTTAGAAGAAAAGAAATCAGAGAAGCACATTGATTCTAATGGGCCAATATGACATGAAAAACTGACCTCCATAAATAATTCGAACGCTAGAGGCAACATCAGGTGATACATTGGTCTTCAACCAGTCGCGAACAGCAGCATGAACTTCCTGGGCTTGCTCAGGAGTAGCAACTTTTCCAGTTCCAATAGCCCAAACGGGCTCATATGCAATTACAACATCCGCCCAGTTTGTAATATTATCTGAAAAGCAGACACATGTTGCACATATATCAACACCTCAAACTAATGCTCTACAGTTCCTTCTCATGAAGGCCTAAAAAGCTTTACTAAAAATCAAGAGATTACACCTGCAAAAGCCTTCATCTGCTCAAAACAAACATCAAAAGTTTTTCCCGCTTCCCTCTCTTCCAACAGCTCTCCTATGCATGCAATAACCTTAACATTTTTGCTCAATGCATATGCAGCCTTCTTCCCAATAAACTGCATCCGGGAACTTGTTATATTACAATCTGAAACTACACTTCTGCAAGACCTGAATACTGATTCATTAACATATGGTGAATATAATAGTTACCTCATCATTCTCACCAATAATATGTCTGCGCTCAGAGTGCCCAAGAATAACCCATTGGCAGCCAATGTCCACCAATTGTTCAGCACTGTAGGTTTTTTAAAAGGAAAGGAAAAATTCTATCAGTGATGCAGAAGTAAAAAAGAAAAAAAAGAAAGTCCCTAGTCCTTCATTAACTACCATACAAAATTCATCCAATAGTAGAAATACAATAAAACACTGCTTTTGTTACAATTACTGTAGATATAGCTGCAATTTCCATGTATAGAAAAAAAATAAAAGGGCAATGAGTTTCAACTCTCAGTAAACCAGTACCCAACCTGATCTCTCCAGTGTAGGCACCTCCTTTTCCGATCCAAACATTCTGAGCAGATACCTCAATGCGTTCAGTTAGTGAATTCTTGACCTGGTCAATATAAACGAATGGAGGTGCCACCACAACATCTGCAGTAGTGCCATAACCCCACATATTAGTATGCTTACTGCATTAATCGAAAAACAAGCAGTAAAGTATATTATAAATAAACAGCTCTACTACATGTGTCTTCGACCATGAGGTACTACATTCTCGTGATAATTTGAAGCCCAAAAGTGTAATTCCATCTAAACAACCATATGATTAAGTTGCTACTATGGAACACACAGAACCTGAGATAGACATTTTGTTTCAACAGAAGAGCCTACAAAACATGGAAGAAGTGGTTCCAGGCCATATAGTACTCCCACAGAATCCAGGTAACTGCATCTTAAGTTTCTTATAGGAAAAGACGATCCAGAAAGTCACTAGCAAACCGTATGAGGAGCATTAAGCAAATAACTTCACTGCTTTACTTTTTCCTAGAAAAACTGGAGAAAAAGATCTAAACATGATGGAATTACCGATGGATTTACACTTCCGTGTTAGTACTGTACAACACATGAAGCAAAAGTAGCACTAGTAAATAAAACATTCCAAACATTCAGTAAGTTTGTGTTTGGTTTTTGTGCAAGGTGGGATGGGATTGTCCATTGCATGAGATGACCCCTATCTCCATGTTTGGTTGAAGGCATGGAGTCATCCCTGTATACTGTTTGGTTGGAAGGATGGAAGATGAATGGGGTGAACTGTGTTCTTTCATGCATTTCATCGAACATATTGCATAAGTTTTAATGGGCACCTATGTGCAACAGGAAAGCTTTGAAATATAATTCAAATGCATGCAGAAAATGGGAACATCATATAAAGAGGAAGTTTGAGATATGTGAAGACGAGACTCATGGCCTTACCTACATCGTTTTCGAGTGTAGCAGCATTCAATTCAGAGACAAGCTTGCTAACGGAGTCCTTTGTTCCATTCTGGAATGAGGGAAAAGAAGGGAGTAAAAGAAGGCACCAACACCACGAATTCTAAGATATCTGACTAAAAAAAGTATGGGATATAACTTAGTATTGCTAGGATAAGATCCCTACGTGAATAACTTCATATATGAAACAAGATGCTTCTTCAAGACTAACGACTGAGGTTAGGTAATCTAAATATGACCCCCAGAAAGGGACCTACAAATTTCAAGCTATTGCTGATGAAACCTGTAGGACCTACTAATAAACATCACAACAGAAAAGTCGATACAATATCCACCGTTTTTCTACATCACGCCCCCCCCCCCCCCCGTCCTCTCTCTCTTTTCCCTCTAGGTCTCTCCAGGCTTAGTGAAAAAAGATCAATAAAGCATGAAGGCATCTATATACTCAGGACAAAAGAACTGATAGCATTCCCTGGCTTCGCAAACACAAATATTCCAGGAAAAAAAATACGAAAGATGCAAGAAGCATTTTCTATACATTAAACGAAATGGCTTTGGTAGGCCAAGCAGTAACAAGGACCGTTGCAAGCTAGGCAGCAGAAAAGTGATTCTATTTCTAGAAACGGCCATGTACGGAGTAAATCACGATGTATAGGATGGCGACAAAATCTCCCGTTGGAATGCCCAATGCGGCAGCGGCCAAAAGATCATCCAGTTACATTACAACCCCAAGCTGCGTAAAGCTGCAGAAGCTGAACAGGCACTTACGCACTTCCAGTTGCCCCCCACGAAGAACTGCAAAGGAGAAGAAGCGAGCGGGAGCATGAGCGCAGAAATCAAGAAATCAAATGGGCAGATTAAAAAAAGCAGAGGCGCACCTTGCCGGATCCAGCCATGGCGACGACGCGCTGCGCGCGGCGGCGGGAGCAGCCGAGGCGGAGCTGCTGCGGAACGGCGAGATTGGCCGGCGCCGCCGCGCGGCGGAGGTCGGCGAGGCGGGACAGGTGGGAGGACGCGAGGGACGACGGCGCGGCGGCCATTCTGTCTAGCGGCTGTGGTTGGTGGGACTGTGGGAGGGAGGAGGAGGAGGAGGAGGAGGCGAGCGAGGCGCAGTAGTGTGGAGTATATACTAGTAGCCGCCCTGCCCTGGTGTGATTCGCGAGGTGGGATGATGCGCGCAGCCGCAGCCACCGGCAGGGGGAGGAGGGGGGCGCGGCCAGCAGCCGGGGGGCGGCGCGGGGCGGGGGCTAGACGACAGGCGAGGCGAGGGACAGCGACCCGTGCGCGAGTCCGCGGCCACCTGCTTTTTGTATGGCTGCCCCCTCGCCTTATCGGCCCATGGGATAGGGCACGATTGCGGAGATACCATGGCGCCGCTTGGGCCGGCCCAGCTGGACGGCGACAGGCCAGCCAGCTAGCGGCTGACAGGTAAAATATGGGCGCGGTACACGGTCAGTTCACGGTTGTTGCCGAGACGCCGACGCCCGACGGTGATATACTCCGGCGCTCAGCAGTGGCTTGGTGGGCGCGCCGTGACCGTGAGTTCCTTTTTTCAGTGCTTTTGTGTTCAGTTCCTGAGACAGGAGGACGCTGTCGCCCATGACCACAGACGAGTTTATAGTTGTTGCTACTTGCTACTGAGTTAGAGCTTTCGCTTGACCGACATGTTGGCAAGTTAAAACACCTAAGAATCAAAAGGTGCTGGGAGCCTGGGAGTGGTAGGTACCCCGCGGTCGCAGTTCGTCCGCAATTTCCTTTTGGAACAACGACGCCAAAAGCTTCGGGCAGCTGCTGCCTTATGATGGATAAGTGTTCGACACTTTCAATTAAAAGTGGTGGCGATTACTTCAATATGACCTCTACACAGAGACACCTACTCACTCCGTCCCCAATTTAAACCGCCTTTTTTTTTCCCCCTTTTGTGATTTCCATGATATTATTTATTGTCATCTCTTCGTCTATATTGCAAATAAGTGTTTAGGGTAGTCCTAATGAGATGACTAGGATGGCTTCTTAGCATTAATTAGAGTGACATGCAAGCAAAATGATGATGTGATAATAAAGTTAAGAGAAGAATGCAAGCAAAATGATGATGTGACAATAAAGTTAAAAGAAGACAGAGAAGGAACCATGTTTTAACTCTACGCATAAACAAAAAAAAAGTGTTGAGATTGCCCTCAGAGAACTATTGGCACCAAACCTTTGTTTCAAATAAATCATGTCGCATATTGCTGCAAAAAAAAAAAAAAAAAATCCATCTACAGGCTTTCGAGATCATGATTACTGCAAACAATCAAATATTGCTACATTGCAAGGAATATCGTCAGCATACAAGGAACATGGCATGGCATCCTGAATCTTGCGGGAGATATGTCTTCCCAGTTTCTTGCCCCCAAAGGGTCTTCCCTAGCTGCTATGTTCTGGTTCAGGAGTCCGGCGCAGCAAAGACCACAGAGAGTAAGTAACCCAATTCTAGCTCGCGGTCTCTGATTGCTTGTTATCTTTCTGGCTTCTCTTCCGCTTTCGAACCCTCTTTCTCTTCGCTTCACCATCAACCGTAGCCTCCTGCAGAACAGATATCATCAGTCCTTGTCAGACGTGATCAAGGAGTTCAGACATCAGCAATTATGTACTCACGGTATCCTGATACAACTGATACCGAGATAATTTATAAGTACATGTGCTTAGTTACTGCCCTGAACCAAACTTGACTTTGCTATAAGAGGCATGTGTATGATGGACATGTTTCCAGCGCAGCACTAAACTACCGAGGCAAGGTCAAACAAACATAATACTACACAACAAAAAAGATACCTGATTTTGAATAGCTGAGGGCTGGGGCTTTGGTTTCTTTTTCTTACAGGAGAGTGGGTTTGGACCCTGCAAAAGGATATTTGTGAACAAATGTACAAGAAATAGATCTAGAGTAACGAACTCAGCCACTGTTGATGCCTACTAGTCAATAAACACTTTATATAAGCAACCACACAACAAACGATACCAAAAAGACAATAAAGTATAACCTTCGCTCTGTTCCTTTTAAACTTGTTTCTATCTGCAACACCAAGTGCATTTTTCACAAGAGAACTGATAGGCCTCCCATGTTGTTCTCCGTCACTTCCATTTTCACTAGCTGTTGTCTTTCCTTCTGATGCAGCCTTCATTAACTTCTTATAATCAGATATATCCATATTGAGGCGCTTCTCCTCATCCAATTGAGCAAACTTCCGTTGCTGAACAGATGGTTGCTCTATAAATAAGGAGTTTTTCAGTCCGTATATTACAGGAACACCAGGAATCTACATGGCAGCAAATAAAGTACATGAGCAAATTGCTGCAACTCAGACAAGATCATTGATAGGGTTCACTCAAATTTGTTTCTATAAAATAAGGGCGTGGAGATACACACAGCATATGATGATTGTCAATACCTCTCTTAGCTTTTCCCGGAGATCAGCATCTTGGGTGGCAACAAAGAAATGCTCAGGATTTTTATCTCCTATCAGTGATAGGACACAATTCACTGCACTGACAACCTTGTCATGCTCACACCTGTAACACATGAGAAATACAGGAAAAAACAGGTCAGTGCATCATAATTAGGCTTGTGGGATAAAAAACAATGCTCATCCGATCTCATATGCAAAACTCAAGTGGGAATGAAACACCATATCTAGGAAAATACAGGTCAGTGCATCATAGTTAGGCTTCAGATCTCATATGCAAAACTCAAGTGGGAATGAAACACCATGGCATGAAGTTAAAGGCACCAGCTACACGCTTGTAAATGTAATGCCAGTGAAGTATGTGACACCTAAAACCAGCAAACAGGTCTTGGGTCAAACACCCAAAACTTATTCTGAAGTGATCCAAATTCCAACCGCAACTTAGGGTCCAGACAACCAAAATTAAGACTCAAGCAAATTGGCTAGCCAGGCTCTACGGTAGCATGCAGGGACAATATAATTTGGTTCTCTGAGGTATGAACTTGATCGTTAGGTTAACCGTAAGTGGAATTGTGAACTGAGCGATACTCTAGTTTTTTTTTTTGTCTTTCGGCATCGACAAAACCAAATTAGTAATGAGTCTCAGCGATAGAGTTGCAATCAAGCAATGAATTACAAGACAGTCAGCAGTAGGATTAACTCAAGGCGGAGAACCAATTGGATGTTTGAGAATCACAACAAAAGAAAGAATGGTGCTAGCTGCGAGGGTGACAATAGTGTGGAAAGAAAAGGAACCCACTTGGTCGTGGCAAGAAGCTGCGCGGCGTCGAAGGATTCGGCATATGACTTGCCCAATCGCCTGAGTTCTGCTACGACGCACTTGGAGGTGAAGAGTGCTGGCGTCCTGGAGGCCGAGAGGAGGTCGCGGAGTGCATCGTCGGCCGGGAGGAGGCGCTGGGTGAGGAGGTGGTGGACGAAGGTGCCGTCGATGAGCACCTTGTAGGGCTCGCGGAAGCCGAAGCAGGTGGAATAGAACTTGACCGCTTTGCGGTTCTTCGACCGCTTCTTCACTCGCATCCTGACCGCTCAGTTTGGAGCAGGCGGCGGCGGTCGGCAGCGGAGAAGAAAGGAGCAGGTAGGGCTTGAGGCGGCGGCGGTGAACGGGCAGGAGAACGAGCGAGCTAGGGCAGGCTTCGCTTCAATCTCGCGGCTCCTACGCGTGCTGGGCTAAACACTGGGCCTCATGAGAACACAACCACAATGGAGCCCACATCGAGTTCATATCCAGCTACGTTTGTTTTTCTGATGGGCCGACACATAAGAAGGAATCACGGGCTCACGGCTGGGCTAGCCTAACACAGTCGGCAACCAAGATGTGGAAATGACCAAAACGATGATTTGTGCTAAAAAAAAACACCAAAACGATGATTAATCATGAATTCGTGAAGACGGTATTTTGTGAACCTGTCCAACTTGGGACTTGGATTGTGAGTTTGTTTCCAGGTTTTTTTGTTTTAACTTGGAGTAATAAGTTGTGGTGCTAGCAGAGTTGTAATTTTCAAGCCAAGAGAGCTAATCTGGTCTTTGTCAGTTCAAAACTTTTAAGGACATTGTCTGTTTTGAATATGTTAAGGTTGTTGCAATGTCCAAACTCGATTCATAAACCTAAAACAAAAAAAATAATATCTGGTTAGTTGACATTTAGATAAATGACAAAATAGTATCAAGACATCGGACCACTCCTATTACAATTTCGGCTCGCTACCCTCCAGATATCTTAGTGACACGACACGTACAATTACGCAGTGGACTACCAGGCAGACGAGCAGCAGGTTATGTCACGGACTCTCGCGGTGGAAGCGGAACATTTATCCAAAACTCACAAAATCATAAACTTTCTGCACTACGAATCACAAAGTTGGCACGAACAGGGAATGTCCCAGATTCTATCGGAGCTTTGACAAGGCTTTGGACATCCATCGATGACACACGTGGGTCCAGGTACGAATGGCCCACACGTCGGTGACATGCAATTCCAGGACGACTGGACGAGTAGGGAGTAGGAGTAGGTGAAGTGGTGAACCGTGAACGCCAGCCATTGTACGGCACGGGCGCGGCACCACGCCACCAGCCCACCACTCTCCCCCACGTCCTCCATGCTCCAGCCAGCAACATATTCTGCACGGACGATGAATACCCAAATCCCCACTGGCTAGTGGTCCCATAACGTATCGGGCCCATCATGTCACAGACGCGTAACCGATTCGCATTGTGTTCCGAACTTCCGAGGCCCTGGGTGATTAGTGTGAGTTTAGGTTCACCAACTTTCTCAAAAAAACACTATTTATCCAACTTTTCCCTATTCATCACATCCCTTCTACTCACAGAACATTATTCATCTACAGTTTTTTTGGGTCTACAGTGCTTTTTCGGGGAATCTTTCCCAATCTAAACACCCCCTAACTTAACCCATAGCCCCGGTTTAAACCGAAACCACACGGGTAATCCATCATCAGTTACACAAGCGACATCGTGATTTGATTATTTCCCCCGTCGCCTCCCCGACTGGGCTTAAACTCGAGTCGCTAATCCTTTTCCTCGTTGCGCCCCGTCTCCAACCTCGCTCGCCGCCATGGAAGGTTCGAAGGGGAGCGGCGGCGGGGGCGGGGAAGGCGGCGATAAGCCCAACCCTAGTCCGATTCCGCCCCCACCTGCCGCGGCGGCTGCCGGGGCCGGGGACGACGGTGCCGCCGCTGCCGCGGCCGCGGCTGCCGAGGCGGCGAGGCGGCCTTTCACGGCCCTCAGCCAGGAGGAGGCCGACCTCGCCCTCGCCCGCGTCCTGCAGGAGCAGGTAAGCGGCGACGGGATCTCGCGGCCTCTGGGTCATTCATTCCTAGGGTTCCTTGGCCGTCGCGATTAATCGGTGCTTCGGATCGGTGCAGGAGCGGGCGTACATGTTGCTTCGGATGAACGGGGCCGGCGGCGAGGGCAGCGACTACGGTAGCTCCGAGGCCGGGAGCTACGAGTACGACGAGGAGGAAGAGGAGGAATACGAAGAAGACCTGGAGCAGCACCTCCGCGTCCTCCACCACGAGCACCCCGCGGCCGATGCTCATGGCGAGGGCGAGGGGGAGGGGGAGGGCGCCGAGGGTTCCGAGGATGCTGAGGGGAGTGACTACGAGGAGGAGTTTGATGAGGATGATGAAGTGGAGCCAGAGGTAGATCCGGCAGACTTTGAGGACGACGAGGCTTATGCGCGTGCGCTGCAGGATGCTGAGGAGCGTGAGGTCGCTGCGCGGCTTATGGCCCTCGCTGGTCTCAGTGATTGTGAGTACAGACGGTTCAAATTCCACCCCGGTTCAGTTGACATTTTAGTTGTTTGCTTTTGCTGGTTTGTAATTTTGGTTTTCCCTTGCAGGGAGAGCAGTTGATGTGGAGCATGAGGAGGATCATGTTAATGATCCACAGGTTGTGATTCATCTCTTATAGTTTATGTACTTTGCCTTGGGTGTGCAATTAATGGCCTTGAGAAACAAATTGTTATTACTGTCTCCTCTATTTGTTAATTTCTGTGGATATAAACTAGTAAGCCTCTTTGATTAATGCAAATACAGATGAATTTATTCCAAAAGTGGGCATTATTGGCGCTATATTTTATCGATGCAGTTAAAATAGGTCTCACTTTGCTGTTTAATGTTTATCGGTACCATGGCACTTTCTATGCCGTCATTCTTTCCTACCTTAAACACACCCTATGCTGCACGGATACAGATACGTGTATCGATATCCGGCGGATACGGATACGTGGATACACCAAATCTCAAAAAATCCGTTCATCCGAGGCCTCTCTGCTGATACGCTTTGATTGCAGAAATTTTGGTTGTATCTGTTTTTTTTTTCTTTTTCTTTTTGCTGAATTACCCATACATATGCTGGTTAATTGTATTTCTAAAACAAAATCGTGTTGCAATGTGCATTGCGGCTTATATGTTGATAGTAAGTAAACAACACTATACTTGTGCCTCTTTGGAAGTGGTCATGGAGCAGGCATGATCTTTTAGCTCAGCCATTTAAAGTGCTATCTGCATGTGCATGGAGGTCACCTTTATTCTACCAAAATTAGCATGGATTAATTGCTATTCAGTTAGATTGCAACATTTTTTCTTCCATTGCTTCATCATTAAATGATAGGCATTATGTTTTTCTCAGTTAGCTTTGGAGTTCAGGGTGTAAATATGAAACCTCGTCTAATTTGGATGATTGATTTACTATTGGGTCTTCCTTACTAAGCCTGAGTTATCTGGCCTTCTAGCAATAAAATCAAGAAGCAAAGTATTATCTACAATTTTATGATAACTGGCCAGGTTCTACTATTATCTTCACACCTCAATCCTCTAGGAACTGTGATAAATGTTTTACAATTTCCTTTGGGAAAAATTATTTGTTTGTAGACATATCGGTCTTACTTTCTTTCATACTTATTTTTAATCAATCAACTGTGATGAATGTTCGACAATTGACACTTCTATATGCTTTTATAAAACCCAGGAGGCATGGCAAGAGGTTGATCCAGATGAATACTCTTATGAGGCAAGTTGCATTTCTTGTTGTCCTATATCAATTCCCCAACCTCCTACTTATGAAGCTTTAACATCAACTTGACATGTTAATGGTTCCATATTGATTTCAGGAGCTTGTCGCGTTGGGCGAAGTAGTTGGTACAGAAAGCAGAGGCCTCTCTGCTGATACACTTGCTTCTTTACCTTCAGTAAAGTACAAGACACAAAATGTTCAGGATGGCAACACAGAGCAGTATGTGCAAATAATCAAAGTTTTATGTCTTTGTAATAGTCTTTGTTCTGTATGCAAAGTTCTGACACATAATCATTTTTGATAGATGTGTAATTTGCCGTGTGGAATTTGAGGAAGGTGAATCTTTGATTGCACTTCCCTGCAAGCACTCTTACCATCCTGAATGCATAAACCAGTGGCTGCAAATAAATAAGGTATGATGGACCTTCGTAGGTTCCGAATAGCTGAATTGCTAGAAAGATTACCTTTTTCATGTCCTTGAATTTTGCACAAATGCACCTCGCGGAATGTTTGCATCAATACTAGGTTGCACAGTATTGCTATGTTCGATTGCTAGTTCTATTCTTTTTTTAATCAAAATTTCAAGATCATTCTGTAGATCACTAGCAGGCTTATGTACTGATGTCATTCTTTTTATTCTAATCATTTAGCTGTTTTATTTGTACCCTTGCACCATTGTTTGACATTGGATTTTTTTTTTTAAAAAAAAAGGTTGCGGGCAAAATATAGAATGTCAATGGTATTTAAGAATACGGTAGCAGGGCATCCATGTCCATGTATACATTTAAAAGAGCATTATTTGGTTATATTATATGCTTGATAGAGTCAGGCAATAACATTTGAAAGGTTCAGCAAATTCACAACCTTGGAAGGTAGCATGCTGTATGCACAATGGACACTTGGGGTTTATAGGTTATGCATGATGTTTAGATAAGAAACACTTTTGTAGTTTTATATGTTTGGCCACATTAATATTGGGGGAAGTTAGTTACATGTCCATACTCATTTCGAATATTTGTTCTGTTTAAATCACTCCAATCTGTCAAAGCATTTACATCTTTCTATTAGTGTGTCAGTGCTGTAGCGTCATTATTGCTTGCAGCAGTTTCCTGTTTATTTATTCAGTGAGCTAATATTTGGTCAGTATTGAGTTGTGAACTTGTGATACTGTGTTGATCAAGAAAACTTAGTGCCTTTAACAGATTTATAAATTTTATTTATATATGAAAGCTGGCAAAACCAATATAGTTGCTGCACAACCAAAGTCAGGTCAAGTTAATTTTCCTGTAAAATGGTTTGCTTGACAGTTTTCTCTCTGCCTGGCACAGTGATTATCTGTAGGCTACAACTGTGCACATATTCTTTGTCTGTTTCAGCATTCCTACTGGCAGATAATGCTATGTCGACAGTTATCTTGCAATGTGGTTGTACCTTTGCACATACCATTTTGTTAGTCAGTTTCAGCATTCCTACCCGCATATCTGCAATGTTGACCCTTACTGTGAAAATTAGCTCCTATTATGTATACCATCTGGCTTGCAGTAATTTTAACATGTTTTGCAATAAGCGTGATACACAACACTTCTAACCACAACAGTATCATTGGCGCAAAAACTGACAGTGTCAATGATTATTGCAGGTATGCCCTATGTGCAGCGCAGAAGTTTCTACCTCAGGCAACAAGGAGGCGTGACTGCTCTCATATGGCCATTTTCGGCACTTGATGGGAATAACTAGCAGCATCACAATAGCATCTCTATTGTTGAAACGGAAGCAAGAAAAATGTATTAAAAACATGCAAGGACATTGTCTTTCCAAAAAAAGAAAAAAGCATGCAAGGAGATCGGGAAATATTTAATCTTATTTTAAGTTTTCTCCGGCTCACTAAACTTTCTTTGCCTCGCTGCTATGCTTTATCTCCCGTTGAGACGCCATATGGCTGTTGTATGATTATGATCCATAAGATACACCAATTATATTAAATATATTATTTAGTCATTCTTTTTAGTGATTTCATCATTGTCGTCTATATTTTGCTTGTTAAATGCTGGTGACGTTTTTGTTTATATCAAAAGTTTTTTTACATACTTTATGTTGCGGATCACGAACAAGCTTACATTGTGAATATGTATTGCGGGGGTATCGAGCACTCCCTCCGTTCTCAGTCTATGATGTTTAGGACAACTAAATTTTGAACCAACTAGTTTGTCCTAAACGGTGGCTCCGGATGGTTTTGAGCTTGACTCAGCTGAAGAATTAACTTCCACTCGGGTTCTTCGCGAGACATGGGCACTTTGGCTGCTATCGGTGAAGAGGGTGCACGTTCCAGGCATTTTTTAGCACACTTGTGCTTCAGCCTGGTGGTCTTTTTCTAGCACACTTCTCCTTCAGCCTGGTGGTCTTGCACTCAGACGGAGTATTTGTTTAGAAAAGCAAGCGTTTTCTAGAGGGTTGTATATATTCAAGGACGGAGGTAGTATACTTAGGCTCTGTTTGGAACGAAGGAATAGAAAGCACAGGAATGAGAGGAAACACAGGAATAGGAAAGGGATGTAGTTGCAAAACAGAGGAATGAAAAAACAAAGGAATTCTATAGAATGGGTGTTTAGAATGTAGGAATCTGTAACACAAAGGAATGAGATAAAAACAAAGAGAATTATAATTACTAAAAGCTAACGACAAATTTGTAAGCAATATGAAGCGGCCTATTATTTCCAGAACCATCGTTCTACTGGACTCATGGTCCATGGAACCAAGTCCATCCAATTGAAGGGAAGATGTTCAATTTGTGATTTCCTCTCCCCCTTCCTGTTTCTGGGCGAATCATTTTCACGGGGAAGAAAAAAAGGCAGCTTTGATAGCACGCAGAGGCCGAGCGTTGCAGGGAAGAAGCTTTGATCAGAGAACACCCAGAGGCCGAACGTTGCAGGAAAAATTCCCATGAGCTCAGAGCTCATTTTTTCATTCCTCCGGAAGTACAGGTTTGCTTGCCGTTCCTATGGAAAGTCTACCGCCCATTCCTGCATTCCAAACCGCGATGACGTAAGCAGGAATGCGATTCCTACGAAATTCCTTTGTCAAACCTCCACTTCAAACGAGGCCTTACTAAAATTTCTTAGGGTCTTTGGTAGTTCGAAAGATTGCCAATTAAAGTTAATCTTAATGTACATTTTTATTATATTGTTATTAAAATTATATTAGTTTTACAATGATATGACCAATATCTTGATATATTTTTTCATACACATGTTGTAACATTTAATTCTTACATGTTATTTTATCAAATATCCCTTGTGATGAAACGATGGCAATAGTCTCAATGTGTTTCATGAGACTCGTTAACGGAGCCCGGCGGGCTTCATGGGAATGAAATTATTCTTTTCCACTATAAGTTTGTCAGTTCAACATATATGCTCATGTGTCATAAAATTTAATGCCCATAAGACACTTCTACTGAGATCGGCCTAAATAAAATCCTGACATGTTGGCTTTCATCCGGGAAAATTTTGTCTGCAGCTGGCGAATCCCGCACTAAACTCTCCAACTAATGCACTGAGATATTCTTTTATATATATATATATATATATATATATATATATATAAACTCAAAGTAATGCACTGAGATATGCATAATATCAAATTAACGCGCTTATGATACATAATGCGAAAATTACCTGCTAGAGATAGATGTTTAGGATATATCATGGAAATATTGCTACCACCACAGCTAGTATAATATTTTGTAGAGATTTCTGTACGTAAGCACTACTCATGCCAACCTTGAGCACTCTTTAATTGTTGCTGATGCTTGCCTCATGGTTGGGTGTCCCTTCAGTCTTTAAATGCCAAAATCAGCAGTAAAAAAAAAAGAGATAATTGTCCTCTTGTGTGGGCGTGTCATATGTGCCGTTAGATCGGCATGGCCATTGCTATCGGATGGTCAAAATAATCGCTGTGACTCGCGCTCAGTTACTTGCATGTGAACAGAGTGAGGTTAATTAGCAACAAACAGGTAGATCAGCCCGTGCAATATAGAGGGGGGCGACCAGCCTATAAAAGCAGAGCTTATCCCAGTTCAGAAGAGCATCTCCACTTACCTAGTTTTTTCCCTCAAAAAAATGCACAAAACATAAAGGAAAGGAGATTGATTTGGGTGACCAAGCAAAACAAGGTATGTTGATACCATCGCCTCCCCTTCTTTTTTCTAGTTTACGTTTTGGGTTGCTATTACATATTTTGATGTTCAAAATGTTACTGTTATATGCCTTTATTTCGTTCAATGTTTTTCCTTGACATGACTTCTTGCAATCTTTAAACAAGCAGCTCTCGAGAGACATGAACTATCCAGGAGATTTTGGAGGAAGCCTGAGCAACAATCCGTTGAGCCACTTCACGCCATCTTCTTCGACACCAGCCATCGGCGTCCAGGCAATCCCGGGCCCGTTCCATACCAACGTATCGGAGCCTTTCCGTGGCGCGACGACGATGCCGTGGTCCGGCCATCATCCTGATGCCAACGCGCTGGTGCCGCCGGCCGTGGCGCCACAGACTACTTTCCAGCCCGAGAGCCACCCTTACTGCTGGACCATGCCGCAGCAGGCTGGTGGTGTGCCGAACACGAACCCACTCCAACACTTCAGTGGCGTCGCAGCTCAGCCGGTGCACGGCGTGGCGGCCATAAACATCTTGGTGTCCCAACCTTGCCAGCACAACCACTACACCACCCACGGCCACGGCGGCTGGCCCCAGCCGCCGCCACCGCCGCCGCCGCCGCCGCAGCAGCAGCAGCAGCAGGCTCCTCCAGCTTCTGGTTACCCAACTCTCCAGCCTCCGCCGGCGCCGCAGGATGCGCATTGGAACGGAAACATTGCAGCTCCACCTGCTAGGGCGAACAGCTATGGCGCCACGAGCTGGGCGCCTCCGGTGCAGCAATCTGGTGGGCAGGCCAGCAGCTGGGCGCCTCCAGCGCAGCAAAACGGTGGACAGGCCAGCTGGGCGCCTCCAGCGCAGCAACCTCCTGGTGGCCAGACGATCTGGGCGCCTCCAGCGCAGCAACCTCCTGGGGGACAGAAGATCTGGGCGCCTACAGAGCAGCTCCCGGGTGTGCCGGTGGCGTCTCCGGCTAACGGGTCAGGCCAGGCGCAGCCGCCGGCGCCGGGGAAGACGTTCGAGGAGTTCCTCATGGATGCTGGCGTCCTCAACGAGTGGGCCGGCGACGACTTAGTTCTTCAAGGTTTAATGCAGGATCTGCAGGCAGCGTTGGGCCAAGTGGTCCCTGACGCCCCGATGGCTGCTGCTGCTGCTAGTCTTGGAGGGGGGTTGGGCCTCCTCCTCCTCCTCCTCCTGGTGCTGGGGCAGTGGGCCCTTTCTCTGGGCCGAGCAGATATCAGGTCGGCCTTTATATGGCCCAGGCCCAGGAGGAGGAGGAAGACGAGGAGGAGCCAGTTGGCTCCGCCGGCCGCGATCCGGCGGATGCCAGGGCGCGGCGCATCAGGAGGATGGGCAAACGAAGGGAGGCCATTGCCAGAGCTCGTCACGGTTACCAGCAGATGCGAGGTGCCAATTACCCTGCATCATGTCTGATCATCCCCATCAGTTTGCTGTCTGACTGCTCGTCGAGCTACTTAGAGTGTGTTTAGATTGGGAAAGATCCTCCGAAAAAACACTGTAGACCCAAAAATACACTATAGATAAATAGTGTTATGTGAGTGGGTGGAATGGGATGAATAGGGAAAAGTTAGATGAATAGTGTTTTTTCGAGAAATCTTTGGAAAACTAAACTCACCCTTATATATAGCCAAGTAATATCTGAAGACTGAATATTGTGTTGCTGTTTCGTTGGTTCTTCGCAGCTGCTGCTAGGGGAAGGCAGGATGGATGGAGATCAGCACTCTGGAGCGTCAAGGAGCTGAAGTCTTCATCCAAGCCTGTCATCGCTTGTTGTTTATTGGCAACAACATTCTGGATAACTTATGTGTTCTCGTGAGTCGTGTCTTCGTCAGTACCGTAGTTAAGTTTGGGAGCCTTGCTCGTTTGAACCATTACCTGCATGGCTCTTTCAGCCTATTGTTAGAGCTTGTGTAGTTGTGTATATGGTTGTTAAACTCCTCATGTTTTTGTTATTGGATTTTTCTCTACTTGAGTACCTGTATATCTTATCTAGAGGTAGAAGATGAGATGAACGTGCCTCTCCTAATGTTTTTTTATAGCCCACCGTACATGATGAATAATTTTTTTCCTTTTGCGAAAACATGATGAATAAGTTAATGTTAAATTATTATTATTTTGAGAAAAAGTTAGTGTTTTTTTAGGAAATTGAGTAAAAGTTAGTGTTAAATTATTGGACTAGGTAGTTTGCTGTTGGCCTTTTATGGGCCTCGATAAGACGTGGCCCAACTTAATTAGGGGGTCATGATGGTTAAGTCGGTTAGGCCCACCTAGCTATGCACCCCGTCGGCTCGCCGGTGCCGCAGCCGCGAGTCCCTCGACCCGACCGACGCGGCGACGCCAAATCTTCCTTCCGCTCTCCCCGCCCCGGCGGCCGCCTTCCCCCTCTGTCCGACCGCGGCCCGCAACTCTGCGCTGACCTAGGAGGAGAAGTTTGAAGATGTCGGGGTTCGGCGATGGGTACGTGGGGACGGCGCAGGACGCGGTGAAGATCCGGCGGCTGGAGAAGCAGCGCGAGGCGGAGCGCCGCAAGATCGAGGAGCTCAAGAACAAGTCTGCCGACGGGCAGCCCGGCCTCCTCCAGTTCGGCTCCAGCACCTCCGAGGTAATCGCCCTTTCCTGCCCTACCATAGTCCCACCGGCATCCCTACCAAATCCTGTCTAGTATAATTTTGGTGTCCAAGTAATTTTCCGACTAAGCCACGAGCGTTGTTCACTATTCATCTCTTGTATTGCAATCGCCTATAATTTGATCCAGTATTAAGCTTTACTTAAGTTTGCAAAAGCAGTCTCTACGATACAATTTCGAGTAGCTTTTCCACTTATGAAATTTGTTGTGGGACTGATGATTTGATGAAGAGATAGTGTTTTCTGTGTTTGCTATATGATAGGCTGAATTATGTCTTTTCAGCTCTATAAAATATATATGTGTTATCCAGTCGTTTGAAAATTATTTGAATTTCTGGAAGCAGGATGTCACCGTTTTTTATATACCAATTTTGTTTTGCGCTGACGTTAATAGCTGTTACATTCAGATTCTTGAGACTGCATTTAAGAAGGAAACTGTTGGTCT
Source organism: Digitaria exilis (assembly GCA_015342445.1). Classification (NCBI taxonomy): domain Eukaryota; kingdom Viridiplantae; phylum Streptophyta; class Magnoliopsida; order Poales; family Poaceae; genus Digitaria; species Digitaria exilis. Next base: position 2,166,414 of record JACEFO010000718.1, on the reverse strand, counting down.
TGTCACAAGAGAGCAGTATGTCGAGAAGGTAATTAGGCAATTTCTACATACATCAGTATTTCCCAGAACCATTTATTGATTTTGCATCTAATTTATCATCCATATGATGGAGCAGAGGGTTAACATTCGAACCAAGATTGAGGAGGAAGAGAAAGAGAAACTTCAGAAGTTGCAACAAGAGTGAGTTTGAACTTCGAATCATAGCCTGGAAGATACAAAGTATAGCTGTATTCATTCCCTTAACCAAACCGTGATATTATCTGTCTCAGAGAAGAAGAATTGCAAATGCAGAAAAGGAAAAAGAGGAGAGTGAAGGGTGATCCTCGCTTATCTTTCTTTGACGACATTGAAAACGGAAGTGATGAAGATGATTTTGAGAATCGTATGCCCCTTCTAACCTGTCTGCTGCGTTAATATTATTTCCTTCATTTATGAACCTTTGTCGAGCATATCTGTTCACTTTTACTTTGTTTCACTATTTCCCTACTTTTGTGTAGTGATTTTTTTCTTAACATTTCATATTGTTTTTGCTACACTGTTGTAGTTAATAAATATTAAATGCAGAACATGCGGATAATTTGGCCATGTACTTGTTTCCTTCTTCCAACAATTGCCCATTGTGCTGTGGCTTCCAAATTCTACAACCTTTTTGGCCAATGAGGATTCTTGACGCTTTAGACCAATGAGGATTCTTGTCTCTCTTTTCTTTCTGTAACAGTCTTCACATTAGAGTGGGGGACGTTTGCATTTAACTTTGCTTTCAATTGTTGAACTGGTGAGGAGTTGAATTTTAATTGACACAGCTGTTGCAGTAACTTGTTATTATCATAATCATGCTAACTAGATCATTTTGTGTATGGTTTACCAGTAGACAAACACCAAAACGAATTAAATGGTCTTGTGCATGGCTTATGGCAATGTGTGTCTGTGTCTTTTGTCTTGACTTGTAAACTATTTACTTGAAACCCAAGAGTTATAATGTGAAGCTAATGTGAACATGATTCTTACTGCTCCGTACAGAAGAAACTCAAAAGAAAAATGTCCCTGTCAAACTTGGAAAGGATCCAACTGTCGAGACAAGTTTTCTGCCAGACAGGTATTTCTGTTAGTTTATAGCACTTAGGAGTGTTAATTGATTCTTCATTTCCATGCTTTATTTGACCTGCAAGCTGTTTGCTAAGAATGATCCTTTAGAGAGAGGGAGGCAGAAGAACAAGCAGAACGAGAACGACTGAAGAAGCAATGGTTGCGTGAGCAGGAATTGATCAAAAGTACTGCCACATTCTGATATTACAATTCATCTTAATCAATCTACTGTAACTTACATTTTTGGGCACTTTTTTTTCTTCCTATAGGATTAACCATATTATGTCACATTTCAGATGAACCTCTCTCAATTACCTACAGTTACTGGGATGGAACTGGGCACAGGAGAGCTATTCAGGTTAGTTGCCAACCATTTCTGAAATTGCTTCATCTTTGACTGGGCTTTGTGTCTTTTGAATTTGGTCTATACGATTAAAACATAGGCTACTACAATTCCAGGTCCGTAAAGGTGACACTATTGGTGAGTTCTTAAGGGCTGTTCAACAGCAGCTTGCCCCTGAGTTCCGTGAAGTACGGACAACGTCAGTTGAGAACCTACTTTATGTGAAGGAAGATCTTATCATTCCTCATGTATGCATACTTGGTTTCTTCTCTCGTGAGTTACAAGATTTTGTTTACTTTCATTCGACCCTTTTCTCATGTTCCCTCTTTTTATTTGACAGCAACACAGCTTCTATGAATTAATTATTAATAAAGCGAGGGGCAAGAGTGGACCGGTAATTCTTATTGTTTTTGTGCACGTGGATATTATTTTCTGCTAAAATACATTATCTGTTGTGAAGCTTTTTTCTAGTTTTTTGAAAAAAATTATCAATGTAACCAATGTGTGTTTCCTATCGGTGTTAATATTTTCTACTTGTGCAGTCCTTACCTTCTTACAACTGATCACTGTTTTTATTTCATTATGAAGGAGCAGTTTCTGTTGTCCTTCTTAGCCTCATTAACTTCATGGTCAGTTCAAATGTTTACATACTGATTTCTGTTGGCAGCTTTTCCATTTCGATGTTCATGAGGATGTCCGTACCATTGCTGATGCAACAAAAGAAAAGGATGAGGTGATGGATGTTTTGCGATGTCTTTGTCTGCAATACTAGTTTTTCATATGTTGCATTCTAAACTCATGTTTGATGACTGCAGTCTCATGCGGGGAAGGTTGTAGAAAGGCATTGGTATGAGAAAAACAAGCATATATTCCCAGCTTCAAGATGGGAGGTTTGGACAATTTCACTCTCTTATCTTTTATGCTTCTTATCATTATTTCTATTCACCTGGATTTGCTTTGGTTTCACAGCAGTTCTAATGACTCGAATTATCTTGCAGATCTATGACCCAACTAAAAAGTGGGAGCGCTACACAATCCATGGGGATTAAAGTGTGGAATATCATAGACAGAGCTAAGTTATTTGTACTTGGGATGCCTGGAATTACTAGCACACAATACGAGAATGAGGTGATGTTGGCGTCAGCCGCATAGGAAGGGTTACTAATGTTGTCTGCAAACTTGTAAGGCAAAAACTGTAATTGTATGGTCGTGTATCTTTACATCCTTTTGACTCTTTAACTGATATTTTCACAATTTCATTCTACTGTGTTGGAACATGACAGTGAGGGGCCAAATTGTCCCCTTCTTTGCTACATTTGCATTTCAACCTGTACCCTTTTTTCGACCATGTTTACCATATTGTTTTCTGAATTTTTGAGGCTGAAATTGCGCCGTTGCAAATTCATTTCATTTACTGCCATGTTGAGTCTGCGCTCCTACACCAGTAGTGACTCTTGATTCCTGATATTCGGCCTGCCGCGTGTCATTGATTCGCAGAATAGGCTAACGCCTTTACGACTTCGTTGGTGGCATAATTGAAGTTCCATCTTTGTTTATGCGGCTATATCAAACTAACCGCGGCAAAGTACAAATCGGGAATTGTTTGAAAGAGGCTTCCTTTTCTCCATTCTGGCAGGTGACAACGTGGCAGATTAGTGGATCCTGTGTTCTATATCAACTGCACTAGCCTATCACCTAATGCCCTTCATACTGGAACAGGTGAGTTCAATTGCCCTAAAGCCACAGTTTGCATAAGCTATCTTAACTGACTGAAACCTAGACCAAACAGGATTAGGACTAAGATTCCCTCTGCTCCATGCAATGCCCACCTCTCTCCTACTACCACTACACTGGTGTTGCTCCACAAAGCTGCACCAAACCCTCCTCTACCTCGCTTCAAAAACCCTGCCCCTTTCATTGCCAGTCTCACCACACGCCCACTGCCCACCTCGCCATGGCTTCCCTCGCCGTCCTCCTCCTCTTGGCGCGCTTCTCCAGCTCCATCGCCGTGTCTCCCAACTCCTACATCTCGAGGGCCGCCGAGCAGCAGGTCGTCATCGCCACCGTCGCGCCGGCCTTCGTCCCTGACATCGACGGCCAGACGACAGCGCTGCCGTTCCTCACCTCTCCCTCCGGATCGTACGCCGCCTACCTCCGCCGTGCATTGGCCGGCGGCGACCTCGCCGGCGACGCGTGCTACGTCCAAGTCCAGCAGGCGACCGGAGGAAGCGTGTGGGAGTCGGACTGCACGCCGGTGGGAGGCGCCGACGCGTGCGACCTGGCGTTCTCGGCCGTGGGGCTCGAGCTCTTCGCGGGTGGTCACTCGCTGTGGGACACCGGCGTCGATGACGCCGACGATCCGGGGACGCTGAGCCTTGACGACGCTGGCGACATCAAGATTGTTAGCAAGGAAGGCGTGACGGTGTGGACGGCCAGCGGCGAGCCATGGACGGGGCAGCAGTGTGGGGCCGGGGCTCCCTTGCCGGTGTCGTCTTCGTCGTCGACGTCGGCGCCTTTGATGGACAGCGGCGTGCCCCCAACACCGTCGACCGCCGGCGAGAAACTCGTCACGCCGCCGTCAGCCACTCTTGCCGGTGCAGGCAGCACGGACGACTTATATTCCGGAGCGTCGACACCAGACGACACGCTGCCCGACTTGCCAGCTCAGCCGCCAGTTGTCACGGCGCCTGAGCAGCCACTGGCACCGCCGCCAGCAGACGCGTCACCCGACGTGCCAGACTTTCCGCCGCTGCCACCGCCGCCGGCTTACACGTCTCCCGACACACCAGACCAGCCGCTGCCGGCACCCCCTCCAGCTGACGTGTCGCCGGACCTGCCACTGTACACGTCGCCGCCTCCTGCTCCAGCTGCTACTACCTTTGGTCCTGACACGTCCCTGCCACCTTTCGGCGTGCCGTTCGCCTCCCCGCCGATGGGTGGTGACTCATCGATCCCAGGCGCACAAGGCGGCGTGCCATTCTCGGGACCATCTCCTGCCGGGATTCCAAACCCGCACGGGCCGGCGCATCCGCATCAGCTGCCGCTTGGAGCCTCGCCGCCGCTGCCGGACGCGCTGGCGCCGAGCGTGCACGGAGCCGGACAGGGGCACCCCGGGGTTCCCTTCGGCCACGGGCAGCAGCAGCAGCAGCATCCAGAGGGGGGACAAGGCGTGTTCGGGCAGCAGCAGCAGGTGCTCAACGGCGAGGGGCAGCCGTTGGAGGAGAGCTCCGGCCGGTGGTCGGGAGGCGAGCGCGGCAGAGTGGCCGCGTGCATGGCCTTGTTCTCCCTGATGGCTTTGGGCTTTGGGTTTTAGTTTCTTTCCTCCCTTTTTGTCGTGTTGGGGATATTTGATGGTGATTTCTGTATTGTTTGTTACTCTCGGATGGTCTGATATGGGGTTTGTTTTGTGGGGTTGTAGTAAATTATGTGTAAAATTTGTTACGGTGAGCTGCCTGATTTATTATGTAGGATAGTATGATCTGTGTATGCCTGCTGCTTCTTTCGTGTATTATCATGTATAACTGTCAAATTTAAGCAGTGATTCGTGAATTTAAGCTACAGCTGTGAGCTGTGGTGGTACTAAAAGTCGATTCGTATCTGCACGTGTTAACTCTGAAGAAATTGGGGAACCGCATTTGTACCATCAGAGTAGATTGTTAATCTAGTACAGCAAGGTCGCTTGGATTAATTTCCTAAACAGCAGCTGGTCACTTTCAGCATTATTAATTTCCTCACTGTCACACAGCTTTTCACCCATTCGCCGATGGAATTCGTATTCAAAGATTCAGAGCACGTCAAGGTCTCGCCGGCGGCGTCCTCGGCGTGCGCCAGGCGGTTGCAGTCCGGTCGGGCCGGGCGGTATCCTCGTCTGCAATCAGCTCACCATTCACCGATCACCTGCGCGCTGGCAGTCTGCTGGGGCAGTGACGACCCTGCTGGGCAGCTCAGGATCAGCCAAAAACGCACCTACTTCTTTCGATCGGTGGCGCGCAAGGCAAGATGTGATCTATCTGGTCCACGGTGGCGTGCTGCGCCGTTCCTCGGCGGTCGGCACCGCCATCTTCGTCTCGATCGCGTGTCGTAAGTCGTAACTCGTGAGGCACACGGGCGTCCTGTGACAGGATATGCACGATGGAGCACAGATCAGGATGGCCACGCCAGACACCCGTACAAGTGTACCACGGCAACGTAGACATATCCCAACAGGAAACTGGGTTCAGAAGCTGGCAGCTCTCTGATGGTGCCTCTTTCCGATTAGTACTCATTGGCTGCGTTCAGATTCAGAATAGTGGGTGAAAGTTTTAAATAAGTAGTGCACTGGGAAGCGTGTTCTGTGAGTGGGGTGAATAGGAAAAACTTGTTGGAGAAGTACTTTTTCCTGAATCTGAACACAGCCATTGTCTCACTGATGTCATGAAAAACATTGATCTAGTTGTTACGATAAATTTCTTGAATACGATTTTTTTTCAAGAATAGCTAGCAGCATTTCATCTACAATTCTACATAATCGAATCAAAAGTTACTATCCCCTTTTGCCTACAAAAATTGCTGTGCTTTTTAACAGCAAAACTGATCTGAATATGCCATTACCAAATTCACACACACCACAGGGACGAAGCACGGCTTCGCCACATTCCCCTATTCCTATTCTACTACCATTCTACGGGCCAACGTGAAGCACGGCATCGCCGTCGCCGGTAGCGCAGGGCTTGGCGTCGGTCCTCCCCTCGGGGCGCGCGGCGACGGTGGCGCGGCACACGGGGCATGTGGGCGCGCGCGTGAGCAGCCACCTGTCCACGCACTCCCGGTGGAACCCGTGGCGGCAGGCGGGCAGCACGCGCACCTCCTCCCCGGCGGCGTACTCCCCCAGGCACACCGCGCACTCCCCTTCTGCCTCCTCGCCGGCGGCGCCTCCGGCAACGCGGTCGCCGCCGCCGCGATCAGCAGGGTCCCGCGCCGGGACGGCCACCACGACGACGGGGATCTCCTCGAGCGCGCGCTTGGTCTCCTCGGCGGCGGCCGGGGACGGATCGGCGTCGCGCCGGTGGGACGACGAGCGGCCGCCGCCGGCGCAGAGGCAGCCGAAGAGGGTGGTGAGCGCGATGTAGGTCACGCTGGCGAGGAAGAGCACGGTCGTGGCCACCCCGAGCGCTCGCTCCAGGTGCGCCCGCTCCGCCTCGAACGACGGGGCCGGATCCGGCACCGCCGTGCCGAGGAGGACCCGGCCGGAGGTGTAGTGCTCGCCGCCGCCGCAACACGCGCGCATGGTGAATTGGTGATCGATCACGCTGCTGAGTGGTCTCTAGTCTAGCTTAGCACGGTGTGTCTCTCACGGCTGCTGTGTCTGTACTTTTTTACTATGCAGCTAAGCGTGAGACATCGAGGAGGGTTTTAAGGCCAGGGCGCGACGGCCAGGGGGGACACGGAGCGCGGAAGGCGGGTGGAAGCTTCGGTTCGCTGGCGCCGCCGTCATGTGAGATGTGACGCCCGTTCCGTTTCTGCTTCTCCCGTCCCACGGGTCTCGCGCGCGTGCAAATCCGTTAACGATAGGTTTGCATGGCCGCGTGCCGTGGCTGTGTTGTGTCCGCCCGCCGAGGGCTGGAGCCAACCGGGGCTCGGGCGGCGGGGGACGCAGGGCGGGGCGCGGGAGCGAATCCGCGTGCAGGCAGGGGAGTAAACGCGGCGCGTGTAGTAGCAATTGGCTAGCTGTGTGCATGCGGCTCTCTTGGGGCTGTGGAGGGAAGATCCGAGGGAAATTGCATCTGCCTGCGGTGCGGCCGTATGATTCGGCGTGTGCGGTCGAGAGAGCGTGGGAGGCTGAATTTAGGGCGCGTTGAGCTGGAACCGGAATTGAATTTGGCCCTCATCACGAATGAGATGCCATGAGCGAAATCGTCCTCCGTCCGTCCGTCCTCGTCCGCTTTCCTCCTCGGTATGGCGGCCTATGGCGGGGCTACGGGCTACGGCGGCGGATTCGTGCGGTTCCAACGAACATGAGGAGACTCAAATGGTCCAGTATACGAACCAAAGTGTAACTAGGCTCAAAATTGAATGAATACAGGCCCAATATCGGCAGCAGCAAATCGGGTGGGGGATGAGACAGTTGGGCCTTATGGGCCCTAACAGCATTCGCAACAGTCTTGTGCTGCCGTAGTCCGTAGATGATCAGGCGGCGGTAGGATACCGTTTCGGTTGCCGTGTCGCGCTCACCCCTTGGATGAGACGAAAGCGTGCTCATGAGCACAGCTTCTGCTGCTCAAAAGGCAGGGAAGAAAGGTCGCCACAATTTTGACAAAAAAAGAAATAACAAAAGAGAAGATGGGATGGATGTCGGTTGATCGGGACCTCAATCAAGACGCAAGCCACGTGGATGGTGTTTTGCCAATTGTTTTCTGATTATTACTACTATCTTCGGAGGTCCCCCGTCATTCATGGGTCGCGACACTGGCACAGTATTAACCGGTGGTGATCAAAGATCACGAATTATTTCAATGGCGACTTCTCCGGACAGATCGTAAACATTACTGGCCCCATGTCAAATTAGCTGCTAACCCTGCCCCCTCATAAAACGCTGTAGTAAATTGTAACGCAGAAGCATTATATACAAGCGTTAATAATCGATATTCCACCGGAAGCTGCTGCCTAGCAAAATCTTTGTGCAGGACTGACTGCAGGTAACCTTTGAACCCAAAGTAACGTAACGAACTGGCATTATAACCACTGAAATATTGAAAGTTCCATCATAGAAGAGAATGAATGAGATCACTAGCATTCATGCGAACAGAACAACCTTCCTTTTCTTTATTCCTTTGTACATTATCACGCTCACGAAGAGCAATTCATCACTACACAAAGTACATGTATCACTATACTGTAAACACTAAAAACTTGATGACATAACATGAATCACATGTTCCTGTAAACACACACTGTACGCTACACTGTACATACGCTGCAATGGCCGTATGCCTGAATCACTACACGGAACATACAGGAGGCCTACGCTACGAATACTCGTACACAAGACCATGCTCTGCTCCACTAGTCCGACGAGGAGGCCAACGGATTGGCCCTGCCTGTAATCGCGGCGGCTTCTCTAATTCCTGAGAAGCCCATGCACACAGCTTCAGCGACGCGTAGGCCCGGCCGGCCTCCAAATCGACCGGTGATTTGAATACGTGCCACCGATCTCGGCAGGGCGGTGGTCAGGCGGTGCCCTCGACGCGCGCCTTGGTGACGCCGGCGCAGGCGTCGACGAAGTCGCCGTCGATGAAGTCGGTGGAGAACACCTGCAGCTTGTCCCCGAGGCCCTTGGCGAAGGCCTCGGCGATGAAGAGGCGCGCGTACCCGTGGATGCGCTTGGTGACCGGCCACACGCACAGCACGGGGTTGTCGGCCTTGGGCGTCACCGTGTTCTCCACCCGGTAGAAGAACCTCCGGTCCGCCACGGGCGGCTGCTGCCCCAGGAACTTGAGGTTGCTCTCGAACTTGGTCTCCGGCAGGTCCGTGTCGATCCAGTTGTCCTTGAGGTACCCCGCGCTCCACAGCGGCTCCCCCGGCTTGGGCGCCGGCGACTTGCGCGGCTTCCACACGCAGATCACCCGCCGCGGGAGCAGCTCGGCGATGGTCTTGTGGAACACCGCCTCGTCCTGGTGGATCAGGTTCTCCTCGCCCAGCTTGTCCACCAGGAACTTGGCGAACTCGGGCGGGTCCTCGTGGCCGAACTCGGTGCGCACCTCGAGGATGAGCACCTCGGAGTCCGTCTCGGCGAGGAAGCGGCGCACGTCGTCGAGCACGACGTCGACGGCGTACGTGGCGAGGACGCCGTGGCAGACGCGGCGCTCCTCCTGGACGCGCACGTCGATGACGCGGGTGCCCATGGACAGCTGCTCGTACACGGACATGGACTGGCACTGCGCGAAGGGCCGGGTCACCAGCGGGACGCCGATCTTGTTGGTGGCCGAGTCGTGGGTGCCGGGCCACACCACCTGGTGGACGCGCACCCTGTCGGCGCCGAGCTCGGACATCCACCGCTTCCGGTCCGACGGGCGGTGGTCGGAGCCGGGGAACGTGTCGCCGGACGACGACAGGCGGGTGGACAGGGCCTGCTTCTCGGTGGTCACCAGCTTCCGCCGGTCGACCTGCTTCGAGAAGAAGGCGCCCATGGCCTCCAGCGGGTTCGTGCCGTTCTTGCCAGAGCTGCTGCTATTGGAGGCGGCCATTATAAATATAGGATCCCAGCCTCGAGCTCTGACCTGGACGACGACGTCGCTGTAAACTAGCTGAAAATCGATTGATAGCAGCGATATATAGTATTATGGGATAAATATGAAACACGAACCAGTAAGAGAAGAAAATATCAGCGCGCTGCCAACATGTGGCGATGGTTTATTTGTAGAGGGGTGGCTTGGCTGATCGATCCAGAGACCGGAGGGGAAGAGGAACGCGAGGAAGCGAGGTGTGTTCTTGCGAGCTCCGCTGCTGTTTCCTCAAGGGCTTCTTCGGTTTCGTTGGATGGTCCGATTGGCGTTAGGTGAGGGTATGGTGCTGACTGCTGATGGCAGGTGTGGGGGAGATTTTTTTTGGATTTGCAGGTTACAAGAAAGAGGGTTTGGTTCGTTGCTTTACTCGTTCGGACCATGGAGTGCCGGTGTTTTTTATGGCGAGACGGTGACCGGATCGGGGCCACAAGGAAAAGGATAGGCAGACTCATTATGGATGGACACGCCGTGTGATTGGCTATTTGGTGGTGAGGGTTCCAGATCGCTGGAATAATTTGTCGGGCAAATGCTGCAAACTTTTGTGACGCGGATGGAAAGGTTACCGATCACTCGCTTCAGTGGTGGACTGGTGGCACAATGGCCATGTGATCAATCGGCAGACTCGCTTTGGATACTGGATAGGATAGTCAATATTGTCTTTCGAAAAAAAAAGGATAGTCAATATTGGGTGGATACGCGGCAAGTACCGTGGCTAGCAGCAACGCGAGAGCCTCATCGCGAGGTGCATGTGCCCGAAAGGGGGTCTTGGCAATGTTTTCCGACGAAAATAGCCTATGCGTTACACTGACGGTGTCAGATATTAGCATAGGAATAACGATGCCTGCGGGCGACGGGAACCTTTCAATGCGTGCGAGACGCCAAAATTACGATGCGACGCTAATACCCACGTCAGGCGCAGTACGACGACCCTTGTCCAGCACGGACCACGAGTCACAAGTGCACGTGTTTGGTTTAGAGGCAAAAATCTAATCTAACCACATTCCTAAGATTGGTCTTCTCTTGGTTTGATACTTTGATCTCAAAATTGGGCCCTGATAGGATCGTTCTGCAGCTAGGCTGGGAAGATTCCGGCGAACAAGAGGGCGTCCCATCTTTCTGGACATTCAATTTTTGGGTGACGGGGTTTAGTCCAAACCAGGTTCATCATGTTTATTGCCCATTAACATTTTTCTAAGCCCACCACCCACCACACCACAACACAAAAAAGGGATCAAAGCATAGTACTTGGGTGGAGTAGCTTTCAAGTCAACCGGAGCCTCCTGCTTCCATTCATTTGACTTGCACGGGTTCAAATCACAGTGCTCCGGGTCCAACTGCCCCCAACGAGATACACACTGGAAACATCCCTCAATCATGCAAAGCTAGTTGGGGTTACACTATTTGGAGCAAACAGCTTCATCACGCCTTCCATGTGGGCTCGGAGATATAAATAGCGTTTCTTAATTCCCAGGAATTTTATGACACTGCCTTATCATCAATGAAAGGGAAACTGTTTCTTCCCAGAAGTCCCGGCTACATATAATACCCTGAATCCAGATCAATGAATGCCAACACAAGGAAAATTCTTATCACAAACCCAATTCTCCAGTTACTTTGGATGTGTTATCTACCCGAGACGCTAATCGACTGAAAAAAGTAGAGCTAAACTCAGCTCGAAATGGTTGTTGGAATAGACGACATCAAGGATGCTGTCACTTTTGTTGTAATATATGCCCTATCTCATCATGTCCAAAAGGAAAGAAAATATAACCAACCATGGCATGGCACCTTGCGGAAATGAATAAATAGTTTTCTTTTTATGAGTAAATATTGTAGAGAGAGCGTACCGGTCGCTCTCCCTGCGCAACTGGCACTTCATTTCTTGAAAGTGATGGGCAATAACACGATAAATACTAACATGATTTAATTTTATAATGCCCACACTGGCTACCATACGAAACATTGCTACAGGATAAACCTCAGTTGATTTCGTCAGATTTATCCACTAGTAGCCATTTGTCTATTAAAATTTGCGAAACTATTAGTGAAGATAAGCTAACGAAACAGGAGTGTACAAAATAAAGAGAATGCTGAGATGTCATTTCATTGTTAGCCAACCAATGGAAGGCCACATTTTGTTAGTGTCACAAGTTTACAACAACTAATTACAGGGTTAAACTATGTACCTGCCTAAGTGCCTTGGGGAAAAATTAGAGCTCACTAAAAGAACAGCTCCTCAGTATGTTGGGACAAAGACAATAGAGTGATGTAGCAGACTTATACGAAGCAGAATGTCCTGGACTCCTGGTTCAAATTGGCATTTAGCTGTTAGCACATATCGACATTAAATTGTCTGAGTCTGACATAAGCATAGACTGAGTGCAAACAAAATCTTTCACCTGAAAGGGGGAGAAACAGTTACGAACGTTTCTCTTTAGATTTTACAGGAGCCCACTGAAAGTGGCCACAATTCGCTTCAGGGTTTGATGCAGGCCCCTTGACAAAATACAAGTGATGGCTACAGTAAGATGATAATGCTCAATCTCTAAATAAAATTTATATTAAGATGATAATGCTTAATCTTTAAATAAATTTATACTGTTCACAGCCTATTTGATAGTTCAACTGATCTGATGGCGTCGACTGAGCAGTAAAAAGTGAATACATATATGTACCTGAGCACGAGCACAGACATAGAATAAACGGCCTATGTTAGGGCCCTTCTTCACAGACCTTGGAATGCATGGTTCACGATGCCCTTTGCAATGTGGCAGTGTCATCTTCATCTTTTGTTGTATTCTTTGCCACTCTAATGCTGCAGCATTACACTTATCTTCTGAAAGTGAACAGGATGATACATTTGTATTATCCTGATCTTCGGAAGCTGAAGTTGTGCCCTGCATGTTTTCTTGTAGACTATTTGAAACACATGTGTCATTCATATATTGTAATGTTTTCACTGGAGTGACAAATGTAGTGGTACTGACATTTACAGCCTTTGACCCTGGTTGTTGAAAAAATGACTTGATTGTTGGTTGAGAGGATGAGTTGCGTTTAATCTTCTTATTTGGTACAAACTTGGTGCCAGATGGTGAAGTTTTCTGGCTGCCACGGGCGATGCCAGCCAAACCTTCATTTTTCCATTGATCAAGATTTGTCCCCTTGCACATTAAACTAGAAAGGTTACCACCTTTTGCAAACTCAGTTATACCAGCTACCAATCCTTCCTTAGCTGTAGTTTTATTTTCCAAGTCATCACAACAGCAACTATCATTTACTGTATCCTTGTACAGAGCCAAATTTCCAGCATCCTGCAGCTCAGAAGTTTTCCCTTTATTGAAGAATGATACTGTAAATTGTGACAACAGAAGTTGTCAGTATTATGCATTACTTAAGTTAGCACTCTACGCAGAGTGCACCCAAGTAACTTAGGGGTTAGGTAGTATATAAAACCAGAGGACTTGCTTTACCAAGATTACAGACTGATGAACTGAATGGATAGTCAAAGAACAGTCCTACAACACCAACTGCAATGCACAATAAAACATGCTATAGGGTTGCTTTTCTGAATTGAGACAAGCAGAGTGCCAACATATATTCCGAGTTAAGAAATCAACTCTGACTCTGAACATCAGGAAGTGAAAGATAATTTGCAAAGATCAGTCTTCTATTATCATAGCTAAGAAAGCCAAAGTCCTCAGGCAAGTTATGATTTCCTCTAAACAAAAGTGGTGAAGGGAAGTTGCTTTAACCAAAAGCTCTATGAAAATAAATATACATATCCTGAGATGTATGCACGCTAGAACAAGATTAAAAGAATATTCACAGATAAGTTGTGTGACACAGTACATGAGTACAGTTTCAGAAACAACTTCAGCTGATTTACCATAACAGGCATTACCTAAAACCTGGTTTTACTACATCCACTGAAAGGTGAAAAAGCAAGCTACAATAAAAAACTTACAGAACACTAAAATTCACTCACCAATACTCTGCTGCCGTCCACGGATCTCTGGAAGATATCTTGCAGCTAATGGTGGGATATTATGAACTGGAACCTCAGGAATCTCTTTCAGTAAAATATAAACTGGAATATGATCAGATCCTTCTAGCTTACTACTTCTTCCCCCTTTCCACCTGTAGACAATTGATAGAGTAAATCATTCAAATGTAACACTGCAACTTATTTACATTATTCACTTCTCTCACATAGAATAATTTATTTCCACTATTCTTTACTTTGACAAATTTTCAGAATTCCCTCGTTTGAAATGATTCATTATCTCACATTCTTCTACATTGCAACAGAAAATGCTATGATCCTCCGCAAAATCGCAATGATGGAGACAAGCACCAGAAATGAGAATGTGGTCTATTCGAGAACCATAATTATATTCTTCAGCACCAATTGTTTGATTAAAACAAGTATATGCTCCTGTCCTGCACAAACAAAAAGCCAGCAAAGTACAGGTTAGATACCATTTCTGTGTGAGGAGTCCATCGTAGGTTCATAAGTCAACCATGGAGAAGAAAATAGAGTAAACTCAAAACTCATTGTTGCAAAGAGGAATCCAATCTGATCAGCGTGATGGCATCAGTTTTTCAGTGAATAATAAGAAGACTTCCCATGGGATGAATAAACTAGTAATGACAAATTAAGAGCACAAGCAGTTGGACTGGCTCAGTAGCGCATGAAGCTTGAAGAAAGAGAGGAGTGGGAGAAGAGGGGGGGGGTGCTCCATTACCTTTCTGGGTGTTTTGATCTAAAAGCATCAAAAAAGGGACCTCCATTTTCTCTCAGCATGGATCTCAGCCATTCTCGGAACCTTAATTAGGAAAAGGATAAAAAATAATATTTGTTATTCCCGAATGCATCTTAATCAGAACCTACAGAAATCACTGCAATTATTTATTTATTTTTTTTAAAAAAAAAGGCTTACATTTGCTTCTCAAAACCAGGTGGTGCATCACACCTATCTATTGAAGAAGGAGCAATATTCAAATCACCAACAACAAAGACTCTCTTTCCAAGAGCCAATAGATGTTCCCATCGTTTCTAAAAGGCATTGAAAAACATAGCAAGTATAAGAAGCATATCATAGGCTAAGCAACAGACATAAGAGAAACAAGTATTATTGAAATATCCAATACTTATTAACACTTTAACAGAGGTGAACACCAAGTACCTGCAATATTTTATAAAATAGTAGCTTAAAACGAACCCGCTCTTTATCATTTTCTTCAACAGCCGGACCATATATGTTGAAAAGAACTACAGAAATCACGCAGCATCATTCATTACATACAAACAAGAAATCAACTTTGAAACAAACAAAATACATCGAAGTATGTGGGCTGTTATGCTGTGTTCCTTTCAGGACAACAAACTCCATACCAAAATGCCCATGATCAGTGATGATGCACCGCCCCTCATTGTCCACCCTTAGCAGGTCCTCTCTCGTGATTTCACCAAGTCCCTCCTCCTCTGCAGGAGTTGCAATAATAAAATCCCCAACAATTTCGCTGTTTTTAGCATAGTCCTGAAGTCCAGTAAAGCCTTCTTCGGCTGCTACTGGCAAAGCAACCTCCTGACTGGAAAATGCTGATGATACTCGGCAAAATGTTGCAACACCTACAAAGGAGCCAAGTGCGTTAATTGACTAACTGAGGACATGATGTGATGAAAGGCACATTCAACCAGGTTGGAGATGTTCTCTTGGTTTAAACTGTGCACCAGCAAGGTGGAAAACAAACCAAAGTGGGTAATTGTAAATGACAATTGTGGTGCTATAAGAACATACCAGAGTATGCTCCACGCCCTTTAGTAGAACGATTGCATGAAACAAAAGCCTCATACCCTTCAGCCATGATGACATCTGCAGACAGGTCCTGCCTTGATAATTTGGTCTCCTACATACAATACAAAAGGCATTGATACAGTTTGGCTAAATCTCAAACCAAGCCCCAGGCCCCCAGTTCACCGAGTTTCACCCTTCTGTATTTGACTGAACAAACTATGCATCAACAATTCAACATCCCACCCACCACAGGATCGACTATTTGATCAACACTACACGAGATACATTTTTTTTTAAAAAAAAAACAAGTGGGGATCGCAATAACCTTCAACATGCGTCCATTTCCACTCCGCTAACTATACAATATCGGCATTCAGTGGGATCGAACAGTGAGTGATAAGCACAAGCAGGTAAGAGCTGCTGAGCTAGGGTTTCGATACATTGTGGCCTCAGTTTGTCGAGTGGGGAATCGGAAAATTGGCCGGACCTGGAAGCAGATGATGTCGGCGTCGAGGGCGTCCAGGAGGCGGCGGAGCGAGCCGTGCTGCGCCACCCGCGGCCGCAGCCCGTTCACGTTGTACGTCACTATCTTCACCATCTCCGGCCGCCGCCAGTACACCGAGGCGTCACCCCCGGCGCGCGGAGGCCCGAAAGGGAATCGCCTCGCTCTTCTCGCGAGCGTGGGGTGGGCGGAACGAAGAGGACGACGGCCGGTGCCGCCACACCGGTGGCGACGGAGATTGAGCCGTGTGCAGTGTGTTGCCTGGTGAAGTGTACGGTCCCGACACAACGCGGCGGCGGCAGGCAATCCGGTGCGGCTCGAGCCCTCGCGACTCACGGCAGCCGTCCGATGGGATTCGTAAGGGTGAGATCTAAGAGGGGTAAACTTCGCTTTAACCCCTGTACTTGACGTCGTTGAACAAAACACCCCCCACAGGCCGACACTAAAAAGTTTTGCATACATTGTCTCCCTCCGTTCAAAAATCATGTGTCCAAAACCAAAAAAAAATATAGCGAGAATTATTTTTCTTACAGAGGGAGCATGCGAGGTATCCTCGTGGCTAACTATAGGGAGCAAATGAGCTGAGCACTTACACGTAAACTTGTGTTGCTCATATTTGGTTCCATTTGTTATAAAGATAGCCATATTACGCAACTTTTGTTTGGTTGATGCACATCGTGATCGATATGACCACTTAAGTTAATTGGAGGCTAGCGTCACGTTCGTCTCTCATTAGCTTACCCTCCTTTCTCTCCTTGCTCGCCAAGTCGCCAAAGCCTTTGTTGCTTTCGTCCCTTCCCGACAGCAGCTAACATGCTCGAGAAAAATAGGTGAACCCACCTGCACGATTCATCTTTTCTCTTTGCACGCTCCTGCGCATCGTGCGAGCGTAAGGGGGTGTTTGTTATCTGTATCACCCCTGACCAGCTCTCCGTATGCAGGCAGTCCGTGTTTGATTGCCTGCACAGGAGGCTAGGCCAGGCTCCTTGCATGTAACCGTACACTCTGAGCCAGGCTCACTGGAAACGTGGGAGTTGGCCGCTGGCGAGCCTGGCTCGTAGGATGCAGGGATTATAACAGTATTAGTACACGATTAGCATATATTAAATTATATTAATATATTTTAAATTAGATTAAGATTTATAAATATAAAATAAATTCATTAAAACATAACTTCGTAAACTAAATATTATAAAATTATTTATATTTTCTAATCTTATCTCATGCGACATGATACGTACAGGCAACCAAACACCTTCTTTTCTCATCCAGACTGGACACGTGCAGACAACCAAACACAACGATTTGCACGCGCTCAGCCTGGCTCACCCATGCAACCCAGGCTAAGATCATGCAGGCAACCAAACAGCCCGTAAGCTGCGAGAAACTGATGGCAGTTTTCCCGCACCTGATGAGCAGACCGGGACGAGTATGGACAAACTCGCGTGTTTGGTTGGGTGTATATGCCCCAACCAGGCTGTCCAGATGCAACTTTATTTTGTTTGGTTACCTACACCACTGTTAGCTAGGCTTCACGCATGCAGTATTGGTTGATTGGTTGCCTGGCTCGAGTGTTTTCTGCATCTACGAATGTGTCTTTTGCTCAGCTGGGCCTAGCTCGCACGATACGAGATTCAATCTCGTTTCTCTCGGGCCTGGTTGAGGCGATGCTGGCCAGCGGTGGCCAGGCTCCCGAGGACCGAGCCAGGCTCCGCTGAGGCGTCATCCAATCACGCCCTTAACTGACTTGACACTATTAGAGAAAACTTTACCGAGTCTGAGACCTGCTTTATAGACCTAGCTAACTATCCAAATTAAACGCGAAGATAGTTCGGGTCGTCCAACGGTCCATGGTCTCCCGAGATTGCTCCGTTGTCTCTTGTACGCAGCTACCTACCTTTGCAGTTGTACGGTGGAAGTGGGGGGCAGCCTGAATGCTACCTGTCCATTGAACTAGCGAGCACCGGCAAGGCGGCAACGGCCAACGAGCTGTTGATGTACGTGGAGACGAAAACGACGGGCGTGCAGTCCAGTCCAGCCCGCACTAACAACACTACACACTCACAGTATCGCCGTCTCCCTCGCTCGCTCGCCGGTCGCGCCTCTCGCCGTCGCCTGTCTCTGCCAACGACTCGGCTCGCCGTGCCATTTCCACGACGGCAGATCGATCGAGGTGCTCGTGCTCGCCCGGAGAACCGACCAACCGTTGCGCCGAGGGCAAGCTCCCGCTTGGTCGCTGGCAACTTGCCTTGCGCGAGCGCGACCTTAACAGATACTCCAAGATTATATGAAAATCCAACACTTCGCTTGTTCTGCATTGACCAGGCCGTCATGACACGCGCTCTACCCCCACTCACTCGCCTTTTACTTGTTGGTATAGGAAGCAAAAGAAACAAAGAGATAGTAGAAGAAAAAACGCGATTGACAGCGCAACGCGGGTGTGTTTATTTAACAGCTGCCCAGCGCCGGGGAGCGACTGCAGATCTGCTCGCCGCTGTCGTTGGTCCGCACGACGAAAACCAGCATTTAAACAACTGTTTTCTGCACATGATATGATAAGCACACCGGCAGGATTGCAGCCGTAATGCCGTATGGGATCTGAAACATGGGCGGCAAATTTTTATTTTCCAGTTCACGGGTAGCCATTATACATCATCATCAGTAAGAGTTGGAGAATTGAGAGCTGAGACTCTTTCTTTCTTTGTGTTAAAAACCTCGAGTTCCTTCTGTTTGGCCGCGTCCGATCCGCCGGTGACCTTTTCAGTTTTCTCAGTCTCCTGTCGCCCTCGTCCTTCTACGCTCGTTTGGTGGCTTGGTGCTCTGTCCTCTTGGCACGCCGCGAACGCGAGTACTAGGCGACACTTGCATCGTTTTCCTTCTCTCGCCCCGATGAAAAAAGGTAGCGGCGGCTGGTGGGTGGCCACCGATGCCGATCGTCCTGACTACTCCTGAGCTTCATGCGGCCGTTGGTACGTGCCAAACCGCGAAAGTGGCATCTTCTGGTATCCAACTATCCATCCATCCGGGCACTGGGCTTTTTTTCGTCTGAATCGAGGAGCGGGTCGTGGTGCCAATTGTGTTTGATGTGGACTTTGGGATTAAAGAACGGTACAGCGACGACATGAGCACATGAAGTATCACTCAGTGTCCACTTGGCTTAGCTTGGTTGCACGTTACATCCCCCCTCCACTTCCTATGTAGATAAAAATGGTTCAGAATTCTGTGATTTCCATTTGCTTAACGTCATGTTCAGATTTTCAACTTTTCGCTATTCCTCCCTCACAAAACACGTTTTTTCAGCGAACGTTACAGTGTTTTTCTTATGCTACAATGTTTTTTTCTACAATCTAAACACACACTAAGGAATCACACACGGAAAATTGGAAATTGCTAGGCATGGTGCCGCTGAAGGCAATGAAGTAATGGCGTAATTTTCATTTTTTTTAGGGGATCCGTGGTCGAAATTAAGTTTAACCAAACGTTTGTCATGTGTTCATTGCGACAAATAAAAACATTAATATGGCTATTATTAGCCATTTCCTAATTGTTTCTACCCTAATTGAGAAAAGTAGTCTATTGCTAGTACGGATCACCTCCTCATTTTGGTAGATGCAAATGCAATGTACTTGTGTTTTGTTGATGGACAAAACAATCCTTGCATCAAGTTTTTTTTTCTTTCATTATAGGCATGGATGCTTCCACATGATCCATTGAATGACCAAATGGAATTGTTCATACTAGGATTGCTAATACTGAATGACATATATAATACCGACAACTCATTAGGTTCTAACCATTTAATAATACCTACCATTTGGACTCCAAAGGAACACCAAAGAAGATTAGGCGTATCTGGTGTGATCTACAATATATAAAGTTTGTAATCGACATTAAATAAATCAAATTAAGATTCATATCAGAAAATAAACATCGACACGAAAAAAAATCGGAGTTCACGAATGTTGTTGGATCCGAATCATGGCAATTAAATGACGTGCCCAATCAATCAGCACAGAAAAACACACACAACTCGTTAACAGCAAGCACGTTCCCATCTAATCTAACCCATGTCAACTCTTACAACTATATACTACACATTTGAGCCACCATTGCAACTCGGTTTGTGGTCTGCCTAATCTGCCTGCCCAGCAAATGTGCAATGCATAACCCCATGGATGATGGATCCCAACGGGCAACGGGGGAGGGGCTCCATCCACGTGGTGGTGCGGCACCTAACAACAATCAGCCCGGCACGTCGCCGCTAGGTAGCAAGAGTGCCAGACCCAGCCACGGCCGGCCAGCCAGGCAGTCGCCAGCCAACCAGCCAGCGAGCCAACCACCCCGATGCCGCCCGAACCGAAGGATTCCGTCCGTCCTTCGGCGCGGTGCGCGCCCGCATTGACCCCGCGCGCACCGCACCGCACCGGCACAGCACAGCACAGCACAGCACAACCGGAGTCAGGGAAGGGAACCCCCCCGCAAAACCGACGCGAATATAGCGGCCGGGCGCGCCGAGACGCGACGGCCGTTGCTCCCCGTGGCCTCCGCGGCCTGCAGGCAGCAGCCAGCTCACCTCACGCGCAGGCAAGGCAAGCACGCACGCGCGCGCGGCCAACCCGGCCGACCCCCAAAAAAAACTAAAACCAAATTAACTCCCCACCACCACCGCCCCCCCCCCCCCCCCGTTCACCTCCCCTCTTCCCTCCCCCTCCCTCCTCCAATTCCCCCCATTTCCAACCCTGCGGAGGAGGCAGGGAGGAAGGCCGGACAGAGCCGCCCCGTCCGCCCGCCCGTCCACCGCACCGCACCGCACCGCCGCGGGCCCGTCGCCGGCCCGCCATTCGGGGTGCCGCCGCGCCATTAGAAGGGGGGAGGGAGCTTCGTCGTCGCCGTCGGCCGAGCCGAGATGGACGACCTCAAGCAGATCCTGGCGCGGCCGATCCAGCTCGCGGAGCAGGTAATAAAGTGGTCCGACGAGGCCTACACGTTCCGGCAGGAGTGCATGGAGCTCAAGGCCAAGGTGGAGCGCCTCGCCGGCCTGCTCCGCCAGGCCGCGCGCGCCGACCTCTACGAGCGCCCCGCGCGCCGCATCTTCGACGACACCGAGAAGGCACTCGACAAGGCGCTGGCGCTCGTCGACAAGTGCCGCGCCCACGGCCTCGTCCGCCGCGTCTTCACCATCATCCCCGCGGGATCCTTCAAGAAGATGACCAACCAGCTCGACAACTCCATCGGCGACCTCTCCTGGCTCCTCCGCGTCTCCTCGTCGGCCAACGACGACGACGACTTCGACGCACACATCGGCCTCCCGCCCATCGCGCAGAACGAGCCCATCCTCTTCCTCATCTGGGAGCAGATCGCCGTGCTCTACACCGGCAACCTCGACGCCCGCGCCGACGCCGCCGCCAGCCTCGTCTCGCTCGCGCGCGACAATGACAGGTATTCCAAGCTCATCATAGAGGAGGACGGCGTGCCGCCGCTGCTCAAGCTCGTCAAGGAGGGCCGCCTCGAGGGCCAGGACAACGCCGCGCTCGCCATCGGCCTCCTCGGCCGCGACCCGGAGTGCGTCGAGCAGATGGTGCAGGCCGGGGCGTGCTTGGCCTTCGCCAAGGTGCTCAAGGAGGGCCCCATGAAGGTGCAGGCCATGGTCGCCTGGGCCGTCTCGGAGCTCGCCGCCAACCACCCCAAGTGCCAGGACGCCTTCGCGCAGCACAACGTGATCCGGCTCCTCGTTGGCCACCTCGCCTTCGAGACGGTGCAGGAGCACTCCAAGTACGCCGTCACGTCCAAGATGTCTATACATTCCGTGCTCATGGACAAAAAGAACAGCACCGGTTCCGCAGACTTGCTGGACGCAGGGGAGCATGGCGTCATGAAGTACCCGACGGGACACGGTTCCCAGAGCAAGAATGAGATGCACAGTTTGGTGCAGTCCACCATGGCTGCCAAGTCTAACGGGGGCAGTGGTAAGCACAACATAGCTAGCAACGCTGGTGGTGTTGTGGCAACGAAGCAGCACAATGTGTCATTGTCAGGAACGAGTACAAGGGGCAGGGAGTACGAGGACCCTGAGACGAAGGCATACATGAAAGCCAATGCTGCAAAGGCACTGTGGCAGCTCGCCAAGGGCAATGCAGCTATCTGTAAGAGCATCACCGAGTCAAGGGCTCTGCTCTGCTTTGCGGTTCTTCTTGAGAAAGGCGAAGGTGATGTGCAGTATAACTCTGCGATGGCTCTCATGGAGATCTGCTATGTTGCTGAGCAGAATTCCGACCTGCGGCGATCGGCATTCAAGCCAACTTCTCCTGCTGCCCGTGCTGTTGTTGACCAGCTCCTACGTGTCGTCGAGAAGGCTGAGTATGATGATCTCCTAATTCCCTGCATTATGTCGCTAGGTTGCTTGTCCAGAACCTTCCGTGCTACAGAGACTCGGATTATTGGGCCATTGGTGAAGCTTCTTGATGAGAGGGAAGCAGATGTCTCCCGAGAAGCAGCAAATGCCCTGGCCAAGTTTGCTTGCACAGACAATTACCTACATGTTGACCACTCTAAAGCGATCATCAATGCAGGTGGAGCGAAGCACCTAGTTCAGCTTGTGTATTTCAGTGAGCAGGTGGTTCAGATTGCTGCACTCACCCTTGTATGCTACATTGCACACAATGTGCCAGATAGTGAGGAGTTGGCACAAGCAGAAATCCTCACAGTGCTTGAATGGGCCTCCAAGCAAGCTTACATGATGCAAGACCCAGTCATCGAGAACTTGTTGCCAGAGGCAAAGATCAGATTGGAACTGTATCAGTCCAGAGGCGCAAAAGGCTACCATTAGATTACCTGCTGGGGAAGGCATGAAAGAAGAATTTGAAGGTGTTCTTCTTTGGATTGACCAAGTACTGTATATACATCCAGTGGCTTCTATGTATACTCTTGCTAAATCTTTTTGATCCCCAACATGGCAAAAGCTGTTGAAGTTACATCTCTGGATGGGTTCTTGATACAGGGAAGTATTTTTTGTTTGTAGGCTTGGATGTTCAGAAACTCCAGTTCCTCTTGTTGGTGGTATAGTTTTGGGAGATTAGCATCTTGTACTCTCTTTGGCCTAATTATGTATCATGTATATTACATTTCACTCATCAATCTGAAAAAAAGTTCTTAAATCCAAGAGCCTCATAATTTTCTTGCATGTGACCTCATGGTTTGCTTCGACCTTTTCTTGTAGGTAGAGTTTGAACTCTGAAGTTTGCTAAATTTTTTACTGTTCACATGATGAATATGTGATCCATTCCTTGATATTATTGTTCAATTGGAGATTCTGATCTTCTCACTAGTTGAATCATCTATAAGAAAATTTATTGAAACCGAGAGCATAACCTTTTTCTTGCAGATGACATCATGGACTGCTCGACTGCTAGGAAGTAGTAAAAGAAGGCTTCAGTTATGTTTTACCATTAAATTCTTGACAATGTTCTTCCATCTATTATGTTTAAAGTTTAATAGGATGATCTAATATTGTCCCAAGTCAACTGCAATATAATTTACTACATATTCAGTTTTCCAGCTCCTAATCTCATCTCTTTGACTTGTCAACTTGTTTCAGCATCTGAAAATGCCATTGTTAGTAGCAGTACTGTGCTTGAGAATGTGTGTCCTCCCGTTTATTTCATCTCATTTTTCATGTAATCATGTTAGTATATTTCTGTAAATGTGAATATATTTGTATTGGAGTAATGCTACTATTGTGGAGGCTGGATGAATGTTTGAAAAAGTAGCCTCTGGCTATGTCCCTATGACCCTGTTTCATGCAATACAGTTTGCTACCTGCATCCATTTGTTCAGTCCAAACAAAAGATGGTCAGTTTCTTGTTATGTGATGTGACTTGCTGATCAATTATTACTGACAAAAAAGTCTCAACGGGACCAGCTGATCTTTTGTAGGTTGCCTATAATTGGTCCATAGATCCAATATAGCATCAACTTTTTCGGTGCATGAACCATGTTCAGGTGTTCATCTTTTTCTATACCTTTTTGGCCCCTGCGTCCATTTTGGTGGATCTCGGTCTTCTTCCATATTCCCGCTTTTCTATCTTTTTCTTTGCCATGCAGACCAGGTCCTCCTCTGTTGTCCACCGTAGATGGTCCTGCCTCAGGTACTAGACGTGCATCAGTGCAGATAGCGTGACCACCATGTGTGAAGCTCTTTCGTTATTTGTAGTGCCAATGTCTGGCCTGTTTCGCGATTTGGTAGTTTCTGATTTCCCTGGACCTGTCACTGCCGACTGGACTGTTCAGAATTCGGATCTGTGCGGTGCTGGTCCATCCCTGCTGTGCTCTTGAATGTTTTCTCTTCGTTTTGATTGCGGTTGAAGTATGACTGTTTCACATCTCGTTGAGCAATTGGTCGATGCAGCAGCTATAATATTGAAATATATTCCCTTTTCTAAAAAAAATCTCCTTGAGCAATGACTGTCGATTGTCAAAGCCTCTGCCACATAATCTTTTACTCCGCATGACTTGTTGTGAATTGTCGTATGCAAACCGCAAATGGTTATTGCGGTAGGAGAGAAGATTATGCTCTTGCGAACCATGGATTAGTTGGCGTGGTTGTTCGGTGGGTGAAGCTGGCGGTTGTTTTTGTTTGTCTTGATCTGTCATTTGATTGCTCAATGTGTTGATAATGTGAAGGGGACAGGCTGACGTGCCCACAACCATAGCCGATAAGATAGGTTTTCAGTCCTCACATGGGCTCGTTATGTTTACTCTTCACATCGGCTGCACAACCTGTAAGCTTCGGTTCTTTGTTCTTGGAAGGTGGCCACGCGGTTTTCGGTCGTACAATACACCCATATTCACCAAAATGGTCTCGTCTGTAGTCTCCTGAGCTAGCTGTTTGCCCTGCCATCGATGGGATCATGAGAGAAACGGGAAATGGATCAGTGTTCTTTGGAGATTCATGAAGATCGGCGGCGCTGAGCAGAGCAACAATTGATGCCCTGAAGATCGTCATGTTTGATCTCTTTTTTTTTGTGGTCTGTAACTGTAATCTAATAGTTCTGACTACTGAGATCTCTTAGACTGCACTATCCTGAGATGGACAGTAGCCCTCTGCTCAGCGATTCATCCTGCACTATCCTGAGATGGCCTGTGTGTCATGCTTCCTGGGCAATGGTATTATCAGTACCTAGTGACTAGGATTCGCTCTGAATTCCGTTAGACCGGACAACCGGTAATGAAAGCGATGCCATAGTGGAAAACATGTTTCTGTGCTGGCCTGGTGAAAAACCACCGCACTTTGTCCACAATTGCGTCCCGTCTCAAAAACCAACCTGTTTGAGAATCGGTACTACTAGTGTTCTAGTGGGCCGAGTTTTCATTTCGGCCGAAGCCCACCCAGTAGAGCGGAAAAAACAACTCCTCTCCTCCCAGCAGCATACAGGTGACCTTTTAATTGGCCTGGGCTGTATCCTGCTGCAGTTTATTCACAGTCCAGTATCTGGCAGGTTGTTGGTTTATCCAAATGGTGCTCATATTCTGTCTCAAAAAAAAAATGGTGCTCATATTTAGGTCTATTTAATATCCTAAAAAAGTTTGTCTATTTAAAATATTTAATTTTCAGTGGTAACTAATATGCCCGTAGACAAAGTACAGTATAATATATTCGGTTAACAAAAATAAAGGTAAGACTTGGTAATTCCACACAGAGTGCTCATCGACTCAATTACTCAAATAGTGAGAACTGACGGGGAAGCAAAGAAAATTCTGGGAATAGCAGGAGAATCTTGCAATTATCTAGGATTAATCCTGTCAGAGTGGTTCGAACAACGCAGCATAGCACCGGTAAAATCGTACGGTTTTCGCCAAATGTGAAATGAACGGTGGTTGGTGGTTTATTTTGCCTGTGGCGCACATGTCCCCGTTCAGACATATGGATATGGAGTACTTCCCTCGTAGGTCGTAAACAGGGCTGCCGTCCATCTGAAGTAATTAATAAGGCAACCAAACAATTTTGACATTTTGTGTACCTGATTTACCATTAAACAAGCATAGTACTAAGTAATCATTCCTGGTTGTATACACAGGGGCGTAGCTACAGGGTTTGCCGGGTGGGCCGCGGCATACCCTGTATTTTGGCCCAGTAGAGAAACACCTGCAGCCCGTTAGCCAACGAGGAAAAAGTAAAAAGCCGCCTCGCCGCCTCGCGATGATTCACCGGCCACTCCAGTCATCCGTCACCTGCTGTAGTGCTGTCCGCTGCCAGTTGCCGCTTTTTTATTTCTTGTTATTCTGCCACTGTCCACTTCCCAGCTTCCTTCCATTCCCCATCCTCCTCCTCTTCCTTCCACTGCACCCGCTAGCGAGCGATGTGCCCTGGCGCCACGGTTGCAGCCGCTCCCTCCACCTCATTTCTCTCCTCGGTGGCTCAGAGTTCCTGTTGCTGGACTACAGCACAGGTACAGTATTCTCGTGTTGATGGATGCATTCTTCTCTATTTCTCCTTTCACACTATTGTTTAGTTAAAACACATTCTGATGCAAGCATTTTTATTTTATAATTCTTGAATAATGAAGAGAGGAATAGTGACAGTAAATTTCTTTTCCAAAATCATGAACCAAAGGAGTAGTATGAAAACCATCTTTGTATGTGTAAGCTTCTTTATGCTTATTTTGGACTTAATATAATCTAGGCAACTTTTGCATTCAAACGTTGAATTTAATACTTGGTATCCTATTTTAACACCATTTTACATTATTTACCTGTAGATCATACCGTTTATGATGGTTGAACCGATTGTGTATATATGAAAAAATTATTGTGGCATACCCTATGAACAAATCCTAGCTACGCCACTGTGTATACATCAAAGTGATTCGCAGGTAAAAAACATAGGTTATAGGGAAAAAAAATAGATTTTATTTCACTCGCATAGTCTTCCTTGATTGGTAAAACGATTAGACCAACTAAAGAAAAAAATAACTCTAGTACCACGTTAATTGCGGCGATGATATTTGCTATTTTCTGATACATAAAACTATGTTATCGTTCCGTGACATTACCAGTGAAAGGTTCAATTCATGCCATTCCAATTAGTTTGGCAACTAGCCTATCAACCCGTGCTGCAGCACGGACTAATTAGAATTAATATCTTTCATCTGTTAATAATTATAATATTCTATCACACTCTATCTTTCATCTATTAAATATCTTAAACATAATATTCTAAATATACATAGTTATTATTATCTAGTTACAATATGTTTACTTAGTCACAATTTTTTTCACATAGCATCACACCTCCATATGTGTTTTTTATTGTTTGAGCTATGTAAACAATACAAAACTTTATTCTTATGTCTTCTCTCATACATGAATATGACAAAACAATATAAATAATGATAGAAATAATAATTTAGAATTTTATATTGGTGCTTCTTATGATTTTTTTTATAATATATATTGTAGATTCAGATTTAGGGGAGCTTGCTACGGTACACCTGTTTACCATTAAGGAGGTAAGATTTTAATTAAATATGTAGACTTCAATATACATAGAGAAAAAAAAATAGAAACTATGAAGAACTTATTAACCGCCGGCCATATACATGCATGCATGCACAACATTACTCCAACTCTAGTGACGTTCGTGCAGAGGTTTTCATTTTTGTTTCCACGTTTCTTGTCATCCACAATCAAGTTCGTATTATGGACAAAAAGTAGCCATGTCTATCACGTAGACAATAAAAAAATGTTCAGATTTTGAATGACAATAAATTCCCATGTCATGTACACACAGAGAGGAAAAAAAGATGAATCATTATTAGAGAGAAAAAAACATTCAGGCTATAGGCATGTCACATTTACGTTGAGTGAAAAAAACGAAGCATCAACTGAGAAAAAATGTTCAGGCAATGGGCATGTCATGTTCAGGTCGAGAGACAAAAATACGTTAAGATGTAGAGACAAAAACAAATATGAAGAATCAGTAGTAGAGAAGACAGGTGGGACATAAAAAAAGGAAAAAAAAGTAACAACACCTCCTTTTTATTGGATCTAGGAAGATATTTTCATAATTAAATGGATGGCTCACGGTTATTTTAGCAGTAGCGTAGCAAACCCCTTATTACTTAGTCACAAATTTTTCACATAACATCACACTTCCATATGTGTTTTTTATTGTTTGAGCTATGTGAACAATATAAAAAAAATATTCGTGTGTCTTCTCTCATACATGAATATGGTGCAACAATATTAATGATGATAGAAATAGTAATTTTGAATTTTATATTGATTCATCTTTAAATATTTTATAATAGGGTTTGCTAAAGTTCTCCGAAATGACTATGGACCGTCGATCTGATGACATATTACCCTGTATGAGGTAATAGTGTTAATAGGAAACATATCATCCTATTAGATCTCACATGATTCAATTAGATTTAACTTCCTTTTTTCGTCCTACTATTTCACATTAATCTATTAAACGAAAAATAAACGTAAAGGGAATGTGCATGCCGCCCACCTTTTATTTTTTTTTGTTTCAAGTCACCCTCATTGGATGGAGTTCATTTGGCAATTAATAAAAAAATATCATCCGATCCAATGTTTGTGAATATTATGTTTAATGCAATTTATTTGTGCCAATTGCCATATTTTTACATGTGTCGAAGCTCACAACTTTCTTCATGAATTTTATTTGCCAATTCTATAGTTTTTTCAACTTTGGGTTGCTGCAATCCATAGGGCATTACGGTAACTTCCCTGATTGGAAGGAGCAGATAAGGAAGACAGAGGGGGTGAGGGATCCGTAGATCCAGAATTTTTTTCTCTCTAAATATTTTAGTTATTAAAATGTTTTATGTATTCTGAAAAACAATGACTGAGATTTATCTGAGATCTTACCTCCCAATAGGTAAATGGAGTACTTTAGCAATGCCTTTTATAATATATAATCTAGATTCATATTTAGGGGTAGTTATATATATATTTATTAGTTGTAGTGGATAATTATTAAATAAAATATATTAGTGTCCACATAGGATTCTAGGTGGATGTTTAGTTTTTTTGAGAGAATTTCTAGGGTTGCTCTATTTTTTTAGGCTGTCCACCTAGGATCCTAGGTGGCATCACCTGGAGCTTTCAAAAGAGCCTCCAATTAATAATAGTTCAAGTAAAGCATGAGTCTAATGTCACAAAAGGAACGATACGTGTCAAAAACTCTAATCGACACAGTGGTATAGGTTCCAAGCTTTTCATACCAACGTAGAGATATATGGAAAATCAAGATATGGGGTCACGCGAGGCTGGCAAGTGAGGTGAGCCCTAGGTCACCTAAAGTAAGAGTGAGCTGAGTCCACCTGTCACTGAAAATACGCACGCCAAATCGCCAATTCCCAACTCAAATCAACTTGGCGATGATGCGAGCCGTTTGGCCCAAAGACGAAAGTGGCTTTTCTTTTAGCGATAGTACACGAACTGACCTAAAATGCAAGAAGAATATGAGCTGTAGCACAGCCACAGTGGCATGCAGAAAAAGGAAGAGAACGCTACATGGGCATGGAGCCATGAACTGTCGTCAATTACAAAAGTTCCATTTGCATGTGTCATAGTAGTAGGATGGAAGCAGAGTGTAATTAACTAGTGATCTCAGAGATGGGATCAAATATGCCTTTGAAAAATGCTGATGCCCGATGCGCGCACAGTTGGCGGCGAATTCGGAGCCCTCACTGAGATTCTCCACCGCGAATCCCGCTTTGCCGCCCGCCCTGGAAAGGATGACGAATGTCTCTGCAACCCCACACATGGACACGGCGCATCTCCTCTAGATTCACAACGCCGTGTTCCTGTGATCTCCCGGTTCAAAGCATTCGCTTCAAGCTACTGTAAAGCCGACGCAGATGATACCAGTAGGTGATCTAGCGTAAAGCGGCCATGGTAAAAACCGCAAGTGATCATTATTAGGATTAGACCGCACCGCGGAGCAGATCGGTAATTATGCATGCGTGGCAGCAGGTTTACCTCTCCAGCATCATCTACCGTTGCAGATAGAGGCGGGCCGGGTGCGCACATGAGTCGCTGATCGTTTCTTGCTGACAACTGACGCAAACCACGTGGATGCCCCCGATTGGGGGCTCCTCCCTCGAACGTTGAGCCAGCCGCGCATCAAGATTCAGGCCGTGTTTTGTTGGGTAGAGAAAAAGTATTTTTTTTCTAAGATACGTGTTATGTGAGGAGAAGAAATAGGAAAAAGGAAAAATAAATTTTTGGGAATACGTGTTCTGTGATAGAGATGAATAAAAAGTAAAAAGTACTTTTGAAAACTAAACGCGGCCTCGGTATGCCAGAGCCCAGAGGCGCCACGAGACAGCCCTGTCGATGCAGCACTGCAGCTCATATGGTTGGCGCCTTGGAGGTCAGGAGTACAGGACAACCTGTTGACCGCATCACTGCGCCCTCTACACGCACCACCGTCCATCACGAGCTCCCATGTCCAAGCGTCCGTCCCCCTCTTATAAGTCGGCGCATGATTGCATCGTCCCCCGCCTACAAACTCCAATCAAATCAAGAACGAGACACTGAGCCGCTCGCTAGCCCTTGCCATCGTAGCCGTTTCTAGCTTTCTGCAATGGCGTCTCATCATCTGCTGCTCTCCATGTCTCTCCTTCTCACCTCACTCTCCGGTACGGCGCGACGGCCTAGCTAGCTTTATGCATGCGCAGCGACGCGGCAACGCGGGTTTGCAATGTTAGATAGCTTACGACCATCGTGTGTTTTTTGTTGTTCGTGTGTGTGCAGGTGCTCTGTCCACGACGTTCACGCTGACCAACTCGTGCGGCTACACGGTGTGGCCGGGCCTCCTCTCCAGCGCGGGCTCCCCGCCGCTCTCCACCACGGGCTTCGAGCTAGCTCCAGGGGACTCCCGCTCCGTGGACGCCCCCGCGGCGTGGTCGGGCCGCATCTGGGGCCGCACCCGCTGCGCCGCGGACCCGACCTCCGGCCGCTTCTCCTGCGCCACCGGCGAGTGCGGGTCCGGCGCGGTGGAGTGCTCCGGCGGCGGCGCCGCCCCGCCCACCACGCTCGCCGAGTTCACCCTCAACGGCGCCGGCGGCAACGACTTCTACGACGTGAGCCTCGTGGACGGCTCCAACATGCCCATGGTCGTGGTCCCACAGGGCGGATCCGGCGGCGGCGCAAGCTGCGGCGCCACGGGGTGCCTCGTGGACCTGAACGGGCCGTGCCCGGATGACCTGAAGGTGGTGGGCCCCGACGGCGCCGGGATCGCGTGCAAGAGCGCGTGCGGGGCGTACGGGCGGCCGCAGGACTGCTGTAGCGGTGACTACGCGACGCCCGCGACGTGCCAGCCGTCGGCCAGCTCGCAGTTCTTCAAGAACGCGTGCCCGCGCGCCTACAGCTACGCCTACGACGACGCCACCTCCACCTTCACCTGCGCGTCCGGCGTCGCCAGTTACCTCATCACCTTCTGCCCTAGCATGTCCAGGTAATAACATCCCCGGTTGATCCAGCCAGCGTAGCTAATAAATCTAATAATGAAAGGCTATTAAGTAGTAGTAAGTACTATGGCGTCATAATGAAGTAGTGTAGCTAAGAGATTGCGCTCTTGCGTTGCGTACCAGCCACCGCTTCTTGAAAAGCCCTGGCAGACGCGAATAACACCCACTGGCATCAACGTGATGAATCATTGCATGATCAATGAACACAGATGATGATCATGTGTGGGCGTATGATTACCCGTAGCCTTAACGTTTTGTGCCACCTAGATAACAGTCTCACGATGTAGACGATGGAATGATAGTTGGTAGCGTAACAGACTAACAGATCCTGCCACGTCCATGTCCGTTTTTTTTTTTCTCTAACCAAAACTCTTGTCTGCACCAGCCTCAAGTCGTCCGTGAGCAGCACCGGCGTTGGAGGCGGCGCCACGAACCCGCCGTCCGGCTCGGGCGCGGGCCTGCCACTGATCAACGACACGGTCTCCTTCGCCGGGCGTGGCGACGGGTACTCCCCGTACCCCTACGCGTCGGCGTCGGCGCCGCCGCTTCCGGCCGCCGCGTGCCCACTCGCGCTCGCGGCCGCCGCCTTCACGTGGCTCTGCGCCGTGGCCCCGCGCCACCGGCTGATGCGGTGGTTGTAGAGCGAGGCTCCGAGTTGGCGAGAGTCCCACGAACGGGGCAGAGGCCACGGCTTTCGGTGCGTTCGCGTCCGCGTGCGTGCGCGAGCGAGCCGGCACCGCCCGTCCATGAGGATGAAGGGTAGGGAGGCGGCAAGGCACGGCAGCCCCTCGTGGAGCCGTGTGGCCGCCCATGCACCGGCCATGTGCCGGCCGGCCGGCCCGGACGATTTGACCTCGGGGCGTAGTGCTAATTGTATAGGCTAAAAATATATTTTGGGTCGGGGAGTATGATTTTTGCAAGCGAAGCAAGGTAGTAGTACGTACCCTGTAAAGATTGATTGTTTAATGATCAGGAGGGAGGGGGTAAACACTCCTCAAGGTTGAGAACTGAGATTGCAGCTACCAACTTGCATCGATCGGATCCTTTTTTGAGATGGGTGAACACAGCAGAACAGAACAGAACCAGGTGGGTTGGGGCCCGGGGGAAATGTGAGAAGACGACAATGGGAAGGTGGATCACATGAGATTAGCATCTTGTTGTCATGGTCTCTAAAACCTGAACCATACTCTTGGTAGTTACTTTTTTACTCTCATTTCTGTTAACAAAAAAAAAGGATCGTGGCATACTGGCATGAGTTGGTCTCCGGATCGTGTGTTCCAGCTTCCTGGCATGAGACGAAGATAAGACTATGTTCAGATTGAAAGAAGTAGGTAAGCGTGTTCTATGAGTGGGGTGAATAGAAAAAACTTATTAGAAAAATATTTTTTTCTAAATCTGAACACAGCCTAAACAAGTGCAGGCATGATGGACCTTTGCTGGACACTGCTTGTTATCCTGTCCAGCGCAGTGTGAAGCCTCCGATGGCACAGTTGCGCTGGCAGCATTGAGTAGTCACTGTCTGATTCCCACGCGATTTAGGCCCTGTTTAGTTCCCAAAAGATTCCCCAACTTTTTACTATTCATCCAACTTTTCACTATTCATTCCACCTCTTCTACTCACAGAACACTATTCATCTACAGTATTTTTTTGGTGAACAGTGTATTTTCGGGGAATCTTTTCCCAATCTAAACACACCCTTAGGATGCAGCGTACTCGGTATCCGGCCATGTTCAGAGATCTAGAAATCTAAATGTACTTTTTATTTTCTATTTATTTCCTCATAAAACACGTATCTCTATAAATTCTCTTTTTCACCTTTCTTATTTATTCTCTCACGTAACACGCTTCTAAAAAATACTCCTTCTTCTCATCTTTTACTGAACACAGCTACCGTCTATACAACGTCGGGGTGGTCGGCAGCAGATCGGAGTATCGGACCCCGATGGCCCGATCAGCTGCCTGCCTCAAAGGTGAAGAAAAGCATATCATCCATAAAAATCAACAGAATCGACAGGGGACCAAGTGTGTGACTGGGTCCACCTAATCAGAGGACGCAGTATTGCATGCAGTATTGCAATGAATTCATGTGGCAGGTGCCGATGCTGATTGTCTCTTATACTCGTAGAGCGAAAATATTCACCACCCGTAAAAACCAGTAGTAAACTTTCTTTTTTTAAAAAAAGTAGCTAGTGGCTCTTTTGACTCTTGTTATTGCCGTACTTACCAGTGTTGATGTCGACTAAACATCCACAATTTCGCAGGTATACCTTTTTTAGAACTGAAAAAATACAAAGTGCCTTTTTTTAGGGAAAATTACAAAGTGTCTGACACTAAGCAACAGACTGAGATACTAGATCAATACAACGCATGGGCCCACGTGTAATAGCCCATATACTACTGGGCCTCCTCTGTGCATCCAATCCAAGTTAAGACCCACGAGTCCTTGTTCTAAAAAAAAATACATGCTATGCTATACTGCAGCCTTTACAAAGAATTCAAACAACTGCTCTATGCTAAATTTCAGATCAGCAGAAAAAAGCAAAGATTAAAAAAAATAGCCATGCACTCAGCAACAAGTTAAAGCATGCAGGGGTCCCTGTGGATCATCAGCAGCATCTAACAGGTAAACTGGATTATCTCTTGCCAGCATAGCATCTATCCATGGCAGGCAGGAATAGCAAGAAAAGGGAGTGGACGGATAACCAAAAACAACAGCATGAATGCTGACACCCCCGTAACCCCCACCATCACCAGCACCCAGAAACGGCCGCGACCAACGAGCGAGGCCCGGCCGCGGTCTTGCAGGGCCAGAGATCGCCTGACGAGAATGCAAAAGAGGACGCACCGAGAGCGCAGATGTGCAATGCCGACATGGCAAACGTAATCGCTTTATATCCCGGCAGGAAAAAAGAGCAAGCCTTCCCAAATCTCCCTTGCTTTCTCGTCCGGGTCCATGCATATGCACGCAGGACGATTTGGTTTTTTTAGCATGCAACTTGACTTTGGTTTTATCGCTTTGCTTGACATGGCACTGACATGACGCGTCTATCGTCTATCGTCGTCTCTCCTACACTTCTCGTTATCTCGCCAGAAGCTGCATTCTGTTCTACTGTGTGATACACAAAAAAAAGCTAAAAGCCTCTTGTAGTTTATTCTAGAAAATGAATGATCTCTCACGTAGCCGCGTGCTTTACGGTGCTCTTGGCGCTAATTGTTTCGTGCTCGAAGTGCATTTCCCTTCCCGTTCCTCCAGTCATGTCGAGATCGATCTGGCACAGCGTAGAATCCACCTCAGCCGCACTTAGGCATTGCCGCATTGACTTCAGGTCTTCAGCTGCGTTAAAAGGTCAGGTGCAGCAGTAGCTAGTAGGGCAAAGGCATATGCTGTGCTGGTGTGCTGCTCGCGATAGGCCTCTTTTGACGACCTGATCCGTTTATACTTTGCCCATGCCATGCGTCTAAGAACACAGGAGCAGCGTCGTAAGCAGCTGCAAGGACTCCTATTTGGAGGTCAAACGACGAATCTGCCTATTTCTCCTCCGCAACAAGCAAAGGATCGCACTGTGTTTAGTCCGGTGTGACAGGTTCTGAAGAGACACAAAACGGGAGAGTAGATAGGATGGGGGTATGCAAGCAAAGCTGGAACCTGGTCCTCGCCAATCGCCATGGTCGACGCGTCCGACTGGGCTTTGGCAATGCCAATGCAGTTCGAGAACAGTGGAGACTGACACACGAGATATCCCTTTTTGCCGTTTCCTCCTTTCCCTTTTGTGAGACAGAGGAGAGACGAAGCCGGAAAGGCCCAGCGGCGAAGCGGAAAAAGAGCGGAGGCGAGGGATCAGAGATATACTAGTGCCTAATCTCTTATCCGATATGTTGATCATCTTGGGCGCTTTACACGGCAGCAATTTGTGTGCCGAGGTTGGTGCGCGCCGTCGTTGCTTTTGCTTGCGCCTGAAGACAAAGCAAATCGACCAGAGCAGAGAAAATGTTTTCAGCAGACAGTGCGTATACAGGGAAGTCAATTCTTGGTTCGTCAGGCTGCCGGACACAAGTGTTCGGATAAAAGTGAGGAAACGAGCATCGATCAGCTTAACCCACTGCGAGTCTGCAATGCAGGAAGTGATTGTCAGTTTGTCTTCTATGGATTGGGTGGTATGCATGTATCTTGCTATTCTCGCAGCATCATGTTCTTTGGTATTCTTTGAGGCATTTAGGCAGGCTGTTAGCTCATCATCGTATTAGGCCAGCACCAAGGCTTAAGTTTCACATTTCGGCAAAGCCTAGATTCCAGCTTGACTTAAAGAACGATGCTAGAGTGACTTCTGAATCGGACTAGCAATGTAGCATTCATGCGTACACACATAAGACGAGCCCAAGACTTAGGGTCCATTATTGTATCTGGATTCTGAAATATAGAAGTTCTGATGAAATATAGAAGTCGGAAAACGGCAGAACATTTCTTGTTCCACCAGGCCTCGGGATTGTAAATTCGTGACTGCATCGTAGGACTAGACTGCAGTCTGAAGTTGGTTGCAACTTGCAAGCGCCTTGGCTCGCACATGCTGCTGGAGTGCTGGTGCAACATACATACGGGCATGTAACTGGCGATGTGCTAGGTGGGAACACATCGTTTTCATGCGAAAAGGTAAGAACGGCAGCCTGCTGAAATATCTCGAACGAGCTTTAATGTCACGGAACGGTGGAAAAAAAAAAAAGGCTCCGGTAGCTGTCCCGGCAGAGCAATCTCGCACCGTTACTGCAGCTGTTCTGGAAACCGGGACACAGCGAGCGATGATGTAAGATGTTTCAACGAATCTTTGACACTGTTCGTCTGTTTCAGCAAAGCACCTCCCGTCGGCGATCCTAAGTGGCGCTTGCACGACGCCATCACTTCTGACTCATACGTCCTTCCTGAAAACGATGCCTACTGGGCACCGTGTTGTTAGCATAATAGCCTTCCTGCCCTCCACGGTGCAGGAGTTCTCATATATATATATGCATTGAGACAAGTACATAGTAGGTTACATGTGGCTCATGGCACACAAGGAAGGAGACACAGCTCCTAATACAATGCTAAACATAGCACTACCATACTATGAATAGATATTGCTTTCTATGTTTAACACCCCCCTCAGTCTGGACGATGTGCAACTAAGTTCAGATTGTGCCGAAGATTGCAAAACGGAGTAAGTGATAAAGGCTTCGTCATGATATCAGCAATTTGATCCCTGGATGATATAAAGCAAACCTCCAATTGATGTGAAGCCACGCGCTCCCGAACAAAGTGATAATCCACCTCAACATGTTTGGTGCGCCGATGAAAAATTGGATTACGAGAGAGATAGGTGGCTCCAATATTGTCACACCATAAGCTGGGAGGACGATGTTGGGGAATCGCTAGTTCCCGAAGTAGTACTTGTATCCATATAAGTTCAGCAGTAGTATCAGCCACCGCCTTGTATTCGGCCTCTGTGCTTGACCGAGAGACAGTGGGTTGCTTACGAGAGCTCCAGGAGATGAGGTTCCCACCAAAGAAAATGGCATGACCACCAGTGCTGCGCCTGTCATCCGGATTACCTGCCCAATCCGCATCGGAGAAGGCACTGAGAAGAGAGGACGTCGTCTTTGTGATGCAGAGACCCATATCTAAAGTAGCATGTAAATAATGCAAGATGCGTTTGACAGCTGCCCAATGCACAGTTGTTGGCGCTGAGAGAAATTGACAGACACGATTCACACAAAAAGAGATATCTGGACGTGTCAATGAGAGGTATTGGAGAGCACCAACCACACTTCTGTAGCGTGTGACATCTTCAGGTGATAAAGGATCGCCACCATCAAGCATCAACTTATCTGTGGGCAGCATGGGCGTGGAGACATGACTGGAGGAGGCCATGTTCGTACGCTTCAAGATGTCGTGAATATATTTGCGCTGCGTCAGGATGAGACCTGTAGAGGTGTGATGCACTTCAATACCAAGAAAATAGCTCAGCGGACCAAGATCTTTGACCGCAAACTCAGTTTGGAGTTGAGCAAGGAGCCGATCAGTAGCTGTTGGCGAGGAGCTGACAATAATGATATCATCCACATAGATGAGAACATACATCTGAATGCCACCAGTGTTGAAGATGAATAGAGAGACATCAGCTTTAGAAGCAGAAAAACCCAACTGCAATAGCTTGCCACTGAGACGAGAAAACCATGCCCGCGGAGCCTGCTTAAGACCATACAAGGACTTATCTAGTTTGCACAGATAATTAGGGTGATTTGAGTCAATGAAACCAGGTGGTTGTTTCATATAAACATCTTCATTGAGATGACCATGAAGAAATGCATTCTGAATATCAATTTGCCGAAGTGACCAACCATGAGAGACAACAATAGATAAAAGCAGACGGATAGTAGTAGGCTTTACCACTGGGCTGAAGGTATCATCATAATCAACACCATACTGTTGTTTGAAGCCTTTGGCAACCAAACGAGCTTTGTAACGATCAATAGAGCCATCAGCCTTGCGTTTTAATTTGAAGATCCACTTGCAATCAATAACATTAAGACCGGCTCGTGGCGGGACGAGATGCCAAGTCTTGTTCTGAAGAAGAGCCTGAAACTCTTGATTCATTGCAGCACGCCAGAGTGGATGAGACTTGGCATTAGTGTAGCAAGAGGGCTCGTCGTCAGGGGTGCGAACTGCAGAGTACGTAACTGTGCCATCTGTGGGAACTCTGGGCTGCTTGATGTTGTTGCTCAGGCGAGTGCCATACTGGTGAGCAGGAACAGCAGGTGCCGCATCAGCTGTGGTTTCAGGTACTGCTGGCCGCGCCGGAGATGGCAACTGGACAGATGGCAGCACAGGAGGTAGCCGAGAAATCAACCGCCTGTAGCACTGGGGCATCTGACCCGGACGCATGCTGCACAGAGCGTGGGGAGCATGGCGGGGATCCCAGCGGCAAAGCAGCGGCACGTGGAGCATGATCGTCAAGGCTGATCGCAGCACAGGGAGGCGCCGATCCCGGAGGGGATTCAGGTGCTGAGCACCCTGGATCATCTGCATCAGGAAAATCTGTAGCCAGGGGATTAGCAGGAAAAAGATGCATATGATTAGTGCCCAAAATACTACTGCTACGATCTGATGGATGGTTGGTGGTGGATGAAGGGTGAGTGGCAAAGGGAAATTGGCTCTCATCAAAAACGACATCACGGGAGATGTAAACCCGACCGGAGTCCATGTCAAGACATTTGTATCCTTTGTGATTTGAGCTGTACCCAAGAAACACACACCCTTTGGATCGAAAAGAGAGTTTGTGTTTATTGTAGGGTCGTAGATGAGGCCAACACGCACAACCAAAGATGCGAAGCATATTATAATTGGGTGGAGCTTTGAACAAGCGCTCAAGGGGGCACAAATTATCAATAACACGTGTGGGCAACCAGTTTATGAGGTAAGCAGCAGTAACAAAAGCTTCGTCCCAAAATTTTAGTGGCATGGATGCATGAGCTAATAACGATAGCCCGGTTTCAACAATGTGGCGATGTTTGCGCTCGGCCGAGCCATTTTGTTGGTGGGTATGTGGGCAAGACACATGGTGAGAAATACCAAGAGAGCGAAAAAATTGGTTGTGGAGCTTTTGGTATTCCCCACCCCAATCGGATTGAACACATTTGATTTTAGCATCAAGAAGGCGTTCTACGTGAGCTTGGAACTGCAAAAATATATGCTGGACCTCAGTTCTATCACGCATCAAGTAAACCCACGTAAATTTGCTGTAGTCATCAATGAAACTTATATAATAAGAGTACCCACCAACAGATGTGGGGGCAGGACCCCAAACATCCGAAAACACAAGTTCTAGAGGAGCTGTAGAACGATGAATGGCATTATTGTATGGAAGTTGATGACTCTTGCCCAACTGGCAAGCATTACATATATTGAGACTCGACTCCTTAGAACATGAAAGATTATTCAATCTTAAAATAGACCTAACAACTTGGGTGGAGGGGTGGCCAAACCGAGCATGCCACTGTTCTGGGGACACCTTGACAGGGAGAAGGGCTTGTTTGAAGGTTTCAACGTCGGAGAGTTTGATGGGATAGAGGCCGGCCTCACTTTTGCCTTCCAGAAGAACTTGCCTCGTTGCTACGTCCTTTATGAAAAAATGATAGGGATGAAATTCAAAAAAGACATGATTATCACGGGCTAATTTATGAACAGAAAGAAGGTGTTTAGCAATTTCAGGAACATGCAAAACTTTGTCTAGGGTGAGGGGTCTAGTAGCAGTATTAATTGAACAAGAACCAATATGCAAAATTTGCAAACCTGCCCCATTGCCAACTTGAACAGTCTCACCACCATGGTACTGTTCGCGGAGGCCTAGACGATCAAGATCACTGGTGATATGATCGGTAGCCCCGGTGTTGGTGTACCAGTTGGGATCAACCTTGTAGGATGTAGTTGTAGCAGCGCCGGCGAACGATGGCTCCTCCTGGTATGATTCATCCATGCGATACCAGCATTTGATAGCCGTGTGGTTCTCACGACCACAGATCTGGCAGACGGGGCGCTGGGGCTTCCCATGACTTGGAGCAGATCCACGGCCGCGGCCCTGGAACGGTGCAGATCGGCGACCGCGACCACGGTCAGTTAGTACACCACGGCCACGGCCACGCAGTGTGAAGCCCCCCCGCCCAGCAAAGTTGGCCGCAGCGCCAACGTTGAGGCGTGTCTCGGCTTGATGCATCTCCTGGCGAGACTCAAACGCGAGGAGATGAGCGTAGACTTCGTCGAGGGAGAGAGAGTCAGTCCTGGTTGTCATGGAGGTCACGAAGGGGTCGTAATCCGGGCCGAGACCAGCCAGGAGATAGGCAATGATCTCGTCATTGCGAAGAGGAGCATCACCGGCGGCAAGCTCATAGGCAAGCCCCTTGATCTTGCGATAGTAGTCGGCGGCAGAATGTCCCGCTTCTTCAGGGTGGCAAGATCAATGCGAACCTGAACGGATCGAGCGCGCACAGCAGAGGAGAACATGCGCTGCAACGTATCCCAGGCTTCTTTGGCGGTCTTGGCCGTCATCACATCCAGTAGCAGGTCATCCGTCATGGAGGTGAGGAGACCGCTCAGAAGTTGCTGATCCTGGTCATACCACCGGGCATATGCTGGGTTGGGGATCAGCTCGGCGCCTTCAGCAGTGGAGGACGCCACGAGTTTGGGTGGCTCGGGATCTGTTCCATCAATGTGGCCGATCAACTTGGCACTCCTCAGGTAGGGGAGGAGTTGCGCATGCCACAACATAAAATTGGATTTGTTGAGGCGAATGGTAATGGCGTGGTGCATAGGGATTGGGGCAAAGGTAGAGGTGAGGCTGGCCATGGCGGAGGAGGTGGTGGACGGGGAGGAGGAGGCGGCAGTAGCTGAGGAAGTCGTCGTGGACATGGATCAAAGATTATGGCTCTGTTACCATGTTAGCATAATAGCCTTCCTGCCCTCCACGGTGCAGGAGTTCTCATATATATATGCATTGAGACAAGTACATGGTAGGTTACATGTACCTCATGGCACACAAGGAAGGAGACACAGCTCCTAATACAATGCTAAATATAGCACTACCATACTATGAATAGATATTGCTTTCTATGTTTAACACGTGTCCCCTCCTCTGCAGCCGACGCTCCGTCCGAACCACGTTGCCATACGTGTATCTGTCGTCCTGTTGCGTTGCGCTATCAGAGGACAGGCAGTCGTCCTGAACAACCGGCCGATCGACGCTCAGCCACTTGATCGCAAGTTCAGATCTGCAGTGTCGTGCAGGAAGACATGCTCCAAACAAGCTGGAGCCGAGCACGCCCGAGCTTCTGATCTCTGGACGTACGTGAGCTACGAAGCTGACACGTGGCCGATTCCCCGCGCGCGGTGGAAACGGAGGGGCGGATCGTGCCGGGCCAAATTCGCCATGGACGTTGCTCCCGGGTCCCGACCGACCTCCCGTCCCGAGCCCAAATTAACCTACGGGTGGTGTCGTGCGCACAAACGCCACGACAAGCCAACGCCACGGCGAAAGGAGGCGACCGCCACGCCCGGATGGAGCCGAGCAGCAGACGCCAGGCGAAGCTCGCGAGGTGAGGTCACCTTGGTGATGGCGAGTGTTCACCGGCCTGTGCCTGTCCACCAACACCGGACGGACGGACGGACGGACGAAGGAGAGAAGAGGATCGGTGGGGCTCTGTCGCCAAACGAATCGAATGCCCCCACGGAAACAAGCCGTCCAAGCTCCAAGAATCTTGCCAACGGCCGGCGTGCCATGGTGCCTTGTTTTATCATGTTACATGCATGGCACTCCTAACCAAGTCACGTTACTTGCAATCCGTTTCTTTTGTTTTTAACAAAAAAAATGAAAGGAGAATGAAAATCGGTCCAAAAAAGCAATAGAATAAGTGCACGAGGAGGCAAAGCAGCATAAAAATCCCCAGTCTTATCATTTTAAGAGGGCCTCCGATTAATATCTGCGCGCATATCATTGCTCGCCATGAGGAGGGAAAGGAACCGACGAAAAGGAGCTCGAAGTGCCCCGGGCCCGTGACGTCATCGTGATCTATAAATGGTCAGGTGTGCGATGGGTGAGCCTACAACACAAGCGCACGAGCCCATCTTCTCCCACTGGAGCCCGACGCCACTCCGCCCGACCCCGCCGGCCCTGGTGGTAGTGGCGCCACTTCCTTCCTCCCTCTACCAGCTTCTAGCTTCCTCCCTAACTACCGCTCCATGCTTACCCCATATAGTTAGCGGAATCTGCCATTTCGAGGACTTACTGGTCACCCTTGCCATAATTGACCATCATCCTATTTCTGCTTGGCATTTTGGGACATACATTTACATCTGCTGAAGCAAAATAATTCATAGCAGATCATCTGTGTCCGATGGCTTCTCTGATCAGTTCGTCGGCTTCAGTTCTCAGTCTGTCCTTCCTGATTCTTTCATTCTTTCAAGGTACCCGCAATGGTGACGGATCTTCGGGTTCTTGTTGGGTTTTGAACTTTTGAGTTCGGCTGTTGCATACTTTGCATTCATCAACCCATGGGTTTCTTACAGACGCATGCTCCGTTGTGCGCGCAGGGGCGGTGTCCGGGGTCACGTTCACCTTCACGAACCGGTGCGGCGGCACGGTATGGCCAGGCGTCCTAGCGAACTCGGGGAGCTCGCCGCTGGAGACGACGGGGTTCGCGCTGGGCTCCGGCGAGGCCCGTTCGCTGACGGCTCCGGCGGGTTGGTCCGGCCGGTTCTGGGCACGAACAGGCTGCACCTTCGACCCATCCGGCAAGGGCTCGTGCGCGACGGGTGACTGCGGGTCGGGCGAGGTGGAGTGCCACGGCAAGGGCGCTGCACCACCCGCGACGCTGGTGGAGTTCACGCTGGACGGGAGCGGCGGGAAAGACTACTACGACGTGAGCCTCGTGGACGGCTACAACCTCCCCATGGTGGTCGAGGCGTCGGACCAGCGATCCGGGTGCCCCGTGACCGGGTGCGTCGTGGACGTCAACGCGCTGTGCCCCCAGGAGCTCCGCGCCGGGGAAGGGCAGGTCATGGCGTGCCGCAGCGCGTGCGAGGCGTTCGGGACACCCGAGTATTGTTGCAGTGGACAGTACGGGAACCCGGACACGTGCCGGCCGTCGGTGTACTCGCAGATGTTCAAGACGGCGTGCCCGAGGTCGTATAGCTACGCCTACGACGACGCTACGTCAACCTTCACCTGCACCGGCACCGACTACTCCATCACCTTCTGCCCGCCGCGCGCCGGCACACCCAACAGGTAAGAGAGATAGAGAGAGCGGCTTTGCGTGTGCACCGTGTCCAATCCTTTCTTGGCTTGGCTGGTTTCACTGCCGAGACAGACCTTTCCCGCCAAATGAATGCCTTTCTTGGTCCAACAGATCCTAGCCCTCTTCTGATTGAAAAATCAAGCACTTGAGGCAACAACAGTTTGGGATTTTTCTTACTGCATTGGGGTATCTTTAATTGGGGTGGAACAAAATTAGACGGGGATATTTGTCACCAAAAAAAAAAATAAAAGGAGACGGCGATATGGCGTGGCAGAAGCTCATGGTTGACACGGACGGACATAAGGGCGGGAGAATATGATATGAGCATCTGCCGGATTGCTTAGAAAATAGATTTTTTTGAAAAAAATAAGCATCGATCGAACTGGGATGGAGAAAGGAGGCGCTTTAAATTGTTCGCCGAGCTTCTTTTGCCGCCACCGCCTTTGTTCCTTCCCCACCTTGTATGGTCACCAGTCCCCTCGCTAGTGGCGGTTGAGTTAAAAGCTGCCCGTGCCTAGTTGGCAGAGCAAGCCATGGATACACCAAGAAAAGCTTGGAATCTCACCCCTCACGGATCATATATTGATCGATCTTTTGTTTATGAGAATGCGCAATGCTGTATGATTGATTGATGAACCGTTCTGACCAGAGCAATGGTGGTGACATTTTTGCAGCCAGAAGGCGACCAAGGACCCCTCGCCGAGGCCGGACGACGTGCAGCTCCAGGGCGACTCCTGGCTGGCGAGCCTGGCGACCGGCGAGATGGACGCCGCGACGTCGACGGCGGTGGCGTCGTTGCAGCTCCAGGCCGCATTAACAGCGGCAGCAATCGTTGCCTTGCTTGTATGACCCAAGTGACTGGCACCTGGCAGCCCTTGCGTGGCGAGACGGCGGCTCTCGATC
This sequence comes from Digitaria exilis, assembly GCA_015342445.1. NCBI lineage: Eukaryota > Viridiplantae > Streptophyta > Magnoliopsida > Poales > Poaceae > Digitaria > Digitaria exilis. The sequence goes on along the minus strand of JACEFO010000718.1, from coordinate 2,122,206 downwards.
GGCAGCGGGAGCGACTTGGAGTTGCTTTCGGATTCAACACAGGATTGGAACAATTAGGATGAGGACATTAAGCATATTCTTTTCAATTAGCCTTTTGGATTGTGGATAGAGGGGTTGACAAGGTGGCAACTACAGCTTTCTAGTGCTATTGTGACGATGTCGGTCAACAAGCACGCTCTGCATTAGTTTATATGTACAGTTCGGCTTTGATGTGAGGACTTTGGCAACTACGAAACAAGCAAATCCGGCATTGCTGGGCCTGGAGCCGCAAGCAGTGGAGGGAGGACCTTCAACAAGCACCAGAGTCCAGAGCGGCGTTAAGGGAGGGGTGGGGCTTGGTTATGAGTTTATGACTGTATGAGTGACAGCGTGCTACTGAAGGCACCGCCGAAGGCCGGGGGACTGGAGTGCGTTCGGAGAAGCTGCATCAGCCTGCTACGTGTGTCGATCTTCCCCCTGCTGGACTATCTGGTGCTATGCCGGATTTTGGCCAGGCATAAGCTTTTTTGGCACTTTGTATCATTGTATGTCATCTCTGTAACGTAAAAAGGTGATCGGATCAGCTCGATCCTAACTCTAAACTTATCTCTGGATGTAAAAATTCTTTGTCCTGGTTTGCAATGCATATGGACGGGGTGCCCGGTCTCTGACTCCGAACATGTACAAACTTCCATTTTACCCATAAAGTACACTAAGCAAAAGCCACTAGCATTTTCTGCTCTGAAGATGGTAAAAAGAACAAAACAAAGGTACTGTTCCTGCACTATGATTCTGTTGAGATTCTAACTAACTATTTTTTTCCTTTCTTCGAGATTTAATTGTAGCATGAAAATGAAGTTCAACAGGCGTCAGCTCAAATGCTCTAGCCACTTTCTCCAAAAGATTTTTTTTTCGTGGTTAATTAAATGTTCTTGAGTTTTCAAGATGACTCTGCCACCGGCTCCTTTTGCTTACTTCGTCACATTTTCAGTAATTTTGTCGTGCTGTTTTAATATGTTCTTTTAGCCTTTGGTTGCCCTTCTTACTTTGCATCTTTCTCTATCCATGCAAAATCCTTTGTTTTATGTAGCACTTATCTTGTAGTCTTGTAGGCAGGCTCCTAATGAGGTCTAGGTCTATCTAACTGTTTTGGCTGAATTTTATCGTGCTTATTTTGTCAGCATTCTGTCAAAACAGGTTACTACTGGGCCATATCTAGTTTCTTTGAGGTTTATGAATACGTGATTATTCACCTTTTTTCCTTCTTATGACCATATCTCCGTGGGCCATCCGAATCCTTTGAGATTATGATCTGCACCTTCCGTTTTCCTTTTAGCTGACTCACCATATCTAAATGAATTGTGGTGCTCACTCTATTAACAGTATCATTCAAATCTCGCTCCTTTTCCAAGAGATTTCCCATCTGTGTTTAAAACATGAAAACTCCTGCTTGTCATTCACATCTCAAACTTTCAGTGTTGGAAAGCATAAGAAGCGAGCCAGAACAAATGTCAAGGGATGTCAAAGGAGTTGCTGTCATTCATATCTCAAACTTTCAGATAGGTAAAACGCAAAATCAAGAAATGACGAGAAGATGTGCTAAATTTCTCTACTTAGAATACTGCAGAAGATATAGAAGAAGAAGGAAATAAAGAAGAGCTCTTTTACAGCGCACAATACAATCATATACTAGCGGTTAAAAAGGACTAGTATATAAAGATCCGACGATCGAGATTAATTGTATACTATACAAAATGGTCCTGGTGATATAGTAGTATTTAAGGGTAGTATAGTGGACTAGTGGTAATCTAGAAAATTAATTTAATAGCATTAGTGTAATATATTAAAAAAACAAAATAAAATTTATATAATATGTTATTAATTAGTATTCTTTAATTTATGTTTTCATTATTTTGAATTGATATGATTATATTACAGATTAGAGAATGAGAATTGTTACCAATTAAAATTATTAAAATAAATAGATATAGGGTAAATTACTAAATTATCCTTAACCAATACTATATACTACTGGACACTAGTATTGCGCGCTGTAAAAGAGCTCATAAAGAAACAATGTACACACACACAAAAAGGAAGTTGAGTGACATATGTTGCTGAATGAATCACATGCAAATAGTAGAGGTGATACGGCTTTCGTTCTAAAGTATCTACAGAACAATCCTAGCTGTCCCATGCGTTCTTTTTACTAGTGTCCATTCATCACTGTTACAGAAAGCCTATGGAGTCAATCATAGACGGTCAGTATTATTGGTCCCAGAAAAAAAATGGAGCCTTCGTTTTCTGGTTCCTTTTAAGGAGCCTCAGCTTGACATGTTGATGCCTGAATCGAATCTCCTTATAAACAACTTGCATCTTCAGTTACACTGCACTTGCGAGCATCTTCTTTTCTTTTTTTTTTTAACTTTATGGCTTTTGCAGTTCTGCAAGGCAAATCATTTATATCTTTACAGTTAACCATTAACAAATATCAAACTAGGAGGAATATGCGCTGTGATGTTACAGTAGATGACACCTGTTTTCTTCCTGCTAGAAATATCTAGCTGTGTAGGGATTATTCAAGAATGTCACAAGTATACCTGCATCAACGAATTGAAAACTAAGTACATATTATACAACAGTGACATGATAAGATTTTTTTTTAAAATTCACTCACCTTTTGCCAAAGAAAACCCTTGTGCAGGTGTCCTTAAACTGTTATATATACATCAGATTCCTCGTGAAGCTAAGAACATTAGCAATTCAGCAAAGCTGAAGAGAATCGGCATCCATCCCTCAGACATGTATATTAAGGGTGTGTTTAGATTGTAGGAAAAAACACTGTAGCATAAGAAAAACACTGTAGCATTCGCTGGGAAACGTGTTTTGTGAGGGAGGAATAGTGAAAAGTTGGAATGAATAGTGAATAGTTGGAAATCTGAACATGGCCTAAGTACTAACATTGGAGCCTTCAAGTCCCTCGGTTCCTCATGTCATATAGAATCGAGTTTAGTCGTATGTTGCCCAACTACAGAAATAGCTAATGCTAAGAAGGAACAGCAGATAAATATTTTTTTTAAAAAAAAAGACTATATTCACAAACTTGCCATTGTCTATTTTCCACTGATTGTACTCTCGGTGTTAATTCGGTTGAAAGTATCTCCAAGGAAATTTCAATGATGCATGCTATTTCGGCATGCGCTTTATGGTGAGGTGCCATTGATGTGTCTTATCTGAAATAAAGTGAACAAAAGGTGATTCTGAACTCAGTAGATTATTTTTTAATTACAGGTTAACAAACTGTGAGCTGTTAAAAAATGTGACAGATTTTGATATGGACATGATATTAAGCACCATGGACCACCCTGTCTAACAGTTATGTCCTTCATCATATTAGCATAAACTCAAACAGGCAGATTAAGTAAAAGATCTGCACCACATCTTCCGAGCAATATGCCAATGTTAGTTTCAACCTGCAGGATAGTTGAGATATTTGGTTCTTCAAAATAATAGTCAAGGTATTTGCAATTGAACTGAGAATGCCTACTTGTAGTGACGATCAAATGCGGCCCACCAGTAAATTCGGTAGTTTATAATCCAATAGTTAAATGAAAAGGATGTAAACTAATATTTAAGTAGCGGTAACCCTTATTCCTGAATCACATGCTTCCATCATTCATCAAGAACATTGGCATCTCACCGCCAACCTCAGGCAGTCAGGCAGCTGTTAGGTGCTGAATTTACTCAATTCGGTATGAATTGTACTGCGAGCGAACAAGGATAAGTGACACAACAGACACTGTATGATGTCTGATTAAGACAAACTCTGTTCTCCAAATTAAAAATCTTTATTTTCGTCAGAGGAAATGATAAGAATGCAAACCCCATCTCTGGACTCTGGAGCAAATCCTGCACTCTACTCTAATTAAGGGGATGCACATATATTTCAGCCGAAGAGACACTGTATGGTCAACTATTGGGGTGTAATAGTTAATAGACCACCGTTAATCTATTTGCTTACCGTGGTGGAATAGTACTATCAAAAGAGAATGGAGTGAGTACCGCTACAACCAAGGGTCCAAGGCACCAACTGCACCCTGGCACCCTGCCATGTTTTGCCTGATCCCCTCGTTGCCAATGGCACGCGCAGGCACGTCACACTCCCCCGCGCCGGTTGCGCCATAGCCAGAGAGAGGCCCAGAGCGATGCTCGTATGCGTGCGTGCGCAAGGCCGCGGGGTTTTGGGCCCAATGGCCTGAAAAAGCAGTGACATATTAGAATCGTGGGCCTAGCGTGTTGCCGGAGTTTTCTTCGGGCTCTCGTCTTTTTGCACGTTTTCCTAACAAAAACGTCTTTTTACACGTTGTATAATCTACTAGTACAATCTTCTAAAAAAACCCTACTACGGAGTACATACTACCTGCGCAGCTGAAATCCAATCTTGACACCAAGTATACCCCAACGAGTGCAGCTGCGAGATCGTGCGTCGGTGTGCTACTTCGTCAGAGAATACTCGGGAGGGAACGATTCAAATCAAAGATGACGCCATGCCCTTGTTGACCATGCCAAGACGAAGTGCAGAAAAAATACACTCAAAGCAACCCTAGGCGCTTATGCGCGTCCCCACTTAGTGCATCAAAACATTTGTACTGCAGGCTGGGCTCAGATTATTCGGGGAGCGTGTATGTATACCGCGGTACATGCTACGATCAAACCAATTTACATCGTTTTTCTTTAGTAACAACAAACTTTTTAGGGCACAGTACACTCTTTACGACACACACTACTACGAACTGACTGGGAACCAACAAAAATTTTGTAGCCCTCTCCGCCAGTACTCCAGTAATACTACACACTTCGCAAGCAACACTTGTAGGCAATCGAATCGATCCATCCACATTATCCAAAGAATCAAACACACGAATCCCCTTCCCTTACTCACACAAAAATTTACAGGGAATGAAAACCCCAGACGCTAATGCATGGCGCGATCGATGCGTGCGTTCCCTTCCCTCTATGCTCCCACGGACGCAGCAAGGCTACTAGCTGACCCTCTGAGCCACGGCCGCCGAGCCCCTCGCCCGCTTGCTCTGGTGGATCTTGGCGTACACCCGCTTGGTCCTGACGCAGAGCAGGACGTCGAGGCCGAACCCGACGGCGCAGGCGGCGGCCATGACGAGGAACACGAGGCGGTAGCAGTGGGCGCCGACGCAGGTGTTGCCGCCGCCGGGCACTGGTGTGGCCTCGGCGTCGTAGAGGAGCCCCGCGAGGAGGCCCGAGAAGAGGAAGGAGCCCAGGGGCAGGTTGAGGATGAGGATGTTGTAGATGAGGCCGTAGTACTTGAGCCCGAACAGCTCGGACGCCGTGGGCACCGTCACCGCCAGCCGGACGCCGTAGCAGGCGCCCACCACCACCGAGCCGACGAAGAGCGAACCCGGCATGGCCAGCGCCATCACGATGTAGCCCGCGGCCATCAGCACCTGCGACGCCGCGTTCCACAGCGGGCGAGGGATCGCCCTTGTCCTGAACAAATCGAAAGTGAACGAACATTCAGGTGGTCAGAGACAGACAGAATCAAAACGATCGAGCAACGACGTTAACAAGCAGTTGAAACCAGTGGCGTAGCTAGGATTTGTTCATAGGGTATGCCATAATAATTTTTTCATATATACACAATCGGTTCAACCATCATAAACGGTATGATCTACAGGTAAATAATGTAAAATGTTGTTAAAATAGGATACCAAGTATTAAATTCAACGATTGAATGCAAAAGTTGCCTAGATTATATTAAGTCCAAAATAAGCATAAAGAAGCTTACACATACAAAGATGGTTTTCATACTACTCCTTTGGTTCATGATTTTGGAAAAGAAATTTGCTGTCACTATTCCTCTCTTCATTATTCAAGAATTATAAAATAAAAATGCTTGCATCAGAATGTGTTTTAACTAAACAATAGTGTGAAAGGAGAAGTAGAGAAGAATGCATCCATCAACACGAGAATACTGTACCTGTGCTGTAGTCCAGCAACAGGAACTCTGAGCCACCGAGGAGAGAAATGAGGTGGAGGGAGCGGCTGCTACCGTGGCGCCAGGGCACAGCGCTCGCTAGCGGGTGCAGTGGAAGGAAGAGGAGGAGGATGGGGAATGGAAGGAAGCTGGGCAGTGGACAGTGGCAGAATAACAAGAAATAAAAAAGCGGCAACTGGCAGCGGACAGCACTACAGCAGGTGACGGATGACTGGAGTGGCCGGTGAATCATCGCGAGGCGGCGAGGCGGCTTTTTACTTTTTCCTCGTTGGCTAACGGGCCGCAGGTGTTTCTCTACTGGGCCAAAATACAGGGTATGCCGCGGCCCACCCGGCATTCCCTGTAGCTACGCCCTGGTTGAAACACATGCGTCCACTTCATCATCATCGAGGCCGTGTTATCATCATCGAGGCCGTGTTTAGTTCCAGAAGTTCTTTTGGACTCTACTATTTATCTCTCTCTGAAAACACGCTTCCAGAAAAGTTCCCCTTTTAACTCATTTCAACTTTCCTATTCATCCCTCCCACTGAACACGCTTCCCACAAAAAGTTCTTTTCCTCCTCTCCCAACTAAACACACCCCGAAACAAATCGACACTTCGACAGCCCCGTAGAAATGTCAACTTGGAAAAGTAAGCAATGTTCCTTCTTTTCTACTATAACCATGACAGGGGCTGGCGCTATCTCCCTGAAACACTACTGAATACAGAATCTAACATGTCGAGCGAAGTGTCTGGAACATTTTTTTTAAAGATATATTTTTTTTTTAGAGATAAGGAAGCTGGAAGTCTGGAACTGGCATGGAGAGAAGGGTTTACCACGCAGTATCCCAGAGGAAGAAGCAGGCGCATCAATCGACGCATAAGGCGCTGTGGCGCTATCAAAGGAGAACGACACGCGCTTAAACTAATGCAGCAATCGGTTACTTTATTCATTTGCCACCGTCTACAACCTATCAGTTGCTTGCTTTTACCGTCACGCACGTAATTGCTTTTAACGCAGCATTGTGACCATTCCAATGGCAAGATGTAAATAGTGACACCAACTTGGAGATAAACAAAGCAACAAACGCAAAATCGTTGAATAACAATGGTGGTCCGCCGAACCTTAATCAAAGTGCTTTAATTCTTCCTAGTTCTCTCCGTCCCAGAAGGTGCTCCATGGCTACGGCACTAACCATGCCTTCTTCTTTATGAAAGGGTAGCAGGTAAAGGTAGGTGACCATGTTGATTTTTTCTAAAGCGAGCAACGACTCACCGAGACCACGACATGAGTCACTCGGACATTGACCTTTCATGGTGGGGCCCACACTATCCAACACCGAGGCACCGTCTAGACTCCGTAGTACGGAGCGACGACGAACAGAGGCGTGGGGGATTTCTATTTCCATTTCCAGTTCTACGAATCTACGATCGCGATCTTATCCCATTCTTTCGCGAAGAATTTCGAGTTCAACGATTCCATGTCAATTCAGCGTATATTGAGATGCATGGGATGGGAGAGGATGGCAACGTACTTGATGAAATGCTCGGAGATGGTGCCGGATGCGATGCGGCCGAAGAATCCCCAGATGCTGGTCATGGAGACGAAGAGGGAGACGTCGGCGTAGCCCATGGCGACGCCCATCTGCCCCAGGTTGTTCATCACGGCCAGCCCCGTGCCCACCTCCATCAGGAACGACGCGAACATCACCCAGAAGTCCAGCGACGTCAGCGCCTCCGCGATCGTGTGCTCCTCCCCGAGCCGCGGCCTCCCGCCGGGCGCGCGCGCCTCGTCCTCCCCGTCCCTCCCCGCCGCCGCCTTCCCCGCCGCGACGAGGAGCGGCGTGGCCGCCATGGAGTCCGCCTCGGCCTCCTCGAGGTCTGCGTTCGCGGCCTTGCGAGCCTTCACCCACGATTTCCACGCCAGGATCGCCGGCACGGCGCCCGGGGACGCGAGGAGGACCAGGAGCACGGCCACGAACACGGCCGAGACGACCCCTCCGCCGCCGCCGACGCCGGTGAGGTCGGCGGCGAGGAGGTAGAGCGCGATGGCCACGGCGAGCGCGTTGATGGCCGCGAAGCAGCGGCCGTCTTCCTCCTCGCCGCCGTCGCCCCCGGCGGGGCCCTCGCGGAGGAACACCATGGCGAGCGCGCAGACGGAGGCGGGCACGACGGCGAGCATGACGAGGAAAGACGCGGGGTCGTCGGCGAAGAGCGCGGAGCAGACGTCGGTGAAGATGGCGGTGCTGAGGCCGACGTAGCCCTTGAGGAGGCCGGAGACGGGGCCCCTGCTGCGGCGGAAGTTGCGGATGCAGGTGACGAGCACGGCGGTGTTCATCCAGGTGGTGCTGTTGCCGCCGAGGCAGAGGAAGACGCACATCTGCCAGTACGGGAGCGGCGGGACGGAGCCGGACACGACCATCCACTGCGCGCCGTAGCCGAGGAGCCCCTCGAGGGAGCCGATGGCGAGGAGGAGCCACGTCGGGACGCGGTCGGAGGCGAGGCCCGCCAGGAGGCCGAACGCCTTGCCGACGTCCTTGGCGACGGAGAGCCCGTTGAGCTGCAGCTGCGTCAGGCCCATCAGCGTCTTGAGCGCGTCCGAGTAGTTTGAGAAGGTGTAGTTATTGCCGGAGATGCACTGCACCCACACCGCCGTCACGAGCCCCAGCCACCGCCCCCACCGCGTCCCCGCCATTGCGTCCAGCGCCGCCGCCGCCACCATCTCCGCTCAATGGAACGGAACGGACGCTTGCTTCAAGGTGGCGCGACGCTTTGGGCCTTGGGAGATTGCTTGTTTGGCCGCGTCCGCTCGGGGCAGGAGGCGTCGAGGCGGTATGGGAGGGAGGCAGGAAGCAGGGGCGGTGGAGGCGTGTCGCTTTCTAGGCCTGCTGCTGCTGCTGCAGTGCTGCGTGAGTGGGACAAACAAACCCGGTGCGTTCAGGGGGAGTGTTGGGTTGCGCTCGTCGCGGCGCCGGGGAGGATCAAGCAGGACGTGAGGTACTTAGCAGGGTCTGGGTCGCATTTTATAGAGCGTGAACTGAAAGGCTTTGCGGCGGAAGATGAATGGGGTCAGGTTTCTTTTCGGAATAATTTAGTACGGGTTTTAGAAGGGGTGTGATTTGGTGTTGATCGTCTTTTCCTAATTCTCTGTGGAGATGATGGTTACGTGATGATGATTTTATGTCTGTATACGGTAAAGGCCATGATTTGTTACCATCGATTAGGTGCCGACTACTGCGTGTGGTTTGTATGGTAGTGTTTTGTCATAGTCGGCACGTTAGATCCTTTTTACGGCTGCATTAGCAACCAGTAAATACACATTAATAGCATATAAAGAAAACACGAACTCCACAGGCGTACGTAGGGTAAATGTACAACAGGGAAGGGCAATTCCGTTCGTTCCCGTTGCTGGTCAACACTCAGCACGGGCACCGTAACGATGACGTCACTACCGCATGCAACTCGTTGCGTCTCTTGGAAATTATCCCTCCCGGCACAGCTTCACGCTTCCCTGCAGGTTCCGCATCGGCAGCCACGCTCTCGCTTCGACTGCCAGGAACTGCTCGGACTTTCCTTTGATCCTGACTGATCCCTTCCCCTTGCTTGCACTCCGTTCCAACCATTGCGGGAAGCCGGGAAGCGAAGCGTGCTGCCTAACAAGCTCAGCCGCCCTATCTTCATCAATGGATGATTATCTTCGGAACGAAGGTCGCCGCAACCGATATCCATATCCGAGCAACACACGCGCAGCCTGCCTGCCTATCCATAGCCGTTTCTTCGGTCGCTGATCAAATTCTCTGAAACCACGCATTTGCAACATGAAAACGGCAAACGGTTTGCTTTCTTCTCCATCGGGAACGTACGTAATAAGCATCCAAAGTGTATAGGACGTGGCGCCGAAGGAGTCAGATCCAAACTTTTCTTAACTTTCTTTTTATGCTTTTGATGTATCTTTTCATGTCACCTTCTGGCGACTATCTTGGAAACCATTGTTCTGTTGGAGCACCGGCGCATGCTTGGACATTTTCGATGCGTATACTGATTGGAAAATTGTAAAGCTCACGTATGTGGAGGAGTTTGCGATCCTTCCCTCCCCTCAACCCTAGATAAATCATCTTATTGCAGATGCTCACCTTACCTTTCTACCTATAGCTTTGGTCACGCATCTTATTTCACATGCCTTTGTCAACCTAGAGCTATACATATGGCATGCCAAGTTTAAGTGCTTGATTATACTTATATATATCTACCATATCTCGCTGAAATTTTTTTCACTGATGCACGAAAATCGACCTTTTCATTTACCTTTGTCAGCTTTCTTTTTTGGGAGATCTTTACCTTTGTCAGTTGAATCTAGAGAGCCATTTTGCATCACTTATTAGAGGAGGTATGTACTTGATAACCACTTAGAGAAGTTGTTGGAAAGAGTTTTTTTATCAAGATCTCTATTTCTTACAATTAGGATGGATATGTGGAGTTGCTCTAACCTCTAAGCAATGCTTTTTTTCTCCGAGAAAAAGAGGGTAAGGATAGCCCTCCATGGTGAAAAAATTCCGTGCATGACGCTGCGGCCCTGCTGTGGGTGGATATCTACAATGGGGTTGTTTGGATCATAAGGTCTAAAGTTTTGTCTTGTCACATCGAATGTTTTGATGCCGATTACAAGGACTAAACATGAGTTAATTATAAAACTAACCTCACAACCTCTACGCGAATTTGCGAGACGAATCTAATGAGCCTAATTAATCCATGATTAGCACATGTTTACTGTAGCGGTGCATTGTCTAATCATGGATTAATTAGGCTCATTAGATTCATCTCGTCATTTAGCTTAGGGGTTTTGGATTGGGTTTTGTCATTAAACTACGTTTAGTACTACTAATTAGTCTCTAAACATTTGATGTGCAAGGCCAATATTTGGAGCCTTGTATCCAAACATGCCGGCTGTGTTTAGATTCAGAAAAAAGTACTTCTCTTACAAGTTTTTCCTATTCAACTCACTCACAGAACACGCTTTTCAGTGCACCATTCGTCTAAAACTATTTTCTAATCCTTACCATCTGAACACAGCATTATCTCACTGACGTGCGGACTCGGTGCCGGCGGCGAGAAAGGCACAGGAAGGGCAGAGGCACCGGCGCCACCACTTTCCACCATGGAAAAAGGCACGGAACTCAGCATGATCTGGTTGGGACTCTGGAAGTCTGCCACGTGCTGCACTGCACATGCATGCGCGGCTTGCTGGCTACTGTGTCCGCCCCCACACCCACGGAAACACCTCGGCACCATGCATGGCTTCCAAGTTTCAGTTTCCCATGCATGTGCTGTGCCGCATGGCACGTACTGTATGGGAGGCAGGGTCGGCCAGTTTCCGCCCCCAAAAGAAGCCAACTTCGCTAGCGCTACCAGCCTACCATCACCCCGTCTCCTCCGGCTCCGATGTGGACCCCCGAGCATGCCAGCTTGTTCAAAACCCATTCATGTCTCGGCGAGCCGGCCGGCGTTACGTGACACGCTGGTGCTGACCATATGACCATTTGCCGCGGCTGCTCGGCGCCCCGGTTTATGGACGATGTAGCAAAGCACGTTGGGAATTTGCTCGGCGGCCGAGCACGCGGCCGGACACGGCTGCCTGCCGAAGCGATGGGCTGTTCCCGCTGCACCTCCCGGCCTTTTCATGCCTTCACGGGGTCCTGGTTCTCAAGAACAAACAGCTTAACATTCGGGTGCGCCGGACGCCGGTGCCCGGTGAGCTGCGATCCTTCCCACACACCTCAGTGAAAATGTGAAACCGGTCAATATCAGCATCTGCGTGTAACACGCTGATGTAGAGCTGGGTGATAGAATATTTTGCCGGCGCTAGTTCACATCAAGACCGGGCCAAAAGATGGCAGTACCAATCCGAGGCTGGCAACCTTTTTGTGACCGTGCTCCGTGCCGTCTTGCAGATCGCTGCCGGGCGTCAAATCGGTACGTAATCCGCGCAAAAGTCACAGCCTGCAATGAGAATTATCTTGAACTCACAGTACACAGAAGAAGACAGGTGTCGAGACAGTGTGGTGGTGACAGGGACGGCCAGGAAGAAGCCGGCGAGCGCCCGTCCGGACGGTCGGACTTGGACGTGGCGAGATTGTCCAAGGATGGCGTCGCCCGTACGTACACGACAGCGATGGTAGTGCTGGTCGTTCACCGCCTCGTTTTCATGGTAAAGCTAAAGCCGTCCCCTGATAGTATTTCCTTTCCCGCCCTTTCGGTGTTAGAATGGCCGGAGCTTAATGGGATGCGTAGCCGCAGCTAATCGCCGTTTGGCACTTTGTCGTGTCTCATGCTTTGTAAGGCTAGTCTCAGTGGGAGTTTCATGAACAATAAATAGAGTGCCACATACGCAGTTTTGGTGATGTGGCAGTGAATTAATGAAGAGAGAGGTGAAATGAGTTTTATGGTGATGAAACCCTCCATACACAGTTACCTAGACAGCTTGTGTCTTGCATGTAACATAGGGAACAACAATAGATGAAACTATGCATTGAGATTGGGGTGTTTCATACTAGTTTTAAACATTTTTAGATGATTGGCACTCTAGGTAATCGTGTCGATGAAACTCCCATTGAGATTGGCCTAATATCAAGCCGGTCGCTAACACTACAAACCTGTTACTACCTGTTAGGTACTCCCTCTGTTCGTGAAAAAACGCAATTGTGGCGTTTGAATTTTGTCCACGAAAGGAAGTAACTGCAGACACAACAGCTGGCGTGGGCCTACCATGCATTAAAAAAATGACCTGCAGAATACTCGAGAAATCATCGACCACAAAACCAACCGACGCCTGGCCTTTCTCTCTTCGTCACCCACCAGCAGGCACCACACGAGAGATCCAGAGCACCGCAAGTCTCCCAGTTTTCTCCATCCCCATCTAAAGTTCTCACTTTTCCCCATCAGAGCTCTATCCTCTAGCTTCCCAATCGATCCAGTGGTGCCCCCAATCGATCCAGTACTGCCCCATGGCTGCAGGTGCTCGTGACCCAAGCTCTGGGCACGACATGGCGGGCGGCCTTGCGACCCGCCTGGCAGCCCCACGTCTCTGGTGGCAGAAAGCAAGGAGGCAGCAATGGCATTGGGGAGGTGGGTGGCGGTGGTCATACAAAGCGCCACGCTCGCGAACACGGGATTGAAAGGCACGGAGGTCAAATCGAAGGGGAAGGCGACTGGATCGTTGTCTGCGGCTGCCGAATCTGACGCGCTGGCGTGCGCATCAATGGCCACGGTGAGGTTTATGTCCCTGACTCGGAGGATGAAAATACATATACGGAGATGGAAGATGCGGGTGCGCAGAAGGCTGCTGCTGCTGCCGTGATGCCGCCCGCAACAGGGTATGGTCACATGGTTGCCATGGACGGGGCTCCGGCCGTGCAGGTGGCCGTTGACGGGTCGACGGGAATGGAGGTCGTTGTGAACAAGGCTATGGATGAGGAGTTGGCCCCGGAGGTGCAGGCCCGCCTGGAGCGAGTGCTTGCTGGCATCGATCCAGTCTACCATGCCACCTTCATCAGCTTATACAAGGTTATGGTGCCTGCCTTATTCAAATCAAAATAATTATCTTTATGTTGGTCGATGTGTGAAGGTGCAGTGAAGTTCATGTATGAACTGATGAACATGCCTTCTTTTCTTGTATGCTGTAGTGATTTTGTTGGATGCTGTAGCTTTTGTCGAATACTGTACCTTATGTGGGACGTTGTAAAGCTTTTGTGGGATGTCGTATATAGCTCATGTGGGAATGAATAAGGTCTATGGTTCTTAAATGATGAAAGAGTGCTTCTGTTTGATGTTGGATGCTTATAGTAGCAATACATAGCATCATAGTTGCAGTACACTTCACATCATAGTACCAGTACATAGCATCATAGTAGCAGTACACTCAACATCATAGTAGCAGTACATAGCATCACAATAGTATCATGGGTCCATATACCTCTACGACCTAAACCACCGACAATAAGTAGGCACCCAACGACTCCTTCACACTCTCATATAGTTGACGGTCACAATTTAAACATTTAGGTAGACTTCCCATGGCCATCATCCTGTCCTTGTTAATGTGAGGGATCTTGTACTTGTTTCCTCCACCAGCCTTCATTACCTCAATCAAGCAACATTGTAGCGTCAGGAAAACCTTGTAGAGATTGATTGGATCATATTCCTGAAATTCCTTCTCAACATTTGCAATCAGCTCATCTATATTTCTAGATGTCGTCGTATCTGTCAACGACTGCAGAGAAGCAAAGAACCCTAGATCTAGGAAATTCATATCGGGGGAATTAGCAGGTTGGTTTAGGAGGCGGATGTCAAGGCCAGTCTGGGCTACTGCACGTGCAAACTTTTCATCATTAACCGGGAGGTGTGTCCTTGCATTGTCCTGCTGAATCCAAATTGTTTTCCCTGCATCTTCTCTAGGCCAGCGAGCTACAATAGCAGGTAATACTTTAGTGATCATGTAAGACCGTATAGTATCTCTGTCAACCTTCATTGTTTTGGTGACTAATGTGCCCCTTTCTCTATTACCACTTCTCCTTTGTGTTGGTTCCTACAAGTAATGACGGCTATGTTAGATTGAAAACTGAATAACAAAAAAAAAACAATTAAAGAAATAAAGCACATATGATACGCTACCTTTTTTTATAAAAGCCCATATGCCTATCTTGCCATCAAATGTGCAATTGCCTTCTTTGTCATACCTAGGCTTGGCTACTGCTGTTAAGAACATCACCTTTTGAATGCAATTTTTGTTGTTGACAGTCCGATATGGGTCCTCCTCTTCTGGAAGCAAGTAGTAAGTTTTATCCTTCTTTGTGCCATTGTACCATTTCTCGTCTAGGTGGATGATGTTTTCCATTTCAATAAACTTTGGTTCAGTTTGCAATGTATTCGGATCTAACATTGAAAGACACCACCGTAACCTTTCTTTTTTGTTTGCTTCCTTCAAATAAGGCTTTAATGTGTTTGAGTGCCGTCGTAGTAACCCATCTTTGAACAACTTATGCAGTGTGGATTTTTTCACTCCTGCAGCTTTAGCTAAAGACCTTATGGTACTCCTTTTGTGCAGGGGGATTGCTGCTACATGTGATAGGTCCACTTCAATTTTTTTGCGGCCACAATTCTTGGGCTTTCTTGAGCTCACATCAACTGGTAATCCATGTGCACGACATTGCTTCACTCGCCGCCATATACGCCATACTGTATGGCGATTGACATTGAACAATTCAGCAACTATTTTTGTAGCATTTCTCCTTAATTTTCCACAGCTTGTTCTCTGAAGCAATGCTTCATATATCTGTTGTCTTTGAGTGTCAGTAAGATCTTTTGACCGAGTTTGAGCACTTCCATTTGCATGTTCATCTTCTTCATCGGTTGAGTCTTCCAACTCCTCTACATCAAATGTGATGTCTAGATCACCAGCATACACACCATAGTCATGCAGAGCATCATGGGAGGCCTCCAAGTCTAGATCATTAACTACAATCAAGTTCACATGTTAGCAAATCATATGTTGAACTATATCTAGTAAGAACTGCAGTAATGAGACTCCATTATCTAAGTTTATTCCTTGTTGTATGCCATTGATTTCAAAAAAATCTTCCTCATTTGCAGGCTGCTCATTTAGGTTTGGTAAGCCCTCTCCCACATGAACTGGTAATCCATAACGATAATAAGCGGAATGCAGGATCTTAAGATAACATCATATAATATTCTTGTTGTACTCGTATGGATCAGTTAAGATAGAGATGAGTCACTAGGAAATTACCTGGCCTAATATGTTGTTGTTGCTCTACAGGGAACTCAGTTCCATCAAGAATATGATGCTGCTCCAAAAGCTCTTCATCATGTACTGGTTGATTGAGGTCTGGTAAGACCTCTTCATCATCTACTGGTGGGTTGAGGTATGGTAATACCTCTTCATGATCAACTGGTTGGTTGAGGTCTGGTAAGATCTCTTCATCATCTATTGGTTGGTTGAGGTCTGGTAAGACCTCTTCATCATCGGGTGGTGCTCTGTTGAGATCTAAATCCATGGATGCAGAATGGAAGAAGAAAAGGATGGTGAAGCTATGGCTACCAGCTATTTATACTAGGCCAATGTACAGGGAGGGAAAATGGCGGGAGTTCAAATTTTGCATCGTGGTGGCTGTCGAATATTCTCGAGCTTGTAATAGGTGGTGACGTGGTGTTTGTAAATGTTTTTGTCATTTAAGTATTGCTATATGTACTGTTGTAAACTGGTGACGTGGTGTGTAGGAACAGGTGAATATGGGAAATGCAATCATTGTGTCTAGGGGTACATGCGTCTTTTTACTTGTTTCTTGGTCTGTGTGCCCAAGGCTAAACTTGCATTCTTTTGCGGACGGAGGGGTTACAATTCAAGCATTACCTTACCTACCATTATTCGTCGCTAGAGACTTCATGTCGAAGCGTAAACAAACAATGCATGAATGGATGCAAACTCACTCGATTTGGAGAGATTTGTACTTGCTGTCGACCGTCACGACAAACAATAGAAACTTGAAAGCTCTGCTGCAGCTGAGTTTTGCTACTCTTTTTTCTTTCTAGATGTGATCTACTACACCGATTAGTGCATGCCGTGGCCGCCGCCGTGTTTGACGATGGGAACGGCATCGGAGCGGAAGCCGATAGGTACGGTGGGGGTGTGCGATCAGCTATCGGCATCGGCGACTGCTCAGCTGCAGCTGGCTGCATCCTCTTATCAGATCCGTCGGGACTCTGACATGTGATGTGCTGATAAGCCGCCTGCATTTTCTCCTCTCTCTTTTCCTGCTGCGTGTGCACCTTTTCCTCTTTGTTTTTTATGCAATGCTAGCTGCGTGCGTGCCTGCGTGTACTTGTTTTCAGCGGCGAGGAGAATCCATACACGGGTGCAGGTCGGAGCTTAGGGTGCGTTTAGTTAGAAAAAGATTCTCGAAAAAACGCTATTTATCTAATTTTTTTCTATTCATCACACATCTTTCACTCACAAAACACTATTCATCTACAGTGTTTTTTAGGTCTACAGTGTTTTTTCGGGGAATCTTTCCCAATCTAAACACACCCTTAAACACACCCTTAATTTAGCGCGTCTCCGTCGCGACCCCAATCAACAACGTGCCGGTTTTCCGATGGGAAGAATTGCGTTTCTCTCTACCCGGCGGCGCAGGCATGCTGGTGCCGTCGTTGCCGAGCGCCCGTGGTCTCGTGTTGTGGGCTATCTTCAGTCGTTCACGAGGTTGGAGGCACTGTTTTCTTGCGTCCCAAAACCGCTGCGATGGCGTGGTTGCTGATCTGGTAGCCGTGCGCGGTGCGCCCGTGCAAACGGCCTCCGATTCGGCTTGGCATCAGCATCCGGGATCTAGGGGCACGGAGAAATGTACGGTGTGAGATGAGCGTTATAAGTGGTCCGCCAGGCGCCAGTCCGCCTGTACTGCTGTACAACACACGTCCGGTATGTCTGGAGCTCTTTTATAGCGCACAATACTAGTGTTTAAAAAGGACTAGTATGTAAACATCGGATGGTTGAGACTAATTGTATACTATTAAAAATGGTCCTGGTGATACAAGTAGTATATAAGAGTAGTATAAGGGTAATATAGGGAATTTTTTTAAATGAGATTATTGTAATATATACAAAATTATATTATTATTTTTCTTATCTATACATTAGGGATATTAAGTCTCATTTCGTATGGACACCGGAGAGTCTCCGGTTCTTCCTACGTCGGCCGTTGAACTCCGGCGAGCCGATGGCATGCTTTGGGCCTTTTCCTCCCGCGAGCAATCAAGGACGCGCCCAGGCGGACGCACTGGCCAAGCGGTTGCATCCAGACCGTGCCCAGGCGGACGACCGGCGGCGGCTGCGCGAGGTGCGCCTGGATCCCGGCGAGGCATCCCGGCGCGGTATCGTCGTGAGCAGTCCTCGCTAGTCTGGGGACCTGCAGCAAGCTTAGCTTACGTGAATGCTCAAAGCACATCCCAGCAAACCAATCTCCAACACTGGCCTGGAACTTGTTCGCGGCAGCAGCAGCTAGCGTACTTGAAATCAGAATGGAGAGGAGGGCAGAGGCACCGCCCCGCAGGGAGACCACGGACGGCACTGAGGGGAAAAGCTACGTTGTGAGGCTGGGGCACCGCCCTAGGATGATCCAAATTCGGCGCCGTGTAGTAATCAGCCCGAGACGTGACGTCTGCGGGGGAATCCGTGGATGAGAGCAGGGGAGCGCCGCTGTGTGGGACAGCAAGGGCGCCGCCGTGGGGAGAAGCCGGCCGCCGCCGTAGGGATCGAGGTGCCGAATGTCGAGAAGAAAGGCAGACACGCCGTCGGGAGTTAAGCCGATGATAATCACGGTGAAACGTTACCAAATTTGGTGGATGCGAAAGTATTAATTTACCCCTAATCAATCAACGGTCTGATTTAATTTATACTATATACTATTATTTTGTAGTATTGTGCGTTGAAAAAAACATCTGGGTCTTTGCTCTGGTCACGCATCGATCTCGTCCGCGGCAAACCGCGAGCGCGACAAACCGGACCGCTCCTTGAACACGTACGATAGCGCTCTTGGCACACCAATATTTTGTGCACGTTTTCAGAAAGTCAGAGCCATGCGGCGGCGTGGCTGCTGGAACCGCAGAATTCTCTGCTGTTTGTTTGATGCAGTGCAATGCAGCCATGGATTTTTTTTGAACGAACGTGTTCCTCATGGTGCTCGTTTGCACCATACTTACGTGACATCTCTGTCTGGTTCATGATTCTTCCAGGGGACCATTGATTTTTGACGGTTGTAGGAAAGTAGAATGCTTGCAGCATTTTGCAGCATGCATTTTCCGGTCGTTTGCTAGTGGAGTAGGACTGTAGGTGAATGTTAATTTCTTATTGCTATATACTCCTTCCGTCTCAAATTGTAAGTCGTTTGATTTTTTTTTTATCTTTGACCACTCGTCTTACTCAAAAAATTTGTGTAAATGTAGTCGAATTTAAGTCATTCTTAAAATTCTTTTATTACTAAAGCTAGCCATAATAACAAATATGTTATCTTACAAATAAATTTGAATAAGACGAGTGGTCAAATTAGAAAAAAATTGTCAAACGAGGGACTCTACATATGACAATGGATACCTTTACTTGGTGTTTGTTTCGGTATTCCTGTAATTGGATCAAGACGTTAACGGATACAATCTTTCACAATGCTGTTAGTGCTCAGAACCTGTCGTAATCAGATCCTCTTTTCGTTCGCGCACGGATATAAAAACCAAACAAAACGAGGTAACAACGCTGAGGCAAGAGATACGCTGTGATCTGATATTCTGATTGTATTTCTACGAACCTAACGTCTCCATACATCTGTCAAATAGTCTGGTAATATTACACGGTCTTCATATTAAAGTATTTGCCGCTATTGATTTCACAAATTTTAACCATTCGTTTAGAAAAGACTACAGTTTTGCAGTGCTAAGGCGTGCTGACACCAATGAGATCTCTCGGCTTATATATGCATGTCATATAAGTATTGGGGGCCCAAGATTTTTCCGAATCGTCCGGAAAGAAAGCTGTATCGTCGAGGCCCGTTAGTCTGAAGGAAAAAAAAGATAGAGAAAGAAACTGAGGCCCATTTTACCGGAGCAATGAGCAAAGCCGAAAAGAGCGTCTGTTTCCTCGTCGATCTTGCTCGTCAGTCGTCTCTACCGCGGATCCCCTAAATCGCGAGCAATCTCTTTCGGATTTGGGCGGAGCTCGCGACGATACTGATGAGATAGAAAACCTACGCTACCTGGGCTTCGCGATGCTGCGGAAGGTGGTCGTCGCCTTCCTCGCCTGCGCCGCAATTTATTTCTCCATCGCCGCCTACTCCCGTCGTCAGGTGTGGTTTTCCGCTCCGATTCCTGTCTGTCTGATCGGGTTAAGCTGATAAATGTGTCTAACGCTTGTCCGGACATTCTCGGAGGGTAAAGTTTTGTTTGGATTTACTATTATTATGTTGAGTTATATTGGAATGCAATGAGATTGAGTTATAGTGGATCTCTGTGACAGGATGGATTTACCCAGTAGGGATTCGAATTTTAGCCTCTGATAGTAGCATTTTGGGGTTTGATTTCTGTAATTAGTATTCGCGTAGCACTGTTAGTGATATTGTGTTTGCTGGTCCATGTTACTGAGTAGAGTTATGGTGCATAGTTCCCCCGTCAAATATTGTTAGCAAGTAAAGAATGTGTGTAGCGCTGGCCGCTGGTGTCTATGCTCTATTTTCTTGATTTCATTAGCACTATCGCTCAGTCTTGTGAAACTACAGTTCTACTAGTGACTGAATACAGAGTGCAGGTTCCAGTGTTGGAGGTTGGAACGGCCATGTATATTTATCCATCATTTATCAATATTTGGTACCTAGTCACTGGAGCTCATGTTCATGATTTATTGAATTTTGAATGATGTGTAGCATGTCTGTAGTGTTTCACAAGATTTGGGAGAATTGGGTACTAAAATGGTAGTGCAGTTGTGTTTTGTAGGGATTGTAAAATATTTATCCTTCTTTTCTCATGTTGCACAGGGCATTGCGGAGGTTCAATTACCAGCAGTTACTCACAGGGTCTACCTAGATGTAGACATCGATGGCCAACACATAGGTATATGCGAACTTTTGGTCAACACATAACATGGTGACATGTGTTCTTGCTTCATGTGTTGCTCAGCTAAGCTTAAATTATTTTGTTTTTGATATATTCTTCATTGCAGGAAGAATTGTTATTGGTCTTTATGGGGAGGTTGTTCCTAAAACAGTTGGTATTCTTATGGTCTTTCTCCTTTTCCATCATGTTCATTTATCGAACTTGATTCTTAAAGATATGAGTTGCACATCAAGGGCCTTTGCGCTTCAGTTGTGGACTTGTGACATATATCTTAGTCACATATTTTCAAGTTGCCTTTTGTGTTGCTTGGTTATCATGATACGCCGTTCCAAAAAGTTAAGTTTAGGAGATGCATGTCCATGCCCACTAGTGAGCTGCTGCGCATAGTTGTTATGGAAAATCTAGTTGCTAGCATACCTTCAACTTTCATAATTTCATTTAGATCTATGGTTCTTTTTTTATTGATAAATTATTGTGCTAGGAATAACCTCACTGCTTCAATCTTCCAAATATCCTGCCAAAGTGATCTTATTAGTAATATATTGGGAGTGAGTTATCATTTGGCAACTAATTTTGTCTGTTCTACATTTTGCAGAAAACTTTAGGGCCCTTTGCACAGGTACCCTCTTGCCTTGACTCTTTTGTTGCCATCAAAGTTAACTGAGATGGTTTTTCATATACATTTGTTCACCATTTCAGGTGAAAAAGGTGTTGGTTCCAATGGCAAACGTCTTCATTATAAAGGAACCCCATTCCACCGTATCATCCCTGGTTTCATGATTCAAGGTGGTGACATAGTGAGAGGTGATGGGAAAGGAAGTGAATCTATATATGGAGGCATATTCCCTGATGAGAATTTCACCGTAAAGCATACTCATCCAGGTAAGATTGTTTGAGTAGTATTTGCATTGCGCAGTTTGTATGGAGATTTTATTTATGAATTTATATCTAGTAAGTTCTCTTTTATTTTCAAGGAAGACGACCACCCTATTTGCATTAGTGTCGATCATGCCATAAATTGAAGAATAACCAACTCGGAAGAGTAAGGAAGTTAATGACATTTTAGATTACAGCAGAGACACAGAGAGTGCTTTGATTCACTATGTAGTTACATAATATCTCAAAAAAAAAAAAAACTATACAGCATATAGCTACATTACTGAGTCATTTGTTAGCACCAAGTGCTACTACTCCAGTGTTTTTCCTGTTGTTTTACTTTTGTCATGTTTCTTCCATCCTCATCTGTAGGGGCACTTACGTAGCTGCCAGTCACTTGGCCCAAGCTTGAGTGTTTGTTTGAGCTACTGACAAGCATATGCCTGAAAATTATTCTGAATATTCAATCCAAACTGTATCCCTGCATTGTGATCTTGTAGGTGTTGTTGCTATGGCGAATTCTGGACTTGATTCCAATGGGTCCCAGTTTTACATCACTACAATCAAGACAAGCTGGTAAGTTCGGTTACATATCTCACCAGTGATTAACCTAGAAGCAACGACGCCTGAACTGGTAATTCTGTAGGTTGGATGGAGAGCATGTTGTCTTCGGCAGGGTGATCCAGGGAATGGATACTGTGTATGCCATCGAAGGGGGTGCTGGCACTTACAATGGCAAGCCGAGGAAGAAAGCTGTTATCACTGACTCCGGGGAGATACCCAAGGAGAAATGGGGTGATCAGGAAACGTAGACCGCTTGCTCTGTTCCATATACTGAACCATGGCAACTTTTTTTTGACCTTTTTCTTGTGCCACAGTCCAGTCGTGCCGTCTAAAATAGTGTATATTACCCACTCCTATTTACACTGATTACTTAGTTTGTGATGTTACGACGTGAACATAAGTCTTCGGAAAATTGGTTTAGCCGGCTTTAATTGTTATTACCTTGATGGGCCAGCGTGTGGATGTAATCGTTCTGCACTTCTACTGCGCACAAGCCCGATGGGGCAAAATACCGCGGCTTAATTAAGACGTGCATTATTTTATCCCCCGCCTCGCGCAGAACTGCACAGCTGATGTCGGGCTTTCAGCTTGATTCGGATATGATTCATTGTATTGGACAAGTGAGTACCAACACGTACTTTGAGTCAAATATAATAACAACACAAAAATCATTTAGGTTTCTTGTAGTGGAAGTTCTCGATTCGACAAAAGTGTTTGTGTTTTCTAAATTTGTTTCAGAAATGAACCGCGCTATTCTTTTGATAGCAGGCGACATGCGTATGGTACAACAACATGAATACATGATCCGACTGCCATAGCATATATATAACACTCTTATGCGGGATCTGAGAATGAGCTTGCATAAATCATCTAGCTAGGAGTATTATTTAGAGCCTAGGTGCCTAGCGAAGCACCAGTGTGGCAGCCGGCAGGGTACTACTTACACATGTCTATGATTTATACAATGGTGCATTGAGTAGAGAGGTTATGGCGTGAACATATGATGCACATAATGATGTCAATGTGTCTGTTTTTCTGAAATTTAACGCCTTTCGGTTGAGATCACAAGTGTAAGTGAGGGTGGCTGAGATGGTATATTCTCCATGTAAGGAGTTTTACAATGCTTGGAAAAAGAGAGAACCGTCCATTCACAAATATCCGATGGTGATAAAATGGACGGTACCAAGAGGTACCCAAAGAAAGTTACCTGGAGGTACTAACTAAATATATCTTTTTATTGAAATAAATGTTTAGCTAAAAATTCAGCTAAATCAACGGCTAGCATTAATCAGCCACAAAAGTACCGCGTGTACCTTCTGGTACCTTCCAAGCATTGTAAAACTCCTCAACAACTTAAATTTTCAACAGTAACCTAAGCTGATACTTCCTTTTCTGAATATTATGTATCATGTTGTCGTACACATACACCTTTGACAATACCGTTATGTCACAACTCACGAAATAATGTTGAATGCGAGATTGAAAGGTGCCGCTCGAGATGGTGAGCGGTTCATTACCTTCTGTGTACGTTGTGTCATGTCTCTTCTTTCGTATCAACAATCAATTATTGGGACTAGATATCGTCGGTGTCATGGGCTCATGGCATACATTTTTTTTCTGCCTGCAGGCCCATATGGGCCGGGTTGCGATATGCTTGAGTGGATATTCTCTCAAGGTATCTCTTCTTTTGTCTGGTAACTAGGCAAATTTGTGACTATCAGCGCGTTCGGCTGCTGGCTGCTGCTAGCCGTTACGGCTGCGGCTGCTGCTAGCCGTTACGGCTGCAGCTGCTGCTTTTGCTAGCTAGGCAAAGGTAGCTGCGGCTGTTTTTGCAGCTGGTGCAACTGCTGCAGCAGCCAGCGTATGCCTTGATTTGGCTCGGCCAGCTAGCGTCACAACCAAAACACGTCGTAACTTGTTGGTTGCTGAAGCTATTTTTAGTATGGAGTTTCATTTTTATTCAAGAGCGACATATCATCGAAAGAGGCCTGACTTGATGAATGAAATAGGGTCTCCCAATGTACAATTTTATTTCACAATGGCAGTTTCAGTATGTTTCATAGTAAACGGTGCATACACAATTATCCTGATGAAATCTATCTCTCCTGTCATCATAGATATCATGCCACGTGAGTATTTTTTTTTGTCTATGTGACACGTCATTTAATGTGCATGGACTCTTATGAAACCTCCACTGGAAATGATCTTATTAATTATTTTTAAAAAGCATGAACAAGAATTCCCCATGCTCAACACGAGAGGCATATCGGTTATCGCTAGATTTGTATTGGCCTCGGACCTGATTATAGAGAAATTGTTTAACGGGCTATCATCTCCAACAGTCTCCCGGTTAACATTTCCTAATAACATTTTCATAGATTATTGAGAGAGATACTTTTACAGTCTTTCAATGATCATATCCCTATTTGTAATTATCACTAGGTTCGTGCCCATGCGTTGCTACGGGACAATAAATTTTTTTACTAATAAATATACTTAGTTCGCACGATAAGACAACTATAATATAAAATTAAATACTATGTCCAAGCGATGAGACATACGGTATGTGCTTCTTATCAGTAGAAATATACCTAGTGACGGTTCATAGCTTTTCAGGTGATATGCTTCATAACGGTTTTTATTCATCTCTTCCCTTTGTTCATCGGGCTACGTGCCTAGCTGGATTTTGCCCCTCTCTTGCTTACGCTTCTTTGGAACAGTAACTTCTAGTTATGAGTTCATTAGACTTGAGACACCTAAAGTTCATGTTCACATATATTGTTAACTTACCGGCATAGAGATGTTCATATATATATATATATATATATATATATATATATATATATATATATATATATATATATAGTAATAATGAAAGACACACCTCCATCATTGCCATTTGTTAATTCCGTTAAAGATTCTCGCCACACCTTATTGTCCACTAAATCCATAATATAGAGCTGCAATACAAAGATCAACTTTACAGCTGTTACTTTGAAGTCGAATGTCCATTTGAAACAACTAAATTATATTATAACCGATGATGACCATCTGATGATAACTGATCAAACACAAATAATTAACCACGAGTGGAAGAGCACAACTAAAGCATAGTAAGCTACATGATCGATATTGCTACCTGTAGGCTGCAAGTTTTATTGCCATATATGCTTCTTTTTATGATACAGCTTTGCAACAAAAAAAAATGCTTAAGTCCTGTAAACAAAACCAACAAATTGGAATATATTTACCTACAAGGTAAGCCCATCCCAAATCACCTTCCAAGTAGGGCCAGCAGGTTTTAAAAAACATAGAATTCTATTTTAAGTACTTCACATTTAAACTAATTCTATTTAGTAGTAGAAATTAGTCAACATTTAAGCTTGGGATGAAAAACTGGACCAGATATGTCAAGCTAAATAAAATGTCGGTGAGCAAAATGGATAGAGATATAAAAATACATGCACAACATACCTCCTTCCTCTTGTTCAATTCTGCTTCCCTTGCTTGCAGGTACTCCACAAATTCTTCAGGTCCTGGAGGATCGATACAGCACTTTCCTGCTGAGAACCACTAAATGCACATTCAGTCTGTAGCTGAGGACAAAAACTATATATACTTAGGTGCAAGCACCAATGCATCATCAAGCTATAAAAAGAACTCCCAAACAGCATCGTTGACCGCTGTGAGACACATCAAACTGAGTAGAGGATCACCTCTGAAACAACCCCTAGTATACACAGTTTCATGAAAGATGTCGTGGATACAATGCAAACTATCTCAATCGACAGTCCAAAAGGCAGCCCGTCTGAAGTTTGTACGCACATGAAACTTGCATACCATCTTAGTGCAACCATCGTACCTTGCGAAACTGACACTATGATCTACGTGCAGAAAAACATCGTTCTAATTTACAGCATGATGTAAATACTCTATTTCGTACTATCTTCATATATGCGGTGGAGCTGAACAGTGCTCGAGCATAAACAAATCACCAAAGGACTGCTGCTAGCTGAATTAGGGTAGTCCGAAGGAAAAAGTAACGCACGATTAAGGGCTGCTCCCGTCGGGGCCTCAACGACAACGATGCACCCGGATTAGGATTGCACAAGAGAGGGAAGCAGCTGCGCAGCACAGAGGCGAGAGGTCGCTACCTGGGAATTCTACGGCCAGCGTCGGAGGCGACCTCGACGAGCCTGCGCTTGCACCTGGGGACGGAGGAGGTTTCGACGTCGAAGAGGCGGTAGTTCGAAGGTAGGCACAATGTTGGATGGCCGTCGGCAGCAACGTTACGTGGGCACGCAGGCGACGTTGACCGCGGCAAACAGAACTAAGGATACGGGGTCCAGCTTCACCGTCCACGGGCCACCGGAGGCGGACATGTACCTGTCGTCGGGGAGGCGGACGGCACATGTCAAGGAACAGATCCTCGTGGACGGTCACCGTCGGTGACAGGGATCGAGGGAGGACGATGGGCTCCGACACCGAGCAGCCTTCCGCGGTGACCCCAACTCCCCAAGCGACAGCGGCGTCCAGGGGCCCAGAGCATACTGCTGTGGCGTTTGGACGGAGAGGTGTCCCTGATCACAGCAGACAGGAAGGACATACGGGGTTTCGCCGTGGCGCGAGGGTGGGCGGCAGGCGCGGTCGTGATCCTGAGGTGCGGCAGGCGGACGGGAAGATGTCGTGGACGAGCGATCGAGAAGGCGGAAGGAAAGGGAAGTTGTGGGCGGAGCGGAGCGGGAGGGCGGGCAGTCGCGAGCGGGGACACGGTACCATGTCGGGCGAGATTTTCGCAAACAGAAAGGAAAGAGGCTCCGCCGAGCGCCTCACATAATTGCGGAAGGAAAGAAATACGCGTACGGGGCGGGCGACGGGAGGCGCGACGCGAGACGGAAGGTCATGCGGTGAAGCCGATGGTGAGGCGCGACGCGACTACCCCGAGTCTTTTTTGGAGTAGAGATATTGCGAGAGACTAAACTCTGCCTTTAGTTGAGGGGAGTTAGGATGAATCATTAGTTTATCCTAATATTTTTTTTGAAAAAAAGAAGATGTAAAGAGATTACGCTGGAGCACTATTCTCTAAAAATCCCTCCAATACGATAGTTGGATTAGAGAGAGAAACTGCTGGAGATGCTCAGCCATTTTACGGCCAACCAAACCAAACAAGTTTAACGGAATCAACTGTGATCGGATACCCCCAAAATTGTCAAACCAAACACTGCAGAACTGTAGATCAAAGCGATGCACCATATCAGATCAATGTGTGCTCTCGGGTACCGAATGAAATACAGCAACATGATCCATCGTAGCATTAACACTCTTTGTATAGTTTACGCGTGATTTGAACTTACAGAGATAAAAGCCAGCCATTTATTCTCACCGAGAGCAATAGGCACAGTGCTCGATCTCTCTGTCGATCGGCTGGTTTGGAGAGGGTAGGTAGATTAACAAGCTCCTTTCTCGATAAGGAGTAGTACAGTATTAATTATATTCCACGACCACCATGGGCGCTTGCAAGCAAACCCGCTTGGAAGTAACCGAGATCCGAGATCCTCTCATCGATCAGTTGAGCATGATCTTGGAGTCATAAGCGAAGGTGCCGTTGAGCATCCAGGTGTAGAACGGGTGGAAGATGATGGACTCGGTGCAGGTGGTCGCCGGCAGCTTGGGGCACTCGATGAAGGTCTTGGCGTCCGTGTCCACGCAGATGTAGACCTTGTCCAGGTGCTGCTTGGCGAACGGCCCGTCGTTGCACAGCACCCCCGGCGTGACGCCAAGCTTCTGCTTCACCGCCCACTTGATCTTGTCCAGGCTGTACATGTCCAAGACCGGCATGATGCCTTGGTCGGTGAGAGCGCCGAGGACGTCGGCCTGCGTCCTGAGCTCAAGGGCGGCCTTGAAGTAGTCCAGCTGCTCGAGTCTCGAGCAGACGCCGTAGCTCTTCCAGGCGCTCTTCAAGGTGCTGACGGTGCTGCTGGGCGGGCAAGCGATGTTGCTCCAGTAGTTGTTGATGCTGTTCTCAATCGGGTCCAGCTGATGGCCGACCGTACCGATCAATCCACATATATATATATAATTCATCAGGGTGTAACATTAAGGAACGTGAGATTGAGCTTGCGTGTGCATGCATGGAACGATCGATGATAATAAGACAGAGATGCAAACGAGTATGAATGAACCAATGGCAACCTTGTCAATGTCGAAGGGTTCGCTGTTCCTGCAACTGACGAGGGGCTTGTTAATGGACACGTCGAAGGGTTGGAAGCTCTCGACTAAGAAATCCTCCGCCGGGTAGCCGCCGTCCTTGGGCACGCAACATTTACCGTCGCTGACCGTGCAGGATGATCCAGGCCACTGCATACACATATGAATAGATCCATCGGTTTAATTTAGCTTCGAAATTAAAACCGTTAACACGGTTGATCACTGGCCTAGCTATCCTCCCTGCTGGTGGTAACATAATGATTACGTATACTGCTAGCTCCACATATTTTCCACATGCTCATTTTGCTTTGCCCTGCAATTCAATTCCTAGGACACAGTTTCTTTCACATAAATGTCATAGTCCACCATCCGTCACTACTAATATGAATGAAAGTAGGTGTATCAGGAAATATTTGAGATGTCCGATAGATTTAAAATCTGTTCATTTATGCAACATCATGGCTCATGATTATTTATTATGTTAAAATGAACATATATTCCTGGCTTTAGCTATATATGTCCAGTTGCACACATTTACATGCTTACTGCGTGTGTGTATATTTCCATGACACAAGTACGTCAATATGTTACTCTGATCTTCTGTTAAAAAGAAATGGAATTAGCTTCGACTTAATTATTGAATCATACATCTTGGTTCAAACGAGCTGAAAACAAAAGACCAAACTAATATAAAAAAAATACTATGATATGATATATGCAAGCGCGGTTAGTGGTGGTGCTCGCGCATCACATTGCAATCACGAAAAAATATTTAATACAACCCAAAAAAAAATCTACAAAGAAATATAATGTTATGATCGTCTGGTAAAATAATTTAGTAAGATGAAGTTTCATACTTTCATGGATGTATCTCACGTACAGTCATCAGAATTAGCAATATATTAGTACTATATATCGTAACCCAAAACCCATGTACTGGAAATTAAGCATTTGGAAAGGTTCATACCTTGAGGACAAGGTAAAAGAAATCGAAAGGCACCGCATTGGCAGCAGCCAGTAAGCCAAGGATGAGGCACAACGTAATTGTTCCACGTGCCATCGTCTCTGCTGCTATTATGTTGTTGCAACGGGGAAGGTAGCTTGTGCTGCTGGGCTGCCTGTCCAAGAGATCACATAGGAGATATTTATAGTCAAGAGGTGTGCTCAGGGGCAGAGCAGAGCAACAACCTCCATACAAGTCGATCTCATATGGCAGCCTCCAATGAAATTTTCTCTTTCTATTGTTTATTTTCCTTCGTGAACGCAATTGTTCTCGTACAGAAATATTAATTTCCTCAATTACATCAAGTTTGCCCACGTAGCATATAGACATATAGTCCTAGAACAATGGAGGCAGGGATACCGTAGGTATAGCAAGTGTGGTGATACCGTAGGTATAGAAAGTGTGGTGATACCGTAAGGGATGTCCCACTATCCTATTATGAAATCCGGATTAGTCAAGCGATCAATCCTCTATAGCTGTTACCTACTCCCTTAATTCTAAATTATAAGTCACTCCAATTTTCTTAGACACTTAAATCATCTCAAGTTTGACTAAATTTATACAACGAAGTGCTAACATTCATGATACCAAATAAATAACATTATTTTTTTCATTAAATATAGTTTCATAATATATTTATTAGGTGCCATAAACCTTTGTGATCTCCTATAATTTTGGTTAAACATAAAATAGTTTGACTTTTCAAAAAGTTAGAATGACTCATAATTTGAAGTATGCATTATTTGAGGTCCAGTGTGCCTACACTTTTCTCGTTTCTATTTTTCTTATGTGTCCATTTACACAAATGATTAATTTTCTACATTACATTATGTCCCTTTACATAGTCCTAGGGTAATGGAGGTAGGGAAGAAAGTATATAGTAACAAGGGGACTGTACGATTCCTCAGTGAAAACTGAGAAACAATCGACCATAAGTTTTGTTTTCGTGTATACACATTCTTTAATAATATCTTAACTTGGAACTGTTTGTTTCCCTCTACATTATGTAGTCTAGATCATAATCCAAGACCAATATGACAAAAGGTCATCCTGGATCACAAATAATTTGAGGTAGTTTATTACAAATTATTTTGGTAGTTCAAGGTGACTATTTACTATTCTATCCTTGGGCTATAAGCTAGAATATATAATTGACGAGGGAATCAAACATGGCCTTTCGTTGCTATATGCTACTCCCTCCGTCCTAGAAAGAATGCAATTCTGGGTTTGGGTTGAGTCAAACTTTCTAAAGTTTAACTAAAATTATAGAAAATATTATTAACTTTTGTAATACAAAAAATATATAATATGAAAATATATGTCATGGTAAACGTAATTATGACTGTTAGACATCATAAATAGTATTAATTTATTGTACACATTTGGTCAAAATTAAGAGAGATTGACTTCTTCGGATGCTAGAATTACATTTTTTTTTGACAGAGGGAGCAGTGGTGGAGTCTGACAGATGGCGACTCCAACCAACACCTCTTGATCACCACTGACAGATGGCGACTCCAACCAACACCTCTTGATCACCACTGACAGATGGCGACTCCAACCAACACCTCTTGATCACCACTTTCCGTATCTCCATCAATTTTGCACATGCTTCCCAGCCAGGTGACCAGGTCCATGATGGTGGCGTACTGGCGTGGCAGGTGTAGGTAGCAAAATTGTTTACACACGCATCATTTCTCCACGTAAAAGTCAGATCCCAACTGTTGGGAAGATCTCTTGGCTCTTGCCGGGAAGATCTCCTCGCCGAGCTTGTACATTGTACTGGTGTGCTCTTGTGAATGAGTCCTAGCAACCAACAACATGTGTGTCCATGGGATAGAGTTGCCTTTATTATTGCCTCCTCCCAATGGTTGTGTATGTCAAGACAAGTGTTGTAGTGTTGTTCATGTAGTGAAAGCACATACCCAATGTGTGCGTACGTACACTACTGGAAACCAATATTCCCCTATGGGTAGAAAACCGATAGGAAAATTCAAAACACTCATAGAAAATTAGAAAACAATATCCCTAACAGTAAATTAATAGAAAAATACCGATAGAGATAGCTTGACAGGAAAACAACATTTGCTTATCGGTTCACCAACAAAAATAATTTCACTCACATGAAAATTGATGCACATTAGGTATAAGGTCTTTTTCTCTGTTAGCAAAACCCGATAGAGAATCTTGTCTAGACTAACAGAGAAATACACTTTCCTGTCAGCCTCTAGGCACCAAAAAAATCTACATTTCATCGTACCGACAGAGAAATTAAACTTCAAATAACATCAAATTTAATTGATACAAATACCACATTTCAATCATACTATGCTTCTCTCTCGCGCGCGCGCACACACACGCGCGCACGCCAGATTTGACTTAAATGATTCATCAAGTCAACTAGGTCACAAATTTACCTACATAATAGCATATACATGCACAGATGCACAGGGGAAAAACAATTTCCATTAGGTACATCACCTCCACATGTCTCAGCAAGGTGTTCTCTTCTACTCTCTATATTTCCCGATGCTTACTATCGGAACTGTGCACGCGTGAGATCGTTCATAGGTCATGTCTTAGTAGCATTACATAACAGTCGTGCACACACAATGGTACATGATCGTACGCACAGTTCGATGAGACTACCTACACCCAGCATCCTGCGGTTAGTCGAAACTGTTGTTCTTACTATATTGGCCCACGCTGTTGTATATCTTATGATGGCACCATTTTCTCAATGTCATTTTCCTAGATTGCGCTATTGTCTCTATAAGAAGTTTTACAATGGTTGGAAGGTAACCGACGGTACCATGTGGTACTATTTTAGGTATTTAATGGTAGCCGTTGATTTCAGCTGATTATTTATTTTTTTAAAAAAACAATATATTTAATTAGTACCTCATAGTACTGCCGCTGACCTTATCACCCAAGATCTTTAGAAATAAACGGTTCTTGTTTTTTTTCCATCCATTCTAATTAATAATGGGATTATGCCACTAAACCTACTCCCCTAAACATTCCTACTGGCCATAGAAAAAGAGAAGTTCCAATATGAAACACTGTTGGAAGGAGAATACATATGTTTATGATTTGTAGAATTGTATTTTCACCCGCGCAGTATAAACATACAATACAACAAATTGGCGGGAACATATGGAATTAACATGCACAATGACATTGATGCATGTGCAGGAATATGACATAAATGAGCCATTCAGTAAAAGTAATCAGCAATGATTACATTTCATGATCCCATTTCTTCCCTATCGAAAACCATATAGCCAAGGCCCCATGTGTAATAATGGGTGGGGGTGGGTGGGGGGTTTGAGTTGGTTTATTTCATGTGATGATTTTTTTCGTAACATCTTATATTTTCATAATAGCATAGTATGTATAAGAATTCGAAAGAGGTTACACTTCCCTTTCTAGCTATTATGTTGAAGCATATCATATATAAATGCAAGGATAGATCTTTATTAGGGTACCCATCGGATGATAAGAACATATATAGGCACGTGTGTCCATATGGACCTTTCACACCACTCTCACAATATAATTAATGTTGAAAGCAAAACTGAAAGGTGCAGCCTGAGAAGATGGGTGGTTGGTCAACTCGTCTATATGTGTTAGTGTTGTTTCTTCTTTTCTAAAAAAGAGAAAAGTTCGTTTTTCATGAAAAATCTGATTTTTAACCCGCAACTATAAAACTAAACACTAAAGATCATACAACTATACAAACCAGACATATTTGGTCCTTTAAATGATTTTGAAGGTGGTTTTCGATTTTATAGAAATAGAAAAATATCATTTAAACTAAAAATTCATAACTAAGCCATTTTAAATAAAAAAATGAAATCGGCACCAAACGTTGTCTTAAAATGTAATCTACCAATTGACTCACTAGTCTGCTTACCCCCTACCTATGGGGGTGGAACACATCACCCCCAACCTATGAAATTGACTTTTTTACCCCTAAACTTTCCAAAACCAGACAAATAACCCCCTGAAGCAGTTTTGGATGGCGGTTTGCGCAGTTTTGTCGCATTTTCGTAATGAAAAATAGTAATATGTGGGTCCCACATGTCATGCTCACATGTAAGAAATTTTAACATGTTTTAGGATTTGGCCTTGGCCACCATTCAACCATATCATAGGAGTGTTATTTGGTTTTTGATCTGTGCCCGAGCAGGCCAGATCAAAATTGGGTCATTTTGTCATACCCAACTATTTTGGAACATGTCGGTCCAATCGGGTCAGCAAATGGATGGTCCCATTTGGGTTTGGCTGCATTGCCATTGTGTCATGACGAGGTGTTTCAGCATCTAATGCATCAATAATAATGCAATTTTTTGTCATAAACCTTGGTGATCTTCTCTATAATTTTGATCAAACGTAAATTAGTTTGACTCTTAAAACGGTAGAATGACTTATAATTTGGAATGAAGCGAGTACGTGTTATTTACATTCAAGAGGTCCAGTGCGCCTACACTTTTCTCCTTTCTATTTTCTTCTATGTGTCCTTTTACACAAATGATTAATTTCTCCATTACATGATATCTCCCCTTACATAGTCCTAGGGTAATGGAGGCATGGAGGAAACTATATAGTAACCAGGGATGAACCGTACTCTTCCTCAGTGAAAAGTAAGGGGGTGTATGGATCCATGGGCAAATGACATCTATTTTGTCCCTTTTTTGCCATTTGCCTCCAAACACTCCCAAGGAAAAGGGAAAATGCAAAAATAGTTGGCAAAAAACTCTTGCCTCCAAAGTGGCCCAAAAAATGGGCAAATAGGCAATTTTTTTTTTTTGCATTTGCCCTTTTGCCAAGGGGGTTTTGGAGGCAAATGGCAAAAAAAGGGCAAAATAGATGCCATTTTCCAAAAGTTTTGCTATTGGATACGAACACCTCTAATGACAAAACTTTTGCCATCTTTTCTTGAGGGTATAAATTTTACTCTTTTTTGCTCTTGCCCTAGGATCCAAACAACCCCTAAGAAACAATCGACCATAAGTTTTGTTTTCGTGTATACACATTCTATTTAGACTTAGGTTTGTTTATTTCCCTCTACATTATATAATCTACTACCTCCGTCCTAAAATATAGGTACGTTTAGTCCTTTTAAGACATATTAAGAAGTGTGATAAGATGTCTCATATACCCTTGATTAAACATGTCCATGCATATGGTAGCTATACCTGCCTTATATATGTCCATGCTTACTAAAAGGAATTATGCATGCAACAATTAGGACCACAAGACAATTAATGTCTATAGGGGCATTTTTGCCCATTTTCTCGTTCAATCAGGCTTCACAACTCATATATAGCTATATTTTGGGATAAATTTTGAATGCTCAAGGTAGCTATATTTTGGAACGGAGGTAGTAGTTTATAATCCAAGACCAATATGACAAAAGGTCACCCTAGATCACAAATATTTGAGGTAGTTTATTTCAAATTATTTTGCAGTTCAGGGTGACTATTTACTATGCTTTCCTTGGGATATAAGCGAATATATAAGCTGAGGAGGGAATCCAACACTCTTCATCACCACTTCCGTATGATCTCCCTCAATTTTGTCAATTTGATTCATGTTTATTCTTCCCATCACTGAGTACAATTTTCATCTGAAAGCACTTTTTATTTTGTTCTAAAATGCTGCTATGCTTGCTGACATAAAGGAAATGAGGGAAGGGTAGTGTCAGGAGGATGAATGGGCAATAGGATGGGTGGAGCCCTCTCTCCCTTTGCATATTGACAGATTCCTAATCCTAACGGAGTAAGGATGGGCAGATGACCCTATGCTCACAAAGTGCTTTCTGTTCCATGATCCCATTTTACATCTTACGGGAGTGGGCGCAAGTGGAATCTACAGGAACGTACCGACGCCCGACCGCTCTCCTCGGGGTGGCTCAGGTGGACCCTCGACCCCGACGCCCACGCCCACGCCGCCGGCCCTCCAACGTTGCCTGCCACCCTCGCCGTCGCCGGAGCGGCCGCCGGAAGTCCGCGCGGCCGCAAGGAAGGCGGTAGGGGGGCAACCTCCTCCTCCTTCCTCTTCCTTTCTCCTCCTGCGCTCTTCTCAGTGGTGGTTCGTCCATGGCAGTGGCAGCGAGTTCCGGTGGTCCACGGCTGGATCCACCTCGTGGGGGCGTGGATCTGTCGTGGGGGCAGCCGGATCTGGTTCCTCAGGGCCTACTCTTGTCGGGGCTCGGCGGCGGCGTGACCTGGCGTCGGGGCCTTCCACGGCCTGCTCACGCCCAGAGTCGGTGGTGACGGGTCCCCGCATTGGCTGCAGCGGTGCGACATGGCGTGGCTTCAGTTCCTCCATTGCGGGACGGGCCGTTGGTTTCCCTTGCGCGGTGGTGACCACTCCACCTTGCTCCCCTCCCACAGCCTGGTTCGACGGTGGCAGGGTCTCGCGCGTGCGTAACTGTGGCGGCGCTAGAGCTTTCGATGATCGGGGCTGCTTCATGTGGCTACTGTGGCCGGTGACAGGCCCCGGGCGCGTTGTGTTCATGACTGCCGCGCTCGCTTGTTGTGGTTGTTGGAGACTACTCCGGCTGCCGTGGGACTCAGCAAGTCTGCATCTTGGCGGGCAGTTTGCCACCATGGTGGCGTTGTTGCCGGCGACATAATCATAGTTGTGTGGCCATCCATGGAATCTTCCGGGTCTGTGTGGCGGTGTGTCGGTGACGCTGTTGTGGTGTGGCTGACAACGGCGTTCTCGGGCGTATGCCAACGTCGCCGTGGTGGCGTCGTTGGCTGCAACCTTGCAAGGGCACACCACCATCACTATGGTGGTGGTGTTGGGGCACCAGTCATTTCTTTACACCATGGTGATGATGCAGGTGAAAACTCATCCCTTCACGGGACGACATCAAAGGCGCTTTTGGCGTTGTGTCCTTCCTGAAGACGACGTCGCGCATCTCAGGCACGAACCTTGGCTCTTGTTTGGGTTTGGTTGCCGACATCCTTTTCTGGATGTGGCGAGTGAAAACCCAATCCTCATTGGGCTGGCATTGGCGGTGACTTCGATGGTGGCTGCTACCAAGGGGGGTCATTTCTTCTTTTCCTTTTTTCCACCTTTTATTTAAAACATAAAAAAGAAAAAAAAGAGAAGGATCCAAGTTGTGGTGGTAGGTGTGGTGGCTCGTGTCGACGTCCCAACCCGACCTGGCAGAGATTGTGTTGAGTTGTGGCTTGTGTCGATGCCCCAGTCCAACAGGCCGATTAAGTTGTAGTGAGTTGAGTTGGCTCGTGTCGATGACCCAATCCGACCGAGCAGAGTAGTAAGTTGTGATGAGTTGGCTCGTATCGATGACCCAATCCAATCGAGCGAAGTTGTAAGGTGTACCATAGTTGTGTGGGAGGGTATCGTTACCTCCCTAGCTGTAATGTCTACGGACCAGAGTTGTTTGGTTTTTGGGCCCATCTTCCCTTATAAACCGGGTAAACTTTATTTTTCTTCTAATAAAAATTCGGGAAAGCATAAGCTTTCTCCGTCCGTTCGAATTTTTTTACATCTTACTATTATTAATCGGAGGCTCTTTTTTAGGCCTCCACGTGATACCACCTAGAATCCTAGGTAGATGTCCCAGAAAAATAGAGAAATTCTAGAAATCCTAAAAAAGCAAAACATCTAGCCATTAATTCGTAAAATATTGATAGTAATCGCCGTTGGATCTACTCAATTTTTTAAAAATTACCCACCTATAAAATTATAAAAAATAGCCTAAAATAACCCTCCCTATATTTATATCTTAATTACCCACTGTCATTAGAAAAAATAGTCTAAAATTATGACATCCCACGTAAGGTAGGTAGTTCCAAAAAAAATAACGTTAAAATATCCTCCTGGGCAAATATAAACTGCGCTAATCAAGCTAAATCTACTATTCATTAACCTGCCGTCGTCCGCACAAACCATAGAGACCATATATCCAAAAAAGCCGGCAGATCATAATGCAAAGTCAAATCTACATGTACTCTAGCTCTCGCTCCATTAATCTATCTTCAGTATTTGAATCGGGGAGATATATTCACTATTTAAACCAGAGAGTGACGGATGCCAACCACCAACTGATATCTTCTACAGTTCCTTTCAAATCCTTGATCTGAATTGGGGGAAGTCAAAACCACACAGGAGCCTTTGATAAATACGACAATTTCAATGGACACCAAGAGTCTAGACAACATCCGACTATTCATCAAGTGAATATTAAATACTTTTTTTTGTAATACCGATCATCCATACTTTTTAATGCACGGACCCATCTGCAACCATGATACATGAGAAAAATCTAAACCACCAAATACAAAAAAAAATAGAATTGGCCATCCCAACCAAAATCTTTGTATTACCAAAGCAGTTAAGAATGATCAACCAGGTAATCTCCTAATTGTTTTTTTGAGATGATATATTTCAGATGATGTTTTTTTTGTCACAACATCCTAAAGTTTAATCGTAACAATATATAAGAATTTGAAAGAGGTTATGCATCCCTTTGTAGCTATTATGTTGCGTCATATCATATATAAATGCAAGGATAGATCTATATCAGCGGATGTTGCAAACATATATAGGCATGTGTGTCCATATGGACTTCTCACAAGTCGTAATATAATGTTGAAAGCCAAATTGAAAGGTGCAGTCTGAGAAGAGATCTTTTTTACGGTGCCTTATACTACTATATGGTAGTATGGAGTATAGATGAGATCAAACTATCTATTTTAAGGGTAATTTAGTAATAATTACATATGTATTAGTTACCTTTCGTAAATAGGTGATTTTTTAGTTTCAAAATTATCGTGACATAATTTTTGTCCTTTTTCCCATAATACTCTTATACTACATATACTACTTATGTATACTACTCATACTAGTGAAGCTTTTAGTATATTGTATACATATGCAATTAATTCTGACCGTTAGATGTTTCTATACTAGTTCTTTTCGAACACTAGTATACGCCAGTATAAGGCACCGTAAAAGAGCTCGAAGAGAAGATGGGCGGTTGACTAGCTCCTCTATATGTATTAGTGTCCGGAGAAAAGGTTTTTCTTACATCCAACTATTATAAAAATCTAATTTTTAACTTATAACTACAAAACAAGACACTAAAGATGGAAAAAAAAAATTCTATGCATCAGGGCTGCATGCTGCGGCCTGTGCAGCCCCTCTTTAGATTGACGACGTGTGGCATGCTGCAATCCAACGTTCCCAACGAGAAGCGCCATGGCCTGTGGCTCCGCTTATTTCGGCCTCTCGGCCCCATCCTCCAGGCTATCACGCGGCTCGGCTCAAAGGCCAGACTCTCCGGCTCACCATCCCGGCATGCCCGTGCCACCGGCTTCACGCCGTTCCCCGTTGCCTACTCGACGGCGCCAAGCCAGGCCTCGTCAAATGCCGTCGTGGATGATCCACCGGTCCCTCAGCTGTGCCATGTGCTGCTGATGTGCGGAGTCCTGTGTCCCTACAGGCCAAAGGGCAAAGGCTGAGAGTTGGCTACCTATGCAGCTGTGTGGTGGAGGATATTAGCTTGTTAAAATTGCTCCATAATCCCTTTCGTATTGTCTAATTAGACTGACAAGAACCAGTAGCACAAAACAGATTTATTTATATTGGATCTATATGTAGCTCGTTTTGCATCACTAATCGTACTGAAAGTTGTGAATCTATCTGAATTGTGAATTCATTTCATGCTTTTCCAAATTATGATCTTGCGGATGATCTCAGATCTTGAATGTGTCTCCATGACATCATTGTTACTGTCCTGAACAGCTTGAACAAGCTCGAAAACATAGATCCCCGATCAAGAGTTCTCCGGCACGGCGGACGTGCCGTGTAGGTGCTAGCGGGAAAGCCAAAACATATTAGACGGTCACCACCGCTAATTCTCACCTATATGTGATTGAGTAAGAGGACGTCGGACGCCGCTTCCGACAGGCTTTAACAGCTTCCGGCGGCGCTATTATATTACGACGGATACTCGGATAGACACCTTCCTCTTCAAGAGCTAGCGTCTTGCCCTTCGAGCGAGCGCCTGATAGCCTGAGCCTAATTAAGGTTCGAGCCGAGCGGCCGAAAGAAGCGGAGCCGCAGGCCAAAGCGTTTCTCGTTGGTAACATCGGATTGCAGCGCATGCCACGTGTCGTCGATCTAAAGAGGGTCTGCACAGGTCGTGGTATGCAGGCCTGCTGATGTGACCCTTGGGTGGTTTTAAAGATAAACCAGTTATGAATTTTAATACAATATTAATTTTTATTAAACCAAACAAATGGTCATTTTTGCACGATTTTGATAGTTGAATGGTCCTTGATGTCCGGTTGTGTAGTTGTGAGTTGGAAATCAGATAGACTTTTCCCTAGGCTAGAGGTATCTTCTCTGTTGTGACCTACATTATTTTCTGCTTGCAAGCTTCATATGGATTATTTCTATATATCATCTTGAGTTTATATTATACTAGTTCTACTCGTTTTTTTATAGTATAGATTCAATCTTGCTATACGTATGGTTGAGTTGCGACAATGTGACAAGATATCCGTTCCCTTCTATTTTGTAACTAGTGTAAGCGAACTTGCACGCCAATCTGGAAAGCAAAAGCATAACCTAAATGTAGAATTTTTGCATGGATCCTCCTTCAACATAAAATCCTCACGGCCAATAACCTAGCAAAAAGAGGATGGCCGCATGACCCATTGTGTAACCTATGCAACTCCCGACCAGAAACACCAACACACCTATGCTTGGAGTGCACGTACACCAAGGATGTTTGGAATTAGTTGACTACTAACCTTGGCAGACATGATCTTCAAATTCCCTCAACTCGCTCCTTAAACCTATGGTGGAAGAAACTACGTCGTAAGTTTCACAAAGAACAGAAATCCTCCTTTGATGGCCTAGTCATCCATTTTTGGTGGAACATTTGGAAGGAGAGAAATAGAAGAATTTTCCAGCAGTCTTCAAAACCAGTGGTAGAAGTGGCTTCACTAACAAAGCGGACGTGGAATTATACCAAACGGCAAAGTCAAGAGAGTTGGGTTGATTTCCTTAGTTGCTAATATGAGCTAAAAGGAGTTGCAAAGTTGTTAAAAAACACCTGGCTTGCTTTGCTTTGTTTTTTTTTATATCCTAGTCGCAAGTTGTAGTGGGCCAGGTGTTTTTTCCTTTCCTTTTTTTGTTTTGTTTCGTTTGTTTCTCCTTCCAATAAAAATTACGGCAAATCTTTTGCGGTTCCGTTAAAAAAAATATACCACTATAGAACAAGACACATGTTGACTATATTTTCATGATGAAAAATAGTAATATGTGGGTCCTGCATGTCATGCTGGCATGTAAGAAATTTTAATAACGTCTTTTAGGATTTGGCCTTGGCCACCATTCAAACATATCATAGGCATGCATGTTCGGTTTCTGATCTGTGCCCGAGCAGGCCAGACCAAAATTGGGTCATGTGTCATACCCAGCTATTTTGGCACGCATGGGTCGAATCGGGTCAGCAAATGGGTGGTCCACAATTTTGGTTTTGCAGCATTGCCATCGTGTATGACGAGGTGTTTCAGTATCTAATGCATAAATAATAATGCACTTTTTGTTTAATTTAAGTTTGTATATATATAATAGTAATATCTTCTAGTTAACCCTTGCATTTGATTGATAATTAATATAATCCATTTCGATCATGTCATTTATCGCAATTTATCTACAAATCAACGAGACTTATCTTAACCATGTTTTCGAGTTAAAAAAATCAATTAAATGGCATATCGGCCAAATGTCATACTACACTGTCCTAGGTTTGGCCTGCTCATAACCAAACATATGATTTTGTTGTTTGGCACTGCCCTAATATTTGCCAAGGACAGGCCAATATTTGTACCCAATGTCAGATATAATGATGCACCATATAAGACAGAGATAGACAAATGAGTACCCTGAATCAAATATTCAAATACATACTACAACACGATATCCATCGTCACATAGTACTCTTGTGTAGTTATCATTAACGCGGGTAGTAATTCTCATCGGAATTTTAATTACACATCCATGTTTCATTCATGGTGATGGATTATTCCTATATATGTCGACGACAACATATTAAAAAAAAAAACCCAGCGATTTATTCTCATCGACAGCACTAGGCACGGTGCTGCTCTAAGTTGGCCGGTTTGAAGAGAGTATTCTTCTTCAGGACGTATTATTATATCCCACGAGCACCTGCGCGCTTGCACCGATCCGCTCAGTTGATCGATCATATATCAGTCGGGAGCAGGATCTTGGAGTCGAAGGCGGCGGCGGCGGCGGTGGAGTTGAGCATCCAGTTGTGGAACGGTTGGAAGCAGGCCGCCTCGGTGCAGGTTGTCGCCGGCAGCTTGGGGCACTCGATGAAGGTCTTGGCGTCCGTGTCCACGCAGAGGTAGATCTTGTCCAGTCGCTTCACAAACGGCCCGTCTTTGCACTGCACCCCCGGCTCCACGCCAATCCTCTGCTTCACCGCCCACTTGATCTTCTCCGTGCTGTACATGTCCATGTCCGCGTTGATGCCTTGCTCGCTGAGAGCAACGAGGACGCCGGCCTTCTTCATGAGCTCGAGGGCGGCCTCGAAGTAGTCCAGCTGCTTGAGGCCCGAGCAGACGCCGTAGCTGTTCCAGGCGCTCTTCCACGTGTCGACGCCATCGGTGGGCGGGCAGTTGATGTTACTCCAGTAGTGCTTCAGGCTGTTCTCAATCGGGTCCAGCTGCGATCGATGATATATGCGTCAAGCATATCAGCTAGCTACTTTATAGATTCGAGATAATGCATGCATGCGAGCGAGCGAGTTTCAAGCGACAACCAACCGTTTTAATGTCGAAGGATTCGCTGTTCCTGCACCTGGCGACGGGCTTGTTGATGGATACGTCGAAAGCTTGGAAGCTGTCGATGTAGAAATCCTCCGACGGGTAGCCGTACTTGGGCATGCAGCACGGATCCGAGCAGATTGATCCAGGCCACTGCGTACACAAGAATATTAATAGATAGATCCATCGTTTCAATTTAATTAGCTTGGAGAAACGGTACATATATAATCGTTTTCCTTGACAGGTCCTTTCACAGAGCATGTGTGTGTCGGGTAAAGTCATCAGAAAATTTTAGTGCTATTGCAAACAATGTCCAGGAAATTAAAGCATTTTAAAAGTAATTAAGGTTCATACCTTGAGGACAAGGTAATAGAAATCAAAAGGCACCGCATTGGCTGCAGCCAGCAAGCCAAGGCTGAGGCACAACAAAATTGTTCCACGTGCCATCTCTGCTGATGTTATATTTCTGCAACGGGAAAAGGCTCCTTGTTGCAGCTGTCTGCGTGTCCAAGCGAGACCACGTAGGAAGGTATTTATAGTCAAGAGGGAGTGCCCAGGGGTGGAGCAAAAAGCAACTAACAAGCTCCAATAGAAGTCGATCTCACATTGACATGGAACCCTCCAATAATAAAATTTCTATTTGTTTATTTATGTCCTCCACGTGTACAACCTTCCCGTTACACAAATGTTTAGTTTGCTCCATTATTACATCAGAAGATATGTCTGCCCCCCATCATAGTCCTAGGTATCGTAGGGGTGAAAAAGGTGATGGGGATTTCATTTCCGACCGCTTCCATATAATCATACCCAAACATAGAACTTGTTGTTTCTAATACTTTTCATCTCTAAATTGCAATTCTCACTTAGTCTCTCCCATCCATCCCATAAAGAGTGCAATTCTATTTCTTTTTAGATAGACTAATGGTGGTGTGAAAAGACTCCTATGGCCTTTAATGCAACCAACTGGATTTTCTAACCTTTCTAAAATGGTGGCCATAAGTTAGTTGCAAAATGTAATTGTTGTCCTATTTTGATTTAGGATTGCACTATTTTATGGGACTTTTTTTTTCAAATGCTACAATTGCACTTTTCATGAGACGGATGGATCAAATAGCTACTACATTGACTGATATGGGAACTTCCCAGCAAAGTTTGTATCTGATTAAATGATGTTCCTGATCTTTCATTATCTTAGTTCTAGAATAAGAGAGGCATGCATGAAAGAATGGAAGTGACGATACTATTATTACGTAGTATAGTAGCTGCGCTCTTCGTCGTCTCCGACCTTCTCCCTTAAGTTTACCACATGTTTGTGGTTTCTCAACCAGGTGTC
Source organism: Digitaria exilis (assembly GCA_015342445.1). Classification (NCBI taxonomy): domain Eukaryota; kingdom Viridiplantae; phylum Streptophyta; class Magnoliopsida; order Poales; family Poaceae; genus Digitaria; species Digitaria exilis. The sequence continues at coordinate 2,078,721 of JACEFO010000718.1, read as the reverse complement.
CTGGTGGCGTGGATGACTTTAGGTGGCAAAACTGATTAAGGCCTCGTTCATTTCCAAAAAAAATCCCAGGTGGATTAAATATTTAAATCCTAGAGTGACCTTGCATCTCGATCTGTGCTTCTATGAGTTGAGGAAAACCCTTTGGCAAGCAACTACAAGATTTAATTTGTCCAGTGATCCCGTTTCATTCGGTCGAGGTCAACTTGTGTAATTGAGGACGACTGAGATATAGTATATAAAATGTAAGGCATTCGAGTATTCAAAATTTATCCTCAGATATGTATAAGACAACTTAAGAATGCATGTTATAAATCAGCAGTACATATGTCTTTATTTACCACTCCAACTTAATCAGTCATAAATCTCAAGCACATGCTACTTTTGTTTGGCACATCAGCTTAAATGTTTAATAATACATAGTATAGGGAAGATGTAATATTTACATTTCTGAATATTATGTCTCATCATATAATATACAAATGCATTGGCCTATCAGCACACTAATTGGATTATTATATCAGATATACATACCTAGTAGGCCACATTTGGACTTTTATTATTTTCACACAAACCCACATAGCACGGGTAGTACATACCTTCAATTATTATGGCCCAGAAAGCACCAACGACAAATTATTTATATGATTGTGTGTTGACTAGAACAATTTATTAGGCCAGTCTCGATATAAGTTAATTACATCAAGAGTTTCATGAATATTAAATTCTACATCACATCAATAATTTTGCTGATTTGACAAAGTCATTATAAAAGAAAAGGTTTCATGAGATGTGAGAGGATTTTTGTCACCATATGAAACCCAACAAGAATGTTTATCTAGATATATGTGCAATGAAATTGTGTACTGATACTTGTCTTAGACAAGAGAAGTAGAGATATAATAAAAACATTAAAATTACCTTGTAGCATTATATTTGCATATATAGAAATAACACGAATGTGTCCATTTATCTTGGTCACTTGTGCAAATGAGAGACCGAGATAGTACATATTATATGTGCAGTCCTTTCTTTTTCAACGGTTAGCTTTAACAATAGCATTTAGAAAAATAAAGGATACTTTACGTTATAAATTTTATATGTCATCAGATTTATATATAGGAAAAAGTCCTTTCCACCTCCCTGTACAATGGGCTGAGTTTAAATTTCTCCCCAGACCACAAAACCGTCTAACCAGCCTCTTTGAACTTTTGAAACCGTCTATTTCACCTCCCCGAGCTGGATATAAGCGGTTTTGAAGGCGGTTTTCTATTTTTTCATTTTTATTTATTTTGGTTGAAACTTTGAAAAATTATAATAAATAAAAGAAAAATCATAAAATCGAAAATTCAATTTTGTTGGACTCCATATAAGTATATAAACACATAAAATATATAAAATAATATACTTTAGTATAAAGTTTTTTATTATAGATTTAGATCTATTTTTAACTATAGTTAAATATAATAATTCATAAATACAGTTTTTATGGTACAATCATGGTAAAATTTTTATGGTGAGATAATTATTGTATACTTCAATAGTATTAAGAATTTATACTCATTAGATCTTGTATAAATTATTTAAAGATTTATTTAGGGCAAAATATACTCTAAATAAATCTAAAACCAAGTTATAAATGTTCTAGTGAGTATAAAATTTTTAATATAGTTGAATCATACATTAACTAGGCTACCATAAAAATTTTACCATGATTGGACCATAAAAAATGCATTTATGAATTATTATATTTAACTATAGTAAAAAATAGATCTAAATCTATAGTAAAACATTTAATACTAAAGTATATTATATTATATATTTTATGTGTTTATATACTTATATGGAGTCCAACAAAATTGAATTTTAGATTTTATGATTTTTCTTAGATTTATTATGATTTTCCAAAGTTTCAGTCAAAATAAATAAAAAAAGAAAAATAGAGAACCGCCTTCAAAACCGCTTATATCCAGCTCGGGGAGGTGAAATAGACGGTTTCAAAAGTTCAAGGGGGCTGGTTAGACGGTTTTGTAATCTGAGGAGAAAATTTAAACTCAGCCTATTGTCCAGGGAGGTAAAAAGGACTTTTTCCTTATATATAAATGCAATGACTCGCGTGGGCCTACTATACTTCGCATGTGCATTTGGACCATTCACAAAATAATGAATGAATGCGAACTGAAAGGTGCTGGTCGAGAAAATGGGTGCCTCGTCAACTCGCCTGTACCGTTGTTGTCTTGTTAGAACGCCGTTGTTGTCTTGTTAGTTCTAACAGCTTCACTATTTCTAATGTCACATCGAGTGTCTGACACGAATTAGGGGTATTAAATATACTAATGTAGATATCTGGCAAAGCTCATTCACAATCCTAAATAGTTTTGCGAGACGAATCTATTAAACCTAATGAGGTCATGATTAGATGATGTTGTGCTATATTAAATAACCTATAATGATTGATAAATTAGGCTTAACGTGTCCATTATGTAATTAGTTTTATAATTATACCATGTTTAGTTCTTATAATCTTTGATTTATAGTTGCTACAGTAAAATTTTGCAAGCTAGTTTATCAAACTAAAAGTTTCTTATTGTGTATGAACAACTGAGGCTAGATTTCCAACTATTCACTATTCATTCCAACTTTTCACTATTTCTCCCTCACAAAACACGTTTCCCAATGAATGCTACAGTGTTTTCTTATGCTACAGTATTTTTTCCTACAATCTAAACACACCCCTAATCTCCCATATTAATACCTACTCCCTATGTTCCTTTATATTTGTCGTTGAAGATAATAGTATTCAGTCCCTCATTATCTAATTATGTGTCGCAGTTGTAGACTCTAGCACAACCATGCATAGCTAGAAGTACAAGACAAGGTGTGCACGTGACTGCTGCCTTAACTTTATACTCCCTGCCGGTCTCTCACAGCCACACGCGTGCATTTTCTAAAAAAAATCTCCATCTCATTGTCTTTAGAAGCCGCCCAGCCAAATTCTTGCCTTGAAGGCTTCAACACGTCGACAAGAGCTGGAGGATCTGGGCGAGAAGATGAAGCGTGCCTTTATTGTCTCGCCCCAAATCCTTCTGTCCCGTCTGCGTGTGTGAAGCTTTGAAGGCAAGGATTTGGTTGGGCGGCTTCTAAGGCCTTGTTTAGTTTCTCAATTTCCCACCAGCTTGGTACATTGATAATAGTGCCCCTCTTACAGAAAACGCTAACTTAATACCAATTCTCACCAACGTTTTGAACTAAACAAGCTCTAAATGCAACTCAAGGAGGTGTAGTTTAAGACTAATCCATCTATAAGCCCACCAAGACCCAACTAATGAAGATCCGTTCGACCATTATGTTAAACATTTTGAATGCGCTAGTTCAATAATTTAAATGAAATATTTCGACATTTGACTCGAGCATGTTCAACATTTTAAATTCTAAATGTTGAATTTGAAAAAACTAAATGTTGGAATAGAAATCGGTAAATGTTGAAGCATTGGACTCAAAATGTTGAATGGCGAATTGAACCCGTGCGGCGAGGCAGAGGCGTGGACGATGCAAGGGGAGTGCAGCTAAGTGCACGCGGTTGCACAGGGGAGTGACGCGAGCCATGGTGTGCGCAACGTATAGCGGTGGTGGGAGGTGGCGCGTGCGACATGCACATGCGGCGGCGCAACACCCTGAGCACGTGGCGGCGGCAGCGCAAGGCGGCGCGGGTGGCCGACGTCTAGGGAGAGAGGAGGGTTTCGGTGGATCCAATTATCCCTGTGATATTTGTTTGCGCGAATCTCAAACATTAAAGACGTGGAAGTAAAATCCAGTGGAAGATGGATAGGATTTGCCCTTTTCTGACCGAGGCAGAGCAACTGTGTCTGGCTTACCAGCCCAGCCCACCGAGCCGCACACGCAAGAAGGGCAAAAACACGAAGCCCAATTAGAAACAGGAAGCCCTCTTCCCAAACGCCCCTGAACAGTACCTCACACCCGACCAGCAAAGGCACGACCACCACCGCCCGCCCGCCGGGAAGCAAAGCTCAAACCCTAACCGCCGGCGACGCCAGCACGATGGCCCGCTACGACCGTCCGATCACCGTCTTCTCCCCCGACGGCCACATCTTTCAGGTGGAGTACGCCCTCGAGGCCGTCCGCAAGGGCAACGCCGCCGTCGGCGTCCGCGGCAGCGACACCGTCGTCCTCGGCGTCGAGAAGAAGTCTACCCCCAAGCTCCAGTATTGCAGGTTACCTGACCCTCCTCGCTCTCTACCGAAGTTCCTCCTACCAGATCTCGCGATCCCCGCATCAAACTCAATCCCCCCCTCCCGAATCTCTTTACCTCCCCGGTCCGTGCGCAAGATCGCGAGCCTACTAGCCTAGACACCCACATCGCGCTGGCGTGCGCGGGGCTCAAGGCGGACACGCGCGTGCTCATCAACCGTGCGCGGGTCGAGTGCCAGAGCCACCGGCTCACCGTCGAGTACATCACCCGCTACATCGCCGGCCTGCAGCAGAAGTACACACAGAGTGGTAGTGTTCGCCCCTTCGACCCCTACACCGACAAGCCGGACCTATACCAGACCGACCCATCCGGAACCTTTTCTGCCTGGAAGGCCAACTCCATGCGGGAGTTCCTAGAGAAGAACTACAAGGAGACTATGAAGCTTGCCATCCGTGCACTTCTATATGAAGTCTTTACTTTCTCTGCAATTTATGCAACAGCCTACAGATCTGCTGAAGCCGCGGTTATACCAATTTCTTGATTCGTAGCAAATGTTTTGAGTCTTCCCCATTTAAGGACGACTGCAATAAGACAGCTGTAGAGCACAATTAACATTATCGAGAATAACCCACGGTACACTTTTCCACCAAAGTTGGAGAGCTCAAATAGGTTTTCAGGACAATATTACCTCAATTTCCATGTTCTCTCCTACCACTGGATGCCGTTCTTCATTTGGTAATGCTAGGTGCTGGCAATCATAGCCTGGTCTAAGAACAATTGTTTATTCAGCAACAAATCTATGATTTCCTGTCTTGAGTTGTTATTTAACTACGAGTTGCTTGAGGTACCTCTTAATTGTCAGTGAAAGCGTAGTTTCAGGTCTTTTATACAGTCATCTAATAAGTTATTGGAGTCTTTTTTTTAAAAAAAAAAAGTCTAGTAGTATGTCTGGTAGATTATGTTTCATTGAGTGGAAACGTAACCTAACACAAAACCCCAATCATATCCATTAGCACCTCCTCTTCACAAGTTAGGTCAAAATATGAAGGAACTGGACAATGTACCGTTGTACCAGATTTATTTGTGCCGACTTGCATAGAATACTTTATATTTCCCCAAGGAGTTGAAGGCAACTGTGGGTCATTTTTCTCTCCAGTGTAAGGAAACAGGGCTTTTGTGTCAGCTTGTGTTCTTTTGTTTATCTTTTTAACCCTCTTTTGTCAAAAAATTAGGTAGTATGATGATCCGTTCTAGTGAAAATCTACCATTTGATGGTATGACTCAGCGGTGTTAATAGAGAAGTGATTTGAGGTGTACTAAGGCTTCTGAGCATCTCTCTAATCACTTCCGTGACCATGTTAGCAAATCCAGCTCCGCTCTGAAAGATTTTTCTTGAACTACTCGACTATGTTCGATTTCTGAAACCTCGCTTGCTTAGGATTACACCAAAGTTTTGGCTTTGCTAGAAAAAGCTAGATGTCATGGTCAGCCGGGTCTATACCAGGTGCCACAAGGCAATCAAGGAGGCGTTGGATTCCTAGTTTAAACAGCTGGTTCATTTGGCTAGCTTATCTAGAATTGTTTGTTAGGAAAGAAAGAGTTGGGTTGATTTGTGTCGTGATAAGAGACCTATAAATATAAAGGACATGTAATCCTTTAAGGCAAGCAAGAATTAATCTAATCTCTCATTCCCATCGTCTCTTCTCATCCTTTCTATTCCTGTCGCCTCGGCGACACCGCAGCCACGGGCAAGAAGCCAGCGGAGCAATGGCGGGCTACCTCTCATGGCTACTCATTACGGTCTTTAACTCAGGACCGTGACACTAGGAAGTTTTCTCCTCGAGGCCTAGAATGAATTATTTCATTGCTTGTAGGGACACAGGTACGGGGCAGCTGGCAGCGCCCCCTCCCCTCTGAATGCTTTTTATGTGTTGCCTTTGTAGCTATATTGTTTTGTTAGACAAAAATAGTACAAAACCTTTATTTGAACAGGCCCATTCATTTTATTTTTTGTAACTCCGTTCCTGATTCTTTGCATGGTGAATGAAAGCCTAAATTCAGAAACTATGCCAAAATACTTGAACTAGTTTATAGTTTGGCCCTATTGCATACTCCGTATTTGCCACTGGTTGGCTTCAGTATTGCAGAGTTGTTATTTGGCTTGAAGCACACCAAACCTGCCACTGGACTGCTTTGACTGATGCTGAGTATCTTCAGAGGGATGCCCAAGAGAGGAGGCTGCTTGACATAGTTTTCTTCTCCCAAACAGCTAATGCAACATGCAGGGCAGCAGGGCTACCTGAGCCACCATCCCAGGTCACCCACACCAACAATCCACATCAATGCCAAGTCCTACCAGCCACCATACAACGTACCACAAGTTTCCTGGCTAGGCCATGGCTCTCCGCCAGTCCCACCAGCCATACAACGTACCATAAGTTTCCTGGCTAGGCCATGGCTCTCCGCCTCATCGGGGCCATGGATGTCTGCATCCAAACCGCGCAGACCATGCATCCCAACGTCAGCTGCGGCAGACACCCATTCTGTTGAGGATTTGTCGCCTTCTGCACCCCAACTGCGGCAGGCCTACTCACCCCAACACTCTTGTTAATTATCTCTAAATCCACAGCTGAGGCTGCTCCTTGCAGCTGAACTCCGTGACTGCAGACATTGCCACTACCCCCTCCTTTGAAGGGATTTGTTCTGGATTGGGAACCAAAGAGTGGAGGATTCCTCCTTTGAAGGGATTTGCTCTGGATTGGGAACCAGAGTGGAGGATTCATTAGAACAGAGGTCAAGACACAGTCCATCAGGTGAAGTTAGAGTCGTGAGGGAAGGGAGTTGTAGCCAAGAACATGTAGATGTAGATAATTGTAACTCACTATGTAATTTCATTTTTATTTTTGTAAATTTCACTAAATTTTACTATTCTAGCCAGGATAACATACTACTAGCAGACAGTGGGTGTTAACTCCTTTTTTTTTGGGGGGGGTGTGGATGGGGATTTGGCATTCCTGATGTCCATAATGAAAAATGGTGCATTGGGTTTGGTTTAGGCATACAACAAATATGGATGAATATATATAGGATTACATCCGTGCAATAGTGTTAGATGCGAACGAAGCCGATAGGGCATTTGCTGGGAAAAATAATCATCAAATACAGCACCCCCCCCCCCCCCCCCCCACCCCAATGTAATGTCAAGCCTTTTCTAGGAGTTTAGGGCGAGGTCACCCCCTTGTAACTGAGGTGGCATATTCTGCATGCAGCTCACTTTTGTCCACTACAAGAAAATAATGCACGTGTCCATTTGGGCCTTTCACGTAATCTCACAAAAATATTGTTGAATGCGAACCAACCTGAAAGGGACTGCTGGAGAACACGTGTTGTTCAGCTAGCTTTGATTTATGTCCATTTGGGCCTTTCACGTAATCTCACAAACATATTGTTGAATGCGAACCAACCTGAAAGGGGCTGCTGGAGAACAGGTGTTGTTCAGCTCGCTTTGATTTAGTTCACACGAACAATAATTGGGGCTATAAGCTAGTGCGCGCATTTTTTTTCATGCATGCACACCCTATAATTGCAATATGATCTACTTTAATTAATATTCCCTGTAGCTATCATAGGGTACACAATGTAGATCCATCATCTGTGTCAAGAAATTGACAATATACATTCCCTTCTTATGCCATTTTTTCGGTCCACACATTATTTCACTGCTAGCTGGAACAGGGTTGATACAGGTAGTATACTACATTATTTCACTGTAGAGATTTTTTTTTGAAGGTGGTGGTATCTAAAACAAATTTTTTCGCACAATGCACATTACATGTATATCGTGTAACGACTCAAAATTTTTAAGCATAACATGAAGCATTCATAAGCATTATCTATAGCATATATAACATTTTTCATGATTAAGGAGGCCTCTTGATGGTCTAGACTTATTTTCTTACCAAATAACTGCTCTAGTTCCGGATCATCCGACCCTGTGTCAGAAGAACCGATGAGAGGCCGAGCGAAGCCGGATTTTTCTTCGGGTTATCCGGTCTTCACCGGAACATCCAATACCGAGTCAGAAGACCCGGTAGTCTACTTTGACACGTCGACAGTTCCACAGCTGCCACACGTACCCACAGGTCCCACTGGTCATCCCAGCTATCCAAGGGGGAGCTGAGCTGCAGCTCTCCCCTTCCTCCACCTCACTCTCCATTTCTGCTCCCCCTCTCTAGCTTGGGAGGAGACCCCAAGGTTGCTCCACCACATCACCTCGCTGGAGCTTCGTCGGAGGATCGCCAGCTCGACGCCGGTGAGCTGCTCCACCTCAACGACATTCTCTTCCCTAAGCTTGGAGCAAGAAGCTTTCCCAAGCTCCTCCTCCCATCCCATTTCTCTCTTCCTCAAGCTCAAGGTCAAGAACAAGAAAGCCTCCCTCACACTCACCCTACACCAACCTGCGACCGTTGCCGGAGTTGTGCGCGTTGCTGGCGAGCCATCTCCTCTCTCGATTCACCCCCATTGCTCTAGGTTTAGAGTTTTTGGAATTCTTAGAAGAAAACCACCATTGATAAGCTCGAGCTTCAAAACCCTAATACATGTCGAATGTATCACTTGGAATAGAAGTTAGACACTCTTCTCGGCCTCCCACCGGGTCTTCCGATAATTGAGTCGGAAGATCTGACAAAAACACTTATTTTTCCAACTTCAAGTATGTTTATATATGATACTAAGGCATTCTAAATAATGTTTAATCGCATCTTTTGCATCTCATTTTGCAAATTCATTCATGTCATATTTATTTATCAAGTATCATTGCATTCGTAGAGTGACCGAGACACCGGAGAATGTCAAGGTTGAATTTGTGTGTCCTGTTGTTGAGGAGGCTACCTTTAAGCAATAAGGTATGCACCCTTTTCCTAATCTATTTATGAATGAAAAATGCTTCTTATTTGTGCATAAACCACCCTGTTTTAGTTCATGTGAATTGAGTAGAGTAGAACCAACTAGTCATGAACTTTGGAATTAGAACAACCTTTTAGCTAAGTATGTTTATTAGACTTGATGAATTAATTTCCTTATCCATGCTTAGTCGGTAGAAGTAGAAAGATGATAACGGCATCACCTCTCGCGAGACATAGGGTTTTGTCTAGATCATACTCGGATAGTTGAAATGTTTTAAAGATGAACAACCTTGAATATGATTCGAGATTTGAGCAACTAATGTAGGGTCATGGTCTTGCTTGAATTGGTTAAGGACCAATGCGTATCGCTTTAGAACTTGAGCACTCCTCGTACAAACCATATGCTTAGTATAGGATGGGCAAGCCAAGTACCATAAGCAGGATCTTGCTATAGGACAGTTTGACACGGGTTGTGATGAGGGAAAGATAGCGGAGTCCGTTACCCCTATACATCTCTGGCCGCCCTTTCATCGTCAAGTGTGGGTATGCGAATAGTTCAGGGTATGAATTAACACTTATCCTAGGCCGAGCATATGGTCGTTGGTCTTGCGTCTCATGTGGAAAAAGTTGTACACCCTTGCAGGGTTTTTGATCTATTGCAATAGTCACGCTCTTGGTTATGGCAACGCTCATTTGACTTTGACTTTACGTAGAGTTCAAAAAGGGCTTATGGAAGATTGAGCTCATGGTCGATGATACATGATCACTTTATTTATGCAATTGCATTGGTGTATGATCTAGGGATTAGATGCTATGTCTTTTGCTTACTCACTTGTTAAAACTCGCTTGTTATTTCATAGTTAGATATTAAAACTTGATAATCCCTTGCATCCACCAAATATATGTTTTTGGGATAAGATCTGCTAGTACGTAATGTACTAACAATGCTGACATCAAGTTGATTCCAGGTGCGGGGACGTCTTTGGGTACTTCTACCCCGCCGACGGAGGTGCGGGCATGGAGTAGCTGCCCCATATCTATCTATGTTTAATGAGTCACTTATAGCATGAGAGTATACTCATTTATTTTGTTATGGATTATATTGAGAGCGATGTTTCTTCAATCCTTTCGCTGCAAACTTATGTCTATGCTAGCAACTTGAACTTTGTTTATAAGACTTGAACACTTTTGTGTATTGTAAACTCTATGTATGCAATGCTGTGTGATGAAGATGTTTAACTTGTGCTAGTGAGATGTGTCGTTCTGGGCATTGTTTGGGACACATCTCAAGGACGGTCGGGTTAAATCCCTTTATATAATCAAATTTAATTAATGGCCCGCTCCTCCCGGTTTTGGTTTCACCTTATTTGGAACTCAAGTAGCACTATAAAAAGGTCTTGTTCGCATATGGAGAAGAAAACAAAGTGAAGCAGATAAATCCATTTTGTTTCTTAATTTGTTGGCTCTGTTAAGGTAGCACATGAGCCGGTTCAGGTGAAGTCGTTCATTATTGGTCAGTACATGTAGCATCCCATTGTGCGGCCATAGTGGAAAAAAATGGGGTGGGGACGGTCCTCAGACTCTCTCCCGTGAGGACCCGCTCCCGATGGATGCCGCGTGTCCATATTAACAGATCCGACGCCTACCTGTTTGATACACGGCTCAGGCTCCCTCCAACCCCTGTGACCCGGCTCGATCCCTCGGTAGCTCGGCTCGATGTGAAACGATCCTCCCTTGTCCATACTCCAGAGCCGTCCCGCGTCCGTCAAGGTCACCGAGTCACGGACGCCCTTCGTTGCCGCTGCCTTGGTCCGCCGGCGCCGGGAGCGTATTGCCTCTGCCTCACCCACTGCACCGCTCGTCCGGCCGAGCCAAGCGCCACCTCTTCATGACAACATCCCTCGTTCCTTCGCTGCCACCAATACCACCATCGTCGTAGCGGGACCTTGACCGTGAGCTGCAACAGCGCCGGTCTGATCATCGGCTGACAGGCGGTGGAGCAAGAAGCTGCTCATCTTGCAATTAGTTCAGGCAAATCCTGCTCAATTTCTTTCAGTGTACAGTATTACTGATTACCATGATTCATGCCTTGATCGCTCGTAGTGTTCAGAAGAGGTTGCCACCAGCACACGACACAAATCAAGAACATATCGACAATCAATTGAGAAGAACAGAGGATTGGGAAACATGATCTAGCGTGACTTGCTTTCATGTCTGCACGCCTTGCTGCGACCAGTGCATCCTGCTGGCTGCAGCAGCACCACGCCATTGCGCGTCTGCCCACCTGAGCTGGCAAAGACGCACGAAGCATGCACGCACGGAACGGGCACGTGCAGGTGCGCAGCCTTCGATCGACGTTGCTTATCTGCCTCCCGGCACTGCTCCGGTGGATAAGAGTACGTAACGATGGAAGCAGCGTCGGTGGCGGTTGAGGGATGCGTTGGGCGGTGGCACAGATTGTTGAATTCGGCAACGGACGAGGAGACGCCGCAAACGAACGGGTAGGCGTGAGGCGAGCCGCCCCTTGGGCTGGCTGTTGGAGAGAGCCGAGCTGGCTTATGCTAAACAGAGCCGCTAGTAATACGCTCGACCAAGTTCGTTAGATGTGCTGCGCTTCCACGCGGCATGTATCGGCGGCGGGTCCTCACGGAAGAGAGTTTGAGGACCGTCCCCGCTCCCCACCCATTTTTTTTCCATCCATAGTAATTGAGCGTGTCATTTCATCCAAGGTTAAAACTTCCTTTTTAATGTTTGTCCAGGGGACACTATATACTTTTGTAATTTTTGTGGGCCATGGAGTTAAAAAATTTTGCCTACAGGACATTGGAAGGTTGTCCTTTCTTCAATGCGAGGCTCGTCCCATTTCCATCCTAACAGAAATGGAATACAGAAAGTTCAATGCATCCCACTTCAATAGAAATGGAAACACCAAAAGTTCAATCATCGAGAAGATAAAAAATGGAAAAAGTTAAAATTACTCCCCTCAAGTGTAGCAAAAGTTTGAATAACTCCATAAACTATTTTTTGTTTAATTAACCCCCCTAAAGTATGTGATCTGTCTTTTTTATATCTCCATACATAAGTTGAATTTTAATTTAAAATTTTGCATGATGGTAGGGACCATTATAATGCAGATCAAAAAAAATAAATCATGGTTTTTTTCTTTATGATTTTGTATAATTTTATATCTTAAAGTATGAATTTATTATTTAATATCCTACCCTATCAAAATAATATAAAATTATGGTATGTTTTTCTAGCATTTGTTATGGTGTCTAGTGTCATCTTGCAAAATTTAAACTCATGACTCCACTTGTACGTAAAGAAACAAAAATGATAAAATATATTAAGGTGTAAATTAAGGGTTTTGCTAAAGTCCTCCTAAATAACTATAGAAGAGAAGTATAAGGATATATTACCTCTTATGAGGGAATATGTTCAATGTTTATGATTTATATTTTTAATATAAAAAATAGAAAACATATTTTTTATTAGATCTAACTTGATTGAGTTAGATTTAACTTTCCTTTTTCTTTTTTAAGGATGAATGGATTATCAACGGTAGTCCCAAGCATTGTTCTCCTTCTCCCCTTGTACTGAGAAGTGATTCGCAAACTGAACTTTAAAGCGAAAAACACTATATCACAGCTCAAATCAAACATGTAACTCGGCAAGATTGCCCTGGAACAATAATATGTCAGGTGTCATGGCATCACAGGCACGTTCTATCCCCTCTCACGGCAATTCGTTTGAGCTCAATCCCACGTATGCACGCGAGAGCAGATGAGGGAACACTGCCATGACAAGGAAAGAGAGCATATTAGGAGGAGCAATTATGGAAGGGGTGTAGAGATCCTGTGATTTTTTTTTCTACTCCAAATATTTTAATTACTAAAATGTTTCATTTATTTTAAAAATTGATAGCTGAGATTTATTTGAGATCTTAGTTCTTAGAAGGTTTATCTTAGCATAGCCCGTAAATTAACCTAAATGACATAGCGAAGGGGTAAAATAAATTAAATTATAGTTGATTATACTTGAGGGAAATCATTTGGATTTTCTCTGTAAAAAAAAAGCCTCGATCGGGCTGCTGTTCCAAGATACCGAAGAAGATATCATCCGCCGGGGGAGCTAGCTCGGCCAATTGCCCGGGCCCTGGTTGGCAAGCTCAGGAAAGGTGCGCCCGTGGACGGCTGGACACGACGCGAGCGAATCATCGTCGTATCGTACGAGTCATAGCGACGCCGATCGTTGAGCACTTGATGGCGGATGGCAACCCAAGTAACGACGGCTGGTCGAGAGCGAGGGAGGAAAATAATTCTACATGTTGGAACAGGACGGGGACGCGCTAGTTTTTTTTTTTCACATGGGGCTCTTTGTCTTGCTAGGAACGAAAGAGGCTCTGCCAAAGGGCCAGCTTTTCGTTTCTGACTCGAGCGAGAAACAGCCAAGTAGAACCAACTCTATTATTTACCACAAATATTATAATCAACTAAAAATTCTGTGTTATCATGAGAATCACCTCCCACCACAGCAAAAAGGATGGACAATGACGCGTACGAAAGGAAATGTTTTCAAGGCAAAAAAAAAAAAAATCAGAGACAACAGTCAAAGAATCCGTGACGTGACCATGCAAAATGGGGCCTAATAATGCAAGTTTTCAAGCAGCTTAATTTGTGGTGCAAGTATATAATGCCCGTGCCAACTAAATGAACATAGTAAAGCAAATCGAATAACCACAATGGGATGACCACTGTGGTTCTCATTTTGAGCAGAAAAAGATTTTCGTTTTACATTGAAATATTTTTTTATGATGAAAATCAAATATGTTGCTATTAAGCATAATTCAACATATTCTAGTCATGCGTCATAATCAAGCACCTAGTAAACAAAATAATCATGAGAACAAGTGGCACTTGTCTCACTTTAGGAATTGATTGGATCCACCCAACTAAAGTTTAGCTAGCTCAAGTTTTAAATTTAACCAACTAATTTTTAAAGCAGCTAATGTTTTATAATCATTAATTCTTTGAGTGTTCATATATATATATAGTTTTCCAAAGTGTGAATGTGCCCACATATACATATCCTTGTGTAGGCATCTTGGTGGTTAGCAAGGAAGCATCGCCCACGACAGGGGTCGAGGACTCGAGGCCACTGGGCGGGGGTAATAAAAGCTGCCGTTGGTTCATGTGGCCATATATGCATGCGGCGAGCTGCGGCAGCGAGCTGGTCAGCTGGGTGATGCGACGCCAAGCACAAGAGTTAGATAGACGGTGACATCTATGCTCTGGGATGACCAGGATCATCGAACAGACTCGTACAATAGGGGAATTGTCCGAGACCGCCTCATGGTTTATTTGGATACACACACGAATGCGAATTGAAGCTGGTGAAACAAAGCCACAACATATAGCTTTATTCGTACTTCCGAGCATTTGCGTTGCTCCTCATCAGAGGAGCATCAACAAAGCAGCTAGGAACATTAATTATTCCATGCGCGCATCGTCACTGAAACGCGCAGACGAGCTGGATAGATAGATGCATGGATCGGATCGGTACGCGCGCAGCAAGCTGACCGACCACTACTCAAGAATCCATGGCCAGGCCGGGCAGCACGAAGGCGTCGTAGGCCGCGGCGGATGACGACTGCTTGAGCATCCACTTCTGGAAGGGGTGGAAGATGATCTCCTTGGCCGGGCAGGTGTGCTCGTACTCCATCGTGGGGCAGTCGATGAACGTCCCCTTCTCCGACGCGCAGAAGTAGAGCTGGTACAGCTGGTACTTGCCAAACGGGGACGGGCCCATGCTGCACTGGACCAGCGGCGTCGCGTTGACGCCCGACTTGAACACGTTCTGGATCGCCTTCACGCCGTACAGCCCAAAGTCCGGCTCGATACCTGTAATACATGCATACATATAGGAAATTAAGCCAGCAACAATCTCTTTGGTGGCCGTTATTCGGTGTTCTCGACTACTTAATTGTCGCTACGTACACGATATGAAGTTCAACTTTACGTTTACTACGTACCTTTGGCCTTGAGGCGAACGAGGGGGTTCAGCCGACTACGGAAGGAAAGGGCCGCCTGAAAGAAGTCTTTCTCCTCGAGACCGGAGCAGACGCCGGACTTCTTCCAGGCGTTCTTCCAGCTGCTCCTGCCGTTGTTGCTGGGGCACTTGATGTTGCTCCAGTACTGGTCCAGGCCTTGGATGCCGGTAATCTATCGACGTGTAGCATGCCACACACACACACAGACGACAGAGAACGTACGATGTGAATTACGGGATATATGACTTCGAGAGCTAGTTTTTAGTGTAGTTGATGACTGACGTGTGTACATGTACCTTGTTAGGGTCGAAAGGAGTGTTGTTGTTGCAGTCGGTCACCGGTTCG
Source organism: Digitaria exilis (assembly GCA_015342445.1). NCBI lineage: Eukaryota > Viridiplantae > Streptophyta > Magnoliopsida > Poales > Poaceae > Digitaria > Digitaria exilis. Next base: position 2,063,216 of record JACEFO010000718.1, on the reverse strand, counting down.
CCGGTCGTCGCGTTGTAGACGGTGAAGCCCGAGATGTAGAAGTCAAGCGCCGGCGAGACGCCGGTCGACGGCTTGCAGCATCCAGCTTTGTTCTGCTCGCAGTACGCTCCTGGCCACTGCGGGTCCATGCGCACACCACGAACATACGAAAGTGCATCAGGAAATCCACTAGTATACCTCATCATCTAGTCATCGTCCATAATGTTACGAGAGTGATGCGTGATCTATCGTTTGTATTATATTAGCCGCATGTACACAGTCCATGGCAAGTGCACGGTATCCTTACATAGTTACAAGGATGGATATATACATCTCTTGTTCGTTGTTTCTTTTTTTTTTAACGTTTTATAGCTCGATCTGCATATATTCAAGTTAATTTCCACATTTCGTATCGTTAGCAGGGCACAAGTTTTAGCTCGTTCTTATGCTGTGCTGCTCTATATACCTGAAGATAGATGATAAGTCCTAGTAGTAAGAGTATATAAAATAGTGCATGAAGAAATAACTAGCTCCATGTCCATACCATAAGAACGAGCTGGTAATAGATGCCGGAGTCGTCAGCCATTGCAGGTGACGATGCTGCTACCAGCAAGCAAAGAAGGCACAGGAGTGCGATCCGGGAAGCCATGCTGAACCCTCGGCCTCACGCTTCGTGCTATTCTCCGGGTTCCACTAGCAAGAGAGGATGGAACTCGCAGATCACCTCGATACGAGTGTGGCTCTTGTTGAGCATCCTCACGGGTGCTTTTATAGGCAGAGAGATGAATGAACGTGCCCCGCGAGTACTCTTTTTCTTTCCTTTTCTCTCGCCCATGCATTTTCCTATTTTGTGGAACTGTGCTCCTCTCATCCACTGCCAGCATGCATGTGGCACAGTACAATGATTGATGAATACTACAATTAAGCTCGTTCAGTAACTGCACTTTGGTACATAAAAATGGTTTATTCAGAAATTAGCAGGTTGGAGCAGTGTTCCGTTTGACATTATCATACTAGTGTCTCTTCAGAAAATACCACTTGCTCGGTTATTGCTAATGCCTCGTCGATCTGAAGATACCTCGACGGAAAAAGTCAGGCGTTTGAGCACGTTCCGCACTGCTGCGAATGCAGCTAGGAGCTAGCGCCGCTCGAATGCGACGCTTTAGTGAGCCACACTCGTCTTCTTTGGCCGTCAAACACCGTACAAACGTCATGACGTGACCGGTCGGAGGACGTGGCACCAGACACCCGCCGATGGGTGGTGGCCACCGGATGCGAAACGTGCGCGGTGCGCCAAAACAACGGGAGCGGCAGGCTCGCCCACAGGCCACGGCTTGCCGGCAGCCACGTCGTGGATCTCTGCGTGGTCAGTCCTAGGGGCCGATTTCACAGTTTTATCATGAGCCCATTAACAAAGCATCAATCGTGATCCCTCTAACTCTAAAAAGTCCATTGTTTTTATTTTTCACCCTCAATGGTTGTTTTTAGACGACGGCTTTAGTTGGCACAGTGGCATGTTGGTCATCTAGGTGGCGCCATGTTAGCCACTCGTCTCGTCTTCTTTCGCCACCTAACACCGTACAAACATCATGACGCGACCAGTCGAAGGACATGGCACCAGACGCCCGCAGGCGGGCAGTGGCCACCCGATACGAAACATGCGCGGTGCGCCAAAACAATAGGACCGGCAAGCTCACCCATATATAGGCCATGGCCTGCCGGTCGCCGCATCGGGGATCTCCGCGCAGGCAGTCTAGGGGCCGATTTCCAGTTTCGTGACGAGCCCATCAAAAAAGCATCCATCGTAATCCTTCTAGCTCTAAAAATTCGATTGTTTTTATTTTTCACCCTCAATGATTCCTTGATGGTTTAGATGACGGCTTTAGGTGCCACAATGGCATGTCGGTCATCTAGGTGGCAACATTTTAGCCACGAAAAGCTTATATAAACAAAAAAGACCGAAGACGGCACGACTATGCTGCTGTATTCTCCGTGTCACAGTGTCAATCCACTAACGCTGAGACGCAGAACGGAGGATGTTTGCAGAGACACTGAGCAGATCGGAGGGTGGAAGTCGGAACGGCCGCGAAGTCACGAACAATAATCGCCAATCAGCAACAGGTGGCTTCCAGCTATGGGGCCAAAAATGATTGCGTTATTCATGGGCTGATGTGAGATGGGTTGTTGCTGGATTGTTTTAGGGCAAATACAACAGTTTAGACAGTTGTCGTCTTTTTGTCACATACACACATCTAAGTAGACAGCTGGTACAATAATTTAGACAACTGTTGTCTTTTTTTGTCTGCAAGATTATTAATTCATCCTAAATCATTGTGATCTAGTATTTGATCTTTGTAGCCATATTGGTGCTTACATGAGAGAACGTGTGATATATTCAAATAATTCTCATAAGTCTGTTAGCGAAGCATATATATATATAAAAGTTATATATTCATATGAAATGTTCCAATACATAATATGGTATAATAAAAGTAAATCGTTATTCTTGAGTGGTCTATGTATAGAACACGCCCGGGTTGTTGAGTTTCTACTTAAGCAGTTGTTCAAAGCATAGATTAGTGTTATCACTGGTGCTCACTTCTGAGTTTTCACTAAGCATTGTGCAAAGCATGGATTAGGATTGCCAAGTTTGCACTAAGCATTTGTGCAAAGCATGAATTAGCCCATTCACTTCACATTCATGCATCAGTTCAGCAGCCCTTCAGTGCACACGCTCATGCAGCAGCCCTTCAGTTCACACTTCACACGCATGGCATCAGTTCACAAAGGAATATACAAACGAGCCACGCAGTTCAGCAAGAAACTCAGTTCAGTTCACACACGCATGCAGCAGCGCAGTTCAGCGAGACCAAACTTTACCCTGCGCGAGCATCTGATCCATGATGAGGCAGCGGCGTCGTACAACGGACGCCGGCAGTACAGGTGGCCAAACGGGCCGTGCCGGCCTGGCACGGCACTAGCACGATCAGGCACGACAATGGTCGTGCCGTACCGTGCCGTGCTGAGGTTGCGGCACTAGCACGGTCCGACGAGGACTTCATCGTGCCGTGCCGTGCCCCTCGGCACAGCAGCACGACAGGGCCCGCCGCCAACTCCCGGAGCAGCTCCAGGCGAAGGACGGCACGACTCGACGAATCCCGACGATGACGGACGGCGCGGCTTCGGGAGATGGCTCTGTGTCTGCTCCGAAGTCCCAGCAGCGGCCCTCGACGACGGCCGGCCGGCAGCGGAGGAGAGCAGGAGAGTGACCGGCGGCGGAGGAGAGTAGGGAGCGGCCGGCGGCGGAGGAGAGCAGGGAGCGGCTGGCGGCGGAGGAGAGCAGAGACGGGCTGCGTCGGAGGAGAGAAGGTGCGGCGTCTACGGTTTTTATCGGAGAAATAGGTGCGGCGGCTGCTTGGGAAGAGATAAGGGAGAGGAGGTTAGGGTTTTTTAGGGCCAAAATTGGGCTGGCCCAACTACCGTGCCGTGCCCGTGCCGGCACTACGGGCCGAAGTGGCGGCCCAGGCATAGCACTGGCATCGGACCATGTCATGCTAGGGCCGTGCTCGTGCCGGCCCAGCGGGCCTGGCCCGTTTGGCCACCTATAGCCGGCAGCCGTGGTTTCGCTTTAGGCTGTATTTAGTTGGAGCGTAGAAAAAGTATTTTTTTCTGAGAAATGTGTTATGTGAGGGGATGAATAGAAAGTAAAAAAATACTTTTTGCACCTGAACACAGCCTAGCACGTGTCGCGAGACTACATCTTCTCTCTTTCTTCCTTAAATGACCTCAACATCGAATGTTTTCGATGAGCCCGATGGAAGTCGACGGCATCAGGATGACCGTTGTACTTGCCCTAAGAGATAGGGCAATCTGAATGCAGACTCTACTATAGAGTCTAAAGCCATTAACTATGCTGCTATACAAGCAAAATATTGATGTGACGGGACATTTATTGAAGAGAGAAGAGAAAAATGAGGAAACCAAATCTAACCAAGGTCATCCCCAACCCATCTACTTCCATGGCATTAAATAAGCTGCCGCATAAGCAATTTGATAATGTGGCAAAACAATCAAGGATGAAAGAGAAGGACATGATGTCTTACATGAGAAACTATATCTACGCAAAAACCAAAAAAGAAAACAAGAGGATAGAGTGAGTAAATGAGAGATAGATATATGATTGGGTGGTAAGTTATTTTTAGGAAACTATGTATTAGGAAGATGATTTCTATGTGTAGTGTCTAGTTGACATGGATATATAGACACTACTAGATGGTGTCTTGGGTTGAGATGGCCTAAGAAACCAAGTCTTCACACAAACCAAGACCATCGGTGAGAGAGACAAGTGGGTCATGGGATACCATGATAGAAATTGCATTGTAGAAGATCGTTTCTTGACATGATGTCCTAGAGTATGATAATTTCTATATATCATAGTATAGAAACTGCCCTTATTGGTCGAGCTCTTTTACAGCGCACAATATCACTATATACTAGCGGTTAAAAAGGATTAGTATATAAAGATCCGACGGTCCAGATTAATTGTATACTATACAAAATGATCCTAGCGATATAGTAGTATTTAAGGGTAGTATAGTGGGCTAGAGGTAATCTAGGAAAGTAATTTAATGGCATTAGTGTAATATATTAAAAAATAAAATAAAATTTCTATATTATGTTAGTAATTAGTATTCTTTTATGTTTTCATTATTTTGAATTGATATGATTATATTACATATTAGAGAATGAGAATTGTTACGAATTAAAATTATTAAAATAAATATGTATAAGGTAAATTACTAAATTATCCTTAACCAATACTATATACTACTGGACACTAGTATTGTGCGCTGTAAAAGAGCTCTATTGGTCTCGTCCAATAACGTTGAGGACGCACAACCTTTGTGTGCTCACACATGATAATAAGGCCATCCCCAACCCATAGTGTCTATGGGTAGTGCCCATATTGCCATATCACCAAGATACCACCATAGAAACCGTACTTCACAACTCATAGTTTCTTAGTGTGGGTCTCTAATAAACACATATTTTATTTTTTTCACCAATCATATTGTTTCTCATAATAAGTTACCTTCATAACATAGTTCTATAGTTCTCACAAGTAGCTCCACCTGTTTGAACTGGCTTAGGGAATTCCCGAAGAGGGTAGGCTTGTGAGAACTGGGCCAGGACAAAGCCAGTTCAAGCAGGTGGAGCTACTTCAACATTCTGGAGGCCTTTGAGCTGCTAGCTCCACCGCCATCGGAGCGCGGTAACAAGAGACTCAAAGTTCACTCCATCATCGATCTCAACAAATAAACGCTCAACTCCATGCTTGCCGACCCCAAAACTCATGTATCAGACTATCAGTTGTCCATTTAGCACTCTTCACAGTTTGACGATTGGATAGAGGGTAAATATGAAATCCTCAAACACTAATTTGCTTTTGAGCGAGGAGTGCCTATCTCTCAACTGAGTGATTTAGAGGCTCTCCTCACTCTATTTTCTAAACTATTAAATCTCAAATCAGTAGCTCATATCTCAAATCAAAACACATTAGAAAGTGGTTCAAATCTTTTGGAGGATGGATAGAAATTCAGGCAAAGTGATGGCTGGGGCGGCTTCTAAATGCAACTCGAGTATGGGCTAGGCCGTTCACCTCCTTCAACCTTTTTATTTTCTGACGAGCCCGCAACTGGGTCTGCCTCGCCATCCCAGCCCACCGAGCCGCACGCAAGAAGCCCATTTTCTCCAATAAAAGAAAACAAGAAGCCTAATTAGAAAGAGGCAGACCAGACCAGGCCTGAACCCGACGCCTCACACCAGACCAGCAAAGGCACGACCACCACCGCCCGCCCGCCGGGAAGCAAAGCTCAAACCCTAACCGCCGGCGACGCCACCACGATGGCCCGCTACGACCGCGCGATCACCGTCTTCTCCCCCGACGGCCACCTCTTCCAGGTGGAGTACGCCCTCGAGGCCGTCCGCAAGGGCAACGCCGCCGTCGGCGTCCGCGGCAGCGACACCGTCGTCCTCGGCGTCGAGAAGAAGTCCACCCCCAAGCTCCAGGATTCGAGGTTAACTGACCCTCCTCCCTTTCTACCGTCGGTCCTATCTCCAGATCTCGCGATCCCCGCATCAAACTCAATCTCACCGCTCCCGAATCTCTTTATCTCCCAGGTCCGTGCGCAAGATCGCGAGCCTAGACACCCACATCGCGCTGGCGTGCGCGGGCCTTAAGGCTGACGCGCGTGTGCTCATCAACCGTGCGCGGGTCGAGTGCCAGAGCCACCGGCTCACCGTCGAGGACCCCGTCACCGTCGAGTACATCACCCGCTACATCGCCGGCCTGCAGCAGAAGTACACACAGAGTGGTGGTGTTCGCCCCTTCGGCCTCTCCACCCTCATCGTCGGCTTCGACCCCTACACCGACAAGCCGGCCCTGTACCAGACCGACCCATCCGGTACCTTTTCTGCCTGGAAGGCCAACGCCACGGGGAGGAACTCCAACTCCATGCGGGAGTTCCTAGAGAAGAACTACAAGGAGACCTCTGGCAAGGAGACTATCAAACTCGCCATCCGTGCACTTCTAGAGGTATTTAGCTACTATGATGTCTTTACTTTCTCTGCAATTTAAGCAACAGCCTACAGAACTGCTGAAACCGCGGTTATTCCAATTTCTTGATTCGTCGCAAATGTTTTGTGTCTTCCCCATTTAAGGACGACTGCAATAAGACAACTGTAGAGCACAATTAACATTATCGAGAATAGCCCATGGCACACCTTTCCACCAAAGATTGGAGAGCTCAAATAGGTTTTCATGACAATGTTACCTCAATTTCCATGTTCTCTCCTATCACTGGATATCGTTCTTCATTTGTTAATGCTTGGTTCTGGCAATCATAGCCAGATCTAAGAACAATTGTTTATCCAACAATAAATCTATGATTTACTGACTTGAGTTGTTATTTAACTACGAAGGCTTGAGGTACCTCTTGATTGTCAGTGAAAGCATAATTTCTGGTCTTTTATACAGTCATCTAATAAGTTAGTGGAGTCTGTTTCTTTTTAAAAGTGTAGTGGTATGTCTGGTAGATTATGCTTCACTGAGTTGAAGCGTAACCTAATACAAAACCACAATCAGATCCATTAGCACCTCCTCTTCACAAGTTAGGTCAAAATATGAAGGAATTGGACAATGTTGTATCAGATTTATTTGTGCTGACATGCATAGAATACTATAAATTTCCCCAAGAAGGAGTTGAAGGCAACTGTGGGATCATTTTTTTCTCCAGTGTAAGGAAACAGGGCTTTTGTGTCAGCATCTGTTGTTCTGTTTATCTTTTTAACCCTCTTCTGTCAAATTAGGTAGTATGGTGTTCAGTTCTAATGAAAATCTACCATTCGATGGTATGATTCAGCAGTGTTAATAGAGAAGTGATTTGGGGGTGTACTAAGGCTTCTGAGCATCTCTCTAATCACTTCCTTGACCATGTTAGCGAATCCAGCTCCGCTCTGAAAGAATTTTCTTGAATTACTCAAGTATATTCGACTTGTAAAACCTTGCTTAATTAGGATTACACCAAAGTTTTAGCTTTGCTAGAAAAAGCTAGGAAGTTTTCCCTCAAGGCCTAGAATGAATTATTTCATTGCTTGCAGGGACACAGGTACGGGGCAGCTGGCAGAGCCCCCTCCCCTCTGAATGCTTCTTTATGTGTTGCCTTTGTAGCTATATTGTTTGTTAGATAAAAATAGTGCAAAACCTTTATTTGAGCAGGCCCCCTCATTGTATTTTTTGTATCTCCAATCCTGATTCCTTGATGGTGAATGAAGCCTAAATTCAGAAACTATGCGAAAATACTTGAACTGGTTTATATTTTGGCCCTATTGCATATTTGCCACTGGTTGTCTTCAGTATTGCAATGTGTTACCACATGAAACCTAATTGCAGAGTTGTTATTTACCAAACCTGCCATTGGACTGCTTTGACTGATGCCGATATGCTGAGTTTCTTCAGAGAGATGCCCAAGAGAGAAGAGGCTGCTGGACATAGTTTTCTTCTCCCAAACAGCTAATGTAGGGCTAACTGAACCACCGTCCCAGGTCACCCGCACCAATGATCCACATCAATGCCAAGTCCCACCAGCCACCATGCAACCTACCATAAGTTTCCTGGGTAGGCCATGGCGCTCTGCCTCATCGGGGCCATGGATGTCTGCATCTGAACCGCGCAGACCCATGCATCCCAATGTCAATTCTTAATTGTGCTTCCCAAGCCGCAGTGGTGCAGCCGCCTATTCTGTTGAGGAATTGTCGCCTTCCGCACCCCAGCTGCGGCAGACCTACACACCTCAACACGACAACACTCATGTTATCTCCAAATCCAGAACTGAGGCTGCTCCTTGCAGCTGAAATCCATGACTGCAGACATTGCCACTACCCCTTCCTCCATTGCATATTTGAAGGGATTTGCTCTGGATTGGGAACCAAAGAGTGGAGGAGAATAGAGGTCAAGAGAGAGTCCATCAGGTGAAGTTAGAGTTGAGAGCAAAGGGAGTAGTAGCCAAGAACATGTAGATGTAGAGTGTTTTCATTTTTAGTTTTATAAATTATTTGTCCACTAAATTTAACTATTCTAGCCAGGATAACTTGTGTGTGTGTTGTGGGGGTGGGGGCATTTGTCATTCCATTTAGGAGTACAAGGCAGTGTCAAATATGCAATTGACCCGAACTCTTGTTTAGTCCCCGAACTCTTGTTTTGTGGTTCAGTCCCCAAACTCTTGTTTAGTCCCCGAACTCTTGTTTATACTAACGGAGGTGTGAGGGCAACTGAGTAATTCCAGCAGGTCTGTTAGGGGTTAACTACCGGTGTTAAGGTGGAAAATGGGATGGAAGATGTAACTGAACCACAAAACAAGAGCTCGGGGACTAAATTGCCCAAATGGAAAGTACATGGACGAACTTGACCCTTGGCCCAGAGTTCAGGGACGAATCTGCCTATTTTGCCAAACGAAATTGATGTACTTCATCATTCTTTATTAGGAATAAAGTTTGGTAAATGTAATCAGTCAAGTACTTCTATAATAGTTTAACTCCAATTGATGTTAGTGTCAGTACTAGGTGCTAGGAGGTCTCTTCTTCACCGATTCATCATCTTTGTGTTGTTGAAATGAGTAGATGTAGAATTATAGACTATGTTATTCACAATGTCATTGATTTGAGCGTTCAACGATTTGATGTAGATTATTTTTCTACTCTATTCTTCACCTAGATGTTTCTTTGTTGCAGCTTGCTTTAGTTTTCCCTTCATTTCTTAAACACTCTTGTTGCTGTGTTGTGACTTGTATCTTCAGTTGGCCTCTCAATTCAGTTTTTGTATAGCAACTACTAACATGCTGATAATACTTTTAGGTTGTTGAAAGTGGTGGGAAGAACATCGAGGTTGCAGTGATGACAAAGAAGGATGGTCTACGTGAACTGGAGGAGGCTGAGATTGATGAATATGTTGCCGAGATTGAGGCAGAGAAAGCTGCAGCAGAGGCTGCAAAGAAGGGTGCCCCGAAGGATACATAATTCTTAGCTTCTGCTGTGCCTTTGATCAGCACTGTCTTTTTATATGTTCCATATGCTATCTTAACTGTTTTAGAGGAATGCTAGATTGATAGGTCAGACTGTATACTTCTATGCCAGTAGACTCACATGTTGCACAATGCGCTTGTCTGCATGCCTTCTTCGGAATGCTTCGATTTCATTTACTATATCCGCTGAACAGTTCAAATACCAATCCTCGTTCAAAGATCTTGCACCCGGATGCTGTTTTTTTTAAAGATCACCCGGATGCTGTTCATCTGTTGCTTATTGGTTCAAGCAAAAGGAAGGAAAATTCAAAAGGAGAAAGAGACAGCCAGGTCTTATAAATGGGTGTCTTGTGGGCTGGGCGTTATTTCTTTGTGCTTTTTCAGCGGTCCCGTGATCCATGATGGATTGGAGCAGGTTTATCCAGCTGAACCTTACGGCATCTGGCAAATATTTAAACAGGCTTACCTATCATGGTTTCTCTAGTCGTCCTGTGGGTGTCACTTAGGTTCATGATAATCTCAGATGATAACGATGGTTCTTTCTTGGAAATGTCATGTTGCCCTGACTTTTTTTTTATGATAAGCTGCTGATTTCTACCTGTCGTATATGCCCAAGAGTCAACCAATAAGTTGCGAGCTGTAGTCTCCTGCTTCTGTCATACAGCACGAGCAAAACCTGATGCAGAGAACTCACTTGCGAGTTGCTCTGCGACACGTCAGAGTGCCCAATTCTCCTCCGGTTTGCATCATTGTTGTTTCCAGAAACACGAATGAAGAAGAGGATAAAATTGCATTATTCCTTCGGTTTCCATCATCTTGATTCCAGAAACAAGAAAAAAAATGGATTTGCAGACTCTTTCACTACTGTTCCGATGCAGGATCAACTAAAAGGGTGCGTTTAGATTCAGAATTTTCTCCAAAAAAACACTATTCATCCAACTTTTCCCTATTCATCCCACCTTTTCTACTCACATGACACTATTCATCTACAGTGTATTTTTGGGTCTACAGTGTTTTTTCAGGAAATCTTTCCCAATCTAAACACACCCTAATTCAGAAATCAGAACTGCTGTGCTTCGTCAGGCGGTGGACCTCTCTTTCTTATCGAGCTCGTCACTCGTCAGGCAGGCGCATCACCGTCAGCCATATTTTTCTGCTGTCAAATATGGCCGGTTGCTTTTAAAATGATGAATAACACTAACCTGACGTGCGATACATGAGTGGCTAACTACTTCCGAGAAAGAGTACGGCGTGAACAGAGGCGCCCATGTTATGTATACCAGGCGTGCACACAAACTCTAGCAGAGCGTCAGCCATGTGCTGGGGCACGCACATTTCTAGCAGAAGCCTCGTTTCCGTGGGCTGGGCACACACGTTTCAAGTGTCACCTGCCCACCATCCAGTCCACGATGAACGGAAGACCAGGAGCTCTTTGATGTGTGCGAGTGATTGGTTGCTCAGAGTTCAAGAGCAACAAGCGGCTATCAAATCTCTGAATCAGCAGAGTGACTAGTGAATCCCTGGATATGCACATTTGCTCTGAAGATCTCCTCCTGTGATGAAAATTGTGTGCTCACAAGAAATATGCTTGTTTCTGAACTCTTTTTTTTTAGGGAAAGTTTCTGAACTCTTTACAAGCTTGCTACTCCCATCTCATAATTCTTTTTTTTAAAAAAAAAAAGATAGTCACGACTCTGTTTTGGGACGTGCCAGGAAATTTCTCCACATTACTCTGCAGCAATAACTGAACTATATTCTTGCGAAATGCCCCTGCGTTCTAGAAAAGTTCTCATCATGAAAGCTTTGGTTGTTAGCGACTGGATTAGCACATAACATGCGCACGATGGAGCGACATGCCATGCTTGCACCGTACAAAGTTGGCGAGGTTGGGACGTTGCTGTCTGCTGGGCACTGCGGCCTTACACTATCATATCGACATGACCGGCACCGGCTCCTCCTTGCACTATGACCACCTACTCACCATGCACGATTTAACCCCCCGCCCCTGTTGCCACTTTTCTAGAAACACATGAGCAAATACCAGCACCGATTGGATACCTTGGCGCCCCTTTTTGCCATTTGTGACATCACACACACACAACAACAACAACAACATTCTTAGCCTGGCCAATTAGCCGGTAAAGCAATTTGAAAGGAGATCACCCTCGAGTCTTCACACGTTGGAGCCAACTAGAGTTGACCACCAAAATAAGCAAAAGGGGGGCAAAAGCCAATGGGTCCTGGAAGCCGTGGGGAAGGAGGTGTGCCCCATTATAACACATCTGTAATGAATGATACATGTCTCATCCAAATAGGTACTAACCTTGTAAATTTTATAATCCCCTCCAGGCTAAACCATGGCAATTAGCAAGGTGATTGACGGTTTTGCCAAATCAGGAAAAGGGAGATGGTTTCGGATAAGACCGAGGACGAGGAGCTTCAGGGTTCGGTCGAGCGCCGGGGCCCCACGCTGGCGCATGGCTTGGCCAACCAACCGCTGCCTCATCGCTCCATGTCACGCGGGCCCCGCCGTGGCCGGAACAGGACAAGGACGGAAAGGGAAAGTTGCGGGCGGTACCAAGTACCAACCACCTAATCTAGGCTCCTCCAATGGCGCTTTGCCATCGCCTTACCTGGACACGACAGCGATATGCTCATGGGTGGTTACACTCTCGCTAGCTCTAGTCGATCTTGGCAAAGCCCATACTCCCTCATCACGCTGCCGGACTTGTTGCAATAACGCCACGGAACATTTGTGCTGTACGACTGTAGTGTAGACAAGTAGGCATGCAATAGGTGAAACAAAGTCAGCCGTTATTATGCGTGTGATCGAGGAGGAATATGGATCAGCCTCATCTGTCGGATACTCTCGGATCACTCTCGCCGGTGCTCACAACCTCGAAGCTACTGTCCCTAGCTCGATCGACCAGAAAGGCAGAAAACTACGAAAAAAAGGAAGGACGGGACTTCCGTGCGCAGCAGGCAACAGCTAGCCTAGCGAGGCCAAATATCTCAACGGATTTCGTCAGGCCGCCGGCGCTAACAAGTGGTCGCTGCTGCCGAGCCACTGTCAGGCTGCGTTGCCGGGCGTTTACCAATCATTGCCACCGCTGAAAACGGAACGGGGAAAAACTCGGTGCCCCCGGGTGTGTTTGTCAACAGCGACCAGGGGCGCCTTTACGGCCGTGCGTGCGGCCGGGCAGACTGTTGGCGCGGCACGAGGGGCGACGAAGAGGGAAGAGATCGATCGATCGATGAACAAAGGGATAAGACCGGCACGGCGAGGCGACCAGGCAGGTAGCTACAGCCCCGATCGACGACGTGCGCGGCGCACGTATAGCTAGCTAGACCTGCGTGCTTCTTGAGTGGCTGACGCCGGCGCGCGATCGCGTTGTCCACGGGCCGGGCAGGGGGCAGCACTGACTGATGATCGAAAGAGAGAGCAGGAGGTGGGTGCAGTGGTGGATCCGATGGTGGTTTCGGTGCTTACTCCTGCTGCTAGTGCTTGTGCTGGCGATAGATTGTGTGCGTGTGCGCGCTCTCCTACCAAGTTGACGTGCCTCCGGCGCGCGGATCGGACGACCAGATATTTACGAGTGGCATTCGCGCTTTGCCAAGCGAGCACGAGCGCACGTACTACGTCACCTGCGACGCCTCTTTTTCTCCCTGCCGAATGCTGGCCGAGACGAGCAGATATTTCGCCGAGGCGGGTCCCGGGTGCCCTGCTGGCCCGCCACCGGGGTCACTTCTTCCTCTGCAGTGCACTAATGCAGAGAGCACCAGTCGATGTATCATGCACGTAGCGGTCGTGGTCGATGTGGATTTGAACAGGCAGCTTTGTTGCCTGGTTTATGGTGTACGGAGGAGGGATAGATAGGGGGCTTTCGATGACGGTATGAACAGTGGACGGGGCAGGACGTTCTTGATGAGGACGAAGGCTGTTAGCGTCGCTCGCTGTCGCTGAAGGAGAGGTTGGCAGTCCAGATCGGCTCTGGCCTCAGCCGTGTGTTTAGATTGTAGAAAAAAACACTGTAGCATAAGAAAAACACTGTAGCATTCGCTGGGAAACGTGTTTTGTGAGAAAGAAATAGTAAAAGGTTAGAATAAATAGTAAAAAGTTGGAATGAATAGTGAATAGTTGGGAATCTGAACATAGCCTAACCGCGCGGGCCGGGCCAACTGGCCAAATGATCCGTCGGTTTTCACCACTGGCTTTGTCACCCCACGACCCAGGTGGTCTGAGCTTGTTGCAAAAGTCACGTTGTACGCAGCACCTCTCTCTACTACAGTACCACTATCACCTGTCTGAAAAAAAATCTCTCTCTGCACCTGCAACTTTCACCCCTGACTGATCGATGCCGGAGGCGATGTTGCGGCCCCAGGCCGTGTTCAGTTGATGAGTGAAAAAATATATTTTCTTTCATACGTGGTATGTGAGGGGACGAATAGAAAAGATAAAAAAAGAATTTTTGGAGATTCTGTGAGAAAAATAAAAAAGTAATTTTGATAGCTAACTCCCGGTGTGAACACGTGAGAGATCTCAGCATCCCAAGTTTCAAGAAGCAGAGCATTCAACGCACGCCCTGCTGAACCCAGAACCCTGTCCCCGGATCCACCAGGGAGATTACGGATAACTCATGACTGAATGATGGGCAAGCAGCGAACACAACGCGATCTTCTTCCTCGATCTCCACGCTCTCGTCGCTCCACTGACAGGAACAGTACTATCCTGTGACAAAAGAACAGTGAGAATATCCCTCTCCCCGTTCCGACTTCCGGCGATGAAAAAGGCCATGTGACCTGGACTTTTGAGCGTGTTTAGTACGTGGGGTGAGAAAAGAATTTTTTTCTGAAAAGCGTGTTGGGATGAATATGAAAGTCGAAGAGAATTAGAGGAGAATTTTTCTGAAAAATATATTTTCTGAGAGGGATAAATAGCAAAGACAAAAGAACTTCTATAATTTGATTTCTGATGAAACAGGTGCATCTGCATCCATGGAATTGCAGATGCCCTGGCCCCTCTTCCGATTCGACCTCCCTATCCGTTTCCCCGTTGGCTGGCTCCACCCTGCGCATTTTAAATGTAGCAGCTCGCACCCTTGCTTGGTCACTTCATCTTACGGTTGGTTGGTGTACTGTCACGACGAATATTTCATATTGTTTCTGCTAAACTTATATGATTGTTCTGCATTTGCTGCCATTAAGTGGGACTCGGACCGTGACCGTTAGCACTAAAGAAAGGAGAGAACTACCATGTTGCACGGGTTGGATTATCTAGCTATCAGTCAGCTAATTGTTCACATCAGCGGAGAAAATTAAAGATGTGTCCGGTGTCGCATCTCGCATGGGTTGGATTTATCCGGCGCGGTTGGATAATTGTTCACACGCCTTAATAAATCACATGAATCAACACCTTACCAAATATAATCATGCATGCTCCTCCAGGAGCGTTGGGCCGGCAAGAGAGGAGATCGAGATAGGAATAGCTCCCAGAAACGGCCGCAACAAACACCAAATACCAAGCGCAGCAGCATGCAATAAAACCGCATGGTACTCTACACCAACAGTTGGGAGCTTTTTGTTGGTACCTACCAGAGGAGGAATCAAGGTGGCCTGCCGTCACCATCGCCAGCCACACTTTGCTCACAGGTCGGCCAAGTCGGGGCGCAGAATTATTTCCTCAATTCCTCCCATTGAATTTCCGCAACCACCGAAATACAATGCATGCACACATCACAGGGACGTTTAAAAGCAGAATAGAAGTCGTCAAATCAATGATCGTGTACCGTTAAACAACGTACTTGAGTAAGTACTACTTGACACGAAGGCAGGTATCAACAGTTCAACACTTGTTTATTCCACCGTTAGTATGTCATGACAGCGACCCTGACGGCTATATGCATGTATTGTATATTTATATCTTTCCTCTCTTTACCCATCAATGTATAATAGTTTCATACGGATCAACTACCAGCGATACCGTGACGCGAGCGTACGCGTATTATATGCTCCTCAGTTGCGAGCACCGCTGGAAAAGATAATAAAGAAGTGACCAATGCAAGGGATTGAATAGAAAAGAGCGCAAGGCAACGTGGGTTTTGCTTTGATCTGCTACCTACCGAACTTGCCCAAAATTGACGACTCGGAGTGATGTATTGGTAGGTAGCCACAAGAAAATGACTTGTCGCTTTGTATATTATATTTGATTTTTTTTCTCCACATATACTGCCTTGTACTACTCACCTCCAATAGTTTGTCTGGTATGGACGCTATTATTTTTTTAGGTATGAACACTATGTTAATTATCTGCTTAATAGTACATTTGTTGCGGGTATCTGTTTAATTTGGATATGCTTAGCACTCAGAGATAATGACCATTGTACTATCCTGAAGTTTGTTATCAACGGAGGATCAATGGCATTATTCGGAGGTGGCTTGAGTTCAGTAAACACACCAAGTATATATATGAAGCAACAAAATTAAGGGGAAAATGACTGATCAAGTCAATGCCTTCTGAAACCACACTCTTATTCAGACCATCTTACAATTTACAAAGCATTTTTGGATTGTAGTGTCCTTTTTTGAAAAAAAAAAACTAGAGTTTTGTAGGAGTAGTTTACACGTCTGCATGTGTACTATTCCTGATATCTATTAGTATCTGCAGGGATAGCAATGACATGGTTCGGATAAAACAAATGACCCAACCAAACAACTGGGAAATGTTATGATGCAATAGTACACAAACTAAGACTCAATGCGAATAAAATGATTTACACACTGGTCTACTCGCCAATCACTTTCAGCTTGATTCGTTAAAGAAAACACTTTCAGCTTAATCTATCCAAGATTATCTCAAACTTGATCTATGTGAGAATTCCGCTTCATTTTCTGTCTGTTCATATTTTGGTATACAAATATACATGACCACGCAAAGTTGTTTCTGAGTCATCAAACAGATATATAGGCAACAACTGTTTCAAGGTCGTAGGCTCATAGGATTATGATTTGATGGGTGAGAATTAATATTGATATTGACCAGAAATGGATTCTGGTGGATTACAAGACCACACGAGCGAGTGCAAAAACGACGGCCACTTTAATTTGAAGAAATTCGTACTACTAATCTATCACCATATTGCTATATAAGCCACCATAAACAAAATTGTATAGTACATGTACCTTGTACCCACAAAAACCCACAAAAAGTGTCGAAATTGCAGTGGCCCACAGAATGGGTCCTCGGTAATCTAGTTTTTGCAATGCTAGTTTTTGGAGGAGATTTTTGTGCAATATATACTCAATTGAAAAGGCCTTTTAGAAGGTATTACCTCCGTTCCAAATTATAGTTCGTTTGACATTTTTTTATCCTAAATTTGACCGCATGTTTCATCCAAAGAATAGAACAAACACCGTCAAATTAGGTCGTTCATGAAGTATTATATTAACAAATCAAGCTATAACAAAAAAATGATATTTTACATAATTTTATTAATAAGACGAGTGATCAAACGATCAACAACCGTCCTTGATATATTTCACAATTTATCTTTCCCCCAAACAGCCTCATTGGTGAACAGCTTATGCCAGTCTCAGTGGGGAGTTTCATTGCACAGTTACCTAGAGTGCCACGTCAACTTTTAGGGGAATGAAACTGACACTCTCAGTGCACAGTTTCATGGCACAGTTTCATAGATATGCTGTAGCAATTAATTCCTAGATGGTGGTTGGTCAAATGTGTTAGATGGTGAAACAAAAGGCTCTCAATGGGAGTTTCATAGAGTTTCATTACTAGGTAACTGTGCATGAGGAGTGTCATGGCCATGACACTCGCTTCTTCTCTCCCCTCATTAAAACTCTACCATGTCAACAATTTTGCTGATGTGTCCTACAAATTAATACCCAGAAAACTCCCACTGAGACTGGCCTTACCGTTATACAGGAACCCCATCAGCTTATTGATGGTGGCGAGCTGCCGATTTATACACATAGGAGATGAGTTTAATTTTTCTATGGCGTATAGGAATTTACTCTTCTTTGGCCATGTTCAGATTTCCAACTATTCGCTATTCATTCCAACTTTTCACTATTCATTCTAACTTTTCACTATTCCTCCCTCACAAAACACGTTTCCCAGCGAATGCTACAGTGTTTTTCTTATGCTACAGTGTTTTTTCCTACAATCTAAACACACCCATATATTGGCACCTCCACCAGCCCAGCCCTGACGAGGGCCCCAGCACAAGTCCTTGTTTAATGGAGAACTGAAACTAATCCAAACCCCCCATAGAACAGCTCGATCAGGGATAACCAATTGATTAGCATGTCCCCCTCCGATCCTGCTGTAGTAGCTCGCGAGCGGCCAGGCGGATGGATCCATGTCGGCAGTTAATAAATGGGGATTGGCCACCTACTCCCGCCGTGCTCCGGCGCTCTCCTGCATTCAACCCGATCGGACGGATCCTCCCCGTACGTCCGGTCCACAGCGCCATGATATGCATTGCTCGCCGACGACTGGCCCCTCTTGCGAAAGCGTGTTCTAAGATCTCAGCTCTGACAGTGTTGGCACTTGCATGGAAGTACTGTCTGAGTCAGCCAATCGTAATTCTTCAGGGTTTATTTTCTGCGCCTGATCACCTGCATGATCTGCGTGTTTGCATATCTGGGGCCATGTTTGTATTTTTTTTTTTTGGGTATATGAGCCGTATCAGTAGCAAATTGCGTTCCTCGGAGAAAAAGGAGAGGAGAAAGAAAAAGAAAAAAAAAAACTTACATTGCATCGGCCTTTCAGAATAGTAGTTGCGATGTTTAAGCGTGCTTGTCCCTTCGTCAGACAGCAGCAGCAGCAGCCAGCAGCTCTGCAACAGAACAGGAACAAAAACGCAGCCACAGTAACCCCATTAACTAGCGAGTGTTATATTGGATAGGCTCTGGCGGTTTGCTTTCGGTGGAAAGTGATAGCGATTAGATGCTACTAGCGAGTAGTGACGGTAGATAAGGTGGGGAAGATAGAAAATATAGTATAAATCTCTCCTGCTCTTATTTGTTTTTTTTTATTATTACCAAGGTAACTCTCGCGCGATATCATTTTCAATCACTCTGGAGTGTCATGCGTGATCATCAGTGGGAGAATACTCACGCTGAGAACCAGACAAAACAGATAGCGTCTCTTTACATCACTGTGTTGAGTAAACAAACTGGCGCGGTAACTAAACACGGCGACGTTAAATGTTTTACAATGGCATCCAGAAGCCCCGCTTGCGCGACGGAAAAGTTTAGCTGTCCATGTAGTATATGGGGATCATCGATCATCATAGGTCACCGTCTTGGACCTTCGTACACACTTCCAACCCGCTAGCCGATACGTGAGGCAGGCAGGCTAGATGAGAGCCGGTGATAATCTTTTCAACTCGACATGGCGCAGTCTCAATCTGCTCCGCTCTGTAACTAACAAGTAACAACCCAAGCGTACTACCGGAGTACTGTAGTAATTTGTTGTATCTATAGCCGGCGGCCGCCGCCGTGTAAACAGTTGTTCCATCTTCCACGGGTGGTGGTGTTTTAATTTCAGTGGACGTACGTGGTGGTGTTTCCGGAAACCGGCGTGTACGCCTCTGAGGTTATGCGCGGAAGACGTCACGGGCGCTTTTGCCGTCGGACGCCACGCGCACCGAGCAGCAAGCAACAGCCGACTGCCCAGAGCCCGGAGCGGAGCCGAACCGCGATCCCGGCCGCGCGAGAAAACAGCAGACCACACTGTCATCTCGGCTCATCTCATCGCACCAGCCGTCCGTTCCGCCGCGAGCCAAACCCAACGGAGCCACCGCTGCTAACGCCGCCGATGGCATTCATGTTGCGGGGGGGGGGGGGGGGGGGGGGGGGTGTCCGTCCAAAACCCGCTGCCTTTTCCGCATCGCATCGCGTCGCCGGTTGGAAGTGACGGGCGCGGCCTTCTTCGTCTTTCTTTGTTACCTAACAAACCCCATAAACAAATGGTTTCTGTGGCGCATGACCTCACCTCGGGCTGCCTTTTACGCTTGGTTACTTGTCCATTACCAGCAGTGGTATGGTAAACCCCCCACTTTTGATCGGCGAGGATAAGAATGAAGCAGCGACGAAATTAAAAAGAACCGGCCGGGGCGTCGCTTTTTTCTCTTTGTGGGCAGCAGGTCCATCAGGAGCGGGGTGTGTGCTGCTGTCGCAGGCAGTGGTACATACCGGTAGAAAGAGGCATACACGTATGACCCATAATCTTTCCGTTCGGTGTGTCGTGTGTGTAAAGCAGCAGATCAGATTGGGGAAGGGGGGAAAAGAAAAGATAAAAGGAAGGCGTGGTCTAACTCACGAGGCGCTTTATCGAGACCGCAGGATTAGGCGACGGTCACATGCCGGTTTTAGTGGTTTGGTAAACGTAAGATCTGGTTCACGACTCAACACATGGTCCGGTGTCTTTGAGGCTCCATCCACACGGGGCACACGGGGGGCACTGAACCTAGCCTGCCGGAGAGACGAAGACGACGGGATTGTCAAGTTACAGAGACCAACCTAGCTAGCAGCAGATATTATTGCCCATGATCAGTTGGTGTGATGGTAATTACATATAGACAAAACGGAGCAGCAAGAGAGAGTAGAGCAGGGAAGATCCAGGGCACAAATCCTCACTTTTTCTTGGCTTAATCTCACTCTTTTCACTCGCTACTGTTTCACCTACGAGCTAACCAAATATCGGGGGTGACAAAACCAGGAAAAGGGAGCTCATTTCATCTCAAGGCTTCTGAAGTCGAGCATGGCGGTCCGGAGCCCCAGGAAGTTGCTGCACTTGCAGTCGGCGCTCTTGGGGAGCCCCAGGCTGCAGCTGAAGCAGAGCCCGGCCTCCCTCTTCACCGGCTTCATCGTCTCCTCCTGGCACGGCGGGCTGATGCAGAGCTCCAGGTTCAGGTCTGGACACTTGAGCGCCTTCCCCTGTCCCCAGTCGCCGGGGTTCTGCTGGTCCCGGCTGATCGCCGCCGCCGCCTTGGGCTCCTCCAGCCGGAACACGGCGCCCTTCTCCTCACGCGCCGCGGCGGCGGCGGCCGCCTCGAACGATATGGTTATGTTGGACGCGTGCTCGTTGATCGGCCGGTGGGTCACCGGGTCGATCCCCCGGCTCAGCAGCTTCCTCCGGATGTGCGTGTTCCAGTAGTTCTTGATCTCGTTGTCTGTCCTCCCCGGCAGCCTCCCGGCGATCAGGGACCATCTGTACGCGACAGAGAACATGTCAGGAAATGGTGTAGAAAAAATGCTGCGAGTGATGTGTCATGACTCATGAGGCGTAGGAGAGGGAAGGCGCGAGACGTACTTGTTGCCGAGGAGGCTGTGGAGCTTGATGATGAGCTCGTCTTCCTCCTCCGTGAAGTTGCCGCGCTTGAGGTCGGGGCGGAGGTAGTTGATCCACCGGAGGCGGCAGCTCTTGCCGCAGCGGAGGAGGCCGGCGGCCTTGGGCAGCGAGCGCCAGCAACCCTCGCCGTGGGCCTTGATGTAGGCGACGAGCCGGTCGTCCTCTTCCTTCGTCCACGCGCCCTTGTTGGTGTGCGCCTTCTCGCAGCACGGCGACCTCCCCATGGCGCCAACAAACCACCCGATGGTTGTTGCTTTGCTTGCTGCTTTCCTTCCCGATCGATCCTTTACTTTGCCGCCGCCGCCGCCGCTTTCTAGCTTCTCGGTGGGCTGCTGCAGCGGCAGTGGAGGTTGGTTGTTGTTGTTGCCCTGCAGCTGCTGCGATGCGATGAGAGAGCAAAGGGTGGGTGAAGGGGGGGCATGGATTTTATAGGCACTTGACTGGATCGAGGGGAGGTGGTCTTCTAGAGGGGCTGAGTTGGTGGGAAAAAGGTTAGGCCGGTAGGCCTCCATCTTGGTTCCGTTCCCCAGGCCATGACCTCACTCACTGCCACTGGTTTACTACCAGTTTCATCGCAAAGCAAAAAAGGCCACGGGGGCGACGGCCGGCCGGACACAGCGCCACGGCCGTGGAACGGAACCTCGGGCAGGTAGGTGTAAAGTGAGGTAAGGTAAGCGACGCGCGCGCCAACCGTGTGTGGTGGTGGCCTGGTGGTGCGGTGCTGATGGATGAATGGATGGACGCCGATGCCTACCTCTCCAGCACGACGGATGGGGGGCGCGACGGGGAGGTCTGGTGTGTTTAGACTGTGAAAAGATTCCCTGAAAAATATACTATTTACCAAAAATACACTTGTAGATGAATAGTGTTCTGTGAGTAAGAGGGATGGGATGAATAAGAAAAGTTAAATAAATAGTATTTTTTTTTAGGATTTTTGGTACTAAACGCACCATTAACAGCTAACTAACCGCACCGCCACCACCCACACCCCCTGACGCAAACCTGTTCCTGATTTGGTTAGGGTGATGGATGGATGGATGGATTAGGTTCAGCTCCCTTTACCTGTTGCTGATGCCGATTTGCAAGGGCCCCCCACCAGCACCCCGTGAAACACAGACGCCCTGCACAGGAGGAAAACACATGAGAATTACACACATGGGAGGTGTCATCTGGGCTAAACTCTTTGTGGAGGTGAGCTGTAATACAGATATTCAGGCAAATTTGATCATGGAGTCCATGCAGGTAATTTTTATCCTTGGGCAAAGACTATGTCCACATGAAAATGATTTCCGTTGTACGCTAAGACAGTAGCAGTTGTATAAAGTGTCATCCATCGTTTTTTTAATATAGTATAAAAAAACAGCCTGATCTCACCAGCTCTATTCATCCTGACACCTCTTTGTTTAACATGGCAAATGTTTTTGGTGTATCCACAGACCCCCATATGCTGATACCTGCACTATAAAACAGGACAGGGTCCAAAACTAAGGAAGCCCTAATCATGGACGTTTTTCATTGTTTATTCCTGAATAAAATAGAGTCAATCAGAATTGGCATCTGGCACTCTGCCTAAATGAATGTTATTGGCCACCCACCGTATTGTTTAGTTTATTTTGTCTAGAATAATTTTGTTTCCAGAATCATAGATATCGTCACACTCTGATCAACCTACTTTCGTGTGGAACATTTGTTTTATAGCGCCCTCACATATAGGTTAGTTCATCTGTTTGGTCAACCATAAATTAAAAATTCACCAAACGCATTACTCCAGCATCTCTATCATTTATTTTTCCACAACAAGGCAGATCATGTGGATATCATATTTATATAGGAAAATCAACATGTCAATAATTAAACTTTATCTGTAATCCTTAATAATACATCAACTATGAACAGGACCTCTTCCAATTCTTTAATATATGTGTCTATTCTATCGCTCTTGCTCATCAGCTATCAATACAAATACTGAATTTATCAAGGCTTTGAATTTTCTACAAAATTAGGGGAAAAATTAGGATATATCCTGCATTACTAAAGGCTGTGGGCATTGCATTGTGTGGAAGATGGGAAGGAGATGAAATTATTTCTTCGCTAGGTGGACCATTAATTGCTACTTGTTAGGAGGACCTTGCATATCTGTGACAAAATCCAGATGGGCTTACATTATATTTGTCTACCTAATATATTCGTTTCGGGATGGTTACCAAACTATGGACCATAGTTGGTTGGGTGCAAGGAGAGGAAATATCCCTAACCATTTGTTTCGGTTGGGTCCAGAATGATTGGGACACCACACTCCACAATGGTCCTCCATATGCACTGTTTCTGGTGTCTCTTCCTTATTTCTTTCTTGTTGTCATTGAGTGACCATAGCTCCAGATCTAACTCCAAATTTTGTTCTTTTTAGTGGGTGAGCAGACAAACTTGATTTTGTATCTGAGATTTCTTACTGATTGGATACATATGGATATGGGTTTATTCAGGCAAAAATCAATGGAAAACTGAGCATTTCATAACAGATAGACGAACATTTTATAACCTTATGTAGCTTGGCAGTAATAAGTCTATGAAACATCTATGACAAAGGTGCATTTGAAAGACAATTTGAGTCAGAGCGTTGGACACACAAAACTGCTTTAACGCACAAATAAAATTAACTACAAATAACTAGTGTGAATTGTTATTTCCAAGCACCAAAACCTAGTTAGCTATAAATCAAGCTTGATCCCTCTTTGGTGCACTTATTATATGCAGTAAACCACTTTGGTTGTACCCTATCACCACCCTAACTAGCAAAAGGAATGCAATCACAGAACAAAACGCACTAGCATCATAACTTTTAGTAGTTAAATGGTAGGCGTTAGTTCTAGAAAGCATGAAGTCAGGCAAGAGGAGGGTAGGGAAATATGGTTTGTAGTTGAGATGTGGTGTCGGTTATGTGCATTAGTTCTACCTTCCACTTCTTAGCCTCACACTTGTGGTGCAAGCCTCCTTGTGCAAGCTGGGCTGTTTTGGGTTAGGGGGAAGGAGAAAGAAAGTAAGGAGAGAAGTAGGTCTAGGAGCCTTTTTGCTGTCGTCTCTTCAAGGGGGTCATGGGCAAATTTGCCATCCCAACCACACGGCACAAGCACGAACGGTACTTGTCCATAACTCCTCTGTCCTAACTCCCTTATGTTTCGCCTGCCTATTATAGGCCTGCATAAAGCTCCAAACTCCCTGCAGGCATCATCCTTTCACACCCTAATCTTCTCTACCTACCAGTCCTTACATTCTTCAGTGCCATTGGTTATAATTGGGTTGAGTGTGGCGATAGTCTCCACAACTACATTCTGAATTCATCAGCTACAGTTTCCATTTTCTGGCGGTGAATTTTAAATCTTATCAAGTCCTACCGTTGCATTAGGAGTACGGTACATAAAAGCACGGAACTGCAAGAACCAGGTCTGGCAGTTTTAGTTTATAAACTTACTGGCAAGATTCTCGTTTAGCCTCAACATCATCAACTCGGTGCTATTCCAACTTCAGCAGGCATTGTTCCAGTCTTCATTAGGAAATTGACTGGAAAACCTTCCAACACTAACACTGTCTGACAACCAGAGACTTTGACTGTCTTCAAATAGATAAAAAAAAAACATTAGGTAAAAAAGAACCCTACTCCGTATGCCCTAGACTTATGTGCATAATTCCAAATCAGAGGTCAATCAGAGTCAGTGCAGACATAATATTTTGTCACCAGAATGAAGACAGAGATATAAAGCACTACATGAACTTCGACCCATGAAAGCAAAGATGGTGTTCTAAAAGAACTGGCATTCCACCATTTTTTTAATGAAATAAATTCAAAATTGTAATTTGTCTATATCAAAAAGGTTAATTTTCTGAGCGAAGGCGATAATCTTTTTATGCTTCAACAGTTTGTTATATTAACTAACATGCTAGATGCCAAAAAGCTTGTTGCTTGCAATATTGGAAGCACTATGTGCAAAAAGTTTACATATAAAAGATAAAAATTAAGTTTAAAAAAGTAATCTGGTGCTTACATCCAACAAAATAGCATGTTTACCATGTCCCATGAGTTCCTTTTCCAGTGGATCCTTTGACTCTGTCTGAATCAGTGGATTTCTGTGGAGAAAGAAACAATCAAGATTCCATCATGTACCCTAATTCAATTTGTCTCCTACAGAATTACCTTCAAATTAAAACGAAAAACAATATCTTGACAAATTAAGTTTATTACCAGAGGATGTGATTCTGTAAATACACCAATACACCGCCGACAGCTAGTATTACCAGGGGATGTGTTATTTGGTCTTCTGAAGATGATCAAGTTTTACAACTCCAACTTAATAGATCACAGCTAACTGAAACTGAGATATGACTGAACATACAAATTTATATACAGTCAGGCTGATCCCTTATTCCCTTGGCAAGCTAATACCAATTGCACATACCGCTCTGTTTCTTAAGTAGCTGTTGACACCAGATCAGTTTATTAGGTTTTGGTGTCAACAGTAGCCCTCTTTTAACCACTGCGAGATCAGCACCCTATTAGATGTTCAAATAAAATTAATGCACACAATTACCTTCAGCTGCATATATGATTAACAGTTGAGCAATGGAGTGCCCCAGGAATAGGCAAAGGAAACCCAGGAATGCAGATATCCATGTTGACTAGAAAGCCTATATTGATTCAAACAGCATGAATAGTGGCCAGTTTTCTTTTATGACATGACATCTTTCATAATCGTCTAAACTATCCCAACATATATTGTTATCACTAAACAATTTTCATACACCGTCACCAAGAAGGACAGACAAAGAGTTATGCCTCAGGTTAACAATTGTCATTCCAGAACAACCTTCACTTAATCACCTATGTGGATTGGCGATCTTGAACTTTTATAATCTAAGTAAGGTGGTCAATCGAACCCATATCTCTATGGAAGCATAAGGTCTTTATAGCAGTGCTTGAGGACATAGGAGAGTAAATAAAACATGCTATAGACCCAAACCACACTATTCATCCTTGATAAAAATATTGTTACATATCCAGAAACACAAAGAGCATGCACCAATAATGTCAAAGCGTACAGGAAAGCAGCACAAGAACTACAATGCTGTGAACTGGGATATGTAAGCTAAAATGAATGGGAGATGTAAGCATCACTGATTTGAATTTGGATCACTTACATTGCTGTGAAATGAATGTCATTATGTTGTGCCTTTTACCAACCATCTCTGTTCATATTTTGCGTGAATGATCCCTTTGGACTGGCTTTCATACGACCTCAATACCGGTAGCATTTCTTCCGAAGAGGCTTTAATAAAAACCTGAAATATCTTCCCTGGTGTCTGAAATTCATGTGTAAGGACTAAGGCATCTCTATTAAACTTCTTTGAGGGACACACTGAAGAGTGGTAATGATATTGGGATCCAGAGCGAGTGAATGAGTCATAAGAGCTTTATATCAGATAGCTGTAATGGGTAGTAAACAAATTCTCTAAATATATAAGACCAATGGTGAAATACAAAGCAAGAAAACATTAATTTTTTTCTTACTATCTGGTACAATGTTTCAATGAAGGTATAGTGGCATTACCAGAAGTGCAGTATCATAAAAAATGAAACATGATTGTAGGTCGTAGCCATAAGTTATATAGGATATTTAGAATCATATTAGAGTTATCATCTATATTAGATGAGACATGTTGAAGTAACTGAAACACAATCACAATCCATGCAACATCCTCATAAATTGTGTTCACGCAGATAAAACGAGTGTGCAGACCAGTGACAATTAATCTCATCCTATAAATTGCCACGGTAGAGAATGATGGGAACGTACATCAGATTACAATATTACTAGTATATTCGATCAACTAAGAGAATGAAACAACGTGAATAATTTGGACCTTGCAAAGACAACTGCACTTCATCCAACCTGACAGATTAACAAACATACAGGAAAGCAGCATAAGAACTACCCCACGTCTCTAATGGAACCAGAGATGTAAGCATCGCCGAGAATGGGATCTGGACCACTTACAACGCTGTGAGCTGAACTCCCTGCCTCCCTGGTGTCGGCGCTCTACAACGCCAATGGCCCCGTTCCAATTCTGGACGGGACGGATCGCGTGACCCCATCCCGGCCGGCGCCAATGCCCATCTGACGACACGTTCTCCTGCCACTACACCGTGGGGCTTCCTATCCGTTACCGATGAAGAAAGCGCTCCGGCATTTCGTCGAACACCCCGCGTTCCACTACACCGTGTCTTCCTATCTGATCGTAGACAGCCGTCTAGCGCCGCCAACGCGCGGAGCGCACGAGGAAGCGAGGCATCGACAACGACACGGCATCAATAAATAAAATAATCCGGCGACGCGACGAACGCACAACTCGATGAATGCGTCGGCCCATTATGTGCCAGGCCAGGCCCATGAAGGGCCAGTGGGCCGTCATAACAGCTACGGTCAGAAAAGGAAAGAAACGTGGCCCAGGAAAGTCCCAACGGCTAGTTCCCCAAACGGCTATCTCTGCAACGGTCGGACCCCCTCGAACGGATTCATATATCTCCTGCGGAATCCAATGCCTCCAGCCTACTTCCACATCTCCGCTCTCTCCTCCTCGTTCTTGCTCCGCCGCCGTTCTCTGAAACGTCTCGCCTCGCAAGGGACGAGAAGCAGGAGAGGGAGGAGGAGATCGAGGTCACGATGATGCAGCAGGAGCACTGGAACGCCGCCGCCGTTGGGCTCCTCCGGCCGACCAAGTCGGCGCCCTGCTCGCCAATCAAGCCGGCGGCGGCCGGCATGCTCCGCACCCACTCGGACTCCTTCCACGTCGCGCACAAGGTGCCCGTCGGTGACACGCCCTACGTGCGCGCCAAGCGCGTCCAGGTGCGTTCCCTTCGATCGATGACGTTGTGTTGTGTGATGCGGATGATTGGGTTCGATCTGTTTTGATTTGATTTACTCATCTGATCCCCGGCGTCGGTGATGCAGCTAGTGGACAAGGATCCGGAGAAGGCAATCGCGCTGTTCTGGTCGGCGATCAACGCCGGCGACCGCGTCGACAGCGCGCTCAAGGACATGGCCATCGTGATGAAGCAGCAGAACCGCGCCGAGGAGGCCATCGAGGCGATCAAATCGCTGCGCAGCCGATGCTCCGACCAGGCGCAGGAATCGCTCGACAACATCCTCCTCGACCTCTACAAGGTTCGCGTCCTTCTTCGTTCCCCACGCATCGATCGATCGAACCTAGCGTGCACGTATTTATCTGATCGGTGCATCTGAGATGGTACTGAATTTGTGTGCGTTTTTTTTCTGTTATTTCGATGTGCAGAGGTGCGGGCGGCTGGACGACCAGATCTCGCTGCTCAGGCACAAGCTGCAGCTGATCCACCAGGGCCACGCCTTCAACGGCAAGCGCACCAAGACGGCGCGATCGCAGGGCCGCAAGTTCCAGGTCACCCTCGAGCAGGAAGCCACCAGGCTCCTCGTAAGTGCACGCATTTCTTGTCGTTTCATGATTCAACTCGTATCTTGAACTGTAACTAGTCAATCTTTGTACCCATTTCTTTCTAGTTTCTTGCAAATTAAAGGTTCAATTCGTATCTTCAACTCAAATTGAATGCTCAACCTTCGTTCGCTGATCAATCATGTCATTATTGCTGTGCAGGGTAACCTCGGATGGGCTCTGATGCAGAAGGAGAACTACACGGAGGCGGAGGGGGCGTACCGGCGGGCACTGCTCATCGGGCCGGACAATAACAAGATGTGCAACCTGGGCATCTGCCTCATGAAGCAGGGCCGCGTCCTCGAGGCCAAGGACGTGCTCAAGCAGGTTCGCCCCGCGGCCGTCGACGGACTGCGCGGCGCCGACTCGCACCTCAAGGCCTACGAGCGTGCGCAGGAGATGCTGCGGGATCTCGAGGCCAAGCTCGTCGGCCGCCCGCGCGCCGACCAGATCGACACAAACTGGCTGTTCGACGCGCTGCTGCTGGGATCTTCTTCAAGCATCTGGCAGCCGCAGCCGTGCATCGACCACATGCTGCCACCTTCAGCGCCGGCTCCGGCTCCGGCTCCTGTCCCGGCCCCGGCCCAAGCGCGGCGCGAACACTTCGCCGATGAAAACGCCGTCATGAGCAAAAAGCTGGCGGCACTCCAGGCGAACATGCTCAGTGTGGATGCACAGCCCTTCTACTCGTTACGGATGCCGCCGCTTGCCACGAAGCCACAGAACACGCTGCCTCAGCAGCAGCAGCCACTGCAGCCACAGCAGAAGACAGCTCCGATCCATGATCCCTTGGGCAACCTGAAGAGGACACGATCCGGCAATTGCATGGACAAGGCAGGAGCTGTGGTGGACAAGGAGCAGAGCACCGACGAGAACAGCGGCAGAAGGAAGTCGCTCTCGGCTGAGGACAGATGGCCGGAGCTGCCCGACCACAGCGCGTTCGACGAGGCCCTCTTCGCCGCTGTCCTGGGCCCAGTGCTCGACGACGAGCCAGCAACCACCAGAGGGAACGGCCACGGCAAGCTGCCGGCGAGCTGTGACACCAGTCCAGTGGTGAAGGAGAAGATCGGCAAGAGGCTGAGGATCTTCCAGGACATCACACAGACAGTGAACAATTTCTGATTCGTTTTGGTTTTCTTCCTACTCACAACAGGCAGGCTTGAGGTGGCGACGCCGCGAAGGAGATGTGCTTGTTCTCCTGGGAGCTTATGTCTGGCAACTAAGTTAATCTGGGATTCGATTCGATTTGATTCGAATCGATTCAATTTTAATTTGTGATTTCCAATTCAATTTTAACACACAAAAATAACAGCTGATTCTTTTGTTCGCTTCTTCAGCTTTAGAAAGGGCACATTGGTTCTTTGCCTTAAGGCTCTCTTGTAATAGAAGTGGACTGCACTATGTTCTAATTTCGTTTAGTTAAATTTGAATAACAAAGCTCGTTTATTTATCTGCTCACTGTTCTCATCTGTTGTTTTGACTTGTTCACTGCAACCGTGGATGGGCACTGGTCATGTGCTGCCCTTGAGACTGAGGGCAAATTTTCTGCATCCGACTTTTGGCGTTTTTTTCATGCGTTCAGTCAAATTACGAACTCCAGATCCGAAACAAATAAAAAAGAAAAGAAAGTGAAAACAGAAATCATGATCAACTAAGCCCTCTTGGGGTTACTTAAGAATAAGAAAGAGTAATCTTATGGAAATAGCATGGAAGTTTTGATCTTATTAATGAGGATTCCGTAAATACCATTTCAAAAAATGAAACAATCGGGACTCACCCGGCGATCTCTGTCATCGTGTGTCTGCAGTCTCGCAACACGTCATCTCGACGACTCGACCTGGACCTGATCACCTGAAAACCCACCTGCAACCGCGGCGGTGGTGTCTGTTGTCGCCGTGGCTGTGGCTCCACGATTCTGGGTTGATGAGAGGATTTCTCCCTTATTTTGGGCTGCGGAGTAGCATCAAGTTTTGGGCTCAGACTGTATAATCTATGGGCTATGGCCGGCCTACCTCTTCTAGGCCCACTGGGCTGCAAGTCAAGTTCGTTAGCCCAAATCAAAATCTGATTTTAGAGAGCCTTCGCAATTGCTACTCCAACAAAAAGTTGGCATTTGTCTCCAAAAAAAATAAAAAAAAGTTGGCATCAATGATTCAATAATAGTAATATGGTACTGTTTTCTGCTACTATTATTCATTTTTCAGCCGAAGTTGCACACAATCATAATACTAGTGATGATCCTTGCACAAAGTGCAGGTGCAAAAAATAACGTGAGGCTTGAGGCACAAACGAGAGGTGAAAGCTAATGTTTGATAAGACGACAAAGATTTTCACAGCATATTTTGTCTTTTTTTATTACAAATAAACAAAAATTGCTGTAGCATTGATGCCATTGTGGGCTTGTGAGTTGTGACTCAATTATTTAGTATGTGTATCCGAGTATCTCCAATCTCCGATTACTACACGTGTGCCAAAAGTTGATACATTCCACAGATAGAAGTCCTCCTACAGAAGGAAATCACGAGTTCATCCTTGAATTTCACCCTGTCATCAAAGGGAAGGGAGGAAGAACTACAATCTAAGGTTGAATGTGTTTTTTTTTCTTTTCATTCTTTAAGCATATATTAGCCATAGGAATTTACAAATCTGACAGCAGCATTCAGGATTTTGGCATCCCTTCCCTTGGGGAGAAAAAGGCGGAGGAAACAAAAGCAGGGCCACGTCTTCACCTTGCGGAGCCCAAAGCATCCACTCTAACCGACGCCCTCGAACAAAAATCCTCACGAATTCGAACCGAATCAGACCAGTCAGCACTCCCCCCCCCATCCCCAGAGTTCAAATCCCAACCGAACCGGTCAGTGAATCATCAAATGCCGTTGCCTCACCGGAGCGTGCAGCCTCTGCCAATGCCCTCCGGCACCGCACCCACCGTCGAGCAACAGCCAATCGCCATCAGGCCACGGCATTGAATAGAGAGAGACCCACTTCGCTCCGGTCTCCATCCACTGCCCACTGCGCTTCCTTTTCTCAGCAAAAGACGCGTGTGCCGCGCGGCTCGGCTCAAAAGACAGCGAAACCCCAGCCCCGAAACGCCTCCGCGCCACGGCCCACCAAAAAGCTCCCCACCCGCGCGCGCCGAGCCGAGCCGAGCCGAGCCAAGCGAGAGCACACGGCGCGGCACGCAGTCGGGCCGCTCCGCACCGAAGAAACCCGAGCCCGGGGCCGGCCTGCCGCCGCACGCCCCCAAAGCACCCAGCGGCGCGGCGCGACCGTTGGAGCCGAGGGTTTCCCCACGCTGCCCCCGGGTGTGGCCGCCGAGCGCGGATAAAGGCAAGGGGTGGTTCGGGGAGCCCGAGAAAGACCAAGGTCCGGCACGCCGCCCGAAACCTCATGCCCCGCTGTTTCTACTCGGGGTCGGGCCCCTGGCTGCGTGCGCCACCGCACTGTTGCATTGCGTTGCGTTGCGTTGCGGCATGCGAGCCGGTTGCCGCCCAGTGGTGGTGGACCGGTGCCGGGCTGCTGCGGCACACCCGCTGTCACAGGCAGCACGCGTACAAAGGATCTCCGGCCTCTCTCTCGCCACGACTCTATCTCCAACCAGCAGGAATGGCAAGACGGTAAAAAGGCGGGCTAGAGGAGAGTGTGCGACTGTGCGAGTGAGAGGCAAGGGCGCATTGTTGGGCTCCAGCAGCCGCTTGCTCCGCACAACGGTTACTAGCTGGGTTGCTGTGGTGGTGGGTTTCGGGGGAGAGTGAGAGAGGAGTGGTGGTGTGTGATCAGCGAGCCGCCGGCCGGAGCGGAGCGGCGATGGGCTGCTGCCAGTCGCGGCTGGAGCGGCTGGAGGCGGTGTCGAGGTGCAAGGCGCGGAGGCGCTACACCAAGCAGCTGGTGCAGGCGCGCCGGGACATGGCGGCGGCGCACGCGCTCTACCTACGCGCGCTGCGGGCCACGGGGGCCTCGCTGCTGCACTTCGCCAGCGCCGAGGCGGAGCACCCGCACCCCCTCTCGTCCTCGGCCCACCACCTCCACCACCACCACCAGCCGCCGCCGTCGCCTCCCCCGCCCCCGACGCCGCCGCCGCCCCCGCCGCTCAGCCCGACCACGACCAACAGGTCCTGGACGACCAACTCCTCCTCGATCTCCGCGTCCGCGATCTTGCCCCCTCCGCCGCCGCCGCCAATGCCGTCGAGCTGGGACTTCTGGGACCCGTTCGCGCCCTCCTCCTCCCGCTCCGTCACCGAGGACGCCGACTGGGACGACGCCGCCACCACCGTCGTCGACACCCCCACCACCGCAGCGCCACCCGTGGTCACCGCCGCCGCCGCGGTGGCCGCGCCTCCGTCTATCGTCACGGCCACCACCACCTCCACCACCCCTAGCGAGCTCACCGTCGTCGCGGTGCCCCGAGCCGGCGCCGGGAAGAAGGACCTCGCCGAGATCGCCACCGAGCTCGACGAGTACTTCCTCAAGGCGGCCGATGCCGGCGCCCGTGTCGCCGCACTGCTTGAGGCCCCAATCTGCGAGCCTCCGGAGCCCACCACCACCACCAACAGCAGCAGCCTCCCAGGTAAGCCATTTCTTGGCTTCAACAGATCAGTTTACTGATCAATTCGTTGTTTGTTCTTGGCCACATTTTGCTTATTTCTGGCGAATCCTTTTGTTAATTTCTGCTGCAGGGAGGGTACTGAGTTACAGCAAGAGCTTTGGATGGACCTGGGGTGGTGGAGGAGGGTATGGGAAAGGCAGCAATGGGTTCACGAGGTTTGGGAGAGACGGAGGGATGGCCATGGGTAGTGGCGGAGGCGGTGGAATGCTCAGCCATTCATCCACCGTGGAGAAGCTCTACGCATGGGAGAAGAAGCTGTTTCTTGAGGTCAAGGTGAGAGTAGTGCTTTCTTTGCGCTTTAACTTTAGCATTGGCAGTGGATTTAACTTTGCTTTCTCATTTAGTATGAACATACGGAATGATCGAAACATACCGGCTGATTCTTCAGATCTTGAGTGTTACTGTGAGAGTGAGTGGCGTGGTGCTTTTGAGAGTCCTTTTGTTCTGTTGCTCGTAGTTTGATCTGTTGTGTGGTGACCTGTGATGGGGAATGTATATAACAAGGATTCAGTGGGGTGGCAATTGGTTTTGTCTGAAGAAAGGTAGTGGGTGGACACAAGGACGTGTGGTGCGTAATGCACATGGATGCTGCTTATATTGTCGGAAGTTCATTTCTCCCCTGTGTCAAGAGTTCCCGTAAAGATTTCTCAGCATGCTTTTGGATTCTTCGAGTAGAAAGATCAGTAGATCACCTTCATTCTTATTTATTTTATCCTTGCTGTACAGACATGCTAGGCTTAATCTGAATCGAGACTTGGAAGATTTGATTTCATATTCAACTGTATTTTGTCGATAACCATTGCTATCCATAATCCTTGATCAGATGAGTTCTGAACTCTGATTGCCTTATTTCCTTGTCATTATAAAAGTGGGATATTCATACTCTTTTGATCACATATTCACATCTGCTAGCAATCATGTTATTGTAGCTTTATCTGCAGCTTTAAATATGTCATCCTTGTGCTCCTTTTGATAGGGTATGACTTTTCTTTTACTGTGAGCAGAGCTACGAGGGGTATAAGCAAGATCATGATAAGAAGGTCAGTCTGTTGAGGAAACAGGAGGTGAAGGGCGTGGATTATTTGAAGATGGAAAAGAATAAGATGGAGATTGAGAGCCTGGAGTCCAAAATGCTGGTTGCCAACCAGTCCATCGAAACAACCACTTCTGAGATAATCAGGCTTAGAGAATCCGAGCTATTTCCCCAGCTTCTTGAGCTGGTTGCTGGGTTAGTACAAATGCTCTCTCCTTCATCGTTCCCGTCTGCGTCTTAGTTGTATTAGTCTAATGTGACTGTTCACATGTTTGCTACTTCCACTTGGACCTGTCGTTTTGTATTGCATATGGGATGAAGGTAAGGCTGGACGTATGTGCCACAGTACTCCCTTACCTGTTACCCATGCCCCAAGTGTATGCTAGCTATGGAAAACAGTAGTGACGATTGTTCTTTACTCTTTGGGTTCTCGCAGCCACTGCATCATTCTCTGTTGGTGTTTTTTTTTACCTTTGTAAAAGTAACTTTGTCACTATACAGATGCACTTTTTACTGAAGTGAACAAACATTTAAAGCAGTGGGGTTTGGAGGAACCTATTAGTAGTGCAGAGCTAGTGGGATCTTGGAGTTTTGACTGTTCTGACTGAATCTTCTGACCATTGATATGGTCAGACTAGACCTGCCTGGTCGATCGTTGACATCATGCCTTATCAACTTGGTGCACTGGTGACGTTAGAGCCATCGACTGCTGGTTGTGGTGTGT
This sequence comes from Digitaria exilis, assembly GCA_015342445.1. Lineage (NCBI taxonomy): Eukaryota > Viridiplantae > Streptophyta > Magnoliopsida > Poales > Poaceae > Digitaria > Digitaria exilis. The sequence continues at coordinate 2,028,407 of JACEFO010000718.1, read as the reverse complement.
GCCTTTTGGTTTTTACCAGTGCTGGTTGTTTCAAACTAGTTGTGGCCTTAGGTATTTTCAAGGGGACTCCCTATAAATTGAAGCACAAAATGTAACATTCATTATTATTTTCAGTCAGTACTCGGTAGTTCTCCTTTCTATAGAAACGTGTTCATCATTCTCATGCACACTTCTTTTGTAAATCAGTGTTATTTATGGTAGTACACATTCTTTATTCTCATACTGTTTTTACCTTTCTTATGCATGATTCTCCTTGTGAATTTTCAGCTTGATGAGCATGTGGAGGGGCATGTACGAGTGTCATCAGGTTCAGACTCACATTGTGCAACAGCTTGAGTTCCTCAACAATGCTCGGAATACTAACCCAACTTCCAATGTCCACCGGCAAGCAGCTCTTCAGCTTGAGATAGAGGTTGACAGATGGTATTCGGCCTTCTGCAGCCTGGTGAAGTCCCATAGGGATTATGTCTACTCACTGACTGGCTGGCTTCGCCTATCACTGTTCTGCCATCATGACCCGCTAACCAAAGCTCAGAACTCTGATATTTACAGTTTATGTGAGGAATGGCAGCTAGCCATTGATCGAATCCCAGACAAGGTGGCCTCAGAAGGGATCAAGACTCTCCTAACAGTAATCCACGCTGTTGTGGTTCAACAAGCAGAGGAACAGAAGCTGAAGAAGAGATCAGAGTCTGCATTCAAGGAATTTGAGAAGAAAGCAGAGGAGCTGAGATCCCTAGAGTCAAAATATGGGCCATATATTGGTGCTGAAGGATACAGAGAAATATCACGAAAATCACCAGTAGCTGACAAGCGGGCAAAGGTGGAGGCCCTGAGGAGCCGCGCTGATGAGGAGAAGAGCAAGTATGAAAAGAGCATTGGGGTCACAAGAGCAATGACCTTGAATAACCTGCAGACTGGCTTACCTAATGTTTTCCAGGCGATGACGGGCTTTGCCAGCGTCTGCATGGAGGCTTTTGAGTCGGTGTACAACTTCAAGAGAAGCTCAGACCGGATCCTCGACGTTAAGAGGCTGCTGACCTGAAGCAATGTTGCCTCACTGTATAAAATGTATACAGTTCCAGACTTCTAGTAACAATAGTAGGGTGGAAGAGAGTTTACCTTGCAACCTTTGTGTGGCTGTTATCAGGTTCTAATGGCACACTATATCAGGCGCAAATATGTTGTCTTGAGAGTTCATTTACTTGCTGCAAGTAAATGAACTTAGGCCTTGGTTCTTTCCTTCTTTTTGGTAGCTGTAAGTTCTTGCTCTGACGTAGGAATCGAATCCGACTTGGATTGTGACTGCTAACACGTCACTGCAATTCGGAAAGGAGCGAACCCTGTTGCAATTGGAGCAATTCTTCAAGCAGCCACACGCCAAATGCAGTTGAAACAAGTGTTTAAAAGAAATGTACTCAGTTGGAGCATGTTGCAAACTGTCGATATGCCACAAGCCGCAATGCAGTTTTCTCGTATGATCTGTGATAAGTCACTAGTCTCACAGAATATTATAGTTCATTTGGGCCAATAACACGCCTAGGTGGTATTTCTCGTAAGTTTGAGCAATTAAGAAATAAAAACAAAAATCTCAATAACAGATGTCTACAGACGAAGGAAATATCTACACGAAGCTCGATTACATATATCTGCAAACGACGGAACATTCATGTCTCATTCCTGTACTACATTCAGGCATTCTGGCTTCTTGTGCTGTCTATGAAGTCTTCCACTGCAACTCAATTTGTATCTGACCATTTTTTGAGTCTATGAGATGATACTTCTCATTAATCCGCTTGTTGCTGATCACATCTGCAAGGCTGATATCAATGTAGCCCAAAGTTTCCTGGAACAAGAAAATATAGAAATCAGGATACAAGATATTTGGTACTTATCTTCAACTAATCCACTGTTATGAAAGTTACATACCAAGAAAGCTAATGTAAAGAGCATCTCTAGCAGTAGCCCCTAAATCAGACCCGCTACTTCTTATGTACGGGATCCCTACTTTGTTTTTTAACCTCAACTCCAATAGTGACCTCCAAATCTCACCCTATACTTTTTCATCTAATGGGTAGGACTCATTTGTCAGTGGACAGAGGGCTCACTAGAGACCCCCACCCAGGAATAGAAGGTGGAAGAAGGGATTTGGAGGCCAAAATCGGCCTTGTTCGGTTAGGAGGGCACTGGAAGGAATTTTTTTTTTTTTTGGGGGGGGGGGGGGGGGGAGGGGGTTGTTAGAGAGGGAGTCACAATGCTTTACTGTTACCATTCCCCAACAAGAGGATGCAGCAGATTAGTAAATTAAATGGACGTGCACTCTACCTTGCCATGTATCAGCCCTTTGTTCGGGGCTTTACTTAGGACTTCAACATGTAGTTTATCATTTACTGGAGGCTCCTCACATACAAACTCGAATTCATCCTCCCATCGTGGGTCCCTATTCTTCTTGATGACCTAGTACAGGGGGGAGGGGTAAATAAATAGAGTAGTCATTCCATTAAGTCATACTAATAAAGTATAAATTGTATCCACAATACCTTTGTTTTCTTCTCCTCCCCTTTGAAAATTATTTTCGCATATGGGTTTGTATGGTGCTTTCCTTCAAGATCTTGAGCTTCATGAACAACAACATAAAGCAAACCACCACCAGCTGGAGTACCATCTGGAGCTTTCTCAACCATATCGGTACCCTCTGTGCCTTCTTTATCCATATCTTCTTCCTTGAAAGGCTTGTATGTAAGCTCTAGAGTAAGCTGACCACGAGACTTCTCATTTTGTACATCATTTGGATCCATGGTCTTAAGCACGTCGAGGGTAGTAACTTTAGTCTCATCGGCTGGGAGGTCTTTCAATAGGACCCTGTTCATGCCCATCTTTTCATGTTTTCCGACCTATATATGCCAATAATAAATGAATATTCGGTAAAAATGTCACCAGAAAAGGTACTGAAGATTTAAAAATGGAAGTGCCCATACCTGTTCCCAGTCAAAGATATTAATTTCAAGAGCCTGGGTTTCTGGATCTGTCACAACGAATTTGAAATCTTCATTCCACTCCGGATTGAGATTGCTGCGCTTTACAGTTGTTTTTTTGGATGGAAGCTTGTCATCTGACATCTTAAGTTTCAGATATGGATCTGATTTACCCAGCAGATCCTTCTTTCGCAGATTTTGGGCTCTTAAAACCTTCACAAGTAGAATTCCAACAGGTTTTTTGGATGCTCTGCGAATGTGGAAACCATTAGTGATACTCATTTCTCATCAGGTCTATGGTTTGATGCATACCAACTGAAACTAGAAAATGTGTTAAAGAATATACTTTGAGGGGTCCATTATAGGTACTTCTAATGTCTTTGGCCACAAATACATGCTCGCTACCTGCTTCTTGATAGTCTCCTGAAAATGAAGGAAAGATAGCATATGAGATAATGGTATTGAAAGGAGTGAACTAGATACCACAAAGCACTCCCCAGTAAAGAGCAAAGTTAGACACTACAGAAGAACAACAATAAAGTCTAAATCCTGGGGATCAACCATCAAGTTATAGCAAAGCTGCTTTCGGTACACAAATGCATATGCATACAGACCAATAAACAACAGAAGCCAAATAATTGTTTTAAAAGATTGGAAGAATGGATGTATCCAGGCATTCATGTTTTTTTTTCAAAAAATGAAACCATTCATGACAGTTCAAATTTACTGATAACGAAGTTTAGAAAAAATAAATAAATGAAACAGCATTTATTTCAATAAAGAGTGACAAATGAGCAAACTTTCACAGAACGTTCAGAACAGGAGCCTGGAATACCTGAACAAATCTGTAAAGACCAGGAATAGCCATTACATCTGCTCCAAGAAGTTTTAGCCCAAAGTCAACATGTGGCTGCAAAACCGATCACTGTTAGCAAAGTGTGGTGCAGCAAAATAATTCAAACGTGAGTAATCAGTTGCCACACCTTCTCCATAAGAGAGACAAGGATTTTAGCAAAGCAAGGAAATGTAGGCACCAAGGGCTTCAGAGTAATACGAGGTGATGCAAAAACTTGTAGATCCACAATCTGAAACATCTCAAGGGAAATAGATTTCAGCTGGCTAGGTTGAATAAATTATAAAGTGAATATCAAATCAAGAATCTAGCTTATAACAGAACAATTTATACCTGGACAGTCGCTTTCAAACCATAAGCTTTTACAACAACAGTGACATTTGGATTTGCAGCCCATTTAAGAGATGGTTCCATTATCAGCTCTTGCTCCTCTGTGACGTATACCTTCATCCCTGGAAGGGAAAGACATTGATTGTTTCAAGATACATTTTTTGCAGATCCAGTCGTGAAAGAAATAGCATCGCATATAGCCATATCTAATGTAAGCCACTGTATGAACAGCTCTCACATTGTTACATACTATAGATCAGAAAGTTGATCTATAAACATCACCAGTTCTACATAGCCAACAAGAAGACAGTAACGATTTTGATGTGACATGTCAAATTATTAACTCAGTATATAACATCTTATTTGGAACACAGATGTGACAATGTCTCCATATGACCTCATCCCATATCATCGGTTGTACAAAGTTTTGAGCCACTTCGATTTTACGAATAAGAGCTAATTGGCTCCTCAACAACACTGAATGGTAATTCAACCTACAGAAAACAAAAGCAGCACAAAGGACAAACATTTTTTCTGTAGTGAAGTCACGTACAGTATGCTGCATCTAACGAAAATTCAAGTTCAAAGCTAGGCTTAAAGTCATGTGAAATACATAAGTATGCATGTTACGAAAACATAAGAATGCAACACCACTGACCTTGAAAGGTTGGTGGTAAGCTACCCAAAGTAAGAGTTTCAAAATCAACAGAGTCTATCTTATATTTTGCAGTGTTCTCGGCAATAATTGGTTTTGCTATCTCCTGTGCAGTTCTGCAGATAGCCTAAAGGACAAAGCTCAGAAAAATCCAATGTCAGTCAGAGATAGCGAAAGCTAAGAGCAAACATAGCAAACAAGAGGGTAGGCTACCTTGTCAAGATAGGGCCACATCAACTCCAAAAATCTGTTCAACCAATCAATCTAGAGACGAGGAAGAAAATGAGTATCTAAAGGTACAAATGGACTTGATACAGTTTCTTGCTAGCTTATTATTGAAGGAGGAGCATACTCTATCATAGTCAGGATTCTTGACCCACAAAGGAATTTCGGGAAGGATGCCCTCCAAAGATTTTGAATCATACTCCACGAGTGGACGAACTTTGACATCCTGACATGCAAGTAGGTAGAACGAAAATTATCCTCATGAACGCATCTTATTGAATTCAACCTCAAACATAGAAAATTGATTACAAGCCGAAGCAAACAAAAGAATATGGTGTATTAGATTAAACCACCTGACTCATACTTGACAGTATTACTCAAACCATAATGCTTCATATTTAAAATAACTACTAAACATTGCAAAAAGGAGTAAAGGACTGTATGAACTTGAGCAGATGATTTTGCGAACACTGGATCATATAATTTCACTAGTGATCTGCAACCCGTTCATGAAATGGCCCTTTGTGGTTGTGTGCGGCATGTGCCATCACCAAATCATGCATTAGTTTGGGAAGCAAACGCTATTTCAGTGCACCAGGCATGACAGGTACATTGGACATGCAAATGTAGAGTTCAATGGGATATATCACAAGAAAAGATGATCAACAAACAATATAATACCCACAGCTTATCTCAGAAACACTCGTTAGAACTCAGAAGGAACTGAATAGCAATGGGACATGCAGAAAAAGGTAAAATGTGTTCAACAGTGAACACAGGCCTCTATGTTTCATCTTAACTGCAAGATCTCAAATTCTTTTCAGATCATTAGGTTAAACTATTTCAGAAGCATACTGGCGGAGCAATTATCCACAATCCAATTATTCATTATCCAGCAGGCAAGAGAACTTATAAGAAGGAAGTAAGAACAAAAGGAAAGTCCCTACCTTGACATCATTTGGCTGGACATAGATGAAGAGGAAGTACCCAATAACAATACCAGCTGAGAACCCAAAGCCAAATCCAGAGAAACCAAGCACTGTGCTGATTACACCCATCTCAGATTCCGCCAAAAACCTTCAGATACACACCATATTTCAATCAAAAGATTGCAAAACAAACATAAATGATAATCAATTGAAATTTGCACTCATGAAAAATAATAAACCAAAAGCACTTCGCTCTGCTAAACTGCAAGGAAACAACTAGAGTGATCCGACTTCATAGTAGTGCTGACAAGATCAATTTGTGCTGCACCAGACCAGGTAAAACAACAAAAAGATCAGAAATCCTTAGACAAACATATTTATATGAATTCCCCCCCGGCAGAAAAAAACAATTTCCAACATTAGAAACTGGAGGGACCCATTAATCAAGGTCCTCACCAGCTATAAAAGTAATGCTTTAGACCACATCACAAAGGAATAGCATCTAAAGTGTTTAAAAATTTAGTGAAAGTGACAGGCAGTGCCAATTGGTTTGATACAACACAACTATAAGGACATTGGGAGCTAGGAGAATACTTGTAATTTCCGATCTGATCATGCAGATATCAGAACAATGTAGTGGCACCACAATACACACGCTATTAAATATTAGCTGAGAAGACAAAGGGTGAATACAACTAGTGGAGAAAAAAGATCGTGAAGGGTGGCATTCTGACATCTTTAGTGGATGTTCTTGCTAGAGGGTCGCACTGTGCTTTAACCTTTGCTTTCGAGGCAGGTTTTGGATTGGATCAAATCATGGTGGACTGGTGGTGGACTAAAGATATAAGAAAGGGGTGTATAGTTGAGCAGAAAATTCAAAATAATGGAAGGGGCCAAGGGGGTACGATCTAAGCAAAACCAAAATTTAAGCATGTTTCTGAAAGAAAATGTTGGAGCCGATCCAGTTGAAGGACCCAAATCACGAAACGTATCACAGTTTTGAAAGTGGCGGATTCAAGAGGTACAGGTTGCACGCACTCCTCAAACAAGAAATACATACTGTTAAAAGAACACTCGATGAAATGGGCAACAGCTACAGCCTACAGGCTCGGGCCTCCTCCGCCTTGCTCTAGCGAGAAACCTACACAAATCCACGGAAGGAACGCCGAGAGGAAACCCCAACGGCCGAAAGCGTCGAGTCTACGAACCATCAAGGTCTGAAACTCCGAACAACCTGGATTGCACGAAATCGTACCGGGCAACTGAACCGAATCGGGGGGGGGGGGGGGGGGGAGGTAAGAAACAGCACAAACCACCGAGGCGGTGGGGCGGGGCGGCGCGATCTCAGCGCTGGCTAATCCCTTGCTGATTCGGGGTGCCAGTCCATGAAACGCTCGTCGGGGTCGAACCTCCGTTCCGGGCGGCGGCGGCCGCGGCGAAGTTTTTTCGGAGGTAGATTCAGCCGGCGGGGGCGGAGGAATCGAATGATTTTGGTGGAAGGAAGGGGGGGTTTCTTCTCTGCCAGCTGCCGCGGCCTCGGCCCACGATGCTGGTCACGCACGCGGCGGCCGCGATCCAAGGTGGGGTTAACAATAATTCCGGAAGGAGCAAGCGCCTAATTAAGGTCCCTAAACAAGTGTGTGTGCGCGTGAGAGGAGATCTTCTCCACTGGGCCTAGTGGCCGGTGCCCTGTGGCTGTGGGCAAATTGACGCGGCCTATGTGACGCTGCCATGCGGGCCAGGATGCTTTACCCACGTACCCGGCGTGCCGACGGCTGGGGGGACCGGGTGCACGAGACCGACAGCGAGAGCAACGGCCTGTGGATGTGGATCCGAACGGCGAGGCAACTTGGTAATTAACTTTAGACGGATTTGATGCCACGAAAATTCATCCATAAGTTGCGAAAAAAACTCTGCCATCGCCAAAGGTTTGGTATGTGTGTTTGAGGGCTGGAGGCTTGAGGGAGAACATCGGGGACGAGCTGCTGCAAGAGGCCAATAGTTTAGCTGAGTTCAACTGAGGCGGCGCGTAACGACGGAGGGTTCTGAACTTTTGTTTATTTCCCGTGGATGCTCTGAGCCTGGCCGGTGTCGCACTCGCATCGCACGTCTTGGCGGCCTGAGATTAGGCGCCGTTTAGTTTCCCAAAGATTCCCCAAAAATCCACTATTCATTCAACTTTTCCCTATTCATCCCACCTCTTCTACTCACATATCATTATTCATCTACAGTGTTTTTTGGTTAACAGTGTATTTTCGGGGAATCTTTCCCAATCTAAACACACCCTTAGCAGCTACGCATCCATGATTCAGCTACGCATCGAAGGCGTTACTCCAATAGTCCGTCCTCCGTCGCCACTCGCCTGCACACTGACAGCGCACGGCCACTCGCATCGCGTGTCACCTCTCGCGGCAAGACAAGGTATCACGTGGACAACTAGTCCTGAGGTTTTCCCAGTCCCAGTCCCACCTCACCCGCTGGTGCTGCTGCGTGGTTTGCATGGTTTCATTTCATCGGATGCTTGGCGTGTCCGCATCGCTTCGCGCGAGACAAAATCGGGTTGGGTCTCGCTATCACTTCCCTCGAATTATGCAGACAGTACGAACAGGTCGTTCGTCCGGTGTCGGCAAGGTCGGGCGAGTACCGGTAAATGACATCGGACATTCGGACTCGAGCTGTGTGGACGATAGAAACTCGGACATTGTTTAGTTCGTCAATCTTTACCAACTTTCTAGCCACATCTTTTCTTACAGACACGTTTACTAATGCACTATTTACACCTACAACTTTCCACCAACTTCCTCATCTAAACAAGGCCTGAGTCCGTGGGCGTCGAGCATATCTGCAACTCTGCAAGGCTACGTGGCACGCTTGGTTTGGTTAACAGGAGCCTGGAACATGATTTGGTTGTTCAAAGCTAGAGTTGAATTGACCAGGTGCACAACTTGAGAGACTTGTATGAGCTCCTCAGATCGATCGTTTTGAGTTTAACTAGTGTTAAAAGAAATATTTACCCTGGTGCCTGTGCACGAAGTAAATTGCATGCGAAAGGTAGTTCAAGTGTCGTTTATGTCAATCTCAATGGGAGAGTTTCATGGGCAATTTTATGATTTGACAAGGTAATTGTAAGTAAAGAGAAGGAGGAGTTTCATCATAGTGAGGGGAAGTTCATTTCCATGAAACCTTGTGGCACAAGTAGATAATTGTGCAATGAAACCCACCATTGAGATTGATCTTAGTTTGATGGCTCCATACAGAGAATTCTTTGAGAAATTCGGACCGACAAAAAAGTAGCAGGATAAATTAAAGCCTACTATGAAGTACTCTCATTCTAATATCAAGACTAATAGATGCGCCAACTACAACCGGTAAGAAATGCCACCTCACCAATAAGGAGAGTGCGGGAGAGGATAACCTGCCATTAATGCTAGGAGGAGCTGGATAGTGACATGTAATGAATGGGAACCAAGGAGTGTTGTGGCATAGTCTATCAGTCCATCCTTGCGTTTGCACCAGCATCTCGGCATCCACCCACCCGCTTTGCTCTCTCTCATGTTCCCTCTCCACCGTCAAACCGTGATGATGTATCATGTTTGTTCGTCGGTTGACCTGACCTTGTAATACTTGCTCTAAGGCCATTTTAACTTTTTTGAGGAAAAAAAAGGTTGTTTTAACTTTTCTAAATGTGTAGATTCCTTTGTGTACTTAGGGCCTCTTTGGCGGAGCTCCTATAGAAAATTCTTGGCATAATTTAGAAGAAGCTCTACCAAATAGTTTTTTTTTTGCAGTAAATTGATTCAATATGTAGTCAGTATCTAAAATTTACTAAGGGGTTGAAAGCTGAAAAAATAGTTTCTCTTGATTCACTTCTTACTTATTTTCACCTCATTCTTAAAAATTAAATTAGAGAATAATGAAGAATCGGTTTTATAGTCAGAATCACTTTTCTTAGACAATCACTTCTCACAGTGATTCATCATAGAAAGAGCTCTACCAAAGAAGTCCTTAGATAAATACTATGTTTATATACATATATTAATAATTATGTATTTTATTATACCCAAATAACCAATAATTTTAAATGAAGAGAATAGTAAATGTTTGATACAAGTTGTGAATCTTGTATTGTTGTGTATCATGTCTTTGTCAGCCTCACCAATCATCAGGAGCTAAGAGCGAAAGGCGAGCTAGGCCATTCTGTCCACAACCCTATTGAGCAATAGTCCGTAGCTAGTAGGTTAGTGTGGGCTGTTAGTCTTAGCATTGACATCACCCGCAAGTTTTCGTAAATGTCACATCAACATAAACATAATTTTCTTAGGAAAATTCTAACTCACCGTGTCCGTAAAGTGGTGCATATTGGAGAGAAAATAAATGAATGTATATACGTTCATCGACGCATGTTTCTATAATTAATGAAGAAGGAAATATTTGATTTGTTCTCATTTACACTTTGAAAACATCAATATTTATCCAATGAATTTTTCGATGTCTAGTGAGAAATGGCTTCCTCGATATTTATTTTACTTCCCTCATTGACTATAATGCCATGCCACCGCAAATCCAATTTGGCACCCCCTTTTCTATGGACACTAGGTGTAAAGAGTTGAGACTATACCTTACAAAGTACTATCTCCCTCCCAAAATAAATAATTTCATAGTAAAAAAGGTTTGTTCCAAATTAAACAGCCATTTGCAGGCCGAAACACTCCAAGTTTGTAAAAATATTCGTAATACTTCTAGTAGTGATGTGTTTTTTTTTATCACAAATGAAGTTTGGATGGCCAATGACCTACCCCTTTTTCATTATGGTTTTAGTTAAAAAAAACATGATTATTAATGAAGAAAAATGACATGTTTTTTTATATCTAAAGCTGTCTAGTAATCTATTTATTGCGTGACATGGTTGAAGTACATAATGCAATATATGTCTACATACTTTTTTTACACCCTTGTTAATTAGGGATATCCTCTTGTATCACTCATCGTTTCGCAAGCATATCTATTGGATTGTAACTTGGTCGTTAGCATCACCTTTTCAAAGGACAGAATTATGTCGATAGGATTTAGAGGATGAGATTTGGATGGTCTATTAGAATATTAAGCGCAAATGAAAATATGGAGGGTTGAATTTAGAGTGTCTGCTAGAAGTGCTCTCACACATCCCCCATGAAAGACTATGCCACAGTGTTGAGTCTATTTTCGCTAAGTTAGTAAGCGTTTCTGTCTTGCTTGTATCATTGATCCTCTTGAGACAAACAAATTAGCCTCGTTTCATGTCCTCTGTTCTAATTGATCATTGTGGTGAATTGTCCACATTGTCTCTCAACTAAGTCCATGATCATCCATACAAATAGGTAATTCTCATGTACAAAAATGTAAGAAAAAGCATTGTTTTTGTTTGTGTGTGTTTGCCCGTCGAACACCTATATTCTACATGTCATTTGTTGTGGGGGCTATTTGATGTGTTGCAATAGACATGCAACAAATATAATTAACCTTGAATCTTGAATACCTGCCAGAAATGCATGATTATCACAGCTGAAAAGAATATGCTCTTGGTTTATGCTGATAGTTGATTTTTTTTTGGAAGGGGGTAGTAAAAAAACTAAAATGTCGCATAACAAATTTTGTCTCTGTATAAGGAGTAGAATGGAAAACATGGAAGGAATGGAGGTAGAGGATTTTCATGGCATGAATGGGAAGGGAGAGGAAACGTTGGTTGAGGCAATAGGGCATTGTTTATCCGTGGAGTGACACCACAATTGGTTTTTGGCAAGGCATACTACGACGAAAGCCGAGTTGAAGCATCGTTTGTATGGGGTGTTTAATTGGGTGAAATTGGTGAAATACATTGTATTAAACTTTGTTTAAACTTCGTTGAGAACGTATTTTGTGAGGTAAATAAATAGTGAATTGCACGAAAAGTTTTCCAAGAACTAAACACTCCCTGGTGAAAATGTCGATAGCATTCGGATCCACCATGATTCCAAAGATTCCGATTCCATATTGTGAATTGTTATCTTGAGAATCTGAATTCTGGATTAGATTCGTGGATTATTTTGAGAATTCGCCTCGAGCCGGATCAGCCTACCGGCTACCGCGCACGCAGCCCCCCGCTGCTCGCACCACTGCACCCGAACGCGCACGCAAGCCGCACGTTGTTTCTCCCCTTCCTCGGGGTCAAGAAACGGAGCAGAACACGGTGCAGGCACAGCAACGTGACGACCCAGAGAGGCATCGCCCGTACTAGCCCCGCACGGCGGAGCGGCGGTGGGCCAAAACTATTAAAAACAAGCGGGCTTTCGACGTGCCCGACCGGCGCAGCTGCCATCCCGACGCCCGCGGCCATCGCACGGCTCGCGCTGCTCGGCCGGTGGCCGTCCACCGCCTCGGGCGCCACGGCACCTGTCGGCACCAAGCACGCGACCCGCCTCCCTCCCACATGCGGCGTGCCGAGAGAGAGAAGAGAAAAAAGGGCAAGGCGTTTCCGTCCGCCGAGGATAGACCTGATCATGGGCTGCCCGACCCGACGAACCCGAACCGACCCACCCAAAAGAAGCCCGACCCAACCCGACCCGATCATGTGACGGGTCGGGCACGGGCCAGTTTTTTTGACCCAGAGCCCGAAAAAACCCGACCCAACCCGGTCTAACCCGAAAATTTACACTAAAAACCCGAAACCCGACGCAACCCGACCTGACCCAACCTGACCCGGCCATGTGACGGGTTGGGCATGGGCCAACATTTTTGACCCGGTGACCCGAAATGACCCGACCCGAACCCGACCCGGCCCGTCCAATGATCAGGTCTAGCCGAGGAAAGGAAACGGGGAGGAAGCCGCGAGCGCTCCCTGTACGTAACGTACGAACGGCGCGCACGACGACTACTATCCGTTGGGGGCGGACGGACGGTGGTGGTGGTGGTGCCGGGGCGGGGCGTCCGCCTGCGGCTATATAATGGCAGCGGTCCCGGGGCCATGCGACACGAACCCAACGTCTCATTGCACGGCCCTGCTCTACCTATATCTATAGAGGGGCCTCAACTCTCCAGATCTTGGAGCACTGACCTTTTTCCTTTCGGCTGTAGCATACCAACTATACACAAAAGCTGCTGTTATCTTGATCTGTTTTGTTCGATCAAGATCAGCGAACAAGCTTAAGTCCCTTTACATCTCCACTGTTTTTTTTTGCTGGTTGGAAGATTTTTTGTCCGATTATTCTCTAGTTCTGCAGCTTCAATTTGATCTGAAACTTTGTTACCGATCAGATCAGATCAGATCAGATCAGCTCACTCACGTCCCACCGAGAGAGAGTTTTTTTCTGTATCTTTTACTATTTCGGATTCCATAGAGCTTTTGAATCCATCACGATGGCTCGCAAGCCGTGCTACAGCACCAACGGCTACGCCGGCCGCCACCACGATACGAAGATAACAACGTCATTTCCACGAGCGCCGGCGCCACCCCAGCCTCCGCTCCTGCCGTTGCCGGAGCAGTACTCCTCCTTCGTCCAGCCAGCGAGCCGGCCGGTGTCGCGCGCCAAGAAGCCCCGCTGCTACGAGGCCGCGCCGGGACCCAGCAAGCCCGCCGCGCCTGGCGCCTCGGCGCCCATCACCGTCGCGGCGCCTTCGAAGAAGAGGATGGCTCCAGAGGTGGAGTGGACGGGGACGGACTCGCTGTATTCGGTGTCGCCACCGCCGAGCAGCGTGCCGATGCCGACCGCGTCCCTGCTGCTCGCTGTAACGGCGGCGAGGAAGGCGCCGACGGCCTGCGCCGTGGAGGTGGTGGCCGGCGGCTGTGGCGTCGACGTTGGTGCCACGGACGAGCTCCGGCGGCTGCTCCGCCTTTAGCTCCGAGGCCGCCGCGGCTATGGCAATAAGATGTGAACTTCATCTGTGTCCCTTCTTCTCTTTTACTGCTGGCGCATGCAATTGCAAGGCTAGAGAGCTGCGTTTGTTCTTGGGTAGTTTTAACATGCCCGGGATGTAACGAAGCATGATGAGGTCGTCCACAAGTTGTATTTTACTAATCAATTTGTGTTCAGGTGTTGTGTTTGTGTACTTGACTACTCGTGTTATGTGCCGTGTATGTTTATTGTTTGGCTTAGGTCATGAGGGCTGACATTTTGATTGGTTGATGAGATTATACCTACAAACTACAACGATATACCTCCGACGATTAGTGTAATATTGTAGTTTTACGGGAAGTTATGGACTTTAATTACAATGTGTCAGGCGACAGGTGAGATGAAATAAAACTCCATACTCTCCTGCGCCGAAATATATAAGACATTAAGGTTTCAAATTTTGTATTCAAGTATAAGCCATTGTCTATGCTTGTTTACACGATCACTCATACCAACTCTTATCAAAGTAATTGGAATAGTTTGGTTGATTGGTGAATTATGTGAAGTAGTGGAACCTTATTATTCGTAATGTCGTTAAATAAGCATGTAATACAAACATTCATGTTATATAGTGTCTTTTGTCGGTCTCACTAACATTTTCTAAAATATCTAAGAGGCTTTATATTTAAAATCAGAGGGAGTAACTGTAAATGGTGTTTCATATCTTGGAAGCAATACACGTTCAGCTTGGTGCTGATGAAACCCATTTTCCCTCCCTGCCACAATGCCACATCATTGTATTTAATGATGTGATAAATTATTTAATGACGGTAAAACCCCCACTGAAAATACCCCTCCCTACTCATAAAAATATTGCCACAATGCCCACATCATCATATTTAGTTATGTGATAAATTATTTAATGTTGGTAAAATTCGGACTGAAAATACACTAGAAATAGTTTCATCACCTGTACGTATTTTTCTAAAGGAAAACACAAGCTTGCAATAAGCAACGCTGATTAGGTGAGAGTGACACGACTACAAGAACTGCAGACTGCAACAAGCAAAAGGTGAATGGTGATGACATGCTCTCAAACCATAATTCCATATCTAAGAATGAAGGCAGACAGAGTTTGGCATAATACAGTGCGGCAGCGTCTGTCTGTCTCTGAGGGATATCTCCCTGTTTTATGTCAATGTGAAAATTGCAACTATAAGCAAACAGTTAGATTACACAATTGGATTCAAACATTAATCCCTCACCACTTGCACAGATAATAAAAAAAATTCAAAGGTATTGGATTGTGGAAAATGGAAACTGTGATTTTACAACTGCAAACGCGAAAAACAGCTAGATTGCACGATCGCACAGTTACAATCCAAGGATTAATCTCTCTCAGCTTAACACAGGTATTTAAGATCAAAGAGTCAAAGGTAGACATCAAATTCTTCAGATATTACCCACCAAGCCGTCTTGTTTGACATAAGAGTGATGACCTCATGCTTCAGACAAGGTGTACTGTGGTAATTTCATGAAACAGTAATAATTTTCATAAAATGGAAAGGACGGGTATGACCTTGACAGTAACGGGGACAGGCAGAAACGATGCAGTGGAACTTCTTTATTAGTAGAAAGACCGATCGCAGTTGGTGAGATATGGTTCCCTACAAACTCAAACCAACCCCTAACAATCCCATTATTTCCAACAAAAAGAACTCAATGGGTATAAATACACAATGCACTCTCTTCTCTGAAGATCAATATAGCCTATTAGTATACAGAGTCGAAATCAAAATCCTAGAAGGATCAGTTCTTGGAGAATGCATGAAGGGTTTCATCGAGTGCTTTCCTGTCATATTCCCCAGTAAAAACACAGCTCCCCAGAGGCCCTTTCAGAAGGATAAGCCTCAACAAACCATCAGCAACCTTCTTGTCAACCTGATGTGTCATTAAGGAATTCAGTAAGAATGTTTCTTTATATAGAAGCTGCAATCTTAAGGTGTTCAAGTGTGCAACAATAATGCATTGAAACAGCACAAATCAACAACTCGAAGTCCTGAAAGAACATGGTAGTTGCACAATGGCAGGAACTGAGTAAATGCTAATTCAAGTGATGTGCTATCTCAGGGTACTTACAGCCATGATGCTTTTGAACTTCTCCACTGTCATAGTATCCGGAGGTGTAATGGGAAGCTTGGCATACTCTAGTATGTCAATTACACGCTTTTTGATTGACTCATCTATCCACCCCAGGCGGTGAGACATATCAGCTGCCATAACCTAAGGTAGTGGCATACCAAAACATAAGCAAAAGATAAGACAACGAAACATGAAAAACCTAAGAGGTTGTATAGAAATAATCAAGTGATATACCGTTCCAGCTGCAACTGCCTCCCCATGAAGCCATGCTCCATATCCAGTTCCAGTTTCGATAGCCTATCATTTAAACATGAGGATCAATGAATAAGTTGTGCAATGCAACAGGATAAAGGTTGCTAAAATTCCGGTTTATGTTGGCACCCGAAACCTATCAATGTCAGTATCAATTAATTGAACATAAAGTCTTTACATGGCCAAATGTGTGACCCAGGTTTAGTGTCGCTCGAAGACCACTTTCCTTCTCATCCTGTGCCACCACTTCAGCTTTATTTTCACATGATCTTTTAATAGCATATGCCAAAGCACTTGGTTCTCTACAGATATGCATTTCAAACCAAAGGTTAACAGCAAAAATGAAAAAAAAAATATTAAGCTTAAATTTGGGCAAACAAATATTCTGTGTTTTCAGCAAAATGAAAGTCCAGAAATTATGCTGTATGTAATGTTGTAGGAGCTAAACTAGAGTGCAAACCTTCTTCCAGTTACTGTTAATACAGTTAGCAGGAGTAACATAGGAACTGAACAACTTTTTTGGCTCTATGTTTGCTTGTCCGATGCAAGCCTGAGCTAAAAATATCATGTACGGCAGGGTTAACATATGCACTTTATTCAGCTACAATAAACGAAATTGCAGACTTTTTGGATAATGGTTCTTCAGAACTTAAAGAGTTTGGTTAACTTCCGAAAAGTTGGATAATCATGTCCGTCCATCTAGTCAAGCTGCTCATCAATCAGCCATTTCACAAAATAGTTTTTTAATTAAAAAAACGATATGTTTGGGCTTATAGGGCTCTGAATACTATGTCATTGGAAAGTGAAAAGTCTTAAAAAGTTATATTTTCTAGGAACCCAAACAAGATTAGATAAGGTGAACAGTAAAAATCTTGTGGTAAGTACTCATTACTTCCACTCTACAACTAAAGTGTCTATAAGAACAAGTATAATGCAGTTTCAAACTACTTTCATGTATATATAACTCACTGAATAGAAAGAAGATGGTAGCATTTATGGAATCGTAATGGATGGACAAGCTGGAATACCTTGCTAACAAGGCCGGCATGTTCTTCTCCTGCCACTCAAAGAATGGCGCGTCCCTTATGAGCCCATACTTCACTACCTCTGCAATGCCTGAAGCTAGCTCCCTGTCAGGCAATGTATTCAGTGTATCCGTGTCTATCAATACACATTGTGGCTGGTAGAATGCCCCAATTAAGTTCTTCCCAAGTCGGTGGTTAATCCCAGTCTTTCCACCAACAGATGAATCCACCTAAAGCAGTGATCCAGACAACCGTCAGCACCAGATCAAGATGTAGCTCAGCTTTAGTAAAATATGAATCAAGCTTATAACCTGGGCCATCAGAGTAGTTGGTATCTGTATGAAGTTGACACCACGGAGGAATGAAGCAGCAGCATAGCCACACATGTCCCCAATGACACCACCACCCAGTGCTACAAATGTGCACCGACGGTCAAGCCGGGACTCGATTGCCTTGTCGAACACCTTCATGAGCGTGTCCTGCCGATCACAACCAAGTCAGTTAAATCCAAATGAACTGAAAAAATAAGCACACTGCCCCAGAAGGCTGGATCACACACGCGAGCTCACCATATCTTTGTACTTCTCGCCGTCCGGAAGGATCACGCTCTCCACTGACACGTTCGGGTTGTTGTGGGTGAGTGCCCAGGTCACCTTCTCCAGGTAAAGTGGCGCGACGGTAGTATTTGTCACCACCAGAACTCTCTTCCCATGAACATGCCTGCGCTAACGGAAATCAAAGATCACAGAGTGACCATACTAATCTAACAACCAAGAAAAGAGATTCTATAATTCTGTTACCTCTGCAGCAGGTCCGGCTCATCGAGGAGGCCTGCTCCGATGTAGATCGGATAGCTACGGTCGCCGAGGTCGACGTCGACCACCGTAGAGACCCGGGACTCCGCCGGAGGCTGCATCGTGGGAGCAACGCTGGCGACGAAGAGGCTCTGGTGCCGCCTCGCGGGGGAAGCGCGGAGGGAAGCGCAGGAGTGACGCGACGGCGAAGGTACGGAGGCGGCGGCGGGAGCTCCGCGCGGGAGCCGGGGAGAGATGGCCGTGCAGGACGAGGATGCGGCAGCGGCAAGGAGGGACGAGGTGGACGCCGCCATGGATGGCTTGGAGAGCGGCGACGGCGACGGCGGGGGTGTTGTGATCGGTGGTTGTGTCCGACTCCGACGATGGGCCGGGAATTTGAGGCGGGTGTGGCCGCGGTAGGTGGGGGAAGGAGCACGGGGAGGACTGAGGTGGGAGACGGATCGATCTGGACAGTTGGTCTGTGAATGGATGGCCGGGATGGCGCTGTTGTGGGTGGGTGGGGGGATAAAACGTCACGGGGAAGGTGAGTCCACATGGCACGATGGTTGGCGAAGGTGCCGCCTGGAGTGTTTCGGCTCTGGGTTTCACTGACAGTGGGCCTAGTCAACGATGAGAAGATTTCTCAACCAAGCTACCTTCATGTCGGAGGAAATTGCTTTATGTACTTTGAGAACGTAGAAATTTAGTTTCACAGCGTGTTACACCACCTACTTTTCTACACGGTTGAACCATACAAGTATACAACAACCCATAAGTTGCCATTTGAGATTCGTTATGTTTTCAGCGAAAGCTTTAGATATTCCAAGAACAAGACGTCGATTGTTTATCGTTTATTATGGCAGGGTCACACACACGTGAGAACCATGTGAATGCCTCAAATCGTCCTCGCTCCACACTGATGTCACGTGTTAGTTCTGTTGATCTGTTATTTTGAGTGGAGGACAGAGGTAGCTCTATGAAAGCTACTCTCACAAGTGATTTTTTATGCTAGCTTTTATACAGGTGCAAGTTGTCACACAAACATTAAAGTTAACAAGTAGCGCTAACTGTCGAGAATCTTGCACATGCTTCTTTTCCGGGATACGACTGTGAAAGAGCGTCTATGTCCCTAATTCGGTTTTGGCGATTAATGACAATATTATCTTTGCGACTAACAAGTGTTTTGCAGAAACTAAGTTAAGTTAGTGTAATGATGGGCTTTCACGGTATTCTTGCCCCCATCATTTGCGAATGATTGTATTGGTGCAAAGTATATGATCGAAGATTAAGGATAAGTTAGTTCTAAGTGCCGTTTGGATGATGAGAGGCACTTAGAGTAGTTTAGGTCTTTGTTTTCCTTTGGCCGTACTATAAAGAGGGGTTAAGGATTGGTAGCTTGACCTAGATAAAACTAGAGTTTAGGTGTGGTGCACACTTGTGAAACCTAGTGCTAGGTAGCTATGTCAAAGCCCTTGAGAAGGTTGGTAACTCAAAGAATTTGAATTGGACGAGTTTCAGCCTTAAGAAGTTTGAAACAATTTGCTCAGTAGGGACCGACTATTTCGGTGCTCACTGGGGCAGTGACCGAATTAGTCGGTGCTCTGTTTGCTTTGCGAGGCAAACAGAGGCACCGACTTATTCGGTCCCTGTCAGCAAGGCGCACCGAATATGTCGGTGCCCTCGGCCACTTGATAGCCTAAGTCCCAGAGGGGACCGACTGGTTCGGTGGGCAGCACCGAATCAGTCGGTCATTCTGGCTAGAAATGGCTGTTAGGTACTGAGTGAAAATGAAGGGGGACCGATTGGTTCGGTGAACCCCATGAAGACCCACCGGATGAGTCGGTGGCCCTCGAGTTCCAATTCTAATCCATGTCCCCAAGGGGGACCGACTAATTCGGTGGGCAGCACCAAATCAGTCGGTCATTGTGGCTGGAAATACCAGTTCGGTACCGGTGCGCACCGACTGGTTTGGTGCTGCACGGAGGGTGGCCACCGAATCAGTCGGTGGTCACTGGCTAGCCGTTGGAAGTTCAAATCAAAGGAGGCACCGACTGTTTCGGTGGCCATCTTTGGAGGGCACCGAATCAGTCGGTCCCTCTGCGTCAGCACTAACAGCTAGGAGCTTTTGAGTGGGCTATTTATAGCCACTCTTCTCCTACTTGGAGACCCTCTTACCACACGTTTCCACTGTTCATCCAGCTGCTGTTGGGGAGTGTTTGAGGGCAAGAGAGGCACTTGAATTCATTGGTGTTCTTGATCTTGAGAAGATTAAGGACTCTCTTTAGTGCTTGGGAGTAGCAAGTGTGCATCCATCTAGCTCTTGGTCTAGTCTAAGTCAAGTGAAGATCTTTGGCTTGTTACTCTTGGTGATTCGGCATCACCTAGACGGCTTGGTGGTGTTGATCTTGGGAGCTCACGTGGAGATTGTGTGAAGCCCCAAGAAGATGTACACGGTTTGGAATCCGCCGTCCCGGAGTGGAAAATGGATATCCCCTATGAGAGCACTTGATCCTTGCGCGGATGCTCCATCGAGGACTAGGGGGAGTTGCTGACTCCTCGATACCTCGAGAAAAATCGGCTTCCTATTCTTCTCTTTACTTTGAGCAAGTTTACATTCCGCATTTCTATTCCTAGAATTGCCATGATAGAGTAGGATTGGAACTAGGTTGCTTAACTCCTTTCAACACTAGCTAGGCATAAACCACACTTGTAGGCACATGGGGTGAATTGGCTTATTGCATAGGATTGTTTTATCGCTTAAATTTTTGTAGAAGCCTAATTCACCCCCTCTTAGACTTCTTGATCCTTTCAGACTGCTAGTATTTTGCATTTTGAGTGTACCAAAATTTGATTCAAACTGTTGATCTCCGCCAAATACAATTGGTATCAGAGCCTCGTTGCTGAAAGGATAGGCTTCACCGCCTAGAGCAAGATGTCTAGTGAAGGGCCTCCCCCGGTTTTCGATGGCAAGGATTTTTCTTATTGGAAGATCCGTATGGAAGCATACATTGATGCCATGGATGCCGATGTGCTTAGGGCTACCACCGTTGGCTTTCCCGCGCCCGTTGATGAGAATAACCTCACCGTACTTGAGGTGTCTCATGCGCGGCTCAATGCTAAGGCTAGGAACACTCTCCTTATAAGTCTCAACAAGGAAAACTTCAACCAAGTTAGGAGTAAGACAAAAGCCCATAAAATATGGACGAAACTTGTTGAGATTCACATGGGTTCTAAGGATGAGAGAGAGGAGCGACACAAAGTTATTATGGATAAAATCAATGCTTTCAAGAAATTTTCTAATGAATGTGCTCGTACCATGTACTCACGTTTAAATGGTCTTGTAGAGGAGTTGAATGAACTTGATGTCACCAAGATGGAGGAGCTTGAAGTTAAGAGAAGATTCTTAAGTGCTCTTCCAAGTGACAAGTACTCCGTCATCGTCACCGTCTACTTCTACGATGATCTCAACTCTCACACTATCATCAAGATGTTGGGAAAGATCAAGGGTCATGAAGATTACATGGGCTACACAAAAGGATATGAGAAGTATGAAGGCTCATCTTCCTCCATCAAGCAAGACATTGCCTTCAAGGCTAGCAAAGATAAGAAGATGAAGAAAGTGATTGTTGAGAAGTCAAGTGAAGATGATGACGATGGCAAGAGTGAGGAGCTCGATGAAGTTGCCCTCCTTGTGAGAAACACCACCAAGATGCTTTGGAAGCTTGACATGAAGGGAATTGACTTCAACCACAAGAGCAAGAAATTCTCTATCAAGAAGAAGTCCATCAAGGATATGGATTGCTATAATTATGGTGAGCTCGGCCATCTTGCACATCAATGTCCTCTCCCCGACAAGAGAAAGAAGAAGAACTACAAGAAGGAGGAGAGTGATGATGATGGTGACTACAAGAAGAAGACCTTCAAGAGCAAGAAAGATGGCAACAAGAAGAAGTTTTCCACACCCACCAAGAAAAAGCAAGGAAGAGCTTGTATTGGGGAGTGGATCACCGACGACGACACCTTAAGCAACTCATCAAATGAAAGTGAAGATGAAGGAGTTGCCGGTCTTGCAATTGGTGCTTCCATCCCTCCACCGCCTCGCTCAAGGTGAGAAAGCCTTCCCATCATGAAGATGCAAGTGATAGTGATAGCGATAGTGATGATGATGATGAGACCTCTTATGATGATCTAGTTGATTATCTTAAACAATATACTAGCATCATTAGAGAATCAAATGAGAAAATTGATAGGGTTGAGCAAAAGAAGGCAAAACTAGTTACTAAATGTGATGATTTAGAAGCTAAGAACATAGAGATAAAACTTGAGCATGTTAAGCTCGCTAGTGATCATGATGAGTTGAAAATCAAGTTCCAAGAGCTCACTACCCACCACAAGTTGCTTGAAAAAAAGTTTGATGTGTTATCAAGTGAGAAATTGGTTGAGGAGAAAATTTTAAAAGTCAATTGTGCTACTCAATGTGATGACCTTGCAAGTTGATTGTGGAATTCATTATGATGATTTGCTTGAGATCTCGCCTAATCCCCCAATGAAGGCAAATGATGAAGCTACGAGTGATTCGCCTAATCCCCCAATGGAGGCTAATCACTCAAATCAAGGTGAAGGCTCTACCAATGATAATTCAATCAAGAGTTGTGCAACATGCAAGGGCAAGTTTGTGTTGGGTGTGTCACCAAATGGCATACTTGGCAAAGACTATGTGGACCTTCAAGTCAAGAACAAGCATGCCATGAGTGAGATTCGTAAGCTCAAGCAACAAGTGAATGATCTCAAGTCCGGTTACAACACTCTCACAAATGGCAATCAACTCTTTGGCAAGATGTTGTCCGATAGAGCAATAAACTATAACACTCAAGGGCTTGGGTACTTGTCCACCAAGATTGTTGAAGCTAAGAACAAGATACCTCAACCCAAGTCTTACAAACCCAAGATCAAGTATTGCACCGAGTGTCAACAAGAGGGTCACTTTGCTCATGAATGCAATACTCCTCCTCCTCCAAAAATGAAAGATCACTTGAGACCCAAGGCATTCAATGCTCATTATGGTGTGTCCAAGACATCAAATGGGAAGGTGGTAGTGAGATTCTTTGGACCTAAGGATTCAACTAGGCCTAAGCAAATTTAGGTGCCCAAGATTCTTGTCACAAAATTGAGTGAACCACACAAGTCAAACTTTGCATCATCATCAACCTCTAGCTCCCGAACTTTCTCAAAGGTTTGGGTAGCTAAACCTCAAACTTGATTTGGTTTGTTGGTGTAGGTGAACTACATGACCAGTGGAGCTAAACCACTAAACCTCTCCGGCCCGGCCAGAGAGCCCAAGACTTAGGCGTTTGGCTCGAGCCCAACATGTTACGGCTGACAGCTGACACCGACGGCTACCGCCCAATATAATCCTAGGTCAGCTGGGCCATAGCGGGCCAAGTCCCGAACCCAAGCCCACGCCAGGAACGAACACATTCCGCCTCCCTGTCTGTCGCCGCGAACCGGTCGTCGCTCGCAAGCTTGTGCCGCGATTCCCCGCCCCAGCCAGCGCCCCGCGGCCGCGCGGCCGTCCACCTCCACTCGCAGCCCCTCCATTTCCGGGCGTCCGCTCCAGCGCAACGCCCCGCGAGGCCGTCCCCTTCAAAGCGGCCTCCTCCTCCCCCGACCCCTCGCTAGCGTCGCCTCCCCCATCCCGCCCTCCCTCCCGCTCCCACCCCCTCCCGCCGCTCCCTTCCTCCCCGCAGTTCCCGGCTCACATGAACGTCGTCCAGGCCGCGGCCGTGCTTGCGGCCGCCGCG
Source organism: Digitaria exilis (assembly GCA_015342445.1). Classification (NCBI taxonomy): domain Eukaryota; kingdom Viridiplantae; phylum Streptophyta; class Magnoliopsida; order Poales; family Poaceae; genus Digitaria; species Digitaria exilis. The sequence continues at coordinate 2,004,579 of JACEFO010000718.1, read as the reverse complement.
GCGCTCGCGCTCCTCCTCCCGGGATGGGCGGCGGCGGAGTGGACCCTCACGAAGAAGGGCAGCATCGTCACCTACGACGGCCGCTCCCTCATGATCGACGGCAAGCGGGACCTCTTCTTCTCCGGTGCCATCCACTACCCTAGGAGCCCACCTGAGGTACGCTCCTCCGCGCAACGAGCCGAACCAAATGATGTAGCGGCGTGCAGCGCGCTGCTGTAGTCCAGTACCAGTCCTCGTGCTGGCCGGCTGGTTGGTTGATACTTGATCCTGAGAAAAAGTGTTGTTGTAACGCAGTTATGGCCGAAGCTGATCAAGCGGGCCAAGGAGGGCGGGCTCAACACGATCGAGACGTACGTATTCTGGAATGCACATGAGCCTGAGCCGGGCAAGGTAAAGCACAAATGTTCATATGGACGCGTTGGACCGCTGGTGACCGCAGCAAATTAAAGAGCATGCCGCCTGATTTTGCTTCTGCTGTATACCCGTTAGACTGGCAGATAGACGTTAATTTATCTCATCTGTTGCATATGCTGCAGTACAATTTCGAAGGGAGGCTCGACTTGATCAAGTACCTCAAGATGATCCAGGACCACGACATGTATGCGATTGTGCGCATAGGTCCCTTCATCCAGGCAGAATGGAACCATGGGTCAGTGCGTCCAACTAATTGTCACTCAGCTGTCAAATATGCTCATATCATAAGATTGTTTCATGCGCCTTCTATCTTCTCTACTCTTTCCCAGTGGTTTGCCTTATTGGCTTAGAGAGATCGGCCACATAATATTCCGAGCAAACAATGAACCGTTCAAGGTAATAAAAGAATTTAATTGTTGTAATAAGATACACGCTGAAGAGTTTTGGACTGATGGATTTGGACTTTTCACACAGAAAGAAATGGAGAAATTCGTGAGATTCATAGTGCAAAAGCTGAAGGATGCTGATCTATTTGCATCTCAAGGAGGACCCGTCATTCTAGCACAGGTCCACAGGTTTTCGATTTAGTCGTGTCATTTGTTATATCTGTTTATTGATACCTTATTTACACGAGTATTTTCAGGGTCCATCAAAAGGTACCAAGAGGCACAACCAAATTTTCCAAAATACATGTTATATTTGATAACCTCTTGGTACCTTCGAATGGACTGTAAAAGGTCTCTGTTTACTTATATGTTCAATACACGTTGTGATTCGCTATTTGCATATTCACATCAGATCGAGAATGAGTATGGGAATATAAAAAAGGATCATGCAGTAGAAGGTGACAAATATCTCGAATGGGCGGCCCAAATGGCCCTTAGCACACAAACCGGAGTTCCATGGGTAATGTGCAAGCAGTCTTCGGCTCCTGGTGAAGTGGTAACTTTCTGATCAGTGGTGAATATCTACACATAGTTTTTAATGTCTCACAAGTTTTTTTAGTGCAAATCAGTATTAGTATATTAATGTCTCACAAGCTATTCAGAACCGGAAGAACAATAGATCACTTAGAAGTGACGTGCTCCTTTCTATTAAAAGGATTGAATTGCTTCAGTTCAATCTATTAATTTGTTTCTTGCTCTCACTAGATCCCTACTTGCAACGGAAGGCATTGTGGAGACACGTGGACACTACATGACAAAGATAAGCCTATGCTTTGGACTGAGAATTGGACTGCACAGTAAGTTCAAGTAATTCACACTCAACATTCTTCTTTTTTTCCAATTGCACAAATAACACGTGAACCCTAGGTACACAATATGAAGAATAGTGTTAGATAAAATATGTAACACTCTAACGAAATGATTTATGACCACCCAATTATGTTGCACATTTTATCTGAGTGGTTGCCTTAGGTTTTTGCAGCATCGTAACCTTGAGCCATGTTCCCTATTTCGTTAATATAATAATTGCCACTTTGTATTTTACTTCCAAATCAGAAGTTACACCCCCTACGTTGGGGAAACCTACATAATTATATATTATAATATGGAAAGATGTAAGTGAATAGTGAAGCACCATTGCACCATCAGTTAGCAGATGAACTGCATTGAAACAACAGAGCAAATTCCACCTGCATCAACTAAACCAAAACCAGTAGCTGGAATGCTAAGGGAACAAATATCTGCATTCAAAATTTGGAACAAATAGGTTCTTTTAATGTACCACCACGGTGCCTGAAATGAAAAAAAATCTACTCTCCATTCTGTGAACACCATCCCTGCACACATGAAATCTACATACATAAAGAAGTAATAATATCATGAAATCTATTCCTGGGCATACACAGATTCAGAGCATTTGGTGATCAATTAGCTATGCGTTCAGCTGAGGACATCGCATATGCTGTGTTACGATTTTTTGCAAAGGGTGGGTCAATGGTTAACTACTACATGGTATGTATGTTCATTAACTTTCTGTTCCTGCAATGAATACGTTTGTAAATATTTACAGGGTAAATATGGATATATATTAAAGAATTTTACTTTAACTTGTCAACAGTATCATGGTGGAACAAATTTTGGAAGGACTGGCGCTTCTTATGTGCTGACTGGATACTATGATGAAGCTCCCATGGATGAATATGGTAGATCGCCTCAGTTGACCATTAGATTTATTCATTGGTTTTTATCTCCTTCATGTTTGCTCCTCTTAAGGAGTGTCTAATATGGTTCATGTACTTTCATAGGTATGTGCAAGGAGCCCAAATTTGGGCATCTCAGGGACTTGCACAATGTGATAAGGTCATACCAGAAAGCATTCCTCACTGGGGGACATTCATCTGAGAAGTTGGGTCATGGGTATGAGGTTGGAAATAATTTCTTCCATCATCTCAGGACCTGAAAGCTTTAGATATTGTTTGACAGTGTTCCATGACCTATAAATCAATATTCTTCCATGTTCGGGTTATTGCAGGCACACACCTTCGAGTTGCCTGAAGAAAACATGTGCCTCTCTTTCCTCTCCAACAACAACACAGGGGAAGATGGAACTGTAGTCTTCCGAGGGGAGAAGCACTATGTGCCTAGCCGTTCTGTCTCCATTCTTGCAGGGTGCAAGAACGTGGTTTACAATACCAAGAGAGTATGTTTCTTACATTTATCCTTAAACAAACTAAGACCTACTTCAAGGTCATAAAGAATATAGGGCAGCTTTACAAAAAGAAAAAAAAAAGAATACAGGGCCCTGATTTGTGTTATGTTCGTTGGGCAGGTGTTTGTACAACACAGTGAAAGGTCATTCCATACCTCAGAGGTTACGAGCAAGAATAAATTGTGGGAAATGTTCTCAGAACCGATTCCCAAGTATCACAGCACTAAAATCAGGACAAAGGAACCCCTAGAGCAATATAACCAAACCAAGGACGCCAGTGATTACTTGTGGTACACCACGAGGTATCACACCTTACAGTTTTAGCTCAATGTGACTGATTTTTCCAAGCAGAAACTTCACTTGACTGTATTCCTGTTCTTTTTTTTAACTATGTACAGTTTTCGCTTGGAGTCAGATGATTTGCCCTTTAGAGGTGATATCCGGCCTGTGCTTCAGGTCAAGAGTACTGCACACTCGATGATTGGATTTGCCAATGATGCCTTCGTAGGTAACTTGAACCAACTCTGTAATAATCTCGTTCCTCCAAATACACCCACATGTTGCAAGTTATTGTACTGATCAAAATAACTGTCTTCGTAGGAAGTGGGCGCGGAAGCAAGCAGGTAAAGGGTTTCATGTTTGAAAAACCCGTTGACTTGAAAGTAGGTGTGAACCATATCACATTGCTGTCATCGACGATGGGAATGAAGGTAAAAAGTCCGTAAAAACTCTAAAATTTGTTTGGAACATATAATGACTTGCTACTTTCCTCTAGAAGCTGATAGCCAGGTGAAAACAATATGGTTGTAATGGAGCTAGATATAGACACCTTTTTGTTGAAAGGCAGGCATATATAGTTATATCATAACTGGTAGGATGGGTGTGCTCAGTTAATGCATTAATTCTGAGCCATCTACTCTAAATTTGCATATTGGGCTATCTTCTACAGGACAGTGGTGGTGAACTTGCTGAAGTAAAGGGTGGCATTCAGGAGTGCCTAGTCCAAGGTCTCAACACTGGGACGTTGGATTTACAAGTCAATGGCTGGGGCCATAAGGTAAGGCTATTGTCTTTAGTCTTTACTTGCTGAAAAGATACTCATTTTTCTTGGAAGGACCATGTTATCATGTGGTAAGACCTGAAGTCCTCTACACTTGGTTTCAATAGGCTGCACTGGAAGGCGAGGACAAGGAGATCTATTCAGAAAAAGGTATGGGCAAAGTTCAGTGGAAACCAGCCGAAAATGACAGGGCGGCCACCTGGTATAAGGTAAATTGAATCATGGATAGGAACATCAGACATCCATTTCGATTTTTATTGCAATCCTCAGTGACTCTATCTTCACTGCCATGCTAGAGATACTTTGACGAGCCAGATGGGGATGACCCCGTTGTCCTTGATATGAGCTCAATGAGCAAGGGCATGATTTTTGTGAATGGTGAAGGCATGGGCCGATACTGGACCTCATTCAGATCTCTCGCTGGAACTCCTTCTCAAGCAACGTAAGTCTGTACGCAAGTTCACCTTTGTTGCAGGCCTAATGTTCTTGGCCTACAAACTTGCACAACAAAAATTCATTCCATTTTCCTCCCCCATCCTCCCTTCAGGTACTATATTCCTCGTCCTTTCTTGAAATCTAAGGACAACCTCTTGGTTGTGTTCGAGGAGGAGCTGGGCAAACCAGATGGCATCCTCATCCAGACGGTGACGAGAGACGACATTTGTGTGATGCTCTCAGAGCACAACCCAGCGCAGATCAAGACGTGGGACACGGATGGTGATAAGATCAAGCTCATTGCAGAGGACCACAGCACGCGGGGCACCTTGTCGTGCCCCCCGGAGAAGACAATCCAAGAGGTGGTCTTTGCCAGCTTCGGCAACCCGGAGGGCATGTGCGGCAACTTCACTGTAGGCACTTGCCACACTCCTGATGCAAAGCAGGTCGTTGAGAAGGTACACACTTCTTCTTGCTGATGCATATTACCATCTGTAACGTTTTTTAAACCTACTCTTAACTCAATCATACCTACAACCACAAATAAAGTTTTAAAACCTGATGATACGGTCTTTCGAAAAAAAAACCTGACTGATACAGCCCTGTGGTATCGAATGAATAGGAATGCCTCGGCAAGCCATCTTGCCTGTTGCCGGTGTCGCACACAGTGTATGGCGCAGACATCAACTGCCCATCAACGACTGCTACACTGGGGGTGCAGGTGCGATGCAGCTTGCAGAAGAAGGATGCTTGAGAATAACGACATGAATGCTGCTAATTGTTGCCTGCGCTTTTGTTTGTTCACCCCTTCGGTTCGGCACTCGCGCTTATACCCATTGGCCTGCCGTTGCAACCGAAATGTGATTGGAACACAGCTTGATATGGGAACTAACATGAAATGAGCGAAGGGTAGATGCTGATCAGACCGAAGAAGTGTGTTTCCCCCCTCTTTTCTTCTGCGTCATGTTGTTTCATGTAACGTAACCACCACAATATATAGATGTTGAATAATCATGATTAATAGTACAGATCTTAGAACATTCCAACTTTTGAGCAAAAAGACTGCTGGAGATTGGACTGACTGATTGCTTGCTGCATGCAACACGGGTAGTAGATTGCAAATATTGTGCAGGCTGCACTTTCTTACAATCTGTATATAGAATAGGTCGAACTTTGAAACTATCGTTCAACGAATGAAGAAAGATGTTTCGTATTCATAATACTTTTCTCTTGCTTCAATGGCCTTTGTGGTTATTATAAAAAAGACCCGGTGGGGGTAAAAGTCCCGGGGTTTTCCATGAAGAAGAATACCTTCTTCGAGTCTAAAAAATCCCCAAACTCTGGCTAGCGATGAGATTTTTTTTTAAACCAACTCCGTGAGGGATTGAACCTGAGTTAATGTGACCATACCACCGGTCACTAACCACTGTGTTAGAAGACCTTAGGTCCTTTGTGGTTATTATCCCACCTGGATTTCATTAGCTCTTAATGGCAGGATTTAGTTAAGCCTTTTACAGATTAATATTTTTAGCGAACGAGGCACAGACCGTGCATCATTTTTATCAAATAAGCAAAGCAGAGAAGCCGTTTACAGATTAATGTGGGTGAAAGTAAAAAAAGAAAAGATCAAAGAGCTGTTACATGTGGAAAGCGAAACAATTTTTATCAAATAAATAAAGCAGAGAAGCCTTTTACAGATTAATGTGAGTGAAAGTAAAAAAAAGAAAAGATCAAAGAGCTGTTGCATGTGGAAAGCGAAACAGCATACTCCGCACAAAAAATAAAAAGGGGGCGTTGCGAGAATCGAACTCGCGACCTCTCGCACCCAAAGCGAGAATCATACCACTAGACCAAACGCCCATCTGTGGAAGAATTTCAATTTTTTGTGATTTATTTAATGTAGATGACTACGAAGTTCTGCCTCTTCCGTCTTCCCTCCAAAAATCCCCCCACTCTTTCCCTCACGAATTCCCGTTTCCCTCCTCCCTTCCCCTCTTTCTATTTCACTTGGCGCCCCCAGATTCCCCGCTGCCCCCCACCCACCTCGCCGCAAGCCCGTAACCATGGCGAGCGCCGCCGACGACCTGGACCTCCTGCTCTCCCTGGGCGAGGCAGTCCCGGAGACACCTCCCTCCTCCCCGCGCGCCGCCGATGGCCCCGAGTCTAACAGCGCCTTCACACCTCCCAGGGCGGCGCGGCCCGGCGGCACCGACATGTCCGTGTTCCGCGACGCCGTCAAGGATTACCTTGAGGCGGCCCCCGAATCCACATCCCCGCCCCCCGAGCGCCCCAAGAGGCCCAAGGCCTCCGAAACCCTCGTGGACAGCTACTCCGGCCTCCGCATCAAGCACCTGACGCTCTCGCCCCTCGAGATCAGCAACCGCTTCGCCGACATCCGATTCGTGCGCATCACCGCGATGAGGTGAGGTTCCATTCCTCGAATTCACCCTGCTGCTGGGTTATTCAGGTTATTAGCTGGCTCGTCGATTTAGTGTTTTTTTTTTCCCTCTTGTGTGTGCAGGAACTCTGTGGGGAGCGATAGGTTCTCGGGCTGCTGGGCGACGGCGGGGGTGTTGCTAGACAAGGGCGTGCCGCGGGTGAGCGCGAAGGGGACCGACTACAGCATCTGGAAGATGGGTGCCCTTGACGAGACCGAGGTATCGGTTTTCCTGTTCGGGGACGCACACGTCCACTACTCGGGCGCCGCCGTCGGCTCGGTGTTCGCGCTGTTCAATGGAAATGTCCGCATGGACAATGGGGTACTTCTTGGCTGGCACTCCGATGTTTTTGATCGCTTCAGTGATGTGTAGGCAGTTATTCTTTTGCTGATTTCAGTGCGTTGGTGACTTTGTTGTGCAGGGCAAAGGGTTCTCTGTCAGTGTTGCTTCAGTGGGGCAGATGTTGAAGATGGGAGTTGCTGCGGACTTTGGTCTCTGCAAAGGGAAGAGGAAAGATGGGGTTGCTTGCACCATGGCTGTAAATAAGTACGTATCTCCACCCAATGGATTGTCTTATAATTTCAGTACTACCTTCACTGTCACTAAACTTAGGAAAAATTCATAACAGCATTGTACACAAAAGTGATCTGAAGCTTTTGCCTTTTGGGATAAGTAATCACCACATCTCTTCCCAGATATCAGCACAAACTGTAATGCATTAATGTGGCAAATTTTCGTGTAGTATGTGGGTGTGGCTAAGTGTTTGCCTTCCTGCTGCCATACTAAGACCCTTGGCAAGATGAACTTTTGCCATCCTAGCTTGCTAAAGCATCTCATGCATATTATTTCTCACCACATGAATGTATCGGTGCCACCCTGTGACTGAACTCTCCTTATCTTTTTCAGGACCAAGGGATCATATTGCAAATTTCATTCATCAGTAAGGATATAACCATCAATATTCAGAAATTGGGATGGATAATTAGATATGAACGCGACATGATTTATTGTGCTTATTTCCTTTCTGCAGAAAACATCACAGAAGTACACTACTGGCAGAGTGGAGCTTAAGGGTGGGTAAGTAACACCTTAAAAAGGAGTGGAATAGGCCTTTCCTTAAGAGCTCCACATCCTATGTTCTTTTGTCCATCCTGATATAATTCGACAGTATCATTAGGCCATGCCTGGTTATGTGCAATGAATGACCTTTTTCCTTCCAGAAACTTCCAATTTGCTTCAAAACTTCGATCAGAAGGGATTTATATGGTCAATCGGTCCTCAGAAGGACCCAACCCAAGAAAGCCATTCCAACCTGTGAAAGTAATGTCAATCGATGGGCTAAAAAAGGCTTTAAGGTATTTAAAGCGCTATTTGATCTTACCTGCTTCATTTGGCTAGTCTACTGATTTTTCACCTGCATATGATATTTGGCCAGACTGTATTTATTGTTCTTTTATATTCTGTTTGGTGTGCTAAACCAAAGTGCCATTGTTTTTTTTTCTTAAAGAGCCATTTGCCATCCATCATGGCCATTGCACTGGTTATTTGCACTCGGATTGTGATATATATTTAGTTCTTGTCATTCAAGAGGAAGCATAAACAGAGACCAATTTTGTAGTTGCACCTTTCGATAATATCTAGTGTCATAATGGTATTATTATGTATTGAACTGCCCCCAGAATGTTTTGCCTAAAATTGTGATACCTTGCATGATTTTGTGATGAATGTAAACTGGCTTCTGATTAAAGTATGCAGGATTGCAGTAGCCTTTGGAACAGTATGAAATGATTGTTGTTGTCATGCTTAAGCTCTGAGTTCTCTGTGCAGCAATGCAGATAGAGTGACTACTAAGAACCAGTCTCAGGGTATAAGATTTCTTTCCCATGTTACAGGTAATCTACTTTCCGATGTTACTTTCCAACTGATAATTGAATGTAGCACCGAATTCATGAAAGAAAACGTAATAAGATTGGCTTATTATTGGCTGATGAGCTCCTGCCTGCATAAATCAGCTAATACCGACAATGCAAAACCACCTGTCCAAAGCAATGGGTCTACAAACCAACAGAAATCAAAGTTCACCTTGAACAAAAGGTCAGTCACATGCCGTGGTTTGGTTATAATGGTCTTTACTTTCTATTAATCAGTGACACCAAAATGAACAAGCTTGTGATTTGTAGTTCCGGATCATCTGGCCCCAAAGCACCACCCAAGCAGGGATGGAAGAAGCCAGAGCAAGATTTCAAGAGACGAAAGATTAATAATCCAACAGGGAATATAGTAGAGCTAGATGCAGTGAGCTCAGACGACGATGAGATTAATATAGTATTGCGACGCTGATTATCGAATGATGTACTATGAATCATGATTGTACTACAAATTGCGAAAACAAGAGTTTATTTCACATTGCATCTGGATAAGTTTTGTGGATCTTTGTCGCATGCTGTAACCGGGAATAGACAAATTGTCAGTTAACCATCATTCTGTATAGTATTGTTTCGAAATACAATATTTTTCAACAATTTTGTTCCTGATAAATTAAAATACTCTCTCTGTCCCAAAATACAATTTGTTTTGGCTTTTTTAGATAAATAGCTTTTATTATGCATCTAGATATACAGTATCTATATATATAATAGAAACTATGTATCTAATAAAGCCAAAATAAGATTGAGAAGTGTATAAATGTATGCCTTTTGGTGTTTGCTTGGATCTGTCAAGTCTGCAGGAACTCTCGATGCCATGTCCCTTATCTCCTGTGATAGCAGCTTAGCATATTTTAGTCTGCACCCAATTGCCATTCTTTGTCATGCCTTTGTTAAATTCAGTTTGCCATCACCGCTCCCTGTCGTCGCTTGGCCGCACACAGGCCGCTCAACCACGCCATCCGACCCAAGAGCCATGCCTACGGCATCTCCCAACATGTTTGAAGCAACCACATCAAAGCAAACACAAAACCGTGCAACGTAAAACAACCATCAAAAGAAACTGGGAAAATACGGAATAACCAGCAATGCTTGATAATCATCCAGCCTCTTTGATCTAATGAGCATCCACCAATGCACCGAAATTGGAGTCAGCAAAACAGTCTGCTCACGACCAACCAAACCTACATTACACTGTTACACCTAAGCAATTGGTTAAACTCGATACAGTCTATAGCTGCTCCAAACTTGTGAAATAGTCTGCTCACGACCAACCAAACCTACATTACACTGATACATCTAAGCAATTAACCCGAGACAGTCTATAGTTGCTCCAATTTGGGAAATCCTAGTTCCTGCCGACGGTCATCCCCACTGGCCTGGTTATAGGATATTGCTGTTGTTAGAGCAGATTTTCAAAGGCCCACGGGTACTTCTGCCTCTGTTTCTGCTCTTCCTCAGGTGCGAAGTCATTCTTGGTGTTTAAGATCTTACGGGCCTCCTCTGGAACCTTGCCCTTGATCATGTCTGCAATGGTCTGGCAAGTCAGTCCCAGCAGCCCCTTAATGTTCAGGTAGCTGGCAGCCTGTCAAGTGTCCAAGTCCAATATATGTCAGGTGTACTAGCCAAACAATCATGAATACAACATGGACAAACCAGACAAAACAGAAGATAGGACAAAACTATAGGTATTCTCTTAACACTGAACAACGCTAATGTTGATTCATCCCATGCTAATGTTGATTCATCCCATGTATTATCCAAGTGCAGCAAACATGGCAAAATTGTGGAACAATTATGTTCACCACAAACCATCAACCAAACCATTCGTATCTACCAACTGAAAAAACTAAATATCTAATAAAAAATATCAATTTCAAACCATTAATCATGAGAAGACAGTTCCTACAACAGATAACAATAGAACATTAATTAAACAAAGGATAGCAATACAACAGTCGCAGTATTGCCACATGGTGATAGCAAAAAGAATAATATAGACCCTATGCAGAAACATGTATGAGCAATGGGAAGACAAAGGTTTCAGACTCAAATCACTAATCCATGCCGGTCATACAACACTAGAATCAAATGGCTTCTAATGTATTCATGCAACAAGCACTGCAACTGCAAGTCACAACCCAACAGTTTCAAACATTCTGTAGTATCCATACAATATCATGAGTTACCTATCCCAAAATCTTAAGTTAATAAAACAACAGAGTAATTAGCAAGAGCCAACTCAGGACAATCATAAAACATCACAGTAATCAATAAGAAACTAACTCAAGACAATCATTTTAAGCCTTGGTTGTCATTTCACTTGTTTCCCAATGGATAACAGTAAAGATACAAACAATTTGCACCAAAACCGACACAAAAGGCCTCTCGTACTAGCAAATGGAATAAATGTAATGATGCCTGAACTCTGTTCCTGATATTTCAAGACCCTTAAATAGGTCCAAAAATGGACAAATTCTTCTGCTGAGTACATAGTTTAGCAATTGTGTCACCACAAAAAAAAAATCAGGCAATTAATACAAAACTAATTTGCAAAAAAAATGACAGGAACATATTTTAGGCACAAAATTCTTCTGGTAATTACTATAATGTCACGAATTTAATAATCTCTAATGTAATGTAACCGGATTTCGAGCTAACCCAGCCAATGCCAATAGCATATAACATCAACATCATTACAGTAATTTGCTCCCATAAACCACAAAACAATAAGTGAAACTAAATCACAGGGAGTGATCCTCAAATGCATACAGTAGCAACAAAAGCACAGAACATAATAACAATTTCTATGTACTGGCCAATCACCGCACAAAACAACCCTAATCAAGCAGAAACATGAACATAGACATTTAGCAGAGGGTACAAACAGATCTAAACAATGAGCGGATACTAGATTGGGACGGGATGAGAGAACAGGGGAGAGAGCCCTCACCAGGGCGAGGGCGAAGAGGGTGTCCTTGTCGACATCGATGAACTAAGCATCCAAGGTCTTGAGCGCATCGTCAGAGGGGGCCTCCGCTTTGCTTCCTGATGTCGGAATGCACTATGTTCCATGCATCCTTTATATGGATAGTGATTTCGGATCATTAGTTTCTCACGATAAAATCAAAGAGTGAGCAATCCAGGTTGCTCTTCTATTTTGTTTTTGTTTCCCATGTGCTTAAAATAGGTCCTTTTAATCTTTCATATCGAATGTTTTGATGCTATTATGATGACTAAATATAATTTAATTACGAAACTAGTTGTGTTAGCTCTAAACAATTTTCGGGAGATGAATCTATGAAGCCTAATTATACCATAATTAACCTATTATTATACGTGAACAAAGATGGAGGATTCTTGAGCAATTCACAAGTCCACTTAGAGCAAGTATAATAAGAGGCTGCAAGAGGGCCGAATGCTGAGGTGGAGGAGAGAAGAGAGAGGAGAAGTGGACGTCTGCTCAGGCACAAGAACCAAAAGAATATGTGAAACACACAGGTATACCTCGTATTTATGGTGAAGGCTTAACCACTATATAGTGGGCTAAGAGAGAATAAAATTCTATACGGCCAACCGTTGGCCGAATTATTAGCCTTGCTGAGACCAGGTGAGCCGATTCGCATCAAACTGATGTCAAGAGAGTATCCTACAGCCCAAATGAAAAAAAAAGGACCTGAAACAAAAAGGTTCTTTAAAACCGGGATAAGGAACAGATGTTTGCAAATTGGCAACACAAAATGGCGCCTATGCGTCCCGGTCAAAAGCATGACGCAGTTCTCTAGCTAGTGTTACTTCGCCGGGTTCCTTCCAGACGAGAAGGAGTCGACCCTGAGGTGGTGGCGGAACGCCGAGATGAACTCCTCCGCCCGCTTGTTCACCTCCTCCGCATTGACGGCCGCTGCTTCCTCCTCCTCCTTCACCACCGTGGCCGCCGCCGCATCCGTCTCTATCGGCCGGCCTTTGCCTGTGGCCACCAGCGCCATGCAGCAGCCATCCGCAGCGGCCTCCGTCCGCTTCTTGCTCCTCCTCCTCTTCACCCTCTTCGCGCCGTCTCCGGCGGGCCGCGCCGCCTCCCGGACGGCGACGTGGCTGGCTCCCGCCGCCGCACCTCGCCGCGGCTGCACGGACGCCACGACGATGGACGCGATGACGACGTTGAGGAGCAGGAACAGCGCGGGCGACGGCACCGAGAGCGACGCGGGCCACCACCACCACGGCGCCACGAGCACGGCCGCCGGCGCCACCAGCCTCTTGACGCCCGACACGAGCAGCGCCGCCGCCGCGGCGGCCAGCGCGGCCTCCACGAGCTCCTCCTCCCTGGGCCTCGCCTTCTTCCCCTCCGCCATCCGACCCTCTCCCTCGTCTCTAGCGCTTTTCTTTCGCCTCTGCTAGTCTGCTAGCTCCTGCTCGGCTTTGCGGTGGAGCTAGGCGGATTGCTATATGTATAGCTGCTTTTCTGCTGTGCTTGCAACCAGTTGTTGGGGGCGCGCGCGAAAAGGTCTCAGGCTAATCGATAGATGGGCGCAGGAGGTGTGTCACGCCTGCGTCTGCCGAGCCGACAGCCACGCAGGCATGCAGCCCGTGGTGATGGCTGTCGGGGAATTTGCTATGGCAATGGCAGAATATTTTCGTCCCTGCAGACTTGCAGAGCCACCACCGCTGCTTGCTCGGCGTCGTCTCGGCAATGGATGTTGGACGGCACCACCAAGGCACCAACAGCACTGCAGGCCCACTCATGGTGTGCTCACTGATGGCAGTGGAATCGGATGAACATAAAACCTGCTGAAAGCTCGCTTATGATGTTTTCTTTCCAGCCCGTTTGAATTAATCGCTCATGTAAGGGTGTACTACTAGTTTTTTTTTAACCTTCTACCCATGAGTAAAGCGCTAACTGGGGAGGCACGCCTGAGGCTCGTGCGTTTTCGTTTGTCCCGTGCGCGTGCTCTACGGCCTGCAACCAGAATGATGGCCTTTCCCTCGGTTTTGCAGGCTCGCAATGAGCAAGCTAATCATGCCATCAAAAAGCAGAGCATGAACCTACTGAAAGACTTGGTAGCTGGGTACTTGGATTTGTGGATTCCCCCGATACCTGTGTACCATGATGTTATGGGACACGTGTACGTGTTATTTTCTCAACTTTGACTCGATTTGTAGAAGAACATATGTAATATTTATATCTCTAATAAATTTGATTAAAAACTAGATTCAAATATCTATCTAGTGATACTAATGATATATTATAAATATTAATATTATTTTATATATAATTGGTTAATGTTGAAAGATGTTGTTTTTCTCGGGAAGCGAGAATAACATCTATTTTGGGACGGAGGGAGTAGCACCTATCGTTTAATGTTTAAAGTTATGTTTCTAATTGTAAAAAAGAAAATCTGAGTCCAAATTCTACCGTGCCTAATTCAAATCTAAAACAAACTAAAATGAAGTAGACGCTCAGATCAAACTAGTAAACGCTAGCATCAAAACAAAGAGCAACAAACATAAGAAAAAGGCAACGTATCCTGTGAGAACCAGGTTCGTGTGAGAACCATGAGAACTCTAATTCGGGCCACATGATCTTGATCTAAGGGAAAGGTGGGAGGGGGAACTTACAAAGATATGATTTTACAAATCCAAGAGAGCAGTGATTTTGCAAATCACCTCCTACCTCTCCCTACGTGCTCCTCTTGGATCAAGATTATGTGGCCTAGATTGAAGTTCTCATGGCTCTCACACGAACCTGGTTCTCATAGGATACGCTGCCTAAGAAAAATGCTTAACACAAGCACAACTAGGCACGATACATGTGCTTCCATTCCATGTATAGGAGCAATTGGTCTAAGACGCTAAGCATCTAAGGAAAAACAAAATAATGGTTAAGCTGAGTGGACAAATCTCAAGCAGTTCTACAGTTATAAATTTAAAAATATGGAATTCCCGGGACATCCCACCCCAATCCTCAAATCACTTCAAATATACTACATCCGCAACAAAATTTTCATTCAGCAAGCACAAAAGCTTCAATGTAATAATATCACGAGATCCACAATGATAGTCATGACAAAGAAACACCTCTCCAGGATAAAATCTAGTAGTGAAGGGGGGCAGAACACGGGATGCCCTGGGCCAGGATAAGCACCCAAAACACTAGGACCACAAGCTTAGGACGACTTTCCAGCAACAAGTTCATCAATGAGATTAGCAGCATCTTCCACGGTTGCTATCGACTGCGCGCTCGACTCCACAGTGATCCCGAAAGCCTCCTCAAGGCCCATGACGATCTCAACCTGACAGACAAACAGGTCCAGATAAGCCTAGTCTCTTTGGGTTAAAAAAAGTTTGAGCTAAAGAATCTACAACATAAGGCAGCAAATCTACTTTATACCTTAAAACACAAGTGGCACTAGAAGTTCTCAGAAAATCCAGAAGTACTGGTATGAAAGTTCCAGAGGAATAATAGCAGGAGTATGGCAGTATGGCACATCTACAAAAGGAGTTGTTTAGTTCCTAGATATTCACTATTCCTCCCATCACATCCATTCCATCCTTTCCTCACTATTCATTGCTACAGTGTATATCTGCTACAGTAAATCTCCCCCAACTAAACACCCCCAAACAAGATTAGACCTATTCCAGAGGACGAACAGCGAGAACATGACACATGTACACATGTGATTACGTCAACTGCTAGCAGAATAGAGAACTTGATGACAGAGAGCTCGAGTACTAATCCTACTGGTACTCCCTAGAAATGTATAAGATTAGTACAGTTACAAACTACAAACCGACAACCAATTGTTGCTCTGCTTACCAGGAATCATACCAGAATTTCATACAGATAAATTATGTTGTTACAAACTTAAGTGTGTTATGTAGTTCACTTACACTGTCGAGTGAATCAGCACCAAGATCCTGGAACTTGGAGGTCCCATAAACTTCAGTGCCATCAGCAAGCGCAAGCTGCTTCTTGACAATATCACATACCTTATCCACTATCTCTTGTTTGGCCTGGTGAAGAGCATATTTACAGCACCCACAGAAAATCATTAGCAACAAAAATATGATACTGATGGTTTCACAAGAAGATAGTATCAATATAATCCAGAAGCTCAAATCACAATCCACAGAATGTCATACAACTCTATCAGAAGGTACTATGTTAAAGATGAACAAACAAATGACAAATACCCCCCAAAAAGAGAATAAACTGTTCACTAATTTTCAGGAAGTCTCTTGAAATCATAATCCACATAATGTCATACAACTCTATCAGAAGTTAACATGTTAAAGATGAAAACACAGATGCCAAATACTCCCCAAAAAGAAAATAAACTATTTACTAGTTTTCAGGACTTTTCAGGAAGTCTCTTGAAAATTACTTCCATCAGAGAGCCTGTTCGGCTAGCTGGAAGCCAGCGGCCAGCCAGCGCTGGGGTGAGGAGCTTATATATAGACGTGCAGTGCAGTCACAGTACAGTAACACATTCTAAGTACATAATGGAAGCACTGTTGTGCGCAATGCACACAAAATCTCTTCTACATATAGGCCAAATAAAGCTGCATGTTTGTTGAGTTGGAACATTTGGAATGACAAAATAGTGCATAGCTACAGCATCATGCAAATCCAGAGGACAATACAGTATACACTCAGTTACTTACAGGGCAGCAGACTGTGAATCTTTGGGGCCCTGGCTGCAAACGGAAGGCTACATTATCCTTCCTTAAACCAGAGAAAGAGAGAGACTTAATGGCCTGTGAAACATCGAAGGTGACATCATAAGATATGTGAAACATCAAATCTATGAAGTAAGATATCCAACTTATTCTTTAAACAAATTGTCCACTTGACTATGCATCATTTATCCTAGCATATTGCAGAAACTTTGCCATGTAATATTTAAATCTAAGAGACAAAAAATCAAAGACCCCTACATCAACATTACATGCTTATCAAGAAGAAAAGGGAGCAAGTATTAGATATGCACGCGACATGATTTATTGTGGTTATTTCCTTTCTGCAGAAAACATCACAGAAGTACACTTCTGGCAGAGTGAAGCTTAAGGGTGGCTAATGATTGCTGTTGTCGTGCTTAATCTCTGAATTCTCTGTGCATCAATGCATATAGAGTGACTACTAAGAACCAGTCTCAGGGTATAAGATTTCTTTCCCATGTTACAGGTGATCTACTTTCCCATGTTACTTTCCAACTGATAATTAAATGCAGTACCGAATTCATGAAAGAAAACGCAATGAGATTGCCTTTTTATTGGCTGGTGAGCTCCTGCCAGCATAAATCAGCTAATACGGACAATGCAAAACTACCTGTCAAAAGCAATGGGTCTACAAACCAACAGAAACCATCACCTTGAACAAAAGGTCAGTCACATATGTCGTGGTTTGGTTATAATGATCTTTACTTTCTAATAATCAGTGACACCAAAATGAACAAACTTGTGAATTTGTAGTTCGGGATCATCTGGCCCCAAAGCACCACCCAAGCAGGGATTGAAGAAGCCAGAGAAAGATTTCAAGAGATGAAAGATTAATAATCCAATAGGGAATATAGTAGAGCTAGATGCAGTGAGCTCAAACGACGATGAGATCAATATAGTATTGGGACGCTGATCATCGAATGATGGACTATGAATCGTGATTGTACTAAAAATAGCGAAAACAAGAGAGTTTATTTCACATTGTGGATAAGTTTTGTGGCTACATCTTTGTCGCATGATGTAACTGGGGATAGACAAATTAACAGTTAACCATCATTTTGTACAGTATTGCTTAGACATATAATATTTTTTCGACAATTTTGTTGCTGATAAGTTAAATACTTCATCGATCCGTTCTAAAATACAATTCGTTTTGAGACGGAAGTAGGACTGGGCATTCGGTACTTCCCGAACCGAACCGAACCGAACCGATCGGTTCCTGGGGGTTCGGTTCCTGGAAAATGGGTACCGATCGGTACCGACCAGAAACAAGAACCGAGGAATTCGGTACTCGGTACTTTCGGTTCGGTATTCGGTTTTACCCGGAGTACCGAAGTTCCTGGATTCACAAAATAGTCTCATTCCTTAATGGTTCATTACAAAGTGCTGAGAGGCTAGCATTCCGGCTGTCAGTAAAAGATAACTGAATCCAGAACATAGGATAGCCAAGAAACGAAGACGAATGGGGAAATTCGTTTGGATCATCCAAATCGTGGAATAACGTGATGAAAATAACAACCACTCCTAGGATTAATCCATTCCACGAACCAAAAAGTGACCCCTAAATGAAACCGTGCAGACTGCGGAAGCATACCAGCAAACACTAACCGCGCACCACACGCGCGTGACTCCACGAACAATCCAACCAGGACACCTCATGCACGGGGAGGGGCGGGCGTCGCGGTACCTCGGTGACGCCGGGGTTGCGCTGGACGACGCGGAGCAGGCCGGCGTCGGAGACGCGGGGGCACCCGAGGAGGTGGAGCGAGCGCAGCGTCCCCCGCGCCCTGTCCGCCAGCGCGAGGAGCGCCTCGTCCGTGATCCGGTTGCTGAGCGGCGGCTCCACGACGAGGCGCCGCCACAGGAGCGGGTCCCACGCGACGGCCTCGCGGAGGCCGCGGCACGCGCGCGCGCAGGCCAGCAGCTCCCGCAGCCGCATGTGGCCCAGCGCCAGGATCAGGGCGGCGTGCGGCTCGCCCGAGGCCGAGGCGGATGCGCCGGCGCCAGTCGTCGAGGGAGGCCCGCGCCGTGGCGCTCCGCGAGGGGAGGAGAGCCGAGTGCGGCGCCGCCGGGAAGAAGGGATTGGAGGAGGGAGGGTCGGCTGGAGTGTGGAGAGAGGAGGGGTAGGGTTTTTTTGTTATTGGGCTAATGGGCTGTAGTTGCTTTATTTGCCTAGTTGGGCTGCCGAGTTCGGTTCCCTCGGTTAACCGAGAACCGAACCGAACCGAACCGAGGTGTTCGGTTCCACGGAAACAGGAACCGAGTACCGAACCGAATTTTTCGGTATCGGTTCTTTCGGTTCGGTTCTCGGTTTTTTCGGTTCGGTTCTCGGTTCTCGGTATTTGGTGCCCAGCCCTAGACGGAAGGATACATGTTAAGTTGTTAACTTAAATGATGGGAACGAGGTCCCGAGTCCACGCAAGGGCCATTTCAAACTTGCACATGCGCTCCGCCGCTTTTCACTGATCCAGCAAAGAATTGATTAGCTAGCGAGCCAAAAACACATTCTTTTCACCAATCCACTAGCGAATTGGTTCGCTAGCGAACCACAAACACATTCGTAAGGGCTGATCCCAGTCAAGTTTCATAAGGTTTCATACACATCAATTAAAATGTCATGTCAGATGCTTTTGTGATGTTGCAACGAGTTATGAGGAGCAAGGTAAGACCGTAGCCAGCACCAAGAAACCCACGCCACTACCACCCAGTGGCCGCTCAACCACACCATCCGACCCAAGAGCCACGCCTACGGCATCTTCTGAGATCCAGCATGTTTGAAGCAACCACAAAGGAAACACAAAACCATGCAAAGTAAAACAACCATCAAAAGAAACTGAGACAATACGGGATAACCAGCAATGCTTGATAACCAAACCAGCCTCTTCGATCTAGCGAGCATACACCAATGCACCAAAATCACAGGAGTCAGCAAAATAGTCTGCTCACGACCAACCAGACCTACATTACACTGATACACCTAAGCAATTTGTTAAACCCGAGACAGTCTATGGCTGCTCCAAACTTGTGGCATCCTACGTTCATGACCAAGCACGTCCCCACTGGCCTGGTTATAGGATATTGCTGTTGTTAGAGCCTCAGCCTCATTCGAAGGCCCACTGGTTCTCCCTCCTCACTTCCTCCTCTTCCTCAGGTGTGAAGTCGTTGACGATGTTGAAGGTCTTGCGGACCTCCTCTGGACTCTTGCCCTTGATCATGTCCGCGACGGTCTGGCAGGTCAGGTCCAGTAGCCCCTTGATGTCCAGGTAGTTTGCAGCCTGGCAAGACCAATATATGTCAGGTGTGCTAGCCAAACAATCATGAATACAACGTAGACAAGCCATAAAAAACAGAAGACACAATCAGTGAAGTCACTACATATTTAATCATGAAGCATATCCAGAGCAAAACTACAGGTATTATCCCTTAACATTGCACAACACTGATGTTGATTCATCCCATATACTGTAGGGCAGCAAGCATGGCAAAATCGTAGAACAATTATTTTCATCACAAACAATCAGTCAAACCATTAGCAACTACCAACTGAACAATATCAAATATCTAATCACATAATATTAATCATGAGTAGATAGTATGACTAGAAGACAGTTCCTACAGGCAACAACAGAACATTAATATTAACAATTTAAAAAACAAAGGATAGCAATATCGCAGTTGCAGTATTACCACACGGTGATAGCAAAAAGATCATATAGACCCTATGTGAAAACAAAGGTTTCGAACTCAAATCACTAATCCATGACAGTCGTACATCATTAGAATTAAATGGCTTCTAATGTATGCATGCAACAAGTACTGCAATTGACAACCCAATAATTTCAAATATTCTATAGTATCCAGACAGTATCATGAGTTTAATACATATCAGGAGGGTAATTAACAAAAAGCTAACTCAGGACAGTCATAAAACATCATACTAATCAATAAAAACCGACCCGGGACAATCATTTTAAGCTTTGGCTTCCAATAAGGTAACATATGTTGTCCATAACTGGCATTTCACTTGTTTCCCAACAGATAACAGTAAAGATATAAACAATTTGAACAAGACCCATAACAAAAGGCCCCTCATACTAGCAAATGGAACAAACATAATGATATACAAACTCGTTCATGATATTTCAAGACCCTAAATTGGCCCTAAAATGCACAAATTCCTCTGCTAAGTACATAGGTCACCTTTTGTGGCACCACAAAAAATTGGACAATATAATACAGAACTAATTTGTAAAAAACTGAGATGACCATATGGCAGGAGCATATTTTAGGAACAATTCTTCTGCTGATTACTAACATTCCATGCCACGAATTTAACAATATCTGATGTAATGTAACCTGATTTCGAGCTAACCACACCAGTGCCAATAGCATATGAAAGACATCATCACCAATAGAGTAATTTGCTTCCATAAACCACAGACAAATCACAGGGCGTACCGTCAAAGGCAAACAGTAGCAACACAAGCACAGAACAGCATAACAATACTCGTAAGTACTGGCCAATCACCGCACAAAACAACCCTAACCAAGCAGAAACATGAACATAAACCTTTAGCATAACAATATTCATAATTACTGGACTATCACCGCACAAAACAACCCTAATCAAGCAGAAACATGAACATAAACCTTTAGCAGAGCGTACAAACAGATCTAAACAATGAGCGGATACCAGATTGGGACGGGATGAGAGAACAGGGGAGAGAGCACTCACCAGGATGAGGTCGAAGAGGGTGCCCTGGTCGACCTTGACGAACTCAGCATCGAAGGCCTTGAGCTCATCGTCGGAGGCCTTGTTGGTAGCGGCGGCCGGGTCAGCGGTGTCCGCGTCAGCGCCACGGCGCGCCTCGACGTGCTTCTTGCAGTACTCGATGACCTTGGCGAGGATCTTGGAGTTGACGTTGGGGACGGGGATGCCGTTGTCGGCGCAGCCGTCCTCGATCATGTGCAGGATGGTGCGCGACTCCTTCGCCACCGACTCCTCCACCTCGAAGTTCTCCTGGTCGCAGCTGACCAGCGTCAGCATCTTGTCCTTCCCGGCCGCCGCCGCGTCCGTCGCCATCGATCCGATCGCCGGGAGGAACAGGGCTAGGAGGTTGATTGGTGAGGTGAGGAAGCTGCGCGGTAAACCCTAGCGGCGGAAGCTATGCAGTCCGAGATTGAAGGGGACGGGTTGTTTATGGCCGGCGTCCCGGAGGCCAAGGGGAAGACGATATCTGCTCCTGGGTCGGTTGGTCTGTTTGGGCCGCAGACGGGTTCGAGTGGTGGGCTTTTTTGGATGCTGACTTGCGTAAGAAACAAAGAGAGGAGACGTGGTACGGTACTTGTCTAATTTTGTCATAATCAAATGTTAGCCTAGTTAGAACAACCCCAGAAGATGCGATAAAGTAACCGTGCTTTAAAATCTTGCAATATAAAGCGCGAGGATGCTCTAGCATATGCTTTAAATTTTCTCCGTGCCATAAAAAATTTAGAGATCCTTTATATTTCTTTCCTCCTGTTTTATATCTAAAGCACCGGAGGCCATGCTCTATCTTGTATTGTATCGAGTTGGCCTTGGTGGGAGACTTTTGCCATGGCGGCTGGTCGCCGTCTGCCTCACCGGAGCTCACGTTCCGCCTGCGGGAGCTCCTCGAGCGGAACCGTTGCAAGGAAGACGCCTTCTTCTTTGCGTTGGGGAAGGTGAGAAGCACCAAGGGATCGGCGGAAGCATACCTGTGCGGGCGGAGGATTCTGGAACAAGGAGAGGACCTACGTCAATGGTGAGAAGCTTTGCGTCCCTGCCCCGGTGGCGTTAAGGTGACATGGAGGGGAGATTCGTGCACCAACGGTGCTGTGCTCAACATCTCAACGTCGTAGCCCATCTATGCCTTTCTTCCACGGCAACCGTGGATCGCGCAGATGTCAATTGCAGCAGTGACGCGAGCCAGCAAGCGGCGCCAGTGACAATTTCGGCGAATCTCGCGAACAGAGAGTGCACGGATGGCGTGGAGGGTCGGTGAAGGATGTTGACGAGGTTTAACGTGCTCGATGAAATGCCTCAGAGCAAATGAGAAATATACAACATCGATTTTACAGCAGCAGCTGCGGCACAGACCTTTGAATCCTTAAAAGTTGGACTATAGGATCTTTAACACTGGGTTATACAGCACTAGTTTAAAGCACCTGTTGGGGTTGCTCTTATGGTTGCCAAAAACAAAATATAAACTACAAAATAGCAACTATAATTTGGCAAACAAAAACATTTTCATAATATAGAGGACATGTTTCAAAGAAACAGCATTAAGACATACTCCCTCCGTCCTAAAATAAGTGTCTTTCTCACTTCTCGAGAAAACACTTCAGCCAATTACATATAAAAATATATTAACATTTATGATACAATATAGATATTGTTGGATAGATATTTAGATCTAGTTTTTATAAAAAATATTTGAAGATTTAAATGTTACACGTACTTTTTACAAATTTAGTCAAACTCATGACACGAACACCCAAAACGACTCTCTTTTTTAGACTGGGGGAGTATTAGACTGGGGGAGTATTACTTATGAAAGTAAACAAGATAACAACACCAAAAAAAATATGGCGTGTTGTGTACCTGACCTTGCCTAGTTCAAATCTAAAATGAACAAAATGAAGTAGACGCTCAGATCAAACTAGTAAACGCTAGCATCAAAACAAAAGGCAACAAACTTAAGAGACATGCTTGACACAAGCACACTAGGCACGATACATGTGCTTCCATGTATAGGAGCAATTGGTCTGGACGCTAAGCATCTAAGGCAAAAATAATGGTCAAGCTGAGTGTACAAGTCTCAAGCAGTTCGACAGTAATCAGTTTAAAAAAAAAGGCACTCCCGGGACATCCCATCCCAATCCTCAAATCACTTCAAATATACAGCCGCAACAAAATTTTCATTCAGCAGGCACAAAAGCTTCAATGTAATAATATCACGAGATCCACAATGATAGTCATGACAAAGAAACACCTCTCCAGGGTAAAATCTAGTAGTGAAGGGGGGTAGAACACGGGGTGCCCTGGGCCAGGATAAACACCCAAAGCACTAGGACCACAAGCTTAGGACGACTTTCCAGCAACAAGTTCATCAATGAGATTAGCAGCATCTTCCACAGTTGCTATCGACTGCGCGCTCGACTCCTCCACACTGATCCTGAAAGCCTCCTCAAGGCCCATGACAATCTCAACCTGAAAAACAGGTCCACATAAGCTTAGTCTCTTTGGTTAAAAAAAGTCTGAGCTGAAGAATCTACAACATAAGGCAGCAAATCTACTTTATACCTAAAAACACAAGTGACACTAGAAGTTCTCAGAAAATCCAGAAGTACTGGTATGAAAACTGTTCAAGAGGAACGGCAGCAGGAGTATGGCACATCTACAAACAAGATTAGACCTATTCCAGAGGACCAACAGCGAGAGCACGACACATGTACAAATGTGATACTGCTTGCAGAATAGAGAACTTGATGACTGAGAGAGCTCGAGTCTAATCCTACTGGTGTTCCTAGAAATGTACTATAAGATTAGTACAGGTACAAACTACAAACCGACAGCCAATTTTTGCTCTGCTTATCAAGAATCATACCAGAATTTCATACAGATAATTGTATTGTTACAAACATAAATGTGGTATGTAGTTCACTTACAGTGTCCAGTGAATCAGCACCAAGATCCTGGAACTTGGAGGTGCCACAAACTTCGGTGCCATCAGCAAGTGCAAGCTGCTTCTTGACAATATCACATACCTGATCCACTGTCTCTTGTTTGGCTGGTCAAGTGCATATTTACAGCACCAACAGAAAATCATTAGCAACAAAAATATGGTACTGACGGTTTCACAAGATTACAGCATCAGTATAATCTAGAAGCTCACATCATAATCCACAGAATGTCAACCAGCTCTATCAGAAGGTAATATTTTAAAGATGAACGCACAGATGACAAATGCCCCCCAAAAAGAGAATAAACTATTTACTAATTTTCAGGAAGTCTCGTGAAATCACAATCCACATAATGTCATACAGCTCTATCAGAAGGTAACATGTTAAAGATGAACACGTTGATGCACAATGCGCACAAAATCTCTTCTATATATAAGCCAAATAAAGTTGCATGTTTGTTGAGTTGGAACATTTGGCATGGCAGAATAGTGCATAGCTGCAGCATCATGCAAATCCGGAGTACAATACAGTCAATACTCAGTTACTTACAGGGCAGCAGACTGCAAATCTTTGTGGCACTGGCTGCAGACGGAAGGCTACATTATCCTTCCTTAAACCAGAGAAAGAGACAGACTTAATGTTGATGGCCTGTGAAACATCGAAGGTAACATTATAAGAACGTGAAATATCAAAGCTATCATTCTACGAAGTAAGGTATCAAGCTTATTCTTTTAACAAATTGTCCACTTGACTATGCGTCATTTATCCAAGCATATTGCAGAAACTTTGCCATGTAATACTTAACCTAAGAGACAAAGAATCAAAGACCTACATCGGCATTACATATTTATCAAGAAGAAAAGGGAACAAGTATACACCAAAGTCGAAAGATTTTGATAGTAGTATCCCCTACTATGTAGAGTATAAATGGATCTATGTTTCTCTTCACATATAATCCAGAATGTTCGTTTTCTTTTAGTTCCAAAAAGGTAATATAAAATTGCACAAGAAAACGTTCACCAGACGTCCAGACCACATATGGCCACTAACTTCCCTGTCCATTTTTAGTGTTCAAAAAGAAAATAGCACTATTATTTGTAAATAGATCCACTGCAGTACAAGGCTAGTGTTTCTATTTAATATGACATGAGTGTAATCATTATGGTAGGATGAGCATGAGTTATCGTATCCAGTATACTATTTGCAAATACACTAGCATGTTCAGGCACATAACTCCCTAACATCAACTGAGGCGCTCTAACAGTTACACCTCATGTATTGTGCTTATGTGGGAATCAATATATCCTTTTTCGATTTCTAACTCCGTCGACCTAAAATATGCAAATTATCTGACATACTAGTAGAACCAAGTAAGCAGACATCTGTCCACACAAAAGGAGCATGTGATGTCAGGAATCAATAAATCATGCATGAACGGATTGTGTAATCTACACGAGTGGATTACCTCACAGGGTACAATTTCTCGTGATTAGTTTTCTTTGTGGTT
Organism: Digitaria exilis; assembly: GCA_015342445.1. Lineage (NCBI taxonomy): Eukaryota > Viridiplantae > Streptophyta > Magnoliopsida > Poales > Poaceae > Digitaria > Digitaria exilis. Next base: position 1,978,728 of record JACEFO010000718.1, on the reverse strand, counting down.
AAGGGCGTAACCACGAATATCAGGTGAAAGTACATTAAAAGCATGGGCGGCGATGAAAGGCTTACTAGATTCGTCATCAATACACTCTATAATAATTGAACCATGTAAAACATCTTGACTTAACCTGAAATCCAAACTAGAAAATCCCACATCTCATGGTACGGGCACAGAACTTCTGAATCCGCGCACCATTTGGATACAAGTTCATATAACATCAGGGACACTGTGTCACTAATATCATTAGAACACTGTGTAAAAACGTACGACCTATGAATAGCGCAGATCTATGGATTTAAACTCTACCATCAGCCGACTTGATCACGGTAGACGGCTCTCTAATCCAGGCATCTCAAACGCGACCCAAGGCATGAGCGACCGAAACCCGTCAGATCAGAGAAGCACGCAAACGAAAACCAGAGAAATCGCAACCGAGGCGACAGCCAGAAACCCCCATGCGCCGGATAGAGCTAAACCCCCTGCCCGTACCCGGTTAATCTCACAGATCAGACAACGCGAGAGGCGATCCGGCGCTATACCTTGACGGCCTCGCGAAGGAGAGTGCGGATCCGGCGAGGGAAGCCATGGGGGCCGAGCTGGAGAGGCGGCGGCGGGCGTGAGGAGGGTGCAGCGCGCGATGGGGCTCGGGGAGAAATGGGCAGGCAGACGACGGGTGGGTGTGGGGGAGGTGGCGGGTGTGGTTTATTATAGAGTAAAATACGTCATCGGTCCTTAAACTTTTACCATTGTGTCATCCCGGTCCCTAAACTCACAGATCGATCGCTTAGGTCCCAAACTTGTTCACTTGTGTCATCCTGGTCTCTAAACTTGTAAATCACCTATTTAGGTCCTCAAACTTGTTCACTTATGTCGTCTCGGTCCTTACACAGGATTATCTGAGAACTTCATATCAAAAAACATTCATAACTTTTCCATATGAACTCGAATGAAGAAAACATCAAAATTAAAATTATAGTCCTCGATATAACCTACAACTTTGTAGTTAAATTTTTTCATTTAAAGTTGCTTGTCCTAAAATTTAATTTTCAATTTTAGATTTTAAAATCTATATACATATAATAATATTTTGAGACCCTTAACATTATAATTTAAAAAAATTTTCAACAACAAGTTGTAGATCGCGTTGAGATCTACAATTTTGGTATAAATTTTGTCTCCATTCGATTTCATATGAAAAGTTAGGAGTTCTTTTTGATATGAAGTTTTTAGATCATTGTTTTGACTCAAATGATACTACAAACTAAGTTTAAGGACCCGAATGACAACATTGAACAAATTTGAGGATCTAAACGAGTGATTTGCAAGTTTAGAGACCAGGATGACACAACGGTACAATTTACGTACTTTACTCTTTATTATACTCTGGTGGGGACACCAGCAGAGGGAGCTGGCCGCATCGGCCTCGGGCGTATCGAAGGAGAGAAGAGGACTCGGACGGGCGGAGCGCACGAGGCCCGGCCCGTGACGCAGAGGCCGCACGGGCCAGTGGGTAGGTTTTGCTAGCTCCGCCTCTCTCTCTCGCTGACACCTCTCGCCTACTGGCGCCGAATGCCGCGTTCCGTTGTGGTAGTAGGCAATTACCGTGTGGACGAGCTACAGAGCAAGTATATAACCAGCGTTGTACGAAAAAAAATGCATCTAGAAACCCCTCCGGTCTTTGCCTGATGAAGTGCAAGCTGTGCGAAGCTGTGTTGTTCTTTCTCTCCGAGCAGATAGTCATTGCGTGTCTTCTTTGGAGCATGATATTGCATCGTTAGGTGCTTTAGGTCAGTCGATTCAGGTCCAAAGACAGTTTTTTATCTTAAACTAACAGCCAAAATTCGCTAAAACATTGGACGGACCAGAATAACAGGCCACAAGGTCCTTGACGATGGAGAAGTGGAGATACGATTAGCTAACAGGTTGTATAATATTTACTAATTAGATTCTACAATTTTTATAATGTGTCTAAAGTTGTTTCTTGGGAAGCGAGAAATAAGTTAGTTAGTAATGAAAAGAGTATTATCATATGTAGTCGTTTTCTAACGTAGTACAACCTTCGTTTCAAATAATAACGTGTTTGACTGTTTGACACTCCAAGTTTAACCGCTTGTTTTATTTACAAATAGTTCAAAATATTATATTTGTTTTGTTATGGCTTGCAAATTTGACGTTAAGTTTTAGGCATCCTTTGTGATAGGAGGGTGCCACAAAAAGCTAAAAGGTAAGTTCTACAAGATGCGATCTGACTGGCGATGTCATACGGTACTAAATGTTGGCCTACTAAATATGATGTGTCCAACAACTCTGTGTAGGAGGGGTGAGGATGTTGTGGTGGTTTTGTGGGGCACACAAGAAAGGATAGAGCCAGAAATGAAAATATCTAGAAAAAGATCCGGTGGCACCAATTAAGAGAATTGACCCAACATCGGCTTAAGATGTTTTGATCATGTGCAATGAAGAACACCTGAGACACCAGAGCGTAACGAGGCTATAAAACGGGTCGATAAAGTAAAGATGGGTAAAGGTAGACTTAAACCGACTTGTGATGAGTCAGCGAAAGAGATCTCAAGGATTGAAATATTTAAAAGTAGCTTTGATAGGAGCATCAATAGCTATCAAAGTGGGTTTTATCCAAGCATACCCTTTGCTCGGGACTAAAGGCTTGTTGTTGCTGTTGTTGTTTGCTTTATATAATAAAAGTTATTCAAGAAATATTTAAACGACTATGTTTGCAATTTTTAATAAAATTAACAATCAAACTTATGGTAAAAGAAAAGTCAAACGGTTCATCCATAAGTGATTCGTTTATCTGCTTCTTTGTGATATATTCTCTCCATTCCAAACCATTAGTCATTATGGGTTTTACTAGATTTTTGTGAAGATGCCATAATTTAGACAGATTTATATCTAGGTTCGTAGAAGATGTCATGAATTTAAATACTCAAAATAACACCTATCATAATTAATAATTTGGAACGAAGGGTGTAAGCAATATAGCCGGGTTCCCTGCTACGCTGCCCCTCCCTTCTCGTACTCGATTTCTCTGTTGCCCGCCACAGCGATGGATGAACAACGTTCATTGATCTCTGTAAGTAGAAAGATTAAATTAAAAAAAATCCAGGACAGTGGAGACTAACCAGCCCATTGATATCTAGCCCATGACCAGCTCGCCGGAAGCCAGCCCACGCAGCTCCCTTGTCAATCTAGGCCTCTTTCCAGCAGTGATCAGACCGTGGACCGGAAACCCCGTTTGCCCAAATTCTAAAAAAAAAGTTATTCATCTAACTTTTTTTATTCATCCTATCCCAACCAGCACTATTCATCTATAATGTTTTTTTGGTAAAAGTATATTTTCGGGGAATCTTTCCCCAATCTAAACATACCCTGACTCACCTGAAGTCATGAACATTCCGTGTGTGGTGTGTACTGTTAGGACAGACTAAGGGAGTGTTCGATTGGGAAAGATTCCTCGAAAAAACACTGTATACATAAAACAATTGTAGAATGAATAGTATTTTATGAGTGAAAGGGATGTGATGAATAGAGAAAAAGTTGGATGAATAGTGTTTCTTTTGAGGAAGTTGGTAAAACTAAACCCACCCTAAACGAGGTGGTATAATTTGCCAGCCGAAGACGCAAGGCCTGATCGTCGCTATGTGCGGTCGTGTGTCTGTGTATCCCTTAGGAAATAACAAGATTTAGCAATTTTGTTGCGGTCTTAGAAATTCCAGAGTCACTGGCTCACTGCTTAGTGCTTCGGCGTCGTTTTTTCCTTTTACTTCCTAGTATAAAAGAAGCATACACATTACTGGACATGTATAGGATACATAAATACATACAGCAGGAACGGTGCTCGTGCAGGAGGAATACATGGAAGACAGCGCAGCAACTGGAACGGAAATGGCAACGAACAGCCGCAGTCCACACGCCACAGTAGCTTCTTCTACGTATCTTGGGAACAGGTAGTCCACGATGATCCGTAAGCTCTCTCGGTCGGATGGAAGCTGTCCAGAACACGTACTTCCGGTCGTCGGGGCACGTCGGCGCCGTCAGCTGGTTGCACAGGAGCCCCACCTCGAAGTCCCCCGTGCCGCAGCATCCCCTCGTCGAGACGTCGAAACCTGCAGCGCCAGAACGAACGAGCGAACCATCAGACTCTCATGAAGCCAGATGAGCTTCAGAGCTGTTGGTTGCGGCGCCATACCGTATTTGCAGGGATCCGTGATCATGTCGCGCAGGACGTCGTAGATGTCGACGTAGCCGATCCTCTGGCACCGCAGCTCCTCCTGGAGCCCCGCCATGGCCGCCTCCAGCCTCGAGTTGAACATCCGCGCCGCGAGGTTGCGCGCCGGGTCGCAGTCCCTGGCGAGGCCGGTCCGCTGCGACGGCACGCACCCGATCGGCGGGAGCCCCAGGATCGCGATCCTCCTGGCCCCTTGCTGGTACAGTTGCTGCAGCAACAGGCACATTGCACAGGCACACCAACGATCGATGAGCAGACTTGAGAGGCATTTCAGTATTAGCCTGAATGGAATATTCAGTATTTACAGTAACAGCTGATTCGAGAAATGCGAATTCGATCAACAGGCTACGGATTTGGAACTGTTGAATTGAATGATGAGGTTGTGACGAGCGTGAAATTTTATAATGGGTGCAAAAATTTACCTTCATGAAGTCGCAAGCCTGCTGAACGAGGAAATCCACGTACGCCGAGACGTCGTACCGCAGAGGTCTGACGGGGGCGAGGTAGTAGTTGTTGGCGATGTCGTCTGACCCGGCGCAGACAAGGAAGAGGCTCTCGGCTACGATCCCCGCGGCGGCCTCGTCGCCGACGACCCCTGCGAGCTTCTCCTTGTACTCGGCGAACATGTTGAGCTCCTCCTGCATCGGCAGGACAGCCTGCGTGGCGCCGCATTTGCAAGCTTCAGCATCTCGACACCATCGAGTGCGCACGTACATGAGGTAGTGGTGTTGGAGTGAAAGGTAAGCTAAGCTCTGTGGTTGTTTACCACTAGAGTGGAGGTGAGAGGGTCGTAGCCGGTGCCCGCCGAAGCGAAGCTGACGCCGGTGAGGAGGTCGTGGTCAGTGAGGTCCGTCCCAAGGTACGCCGGAACCAGGTCCTTCAAGCCGAGACGCGACGCTGCGTGCACACAAGTGTGTCAAGTCATGGCAAGATTGTCCGAAGAGAATACCACATGCCGTCGCTCTAGCTAGTGATTATATTCGCTAGCGGATAGTAATAGGCAACGAACCTAGCAGGTCCGTGGGGATCCGGCCGTTGGAGAAGCGGCCGGTTGGGACGCCGCCGTTGAGGTCCTTGCCGTACGGCCTGAAGTCGGACCTGGTGAGCGTGAGGACGGCGTTGTTGTTGCCCGTGTCGACGATGGAGTCCCCGAACACCAGGATGGCCGGCACCCGTGGCCTGCCGCCCTTACCGCCACCGACCGCCGTCGCATTCCACGCCGCGTCGACCTGCCATGGCGACAGGACGAGGAGGAGCAGCGGCAACAGCGCCAGCGACGGACCACCGTGCCCCATGAGCTGTATCCTAACCACTGCGCTTTGGTGCCTTCGATGGCTTCCATCTCGCCACTGTGGCACGATGATTGGAATAAGAAGCCCTTGGGGCTCATGAGAAGCTGCCTCGGCACAGGTGGGCGTCGGCGGCAGGGCAAGAGAATCCATACAGCAGGAGTAGTAGGACTGTAGGAGGGGAAACTAGATAGGAAAGACACAAGACAACAAAGTTGGATTGGATTCGGAAGCACAGACACGATATCAGATTGGCTTTGACAGATCTGTACATTTCACACAAAAAATCCATCATCTGCAGCTAGTATGCCCCAATAATGGAAGGGTGAGCACATGCAAGCACCTCGCTCCAATACTGTTTGCAGAGCAATAATACAAACATCGAAATCAATCATGTTCAAGTCACGGGTCATATGTGTGTGTGTTTTGTATCCACATGTCCAGTCTTGGCTGTCTTGCAAAGAAGTACCACGTTCCAGCATCCAGAATAGAAAACGGAACACGACTTAACTCAAACTATCTTGAGCATAAGCCACCCATGCGTTACCGTAGTGACTCCCTCAGTCCAAAAATACAATTCCTTTTGGCTTTTCTATATACATAAAATTTATTATGCATCTAAATATACGTTGTCTATATACATAATAGATCTTTATGATGAGACAAATCTTTCAATGCATGCTGACTGCAGCTTATATGTCAACTTTATTTATATGGCACTGTTATCATTATTGCCAGCCTTTTTTTTTGTCCTCTTTGCTGGTGGATCGTGAGATCTACCCTGCCCAATTAGCTTGGTACTAAAAGGCTTTGTGACATTTGAAAACTATAGTAAGCAAAACATTTGATATTATCAGGAATATATGATAAATTAAAGAACAGACAACAATTTATCCATTGTCACAAATCTCAATATCCGAAGGGGGAGAAGTTCCAGAAGTTCTTTTCCTGGTGGAGATGGTGAAACTAGGTTGTATTTAACAGCTACATTCCAAGACTAGACATGCAAACAGAGGCAACAAACCATGTGTCGAAGAATAAATCCCAAGTTGATTATCCAATAATCCCTAGACTAGTCTTCAACAGATTATATATAATAACAAGGATAGTTGGAATATCTCTTAAAAACGCTTTCCCCAGTATGATGCACACCTGCTGCGGCAAGTAAAGGTGTCAGTGGTGGAATCGGTTCAGTGAGTGTGCAGCTTTCCCAGGTTATTGCAAGGTACTAGAGTATACCCCTACTTCACAATGTGAGAGATAAGCAGACATAGAAAAAGATCTGAAGTAATGTCTGAAGCACACATTCACATAATGCTTCGAGCCTTCAAGGATAAAGATAAACAACAATAACATGCATCTGAAATGCAAAGTTATAGGTTCATAATAGTCTGTAACCCAATTGAATGTCACTTATGCAAAGATAGTTCTTAGCTATCACTACTCCTATTTGGTAACAATACAAACAATCTGAAACCTTTCTACATTCTATTGCATAACAGGAACATGTGAGATAATGTAAACAATTGACATTAGCCATATTATAAGAAAAGCAACGGCACAATACGTGGCTTATGAAGTTGGAAAAAGAATAATCACATTGGTCCGAGAATCAGCTCTTAAGTTCACAACTAGTCAGGATGACATGAGCATACCAAATTGCATACATGGAAGTTCCTACTTGAAATGCCCAAACATATGATCGGAGGCCATAACAACTGAAACCCTACAAAGGGGAGTAGCAGCATAAACTCATCATTTTGATCATTCACAGAAGAAGACAGGATTCAGATTTCATCATTCACACATATTGAACTACAAATGCCAAGGCAACAGAACTCCATGAGGAAAAATGCATTATCAGAACTATGACCTGTGACCAGACAACTAAACCAGTGCAGATTTCAGTCACATATGGGTCTACCCAATACACTAGATTTAGCGCTGAATAAGACAAAGAGATAGGCACGAACAACATCAGCTAACGATTATGACATGTATCTTTGCTATTGCATGGTTACAATGACTTTAAAACACATGTATGATGAAATGATATAGCTTACCAAGCACTAATCCTCATCATCTTCTTCTGAACTCCCGACGTCACTGCTGTACTCATCACTGCTACTGCTCTCAAAATCAAGCTGAACAGCCTTGACTTGAATTGGCTCCGGACCCATTGGCGCCACTGGCCGTACTGAGACAGGTGGCCGCGGCACAGGGGCCTGAGGTTCTTCACCCTTGACAGGAGGTAGTATGTCATCCAGTGGCAGGTCGATTGGGTCACCAGGCTTCCATCCCGGCGGTGGTTTTAGGTTCTTATCGAACATGGGTGGCAAGGTGCTTGGTAGCCTTGGTGTCCCTTCCTGTGGCGGCTCATACAGAGGCATGGCCTCCACCTCCGCTGTGATCCCCTCCTTCGCCTCCAATGGCTTCTTGGGCACCCCTACATCCATATCAGCAAACAGATACAGCTTCGACGCCCGCATCTCGGATTCCTGTGGTGCAGGTGGAGCCGCCAGACGGAGAGGCACCCCAGCGCTATGCTCCGGCGGTGCAAAGGTCGTGTAACTTATGTGGTGCGCGTAGACCAGGATGTCGTCCAGCTTCAGCCTGGAGCGGAGGGACGCGCCGAAGTCGCCGTCCGACACCGGCTCGGGGTCGTCAGCAGCGGCGGCGCCACGCGGGCGCTTGGGGTCGCGGCGGTAGTCGGCGTAGTCGTCGACGAGGCGGTCGAGCACGTGGTGGGCCTCGTGCAGCTTCTTCGCGAGGCTAGCAGCGCAGCGTCTTTGGCACGCGCGTCGCGGGCAACCGCGCTCGGGCGTCCTGCAGGTCGAGGGTTTCTTGCAGCTCGGCGACGGCCTCGAAGAGCTGCGTCTGGAGAGTGGTGAGGAGCGACAGCGCGTCCTTGGTGGAGGAGATCGGGGTCGGGAGCGGCGGCGGCGCCGAGGACGACGCGGAGGGGAGGAAGTTGGGGAGCGACCCCCGGAACGCCGAGATCCACGCTGCCCGGTTGGGCGAGAGCTCAAAGAGGTTGGAGGCGAGCGACGATATAAGCTGGAGTAGCGGACTGTGCGCGGGGGAGAGGCGGCAGTAGAGGGAGCAGCGACGGCGAGGTGGTTAGGGTTGGGGCCGCACCGGAGCCTGCGGCTGCGCTAGCGGGCAGGTTGCCTTGTGGAGGAGAGGAGGTCGGGTTCAACGGGGACGGGTTGGGCGGGAGCGACGGCGACGAGGCGGGGAGCCCCAACCTCGCCGGAGAAGGCAGGTGAGACTGCATCATCACGGCGGCGGCGGAGGGCGCAGCAACCGGACGCGAAGAAGCTCGGGCATGAGAAAGCCTTAAAGGAGCTATCCATTCGTGGGCTCATGGCCTGTAATATGCATGGGCCGGCTTTTCCATTTTGGGCTTTGTGGCCGGAGGGCCCAACGTTTCCTCATTAAAAGCCCTTCGTCTCCCCCCGCACGGCCACACCCACACGCGCCGCTTCGTCCCCAAATCCTTTGGCGGGAGACGAGCAGCGCGCCGCCTTTACTTCCCGCGCAAAGCAGCAGATCGAAGCAGCCATGGACGGCGGGTCCTCCTCGCCGGCGAGCCCCCACCGACGGCAGCTCCGTCCGCGGAGGAGATGGAGGAGTACCAGAACTGGAAGAAGAACGCGGCGGTGCTCTACGACCTCGTCATCTCCCACCCGCTCGAGTGGCCGTCGCTCACCGTTCAGTGGCTCCCATTCGAGTCCTCGACCCGCAGCCACCGGCTCATCGTGGGCACTCACACCTCGGATGAGGCCCCCAACAACCTCATGGTCTTGGATGCGGTGCTCCCGCTCCCGCCCCGCCTCGCAGCGGCCGCCGCTGCCTCAGGCGGCGCCGTCGCGGCCCCGTCCCTGTCCGTCTCCCGCGCGGTGCCGCACCGGGCGAGGTCAACCGAGCGCGCTGCATGCCGCAGTGCCCCCTTACGGTGGCCACCAAAACTTGCCTGGACGAGGTGCACGTGTACCATCTCGGCGACGGCGACGACACCAGCAAAAGCGGCGCCGATGTTGTGCTCAGGGGGCATGGCGCAGAGGGCTATGGCTTGGCGTGGAGCCCGATGAAACAGGGCTGGCTGCTGAGCGGCTCGTATGATAAGAAGATTTGCCTGTGGGATCTTGCCTCTGGGAGTGGATCTCCTGTTCTGGATGCACAACAGGTGTTTGAGGTAATGCTTCGTTTGCTACTCCGTTACTCACGTTCTTTTTTCTTCAATTCGTGTGTGCTTATTAAATATCACTGCATCTTCGGGTCAGATATTTACAACCATTTGATTACCCTGTTACTGGATGCACGGAGGAATTTGATTTGTATGACTTGTTTCTTTCCTAACGATGCTAGCTTCGTTCATTATTTGTATTATAAATTGGCGTTGGGACTATGTGTGCCGTAAATATTATGTGAAGGTTTTAGAAAAATTAGCAAGATTAGGCATGTGCTGAGGGAAATTAAGAAAAAATAGCAAGCGTAGGCACGTGCTGAGGGAAATTAAGAAAAAATAGCAAGCTTAGGCACGTGCTGAGGGAAATTAGAGGAGGTTTCCATACATTTTATGTGCTCTGTAAGCCAATTTATTGTGTTGCACTTTTGTACATTCCCTTTGTGCTGTCCAACACATTGAATTAACCTTATTTGATTTTAGCCTGTTCAAAATTGGGGCGATGTTAAAGATTGTTTGATTCCTTCACTTTTCAAGTGATTTACTGTAATGCGCTTTCCTAAGACCTTAACATGCTGAAGCTTCTCTGTTCCTCTTGCACTATATTTTATAGCCAGGGTCTCTGAGTTGCACAGAGATGTGACTTTACCCATTGCCTGATCAATCCTGGAGACAAAATTTTCCCTGTTCCATTCCTCCATCAGAGGCAGAAGTTTCCTATTTTCATAGCCCAAATAAAATGATCATCATCATACAAGGATAAAAAACATTAGGTGGGCGCAACGACACCTGCACACCTGGGCTTCCCTTCCACACGTGGAAATTGAAATCCATGCGCATGTGCAGGCTCGTTTAGCATTAATAATAATATCAAAAGTTCTCCAGACGATGCGATTATGCAACGGGGCAGGTGCCCATCTGTGAGTTGACCGCTTGATGAGCAGAGGACACAGGGAGGTTGACATGGTAGCACTCACGCTGTTCGCTATCTGCTTGTTCCACGGGGCTTGATTCGGAAGGAGGGACGAGGCATGAGACCAGGCGAGTATGAGCAAGCCTTTTGGCAGGTTTGACTGAGGTCCTAGGGAAGCTAGCAGACTTCTGCAGACCGCATCAAGGCGGAAGCATTTAGAGCTGTTCCTAGTGCCCTGCCTGTCTCGTGCTCCTGGAGGTGACCCGGGGTACATGGCAACGCAAGGAACTGTACCAGTTGAGTCAGCGTCTAGTTCATGCCTTTGCATTGCACAAGATTTGTATGAGTTAGGATGATTCAATTAAATATTTTACTATTTCTGAAATTGAGTGGTGTACTCACTCTTTCAGATTATTGCTTTGGGTTTGTTTTAATTCAAACATGATCAAAATAAAATGAGTTTAAATTCGAACAGACCCGAAGTAAATAGTAATTTAGGATAGAGGGAGTCGAAAGAAAATCATAAATGAAACTTTTCTCCATTGCACTATCTTTTTATTTTATTTTATAGGCTTTTAAGGCATTAATTTTATAGCTCATTAGTAGGTGAAAACTGTATAGAGATGATTTCATTAAGATAAATTGGTTTCTTCCATCTCTTGTTTACCAATTTATCACATCAGAAAAGTCTTATCTGGCATGCAAATAAACAATGAAGCCTCATTAGAAATATCCAATGGACAGAACGGGAGATGAACCACTGCCGCTCCTCAGTATGGAGCAGGCGAATCATGACATGGCACCCTGCTCATCTTAACTTGACAACACGGGGAATTCCCACCTACAAACTTTGAAACTCAAAAAGGTTAACGAAAACTTCAGTAGCAAAGCATGGAAGTTCGCATCTTGATGCACAAGCATCCTGCTGCAAGGTGCCGGGGTGCATGTATCCCTGCGTCCAGGAAAGTCAGTCTTATGTGATGATGTTGCTAAAGTATTGAATGGCCATGTGATGTTTCTGCTTTCATTCTTATCTATCTAATAAGTGCTACTGTCAGATCGCGTTCAATTGTAGCATGCTACAAATATCTGGAATTGTACCAATTGTCCGCCTCAACCAAATGTTAACCATCTTATTCTAGCCAGTATTGTCTTGTTTGTATTCAGAGGGTTTGATGGAGTGATGGATATTTGCTTTTGCAGGCTCATGAGGATCTCGTTGAAGATGTTGCTTGGCACCTGAAAGACGAAAATATATTTGGATCTGTTGGCGATGACTGCAAGTTGATGGTGTGGGACCTGCGTACAAACAAACCAGAACAATCTATTGCTGCACACGAAAAGGAGGTAGACATTCTTTAATCGGGGATTATTAAACTGTATGTTTAGGTCTTGATAGCTACATAATTGCATTAGGAGGTAGACATTCTTTAACCGAGGATTATTAAACTGTATGTTTAGGTCTTGATAGCTACATAATTGCATTTGCATAATACTTTATATGTTCATTTTGCTTTTGTACATAGGAGTGGTTTATGAAACTAAGTTTTATAAAGCCGTAAGATAATGCTTAGTCCATCTGCATCAGATAGTTTTCGCCTTTTTCAATGTTCATACATCAGTGCCATGTTTTGTTTAAGATAATTTCAAATTTGTTGGTTTTAAGCTGAATGGCTATATGAAATTACTCACATGATTCATTTGTATCTAACCCCCCTGTGATTAGGTGTAATTGATCCATTGGTGTCATGCTGACCTGTCAGTTTGCTTGTTAGGTTTACTCCTATAAGAGCATTATATGCTCACTTTCTCAGCTGTCCTAGTTCATGAATTGATTTCTGTTCATAATGTGCTCAATTCACTTTTTGTAGGTCAACTCTTTATCATTCAATCCATTTAATGAATGGATCTTGGCCACAGCATCTGGAGATGCAACCGTTAAACTATTTGACATGCGAAAATTGTCTAGAAGCTTGCACACTTTCGACAACCATGAGTACGCAAATTTTGTTTGTGCCTTATGTGATTCAGTCTTTATTCTTCTGTAGTCAGAAAATGTTCTATAGCTAATTTAACCACTGCATGATGTAATCCTTTACTTTAAGCTATGGTTTGGTATTATATTTAGTATACCCTGAAATCTATGTGTTGGTAAATAACCAGTATCCTATGGGCCAGTGGCAGATTTTAGTCGCAAGAGAGCTTGGTGATTTATGACACTTTGTTGTAACATGTGACTGGTCCATAACAAAGGTGATACTCAGAGAATTTGTCCAGATAACTTGTTTTCAGAGAACTTGCCCTAATCTTACACTAGGGTTTATTACGAAGCAGGGGTAATCTTGCCTGCTGCATAAATAAATAGTTAAGGGGCATGTGGAATTTCTGAATAGTTATTGTGCGAAATATTATTTTCAAGTAGCATTTAAGTCTTGTTGTTAGATAAGTGTTGCTGTCCAGACCAAGGACAGCACGTTGGTGGTTTTGCTGCATCTACAAGGACATCATATTGGACTGGTTGTTGCTTCCCTACAATGACAGCATCTTGGACTGCATTAGGATAGCATCTAGGACATCATCTTGGACAACATCCCTAGCTTTTAGACTAGCATCTTAGACTACTATAGCATCTAGCATATACTTGGCTGCCTTGGTCAGCTATAAATATGTATCCCCATCCCCAACCCCTTGGGTTGGTATGGCATTTGTTTGAGAAATAAACCCAGAAAATTCTAAAACTTCTAGTGTCATCCTCTCTCGATGAGAATAAGAATTCGGCTGCTAACACCCTAGGCACCGGTAAATTCATGGCATCATGCATGGTCCTTTGTTGATCTTACCTGGTGAGAGTCCATCCAGATGACATCTGTACAGCGGGTGTTGGTAACAAGCATCTTCGGGCATCACTATATGGCTGCCCACAGGATCAAAGCTCTTCGGCTACACAGCAGGGTAGTTTCCAATAACCAATAGAAGCCTATTCACGCACCATAATGGAGATGGCTGTCATCATTTTGAATGAAAAACAGAGATAATTGGCAGGACGTCGTTTTGGACAATTAGTTAGCTCCAGTATTTGAAATATTGAAAATACCCTTCCACGAGAGATAATTAGCTAAAGTAACGTTCACATATGCTAAAAAAAGTAATGTTTGCTTTGATTTTCTTAAGAATTAAGTGCATGTTTTAAATAGAGGATCACTTGAAAGTAATTGACTTATTGACATGGTGTATACTTTGAAGCACTGACTGTTCATCTGCTTCTTCAGCCTAACTGATTTGTGTAGCTTATCTTTCTTTTCTCGTTAGTGCCTGAACTTATATGTTGCATAATTTGCACATGCAGGGGAGAGGTGTTTCAGGTTGAATGGAATCCAAATTTGGCTACTGTATTAGCTTCGTCTGCCGCAGATAAAAGAGTGATGATATGGGATGTTAACAGGTATGTTGAGTTAAATCACCTCCCAATGCATACAGAAGGTATATTTTACAAGATTTACGCAGCTCAGCAGCTTGGATAAGGGCACTACTTGCAGATAATTAACAGACCTACAATTATACTAACTTTATAAAGGCTAAATCTAGTTGCTATAGGCATTAACTTTTTGAGAGTTTTTTATAGGTGCAAAAAAAAGCTCATGTGCTTTGCTATATCTTCATATTAATCAAGTCAAATCCTTGGGTTTTTTTATGTTTGCTGTGTTACATCGGCACGACAGATTCCAATGCAGTGGAAGCAAAGCGCCGGTTCTTATTGGTGACAATTTCTTTTTGACCATCGCCCCTTTCTTTTTTTCTGGTTCTAACTGTCTTGTGTCCGTCAGGATTGGAGATGAGCAATCAGAGGAAGACGCAGACGACGGACCGCCGGAGCTGCTGTTCGTCCACGGAGGCCACACAGCCAAGATATCGGAGCTGTCTTGGAACCCAAGCGAGAAATGGGTCATTGCCAGCGTGGCTGAAGATAACATCTTGCAGATCTGGGAGATGGCAGAGAGCATCTACTGCGATGACTACTCTATGCAGGATAACTGACACCACATGTTTCTCCTCTTGACAAACATGGTTCCCGAGCGACCCTTAATTGGGACATAATTGGGGACAGAGGGAGTGTCTGGAGGGGTTGTGGGGTTAACCTGTAGTAGGATCCAAGAGCTATTACTATCGTTTCTCGTTTGGCCCTAAAAAAAGAGTGGGTATGTTCAAGCTTGTTAACTGGTACTCCATCACAGTTTTTGCCTAGAGTAGTCGGACATCTTGTCTCATTGAAGCTTTTTTGTCGGTCCTAAATCCTGATCAGTGCTCTTTTGATAACACTCGCGTAGTATGTGCGCACTGGCGCTGGCTGCAGCATATGATCAAGATCAATGACCATCGCTGCAAACATGCCGCTCGTCATGGTTCTTGTCGCAATCATTCGCTGCGCCCTGGCCGTCACGTCCCAGCTCGAGGTGACAGGAAAAGGGGAACTTCCATGATGGGTCCACTCCAACCCGTCCCGTCGCGGTCGCGAGATGCGCCTCTGGCTGGCCGGACGACGGGCTGAAGCCATCGCCATCAGTGGTCAGCCATGCAACTTGGTCTGTCTGATCTGGGTTACCGGGAGCGTGGCATGCTGGCAGTGGCGATCCGAAGAAAAATTTCTTGAAGGAATCCGTCGTCCACCACAACCACCAGGCAACGCAGGCTGCAGGCAGGCGCTCTGGGTCCGGGGCATGGCGCCCGTTCATTTCCGGCGTCCGATTCTTTTACCAAAAGCAGGAGAAGGTGCAATTTGCAAGCTTGTTGAGCTGAGTATCCATCCCATCAAGGCCTCGGCCGGGCGGGCCTCCACCGTCACCCCACCTCTGTGTCCTCCCAGTGGAGCTTGTACCGCTGCTAGACTGTGGCTGGATGCTCGGCAAGTTGGCTGCTACAACTCTGAAGGAACTGAAGAACCCTTGCAACCCTGATCGGCCGCACTCACAGGCTGGCTCGACGCACGTCGACGCCGCTGGGCTAGTGGACGTGGCCTGGCCGGTCCAGCAGACGGGCGACACGCAAGGGAAGGCATCCACCCGGCCGTACGCGCCAAAGGCAGGCCGCGGACGAACCGGTCCGCCCGGTGCCGCGCGCACGGCTGCGCCCCTGAGAGCCGGCTCGCCTCGGCGGAGCAGCCCAAGGAAAGGACGCGGCTTCCGCGGCCGCGCGTATACGAACGAACCGGTCGCTTTGCTTGCTCGGCACCGAGCTGAGCTCAGCGGCAGCCCCCAGTGTAGTCAAGCTCGTGGTCGCGGTCAGTCAGTCCCGGTCGCGGCCCGTGCCCGTGCCCGTGTCCGTGTCCTCCTCCCCCGGGCCGTGTCAGCGCGCCACGCTGCGCTGCTGTTGGGAAGCGCGAAGGCTACCGCTTCCCCAGCCAGGTAGTAGCGGCTCGTGGGCCTCGGCACAGCGCACGCAGTAGGCATACGGAGAAGTACGTGCTCCACTAGTAGCAGCATCTCTCTCTTTTTTTTGCAAGCCTCCCGTCGCGTCAGTCAGTCCCGTCCCGTACGTATCTGCCGCTCTTTAATTGGCAGTGTACTAGGCGGCAACACGACGCCCAAATCGAGGGAAGCAGGTGCGCACCGGCGCCGGCAAGCGCTCGCTCGTGCCACGGCCACCGCCCGCTCCGGCGGCTTTTACCACCCTCCCTCCGGGAAAGTATAACTCATGACTAAAGATTGTCAGCCACAACTCGAGTAGTTACACAAATTGCTGGTAGCAAATCTTTGACACGTTATAATCTGTCGACTCATTGCTAGTTCATCTTTTATGTCTAGGTGTGCCTGGCCAATCTTTGGCCACAAACATGCCCTTATTTCCTAGTATGTATTCTTGAAAATTGGCACATTCTCTCAATGCTATTGTTTTGAATTTTTATCCCCTTTACACTGCTATAAAAACGCTAATGGATGGACATTTTTCTATCCCTCCATGACATCGTTTTAATTTTTTATCCCCTGTATGCCGTTGTCGTCATTGAGTTTTTCTACAGCAATGACAGAGGGAATAGAAAATTTTAAATCATGGCATTGAGAAGATGGGCTAGTTTTCAATGACACGTGAAGGATAAATTATATTTTCCAGTGGCATATAGGATATATTAATCATGATTAATCTAGGAGTAAATATAATCTAATAATAAAATTAATGTATAATCTCTAGGCTAATATGTGAGATAGAATATATTAATCATGATTAATCGATCATTAATATATATTTATTGTAGCATCAAAATCATAAACTAATTAGGCTCACCAACTAATCTCTATCTACGTAATTAATTTTATAATAATATATATATAATATTAAATCATGTGATCTGGTAGGGCTGCTTGCTACTACGATGCTACTCCTACTCCTACGGCCTGCCTGGGCAGGCTACCCGCTGACCGCTTCTGCTTGTGGCCCTGGCGCCATGGCATGGTTTTGCTGGTACTCCATTTCTGGTCGCTGCTGCAGTGCCGCTTTCCAACTCCGGATACCAACAGCGCTATCGCTCGCTCACAACATGAATGCGGGCCGTGTCTTTTGTGTTTGGGATCATGCGGTTCCAGCTCAACATGAATGTTTTCTCCACTTGTTCCTCCCATTTTGATCGGAACCGCTGCTGATGTATTGCAGTATATGCTGCAGAAACAAGCAAACAGGCATATGGATTATGGCGGTAAATAATGCATGAATCACCAGACTGATGTACTAGATTGCGATACTACGGTAAGAGGAGTATACAGGTAAGGTTCCATCTTCCATAGTTCCTTTCCATGCGGGCTCGTACCCACAGGGTTTGCAAGCCGACGCGCTAAGAGAGGACGGCTCCCCTCATGCCCGCATTGTACACAAACAAACAGTGCCTCTTCTGACGCTGAAGTTCACTGTTACACTAGTCTTTTAGTTCTATTGAAAACTTTGGTTTTCTTCATAAACTTTTGAGTAAAGTTTTTCTAGAGTAAACTTTCTTATATCTCCAGCAATTAAACAAAACCGAAAATGAGAGGAACACTGGTACATACAGCATCCTCTGAAAAAGAACCGTGCTGCGCGATGAACGAGTGACGGGGCAAGGAGCCAGGGACCACCAGAGCGCCCAGAAGCACTGTGTGTGTCACCAGTGGGTCTGCTCTGCTCTGCAGCTTTGCTGCTGCCTGCCGAGATCCACGACGATGACGACCTGCTAGGCTACATGCGGATGCTGTGCAGTCACCAACACCCTTGGTCTCCCCGCGAGACACAGTTTTCCTTCGATACTCCCGTGGGAAAATGCCCGTGGCGTTCCTTCTTGCCTTCTTCTGCCCTAGGCCGTGTTTAGTTTCTAAAAGTACTTTTTACTTTTTATTCATCCTCCTCATAAAATATGCATCTCTAAAAATTCTTTTTTACCTTTTCTATTCATCTCCTCACATAACACGTATTCCAAAAAAAAAATATTTTTTTCACCCCTCCACTAAACACCCTCTAGCTGGCTGGGACCTGGGAATCCGGAAGCACGAGGCAGCCACGTACTACAGGTTTGCGGCGAAGATAACAGTGCCAATGCAGCGAGAAAATTAAAATGGTACCTTCTCCATTTTAAATTATAAGTCATTTTACTTTTCTACCCTAAATTTGATTGTTTGTCTTATTAAAAAAATTGGTGACGATCAAATTCAAATCATTTTGAACAATGTTTAATAAAACAGTAAGTCATAACAAAAAAGAATTAATAGTTTGCATAGTTTTTTCTAACAAAAGGAGCGGTCAAAGTTGGGCCAAAAAAATCAGACGACTTAAAATTTGAAATGAAGGAAGCGACGGGTATATTTGGAAAAGGAGAAAGGAAAAAAGACAACCAAAATGGGTTTATCTCGTATGTATGACATGCAGTGGGAATTTTTGTCCCAGAATCAATCTACTTTCTAAACCCTAAGCATCTCCATTCGTTTTGTTTTATTGGTTCGACTATTACTTTAATTAGATGAGTTCACTATAAATAAATATGTATCATTTGTTGGACAAAATTTGAATCCTATAAGAACACTTACTTTGAGATGGAGTTTATCATTACCTCCTGCAAACACGCCATCTTCTATATGCACACATATCGGTGTTTCTTTTTGAGAAAAATGAATTACCCGTGCACACAACTTCCAATTCTTACAGCTTCAAAAAGCTTATCACAAAAATAGTGACAAAATGTCACCAACAAAATCAAATAATCGTAAACAAAATTTTGGGATCCCTAACCACCACAAATACCATAAGCAATTATACACTTTCGCATCCATACACGCAATGCCAGTGACAAAGCATCGGTTAGCTAAATATCTACAACTAAAAAGCAAGTAAGGGCAACAAATCCTCGCACGTCTTTTGCCCCCGCAACCTTTTGTCTGTCCGCCCCCCCCCCCCCCCCCCCCACACACACACCAGCAACTATCATCCGTCCGCCGAAATCCCCACGTCTGCCCCTCCCTGAACACCGCCTTCGATCGTTGATCGCTCGCCTCCCTTCGCCGTGGAGCCTCGGCGGCGATCGCTTCCTCCACGCCCACCTCCTTCCGCTTCGCTTCCGTCCTCCGCTTCTGTGGGCTCTCGCGCGCCGTGTCATCACACTTGCCGCTAGAACCAGGGCCAGCTTCGTAGGCACCACGCTCCTCCTTGTACGCGAGCGTAGGCACCACGCTCCTCCCAATGGTGGGCTGGTGGCGGCGGCCGACGCGGTTCGATAGTGACCTCCATTTGGTACCGGTGAGTTTGTATCTATGCGCGGAGGAGCGAGCAAGAAAATTATGATCGAATTCCAAGAATCTCTACAACTAAAAAGCACATAAGGGTTAATTCCATGTTGCTAGTTCTTGGTAAATAAATGTATAATGCAGCCCCAGCTGTTAACTCATATCATCAATCTTCTAAATCTGGCCCGTAATATGTATATGTGAGCCTAAAATATGCATTGCTGACGGTGTATATGGTGCTCATAGTGGGGACAGTAGCCACTCATCTAGCGGTAGTTAAGGATGGTCAACTTACTTAATCACCAACATAAAAAAATCAGTGCTCCAAATGCATATCAATGTGAGCAATTATGCTGGCCTCAATGCAATCTTTGGTCAATATAGGATTAATTGCGATGGAAATGATAGCATTGGGAAGAATATTTGATTGTTTGGAAGCTAATTGTTTCGTTTGGTTTTAGATATACATATTAGTATTTAAGTCATCTATGTGTAATCTAAGCTGTGCTAACTGGTTGTTTCGTTTGGAAATATTGTAAAAAATTTTGTTTATTAGGTTTAGTATTACTCTAATCTGGAAAATTAAAGTTTGAAAAAAACTTGCAACATGCTTTAGTACTTTGAGTCTACCCACAAGTAAGCATACGACATATCATTTGAATATTGGTAGCATTGAACTCATCATTATCGGAGTCAGCGGCGGAGACAAAGGGGGGTTAAGAGCCCCCTAGTAGCTGCATTCTTCATTAAAATCAAAGGAAATATAGGAAAAATATTAGGAGAGAAGAAAATAAAGAGAAAATGTGAGAGACAGGAGGTCAAAGAAGAAATCAGCCCCCCTATGACTTGTTGCTAGATCCACCCGTGATCGGAGTTCTTTGGCTTGCCAAATAGATATATAACTATGTTTTTGAAGAGACATGTGGGAGGAAAGGAAAAGGTCTGTGAAGCAGTCGCTGGTATAACACTTGGGGTATAACATTTCTGGACAAGTATAGTGCCCACTAGACTTGAGCATTTGTGGCCCGGCCCAGCCCAGACCTTGTGGGTTTTAGCCCGCCCACGTCTTCTAATGGGATGGAAGCGAAAATCAAGCCAAAAAAATTTGGGCCAGCCCAGACCAGCCCAAAGGATTTGTTTCATTTATTTTTCAACTAAAAATGAACGGGAAGCCCAAGCCCACCCACGGCCTGGCCCGAAAACTTGGCCCGACCTTGCCCATGGGATGGGCGTGGGCACAAATTTTTGGTCCGAAACAAATCGGGCTTTTTGCGAGCTCGACGCGAATTCGGCTCGGCCTGCAAAATGCTCTGGTCTAGTGCCCACCTCCTGTTTGCTGAAATGTCTCCCATAAAGGAATAATCAAGTGAATTTGTATGGGTTTACTTATATATTTTTGAGATGATGATTTGTATATTGAATAATTGGATCTTTTAGGAGAAAAGTGAATGTAAGGACTCAAATATGATGGATATGTCGCAAGGGAGAATACCTTAATGCATGGTGGTTTGACTTCTATAAATATATACTAGAAACAAGTGCTAAACTTATGGCACAAATTTGTTTGTTTTACAATAAAACTTATGATTATTGAATTGTTGTCTTGTGTGATGTTCCATGTAGCATGTTATAAAATTTTTATTTCTTGTAGCAACGCACGGCACGAAACTAGTACACAAATAGGTAGGTAAATTCTCAAACATAAATAACAAAACTGCCCTCATCTTTCATTGTACTCGCATGGCCATTACGGCAACCACATCAGGGCTAAGGCCATAAAATCATTTGCTTTATTTGTAGAAACATTAACAAGTTACTCCATTCAATTTAAATTACAATACTTTCATTTTCTAAGAACTTAGATAAAGCCTTTGAACTATTATTACTCCATTAATATGTCATTTATGCCAATGCAAAATTACAGTTAGTCATAATGTAACGTCCTGCCACTCTGGGTTGGGCCCGCTTACGCTTGGCAGCTCTCTAGGACCTCAAAAGAGCCCTCACAGACCGACACATGTCTTTTCTGTGTACTTTGTCCTCACTCGTGTGCACCCAAAAAGGACTTCCCGGTCGGTCACCCATTGCTCCAGGCCAACATGTTTAACCTAGGCTTCGGTAAAAGAAGTTGCAACTTGTTTATACGAGTATTTTTATCAATCCTATTAAGCACAAGACCACGGTGCTACACATAAATCAACAGTGATCTCTTAGGCTCTGCCTCAGTGCCTCTGCTCTGCCCCCTTGTGAGTCCGCGGCTACTAAAGCCAGCCACCCACCCAGCGCTGTGGCCCTGTGGGGCGCCGGTGCGTGGCCAAAACAAGCAAAGCGTAGGGGAGCGCAGGCGCCAGCGAGCGCGCGGGCGGGCGGGGATGGCGGGCATGGACATGGAAGACGACGAGGACATTTGGGGGCCCAACACCCCGAGCAGCCCGAGCGCGTCGCCGCCGCAGCCCGTCGCGGCCTCCTCCCCCTGCAGCGCCTTCATCTCCACGCAGCTCAGCCTCAACTCTCGCCTCCACTTCCTATCCTCCGCCGCCGCTGCGGGCGGATCCTCCCCGCCGCACTCCGCCTGCGCCGGCGCCGGCATCTACGCCGCGGGCGACGTCCACCGCCACATGGGCCTCGGCGGCGGCTTCGGCAATGCCGCCGCCGCGTCCCCGGCGCCCTTCTTCTCCTACAACCTCGACTCCGGCGGCTGCGGCGGCGTCGCGCCATCAACACCGGCGTGCTAGAGGACGAGATGTGCCTCGTCCCCGGCGCGACCTGGGCCGGCGGCGGTGGGGTCGGTGGCTCCGACCGCCGCAAGAAGCGCATGATCAAGAACCGCGAGTCCGCGGCGCGCTCCCGGGCGCGCAAGCAGGCCTACGTCCGCGAGCTGGAGATGGAGGTGAAGCTCCTGCAGGAGCAGAACCAGAGCCTCCGCGTCAAGTACGAGAAGGTATGGAACCGATCCAAACCACCTCTCGAATAACTAGCCATCCATCCGTAGATTAGATAGATACTCCTACTAATTACTCATCAAAGCTCACGGACGCCTTTCTTGATTTGGTAGCTGAGGGTGTCCATGGAGGTGGCGATGCCAGTGAAGAAGACTCTGCAGAGGACGCCGTCCGCGCCATTTTGAGGAGATCGACCGTACCGATGGATCAATGGAAGCAGGCGGTTGCTCTCCTCCTCTTGAGGCGGTAATCAAACTGATTACAAGGGACTAATTAGTGAGTGCTGCTAGGACAACTACTCACATAAGCTAAGCTCATACTCCGTATGCCGCGACCAGTTAGTAGTGTAGTACTCTGCTGCTACTCTGCTTAGCTCGTTGTCCACGTATAAAGATCAGGTCATGTTTAATTTCGTCTAGGCCATGTAGTAGCGTTTGCCTTGATCGATCTGTACAGTGGCGGCTGCCTAGCTAGAAGAGGCTGCTGCCGGCCATGGCGGCGTGCTGCTGGCTGCTTTATATACATATGTCTATATGTGTGTAGCTTGTCGCGTGGGATTAGGCAGAAAGATGATGAGCCTGCTTGTACAAATGTGGTAACTATTGCCTCCTGGAACAATGACATTTTGGGGCGCAAGAGAGCACAATCCAGGAAGCTGGTCTCCTGTTTTTTCCTCTTCTATGATAGATGTGGCGAAAGCTGTTTTTCCCCCCACTTGCAACTTATCCTCTTTTTATCTCAATTCACCCGTTTGTTCTCCTGTCGAATTGCGACGAGGCTTTATTTGAGAATAGTTTTTGGGCAGCTGAATCTTTGCTGCAGGTGAAGTCGTTTTCTTCGTCTCTGGTTTGGATGGAGGTTCAGAGACCCTGAACCTGAAAGAGCATATGCAGTGTTTCCATGATGGTCCCTGCTAAAACAGAGAGGACCACTGTTAGTTTATATACTAGGTTTGCGATAACTCACAATCAGAAAGCGACGGTGCTGTTTTCTTGGATGCCTCCTTTTTGCTCCTTCAGTTTTGCTAGTCAACTTTGGCGAGGCCGCGAGGGAGCATTTCGTTTTCGACGAAATTCGGAGAAATGGATCGTATTCTGCCACCCTTTGCTTTTCCCGAAAGATGAAAGGGAAAAGGGTGTGAAACCGGACCTAGCTGTTCATATCTCCTTATGTTCAGCTGTTCGTGTTGACAATCTGTGGCAAATCGTGGTCACTGGCGTGAAACGGAGTTTTCTGGTGTTTTCTTATCTGTCCGTAATTCCCTTTTTTAGATAATACCCGTGCCAGGAGAGAAGATCCCAGGCAGCCATAGGCCCATTGCAGCAGGAGTCATCAGTCTCCCTCTTGTTTCTTTTTAGGATTGGGGAAATTCCTCAAAACCAAAAAAACATTGATAGTATTACGTGAGTGTGAGGGATGGAATGAACAGAGAAAAGTTGTATAAATAGTATTTTTTTTTGAAAATTTTTGGGAACCAAACGTACCCTAAAGGCCGGTCATGTTACGTTGTCACCTCACCTTAGATCCTAACCACAATCTTTTCACCTTGATCGTCAACAAAGTCCAGAATAGTTCATTTAAATTTTTTTAAAAAAACTCCAAAACTGTACATAGCTAGCATAGGTAACGTCACCCCAATAAGAACAATCATATACTCCTCCAAGAACCTCCCTTTTTCCCCCAAAAGAAAGTACCTTTCTACTATAGCACTATGGCAAAAGTTCAGATCATATGGAACCAGATGTGCCCCGGCCCCCGGCCAGGGACCCAATTGGCTACGAGACGGCCAGGGACCCATTGGCCACAAAATCAAGTCATTTGGGTACTTATAGGCAGAGCACTAAGACGATAAACAACTTGTTTAGATTCACTGTTCCTTCCATCACATCATTTCCTCAATATTTAGTGCTATAGTACATATCTGCTATAGTAAATCTCAGTATATCTCCACCAACTAAACACCTCGAAAGCCGTGATTTCCTCTGCCTTCATCCTCGTGACCACATGATCATTTCCGCCAGCAAGATATCTTGTGAAACTATACAAGAGATATTTATTGCAGGAGATGTACTTGTATGGAGCAATAAGCTGTGTGTTCAGATGAAGTGGGAAAAAAATATTTTTTTTTTCTGGAATGCATGTTATGTGAGTGAGATAAATAAGAAAGGTGAAAAGAGAATTTTTGAGGATGCGTATTATGTGAGGGAATGAATAGGAAGAAAAAAAATACTTGGATCTGAACAGTGTTCACCGCTGTACCAGAGTACCTGTAAGGCCATGTTCAGATTCCCAACTATTCACTATTCATTCCAACTTTTCACTATTCATTCCAACTTTTCACTATTCCTCCCTCACAAAACACGTTTCCCAGCGAATGCTACAGTGTTTTTCCTTATGCTACAGTGTTTTTTCCTGCAATCTAAACACACCCTAGGCTATAACTGTAAGGTTCCGTCCACCTTTTGCCTTGAAGGTAAATGAAAACAGCGGCACATTTGGCACCACACAACTCAAAGATGCGCAAGCCTGTTCTTTTCCAGGCATCTCACCGGCAGCCCGGTCAGGCCCAGGCCCCTGTATTTTAAAATATATATTATATGAATTCTTCATTTATTTTCTCACGTATGTTTAGAGAGAGAGACTTGTTTCTTTTCTACCAATGAAATACTAGTAACAAACAAATTTGAGTTCACAACTCGTTCCGTCCAAAAACATGCAACTATGGGTCACGTGCTAATTAAAATGGTTCATGGTTAACTAAGTTTCTAGAGAATTGTATTCATTTTTATGGCTCTAAGTATATTTACTATGAAAATACATCTTGTAGTTAATCTAAAAATATGTATTTGATATCAGAATTTTTTTATCTATAATTAGCCAAACTTAATATAAACATACTTATCTCTATGTTAGAGTCCATGTTTTTGGGAGGGAGTATGACTGATCCACTGTTCAAAAGGTTTCCAAGATGTGACAACACAAAGCAGACTGGCCGGAGCTGTTGGTAATATGCATGCACGTTTATTGGTCAAGAGTAAAACTAAGCTGGAGAATCTTGTTTGTGTAGTGCCGATAAAGCAAGAGACCACTGAAGCGCGGTACAATAGTACCAAAAGAAAAACACACAAATAATGGGTGGCGCAATTCAAGCCTCGTCCTCAAGTAGCCTAAGAATTTCCTCGTAAATTTTCACGATGAAGGGAGTGTAATGGTTAAAAAAAATAGTATCAAGGACATAAAGGAAAAGTTGCACGCCCACAATGACTTCGGAATGCGAAGAACTCAATTTGTTTACTCTGGCCTCTCAAGATTTGCCACCCTTGCCCATTGGTAATACAAATAGCAATTTACTCTGGGAAGGAAGAGTAGCAGTGTTTCTAGCGTATTTACGATTCTCAATATCTGGATGGTAGCGGTTTTCCTTCCCTCGTTTTCCTTTCTAGAGTTCTAGAAAAGAGATAACAATATATTTAGAGCAGTGTGAAAATTGAGGCACAACTAGTCCATGCCATGCTAGCTATAGCAAGTTCATATACTTTGTAATTCTTCCATTTTAATAAGTCAATTTATCTCATATAAAAAAATTTAATACTATTTATTATATAAAAATTATAATTAGTTTAAATATATTTTTGTATTATATATTTATGTAGTTATAAAATGTTTTTAGGAAACCGACAGTTCCCTGCTTTTTTTAATAAATTTTGTAAAAGAGAGGCACATACAAATATTTACAGTTTACAAGGCTGTAGACTCAAAAGAGAAAAGGGTAGTTTTTTCAGAGACTACTCAGCCACACTTGAATCTTATCTCTAATATGCAGCTTAACCCGGCGTGTAACTGCATTCATCCCTTCAAAGAAACTTCGTTGCCAGCAGGCAAAAGACAGATAGGTGCCATAAAATACTATTACGGTGAGTCCAAAGCGCACACGTTGACATAATAATAACTTCCCGGAAGATGTCCGATCCAAAGCTTTCCCTTGCTCGTAGCATTATCGTTTGAAAATCCAGAGTAGTGTCCCAATTAATATCCAGATAGGTCCAACAAGCGCTAGAGAAAGGGCATAGAAAGAACAAATGTGTGACATCGTCATCAACATTCTCCACACATAGGACACGATGATATGAGTCCAAATACATGTTCTTTCGTCTCAACAATGCCCTAGATTAGGGCTTATTTAGTTTCATCGTGGGTGTCACATAAGATAATAGCTCTAAATAGGAGTATTAAATATAAATTATACAAACTAACTATACGAATAGAGATGAATATATTAAATTTAATTAATTTGGTATTTTCGCATGTTTAATATATAATATTGTTTAATGATAAATTAATTATACTTAATAGATTAGTCTTGTGGTTTCTACTCTATTTGTATGTTTATTTTTACAATTCGGCTATACACATTGAATTGAATGTGAGGTTTGTAGGAGGAAAAAAGCTCGTGGGGTGTGGACGATCTCTCGCGAAATGTGGGCAGGCCGCATCTCTCGACAGGTACAGCATGGCAATATGGCATGCATGCGCACGTACCGACGCGTCAGGCCGGACGGCCATCACAAGAAAGCAGAATATTTGACGTGTCGGACGCCCACGCCACAACGTACTCCCCCCTCGGCCGTCCCCCGGTCGTGCCTTTGCGTGCCTGCTAGATCTCGTCATGCCTGGCGACGTGAGGCAGTGAGGGGCCGGCAGAGGTCGCTGCTAGCCCTAGCCGTAGTCCGGTATAGCCCGTAGCCTAGCCGATACTCCGGCCTGCGTAGAGTTCGCATGTGCGCGCTGTGACTTGATCGATCCTCTTCGAGCTCTCGCCGTACACACGGAACGAGTGGCTCGAGCTGCTGCTGGCTTGCTCCTGTAGGCCCCTCCTCCCGCGAAGTGCAAAGAAAAGGACGGAGACAAAAGAAAAGACGTTGGGCGTCGCTATTATAATTACATCTTAGGAAATGGCCATCGTCATACGATGATGCAATTTTGTAGTACGATGTTAGTGCTTTCGCAAAAAAAAAAAACGATGTTAGTGGAGGTGGGGGCAAGCGAATATCGGGCAGTGTTTTGTTTTAGTTTATCCAGCACCAATGTACCTGTGGACCTCCCCGTTATGAAAAGTTCGACGTCAGTACTCTCCTACAGTTTCAGATCCGGGATATTTTCGTGCTATGTGTGCTGTGAAGACGTGAAGTGCAAATATGGAAATACTATATGCAACTCTATCCATAGCGGCTGTTTGTCCAATTTGAACAGCAACTACACAAGAGACGTGCACCATTTATAGGTGGTGAAGTCAGGGACTATCCCTGGCAATATTCACCCTTCAATGAAGGTTTGTAGAGGCGGAAACGTCCCGTCATTGGTTGACCCGTTTGCGTCTGATAGCTCTCTAGGAATTTAAAGACTTCTCTCACAAATTAACACATGTCTTTTCTACGTGCTTTGTCATTACTCACGCGCACATATGAATGATTTCATAGTCGGCCACCCATCGCTCCAGGCTAAACACGTTTAACCTTGAAAATGAGATTCTAGAAAAGAAGTTGTAAATTGTTGATAGAAATTACATTATATGTACCCAAAAGACTAAAGGCACGATTGGAATTGTCCCCACTCTATCTCGCAGAGGCGCAGAGGTAGTGCGTACACGGCCGGCGGAGGTAGTGCGTAGGATTGGCACCTGCATTATCAGAACTTCAGCAGCTGCTGTCCGGCGGCGCACATGGACACTACGGCCACGGCCGACGGCCAGGGCGCTGGATTGGCCCGCCGGCCGCGATGGATGCCAGGAGAGAATTGATGATATCATCATCAGACACCTGTTACGGCCATGGCCGTGGCCGTGCTGAATCCAAGCTCCTGCTAGTTACGTCGAGTGCCCTCAATCATATGGGCGTCGCCTTTGCATTCCCCAATGGTTGCCTCGCAGGCACGTGTCCCTGTCGGGGCTCCCAAATCAGGGGAGGTCACTAATGAGCTACATTTGGTTTCGCCATTTTCTTGCTGGTGATGTACTACTTCGGTAAATAGTAAAAGGAGGTTTGAGCTCGGCTTTCAATTTTCATGATCAGAGGATGGACAATTTCATGATCAGAGGATGGACAACGGCCCACCTCAAAGAGCCTAATCGACACATTATTTGCACCGTAGAAAGTGTTAGAATATTTAGGTCGGACCCATTATTTTATTTATTCTAAAGGATTATAGCCTACTTTCAATGTTATACTACCTCCGTTCTTAAATATATGACACCATTGACTTTTTCCTTCAACTTTGACCAACGATATTTTATTAGTTACTTTGTTAAATGGCATAAAATGGGTACCACTACATCTATTATTGATAATACTTTGGATTTCACTAGTAGACTTATCTAATTGCATAAATATTTGTAGAAAAGACGAATAGTCAAACGAAGAAAAAAAGTCAATGGTGTCATATATTCAAGAACGGAGGGAGTAGTTATTATGGTTAAAACCATATTGGTAGTGGAAAAAAATCTCAACCGACTTAAAGAGTCAACCTTCGGTGCACCTCTTGTGAAGCCGGTAAAGGGAGATTGGCGTGCCACATGCGCGCGCTCGCTCGCCTCGCCGTGGGCGTGGCGTGGCGTGGCGTGCCTGAGCGAGAGGGGTCTCTCTTTTGCTGGTTATGGCAATTGAAGACGCGGTAATTGGAAGGGCTGATTATGGCAATCAATGATACCATAATTCAGTCTTCCCGATTCTCTCCCGTCCAAGTTGATCCTCTCGTCTCGCCCCGAGGGCTATATAAACAGGGACATCCTCTCCGTTGAGATTCAGATCTGAGACACTACTCCTCCTCCTTCCTCTGCTGCAACTCTGCCTCCCCATCGCCGGCGCTGTGCGCACATCACCGGCGAGAGCAGGTGCCTCCGACACCGTTGCCTCTTCGAGATCCTGCTCGGGATACCGGGGCAATCAGGTTTCTGGGGAGCGTCTTCATGCGACTGCTCGCCCAGAACCGCTGCGTCTTCACCGGCGTGCGGTTCACAGTCCTGGACACTCCGCCGCCATCGAACGACTACACTGCGCCGCGTCTCCTTCCTGTACGACTCCGGCGCACGGACTGCACTGCGTCAACGGATCTCCCTGCATCGAATTTGTACGACTACTTCGAGCAAGGCCAGTCGAAGAACACCATGAGTTCGGATGGTATTCCTTCAGCTGGTAACGGCGCAACCGATGCCTCCGGCAAAGGTCCCGCCCCGGGTACATTTCGATGTCCGAACTGCTATCCTTTATTTTATTTGTGTTCTTATTTAAATCTGTGTTAAATTTGAACACCTGCACATGGATTGTTTCACTCACTATAGTCATGCAAATATTTGAGAATTTAATTATAACCTTTGGAATTAAAATATAGCATATTGCAGATAGTTATCCAACAATCCAGAAACCTGATTTTAGTGATAATTATTTTGATAGGTTTTCGGTTGCTCAATTTGCTTTATCATTAAGCCAAACGTGTTTGATGGTACAAACTTTGTAAGTTGGCGTGAACGGATGGTACTGTGGTTAACCACCATGGACATCATGGATGTGGCGGAAGGGAAGCCCGAACAATGCACTTCCGAGCAGGGAAGTGCGTTCGAGGCTAAAGACAGTCTCTTCCGCGGATGCGTCCTTGGTGTTATTGCCCCACACCTTATTAATCCCTCTCTTAAGAAGAATACTGGGAAAGAAATATGGGACGCCCTTGATGCTCAGTACGGGGTGTCTGATGCTGGCAGTGAGTTGTATCTCATGGAGCAGTTCCTAGACTACAGGATGGTGGAAGACCGTCCTATGGTGGAACAAACTAATGAGTTGCACGTGCTGGCAAAAGACCTCGGCTGTTGCAACAAAGAGAACCCTTGTGTGCTGCCCGACAAGTTTGTGGCCGGAGGTATCATCTCCAAGTTGCCACCTTCTTGGAGGGACTTTGCTACTTCTCTGAAGCACAGGAGGCAGGAGTTCACGATTGATGGACTCATTGGCACTCTTGATATGGAGGAGAAGGCGAGAGCAAAGGACACACGCAACAAGGGGGCACTTGTTGGTGGGAGCGCGAACTTTGTTCAGAAGAACATCAATGCTCGCACCAACAACAAGGGCAAAGGCAAGAAACCTCCTCAGCCACAGAATCCCGGGAAGGCTAAACAAACCACCGGTTTCAAGAAGGAAAAGGGAGTCTGCTACGTGTGCGGGAGTAAGGACCACTTTGCTGGAAAGTGTCCTCAACGCAAAGGTGGCAAGTCTGCAAACATGGTCATTAGCGAGCCTGGAGGAACATCGGGGTACGGTAATTATTTACCTACAGTTTTTTCAGTTATGTGTACACCCGAGTGGTGGGTAGATACTGGTGCTAATATTCATGTATGTGCTGATATCTCTTTGTTTTCTTCATACCAGGTCGGGGGACTACCTCCTTGTTGATGGGGAACGGAGCTCATGCGCGTGTACTTGGTGTTGGTTTGGTCAATCTGAAGTTTACTTCGGATAAGATCGTGCAGCTGAAGAACGTGCAGCATGTCCCCACCATCAAGAAGAATCTAGTTAGCAGCTCTCTACTGTGTAGAGATGGTTTTAAATTAGTTTTCGAGTCAAATAAATGTATCGTGACAAAGTTTGGAACCTTTGTTGGTAAAAGTTATGATAGCGGAGGTCTGTTCCGCTTTTCTCTTGATGATGGGTGTAATAAAGTAGTGAATAATATTGTTAACGTTGATGAATCTAATGTTTGGCATTCGAGGCTTTGTCACGTTAATTTTGGTTGTATGTCACAACTTGCAAATTTGAGTTTAATTCCAATGTTTACCTTTGCCAAGAATTCTAAGTGCCTTGCATGTGTTGGTTCAAAACAAACTCGCAAGCCACATGTGCCTGCTGAGGCGAGAGACCTGGCACCTCTAGAATTAGTTCATTCTGATCTTTGTGAGATGAATGGAGTGTTGACAAAAGGTGGAAAGAAATATTTCATGACTCTTATCGATGATAGCACTAGATATTGTTACATTTATTTGTTGGAAACTAAAGATGAAGCACTTCACTACTTTAAAATCTATAAGGCTGAAGTAAAAAACCAACTTGAGAGAAAAATCAAAGAATTAGGTCGGATCACGGTGGCGAATACTTTTCAAAGGTTTTTGATTTATTCTGCGAAGAACACGGCATTATTCATGAGGGGACGCCTCACTATTCTCCCCAGTCAAACGAGGTTGCCGAAAGAAAGAACCGAACCTTGACTGACTTGGTTAACGCCATGTTGGATACCTCAGGACTTTCCAGGGAATGGTGGGGTGAGGCTATATTGACGGCATGTCATGTCCTAAACCGTGTGCCTCCAAAGAATAAAGAAAAGACACCGTTCGAGGAATGGGAAAAAAAAGGCTAACGCTCTCTTATTTGCGTACTTGGGGTTGTTTGGCCAAAGCAAGTCCGCCTATCAACAAGAAGCGCAAACTTGGACCTAAAACTGTAGATTGTGTTTTTCTTAGTTATGTTATTCATAGCGTTGGCTATAGATTTTTGGTAGTGAACTCTGGAGTATTGACATGGCGGTCGGTACAATTTTTGAGACCAGAGATGCTACGTTCTTTGAGAACATGTTTCCAATGAAAGATGGAACAAGTTCATCTAGGCAAGAGATTATCGAGGATGATATCTTCGCCAAACCGATTGTACACGATGAACTTTCTCATGTGAGACATCCTGAGGAGGACAACAATGAAGCTCCTAGAAAGAGCAAGAGACAGAAGACTGCAAAGTTTTTTGGTGATGATTTCATTGTATACCTCGTGGATGACACGCCCAGGACCATTAAAGAGGCATATTCAACTCCTGACGCTGACTATTGGAAGGAAGCTGTCAGAAATGAAATGGACTCTATCATGACTAATGGTACCTGGTATCATGACTAATGGTACCTGGGAGGTTGTAGATCGCCCATATGGATGCAAGCCTGTAGGCTGCAAATGGGTGTTCAAGAAAAAGCTTAGGCCTGATGGTACTATTGACAAGTACAAGGCTAGGCTTGTGGCCAAGGGTTATATCCAGAAAGAAGAAGAGGACTATTTTGACACTTACTCACCTGTTGCTTGATTGACCACTATCCGATGCTACTCTCACTGGCAGCCTCCTATGGCTTCTCGTTCATCAAATGGACGTGAAGACAGCTTTCCTAAATGGGGAGTTGGAAGAGGAGATCTATATGGATCAGCCGGATGGGTTTGTGGCAAAAGGTCAAGAGGGAAAGGTGTGCAAGCTGTTGAAGTCTCTGTATGGTCTCAAGCAAGCGCCCAAACAGTGGCATGATTAGTTTGACAAAACTCTAACCTCTGTCGGTTTTGTTTCAAACGAAGCCGACAAATGTGTTTACTATCATTTTGATGGAGGGGATGGAGTGATCTTATGTCTGTATGTGGATGACATACTGATCTTTGGGACTAACCTTAATGTAATTAAGGAAGTCAAGGAATTTTCCTCACAGAGCTTTGAGATGAAAGATCTGGGAGAGGAGAGGCCGATGTTATCCTCAATATCAAGCTGGTAAAGGATGGAAATGGTGGGGTGACTCTGTCACAAACTCACTATGTGGAGAAGATGTTGAGTCGCTTTGGTTACAGTGATTACAAGTCTGTCTCAACTCCTTATGATGCCAGTCTAATATTGAAGAAGAATAAAAGGATAACGAGAGATCAACTAAGATACTCTCAAATAATTAGTTCATTGATGTATCTAGCCAGCGTTACGAGGCCTGACATCGTATATGCTGTAAGCAAATTGAGCCGGTTCGTTTCAAACCCGGGCGATGATCATTGGCGAGCTCTTGAAAGAGTAATACGCTATCTAGTAGGAACAATGGACTATAGAATTTATTATACCGGGAACCCTAAGGTTCTAGAAGGGTATAGTGATTCCAATTGGATATCAGATGCTGATGAGCTCAAGGCCACGAGTGGTTATGTATTCACACTCGGAGGTGGCGCTGTTTCCTGGAAGTCTTGCAAGCAGACCATCTTAACAAGGTCAACAATGGAAGCAGAACTCACAGCATTGGATACCGCCAGAGTTGAGGCCGAATGGCTTCGTGAACTCCAAACTGACTTGGCGATAGTTAAAAAACCGATACCGGCAATTCTGATGAACTGTGATAATCAAACTGGGATTATCAAGGTGAACAGTTCTAAGGACAACATGAAGTCATCCAGGCATGTGAAAAGGCGGTTAAAGTCTGTCAGGAAACTGAGAAACTCCGGAGTTATAGCCCTGGATTATATTCAGACGGCTAAGAACGTAGCAGATCAATTCACAAAGGGTCTTTTATGTAATGTGATAGACTATGCATCTTTGGAATTGGGCTTGAGACCCACGTGAGTTACTCTATAGCTGAAACCTATCTTGTGTGATCGGAGATCCCGTGAAGCAGGATGGTAGAACAAGCTTTAGTGTAACTGAGAGAAGAGAACCTTTAACAAAGGCTCATTCCATGAGAAGATGCATTTCTCTTCAAATCTGTAAGGTAGGATGGTTTATACCTTAATGTGTCCCAAGTGGTTTCATAGAACAAGATAGTTGCTTCATTGAAACAGAGATGTTGTTCTATAGAACATCTTTAAGGAACACACCTATATGAGCCTGACTACTGGTCATAGTCTATGAGATCTGGGTGCTCTCTAGAAACTCATGAAAGGCATGGAGTATGACCCATAAGCTCCAAAACAGCGGGGATGCTCCTGCAGCCTAGTATCAGTGTAGAGCTCTGGTGAAACTTATTTACACAAAACTGGCAATTCAAGGCATAGTCCATTGTTCAGTTGTGAACGAATGTAGCCCTAGCTCTAGATGGAAGTTCAACTTAACAGTCTCCATCAAATACTGGTATATCAAAGAGGATCTGAGAACATTTCAAGTACGGCTTAGAATCCTTGGTGGGGATTGTTAGAATATTTGGGCCTGACCCATTATTCTATTTATTCTAAAGGATTATAGCCTACTTTTAATGTTATAGTTATTATGGTTAAAACCATATTGATAGTGGAAAAGAATCTCAACCGACTTAAAGAGTCAACCTTTGGTGCACCTCTTGTGAAGCCGGTAAAGGGAGATTGGCAATGCCACACGCGCGCGCGCTCGCTTGCCACGCCGGGCCGGGCCGGGCCGTGGGCGTGGCGTGGCGTGCCCGAGCCCGAGCCCGAGCGTGCGGGAGGGGTCTCTTTTGCTGGTTATGTCAATTGAAGACGCGGTAATTGGAAGGGCTGATTATGGCAATCAATGATACCATAATTTAGCATTCCCGATTCTCTCCCGTCCAGGTTCATCCTCTCGTCTCCCCCGAGGGCTATATAAACAGGGTCATCCTCTCCGTTGAGAATCAGATCTGAGACACTATTCCTTCTCCTTCCTCTGCTGCAACTCTGCCTCCCCATCGCCGGCGCTGCGCGCACATCTCTGGCGAGAGCAGGTGCCTCCGACACCGTTGCCTCTTCGAGATCCTGCTCGGGATACCGGGGCAATCAAGTTTCTGGGGAGCGTCTTCACGCGACTGCTCGCCCAGAACCGCTGCGTCTTCACCGGCGTACGGTTCACCGTCCTGGACACTCCGCCGCCGTCGAACGACTACACTACGCCGCGTCTCCTTCCTGTACGACTCCGGCGCACGGACTACACTGCGTCAACGGATCTCCCTGCATCGAATTTGTACGACTACTTCGAGCAAGGCCAGTCGAGGAACACCATGAGTTCGGATGGTATTCCTCCAGCTGGTAACGGCGCAACAGATGCCTCCGGCAAAGGTCCCACCTACATTTCGATGTCCGAACTGCTATCCTTTATTTTATTTGTGTTCTTATTTAAATCTGTGTTAAATTTGAACACCTGCACATGGATTGTTTCACTCACTATAGTCATGCAAATATGTCATGCAAATATTTGTGAATTTAATTATAACCTTTGGAACTAAAATACGACCTATTGCATATAATTATCCAACAGAAAGCTCGTTTTTAGACATTGCCAGGGCTCAGCGAAAATGTGACACGCACATCTCGCTTCCGCATAAATTTCAATGAAAAAAACACAACGCAGCAATAGGTTTGTACATTCCAAAATGCACGTGGAGAACATTCAGAATAATAACATAGGAATCGAACAGAATAGAGTGCTAATCACAATCCCATACCTCCAGGGCCCCAGGACGATAGGTATGAAACAATGACATAGCACACAATTATTCTCATAGCAATAGCATACACGATATCAATGGAAACCGCCCGAATCGTTTCCCCCAGAACAGCAAAACCAGGTGCATGCAACCAAAAATGGGGGGGTGATTCCAACGAATAATCCCCAGGTAGCACCAAAATCGTTCGACAGGGTCTATCATCCATGATGAGAAGGCAGGATAATTTCTTTTTGGACAACACTATACAGACCAAAAAAACGATTTATACTTTGTCGAATTTATTTCCTGTTATTGGTGTCTTCCCCTCGATAATGACTTTCAAATGTGCCTTTACGTGCAGCCATCACGTCTGATCTAAGCAGACAAAATCTTTTGGCTTTCAGTTGACCCGCTGTACATCAATCAATCACGCAACCAGCGCCCGTGATGACGACCAAGATTTCTATTCGGTTCCCCTGAGATAGCATGCAGTTGCATTTCAGCATCTGAACCTGTGAAAGATTTGAGCCAATACTTTCATCAAAAAGTGGCTTGCAGGTATAATAACAGTATGGTCATAGAATCAATGCAATCTAGCGACTCTGTATGGTCATAGAATCAATGCAATCTAGCGACTCTGGTAGAAGAAGCAAACCTGATTCGCTAGTTGACAGCCTTAATGAAGTAGCCACTCCATCCAGTCATTGCGCCTTCTGATATTATTTCCCTGTAGCATAGATAAGAGCAGTACAAGTTTGAAAATGTGTAAAAATTCAATGCCAGAGCTCACTGCCTTTGCAATCAAGTAAAACAAAACATAAATGAAATGTTGCGGTAGTTTATAGTTAACCTGCACTTCCAAAATCTCAGAACCACGAATAGCATCTAGTATGTAGTTGGTGTCAACCATGCCTGTAAATGTCCTCATCTAAGAAAGAACATAACAAAGCAATAGTGAATATAACTGTCAGAAGAATATATCCTGGTCATTATAATGTGTAGATGTAATAATCCGTGAAAAAGCAAAATATATATATATATATATATATATATATCAAATTGCTACCGACTTCAAAAGGTTCCAGACAAACCAACTTTAGAGCATGAGCACAACACAATTAATAACAAATTACCTGCAGACTTTTTTTTCCAGAACCTTGAAAAATTATGATTCACTATCTAGTCCCAAATCAACATAACGCATATGACCAAACACTATGAGACAATACTCCCTTCGTCTCAGGATATAAGGCACGGTCAAACTTGGCACAGTCCCCAGCAATTACATTTGACGGTTAATATCTCTTATAATATAATATTTATATTAACAAAATTATATTCATATGAAACTACTTTT
Organism: Digitaria exilis; assembly: GCA_015342445.1. Classification (NCBI taxonomy): domain Eukaryota; kingdom Viridiplantae; phylum Streptophyta; class Magnoliopsida; order Poales; family Poaceae; genus Digitaria; species Digitaria exilis. The sequence continues at coordinate 1,941,902 of JACEFO010000718.1, read as the reverse complement.
AAACATAAATTCGATGATATGATGGTTCTTAGAAAAAAAAATTATTATACAAAATTAATCGTAGGTCAAAATTTTCAAAGTTTGAATCTTGATTTACGTGCGCGCCTTATATCCTGGGACGGAGGGAGTATTCCGTACTATTTATATCAAATGTCCTCATTACTAAATGTAAGCTAATTCACCAGCTGTGCTGGACATCTCGAAAATATTATCAACAGTATGCCATATTGCCCTATTTCTTCAATACCGCAAATTCCGCTTAATATTTCAGGTAGTTTCACACTATGCGGATATCAGAACTAGCCATTATACCATTCAAAAAATAATCAGTTGTTACATAGACATTGTATTGTTGACTTGAACAAAATATTGCATATATAAATATGCAACGGTACCTGGACACAAGATGAGGCAAAACCTTATAGCAAAAAGTCTGTGTACCATGTTTTTACCGTGAATAGAGCACAAGTAAAGAATAACGAATAGAAAACAGATTTCAGACTCACGAAGCAAATTGAAAGGCACAGGATCAAGTCAATTACCATACCCTAAAGCAAGTTCCAAATAAGAAAGGAATGGAGAAAAGCACTGTATATATAAGTTCAGTGTCAATCCATGGAAAGGTTGGATGGTAGTGAATGCATATGCAGCGTGAAAAAAAAAACTAAATTACAGCTTCAAGTCAAAAGGCAGAAAAGCTAGCCTACATCACAATCTGCTTATTACCCAGAGAGAAAAATAAACGCAAAAAAGAATAGAGCAAAGGCAAACACATGACAGACAGAATAGTTGCCACTATACAAGTTCAAGTTGCGCTGATCAATCTGATATCCACGTTATCATGCATTCGGTTGACTTGATCCGTTCGTTAATGTAGCATATGAATCAAGTATAATAATTATGACATCTAAAGATGAACAAATTGCAAACTAGGTAAGCCCCCAAAACAAATAAGTACAGAAGGATACCACCGCAGGCTACAAATCTCTACTAGTGATAACTTTAATTGTCATAAACATATGCTATTTCTAACCTAAACATCAAGAAATACACCACCATAGACATATGCTATTTCTAACCTAAGCATAAAATCATCCTTTAACCTTTTTAAAGTGTAGTGTAGCACATGATTTGTGTACATTGAGAACAGTATCTCCAATCTACTACTCTCTCCCATTTTTTTACATGTAACATTTGGTTTGTCCTAAGTCAAACTTATCCCGCATTGACAATGTTTGTAGAAAATATAACTATACGACCAAACATATGCACCATTAAAATATATTTCACGGTGGATCTAATGAACAAACTTGGTATTGTATATGATGTTATATTTTTCTATAAACTTGGTCGAAGTTGCACATGTTTGACTTAAGTTAAGGCAAACAAAATACGACATGTAAAAGAACAAAGGGAGTAGTTGTGCAATGGATCACGTAGGAAGGGGAAACAACACTAATAAACAACCCATTTATAGAGCCAACTTATGTACTGATCAAGCATATAAGGCTATCAGCATTCAGCATATAAGGCTATCAGCATTCAGCATGGCATGGAAGACATATCGAAATGACGAGGAACATAACATCCTACCCACGAAATGAAAGAAAGAAATGGGAAAAAAATCAACTCACTCGGTTGAATCCCATGATTAGTTCGATAGGTACCCATCCTTGATCATTCATTTGTCTCCTCAAGAATGTGTCATGGCATAGATTATTTGTGCTAGCAAGACAAGTACAAACAATTAAGATCAAGTAACAACATAGCACACCAAGAGAAACCAAGCAGATTCACTACCTAAAATAGAACTCTATTTGATTCCTAATATCATCTTGGAGATTCGGTTGATCCTGAGGAGGAACCCATGCAGGCTGCACGGGCGGTCGAACAAGATGCATGTTCAGAAACTGTTCTACTGGTGGGAAATAGACAGGATAAGGTTGCACATCAGCTGCATATAACCAAAAACAGCCACATTAAAATAAATAGATGTGAAGTTATACATAGAAAATACAAGGATGAGTTTTCAGGTTCACCAGAGTAGGGAAACGATGGAACATAAAAATGTTGTGGCACCATGAAATGAGCAGCATGTGGTGGCGGTGGTCGGTGAAAGGGCCCGGGCTGGTAGACACCAGGTGCCTGCTGCTGCTGCTGCTGCTGATATGGCATCACTGGAACTCTGGGGAAGTTCCTAGGAGAGAAATTACCCGCTCTATCATGGTCACGGCGACCCCGGTAACCACCATGACCTCCAACACCATTGCTACTGCCACTACTGTTTCTGGGACTATTGTTCCAATGGTTGCTGCTGCCAACATTATTTCTATTGTTTCCATCACCACTACCAGTACCGTTGCTGCTGCTAACACCAACACCCCGCATGTTGTTGTTCCAATGGCTATTGCCAGGAGCATTTCTGCTGCTTTCATTGCCATTCGCACCAGCACCACCACCACCAGTGACATTATCGCCCAAGCTGGAACCATTGCCATTGCTGCTGTTGCAACCGCTGCCAGTACCAAGGCTACCACCGTTCCAATTGCCATCACCACCACTGCCGCTGCTTCCGTCACCACCACTACTATTGGCAGCCCTGCGTCCGCCATTGCTACCGTTTCCACGGCTGCCACCTCCATTGTTTCCTCCGTTGCTGCCGCCACGCCGGAATGGATTTGGCTGGGTTGCGGAGCCGTTCCGCTGTGAAGAAGCCGCAGCACCGGCATTGGGAGGCGGCGTTGATGTAGGTTTTGAGCCAGTGGGGATCGGATTAACCTCCACAAGCGGGGCCACCGATGACGCGGTGGAGTCTTCCTCCTGGGTTGAATTAGTAGATTCATCAGACCCCATATAAGCAATCGGTTCAAAAAAGATTATCGAAACATGAGATATTTGCCTAGATGTACTTTCGTCTTAACATACCGACTTGATCACCAGATTCAATACCTGCTGTGACGGGCCGGAGCCGTCGGAGAGGGACTTGAGGGAGTCGGACGAGGCAGACTTGGGGGGCACGCGCGCCGACTCCGCGAGCGCCGGCCACGAGGCATCCCCGCCGATGATGCCGCCGCCGCCGCCTGGGGTCGCCCCCGCCGCCGCGGCGGCCGCGGCGGGGGGCTGCGCCGGTACGTTCCACGCCGTCTTCCTAGCCGCCGCATTGGCGGGATCGGCCCCCTCAGGCTGCGCCGGCGGATCCCTGCGGGGCGCTGCGGGCGCCCCGTGGCCGGGCTCCGGCAGCGCCGCGATCGCCGGCGGGACGGCCGCCGCCGCCGCCGATTGCGCGGGCGCGGCGCCACCAGCTGCCGGCGACATCGGGAGGCGAGGCGACGGGGATTCGGGGTAGGGGTTTTGGGGCGCGGATGAATCGGCTGGGCGTGAATGAGGGAGGGAGAGCGAGGAGGCAGGAGAGGAGAGACGAGACGAGAGGGGAGGGGACTGGGGGGAGGGAGGGCCGGGACGGGACGGGACGGGACGGGGGAGAGCAGCGTGGCGGTGGGAGGTTAGGTGAGAAATTAGCAGAAGTGCGGGGGTATTTCTGGGAAATAACATGGAGAAGGAGAACGCCGAGGACGGGTATATTTCAGATTTGCGTGCGCTTTTGCCATTGCCATCCTCTCGTGCCACGAAGGAGCTCGATAGGCGCACGGCCAAATTTTAGGAAAAACGAACAGAGTTTTAAGGGATTACGATCAGAGTTTTAAGGAAAAATCATATCTCATCCCTTTTGTTAGCAATGAAATCTCGTGTTCATCCGTCGTGGGAAAATGGAGCATTGACAGATCATAATACGTTGTGGTCAGTTTTTTTTTTTTTTTTTTTTTTTTGAGTAAAGGGTACCATTTCATTGGCTAAACTGATCGTTACAGAGAGAAGACCAGAGAAACTCTGGTGCAACATACAACCATATAGATTCAGAGAGCTGATCGGCAGATCTAGCAAGTACATGAGCAACCTCATTACAACATCTGTTTACATGAATAAAAGAGAAGATAACAGTAGAAGCACTTGCTGCTTTCTTGATATCTTGAGTGATAATTCCTGTATAGGACCGATCGATGGCGTCTGAACGGAGCTTGTTAATCAAAGAGAGACAGTCCATTGCGATCACAACTTGCCTATATGGTAGCCCAGAAGCGAAGAGAATTGCCCGCCGAAAAGCAATAGCCTCTGCTAGTTCAGGATTTGAGATTTTATCAATACCCTGTCTGCACGCAGCCAGGAACTCCCCTCTATGGTTTCTAATCACAATGCCAAACCCATTCGATTAGCTTTCTGAAACAATGCTGCATCTACATTCATCATAACCCATCCTAAAGGCGGAGGTTCCCAGTGTTTAGGCTCAAGGGATACACACCTATTGGGCTCGACAACGTCATACATATGCAGCATCACCATATCCACATATGCCAGCAATTTTTCTACAATACAGTGTGGATGCACTCCGTTTTCACCATTTCGAATAGCATTTCTTATTTCCCAAATATGCCAGAAAGATATCACAAAGATAGTTGCTTCTCTATCTGAACAGTTAGCCAAAGTTTGAAAAATCCACTGTCGGGGGGATCCAAAGGGCTTGGGCAATCTTCTGAAGGCACCCCTTTTATTCAACTCTTTCCAAATTTCCTTGACATATTGACAGGTGATAAAGGCATGTTCCACAGTTTCTTCTCTCCCACAATGACAACAAAGATCATAAGCTGAGATGTTTCTAATTCTAAGGTTTTGTCCAGTTGGGAGGCAATTATGGGCGAATCGCCACAATATAATTTTCATCTTGGGTGGAGCTTTGATACTCCATAGACGTTTCCATTCTTTTGCACAACAAAGCTGATCTGATGATTCTCCTTTACCTGTGGCACTAGCCTTTAGATGCACAGCCCCACTTTTGCCCATTATATATGCAGATTTTACTGTGTATATGCCTGTCTTTGTTAGGGGCCAGGACACATAGTCAAGGACCTGGTTGTGGCTCAGATGAATATTTAAAATGCACTCAGCATCAGCAGGCCTAAAGCATATGCGTATTAGTTCCTCATGCCAGTGCCTAGACGATTCATCAATTAGAGCATTCACCTTAAGGTCATCGGGTTTTTGCACCATAGGCAAAATTGGGAGACACGGTCTATCAGGGATCCATCTATCCTTCATAATTCTGATATCTTTACCATTGCCGACTCGCCAAAGGATGCCTTGTTCCAAAAGCTTTTTTCCAAACATCAAGCTGCGCCACGTAAAGGAGCAAGATCTTGTGAGACCAGAATCCATGAAAGAACAATTTGGATAGTACCTCCCTTTAAGAACCTTAGCACACAGAGAATCAGGTTCTGTCAACAGTCTCCAACATTGTCTTCCAAGCATTGCTTGATTAAAAATCTTCATATCTCTGAAACCCATCCCTCCCATGAATTTTGGAGTTGTCAACCAATCCCAGGATCGCCAATGCATTTTCTTTTTGCCACCCTCAAAACCCCACCAATGATTTGAAATTATTGCTCTCATCTTTTCACAAATGCCATCAGGTAGCTGAAAACAACTCATGACATAATTGGGTATGGCCTGTGCCACAGATTTAAGCATAATTTCCTTTCCTGCTCTAGACAAAGGCCTGTCGCTCCATGCTTGGACTTGTTTCCACATATTTTCTGAAATAAATTTGAAAACACTCATTCTTGATTTACCCACAAAGGATGGCATGCCAAGATAAGTGGACTGGAGTACTTCATTATGCACATGTCAACCTCAATCAACCGCCCCCGTGTTCGCATAATCGCATCCCCCAACGTTGTCTTTGGCACATCACTCTTTGTTTTTTCCTGACTGCCTTCCTATCGTCAAACAGATCGATCCATCGTAACCTGATGGACTCGTCCGCTACGCATCATCGCGGCCTTGACCTCTACTCGCCCACTCGGATGGCGTGTGGGGCTGGTCCACGCGACGCAACCGCTCGCGTCATGCCTGGCGGCTGGCACCCCGGCTAGGTAGAGGCAGCCGCGCGTAGGCGCGTAGCGGTTGGCTTGCCAGCCAGGTAGCCGACGGGCCTTCGCTACGCTGTTCCGGCCGGCCGGCGCAATCCGGCTAGACGAGAACCTGACGAGTCTGTGTTGTTCAGATTCGAATAAGGCCCGTTTAGATTCAAAATGATTACTCAAAAATCCATTATTCATCTAACTTTTCCCTATTCATCCCACCTCTTCTACTCACATATTACTATTCATCTACAGTGTTTTTTGGTGAACAGTGTATTTTCGGGGAATCTTTCCCAATCTAAACATACCCTAAGTTTTTTCTATTCACCTCACTCATATAGCACGCTTCCCAGTATACTATTCATCTAAAACTTCCACCCACTTTCTTCAATCTGAACACAGCATGTCAGTTGGCTACTTGGCTAACGGAGCGAGATAGTGAAAGTGCATGACGTGTCAAGGACGCACGTGCCGCCGTCGATCCGCCCTTTCTTGTTTTGGTTTGTGTCAGATTGAAAGTAAAAAGTACTTTTTCTAGATGAATAGCGCACTAGGAATCGTGTTCTGTGAGTAGAATGAATAGAAAAAATTTGTTGGAGAAGTACTTTTTCGTGAATCTGATCACCAGACGGTCGCTGCGCCGCCGCCTGCGTGCCTGTCTCGCTCGTGCCAGCGCCACACCACCAGGCTAGGCATATGTCGGAAACAACAAGGGAGGGAGAGCAGCCCCTGGTGGCTGGTGCTGGTCGTTCCGTGCACCAATTCTTGCATGGACGGACATTGATCGCGGCCCGTGCTACCGCGGCGGCGCACGCTCTCGAATATGCCGATCCGGTCCGTTGCCTACGCCCGGTCCATTCTTCCTCGGATGGGGTGGATGTGCATGTGCCGAAAGGCCACCCAGGAGACCAGCGAAAGGCTTCCCCCCGGCGACGGTCAAAAGTTTTGGTTCCGCCCCGATCCGATTCTTACCTGATGGGGCCCACCGGTGCTCGCCGAGCTGGACGGCGACGACGTGCCGCCGTGGGGCCGCGTACGGCCCTCGTCTCCCAGTACAAAAGTGGTGGCCGAGTCGTCGCCTTCTTACGACTACGATCCATTCCCCGGTTAGAGGCGCATGGGCAGTAGGGCTGGATAACGAGCCAGCTCGGCTCGTTATGGCTCGGCTCGGTCTAGCTCGTTAGTATAACGAGCCAGCTCGGCTCGGCTCGTTATACTAACGAGCCAAAATGCCAGCTCGGCTCGGCTCGTTAAGAAGCTCGAGCTGGCTCGGTATGCTCGCGAGCCAGCTCGGTAGCAAAAAAAAAAATCACAAATCACAATATACAAGCCACATCCACAATTGAGAATTTAAGTTTTTGTGCACAAATCACAATTAACAAGTCACAACCACTGAACCACAATTAAACAATGTACATCAATCATCATTCATCAACCATAAGTGATCACTGATCAGTCCATCACACATTCACACAGCCCACAACCACAAATGACAATTGACAAACCATCAGTCCATCAAACCATCACCATTCACCAGTTCACCACACCACACCAGTTCACATTGCACTCGCAGCAACTCGCAGAAACCTAAGAACATAAGAAAGAAGTAACAGCAGCATCAATAATTAGCTTCCTATAGAACTAAAAGAAACAATAGCAGCTGAATATTCATTTTACAGCAGCTTATATTTTCAAATCAGCAAGCATTTTATTTTCAATATACTTACATTATTTGCCTACTAGTTGCTCGCCACCACACATTTTGGAAATTCAACGGACTCTATGTTTGAACCATCTTCATCCTGAATAGAAAACAATACAAATCAGCATTATGTAAGCATATTTATTTAAGCCAAATGAGCATTGTATATTTACATACCAAAAGAATTGGAGAGGAACGAGAACCCCTTATCCAGCTAGATGCACACACTAAAGCTTGGACAGTGGCTGGCTTCAATGAACTCCTGTAGTCATCTATGGTTCTACCGGCAGTGGAAAAGGTGAACTCAGATGATACACTACTAGCAGGAACTGTCAAGAACCTTTTTGCCATACTAGCCACTACAGGGAACCTATGCGCATTCACCTTCCAGTAATTGAGCAAGTCAAAGTTCTTCTCTTCTACGGGGGTATTTGGTTCATCTAGGTAGATAAGCAGCTCAGATTTTGAACATTGTGTGGCACTAGACTCTAAAAATGATTGGAATCCACTTGGAATAATGGAAGCTAAGGAACTGCTAGTATCCTTTGAAGATGTTGCTGATTGGGTATTGCTTGAGTTGTTATCACCAATCTTTTGACGATGCATTAACTCATATTTTTGGTACAAACTTTCCAGCTCTAGTTCAATTTCATTGGTCTCTTTCTGCAGCCTTGAAGATTCATAAATTTGAGCAAAAGCGTATCTAATGTACCTCATTTTGAACCTAGGATCCAGAATTGTTGCAATCACCATAATATTGTTTCTCACCTCCCAATATTTATCAAACTTCTCCATCATTGCATCAGCCATACTCATCATATATGCATCACCAGACTTTAGTGCCTCTTTAAGTGCAATCTTCACTTGAATAATGTAAGGATAAAACACATTTGCAGTGGGGTAGGTTGATGCAGAGAATGCACTAGTAGCTGTTGCCATTGTTCCCAATATTGGTTTGATTGATTCAAACAGTTGCCATTGGCTCGGTAGAGGCTTCCATTCATACTTGTTATCTACTTCAGAGTAGTAACCAAATGCATCCTTATATGCAAGGCAACAATCTAGCATTCTATAGGTTGAACTCCACCTTGTTTTGACATCAAGAGACAGACCTTTCCCTACTTTAATTGCATACTGATTGCAAACCTCCACAAACTTATACATCCGAGATGGGGACCTCTTAAAATACTTGACAGTATTCCTAAGATCACTTATCAATGACTCTAGTGGCTGAAGTCCATCATTAACAACCAAATTCACTATGTGTGCAGCACAACGAACATGGAAATAGATTGGATCAAAGCTGGAGTTCTTTCTAGCAAGTAGCTTGGCCCTCAAATTTGTGATAGCAGTATCATTGTTAGAAGCATTATCAAGAGTGATTGTTATTATTTTGTCTTCTATTTTCCATTCAGCTAAGCACTCAAAAATAGCCTGAGCAATGACAATCCCAGTGTGTGGAGGATCCAACTCGACAAAATTAAGAACACGACATTGCATGACCCAATCAGCATCTATGTAATGAGCAACCAAACACATGTACTGAACATTTTGGTTGGATGTCCATAGATCAGTAGTTAAACTTATTGATTCTGCCTCTCTAAGACTCTTCTTGAGCAATTCTTTCTCAGATTCATAAACCTTCATGCATTCATTTCTAATAGTCTTCCTACCAATAGATTCATAGTTGTTGTTCATCCATTTCATCAAGATATTAAACCATTTATGTTCTACCATCCGAAATGAATACTCATGGACAATTATCATCTTAGCAACCAACAATCTAGTATGATCATGATCATATTCAGTAGGATTAACAATAACAGACCCACCACCATCAGGAGAAAAGCCAATTGTACCTTGAGCAAGTTCTCTTGCAGCCTTAGCCAGCTTGTTCAAATATGGTGTGCACTTCTTCAGATGTCGGTTCAGCTGCGTTGTAGGACCCCCTGGCGTGTACACATAGCTTTTGTGACAGAACAAGCACTTGGCCTTTTTCACTGTCTTCCCAAACTCCTTCTTGGATGCAACTGTGATCTCCTTGAAATATTTCCAGCAATCAGACCGCTTTCCTCTCAATACCTTGCACTTGGATGGAGATAACTGAATACCAGATTTTGATCTCTTTCCTCCTTTGTTTGCCTTTTCTGTTTTTGACTCTTCTCCATCATCTTCCTGATTTCCACTACCACCTTCATCAGAAGGCACACTCACAGATAATTCATCCTCATGGTCAAAGCTATTGTCATCATCTATATCTTCCTCTACCTCTTCCTCCACCTCCTCCACAATGGCCAGCTCCTACAACAAGAATAAGGTTCATCACTTATCAGTTATCACTCATCAGTTGCTTACATGTTTCAAATACATAAACATCATCTATAAACTTGAAACTTGCTACTGCTAATTTGGGCAAATACATTGACATCACTTGCTAATTTTTGGCAAATTGCTACTGCTAGTAAAACTCATCAATCTTGTAATAATCATTCTTCACTCATCATTATTCAGTAATCAGTAAGACAGTAACCATCACTCATCAAGCATTCAAGCATGAAGTAAAGAAAGATCTCGATTTTGGCCACAAACCTTGTCTTTGTCCACAGATACCGATATGGCTGTCGATGGGGTTGGAGATGCCCTTGTCGCTGCAGATCCGCTACCCCCGGCCATCGCCCTCCGCTTAGCTGGCGCCGACGAGGCCTTTGCGCTGCGCTTGGAGCCCCCAGCCACCGCCCTCGATTCGGAGCTTCGGGGCGCTGCCACTGCCAGTGGCCGGCGTCCATGGCCGGCGGCCTGCTCGTCGTCCTCGTCCCCCATGGCAGTCTGCAGCGACAAGGGCTAGGCGGGCCGGCGGTCGCAGTAGAAGTGGGGGCGGAGCGGCCAGCGGAGCTGCGGACTGCGCAGCGACCCCGCGTGCGGCGGCGAGGATCCTCTCGTCGGCTCGTCCCGTGGGCGGCGGGCGGCGGGCGGCGGCCGTCTTCGAGGAACCGCTCGGGCAACGGGCGCTCGGCGGACGGCGGCTCGGGGCGTGGCCGCGCGTGTCTGCGATGCGAGGCAGCGAGGGGCTGGCCGGCTGGGTCTGGGTGCCTGGGTGGCTACTGGCTAGGGTTAGAGTGTTAAGCCGCTTGGGCCTTGGGCCGGCCGTGCGTAGGGAGTTTTTCTGTGGGCTTTGCTTTGATGTTTGCTCACTATGGCTCGCGAGCCGCTCGCGAGCCAGCTCGAGCTGGCTCGTTATACTAACGAGCTCAACTGCTGGCTCGGCTCGTTGAAAATTTCCAAACGAGCCGAGCCGAGCCGAGCCACTAACGAGCCGAGCCGAGCGAGCTAACGATCTTCGAGCATTTTGTCCAGCCCTAATGGGCAGCTACGAGTGGAACGCCCGAGCGATCCCATGCGCCGATGGACCACGCGTCTATGCATACCACGTCACCACCATACTCAACCTAAAACGACGCACTACCGGAGGGAGCGACGAGTGGCGACTGACGACAAAGGTCAGAACTTAAGAGGGTGCCCTATACTCCTGTGGGAACAACATTTCGGAAGCTTGGAATATCATTTCACACTGGCAGCGATTATCAAATAGGGGCATCAGTGGCGAGTCAACGGTATTCCACTGCCGATGGGATGGATCCACAAGCGTGCAGACAAAGCTAGCGAAGCGAAGGCCACGATTATCGTTTAATTTCTCCGGGTGTTCTGTTCTTCTCTCGATCGCTGAGGTTACGTTTTTAAAAATGGGTGGACACTGCACACGCATCGAAAGGCTCCTTTTGGGTGGAAGAACCGATCCGGTCGCGGCCGGGTCGTCCCTAAAGTGTCAACCGATTTGTTAACAGCAGGGGTTAGGGGTGGGCAAACAATATAAACATGTGACGTGTGATTAGGTTCTTTTTGACCCGAAGACTGAACTAGGCTCGGAGAAGGGGTACGCGTGTGCGTTTCAGGGTGTCGTCGGGGAGACCTGCGTTTCCTGCAGCGACTGCGCGGTGCGTGCCCTCTGCAAACTCTGTTCTCTCATAGTCTTATGACTTCCCTCGTTTATTAGGTCTAACACTAACCTCTGATTTGTCAGTCGGCATCATGAGGAGAACGCGTTTTTTTCGTTCGCGGCAACTAATAAAGATAGCCCAGACGGGTCCAATGCGTCACGCATGGCTGCACCTAACTTGACACTTGGGTGCTGATTGGTTGCCCGACTCTACCGCAGCAAGGCCCCCCCGCATGCGACCTTCTGGTGATTGGTTGCCCGGACCAAGGCTTAGGCCTTGTCTCGCGCCATGCAAATAGCCTGTGGCAGCCTAGCTCTGTGTATGCGGGAGAAAAATGCGTTTCCGACCAGCCTGGCTCGCGTGAGCGCAGCAAAGCGTCCAGGCATGTGTAAAAGTCACCTTGGCATGCATACATCTAGCTATCCAATCAACTTCCCTCTTCATCCTGGCTGCAAACGACCGGTCAACCAAACAAGATTGTCTTGCACCCTCAGAGCCTGGCCACCCGGGGCGTGGTTCACTCATGCGAGCCAGGTTCGCCAGGAAACGAACCAATCAGACCCTTGAGGTTTGTTCGTCCCGGACTCCCCGGTCGCTCGCTCGATGTGCGTGCGTCATTCTAGCAGGCCGAAGTGAGTCCAGAAAAGAGAAGGAAACCGACCGTTTCTGATGGATTGGGCCGAGAAGCCCATGAACTTGTTCAGCCTGCTTTGACCGTGTCACGGGCTCACGGCGTCCATACTACATACACTCAAGCCCTGAATACGAATCCCCGATAAACTAGCTGCTTGGCTCGAAAATAATTCCCACATACGTATGAATCACGAATTGGTTGTCCAGGATTTTTTTTTTTGCGAATCCAGGAAATCATATCCTCTACATATAGTAGTGTAGATGTATATGCATAGTCTGCGGACTGTGGTTTCTTTCTTCTTGTTGAGGGCATCCCTTGTTGTATCGGTACCTGTCAGACGTTGCTCACACTCACACTATACCTAAAGCGATGCTTGAGATGAGAAAGAATTAAGGACCATTCCCTATGCTGCACCAAGCGATGCCGAAACTAGGAATTTGGGAGTGGCCCTAGTGCTAGCTTTGGATATAACTGAGTCGAGGCCGGCCGAGAGCCTCGCCATCACTTCTCTATCCACACGTTAGCTCCTGTGTTCACCCTGTGAAGCTTGTACTGTCTCTACATGCTCAACGTGATTTCTTTACACGCTCGACTGATATGCAACAAAAATGTCTATCGTTGTCGTGAATTATGTTCAGACTTTTAGACGCACGGTTTGTTGATTTAATATCACACTAACACTAGAGCTGTCATTGTGTATTCTGTTCGGACTTTTACACGCACGATTTGTAGCCATTACAACAAGTACCTGGTTTTATTGGGCGCAACTTATAAAGTCAAGTGACTGAAAAAAGAAGAGGGAAAGTTGGTTTAACGGAAGTTGGCGTGGCTAATCGACCTTCACATGCACCACGTACTCGTGCACCACACCAGAGGAGGACTAAACTGACACACATCGTTTGAAACAAAAAGCGACGGCACCGTAACAACAGCCGTTCAGCAAATCGCAGAGCCACACAGCTTAAGGATTTGTACTTTGGAGCATGTGCGCGAGGGGTGTGGCTGCATTGCTAAGCACTCGTGTATATATGCATGTGGCGCCATCTCTAGTTTTGACTCGAGGCCACTGCACTACTACACAAAACAGTATATAAATCGTAGCAGGAAAGGAATTAAAACTCGCACGCACGCACTGCACGTTCTGTACACACATTAGTATTGCTCGACCGCGTAGTCGCCTAGACGATGCCCATCAGCTCTCTATCCGCACACGGCACGGCAGCCACCCGCTGTGGTCGCGCCTCGCGCGCACCGGATAGGCTAGCGCATTCGATCTGATGAGGACGTACGCGAACAACGGGCGCGAGAGCGACGGCACGGACCGGGACTCCGGGAGCGAGGGCGAACGAGATATCTATCGGTTCCGGTCGAGTCCATGCCAGCTAAACCCTCGCAACCGGACGGACCCGGCGCGGTCGCGGTGGCCCCGGCCCCGCCCCGTACACATCATATCGCCGGGGAAACGCCAAGCTTGGCACGGCCTCGCCGGGGGCGCGGCGACGCCGACGCGCACGCGCTGTGGCACAGGTCGCAGCAAGGGAACAAACGGCGCGCCCTTGGAACGGACGAAATGCCAGCAGGCGTATGCGCGACGTGGGCCGGAGCCGGACGCGACGCGGCGGCGATATATACTGGGAAAAGGCTGGCCGCCGGCCGGGCCATACGTGCAGACAGTACAGTGCATGCATCCTCCTGTAGCGCCGGGGCTTTGCATGCTGGGGAGTGGTGATTGAGCTTTTTGTGTATCAAATTAGCTTGGTTTGCCGGTAGCGTGTGTTACGTCTGGTGTTATCGCTGTCGTCTATCGCTAGAGAACACTGGCAGTCTAGAGCAGTAGTGTTGATTAGGGCCGGCTCATCGGACATTTCATTGGCATTATTCTCTGACTAGTTGATCTACTAATTATAAAAAGTAGGATGTTCAGCAGCTTTCGAGTAGGATTTGACACGGCGGATGTATAGAAGAAGCCAATAAGCCATACAGTGTATATGTTTGAAGGAATGTGTATGTACGAAGGTTTTTGGCCTTTTGGGAGCCTATGATACGAAATATCTACTAGGCCTGCCTGTAGATGACGTGGAGCCAGGTGAAGCGTACCTACATAGTACAATTTTACATGCGTCTGCGTCTGTGCGCGCGCGCACCTATCGGACCAGCCATTTTGATCACTTCACTAGCTACGGCCGAGGTACATCATATGGTAAAAACCTGTCGCTGTGGTACGGCGCATGCATCATCATCTCGTGTGGATGGTGGATTATTAGTCGCGCCTGATGTACTGTTGGGACCTTTAACTTTTTCAAGGTTTGTTCCACACACACACAGCTAAATATATAGCTTTCACTACCGGATCCAGGCTCTTTGCCGTGAGCCCGGCACTCTAGGCAAAGAGGATCATCCTCTCGGCAAAGGCTTTGCCGAGAGCCGGCTCTCGGCAAAGCTGACTCGGCAAAGATTTTCTCGGCGAACCTCCCTTTGCCGAGAGCTTTTTGTCGGGATCACGGCAAAACCTTTGCCATGTGCACCGGAGGTATTTGCCGAGAGCATGTAGCCTCTCGGCAAAGACCTGGCCCTAACGCCGGCGAGACAGCGTTGCGCCGTCTCTGTGGGGCCCGCAGCTGGGTTTGCCGAGAGTCACGTGCCAGGCTCTCGGCAAAGAACTCAAGGTTTGCCGAGAGTCACGTGCCAGGCTCTCGGCAAAGAGCCCATGGGGCCCACACCGGGAGAAGCAGGCGCGGGGCCTCTGCACATGGCTTTACCGAGAGCCTAGCCCCGTGCTCACGGCAAAAAATGGTAGTTTTGCCGAGAGCTTGGCCCTGTTCTCATGGCAAAAAATGGCATCTTTACCGAGAGCCTGGCCCCATGCTCTCGGCAAACCCCTGGGCTGAGGCCTTTTTTATTTTTTATTTGCTCATATATGGTGCCCAATAACTGAAATATATCACGCATACATCTCAAATACATCACAGGCAATTAATATAACCAATACACAAACACTTTATGCACATAACATACTGTTTCAACCACGAGTTTAACCAGAAGTTCAACAACAAGTTATACCACAAGTCCATGCACATAACATTCAAGTTCGACCACAAGTTTAACCATAGATAGTTCAAACTCCAACGTCCGTCAACTACCTAATGGTGGTGCCGCCATTCCCACGGGTTGTGTGCTTGGGAGGGGTTGGAGAGGTCGCGATCCTGTGAGTCCTGTCCATCCTGCTGAGTTCCCCAAGGCGACCAGTCCGACACACGAGGCGCAGGCGACACACCAGGCGACATGTTGACCATTCCAGCGGGATCATTTGATCCCGCCGAGAGACCCTGCAGAAAGGAGAAATGTTTTCACGTGAGACAAGATTTAACCAATGAACTTACAAACCAAAAGTTTTTATACTCACAGGGGTCGATTGCCGAGGCGGTGGCTGAAACTGAAGCTGTGGGGGAGGGACGGACACTTGAGTGCCCACGCTCTGCATCCAGGCGTACATCTGGGTCAAGTTGGCCTGTAGGCTCTCCAGTTCGGTCCTCTCTTGGGCGAGCTGGGACTGCAATACATTCAAAATATATATGTTAGAATGCGAAGCAATCGTACATCAAAAGCAATGGAAAACAAAGTAAAAAAGAAATAACCTGTAGAGACGATATCTGCAGCTGCTCCTGTGTCATGCGTGGGCAGATTGTGTCGCTTCCGCTCGGCGCCCTTTGCCGAATCTCGGGAAGTCTTGGCGTCGTGGTCGAGTCCATGACGCTGTCACCCATCCAGTACCGCCCATGCTTCTTCCCTCCGCCCACCTCCATGACGACTCGCCCATCAAAGTTCTGGGTGCTTGGAGCGTAGTCTGGCCCATGGACCTCCCTTGACCTAGACGTGTACGAACTGACCCTCGGAGGGATGGTGGGGTTGGTGAACGCCGAGTCGGGAGTGTCCTCGCTGTAGTCGATGTCGTCCGTTGCCTTGCCCATATGAGCTAAGCACCACGCCTTGAACTGAGGGCAGTCTCGGTTGCCATGTGCTGCCGACTGCAGAAAAAGAGAACAAAGCGGTTAGAATGTTTTCATAATGTCTTGCATCAGAATAAACAATTAAAGCCGCTTACCCATGCCTTCGTCGAGTGTGCAAACTTTGCCGAGAGCCCAACCTTAAGGGCTCACGGCAAACGTAGTTGTTGCCGACGGTTTTTTCTTTGCCGAGAGTCTAGGGGCAAGGCTCACGGCGAACGTCTGCTTTGCCGAGAGCCCGACGTTTGGCTCACGGCAAAGATGGTTGCTCTAGGCATATTAGGATTTTTCGGTAGTGGTTGCTTGATGCTCCGGAGCCAGATCCGATCCTTGGCCGGCTTTCCCGAGCCTCGCGGGAGAAAGGGATATGCTTTGAAGCAGCATTGAGATCTTACTTTGTTAGGCAAGCTTGCTCACGCAAGCAAAGGAAATCCTTGCCAAAACAGTAGATCCGATCCGTGCCGCCTCCTCGATCGGGCAAGGCAGGCAGGTGAAACGGGGAAAGGCGCGCCTGCCGCAAGCCAGGATGCTGGATGCAAGGGGGCGCTGCGTCCTGGGGTTTGTGCTAGCTTGCCTGAGCGACTGTGCTGGTGGGGAGCAAGCTTGCCACCGGTCACCAAGACAATCAGGCACGCATTTGCCCTGGCATCCCTTCTCCATCCAGTTGTGCTATATCTAGTGTGTGTCAATCTGATGTAGTGATGTACCAGCTAGCTCCTTCCTGTTGTAAAAAGACGAAGGTAATACACCTCCACAGAGGCATGCAATCCAACATGGAAGAAGTTTCTCTGCACGGTGCCACTGTCACTCACTATGCATTTGCAAAACTCTGCTTGCAATAATGCACCGCCGTAATTTTAGTTTGCCGCACACCTAAATCACCACAAGCTCAACGTGCACACCAAACCTTGTGACCTGTGTGGATAGGGCACGCGCACATGAGCACAATGCTGTAGTTTTCACGTCAGCGCACACACACGAAAATCAATTTGGACGCGATCGGATTTCACCATCTTTTTTGAAATTCTAGAAAAGTACGGAAAAGGGTTAAATTCATGGCAAACGGTGACTCACAAGGCAGGAATCTTTTGAAATATCTCCTTCGGCCGTCTTCCGAGTGCTTCTCTCGCTATTTAAACGACCACGGCCATTGCCTTCCCCTCCGCGCGACCCTAGCTATAACACTAGAAGCGTTGGTGTGTGTGACACTGAGCTGAAATCCTCAGGTTAGCTGGGCAGCTAGCTGATAGAAGAAGCCACCGAGCGAGCCATGTCGTCGAAGGGGGCGGGCATCGAGTCGGCCGAGGCGGCCGCCGAGGCGAAGGCGCCGTACTGGGACCCACCGCCGGCGCCGCTGCTCGACACGAGCGAGCTGACCAAGTGGTCGCTGTACCGCGCGCTCATCGCCGAGTTCATGGCCACCCTCATCTTCCTCTACGTGAGCATCGCCACCGTCATCGGGTACAAGACCCAGTCCGCGAACGACGCGTGCACCGGCGTCGGGTTCCTGGGCATCGCCTGGTCCTTCGGCGCCACCATCTTCATCCTCGTCTACTGCACCGGCGGCGTCTCGGGTATGAACTGAACTGAATGCCCTGTACGTACATGCAAACATATATGTATATATGCATATATGTGGTACGCTGAATCGCGATGAGCGTCGTATGCTCGTGCATATGTATAGGTGGGCACATCAACCCGGCCGTGACGTTCGGGCTGTTCGTGGGTCGGAAGCTGTCGCTGGTGCGCACCGTGCTGTACATCATAGCGCAGTGCCTGGGCGCCATCTGCGGCGCGGGCATCGTGAGGGGCCTCTACGGGAGTGTCTACGACACCCTGCAGGGCGGCACCAACTCGGTGGACCACGTCGGGTCCGCGCTCGGAGCCGAGATCTTGGGCACGTTCGTCCTCGTGTACACCGTCTTCTCCGCCACCGACCCCAAACGCACGGCGCGCGACTCCTTCATCCCCGTACGGGCCTCCCCGACCTTACCAGCTTACGCGTGTGACGTTCCTGCGGCCACAAGCGCAGCAGCTAGCTAGCGTGCTGATTCGTGCATGATGCCCGTACGTGCAGGTGCTGGTGCCGCTGCCGATTGGGTTCGCGGTGTTCGTGGTGCACCTGGCGACCATCCCCATCACCGGAACGGGCATCAACCCGGCCAGGAGCCTTGGCCCCGCCGTCATCTACAACAACGCGATGGGATGGAAACACCACGTAAGATTTTTATTAAAAGAAAACAACATACTGCCTGGTTGTACTATATTTTTCTCGCCAGTATTCGGAGACTAATTGCTACGACATGGCAGTGGGTCTTCTGGGTTGGGCCTCTGATCGGGGCAGCGGCGGCGGCGCTGTACCACAAGCTCGTGCTGCGCGGGGAGGCCGCCAAGGCGCTCGGCTCCTTCAGAGGCACCAGCGCCACGGTGTGATGATCGTGTGGAGGCAAGAAGCCTGCTGCTTCCTGGTTCTATACTTACTGCAATTGATTTCTCCACCTAATTCGTTGTCGTGTCGTTTAATATACTGCAGCCGCAGATACTTCCATGTACGTGTAAGAGTGTCAAAGGTGTGCGCACGCTTGCCTGTGCAATTTGTTTTTTGTTTTTTGTTTTTTAAAAGAATGGGACTACAAGGTCGTCCATGTATAAACCTACGTTTTCTGCTTTATAAGTATTTTGTTAATACATCTGGAAGACTGGAATACTCACTTCTCCAACTAGTATTGAAAGTTTCTCCCGAGAAGAAGAAATAGCACTGAATTCTAGTGTTAAATTCAGGACGAAATATTTGAGTTGACGCCACTGAATACCAGTGGAACGACAACGTTTCCGCACGGACACAAAAAGACTGAAAGAGCAATGCAATGCCACATTCTGAGCATAGAGTCATCGCTCTCCATCAACTATATAGATGACACACACATGCACGTCATCATTACTACCTAGCTATCTCATTCCAACCAACGCCAAGAAACGGTCCAGGTCAACCATCACAAAAATTTGGTACAACAACCCCCAATCAATTCAAGCAAGAGTTTCTTAATTATCCGAACGACGAACTACGCAAGAATCAGCAGCCCGATCACGGCGAGGCACCGCCGCCGTGAGATCCACGACGACGACTCACCGGAGCTCGCAGGCGGCGGCGGTGAAAGCAACAAGGCCGGCGGGGGAGGCGTTGGCGGCGGTGGAGGCGGCGGCGCGGACACGTTGACGGCGAACTTCATGCCGCCGAGGCAGTGGCCCGAGACGTTGCAGAGGAAGTAGTAGTCGCCCGGGACGGGGAGGCTGACGACGTCACGCCCCGTCGCCCACGACCCCATCGTCTGGTTCGCCGATGGCTCGCACGTCCGGAACGCGTCCTCCGTCACCCGGTACACGTTGTGCTGCGCCGCCACGTAGTTGAACGCTGCGTCGGGAGGGGAGCGGATCGAACGTTTTGTGTATCAGGTCAGTCACAAGATAACCACACAGGGACACCAGGGTCTTTTGGGAGAAAAATAACGTGCGGCGCGTAACGTACGTACGTACCGAGCGTGTCGCCGGCGGTGAAGTTGTACTTGAGCGACCAGGCGAGGTAGTTGGGGCCGATGGTCCACCCGTCGGAGTCGCCGACGGCGTACTCCGTCGCGCCGGCGCCATGGCGTCGAGCTGATGCTAGGAGGAGGACGAGGAGTAAGGTAGCTGCTGCCGCTGTGGATGAAAGCGAGGCGGCCCCCATGATTGGCCGGGGGGAGAGACCAAGTACTCAAGTAGCAGCGCTGGGGGCAGGAAGTGAGACTTTGGGATTAGTACTAGTGTCGCTGCATATGACTAGGTTGTGCTTAACGGGAGCTGTGGTGGTTGCTGCATTTGGGGGCGATTAGTCTATGCTTACTTGAGTTGTTTGTTGCTTGCAAGTGTGTCCTGGTCGTGGTCAGAAGTCACTATGGCACACTTAAGCAGTGTCTTTTTTATGTTTGCATATTTTCACCTAACTCTGTTCCGTGGTCATTGGATTATGTTGTGCGTGTGTACCGTATGTGTATTTGGTCAAAGTATACCGTTTGCTGCATTGGATTGGATGTAGATACATGGCTGCCATATTCACCTGCCATAAGTTAGCATTGGGTTGGATTGCTTTTATACGGCTCATAAGTTAGCATTTCCTAGCAGCATCGTAACGAGATGGCTTAATCGACGACTATGGGCCGAACCTGTCTCGATGTTAGATTGGATTTACATCCCAAATAAGCCAATAGCCAAGCCCGCACTGCGCACAATCTAGCTCAAGCATAAGTTCATAGGACTACCCTCACCTATCATGAAAACCCGATTTTCATCTCTCAATTATAAAATCAGATATGGAAAAAAAACCTCTCAAAACTTGACAAAACTAGTTATTTTTCTTCCCAGCGTGTTTTACACTAGTGTTGAGCCGATGTGGCATCGATATGGCAATAGTTTTGAGGCGTGTACTGCTTTTTCACAAGTGCAAGTGGGTAAAAAAAGCATCTAAGCCCCTGGTTGTTTTTGTGATTAATGACCATATAAGCATTCCGGCAATGTATGGTTTGCAGCGGTAGTTGTTAGTTGGTGCAATGATGGGCTTTATGATATTCTTAGCCTACAACATATCGAAGATTGAGGATAAGCTAGTTTTAAGTGTCGTTTAGATGATGAGAGTCATTTAGAGTAGTTTAATTAGGTATTTGTTTTTCTAGTAACTATAAAAGAGGTGGGCTAAGGTTTCTAGCTTGGTCTTGGAGAGCCTGAGTAGTAGGTAGCTCAAATTAATGAAGCCATGATGAAGGTTGGAAACTTAAAAAAAATTAAATTGGACTAGTTTCAAATTTAAAAGACTGAAAAAGAGAAGAAACACTCGGTGCCTGCTTGCGGCTAGCACCAAAATAATCGATGGCTCTTGATTCAGAGGAGAATCAGCAGAGGCACCGACTATTTTCGTGATTTCTCCTAGGGACCATCGAATTAGTCAATGTCCCCAGGTGTACACTATCAAAGGTAAGTTACAATGGGCACCAACTATTTCGGTTATATATTTCATGGACCATCGAAATAGTTAGGCCCCGTTTGGAACCGCTTCTCGCCCGCGTCCATTGAAATTAAGCGATATCCGGCGCCAAACGGGTCGATTCCCACCCTGCTTCCTACGAACACGATTCCTATGAACGCCGGTTTTACACTACGATGCAGAATCGGCGCTGGAGCAGCTTTTCTGGAACACGCACGCGATTCTCGCCCGGGCCGCGCCTGGAGCAGCACGCCGTCCAGCGCCACGCTACCCCTTTCTCCCTCACAGGCGTTCCTCGAGCCGCCCCACTCCAGCGCCGGAGGAAACAAGTGGGTCGGCCGCCGGCGCCCTCGTGACGAGGAAGAGGAGAAGCTCCCCGTCCACGGCGACGTTGGAGGAGGAAGAGGAGAAGCTCAAGATCTGGGAGGAGGTGCAGCAGGTGTGGCACGAGGCGGCCGTCGTCGTCCTCCTCTTCCCACCTCGTGCTCGACCACGGCGTAACAGAGGTGCTCCTCCGCCCACCCGTAGGAGGCGCCGCCCTCCGGGTCGCACATCCCGTGCTCGACCACTGCTGTGCCGGAGAAGCGGCCCGTGCATCTGCGTGCTTGGCTGCTTGCGCGAAGGAGCATGACGCCCCCGCCACCTGAATCTTTGTGCTGTAGTCCTCATGCGGCCGGCCCTGCCGGAGTCCTTGCGCCGCCGCAGAGGAATTGGTCCTCCGTGAGCGGAATCGATGGCGACATGGGCGCAGGACCTCGGGTGCGAGCGCAAGTGGCAGGCAGCTCCTTCACTGGGGCAGCACCGGCGGCGATGGCGTCTTGCCCCGGGACCGGCGTGCACGCCGTGGGCCGCGGGGGCGGCGCGAGAGATAGCTGGGTGCGAGCGGGCACAAGGGCAGTGGAGTTGGTGCAGCTGTGCGAGCGACGGCGGCGGCCGCAGCCACCAACGAACATCACGATCGAGGCTCATGCCTGGCGACAGACGCGACTCTGTTCGGAGCCAAACGCATCGCGTTGCTGAAGGCCGATTCCATAGGACATGGCTTCAGCAGAAAACTAGCTTTTCACAGAAGCGTGGTGGCATGCAGCTGTCCCAGACGGGGCCTTAGTGCCTTTTGGGTTGAACAAGGTAGTTGAAATGCTCTCTATGTAAAATCTACGACTATTTTTATGGTTATAAAAACATGGCACCGAAATAGTCATTGATCATCAGTAGCCATTGAAATTCAAAGAGAAAGAAGGCACCGACTATTACAGTGCAGACACAAAGATGCCACCAAATAGTCGGTGCTCCTACGTCAGTCGTAATGGCTATGTAGGGTTGAGGAGTCTATTGATACACCTTCTTCTCCCACATTTGAGCTCTCTTGCAACACGAAAATTCAGTGCCCACAACTGTGACCTGTGAGATAGAATGCAACAGAGGCGCTAGAAGTTGATTGGAAAGTTCTTGATTGCAAAATTAAGACATCTTTAGTGCTTGAAAAGTGTAACTAGTCTTCATCACACCTTTTCTTGGGATAACTTAGGTCAACTGCAGTGAAGATTGGCATCAACTTGACGGCTTGTTACTATGGGTGTTTGGCATCACCTCGACGGCTTAGTGGTGGTGATCGTGGTGACCTCACAAGGAGATTGTATGAAGCCCTAAGAAGTTGTGCTCGGTTTGGAATCCGCCGATCAGGAGTTGGAGAATAGATATATAAAGAGCACATGATATTTGCGCGGATCAATTGGGAGCGATACCCTTGCATAGGTGCATCCACAAGGACTAGGGCCGAGTGTCGACTCTTCGATACCTCTGGAAAAATCGGTCTTCTCACCCTCTTTTTACCTTTCCACAAGTTTATTTTAACGTCTTTATATTCTTAGACTTGTCATAATAGACTAGGGTTAGAACCAGGTTCTTTAGCTCTTTTACACCTAGTAGTCTCACCTGAACTTAGTTTTTTGCACATGGAGCGATTATGCTTGATGTTAGAAATGTTTTATTTTTTACACATGGAGCGATTATGCTTGATGTTAGGAATGTTTTATCGCATTTAGATTTTATGGAAGCCCAATTCACTTCCTCTTAAGTACTCACTCCGTCCAAAAAAGAAGGTAGCTATGAGATGTGTGCACGTGTTATTTTCTTAACTCTGACTTAATTTGTAGAAAAAACTTACAACATTTATATCTTCAAATAAATTTGTTAAAAACTAGATTCAAAGACTTTTCTAATGATACTAATGATGTATTATAATTATTAATATTATTTTATATGTAATTGATCAATATTGTACAAAGTTGTTTTCTTGGGAAGCGAGAACTACTCTTTTTATGGGACGGAGAGAGTAGGTTTACATGATGGTGGGCCTAAACGTTTTGTTTCTATACAGGACCTACTTGATCAAGGGTAATCAGATGAATATCGATTATTTTTTACACAAAATTTAATATATACTAGGCTAGAGGCCCTTTCACCCCTTTTTATTTTTTTAGTATATATATATACACACACACAAAGTAGCTCAAAATTTTAAAATTTTTGCTATAAAACATACTTTAAAATCCAAAGCTCTTTTCCAATTCATATGTTATACCTAACATCCGAACAATAAAACACCTTCAAATTTAAAAATTTCAACATCCAAACAATAAAACACCTTCAAATTTAAAATTTTCAACATAAATATTGCTCTAAATTCTGAAATATTTTTATATAATAATTTTAAAATTCAAAGGTCCTTTCTAATCCAGTGCACAAACTTTCTTATTTCAACAAAAAATTACTTCGCGTTAAAAAATCTGACCACCGTCCTCCCAAAGGGCTTCTCGTGTGCGGCGGCTTGATCAGGCTTGCGTGCCTAGGACTCGTGCCAGGGGATTCTTCCCTGGACAATGCAAACAACTAAACAAGCAACCGACCGACCGGGTTGGTTCCCGAAAATTGATGCCTTGATGTATTTCAAACAGAATTGATTTCTTGTTTATTACTACGCACGTGCGACACGCACGTGATAAAAAAATTGAGTAACAAGATAAAAAAAATCAGTAACCATCAATGTAACACACCACATCATTGTTAATAGTGTTAGGACCAGCTACCTCTCTTATCCATGAAATCAAATTCTTCTCGCTTTTTGTAAATTTCATGCCGTAACATTATTTTTGTCCAGGTGGCATATCATTTAATGAGAGTGAAATCCATATAAAATTTATAATGGGAGTGGTCTTAATTTTTTTCTTACAACAACATCACTTAATTATCATTATATTTATGGCATCAGAATTGCCATAACAATTTTTATGATTTATTAGGAAGATTTTTTACATGTCCAATATCGAAATTGAGTTCTTGTAACTGCTTAAATATATACCAACATCTACATACATTAGTTCTACATACAACCACACTATCGTATATCTATTTTCTTAACAAATATACTTGCATGCACATCTACACTCAACCAAGTTTTTATATCCTCGTAGCCACTCCGTAGTTTATTACTCTATGCGTCCAAAAAATCATACAACTATGGTTGCGTACCGGTTAAAGTTATTCACATTTGACCAAATTTATATGGAATTGTATTGATATTTATGGCTATACCAAATTTATTGTAGAGATATATTTTATAATTAATCGAATGATATTTGTTTTATATCATAAATAATGATATTTTTATTTATAATTGGTACTAAAATACAACATTGTATGTTTGAACTCATTTTTTAAAGGTTAAATGTAGTTTTTGTAAATAAACTCTTGCAGTCAATCTTGATCGAAAAAAATACACTCACTCAAAAAAAAAACACGTAACCAGAATAACGGTGGAAATGTGGAATCACAGGGACGGCTGAGCAGAGGAGGCCAAAGCTCCTGTCTACCAGGGGCACGTCTGCACGTAGGACTGTAGGAGCGGGCAGACAAAAAAGCCTGTATACAGAAGGAATTTTGGGAGCCGGTGAATCGGTGATTGCCCGAGGAAATAAAAGGTACGTCAAGCGGGTATGCGAGCCGGGGGGTAAGAAAATCTTTTGAAAAACAGCAGAAACATTTTCCTCCGTCCGGTTTTGATGAGTCCATAGCTCTTTTTATCTTTTTAAACCTTGTCACGTGGGTCCGACGTGACGAGCAAGGTGGACCCGATTTGGGTGAGAAACGTTTTCAATTCTACTCGTTCTTTTATAAATAGATACTATGTATTGTGTATGTGTGTTAGAAAATATAAGAAAGCTATATCCAGATCACATCTAGATGGGCCAAACAACCCACTCCCTCCTCGCCCTCTCGCAGCCCAACTCGGCCCTCGCTCCCTCATCCCTCCCGCGGCCCAATTCACTCCCAGGCCTGCGGATATAAATTGCCATTTAGTTTGTAACAATTCTTGCTTGGCCATGTTAAATCTGCGGTGCCTGTGTATTGTGTTTGACCTTGATTGTCGCCAATACATGACGGTCGTTTTTTTTGCGGGTCAATACATCACGGTCTTCATGCAGAGTTTTGATCTGGGCGTACGTCATCCGTGATGTCACCACTGTTACACCATGTTGGTTCTGGACATCTAAAGCTTGATCCGTGAGTTGATGCAGCACTATTTCATTTTGGTAATCGAGGAACAGAGTTGTATGTACCTGGTTCTAGCAGCAGCGAGCATTAGCGAACCCCGAATGCACGGCAGCACGACACCCACCCAATCACCCGTGCAGCTCGACGGATGTACTGTCTTGTGCGAAGCATCCATTTTTACAACTCAGAACTCGTCTCTATGCGCGCATGCAGGACATGAAGCGCAGAAGCAAAGGCACAATCCGTCGAAACTTTGTGGCACCCACCAGTGAAGTGAGTAGTAACTGAACCTGTGTGGGCTGGCCGCTCGTGCACCGTGCACCCACCTTCATCTTCCGCCGTGCGATCACGCGACGTCGCGGTACACACGTCTCCCGCGTCCACCAGCGCCCCACGGCATGTCCCTTCCTTGGCCCCGAATCCGACCGACGACGCCACCAAGGCAGGCAGGCGCTGCACACACGCTACGCGCGTTTTGTCCCCCCCCCCCCCCCCCCCCCCGGTTGCCCGCCGGTCCACTCCCACCCAACGGTCAGGTGACCCCGCACCTCACGCCCGTCCCCACCCCCTCCCACGCCACACGACCCCACACGCCAGCCGCACGGAGGTGCCGTCGCGAACGTCCACGTCACGGCAGCTAGCTATTGCGCCCGCCAGCCCGAACCGCTCGGCTCGAGCCGTTCCAATTCGGAGTTTTTTTTTCTTTGGTGACCGTTCCGATTCGTGCGAGCGACGGAGCGATGCGAGCCCAGCCGACCCATTCGAACCGGTCGACCGAGTCGGTTCCGCTCGGCTATAAAATCCGCGCGCTACCCCCCCGGATCCCACCCGTTTCTTTCTTCCACATCGGCCCACCCAGCACCAGGAATTTCGGATTCTCTCCTCCACTCCTCGTCCTCGATCCTCTCTCTCTCTCTCCTCTCCACCGAATCGAGCAAAGCAACCAACCAGCCGCTACCCCCGCGCGCCGCAGGCAGGGAGGGGGAGGCAGACATGGCCGTGGCCTGCGCGCAGATCGCGGTCGGAAGGGAGATCGTCGGCCCCGGGATCGCCTTCGGGGGCAGCCTGTTCACGGAGGCGGAGCTGGTGGCGGCGGACCTGCTCGTGCAGCTCAGCGGCAGCGCCGGCGACGAGGTGGCGTCGGCCTCGGATTCCGGGTCGCCGCGCTCGGTGAACACGGGCGCGGGCGGCGCCGCGTCGTGGAAGGAGCGGGAGGCGATGGTGGGCGGCCTCGAGCTGGACAGGAGGGCGAGGAAGAGGTACCGGCTCGTGTCGGAGCTGTACGACGCCACCACGCGCGTGGACGGCGCCGGAGAGGGCAACGCCAGGAAGAGGAAGCGGGGCAAGCAGCCGGAGGCGGAGATGACGACGGTGACTCGGTGAGGTACGGATCGGGGATCAGCGCTTTCTAGCTAGGCTTTCTAGAGGTAGAAGACAGGGATCGGAGGTGAAGAAGAGAAGACGGGCGGGAGGTGGGAGAGAAGGGCTTCTGTGTAATTACCAAAGACTTGTAGGGTTTATCTCGCAATGTCGGTCCTTTTGCTTTTGAAAGTAGACGAAGGGGAAGGGGGAACAAGACAAGAAAAGTGAAGCTAGCTTGTACAGAAAGTTGGTAGTGATGCTACTGCGTTTTGAATTCGAATTTTGAATCCGAACTGGGCCACAGGCCACAGCAAGATATTTTTTCCCAGATCTAACTTTTGGTAGCTAGCAACAGCAATATGTTCTTCTCCGTCGCCTATGAAGTTTGAATTTTCATCCCCTTCCCTGTCTGCATGGCCGAATTGAAATGTTTCTTCGGATTCGTACTTTGCCCCGCTGAAAAATTCGAAACATCCGCCTTCGCAGCCTCCGAGAACATTCAAGTGGCAGGCCCACATGATTTCCGTCTCGCTGCAGCTGCGAACGCGAGGTGGCCCTAGTTTGAGCCCCCGAGCTAGCTTCGCTTGCAAGCATACGAGTAGACAGATGTACACATGCTTTTAAGTTTGAATACGAAAGCACGAGCAGATCGAGCATGAGGGTGTGGGTGGCCGCTAGCCCGCTACGTTTCCAGCGACTGCTGGAACGTTTCAAAACGTCATCTTGCCGACGGCTGTGTTTTCAGCTTAATTTGGAAGAAGATCAGAGCTCTACGAAGATCGTATGTAGGGCCAAGATTATAAAATCATTGACATGAATCGGCAGCTTTGAATTGGCAACGATGTCTCCCACGCACGCAGATATACTACTTGATCAAGTCGTAGTATGCAGGCACTACGTTAGCTGTGAGGTGCTGGTGTCCAGGTTTGGTGTTGCAATGTTAATAATGCGCGTCTGGAGAACACAGAGTGAATATATTATCCTTCATTATAATCAGCAGCCGCAGAAAAAAAAACACCCAAGAAAATATACCATATCATCTGCAGCGGCATGTTCTGAAACAAAAACATTTCTGTCCAAATCAAGCATTTTATCACGCATGCACCATAATACAAATATACAATGTTGCTCATAGCACCCCAAAAAAAATCCAACATAGCATTTCTAACCCATGTTTTTTCTTGGTTTACTCTCTGAATCTAGTCCACAAGAAGTATGAGATGGCGGAGATCTTGCAATATCTATTCATTTATTTGTACGATCGATCTCCAATAATTAAATACATATGAATTAAGCTTGTCTTTCGCCTCTTTCGGTTATGCAAGTTTGCATAGAAATTAACTCCATAGAAATTTACAAGTGAAAAGGAAATTAAGTTGCTTCATTTACCTTTTTTATGGCTTCGTGCGAAAAAATGGTCTGAAAAAAATGACCTGTTCTGGAAAATATAGTTGATTAGCGTATTATATGGTGGGGTGCTTCACCTAATACCTACTAATTTGCCGACCATTTTTAGGTGTAAAGGACGTCAGGAAATGGCAGTTCATACCATACCGTGGGAGGAGTCCTTCACGCGGAGATTTTGTGATATGGAAGCCAGCAGCTTTCTTCGTGATGTACATAAGTGGGGGGCTTTGTTGGCCAATAAGGATGTCCAGTTCGGCAAGTTAATCCATTCTTGGCAGTAAGACACGTAGGAACTCCATAAAACACAAGGTTACCATCCTTTAACTCCGTCTATAATATGCTTTTCTTCCGCCCAAAAGTCACGGCAACACGGGAGGGACTCGGAACTGAAAAGTCAAAGGAAGTTCATGAAAGATGACAGTGACGCATAGGCTAGGGCGTAAATAGATTTCACTGAGCAGTTCGCTGTGATTGCGAAGTAAAAATGTTTCTAGGGGGATGTGGCTGTAGAATGGCAATTCCATGGTACTGGGATCAACACTGTAAACTTAATTACATCCCAACCTTTGAAATTAATTAGCTGTTAAGTGTTTGTTGGAAGCAAACGATCAAATACTGGTTAGGCAATTCTTGCAAGCATACATTCGCATGACGCGTGCTATGTGGCTTCTTCGTGGAAACATTGTGTGTACGTAATGTATCTTCCGCCCCCCGGTCCAGTTCCACGCTTGTTAGATCAAATTCCATGTCAAATTTCAGCCCACAGATCAAACATACATTTTTCAGCGTGAATATCGCAAAGCTTAATCTGCATTGTTATGTATGACGATAGCCTTGTATGCGCCGCTAACTAAGTTAGCATAGTAATTAACGGCAAAGTGATTTGCCTTGCTCCAACCAAACTGATCTTGGAACATATTGAAGAGCTGCACTTCCAGGCAAAACGAATTTTTAGTTAGTCCCTCCGCCCAAAAAAGAATTACATTTTGAGGTTCAAATTTTGTGTCATATGCATGTATGATGACTAAATAGAAACATGTGTTGTATGCATGATTAGATGAAACTAAAATTAAATATATTTAGATAAATTATTATTGAATCAGAAAAAGATATTAAGACATTTGGCGAGCATAGCGACCGCGGCAACGCCGCGAAGCGGATGTGTGTGTGGGGGGGGGGGTTCAATGGCGACATGAGTGGGGGAGGGGCTAGGCGTCGGTAGGTTGGGAGGAGCCGGAGGAGGAGGAAGAAGAAGGAGGTGGTGGGGAGAGGAAGAAAAGAGATAAGGTGGAGAGAAGGAAAAAACATTTGGGTTGTTGGATTTAGATCCAATGATTCTAAATGGTGACCTACACAAAAACAAAATCTAAGTCACCTTAAAGAATTTACTGAAATAAAAAAAACTTGCTTGTATCTGCTCAGTAATTCAAATCAGTGCCCACTAATTTGGTTCTAGTTCTATCTATTTCGACAGTAATTCAAATTATGGTCAGAGATCAAGCGGTTCAAAGAATGGAAGTGACAGCAGAGGGACCAAATTTTCAAAATGGCAATGTTAAAAAAAAAATTGGGGGAGAACCATGTTATGTTTGTTGTAATACAACCGGACTTGAATAGAAGTAAAGGACTAGAAGTCCTAGTCCATGTCCGGTTGCCCGGACTTGTATAGAAGGAAAGAAGGACTAGAAGTCCTAGTCCATGTCCGGTTGTTGTGGGCTCTTACCAAAACTCAGTCATAGGTCAGAGTATATATATGAGAGAGATTGTCATTGTAAATCATCAAATATGAGGAATAAAGAGAAACTTCACCTACATTGTGTCTTGTCTACTTTGTTCTTGTGCTTGTCATGAGAGGCGTAAGAGGGAGAAGATCCAACTATTGACGACGTGTTTTACAACACGTTATCAGCACGACCGCTCTTCGTCGACTACACGCATCGGAGGAGTCATCATCAAGCTCGACGCCGGCGATCTCGCCGCCATCCTCGCCGACGACTACTTCGACGACGTCGGCTACATCAACGTCGCCAGCGAACGGATCTGCACCGACTCGCCATCAAGCAAACATGTCTACGACCATGCCTAATGCCCTACGCGGTATGTATCTACTGATAACTGTCCTACGCGGCAAGTGGAGTAGATCAAATTGACATCAAACAAGGTATCATATGATTGTATCCAGTAGTAGACTAATGTTCCTGGTCTAGCATTGAAGCCGGAATCTGCTACGTTACCGAGTCCGAAAAGCCGATAAGGTTCCCAGTAGGAATAGTATTATTTAGTACACACGATTGGTCATATGAGGAAGTTAATTATTTTTGCAATTAATCGTACCGAATACGAGAACTATTAAACTTGGCTAGCATGTTTCCATGTACAAATGTGATGCTTCACCGCAGAAGCACGAACGAGCACTAATCCGAGGCGGCCTTGGCATTGATGCCGCTGCAGTGCGTGCACATCAATGGAAAAGCCAGTTGCTGTTAGCTTTTGGCCCTGATGGTCACAACAACAATTGGATTAATTGGAACCTGAAGTCACCATGGATTATACAATAATCCTACTTAATGCATATGCAGGCGTGATTACACGTATGCACGTACATGAGTTAATCAGGTTAATATAGTTGAAGGCACACTACCTCATGACTTCACTGATGGCATGCATGTTATCGATATCTGTCGAATCGATGACCCGTAGTCGTCATGACACAATCGCAGTTTGCATGTTGTGTTCATCCTCTCGTGTACCACCCGCAAACGATCACTGCATAGTTTGCATACCGATCCGAGCCTACGGAATTTGGAGTGTCTGTGCATCACCCGAAGCCGCATCGCTCATACCTGCCCACATCACTGCCTGCAGCAGAACGTTGCCATTGTCGGTAGAACATGAGTTCCACTTGCAAATGAGTGCCACTGCTAACAGCTAAAAATTGGACGGCAGTTGAACTGCATATAGTGTGGGACGCCAAAAGACGTTGTGCTGTAGCGTGAAGCCACAACTGCCTGATCTGAATCTACCACCGTCACCGTCCGTCACATTAAGCTCTTATAATGGCGCTCGCATGTGCACCGATTGCGCCCGCACGCGCGATGGCCTATACGGTGCATCCTGCACACGTTGCTGGCTTGCTGCCTGTAAGGAGCTTGCACCCTACACATGGCCCGCAGTTCATGCTGCTTCTCTTCCACATGAATCGGAGAGAAAGAAGAAAAATCAGCAAGAAAAATATTAAAAGAAAATGGAGTGAGGTTTG
This sequence comes from Digitaria exilis, assembly GCA_015342445.1. Classification (NCBI taxonomy): domain Eukaryota; kingdom Viridiplantae; phylum Streptophyta; class Magnoliopsida; order Poales; family Poaceae; genus Digitaria; species Digitaria exilis. Next base: position 1,909,999 of record JACEFO010000718.1, on the reverse strand, counting down.
TTTCATGGTAAACCTTCTCCACGTGAACAAATTAAGATTGGCACAGGATATTGTGCGGGTAAATTCCTAAGTTATGGATTAAGTACTTTGATTGTGTTCTAGCAGAAAACACTTGGAGGAGATCGGTTTTTGGCTATGGTAGTTTATGTTATTTACATATTGTTTTAAATTAATATTTATGAATTTATTTATTTTTATAATTATGCATAAAAAATAAATATAATGCCTTTAATCCTAGAAACATGGTTTTAGGTATATGAGCTCTCTAAATTTTGAAACCCCCCTGGATGCTCATATATATTTTTTCTTTAGAATGTTTAACGGTTATACAATTCTGAAAATTGAACCATTAATCCCTGAAATGGTATGATATCTCTCAATCTTAAAGAACCTTAGACATAATACCCTGAGAGTGTCATATTTGAATGTTTTCCTAGCAATTGTGTGAATGGGGTAATTTTTTTTGTTTTTGCTAGGAAAATTCTGAGAAATTGTGTGAATAATCCGCTGAATAAATTAACCGATATTAATTTTGCACTTGTTTCATGCATTTAAACACATGAAGTGTGCTTGTAGCAGTTGCATGAATAATGTAGAATATGACATGAAGTCAATTATTTCTTGAAGAAATATATTTGATTTAAGTCTGTCGCAATTCAATTCCTAGAAGGGATGCTATATAACTCCAAAAGTTATTTTAGCTTATAGAAACCAAACATTTTTATCTTTCAATATAGCATTATGATTTACTAGCAGTAAACTCTTCAAAAATATATTAATTAATTGAGTTTGATAGGACATGAAGTTATACAAAATTAATATGTCTTCTAGAAGAAACATATTGTTTGTCTTGTAGACAGTTTTGCAATTCAAGGAGAATTGTGCATATTGTTTGTCTTGTAGACAATTTTGCAATTTAAGAAGAATTGTGCATAAACTCAATAAAAAAATATTTATGCTACCAGAAGTTGCATAAGCTATAGAAGTGGAAGGAAAAATAAAGTACATTCCAGAAGTGATGCTAGGCTCAGGGGGAGATGCAATGAGACAAAGAAGTTTCATGCTCATCCCATAACCATGAATGAATAGAATATTCTACATAAGTTGCATTATTAGTTATTCATGAAGAATTTGGTTGTACTAATGAAGAGTAAGTACTTATCTTTTTGCTTAAACATAAAGTTTAGCATTAATTTAAGAATCTTTTCCCAGATTAGAAGGGCAAATTCAGCAAATTGGTGTTTATTATCTCTGCATAGGTTTTTCTCACCTTACCTTTTGTCCAAATGATTGTAGCAATTTTTCCCTGTAGTAATCAGTTTAATCTCATGGAATAAATAAAGAATTACATATTGAATATATAAATAATTGTTTTATATTGCCATTAGATAATCATTTGCAATGATATATTACCACAACGTCTCAAGTAAACATGAAGTTTATTTGTGCACTACTACCATATAGGTAGAATGAAAATTGAATTTTCAAGAAGCACATAAAGTTAGTAATATACACGCCACTTCATTGATCTTGAAGGATTCGATCTGGCGATGAACTAATATATTACTCAACTATGTACTGAATACATAGGCCCTGTAACTTGAAATTTATTCTACCCACCACATTATAGTACACCGAATAGTACAATAATATATGGATTCATATCATATTAGATATACTAGCAGTATAATTTAATTCTATGAAACTTTTTCATAGATCATGCTTGAAGCATTACATCACCTGAAGTACAATTGTGGCATTACGAGGGGATAGACATTTGGGCCAAGAGGTATACGAAAATGTGGATACAATTATAGAAAAATTTAATAGGCATATCCCTAATCCTGTAAGATTATTGGTTCAGAGCCTCATCCTATTAGATGTGGGACAATCAATGTGCAAGTTGGCCCGTAGCCATAGTCAATGCAATGACTAAGCATGCAGCTCTGCATATACTTTTGTAATCCATGTACCATTGTGTCAATTAGAATGACTAATTAACAGTTATCCACATTAATATAAGGATCATCATGTCACTATATTAATTAGTACCCTTTGCAGGGGTATCACATTAAAAATTTGCTCTACACTGGCATGCAACCATTGTGTTATTTTGTATTCACACTAGCTTGGATGCTATGTGTAACTCAAGCTTCTCCTGTTGAGTAGCAGACCCCAGTACACTTGGATGGCTAGTAGTCCGTCATAAAAATCTATCAACTAGCTAGCAAGCTAGATCACTTGTGCGCCATATGCACATATACTAAATGATCAGAAATCAGTAAGTAAAATTTTAGTCAAGAAGGCTAAGATCAGGGGGAGAAAAATGGCATAGAGTTGGCTCAGTATATCCAATTAAAAATTGGTTAACTCAAATCAGAATGGGTTTTGCGGATACATAAAAAGAATATAGACCGGGTAGTCTGTTATGTGGAAAAACATTTTATATTATGGAATCAAAAGTATATGGGGAATTCTTGAATGAATGAGCAATTATTTTTCTAGAAGAAAGTTCCATGTAGATTATATTTTGTATATTTATAAACTGAAAGTTTATGTTAAATACTTGAAGTATATGGTATGAGTATTATGCTTATAAATTGGCAAAATAAATAAAGAAGTTAGACAATAAAAATAGTCTCGTAGACTTCGAATAGTGCAAATTATAGGTATACCTAATATACTGCATTGCACACTATGCTAACATAAATGTAGCATTCATGTTACTACATTAATAAAGTCTAGCTCACTGCATATAAACAAATAACCCCTATATTTAAAAGAAGTGTGTGTAACTATTATTTCATTTCACCATAATAGCATACATAAATGGGCATTAACTTGAAGTTGGAAAATGGATCTGAATTTCCATTATAGTAATCCCATGGGGACATTTTAGAAGTATGCTAGTAATAAAGATATAATATTGGCATTAGGGGGTGAGAGTCCATATGAATGCCTTATATTTGAAGCAAAAAATATCTTCATATAATATTCCTGGAAGCTTGAAGCAGGAATATAAACACACACTATATTATACTTGCATGAAGCAAAGTATATTGCCAGAAAATTGAAATTGTGAGAAAGCCCACGGGGGACGCCACTTGATGTGGCCAACACTTGAAGTGAAACTCCCTGAAGGACTTGATTCCAGTGAGAATGTGCACATGATGAATACTCACGAATGGGACATCGGAAATTAGGAGAAACAACTTGAAGTTCAAGTTTACTTGTAGTAAACAAAATGCTATGTGTCGTATATCCCGGGTATCTAATAATATACTCACACTGGCAAAGGACTTGGTCATTAATTTAAAGTCTACGGGCCGGGACGCCCGTTGGTTTTAGATAATATGAACTTGTCAAACAATTTAAATAGAACATTCACAAATTCCGAAGCAAAAGACCTTTAATGTTAATTACCTCACAAATTGAGAAATGTTCATCATGAAGATAAATGCCTAACACTTCAAAGCGCGCGCAATATTTTGTGTTGGCATAAGCAAAAAATATTGACTATATAATAGTCTTATCCCAAAGATATGGGAGAATTGAATGAATGTCGACAACATTACCTCTATAATTGCAAATGCTTCTCTAAGCGAGAGCATGGATCCAAGACTAAAGTCCATGGCAGAGTTGTACGAAGCACTCATATCGGGTCAATGAAAGAATGCAATTGAGGTTGGACCATGAAGAAAGCATTTGAACCTAGAAGTTCAAACTATATGTTATTATGAAATAATGATATGGTGAAATACTATGGTTCATAAGTCTTTAAAAAGACTATTAAACTCCCATTATGTATGAATAAATATTCTGTAACATATCTGGCAAATGACATATTATGCAGTTAATCAGTGGATTCGGAAAATCCCTGAGAAATAATCCCTGAAGGACTCATTTTTCTCGAAGGAATAAAATAGTAAGAAATAGAAGCAAAGCTCATACTAAACATTGAATGTCTAAGGTAGATAATATTCTTGAATGAATATTAAAATATCTCACGAAGAGCATATCCTAGAAGGAGTAAAAGTAAAGAGTTCATCGAAGAACTCAAATTATTGTGAAAATTATTTCTCTCTATCATGAGAAAATTTCTCATAAAAGGGAAATATTATTTTTGAAGAATTAAAGATTCCCAAAGAAAATAGTTGTTGAAATGATTTATTATCAGTCAACTCCTGCATGAGCACCAATAAATCTTGAAGATACAAGTGAAGACTCGTACAGACCCGAATGATTAAATTAGAAGTGCAACGAGGATTTAAATGGTCTTGAATGTACCATACAAGCACTCATATGTGCATAAATAGCTAGCTATCATTGAATAGCAAGTATCCTCGAATACCTAGAAGGTATATTGGTGATTGGCAAATTGAATTATCCCCTTCAAGTGCCAAATGAAGACTGACTAACCTCAAACACCAAGGTTTGAAAATATAATACCTCGAAGGTATACTAATTTGTAACTCATTGTCCCCATGTTCCTATGTAAGGATAAAATTTATTTGTATTGCGTAATTAAATAAGTGGTTATTAGTGCTCGAAGCATTGCTCCTATCATAGTCTAGAAGAACTATATTAAGTCTTTGAAGGACTAAATATTTTGGTAATTGAGTACCAATATTCATACGCATTTATGAAGAATGTGCTTAAAATCATCATGAACGTGAAGTTCAAAGAATGTCGTTATGAGGGGGAGCACATATTTTCATTAAGTATTATCTAGAATGAATCAACTTAATGATTATTTACCATGAAGGTATGCCACTTGATTATTATAATCAAGATCACATATATTATTATTGCAAGAACTTGAAGTTTATGCATAATCTTGAAGATTGATCATTGTTCATAAAGAATGATGAATGTATAATTATATAAAAACCAAGAAGGGATGTTGTACTCCTTTTCCCTTTGTGAGTTTTTATTTGAAGGTTTCTCACATAAGGTTTTTGACGAGGCAACCTATGCAATACAATTACGGTTGATATGAACTCTTTTCTCCAATAACCGTTTTTTTCCCACTGGGTTTTTGGATGGAGTTTTTAATGAGGCATATACATTCGTGGTAATCGCCCAAGGGGGAGTGTTGTAATACAACCGGACTTGAATAGAAGGAAAGAACTAGAAGTCCTAGTCTATGTCCGGTTGCCCGGACTTGTATAGAAGGAAAGAAAGACTAGAAGTCCTAGTCCATATCCGGTTGCTTGTGGGCTCTTACCAAAACTCTAGTTATAGGTCGGAGTATATATATGAGAGAGATTGCCATTGTAAATCATCAAATATGAGGAATAAAGATAAACTCCAGCTACATTGTGTCTTGTCTACTTTGTTCTTGTGCTTGTCATGAGAGGCGTGAGAGGGAGAAGATCCAACCGTTGACGACGTGTTTTACAACAATGTTAAATGGGCGAGCCGGGCTGGTTGTGGGCTAAATGGGTGAGCCACATCACACGGAACAAGATAGACGGGGCTAAAATGGTAAATGGGAAAGGAAAAGGGAAAATTAATTGGGAGGAGGTTAGCGCCGAAGAGAGAACGCAAGAGAGCATGACCCGTGAGGTCTGAAAGGCAAGCAAAATCTGACCTCGCGCGTCCACGCCACCTCTCCCACCCAGATCGACCAATCGTCCATGGCAGAAGCCCTACAGCCGCAGCCGCCGACGGATGCCGCGATATCCCCTGGGCCCGAGGGGATGGCGGCCGCCTCGCCGCAACCGTGTGCGCATGAGGACTTGACGCCGCCCGAGCTCGATGTGGTCGAGACCCTCAGGCGGCTCAACGAGACGAGCACATCCACGGGCGGGTCCAACGCCTCCGCCGCCTCGGGATCGTCATCCCTGCGCTCTGTGCACGAGGCAGCCCCGCCCGTCCCGGCGGAGCCCGCGCAGGAGCTGGCTTTTCCCGGTGACCCCGCCACCGATGGCTATGCGGATGAGGACGGGTACGAGGAGGAGATGCCGGGGAGGCAGAGGAGGACGAAGCGCTACCGCCCGATCGCCGAGATCTACCGCGCGGTTTGCGAGGCTCAGCATATCAAGAACAAGAAGGGAATCAAGGGATAGGCGAGGTAAAGTGGGGAGGAGAGAGGAGAGGTGCTTGCTTGTAATTACCCCTAATCACTAGGGGGTAGCTTGGAGTTTGCGCGATCTGTGCTTGTTCTTGCAATCCTCTCACTAGGAGAGTCGTAATCTGGAATATCTGATTCTGCATATCATGTGCAGAAACTTTCCCTTCTCAATAAATCATCAAGCATGCTTCTTTTGTTCAGTGGTTGCTCTGATTATATTAGTGCTAGCTTGGACCTAATCGTCGTTTCTGGTGCCGATCTCTCTCTCTCTCTCTCGGCGGCACTGGTGCTCTGATCTCTGGTGGATTCGAGTCTTGCCTGCTCTGGTGCTCTGTCGAATGCGATTCATGGTTTAAGTGGAGACTGTACTGCAGTACTGATCCAATCGATTATTGGCATCATGCCATCATGGATGGATCTGTGTCTTGAATTTTGGAAATTATCATTGTGTTGCATTTGCATACATGTGGTACATTTTCATAGGAAGAAGCTATCGTGGCTTCATAGGTTTTATACAATATTGTCTTGACAAGTGAATGCCTTAGTTTTCATTTTCAACATGGGCTTAGGCCATGTTGAAGTGTATCGAAGTATAAAACGGTGAAGAAATTTGAGAGTTATATTGATGCTCACAACTTGGTGAATACACTACTATACAATTGTTTCCACCGCAGTTCATATAGCCTTATCACCGCCAGTTTTGCTCTCGAACTGATGAAATCATGAAAGTATATGATACTAACACATCTTCGTTCTAATGTGCCTAAAAATTTGAATTTCTTTTTGGATTGTAACTGATTCGATATGTGTGCCCTTTCTTTGCAAAACTCATAAATACATTAGATTTTGGCATATAGTTATTTTAGGCATAATTAATTAAGCATATAGTTTCCACAAATTAACTCATAAATATATAGTTTTTTAGGACTACTGAAATAGGAAACTTCATATATGTATATAGAAAGTAGTATTAATTGTCTCGGAGACACGGGTTAGGAGACACACAAGTTGCAGCCCTATTCTCACTACGACCATATATATATGCCATGCATGCTAATCGAGCATGCTATAACCAAGAAAGCAAGAAAGGTTATGATTTTTTTTTGTACTACTAGAAGTGATGATGGCCATATATCAAATGTTCAGAGAAGCAGTTAATTGTGGTTATCCAAAGCTATAATATCTTTATATGTGAATAAGGTCCCGTTTGGCAAGGTTTCCGGTTTCATGTTCCCAGCAGAAAACCCTACCAAGCAATCCAAACCCTACCAATAAATGTTTCTCCTTTTACAATGCAAGGGAGAAACCATGAAAAATCTGGTTTGTCTTTGTTTCTCAAGTACCTGAAACTGAAACCATGGTCTGTCAAACAGTTTTCCAAGAATCAAATAAACATTTCTGCGGAGGAACTGAAGCAAAAAATGATTTTCAAGAAACTAGGCATAGTCTAATTTTATGAAGCCTAATTTTAGTCCACAGCCCAAATGCACTTCTGGGACCATTTTGACGAGCATGTAATTAGTAGAGAACTAATCACGATTGACATGGAGTATGGAAGGCTATCGAAGGATCCTGGCCAAGCAATTACAGCTGGGCACCCTGTCGGCACAACGGGAGCTGGCTCACAGGAGCAGTTACAGTCCGACACTGCAGTGACACGACCTTACAGTATTGGTTAGTACAGGTGCGTTTCAGATGACAATCTGTCCGGCCGGGGCCATGAAGCTGACGCAACATGTGGCCACAATTCTCATGAGCGAGGCTGCGAGGGGACCGGAATGAGATGTCACCTTAAACACCCCTTGTGCTCTGTGTGTGAAAGCCGGCCGGTCAGATAATGCACAAAAACACAATGCTCTGTAATATCAGCAAAATAGATTTCCGAAAAACAAAAGAAACATAAGCAAAATATTAGGTGTTGCTGTAGTTCGTACTGTGAATTTAGGATAATCGTCTGGAAGTGCGATTTTCTTGTTCTTTAGGCATGTAACAGTTGACTGACTGACTTGACTGACCAGGACATCGAGTCAAGTCTAACAGACCGACTGAGCGTTTTTAGTGTAGGTGCATGATAATTGCCGTCCACATTCCTCAGACCCCTGATGAAAAGCACAGGTGCTAGCTCCTTAACAATATGCAGAGAAACCAGCCATGGCCATCTGTTCATGCATATGCAGATAAACTCGGCCGTACTATGCACGCAAGCCATTCACATGAATTCGCACTGAAAGTCCCCATAGCTGCCCATGCTATGAAACGAGGCATGGCCATCCGCAGCAGGAGCCAACCCATGCAAGAAGAGAAAGGAAGTAACAACACAGGAAGGAGAACAGGTGACTGAACAAGAAAAAAACAACACATCTTTGAATGAATGGACCATCATCTTTCTTTTTTTCAGTACCACACTAAAATCTCGTTCAAAATACAAACAGTACAAAACAGAGAGTAAACGTCAATCAGCTGGGACAGGACCATGTTTGATTACAGGAAGTCTGTAAAAAGTGCCTTTCAATTCAACCAGTTGTTCCTGAACCGAAGGACTTCACAATTGTGCTTACTCTTACGCCAAAGCTTCTCGAAGCAATCTTCTTCCCTGGAACATGAAAGGGGTTCGAGACGGCATCAACATATGCAGCATGGAACTTCCTGAAAAACTGAGCAAATGGAGATGAATATGAGCTGGTATTCTTTTACCCGCATAGCAGAGGCAATCATAAGTATAAAATCTCATATAAATTAAAAATAGCTACAATCTTATTTCAGTGCAGCTCAGAGAGCACTACCTTTACAGTGCGTGACTGAGAAATGAAATACTATACATATCTGTACATATATTAACATGTTTCATTAGAAAAATGGTACAGTTAAACCAGTTAAGAGCTTACATTTCGGGCATCCGCATCTTTGACATCAAGATCAGTTGTGACCATGATAAATTTGACCTTTGTGTTTGTCAAATAGCCATACCTGCACACAATAGATGACCATAATCAATCAATCAATTATTCAACTTGTTAGCAACTGGCTGTACAACATCAAGAAAGGCTGTGCTTTCAGCAGCAATATTTAGTTGATAGGCATTGTTTCAACGAATTCATCAATAATCCAAGTTCAAAATTTCTGAAAATAGAAACGATAGATCTTTGAAGTTTCAGTAACTAATGGAGGCAGATACCATCAAGAAAATTATGCGATAATTAATCCTGGAAGATACTCACACTTTGTAGTTCTCAGTTGGGTACAAAAGACCCAAAAATGTCTCATTCAATGTAGGCGCACTCCTTTTAGGGTTGTTTACTGTCAATAGAATGAACGTGGATACAAGTAAGAGAACAAATACTATGCATGTCACAAAGCAAAAAATTATATCAGATTATCATAACAGCACCAACTGAAGATTGATGTTTGTATCCAACACTACTTGGCAAAGAACCAGACGTGTTAAGACTAATCTGATCTGATGAGACAGAAAGGAAACAACAGAGTCTGTTATAATCATCTAGAGCCACTATGCTTCTACCCATGTCCCACTCCTTGCAAAGCATGATTTGATTATGCTCCCTTTTGCACAAGTCGGATGGATTGTCTAGTCTAGTACTAATATTTACAGTAAATAAACAATTGTCACTTCCAAAAAAGTAAATAAACAATTGCGAGACTAGATTTTGATTTCTTTGACCTGAAACTGGTGATGCAGCTTCTAATTGAGTTTTGAATTAACTCCAGCACATTTTATAGACCATGACCCTCTCCACAAATCATAACAGAATGCGGATGGAAGCTAAGTACAACCCCAGATGTCGACAAGGCACTAAAACGAAGGTCATCGAGATCTGGATCACGATGTGCAACCGGGGCGGGCGCGCGCGGGTAAGAGACGCTTAGCTACCTCGCTCGTCGATGACGTCGAGGGAGCAGTGGACGATGTGGTGGAGCTTGAGGGCGTCATCCGCCTCCGTGAAGCTCTGGAGGTACAGCGGGTTGTTCTGCGCCACCAAAGAGACAGCAAAGGATGAGATTTCAACTCAGTTGCTGAGGCGCCCGCGGAGAGATCGCATCGGATCAGATCTGCGCGAGGGGCAAGTGGGCGGTGGGGGTTCCTGACCTGGTGTCCGACGACGGCGACGCAGACGATCATGTTATCGCCGGCGAGGGGAGCGAATCGGCCGCAAGAAGCGGTGGAGGTAGTGGCTGCCGGACGACGGCGGCGTCGCCTCCCGCGGAGTAGACCCCGTTTCAGTTGGTCGATCGAGCCCGTGCGCGAGAAAGAAGGCGACCGGCGGCCGGCGAGTAGTAAAAGAGGATCGGACGGCCTACAAAGGCTCTACCCCTACTGCACGAATCCTGACGCATTGCCAATCCTGCAAGTCTGCAACTTCCATGGATTTGGGGACATTCAACTGTACTCTTGCAAGTGACAAGCACGTTTTAACCGAATATACTCTTGCAAGTGACAAACAATACTTTCATAGATTTCAAAACAACAATGTGCTCTGACAAGTGAGAAACAATAATGCATAGATTACAAAACTGATTACAGAGATAGAATCAATCAACATGATTAAAGAGCAAACGATGAACAATGGCATGCCCAACCAAATAGGCAAAGTATGGTACCAAAAAAGAAATCGTAGTGCTTATTTTCTTCAATCTCTGTGTCCATGTTACAAAAAATCAGTGTGGCGTTTTGCCAGAAGCTCACAGAATAAGTTGAGTTCAACTTCAACATACTCCAGGGCTCTCATCCATCTCAGATACAAATTTAACAAACGCATCTGCAGCACCAACGCCAGCACTAGTATTTTACACCATTTTCAGTCTTGGATACACTGCAGACGGCCCTGGAAGGCAGATCCTGGATGCACTAATCTCCCAGAGCAGCTGTGATAAAATAACCTGAAGTGATAGCGACAGTAAGCAAGATGAAATATATTAAGTACAAGGACCCTGAGGATCTTTTCTATATCTGGAATTTAATCTAAACTTTTATGCAATAACTTTATGATTACTACAGACATGAACAAATGAAAATTTGAGTTCTGGATATTTTACTGCACTTTCCCATATGCTCATACTGACCAGAATGTAGATCCTATACACATAACACATTATCGCCTTTCAAATGTGTGCAAAAAAGCTAATGGAGCATTACAATTCCTTGTTAAAATTTCTGCGCGCATAAATTTTCACGACATGCTTGCGCTTGTATGATAATAGTGGCAACTGTTGAACAAGAAAACTAAGTTGTTAATGAAGCTCAAATGACAAATGGTTAAATACAGTAATGTGACTGGACCATACATGAATAAATGGTAGAATGTGTTTTACCAACCCTGATAAGCATTATGCAGTTATGAGATCAACTGATCATTATTGCTCATGGCCAATAGACTAATACTAGTATTCAAAGCATGTTAAGTCCACAACATAATCACAACTAAGTATTACTGAATCCATTAGGCAATGGTTGTGCCAGCAGACAATTGCCTCTGCATAAAAGGGGATAAAATCAGCCAATTGGATAAAGGTTGCCGGGCATCAACTAAATAGTTCCAGGGACTAATCGTCTGGAGGATTGCTATCACCCAGAGAAATCTAATCAGTTATTGTGACAATGGCAAATGACAGAATCACTAACAAAGCAAATTAGTTGATCTATTGCTCTCTAATTCCATGTTTCTAGAACCGAATCCGGCTTCACAACACCATTATTCGACAGGAACTCTCACAAATTAAACAACAGCCACATCAGTGAGGGTTGTATCACATCTTGCTCTGATCTAGAATGTTGGAATTGCAGAGGGGAATCTGAACAGGTGACGGACTCACAGCTCAGCTCTTGACGAGCCTCCAGCGGCTGAGGGCCCTGGCGACGGGCGGCGTGAGCGCGATGGTGATGGGGACCCTCACGGGGAACAGCGCCTTATTGCAGAGTACCGCGAGCGTGAGCGCGCCGCCGCTCGACGCCACGAGCTCCACCGTCCGGTTGCGCGGCGGCCGCTCCGGGTCTTCTTGCAGGACATCGCTGGGTCTGGGCGGCAGGGCGGCGTCGCGCAGGGCCTCGTCGCGACCGGCGGGGCCGGGGGCCGGGCCGGTTGAGCCCTCCCCACCCACGGCGACGCCGGGGGAGATGCCGAATCTGCGGAAGACGGCTTCGACGTCGACGTTGTTGTTGATGGCGACATAGAGGCCGGCGATCGAGGCGCAGGAGACGGAGACGTGGACGCCGATGGCCACCTTGCCGTACTTCTTCACAAGCTCCTTGATCCGGCCCGAGAACGCCATGGCCGCTGCGGCTGCCGCCGGCAAGGTGGAGGTTTATGATTTGGGGGCGGCGCTGTGACGGCTAGGGTTTTGGTCGTTTGCGTCGGGTCGTGTTGGGTCGGATCGGATCGGTCACGCTCGGCCCAAGCAGTCAAGCGAAGGCGCCGATGGATCCGAGTAGCGACCCGTGTTTTTGTTTGGGTGTGTTTAGCTGGGTGGGGAAGAAAATAACTTTTTTTTGAGAAACGTGTTCTGTGAGGGGGGATGAATAGGAAAGTTGAAAGAAGTTAGAAGAATTTTTCTGAGAAGCGTGTTTTCTGAGTGGGATGAATAGTAAAAGAACTTTTGGATCTAAACACGACCTTTCTTTCTTGGAAAACCAGCAGCCGATCCACGATATTTTTGTCCACAAATACGCTTTCTATGATTTCATGGGCATTACATAAATAAAAAGAAATTGATATATAGTGTATGAATCTATTTCGGGGACTTCAAACAAAATTATCGACACTCGGTTTATGATTTGAGTATGCGGCCTAGGTCCTACACTGGTACCGTCCTACTTCAAATCTTCAACAACTAGTGTTCTTTTCTCTTCAATGTATGATGATCTTTTATAGAGAGGCTGGTTAGGCCTTGTTTAGATCGTCAACTTTCACCAATTTTTCAGTCACATCGAGTAATATCTTCTTTCACAGATACGCTTATCAATGCACTATTCACACCTCCAGCTTTCTCCAACTTCCTCAAGTAAACACGGCCTCAATGTCATGAACGTAGTATCTTTCTCTCTCTCTCAAATCTCTTACGAAGATTTATGTTGGGTGGCTTTTAAGTAGGAAATACTCAAGTGCAAATGTAGTGAATTGGAATACTTTGTCATGTTTCCTTTCTCAAATTGATTTCTTAGTGGCACATACAATGTGCATTGTGTATGTTTTGTTGATTTCCTGAAAGCCACATAAAAAGTGATGAAAAGTAGTACGACTAGAAATCAGACAAATACGTGCAAGTCTTGATCAAGAAAAGTTATAAAGTCAAATAGCCAGACAAAATGAAAAACGTTGTTGATCAGCTAGCGTAAAACGCAGCTCAAGTTTCAGATCATCCGCGAAATAAACAAGACAAAAGGTGCAGAGCTTTTTTAATGTAAAAAAAAAACAGGTTTGGTACATATCAAGTGACCAGGCACATGGAAATGTGAAGAACCCAAAAAGAAGAGGAGCACAAGGAAAACTTATCCATACACAGTCTTCCTGTGGGCCACTCCCGCTATACGGCCCTGTTTAGTTCCTAAAAGTACCTTTTGCTTCCTATTCATCCCCCTCACAGAACACGCATCCCCAAAAATTCCTTTTTCACCTTTCCTATTCATCCCCCTCACATAACACGCATCCTAGAAAAAAAAGTTCTTTTTTCTCCTCTCAACTAAACACGGCAATGTGTCCTCCGCCTGTCCCCGTCGTTTCCACGGGCTCTCTCGGTCTGTCCCCTCTCATTCCTCGCCGTTCCAGAAGCCGCCACCGCCCTCTCCTCGCCCGCCGCGCCGCGCCACAGCCGCCTTTCGAGCCCAAACTCCCTGGGTGGACCAAGATCACAATCTGTCCGCATGGCCTTCGCTAGCTCTCTCCTGCCGGCTCCGGTCGCCCGCGTCCGCGCGAGCACCGCGCCGGAGCTCGCCGCTTTCTCTCCCTACAGGAAGGGTATCTCCCTCCCCGCCGCGCGCCGCCGGGGATCCCGGCACGGAGGTAATTCCTCTCCCCATAACCTATGGCCTGGGTCGTTTAACTCTCGAGTTCGCGAGCTGCGTTGTTTCTTTTCGCCTCTGCTCGGTGGGTGCGGGCGGCCTGCTTGTGGGAATCGCTTGAATGTATGTCTGTAGGAAGGATGTCCTAGGCACCGTTGTTCCTGCAAGGTGTTTGTAGAAATTCTTGAACAAAGATACTACTGTGCTCATTTGTTAGACTGAAAGTGGTTCAAGTGCGGTCGTGCGGAATCCACTAGTTGAATAACCGTTCCTATGCCCATCATGTGACGTCCAAGCTCAATCAAGGATCATTTTGTAGTTTAGCTGCAAGACCGTGACTCTCTGGTTCCCGGCAGCTTGCGATGGCCATTGTGCTTGCCATTTTGCTTCACCGTACTACTGACTACTGAGTACATTGTTCAGGAAGCGCGTCCTGAGTCCTGACTTGAATTGCACACCTTGAATTGGACTCTGCACGTAGGAGTACTGGCCAAATTGCAAACTAGGGTAGCACTGTAGTATGGAATCGCTAATTCCATCTGGAAATCGAGTCTTCAGTTTTTCTTAAAAAAAAAATAATGGTAGTATGGTACAGAGGATGGCTTGGATGATTGGATCAACCGGAGAATTTTCTTTTGGTCAGCTTTTGCTCAATCTGGCTGTACTGTTAAGAAAATGATAAAGGGATAACATATAGAATTGTGTCACTATAATGTGTCAAGTCTATCTTTTTTTCCCAGAGTCTTTAGTTGTGAAGATAAGTTCACCAAAAACATTTGCTTTTTATGCTTATCAGTTATCACAGGGTAGACTATTCAATTCCATCAAAACATGGACGAATTAATTCACCCTGACTCCAGAAAGATATATATATAATAGTTGACTCCAGAAAGATATATATAATAGTACGAATATATGATACTATTTTGCATTTTGACAAGGAATGATTCAGATAAAATCTAATTGTTTAATGCTTAAAAACCACACCCATCTTGTTTCTGTTTTAGTTCCTATATATAGTTTTTATTATCACTTGACATGTACTTTAAGTCTTTTATCGGCCTAAAGGTACTAACTTTTAGTATTTATATCATTTGGATAATCAGTGAGGGCTGAAGTGAATGACTCTGGAAGGACTTTGGCTGTTGACGCTCTCTCACAAGTTAAACATGTTCTGCTTCCAGTCACCGATCGCAACCCTTACCTTTCTGAAGGCACAAGACAGGTTCATCAGTTTCTACAAAATATGTTAATGTGTTTTATGTATTTGTAGTTAATCTCTTAAGGTGTTTATAAACATGTAAGAGATATGCCATACAGAATTCATAGATAGCCACAGCTATTCAATTATAATTACCATAGCAAGTGAGCAGTAAACATTTATGATTTGCGTCACAATAACCCCAGTCCCTCCGATCTGGTGGTGGAAAAGCAATGCAATTTTATTTCTGGCACATGTATAGAGTGGTTGTTTCGTTAAGATTTTTTATCGACCTATATGGAATATATCTTTTATTTTGTTCAGTTATGTTATACACTCTTTACGTCACCATCTCTTGCAATAGTGACTTTTCCTTAATGGTCGAATAATCAGGCTGCTGCGACAACCGCTTCTCTAGCTAAAAAGTATGGAGCAAACATTACTGTAGTTGGTATGATCTCATTTTGAAACATTGCATTCTTCTGGCATTGTGAACTTTTTCGTCCTCACAGCTTCCGCCTAAAATATTATTATTCTGTTTTCATTTAAGTTATTGATGATAAACCTAAGGAGTCATTCCCAGAGCATGATACTCAGATGTCAAGCATCAGATGGCATCTGTCAGAAGGTCAAACCATTGAAGCTACCAGCACTCTTTTAACTCTTGCTATTTTGTTTCTGTAATGGTGACAGCCATACTTGCATGCAGGTGGATTTACCGAGTTTGGACTGATGGAGCGTCTTGGGGAAGGCAGGAAACCAACGGCAATCATTGGGGAAGTCGCTGATGAGCTGGAGTTAGATCTGGTTGTGCTAAGCATGGAGGCAATCCATTCGAAGCATGTTGATGGCAATCTCCTGGCTGAATTCATCCCGTGCCCTGTTCTGCTGCTCCCGCTGTAACATGCACATACTTTGGACATGTCATGCTTTTGAGGCAAATGATCTGTTTTTCTCTTTGACGATATTTGAATTGCTGCCTAGTGCCTGGGATATGATGCATTTGTTTCAGATTTTGTGCTGACATGGTTCGGCTTGACTTGTGGTTATGTGAATATTGGCAACAAAATGAGAACGACTCTTTGTTATGCTGCAACTATGGTCGGAATTGGGTGTACCATTTTTAAGATAAAAGAGCTGCCTTTCCGCTTGGAAAGAAGTAAAAGGACAAAGGCAGAGAAATAAAATTTGGAGACTGAAGACGTGTAAATTACTGGAAAGGAAAGGAAAGCAAAAGTTTGGAGATGCGGGGTATCGATCCCCGTACCTCTCGCATGCTAAGCGAGCGCTCTACCATCTGAGCTACATCCCCGATCCATTTTGGTTAGCGGAAGTCATGATTGAGGTACAGTATGTAACATTCATATACAAGATCAGATGCACCGGGCGACCGTAAGTTTGTGTTGCACATTGAGCAAAAAAACATGGAAGGAGATAGTTAAGGCACTGCTGGCAGCTTCTGAATATGGAAGATGGAAAGCTCAGCCAAGCCTGCGCTGGAGAAAATTTTGGAGCGGTTCAGCGGTAGCAGCCAACGCAAACATTCGGCCATTTCGGTGATGGGGGTGGGCACGAAATAAACTAAACTCAGGGGGTAAAGGAAGAACAAGAGGTTGTCAATGGTGTCCAATCCCAACTGAAGGCTTGGAAAGATGCAATACAACAACGACCACACCGACCCGGCAAAGATGGAAACTGACACCTGAGAATAATTTCTATAAGATCAAGGTGGGTGAGGCTTCTATAAGATCAAGGTGGGTGAGGCTTCGTCACCCGAGAGGCCGAGACCACTCGGCACAATGTTCAGAGAGAGACGTTGACTCTCATTGGATTTACTGAATTTCCTACCTCTCATTATTCTGGAGTTTATGATTCAGTGCTCTAGCAGCCGTGGACCCGAGTAGTATGATTGTATGAATTGAACTCGGCTGTAGCAAGAGGTCAATACTGATATAGGAAACAATAATGGAAGGTACATCTGCGTATCTGAAGGTTAAGAACTCATAAACACATAGAAAGATTCAACCGAACTTGTTATTGTCCAGAAATTTTGAGCGGGACTCCTCTGACATTGCTGCTGGTTGCTGACGAGTGGACCCACACATCACATCAGCGACTCAATGTAAAGGGAGGTGACGTTAAAAACGATGTGCTTTCTAAGTCATATGTAGCTATAAAATATCGTAACATAAATCACAATGAAGAATTATAAATTTAAAACAACATTCCAAGAACTGGGGAGCCGGAGTTCTTGTGATTAATAAACTAAAATAGTCAATTGCTCTTCAAACGAAACCAGGAAGCAGCAGCTGAAAGCATCAAAAGGATGCACCAGTCTAAAAATCATCATCGTCTTCCTCTGCCATGTGTTTTGCCAGTTCTTCCTCCTGCTGGAGCCTTTCGCGCCTCTTCTCGGCGCTCTCCTTTTCCTTGTGAGAATTCGGAGGGAATCTTAGAGCCTTGACCGCCTCGTTGTGCATATTCAGGCAAAATGCAATCCGGGAGTTGAAAGCTATCTGTGGCTCATTAGTTGAGTAGACATCACCAGTCTCCTTTGACACCATCCAGCCATTGGCATGATCAATGGTGGCGTCAATTGCCCCATCTCTGATGGCCTTGGCTACAATGCTTTCAGCATCTGCGACAGGGTTCTCAGAGTCCAACCTCAGCTTCTTGGCAATATCAGCAAGGGAAATCCTTGAGTATGAGATGCTGATGTTACGCAATCCAGTCCGGATAACATTGTGGCGCAGCCTCACTATCAAATTCCGGGTCCTATCTGCACTGAAAGTGCTTGAATATTTATCTGCAACGGATCTGAATAGCTCCAGGTCACCAACTCGAACAGCCTAGAGAGCATACATAAAGAAAATCAGAACCTTCAACATTGACACTGCAATATTTTCTAGAGTAACAAGAAAACTTACATTTGTAAGCTCAAAGTAGGGTGTCAAAGCTGCTTTCATTCCTTTCTGCATGAAAACAGTTCTCTCTGGAATCTCTCCTAAGAGTAGCCTTACAATAATGGCCCATTTGTTGCATTGGATACGAAATCCTCGAGCTGTAGTGGGTGCCTTTCTAGCAGCTTGCAAGAGGCTTTCCTTAGCATCGGTGTACTCCAACTGAATTGTCCTTATTTTCCCCAAGTAAAAAAGATACCGGCAGAACTGCAATAAGAAGTACATGTTACACTTGTGTACACTAGTATTTCCATATGATAAAGAAAACATGTCCTATTTTGGTTATATATCAAAACCGAAGTCAATCAAATTACCAAGACATATCATTCAATGCACAACATCACTATATGATCAAACATCAAACACACTGGCTCATTAATTACCTGTTGATTGGAATGTGCTTCAAAACGCGGTGCCTTTGATCGAAGCTTTTCTGCCTGGTCGTACAAGTTATAGTGCAGGTAATTGCGAAGAAGCAGATTGAGAAGAGTTTCCTGTATTGACAACAGAAGTTGATTCCAATAAATTTGATGGTATTTAAAAAAAACTAAGACTGCTAAGATTGAAGATTGATTATCAAGACAACCTGACCAAGCTCATCATGGTGTAAAGTTGCCATTCTGTGCAATGCCAGGAGAGTCCTGAAATGCATCAAATCATCAAATGCATGAGCTAAATGAGAAAAACAACAAAACTGTAAAATGTGCTTCTAGGGTACCTAAAAAATCCCGAGACAATAAACAAATCCTTGTTTGATGGAAATCACTAGAGTTCAAATTTAACTCACCCACGAATCTCAGCAAGGGTGTTGGTAAGCTCATGGACATATGAATAATAGGAGTACAGTCTAGACGCTAAAACATCGACTGTCCTCCTGTTGAGACTCTTCAGACGAGCAATGCTTGCGGAGGCACATGTTTTAGCCTGGGAGACGAAGTTCAAATTAGTATGTTTGCATGCGAATAATACAGTATACAAAAATCGCAAACGTACCTCATCATATTTCTTATTATCAATAAGAAAAATAAGCACAAGTAGATAACAATAAATTTCAATCTCTGGAAGACCATGCTTGATTGAAACTTGAGCTGTTGGAGCTGCCATATCAACATCCATTTCACTCCCATCTTCCTACAACGTGTAACACCATACAAATATTAGTAACCTCTAAAAAAGAGGAAAGGCAATGAGCTTCAAAATCAAGTCTGGATTAAAAATGATAATGGAATGAAGTTTGAACTATCAAACAGGCAGCAGAATAAAGGAACCTCAAGTTTTGACATGAGAAGAAACAGAAACGCTTTTGAACTTTTGCAAAATAAAGCAGATATCAGAGCCAATACTGCATTATAAATAAAATGTAAGGTTGCTTTGGAAAACTAATCTATATTACAATTTTGTCAACCCTACCGAGAAGACAAGCAATCCCAAGCACACAGCAACGGCCACAGGTCAGAAAAAATAGCAACAGCAAACTATAAGACGTGGATCTTCGGCGTAGATCATGTCAATGTATCAGCATACCAAAGGGATCAGGACACAAACAAAACAATGTATGTCTGTATGACCAAATTAAATCTCTTGAAATGAAAAAACTAAATAATTTTGATCCGCCTGTCTTTCAAATCTAAGTTTAAAAGCACCATCACCGTGTGTGTCAAATTACAATAGGGGCATATATTTAATAATTAGCAGGCCGAACCAACATACAGTATGACAAAGTCCCAGAGTAAAAGTACCTTGGGCACGAGGGTGGAGAGGCGGGCGAAAGCTTCCGATGAAGGAGACAGCGCCAAGGCTAGGAAGGCGGCGACGTCGCGGGCGGCGAGGCGGCGGCGGAGGGCGATGGTCAGGCGGACGGCGCGTGAGATCCGGCGGACCTCCTTGCTCAGCGACCCGGCCTCGATCACCGACGCTATCTCCTTCAGATCTGCATGCACAAGGGCGCGCAGAAGTGTGAGTCTGGCGAGACCCTGGAGTCGGGGAGGGGAGAAAAAGCTAGGGTTTTGGAGGGAGAGTGCGCGAGGAGAGAGGGTGCTCACGGTGGAGAGTGGACTGTGCGGGAGCCGGAGCGTCGCTAGCGGCGGCGGCGGCGGCGGCCGGGGAGTCGTTCATCTCGACGTCTTCCGGCATCGTGGCGTCGGCGACGAGGTCGAGGAGTGCGCGCGGTGGAGACGATACAGGATGCCGGTGTGGCCGTGTGGGGGTGTTGCGGGCTGATCTCTGACGGCCTCGCGGTTGTGTTCTTCTATTTTCGTTGTTTCTTTACGAGTCGGACTTTCAGTTGAGCGCATCGCATCTTTTCCTAGTCATCGTAAGATTCGACTAGTTACTGTTATATCAAACAATTATATCATTTTAGTTTTCTGTTTTCTATCCGATTCGGACTCCTAAGAGAGACAATATTTAGGAGACTCTCTACTTTTTATTGGATTCTTTATTTATCTTTTCATAAAGATTTCACATTATAGTAAGCATCTCACTCTAATAAACTTTGCATTTTCACATTCCAGATTGGCTAAGCAAATTGGTTCCACTTACGTGTAATGGGTGGCAGACACGTATAAAAAACTAGGGCAGTTGTTTTCATGGCCTGCTAGCGCCTGCCGCCTGGACGTCCGCTGAGGACGTCTTCCTTTGGATGGTTCTTGTAGCATAAAAACAAAGTTGTTGAAGCATAAAAAAAATACATTTGAAACATACAAAGTTAATGTTTGCAACATCAAAGAACATGTAACGGAATGCCTTGAACATCAGGGGTGGGGGTAAAAATCCCCGCCACAACCTTAGAGCTTTATTCCATATAACATCCATTTAAATTCTTGAGACATCAAAACAAAAACAAAGCTATTGCCACATCTCGAAATCACTACTCAACGTTGTAAAATCACAACTCTAGCATACCTAAGAAGCCCTTCCGAATAGAGTTCTTCCTTGTCGAATCGGGCATCCTACGTGGGAATGGCCGCTGCCTACAGCTCCTTCCTGAGGTCTGCTCCGTCACCTGCTGTACCACTGCTAGCCGAGCATGGTCGGCTCCGCTGCCCCGGGGACAGGCAAGCGCATTTAGCAATACCATTGTTTTCATTACACTTAGCCACACCGAGGTTTTCTATAACAGTTTACTGCACATTTTGACAAGATTTTCTTAGTCATTGCCTAATATGATTCAAATCACACATGTCTAACCTGTATTAGTTGCTCAGGTACCGTCGGACTTGTTCCATCGAAGGTAGGGCATGTGTTTCTAACTACATTTTGCTACGCCTAATTTTATTTCTGTTTTTTATATATTTTGCCACACATAATTTTTCAAAAAAGAAAAAGCATGACAAAGGGCACGTTTGGTTTCCAACTACATTTTGCTACGCCTAATTTTAGTTGTCTGTTTTCTATACATTTTGCCACACATAATTTTTTTCAAAAAAAAAATCATAACAAAGGACAAATACGATATATCACACTTGTCTAAGTTCAGATGTTACTAGTACCAAATATGCTGATTTGAAGGGAAGCGCATCGCGTCTCATGCGATCTTTCGCTTTTATTTTTTTCAGAAAAAGGAGGATTTTCACACCTTAGCTTGATAGCTGAGGATACTTACAGCTAGTCCCAGCTCCAAAGCAACCCTCACGATTTTATTAAGAGCGAGATGCTCGCGGACACAAGGTGCTGCAAAGTTCAAAGTAATTAACCAGTAGCCACGACGATAGAGAAACTGATGAAACGCAGAGCCTTTCAATTTAACTTTGCATTTCAAAGACAGCACATACAAGGAACAGACACGTCGTTTATATTAAAAAAAAAATAGAAAGAATGCCCTGCTCTAAAACCTTTACGAAACTACAATTAGTTTACGACATCTACCTGGAAAGGAGGAAGCATTGTAAAGACGCTACCCTACAAGCCTAGTCAAATATCAAAACCTGGCTGCATTCCGACAGAGAATGTCAAGCTTATAGCAAGTATAATGTTAACTGACAACACATGATACATCTTCATATTTGGAGCAGGCATCCAACAAAGAACCAGTCCTGGACTGGACTGGCAACAACCAGCTTACGCTCCGGAAGCAGCAGCATGCACCACGCCGTTCACATTGCCACCGCGTCCTCTGCCTCTGGATGGACCTCTCCCACGCCCGCGACCACGACCACGACCTGGTTACCATTTGCAACAGATTAACGAGGGGCCTTTCAATCACTATGCATAGTGAACTGTTAAATGCTAAGAGGGAACTAGGAAGTTGACCACCTCGGGCTGGAGCAGGAACAGGTGCCTCGTCATAATAGCCTCCATCCTGCTGGTAATCAGGCTGGCCACCATAGCCGCCTCTCCTGCCACGGCCCCTGAAACCTCTCCCTCTTCCACGGGGATACCCGTTGCCCATATACTCAGGGGCATGATCATCCTCACCCCAACCACCATCAGCATAGTCATTGTATCCATTCCCTGAAACTTATACGTAAGAATACTTGCACATAGAATACGTTTAGTGATGAACTGACGATTTACTCAGTGTTGATCAGTCTCACCACGTCCACCTCTTCCCCTTCCCCTGCCTCGTCCACGGCCTCTCCCACCACGGCCCCTCCCTCGGCCACCAGGTGAGTGTGCATCTACAATATCAGCTATATCAATTTTGAGGCCATACAAAACTATTAAAATGTATAATAGAAGAGAATCGGGCAAAATACCTTCATCATTATCATATTCAACCAAAGGCTTGACCTCGTCAGCAGGCAAAGGAGATTGATATCTGCCGAAACAATTGATTCAGCCTATGATAGAACAGCATGCATCCTGAACTACTCATTTGCTACTTAATTACGTGGTGCGACAAGGTGTGAGCTCATGTCAGACACTAGCAGATAATCATCATATACAACTAAGAAGAGTGCAATATGCATACCCAACAGAGGAAGTGTCCAGCTCCTTCTTTGAAAGAGTTATAGTGATCATAGAGACATGCCTTGTTGTCTCAAGCCTGTGGAGGGAGATAATCGCTTAGACTCCATAACTGATGAGTTAAAATGCTGAGACAAAAAAACAAGGCACTTACGGAAGTAGGCCTTCCTCCAATGGTTCCCACATATCAGTAATATCAGTAGATCCAGTAGTGGTATTCTGATGGAGACCAACAATCCTCCTCTGCACAGTAATTACAGAAGCAAACTATTAGAATCAAGCCACAGTTAATATTTGCAAGCACTAACAATCAGAAGTACTCTATAAAAACTACCTTGATCAATTCCACAATCATCACAGTTTTGTTAATAGCCCTTCCCATGGCCTTGAAAACAACCTCATCCGAACCTTTGTCCTTCAAGTATGCAATATAATATGTGGCAACAGATCAGACACATAATATGAATATATCACTGAAAAGAAAAACATCACATGAATTTTGGACAAAGATATTCTAGGAGAACCTTGAAATTTAAAGTACACAAAACTACTTGAGCAAAAAGATAGTGTCGGCGATTTATGCTGACTGGGTTCTCGAGGGGGTGCCCCGAGAGAAGGGTTTGGGAGAAGTCGTCGAGAATCTAGAGCCGAAGGTGACAAGAGACGGTTTAGACAGGTTCGGGTCGCCGGAGCGTAATACCCTACGTCCTGTATGGTGTATCTTGTATTGATGAACGTGTTTTGAGGGGGGTCCCTACCTCGCCTTATATAGTCCGGGAGGTAGGGTTACATGGAAACCGTATAGGACTAGGAGACTTTTACAAGTTTATCTCTAATTCCCTAATACAGTATATCCAAACCGACCAGGACTACTCCTTGTCTTGTACGTCAAGTCTTGTTCATGGGCCGGCCCATAGGATGGGCCGCCAGGGTTGTTTAGTCCGTCAGGACTCTACACCCACAAGCCCCCGAGCACCTTATCTCCTGAAGAACAGCCTTGTTGGAATATAGAGTTCTTTGAAGTCCTCCAGAGTTCTTTGAGTCCGCCAGGGTTCTTTGAGACCGCCAGGGTTCTTTGAGACCGCCAGGGTTCTTTGATCTTGGAAGTTGCAACCATGCTGTTCAATAGGTAATGATGTGCTCATAAAACTTCTCGAAGTTCGGATTGGTGCGCACCGATTAGGTGCGCCCAATTGGGCAGCCCCCGAGCCTCGTTTATCTTTGAAGAAGAAATTCGAGGCTCTTTCGAAGTCCGAACCAAAAGAGAATCAATTTCCGAGAAAACCCGAAGTCTTGTAAAATTCTTCAAAAACTTTCAGAAAAATATTTCCTGAAAATATATCCACAGCCCCCGAGCCTAAATTTGAACGAAGTCAAATATAGGATCAAGAAAGGACCAAAAATGAAATTTACCGAAGTAACCGCTTCGAAAAGCCCATATAAACCGCCCGCGACCCCTCATATCCCTACGCTTTCGCGAAACAGATCTAGGGTTTGCCGCAATCGCAGTTCGCACAATCCAGAGATCGCACTCAAGCATCCACTTCTTCCCCCAAACTTAAATCCAATCCCACCAAATCTCGAAAGATCACAATGGCTGGTGGTGAAGGTTCTAGCCGCGGCAAAGGCTCGAAAAGGAAGGCGGAAGCAATGAAGCAGGTCGTTACGACCGAGGAGACAGTACCCGCAGGGGGAACAACCATTGTCGAAGATCCCATCAGTGATTGGCCCACCAGCAACCTGACGGAGAAACACATCAAAGCCCTAGAGGCGGATGGATTCTTGCCCGCGCAGCAGATCAGCCAGTGGAGAAGCGCACACAGGCATGAATATCCCTCCGAAGAAACCGAAGAAATCACAGTATGGAAGGCCTTCTATGAAGTCGGATTCGGTATGCCCACCTGTGATTTCTTCCGCCGCATCCTCCAGTTTTACGGGATTGAGCTGTGCCATTTGAATCCCAATTCCATTCTGAATATATCCATTTTCATCCATCTGTGTGAAGCCTTCCTAGGGATAGACCCCCATTTCGCCCTGTTCCGCCATCTCTTTAGGGTGAAGACCTCTAGCGGTCCACTGCAAGTGGTGGGCAAGGTCGTGATCCAGTTCCGCCAAGGCATGAGGGCAGTGTATTTGGATTATACCACCAAGGAAAGCCTTAAGGACTGGCAGAAAGAGTGGTTTTACACCTGGAACCACCAACCACAGCTGCAGGGCCGTTCGGGGAATCCTCCAGTGATGAAGCTGAACTGGAATAAAACAATCAGAGTAGATGAAGCCACACAAATTCCTGAGCTACTGGCCATGATCAGAGACCTGAAGGCACAAGGCCTAACAGGAGCCATAGTCTTCCGGTCATTCCTACTCAGGAGGATTCAACCCTGCAGGCAACGCTGTAACCCAGGGTACAAGTACTCTGGGGAGACAGACCCCTCAAGGAATGCTACCGGGGACTTATCAGAGAAGAGGGTGAACCAAATCTTGAAGAAATTCCTGGTGATGACTGATGAACAATTTCCAGATATTCCAGAAATCTCCGCAATAACCATGACACCCGAGGTAAATTCCTTATCTGAATTCATATCTGCATTGTTGAAAAAACATGGGGAACTAACATCTTGGTCATTATAGTATGAAGCCCGACGCACGCTGTATGTAAGCCTGCCACCTCTGGATCCAAGCAACACAGAGGAAGCAGCCCTACTGGCATGCTGTGTGGATTCCCAGGTAAGGGAAAAAGTCCACCGAAGCAAGCCAGTGGAAAGTGAAGATCCTGATGAGCCAATGATAAAATCTGAACCACAGGACCCAGAAGAAGCCCAATCTGAGGCAGGGGCGACCTCCAAGGGAGGAGAAAGGTCCAAGAGACCGGCGCCAACTGAAGCTCAAGCGCCAGTGCCAAAGAAAGCGCGCACCATGCCCAAGCCCCGTGCCAGAACCATTCCAGAAGGGAGGGCAAAGGTATCCCCGCAACCCAGAGTAGCTGCAACTTCAGCGGGGATAGCCATCGGAGTGATAGGAACCAGCATGCCACATCAAGGCAGCTCTGCGCGGCGTGCACTGTCTGATGAAGAGATTCTTCATGAGATCCTCAACCCTGCCTCCGTGCCGTTCGAAGGGACAACGCCGATTCTTGAAGAACCCTATCCAGCAGGACCTTCAACGGCGGGGCAGGAGGTGGAGGAGGAGTTCACCTTGGGGGAGCCAGAGATCCCCATGCGACCCTCCAATGTGTAAGTATTTCATAAATAGTTGTGGAAGTACCCATTAGAATATGCTGTCAGGACTAACAGACTTCAATTTTCCAGTGTTGAAAAAACTGCAGCCACAATCAGGGTAGAACCCCAGGTTGACCACATGGCCGTAGAACCAGAGGCCTTAGTGCCCGAAGAACCCAGGGTTGTTCCAGAAACAACCCTGCCAGAAGCCCAAACAACTCTGCCGGCCGACCCGTCAGCACCAGCAGAAGCCCAAGTGGAGGAAACAGGCGCGGAAGTGCTGGCGGAGCTCGAACAACTGGTCACGGCGGCAGTAATAGAAGAATCCGAGCAGGAACGCCGTGATCAGTCTTCTGCGCAGCCCCCGAGCGTTACAGTGACAACTCAAACCGGGGCGGAAGTAGAGTGCTCAAGGGGGAAGCAAACCGAAGAAACAACCCCGGAGCAAATAATTGAAGAAATCCCCAGGGTACCTCAGAGTACCGGAGCCGAAGAAGAGGGCAGGAGCTTCCGCATTGGGAGCTTCGACCCGGTGTTCAATCCAAACCCACAGACATTTGAATACATCTTGGACACGGAGGAGGACGAACACCACATCGACAGGGGAATGTACCACGCCGAGAGGGCGGTGGCCTACTTCAAGGTTAGTAAAACAACCCTGGACTTATAGTTTTGAGGAAGCATTTTGTATAATCAACTCTGTTGTAGGCTGTTGGCGAAGCATCAAGGAAGAAGACCGAGTATCTGCACAACATTTCCTTGATGCACGCCAAGGCGGACCGTCTCCACAAGGAGCTGGAGCGTGAGCGCGAAGATCGCAAGCTCCAGGAGGCGGAAGACGCCAACACGATCCGTACTCTGCATCTGCGCACCAAGGAATTGGCCGCAGAGAAGGAGGACGTGAAGAAGAAGCTTGCAGCAGCAAAGTCTGAGCTCAAAGGTGCCCTGTTGCCACCGAATTCTTGCACTAGTATATCCTTTGTCTGTGTTCAATAACAATTCTGCCTCTGTCGTGTGTTTGTAGGGGCACAACAACAACTCGCAGCAGCCCAGATCAAGATGACGGATTGGTCCAATGTGGCCAACCGCTATGAAGACGCACTGAAGACCCTCACTGCGGACCATGAAGGCGTAAAGAACAACTCCGAGTGGCGGTCCAGCAGCGCAAGGATGCCGATGATCAGCTAATTCAAATCCTCGAGCAACAGAAGCAGCTTGCCAAGAACCTGGAGGGTGCTCAGGAGGAGAACAATCGGTTATCCAGGGATCTCGTCCAAGCACATAAGCACTTAGCAGACAAGAAGGTGCTGGACGAGAAACTTGAGCAGGCGGCCGGGCGAATGTCTGAACTTGAAGAAGAACTGCGGAAGATGAAGAAGTCAGACGACAACCTGGCAGAAGCCCTGAACCGGATCGCGCAGCTCGAGAAGGCAGCGAATCCGGTGGTGAAAGCCTTGGTGCCCGAAGACCCTTCAACACCGCAGACATTCTTGGAGCGCCTGAGGGCCATGCCAAGACAGCTGAAAGCCTACATCAAGAGATCTTCGAAGGCTTGTCTTGTGCATGTCCTTGCAGTAGTGAAGTCCAGGTACCCGGAGGTAGACATAGGTACATTAGTTCAGGGCGCAGCGCCAGATTGTACGGAGTCTACCTTTAGGGGCCTGAAGCAAGAGGCTGAACCGGTTGCGGAAGCAATTGCTCAGAGCCTTAGGCTGTAGTACAATGCAATGTAATATATCTTTATTGCCATGGTATGAAGTAGAACCAAGAATTTCTGCGAATTCCTGGGTTGTCTCTGTGTTAAGAACCAGGACTTAGTCAAAATGTACGCGAAGTAGATTTTAACTTGAAAAACAACCCTGTTAAGGACCCAAAGGAACCCAGGGAGATTTCGTATAGCATTAGCTATCTTATAAAATGTACCCTGGAAGGATACTTGGGAACTAACTGTATGTGGTCTGCCGAAGCAAGAACCCAGTAAGACCCACGGAGCGGCAGCGTTAAGCTGATAATTATCACAGAGTAGTGCAATAGGAGGAACAGATCCGTTATCGGCCCCGAAGGAACCCGGACAGACCTCGTTTATGTGCTCCGAGTGCATGAAAAGAAAACTGTCCGAGTCTAAAAAGAACACGGAAGTTTTGAAGAAAAAATCCAAGAATTTCTAAGAACCCTTGGCCGTCTCTGTGTCAATGACCAGGACTTAGTCAAAATATACATGGCGTAAATTTTAACTGTTGAAAAACAGCCCTGTTAAGGACCCGAAGGAACCCAGGGAGATTTCTTATAGCATAAGCTATCTTGTAAGGTGTATCCCAGGAGGATACTTGGGAACAAACTGCATGTGTTTTGCCGGAGCAAGAACCCAGTGAGACCCACGGAGCGGCAGCTTTAAGCTGAAAATTATCGCGAAGTAGCGAAATTAGAGGAACAGATCCGTTATCGGCCCCGAAGGAACCCGGATAGACCTCATTTGTGAGCTCCGAATGTGTGAAGAGGAAACTGTCCGAGTCTAGGAAGAACACGGAAGTTGTGAATATTGTCGCAAAGACAAAGTAAACAACCCTGAAAAGGGAATTTCATTGAGGTATATCGCGTTGCCGAAACAACGGTACAAAAGAACGTATGGTGCGGAAGCAACCAGTTCATGTATTGCCGAAGCAATGTTTGCAGAAGAACGCAAGATGCCAGGGCATTTGGTCTTCGTGGTGCCGAAACACTGTTGCAGAAGAACTCAGGATGCCGAAGCAACCAGTTCATGTATTGCCGGAGCAATGTTATAGAAGAACTCTGGATGCCGGAGCAATTGGTTCATGTGGTACCGAAGCAATCAATACATGTGTTGCCGAAACAACCCAGCTTGGTCTGGATCAACTCTCTGGAGACTCCAGGCATGTCAGGAAGCTGTGTAGCAAAGATGCCGAGTACTTTGCTGAAAAAAGTACTCGGCTAGCGTCACGGTCCGAGTTCTTTATTGAAATAAGAACTCAGCTGGCGCAATGGTCCGAGTTCTTTATTGAAAAAAAGAACCCGGCTTGGGCCCGCAGGAAGTTGACGAGCGCGCTTTGCGCTGGAGTAAGGATGGAGCCAAGCACCGCCGTCTTCGTTGGATCTTCTGTCTGGAGATCAACTGTCTTCGTGGCAACTGTATCCACTGGCTTGATGGCTTGCGTCTCTACCCGTTTTCTGTTTCTTGGTGGGCTTGCCGAAAGTTTCCCGTAGGAGCGAGCATTCGCCCATGGTGTGGCTTGCTGTCCGGATGGTAGGGACAACGCTTCTTGAGAAGTTTGTTGAATTCTTCCGTTCTTTGCTGCGGAGACTGAGCAGCGCGAACGGTCTGGATGGCAGCTCTTCCTTCCCTAATCCGAATGATTTCATTGCGGGCATCGTTCTGGATGATGTGAATACGAGCCGGACGGGGTTCTTCGCGACGGTTGGACCTGGGAGGTTCCTCGCGAGGACGGCGGGGTTCCTCACGAGGTGTAGTTGTGTCCTTTGTTCTTCCGGCGGAGCTGCCGTAGTGGCTGCTCTGACGCCTGGCTGACAGTGCTTGGTGGCGCGACGAACTCTTGCTTTTGGAAGCGTAGCGACCTCCGTCCAAGCGATCAACCATGGCCGCTGCGGCTTCTAGGCGGGCTTTGGCGAGGTTGATCTCAGGGGTTGTTTGGAAACCTTCGAAGACGCTGACCCCGAACAAGATGTTGGCCACAGGGGAGTTGAAGATGTCTTGTTTGTCGAACTCAGAGTTGAGATTTTTCTTCTTGATGAAGCGACGTCGCAGGGCGCGATTGCGATTGCGCTCGATACGGAGCTCCCGGTCCGCGTCGGTTTCTCCTTCCTCCGTTGGTGCGTCGTCGGAGACGACTTCTTCATCGCTGTGCTCGCTGAGGAGCACGCAGGACTGGCGACCGGGGTTCTTTAGCCCGGTTCTTTTGTTACCCTTGGTAACAAGTAGCTCTCTGCCTTCTTGGAAAGGAAGCAGAGGTTGAATGTCTCGTACCGTGATAGGTACGTTTGCTTCGAACAGAGCCGCCTCGGGATCCATGCCAGGCCAATGAACGATAACCCCTGAGGGGGTTGTGGTCATGACAAGATCCGAGGTTGCTCCGCGGGGTTGGAGAACCTTCTTCTTGAGTTGCTTCTGGTGGACCGCGGCTGAGTTTGTTAGCCCAAAGGGAAACTGGCCTGCGCGCGGTCCACGTGGCGAAGTCCTCGTCCCGCGGGAGTTGGAACCAGGGTTCCTGGGTACCCGCGGGGTTGCTGTCACGGTCCGGATTGTAGAACCCTGGCGAGACTCGGAAGTGATCCGGAGCCCGCCGGGGAGTCGAGGACACGTGGCTTGATCCTGCCCCTTGGTAGGGGCTGAGTTGTCGTGGTCTGCCCGGGATTGGATCTGCTTCGGGCGCCACGTACTCCTCCGAGTAGGATACGATCCAGAGATCGTGTCGGAATCCGGAGTCTTCCGAAATCCACGCGGGGCGATCTGCGCGTGTGGCGGAGTTGATGCAACCGCCTCGTCGCGCAGTTGACGTTGAAGTTCGCCTTCCTGGTTTGCGGTGCAAAGCCAGGAGCCGAAGATGAAAGAGGCGCCTGCCTCGAACTTGGTGACGATGGAGGCGCTGAAGGTGGCCATCGACTCTTTACTTGAAAACTCGACGAGAGTATCCCCACGGACGGCGCCAAAGTGTCGGCGATTTATGCTGACTGGGTTCTCGAGGGGGTGCCCCGAGAGAAGGGTTTGGGAGAAGTCGTCGAGAATCTAGAGCCGAAGGTGACAAGAGACGGTTTAGACAGGTTCGGGTCGCCGGAGCGTAATACCCTACGTCCTGTATGGTGTATCTTGTATTGATGAACGTGTTTTGAGGGGGTCCCTACCTCGCCTTATATAGTCCGGGAGGTAGGGTTACATGGAAACCGTATAGGACTAGGAGACTTTTACAAGTTTATCTCTAATTCCCTAATACAGTATATCCAAACCGACCAGGACTACTCCTTGTCTTGTACGTCAAGTCTTGTTCATGGGCCGGCCCATAGGATGGGCCGCCAGGGTTGTTTAGTCCGTCAGGACTCTACACCCACAGATAGGCTTAAACAAATGGCCAAGCACAAATTAAGCAGTCATCAGCTTTTTGAAAGAAGAGGCTGAGAAACAGAAAGTTTCTTCAAGGCATTTTCATTGTCCAAATTGCTCCAAAATGCAACTGCACAACTAAAGGAGACACATATGGACCAAATGACTAAACAGGAAAATGTGGACACAATGGATTGTCAACATCAACTACATATAAAAAAACAGTATGCCAAGTGCCAAATGCAACAACTAAAGCACGAAAGTGATTAGGCAGAACTGTAACTTAGGAGTTAGGAGTGACAATTTAACACCTCTTTTTTTGTTTCTGAATTCTGAGTGTTGCACTGGTGCATCAAAATCAGATGGATCATACTGCTTTTGTTTGCTACCAAATTCTCATATAACATCAAATATTTACTTATTTAGACCTAGACTAAACCGGATTGGGATTTCTGGGACAAATCTAAAGTTATCGCCCTTGCCAATAATGCTGCAAAAGTTAGACGGGGACATATTTGTGGAAACCAACCTCCCGTGGAAACTATGGAAACTTCAATCTAAGCCACACGGATGTTGATCCAAAGGCGTCCTCAGGGGATGTGGGAGGGGTGATTTGCAAGACATATTTGGTGGAACCAGCCTCCCATGGAAACTATGGAAACTTCAATCTAGGCCACACGGATGTTGACCCAAAGGCGTCCTCAGGGGAGGTGGGAGAGGTGATTTGCAAAGCTCATTGGAGGTGAGAGGGGTGATTTGCAAATGCTTTTTTGCAAATCACCCCTCCTACCTTCTCTGAGGATGCCCTTAGATCAACATCGTGTGGTTCGGACTGGAGTTTCTATTCCATGGAGAGGTTGGTTTCCATACGTAATGTTACTAGCAAGTATGCATTGCTAAATCATGCAACGACCCAACGAATTGCAATATAATGAATGGGCTTGATGACACAAACAGGACATTAAAAAGCAAAGCTTTCTGAAAATCCTAATATGACCACTTTAAAGTCGGCAATTTCCAGTACCATATTCTATCTACCACTTAAAACATTGAGCCATTGATACTAGCTGTGTTCACCTTTTCACAACTCTAGTTTCATTAGGAAAAAAAGGTATGCTTTAGTGCATGTCACAACAACCAGTACGGACCAATCATACAGCTTAGCTTTTAATATAAGCGGCCAGTCATCCGCTGACCCCGCCGCCAACGCGCACACACTTTATGGCGCTAAGACGAGAATTCAAACAGCGCAACGGCATTGAAATTTGCTACAGCAGACCGGGCGAGGAAGCGAGCGAGCATGCGGTGGTAACCTGGAGCAAGGCAGTGGCGTAGGTGATGTAGTTGCGCATCCTCCCCTGCGTGGTGATGCGGATCTCATTCTCCTTGATGGGCGCCTCCTCCCTCGGCTTCTCCACCCTCTGGTACCGGTCCATCCTTCTCCCGCTTCCTTCTAGCTGCACGCACAACGCAACGCAACACAATGCCAGGACACCCCGCTCAGATCCGGGACGGGAACGCGAAAGCGCGGCCGCGGGACTGCGAGAGAGCGAGCGCGAGGACGCAATATATAAAACGGAAAAAGCGGCGGCGCGCGCGAGCGGTTGCGAGTCGAGGAGCGGAGCCACGGGCGGTTCCCGGCGGTTTACCTGAGCGGTGGTTGGGGTCCGGGCGCCGGCGGTTGTGTCCTTGGCTCGTTGGCGTCGATGCGGTGGTGGCGGTAACCGGCGGGTAAGGTAGGAGGAGAAGGCCTTTATACGGCCGCCTCCGTTGGGGCCGGGAAGGGGAGCGACCGGGTCGGCTGCCCGCCGCGCGCCTAGGGTTTTGGAAGCTGCAGTTACGAAAATGCCCCTGGATATTGCTGGGTTCTCCGGGCACGGGGGATGCCGTTTGGACGGACGGATTTCGGGGGACGGTGTCGGGATGTGGGGTTGGGATTTGCTTTTTTGCAGGAGGTTGCGGAAGGTAAATGGGCTGTGTGGGCCTTCTTGATGGACTTCGACTCGAGCCCAATGGGCATCATTGGTTGCTACTTGCTACTCATTCAAACAATTCTGGTTAGGATTTCTTTTCAGACTAGATGGTAAGGTTTTCCAACTTTTTTTTTTTGCAAATTCAGTTTGAAAATGCAAACGAAATCAATAAAATATGGAAAGAAGAAAGCTCAAGATGTGGCAGAATGTTGAAGGAATCAGCGTTTGCCTTTCTGACTTGTATGCATAAACCGGAACCGATATGGGATAAATGGACAAGAACAGCATACAGAACCGATATGAAGCACACGCCAGCATCATTATTCATTTATTCTATAGAGTCAATACATCCTCAAGTTACCTATATATGTACAGCCACCACGACATAAACATTGGGTGGACAAAACAATCACAGAGGTACCTACATGAACGTGTGAAAGCAGAACAAAAATGGCCTATGAGGCTATGAATCAATCCTGTTTCTATCCTGTAATTCCTACTGGACCCAAGCCAAAAGAATGTGGTCCTATACCGCTACACATAAATCAATACAAGGTAAATCTATCGTATCTGTGTATATATAAGTATATTGTTTCAGAAGGCTGTCATGTCGAACTGAGCTCATCAAAGAATCGCGATGAACAGGAGAGCAGCAGTGATGAAGACGCTTATGTTGAAATGCAGCTTCGGGGAAGAACTTGCTGAAGGCTGCAATACGTTGACTTGGTTGCCATTCGGTGAAGCACCCTTGGTAGCTTCAGGAGTGTAACTGTTTGGTCCCATTGCAGGTTTCGGAGGAACAGCAGAAGAATTTGAATTCACTGGAAGGTTGCTTGAGCTGTCCACGCTGTAACCTGGTAAGAGCAAGAATATGTGAGGGCATCATTCTGGTTTGAGGTTTAGCGCATTGGATCTTAAGGCCGTCTATATAGATGTGGAGGTGCTTACAGTCAAAATTTTTCCATCCCAAGACCTTCCTCTCTCGATCAAACACAATCTTCAAGCCAGACATAAAATTCTCTGCAACAAAAAGTGACCAACAAGGGTAAGAAAATTGAGGTAGGTTATCAACATAGCAATCATTCAAGGTCAAGTAGTACATTATTTCATAATGCAAAGGTATTGAGTTATTGACAGAAAAATAACATCAAGGATGTTGCTGGCATTTTTTTCAAGCAGCATCTAAAAAGGTTGAAATATAAGAGGCCTTGTCATTAATAATAAATTAATACGGCGACAAGCAGGAATCAAGCATTTAACTGGCACAAATTTCTACAATTGCAGAATTTTTTAAGTGACCAAGCATCTTCAAATCTAAACAAGGTCTAAGAGTTTAGAATTCAGAGGAGCTTACCGCCTATTAAGTTTACACCTTCACTCTTCATCATGGCCAAGCAATAGCCAATTGGATTCTGAGAAGTAGATATAAATTAAAACACTCACTATGCATGGACAAAACAAATAGATAATAGAGCTGACTGTCAATTCTGTCTTACAGATGCAGTGTCTGTTATAGTAATAATTGGATCATTCACTGGAAATATGCTTCCACCTTTTGCCGTCAGACTTATGTTCGGAGGATTGATAGTTCCCTTTGAACTGGAAAATGCAGCAACATATCGATCAGGCATAGATGGACGTACATGGGGATGAAATTATGGGGAGGATACTAGACGAAAATACCTTACGGAATAGCAAAATTCAAAGGGCAGAGAAGAAGAGTCAAGTTGGCTTGGCTTATCTTGGACTTGTGAATTGAACTGATTACAAATGAACACGTGTAAGAACAGAACCATTTTTAAATATAAAGTACTGGAAATCACTGCTAATTAGACATGATACTTACACTGCGAGTGATTTCAGTGTACATTGGATCGGATAGAGCTGTGAAAGAAGTGCCAGAGTCAACAATAGCACTAAACCTGGCGTTAATCGATTTACTTCCCACCATGGCACCAGTTATGCTTATGTTGTAATATGGACTGCAGAAAGAAGGCGTATTAGCATGGCATCAATGAACGGTTTCTTGTTTCCAAAATACGTGAAGCAGGAACATACTTTTGTTTATAGATATTTAATGGTGTTTCCTGCTGATCTGAGCCTCCAGTGTCCCCAAAATTGATTCTACCATGGCCATCTTCTCCAAAACACATTGAGAAGGAATTGGGAGCAACTCCATCACTTGCTAGCAAACTTGGGACTGATTTACTGTCCATACCAAGGCCAAGCAGACCATTGGGTGCAGCACTGCCAAGAAATGAACCTGTCTGTACCTGTCCACAGCTGTAGACAGAGCACACAGGATTCAGCATACAGGAATAAGAATGGGCAATGTAGTGTCAGAGTGATCATAAGAGTACATACCCGAATGTTATGGGGCTGTAACAATTTTCGATTGTCCATACTCAGTTATCAGGTACATAAGATCCTCCACTAGCACACCTGAGGACGACGTGTTATCGGACAAGTATTCGATATTGTAAGGGCAGCTGGTGCTTGCTGATTGGCATGCACTCTGTTGATCACACAAATTGCTACTGCAAGTGACCTTTCGGCTAGTACTCGACTTCTGGGGGCTGTAGACATCAAACTTCAAGTTCTGCGTAATTTGGCACGCACACAAACACAATGGGTTAGTAAGAAGACAAATCCGTGATACAAGCACATCGAGGCTACGACTTTCCATTAACGATCGGTTAATGGAATGAATAGCTACCCATTTCTCTCTCAAAACAAATTATTAAAACAACCCCCTTTTCTAGGACCAGAGAATTGGCTGCTTTTTAAGCCCGACAGCAAGGTCCCTGACTCCCTGTCGTGGTTCTGGAAGATTTCTAAGAATCACATGACACATGCATGTGCCCATGCTTCCGCAAAGTTTTCCTTACTCGAAATATGCCCGGATGACCATGTAGTAGTCTCGGAAGGAAATCCACCATGCATAAACTTTCTAATCTTTGCTTAACGAAGCAATCTGCTATGCTATCTTGAGCTACCAACATGTTATCAGCTACTAGGAGGGGAATTATCCAACTCAACAGTAAACAAATAGTAGAGGAAGTAGGAGAAGCAGTACGTACCCCGTAGTTGGGGGAGACGAGCGGGGCGCACTTGATGCAGTCGCAGGGCACCCAGAAGAGGTCGCTGCCGGTGTCGAGCGCCACCAAGAACGTCACGTTCGGCGTCCCCAGCGCCACCACCGCGTAATGCAAGCTGCGCAATCAACACCAACCACCGTCCGGCTTTAGCCCCCCAAAGCAAAAGGACAGAACAGCTAACCCACACAGCGCAACCTCACAGCACAGAACCAATGATTTCAATCCCTCTCCCTGATTCGAAGCTAAGTCTTTGAACAGTAAAGACGATGGTGGAAGGACAAGGAGAGATGAGTGGAAAAGTGCGCTCACAATCCGAAATCGTTGAGCCGGTAGGTGTCGTTGCCGTCGGCGAAGGCCACCTCCCCACCGGCGCCGGAGCCGGACGCGAGCGACCGGCGCCGGAGGTCATGCCCGGCCAGCGCCGCGTAGTACTCCGCCGTCCCGGCAGGCGGCGCGCGGTGCCCCACCCACTCCCTCACGGTCGCCGAGTACCGGTGGTGGACGTCCAGGCTCAGCGCCTCCGCCGCGGACGCCGCCACGGCGGCCAGAAACAGTATCCGCACCGGCACCCACGCCACCGCCGCCGCCGCCGCCGCCGCCATGGGCAGCGAGCGAAGGCGAAGCAAAGACGCGCGAGGTAAAGGTAAAGCAAAAGGCTTTTGCAGCTCTGGAAATGGAAAGGCTTGCCGGCCTCGGGCCGCTATTTATCCGGGGAATTCGGCGCCCGGAGCGGAGCAGGGTGTGTACCTGCCGCCTGGCGAATGCGAGTGCGAGGTGGCCGGTTCGTTGGCTGGCCTCGGAGGAGGTGGTGGGTTTCCGCGGGAAGGGTGGGTGGCGGGCCCCGCCGGCAGTGAGCCCCGGACGTCACGCGTCAGTGCGCTGGAAGCTTCGCTTTGGACTGCTGCCTGCCGCGGTGTGGTGGTGGTGGTGGTGGTGGACTGGTGGTCGCCCGGGTCGCCTCGCTTTATCGCCATGATTTCGATTTCGCCCTGTGTTTTTTTCAAAGGAGTTGGGGGATCGTCAGGCTGCAATGCAAATGGAAAGGGTGGCGCCGCCCGTCCTGACCAGGATCCTTTGGTTCAGACCGCGAAAGGAGTCTCCGTGACTGACTCCGTCCATCTGATTGGGGGGCCGACGCGGGTTCACGCACAAGGTCAGGGACGGGGTCTCGGGGAGTCGCCTTCGTCGCGATTACTGCTGGAAGGGACGGGCAATTGGGCAAAAGCAAAATCCAAGCTTTGAGCGTGACCACCGTGGTGATACCCAGTGGCTGCTGAAGCCTGAAGGAACGAACGAACGAGCGAACAGGTGTTTGGGCCAAAGGGGAGTGGGTGACCGTGATGTTTTCTTACACATGATGGAATGGATAGGCAACGGATGGCACGCATGGTGTGTGTGTGTGTGTCTGCCAGGCCTGCTGCCTAGATATTTCTCTTGTGTTTTGCCAGGGCTTGATTGCTTGAAGTTGAAGAAGATGCTTGCGCCTTCAGCGATGTCCAGGAGCTTACGGCTCTCAGTCAGGTAAGCCTAGGAGGAGCAGAGTTACTGGCCTGTGCTCGCCGCGACTACTGCGTTCGTGAGAACCGCATGGAAATCGGGGGCGCGACGTCGCCGTGCTCGGTTCGGCACGCAGCTCACGCGGGTTTTCAGTTCAGCGACGCGGCTGCAGTCTGCGTTTGACCAGCTAGGAAGACGGATGCTGGAATTTCAATTTTTAATCGGACTTCTACAGTCTAGGTCAACCGTGATGAGCCACGAAGGACGGGACACCAGTAGCGCCTGACCCAATCCAAGCAGTACCGGCTTGGACTCGATGGGCGTCATGCCGTCGTGTGTCTACTCCGACTTCTTTTTTTTCTGCTACGATTTTCTTGTACGACTAGAATAGCCGTCGACTAGCTGACAATCAAATACCGTATGGTTGGAGCGGTCAAGTGAACTACTGAAACCAACGGCAACTCGGGCAGGCATTGTCCTGGCTGGTACATGAATGAATTCTACTATTCTAGAAGGACGGCAGGCAGCTTAGCTAGCTGGCTCGACCTCTGTGATGGTTCATAGATTTTTAAAAAGGGACCA
Source organism: Digitaria exilis (assembly GCA_015342445.1). Lineage (NCBI taxonomy): Eukaryota > Viridiplantae > Streptophyta > Magnoliopsida > Poales > Poaceae > Digitaria > Digitaria exilis. Next base: position 1,871,404 of record JACEFO010000718.1, on the reverse strand, counting down.
TGCAGCGTCATTGGTTGTGACTACTAAAAAAAAAAGTTATCATTTTAGGTCACATCATTACATATACGGTCACTACACGGTTTTTCTTTTACGATCGGCATCATATTAGGGTGTGTTTAGATAGTGAAATTTGGTGAAAATATTCACAATGAGAAACATGTCATGTGCTAGTCGCAGCTTCTCGGTGTGAATTTTTTTTGATAAAATATCATCATTTAAACAGGGTCTAACTCTGTCTTGACCTATAATATAATAGATTTTTAAACATCTTATTTTTGTTTTTCAGATGGAAGTGTATGAATGTCTCCTATTTTTTAATAAATGGATAATTTAGACTTTTAGTGATGACCCAATTAACACCAAGAACCAGATTGTCTTATATTGTAGCATTCACATTTTATATTGGTGAGTGCAAGAACCATTTTGGAAGCAACAACAGATTGGTATATACTTCATCCCTTCCAAAATGTAGATCGTTTTGATGTATAGTTTCCAGTATGCATCTAGAATATAGTGTATATCTAACTATATACTACTGATTGTATATCTAAATATTGCAAACATTTATTACATAGATATTGCAAACATTTATTACAAATGAAGTAGCTTATGGACGTCCTCCTCTTATTGTCGACAAAAACAAACGTTCCTTCAATCAGATCGGACGCGTGCATGATTGCAGTGAGCTACTGCCCGAGCACAAACCTGTGCAAGGATAACATCACGGCGTAATGGTCGGTGGCGTTCAATAATAAGAGCGACGATCGAGTAGATGACGGGTTTTGATCTGAGCGCCACCTAGTCCTAGTCGGCGGTAAGGTAACCAACTAATCGAACACACCACTGACAAGCTGACGACGATGGCCTCCAAGGTGCACAGCACAGACACGACACGTAAGTACGTAACCCACATCAACAGCGATGGCTCGCACATTCTTTTCTGGAGAAAAAAAAATCAAGTAATTAACTGTGTTTTAGAGAGCAAGAAAACTTATCATGACAGTTGATAAATGCAAGGAAATCCATCATCGATTCATCATCCACGGATGCCGTCAGTCAAGGGCCAGACTATCTCCAATAACCGTAACCCAAACTCGAGACGTATTGTCTGGTTTGGGTAGCGCACAGTAAAAGACACGCGACCAAAACAGAAAGCTTCTCCAACAGCCAACTCATCCCTATCCCCATCGCGAGTGTTCCTCAGCCAGCTCACCATTCCTATGCTCCGCCGGCACACCGCCTCGTCCCACGGCTGCAGCGAGCGGCTGCACGGCGACAGCGGCAGTCCCATGGCGACGAGCAGCAGCAGCAGATGCCCGTGGAGCCCGCCATCGAGAGCATAGCAGCAGCCAATGCCGGCTTGATTCGGCCGGTCGATTCGACGCTGCCGGCTCAATTCTAGTCGCAAGATCTTCATTCGCCATTCCTCTGCTCCATCAGCTCTTCACTAGCCATTCCTATGCTCTGCTTCACACGCTGCAGCTCACTCATCTCGGCTATCAGAGCATGCAAGCTACTAGGACACTGCTAGAGCAGCAGCATACATAGGCCGTGAAATCCGTGAGGTCTGTGCAGCTGAACGACGACGAGACCAAGCTGATGGCCGAGGCGGACGGTGTGGTGACCGTGCTCCCAGGGATGGTCCTGCAGCTGCACACCACCCGGAGCCGGAGTCCCTGCTCCTCCACAGCGTGCGGCCACCGTCCGGGGCGGAGCTCGACCCGCCGACCATGGGGACCCTGCGTCGAGCAGCAGCAGCCGTGGATCCCGCAATCGAGGCTAGAGCAGCAGCAGTAGCCATGGAGCTCGATTCGCCGGTCGATTCGACACCGTGGAGTTCGATTCGGCCAGAGCAGCAGCTGTGGAGCTTCCCTTCCGCGGGCGGCTCCCGGCACCAGCCTGAGAGGTCGGCGGCCTCGGCGAGCGCTGCGGCAACGGACTACAGCAACTCGCGGCGCATCGCGTTCTTGGCGAAGCAGGGGTGGCTCGACAGCCGCGAATCGAGGCTCGGCCTCTGCACCTCCATCGCCGGTGTGGGCGCGAATCGAGGCTCGAGCCTCCGACACGCCGCGACACGGCGGAGCTCCACCCTCGGCCTAGAGGGCGCCGCCGCCGGAGTTTTGGGTCGAGGAGAGAGAGCGAGCTATCTTTGGGTTCCGTCGAGGCGCGTACCCATTTTGCGTCGTTGGTTTGGGTGGTCTGTTGGAATGCGTTTTTTTTTTTACCTAGGCTGTGTTTAGTTTCCAAAAGGACTTTTTATTTCCTATTCATCCTCCACACAGAAATTCATCCCCCACACAGAATACGTATCTCTAAAAATTTCTTTTTCTCCTTTTCTATTCATCCCCTCACATAACACGTATTCCACTTTTTCCCAACCATAACTAAACACAAAAGCATTGTAGCTGACCCAAAATGGGTTTGGATCTCCGGATGCGTGTGCTGTTGGAGATAGCCTACCAGTGTGCTAGCCCCGTGCGTTTGTTTTCTTTTTGGGCCATGTTCAGATTCTCAACTATTCATTGTTCATTCCAACTTTTCACTATTCATTCCAACTTTTCACTATTCCTTCCTCACAAAACACGTTTCTCAGCTAATGTTACAGTGTTTTTTGCTACAATATACAATCTAAACACACCCTTGACGAAGGGTTGTGGTGTGGTTTCGAAAAAAAAAAGGGGGGGAGGGTAGCCCCTTGTTGGGTGATGAAATTGATGATGGGTACACGTTCGCTCCTCATGGGGGCCCCGCACGGCCGGGCCTCCTGCCGTCGACGACTCACAAGTCACAACGCGCAGCCGCTGCCGACGCCGACGTTTCAATCGGCCATCAGGTGCAAGCCCAGGAGACGCGACTCGGAGAAGCAAAGCTTTTTTTTTTCCCCGCGGGGGTGAATGCGATTGCGATGGATGGATTCAATTTCCACGCGTGAGCATGGCGAGGCGGCTGAACACCTTGAGTTTGGCTAGCCCCAAGGACACGTCGGGAGGTGAGGAAAATATTTCCGTGAGAGGAATGAATAGAAAAGTTGAAAAGAGTTAACGGAAAATTTTTCTGAGAAGCGTGTTTTCTGAGAGAGATGAATAGTAGAGTCTAAATGAACTTCTGGAACTAAACACGTGGGGGCCGCGGCCGTCGAGTGCGTGCCGTACTTGCTGGGGGGCGTGTTACTCGCTTTTTTGCTAGGAACTGGACGAACACCGCTGGAGATGGTCAGATGGGCTGGCGCGACCGTTACCCTGAGACGGAACTGCGAACACCATGGCTCTTGTTCGGGGTGCCTTGTCCTGGAGCGGCGAGCGCCAGGCGTGCACGGTGCCGTTCCAGGACAAGCACGCACCAAACACATGCGTCGGTCTGGAGGGCGAACGCCAACGCGTCGGCACCTCCAGGCGTAACGCACACATCCAGCCCGCGGACGCAACAGATCTTCGTTGCCGGAGATGGGCGTGTTGGTGGGTTCCAGGTCCAGTCACGCGATCCCAGCACGATCGGCTGATCAAACCAGCGCTCGTGCTTGATTCAGAAGGGATCCACCTGTGGCAGATCAGGGGCCCTGCACCTTATCCAGGTCCTGACCTAGGCTGACCGTGATCGCCTACCAAACAAAAGGCCCAAAGCCCCAGTGGACCTTGACACGCTCGTCTACAGCCATGGAACTCAGAAGGCATGTAGCAAACTAGCAAGTAGCAACGCACTGTGAGCCGGCCCGCCCTGCCCTACATCGGCTTCATCTGTCATTATCCAATGCAGCACCACCAGGAAGAAGAGCAAACATGAAATTGCCAGATTGGCTGTTCATTGATCGAACACCTATCCCAAATTTCTGGTGTTTTCACAATCGCTAGCTAGCTAAAATGTTTTTGTTATGACTTTATCGGTGCAAAGCATACAAACAACTCATGTCAGAGCTGCTGCCTGCCAGCACAGGAACCAAGCATCTTTCTGTACGACTGTATCCTTTATAAGGCCACTTCAAGCACTTACATAGAAGTAAACATCTCGATTCTTTCACCCTGCTGGGAAACGAGGGGATTCAGGATGCTGATCCATGTGTTGTAGTCGATAGGCGATCCACCACCAGGCTGAAGGAAGCCATTCACAAAGAAGAACGGCGCGCCAAAAACTCCCCTTGTGCACCCATACTTCATCAGAACAACAAACGAATAGTAAAGTGAGAAATATATATTGACTTATATTTCACTTGGCGCTACGAGGGAAGCTAACCTTAAAAGAAACTCTCGCTGCTGAGTCTGTCCTTGAATCGCTGAAGCCTGACAGGAACTCAGATGCTGAATTGCCAACAGCCTTCGAGGCCATCTTTGACATTTCTACAGCTACAGCAGGGCTCGAGAGCGACGATGTGGCAGAATTGTAGAATTTCTCCTGTTTGTGTTTTTCAACAAGGCAATTAAATCATTTCAGTAGAACTTTAATGTGGTAACAATTAAGCAGAAAGAAATAGGACTGGGGCAGATGAATTGCATGTCGAAGAAAGTTATCTGCCTATCTCAGTACAAAATGCTTGAGCAGCAAAAACTTTCACAGTCATGAGTTTACTGAAGGCAATAGTGTGACATTGCTCCCAAAGGGCCTATTTGGGGAAAGTAGAATTGGGATCCAAATCCACAGGATCAGTCTGAACCTAACACGAAAACTATCTGGACCAAACCCTTCTCTCAAAAAGGGCTAGAGAATGTAGTAAAATATTTCAATGAGCATATGGAAAAAAATTTCATCCCACATTAGGAAAAAAAATCATGTTGATAATAAAGAGTCAAATTGGCATATGAAGAGGCTCAATTGAGCAGCAATATCAAAAGGTAAACCGTGGTAATGGGGAATGTAGCGGACCTGGTTCTTGAAGAACAGCTCCAACAATGGATATGTCGACGATGAATTCAACTTGTTAGCTATGTAAAGTGCACGGCAGGCATGGAATGCATATGTGTGGTATCTGCAGTTTAAGATCACGGCATGAAAATGTATGAATGAGCAGTTAGGAACATGGTTTAAAAGGCGTCCTAACTTAGGAACCTACTAATGTAAAAACAAGAGGAAACATTTTTAGTTGAACAGTCCCTAATATCAAGCACTTTAGTACCCAAATTGTACGGCCAACATAAAAAAAAAAGCATCTTCAGCCTAGCATAGAGAAGCAACTATAACACCTGGCACGTGGAACTATGCACAGGACCACATATTGCCCGAAATGGAAAAGAAAAACAACCGACATGAGATAGCATGAGATGCAATCATTGGCTTTATAAAAGCATCATCTCGTTATAAAGTGGACACACCTACTTGATTCTGCAATGACAAGGTTTTGTTTGTAGCAAATAAGTCTGCTTATAGATCTTGTTCTGTATTGTTGAATTAGCTTGTTAGTGGGAAATCAGAACCCCCTCAGATAAATCAGAAATTTCATGGTTTTCAGAAATTGAGTACAGAGGTAACCGATTGCAGAAAGGTCCTACCACAATCCTGTGTTATGTATAAGCAATTACAAAGTTCCTATAGAAATACTTTACTATGTTCTGTATTATTGAATTAGCTTGTTCGGAAACCCCTCAGATAAACCAGAAATTTCATGGTTTTCAGGAATTGAGTACAGAGCTAACAGCTAACCAATTGCATAAAGACCCTACCACAATCATGTGTTATGCATAAGCAATTACAAAGTTCGTGCTAAAATACTTTACTTTGTTTCCAGCCAATGAAACAGTAAACAGGAACATATCAAAGCAAGCAGCAGGAATGAAGAACAAGTTGGCTTGCCGTTATAATTTTCCACCATAAACCAGCAACATAGTGGCACCACTGTCAAATCAGTAACACCCTTTAAGTCAGAGAATCCTCCACAGACTTGGCATTTGAGCATTTCCCAAAATTACTAAGTCAATTAGTGCAATTGCTTAGTGAGAATGGTCAGTTGCACCAATTTAAAAGTGATACCATTCAGACATGCTAAAATGACACACTTAATCAAGCGTTCCATGTAAATTAGTGAGACTACTCAGTGCCCAAATCACACTTGGGCACAAAACCTCAGTGACCGTAACAGGGCTCGTTTCATATCAATAGCTACTACAGCCACTCAATGAAACTATATGGTGGTCCAGTGGTAAAAAAAAAATCACACTCCAGCACATAAAATCAGTGAGACAGTGACTGCAACAACCAACAAGGTCCACTGGGCGCTTACGGTAGCGGGAAGGGGTGGACGATGAGGGAGACCCTCGGTGCGTATCGCTCGACGGCGAGCTTGAGCGGCTGCCAGGCATCGCGGCTGTCGGGGCAGAGCGGGTCGAGGAAGGCCTCGACGAGGACGGCGTCCTTCCAGGCCGCCGCGGCGCCCCCGCCGTAGGCGAACCCGTCGTAGCGCGGCGGGGCGGAGGCCTGCGCCTGCAGGGCCAGCAGGTAGTAGGAGCAGGACGCCGCGAGGGCCGCCAGGAGCAGCAGCCGCCGGAGCAGCGGGGCGCGCGCGGGCCTCGCCATCTGCGTGCGCTCCCCCGATCCTGTGGCCTGGTGGGACTGTGGGAGAGCAAGTCGCCGCTTGGGGTCCGATGGCGAGAGGAGGAGGAAGTCGCGGCGGTGTCCGATCGGTGACCCTTGGAATTGGAGATCTTTTTTTTGTCTCGCTCACTTCTGGGCTTGCGTTGTTTTCCATCTGGGCCCGTTGTAGGTGTGCACTGGACCTGATGTTTAGGCCCAATCCAAACAAGAGGCTGAAACTGCTTATTGGGCTTTCTTCTTAGGCCTTATGTTTAGGCCCAATTCAAGCTAAATCCGCAGCCCAGAATCAGACGCCCAGGCATCAGGCTCCTGAAAAATGTGTAAACCGAGTAGTAGGGTTGTGTTCAGATTCAGGAAAAAGTAATTCTCCAACAAGTATTTTCTATTTAACTCACTCACAGAACACGCTTCTCGGTTCTATTTATCTAAAACTTCTATCCACTTCCTTCAATCTGAACACAGGCTAGATGTGTTTTTTTGATTGGTGAACGTAGGAGATTCGACGTGAGAGAAACAGAGGGTGTGTTTAGTTGGAAACAGGGGTGTGTTTAGTTGGGAGGGGAGGAAAAGAACTTTTTCTGGGAAGCGTGTTCTGTGAGAGGGATGAATAGGAAAGTTGAAAGGAGTTAAAAGGGGAATTTTTCTGGGTAGCGTGTTTTCTGAAAGAGATGAATAGTAGAGTCCAAAAGAACTTTTGGGGTGTGTTTAGTTGGGAGGGGAGAAAAGGATCTTTCTCTGGGAAGTATGTTCTGTAGGAGAGATGAATAGAAAAGCTGAAAGGAGTTAAAAGGAGAATTTTTTTTTGGGAGACGTGCTTCGTGGAACTAAACACGGCCAGAGCAAAACGGTACGGATACGATGTGCGGCCAGTAGCAAGAACAGAAAAAAAGAAGCAGCCAACCTGCGCACGACGCGACAGATCGAGCAGAGTGGGCACTGCCGGCGTGCACCGCCGCGGCGTCGGGGTGCGCGCAGCGAGGGCTGACCTTCCACGAAGCCGTTTCTTTTCACGAACACCAGGCAGGCAGGGAGGCAGCTGCGGGCTGCGGCGGGGAAACGGTGCCGTGCGGCAGGCAGGTAGACCGCGCAAGCCGGGAACACCGTGCGTGGTCCACGGGTCCGGTGTGTTTAGTCGGGGGATGGAGAAAAAGAATTTTTGTATAGTATGTTGAGAAATGAATAGGAAAGTTAAAAGGTGCTAAACGAGAAATTTTCTAAGAAGTATGTTTTCTGACAGAAATAAATAACAAAGTAAAAAAAAAACCTTTTTAATCTAAACACGACATCACGGTCTCTCGCACGGCTCACGCACGCACCGGACCGGAGGAGGAGAGGACGCAGCCAGCTTTGGTACCAGTCGTCGTAGGCATCCCATCCGCCATCCCTCCTCGGCTCCTCGCATGCGGCGCGGCAGCAGTGCGCGATAAACTACTCCCCCAATAGTAGTAGGGATGTGTTCAGATGGGAAATAAAAAAATATAGATAAATAGTGTACTAGGAAGCGTGTTTTATATGTGGAATGAATAGAAAAAACTTATTAAAAAATATTTTTTTTTCTGAACACAGAACGTACTACGTACTGGTACACACCTACGACGAGCTAGCTTGCGACGGCGGATTGGGAGCATTAAACAAGTGTGTGAGACAGTATAAAAAAACAAGTGTGTGAGAGAGAATACCACAATGGCGAGCTGGAGCAGCCAGCACCCAGCAGTGTGGCTCGGAACGTGTTTGCTCGCGGAGCTGCAGGCTGCAGCTAGCGGGCACCGGACGCGACCAGGCCTACCTCCACAGTTCGCCGTTATACCATCACTCTCCCCAAGCCCCCCGTTTCTCCCGTGATCCTCTCCCATTCTGGGCGGCCAGCCGGCCATAACTATGGCGTGACACGACACAGGGAGGCGCGGCGGAGCCCCCAGTTCGGCCGACCGCTGATGCCGAGAGCCGAGTTAAAGAAGAGTGGTCCGTGGTACGTGCCCCGCAGTAAACAACGAATCGAAACGGCAGAGATTTGCTCGCGACCCAAACGGAAAGGCCCGCAGACGGCGTACACCACCCGTACTCCACACAATCACACCGGATCGGGTTCGGAGTTCGAACGCATTATCCGTGCACGAGGTTCGTTCCACGTGTCGGTGCGGATAAAAAGTCGGAGGCCTCGGTCATGCACGAGTAACTTTCGTCGTACTCGTACTCAAAAAAGCTTTGGCCTCCTTCAACCGCAGGCCCTGTGACGTCGCGGCCTGGGCACGATCGATCGATGGGCAGGCGCAGTGGTAACCAAGTCAAGAGGTCAAAGGTTCGCTTGCCACTCGTCACCACGGCGTGGAGAGCACAGAGGCGGACCTTCGCGGCAGAATCCTCGCTGACGCACGGATATCACGTACTACGTGCAGTACAGTAGCTTTTGCCAAGGAACCAACTTTCACCAACTTTTCAGTCATATCGGGTCACATCTTCTCTCAGACACGTTTATCAATACATCATTTACGCTTCTAACTTTCCATCAACTTACTCGTCACAACTCACAAGACCTTAGTAGTGGAGCACAACAAATGTACAATGTTCGTTCAAAAAACAAATGTACAACGCGGCGCTTTCCTGGCACCTAGCAGAACCGGTGACCTGCTGGGCCTCCTGGACTAGGATTCAGGAGAGAGAACTGCGGCGCCTGGGGGAGACAATAAGACGATTTTTAGGGCCTCAGGCTCCACAAAACCCGGGCCTAATTCAACAGTTCTCGTGTCGCCCACCACACGCCGCACCGCATCCTCTCCCCCCGCCGCCGTGCAGCTCGCCGCAGATAAAACAAGCCAAACCCCGCCCTTGTAACTCGGGCTCGCCGGAGTAAACAACTCCCGCGCACCAGCAGCCGCATGTCCGGTTGTTAAGCTAGCCCTCCCTCCCGCGGTCCCGATTCACAAGGCGATCATCACAGCGAAAGACTCCCGCCACGAGCCCGGCCCAGGACCCCGCGAAGAACACGATCAGAAATGCCTGTGCCCTCGTCCGCTGCTCCTGCTCGGCCGGCTCGTGACGGCGTGACGGGCACTGCTGCTGCGCCCGCCTGCCGAAGCGTATCAAAAGGATGAAACCAGCCGGGGCTGCAGGGCAATGATGGGCCTTCCCCCGTGTCCATGCGGATGCAATGATCCGCGGCTACTGTGCTGCTTGAAACGATGAAACATGGCGAGCTTTTCCGGCGCCAATCGATGACGGGGGTTCAAGGGGAGCCTGTGCTGGGTGGGCGCTGTGCTGTGACGCTGTGCGGAGGTGGGGAGATCCCGTGGTTGGGTCGGCTCGGCTCGGCTCGGCTCGGCTCAGCTGCCTGGATAACGCCCCGTTTAGTTTACCAAAGATTCCCAAAAATCCACTATTCATCTAACTTTTTCCTATTCATCCCACCTCTTCTACTCACATATCACTATTCATCTACAGTGCTTTTTCGGTGAACAGTGTATTTTCGGGGAATCTTTCCCCAATCTAAACGCACCCTAATTCGTTCGTGGCGTCCGAAAGAAAACATCAAGATTGGATTGTTTCTTGTCGGACGGGACGGGTCGAGGAGGAAGCTGGGAATAAACAGCATGTGCGATGGTTCAACTCGATCTGCGTCATCGGCCTTGCTTGGGGCTACTTGTACGACGACTGCGTCCTGCAGAGTAATTAGGCCCTGTTTTAGATGAGTTGGTGAAAGTTGGCGAAATGTCACATCCATCCTTTTGACACTAATTAGGAGTACTAAATATAGACTAATTATAAAACTAATTACACAGATGGACTCTACATCGTAAGACGAATCTATTAAGCCTAATATGTGCCGTCATTAGTGCATTTTTAATGACGGGTTACTGTAGCACGACAGTGTCTAATGACGAATTAATTAGGCTTAATAGATTCGTCTCACGTTGTGGAGTCCATCTATGTAATTAGTTTATTTTTATACCTATGTTTAATACTCCTAATTAGTGTCCAAACATTCGATGTGACAAGTTGGCAAAATAAGTTGGCGATCTAAACAAGGCCTTAGTGGACTGCTTGCTTCATCATTGCAAGCACGAATCAGAAAGGGTCGCGGCTCTGATTGAACTCAGGTTAGTATTAAGACAGTACTGTTTTCTCCTCATGTCACGTGGGTGGTTTCTGAGCTCTCAGAAGTGGTCAAAGATAAACTGAAGCCATTTCCATTAAATTGTTTATGGCAATGCAGGCCCACATGCTCAGTTTATGGCCATTTATTTTGGACACACCAATTATCCAGCGACATTGCCTTGACAAATTACAGTACTTTAGTAATTCATCTTCTCTATAATTCATGTTGTCGCCATGTGTTATTCCAAGGCTTTTGCTTTATTAAACCAGGTTTTATGGACTGCTAAACACTTTGTTTTGTAAAAAAAAATCCAAAACAATATTTATTTTATATGGCTTCTTCTAAATAAAATGGGCACTGTATAACATCCCTCAAATGAACACCTACATTTCATTAAAAAAAAAATCAACACCCCATAGGAAAACCATCAGAAGCATATTCACATTTGCTTTTCATATGTGATACAAATACGACCTTTTGCTTTTGGGAAGCCATTTGCAAAAGTTTGTTGTTTGTTGCCACTATCAGTCTTTTTTTTTTCCACCAAATGACAATAGCATAAAGGCGAAAAAAACAAACAAACAAAGTTAAGTTATAGATAAATGATTCAATAGTTGAACGTGGAATAATGCTGAAAAATGCAATTTCTATCTACTCAATGTAATATCTGAAAGTCTTATAAGCCTTTTCTATCTAAGCTTGCTTCAACCTTCATGTTTAAATTTCCAAAGACTGCCCACTGATCGCGAGCTTGTTGTCACTACAAATAACCAAAAGTTGAGCGATTTTTAGCAAACCAAAAATCAGGTGTGATATTTTTGACCTGATGTAAAGGTTGGCACTTGTCTGCTCTAAAATGCATAGCTGTATCATAAAGTTTTTCTTTTATACTTCGCTGTATCATAAAGTTATGAAAGGAATTTGTCGATACCCAGCTATGCTGCCAGCCTTTTTCTGGAGCAGCATTACACCTTGTGACTCTAGCAATTTTTAGCTACCATAATGGTCATCACCCCTCCCAACCCCACAAAACCCAAATCTTCTGGCCCACATAAACAAATCACTCAAAGATTCCCCTGCCATCATCACCACAATTTAGGACCTCTTTCTTCCTCCCCCTCTCCCCCACCTTTTCCCCACTAGCCCACACCCACAACTAACAAAATTTCACTCTCCACCACCACCTGACACCAGCCAACACCCCAAGCTCCTCCTCCTCCCCTTTACTCCCTGCCTCACGGTCACAGTCTCACGCACCCCACTGCTTTGACTTTGACTCCCCGTCTTCCACCTCCCCTCGCTCCCCTACGCCACTCTAAACCCTGCGCTAAACCTTGGCAAGTGTAGGGGTTAGGGTACGGTAGCCGCCGATGGGGAACTGCGCCGCCTCCCGCCTCGCCGGCGGGGGCGGCGGCGGCGACGGAGGGGACCCCGTGGCCGTTTGCCGCGACCGGAAGCGCCTTATTAAGGCGGCGGCGGAGCGCCGGTTCGCGCTGGCCGTCGCGCACGCGTCCTACGCGGCGGCGCTCCGCTCCGTCGCCGACGCGCTCGACGTGTTCGTCGCGCGCCACACCACGCCGGCGCCGATCCTCATCACGCTCCCCACCCCCAGCAACTCGCCCCCCGTTTCCCCCAAGGCGTCGCAGGTTCAGGTGCAGGAGCTTCCCTCTCCTGCCACGCCCCCGCCGCCGCCGCAGGAGGACGAGCAGGCGGCGGCATCCCCGGCCGCCGCGGTAGATGGGGGCGGCGGCGCGCAGACGCCGGATATGGGGTGCCCTTACTACTACCCGGCCCCAGCGACGCCGCCTCCGCCTCCTCCCGCGGCTTCGGTGGTCGGAGGGTGGGACTTCTTTAACCCATTCTACGGGGCGGATGAGGTGGCCGCGGCCATCAGCGACGAGGAGATGCGCGCGGTGAGGGAGCGGGAGGGCATCCCCGAGCTGGAGGAGGCGGAGGAGGAAGACGAGGGGGCCAAGTCGGTGGAAGCTGAGGCGCCGAAGGCAGAGGCGTCGCTTGGGGTGTCAAAGCCCCAAGAAGAGACTAAAGATATGCGCGACATGATGGGGAACGACGGCGGGCTGGAGGTGGCTTTGGCACCACAGGGCCGCGAGCTGCTGGCGGCGCTCAAGGAGGTGGAGGAGCTCTTCGCCCGCGCCGCCGAGGCTGGAAAGGAGGTGTCAAGCATGCTCGAAGCCGCCACGCGCACCCCCGAGCTCAAAGGTCCACACTTTGTTGCGATCCATTGCCTTCCTTCCCGCGATTGCGCTCTCTCTCTCCGTCTCTCGTTGCAACTTGCTCGATCTGTGCTACAAATGTGGTGCCGGGGTGGTCAAATCCTTTTTGCTGTTTCTGGAACTCGTAAGTTTTGGGTGTAAAGCTGCGAGTTTTGAGTGGTTTGGGCAAATCTTTTATCCTAGAAAGCCCTTTTGTTATTTCCAGTTGGGTGATACTCCAGCTTTTTATACTCATCAGAAGTTGAGGACTCACGAGCCAGGATGGTATGGAATGGGATTACTGTTCTTATTTTAGGACTCCCTGTGCCTCTGGAGATTAGACAGAGCGTGTATGTCTTTAAAAAGTGCCTTTAAATATTCCCGGCTGATGTAATAGCCGCCCACTGCCAATTTGTTATCATCTTTTGAGCTTTGCAGTCATTTCCTGGGCCATTTTGCATAGCTCCTTTGACGCTAGTACTTGCTGTCCTCGATTGCCAAAGGGATCCTTTTGGGCTTAAAAAGGCTAAAGCTGCGCTGGTTGATGAACAGCATCATGAATCTGTGTGTCAAGATAGAACAATAGGAGTACAAAAAGCTTTGGTTTTGTTAATACCAGTAACCCGTAGATTAACAGTAGTTATCACTTGCCAGTTGATACTTGATAGTACATTTTGTATGCCTTTGAATCATCATATTAACTCTACAAATTATACCATTATGCAGAAAATTCATCAAAAATAATTCATGCCATCACATGGCATCGGTCTCCATCATCTGTATCCTCATCCTACAGGAGTGAGCTTGGAGCAAGCTCAAATAGCTTGTCTTGGACAGAAAAGAGTGAAACTAAGAGTGATATATTCGATGACTATGGTGGGATGAAGTCAGGAAGTCACTCCCAGACTTTAGGGAGACTGTATGCTTGGGAGAAGAAACTTTATGAAGAAGTTAAGGTGGGTTTTGTTCATAAATAGTCACGAGTTTTTTTTACCCTTATGTTGAAGTCATTTGCTAGTTTGATTTGGGAGCATAAATATTAGAATAGTGCTATTCTCTGAATGATAAGCAAAAGAAAAAAATGTTTATCCTTGGAGGTGAGTTGCCACACCTCTTGTAACATCCAGGTACAAGCCAGGGGCACCATCTTGTATTCAAATTAGCTGTGTGATCTGTCCATATACATATCCATATCGACCTGGTGTTTCTGAATTGAGAGCAAATGCTACATTTTCCCGATATATCATGGTCAATTAATTTTTCTAGTGTGTGTTTATAATTTTATTCCTTGCCTCACTTTTGAGCAGTCATCCTACGACGTCTAACAAGCTCTCGAGCAGTCATCCGTTGCCAGCTATTAACTTTCTCTAGATCTGTGTTGATATGATTTGTATTCTATCATGTGCAGGCTATCGATCAAATCCGACAAACTTATGAGAAGAAATGTTTTCAGCTGAGGAACCAAGACGCCAAAGGTTCAGAGCTGCGTAGTGCTGAAAAAACTAGGACAACAGTTAGAGACTTGTATACAAGAATCTGGGTGTCCCTACGAGCAGCAGAATCCATATCTGATAGGATACAGAAGTTACGGGATGAGGAACTGCAGCCACAACTTGTTGAACTGTTGCAGGGGTAAGCTGACCTTCTGTTAATGTCTGGAATTGGTTCTGTAGTTTTAATCACTACTGATGCTTTGGCTGCTCCATTGCAGCTTCACAAAATCCTGGAAAATAATGGTCGACTCACATGAAACCCAGAGACAGATAATGTTTGAGGTGAATTCATTCACATGCCCTGCTTATGGAAAATTCTGTAACGATGCTCAGCGTCACGCGACTCTCAAATTGGAGGTTGAATTGAGGAACTGGAGATCCTGCTTTGTAAGCTATGTCAATGCCCAGAAGGCATATATTGAAGCTCTAGATGGCTGGTTGTCGAAGTTTATTCTGACTGATACCATCCGGTACTCCCATGGGATCTCATCAATTGCTCCTGATAGAGCTGATGCTCCAACTTTAGTTGTGATATGCCATGACTGGTACACTACGTTGTCCAAGTTTCCAAGCAAGCGGGTGTCTTTCACCATGAGAAATTTTCTGAGAAGTGTGAGGGTGCTATGGCTGAAGCAAGGAGAAGAACAACAGCAGAAAAGAAAGGTGGACGGCCTGTCAAAAGAGCTGGACAAGAAGCTAACTGCCTACAAAAGAGCAGAGAACAGAATCATTGGCACCAAGCTTCTGGAGCATAAACCCGAAATAGACGCTAAGCAGCGCATGGAGCACCTGTCTGAGAAGAAAGAAATGCTCAACGTATTGAGGAGGAGGATTGAGATGGAGAAAATGAAGCATCAAGCTTGCATGCGGGACACACATGATGTCACTCTGAATGGGTTTAAGATCGGCCTTGCCAGTATTTTCGAATCGCTGACTGAGTTCTCAAAGGATTCTGTCAAGCTTTACGAGGACCTTCTAGCTCAAGCCAACGCCAAAGATTCAGAGAAGGTTACTGCCGAGAAACGGCCCTGTGTTGAGGGGCCATATTCGCATATAGGGGTGGATGCTTGATGAGCTCCATTTTTAGGACCTAGTCGTAGCTGCATTGCCCCAGTTTTTGGGCCCCTAGAATCTTTGTCTGATTTTAGCTTGTAGAGTGAGTACCATGTTGTTGGTTGGTTGTGGGAGGTAGGGTCATTCTTGTGGGCAACTTCTGCTTGTAATTATTCTTTTAGCTTGATATTAGTGCGGATTCGCTCTATTGCAGATGTGCTTTCCTTGTGGTGCCGTGTACCCTTGTCAGGCATCTGACCAAGTGGCCAATCGCACTGTCCAATGTGCATGAGAATGGGGAGCACTGTTATATTAGCATATATTAACCGATGAAAAGAAATTCCAGGTTACATAAATGACGCCAGACTGATCATCTGGCGAGCTACAGTATACTCAAGCTGCTGTGTTTCACAAAAATGGTGCGAGGTTCAGTGTTGTTCAGGAACAGAAACACAAAAATGGTGCGAGGTTCAGTGCTGTTCACTTGTTCAGTGTTCAGGAACGGATACTAGTGTCAGCTCCTATGGACCGGCAGGGAGGGACTGAGGGGAGAACGGGGAAGCCCTAAACCGCGCGCCGGCACAACGGGCAGGAGGCGTGCCGGAGCAGCCAGCCATCGATGCACGGCAGGTGGAACGTGTGGCTGCACACCGGCAGGCTCCTCGCGCTCTCGCCGGCTTCGAACTCCTGCGGAAGAAAGATCGTCAGAAGAGGCTCAGGCTTGCTACGGTATTGCGGATTCATGCAAGATATCTGCAGTGGCTGGCAGTATACTTCGTATTACTAGTTGCCAGTAGTAGATGGATACCTGGAGGCACACCGAGCAGGCGACGAGCTCGCCGCTGGCGTCGACGTTGCCACGCTCGGCGAACCTCACCACGGGGAGCGCGTCGATGGCCGCCTTCGGCATGCCGGTGGTCCCGCCCGTCTCGAAGATGTCGGCGCCATCTCCATGCCCAACCGGTGCCTCCACTGCGCTCATCTGCAAGAAACCGACCGCGTCATGCAAGAGTGTATAGCATTACATCATTCAGTTGGCGTGACGCTGGTGAGCCGGGTTTGGCTCGAAGGGGGTGGTGAGGTCACGTGACGCGCGCATGCACCTGGCTCTCGACGGCGTTGAGCACGGCTGGGTCCACCTTCTCGCGCACCAGTCGGCCGGTCAGCAGGCTCCAGATCACGTCGAGCTGCGCGAAACAGAGAGAGACCAAAGACCAAACAAAAACGTGAGTCAGTACGGCACGGCACGCGCGAAGCCGGCGACGAATTCGTCTTTGGGACTGGGACACCCGAGACCGACCACGTAGACGACGCTCCAGATGGCCGGCTCGTCGGAGCGCCATATGGCGAGCGAGGACTCCACGACCTCCATGGACACGAGCGCCCCCGTGATGCCGCCGACGCCCGTGCCCCGCACCACCCCCGTCTCCGTCGCCAGCCCGATCAGCCCGCCCGTGATCGCGCCGAGCACCGTGCCCACTGCCAAACCATCCATGAAAACGATCACGAGTCTTCTTCAACCTTGCAGAGGCTTGCAGCAGCCGCGCGCCACGCGCCATGCCACGGAGAGAAACCTGAGGTCGGACGGATTGGCTGACCTGTGGCGAAGACGCAGGTGACCAGGCCGCGGGCGAGGCTCTCGGCGGCACGGGTGGCCAATGAGCCGAGGCTCTCGGCTGCCCTGGCGGCGAAGGAGCCGAGGCCGCCGCGGACTCCCGCCGGCGAGCGGTGTCGTGCCGCGGTGTCGTCGGCGAGTGCAGGGTGATGAAGCCAGGAGGAGTCGGTGAGCGACGTCGTGTCGGTGTCCATGTCCATGCCCGCGCGCGCGCGCGCGCTCTTCTTTGGATAATTGGATGGGAGGCAGAAAAAGCTTGAAGAGAAGCGGGAATTGGTGTGGTGGGAATTCGGAGGACGCGGAGACGTGCTATCCGTCGTGGACGATGACTCTATAACGGAGGAGGCGGCGAAGAAGGTCGTGATGTTAGGTTGGAAAAAAATCTCCTGGCCTTTTGTTCGTCGACGCCGACGTGTGCGTGGGGGCGCTTGACTCTGCTGCAGCGAGGCACAGGCCAGGCCACGGTAGGCGCGCTCCGCCGCCGCCGCCGTGCCGTGCACCGCCATTCGGGCAGGCCACGCGTGCTACGGTGCGCGACCGGCACGCGGCAGCGACAGAATGGGATGCGCGCAGGGTCAGCGACTACGCGCTTGGCTGCTACCAAAAAAATCAAGAACCCCCAGGTGATCTGTACCGGGATTGCCTCCGACGCGGCAAGGAAAAGGGGGCAGTTCAGGTATCGCCATTGGCGAGGACATGCGTGTGCCACAGCCGTTACTAGGCCATTCTCGCTTCACTTTCGCTTCCTTTCCGCGGCAGCAGCAGCACACGAAACGACGACAGGGCAGGGCCAAACGGGCAAAGGCGAAAAGGGGAGGCTACCAGCCGGTTCGATGGAGTTTGGGTCACGAAACAGAGCGAGTGCTTTGCTTATCTGAGTTATCTGTGGCGTGTCATTCTTGGACCGCTCGATGTAAGCTTCAGCTTCTTTTTTTTTTTCACCGCACCTGAAAGGCGATCGGCAGCAACATCTCTACCGGAATCCGGGTTGGTTGGTTGGTCATTTCGATTGCCCGGCCGCGGAAACTTGCGCGTCGCGATGTGTCAATCCCTGTGGGCTACAGGTGAACGGCAACGGAACGAAATCGTCGTCTAGAAGGCGCCTGTACGTGGGTGGCCGGAGAAATGGACCATGTCCTGGTCCTGCGATAAGCGCGTAGTACAGACGTGGAGAGGATGTTGGTCCGGGTTTGAGGATTGCACGCTACTGTAGGAGAATATGTAAGGCTGTACGGGCTCTTAATCCTAATCGGTGACCGGGCGGCGCCGACGGCCACCGTGTGGTCATCACTCATCTCATCAGGCGGGCGGCAGCTAGGAGGAGAGGGGTCAGCAGGTGCTGGCGGCGTGTTCGGCCTGCTCCCGATGGCGATGGACCAGACACCCAGCAGCGTGGCCGCCGTGGCGGGCGTCTGCGATGCGGCGATGCCCTCGCCCTGGGCGCGCAGCCGTGCATGACGCAGCGCAGGCATGGCTGCTTCTGAGTTCTGACCGGCGACGACCGTGGACGGGTGGAGGTCGGAGGCTTATGCGCTGCAGGCTGCAGCTCCTTTCTCGTCAGTCGTCATCGTGATTACTACTGGTAGTCATATGGTTCTCGTCGAAACTCTCGGTAGGAGTAGTAACAACAGATAGCGGGCCGTTTCTGGGGAAAAAAAAAAGATTAGCCCCTAGGAGCCAGCCATCCGTTGGGCTTTCGGCTACAGGCCGGCTGCTGGCTTGCGTGCGGGCTTTAGTTGGGCTTTCGGATACGGGCGCGCGGGTGGGCCAGGCACAGTGTTTGGTTGGGCTGGGCAGATACATCGTGAAAGTATAGCCATAAGGCCAGTACCAATGAGAATTTTATTGCAGTTATCAAGACTGTGGATTATGCTCTCTCGTGAAATTCCCTCTCTAAAATACCCTGATATATCAACAAAATTACTTATATAACAATAAATTTTATGTCTACGAGACTATGAAACTCTCACAAAACCTTATTGAAATTGGCCTTTGATGAATATGATTAACTCCTTTAATGGACGTGAATCTCGCACCAATGCCTATACTATAACGAAAGATGTGACGCTAAATAATCTACGTTGCTGACCTGAAACGAGGAAAGCGAACAGGGAGTTCCTAAAAGACTCCACAACCGCCACAGCCCGGGCGGCATGACGTGGGCTTTGTAATGTCGACATGTGATTCAACCTTGTTGGGAGATTATGATGTGGTTTTGTCTAGTAAGATTAGGATGACAATTGTTTAGACCACTTATATTAATATGTGAGACCAATTTCTCGTGGTAAGATTAGGATGACAATTGTTTAGACCACTTATATTAATATGTGAGACCAATTTCTCGTGGCGAACGGAGCCTAGCATTGTTAGTAAGGTTTTTTTAGGGTTCGAAACTTCGACTCGGTACAAGTGTTCGTATTTTTTGAACTTATTATTTTAGAATTTAACCAGTAATATTCTTTCGGTAACGAATTTGTCGACATCGAGACGTATGAATGAATTCGTCAATCTCGAAATCAGACGACTCGGTCTCTTAAAAGCTCTAGAGGTGATCTTAGAGGTCAGATTATCTACACATATTCATAGGGGGTTAGTGTATATCTTGGATTATACCGTGTCCCGAAGAAAAGCCTATTTGTCATGACTGGGTTTCAGCTCCTCAACTGTTCATGTACTGAGCCGGTGAAGAAAAAAAAATGCTGGTCACGTAGTTATTTTTGTTTCTCCCGTTCCAGTGGAAAGCAGTAAGCCAGTAAATACTAGTAAGCGCCCTAGAACGGCTGCGCCATTTCCGCTCACGTGCAAGCAGTTAGTCAGTGACAGTCAACGTCTTCTGGGAAAGTAAAGATTCATCACCCTGAATTCCTGAACATTTCAGAGGCAGCAGAGGACAAGCGACTCGGCACTCGGCTGACAGCTTTGCCGGACCGCTGGATTCGCATCGCCGTGGTGGAGGGACGAGCCGAGAAACATCAGCGCGCGACCCGCCGCGCCCGACGCCCGAACGGCCAAAACCCGCGTACTCATCCGAGCCACGCGACACGAGCCTCTCAGGGTCGCTTCCAAAACCCTGACAGCCTATGGTTCACGCGCACCTCCGCTGTCCGGCTCGCCGGGCCGTCACATGCCTCAAGCCGCTAGCGGGTAGCCGCAGCCGCGGTTTTGCCATGGCATGCCGTAAGAGACAGATGGTATGCAGGGCAGCAACAGCAAGGATCGGCTGCTTGCGCGGACATCGCATCGCACCAAGCCAGAGTCCAAAATGTCTCATGGAAGCACAAACTTCGCTTGCACAACACGGTTCTCGATCTTACAGCCAGTCACTTCCGGCGCCGTCGCCAACCAAAATGGCACGCCGCGCCGCCGCAATCAATCGCGGCGTGTTCACGCTCCACACCCACCACGCACGCACGCATGTACACTGACCAAAGTACAGTACCCAACGCCGCGGGCTATTTTGCGGCGGCGGCGGCCTCGACCTTCCGCCACCGGGCGTCGCGCACGGCGGCGGCGGCGGCGGCGGCGGCGGCCTCGGACCGTCGCGCGGCGAGGTCGTCGGCGCACCGGGCGTACAGGTCGGGCGCCACCTGCTCGAGCAGGGCCTTGACGCTGGAAGTCACCTGCTGCACGCACTTGCTCCAGTGGCCCTCCAGGTTGCCCTCCACGCTCGCCACGAACGCCGGCATGATCTTCTCCATCACGCCCGGCGACGTCGTCGCCAGCTCCAGGAACCGCTCGTTGTTCCACACGTACAGCGCCCTCTCGGCCACCTGGGAAGAAAAAAAAAATTGGAACGGGTTCGTCAGCGTGAATTCCTTACAAAATCCACCTGACGACGTGTATTGGCACCGGTTCTAATAAATCCATCTACGACAGTCAGTGCTATTATTACGACAATGAAAAGCGATTTTTTTTCCTTCTAAAGGCTGGATTACACGACACGAAACGTGCGACGATGGATAGAGCGAAATGATCAACACCGCTTTGCAAAAGCGACTTTGCTAAAATTCGGAGTGGCTATACTTTGGTATATTTCTTCAAAAAAAAATACTTTGGTATATTCAGATTTCAGATACGAGGCAGAGTGCTTCTCCTGTCTCCGAAATAAATTAGCTACCCAAGATTTCTCCAAAACAATTACCATCGAAGTTAAAGGTTTCTCAGTAGGAGCCACATTTCTTCATCAGAAAATGATCGCATGTCGCTGGGACATGAAAATATGGAATGAAACTGAAATGTTGAAAAGCATCCTTTCGAAATTGAACTACACGAACGGCGTACGTGAAGTCGACAAACAAAAGTGAGGTCGCTTTATAAAGTTACTACTTTATCGATCAACAACTGTTCAGTGAAAGGACACACCTTTCATCCCACATGTACCCAACTATGGTTATGGAGTTCCTTAAAAAAAATTATGGTTATGGGGCAGAGGTCGATCGCTGAATCTGAATCTCCACCATAATTTAGGAAAGTGCCCTGCCTAACGGTATGTTCAGTGACCACACTTCTGTAACTGAACCCGTCTGGACAGAAATTCTTGGCTACAGACGTCCGCATTGCCGCCGCCACTAAATTATGGGCCGTGTTTAGTTCCCAAAAGTACTTTTTACTTCTTATTCATCTCCCTCACAGAACACGCATCCTTAAAAATTCCTTTTTCTTCTTTCCTATTCATCCCCCTCACGTAACACGCATCCCAGAAAAAAAAGTACTTCCTCCCTCACAGAACACGCATCCCTAAAAATTCCTTTTTCTTTTTTCCTATTCATCCCCCTCACATAACACGCATCCCAGAAAAAAAAGTACTTCTTCCCACCACAACTAAACACGGCCATGAAATCGGAGAATTGTTCGCGCTAAAAAAGTATGACGCGTATAGGGAAAATAGTGCTGGAGACAGGTCGAACCTGGGAGCTGCAGCTACTGACACAGCGGGCGATCCGCGAGCAGACGGGCACGGCCAGGTTCTGGAACTGCTTGGGGTCGAGCATCTCGAGAATCTCCTCGAGCTCCTCGATGAGCAGCACCTCCTTCTGGCAGTTGGTCACGGGCCAGTGTCGCAGGATGCCCGTGACGACCTCGCCGGCGAGCCCCTGCTCCTTGTGCACGAACTGGAGCACGCAGTAGGCGAGCTGCCGGTGGTACGTGTGCGCCCACCGCGTCCGGTGCAGCGGCAGCAGCACGCGCTTGAGGAACACCCTGTGCTCCTCCTTGAGCGGCACGGCGAAGCCATTGATGATGCTGCCGCAGATCTCCAGCAGCTCGGCCGCGCCGCAGTGCCGCTCCCCCTGTGGCGCCTCGTACACGAAGCGCAGGAGCGCGGCGGCCATGGACCGCCGCATGAAGGCGCGCTCGCAGGTGAGCTTGGAGTAGAGCTGGTGGTACGCGGTCTTGAGCCGGTCACGCTCGCGTGGGTCCTCGGAGGCGAAGAGCGCGAGGAGGGACGAGAGGAACGGCCGGTCCACGTGGTTGCGCAGCGCCTTGGCGTCCGTGGCGGTGACCACGGAGAGGAGGATGTCGTAGACCACCTGGAGGTGCGGCCACGACGGGGACAGCGACATCACCGGGGCCTCCTCGTCGAGCCCGTCGGGTGGCAGCGGCGGGTACGCCGACGGTGGCAGTGCACGGAACAGGTTGGCGGCCACCGTCTTCACCAGCGCCGCCATGACGCGGTGGTCCAGCGGCCGCTTCGTTCCGGCGGAGCGCACGGCGCCGAGCACCTCCACGAGGCGCTCCCGCTTGGCGTCACGCTCCTCCTCGCGCTCGTCGCCCGCGTTGGCGGCGAAGGTGAACACGCGGTGGCACGAGGCGATCTTGTCGATGAGGCTGTCGGCCTCGGGCTCCGGCGACGGCGGCGGGAGCTTGGCCGTGCCGGGGAGCAGGCCGCCGTCCGGCTTCTCGAGCTCGAACAGGAACCTCAGCGTGGTAGACCGCCGCTTGGCCGCCGGCTTCGGCGCCATTACCTCCGCCACGGCAGCGCCCATTATTGCCTCCTTGGTGGTGTCGCCCGCGCACAGCCACAGGGTACTGGCTCGGTCGGGCCTTGGCGAAGAGAGGTCACGAGAGAACAGCTCGGTTGCTCGCTCAAAAGCCAAGTGGGGCTCGAGCGCGCGCGGGGGGCGAAGCTTAAGAGAGGCGGGGGCACGGAAGAGGCCAAACGGGGGCGATGCCCTCGGCGCAGCGGCTGCGCTTGTAAACGCCGCGCGTTGGAGTGGACGCCCAACGCAACAACGCCTACGGTTTGGGCCGATGGCTTTGGTATGGTCCCGGCCGCCGCACGACACGAGAGGGGAGAGGGTGGTCGCATGTGCCGATGTGCCTGGCGCGGCTCGGCGCCTCCGGTCACAGGGGTCTTATAGGCGGGGAGACGAGAACAGTGGCCGTCCGTGGCTGGAGCCTAGCGCCTGGACGCGTCCGGATTTTGGGTCGTCGGGGCGCTGGAAAAGCCGCAGCACAGGGTCGAGATTTCGCAGGCCCAGTCGGTGTGTAATCAGTAATCACAGAGGGAGGCTCAGGATTCGGAAAGCAATCCACTGCACTGGACGTTGTTGGGCCGTACTGCATGCCGCTCTGCGTGAGCTGTGTGGTCCTCTGGCATGTAAACAAATGGAACGGTAGTAAAACCATGAAAACGAACTCAACTTCTATCCGATTTTGACGGCAATGGGTTAATGAGCTAACACAGTTTGAAAGCAGCCAATCGATGAGAAAGGGAGGCACGGGAGGCTATCCCCAATCTAAGAAATCATCAACTAGTTTCTATACATTCATGTCATATAGACACTACCTATAAAAATTACCTCTCCAATACATAGTTTCTTAAAAAATAAATTACCATCAAATCACATATGTTCTCTCCTTTTCTCTCCCTATCATCAAGTTTTATTTCTTGGTTCTTGTGTAGATATGGTTTCTCATGCAAGACACCATGTCCTTCTCTCCCCTCTTTAATTCCCTTGCCACATCACCAAATTGCTTATGTGGCAGGCTATTTAATGATATAGACATCATCCTAATAGATGGGTTAGGGATGGCCTTAAGCTATTGCTAATGCGATCATTAGGACACCTAGCACAGCAAGCCACCTGCGCTGGTAGCAATCAAACAAAGCGGCGAGTAAACAACGGCCATAGGTCGGCATGCTGGAGATGGCCAACCAGTCACAAAAGTTCCCGGAACGATGGAACAGGAACGTGGAACGCGGGACGTGGTACGCTACTTAAAAGTGATTTTAACACTACGGGAACGAAAATGGACCCGTGTTCCCGGGACGGGAACGACGTTCCCGGGACGAGGAACGCTGCACCGTTCCCCGTTCCCTGTGACTATGTGGCCAACATAAAAGATGATTGTGGACACCGGCTCCAAGGTTAATCTAACGAGGGCGCCGGACCGAACCAATCAGGCAATGGGATCTGAGAAGAAGCTGGGCTGGGCGAGAGAACAGATAGAGGTTCACATGAAGCCGATACAAAGATTCCGGTCAAGTTCTTTCAAGAGACTCCCCGTTTGGAGCAAACACCTCCGGGTGTCCGCTTGCGGCTCATGCGGTCATGCCTCACAGTCGCCACCGGAAGCCTACAAGCCGAAGATGCCCTGCGGCCATGTGCTGCTCGAAAGCTAGCCAAAGCTTTGGGCTAGGAATGGTAGCCCATCGAATCGAAGAGTACCGGTGCATTGCACCGGCCGAACACCCGAACATTGGGCACCGACCATTAGGTATTACTAGTAGGCAACGGACAAGAGTTATAAAAAAAAGCCACATCAAACATTAGATTGGATACCGAACATACATCAGATGGAGTTGAGCGTGGCAGTTCTGAAAAGGCGAGGCTGCGACATAAGGCGACACGTCTTGAGCTGCAACAAAGTGCCGGTGCGGCGCCTACTGATTTTGTCCTTCGTGTAGATCACATGATTATTTGTGACACAAATGCGATACCTAGGAATGATCGGCCCTTTAGGCGATACTGGAACAATGGAGTAATTCATTTTGAAATGAGCAGCGGAAATTCTGCCCGTCATATATTGATGGCGGAGTTGAAATACAAAATGGTTTGGTAGATCCAAAACAAGAAGCAGCAACAATAACAGTGCGGTACCGCTTTCACCGGCACTCCGCACTCCAGTGGCGGTGACGATCTCCCGCCACCATCTTGCAAAATATAGAGTCCAATTGTTTCTGTCAGAGCAATGACTGCACCCAGCACACCAGGTACGTATTGAGCCACTACAAAAACTCGGCAGATCAGAATTTCAAAACCGACTACTTGAACATTGAAGTAGCAGTACGTTAAAATTTCAAGTGAGAAACGGACTTGGGCCATGTTCAGATTCCCAAGTATTCACTATTCATTCCAACTTTTCACTATTCCTCCCTCACAAAACACGTTTCCCAGCGAATGCTACAGTGTTTTTCTTAGGCTACAGTGTTTTTTCCTACAATCGTGGCGACTTTATTTCAAGCCGTGAAGTGAACAAAAAGCAGAAATGTACGTGATCAGCTCGTGACTGTGGGTGCCATAACAACGCTTGGTTCTATCATCACCCAACATTTTGTATACCAGCACCGCCCCAGATACACTTGCACCTAGTTAAATTTGCATGCTACTAAGCTAGCCAAGCAAACGAAGAGTTCATCAACAGAAAGATGACTATGCAGCAAACACACTCCACTGGTAGTTCAGAAAACACATGAATCCAGAAACATGCCAACTTTTCAAGCTGAAGATTGATCGTATAAAGAATGCAGTCACTACCAAGAAGGCAAAAATTCAATTTGTGCGGTTACTCAGTCATAGGACATATATGTGACATTTCCATGCTATAAATCACGCATTCATTTTGAAGCAGTTCAAATCATGTGAAGCAAGGACTACTGTTCCTGCATGGTACACCTTAGCACCTCCATCTAAATGAATGCCAACCATGTATACTCGAAATGCTAATTACTATAAGAGTGCAACATCCTAACCTAAAATGTCCCGTAAAGCTCAAACAATATGAGGGCTTCTACCTAAATTATTCAGTACAGTACAGCTTGTCAAACCTAATTACTGAAAAAGGGAAGTAGAGCCAAACAGGCAGCATTCAGCAATTGAAGACAACATCATTTCTGGAGTCTTCTGCTACCAGAATCTGCAAACCTAATCTGGAATCAGAAGGAGACAGATCTGATTACACGTGGTTCTCAAACCCATCTTTTATTGCCCAAACTCTGTACTACCAACAGGTTAGTCACAAAGACGAAAACCCTACCGAGCTATTTATATTTCCAAAAGGTCTTTAGTTGCTACTCCGTAGAAGCAAATGGCAATAGGGCCATCCTTTGCTTGTAAGTTTCCTAGCCTAAACCAAAGACTCAGACTCCCTAGTTTTGGCTAGGAAGGGTCACGTCTCATACCAACATACTAAACCAACTTAGCTGAACAGCAAAGCCAGTGCCCAAACAAGTGCATTTACTTGTAGTACTAAAATTTTGACCTGATACCTCTCACCCAATCAATTTTAGCCAGGAAGCTTTAACAGGGTACAACACATAAGAAAAGTTACCTTTTTGTATGTGATTACACTTGAATAACAATCAAAGACATGAAAATCAGAAAGACTACAGTGTGCCCCACAGTGCATCGCTTGGCGGGCGGCTAATGAAACCCCGGTCAGCCATCATTTCAACAAGCTCTTCATGCTTCTTAAGCTGTCCAGCCTTCCTCAAAAGGGTCAATACCATATCACGCACCTTCATTGAGGGTTTAAAGGATTTCTCCTCAATCATTTCCTTTATTGTTGCCTGTGCACGCTTCCAGTTCCCTCTCCCACAGAATGCCTCAATCAGAATAGCATAGGTGTGCACATTTGGCTCTATTCCTTCCGCATCCATGGTCTTTTTCATCCTTAGAACCATATCCATTGACTTCTCATTACTGAACAACCTTAGAAGGCAATTATATGTCACAACATTTGGCTTGCATTGCAGCTCCCTCATCTTTTCATACAACTTCCTCGCAGCATCAATATTGTTGAGCACAAGAACCAGCTTGAACATGGGATTGAACGTGTGGCAATCAGGAACACACCCTTTTGCCGTCATTTTTGCAAGAACCTTCAGTGCTGCATCAAGGTTGCCCTGGCCCTTCCCACAATGTGTCTCGATCAAGAAATTGTACGTGATAATATCAGGCTTGCA
This sequence comes from Digitaria exilis, assembly GCA_015342445.1. Classification (NCBI taxonomy): domain Eukaryota; kingdom Viridiplantae; phylum Streptophyta; class Magnoliopsida; order Poales; family Poaceae; genus Digitaria; species Digitaria exilis. The sequence goes on along the minus strand of JACEFO010000718.1, from coordinate 1,844,235 downwards.
CCCAAGCTGCTGCATCTGGTTGTGCACCTGGAGAACCTGCTCAGAACGGCCAGCCTTGACATGCGCCCGCATGATGGCATTGAACGTTGCCGTGTTAGGTGGGCACCCAGAATCGATCATCTGGCACAGGAGCTCCTGTGCGCGGGGAACCTGTCCTGCACGATACATTGCATCAATCACAGCAGTGTAGGTATACACATTCGGCATGATCCCTGATTGCTGCATCTCTGCGAACACACGCTCTGCCTCATCAAGCCGCCCAGCACGGCACCACGCATGCACCACAGCCGTGTAGAGAACAACATCCAGTGGGAAAAGAGACTTGAAACTGTCGAACAGCGCCTGCGCCTCAGTGGCAAGGCGCTTCTTGGAGAGAGCGGCGAGGAGGAACGCCAGTGTGGCAGGATCCGGAGCCCCAGCTCCGTACTCGTCCATGCGACGGAAAAGGTCAGCCGCTTCCGACGGCATCTCCGCCCGGACATACCGGCGGATCAAGGCCCGAATGAGCTGCGATGAGATGGGGATGGCTCGCTCGCGCATTTCGTCGAGCAGGTGGCGCGCGAGCGCGAAATGGTTGTGTTTGCCGAGCAGGTCTATCATAGCGGCGTAGAGATCGGGGAGGGAGTCCTCGGGTAGGGAGGGGACGACATGATGGAAGAAAGCCACTGCTTCGGGGAGCGGAACGCCGCGGCGGAGCGCGAGCAGGCGGCGGAGGAGGTGGAGCGGGAGGTGAGGGGAAGGCGGGGAAGGGAGCAGACCGGAGACATCCGCGGAGAGGGCCGGGAGGGCGTCGAACGGCGGGGATTCTGGGAGCTCGGCCGCCAGGTTGGCGCGGCGGTGGTCGAGGAGCGCCGCGTGCAGGGCGTCCAGGAGCTTGGTCTCCGCGCGCGTCAGGGGCGGGGGTGAGGGGTCCGCTGGGGTCGGCGGGGCCGGTGAGCCGTCGCAGAGGCCGCGGAGGAGGAGGATGCGGGCGGTCTTGGAGAGGTGGTGCTTGGGCTTCAGGAGGAGAGCCATGGCGTTGCCTGGGCGGGAGGTGGCGCCGCGCCGCCGCGGCGTGGTGTGGAGGGAGTTCGTGTGCGCCCGCCGACGAGCTTGGAGTAGAGAGAGGGTTTTGGGTTTGGGACTTCTGTTCGCGTGCGCCGGGCCCGTGTGTGTAGTAGAGGAGTCTAGGCCCATCAAAACTACACGGGCTTATTGGGCTATATCGTCTTGTAGCCCACGGGTCATGGATGGATTGCGTCCTCTCACCTCTGTCTTTGAATAATGGGCTGTGTTGTTTTTTATAAAAAACAAAAAAAAAAATAAATAGTTGAGCGACCAAAGGGTCAAATCGCAGCGGTGGCGGTGCGTGACCGGTACGGAGATAGCCGACGTGGCTGATCTTATCGTAAGAAGACAACGAATCGTGTGAAAGAGAAAACGTCGCTCTCGACCCGACCGTGGAGCGATGAACATGGATTCACGGAACGGAATCATGGTGCGTTTCGTCATGGCCGCAGCAGGCGGGCCCTTTGCCCATTTCTCCTCTCCATGTATATACTCACGTTTTCAGAAGTTATTAAACTGGATAGGGTAATACTGTATTGACGTAGGACCGCGTCGTTACGCAGTGTCAGCAATTGTGTGTCTGCGCGGAATGTCAAAGAAGACCTGGTGAGCAGGATGATCATGGGATGACGGGCCCCCTGCCGGTCAATCCGTGTGTCATTATTTACATGATGAAATCGGTTACAGACCTCCTTACATTGTCTCTATAGTTTTTCTCTGTCTTTATTAATTAACGTTACATACCACGAGAAGTGCTAACCATGCCCCTACCTTTGGATGGAGTAGATAGCACATGTAAACGCATGAAAAAAGAACACGCCCGACGGTCACACACTGTGCTACCACAGCACCACTGCGCCATCTGCCCCGCCATCAAGGCGTCGGCACCGCCGCCACCACGCTCCCGCCCGCGCCCGTCACGCGGCGTGCGGAGGAAACCGCCGCGCACCAACCCCATGGACCCTGGCCCTCTCCCCTCTCTGCCGCTCGCGGAATTTCGGTCGCTGCCTGCAACCAGGTCCGCGCGCGCGTACCCAGCCCAGCCCCAGCGCCGCGAGACGAGAGAGAGAGTCATACAAAAAAACCGCTTCAACGCTCACGATTTGGCACAGCTGAGCTGCGAGCAGCGCAGCGCCCATTGTGTGCGGGGCCGTTTCACAGCTCGCTCGCGCGCGATCCAACGCGAACCTACTCCGTCTCCCTTTGACCACGCCACACGCGATTAGCAGCAGGCAGTTCTTGGATCACCATCAGGATTTATTTAGTCACCAAACCCTCCCGAGACACGGTATATAAGCAAGCAGCGCCTCTCCAGCAAGCAACCAACCATCAGCTGCAGTTTAGTCTGATCCAGACGCAAAAGGCATCGATCGAGTCGGAGGCCTCCGCCTCACCGTCACGCCCACCACCAACCAAACCCATTCTCAGCGAGGAAGAGCCTTCCAATTCCATGGAGAAGAAGCAGAAGAAGCACGCGAGGTCCAGGAGCTTCACCGGCGGCGGCGGCGGGAGGCTGGCCTCCTTCCTCCGCTCCACCGTCGCGTCCTTCTCCTCCACCTTCCCTTCCCGCGGCAGGTCCTCCTTCAACCACCGCAACGCCTTCTCGGGGCCCATCGTCTCCATCGTCCCGCCGGAGGCGCGCGGCCGCCGGGGTAGTAGTAACAAGCAGCAGCAGCGGTTGTCGGGGTACCGGACGCCCGAGCCGTCGTCGCCCAAGGTCTCCTGCATCGGCCAGATCAAGCGCAGCGGCTCCAGGCGCCAGAGGAAGGTCATCCCCTGCGGCAAGAACGGCGGCGCATGCCCGCTCCCGCCGCGCCCGCCCGCCTCCGCGGCGGATCAGGGGAGGCTCCCGGCGAAGGGCTCGTCGTCGCTCGTCAAGCGGATGTCCTTCTTCCGCCGCAGCAGGTCGTCGCGGCCGTCCAGCAGCAGGTCGTCGGCGTCGAAGGACGGCGGCTGCGCTGGCGGGAGCTGCGCCTGGGCACCGGCGGCCCCGGCGGCGGCGGGGATTGGGCAGATGAAGCGGTTCGCGAGCGGGCGCGCGGCGTTCCAGGACTTTGACTGGCGGGAGGAGGAGGCGAGGAGGAGGCGTGACAGCGACGACGAGGAGGAAGAGGAGGACGAGGGGTTCGTGGCGCATTCGGCGCCGCTGACGCTCGGCGGAGGGGTGGTGGCGTCTGAGCCGAGGAAGGAGGTGAACCTGTGGAGGCGCCGCCCCATGGCTCCTCCCACTCCGCTTCAGCTTCCTTAGGCTAGGCTAGCCATCGACATGCATGCTCCATGTTCCTTGCATGCATGGTGAATGTTCAGTTCACCACTTCACCCGTGTGTGCCACCGATGGCTGTGTTCTTTAGTTTGTACAGATCTAGTACACAGTACACGTTTTTTGTGATGATGATCATCACAAGTCTAGTTGATTTTGTAAATGTGGTGCTCGTCTTTGGAAAAAGGAAGTAAAACAAAGCGTTTGTCTCCACAATTTCTCCTTTAATTTTCTTCTGCACGTGTTCGGTCTTGTCTCTTGGCTATACTAGAACAGGATGCGCGCTATCGCGCGCCTTTTATTAAGAACCTTCTATCTTCAACTGTAAGAAGAAATGAAAGGTAGAGAGAGCTAACCAGTTCAAACCAAATCTCACTTCTTAAATGGATACCGACAAAACAAGACAAAAGCAGGAGGGGTGAACCAAGTTGGTAGAATTAACTAACATGTATAAAGTTGCTGGGTGCAAGGAGATAGCAATAAAATCATGTTTCAGACACAGGTAATTGTTGGACACAAGGAGATAGCAATAAAATCATGTTTCAGGCAATACCAGACAGGCAATTCAACATAGAAATCATGTGTCACATGTATTAACTGATTTAGAAAGGAATTACCATGCATAATGAAAACATCATTATAAATCACAACAAAATTAGAAACAAATGCATGATGGATGCCCTTAGTAGTATTCTGAACATACAACTTTATTTAACAGGAACTAACAGTTTAGTCCATTATCATTAATCCGGTGGCTCCCGTAGCCTACAGAGTTCTTTTAGCTATATATTACATTTCATGATCAGGATTCCCATCTACCAAACATCCTAACCGATAGTTTGGAATACTGATCCAAATAAGCATACAAAGTACTAAGTGTGTCCCTAATCAGAAAACTAAATAGTTCAAAGATGAAATTCCGAGAATACACCTAGGTGTCTAACACTGCCTTAAGTTCTTATGTACAGGTAAAGTGATGGTGATCCGCTTCAACTGGCAGACAAGACAAGTCGTTGTGCTAACCATCAGTTCTTGTGCTAACCATCATTGCTCTCACTGCAAATTAGTAACCATTAGGAAACGTAATAACTGTATAATTCGATAATGCTATTATGATAGGAAAGCTAAGCAGGTCATGTTAGCCTAGCAGTACACGACTACATCAACGTTTATAGCAGTGCAAGGAAGTACCTTGGCTTCACAGCAGAATCGACACAAGAAGAAACTATCTTTCAGTAAGGGTAACTCTTATCCACTGTTCTTCTGTGTTTCTGTTGCAGAATCAACATGATTATTCATGCTGGTTACAGAATTAGCAACCTACAGTGAAGTGTGCCAAAGAAAAGAATTTATTAGCCAAATAGCCAATGAAATTGACACTATCATGTGCAGTAACCGTGCCAAACCCACAAAACTGTATGCACAGATATGATCAAATGTTTTATCCATCAGTCACCAATATTAGGCAGTCCGCCTTCACAATAATCATCTTAGCAATATTACTCTTAAATCCAGCGACTAAATAAGTAGGGGAAAATTAATTCTAGGCGAATTTCATATTACAAGCATGGTTATAGTTATTTCTTGCATTCAGTAACCACATGTGTCAGCCCTAGTTATCTGTTTCATACTATATATAGTCGAATAATACCATGACACTTTTCCTTTCATACAGAAGAACTATCAACAAATATGCTATTTTCATATGTATTTTATAGCATCACCAGATCATGTATTAATAAATCATATTAACCATTTTCAACTCATCTGAGCTGACTATCTTAATCTATTTCAGTTTAGCCAAACCAATCTTTTAAAAAAGATGTCATTGTTTTTACTCGCAAAGAAATGTTGATTCCTGTTTAGGTGGAAAACGATTACATCCTTCACTCATAAAAACCAAAAGATCGTACAGCTACTTTACCCAGAGAGGTAAGAAATATTAGTTATACCATTTATTATGCAGGGCCATCTGGTTAATATGTAATCATATAGCACATCAAAATTAAATATAGAAAGATAAGTGCGTAGCAAGTAAAGAGACTGCACCCATCTTTGCAAGACCTTGTGAACACAAGAGCAGACGCAATGATCAAACCTTCTTTTGTTTTGTTTGACTAAAACATAAAGAGAGCACAAGTTAAGAAAATTATAGAAGATATTCATAAGGGCAATACTGCAATAGTATGTGACATAAAGGAGGCAACCAAAAAGCGCATGAATACTGGAACAAACAATCAAAACTCTGCAAAATTAGATGTTATGTCAAAAATGATGAGCAATTGATTTCTCGAGCAAACAGAGAAGCACCAACTGTGCAAGTTTAGGTAGTGTTTGGTTGATTAAGTGATATCGTAAATGGTAACATAATTAAATTACACAGGTATCTGGTTCAGGATGGGTCTTTGTGCCCTTTGTTTGGTTGGGCAGTACAACTGCAAGTCAAGTCAATATGCGAGAAAGATCACCCTGGCACATGCGGATCTGGCAAAGCATCATTCTGATGTGCCCATGTGCCATCCTGCAGTTGCATGCACATCCGTTAACACGGCTAGGGGATTCAGCTTCGTATAAGCCTGGTATTCGTTACTGGGCAGCTTTGTATAATCCGATCGCCACTGCTAGCTGTTTACTGAGCAACTTAAACAGACATAAGGTTGAACTGTGATTGGGTCACACTCCAAAATAGTCTAACCATACATCACCTTAGTTCATTCGGTCAGTGCAGCAATTAACCAAGTCCAGATCATGAAGGGATCCAAACAAGTCGAAGGATGGAAGAAATTAACAAAAAAAGAATGAATCGAAGAGAGTTTAGGGTGTCTCACCAAGTCTGGGTCTATGTGATGCGCAGATGCTTGCAGATCTGATGTGCAGGTCGCATGGTGGCGACCAGATTCCAGGAGCCACAGGTAGAGCGGGACTCACTCCAAACGCGGAGCTCCACCCGCTCCTTCCTCACCAATCTACACCGCCGCTCGCCGCCGAGTTGCTGTCAGGGGGCACGCAAATGAGGTCACCGCACCATCACGCCTTGCGTTGTGCTTCCTTGCCGGATCTGGGGAGAACGAAGAGGGGGAGGGAGATCGATTCAGAGGGTAGGCGGCGTAGGGTTAGGCGGTGTAGGGTAGTGTCACGTACCGACTTGGCCTCATCCTGGACGCGAACAGGATTATCGCGGCACTGGCACGCGTACATGGCGCGGGAGCCACGGTGGCGCATGCCGGCAGTGAATCGCGCCTTGAGCTGCGGGGAGTTAAAGAAAGCGCCGGCGAGGCCGCGCACCTGGCGCTGGAGGCCGCCGCTGAGCACCAGGATGGAGAACTCGCCCATAAACTCCATGAGCGACCGCGAGTACCACAGCACGAATGCCGACGCATTGGCCTGCAGCACCACGCGGCTCACCTCCGGGCCCGAGCTCACCACCGCCGACGACAACTGATCTGCGAAAGAGAAAGAGAGGGCCGGGACAATGGGAGGGAAGGTGGCGGCGGGGGGGTGGGGGGAGGAGGCCGGCGGGGATGAGTGAGGGTTAGGGTTCGGGTGGGGTGGGGTGGGGTTGGGGTGTTGGGCTGAACAAAAGCGAGGACGCGGTGAGAGCCGGACGTGTAAGCGATAAAACGGAGGTGGATGAAAACTTCGGGTCCGAAGGGAGGAGACGTGGCTTCTGCGTTTTTCGCCACGCCTCCTCGAAAGCGCGTGGAGCGTTGTGGGGAGAGCAAACCGGAGGGGATTTTAATAACTGCGATGTGGATCGAGAGACTAGCTTGGATCTCGTCAATCCAGAATATAATTATTAAGTCGTGAACAGTTGAACGTGACAGACTGGAATGCGAGGATTTTTGGAATTTGGAGCGAATTTATAAGAATCAGTCCAAGCTGGAATCCAGTCCTAATTTGAGGGCATAGTGATTAACGGGGTTTTAGTTTAGCTTGATACTCGTTTCCAATAGCTATCTAGTGCCCATGACGCATTGTGATCATGGTTTGTAGTACACGCATGTGTGTTGCTGTGCTCGTCAAAGTGGTGCCGCGGCCGCGCTGTTCTGCAATGGCATGCGCGCGTCCGTGCTGTTAATTTTCTCTGCATGTAGTATTTTCTCCAGAGTAGTCAGCACAAGTTAGCGCTGAAAAACCAGCTACGGGGAGGCCAATCAAGACTGGTCGTACGTGCAATAACTGATGCAGTACCGGTTCATGTTCAACAAATGCGATATGAAAAAACGCAGAAGATTCTCAGATCGAGGTTTCAATGCCGGTAACATATCCATCAGGTTCTTAAAAGCATGAGAGATGCATCAGAAATTCAGAATTCAGCAGGATCGTTTTTTGTTCTTGCTCCACATCGAACTATATTGTGGTTGTAGACACATGCTCAGGAAAACCGGGAGGATGCTGAGAAAGATGGGTACAGCAAAGCAGAATACAGATCACTGGTGGCTCCACAGAAAACAAAAGAAAGAGAGGGAAAGGGCAAAAAAAAAAAAGCAAGAGGGAAAAAAGAGGGCTGTTGTCTTTGCCTGGTCGTCGCATGCATTTAACACGTTCCACGCATGCTCGCGCTCGACACATGAAAAAATAACTAAAAGTGACGCGGACTGTGGGCCAGCATCTATCGCAAATTAGCACCAAAGAAACCGTGGGCCGGAAGGCTGAGCCCATCTAGAAGCCTAATCGAATTTGGAAAAAGTGCTATTTGGGTCCCTCAACTAATGGCCCCTCAACTAATGGCCAAGTTCGATTTAGGTCCTTAAACTCCAAAACCGGGTGAAGCACGTCCTTCAACTTTCAAAACCGTCCATATTACATCCCTGGGTGGTTTGGAAGAGCGGTTTCGCTATAGTAACGTGGTTTTGTTTTGTTCCTTCCATTTATTTCTGCTAAATATTATTTAAAAATTATTAAAAACCATAGAAAAATTATAAATAATTTTATCGTACTCCATATGAGTAGATCTACTCGTTAAATATATACTATGGTATCTTTTAGTATTATTTCACCTTTAGATCTATGCTTTCTATAAATAAAATAACTAAGTTATATATATGATATAATATTATGATTTTTAGAAATTAATTAGAATAATTTATAGCCGTTGTTTCTATATTCCAATTGTGGTGAAATTTTTATGGTAGACTAATTATTGTACGCTTAAACTGTAATAAAAATTTTATATTCAGAAGGGTCAAAAAATAGATTTTTCATTATATAACTTTTCTATGATTTATTATAATTTTTGAAAGATTTAGCGAAATAAATAAGTAAAAGAAAATGACAAAACCACCACTATTGTAGCAAAACCGCTATCCAAAACCGTTTAGGGATGTATTATAAACGGTTTTGCAAGTTGAAGGGTGCGTTTTACCCAGTTTTGGAGTTTAGGGACCTAAATCGAACTTGGGGATAGTTGAGGGACCTTAATAGGACTTTTTCCATCGAATTTATCGAAATCTGTCTTCAAAACAAAATCGACAAATTTGAGCTGCAAGACTGAATACGACTACGTGTGCTAGCAACGTGGCAAAGTGGAGGCCGCCATAAAGTTGTCCAGTTCGTAAAACGTTCTCTCTGTGCTAGCTAGGTTAGCTTTTCCCGTGCTTGTTTTTGGGCACTACCAAACCGTCTTTGGGACTCCTACAGCCGAGCTAGCGCATACGGCGTGGGAACATTTTGCAGCACGGTTAGTTAAATATTTTTTTTGTTTGAAAGGATAGTTAAAAAAACTTGCAACACGGATTCTGTTCTGCCCCCAAACTCCGCCAACAGGTTTGGCCACCGATGGAATCGGCCGCTTCTGTGGGCGGTTTGGCACTTCGGCCTTTCCCTCTCGCAGCAGGAGTAGGCTGCGTTTAGATTAAAAGCGAAAAATATTTTTCTAGATAAATACTATATTGGAAAGCGTGATGAATAGTTGGAGGTATTTTTTTTAATATGAACACATGCCCTAGTCGCGCGTCGCGACTGCTGCAGCGATGTGATGGGGCGCCCGACACTGCCGTTCCACCTATACAGTGCCAAACGCAGGTCCCCGGAGCTGGTCGCTGTTCGCTCGACAAAGACCTCTTGGCGCTTGCACGAGTAGGCACGTAGCGATGTGCATCGAGGCCGACACCCGACAGGCACTACTCTTTGCCGCTCAAGGAATGGGTGGAAATTGCGGAAATATCTGACTCAGGCCAAGACACAGGATTCCGGTACAAACGAAACACAAACACCCCGAGGTCCACGAGCTAGTAGAAGGCGCAATGGATTGTCGAAAATATCTGAATGCATGAGATAAACCAGCGGCCACGAACAAGCACTCCAGTAGATTACGGAGGAGTTGACTGTCACGATCGCGGCAAGTGCGAGAGTGCGACAGGGGGATGCTCTCTCGCTTCTGTGGACAGATTTGATCGATTCCAGCGAGACGTCAAATAATACAGCTCTCTCTCCTTGCTCCACCATGCCGGCAGGCCTGCTCCGGGATCTGATGATCTCACAGCCAGGGTCCGGGGCCACGGGCCAGCCCATTGTTTGGTGTCGCGACGATGGAAAAGAGAAGAAAAGAACAACCAGCGCCATGCTGAGACGAAGCTAGCATCGGACTGCTGACATTATGAGCCGGCGAGTCCAAGGAAACTGTCTGTGGCGTGCGATCCGATCACGCGCGCCGGTAAGCGATGACAAAAAGGATCCTTGCTTTTGACAACTCCACAGCTGGGTTTGCCGTCGATTGCCGCTTGCGTTGGGAGTTAGTAGCCCCAATACCATGGCCTGACTTCTTGATCAGACCACGCTACAATAGCACGAATGATGCGATTCGGAGGAACCTGAGCACAATCAGTCAAAAGCATCCAAGAGTTCCGTAAGACGGTAAATAGGCCAGGTGCTCTGGTGCTGTATCTTATTTCAGTCATGCCATCCAATTCCGTTCGTGTTGTAGTGCCAGAAGGATATATGCCACTCATAGTTTAGGCAAAAAAGCAGAGGAGTTTTAAAACGCCATAGTTTCCCTGGGCCACGAGCAAGGATGCCGCTGACCTAACCCCTCTTGATTTTAAGCAAGCGCATATGGTGTGTTTTCTTCCGTGGCAATTTGTTGGCCACGAAATGCATGCTTCAGCGCACCATCTTCTACGAAAAGGAAACGCTCAGAAACAAACGTTAATGTCAGGGCCACATCAAAGTCGCTGATCCGTAATAATCGTTGCGACTTAAACCGTTGCTGATGTATCATTATGGTACGTACGTGGTGCGTACAAGGAACGCCACAAGCGCAGATTGCAGTGTCAGAAACGTTTTTATAATAAGTTCATCGCCGTGTTCAAGGATTAGGAGGAGTGGGATCGATCGAGTGGCTAATCTTCTCCCGTACATCCGCTAGATCGATCATGTGTCCAGGGGTTGAGCTGTCCGCTCGTCGCGGCCAAGGCCCATGTGCTAGATCGATCGAGTGGCCATGGGTTGAGCTGCTAAATGATAACCTGAGCGGTGGTTTTGATGCTGAAGAAAGAGAGGAAACAAAATCTGTTCGGCATCTGGGAGGGGCTGGGAAAACCATATGGATACGAGTAGTTCACGGATAGAGATAGACGATGTTGTTACGTGACCTGCTTGGCTATGTGATTATGTCAACGTGGCGTCGCGGTATGCTCGCGGATGTGGGGTTTAGTCGGCGGCCGCTGGCCCGTTGTATCGATGCTGATCGCCATTAGGCATGACATCATTTTCGTGGCTCTCGTGATCACCTTTCTACTCAAGTTGGAAGGGGAGAAGACCCCACTTGCTTTTTTCACAGCGCTTGTGCGTCGCGAGCCCTGCGCCTGTGGCAATTAGCGGCAATCCGTAGGGAGCAGCTCGCAAAAAGAACACTCACTCCCTTTCCCCAAACACAGGCGGACGACGATTCGACGATGACAGTGTGGCGAGTGGCCGACGATGTGTTTGAGTAAGCGCACGTATGTTCATGTCCGAACTCCGAAGACGGCCTGACAATTGACAACTTTTGAGATTCCTGGGCGGCGAAGATTCTACGCCCACGATTCCACGAACATCGGACCACGGTCGAAACGGAAGAGCAGGCAACCTGAACCAATCTCCTCTCACGGACCCTTTTGTCGGAAAGAGAGACGGCGTTCCCAGGCTCCCGGTCCCCAGCGGGCAAGCTGCAAAGTTGTGAATCCTTCCGGCCCAAACATCCTCGCGGGATAAAAAGAAAAGGTGTGGCAAGTGATGATAGCCTCACAACCTGATGGTGGTTTTCCAACACGGAAGCGGTTAGTGGTTGGATTGGAAGGATCAAGAAGCAGCAGAGTTGGCCAACAAGCGAAAATCACTCTCCAGTCCGCACCGTCCCTGTACGAACTGGCCAAGTTGGCTTTGCGATCTGGGGGAACGGACAGCCAGCGCAAGGGACACTCCCGAAGCCGAAGCCCACGGCGGACGTGCGCGCCACGCCGCGCGTCCATCTCCAGCGCAAGCCACCTCACCACCCGACGCCCACGCACGCACGCACCGTTTGACCTCTCCGCCTCCGCTGCCCGCGGGAACACGCCACCACGCCGACGACGTGCTCCAGTGCCCGCCCCCCACCGCACCCGCCACCATCTCGTCGGACGCAGCAGCGTGGGGCTCCCTCGTTCGCGTCGAGATCGAACAAGGCGCGCCACGTGATCCTAGCGACCTACTGGCCGCAGCCCGCACGCCTCTGGCAGTAGGCCCCAGCGCGCGATCCAGCACCGTGTGCCCCACCTGCCAGGCGCCCGGAGCAGCAGGGTCTACGGATTCAGCCCAGGCGACCGTTGCGTCGCGTTACGCATTCAGCCACGCACCCCCTTTGGTGTCTTTGCAGTTCACTACTCGGGGTCTGAAGAAATTGACACTGGGACTAAAAAAACTGCGGTGCTTCTGATAATAAATCCCGCTTGCTATTTTAGGCTACATTATCAAATCTCGAGATCCATCCCAACCCTCCCGCCCGCGCCTCGCCGCCGTCTCCTCCCTCCGTCCCGCTCTGCCGTTTCCGTGCCGAGCCGAGCCCAAGGTGGCCGCCCGCCGGAATCCCCTCCGGGGAGGGCGCTACGGTATAAGAGGATTATTGGAGGGCACCGGTTTGGTCGGCTAGACGCACGCCGCCGCCGCCGCCTCCCCCGCGCCGCGGGTCGCCGGCGATGGCGTCGTCGGCCGGCAGCGAGTCTCCGGCGAAGCCCGTGCTCCTGCACGGCGACCTCGACCTCTGGATCCTCGAGGCGCGCCTGCTGCCCAACATGGACCTCTTCTCCGAGCAGGTCCGCCGCTGCTTCGCCGCCTGCCGCCCGCCCACCTCCTGCGGGCCCAAGCACCCTCCGGCCGCCGTCTCGCGCGACGCCTCCGGCGGCGGCGGCGCCCGCCAGCACCACCGGAAGATCATCACCAGCGACCCCTACGTCACGCTGTCCGTGTCCGACGCCGTGGTGGCGCGCACCGCCGTGATTCCCAACTGCCAGGACCCCGTCTGGGACGAGCACTTCACCGTGCCGCTCGCGCACAGCGCCGCCGCGCTCGAGTTCCAGGTCAAGGACAACGACACCTTCGGAGCGCAGCTCATCGGCACCGTCACCGTCCCGGCCGACGATGTCGCCAAGGGCGAAGAGGTCGAGAAATGGTACACAATCTACGGAACCAACGGCAAGCCGTACAAGCCCGACACCGCGCTGCTCCTCCGCTTCAAGTTCCACCCCATCGCCAACAACCCGGCCTACCAGCACGGCATCCCCGGCGACCCCGAGCACAAGGGCATCAAGGACTCCTACTTCCCGCTGCGCCACGGCAATCAGGTGACGCTGTACCAGGACGCGCACGTCAAGGAAGGGGACCTGCCCGAGATTGAACTCGAGAACGGCAAGATGTTCGAGCACAACGCGTGCTGGGAGGACATCTGTCATGCCATCCTAGAGGCGCACCACATGATATACATCGTCGGCTGGTCAGTGTATGACAAGGTGCATCTTGTGCGCGAGTCCTCCCAGCCATTGCCTGAGGGTGGCAACCTTAACCTTGGAGACCTGCTCAAGTTCAAGTCGCAGGAGGGTGTCAGAGTGTGCCTGCTCGTGTGGGATGACAAAACTTCGCATGACAAGTTCTTTATCAAGACTGTGAGGCTCTTAATCTAGCTTTCTACATACTTTTACCTACCAATTTATATGATGTTGACTCATTGGAAGAATTCGTGGATGCTGGTCCAGATGTGGGTTTGCTATTGCATATTGTTGTGCTTGATTCAATCCATATATTGGGTCAAGTTGAACTTGTTAATCACAAGTAATTGCTTGTTGTAGATTTGTAACATGATGTGAAAATATGCTATTCCTGTGATTTTCATCCATTTTCTGCTTTTAATTTGCCATAAACCAGGATCGTGCATCTTATACAACTTCCTGAATCTATTGAAACATGCTACTCCTCCATTTTGTGAATCTTTCCCTATGGTAGTATGTATAAGTAACATTCCTGTGTTTGTGCAGGGCGGAGTTATGGCAACTCATGATGAAGAAACTCGAAAAATTTTCAAGCATTCCTCAGTCATATGCGTTCTTTCTCCTCGATATGCTAGCAGTAAGCTGAGCATTTTCAAACAGCAGGCAAGTCTTGTGCAGGAATTTATGGTTCACATTCTTTGTATAGGCTCCACCTAATTTAATGTCATCATAACTTGAGAGGGGGAAGGGAGCAGATGTCCCCTAGGCATAGCCGGCTCTGAATGTGGGCTGACACGGGTGGTTTCAGTGAGCCCCTGAAGAGCTGCTGTATATCTCCGGTCAGCCATTTGTAGTGGCAACTTAGTAGCACAAATTTTCTCAGCTGGCTTGTTTCAAGAAATCAAGCCTCACAAATCATAGCTGTGAACCAAATAGAATAAAATGCAAAAACATTGCTGATTTTGGGAGACCACAGTTAAAAAGAATGCTATGTTGATACGGAAGATTCAATTCAATGTGATGCATTATGGGAAAGGATTTTCAAAAAAGAATTTGCCGTGGTTACACATCGTGTGAAGGACAATCTTTTCAGTGGTGTAATCATAGCTAGGCAATTCTGTAGACATATTTCTCTTCTGCCCTTTTTAGTGTAAACCAACATACATTAGCATCCTTTTTTAGAGCATCTTTGTAGTAGGATCTTCTATTGTTTTGATCAATAGAAAGAACAACCAGAGCCTGTGATTCATCCATTTCTTCTTTAGTTCAGTCTTCTTGTGGAGCCCACATATACCTGACTTGACATTCCATGACAGCATAGGTACCTTTTTTTTGTGTGTGTGTGTGGGGGGGGGGGTCTAACTAAATGGAGGATAGGATCACAACAATTGGGAAAAAAGAACTCTTTCTGAAATAGCATCGGGAGTCATCTATTGTTTTAGGTTTGAAACATGGACAATATTTTCTGGATAATCATTTTTATCATTCTTTGTGCTAAATGTTGAATATTTGGATGCACTTGATAATATTGAATTTGTAGCTGGCAGGTTGTTGGGACTTTGTTTACACACCATCAAAAATGTGTGCTGGTCGATACACAAGCCCGGGGAAACAAGCGGAAAATTACAGCTTTCATTGGGGGCCTCGATCTTTGTGATGGCCGCTATGACACGCCTGAACACAGGCTTTTCAAAGATCTTGACACAGTATTCGAAAACGATTATCATAACCCTACATTTTCGGTGAGTTCTTCTGTGCTAACCTTTTCTAAATATCTATGCTTCTCAAGAGCGGAACCCATGCTACAAAGCAGGGACGTAGCTCGTAGGGAAATCAGGCGGCATGCCCCCCTCATGTTCCGTGTACACTTTTGCGTGGACATATATTTGCTATGTTAGATTGCTGTGGAGGTTACGATTTGTCCATGCATTGCAAAATGTTACTAGTCAACCCCCCCCCCCCCGATTCCTGCCTTCGTGGATATGCCCCTGCTGTGAAACTTGAATGTACTTGCATGTGTCCAGATTTTGATGATTCTTATAATCATATGTATTCACTGGATGCAGGCAGGTTCAAAGGGACCTAGACAACCATGGCATGATTTACATTGCAGGATTGATGGCCCCGCTGCCTATGATGTCTTGAAAAATTTTGAACAGAGGTGGCGGAAGGCAACAAAATGGCGTGACAGATTTAGAAAAGTATCTCATTGGAAAGATGATGCTTTAATTAAGCTGGAGCGTATCTCATGGATACTAAGCCCTTCACCGAATGTTCCAAATGATCATCCTAGTTTGTGGGTTTCAAAAGAAGAAGATCCTGAAAACTGGCATGTTCAGGTTGTCGTGCTGCCTTTTAAGTTCTACTTTTTCAAAATACTCTTGGATTTTTTTTGGAGTGGTTAATGTACTTTTAAATCTTCAGGTATTCCGCTCAATTGACTCGGGTTCTCTAAAAGGATTTCCTAGTGATTGTAAAGAAGCTTCAAACCAGGTTAGTCAACAGTTCTATTCTGTCTTCTCCTGTGATGATGGAAAATATACTCATTGCCTCACTGGGAATGTTCAATGAAGTTTTTGTTCTTTTAATGTTGGTGTTGCTTTTGCTCGTTCCCTCGTCCTGTACTGTTTGAAAACTGTTACAGGTACTAACTATTCAATGCATGCAGAATCTTGTGTGCCGAAAGAACCTGATAATTGATAAGAGTATCCACACTGCATATGTCCGGGCAATTAGATCTGCACAACATTTCATTTATATCGAGAATCAATACTTTCTTGGTTCTTCATATGCTTGGCCATCCTATGTAAATTCAGGTTTGATCTTTTTCTTTGTTTTCATTCAGTGTTATATGTAATTACCCCCCCCCCCCCCAAAAAAAAAAAAAAATGGGTAGATCATATTCTCTGTGTTTCTTATGCTACTCTTACTTGACTGTTATCTTTAAGGATGCTACATGATATTTTTATGGCAGGTGCTGACAATCTAATACCAATAGAATTGGCCCTCAAAATTGCAAGTAAAATTAGAGCAGGAGAACGCTTTGCGGTGTATGTAGTGATACCAATGTGGCCTGAAGGAGTCCCTACTGCAGCATCTGTGCAAGAAATCCTTTTCTTTCAGGTAAATTCCTTTATGCATTGGTGGTAGCAATTTGGCTGAACATCACAAATGATCGTGAGATTTTCTGAGTTCTTTCTTTCACTGCAAAATTTCTATGTTCCGTGTTGTGTAAGACAAGTAATAGTTTAGTGAACTTTGAGGATAATATATGTGTAATTGTATCATCATAGCTTTTTAACCTTGAGGATACAGTGTGTTGATTTCACACTGGTTGTATATTGAATTGAGACTTGGTTGCATTACACTGGGGGTAACGTGATTCATTAAATTGTATCATCTTTTGATGCAAACATTTTACAGTTACAGAATAGTGAGTTGGAGTAGGCTTATAGCACATAAAAATTTACATAAGCTCTTCACCTCTCTTTACGAGAGTATGACACATCATCATAGAAGTTGGGATTTTAGCAACTAACAATATTCATCATTTTTCTTCATCTTACAGGCTCAGACAATGGAGATGATGTATAGAATAATTGCAGATGAGCTCAAGGCCAAGGGCATAAAGGATATGCAGCCTGAAGATTACTTGAACTTCTTTTGTCTTGGCAATCGGGAAGAACCATCATCAAATGGCAGCCCAGAATCTGAGAAATCTACAGATAAAAGTGCAGCGGTAATCTATTGTTGCAATTTTCTTCTCTCTCCTCTAATGAAAAAAATGTACTCGCTACAAAATCTTAGCTAACTGCTTTTCATGTTTCCATCATCTACTTGACTCCATGTTCATATTAATAGCATTAGTTTTTACTCCTTAAAATGGCGTAAGTTCATAAGTAGAAGTTCCTTCAAATGCTGATACATTGGCTTGGAAAGTTGCCTTCTTATGTTAACCTGTTGGACTAAATGGATAATTGTTGTCTTTTGGTGCGAATGGATGCATCATGCGTTTTGGCTTGGATCACACACTGCATCACTAGAGTTGATTTAGCTTACTGTTATAGGCTCTACCTCATTGATCCTGCTCTTTGTTCTGAATGTCAGACGTCTGGGAGTGTTAATTTTCGCGTGTCCCTTCTGAATTCCGGCCTTGATTGTTGTAATTTAGGATGCCAGGAATGACGTATGCTAGAACAAATGGAATCTCCCCTCCTTTTCTTTTTCACTGTTCACTACATTTTAATATGTGATACCCTCTCGTCAATCTGAAGCCCTTTTGCTGCCTACTCATGTATGGCTTTGAAGAACTGGCAAACATGCTTTATGTGCCATATTGTCCTGAGCCTAGTTCTGTTCGGTGTTCTTCCTATTAATTTAATAAGCAGTCATATTCTTATCTTAATATTTCTTCCGCATTCAAAATCTACAGGGTTTAGCTGCAAAATATCGGCGATTCATGATCTACGTTCATGCAAAGGGGATGATTGTGGATGATGAATATGTCATTCTGGGTTCAGCAAACATCAATCAGAGATCCATGTCTGGTTCTAGAGATACTGAAATTGCAATGGGAGCATACCAGCCTCATCACGCATGGTCCACAAAGAATAGGCATCCTCACGGCCAGGTCTGTTGCTTGGTTTTTGAGAACACCTCTTCTTTCGACCAAATTGCAGAATGACTAGTACTCCCCCCCGTTCTAAATTATATGTCATTCAAATTGTTTGGAGAGTCAAACTATTTTATGTTTAACCAAAATTATAGAGGGGATCAAAAAGGTTTATGGCACCGAATAGATAAACTATTAAAATATATTTAATAAAGAAACTAATAGTGCTTATTTGGTATCATGAATGTTATGTTAGTACTTTCTAGTATAATTGGTCAAACTTAGAGATGATTTGACTTTCCAAGAAAGTTCGAATAGCTTATAATTTTGAACAGAGGGAGTGGTAGTTCTTATGAGATTCTACAATCACATAAAAATAATGATGTCACTCCTGAGCTACCCTTACCTACATATCATTTTCCCTCCAGGTATACGGCTACAGAACGTCTCTCTGGGCAGAGCACCTTGGAAAAGTTGACGATCTCTTCAAGGATCCTTCAAGTTTGGACTGTGTAAAGTTTGTGAATGAAATAGCTCAAGATAACTGGCAAAGGTTTACAGCCGAAGAATTTAGACCATTACAAGGGCACCTCCTCAAGTACCCAGTCAAGGTGGAGGCTGATGGTAAGATTAACCCACTGCCAGACCATGAATGCTTTCCTGACGTTGGCGGCAAGATTCTCGGAGCTCCAACTTCACTTCCTGATACGCTGACCATGTAGATTTGCATTAAAGAAAGTACCTTTTTCAGAGTTGAAGCTGGATCATATCCACCCGTGAACTTTGTAATTTTCTAAATTTGGCGAGATTGTCGCAAAATTTGTAGCATATCTGTAATCATCCATAGTTGGCGCTGGGAAAGCTCAAGTTGTTAATGGTGTTTATAGAGTCGTGCTTCTGTATGTTCACCCAGCGTTTGTAAATGAATCATATGATAGGATCCTTGACAGTGCTTCCATTTTCATTGCAATGATACAACTGTTTTTAACATTTTTCTCCCGAAACCTTGTGTTTACCCTGTATCTGTTGGATCGTCTACGCGTCGTCCCACCTCCCGGCGTCGTCGTACATCTGAGTCAGCGCTGCCTACCGGCCAGCGTTCCCTGGGTCGAGGACGAGCAGGTGCCTAGTCGCTGACTCGGCGAGCTCCATGTCATCGTGCAGCCGGCAAGCGCCGAGCAGCGCCCCCCCAGACGTCTTCCACTGGTTCAAACGGCATGGACTCGATGACCCCGAGCGCCCGCGACAGGTGCCCGGCGCTGCCGAGCAAGTCGACCACGCAGGCATAGTGCACCTACCGTTTCTGTACGCCGTGGTCTCCCATGGTGTCCAAGACCCTGAGCTCGTCGTCGACCATTCCTCCGTGCGCGCATGCTGAAAGCATTTACACAGGTGATGCCGTCGGGCGCAATGCCATTCGCCAGCATAAGGTGGAGCACGTTCAGTACGGCAGTGCCTCGACGCCATGGCCATGGCTCCCGTAAGCCTGGATCATTGACCTGTAGACGGCTTGGCTCCGGTAAGGGGCTCGGTCGAAGAGGGCCCGGACGGCGCCCAGCACGCGGCATACATGGCAATGAGCCCGCTGGCCAATGCATCAGCCATGCGAAAGCCACTCTTAACGGTGTGTGAATGCGCCCACAGGCCTTCTCCGCTTCGCGACGGCCGCCGACGCCGTGCAAGCTGCGATTAAGGTGACAGGGTCCGGCACTCCGGCCGGCAAGTCGGGCCGCGCCGCAGCATGACCGCCTCGCCCGACTGCCCGTTCTGAGCGTACCCGGCGAATCATCGAGTTCCAGGTCACAACGTCCTTCGCCGTGACAGCGTCGAACACCTTCCTCGACGTGGCCACGTCGCCACACCTGGCGTAGAACGCGACGAGCGCGTCGCCCACGAATACGTCGAGGTCGACCCCGGTTCTGACCGCGAGAGCGTGCACGGCCCGGCTGACGCGCCCGGCGTCGTCGTCCCCCGGGTCGACGCGCTGCACGCCTTTACGACGAACGTGCACGTTTAGCGGTTCGGGGACGCCGTACGATGGCGCCGAGCTGCTGCTCGCGCGCATGCGGCCGAAGAGAGCGATGGCCTCTCGCGCGTGCGACGGTCCGGCCCTAGAGCATGACGTTCCAGAGGAAGGCGTCCCTGTGGGGCGCGCGGTCGAACACCTGGCGCGTGGCCGCCAGGCCAGCGCGACCCAGCGCGGCGTATCGCGCGACGAGGCCGGCGGCCACGAAGCGGTCGCGCTCCAGCCCGGAGGTGACGACGTGGATTTGCGCGAGGCGTCTGGTGTCCACGTGAGACCCCAGGAGCGCCACGACGTCGTACGAGTCCTTTGGCCGTGGGCGTGGCTGTCGATCGGAGGCTACACCTTTGCAGCTTGTGTGGGCTCCAAAAGGAGTTCATGGTGGTAGGGGGGCTCAAGCCCTCATGCTGGATCCGTCCCTGAACACGTGCACGTATCCTATGACGTCATTTTTTATGGAAGCGTGGACTTGTTTATGGAACATTCCTCGAGATGTGGTTTAGAAAAGACCAATTACGTCACAATAGGAACGCGGACTTGTTTATGGATGTTGAAACTTTTTTTACCCAATGGAACACGTATTCCCATTCTATCTTTTAGGGCAGTCCTGATCTCTGAAGAACACATTCCATCCCTATAAGTATAAGTGAAATAGTTGGCCGAGTAAATCACAATAATTGAACCTACCAAGCCTCTTATATGCATCATGCATGATTAATTTGTCTAATTTGCTAATGTAATCTATGCTATAATCTAATAGGGAAAGGTTGACTTCGCGTGATGTCGAGGAACTTTCACATTCAATCGAGTTTTACGTCAATTGAAAAGGAGATATGTGTTTAGTCGAAATCTTGGACCTATGCATAAATATAATTTTTTTACGACATGTGTTTCTAAGCACGTGCGGCGCTACGCTGAAAAAGCATGAGTTTTTCCTTTCACTCATCCTCCCTTCTAATAGTTTTTTTTTATCAAATCCTTTGTAATAGTTAACCCACACGCTCATCCCATACACAAGCTTGAATGGGCCGACTCCACTCGTACCCAGACACACGCATGCTTTGGGTTTTAGCTCGAGTAGACTTGTCAGGCCCATCTTCCTTCTCCAATGACGTAGAGGCTTGATCACTAGTAACACTTGAAGACAAACTCACTTTCTTGTTTTGTTGAGAGGGTAGCCTATTTGACAAGGGTGCTCATGCTCACCTCACCTCTTCTCTCATAATGAATTGACAGTTTTCCTAGGTGTACATTGGAGGATCCCCTAGGTGTGTGGAGTCTTCCCCATGATAGAATCATATAGGGCTACTTTTTATGTTATATTCAACATGTTACGTGCCAGAGTAACTAGAAGATTTGGCTTTATTTTTTTGAAAAAAAAGGTAATTGTAAATCACGGTACCATTAAAAGGTTAGGGTGAAATCACAAATTAGGCAAGAACCAAATGCTCATTATGGTAAGTATATAACCAGCAACGCAAAATAGTTCAGACATATCGAGCACTTTATGAATTTCAGAACTGAAACACCAAACTATTTCCTTCATAATGCACTAAACCTAACTATAGGTTTCTTGAGTTCGTCTGCAACTATCTGTACAAAGAGACCGTCAATTCTCGTGTTGTATTTGAAATAGAAATACTTTGAGATGGCTTGCGGAGTGGTTGGTTGTCAGAACGGTGCATCAACATCTGGGTATGGTGCATCAACATCTGGGTACTGCAACTCCAGATAAGCTGAATTGGCAAAAGAGAAAAGTAAGAACATGAGACGTACATGAATCGTTTTATGAATTATTTGACCATTGCAACAGTTGAACATCCTGGTGTTAAATTTCAGTAAAACAAAAAATTCAACAATGTTAGCTGAAACCTCAGGCTTGGCTTTCTTAATTGCTTATCAACATTAGTGTCTGCCAATTAACAAAAACATCTAAAAACCCAGACGAACAACGATGAAGCTACAAAATGAGTGACGTTTTCTCTATATCAAGATCAGGCAAAGTTTTTAGATGCTTTTGTTAAAAAAACATTCTTAGCATCTAATACAACCAGACAAGTGTATTGTGCAGATAAATTAGGCAAAGTTCTCACCTGGGGAATAGGGGGTGAGGGCGATGATGTCCATGGGTAACAGAATGCGAGGAAGGTCGGTAACCAGAGGTGTCAGCCGCCCGTAGCGGCCTGCCCGGGTGCACATCGTGGTGCAGCCTACATGGCTCAGCACGTCCCACCTCAGAAGGGATACGTAGCGACCCTCAAACTGGAACTCAGTCCAGCCGTGGTCATTGTTGAAGTTGCCCAAATAGTCTGCACGGATGCACCGAATAGTCCGTTCCGGAAACGCAGCAATGCGCCGCCGATGGAAACAGCCAAGAAAGCATCGAACCTGCATTGATGGAGGTGAGCCACAAATGTTTCAGAAAAGAGAATATGTAGTGACCGTAGCGCAAAATCTACTGCTAATGCACCACATGTTTCAGAAAACAGAATATGTAGTGATCGTACTGCTAATGCACCACCGTGAACTACAGAAAACTAGAATAAAAGGTAGCAGTACTATTGGCACATAGTCAACCAGGAATAGAATCGCATCGCAGTGAAGACAATGCCGATCGACGAATATAAATGATGATCAGCGTCAGTAACAGAGGCGAAGTGTGAGCTCACGCGAGGGACTGGAGGTAGGATATCCGGCTTTTCCAGCCGCAGTTTGAGGGTCTCGACCTCCCAATGCATCATTGTGCTCGGGTTATCGCGGTGGTCGATGGTAACGCAGGTTTTGCGCCTGCCGTTGGCGCGGAGGAAGCGGCCGGAGACATGGCGCAGGAGGACGACGTGGTGGTCCCCGTCCCCTGCCTCGACGGCCGTCCACATGACGTCGTTCGCCTCCAGGTCATCGTAGACGCCCTGGACGACGCGGCGGCGATCGTCGGGCGGCGCCGGGTCCTCCGAGGCCGCGAGGTATCGGCCGTAGGCGGCGCCGTGGAGGAGGACCAAGGGGACGCCGTTGCGGACGACGCGGTGCACCCGCCACGCCGCGTTAAACGACGCGCGCTCCGGGCTCAGGAAGACGCCGATCCCGTCGGTGGCGGCGTGGAGGTACTTGCGGCGCACGCGGCTGCGCAGCCGGACGTGGCCACCGTCGGGGAACTGCTCCATATGGCGATGGCGGTCGATCGCTTAGGCTGTTGTTCACTTGTTTGGATTTGGATCTTGTTGCCAATCTGTTCCCTGTTCTGATTCGAGTCCCTCGGGGGGAGGCGGGGGGGGGGGGGGGGGGGGGGACGCTTTGGTTTTGGAATAGGAAAAAGTCCTATTTACCCTCTCCAACTACAGGGAGTTCATGTTTCCACCTTAAATTTCAAAACCGGATAAATCTCAACTTTTAAAACCGTGCATTTTACCTCCGTGGTCGGGTTAATAGAGGTTTTGATGACGGTTTTGTATTTTTCTTTTTTATTTATTTTGACTGAACCTTTAAAAATTCATAGTGAATCATAAAAAAATCATAAAATAGAAAATTCATTTTTGTTGGACGATGGATGAGTATGTAAACATAAAAAATATATAATAAGTATACTTTAGTACAAAATTTTAACTATAAATTTAGATCTATTCATTTTTGTGATTAATCAGAATAATTTATAACGGTTGTTTCTATGATCCAATTGTGGTGAAATTTTTATGGAGGTCTTATTATTGTATGATTCAACTATAGTAAACACATTTATACTCATTAGATTAGGTATAAATTTAGAAAGTAAGTTATAGTGACATAAATAAATATATAACTAAGTTATACATGACAAATGAGTATAAATTTTTTAATACAATTCAACCATAAAATAATTAGGCCACTATAATAATTTAGCCACAATTGAACATAAAACTGGAGTTATGAATTATTTCTTTTAATTACACAAATGAATAAATCTAAACCTACAACAAAAATATTGTACTGAAATATATTATATTCTATATTTACTGTGTATATATAATCATGTGGAGTCCAAAAAAAATAAGTTTTCTATTTTATAAATTTTCTATGATTTATTATGAATTTTTAAAGATTCAACCAAAATAAATAAAAAAGAAAAACACAAAACCACCATCAAAACCGCTTTTAACCTGACCAGGGAGGTAAAACGCACGGTTTTAAAAGTTGAGGGTGTGATTTACCCGGTTTTAGAGTTGAAGATGGAAACGTGAACTCTGTCTATATTTGAAGGGGTAAATAGGATTTTTTCCTTTGCAATATTATTAGATGGGCTCAAGAGTGTGGGCACACTGTCGTCCGGTGAACTCTTTCGTGATGGGCCGCTTCCACCTGTAGTATCTTGTTGGCCTGGGCGCCTGGCTACGATCGTGTTTGAAACTCTTTCGTAATGGGCCGCTTCCACCTGTAGTATCTTGTCGGCCTGGCTATGATCGTGTTTGTTTGTTTCTTTTTCCATAAATAAGAGATCCGGGTGATGATTGATTTAAGGGATGAAAGAGTGCACTCACTGCTATTGACGAGTTCTACTAGCATGAAATATTTCCTGTCGTTGGTATCTCCGCTAGCCGTGACAACTTGTTCTAAGGTCTTGTTTACCTCCTATTAACTTGGCACACTGACAATCATACCTTATCTCACAGACCACGCTAATTTGCTACCAACTTTTCGAACTAAGCCCAAACTACCGCGGGCGTCTGATGTCGACAGCTAAAATGTCAACCACAGGAACCTTGTGATGGATCCTCGAACCAGTATAGCTCAACTGGTAAGGTTCGTGGGTCGCCAAGAGAGAAACCCCGGTAACAACACTACTTCCTCTCCACCAACGTTGTCCCTAACCAACACCTCCAAATCCGACGCCGACGACCGCGTGGTTTGGAAGACGTCGACGACGACCGACATCACCGGCGGTGTCCCCACAGACTCCAGCCGCAGGCGTCATCGCCACGGTGCTTCTCAACACCAGCAACCTCGTGATCCGTTCTCCGGGCACCACTCTATGGGAGAGCTTCAAGCACCCGGCCGACACGTTCCTCCCCACCATGAAGCTTGGCATCAGATACAAGACGCGCACCGGCGAGCGCCTGGTTTCATGGAAGGGCCCCGGCGACCCATCACCGGGGACTTTCACCTACGCCATGGACCCAGTCACGTTGCTGCAGCTCTACCTCTGGAACGGCACGCGCCCGGTGCTGCGCAACGGGCCATGGACGGGGTACATGGTCACGGCCTGGCACCCGAAGAACACCAGCTCCCAGGCGGTCGTCAACACCGACGACGAGATTACCTTACCTACAGGCTGCACCCTCTCTGATGTGCACCGCATGCACGGTACGTTTACGTTCTGACATACTCCGGCGGCGAGCTCCAGTTCGAGAGCTGGAACGACAGCTTGTCCTCCTGGGAGGTTCTCGGCGAGTGGATGAGCTTGGCATGCAACCGGTATGGCCACTGTGGGCCCAACGGCTACTGCGACAACGCCGTGGCGTCGCCGGCGTGCAAGTGCCTCGACGGTGGCTTTGAGCCTGTGAGCTTGGAGGAGTGGAGCACCGGCGAGTTCTCGGGGATGAGATCGCCGGACTTGTTCGTGCTCGTCAGGAACCGAACGGAAGAGGAGTGCGCCGCCGAGTGCAGCAGGAACTGCTCGTGCTGGTACTGGCAGTGACACGCTGTACATCCGGACTGCAGCTTTGGATGCTGCTTCGCTACTGATCTCATCTCCTGTACCAAATTAGTATCAAGTAAACTCTGATCCTAAGTTACCTGTAATATATTCGTGCATAAACTTCCCTGAAACGACATTGCACAGGAACAAGTCCAAAGACTAGTGCTGTAAGGATTGTGCTACCTAAGTGGCATCCTGATACTCACAGGCACTTCACTACAGTATCCTCACATGAGAGGAACGGTTCATGAAATTTCGGAAGCAGGTAAAAACAAAAAAACGGGGAAAGCTTGCAAACTTAACTACACTCTACCGCTCTGGAGAAAGAAATCCTACTCAGGGCATTAAATTTCCAGTTGCAAGGTTCCAAGATATCCCGGCTGTGGCAAAAATTTCCACGAATCATTCATAATAGGACAAGGAGGTTTTGGCAAGTTTTCATACATTTTTCATTTCAATCTGAAAAGGCAACGTTAGATGGCCGAGAAGTTGCCATCAAAAGGCTCAGCAGGGATTCCGAGCAAGGAATCATGGAATTCAGGAATGAAGTTATTCTAATTGCAAAACAGCAGCACAGAAATTTGGTTCAGTTTCTCAGTTGCTCCATAGAGGGCAATGAAAAGCTGTTGATCTTCGAGTACATGCCTAACAAAAGCTTAGATGCTCTGCTTTTCAGTACGATTCATATTACCGTTCCATGATGTTTAACAGAACAAACAGATTGGTCATTACTCATGAGACACTGCCTTTCACCTGTAGGCACTACAAGAAAATTAGAGCTGGTTATATTTGGGGCAACCAGCAGAATGCAGACACGAAGCGAGTAGTTGGGGCATAGTTGCAACTGTCGGCACAACAGACTGGTTATCAGAAGCGATGCTCCCTATGGTGCATCGATGTCCGGATACTGTAGCGCCACCACAGCTGCATAAGCAAAGGGGCAAGTAAGAACATCTTGTAAATAAGGTTATATAGTATTCAGGTTAGCATACATACAAGCAGATAAGTAAGCAGAGCAATAGAAAACGCTCACCTGGTGATCCTTCAGTTAGCACGACGATCTCCATATCCCTCTCGTGGCGAGGAAGATCGATGGTGAGAGGACATTGGGTTCCTCCAGTGCTCCTGCCACCGCCGCCCTCAGCTCAACCACGGATCGGCCATTGAATCTGAATTCATCCCAGTCGTCGAGGTTGGGGGAGAAGGTGCCATCATCAGCCGCCCGCACAAACCGGATGGTCCTCCCTGGCACACCGGGGACGACTGTGGCGACATCCATCTTGGTAAAGCTCAAGAACGAACCACGGTATGGACCCTGACAGGAATGCGAGTGAGCCAATCATCAGCAAAGCAAACTCTGGATGGATTAATCCAAGAACAGAACAGTGGCAGGCATGCAGAGACGAGAATAATCAGACAAATCAATGAATAGAGTAAGGGCTTGTTCGGCAACCAGGAATTGTTCCCAAGCTCGAATGGTTCCATATATGGTTTGAGTGGTTCCATGCATGTCACTCAAACCATGGGGTTTGGTTCCATGAGGTCATACTCATAGAATGAAATAGGCCTTTTTGGCATGGAACGGGACCAAACCATGCTGGGTTTCAAACCCTTCCATGCCTAACCGAACAAACATTTTGGGTAGATTGGGATTAATTCCATGCCAAGATATTCCATGTAGTTTGGAGCCCATTCCATGCCATTTCGTACCAAAACGAACAAGGCCTGAGAGTATATGTTCATATTAGGCACCCGTAGGTGGCAGGCACTAATCAATCGATCTCTTAACTTTACAACATCACAAAGAACACAAATCCATACAGAACAACAACCAACAAATCCACAAGTACGAAGAATTACATCACACTACTACATGACAGCCGAGCAGAGCAGAGCAGGCTCACCAGAACAGCAGCAGGTAGCTCCGGCGGGAAGGGTCTCGGCGGGATGGCTCGGACGACCCAGTGACTCATGGCCGTGATCCTGTTGGTGGCGTCGGCCGAGATGCCCTTGTTCCAGAAGAAGAACTCACCGTTGGCGCGGAGCAGGTGGTCGGAGTAGTGGCGCAGCACCACTTTGTCGCCCCCGTTCCCGGCTCCAACCCTCTCCGGCCTCCACGCCACGGAGTTGAAGGTGTTGTAGGCTCCCTGGACGACGAGGCGGCCCTTGTGGCCGCGCGGGGCCGGGACGCGCGTGGCGGTGAGGTAGTGGCCGTAGGCGGCGCTGCACAGGAGGACGTAGGTCTCGCCGTCCTCGGGGTCGACGGCGTGGTGGACCTTCCACGCCGAGAGCGGCGACGCCCGCTTGCTGCTGACGCGGACGCTCACCCCGTCCTCGTCGGCGTGGAGGTACTTCTCCCCACGCCCGCTGCTGCGTAGCCACACGTGCTGGCCGTCGGGGAAGAGATCCATCGCGGCCGGAGGAAGTTGCTGCGGGAAGAAGAAGTGCATTGCGGCCGGCCGGAGGAGAGGGTAGTGCGGCGGCGAGCGTGGTTGCGCTTCGCTGCGGGCTCGAGTTTGTTGCGACGGGGCAGCGACAGGGCGGGGGCATCCCAAGGCAAAGCGCAGAGGCGGTTGCGTCGCACAGCTGGGAGCAGCAGCTTGTGGGCCCGATAGGAAACCTTTGAGCTCGTTCGAAATTCGATTTCGTTCATTTCTGCCAAAATCTGGGCGACCGAAAAAGAAAAAACGAACCACCCGCCAGTTGTTTTTCGAGCGCGAGGGCGTGAGGAGGCTGTCCTCGCCGGCGCAGGCTTTAGCTAGAGATAATGGGGTGCTTTACTGCTTTTGGTTTCGGAGAGACGGCTCCATCTCCATTCGCTTGACCGGCTGACGTGTACGCCCAACGGGTCGATGAGCACGAGCATCGCGATCGACCAGATGACCCGGGTTGGTTCATCGATCGGGTTCGTTCGACCAGATGTCCCTGGCATGGCTCGGTGCCCGTGGTGGGAGTGGATGCGAGCGGTGGCGAAATTAACCGGCCGGCCGGGCGCACCGAGAACTTGGACGGGCAGGCCGGCTCTCGCGTGCAATGCAGGGCGCCGGGCCGCGTGCAAGCAACGACGACGTCTGTTCACGACGCGATTGAGCGGCAGCCCTACCTGCTGGTGGAACCGCGAGCCTTTGTGACCCTCGTCGGCGCGGCCCCTTCCTTATTTACGTACGTGGAGGAGGATGGCGCGGTGCACGTGTACGCGTGCGACGAGGCAGCGCTCGTACCCGGCACGCAGCGGCGTTCTCCTCGGCGTCTAGTCCCGCCGCCGTTCCGGCGGGCCCTCGTGCAGTCGACAAGACTTGCTCGTGAACATACATTTTTTGGGGGGAGCAATTCGTGAACATATATACATGCATGCATGTGATAACGACGACGATGATCAAGTGCAGTGATGTGATGATGGGCCGCCGTTCTTTGTTTCGAACATGTTCTGCTCTGCACAGGTTGATCAATGGGCCGTTCTTTTCGTTTCGAGACTCGATGAGCCCAACAAACAGCTGAGACGACAAGCCCGTAGGCCAATTCAATCTCGTCGTCAACCAGAGCCGCTTGTGAGACGTGCCGTGTGCTGTGATGTGCATGCATAACCGAGACCAATCTAGTGAAATTTGCTTGCTAAATTGCAATGTTGTTTTAGTATGTATGCAACATGATGCTTTAATTAATCTGGAGCGTACCTCATGGATACCAAGCCCTTCACCAAATGATCATCCTAGTTTGCGGGTTTCAAAAGAAGAAGATCCTGAAAATTGGCACGTTTAGGTTGTCGTGCTGCCTTTTAAGTTCTACTTTTGTCAAAATACTCTCAATTTTTTTTTTCGGAGTGGTTAATGTATTTTTAACTCTGCAGGGTATTCCAGTCGATTGACACGGGTTCTCTAAAAGGATTTCCTAGTGATTGTATAGAAGCTTCAAAGCTGGTCATTCAACAATTCTATTCTGACTTCTACTGTGATGACGGAAAATGTACTCATGGCCTCATTGCATTGGGAATGTTCAATAAAGTTTTAGTTCTTTTCATGTTTGATCGTTTTCTTTGTTTTCATTCAGTCTGCTTTTCATCAATCAGTAGTTACACTTTAATTATATACTTATGTGTAATCTACTTGAGTATGTACGAACGTCGGAACCTGGCCCAGAGGTCCACCCACCACACGCGCATAACAAACCAGCCCATCAGCGCTCTTGATCCTCTCTCTCTCAAAAAAAAAAAAAACCTCCGCTCTCTGATTGGGTTCCAATCAGGAAGCATATGACGACAATACCTGGAAACGGAGGCCCATATCTCGATGAGGCCCAAAATATACAAATTACAATGCGCTGGAACATGGCCATGGGCCGCCAAGCAGCACGACTTTCCTTCACTCGGCAATAATTTCCCGCCGCGGCCGCGCACGCAATCGCAGCAGCACCTTGCTGCGCTGCGATCTCGTTCACGCAACGCTTGCCGACGATCATCGATCGATCTCCCCGTCCCCGCCATGGATCGAACGGTGCCAGCGGCCGTGACAGTGACAGCGGCCTTGCTGCCTCGATGCTTCCGGTGAAATCACGAGCCGTCGGCAGGTCAATCGATTAGCTTGGGTGTTAGTCCTCTCCTTAGCTTGACTATCCACCATTGCACTCCTTACTCCTACCCGAAAGCCATTCATTGCCTGGTCATCTGGTACTGCCGAGTAAAGTCGTTCGTTCATACTCCCTCCGTCTCAAATGTATATGTTCTTTAAGTTGCGCCTCAAAAGTTCAATTTCAAACAACGCAACGCAAGATTCGGACACGCAAGTTGTAGTAACTTTCGACGTTTCAAACCTTTCTTTCTCTCTATCGTCTTATCTAGCTCGACATGATCCAGACACCGCCCATGATGGTGATGCGAACAAGAGACACAAGACTACTCCAAAACTACCGATTTCTTAGTCAGATAAAGAATTTGCAACAAGCGCGCGCACGGGGTAGGTCACGTACCTGATTCTGATGCAGACGTGAGACGTGAAAATGCGGAATCGTGCATCTCGACGTTTCGAAGGGCAGTAGGTTCCATTCCATTGGATCCTGATTCGGTGACTCCTCTGATTACGTACGTAGCAGTAGTTTGCACGCGGATGCATGAGGCCGAAACCCTTTCGATTTATTATCAGAAAAAAAAGAGTTTAATGTTGCATGTTTTGAACTAGTTGAAAGTTTCATGTTGAAACCGTGGAGACAGTAGTAGTTTAACGTTAACGTTAACGGTGCCGGCAATGCCGCATGACCAAGCTGGAGTTTAAAAAGCGCAAACTCTGCCATATGTTTGGTTCCAGAGACTAAAACAGATTGAAGTGCATTAAATGAACTGTATAAAGACTAAACTACCCTCAAGGGACTAGGAGATTTTTAGTCCCTAAATCATTTTAGTCCCATTTAGTCCATTCTGTTTGGCAATTTAGGAACTAAACTGAGACTAAAAGGTAGGGACTAAATTTTGTCCATGGAAACCAAACAGGGCCTTAGTTAGTCAAGCCTTTCTTACTTAGTGAACTGTTTTCCAGCCTTAATTCATAGTTGAATCTTGAGCATGAAAGGAGCTAGGTGCACAATACTAATCAGTACCACATGAATATCTTACCGTCGTATTCCATAATCTTTGGCCAAGGTCAGGGTAGGTACGTCCCAACATCATATTTTAATTTTTTGCTCGTCCACTTCGCCGATTCTCAATTTCTCATCCATCTAGATCATTAGATGTCTCCATACCACCTGAAAATCAGCCTCACATAGGAACCTAAGGTCAGAAATTGTTGCCTTTAAGTGTTGATGAGTTGACATCAAAATAATAGTATGTGGAGTGAGGAACTTACGCGAAAATAACTTTGCTAGTTGATAATAGTAGTTATGTTGTGCCAACTTGAGGAGCATGGCTAGTAAAAATAATTCTGATGTAGTCTCAAAGTTTTGGTTGAAAATACTGCCATTCCATGGTAGGTAAACGAAAAAGAGACAAACATGGAGTAGTTCTACATTTTCTATGGCAAGCCGTTTGGTATTATCATCTAGGTATAATTGTTCTTCCAATTGCAAGATATTCCATTTGTGCTTGTGAAAGTCAAAATATATTTTAAGCGCCCATCTGCCCAGTGGGTAGAACACTTGTTATTTTGAGGAGTTAGCAAGATGTCTACTTAATCATCTAGTAATAAGGATTGGAGGAGAGCAAGCAACATTTTTACATAGATAAAACAAGATAGAGAACTCGTTTTAAATGCGTCGATAACACTATAACAATGTTTTCCCCCCAGTCACATGGCTTTAGATATGTTCGTCGCAGTGTGCTCAACAATAGGAGGCTTAAAAACTTTCGTCAAATAAAAGTTTCCAAATTCTAACTTAAAATTGGTCTAACCATCTTCTAAAAAAATCTGAATTTTTAGAAAATCACTAATACGATAAACAAAATCCGAAAAGGTAATATATACTAGTCTAGTAGGAAAAGAAAAGATTTCTGTGGGCTGGACCAAATGAAGTAGTCTGCCCCTCTGGTGGGCTCACCCGGACCCTAAGCATGTGGCCCATGGTCATGGCTAATTTATTTTTTACAGTTATATACTCCATTCCAAATTGTAAGACATTCGATGATTCTTGAATATTGAGACTGTTTTATGTTTGATCAAAATTATAGAGAGAATCATAAAAATTTATGGAACCAAATATATATAGTCTAGAAATATACTTAATAAACATAATGATACTTATTTGGTATCATAAATGTTAGTACCATATCATATAAATTTGGTTAAACTTGATAGTTTGACACTGTAACAATCTTGGAACAATAATTTACAATTTAGAATGGAGGAGGCAGTTTACATAAAACACAAGATTCATGCTTGTGATCGTCCTTGAAAGTTGAAACTGTATACCCCAAATTAATGTTTGTGATCGTCCTTGATCATCGACGATGTGCTGGCACTCATCAGTTGGAGTACGGCACGTAGATCTTTGTCTCCGACGCGGGGAACCCGTTGAACTTGGACCCGGCCGGTCGCTGTGGTGCACTCCCTCCATCTGTAAATAGTGTCTTTCTCGCTTCTGAATAAAAATTTAGTGCCAAATATATATCAAAATATTTTAAAATTTATGTTATAATATGAATACTATTAGATAGATATTTAGATCTAGTTTTTTATAAAAATTATTTGGACACTAATGTCGTCGATCCAGTACCCTACCCGCACACCTCGCCGCGAGTGCATGAGCTTCCCAATTGTCGCCGAAGTACTGTACTACAAAGGGCGCGTCGCCGGCCGTGTCGAGGATGCATGCGCATGGGAGGCATGCCGAGCGAGGGTGAGGAAAGCTTCGAACGCGGCGCGCGAGTATAGATGGTTAGTATAGGACATGGCAAATTCATTGCCTAGCTAGGTCTTGATCAGAAAGTTATCAACGCTGAGTAGGTGCACTTTCAACTCGCGGTCCCGGGGAAGCGTCGAGGCCGTCGTCCTCGTTCCCATTTGTTGGATTTGTCAACCATCGTCGTAACCTCCGGAGTCGGAACGGAGATGTCTTTGACGAGCTCCCGAGTCCCGTCCCGTGGGGCGTGGGCTGTGACCGGCTGAAGGAAATTACTAAACTGCATCAGAGATGATGTCGCGAGTCTGACTCTGACAGGACTCTCTTGCCTGTCCTGCCTGAAGCTGATCAGTTGCAAAGCAGGAAAGGGGCGAGGCTTGACTAGTTGACTTGGAGGTTGGAACACATGTGACACGTGCAGTCATTCATGCACATGCACAGTTAACAGCGTAATCTTAATTTCGGAGACAATTTAACCTTCTCTCTCTTTCTCTTAAAAAGCAGCTGGTACAAGTTGTTATACTGACTGCAGACCCAGTTCAGCTGCGTACTGGCCATCTTGAACGACGGACCACCATCCAAGTTTCTGAAATCTTCGGCCGTGCTTAGAGCAGCCCCAGCTTGAGCAAAAAGCAATGCTAGAGAATATTGGGGCCTCGACTTTGCCACTGCAGCTGCAGATGCCGAGTTAGATTTTTTCGGGACGCCCTGGTGCTCCGTGCTCGGTGCTTCAAATATCATTGTGCAGCAGACTGTCAAATGGCTGTGAGGAGAAAAGGAAAGGAGAAAGTAATTGTACTTGAATTGATCGACTCCACATCATTATGGGCATTGACATCACACGCTGCAAGGAAACGATAACTGAAGCACTACAGGTATGTGGTAGTGAGGGGGTGTTTAGACAGGGGGATACTTTACCATCTATCAACACCCTGAGAGAATTTTTTTTCAAGCGTTGGATAAGCTGTGGCTGCCCTTAATGTAAAGATGTCTTCGACAATGCCCATAAGAAAACTCATGCTTCTCTATAAAAATAAAATAAAATAAAATGATACAAAGGGAAAGTTCCTCCAATTTTCGACTAGCTCCTTTGTGGAAACAAAAATGAATGTGTGCTGTATTCAAGCATTTGTGTTTGCATTCTTTGTCTAAAAGGCAATTATAACAGTACTAAGGCATTAGCCTGTGTGAAGAATTTTGGTGATACAAATAGAAGGGACTACCAGAGCATTTCTCTTTATGATGATTTTTTATATTATCATTTTAAAAATAATATATACAAAACTCATTTCTGTCTACAACTGTGCTAGCATTCCTTTTAACACAAAATATGAAAAATTACAATTTCCTTGAAAAAGTACAGTATGTCCCCTTATTATTATAAAATTGAAAAGGTCCAAATCAACCTCCGCGCCTATCCATCTTGTAAATTACTCCTGCTGCGACAGTTGTGGAAGTTGAGATGGTCAAATGAAAGGTATGCACTTCGTCCGGACTCTCGAGGCCAGGGTTTACAAAACCGCTACAGTGACGATTTTTTTAAAAAAAAACGGTCCGGCTAACCGGTGAAACCGGCCGGCTAACCGATGGTAGCGGTTTTATAGTGTCGGTTTGGGAGAGGTAACCGGTGTTTTTTTGTACCGGATCGGACCGGTTCCCACCGGTTTTGTAAACCCTGCTCGAGGCTGAAGTTGTATAGTGCAACAACGAAGGAAGCTAGCACGGATGACACAAGAGAAGCTGTGGCACACTTGCATGTTTATCAGAAGCCAGGGTGAACGAATTTGCACAGATAACGCTATTTCTGACAACCGTTGCATGCCAAATTAAATAAAACCAAGTACATTGAAGGAACCACCTAATTTTTTCCCCCAAAAAAGAAGAAAGAACAGCTTCTCGTAAGACGATATTACTTTTTCTTGGTCTAAAGAATATTAACCCCAGCGAGGCAGCGACGACGTCGACGTCCACATCCACTCTCATCAGCTGGAGTAGGCCACGTAGATCTTGATGTCCGACGTGGCGAAGCCGTTGAAGTTGGAACCGGCCCCGGTGGTGTAGGCGCCCATGTCGTCGAAGACGAGCCAGTCACCCACGCTCATCTCTGGCAGCTGGTACCCTCTCACCACCGTGTCGAGCGAGTCGCACGTCGGCCCGAACACCGTCGACGCGTACGTCCTCTCCCCGGGGCGCGCGCCGGCGAGCGGCCTCGGCGTCGGCACGTAGTGGTCCATGATGACGCAGTTGAGCGAGCCGTAGAGCCCGTCGTCGATCCAGTACTCGCGCACCTCGCCGCGGACGCGCTTCCCGATGACCCGCGCGGCGAGCGTGAACGCCGTCTCGGCGAAGTACCTCCCCGGCTCGCCGATCACCTCCACGCACGGCAGGTCGCCGAAGTGCCTTGCGAGGGCGTCGTTGATCACCGCCGCAGCGTCCTCGAACTTGGGCCCCGACACGAACCCGCCGCCGATGTCGAGGACGCGCAAGGGCGGCATCCCGAGTTCGGTCGCCGCGTCGAACACCTTGCGGGCGTCCTCGACGGCGCCCCGGTAGACGTCGAGGTTGGCCGCGCCGCTCCCGACGTGGAACGAGACGCCGGCGACGGGGACCCCCGCGCGCTGGGCCGCGCGGAGGAGCGGCACGACCTCGCCGGCGAGCGCGCCGTATTTGGTGCCGAGGTCCACCCTGGCGTCGCCGCCGTCGGGGCCCTTGATGCGGAGGAGGAGCTCGCACCCCGGGTGGCAGCGCCTCACCTTGGCGACCTCCTCCTCCGAGTCGTAGGTGGCGAGGGTGACGCCGGCCTCGGCGGCGAACTCGAGGTGGGCCTCCGGCTTGCAAGGGTTGGCGTAGACGATGTCGCGGCGTGGGTGGACGACGCCGGCGCCGAGGGAGAGGACGGCCTCGATCTCGGCGCGGCTGGCGCAGTCGAAGCCGGCGCCGAGGGCGGCGAGCGCGCCGAGGAGGGACGGGTCGGGGTTGCACTTGACGGCGTAGCAGGGGCGCACGCCGGGGAGCGCGCGGCGCCAGGAGCGGAAGAGGTCGACGACCTTGGCGAGGTCGAAGACGTAGAAGGCGCTCCGCTGGGTCGGGTTGGAGGCGAGGACGGAGCGGATGAGGCCGGAGGCGACGTCCCTGTCCTTGAGCGCGTCGCCGCGTTTGAACTCGAGGACCTTACGGTCCTTGACGCCGGGGGCCACCAGCACCGCCTGGATTGGGATGCTTCCAACCATGGTGATGGTGACGACGACGACGACGGACGCGGCGCGGTGACGACTAAACGAGCGGCGTAATAAGCTTAGCTTAGCTTAATGGAGATCGAGCTCCGGTTGTTGCTTGCCTAATAAGAACCAGCCAAAAAAGAGCACGTCAATTAGCCACACCAGCATGACATAAACGTTGCACCTTCGTTTTGGCGAAAAGAATGTAAAAATCGACCATTTCGTGGTGTTGAAAAAAGAAAGTCGATGGCTTTCTATAAAAGTTAAAGAAAATTCTCCACGCATCTCAGTTTCTTCGGGACCGGGAAAAGGAAAAATTGTGTCTGGTTTTCCAATTTACTTTGACATCTGGTTACTGGACTACTCACCGAGGGAGATCGGATCAGACAAGAAAGTGATGGATCGATGCGGAGCGAGCGAGAGAGACGAGAAGACCGCTGGGAAAGGAACGGCTCCCTTGGTGTGTGCGCGGCTTGCTCGGCCTCGGAGCTGGGCGCCCCTATATAGCGCTGGCCACGCCTCCTGACCTCAAGAGTGGAGGGAGGAGTGGGTTAGGTGGGGCTGGAACGAACGAAAGCCAGAGAGGGGCGGTCGATGTGGTTTGTTTGGTGTGGCGAGTCGAGCTCGAGGCCACGCAGCATATGAGCGTTGCACGCGGCGCGCCCTGGCCGGCCTGCCGGGCGCCTTGATGCCACCACCCAGTCCCCCACCACGCTAGCTGGTTCGTGCACGTATACGCGATGCCGCGCGCTGGAGCAGCAGGAGCCAGGAGCCAGACAACCAGGGGTAGGTGGAGACGACTTGGCGCGCTGAGCTAGCTGAGGACAAGGCCGCCGGCTTTATTCAATGGCTCCTCAGTCTGCTCGACGGGTGTCTCGATCGCAGATGAATTTGGCTCCGTTCACGTCGTCCGGTCCTTCCCCACTTCGTTCCTGGACTCTTCCTGCTTCTTGCAGCTGTGCAAGGGTGGGGGACTGGTGTAGTCAAAAGGGAAAGGGAAAAAAAACCCGCAAAACTGTGCGTCATGCTCATCGGTGCTCGTTCTTTGCTGCGACGTATTGGGTGACGACGACGACTACAATTCCTTGGGCTCCAATTCGTTCGGATCCGTGGAGCTTTGGTCAAGTCTTGCTAGATTATGGGTACGTGGGTCTAATATCCCTGCCATACACACCCACCACCATGTGCATACTCCATGCATGCGTGCACACGTGAAGTTTTTGGCGGAGCGCCTTACGCACAGAGCCAACGCTCATGTATCTGGTTTGTGTGCTAGAGTTGGTGGACGCCGGCACCAAGCATGTGATGGCACCAAGTTGTTTTGTGGAGTAGTGTGAGTATACGCACATGGACTATGCCCGGCATTAATTGATGGCCAGCTAGAGAGAACAGTTGGCAACGGTGCTTCGGTACTCTTGGCGCCAAATTCGGCTGTCATCTTTTGCGGTAACCACAGGCCACCGAACACAATTCCCGGGTCCCTGCTGCTTGAAAATGTGCATGCTTAAACCTACCTATTTACTATTACGGTGCTTATTAGAGCATCTCTAGCAGTCCTTCCTCCAATCAAACTGCCTTAATTATTAGCAGGGCTAGTGAAAATTAGTGCTTCAAACCAATAATATGTCCCAACTCTCCTCAAATAGAGAAGGAGTTGAGTCTTAGTCTTTCCCAATATAGTAGTGGAAACTATACATTTCAAGTTCCAACCCACATAATTTCTTTGTGTGGGCCTCTAATATTTTTTTTTTATTCCGTTTCCCTTCCTCCTTAGTCCTGTCATCCTCTCTCTGCTCTCTTTCTTCTCCTTTCTCCTTCAGATATCAGATCTAAGCAGAGCTTTCGTAGGCCAATGCTAGTAAACGAGTAGCCCACGACGGGTAGCAAACTTTATGCAACAGCAAGCTAGAGGGATGGGGGCTCATCGCCAGCGGGTGATGGGTCTCGTGGAGCATGCCAGCGACGAGGCTCCCACCGGCGGCGGCAGCAGCGGGCCCTGTAGGCACGAGTCGAGCCAATAAGCACACGGAGCCTGCGGGAGGCTCACGCAGCCACATCCCTGCTGCGTGAGCCTCCCGCAGGCTGCTGGGGGCCAGCGACCATGTTGGCCGTTGGAGCACGAGGGGCATGGCCGCGACGGAGACATGACTGGACATCGAGGAGGGCACGGGCAGAGCTTAAGTGCGCAGCCGGCTTCGATGAGGGAAGCACACGGAAGTGTCGAACGGGCCGTGCATTTTTGTTGGACTTCGAGCCGAAACGGTGTCTTCCTAATTCCTATTTTCTCCTTCCCATGCCACATCAGTTTTTTCTTACATGTTACTCTATTTAATGCTATGAAGACCAGCTGAGGTGAAGGGTTGGAACTACCCTTAGGATGAGATTATTGAGAGACTACAAAACCACGTCTCCCAATAACTCATGAAAATAATATTGGGACATCACAGGAACACCTTATTGAGAAATTTATTGGGAGACTTGGAGATGCTCTTGCACGTACCAAATTGCATTGCTGAAGTTAATTTGCTATATAATTAAGATGACATGCATAAATCAAGGGAGTGAGATGAACTTGCAATTCATCATGAGGACCAAAAAAATCAGGTCATATATAGTCGTTGTTTACAAACATATAGGTGAAAAAAATAAGCAAGCCATGTGCTACATCTTGTGAACAATTGCAACATTATTAGATATGGAACCATGCATACATATCCATGAACACGCACACTAGCCTCATGGATACCACCCTTCACTGACAAGTACTATCTACATTTCAAATTGTAGGTCATTTTTGCTTTTCAAGATGCATTGATTTTATTATGTACTCAAATATACACTATGTTTAGATACAATCTTTAACCTATGTATGCAGATATGCCACAATGACCTACAATTTGGAACGGAGGAAGTATCATTGATGGTTTCTACCTTTTTGTAATAGTTCTTAACCACTTGGAGATGTTTAGTTCCTACCTTCCTGATAATGATGTTGTATCAATATTGTTAGGAAGACCTATACCACATCAACTTGTTCAATCAGGGATAACCACGTATTAGTAGCAGGAGAAACATTTTGCTAAAGTAATAACTACTCCTATAGACCTAAACTGTACCGTACTATAATATAAGCAGATCTTCACAATGCTCGTCATGTCTGCCGTCTATTAATATCTTCTGTAACAAGTTGGGACAACTTATTGACCATACCTAAAATCTCAAAACCTTCTTATTTTACCAACATGCCAATATTATCCTCCTTTCATATTTGAGAAGTCTGACATACGATGATTTCAACACAACATCTCTGGTCTATCCTTT
The DNA here is from genome assembly GCA_015342445.1 of Digitaria exilis. Taxonomy (NCBI): domain Eukaryota; kingdom Viridiplantae; phylum Streptophyta; class Magnoliopsida; order Poales; family Poaceae; genus Digitaria; species Digitaria exilis. Next base: position 1,804,827 of record JACEFO010000718.1, on the reverse strand, counting down.
ATTTTCATTTAATACTCTCTGGTCTATCTTTTATCATGCCCTTAGAAATATGGGCCAATGGGGACAAACAATACGATCTCTTAGTTCTCATCATCAGCTTGCAATCATAACAGAGAAGGAAAGGGGTAGGTGGCGCCGGCGCGGCTTCTTCTTCTTTCCTGCTCCGTTTCCGCCAAGTCGCAGGCGCAGCTCCATGATCGTGCACGCCAAATAATTCGGCGGTGAAGGATGGATCAGTTCAACAAGGCGAGTGCCACTACTGACTATCCGATCTCCATCACCTCAGATATACGTGTATTTTTCTATTTTCTACGTTACGCACTGGTACTATTGATCTGTTATGACAGTCAAAGGTTGGTGGATCGTCAGAGAAACAAATAAGGTTCCAGCAAGGCTGCTATAGCTAGCTACTGTACTGTATTTTCCATTCTTTTTTTTTAAAAAAATGTGTATGGGTATATGCAATTTATGCATTGCCAAAGTACTAAGGCCAAGGACCGTAGACACGCTCTCGGTTCTGCTCATATTTTCTGAATGGTGATGCATAGACTTGCAAACGTCTTAGCTAGGAAAAAAAGAGTAAATTACATAGCATACATATCATTTTGATCCAATCACCCGATATGTTGTCAATATAATGTATCCATTAATTTATGTTAAACATATGGCATTACGTGTATTTTGTCATGATGGCAGGCGGCAGGCAAGTGAAAGCTTAGGTCTGCATCAAGAGGTGGTGAGCCAAAATGCAAATTTATGATCCTTTCATTGGTGGGTGCTTGCATTTTCATAGCGATAGGTGGATGTCTGTATAATTGTATTGCCAAGTTATATGCATGACGGCGGTTCCATGCTACCGTTAGGTGCAGTAATAGTGCTCACCCTCTGGGTACGTTCAAAACAAAAAAGTCGCGTGCAAGCTCCACCTTAGAACATGGGTCTAAAGCCGACCTGCATGCTGCACGAACAAAAATAGGAGACACATGAATTACCTCACATACTTGGGAGAGGAAGACCGCCTAATGCACATTGTTGCACTGCATGTTGCATCACCAAAGAAAAGATGGACCTAATAAGATCCATCAATGTTCCCACTTTACAGTTAAGATGTTCTAATAATATAAATATTGTTCAGGCGTTAGGCCATTTTGAATTGGAATTTTCATTATCATTAAATAGTGTGTCATGCCAGCATTTTTTATGATGTGGCAAAGAACTAATCAAATTTTATGGGGGTGAAACCCTGCATGCACGGTTTCTGAATAGGGGGTTTGAAATTTGATGGGGATGACACTGTATATACACTGTTTCTAAGTCTTACATATGTAAGCTAGGAAACAACAAAGAATGAAAAAACATATATTGTGTTTGTGTGAGGCTATCATCCACTAAGAATAGCCTTATGACATCAAATAGTTGCAAATCATAATCTAAAAAACTAAATCCAGATTTTAGGTATGATGAGAGAAAATGCATTTTATTTTTTAGTGTATGGCTACTTCTCCTATAATAAAATGCATGCTCAAGCGGCACATTCTCAGAGAAAAAGTACAACCCAAACATAGTCAAGATTTTTAGGTATAAGAAATATGATCTCCACACCACACCACACACACACACAAGATATGGTGTCAACACCTTCGTCGATATGTCAAGCAGCATCAAGTCTCAGAAGCATGCTTCTCGAGCATGCGCCAACTAGCTGACTATAGCTACCTGACGAGGTAGGTGAATGTTGAGGAACCTTGTTGGATTATTCCTCGTTTCAAACAGGAATTGAAGACACATACGACCAAATCAATGGTGTCGCCGATATCTATCTATATCACGAAATTAAAGATTTCGCAGCATTATATATAGGGAAAAGTATGTTTTTCACCCTTCAACTGTTACAAAAGTTCAATTTTCAACCTTAAGCTACAAATCCAGATACAAAAGGTCACCCAACTATCCAAACCATGCAAAAATGACCCTTTGGGTGGTTTTGGATTTTATAGAAATAGCAAAAATGTTATTTAAACTTTAAAAAACCATAACTAATTTATTTTGAACCCAAAAAATATGAATTCAATGCGAAAAGTTTCCCTAAAATGTAACCAACCTATTAGCACACTATTTAATGTTATTTAGGTATTATATGTTTATATTACTAGTGTCTTATTGTTTTTCTAAAAATAATTAGAATAAAAATAAATAATATGCAAATAACTTCTAATGGCGCACCAACATATAGGTCACATTTTTAGAAAAAAAACATTGGCACCAGTTTCATATTTTTCTAATTCAAAATAAATTAGTTATGAATTTTTTAATATAAAATTATTTTTAAATTCTTCTGAAAAATACAAAACCACCTTTAAACCACCCAAAGGGTCAACTTTGCACGGTTTGGATAGTTGGAAGGTCTCCAGTGTCCGATTTTATAGTTGTGGGTTGAAAATAAGACTTTTGTAATAGTTGGGGGTGAAAAATAGAATTTTCCCTTATATATGTAGGCCGCATCAATTGCATTCCAGCCACACACGTGCAAATTGATTGATCTAATAATCTATCAGGATTAAGCATTAGTATTAGCTTAGCTAGGTCATGAGGCCAATCTCAGTGGGAGGGTTGTCACACAGTTACCAAGACTGTAAACTTGGGGACCCGTGCCAGCGAAGGGTCATGGTGATGACCCTCCCCTCACATCTCATGACCCTCCCCCTCCTCTCTCCTCATAAATAACCCTGTCATGTAAGTAATTTTGTTGATGTGGTATGATATTTAATGCTATGACACTCTTCCATGACCATCCCACTGAGACTAGCGTGAAGAATCGGAGAAGAACCTCAGCGTTTGGAGAACCGAAAAGGGAGAGATTGCATCCAAACCTTGTCTGCCGACTGCGGCGACGACCGTGCACCCGTAATTCCGAACGAATGCTGCGTCCGTCAAACACGAAGAGGGTTTCGAATCCTTTGACGATGCCTCGAGATTAGGTGATGAAGAAATTTGCATCAGACGACCCAACCGCGGACGTTTCGATGGCGACTGACGGGCCGGCGGCGGCCAGACTACGCGTGCAGATTGCAGCATATCATATGCTCTAGCTGCTGGACTCAACGTACAGCGACGGCGCAGGCGGCCAATGGCGGTCGAGGCACGCCTCAGCAGTTGGTGGCGCGAGCGAGACGTTGGTGACTCGACTACTCGGACTCGGAGGAGCGCATGCATCAATGCATGTGCGCGCGTATTCAGACACACAGCTCAACGGCTGACAGCGTCCCTGCTGCATGCTAATTCGTCACATACGGAATTACTCCAGAGTAGTACTTCCTATTAAGCTTTGTTTTGTGTGAACTAGAGCAGTATTATTGACCGTTTGTTAGTTAGGTCAGTCTCAGTGGGGTTTTCATATGTATTAAATTGCATGACACATCAAAATTACTTATGTGGCAGGATAATTATAATGAAAGAGAAGAAGAGAGTGTCATCACCATGACACTCACCATGTTTAGTTACTAAGCCATGAATTGCATTGAGAGCCATTTTGTTTCATCCTAAGCACATTTGACCATATAACATGCGAGAATTAAATGTTGCAGCTTGTATATGAAATTGTGTCATGAAACTATGCACTGAGAGAGGGAGTTTCAACCCATGATAAATGTGGCATGGCAGTGACATGGCCGTCGTATCCGTGTCGTTTCAGTTGGGACGAAGTTGGTAAAATTTACTGTATCAAAAGTTTGTGAGAGCAAATATTAACTAGCTGCAAGCGAACGAATATCTACGTGGAGGGGAGAGAAACTAGGAAAGAGAACAGGACGGGCGTTTCTTGAGCCGTCCGCTGATACCGACTGGGAGGCTCTTCCACTTTTGCTATTCGTTGAGCAGCTCTGCTAAGCATTGATTGCTGGTGGGTCCGGCAGAGCATGCGCCACATCACCTGCCTTGCAGCCGGCGGGTGGGCGAATTCATTAAACATGCTCTGAGAGTGCTCTAATAATCATAATTTTCAATAGAATGAATAGTGTAACTAAGTAAATAGTGAAGTTCAGGAATCTAAACACCCTGTGCTGCTTCGACTATAAGCCTTTCAACGCTCGACGGAAACTCCAACTATAAGCCTTTCAAAACGGCGTGCCAGCAGCAACTGTCAAAGCAGGGTGCGTTTAGTTCACACGAAAAAATGCTATTCATCTAACTTTTCTCTATTCATCTCATCCATCTCACTCACAGAATACTATTTATCTACAGTGTATTTTTGGTGAACAGTCTATTTTCGAGGAATCTTTCCCCAATCTAAACACACCCTAAGTACACTCGTTTGTCGTGGAAATCAGAGCACGCCAGTCGGGGTTTGTTACACACCAAGAATTATCCATGGTTGACACGGAGCCGATCGACGAGCCGAGTGATAGCGTGCGTACTGTTGTCTGTTGAGCGTTGATGACATATACGGACTGCTACATTATAGACTGAAGGCATGAGGGCGAACATGCATCATGCATGCAAACAGAATAACTAACTGACGAGGAAAAATAACATCTCCGGTTGATGAATTCCAGGACATGGCCCCAACGCGGGTTCACACGTTTGGACAAATAACCAATGTGTTCCCCAACTACCCCGGAGGTCGTGCCTACGGCGATCCCGCAGCTACTACGTACGTGCCGCTCCATACTAGCAATAGCAAGAACTGGAGACACTGTGGCATTATTAAAATCCAATGCAACGCAGAACATTCTTTGAAACTCATCACTGGTGGGACCCATACTGAGCTAGAGTTGTATGTTTTTTGAGCAAAATTTGAACTCTACAATTACATGTTTTTGAGACGGATGGAGCATGAGTATCAGATACATTGGTGCTGAAAACTCAGCGAAGAATATCCGTGCAAGAAATACTAAAATCCCCTACTGAAATAGATACCGGGATCTCATTGACCTTGGCTCAGTAGGTGGTGGAGACAGACAAAGAGACAGTGATGAGGAGAGACCTTGCACCACGGGCAGTCGTCGAGCAATTGACAGCTGAACGCCTGAAACCCCGGCTGCAGGGACCGCCCGCGCCCGGTGACCCGCCAGAGACGAGGATGGGGGCTTGCTAGCTGCTGCGCGCCTGCGCCCATGGCCATGCATGGAGGCGGCATAGCGCCCTTCGCCATCGGCCGCCAAGTTGGATTGTTTGTGTTGCACATTGTCGCATGGACATATGGTAGGTGGACGACCGGGCATACGTGGCGTGCCACGCAGAGGGGATATAGAGTAGCTGCTAGTGGCGTGCCCACCCTCTAGTGTCCCTCTCTACGTGCCAGTGCAAGCAAAGTTCTTCCACAAGGAGACGTGGATGTTTGTTTTTTTTCTTAAAAAAATATATGCTAGGACGTTCATTTCCTCTTTGAGATTTGGGTGATCTGGACAAAGATTAACGAAGACGAATAGGAATAATAAAATGAACTCGGGTTCGAGTATGAACATGCACGACGTGTGGCTCGACAGTAATTAATGCGCAGCCAACCAACGGAGCAAAGTAGCAAACGCTCGATCGGTCCCCATCTCAGCCTTTTAGGCACTTCCGTTTTTCCTTTGCGCAACTGCAACTACTACTATTAATACAAAGGCATTTTATATGTGTGGGTGGCTTGACCGACCGGACGCTTGCCGCGAGCAGAGAGTCAAGTTGTGTGTTTGATGGGATTTTGATTCGAAGCTTCACCCTGCTTTCTGCTGTGCCTAGTTGCATTCGAAACTTGAAAATGCACCGTGAGTTCACATGATCCTAAGAAAATCCTAAATCGGCTTGAACGAGTCAGCCTATACCTCGAAGGACGATCAAATAACTGCCCCTGAGGCGTAGACCACAATGAATTTTGTGATGCAGGTCTGGATAAAGGTCTGCACCGCCTCTCGAGTGCAACCGATGTTACATTTATGTTCATTTTTCAGAGTCCACACGATTGACTGCATGCCTGGATGTCTTCTGATGGAAGGAAAATGTGTATCACTAGTGGTTTAATCTCTATTCTCTAGGATCTCTTGTGTGATATACAATCTGCAACTAGTTACGCTAAAGCCAGTGGAAAGGGAAAAAATACTTTGAACATGAATATGTTCCCATTGGGGTCCTATATTCATATGAGATTGGCTTGTTCGTTGTGCAATGCACTCTGAAGTCGCATAGTGTACGTTACTGTATTTAATAGTTAGTTGGAGTCACAGACATACTCGTGTTTTTCCGAAACATACAATCGAAGATACTTATATACGCATGCCCACCTACCCCTATGAATGGGCGCACACAACTCTACCCCTATAGCACCTTCAAGAGACTGAGACGAAGTCACCACAGATGTCTCGCTATCAATGGACACATCACCTACCACTGAAAGAATAAAATCCAGTTGAATCCTAGAATAAATTCATGACAATGCGAACACCCATGCCGAGTCCGAGTTGAGGACCCGAACCCGGGTGAGCGTCTTCCATTACAAGAAACTTAACAGTTGAGCTGCGCTCAGTTCGTATATTGTGACACACGACAAAGAATGGCTTTGCCGTATGCCCGTGTTCTTGCTCACGACAAAGGCCTTGTTTCCGTAGCATTGAAGCTGTAATGTTTGAAGTCATACATTTCTGTTTATGCTGGTTATTTTGATTTGTGAAGACTAGCATAATCAGGTTGCTTTGATCTGGCCGAAGATGGTATACATGTACAGATGATTATCCGTAGATATATAATTGTATAATCAAGCTTATCGAACGCGACAACATCTGTTGTTCTTTTCTGGTTGGATTTACTCATTTGATAATATATGGTAACCATTCAGATCACTGTAACTCTAGTGGACCAAATAAAAAAAATAGAGTACAATTACACCAGCTACAAGATCAGCTGATGATCGTGTACTTCCCAAAAAGTGGACAAGATAAAAATAGTCACCGATAGAGCCTCGGGCTTTTGCTTGCTGTTTGTGCTCGAATTGAAAGTTCCTAGAACGTTTTTTAGATAAAGAAAAGAATCCAACCTCTACAACCAATTACTATAAGTTCTAACACCTCAGCTCTAGTTCGGAGTGGTTATGCATGCGGCATACCAACGTGGAGTGGTTCCGGTAACTCTAGCGCAGCCGCTAATTAAACATGCACAGAACTTGATCAGGGCAAAAGAGAGTGCATAAAGCTTTTAAATTAGAGTATCCAAAAACGCTTCCTTTTGAATGCATGCATGCATGGTGCTCGTACCATCTTTGTCAAAAATGCTTCCTTACATAGTCTCCCTATCACATGGGAAATCACGGCTAGGTCAGAGGTTTCACCAACCAATCTCTACGCCTCCACTCTCGCTCCGTTGGCCCTTTTTTACGTTTTAACTCAACGTTGATAGCTACAGGGAAGACGGCGATTATTAGGAACAAACTAAAGTTCCTCGCCGAAATCATCACGATATATATATTCGTGTCTTTGTCAAATGATTCTCCTTGGGCGTGATATATTACCTTCGAAATTTTTTATCATACTTGCTAGATGCGCCTTTACACAATAATTCCTGCCTTCGTGACTAGTTTTTGTACCTGTTGCTCATTTAATTTGATGGTCTAGTAGGCATTTTCAATTCTCCTCTTCACACCTCTCGTCAACGTACGTACTAATCCTTTGGCGAGGGGCTAGGCTACCACACTCCACCAACATAGGCTACCACACTCCACCAACATGTCGATTCTAAGTGGTGTGCTCGGGGCTCCTGCCAAGCGTCCGAACGAGGGGGTGAATCTGTCACACAAACAAGCCTCAGCTCAGTCCCGGTCCCGGCGTGAATTATTGCAACAAAGCCTGTGAGTGTGAGGTCTGAGGTGAGCGTTCCCCGTTCTCCTCATCACACAGACAAGTCAGACAAAATCTATCATGGATTACCTGGCAGCCATGGAGTAGCACGTGAACCTGTTGTCAAGTGTCAGCCAGTCAGTGTACGCTGCTGCCATGCGGAGCTCCACCAGACCACTTGGAAGGGCGAGCATATTGGCAGTATGCGTGCAGGCAGTGGCGAGCCCAGTGGCAGTATGCGTGCAGGCAGTGGCGAATCCAGTGGCACTGTGGCGGTATACCAGAGGAAGAAGAAACAAGGGGGCAGGAGGAAGAAGAAACAAAGGAGGAAGAAGAAACAAGAGGAGAGGAGAGGACAATTGGACAAAGAAGATCCCCCAAGAAAGTCTGGATTCGCCTCTACGTTCAGGGCGCGGCACACCTTTTACTAGGGCTGCAGGAAACTCGTGAAACTCGTGCAAACATGTCTGTAAAAATTTGTCACCGTATGATGGAACGGTAAACTGTGGCCTTCCAAATCAAGCTCTCTGCCACAGTGCCACACACTATAAAAGATACGCGCGGTAACATACTAATATACAGTAGAAAGGAGTGAAGAGAATCGTCGAAACAAAAAAGATGGCAGAGCTTGCCATTATTTTAAATGTTATATTATTTATTGTCGATATTCACAAAGCTTGTACCAAAAATTTTTCTTCAAAGTCTGACCAAAACAGATGAGCGGCGTTCAAATATATTTTTACAAAGTTTGTGCAAACGGAGCATTTTTTATTTCTCCCAACATATAATAAACACATAAAGTCGGTCTGATTCAAAGACGACCAACGCGTGGACTTTCTTCATGGACGCCTTTATATTTTGACATTGTTTTGTTGTAGGCATCTCAAAAGGTAGGCTTTTCTCAAGAGCTTTCCCCCAAAAGCCCATCTTGTAAACCACTGTAACTTCACGGTTTTGATATTCAGGTGGGCACCTTGCCCCTGTAGTTTCCTCAAAAGAAAAAAGGTAGGCTTTAGGTTGTTATGTTTTCATGGAACATGAAATCATAACATATTATTGATGGAAAAAGCTATATCTCTCTTGAGTGATTTGGAGACTCTACTCACCCAGATTTTGAATCACTAGATGGAAGAAATAGATGACTCAAATGGTTTTCTCTCTCCACCTTATATCCTCTTCACCTGCCCTGGTTAGCATTTTCGTAGACAAAAATGTTATTAAGTTTTATCCATGACATTTTACAGTGGGAGAAGCGTCGTGATATTTAATGCATGTTAGTGTCGACTCGCGTTCTTCTTATTTGAGCTTGAACTCCATCCGCGTGGTCAACTTCTCAACAAACAATATCTATCAGTCTCCAAGCCATGCATGTTAGTGTCGACACCCGTGTTCTGTCTCGTCCTCCAAAATGCCAAGCTATATGGAAGGGCAAACCATACGGCATATGCCACGCTATATGGAAGGACAAACCCGTGAGCCTGCTGTATCACTGTATACTGCTTTTTTCACTTGGAAGGACAAACCATACGGCATATGCCACGCTTGCAGCGTTTTTCTCACTTGGAAGGCGAACCATACTGGCATATGCGTGCAGCACGTAGCACACACCTTTAACCTTTTACCAGGGTCGGCCTAGTGACACGTGAAACTCGCGCAAAACATATCTGGACAAATTTGTTATGATGGAATGGTGCACTGTGGCCTTTCAAAGGCTACAAGCCAAGCTCTTTGCCAGTTGCCACACACGAAAAGCTATGCGGTAATTGTAAAGGAGTGGAGAGGATCCTTAAAAAAAAAGGAACAGAGAGAGGACAGAGGTTGACATTGTGAATGATTATGTAAAGTAGATGTTCATCAAGATTGTACAAAAAGTTCTTCAAAGTTTGACCATCCAACAGTTCATAAAACTAAGAACATAAATAGTATATCAACAATGATATTATTAATAATAATTTATAAACAATATTGGTGTAATTTTAGATTTTTATAGTAGAGGTTACTTTAATTCATATATGGGCTTGAAGATTATGTGTTGCTTTACTTATTTTCCATAATGGTAGAGGCGGTAATTCAGATACAGATTTAGGGTATTATTTGAAGTGTTTCTATAATGATAGAGCTGGGTAATTATTAATAAAATAATGAGACTTCCCAAAATAATTGGGAGTAATGAGACCAATCCATCTATAAAATCGTACGGTGAAAATGATAGCAGGTACCTAGTAATAGCTAGATAAAATCAAGAGGTCCTAAATAGGTGGGACCAAGGGACCAAGTACCAAAAGCGGCGGACCCTGTGGAGTACACACAACTTACGGCACAAATATTGAAGCAACCAGAATCACGAGCAGTGGCAGTGGCAGTCGATATAATTCGTAAACCCACAGCCGCGGTTTATTGAGCAGGTTTTGCTTAAGGCCTACTAAATGTCCGACGATATAAAAGCCCTTCATAAGCCAGTTTTTTCCTTACATTAGAAATCATAAGCCGAAAATATTAGTTTCTTCCAGCTGATCTCTATCTCACTCAATAGAAAAATGCATAATCTAACAAAAATCGTTTTTGTAAGAGCTGTTTTTGTAAGAATAAAAGGCCACTTCAGTAGACAAGCCAAAGTCACAGCTGTTTTTGTAAGAGCTAGAGCCACAATACTACCTCGTGCCTGCACTGGCAACGACAACACGTACGTGTAGCCTATACAGACTGCACGAATTAGAATTTAGAAACATGCAACATGTACAGGTGAGCTGCCCTTGGAATTGGAAACATGCAATATGTCCTCAGCGAAGCCACTAAAAAAACTGTCAACAACGATACATCCACACTTGATAGGTTTCATAGAACACGTGGTTGCTGTAGAAATCTTCAACAGTCAAACACAGAGAAGCTACTGTCTCATTAACGAGGGCCGGCCCATTCAACAGCTTCAAAAATTAAATGCGGGGGAGCCGTCTCGCTCACCTACACCCGCGCTTTGGTTTCCCAAGTGCTCTCTCCCTATATAAACAACCGCACGGCACGGTTGTGGCATCTCACTCCCCAAGGCGCCAAGCAAAACAAGCAAGCAACCAGGACTCACGACTCACGTACAAGAGACTTCTTGGAGCTCAGGCAGCGTCGTCCAGCCAGCCAGCTAGCCCTTGATTGCTCTCCATTGCCGTCAGTTGCCTTGCTTGCAGCGAGAACGAAGCTGCTTGATCGGCTAATCTAGCTAGCAGCAGCTCGACCCACAGCAATGGAGGTGAAGGTGCTGAGCTCCAAGCTCGTCAAGCCCGCCTACAACAATGCCCCTTCCCCAGCGACGGACGAGTACATCCCTCTGTCCATCTTCGACCGTGTGACCTACAACATGCAGATGGCCATCATCTACGCCTTCCCTCCACCGGCGCCATCGACGGCGGCCATCGAGAAGGGCCTCGCCACGGCGCTCGCCGAGTACCGCGCCTTCGCCGGCCAGCTCGGCGAGGCCCCCGACGGCGTCCCGGCGGTGCTCCTCAACGACCGCGGCGCGCGCCTCGTGGAGGCCGAGGTGGACGCCGACCTCGTCGACATGGCCCCCGCCAAGCCCACCCCGGAGCTCCTCCGCCTCCACCCCGACCTCGAGGACGTGGAGCTCCACGAGGTGGTGCTCCTCCAGCTCACCAGGTTCCGGTGCGGCTCCCTCGCCGTCGGGTTCACGTCCAACCACGTGGCCGCCGATGGCCACGCCACCAGCAACTTCCTCGTCGCGTGGGGCCGCGCCACCAGAGGCCTCCCCATGGGCCTCCCCCCCGTCCACCACCACGCCGGGCTCTTCAAGCCCCGCGCCTCCCCACGCGTCGACCGCGACCACCGCAGCAGGGAGTACCGCCTCGCCGGCGCCGGAGACGACGACGACGAGAAGCAGCACAGCCACGCCGGCGAGGGCGCCGAGAACAACATCGTCATCCACAAGGCGCATTTCACCAAGGACTTCATCGCGACGCTACGTGGCAAGGCGTCGGAGGGTCGTGGTCGTCCGTTCAGCCGGTTCGAGACGATCCTGGCCCACCTGTGGCGGACCATGACGCGGGCCCGCGGGCTGAGCCCGGAGGTGACCACGCAGATCAGGCTGTCCGTGGACGGGCGCCACAGGCTGGGCCTCCCCGCCGAGTACTTCGGCAACCTCGTGCTCTGGGCGTTCCCGACGGCCACGGTGGCGGACCTGCTGGGCCGGCCGCTGAAGCACGCGGCGCAGGTGATCCACGACGAGGTGGCGCGCGTGGACGGTGGGTACTTCAGGTCGTTCGTGGACTTCGCGAGCTCCGGGGCAGTGGAGAAGGAAGGGCTGGAGCCGAGCGCCGTGTGCAAGGACGTGCTGTGCCCGAACGTCGAGGTGGATAGCTGGCTGACGTTCCCGTTCTACGAGCTGGACTTTGGGACGGGGAGCCCGGCCTACTTCATGCCGTCATACTTCCCCACGGAAGGGATGCTGTTCCTCGTGCCGTCGTACTTGGGTGATGGCAGCGTCGACGCCTTCGTGCCCGTGTTCGAGCATAACCTCCAGGACTTCAAGGAGTGCTGCTACGCCACGGATTGATCGAGTAGGATCGAACGATGGATATATCGAGGAGCCTACTAGCGCTGCGGTTCATGGTGGTGGAGGGTATGGAGAGAGATGGGCGATTGGTTATTTGGTTGCGGCGCGCGCGAAGGCGTCGCTCATTATTGCACTGTGCGTACGTGAAGAGAGTAGAGAGTTAGGAGTTGTGGTCGAGTTTATTTTCATATTTTGTTTAGCTTTTTTTTCATCTCGATCGGTCGGTCGTCAAATCATCAGTGGCATGCGTGCATCTTCTTTGTTTCATCGAGTTTAGGAGATGTAAAAAGCTAGTGGTGATTTAACCTATGTGAGGCTAATAATGGAAATACTACTATCTATCGTTCTCAGTCACTTATACACGGTATACATTGGTAACCACTGACAGTGAAATAAATGTACCAGTATTAACGGCTAATAAGCTAATCCATGTCCAATTGTCCCAGTTGAATCTTACTCCATATTAATTTGCTCTTACGCGCATAGTATCTAGCAGCCAGTGGATCGAAATACATCTCACCGATCGGTCTCAACTAAACACGGTATAATAATTAAGCACTGTCAGAAATGGGCCAGCGTTATTAGCGGCCAAGCTAGTCCTTACCAATTGCTTCAGTTCGTCCCAGTGCATGCATGTGTTCTTGTATATATGCACGCGCGCGCAGCGAAGTGCTCTTGCGTACACCAGCCTCTCAGTGTGCATTCGAAAGGCCTTGACATTAATTATAGGAGTAATCATCAATGGCTCACTGCAGCACAGGTATAATCCGGTTAAGGTTGGTCCAAAACCGTAGGGTTGGTGTGGGACGACGCGCGGACTGGCTGTGTACCTACCAAGTACCAGCTGCGCCATGGTGCAGTTGGCGGATACGATAGCCCGGTAAGCCACACCATCCAGGTGGAGGTGGGGGCGCCTCCGTTGGCAGGAGGACCCAACAAAAGTCGTAGCTGACGGCGCCGTCTCGGACCTCCAGTCTCCGGGGCAGGACGGCCTCCAACAACCGTCGTAGTAGGTCCTGCCGAGTGGCTGGCCCGCCCCCCTCGTTCGTCGTCGCTCGTTCTCGCGGCGCGGCACGCAGCCGAGAGCTGCTAGGACAGCTGGCACCTGCCGCGCGGGCTCCTCTTGATGCGTACTTCGTTCGTGGCTGCCTTTAGCTCGAAGCGTACATACCGGTGAGCCGTGAGCACACGAAATAACGAGGCCGCGGCTGTCACGGCGTCGCGTACGTCCCTTTCCAACCAGGACCACCGCGACCGTGATCCATCCCCCCACCCCCCGCGGACCGTGCAAAGCCGCGGAAACTATTGGAATTGGAATGCCTCCGACGGCCGGCGGCGACCTAGGCCATGTGTTGCACTCGAACGGGTTCCGGCCGATCGGCGCGGCAACCCAGGGGGTTCTTCAAGTTCTGGGCTGGGCCATATGCGTGAGTTCGCGACCGGCACGACGTCGTTTGTAAAAGGAATTTCTTAAAACTTGGGGTAGTCCTCAGGCCCACTCGGCTGTAAACAGGCCCACACCCACACGCACCACACACAAACCTGATGATGAGACTCACATGTTACTGCTATTTCGAACAAAAGGGCCTACGTAGTACGTGTTAGGCCTGTCTTACGAGGGTCATTACATAATTAACAATACTGTAAATCTTGAGACACGTGCCAGCTAACGGTCATCTAACGAGGGCACGTACAACAGGCCGTAGATGGCCGCCGACATACAGCGGAAATTTGCAGTTTCCCCCCCTCCAAACCCGCACGGCAGACCGCGTCGTTGCCTCGCTCGTGCTCCAAGACAGAACCGACGGCTCAGCGCGCGTAGTAGCGGCCGCTGCGGGGAGAGGCCGGCGGAGGGGATCCCTTGCGCGCGGGAGGGATTGCTTCAGGAGCGCGACGCCGAGAACTGCGGGGTGAAGGTCGCCTCCGCTCGATGCCGCTCCTGCCGCCGCCCTTCTCTGCTCACGGGAGCTCCAGACGGCGAGCCACGGAGTAGGGACCGGATCCGCCGCCCAGCTCGCCTTGCCATGGTCACAGCCCCTGCTCCGTGCCTCCGACGAAGACGACGCGAGCTGCCGGTCGGTGCCTCCGGCAGAGACCATACGAGCCGCCGGCCGCCGGGTACGGAGACCTCCTACCGGACGCGAACGCGAGCTTGTGATGGAGAGGAGGCAGCGTACGAGACGCGAGCTTCTAAGGGAGATCGAGCCATCGAGGAGGCAGCGTGAGCTTGTAGATCGAGATGAGGTTAGGCGGAGTGAACGTGGAAAGGATGGGAAATTAAAAAAAAAAAGAAGGGAAGAAAAAAGAAATAGAAGAACGGGAGAAAAAAGAGAACAAAAATAAAAAAAAGGAAAAGGGAAGGAAGTGAAAAAAAGAAAAAGGAAAAAATGAAAAGAAAAAAAGAGCTACAAAGTGGCATTGTATCATGTATGCAATAAAATAGCTACAAAGATCAACTATGCACTAGATCACTATGATTTGTGTGTCAATGGATGAATTAAACATCCTGCATACAGCCAAACAGACAACCCACTGTACAAGTTGTATCAAGTTGTTTATTTATACTAAAAAGACAGTTGCCGTCTACACCGTTGTACTTGAGCCTCTCCCTTCTCTCTCCTCATAAATAACCCTGCCATGTAAGCATATTTGTTGATCTGGCAAAATATTTAATGCTATGACACTCTTCCATGACCGTCCCACTAAGACTGGCCTTACATACTGCTTTAAAAAAAACCTGCATATTTTTTCTCTCGTATGCGAGCCATAAATGACTTGAGAGTTGGCTTGTCACTGTAGGTACACAAGTTACAAGTAGGGGGGAAATCCCAAAAGAGCCCATTGAATTTTTTATATTGAGTGACATATCAAGAGGGGTTGAAAATGTCAGACGAAACTTAGAAAGAACTCTCTATGGAAGTTGTCTTAGATGTTATATATGTCTGTTTAAAATTTGAATTGTAGTTTTATTTTCTTGTGGGAATGTGTAAATGAAAAACTATTTCTAGAAATATTGATGGATGGAGGTTTAATTCCTAAAGAGGCGCTTTATGAAGCTTGTCATAATTTACCATAATTTGATTGATCTATTTTTCTTCGTTTCTACAGGCAAATGAAGAGCGGCAAAGGGCACGAGTTTTGAAGAAAATAAAACAGGTTTAGTCCAGACCTTTTACACTAGTTTGGTGTCACCGTGCTGCATGCTTTCATTGGCGAGGGAATGAACCAGTCCAATTTGAATCACAAATTTTGCGAAAAGTTTTCATGTTTGTTTTTCACTTTTTTTAAAAAAATGGAACTAAATATATCTTTGTAAAAAAACACTGAAAAAAACTCTCAAATGTACATAGAAATCAATGCAACAACACTTTGCAAAGTTTGTTGCACATGTCCTAATGTAAAACCTTTTGCAAATTTTGCCATAACACCCTTTCAATGGGAAAGCAGACGTGGTCTATGTCTTTTTTTTTTTGCCCCATACTAGTTATATATTATATTAAATTACCAAAAGCAAATCAATATACAAAGACGTGGGCTCTGTTCGGCTGCGCTGGCTGCCGAACAAGGCGGTGGTCTATGTCTTATCAGCTAATATGACCGAGCAACTTAACCGACGATCTGACCTGCGCACAAGATTATATGTTTATTTACACGTCGCGCCTGATGAAGTAGTAATTAAACAGGTAACCGTCCGACCAGGCTATTCATCCATGGATTAACAATTGACCATAGCTTAGTACTACTTTGAAGATGTGCATGTGAACAGATCGAGACAGACACTATGCGCGATTAAGAAAAACAAATCAGATCTGATGGAATGTGGAGCTCTACGATTTTTCATTAAGATACTGAATCTTCTCCGAGTCTGAAAAACTCTTGAACTTAGGGTAACCAGTGAGATTTTTTTAAATCGGTCCCATACTCCCATAAATCGTCACCTAATTTAGAATGGTTCAACTTCACTATTCATTCACACTTTCGTTTCATTTAAAACCGTGATTGCTTTTACAAAATTTTGCTATAGTAAAGTTTTGCGAACTTTCATTATCCAAACATGACCTAAACTTGAGTTCTTTCGTGGCACTGCGCGATCGAGGAGAACAATAATTCGCACCCAGCTCCTGCTGACAGCGACGATCATGTACGCACGCATCCGTTACCAACGGTCAACTGCGATAGTATTATACCTAGCACTGAGCACGAGTCGTCGTCTATTGGTCGGACCGCCGCTGCACCTCCTCCGCGGCGTCGCCACAGCCCACTGGCCACTGCATGCTCAATCCATCGAGAATTCGAGATTAGCTTTGATTTTGTGCAGTCAGTGTCTATCTTCTGGATAAGCCACCTAGCTAGTAAAATTGACCTATAATACATAAGCTTGCTTTTCCAACTAAAGAAAGAAAAAGAGACATCAGTTCGTGGAAAGATAATGTATGGCCGCACTTGCAGAGGCACTTGTGCCGGGACCCAACGTGTTAGCAGCTCTAATTGTTGGAATTAGGGGCATTTTACGGTTTGTTTTAATCCGAATTAAAGCATAAATCATGACATAAAAAATAGCATAAGCATATGCATAATTGTGCTTATTCCACAAGACATATAGGACATAAGGAAAGAACATAGAAGATTCAGAAGAAAGTACCCAGAGGCGGGGCCAGTTCCGAGAGAACCGGATGCGCCGTTACTTGACATTGCTAGTCAAGCCTGTTCGATGTAGTCGATCAAGAGTCGATGCAGTGCAGATGATCGCAGTACCGATGCGCCTCCAGGAAGTAGACGAACGCAGCGAGCAGTCGCGCGAATACGCTCCCCAAAAACTTGATCGCTCCTCTACTCCTCGGGTGCATAGTCTCGATGAGGGCGTAGCTTCGGAGGCCTACTCTTCCGGCGAATTCCGTGCACGCAGAACGCCGGAACGGAGAAGAACAAAAGCACAACGCAGCAATAGAACCTTCGTGTGTTCATAGAAGACAATCGAGGAGGCCTCCCTTATAGGTACCATATGTGACCTTTGGTTGCCATGGTTAATGCCATGAAAGAGCACTATGAGAAACCTTTGGTTACCCAACTCAATGCCATCAAAGACCACCATAAGAGAGGCTTTTGGCTGCCATGTTAATGCCATGAAAAGCCATCAAAGATGGACCTTTGGCTGCCCATGTCAATGACATGAAAATGCCATCAAAGATGGTCTTTGGCTGCCCAACTCAATGCCATCAAGATAGTAATTTCCATCCATTGAAATGTATGTTACTATGTTTGATGACAACAATTCAATGGTCACTGACCACCAATCTTTACTAGTCACTAACCACATGTTAATTACTAGTCATGAAGCCATGATCAAAATGGCAAAGGCATTTCCTTCTCAACTTCCATGTGTCATGTGCCTTGGGATTTATTGATTATTTCTAATAGGCCATTGGCACAATTAATCTAACACTAATCAACACCGGTCGAGTTAGATGTATCATCAGCAGAAATTTCAGGAGTGTTTGAACCCTTAATGGAACCGGCTGGGCAAGGAGAAATTAAACCGCAAGCTGTTGTCAGGAGTAATTGCCAGCGAGTAGTTCATGTACAGAGAGTTTCTTTTTCTTTCAGTTCTCTTCTTTTTCGTGTTCTTTTTCCTTTGTTCATGAGTCATGACTACTCTTCCTTTGCTTTCCTCTATAGTGAAAAGACAGAACACCTGCCGTAATTTGCTAAAAAAGACAGAACAGTCAGAAAGGAAACGCGCGCATGCACGGATCGATCTATCAGCTTGTCAGCCTGACCTTAGTTCGGGTGGCTTGGTTTGTTCCCGCGATAATCGTACGTAGCTGTGAGATTAGCAGATAGACTGGACACCGCGCGCGGGTAGCAGGTTCAAACAAGACAATACGTGAAAACAGATTTGACGCAGCAGCCGCCGATCAAAGTCTCACAAACCCAGCTCCGGATAATCAAGGAATCAGAGTCAGATCAAGGATCACGTACGCACTACTACACTGCAGAAGGATTCAGACAAGCCCGGGGTCGACAATGGATCGCCTTTCCGGCTTTCCCCACTCTCCGGAGTACTATAGTCTCCCACTGCTATAATCGAGCACTGTAATGACGGGCAAAATGACACTGTAATGACGGGCGTCCCGTCCGTTATTAAGTTGTCGTCATTGCAGTGGCGCCACTGCAATGACGGTCAATGCGTCCGTTATTAAAAATAACAACAGCAATGACGGGTAGGATGACGTCATCACGCCCGTCATTAGAAATAGCCATTGTAATGACGGAATATGACGTCATCACTGTAATAACGGACGGATGACGTCATCATGGGCGTTATTGTAGTGCCCATTTTCAATAAGTCCGAAATACACCGAAAAAATAATAAAAAAACTATATTTAATCCAGGGAGGCCCCCACCGGTCAGCCACCACCATGCCCTCACCCCACCAATCACATTTATGATGAAATTCACAAGGGATTCGAACCCATGACCTCTCTCTCACATACAACCCCTTCTATCACTACACCACACACTCACTTGTGTCTGCTATCAATTTTCTTTCCCCACATATTATACTCACCCGAGTGTAAATCGTTTGTTTGAGGCTCTAAATGAATTCAAATTAAAAACTTATCAAATACAAAGTTTCATAACTTTTTGAGATATACAACTTTCATGTTGATAGTTTCTCCATCCGAAATCATTTACAAAATTTGGATTTCAAATTTGAACTCTTTCAAACTTAGTTTTCGTCGACTAGATGATTTTAAATAAAAAACTTATTAACTATAAAGTTTCGATACTTTTCAAAATCAACAACTCTTATTTTCTCATTTTATCCATCCGAGGTCGTTAAAAAAATTCAAATTTTAAATTTGATAAATCTAGTGCTTGATTTTTAATAACGGACGTAGTGACGTCAGCATCTCACCGTCATTGAAAATGGTTTGTAATAACGGACGCATGACGTCACCTCTCGTTTGTGCATTTTTAGTTACTTACGGGTGACGTCACCTCTAAAGTTAGCCCTAGCCTCGATTTTTAACAACGGACGGTGATGACATCAGCCGCATCCGTTATTAAAGATTGTATTTGTAATAACGGTCCTTGATGGATGTCAGCAGTGATACCGTTATTAAAGATGGTATTTGTAATAACGGAGAATGATGATGTCAGCGTCGTCTGTTATTATTGTGAACCATCTATTTGCAATAACGGATGCGATGATGACGTCATGGTTGCCTGTTATTGTAGTGGTCACAGCAATGACGCTACACCGATGACATCAGCAACAACGCACTGCAATGACGTTTTTTCGGGTGTCTTTTATTACTAGAAAAAGAGAAGGGTCATTACAAATGATCTGTGTAGTAGTATCCGGCCCGAGCTTTTGATAACTTTTCCAGCTGGTGGCGCCCTGCCTTCAAGACCGACCTGCTACAAAAGCGAATCCATATATGCTACCTGTTCCTGATTTCGTCTTTACATGTATATGTTCTATGATATCATGTTTACATATATATGTCCTACAAAGAAACCGAACACGTCCATATTTTGATCAGTCGAAGTCAAACTTCACAAACATTGGCCAATAATTACTTCAAATATAAATATATTTAGTATATAAATTTTGCATATATATATTTGTACTTAAAGCTATTTTGAAATGACAGCTCTAATACGAATATCATTTCTGGACGGAGGGAGTAAATGAAAAGCAAAAAAGAAATTCATCCTACAGAGTTTGGCTTCAATTCTTGTTTTTTAACCTAATGCATCTCTCTAGCAATCATCAAACTGACGTAGTGGCTACGGGCCTTAAACCTACTACAATTGATGCTAGGAATTGCATAGGTGCAATGATATTAAGAATGAGACCAGACAAAGATTGAAAACAAGGGCAGAAAGTTATGAAAAAACAAGGGAAAAGTCTATTTTCCACCCTTCAACTAGGGCTGGGCATTCGGTACGTACCGAACCGATCGGTTCCTGGAAAATAGGTACCGATCGGTACCTGCCAGGAACAAGAACTGAGCAAATTCGGTTTTGGTTCTTTCGGTTTGGTACTCGGTTTTACCTAGAAGTAACTGGATTTCAGAATAAAAAAAGACTCATTCAAAAGGGGAGGTGCTGTAGGTTCTTTGAATCAAAATCTTCGGTCTTAATTCTTACTCCAAATCTTCAGTCTTTGATGAATCAAAATCGATCAAAAACACACAAATCCTTCAAATAAAGGGGAGGCGCTGCAGCATCAAAATCGAACAAAACACACAGAAATCCTTCAAACGAAGGGGAGGCGCCGCAGGTGAAGGGGAGGAGCTTCCTGCGAGGCTGTGATGGGGAGCCGCGCCTGCCATCGTTGCCTCCAGGGGAAGGGGAGCCGCCAGCCGCCGCCGTCGCGGCTAAATCTTGGTCGACGATGGAGAGATGCCGCCGGTGCCTGCTAAATCCAGCCGACGATTGGGAGGGGCGCCTGCCGCTGTCTGCTCCGTGGAGAAAGGGAGGCGCCGCCGCCAGACGTCGCGGGAAGGGGAGGGGCGCCTGCCAGCGGGAGAAGGCGAGGCGAGGAGCCGAGGATGGAGAGGGTGGTGCGATGCAGGTGAAGCCGTGAAGGCGGGTGGTTGCGGCAGGAGGGGGGTGGGGCGGGCGGCTGCGGCAGGAGGGGTGGGGAAGGGAAATTAGGGTTAGGATGGTTGTTGGCCTGGTTATATACTTTGGATGGCTATTGGGCTGGCTTCTGATGGGCTGTTCATGGGCCTCTTGGGCTGCTTCGGTTATTTTCGGTTAACCAAGAACCGAGCCGAACCGAACCAAGAATTTCGGTTCCCGAAGAACAGGTACCGAGAGCCGAACCGAATTTCTCAGTTCTGGTTCTTTCGGTACCGGTTCCGGTTCTTTTGGTTCGGTTCTTGGTTTTTTGTGCCTAGCCCTACCTTCAACTGTTACAAAAGTCTGAGTTTCAACCTCAAACTACAAAACCAGATACTAAAGGCCCTCCAAATATCCAAACCATGCAAAATTGGCCCTTTGAGTGGTTTTGAGGGTGGTTTTGGATTTTCTAAAAATAGCAGAAATATTATTTAAACTTTAAAAAACCATAACTAGTTCATTTTGGACCCAACAAAATATAAAATCAGTTCCAAAAGTTCTCTTAAAATGTAACCAACCTATTGACACACCATTTAATGTTATTTGGGTATTATATATTGAGTAAAGTGCATCCACCATACATGAAGTTGCCTTATTGTTTCATTTTGGCCCAACAAGTTGTACGTTGCATACACATGCATGAAGTTGCACCGCTGTATCATTTTGGTCCAACAAGTAGTAAACGTTGCAAACACATGCATGAAGTTGCAGCTTTGTATCATTTTGGCCCAACAAATTTGCAAATACTGCACCCACCATACAACATATACAATCCAATATACATTAGAAATTCGTATTTCGTAGGCGTGGCATGCTAATGAGGATTTGGAAGGGTATAACCGCATGATGTAAAAACATAAGGGTCTAAAACATAAAATTGACATAAACCATGCTTATATCGTATTGTGTACCGACATAGCCTATACAAATTCTATTCAATTGTCATGATACTAAAGTAGCTGCATGAATCGATGCTTAGTATTTGCAGTATTTGCAATTTGTTTGAACAGAATGTTACAACAATGCAACTTCATGCATGTGTGTGCAGCGGAGGCTAGGGAGCAATTGAGGATGCTGGTAGAATGGAGTGTAGTCCACGTAAAAAGAGAGAGCAATCTAGTTGTTGATGAGTTAGCTATGTTAGCTAGGAGGTTAAAGCATGATGCTTTCTGGGTTGATGAGGCGCCTACACGCGTCGCTCATCTTCTTGAGAATGCTTGTACTTGGTTAATAAAGCTCTCTTTTTACCAAAAAGAAGAGGAGCCAAAAATTGGAAACGAGATCCTCTGCACCGTTGGCCGTGGTGCCTCAGGCCCACACGTACGTCGCCAACTACAGATGATACATGTCCCATAACTCTTTGCCCATAGGCATAGCCATACTGAGGCCTGCACACCTAATTTCATTTGACCTCCCGTCCTTTCTCGTGCATCACGAGCATATATCACATGCCATAGTTGCATCTTACACCTTCACATCACAAGCCAAGACATATATCACATGTCACGGTTATCTATCACTCATGGCGTCATTAAATTTAAACAGCCTTTGAACAAGTACCAGGATGTTAAAACTCATTGGGCAGTCGTCACTAAATTAACTGCTGCTGCTCACAATAAGTTAAGCTAAACCATCTCCAGCTCTCATCGATTATATTCACCATAAACAGTACTACCTCCGTTCCAAAATATAGCAACGTTTAGACTTTTTTAAAGTCAAACATTCTTAACTTTGACCAACACTATTTCCAAAAATATAATTTATTTTGAGTGAAAAGGTACATGTTAAAATAGTTTCTTTCGTGACCGGTCTATAAGCATAATTCTTACTTTGCTAATCTGTATATTTTTTTACTATTTATAGTCAAAATTATTAATGTTTGACTTTAGAAAAAGCTAAACGTTGCTATATTCTGGAACGGAGGGAGTACTAATTAGCTTATTTGCTGGCCGTGGCCCTCGCAGGACCATTTCTGAAAAATTTTATTTACAACCAATCCTCGCATTAGAAGCCACGGGAACCATCTCGCGGTCACCATGAGCAGGCGTGCTAATCACCCAGCGCTTTACTAGATTGCTGATCAAATACGTCTCATCCTAACACGACCAAGCTAATGCACACGAGGACATCGACATGTGTCACCACGCACGCCACCCGCTCTCGCCTAGCTCCGACCCGATCGACCAGCAATGATGCCGTCGATCGATGACTTCTGTCGAGCAGTCAAGTGAAGCACAAACCAGAGGCGAGATTCGTTGGGCCATCGATCGGCCGAATGTCGCTACGCTTTAGCCTCAAGCGTACGTGTCGGGCCCCCTCGGTCATCTCGGTGCAAAAGTTCCGGCCCCAGCAAATATACGATCGGTGCCGGTGCGCGCGGGCTGCGGCTGCTCGTCCGCGTGCGCGCCGCGCGGCATCGATCGCGCCGGCCACCGGCTAGGCATCAGAAACGGTGGCGCGTTGTCCACAACGGGAGCTGGTTTTCCTCACGTCTCTGTACGTAGCAAAACGTGGACATGCACGTTTCGCATCCTCATCACAGTTTCACAGCGGTGACACGGACCGGGGCTAATTTTTTTTTCTTCTGGGGGCTGCTCAGCCTATATATCGACGGCAGAAGGATTAAATTGTACCGAAAGATCGATGCTGATGCAGCGCGTGCAGTGTGTGTGCTTTTTGTACAGGCGTGGTCGCCCGTGCAGAAACGTCAAATGCCCGTGAGTGAACACACAGTTCTTTCTCTGCTCTTTAATGAAGAATTGGAAACACAGCGAAGGGAGCGGGGTGCTCGAGCCTCAAAGGGTCGGTTGGTTGGTGATGTGCTCGAAAATGTAAGTTGCCATATCATATCAACAATATATCCACCCAATGTTCGTTTTCGAAGAGTCCTCACCTGATCGATATGATAATATCCATCTGGAGTTAAGGCGACAGTGACACGGGGCGGACGAAGTGTTGCGCTGATCGCATAGTCGATCACCGCGGCGCTTCTTGCCACCACCTACTCCCGTGCGCCGCTGCTTATTTATAGGGCACGCGCCGCCGACGAGCTGAGCAGGACAGCGTGCGCTGGGCGAGCTCGAGCGACAGAACAAAAGTGCCCCTGCCCTTGCATTGCAAGCAGACACCAAACAAAAGTCCCTGCATGCTCTAGCGTACGTCTGGAGAGAGATATAACATCACGCAAGCCAAGCGCGGGGTTTCACCTCGATCATTCCTCCACGATCACCGGAGGTGAGCGAGCAGCCGAGCACGCGAACAAAGTAACAAACTATCACGCCAGCATGGAGGTGAAGGTGCTGAGCTCGAAGCTCGTAAGGCCATCCTACCCAGCAGGCGCGCCGCGGCCAGACACCACGGAGCACGTGCCATCGTCTGTCTTCGACAAGGCCACGTACCACATGCAGATGGCCATCATCTACGCCTTCTCCCCACCGGGCCCGTCCCCGGCCGACATCGAGCGTGGGCTCGCTGCGGTGCTCGCCGTGTACCGTCTCTTCGCGGGGCAGCTCGTCCCGGGCCCCGACGACGGCGCCCCCGGGGTGCTCCTCAACGACCACGGCGCGCGGCTCGTCGAGGCCACAGTGGACGCCAACCTCGCGGACATCGCCCCCACCAAGCCGTCCCCCGCCGTGCTCCAGCTCCACCCCGACCTCGACGGCGAGATCGCCGAGCTCGTGCAGGTCCAGCTCACACGGTTCGCCTGCGGCTCCCTCGCCGTCGGCTTCACCGCCAACCACGCCGTCGCCGACGGCCACGCCACCAGCGACTTCCTCGTCGCGTGGGGCCGCGCCGCGCGCGGGCTCCCCATCGGCCACTCCCCGCCGTTCCACCACCCGGAAGTCTTCCCTCCCCGTGACCCGCCGCGCGTCGAGTTCGAGCACCGCGGCGTCGAGTACTACCGCCCCACCCAACCCAGAGGCCACGGCGAGACCACCCAGCACAGCATCGTGATCCACAAGGCGCACTTCACAAAGGACTTCGTGGCGGGGCTACGTGCCAAGGCGTCGGAGGGACGTGGCCGCCCGTTCAGCCGGTTCGAGACGATCCTCGCACACGTGTGGCGCACCATAACGAAGGCTCGTGGCCTGGGCAACCCGTTCCAGACGTCCACGATCCGCATCTCCGTGGACGGGAGGCCGCGTCTCGCCGCGCCGCAGGGGTACTTCGGGAACCTGGTGCTGTGGGCGTTCCCGACGGCCACGGTGGGTGACCTGCTGAGCCGGCCGGTGAAGCACGCGGCGCAGGTGATCCACGACGCGGTGGCACGCGTGGACGCCCGTTACTTCAGGTCGTTCATCGACTTCGCGAGCTCGGGGGTCGTGGAGAAGGAAGGGCTGGAGCCGACGGCCGTGCTCAAGGACGTGCTGTGCCCGGACCTGGAGGTGGATAGCTGGCTCACGTTCCCGTTCTACGAGCTCGATTTTGGGGCTGGGTGCCCGACCTACTTCATGCCGTCCTACTTCCCCACGGAGGGGATGCTGTTCATCGTGCCGTCCTACTTGGGTGATGGCAGCGTCGACGTCTTCGTGCCACTGTTCGAGCACAACCTCGAGGCCTTCAAGCAGTGCTGCTACTCCATGGAGTAGCCAAGCCAAACGATTGATCGAGAAGTTTACTTTGTGATTTGAGCTGCCTAATTATACTGCTGCTTTTGCATGCATGCATGTATGTGCCAGCGTTGATTTATCACCGTACGTGTACATGGTGCATTTCCAGATGTATGAACCCCGTATTATATTCCCATCCTCATACGAGCATGCATATGCACATGCAGAAGTATATAGTGATGCTGTCTTAAGTTTTCCTGGCCGTGATTTCTCTGAAACCCGTAACTTATCCTTTTTTGTCTTGTACGACACGTAGTATGTGCTCTTGAACCTGTTGGGAGCAGCTACAGAGCTACCAGGCTACCAACAGCGTATGCTTGTCCTGGAATCCTGGTGTTTATTCGAGAATGTACAGGCAATAACGACAGGTTGGTTCCTTTGAACCTTTTCAGTTCTGTGACCATTTCTGTTGCATGCATGTGGCACCGTATAGATATATCGACGTACTCCACTCAACTGCGTTCTTAATTGGTCGCGCTATCCATCCGTTCCGTTCTGTACTTCTGGTGCGGTCCCCAGCCGCGACCAGCTTTGCCGGAATCTCGAGTAGCCGGGGTAGGTGCCGAGTGCTGTTGACTTTTCATTTGGCTTGGCCACGGGACAAGACATTTCGCGCTTGTTCGCTTGCGATGTCTTCTACGGCATGGGGCCGTGATCGCCCCTGCCCTCTGAATCAGTTCTCACCAACTTCTCTTTTTGGGAAAAGCTAACCAACTGAGCATCTCGTACACATGTACTACGTTTATTAGCAAGTAGTTGTTGTCTTAATTACGTACGTACTCCGTAGTGGACAGTTGTAGGTACAGACTAGTTACTAATCGTATGTATATATGGACATTAGCAAAGGTGTGCCAAGCTTGCATCAGTGGAATTGTGCAAAGAGACAGTTCTAGGAGGAATTCACAATAAAGACTACTCCAGCCACGTACTGACCAATCTTGCATTGCAGTGAACGAGCAGAAGAGAGCGGGAGGGTGGCTTTGAACAAGCTAGTACCTAGGTGTACTCAGAACATGACTGTCAAGAACGACTGAACAAGCGGCAAAGCAGGCAAACCCCATCGCCGCATCTGCGTCGACAGAGCTTTCACCCGGGGCATGGTAAGCGTAAGTCTGCATGCACTGAATCGAGATAGAGATCGATCGAGAGAAGGCAAACAGAGACGGGGCACGTGAGCCAGCTCTTTGGGGTAAGATGACGGGTCGTCGAGCGTGTCGGATCCTCAGGTCTGCCGCGAGAGGCTACGGGAAAAGACAGGTCGGTGGAACTAGGAAAACGAGAGGCACGAACCTGGCTGTGGGATGTTGCCACCGGGCCAAGTTAGCAGCGTCAATTCACGTTGCATTTCCGTCGTCGTCTATCCATAGCTATTCTCTCATTCTCTCATCAGCCATTCGCCTGACCATTAGGTGGCGCGGTGGGCCATTCGCCTGATCATTAGGTGGCGCGGCAACGCCACCGCGCCTGCGCAGGCTTAGAAAGTCAGAGCACTCCTTTCTCTTTCTTTCTTGTTTCTTCTTCCCTCCCTTTTTTTCTCTCTCTCTTTCTAAAGTGGCACAGCGCACAAAAGCAGGAGATTGGATGGATTCGAATACTCACTCGTTCATTAGCTTTCTTGCACCTGTTTTTCTCCGTTGGTTAGTGTAAAGCGCAAACAACAAAAGGGAGGCTGTGTTCAGATTCAGGAAAAAGTACTTCTCCAACAAGTTTTTCTTATTCACCTCACTCACAGAACACGCTTTCCAGTACACTATTCATCTAAAACTTTCACCCACTTCTTTCAATCTTAACACAGCTTAGTAGGAGGGAGCTTGCGGACTTGCGCCCGCATCCCAGGGATGCAGGACCAAGGAAACGGCATATGTACCGACATGTCATGTCTGCAGCGACAAGCTACGAGTCGGACGGTGTCGGTTCCCAATCAGCAGCGCCCGTGCTGCTGTACATGGCACAGCGCATCCTAACCGTATAGTAACAGGTCTCCAGTACTACCGCGCCGTCAACGTCCACCGCGAAGTTCGCCGTTCCGTGGATCGGAACGGATCCATCCATGCAATGCATGCACATACTAGAGGAATGGTTGATGCGGTGAACCAATGGCGAACTGGAGATGGATCACTGAACACAGATCGGGTAGGAATCGGAAGACCGGCGAACCGCGGCTTCCAGCCTTCCACAGTGGGCCGTCAGCTGTTTCCTTTCGCGGAGCCGAAGGAACAGCTAGCCGGTAGGGCGGTAGCCCGTCGCTCCGTCCTGGGCTCCTGGCTCTTCTTGGGGAGCACGTGAAATCGTGGATCGAGAGTGAGACCGAGTTGCCCCGTCACTTGCATATGTCAATTCTTGTGCTAACCGTACGCGCCTTCGTCTCCTGCAAGACTCCTCGATCGCCTTCATCCGATCCGATGACGATGCGTCACGCGTTTGCGAGCTGCTCGGCCTCTGGCGCCGTGGAACGGCCGCCTCGATCCCGTCGTACTGTGGCAAGTCGCTATGCCCAGGGCAGGTATCCGGCGGCGGCTATTCAAATCGCAGCGTGCTCAGGTCAATCCCTTCCCGAGAAGACAACACAGGAGTTGCGTTGTGGCCGGTCAAACGATAGTTAATCATGGTTAGGTACCTGCATGCCCTTCTCTTTTGTTGCGGCAGCGTGTCATGGATATGGATCACACACTTGAGTGGAACCAAGGACACGCAGATTGATCCAATCCAAGCTTTGCCGATCAACGAGATAAAATTCGAGTGTACGGACGAGGAGTCGAGGAGCAGTAAGTAAATGGCCTTTTCTGTTGGGCTTGGGCTATTACTGT
This sequence comes from Digitaria exilis, assembly GCA_015342445.1. NCBI lineage: Eukaryota > Viridiplantae > Streptophyta > Magnoliopsida > Poales > Poaceae > Digitaria > Digitaria exilis. The sequence goes on along the minus strand of JACEFO010000718.1, from coordinate 1,776,409 downwards.
ATATGGTCTTTCCCTAAAAAAAAAACCTGTATATGGGCCCTATTTCAGTAAGTAGGGGATGGGAGCTTAAAAGCCCATTTGTGTAGTGGAGACGCCCCATTTTGAGCTTGGGCCTTTAAGACGAAGACACCTAGATCATCATCAGTGAGCAGCCTGGCATCATCACTTCCTGCAATTTTCACGACTAAACTGTTCTGGATTCCTTTCTTTTTTTTGGGTAAAACTATTCTGGAATCTTGAAAAAAAGTAGTCCTAAAAGATATTATTGATTCTACCAATGCAAGTCTTCGTCAATCAATGACATCTCTGATCTTTCAATTGGCAGAAAAGAAAAACTCGCCAAACAGTTATCATGTCAACCCCGATGAATCAGACTGGGATCACGGGGGAATGTCCACGTTCAATGAATGTTCTTGCTGTCCAACCTACCCCAACAATTAAGCGTACTGTGTGCCATCTGTTTTGATATGTGCAACAGGTCTTCGTTTTATTCGGGCGATTTATAATGTATCATCCCTACAAGCCACGGTGGATTGAATGGAACTGCACTAAGCCAATCAAGAACGTACGGGGTTATATTGTAGTCTACCGGTCTTAGAGTAGCATTATCACCTGAACCGTCCGTTTATCTTTCTCCCTCGGAGTCGGAGACAGAGAGTTTTTGGCTATACAATTCTGTGCACCGTTCCTACTACCGTTTGAGCTGGCACTTCACGTGCTTCTTTCCATCGAAGTCAACCGTCCGTGTGGTCCTCCTGCTCCTGTTTCCTTTCGATGACTTTCGAGTGATCTTTCACAAAAGGAAAAGGAAAAAAGACTTTCGAGTGGCAGCAGTGCAGTGCCAACAACAAAAGGCCTCACAGCCAACTCAAGTACGCACAGTGGGCTATGGGCCCTGCCCAGAATCGCCCTATCACGGCCTTTTCCTGCTCTCAGGAATAATCGTTCAGATATTTTGTATCACGCACATACAGTATATAAGAAGAGGTCGTTCTTCCTGTCGTAACCCGTAACAGTTTTGATTTCTTTAAAAAAAAATTCGTGACAGTTTCATATGCTGGTCTTGTCCCTTGGTGATCCTGATCCTACCGGAACACAGTGAGGTGGACGTACTGACCACCAGCGCACGTGGCATGGCATTAGCTAGCAACTAGTGTGTGTATGTGTGTTCTTTTTCTTTTCAAAATAAAATCACAAAACACATGGGGCGGTCACGAGTGACGGTCCCAGATTATATTAGTAAAAGGAAATCATTAGTAGAATACTCCACATTTTCGTACGAACCCAGTGGGGGCGCGCAACAAAAGTCGCGGCTGGCACGGCAACTTCCATGAAAAACGTGCGAGTTCAGCAGTCGCGCGACCGAGGACTTTTTCACCCACTGTCCTAGCTCATGTCACGTTGCTGTCACGCGGTAACGTCTCTACTACTTGCTACTTTGCCCGGCACTTCTACTCCAGTAGCACTGCACAGTGCGCTTGCCACCGGATAGTTGTGTGCCGCAAATGTTTGGTGATGTCATGTGGCCACCGGATCGTGCGAGCGCACGAGTGTACGGTGGCGATCGACATCGTGGAGGATCGCGGCGCAGGGTCGTCGCGGCAACGTGGCCCGTACCGGTGCGATCGATGGAGAGGCGTGGCACGGAGCCTTGCGTCATGGCTACATGCATGCATGCACGGCAGGTCGGTACTGGGTAGGGAGAACCGGAGAGCCGCGTGGGACCCACGACGATTGCGTGCGGGGGCGAGCTGCTGACAGGAGACCAGTGGTCGTGGCCTTTGGCCGGCCGAAGAGCCGCTCCGCGCGCCGGCGGCCAAGCACGCCGCACACGCTGCATGATCAACGAGTTTATCCCTGTTGGTGCCCGTTTCTACGAGTTTGGTCGAGCTGGGGAAGGGAAGAGCGGCAAAACAAAAGTCTCGAGACCGTATCGGATTTTCTTTTCAATTTAAATAACATCCTAAAATGAGCACGTTCCCTGCACGTAAAGAGGTGGGGGCCCCATGCAACGTTGCAATTGTGTGCAAACCTCGCCGGCGACCATCTCCGGGGAGACCGGCGTCCACAGTGCGACGACTTTAGGGGTTGCCCCGTGTTGACATGCACGGAACTCTTCAACCGGATGACTGTGATCCGAGGGGTAAAAAGCGGCAGCTTTCGATCCATGGCGATTCACGCGCGAATCAAATCCGGGAACCACCAGGCGCCCGTTTCCCTCTCGCTTTTCCCGCGCCGGGGAATCTGACCGGCTGACGATCCGATCCCCTGCTTTTTCCGGGCGCGGTGAGTTGCCGTCGCGTCAGAGGCCTTCTTTCCCGTCGCGGCAGCGCTTTTCCCTCGATGCGAATGCGATCCGGCACCCTCGTCGCCGGCTATCCGAATGCGACCGGTCCCCGCGCGCCAACAGCAGCAGGTGTGCACAATAGAGAGCTCGCAAAAAGTGGCGGCAGCTACAGTGCAGCACCAGGTGGTTCTGCTTCTGCCGGGGTTGCTCCGCGTGCACGCGTCTCGCCTAGCTCTAGCAAAGGCGATATGATATTATTGCTGTGTTTAGATAGGTGATAGAAAAAAAGTAGTTTTAGATAAATAGTGTATTGACAAACGTGTCCTGTGAGAAAAAGATGAATAGAAAAAACTTGTTAAATAAAAAAAGTTATTGAATCTAAACACTGCATATGATTGCAGCGGCGAATGTTGCCCAAACAGGAGAGACCGAGGACACATGTATCACCCACCATGCGGCAGCAAGCAAAGCACTCAGCATGGTGGAGTTGAGAGTCATGGCGTCTGCTCTCTTTTTTCCCTTTTCTTTTCGGCGCTATGCTGCATCAGCTGCTGCTGCAGGGTCCTAATCACTGGTTGTAGCTAGCTTAGCGCGGCTCCGCTAATATAATCTTGTGTGCTTCACTGCTTCCACTGTCTCGCTGTCTGAAAAATGTGCCTCCGATCTGTCTGCGGTTCGAAGAAAAAGAAAACAAAAACAAGTACCACTGGGATCGTCCAACGGCATCACGCTTCTATTATAAGTGTGTGTTAGATTGTAGGAAAAAACACTGTACCATAAGAAAAACACTGTAGCATTCGTTGGGAAACGTGTTTTGTGAGGGAGGAACAGTGAAAAGTTGGAATGAATAGTGAAAAGTTGGAATGAATAGTGAAAAGTTAGGAATCTGAACATGGCCTAAGAGCAGAATATTATTATAGGACAGCGCGATAGGTGGGGAGAAAAGATAATCGTTTTTTTTTCTGCAAACCATATAAAAAGATGGCAATTCGTGTCTCCGTTCTCCAATCAGGAACTCGTGGCTCCGGACTTCCGGAGACTAGTGAACAGGGATACAGTATCCTCCACTGACCCTGACTCCCTGAGCGGCTGAGCCGATCGATCAGACTATCCGTTGTACTGAAAGATTAGTTTCTTTCACATTGCGAAATTGCAGAAATATTTTTTCTCTGGAATATTGAACCTCTTCTCACCCCAGCCTTTTGTTGCTACAGTTCTTCATAGTCCGTTTTACAAGAAAAAAAAAATCTATTGATAGCATACCCTAGAAAGGTAGAAATCATCGAAATGTCAAAGAGCATATATACCATGTGGTGGAGATCACATATATAAGCTTTGACATGCCAGTATGCCTCATTAATTTTGTCTCAAAAGAAATACATGGTCAGATAATGTTTTAATTGGATAGGATCTTCTGCTTATTCGAGCAGATCAGAATTATCCGATCAGGTGCACTAATATATTCACGTCAAATGCGCATTGCATTATGGACGCGAATTGTTTGTTTGTTTTTACAGAATGTACGTTTCCTTGCTACGTTTGGTTGCATCTTCCTAGTTAGGCTTTTTAAAACTTTCCGGTTGCATAATATGATGTTATCGCTATATAGAAGGCTACTATACATATTGACATCCCAGCGCAATCCTATTATATAGAATGTAATCACTATCACATGATTTTAACATTCGCAAGAAAAACATATGCCCATGATTTATCAGTGCGGTTTGTTATGGTACTCCAAAATAAGTGTGGGTCGTCTATTTAAGTAGATCAAGGCAATTAAGATGACATATTACCTCTTCGGAGGTAATAGATTAAATGTTTATTTATATATTTGATAACTAATATTTTTTTAAAAAAATATGTAGTGCATTTACCAATAGTACAGACAAGACACATTTGGCAATTCTTATAGGTGGTGCATGTTAATTTGATCACAATTCACATAGAGTAAAGCACATCCACAATACATGAAGTTACATTATTGTTTCATTTTGGTCCATGAAGTTGTAAACGTTGCATCCACATACATGAAGTTGCATCATTCTATCATTATGGTCCAACAAGTCATAAACATTGCACCCACACACATGAAGTTGCATCAGTGTATCATTTTGGTCCAACATATTGCAAAGTTGTTCATGATTTGCATATACATTTCATTATATATAATTTGTATTTTGCACGTGTAACCATTTCTTTATCTTTTTTTCTCATTTTTAGATGATATTTTTTTAATCCTAACCTGGTCTATATTGAACAAGAGAATATTTTTTTCTAAATGCATACATATTCCCTATCACAACACATGATAACACACAAAACTATTGTTAGTAGATAATCGTAGATTGCACAAGACAATGATGCAACTTCATGTATGGTGTTAAAGTTATGGTGCTAAACAATGATGCAACTTCATGTCGGATTGCAATGGTCTACTCTCAAGTTGGTGCTAAAGTTATTAATTGACGTGCTGCCATCGGAACAGAATGTTCCTGCAAACTAACACGGGGAACTTTTTAGCCATGATCAATCAGTGACCTTTCTTACAAAAAAAAAAACAGCAGGAAAGCTGTCAATCAGCATTCAGCAACCTGATAACTTACGATGCTGATCGCCATTATTCATCAGCAAGTGGCTTCTCTGCGGCATTAGCATCGCCTTCTTCATCTTCAAGACGAACCCATAAAACGAGACATCCAAAGATCCAACGGGTAATAGTGTTATTGTCTATCACGTTTAGCAATTTCTTAACCACCCGCATTTTTTTTTCACATATGTGCAAGTCACATTCTAAAAAAGGGTCCGCAATAATGCACTATAGCTGGGTGGGCGTCGTTGGAGCTTCAAGTTTAATTGCAGTCTTTGTTTTTCAAAACAACCACCACGACACTTTGCTTATATATATGTACACTGATATAGCGCACGAAACCGTCTGTAGGGACTAGCGACAAAAGATAACATGCTGTGTCGCCATTGATTCTCCAATCAGAACTCGAGACTTTTGACTAGAGAGCGGAGAACAGGATCGTCCACTGACCCAAGCAGATCGGAATATCCGATCAGATATGCTAAAATTTCACATTTTGCAAAGCGCACATTGCGAAATGAATAATGAATTGTTCTTGATATATACTAGTGTCATTGTACCTTTGCTCTGGAACCGTACGTTGGTTGCAGCTTCCTTGTGTTGTCCAATGGTGACTGTTTATCGACTTTTTGCTAGACAGTATAAAAGTAGGTTAGCTCTTTGCAAATGGGTTGACTCTTTGCTACTCCCTCCGTCCCATAATAGATGACGTTATGAGATGCGTGCACATGTTACTTTCTCAACTTTGACTCGATTTGTAGAAAAATATGTGCAATATTTATATCTCAAATAAATTTGTTAAAAAACTAGATTCAAATATCTATCTAATGATATTAATGATGTATTATAAATATTAATGTTATTCTATATATAATTAGTTAATGTTGAAAGATGTTGTTTTTCTTGGGAAGCGAGAATGATATCTATTTTGGGACGGAGGGAGTAGCTCTTAGCCATCTCATATTCATTGAAGAGGGTAAAAGAACAAGAGCCGGTCACATCAAAAGATGCATTGTTCAATGAATAGAAAATGCTATGAGCTAGCTAAGAGCTAGCAAAGAGTCAACCCAGTGTACTGTTTTATCACTATTTTAACACTGTTTATCGATTAAATAATTTAAGAGCTGGAGAACGCCTAAAAGCTTTCGGTTGCAATTCCACGACTGCAGGGCGTTACAATGATGCCGGAGAGTATATCCTACTGTACACGCGTATATATATAACCAGCATGTTGACACGTAGTTTTCAACTCTGTAATGAAAACACGTGCAGGCAGAAAGAAGACGCAGAGTACTGGTACCAATATTTCAAGGTTTGCAAAGAAAGAACAGAACAGGTGTCCTAGTAGTTGAGTGGAAGTTCACAGTTTACCGACAAAAAACAAGGTTGGCAAATCCCTATTGTGGAAACAGATGTTATTTCTTCGAGTATCCTCTATCAGTCCTAATCTGCATGAATATCCTCTATCAGTCCTAATCTGCATGACCGAAAAAGAAACGGCATTCGTTTGCTTCCTTTATCTTGACCGGTTAAGTGGTTAACTTGATCTTTCTTTGCTGTAACAAGACATCAACCTAATACAGAACCAGGCACATAGGTCGGTGTTGTTGGGTGTAGATGTGCTGTGCCGATATGATCGTGAGTTTCAGCACTTTCCCTATAGAGTTGGCCACCCCCTTAAAAACAAAACCATTTTAAGCGCCTCTCAAAGACGTAAAATTCTGGATCCCTACTCTAATACAGATCTAGGCCTCGTTCAGCAAAGTCTGCTGTGATTATTGTCTAGTATCTACTACTTCTATGTATATTTAGTTTACAAAAAATTCACGAGCATATTCGTATTTCAAATATCTTTTAGTATGACATCAGCTTCATACATAGAAATTGATGAAACATTATTGTAAGAGAAACCGATGGTCAGCGCATATTTAAACTGTCTAGTACGCCAGCTAAAAATGAGTGGAGAAAAGTGGATTCTGCTTATTGAAAACCATCTGAAAGAATCCTGCTGCTTGCTCGGGCGCTCGGCGCGAAGGTAGGAGAAGAGAGACCAGGGTCGTCGGTCCCTTTGGATGGCAGGGTGATTAGTAGCTACGATTAGTGTTGTTTATTGAACAATACCAATTTTGTTGGGGGGTGGCTTTTGCTTGTTCTCGTCCGACCGTGCCATCGCAAAAGCTGGACAACAAAGGTGGACCAACAAACACATGACCTTCGGGAGGCAAGATCAATGGAGCAGCAGCATTGCTTCCTGCGATGCGCAAGTACTAGCAGCTATAGCGTGGTCCGCATGCACTAGTGTCGCACCGCCGGTGGTGACGATCGATAATCAACCGCATTAGCTAACTTTTAATTAGGAGTACTACTATAATTCGTAATTAGTGGGCTGGGGCACGCGCTGGTAGGGTGGTGGTGGCCGCTGGCCTGGTGCTGACCGGGCCTTCTTATCCGCCCCCGTCGGGGACGCAGGGGGTCCACGCACGACGACGCAGCCACCAATTGCCGCCCCCACTCCCCAGCCCCCTGCTCGGCTGCTCCCCCCGCCCGGCATAGGCCTCGTTTAGATTCAAAAAAGTCCTAAAAAAACTATTATTCATCCAACTTTTCTTTATTCATCCCATTACTTCCACTCATAGAATACTATTCATCTATAGTGTTTTTTTAAGTGAACAGTGTGTTTTCGGGGAATCTTTCCCCAATCTAAACACACCCATATTCCCGGGTGCCACGTTCCCGTTCCAACGTACAGGTCCGCATCATCGCTCGCTTTCTTTACTCCCGCCCGCTCCGTCGGCTCGTCGCGGCCGCGCCCACGCCCCACGCGGCCACCCTGCCCTGCTCGGCTGCTCCGCCCCATCTGGCCGCGGGATCCCCGCTCTGGGCCCCGCGCGCCTGGGAGGTCAGGTCAGGTCGAGGAGGGTTTGGCCTCCGGCGTGGCTGGAGCAGAGCGCCGCTGGCCGCTGCTCTTGATCAGCCGCGGCGGTGGGGAATGGGGATGTCAGAATTCAGATGTGGGAGCGCCGTGCGCCAGCGCCACACGCACGTGGCAGCGCAACGCATGCGGGCATAACGCAGCTCCACGGTTTCGCTTCTGCCCTTGGCCACAGCATGACAGCAACTCCCTTAAGTAATGATTATGCGCCCTAACAAATCAGGCCAATACTAGTTAAAGCAAATTAAGCATGTGGTCGAGCTGGCGTATCCCTCGTGACCTCGTCTATGGGAGTATATCTATGCATTAAAGTTGGACTCGTTGGCCCGTCGAAATTCTGCTTGAACCCACTGCAATTTGATTGATCATAGTCTAGCTCTAGTTTACAGGTAGGTTAATACTAAAATACTCAACGATCATCACCGTTGATAGCTGATTAGACTTTAGAGAAAATTGCAAACATACTACTAGCTGAACTAGTTTGCTCTTTTCCAGCAGCATTGCTGTCTCAGTGATAGGTGGTTTTTTTTTTCTAGTGGTAAACTAGCAAAGGAGGTGTGCTACATGTGTTAGCCCTATGACACTTTTGTAAAATATCTTACGGTGTGTTTGGATGTAGATATTGAAGGGCATGGAATTAAATTAGATCCAATACCAATGCAGTCATGGTATTGAAATGGTCATAATTCCAATTCTATTGTTTGGATGGCAAATGCATTCTCTTTTGGAATCACAAGATGTAGTCAAAATCAATTCAAGTTTGGATGTGCAAGAGAAAGAAATTGGAATTTGCACCTCCACTGTCCATCCTCTGCTCGACCAAGTTCTGCCTAATCACAGAGCTCCTTCTGCCGTGCTTCGCCCCAAGCGAAGGAAGGAGGACCAGCTCGCCGGCAGCCGCGAGGATTGGTGGGTGGAGCCGGACTCCACGCCGATGGGGAGCGGCGCTGCAGCACCCGAGCTGTGCCAGACTTAGGCGGCGAAGGGGAGCACGGCACGGCAACCCAAGAAGCGTCGGATTTGGGGACGGAGGGGAGCGGCGCGGCGGCTCCCAACTTGGCGGTGGCGACGCTCCAGAGCTCACCCGAGCAGTGCCGCGGAGGGAGACAGGGAGGGCGTTGAGCTCCTCGCCGCGAAGGGAGCCAAGGGAGGGCGTGGAGCTCCTCGCCGTGGAGGGAGCCAAGGGAGGCCGTGGAGCTCCTAGCCACAAAGGGTGGCAGGGGAGGTTGTCGGCGCGTCGCGTGACTCGCCGGCGGAGGAGCGACGCACTGCGCGAGAGAAACAGAGGGGGAGAGAGACGCGATTCCATCCAATACGGAGGGTGGGCGCTCGGTTTTGAGGGCTATAGGTTTGCAGCACGATGAATACCGGTTGGAATTGAAGCTGATTTCCAATTCCTAATTCCAGGACATCCAAACGGTGGTATTGAGAGGCTCTAATACCAATTCCCAATTCCAAGGCTCAATGTCTACATCCAAACACAGCCTTAAAGAGTTTACTCCCTCTGCCCATAAGTGCAATTCTAGGGTTAAATGGAGAGATCAATATGGAGAAATTACACATATACCCTATAAAGTTATAATCATTGCACTTTAGGAAAAGAGAAAGTAGAGAAGACAACTAGAGCGTGTTTGTTTTATATGTAGACACACATTTATTTTGAGACAAATTTTGATCAAAACCAACTAATGCTACCAAATATTACGCATGTTCAGATTATACTGCTATATAATGGCATTCAAGCTTTTCGAAGAAAGAAATAATGGCATATATAAGTCCCCTCAGAGTATCATGATGCCGGATTTGTCTCTGGTCTAGTCAAATTTAGCTTCTCCTACTCCTACCTTATTGTGTCAGAGATCCAAAGCTTCCAACCAGGGAATACATAATCCTATCTCAAGCCACGCTCACGAGGCGGTGGCGCTGTGGCAAACAGCCGGCCGCCCTGCCCGGGCCAGCCAAGCTTTCACCAGCCGTGGCCCGGCCATCAGAAGAAGTCGCGTTCGCAGGTGGCGCGGCCGCACGCAGGCGTATATAACCAGTGGCCGGCTGGCGGCAGGCAGTCACCGCCGCAAAACGAAAGCCTCTCTCTCCACTCCACGTTCACTTTCCAGTTTCCTCCTCCTAAAAAAAATCGGCCACGTTATTATTTCTCTCGCTCCGCTCCGCTTTCCTAATCCGCGAGCTGGGGGTGAGATCGAGACCTAGAGCGACGGGCGGGGGCTAGCGCGAATGGGGGTGGAGGAGGCCGCGGAGAGCTGCGGCAGCCACGCCGCCGCCGCCGCCGCCGCGTCCGGCGGCGGGGCGGCGGTGCCCGCGACGTCGTCCTCGTCGGCCGCCGCGGCGGCGCAGGCGCGGAAGCAGCAGCAGCAACAGCGCCACAAGCTCGAGGTGTACACGGAGGTGCTCCGCCGCCTCCACGACGCCGGCCTGCCCGAGGCCCGCGCGCCCGGCTTCGACGACGAGCTCTGGAACCACTTCAACCGCCTCCCCGCCCGGTGCGTCGCCCCTCGCTCGCCCTCTCCTCCGACGCTCCACTCGCGACCTCCGACCTCCAACCTCCCACCGTGACGTGACGTGGCGCGAATGCAATTCGCTCCCCGCACCAGTGGTTTTAGCTGCTGGCGGCGGTCTGGACTGACCCCGATTCGGTCTGGTTCCTGCAGCTACGCCATGGATGTGAACGTGGAGAGGGCGGAGGACGTGCTCACGCACAAGCGGCTGCTGGAGCAGGCGAGGGATCCGGCGCAGCGCCCGGCTTTCGCGGTGCGGGCCGTGCAGGTGATGATTTTCTAATGCAATTCCGAACGCCACTCGAGTAGTTACAGTAGACAAAGTCAAGCGCATGTTTTCCTCATTTATTTATTCACAATAAGGTTTCGCTGTCCCTTGATTTTAGTTGGCTGGCTGTGACCGATTCCTGCAATGGAGAATTCCCTTTTCTCTGATTGTTCAGGCGACTCTGCGTGACCCAATTGAGTATACTCTTTGCGTCCATTCCCTTCCAAAACAGAAACGTGCACTGTTTCACCCGATTACCTTGAATTGGACTATTCTTCCATTAAGATGACCTCATTCCTTCACCATGCTCCTTTTGCTTGCAAAATCCTGCTGCGCTCTGCATTGCCAGAAGCACGAAGATATGCGATGGTGTTGCAGCGATATATAACATCTGAGATGTGCTAGTTTGGTTTTCAATGTTCGAATGGCAACAAACTGAGTAGCTGGATGTTGACTATGCTGTAAGCTGAAGCCTGTAAGGATTTTGTTCCACTTCACTACCTCAAATTTATGCTTATATTATAGTTTCTGATTTCGATTTGTGGTCAGATGTTAACGGCTTCAGAGTACATTTCCTTTCTTTTTTAATGTCTGATCTCCTCACTGTATTTTCTCAATACAAAATCTACAAATTTCCTTATAGTATTACTTAATCATTCACAACGCCATCTATGGTTCCACCTATTGCCTGATAATAGTTTGTAACTTTGTGCACTAACTATATATATATCTGTGTTCTTGTGACTTCGAACTGCTGTCTTGCATTTTCGTCTTCTGGTGTTGTATTCATACAAACATTGTTCTCTCGAAATTCACTTGATTGTGCATGTAGCTCTATGTCTATGCATTTTGTGTTTTTGACCAAGCGTACCTACAAATTTAGAGTTTAAGGTTTCCACAAAGCAGCAATGTCAATGCCCTTTTTAATTGATATTACGTTATTTCTCATTTGCTCCTGAATTTCATCTTTTCACTATGCATACAACTGGTCTTTTTTATTTTTATTTTTTACTAACTGCTAGTATAAATTAGCAGTCATATGCATGTAGACCTTCAACTATTGTTGGTCATTATCCTTATTGGAGAGTCTTGATTTATTAGGTATCTCCAATTCTTGATGGGAATCAGACTGATGCTGATTCGAACACTGCAGGAGAGGAAGTTGCTTCAAGACTGTTGAACAGGCAGCAAAGGTACTTGTGTTTTCACATCTGCTAATATTTTGGATGATTGGCAAATGGCTAATCATGCCTTACTTGCGCTACAAAATATATAGTTTTTGACATTTATGACTTCTTTCCAGCATACACCCTCCTCCTGCTTTTGGTTCTTCTACAAATCTTGAGGCACTTGCTCTCGAAGCTAGCAAGTCCCAAGGGCAGGATCATGATAGCACCTCTGATAATGGCCGGTCTCTGTACAGGTACTCTTTTCTTTTAAATTATGGGTACCATGTTTTCTACCTTATATCACCTGAGATGTTCGATGTCTAACTAGACTGGAAAAGACATTCCCCATCTTTTCAACTAAAGTAAATGAGGACTCAGATCCTCACAGCTAGGTGCAAATTTCCTCCCTAGCTAGTGTGCACCCCGCGAGAGTATGGGATGAGTCATGAGTGATCTCTTTACAGGAATGCAACCTTCTGCCTTCTATTTTACCTTCTGCTGAACACCCAGGTGTTACCCACTGGGGATGCACAGTAATGTCATTTTCATTCTGGAGACTGAGAGTTTGAGCCCTGGCCGTGGTCACTCTCACCTTAGTTACTTGTTTTTCTGCAACATACAATAATTTTCTTGTCTGCCATTTCAGGCCCATGCATGAAGTCACCTTTTCTACCATTGACAAGCCAAAGCTTCTCAGTGAGGTAAGCATATGCACACTTGGGGTTTTGCATATGATTGGTATATCTTCAAAAGTCTTGCACATATATATCTTGATCCTTCTGTATATATTCAACATTTTCACTGATGTCTCACTATCACTGTTTGAGTGAATACTGGTTAAAAAGGAATTAGGCATATATATACATATATATATTTAATGATATGGAATTTTGTGATATTCACAGCTGACATCTCTGCTTGGTGAACTTGGTCTAAACATTCAAGAAGCACATGCATTTTCGACAAATGATGGTTATTCACTTGACGTCTTTGTTGTTGTTGGTTGGCATGATGAGGTATTCACTATCTTAAGTTCTTTCTGATTACCATCTGCCCATGACCTGCAAGTATTATGTTGCTTTTTAATACAGATTTTGTTACATATTTATTTTTGTGAAGTTAATAAATTATAAGCTGGCCAATTGATGTTCTGTACCCAACAGGAAATATGCTGTCTCTATGTAGACTTAGTTAGATGAGCTTGGTACACAACATACAAATCCACATAGTTGTTTATATTACAGTTTAGTTAATAAAAAAACTCGACCTACGAGGGGCAAGCCGCCCCCCGGACTTGTAAGAAGAAGGCCTTCTCACACAGGCCAAGAAAACCCCCGAACCCCGGGCCCCTCCCTGACACTGGGAGGCTTAGCCCGTGAGACTACCTACCTGGGCCATACACGGTCCTTAGGTCGACCTAGGCCGCCATCTAAACCAGTGCTTTGGCACACGGGACCGACGAGGGGATTTTTTTTAACCCTCAGGTTGAAATTTGCCCCACCTGGGGTTCGAACTCAGGACCTGAGAGGTGCCGCCAGAGTGACTTGACCAGCTGGTCTAAGCACCCTTTGGCTTACAGTTTAGTTAATGAGCAAGTAATGCCAGCAACATATATCAGTGTACTTTCAACAATTTAGAGCAAGAGCGTGTTTGATCTCAAAACAAAAAAAAAGAGCAAGAGCGTGTTTGGTTTTCATATTTTCTTATATTTCGTTCTCTTTTTCTGACTAATTATTTGCGTCCTTGTTTGATTAGGAAACAGAGGATTTAGTAGAAGCTGTGCAGAAGGAAATTGGCAGGATTGAAGAGGTAAAACAGACTTATTTTTGTTCTGCTCTTCTTGGTCCCTTATTTTTGGTGGATTTATTTTGTGTATCCTCATTTTCGACTTTGGCTTGGATTTGACAGACACAAGCATGGTCTTCATCTCATTCGTGGTCTACCCCAGTTGAAAACATGCAGATTGCTGAGGATTCAGCAGCTGATCGTGTTGAGATACCAACAGATGGTGCTAGTGAATGGGAAATTGATGTAAAACTACTCAAGTTTGGGAACAAAGTAGCATCAGGATCATATGGTGATCTGTGAGTGTCTATTGCTAGCTATCGTGAAAATCGTTTCTGATCTTTGATTTATTTTCACTTAACCAGCTGTTTATCTTTCTAGTTACCGGGGTACATATTGCAGTCAAGATGTTGCTATTAAAGTGCTGAAACCTGAGAGAATAAATGCAGACATGCAGCGGGAATTTGCTCAGGAAGTATATATTATGAGGTGGGTTCTGCAATACACTCAACTATGTTTCACCTTATATTACAGGTTGAGTTCTTATTGTGATATTAGTATTGTGGAATGATAATAGAATTCACCTTTGAGGTCCTGAGATTTCACCTGTCATGTTAAATTTTATTTGACTTGGTCTTATTTATTCTACAATGTATACTGTCCTACAGTCACTTGCTGCCATTTCTACCTGTCAACATCTAACGTTACCAGTCCTTTTTTAATCTTCCTATTGACTGATCTTGTCGTAGAATGAGCCAAGATTTAAGCATCAAATACATGATGCAGATGTTAAAAATCACCTATATAGTGCCTCCCTGGCGCCCTGCTTTTTTTTTATACTCTTGCTGAATATGTTTTTGGATTTTAGGAAGGTCCGTCACAAGAATGTTGTGCAATTTATTGGTGCTTGCACGAAACCCCCAAATCTATGTATAGTCACAGGTATGGCTGAAGAAAGTGTTCAATCTGTCCATTTTTTTTGCTGTGATGGTAATCATAATAATGAGTGAATACTCTCTTACAGAATATATGTCTGGTGGTAGTGTGTATGATTACCTCCATAAACATAAAGGTGTTTTCAAACTTCCTGCTTTAGTTGGAGTTGCAATGGATGTGTCAAAAGGCATGAGTTACTTACACCAGAATAATATTATTCACCGCGATTTGAAAACTGCCAATCTTCTGATGGATGAAAATGGGGTAAGTAATCTAAATATCTAATCTGTTACCTTGTGTATGTTTGGACATACAAAATTCAAGACTACACCAGTTCCCTTTGCCATAACCGGCTACATGCTGACTCATGGCCATAATGGGTTTCTACTGTACCCAATTCAGGACTCATAAATTGTCCTAGCTTAATTTTTTTTGTTTCCTTCTGCAGACTGTTAAAGTTGCTGATTTTGGTGTTGCACGTGTGAAAGCTCAGTCTGGAGTTATGACTGCAGAAACTGGTACTTACCGGTGGATGGCCCCAGAGGTAACTATTTGTTATTAACCTTGCCCTTCATTTACCATTGTCAATATTCATATTGAGAAATGTGGCCACGGAACACCCACACAGCCACACTCTTAATGTCATCTCCATGTTCGTGCTTAAGATGTGAATGAAGTCAATCTATTTCCTTATGTCTGAGAGGTGTGAATTCCTTACTGACCTCAGTGAGAAATTGGAACTTTTGTGGTCTGGGCATACAACTAGAGATGTTATGCAATAAGATAACTGGCAAAGGGAAAAGTTTTGGGGGCTTTTGTGCTGTTGTATGCTGATAGCTTCCGCGTTTATGTTCGCTGTATTTCCATGACAAATTCATGTTGACATTTTCAATAGTATGTTATACGGAACCGAATACAAGTATGCCTTCCAAATAATCACAGGCTTTAAACACCAATTAACTCAAGAAATAAAGCTTAAAGATTACTACATTGTGCATAACTGATATATTGCCTACAAAATCTTGCATGTTGCAGGTCATAGAGCACAAATCTTATGACCACAAGGCTGATGTTTTTAGTTTTGGAATTTTGTTGTGGGAACTACTCACAGGGAAGGTACGAGAATTGATCTATGTTACTTGTTCATTGTGCTAGCTTATCCTTCTGAAATGAATTATCAATTGTCATTGCTTGCAGATTCCTTATGAGTACTTGACTCCACTACAAGCAGCTGTTGGTGTGGTACAGAAGGTAAAAATTGTCTGCTTTGTTTTTGTTTTTTTTTGTGTCTAATTTGTTCAAATTCTGTTTCTAAGTGGAATACTGGAACCCATTCAGTTTGTCCTTTTGACCACATATTACCATGATAAAATTGTCACTTATGGTTTCACATCTGTTCCATGAAAATATGCAGATGTTTGGTACATCAATAATTTAAGAAACAGATTTTTGTAGGGTTTGCTTGA
The DNA here is from genome assembly GCA_015342445.1 of Digitaria exilis. Taxonomy (NCBI): domain Eukaryota; kingdom Viridiplantae; phylum Streptophyta; class Magnoliopsida; order Poales; family Poaceae; genus Digitaria; species Digitaria exilis. Next base: position 1,760,463 of record JACEFO010000718.1, on the reverse strand, counting down.
ATACTAGTGAATACATAGAATGAATGAATGGCAATAGACTCTTACACCAGGGTTTTCTTTGCCCCGAATCTAAAACTTTACCAAGGAAGTAGAGCTGCAGTATCGAATCCTTCTCTTCTAATAATATACTATGTTTCATTCACAGGGATTACGGCCTACAATTCCGAAACATGCACATGCAAAGCTTTCTGAGCTTCTTCAGAAATGCTGGCAGCAGGACCCTGCTGAAAGACCAGACTTCTCTGAAATATTAGAAACTCTCCAGAGAACAGCAGAGGAGGTTTGTGTGGTGTAAAAGACTTCATTGTATCTTACCTGTTTGAACAGGAGTTTATGCTGTTGTCAATCAATGTTACAGGTCGGTGATGAGCATGAAGGGAAGCACAAGGACAAAATACTGGGAGGTTTATTTTCAGCTCTGCGGGGGCGGGGCCATTGAGGCGCTGTTGAAATGTACATGGTTTCAGTCCATTTTAAAGGATCTGAGCTACAATCAGCGCCAGGTCTTCTCACACCAGCGCCATGCTGCAGTTTGGCTGAAGTGGCAATTTTAAGCTGCAGTGATCGTTTACCGCCTCTCTCCTTGTTACTCCTGGGTAGCATTACACGGTGTAACATAGGAGAGGATACCTGTGGACTGTATATTACCAGTCTGATTTCTCTAACAGGGTGTAATCTTGCTGTAGATTAAACAATAAGCCAGATCGCCGGGCCGTGGCATGATTCTTTTAAGATTCCATCTTCAGTTTTATTTATGTGCCGGCCGATCCTTTTCTGGACACGCTCCATGGTCCATGTGTGGTGGTGTCCGAGGTGTTGCGGGAAGCTTACGTTTGACTTGAGGGGACCTGACCTGCTGCCTGCATGAACTCCCCTGAGGCCCTGTGGGAACCAAATTCTTGGGTTATTTTTCAGGGGAAAGACATTGAATAATCACGCATTGACACTCTTCGATAGATACTAGTATGGGACTTAGGACTCGCAGGTAGGCTTCTGAGTTCTTATGCTCTGCTTGCACTATCAACAGTGCTTTTCTGGCTCTCTTTTGGAAGGACCAAGCATCACGCAACGAATAAAGTGCCAGGCTCAGCTGATAGGAGACCTCTCTCCCTCTCTCTCAAAAAAAAAAAAAAGAAAGAAAAGAAGCTGATATGATATCACAGCTCCACATTGTCCATTCTACTTATCACGTGCAACTCTAGCAGCAAATGCGATTCGTTTACACTTCTGAGACTTGCGTGGTTTGAATTTCAGATCAAATTTCGACGCTTCACTTTGTTCTAGAGGGAAGGGGGGAATCAAAGCTCGCAGTTGCAGCAATCCACGGCCCAGTGTCTCGGAAGTCCGAAGTGAAGCAGATCATACGGCCCAAGCCCAATCAGCTCTCTAGCCCCGGCTCCGCTGGGTTTGAGTAGCCCGGACCCACCTGTCGGGACCCCCTCCTCGCCCTGACGCCCTGTCTCGCCGCCGTTGCCGTCGCCGAAATCAGCGGCAGGCTACTTCACACCTTCTCCGCCTCCACCGGTTCCCTTAATCATGCCTCGTCGCGTCCATCCAACGAGTCTCCGGTGCCTCCTTGCCCCTCTCCGGAGAAATTTGGAATTGTACCATTGGGTTTCCTCAGTTTGCCATCCCGCAAATGGGTTTCGCTATAATGCCATTATCAAACAAGGGTACACCGCTACAATGCCTTTTCGTGAATTTCGTCTCTATTTTGAGTTTTTCTCCACATGGACCGACCAAAATGCCCCTGGGGACTCCTCCCTGTGTGCAGACCCAGAAAGGCACTCGCTGCCACCTAAATTTGCACATGCAGCCACCCATTATATTGTTTATATTGATAAAACAGCAGTTAACAAATAAAAATAGTGATATAATTTTTTAAAAGAAGTTGCAAAGGCAAAAACATAACAAGTTGAACATCGTTAATACACAAATGACATGTTCATCACTAACAGCAGCATGAGGAGTGCAACATAACAGGTTCATGACAAGTTCAACCTAACAGGTTCATGACAAATTCAACATAACAGGTTCATGACAGATTCAACATAACATGTCCATGACAAATTTAAAGATACAACCCATGGTTCAAAGATACATAAATTTTGAAGTCACACTCAATTGGTCTTGAGCCTTTTTGGTGTGAGCTTCCTTGGAGGTGTTGCTTTCACAACATGCACATCAGGAGATTGGGTGGATGAGACTTCCATGGTTGGTTGTGAACTAGTGGCTTCTCCCATCAGCATAGCAAGTCGGCTGCACACACACAAAAAAAGATCCATCATGAGGAACATAACAATATTATTAGTTGTTATATTTTACAATTTTATTTTCTTTCTCACCTTCTAGTAACTCTACTAGGACTGTTCTCTAGTATAGACTCCTTGGTAGTTTTCTTCACTGTTTTTTTTGCTAGCCTCCTTTGTAGTATTCTTTCTTGGCTTTATCTTTCTTTTTTTCATTCAGTGAACATTTATAGCTGGTTTCACCATGGCCCAACTCTCCACATCTTTTGCACTGCTTTTTGCCTCTGATCATCTGTTTCTTTGCTACTACCACCTTCAAAGAAGCTTTTGATCCTCAACTTCCTTTGCCTCCCTACACCTCTTGGAACAAGTGGTGCTGCAACCTCAAAAGGGAGGTCTACATGTGGCCAATAAGACTTGTTAGGCAATGGCTCAATCAGTCTCTTGTAGGCATTCTGAAATCTCTCCACAGAGTAGTACTCATGAACATAGTCCTCCAAGTTGACCTCAACATCCTGATGTGCTGTAAGCAGTGCCAAAGCATGATGGCATGGCTTACCTGTGTGCTGCCACTTTAGGCATGTGCAATCATGAATATGTGCCTTGACAACATTTCTGGAACCACTACTATTGTTCCATATCTCACCTTGAACACGGTCACCTTTCACAACTGTCAAGTATCCTAATCCCCTAGTCTTTGCTTTTAGTTGTTGTATGGTAGATGGTAGGATCTTGCCATTCAACCTTTCACCAATACTTCTCCTTTTGTCCCAAAGCACCATTATCGTTTCTCTTATCTTGTCTGCTAGCTCACAAACTGGAAGATCCTTTATCTCCTTGATCCAATTATTAAAACATTCTGCTAGATTGTTTGTGATATAGTCACATTTAATATCTGGGTTGAAGGCACATCTCATCCATTTCCAGTAATGATGCAAGTTCAGCCAATCTAATACCTCTTGGGATGCCTCCACAAGTGGCCTCATGTGCTGCAGAAACACTTCCTGTCGATATGCTCTTGCTGCAGGGTACATCTTTGAATGAGTGTCACCACCAAACTTCCTGATATAGTTCTGCATAAGATGCCTAAAACATTCCCTTTGTTTAGCTTGAGGGAATTCAGCCTTCACAACCTTCTTCAACCCTTTGCATGCATCTGTACAAATAGCAAGAGTAGGCAAATCTCCTACAGCCTTATGTAGCATCCTCATCCACCAAGACCAATTGTCGGTTATTTCAGCATCAATAAATCCATAGGCAACAGGATACATCCAATTTTGACCATCAAGTGTTGTGGCTGCAGCTAGATGTCCATTCCACCTACCATTAAGTGCAGTTGAATCTACACTAAGATATGGCTTACATGTTAGCTGCCAATAAAAAAATATTATGCACAAATACATATGATATTGTTAGATACAGAGTTAATACCATAACGGTCTTCTTATCAGGCTGTCTTCTCCCAACAATATGCCAAGGGCAGCCCTCTACCTTGCAATTCCCTATATATCTAGTTGGGTCAGGTTTCTCAATGTCCAGTTCGTACTCCTCATTTATGGCAAATTGTCTCATAGCCAATCTGAACTCTTTCATGTCAGGGTAAACGGATCCAAAATTCATACATGGGTTGTCTGGATCATACACTATCACCCTCTCCCCTGGAATACTATCATCAACATGGAATGCGGCATCACTATCATCAACATGACCTTTTCCTTTATCAGCGGACTTGGAAGCTGCTGCAACATCTTCTGTAGCATTTACTTCCTCATCTCTCAAACCCAAAAGCTCAAAAACTTGATAATCATCAATGCATTCCAACCTTCCTTCATACTCGTCATATATCTCACTGATTTTCAGAGCATTCCAATCAACAGCCCCATCAACAGCATCAATAGAAGGTAACTCAATTGTTGCCCCATCAACAGGAACAGCCCCATCAACACGAACAGCCCCAGGAGGTTCTACTACTGCTAGACTAAGCTCAGGCTCGCCGTCGAGCCTAACATAATCGATTGGACAAAAAAATAAATTCAGTTAGCAAAACTATGGCGTTCTCATCACTTCTACTTAACTAGCCTATGGTAAATCACAACCACACAACTAAGAGGAGGATAAAGCTTACCTAGCAGCAAGATCAGACCAATTGCATTCCATGCCTCCTCCTTAACTCCACATGCAGAGAAAGCTTGGAGTTTGCCTCTCCCCACCCCTACGCTGCAAGTTCAGGTGTGTGTGCAGCAGCAACGGTGGGAGGCGGCGGTGAGAGGCAGGGCCCCGGTGTGAGGCGGCGGTGGAAGGCAGGCAGCAGCAGCAGGTGACGGTGGGAGGCAGCAGGCGATGGTGGATCCAGGCTAGGGTTCCAGCGCTGGGAGCATGGGAGGCGGCGGCGAACTGGTGGGGAGGTGGCGGCGGATTGGTGGGGAGGCGGTGGCGGAGAATGTGGCGGAGCCGGATGCAGCGGCGGCAAGCGGCGTGAGAGGACCGAGTCCTCGGTCTGACCAGCGAATGGATAGGGTAGGAGTCCCCAGGGGTATTTTGGTCCGTCCATATGGAGAAAAACTCAAAATAGAGAGGAAATTCACAAAAAGGCATTGTAGTGGTGTACCCTTGTTTGATAATGGCATTATAGCAACCCATTTGCAGAATGACAAACCGGCGAAGCCCACTTTTTTTAGAATGGTTCCAAATTTCTCCCCTCTCCGTCCTCCGCGATACACGATCTATCATCTACTCCGCCGCTCCGGTTCGCGTGTCCCTTGCTCAGGTCACGATTCCTCACCGCCAGCGAGATCTCCAGTCTCCTCCCGCCTTCGTGCTACCCCTTAGCCGCCGCGAGGGCATCAGGGAGATGCTCGGACCACTTGTCGCCCGCCGAGCCTCGGGCTCCGCTTCTCGCTCCGCTGCACAATGTGCCCATTTTGATTGCGACTTCGTGACGCGCAGGCCTGCTGCGTGACCGCCGCCGCGGTCTCGTCCACTGGCGCTCGGGGTGCACGGGCATGGTGGCCCTCGCATGCGCCCCAGCGAAAACGCCGACAAGCGAGGTATATACTCTTCTGCTGTTCGGTCTAGACAGCCGCTCTGCTGATAGTTACCGCTACTGCTCTCCTCTAGCGCTTCGGCACTTCCTGGGGAACCTCATCCCAAACTTGTATGTGTGGCAATGCGGTGGTGTCGAATTGTGGAAGTTTGAGTCACCGTTTTCGTTTTGTCTTTTGGGATGGATTGGCTTTATTCTTACTGGTTCCATGGGCAAAGGTGCTTTGAGTTCTGCTTTGGGGGTTTGGTGGAGATCTCCTGGTGGGGCATGGCATGGCTTGTTCCCTTCGTGGTCCAGGAAACATGAATGTTTGTCTATGTGTGATTCTGCAGTTTCAGCGCTGATCCTTGTACACTCTGGCACTGTACTCCATTGAGCTTTCTAACTTAGTGAACCTCCTCTGCAGGGACTATGGCCTTTACAGAAGTAAACAATACTCATGCAAAGCTTGCTAAGTTTCTGATGATTTTTTTTTTTAAAAGATAGAGTAGAGTTTCTGAGGAATGTTGGCTGCAAGACCCTGCTCAAAGGAATAGACTTCAATGGAATATTTAGAAACTCTTCAGAAAATAGCGGATCTGCATGGTAGGTTTCTGCTAGATTAGATATCTATGGTCAGGTAACTTACAAGGATTGTGATTTTATCTTCTGCATGGACAGGTTGAGTGAACATGAGGGAAAGCACAATGAGGAAAATACTATTCTGGAGGGAGGAGACACTGAAATGGTGGAGAGGTGAATTCTTCAATCAATCGGATGGGTCTGAGGTTCTGAGAATAATCAGAACCAGCTCGTTGTTATCACATGCCCCAACATCAGTATACTATGATTTAGACCTGCTTCAGTTGACTAAAGTGGCCATTTGTAAGCTGCAGCCACGTCCATCAGCTATTGTAGTAAATTTCCTTTTGCCATAAAGTAGGGGCAAGGCTGCATTGACTTACTCAAAGAAGAGGCAATGGTGCACAGTTTGAAAAAAAAAGGAGAGAATATTCGCAATGAGTAAATCAAGTTAGGGTGATCATGCAAATGCCCATACGTGTAATATAGGAACAAAATTCTAGTATTGTCTTTTTTTTCTAGCTGGTTGTAGACTTTTAATCCTTTCATAGCTAAATTAGTGGACCAAATTATGTGCGCGCTATGATTCTTCCAATGTCCATTTAATTTTGACCATCTTTTTTTTTTTACTTTTTGAGGAATCTTTTGATCTCCGTGCTAAGCTGTCTACAGATTTAGCACCCTGCATTCATTCTGGACATGCTATTAGTTGTACTGTTCATGTTATGTTGTTCTTTACTATTAGTCTGCTTTCTGAGAAGGAAAAGATTTCTATACCTTATTGCTGAACAAGGCAGGATGCCAGGATGCATGCACAACTCTGAACAAAGATGAGTAAAACTTGCCAGCTCTCTTGTGCCTATATTTTATCCCTTCGCTTCTTTGAGAATGGAGGTGCTTAATATTTTCTTGTATGGTCATGAAAAGACAATCATCCACCCTGTTGGATCTGTTGTGGTGGTCTAAGGTATACTCTTGATGCTAAATTTACATTATTAGTATTACTTTTCTGCTCGTGTAACCGTTCTTGCCCTCTGATGAAAGGTCCAAGGAATGAATAAAGTGGCTATGCAGCTGAGACCTCAGCGCCTTTAGCTCTTTTCACCCGTCTTCGGGTCTTCCAGTGGCATTGCTTATCATGTATGATGCCAGAATTTACTACACTTCTTAACACCTTACTTCTGAGTTGTGTTTACACTGCAGGAGTTTCAGATAAATTTCTTGTGTACATGATGATGCAAGACGCAATGCATGATATTTGATTATAATCTTGTGAGATAGTCAGAGTTTGTATTTAATACTTTGTCATTTGATGTTTTAGGAGTGAAAATGTGCTCTCATTTTATGTTATAAAATTTTAAGAAGAAACTCAGCATCTTTCCGAAGCAAAAGCAACCTCATTCTCATTTTATGTGTACTTCATTAAACTCCTTTGGCTTGCCAGATTTTTTTTTACTCCAGAAAGAAACTGCAACTTTGACCATTATGTTTGGGGTAAAATTTGATGCTACAGAACATATTCAGAAATCAGAAGAGAACATAATATCATACCACAGCTTAAAAGTTAACTTCTGTCCACTCAGATTTTGTTTGCTTTAGCTTTTACTTTTCTCTTTGTTTCCTTCTTTATCTATCTCAGTTTGGTCTGTTCTCTTGCCCTATTGGTTTCCTTTCTTGGTTCCCACTTCAAGCATCTTGTCTTTGCTTGATGAGAGAGGCAGGGAACCTACTATATCTGAGGACGAGGGAGCTATACATTTGATTTCATACCATTTCAACACTGGTAACCTATGTTCATGGCATCATGGTAGGCCTTGGTACTGGAGCACCTATCGTGCAGGTGTATCGTGAGAAATCTATTATCTTACCTGATGTCTCAAGGGTGCTTGCATGCCTCTACGAGAAGGACATCAAGTTTGAGACTCACACAGCCTCTTACAAGAGCCTACTCAGACTGCAGGTACGCGGATTCTCCATTTCTACGACTTTTTTTTTTCCATCAGGAAGAAACTGTTTTGAAGATTTAAGCAGTTAATCTTGTTATTGCATTTCCTTCCTCTACACTCTGCAGGCATCGTCACATGCTCCAGTTCCATTCTATGATGGCCCTACATTTCTAGAAGGTAATACTTCATTTTTTGTTGAAGTCACTTACCATTCCACATTGTACCTTCATTCATTGAAGTTTATAATTTTGACTGCTGCTCATATTCAAGTCAAACTTGCTACAACAACAAGGAGGTAGGTTGCATATAATTTTCGCTAGGACATGATAAAATTTCGACCAAACTCTTAACTTACTGACATTTATTTTTCTTAGAGCTTTCTTACTATAAAAAAGTATAGGATTTTTTTCACCATATCATATATCCTTTCATTTTGATATGTATATTGGTATCTGAAGAATCTAGCTACTATTCCTGCTTGTTCAAAGTGAATACCGATCAGTTCTCTAAAATCATGCATGCTAGTGGCAACTGGCAAATTGGCCAGTACATTAAGCATTTTGGTGATTTATGTCCATAATTTTTTTTTACTAAAATGATTTGTTGCAAAAATTGGATCCATGCAAGCTTTACTAAATGTTCCTTTGCTGTGAACACTCCTCAGTAATCAGGAGTCCTCATTATATTTCCATTTAATGTATAACAGATGGCTGTAAATCCTAGAGGGCATAAAATCAGATTATAGTTGTATATGAACTTGAGCATACACTCATATAAGCAATAAGCTATATAAAATATAGCTAGATCATTCAATTCTTTCTCTAAATATTTCAGCTTTGGACATATGCTTGTAGAATTTGGATAGCAACTGAGCGATAATAGCCTAATACATTTTTATGTATGTTGAACAACTAGCGGATTTGCATTAACATAGCCCTAAAATTGATTCAAGTAGTTGATCTTTTCTCTTATCTGAAATGCAGTTGTATGCAGTAGAATTAGAAGAGAAATATGAGCAGAAAAAAGTGTATAACTGTAAAATTGTGGTGTGAACTACATTTGCTAGAATTAATATGATGTCATTTCATTGTCATAATAAATGAAATAATCTATCGTCATCTTCGGATTAACATGGACACTAGGGTATTTCTCTTAGTGTTTGGAGTTATGGATAGATGTAGATTAGCATTATGTGTTTTCTTTTCTTAAATGAAACTCTCTGGGATCCTAGGGCATCAATGAAAACTTTTATAAGTATTCTCCAGCTGGGAGTGCAGTTAATACAACATTACATTGGATTTTGGAACAGGCATTTTTTGTACACAGATAAATAGATGGGAAGGAATGGAATCAAGATGAACTGCTAGTACTAGCAAAGTTCTTATTAGCTTATACTAGATTAAACTTTAATTTCAACTGCTCAATAATTCAAACCTTTTTAAGTCTTAGGAGTTGCAGTACACTCTTTGAGTGATACGAAGTTAAATTGTACTATTTTGTTACTGAAGATCAGCCTTGATCAACATTATAAATGACGACTTCACTTAAAATTGATTGTTCTGCCTTCTGTTTTCAGAGTCCAGAGGAATCTGCCGCTACATAGCAGAAAAATATGAACATCAAGGATATCCATTCCTCCTTGGGAAGGATGCCTTGGAGAGGGCTTCGGTTGAGCAATGGCTTCACAACGAGGAGCATGCTTTCAACCCCCCAAGCCGTGCCTTGTACTGTCATTTGGCCTTTCCCTTGGATGAAGAAGATGGTGATGATATCGACTTGCATACAAGAAAGCTTGAAGAAGTTCTGGAAGTCTATGAACAAAGGCTCAGTGATAGCAGATTCCTTGCTGGAAACAAGTTCACCCTTGCTGACCTTGTTCACCTGCCAAACTCGCATTACATCACAGCATCTGAAAAGTTTGTCTACCTGTATGACTCGAGGAAAAATGTGAGCAGGTGGTGGGAGGAGATTTCTACTCGGAAGTCTTGGCAGCAAGTACTGATGGATATGAAGAGCGTGGAGGAGCAGAACAAACAAGAGGAACTGAAGAAGCAGCAACAACAGAAAGAGCACCCTAGGACCTCCAGACACCCAATTCGGATAGACTCTAGAAAGCATATCAGCACAGAACCTCGCACAATACTGGTTCCTCCTGCTGATACTATGCCATCGTCTTCCATGGTTCATTCCCTTCCTACTGATAGTTTTACCAATGAAGCAGTGGTTTCCTCTAGCGAAAGCATTCCTACTGCTGATAAAACTTCAGATGCCTTGAGCAAGGAAACTACAATATTTAATGCCCCTGACGAAACACCACTAACCTCAGTTCAAAGTATTCCTACTACTTCTACAAAACATCCTATTCCTGTCCAAAGTATTAAAGATAAACATCCTATTCCTGTCCAAAGCATTAAAGATGATGCCTCCCCTACCACTGCCAAGAAACCTCCAGTAGCTGATGCTCCCAAGTCCAGCTCTATCGATACCTCAATCCCTGAATCCACTATGAAGGATCTCCATACTAGTCACAAGCCAAAGTCATCAAAGGATGTTTCAAAGAATTTTGATGTGTTTGATTACTACCCAAGCCATAGTGATGAGGACAAACCATATATCAAACCTACTCCACAAAGAACTTTGGAAACGCCAGATGCATCCTCTGGCTCCAACATTGCCTCTGGTTATACTAAACCCACTTCATTTTCAGCCAAAGAAGTGCCTGACCAACCCAGTGCATCTGATTTCTACGAGAGTGACAGCAGAGCCACTGGTATTGATTCTCAGTACAAAGAATCAGTTCCATATTCTGGTCGTACTCCACCAAAACTTGAACCTACAGATACTTCTTCTAGCAAGCTCCGTACAACTGATGTTCATGATAGGCTGCAGGCTGAGAAGTGGCATATTGCTACAACTGGATTAGATGACATAAAGCAAGATGCTGATCATCTGATATCTACTCAAGGAAAACCAAGCAAAGATTTGAAGCAGTACACATCACAAGATTCAGAACAATTAACATCATATCCTGTTCCTGGAGAGCTAATGAGCATGGAACTAGCTCAAAGACAAGAAAATACAACTGGAAGACCTTTTACTGACCAGAGAAGTCAAGAAATTGTTGAGGATAAGCCATCTTCTGATCAGAGAAGTGCATTACGGCTCCCTTCTGTACAAGACCATGATGCAGCTCCATCAAGGCAAGAAGCAGCGAAATATGCTCGAGGCAGAATTCCATCCCAAGCTGAGTATCCAGGTGGTCAAGATATCAACAAGCAACCTAGAGACCCTGCTTCTGTACCAAGGCAAAGGTTAGCTCAAGATGCTACAGGCGCGTTTGGTGAATCAAAGGATGCAGATTCCACTATATCCAGCAAGAGTTATCCAGATGCTTCTCGATCTTCTCTCCCAAGGCAAGATTTAGATGGCGCTCGCTACACTACTGCACCATTTCAAAAGAGATATCCTGGAACCCAAGATACCTCCAAGCAATCTAAAGACCAAATTTCTACTCCATGGCAAATGGCTGACAAAGACGCTGAAGATACTGCTGAGGAAACAAAATCTTCTGACTCTTCATCATCCCAAGTGCAACCTTTGTATTTTCATAGAGCTGCTCCTTCATGGAAGCAAGAATCAACTAAAGATCGTTACAGTGCAACTCCAGCAATCCAAGAAAAACATGATAATGTCAAAGACACCACTGGAACGTCTAGGGACGTTCCTCTTCAGCCAAAGCAAACGATTGGTCAAGATGATGAAGACACCTTCAAAGAAAAAAAATATGGTGGCCCCTCACTGCTTAGGGATCAACAATCTGACACTTGGCAGGCTGCATCTACTTTACAAGATCCAGAAGTACACCAAGATGATCGTAGTGTGGCTCCACCATCCCAAACAAAATATCAAAGTTCGACTCATCCGTCCAAAACAAGATATCAAATTGTTAAGGATGCCAGCAAACAACCAAGGGGGACTGCTCCAACACCTAAGAAGAAAGCATCCCAAGATGATAATGGAACCACTAAAGAATTATATACTGCTGATGAAGTAGTATCAACCGAGCAGCCTTTAAATGTCCGGAGAGCACCTATTTCTCCACGAAGACAAGAGGTTGAGAATTCCTCTATGACAAATACATCATTCCAAAGGAGATATTCTGATGATGAAGAAGACATGCAAGTTGCTGATACTGCTTCTGCATCACGGCAAATTGCACCTGATGGTGGTAAAGATATCTTTGAAGAAACTAAACTTGCTGACTCTACAGCAAGTGAAAAACCTTTGTACACAAAGAGAACTGCTCTTCCTCTTCCGAGGCAAGCAGAAGTTGAAGATAGTGGCAAAGGCAGACAGAGCAGAGTAACCATTCCTGAACAACAGAAAATAGTGGCAAGAGACGCTCAAGACACACGTGGAGAAAGGCAGACTACTACACCCGAAGAGCAGTCTTCAGAGCTGCTGCAAGCTATTCCTCAATCAAGTCGGGCAGCAGCAAAAGATGTCCAGAGTGCAACAAGTGAGACAACTCAGTTTCCAGATATTCTTGACACTAACACGAAATCTAGGGGTGCCTTTGAAGAAACAAAAGATCCTGACTCTACGTTACCCCGAGCACAATCTTTGGGTGTACGAGATGCTCAACACACCATTGGAGAATCTAGGACACCAACTGATGACAGAAGGAAGGATGTCTCAAGACGACTCCAGCCAGATGCTCAAGATTCATTTCAGCAATCAAAATTATCAGCTATTGATCAGAAAGGCTTGGGTTCATTATCATCACAGGAAAGAGATGCAAAAGATGCTCAGCCCGCCACGAGTAAGGAAAAATCAATATCAACTGAGAGGCATAAGGAGATGATCCAAAGAGAACCCCAGGGCTCTGGATCATTACAAGATGAAGCTTCCAATGGACGTTTATCTACCAAACCATCTACCATTGAACAATGGCAGCGTGCATCTGTGCCATTAAACGATGCAACTTCTAGTTCTGGTGATGATGAGATTGGCATGGTTACCATTGATCAGAAGCTAACACCGATGAGTCAACAAGCAATTCCTAGTGCTGAGGGTGGCAATCAGATGGCAAAAAAGTCTGGTGAGCAAAGAGGGGAACCACATGTACCATCAGAGGCAGAAACATCTGCTATTCGAAGTGCTTCACCATCATTCCCAGGAGCTTTCACAGCTCATCATGCCACTACTGATGATAAGTTTGCTAAGCAGTCAATCGATGAAAGAGTTGAAGAATTAACAAAAATGCAAACATCCAGTCCAGATTCTTCTCCAGCACATACCAGGATAGAAACTTCTGGTGGTCATAAAATTGGTGATTCAGAGCTAGTGAGTATACCTGATGGACAAACACCAGAGGCTGCAAAAACTAGACATGATCAAGGCACACTCCAGGACGATGTTCATGATTCCAATTTGCCAATACATGATGTGGCTAAAGATACCTTCAAAGAAACAGAGGTTGCTCACTTTACACCATCTAGTGCAAAGCCTATGTACACCCAACGACCTGCTCCTACTCCAAGGCATGTAGAAGATACCAGGGACAAAGGGACGAAAAGTAGAGAAACTGTTCCTGATCAACAAAAAATGGTGGAAAGAAGGGTAGGTACAGCTGACGAGCAACTTTCAGATCGTCTGAAAACAATTCCTCCATCAAGACAGGCACCAGCTGAAAGTGCTCTTGGTGCAACTGGTGATACAATACAGTCTCCAGATATTCATGACACTTCCAAGAAATCTAGAGGCACCTATGAAGAAGCTAAAAGCCCTGGATCAGCGTTATCCAAAGCACAATCTTTGGGTGCTCAATATGACCAGCGCACCACTGGAGAATCTCAAACACCAACTGCTGGCCAGAGGAAGGACATTTCAAAAAAACCTCAACCAGATGTTCAAGATGGGCTTAAACAATCCAGATTATCAGTTGGCGATTGGACTGGTTTGGGTTCCTTATCGTCAGAGAGAAATGATGCAATAGAAACTGAAGCCACCATTACTGGAGAAAAACCATTCTCAATAGAGCAGCTTAGGGAGACAAGCAAGAAGAGTGAATCTACGACACCCAAGAAACACCCCACTGATTCTCAGGTCTCTGTTGAGAAGACGCTCCCTATTTACCAGCGGAAGCCTCTGGTGGCACAAGACATCCAGCATCCTTCTGATGCTCCAAGTACTTTTGATGATAAATTAAATGCTTCAGGACTAGCAAGTGCGAAAGAGCCATATAGAGATTACACTCCTGATAAGCAGAAACTGGCACCACCTCTTTTGAGCAAAGAACTAACTTCCCAAGTTCAACCTCCCTCAGAACCATCACATGATGCATCTCTCCATAGAGATTTGTCGAGCAAACCATCTACCATAGATGAATGGCGACTTACATCTGCTCCATTACATGATGTGACTACTAGTTCTGGTGATGATGAAGTGGCAATGTCTACTGTTGATCAGAAGGCAACACCAACGAGACAGCAAGAATCTGGTGAGCAAAGAGTGGAACCACCTTTTCCAATAGAAGCAGAAACATCTGGTGTTCAACGTGGTTCACCATCATTCCCAGGAGCATCTGTGGATGACCGTGCCACTACTGATGACAGGTTTGCCAAGCAGTCAATTATTGATGAAAGAGGTGGAAAACCAATGCAAAAGCAAACATCAAGTCCAGATGCTCATCCTGTTTCAGAACCTGCTAAAAGAGCAACTCCCAAAGGTCATGAAATTGGTGATTTAGAGCTTGTAAGCATGCCTGATGGTCAAATTTCAGAAGCAACTAAAGCTAGAGATGATTCAGCCACAGTCCATGGAGATGTTTATGATGTCAATTTGTCAACTCATGATGTGGCCAAAGATACCTTCAAGGAAACTAAGATTGCTGACTCTACACCATCTAGTGCCATTAAACCTTCATACACTCGGCAACCTGCTATTACTCCGTCAAGGCAAACACAAATTGAAGAAGACAAGTACAAAATCATGCCAAGTAGAGAAACTATTCCTAAACAACAAAAAATGGTGGAAAGAGAGACAGGCATATCTGGAGAGCAATCATCAGACCGTCAGAAAGCAATTCATCCATCAAGACAGGTAGCAGCAGCTCAGGATGCTCCGACTGGTGAAGATTATCAACTAACCAAAGGTGAATCTACAATGCCAACTGCTGAACGAAGGAAGGACTGGAAAGATGCAAAAGATGATGAAACCATCGAGACTGAAGAAAAATCATTCTCAACAGAGTGCCTCAGGGAGATGTTCCAGGAAAGTGAATCCACAATACCCAAGACACAGCCTACCGATTCTCAGGACTACAGTACAATGGACAGGACGTTCCCTGTTTACCAGAAGGGGCCTCTGGCTGCACAAGAGAGCCAAGAGGAAGCTCAAATCATCCAATCTGGTGAGGAAGTAGATACTTCTACACAAGAGCATCAAGGATCTTCTGGTGTGCCATACACTTACAATGAGAAATTAAGTGCTTCTGCACCTGCTAGAGCAGATATTCGTGATGATCACAGTGCAGCAGAGCCATATAAAAAAGACACTGCCGATGATGAGAAAACGGCTCCATCTCCACCAAGAAAAGAAGCAGCATCCCAAGTTCAACCTCTCTCTAAATCATTTCAAAGAGAAGTCCCTGATGGAGATTCATCTAGCACATCACTCGCCATTGATCAATGGCAACATGCATCTGCTCCATTACATGGTCTAAGTATTGATTCTGGCGATGCTGAGGTGGCCATGTCTTCTAACAAGGATCCAAAGTCAAGACCGACGAGTCAAGAAGAAACTCTCCGTTCACCTGCACCAATAGGAGCAGGTACATCTGATGTCGGACGTACTGCATCGTCGCTCCCAGAAGCTGCCATTGCTGATGATGCCACTATTGATGATAAGTCTGCCAAGCAGGGACAGTCTCCTGCATCTATTCAAGCACAGCAAGCTGTTGAGACTCCTGATGTCTCTAATTCATCACAATATGTACATACTGGTGACTTGGGAATAACTGAATTGACAAAACCAACTGTAACCGATCAAGAGGCAACAGCTCCTATAGCTGGACGAACATCAATGGATCCCCAACGTGCAGGCACCTTACCAGCTGAAGTAGCCCATTCTGAACAGAAATATACCCCATCAGGTAACTGATTTTGTTGTCTAAAAAACAATTACTACTTGGCATAGAGAATAATTGCATCGTGAAAATTTCCTCAAAACTAACAGTTTGCTTTATGCAATTTAGACAAAGGATCAGGTCGTGCTGCACAGCCTCTTTCCTCTGTTGAACCAATAAATGAAGGCAGTAATGTTTCTGCAACTGATTATTCTAATTCACCGCAAATGATTTTCCGGCAACAAGCCAGACAATCTGCACCAAGCACAATAGGAATTCCAGCCTCAGATACCCAGGGTGTTATAGGGAAAATCCAGGAGGTTACTCCTGATAACCGCACTGGAGATTCAGGAAAACCACTTGTTCCAAGTCAAGAACAGGTTTCACACGCATCAAAAGCAATCCATGGTCAAGAAGAAATGACATCTCCACCAGGTGTAACAGTTTTCCCAACCTCAGGTACCCAACTTGCCTCAGTAGAAATTTAGGAAGTAATTCCTGATGATAAACAGGCTACCCAGTCCATTACTCCATTGTTTTCAAGTGGAAAACAAGGTTCTCACGTAGAACGTAATTTTGGAGCAGGTGAAGTAGGTCCTGCTGAAAATAAATTTGCCCCATCAGGTAATTAGTTTATTTTTTTAACATGAGAGAAAAACTTTTGTCAATTACATTCTACAGAAAAATATATCCTGTCGCTGCTGATATTCATTGCCTGTTTTAGATCAAGGTTCACCTCATTCTGCAGAACAACCTACCTCCGGTAAACCAAGGAAACAACAAACTGTTGTTCCAGCCGCTGATCAAATCAAGAAACAGCCAACTATCATTGGCCAACAAGATGCACCGCATACAAGAGAGGTTCTAACATCAGAAGATGTGCTTGGCACTACCCCTACCCATGGCGATGTTCACCCTACCAGTAGAATTGAACCAGACAGAAGATCGTTATCAGTTCAAGGGGAAGAACCAGCATCTGCAATTCAAGAACAACCACGTCATGTGGCTAAAGACTCCCTAGACACTGAAGATACTCCAGATGCTCTTGGTAGTAGACCTGGTGATGTAGTGGTGGCTGAACAGATATCTTCCACATCCGGTAACTATAGCCATACAGTGCACTATCTACAGGCCTAGACCTACAAAACTCACTATTTATATCAATTATTCAGGTCGAGATTCAGTTCATCCTGCAGAACCAGCCCTCTCTCTTGGTCCAAGGAACATGGAGATTAGAGATTCAACTCCTTCAGCACAACTAATTTCCTCTACCAATCTAAGCAAAGGCGATGCTATTGTTGCTGTACCTGATCAAGCCAAGGACTTCCAAACAACTCTCAGTCAGCAAGACCTATTGTTCACCCAACGTCCTTCAGGGAAGGTTCAGGAAAATGTACCTGGTGAAGACTCAGGCAAAGATAAGCCTTTGAGACCATCCTCTGCAGTTCGAGAAGGTGAACCCTCTAAAGCAGTCCCAGCATCAGTTCCAGGCATACAACTTGGCAGTGTACAAAATGCAGTAGCCCGTGAACAACATTTTGCTGCGTCAAGTGATGAAGTTCATTCAAGTTTGAAAAAATGATGCACATTCTAGTAGGACATAGCTAACTAGGCGAAACAGGAATGTCCTTAAAAACCATTAGTTTTCCACTTATAAGTTCATTTGCCAAATTTCAGGCCAAGATTCTTCTTATACATCACAGCCTCCTTCCTCTTCTGAGGCAAGGAGCAAAGATATCGGAAATTTAGCTCCTTCCACACAACTAAATTCCACTACCGAGGCAACAAATGGAGATGCTATTGTTGCTGCACTTGATCAAGCCAAGGATTCCCAAATAATTCCAGGGGAACAAGTCAAATTATCTGCACCATCCTATTATACCCAGCATCCTTCAGGGACACTTCAGGAAGATGAACCTGCTGATAACTCGGGTGAGGCAAAGTCTTCCAGACCACGCCCTGTTGCTCGAGAAAGCAAGCCATCTGCAGCAATCCCAGTATCATCTCCGGACACACAACATGGTGCTACACCAGATCAAGTAGCAGTTGATGAACAAAAGTTTGCTCTGTCAGGTAATGTGTTCTTTTCACAATATGGAGTATTGACTATTGGTGCACATTCCAGTAGCCATGCCCATACTAACAACCTGTCATTAATAAGGTTTCTCGTAAATTTCAGGTCAAGATCATGCCCGTTCTGTACAGCCAGCTTTCTCTACTGAGCCAACAAAAGAAGACACTTTCATTGCTGCAACAAATCAAACCAGCACACTTGGAAAAGTAGTCGATCAAAATGATATGACACCCGCTCCAGACAAAGAAAAAACTCTGTTCTCGGGTACTCCTTATGCTTCAAGGGAAACTAAGAAAAGCACTTATGATGATCACATTGATGAGAAACATCCAGGACAGGGACAAGTTTCTCCTTATACACATGTTTCTGAGTCACCCCATGGACCTACCCCTGAAGTGCACAGTGATGTTGTCATTAAGGAGACAACATATGGATCTAGCCAAGCAGAAACTTCAAAGACTAGACCTGATTCAACACCAGTCGGTGGTGATGCTCGTCTTAGCAGTGATGATGCGCGAGCAGCGAGTTCTTTACCAGAAACACAGGATCTACAGGACAAGTCCCCAGGACACCTCTCATCTGATCAAGCATTGGCACCTATAATGAGCGCATCTGTACCTTCAGTTGCTCCCCTAGGTACTGTAACAGGTAACAAAATCTCTAATTATAAAAAATTAATTCCGTGCATGTAATATGTTATTCATTGGTATGGACAATTTATTTGCCTTGCCTAACCATTTTAAATCACTCACGAAGTTCTGGTATAGCTAAAATAGTATATAATTCTGCCATATGTATATTTTTTTTAGCATTCAAGTTGTGAATAAAATTATTGTTGAAATCATGTTAACTATAGAAGTCATCGTCTAACAGACTCATTGTTCTAGTTCATAAGTAGTGATGTGAGACTCACTGC
The DNA here is from genome assembly GCA_015342445.1 of Digitaria exilis. NCBI lineage: Eukaryota > Viridiplantae > Streptophyta > Magnoliopsida > Poales > Poaceae > Digitaria > Digitaria exilis. Next base: position 1,741,546 of record JACEFO010000718.1, on the reverse strand, counting down.
TCTCATTGAATGATTTTAAAACACATATCTGGGCCATAGACTCTTCTCACTGTCCTGAAATTACATGTACAGATTCAGTCCAGAAACCACGGAAAGCTTCTATGGAATCTACAGTGGATCTACAATCTGTTCCAGACGCCCAGCATGGTATCCCACAAGGCAAAGCCACCCCGGCTGAGAAGAAAGTTCCTGTATCTGGTAATAATGTCGTTGTTTCTCTTTGGAATTAACTAAAAGTTCACCTTCTTCCTTTGCCAAGAGAAATAGTTCTGACCATATTCTGAGATTAATTCCCTTTATTTCAGATCAAGAACCACCACAGAATTTGGAACTGCCGCCTTCTGTTGAACCAAGGAAACAAGAGGCAAATGCTGCTGCAGGTGATCAACCAAATGTACTACAAGGTCCAGAAAGAGCTGTTGAACATCAAGTCAAGGCAGCATCATCAGATGCAAGAGAAGCTTTACAGAAAGATCAGCAACCCTCTCATGCTGTGCTTCCTGAACAAACCACTCATAATGTTCCTTCTGACTTAGACAGATCTACTCCTGAAGTGGGCAGTACTGTTGTTGATAAGGAGACAAGACTTCTGTCAAGCCAAGCACAAACTTCAGCCACTGAGCTTGACTCAACACTTATCAGTGGTGATGTGTCACCCACAAGTTCTATACAGAATGAAGAGGCACAACCTCCTGTAACAACTCAAGCACCAACTACCCGATCTCTACGAGGTTCTGCACCCACTCAGGATGATCCCTTAAAAAAATCCGAGTCACCACCAAGGCGATCCTCAATCAATCAAGTCATGGCACCTAGGACAAGATCAGCAGCACCTTCAGGTCTTCCACAAGGTACTGAACCAGGTAAATTCACTTCACCATGTAATTAGTTTCTCATTGGTAGGGATTGTTGATGCTCCTTTCTGAATTATTTTAGATCAGCCATGACTTCAAAAACAATGTACTTTAGAATTATTCAGTATGTGTGTTTCTTTGGTTTAGCTTCACACTAGCCTATCATCCTGTGCTCCCGCATGGGCTAATTAGAATTAATTTAAGAATAACGTTTATAGCTAATAATTATAATTGTCTATTTCAAGCTATCTTTCATCTATTAAACAAGAACATCATGGGTAGTATTTTTGTATAAACAATAACATAAATAACGTATTGACAATGTTAGAAATAGTAATTTATGATGGAAATTATATACTATATATTTTATATTCAGATTTAGGATTTACCTTAACTTTTAATAATGATATAATTGGATAATTTATATGCAAATTAGGGGGGTTATTTGGCATTATTTTTATAGTGGCATAGGTGGGTAATTTACATGAAGAATAGGGGGTTAATTCAGATCATTTTTATAAAGGCAGAGGTGGGTAATTTAGATACATATCTAGGGGGCTACTTTAGCCTGTTTTCATAATGGCAGAGGTGGGTAATTTATTAGAAAAGAAAACAGATCCTATGACTATTAATATTAGAGTTGCTGGATCGATGACCGGATCGTTCTGATTTTTGTGAGAAATCCTATGATTTCTCTATTTGTTTAGAGGGTCCACCTAGGATCCTAAGTGGCTTCCTGTGGAGGCTTTAAAGGGAGCCTAGTAATAGTAAGATTGTGGACAAATGCATGGTATTGCTGCTAATAAGGTTATCCATAAAATCTCAGCTCAAGATTCTTCTCAATCTATACAACCCCCTTTCTCTACTGAGCCAACAGAAGACAACGCTGTCGTTACTGCACCTGGTCAACCCACGGAGATAATAACTCATGAACAAGCCATAGCATCTGCCCGAGACACAGCTAAAACTCCATTCCCAAGAACCGATCAAGAAGTGATGGCGCCCATAGCTGAACCAATGGATCCCCAGCTTGCTGGCACCTTACCAGCTGAAGTAGCATATTCTAAACAGAACTCTGCTCCATCAGGTAATTGATTTATCTTTAAGTTTTGTCTTAAAAAAAAATTTCTAGCAAACGATTTGCATTATGGAAAATTCCTCGAAACTTACAGTTTGCTTTATGCAATTTTAGATTTAGTGAAAGGATCAGCCAGTGCTGCAGAACTTCTTTCCCCTGTTGAACCAAAAAAGGCAGACAGTAATGTTTCTGCAGCTGATTATACTAATGCGCCACAAACGATATTTCGGCAACAAGCCAAGCCATCTGCACCAAGTACAATCGCAATTCCAGCCTCAGATACCCAGGGTGCTATAGGGAAAATCCAGGAGGGAACTCCTGATAACCGCCGCACTGATGATTCAGGAGAACCATCTGTTCCAAATGAAGAATACGCATCGCTAGCAATCCCTGGTCAAGAAGAAATGACATCTCCACCAGACACAAAAGTTTCTCCGATCTCAGCTACCAATCTTGCCAAAGAAGTTCAGGAAGTCAGTCCTGATAATCAACAGGCCATTGAGTCAATTACTCCATTGTTTTCAAATGGAAAACAAGGTTCTCGTGTCGGATCTGCTTATGGACCAGGTGAAGTAGGTCCTTTTGAAAAGAAATTTGCCCCATCAGGTAATTAGTTTCTCTTTTAATATGAGGGAAAAAATGCCGATTACATTCTGCAGAGAAAAATAACCGTGCCACTGCTGACATATCTTCCTCCATTTTAGATCAAGAACTATCTCATTCTGCAGAACAGCCTACCTCTGGTAAACCAAGGAAAGAACAAACTGTTGTTCCCGCTGCTGAACAAATCAAGAAACATCCAACTATCATTGGTCAACAAGAGACACCAGACGCAAGAGAGGCTCCAACATCAGATGTGCTTGATACTACACCTACCCATGGTGACATTCACTCTACTGGTAGCATTGAACAAGACAGAAGATCTTTATCAGTTCAAGGGGAAGAATTAACATCTGCGACTCAAGCACCACCACCTCCCATGGCTAAAGACTCCAAAGACACTGGAGATATATCTACTGATGCCTCTGTTCAGTCCTTGACAATGGCTCCAGATGCTCGTGGTATCACGCCTGGTAGTACACCTGGTCATGTATCGGTTGCTGAACAGATATATTCCCCATCAGGTAACTATATCCATATATTGCACTATCTACAGGCCTAGACCTGCCAAACTGTTGGCCGGCAATCAACTCTGGCAACCACCTTGAGCACAGCGCACGCGTGCTACACACACACGCACTCACACCGAGAGGGGACAAGAAGAGAGAACAGGGAGACACCATGTATGGCGCCAGCTCAACTGGATTGAGGCTGCAGGCTCCCCTTTCTGCTCTATCTATTCAGAGATGCTTGCAATGTAGTAGCGAAAAGCTATATGTAGTTGTACTCCTCAACTACTACTAGCTACATATACCACTACTCTAGCCATACCCATACTACTACTCCACTACTCCTGATGATCCTAATACAAGAGTGACAGCACCAAAATTAAATTAATCTATCACCATAAAAAAATTATGAAGTGCACAACATACAATTCTAAATTGCCTATTGTTACTAATATTGATATAGAAATAAAATTAAGATATACATGCATGGGGTGTCACCATATAGACCATGTATACATGTATGGAAGAAGCGATGATATTTCCATGTTAAACACATATCTCAAACTAAGGGTTCAATTAAACACATGTCAAACACAAATAGAGGGGTGATACAAGGAGAAAACAAAAACTATGAATATGAATGAAAAATACATATAATAATTACTAACTAAAGTCCATCAAAACTGGATAAATATAAGTACATTTATGTATATGATTAGTGTGTTAGGATATTTAATAAATGAGGGAGAAAGGATATTTAATAAATGAAGGAGAACAAAGTAAAAAAAATGATTATCTGCTATGGGAAAAAAATTATGAATTTATAATACTTACGTCCATCAAAATTAGTAGATTGTGCGATAGCAAAGGATGATGCACTAGTTCATAATTTTTGGTCAAGTTTTCATGTCCTGACCACTAATGCAATCACTGCATTCAAATTGTAGGTACAAATTCAGTTCAGCCTTCAAAAGAAGCTTCACTTGATTTTTCAAGTGATGAGAAACCCACTACAGCTCAAGGTTTTCAATCTAAAACACCAAATGATGGGCTCTCGACGAGTCAAGTAGTGGGCCAATCTGAGAGTGCAGACTCCAAATGGATGGACTCCCATAAGAACTTCAAAGGAGCATCATCGGATGAAAATTCCAAGAAGCAACAGCAAATCGAACAGTTCGACACTAGATTTAAAGATGACGACAAAGAAACTGGTAGAACGGTAAGGTCTAACATAACGACAACATTTGAGGAACCCCCAGAACAACCTTCATGGCCTAAGGGAAGCATGGAATCAAGTGATGAACCAGAGAACCAACAACAAACTGACCAAGCAGTTCAATCACTTGAGGGAAACAGCAACCAAGCTAAACAAACTAAAGCACATGGCACTGAAATGGGTGAGCCAGAAGACATGGAGGCCTCAAACAATACCAATCAGAAGATCAACAGAATATCTCAAGTGCAAACTTTAGATCATTCAGGAAAAGAGGCCTCAGGAGTTCAGCTGCTAGGCAAGAATACAAAAGATGCTCCCAACTCAACTGAAGACGCACCAGGTGATGTCCAAGCAATTAGCAAATCCAAGGAACGCTCAAGGCTTTCTGAAGAAACCAAGGTGCAGCTAAATTCTGAAGACAAGATCGGTGAAACTGAGTCACCAAGCGCAGAAACTGGGCAACCTAGAGAAGGAGGCCTTCCAGAAAATAGCTATCACAACAACAGTAGCCAATCTCAGGCAGAAGCTTCAGATAAATCTGTCCAACAAACTTACCCTGGTATTCAGAACAAGGACAGGGACTCCAGCAGATTGGAGGACTCAACCGATCCGACCAAGCCTGGCGACATGGAAGATTAAGTCCCAGTAAACTCTTCTGTTTAGGTTCCTTGACCAACACATTGTGTCGGAATGCACTCGTGAATAAGGCCAAGCAAGAGCAAGTGTTTTTTAATACATCTGTTTTAGATTTTCTTATTCTCTTTGCTTATCCGCTACAATCTAATAAGGTCAACTCTGCTGCCATCAATGGGTTGATGCCACAGTACTCTACATGTATGTTATTTTGTTTTGCTTGTCAATGTACATTTTTACCATGATTTTTGAACAATGGGAATGCAAGGTGTATTCTTTTCTGCCAGCATTTCTGTTTTCAACGGTCCAATAATCACAGTGCTTCTCTCAATGTGTAGTGTTTCTGTAGCTGTCCATTTTTATCCTTGTAGTTGTAGGCTTGTAGCTGATCAGTCGTCCGTCAAAGCCGTGAACTGCACACGAACAAACCTGCTTGTAGTTCGAAACCAAAACATGGGAGGCTTGATTGCAGTTTACTGCGGCATAGTGCTGGGAGCCTGGGACCAATAATTGATCCAGCCATTGCCTTGGTCCTGTTTGTTTCAGGCTATAGATTATATAATTTATCTAATAATTTATAAGCTGAAGAAAATGGGTTATGGCAATTCCCAAGATAGATTATTATAATCCATTAATATCCCCTTCTCTAGCTTATAGATTTTTTTTTAACCGAATCTATAGCTTATAGATTATAATCTAGGTTATTTAATTTGGGGTAGAAAACAAATAGGGCCTTAATTCCGATTTGGAAGGCACAAGCTTACCTTGATTTTTTTTTCCCAGTTGCGAATTTTGAAGGCTTTTGTTTCATTTCAGTAAAAGACAGACTAAAAGATTACATCATGTGAAAATAAAAAAAAGACTGACCGAAAGTAAAGGGTCCAACAGTTGGGGCCATGTTTACTTCCAAAAGATCTTTTCAACTTTCCTATTCATTCCTCTCAGAAAACACGCTTCCCAGAAAAGTTTTTCTTCAATTCCCTTCAACTTTCCTGTTCATCCCACTCACAAAATATGTTTCCCTTTTCTTCCCCAACAACTAAACACACCCTGAATCTCGCTAGCTCTGTTTGCCCGTGGGAACTTTGGCCCACCGCTCACCACAGTCCACCAACCAGACGTCATCATGTCCATTGTCCACCAACCCGTTACCAAAATCCTTTATTGCGCTGGCGCGCACACGCGGACGGACTGACAGGCAGCGTCAGAGAAAGACGGGTGTGTCACACCCCGAAATTTAAAATTTTGAGATGTAAATTAGAAAGGAAATTAAATAAACAATTTTCATTAATTATTAAAAAAAATTCAACATTTGTCTTATTTACAGGGTATTTAGTATAGGAAAACAATCATTTTCCTAAATCAAATAAAAATGCTTTGTGTTGCCTTTATTGAAGCGTTGCATTCATGTCATTGAATCTCATCTTTCTTGAATGTGAAGTTTTCAAAATGCGTTTAGACGTCGATCAAATCCTTCTTGAGAATTTCCTAGATTTTCTGGGAATTAATTCTCTTTTCCTAAAGTCAAATCCATTTATTGGAAGGCTTTAAATTCTCTTGTCATGGGCTCCAAATACTTTATTTCGGTTCAAAGTCTCCAACTCTATCTCTGGAATTTTTCCTAGGAGTTTTGGAGATTTTGGAATATTTTCTATGGTTTAAATACATTTTATGGGATTTCCTAGAATTGTTTTTGAACTAGAATCTATTTCCCGAAAATATAAAACTTAATCTTTTTCCTTCTTGGGTCGAATCCATTTCTCTGGCCCAGCTTCCCAACCAGTCCAGCCCATCTTCCTTTCCCGGCCCAATCCGCCAAGCACAGCAACCGGCCCAGCTGCTCTTCCCTCTCTCTTTCTCCCGCTGACGTGTGGGCCCCGCCTGTCGGTCTTCTTCTTCCTCGCGCCGTAGGCGAGTGGGACTCGACGGCGAGTCCGAGCCCGGCCGCGCGCCGTCTCCGCGCCGCCTTCCCCTTGCGCAAGCCTTGTTCTCGGCCTTTATAAGCGCGCCGCCCGAGCTCCCTTGGCCCTCAACCCAAGCCATAGCTTCCACGCCGCCATAGCCGCCCAAACCCTAACCTAGAGCCGCCGCCGCGATTCGAGCTTCCAAGCGCCTTCTAGCCGCTTCGAGTTAGCCGCCAAGGTTTGTGGGAAGGTGAGGAACCCACCGAGCCTCTAATCTCTCTCTCGCTTTCTCGAGATCTCGTCGCGTCGCCGTCGTAGCCGAGCCGCCGCTCGTCGTCGCGAGCTTCCTCGATTGCGCAATGCTCGTCGAGAACCCCCAAAATCGATTCCCTTTGATCCCAGCTAGCTCCCAAGCCCAGAATCATTGAAAACCGAGCTTTCTAGCTCGAGTTTGTGTCAACTCCGGCGAAGCGCCGCCGCGGGCAGCGGTCTCCGGTCGCCGGCGCCGCCGCAGTTGAACTAGAGCTGTCCAGAGCCGTTAGATCGAGATCCAACGGCTGAGAACCGACCCGACTCAAGTCAAACTGAGTCACACCGGTCAGCCGCGCCACTTTTGCAGAAAAGCCCCTGTAGTTCTTGCTTATAAACGCGCAGTCCACGCTAGTTCAAAAGTAATTCCGTTTTAGTCCTTTTCTTTCTTTTTAGACCCCCGAGCTTCTGGAATATAGAACCCGCCGTCCCTGGCCGCTTCTTTTGCTTATGAGCCCTTGGGTTTTCATATGTAATCATCTTTTAGCCCTCGGTTTCTTTCAAAACAGCCCCTGGAAGCCCTGTTTCTTCGCAGTTAAGCCCTTGCAGCTTTATTTTATCCATAGATTCCACGTTTTAACTCCATTTAATCTCGTTCTTTTTGTGCTTATCTTCTAAAAGCATAGACTTTAGTTTAATAGTGTTGTTTACCAAGATTCATGTTTTGAGAATAAATAAAATATTAATTTGCTTAGTATTTGTTATATGTTTTACAAATTGCATAAAATCTAATTAGAGCTCCGACTCCATGTTTTATAGTATTAATTTGAATAATGTTTACTTCAGGTTATATATTGGTTTTTGTAAACTAATAATTAATTTGCTTAATGTTCAATGTTGAATCTTGTTTTCTAAATAAAACATGACCATGTTCATACATCGGCTTTTATGAATAAATGTTAACTTGATTAATATTTACTTCACTAGCTTTTCTAATTAAAAGTTAATTAAGGTTTATACCCCGTTATTTCATAAACAAATGATGTTAATATGATTAACAATCATTGAACTCTCCTTTTCAAATTAAAATCTAATTAAGGTTAAAGCATCGATTTTGTATAATCTAAATTAATATGTTTGATTTCCAACTTGAATGTGTTTTCAATAAAACTTGTTTAGTCCAACACGATACATTATGTTATTCGTCTAAATGCTCCCTCATGCTTTCTTGCAAGTTAAAATATTTAATTGGTATAATCATTATATAAATATTTGCAAATAAAATTAATTAGGCTTTAACCCATCTTTTCATATCAAAGTATAATTTGATTAATTTAAATAATGAATATTTCTCTAAATATTCATTACATGTATTTTTCTTAATTAAAATAAATAAAGCACATAGTCTTTACTTTCTTTTGTAATATAAATTATCCGATAGCTATACCTTTCCAACCGTTGTTCCGTTTTCAACGTTTGTTTCGCCCTTGTGATCGTAGTAGCGAGCCCTATCGTTTAGTGCGTTCTTTTAAAGCTTTTCTTTTGATTGGTGTATTGTTCTTAGTTGTATCTATTTCTTTGCTTGCATATTTGTGCTTGTGCTCGATGTTTGCTACGATTAGAGGAGCATCGTTCCGAACCTGTCAAGAACAAGAGTTGAAGACTGAGCAGTGGTATTCTTTTGCGAAAAGGCAAGTGTCCCTAACCATCTTTCTACCTATGCTTTATGAGATCATATGTGTTAATTGAAAACCATGGAGAACCACCCAGGATTATCCGTACAACCACAATACTATATGGCTCTGGTCTTGGCTAAGTAACTAGATGAACTATGTGTTGTGTTTGCACTGCTAGTGGTGGAATTTGGGGGCTTTACCGGGATGGCAGGTGCGGGGATCGGAAGGCGTGGCCTTGCCGTTGTAACCGTGGTCTTCGGGGAGCAAACACATACATATAGGGAGTCTTTGGAAAGGCCTCGTAGCGTCCCTACGCAATCACACCTCGGAAGTGTGGTATGCGCCTTTGTGGTGCAGCATGGTTGGATCTAAAGTTCCTCGGGACTTTTACGTGAATTGTGGTGAAAGTGTACAACCTCTGCAGAGTGTAAAACTGTTATAACAGTCGTGTTCGCGGTCATGAACGGCCTGGACCCTCACATGATTAATATACTTGAAGTTGATAATTAAATTGTTCCGGTTATTTCCGTGGCCTTGCTGAGTACCAACCATAAGTGTACTCATCCTTGCTCATTGCTGCTCAGTATTCAGAAGGTGTGTGAAGTTGTTGAAGGTGATGCTAGGCGTACGCAACCCCAGTCAACTGCTGCCTGTGGTGAAGAGTTCAACATTCCGCTGCTAGAAAACGTTTGTATTGTCTTTATTTTATTATTTCCGCTGTAACTTTGAGTTATGTTTATTCATGGAGTCTATCATATGTGTGAAACTTGATCCTGACACACATATGAGATGCATCTGGTTTTTTTTCTAAACCCAAGGTGCAGAAATCTTCTGAAGAATCCAAGGTGCAGCTACAGTCTGAAGACAAGACCGGTGAAGCTGAGGCACCAAGCTCAGAATCCGGGCAACCTAGAGGAGACATCCCGAGTTGGAGGGAACAAAAGAGGAGAGATCCCAGCAAATAGCTATCAGAACAACAGTTGCCAGTCTCAAGCAAAAATTAAATCTGCCAAACAATCTTATCCTTGTATTCAGAACAAGGACAGGGACTCCATCAGATTAGATGACAGATAAACGCACAAAGGCAGGTAACATGGAAGATTAAGTCCTGGTAAACCACCGTGCTATGGTTTGTCGACCAACACAAAATAATTTCAGAGTGCGTTCTTTCTTTCGAATTTTCAAAGTTTGCTTTGGCTGGAATTGCCATGGCCATTTCAAATTCTCGGTCCATCACATCGGCTATGTGCTGGTCTCTTTCACATTTAACGCATCGTGTCCCCTATCATTTGAGGTTTTTTTGAAAGAGTAGCATAGCATCACATGTACCACACCGTACATGTGCTCCCAAGCTACATCGAATTTGCTTCGGCTAAGCAGCTCCGTGTCGCGATAGCACGGAGGGGAGCGCTCCTCCGCGACGTGCACCCGGGCGCCTCCTCCATGTCGAGCTCCGGCTCCGCCTCCGGCAGCGCCCACTCGAACCGGCCGACGAGGTTCGCGAGCGCGAGCTCCACCACGGACATGGAGAGGTTCAGTCCCGGGCACATCCGGCGGCCGGCGCCGAACGGTATCAGCTGGAAGTGGTGGCCACGGAAGTCCACCGCGCTGCCGACGAACCTCTCCGGCCGGAACTCCTCCGGCGCCTCCCAAGCCTCCGGGTCCCTGGCGATGGCCCACGCGTTGACGATCACCATGGCGCCTGCTGGGACGTCGTGATGGCCTTGGATTCGCGTGGCTCGCATGGCCTCGCGCGGGAGCAGCAGGGGACCCGGCGTGTGCAGCCGCATCGTCTCCTTTATCACGGCCCTCAGGTACTCCATGCCCGGCAAGTCCTGCTCCGTGATCTGCAGGGAGCTTTCGTTGTCCGCGGCGCCGGTGCCAGCTCGCCTCACCTCGTGCTGCAGCCTCTGCATGGCGCCCTTGTCCCGGAGCAGCTCGGCCATGGCCCATTCCAGGACGATGATCGTCGCCTCCGTCCCGGCTCCGAACAGGTCCTCCAGCAGAGCCTTCACGTTGTCTCTGCTGAGGCGCCACTCCGTCGGCCCGGCCGATTCTTCCTTCTGCAGCGACAGCAACACGTGCACGGCCATCTTGCGGGCGCCGCGCCAGTAAGCGCCGTGCGGCGCGAAGGCGATGTCGGTGCAGCCGTAGAGGAGCGTCCTGGGGATGGTGAGCGAGGAGGGGCGGGTGGCGAACACGTGGTCCTGCGCCGCGCACGCCGAGGAGACGACGACGGCCGAGGCGGAGGAGCATGACGGGCCCGTGGAGCATGGCGAGGGCGCGCAGCGAGCGGTGCGGCAGCCTGCCGAGCTGGTGGAGGTTGCCGACGAGAGGGAGCCGCCACGGGGACGGCGGGAGACGGCGACGGGTTTCTTTCTTGCCACGGACAGCGTCGAGCAGCGGCAGCAGCACGGACGGGATGATGGCCACGGTGAGAACGAGGATGTAGGGAGCATTGGCACGCGTCATGCACGACGTGATACGTGGGAGCAGACGCAGTAGCGTAGGCACAGTCGTGGAGATGTTGGCTGTGGCTGTGATCTCCATCTGATCTCGGCGCCGTGAGTGGCAGCACGGAGCGGGGCCATGTGCTCTATATGAAGCCATCCATCGCCGCAAGATCTCACAGCAGTTGAGCGGCGGCGCCTGTCTGCCACCACACAGTGCGGTGCGGCGGCGCCAGCCAGGAAGAACATAGAAGATTGCGGCCAAGGAGCGTTTAGATTTCGCTCATTTCCTAATTTTCAACTGCTGGATTGCCTGGAAATCTGAAACTATTGTCCATCCATTGTATAGATGGCCAAATGGACGGCCCAGACGCCCAGCCATACCACGGCTAGGACGGCACTGTCACACACTAGGCTATATACATGCCATACCGTGGCAGTGCCAACTTGCACGGATGCTCTTTCTCAGGCGAAATTGGATGTGGAACTTTGGCTTCTCGGATGTTGTTTCCCCCTCATTGCGGGCTTAGAAATGAGATCACTGGTGATTGGGAATGTAGGATGTCCCAACGAATAGGCGAGTGCAGGTTGGGACTTGGGACGGTGAGGCGGCACGCAGGATGGCATGGGCAATTGGGCAGTGGAGGGTTCACCGATGAGAGGTGCCCGTGGCTCATTTCCAGATCTTCGTGAAATATTTCTATTTTACAGACATGTCCCTCGTGACTCCAAACTAAACGCCACCATACGTGATATCGTCCGTCCCATCCCATCGCACTCGTGTCCTCCTTGGCTCCGCAGCAGGCGAAGTGTCGCCGTGGTGAGTCGAAACAGGCAAACACCAGCTCACTCCATAAATGCCATGAACATCACGACGTGTTATTCAATCACCCCCATAATCCACGACGCTGCCCAATGAGCTGTCGGTAGGCCAAGCATAGCCTCCAGTCCAGCCATCCACATTTGCCACAGGTCCAAGAGCGCTGAATTTGAAAGAAAAATTGATCATCTGCCCAGTGCCTGGCGAGGACCCTCGCCACGAACACGCGGAAGCTTGGCTTGTGCTTCCATGTGCACATAGGCACAATGTGTAAATGTTGTGTTTATCAGTGAAATAATGGACTTATATTCAACAATGCATACTTCCAATCTTCCCAAGCCCCTCCATGTTTTCAAACTCAGTAAGAAATAACAGCATCTTCCAGTGCCCAACGAATTCAGTAAGAAAAACAAAAAAGATAAAGAAAACCCAGTCCTACTTCAGCTTGATGTCTGAGTGATATCAAAGCCCGAAGGGGCACCAGTACCTAGAACCTGGATGCACCTCTGCAGATGACTAGAAGTCTAGAACATAGCATAAGACGAGGAAGAAAAGCACGCCCGACACAGCAACGACTAGGTACAGAACAGAGATCACCTGCTGCTGCTGCCTAATCGACCATCAAAAAGATGTCGACGAATATGACACATCTGAATCTCTGGCCCTCTCAGGCATACCTTTGAGGCCGCTGGCAGATGAGCCGGCCACAGCGACACCGGCCTCCTCAGCATCGCCATCAGGCCATGTGGTAATCTCAGCAAACGCGAACTGGCTGGCAGCACCAAAGTGTGATGCGAGTCGCATCAGACAGCTTTGGGAGAGCATGCTCTGTGCGTCAACTGAGTCGGGCAGAGGAGGCATACAGGTTGGGAGGAATTCTGCCGTGCCGCTTGTTGGTTTGAACAGGGAATGTGTTGCTCGGCAGAAGATAAACCTGCAAAAACAATCAAATTCAGCTTTCATCCAATAAAATAATTGATATCTCATCAAATGTGTATCGAAGGCATCATCTATACAACAGGCTGTGAAGTACAATCAGTCGATTTTCAGACAATCAGCTCAACATATTGCATTCCTGCAGAATGTAAAGTAATGACCTCACAAGAAATCACTTCCAAGCGAGCACAGTATATAGTGATGTTCATATAGCAGAGGCAGCCCAGACAAAAAGCACCACACTTTAACATATGTTGACAATGACTAGGAATTAGTAACAAGGTTTTCACAAGCTCACCTTAGAAGTAGCCGTCTCAGGAGTGGATCACCTAAAGCCTCAACCCAAACAGGGTGAAGTGAAGATGATGCAACTAAAGTTGTGGCCCATTCATTTAGGGACGATGACAATAGCTCCTCAGCTTTGTTATAAGCATCCTACAAAATTCCATGTCGAGGCTGTTAAAGGCACTCTAATGTCTGAGGAAATCTGTTAACAAACACTAAAAATAAGTACCCTGCTGATATCTGTCCCATTGTTGCCGATCAGAAGGCAGAAAGCTTGCAATGGAGCTGTGAGGAACATAGTAAATTGACTACCACTGTTCCGAGTAGAATCACCACTGAATCCCGCACCGGAAGATCGGGAACTTGGTGAAAGTAACATGGCAGCTGTCTCCCCCCTTTCAGTGCCATGAATAGACTGTGATTATAAAGTAAAATTATGATTAACAGTAGATGTCAGACAGTCAGAGTATGAAGGAAAAAAACAGCAGCCAAGTATCCGAACACATGGAAACTAGAAAGAAATGGAATGAATAGTTAAGAACAACATTACACAAAGCACGGGGTTCCACAATAAAATAAGGGTACAGAAGCCACTGGCCTTAACCAGCTCCATGTTTTGAGATTGAAGAATGAAATTAACCCCCCAAAACAATCTGAACAAAACATATAAATTCTGCACATGACATGAGCACTTGTGTTTGCTAATACAATGTATATACAGCCTTGTAGTTCAAGCAAGTTGAGGTAGGCTACTGTCAATGGATAGCCTACTCAGAAAAAGAAAGAAAATTCCAGCCCCTACTGGCCAGGTAGTGGTTGCTAAGGACTAGGGAGGGAAAAAAGATTAAACAAACCTGCCTTGAATGCATAGCTGATGCTACTGTCAATCACCAAAAATAGGGGTCTTCTTGTAAATGGGATCAGATCACCAGGGTATATGCAATTTGAACCTAGACGTTTCATACATGTCAAGAAGTATACTTATTGAAAAGGATATAATTAAAGTCAGCAAAATTAAATTTAAATAAATTGAAAAAATTACCTTCAGTTTCACGACAGCCTAACCATAGGCAAGGTTCTTTATCTTCCTTTGAACTGGTATGACTAGTACTGGATATATCAAACTTACTAAAGTTGCTCCTAACCTTTTCACCAGTATCAAGACTAAATCCAGAAGCACCCATCTCGCCTGAAAGAGATTTGAATGTCAACAAATGTCCTCAACATATGTTGTATATTACTGAAAACGTTTAACTGATTTAAGCAAAAAAACTCAGGGGCACTAACCTGCAGCTGAAAGATATATTAACATAATACCATTCGACGGAAGCTCCTCGCATTTTGTGGCCAGGACCTGAATTCAAACATATCATTTAGAAATACAGGTTCATTATTTTCTATGATGTAATGGTCGGATAATAACAGCTATATATAACTCTTTTCTCCCAAACTTCTGAACGCACAGACATGCTGAATCAGTCCAGCTAAAAGAACTACAAACACAGCCCAACTACATCAAGTGTTGCATACATCGACGGAGGGGGGTGGGGGATAAATATACCGTTAGGAAGTGTGTCACCGAAGGGCGATTGAGAATCATCTTAAGTGGATTTGGTGGTAGTGCAGCATCTCTCAGATCCTTCAGCAGATTGGGTTGATTTTGTCCACCTTCATCGTGGGCACTGTAACCATTGTTTAGTGCAAATGAACCACATGGTTCCCATTCAAGGCACTGAAGCATTCTGAATACATCTATGGAGAGGTCTGTAAATTTGACCTGGATGAACCACAGGACATTGTTTCTTCAGTACCTATCTTCCCCAAATTAAAGGGCAATGAAGCATATGTGTGAGGAAGATGGGAAAGCATTACCTCGTTGGGGTAGTAGCTGCATAGTATGGCATCACTTAAGATGAGACCCCGCTTCTTGACTGTAGGCGGTACCGTAGGAAGCTTGTCTGGAGCCGGATCAAATGCATAGCTGTACCTAAGCGGCCTCATGTTCATAAATGGGGAGTCAGCTCGCAGAAACCTAAAAATCTCTTGCACAACATGCTTCCACTCCTTGTATTCGGCTTCCTGCACAGTGCAGCATGAATTGCAGGAGTCAGAGTCGAATGGAATTGATCGCTAAATTAAGTGGATCAATCGAATTATAGCATGGAATTGCACTAGCACGCACCTGGAATGACTTTTTGGAGTCATCGAGGAGCGCGCGGATGTCGCCGGCAAGGCGAGGTACGGTGTGGGCTCGCCTGCCGAGAAGGAGCGCGACGAGTAGGAACCTGGCGAGGAAGCGGAGGTGCTTGGCCGGGGCGAGGTGGTGATCGGAGTCGAGGAAGTAGGCGCGGTCGAGGACGGCGTGGTAGAAGACGAACGCCTCGGAGAGGAGCGCGGTGTCGGCGGTGCGCTGGTACTGGGCGTAGTAGAGGTGGGCGATGCGGGCGGCGATCTCGCCGACCTGCCAGCGGCGGAGGCCCGCGTCGAGGAGGCGGTGGCGGTGCTCCTGCTGCATCCGCCAGAGCTGGGTGTAGGCGCGGAAGGCCTTGGCGAACGCGTCGGGCTCCTGGCGGCCGAGGAGTGGGAGGTCGCGCACCCGGGCGAAGCGGCGGTCCGCCTTGTCCAGCAGCGACCAGAATTGCTCGGGAGACCACCCGCCGCCGCCGGACCCGCCCTGGGCGCCTTGGCCTTGCTGCTGCGGCGACGCCGCCATGGCGATCCCCTTCCTTCCTTCCTCCCCC
Organism: Digitaria exilis; assembly: GCA_015342445.1. Classification (NCBI taxonomy): domain Eukaryota; kingdom Viridiplantae; phylum Streptophyta; class Magnoliopsida; order Poales; family Poaceae; genus Digitaria; species Digitaria exilis. Next base: position 1,725,595 of record JACEFO010000718.1, on the reverse strand, counting down.
TTGTCTCGCCGGCGTCTTGGGAGAGTCGTCGCGACACGGGATTTCTCCTGTCAGTCCAGCACTACTGCCTAGTCCATTCGAGCCCGGCCCAAAGTTAGATATGAGATGGGCTGGACTGGCCCAACACGATCTTTTCTTTCTTCTATCCTCATTCGGCCCACTTGTGCTCGGCACGTAAAGAAAGGGGAAATTTGCAGAGGAGTAGTACAGTATACCTCAATGAGAAGTGGGTTTGGTCCCACCTGCCACGGAGACATCCGGCGCTGAAATAGCCAATTGGGTTTTTCTTTTAGGAAACCGGTAGGGAAGGCCCCTACCATTTTTTCATTTATATAGAAAAGAATATGGCCAATTGGGGTTTCACCCCGTGTTATGTTTGCAAAATCCTTTTTTTAAAAATCAATTTAAGTCTTGGACAGCAAATTCTACAACTTGTTAAGGGCTTGTTCGGTTCTATCGGATTCAATCCGGGCCCGGAATGATAGATATAACAAGAAATTTATGATAGGTACATCTAGAGATCAGGATTTATTCCGGGTCAGAAACTAATTTATTCGTGATGTCAAGAGAGCCGAAATGATTCCCCACCTCTTGACTAGTGGATTAATTCCTTGTCTTTTGGTGTCATTATTGTTAGTAAATTAGCTTTTGACCCAGAACGAATCCCGGCCTCTTATTGTACCTATCATAAATTTCATGTTATATTTTCATTCCCGGCCCGGATTGAATCCGATGGAACCGAACAAGTCCTTCAGAACCAATCCATGCCTAACCGAACAAAGCCGGAGCTGGTATTTCTTTAAACTTCAGCATATACAGCGAAACATTGGGCCGTGGCTTCTCGTCGTTTCCTTTTAGCAAGCATCAGCTTCATTCCCCGGTTCCAATACCGTACAGGTAATGCACAAAGTTTCATCGAAATTCCGGATTCCCGAGTCAAGTTAGCCTTTTCCAGCTGAGCTATCCCACTCCGACCAAATTAGATGGAAAAGATGAATTCGGTGCTGACAAACGAGGAAATAGATTCCTCTTTGTTGAAAACAATAAGGCATACAGGTAGATCGGAAGGCGAACGAGACACTACTGGAGAAGATTTGATTTGTTTTACTCTCAGTTCATTAGTCACCTCAAATCTACTTCTATCCAAACAAGAAGTGAGCGCTAGAAGATTTCGCTTTGTTCAATATATATAGTGAGCAGCAATTCAGTTGTAAAAGTTAGAGCTGCGCTTGCCTCCAAAATCTGCTAACAAGAACAGACCCTGACTAGAAATGCGTCTCCGGCTCTGCAGTCCAAACTCTCTTACTAGCAATTCAGTTGTCTTAAAGTTCTCATCTCAAGATTTTATGTGAGTAAATATTTCTTCTTTCATATTTCTGAACATTTTCCAAGGCAACATGGGCATCATTTTTATAAAAAAAAGAAATAAATAGAAAAAAGACAACATGTGTAACTCTGTAAGTATTTCTATTTCATGGCGTATCTGGAAATCCTCGACCAAACGAATATTTGTGACAAGGAATTCCATCAATAACTGGACATTCGATTCCTTGGAAAACATAGATCAATTTCGTAAGCCCCCAATGAACAAAGATCAAACTTGTCATTTATTTTCTTTCTTCTAGCTGTACTGACTGTACCCGTGGTTGTTTTATTGGGATAAACAAGATTTCAACTTTAGAACAAAAACCTGAATAAACATAATGTTTGAATTGAACTGTACCATTTTACCGAGGCTTATGTCTCATTCTCGAACGTGCTACTTCTTCAAATGAGAAGAATTTGAAAGAGGAATTTGCTCTAATTCTCAACAGAAGCTGCAAAGACCTATCTGAAAAATGGAGCTGGAGAATTGGTTTTGTAATTTCTCATAGTTCTTCTCTCTTTTTGTTGGGCCTCTGCCCTTATAAAATATAAATATGAGAAATTACAAAAAGAACTGGTTTTGTAATTTCTCAGTAGGGGCCTCCCCTTCCCTTATGGCCTAAAAAACTATCTATTTTGCATAAAACAATGCATGAATTAGCATTTCTGAAGGATTCAGTGATTCACTAACAGGTAACAACGGAAAGGTCAGTAACATGTTTTATTCTCAGATCAACAACTACGAGTTAATAAGTCGGTGCAAATCGTAAGAGCAAGTGCGTATCTTGACAATACCGCATTAGAATTCATGGTATTACAGCTGCATTGCATTAGATAAGCTTAATAGTTTACATCACAATATTATATACAAATTACACTGAATAAGACAGACAGACTCCGTATGCAACCCTTGATTGATTTGTACCGAAACCTCGGATTCAGTCACTCAGAATACAACAATTGTATTGCAAAGCATAAAAGTTGTCTGCAGATTTGCAGCATGAATATATTATACAGTTGATGACAGGCCACAAAACAAGAGCGGCAATACCACCAAACATGAGCGGCAACCAAAGCACTGTCACAGGAAACAACAGGTGACAGATTCAGCTAGCGATCCATGAAAACCATGTCATTTGTCCGGGGCAGTAGCGAGGAACATATGGATGGCATCGATAAGCCCAGCGGCGCCGGAAGCCCGCTCGCCAATTGGGACGTACCTGGCAGCATGGTCCGCGGTGTATACCTCAATCTCGGCCGCCTCGCCGCCGCAGCGCCGCCAGAGCGCTTCCGCGTAGCTCGGGTGCGCGAAGTACGCCTCCGCCTCCACCAGCTCGCCCGATCCATCAGCCACGACGGTGATCGGGCGGCGTTCGTAGACGCCGATGTGGGTGCCCTGCGGCGATCGAAGTGGAGAAAGGTGAAGCGGGCGGCGAAAACCAAGCCGGCGGCAGAGTGGGGAAGGGGAAGGGAAAGGCGAATCTGATGTGGAGGCGAGGCGGCGCGCTTGCCTCGAGGACGTCGAGCTCGGCGAGAGCGGCGGGGGATGGGGCGTAGATCTCGCCGGAGACGACGCGGCCGGCGGAAGGGGAGGAGGGAGGGGTGGGGAGGAGGAACGGGACCGAGTAGGGGCCGATGACGAGGGAGGCTGGGGACGCCGTGGAGGCGGCTCCGACGAAGGGGGAACCGCAGGCGGCGAGGAGCGGGTGGTTGGGGAACCCGCGCTTCAGGGTGCCATACACGAACACCCTAGTCGGCGGCGGCGCCTCCGCCATCGTCGGCGGCGTTCTTCACGATCGCAACGGCGGGTCCGCGAAGAGCGCGAGCAACCAGCAACTGGGCAGGGGTGAAAACGGATCGGATAGAGGCGGATACCTTTGGAACCGGACGGATATCACAATTCATTTCTTGGAAACAGATATGTCGGATAAGATATAGGTTGATATCAACGTCATATATATATCCGATTTTAAGTCATATATATATCCGATTTTAAGTTTTCGGATACGGATACGGTGCGGATATTGAATGCTCGGATTCGGATATAGACGGATGTAGTCCTCTAAACGAATTCGAAATCAGATACGGACGAATAATATCCGCACTGTTTGCACGCCAGCAATCTCGGCCTGAAGCGACCCGTGACCGTGAGCGGGGCCGTGCCAGTTCACGTCTACTACGCGCGCGGCGGGCCTGATCCGTACGTTAGCGTTCGAAAGTGACGTGTCAGCCAGGGCCCAAGCAGTAGGTGATAAGCGCGCGTGCACCGCAGTACCGCACTGCCGAGGCGTGATGGCGTCGTTCAATTCTTGCCGTGACATTTAAAAAAAAAATTCTTGCCGTGTCAGCGCATTCATGCATCAGCTTCTGAAGTTCTGATCATATATTAATATCTGCCGCATTGTCTCTTTGCTGTTTTTCCCTTTTTCTTCAAATATAATCGGCAGGTATATATGTCATCACTGATTTCCATATCGTTATTGGCTGCCTTGATTCGTCCACAGGAATTATGTACAAATCGATACCGACGGGTATCCATATGGTTCCCTCCAGCTGACTGATACGACCTCCAACTTCCTTGGAACCCTTGCATGGCGAGGGCGAGGCGAATGTTCTGATAGCTTAGCCATCGATCGTGTCGATGGAGACGCCGCCGCTGAAGACATCAGTCAGCACCGTCGACGACTGCAGCGCCGCCTTGAGCAGCATCACGGCCTGCCGAATGCCCAAACATCAAAGAGTTCAGAACTCGTTATCACTCAGTCAGAGACGATACTGAACAATGGACCTGCACGATCAGAGTAAATGAAAGGTCATCACCTGTTTTGTGCCGACCTCGACGGTCATCTCCTCCAACGCGGAGCAGTCCTTGACGTTGAACTTCTTGAGCAACATAATAGCGGAGATGGTGGACATGGGCACAACAGTAAGGTCATCCATCACCAGGTACGTCACCACCTCCTTCACATATCCACCACCGCCCTCCCCGGGGCGTGCCTCCTGCGCCAGCCTGCCGCTGCCGTGCGCGTCCCCGCCCCCGGGCGCCCACCGCATCTCCACGGTCATCGGCTGCCTGCACGCCGGGCACAGCACGCCCGACACGTCCGTCACGTTCATGGGGTTCCCGCGGCACGGCACGCTGTACGCCGAGCACCGGAAGTATCGCCGCGGCGGCGGTGGCGGCGGCGGAGGAGGGAGCGCGCCCTCGCCGCCGAGCAGCGGAGCGAGAGCGGCGGAGGGGAGCGCGGGGCTCAGGAGCGCGTCGCGGTCGGGCGGGGAGGGTGCGGAGGTGAAGAAGGCGTCGTCCAGGGCGCGCGCCCCGGCGTAGAGCGTGCCCAGGGAGCCCGGCGCGGGCTCGCCGTGCGCGGCGAGGGCGCGCGCCGCCAGCCCCACGGGCACGCGGAGGAGGCCGATCAGGAAGTCCACCGCGTCCTTGCGCGCCTCGGCGTACAGCACGCGCCGCGAACGCTTGTCCACCAGCAGCTTCAGCTGCGGCCCGCCAGCGACCGGCTTTGCTGGCGTCGCGTCTTTCGCCGCCGCCGTCGCGGTCGCGGACGACGCCATTGCAGGCCGGTCTGGTTGATCCGTTTGAGCTGCGGTGCTTTCCTTGGTACGTGGTTGGTGAAAACTTGTTTACCGAGGTGAAAGTACGTGGCTGAAGGAAGTCTGCAAGAACGGTGCATACTACTTATACTGTGCTCTGAGCAACGTCCGGCGGCGACTTGCCGTGCATGGAGAAGCAAAAATGCTGCTCTGGCTCCGAATGAGATTGGAGACGAAGGCGGCTTGGTATATGTGCTGTTGAAGCATGCTGCCTTCACCAGGGTTCGGTAAAGTTGCCGTAAGGATCTGGAACAAGGTGTCCTTTCCTTCATCCATTCAGTCACGTAGAAGCAGGATAGTAGTACTGTACTCCTATATGCCATCCAGTTGCAGTAGAAAAAAAAACAGAAATCTGACAATTTGGCAAATGGATTTGACTACCGGCAATTAACAAGCAGTGTTTTTTTAATCATTTGCTACTTATAGATCAAATCTGAACATTAGCAAAGTGTCAGTGAAAATGTGTTACGGGCGGCCATATTCAGATCAGTTCAGCAAACCTGTTGCTGTAAACACAATGGGCAGTTGGGCACTGAAGAGGGACAGCTCAAATTCATTAGACGCATATACAAACACTAACAGGCAGCAGAGTATAAGGCACCAGAATACCAAGATCAGCCTACATTTCACTGCGATTGAAGGTAATTATTTAACACCTTCAGATACAAAAACAAGCAGCAGCCGGAGCAGGAATTCAGTCACTTAACGCTGAACTCAGCTATGCAATATAAACAGGATCGAGTGCATAGAGCTAACCCAGAAAAAACTACAACATTCTACAAGTTGTTCTGTTCAGATCCGATGCCATATCCATTCATTGTAAGTAGACAGATACACAATCATTGGCTCGCTACGAAAGCACAAAAAATGACTCATGCTGCTTCTGTACAGGGAAAATTCTAGCTACCTACCATAACAGGATATGTTGATGCCTGCCAACCTTCCTTTGCTGGCTCTTCAGTCCCTCTCAGGAGCATCTCCTGCATCTTTCCTAGCGCTCAGGTTTCCGGTATATGTCCAGACTTTCTCTAGATCCCCAGAAAATAGCTTTTCAACTTTGATTTCCTGTTTTCCTAGACTGTTTTTGTTCAAAGGGGGCTGTACCCTTCCAGGGCTGCCTGTAACTGGGGTGGAGGAGCAGAAAGTGGGTGTTGCAAATGGAGAGGCATATGGTGTGTTCTGGATCGAGAATGGACTTGGTGAGATTCTCTTCTGTACTGGTACGCCCACACCACGATTAAATATAGAAACAGACTCAGCGGCGGCAGATTTCTTTGTTGCATCATCAACATAAATCACATCATCAATTCTTGCGATTATGTTAAATGCCAAGCTCTCCAGAACCCTCGAGTAACTTTCAAGTATGGACTGGCCAACATCCTGGAAAATGCCATCCAAAAAACATGGTCCATATTTTGATTAATGGATTTGAAGGAGAAAAATAAGATTAGTAGTAAGAATAGAAGTGCTTGTATGATTCTGGCCTGGCCATAATCAGTGGGATGATTAGTTTTATTCGAACGAGCATTACCTTGTTATACTGGATCTTGTTCATGTCAAGGGAAGTTTGTGGCAGACCAGGGTATCGCAATCTTAAACTCTGCAATAGACCATCAGCTCTTTCTGACAAAATGTGGCTCTTCTCCTTATCTCCAACAAGACCCTTTACTTTTCCACCCCAAGATTTCTTTGATTTCGCTTGAGGTGTCGATTTCTTTTGACCTTTCAATCTCCATACATGAATAGCAGCTTCAATTCTGTTTGCTACTTCAAGTGTGTGGTGCTCAGATGATAGGTCCAGGCAGTCTAGGAGGCATTCCGGTGAGAATTGCTCAGCTGTTATATATCGGTAAATTATCTCACCCAAGCAAGACTTACCACTCTGGAAAAATATCATATTAGATTGGGTCACTATTGTTGGAAACAAAGGCTATTTCAAGCAAAATAATAATGTGCATTATTTGCAGACAAATAGTAGAGTAGAGAACTAGAGATGTCAACAGGGACTCAAAGAAGGGTCATTTCTGAAAGCTGATTATTAGGTCTAACACACATATTCCTATTAAATTACACATGCATTTTAAAGATTCTTAGACCTTCTAAAGACCATGACCTACTACATGAACTGGCTAGAGCAGTTACATGCTTGAACAGAAAAAGAAAATGCAGCATTGACCTTAGCTTTGCATGACAGATATATCCAGTATCAAAAAGAGGCAAAGAAATGCCTTCATATATGCAGGGACATGAATCTTAAACTCGGCTACAATCGAGTTCTTCACCTGCTCAGCAAAGAGTTTGCTCTTCTGATTTTCTGACGTTCTACATTAACTTAATTTTAGTCACTGCCAGACTCACCTTTTGTTTAGGGAATACTAATTAAATATCTTGTTGAAAATGCGGTATGCACTTAAACAAGTCCATCTAACAGAGAAATAACATATAAGAATCAATCTGATGACTCGACAATTTGTTTCCTCCGTACCAAGAATAAAGGGATTAGACTAGACACATTCAAAACTTCAACAGAAGCATTGATAATCCTGCAGGTCATGACATGTTTATTCTCAATTAGATCTAAGCGGGAACATAGTTATGGATGCTTCCGCTCTTCTGTACCAAATTCCAGTTTGCATGAATATACTCCTTGTAACAATAACAACAGGAAGTACTCAAATTGGGTTAGAACCTAGAAGTAACGACAGCGACCATGGCTTTCCCATGCAAAAAGTTGCAAACCAAGAGCACTGCCATAACTGATGCCCAAGACATCCACTTCACATACTATACTAACATTTACAAGCATGCATGATAGGAAGTGAGTGGTCCCTTTCAAAGAGATTTTACACAACAGGTCCTTTTTTTTAAACCAGCGATTGAAGCAACTACAGAAAGCACACCACATGGATAGCAAGATATGGAGCTCATACCGGTAACAAATCAATAATCGTAGGTGTTTTTACCTTTGGCAATGTCTCCAGGTAAACTTCTGGGATCTCCATTTCAGTGAGCACATCACTGTTAATCGCCATGGCCGCCTTCAGTATCTGGTTTGCACAATCTCTGCTCTGCTGCAGCTTCCTCCTTGCATCCTCGGACAGACCCTTGGGCGGCACTCGCGGGCATGGCAACCACCACTTCTCCTCCTGCCGCACAGACGGCCGCCCGCAAGATGGAAACGGCCCCCCACTGTCCTCCAACACAATCCCCCTGTCCACATACCCGAACTCCGTCTCCTTGAACCCGTCAATCATGGTGAGGAGCATGGCGTCGAGCTTCTTGAGCGCGGGGAGGTTCATGTAGAGGTCGCTGCGCGGGCGCGGCACCATGACCTCGAACTGGCCGCCGCCCTCGGGGAGCTCCTGGATGGAGGGGGTGAGCTCGACGATGGAGTCGGCGACGGAGAGCAGCCACTCCATCTCCCGCGTCCACATGGCCTTCCTCGCCGGTGCGAGCGGCTCCAGCCTCCAGAGCTCGCCGAACACGGTGGCTGCGCACGAATCGGGAAAGACAACCAAGAAACCATTAGAAATCGAGGAATGCAGGTTCCGGGCTCGCGCGGCGGCCGGCGGGAGCGTACCGGAGAGGTTAGTGATGGCGTTGGAGATGGCGAGCGCGGTGCAGACGCCCTTGCCGCTGCCAGACATGTCCTCGCCGAGCAGAAGCTTCGCGAACCGCTCCTTCATCATGTCGATCTCTGCTTCAAATAAAGGGTAGGCAAGAACCAAGAACTTGCTGTGAGAGGAAAGAACAAACGACAAGAAGAGATTTTGGAGTGAGATCTACGCAAAGGGGGCACGGGGGCGCTCACCTGAGAGGTCGGAGGCGGGCTTGGAGAGGTAGAAGGTGGCGGCGGACGCTGGGGTGGGGAGCGACGATGACGAGGACGCGAGGCGGGAGACGGTGGCGGATGCGGAGGAGGAGGCGAAGCGGCGGGTGGTGGGCGCGGAGCAGTCGCTGGAGGTCTCGGACTCGCTGACATCGGCGCTGGGGCTGTAGCTGCCGCAGCAGCGGTCCGAGGCGGCCTCATCCTCCGACGCGCTCGCCATTGCGGCGGCCGGACGCGGGGTTGCTCGGCTAGGCTAGCTAGGCGATGCGGCGGCGGCGGGGACGGAATCGCATCTGGATGGGGAGGCAAGGAGGGAGAAGGGGAAAGCGACGGGAGCACACAGCACGGCGCAGAGAGACTCAGCTAGTCAGCTGCAGGAGAGAAGCGAGGGAGGCGAGGCGAGCTCACTGCCTCCGACTGCGCTGCTTCCTTTATTTGTTTAATTTTTCCGAGCTCCCTAACCATTTGTTTAACCCCCGTTTGAATGGTGCATTAGCGGCGGCGGCCTCAATGATGCCTGTGGGCTCGTGCTTAACAGCTTAAGCACTGGTACCTGTGCTAGTGCCACTGTTCATGTGTCGTGTACTCGTGTGCGCATTCTTCTTGTACGTACGCCATCGACCTAGCTTTCGTACATGTGTCTGCTCGCTTTTGCACAGGTGTGAACGTGAATCAAGTACTGAGTGCCATGTTGCGGAGCAGCAGCTGATGTATTTGGTGCTCGGCGCCGAGTCTTGTCAGCACCAGTGCTGATGTAGGAGTATTTGGTGCTTGCAATTTTCAGTTTTGGCTTCAAATTGCTTTGTTGGACTTTGCACTTAGTACGAGTTGCATCAGGTTGACAGCACTGTCTGACAGCCAAGCAAGCAGTCCGAGCGATCAGTGCAACACTAACCTTTCTGAGTTGAGCGATCAGTAACCAAAACAATGGGAGTGTTTTGTTGGTGGGGAGAAAAAGAACTTTTTCTGATAATCGTGTTTTGCGAGAGTGATGAACAGAAAAGTTGAAGAAAATTGAAGAGAGACTTTTCTGAAAAATATGTTTTCTAACAGATAAATAGTAGAGCCTAAAAAAACTTCTGGAACTAAACACGACCATACACCGAGACACAAGATTCAGAAGCAGATGGCGTCCAGTCCAGTCCGGTCCGGTCGGTTCGGTTTGGTAGCGGTGGGGCTTGGCGAAAACCGGGAAAAGGGGGGCCGGACCGGGCAACGGGGTGGGGTCAGAAGCTGACGATAGGGACCAGCACGGCCGGGCGGGTGGGCGCGCGCGCGCGGGGGCGGTTGGGTTCCGGCCGTCGCGTGTCTTGTGCGCCTCCGTGGCCCGCGCCGTGCGCAACTACGGAGGCGAGGAATTGACGAGTGGGGGGGCCACGGTCGCGCGTGACAAGGAGGCGCGGGCCCGCGTGTCGGCTTCATTCATTGTGGCCCGTGGAAAAAAACTTGACCGGCTTTGATGGACCCCAGGGGCCAGGGGGAGAGCAAGTGGTCGTTGATTGGTTGGTTGAGAGTTGAGACCGATTGGGTCCGGTGTTTGCGATGAATCGATTTCGGGTTTCTTTAATTGCGATTATTTAATGCTCGCTCTTGATTTTAGTGTGAACTATCTCCGTTTTTTTAGCTTAAAAGTAAGGGCAGCGTTAATTTTTCAAGATTGTTTGACTCCCCTCCTCTTTACTCGTAGAGTACGGTACTCTCGTCGAATTAAGGGTGTGTTTAGATTGGGGAAAGATTCCCCGAAAATACACTGTTCACCAAAAAAACACTGTAGATGAATAGTGATATGTGAGTAGAAGAGGTGGGATGAATAGGGAAAAGTTGGATGAATAGTGGATTTTTGGGGAATCTTTGGGAAACTAAACGGGGCCTAAGGCGGTGCATGCGTCGGTAGACTAGGGAGCTATGCAAGACTGCAAGTAATAGTCAAGTACCTATACGACGGGGGGCTACTACTCTGAGTTACAGTGGTGGTACTTGTACGCCGGGGGATACTGAAGCAGGAAATGTACGCACGTACGTATAATAGTGGTGCAACTACTGCTAGTCACGTACCACTGGTGACTTCGGGAGCGAAGTTCTAACGGTAACGGCAGTATTCGACGACCGATGACTTGATGATAATGAAGCGAAGCGCGTACTACGCAGCACGGCAGCAGCAATGCCCAGCAGGGCAAAGAAACGGGCGCGTGAGGTGAGACGCAGCACCAGCGGGGAAACACCACCCGGCGACGAGAGGCGATCGGCGTGCGCCACGGCCGCAGCATGCTAAGTTGCTAACGCGATAGAGCCCGGCGTGCCGGCCGACGAAGCCATGGAGACGGAAGCGAGAGAGCAGGCGAGAAACAGCAATTATCGCCGCGCACGACCGTAGAGCCTCGGGATGGGAGCCGGGCCTCATCAGCCGTACAATATAACATCAACAGTGGCCCATATCAAAATTACCCCAAGCACTTGCAAAGTCGCGATCGCGAGCAAAGCACGCTCCGGGCTGTGCACTCATTAGGCGTCACGTCGATCACGTTTGGGAGTGTAGCATGCGAGTGGATCCGGAAGACAGGGTGCATCGCGTCGCGCGGCGGCCGGCAATAATGCGGTGGCGCGTGTGATTATTTCTGCTTTAGGATTAGTGTGGACCGACGCCATGGCCCACGGATGGCCCGATGGCCCTCCATGGCTCCATCGCCCATGCTTGATCACAGACGAAGGTGCAGCCATCATTGCCGGAGCCGACGAGGCGACGACGGAGAGCTACCAACGACCGATGGAGCGACGTCCACGGCTTACCTGGTCACGTACAGACTCACGTGTGCGCACCGGCTTACCAAGGCTACCTAATCCAAAGAGGATTGTTAAGATGGATGCGCTTGTGTCGTCTCTGGGATTAACTACAATTTGGTGCGCCGAAAGAGGACAAGTAGCAAGCGGAGGAGAAGCGCACAAGAAGACGACGACGACCTGCGTGAGATCATTGGCAGTGTTCGGCTGGCTTCAGCTGGCTGCTCTGCAGCTGCTGCTGTCGGTCCCACCCGTCAGCCCTCCAGCAGCAGCTGCAGAGCAGCCAGCCGAACACTGCCATTGTCTCTCCCAAAGGCCCGGCCCACTGCCAAAAGCCTATTGGAACCTTCCTTTCCCTGTTAATTACGCTTTGTTCGCTGCGGCAACCACCGGTGCTCCCCATGCGTACAGGAGCCATGGACCATGGGGTGAGACCACCTGCAGCCGTGTGCCGCCCGGCGATGGCATTTGTTTCTCGGCGATGGGATGCATATGCATGCGGTGACGGATTCGGAGAGGAGGGAACCAACTAGGGAAGGGTCGGAGTCGGAGACGACGAAGGCGTACGGGTACGGCCGCCTCCATCTACCCGCGTAGCGTAGCGTCCTGCGGCCGCTGTTCGTGTGTCCCCCAAAAGCCGCCGGCACGCCACGAACTGTTTGATGGGATGGGAGTGCCGGAGTTGGGGAGCTCGGCGCTGCTGCAACAGTTACCGGCTTACCGCTGCTCCCCCAACCACCTCCCTACAGCTAGCTACACTACGCTATCACCTGGCGGCCTCGGCTTCTTTCCATACCCGCACCGGCCCGCGTAGCCTCCTTTTGTTTCTGCTTGCTGTTCACAGGAAAAATGAAGGAGCGAGATTACAAGGCGCAGCAAGGTGTAGCCTGTAGCCGCCATGTGCCGCTGCTGATGCTGAGAATGAAATTAGCAACACCGTGTACTGCACATTAATATAACCATATAAAGTTGCAATGGCATTCTCAGACCATGCATTATTCCACATTACACTTTCATTTTGATGACGTGTAAATAAAAACAAAAGAGGAAGAAACAAAGGTGGCTATGCACATGCGTGGATGATGAACTACGCATGGATGACGAGACCGCCAGACAAGAGCGGCACAGCGCCTCTGCGGCCCTGCCCATCAGCCTCCGGACCCGGACTGCTAGCCACGCTGGCCATGCGCGTCTCCGACCCCTGTTACTCCGTCGTTGGCGCCGAAGCCTGCCTCGTCGTGGACGTCGACGCTCCTCCGGCCCTCATCCTCCGTTTCAGCTCTGCATTGCCAGGGAAAATAAAATTCCAGATGCATCAGCGACCGGAGGCAGCGTTTAGCTTCCCGCACGTCTTCTGAACCTAACTTCTCGGATGAAAGAAAGAACAGGCAGGTCGATGCATTTTGCTTGCTCATTGTGGGGAGACCACATATTGGTGCTCGTTCTATCGTATGCATCAAAGCCATCGACAGTTCAAGTTACCGCTGCTACGTACTTTGGCCCAGCTTGCAATAGACCGGTTTGTTTTGTAAAGCGCTATCCAAAATTTGACATTGAAACATGCATATATAAAAACTTGAGTCTTCTTTCGAGTCTCTCTCTTTTTTTCCCCCTTGGTGATCAACCAAGCAAACCTAGCGACCAGAAGCTGGGTGCCTGGGTCAACTTTGCTCTAGCGGAAAGAAGCCACACAGTATGAGATTAGGAAAAGGGCCAACTTACTGATAGAGACCAGAAATTGCAACCTCTGACAAATCCAGGCCAGTTTTAGTGGAGGTTTCATGACAATAATTGTTAGACACGTCATCATATTTAGACTAATCCTAATTCATAGTATCATACCCCCAACATCCAAAAATGCAACGTAAGATGGAAAGTATGATAGTACTAGAAAAAATATCATCAACAATGAGTACTACCATACTTCTATATCCAAGACAATTAATATTTATGAGAATGTATCTATCAAAGTGGACCCATGTTATTAGACAACATAAACAAATCATGTCAAAGTTATACTATCTTCCACAAGACATAACTTTCATCTCTCTCTTGACCCAACAATCCTATGCGGTACCTAATTAATGGCCATGATACTATCCATTGGAACTAGCCTTAGGCTAATCCCAATGGATGATTTCATTAAATGTTTTTCAAGATTGCCACGTAAGCAAGAAGGCTATGAAAGAATGTTTAAATGGTGTGTTTCCTAGGTTCCATGTTGTATTTAGTTTCAAGAGTAATAGCGTACGGGTATTCGCGTAAGTTTCATCTAGATGAAACTAGTTTTTATCTTTCTTATTAAATCTATGCCATGCCATCATATAATTCTACATGGCACCCTAATTATTGTACATGAAACTCTTATGAAACCCCCACTAAAAATAACTTTACTAACATGGTAGGGTTTAATGAGAGAGAAGAAGAAGAGGGTTTCATGACCATGACACACACCTCATGCATAATTACCTAATCCCACGAAACTGTGTAGAACTTCCATCGAGAGCTTTTTGTTTCACCACATAACACATTTTATGACAAGATCATGTAGGAATTAAATGTTGATGTCTGCCTATAAAACTGTGTCATAAAACTATACACTAGGAATGACAATTTTATTCCATTGAAAAAGCTAACGTGACAGTCTAGACACTATGCAATTAAACTCACGACCGAGATTGGCTTAATGGAGTATTTCATGAGAATTTTATGGCATTAAATTTAGTGACACATCAACAAAATTCGTTGACTTAGCAAGTTAATTTAATTATTGTTTGGATTTCATCATATTAGAGAGGAGCTTCGTCCCTATGATACTCATATGACACAATTACTTAGTTCTTGATTTAAGTAATTGCGCATTAAAACAGACTGGCCTAACGAGTTGTGCGATGCTTTTTTTGTGTGTGGTCCTTCGAATTGCGGTCGGGGCGAATGATGGTGGCCCCAACACGATCCTTGCTCTGATGGTGGTTAGGCTACATTCCTGCAAATACCCCATAGTGCTTCCTCTCTTTACTACCGATTTTCTATAAAGGATTATAGAGTATATTGAAAAGTCAGACCCTCAACCAAGCTCATGATACCAGGTCATGATTGTGATTGTGACCTTGCTCAAGTGAGAAATGGGCTCATATCGTCACATACTTAATCCAGGCCCACCTACCCGTGTGTGTGTTTTTCTTTCTAGCTTATGCGACATTAGCAGAGCTTAATAAGCCCAAGCCGATGCTGACTACAGGTTTAATATATGTTTTTTTTTTTTCCAAATCGATATGGTACCTGTTTTTTCTCCGCAAGACCCCACGGTCCACGCACATGCAGATGCAGCTCTCTGCCTCGGTTCGCGGAGCTACGAACGAAAAAAAAGAAGCCAGCTTCTCGGCTCTGCTGCTACAAGGCGGTGTTTAGTTTAAAAAGTATTTTTTACTTCTTATTCATCTCCCTCGTAGAACACACATCCCCAAAAATTCATTTTTCTCTATTCCTATTCATCCCCTCATATAATATGCATCCCAGAAAAAAAATACTTTTTCCCCACCACGACTAAACACGGCCTTGTCCTGACTCCTGACTCGTGAGGAGCTTTATCTTTTGGAGCAAACATGTGGCAAAGTCAGCTTCTTTCGCCCGATTCTCTTCGTTTTTGCGGTCAGGCCTTTTCAGAGGCATGATCACACGTATACCCTCGACTCACAGGTCGCAGCAGCCTTGCACGCAGGTGGCAAACCGCCAAGCTGGCAGGAGTATGACGCACAACGGTCTCAAACATCCACAGTAAGCGTTAGACCAACAGCCTGCTAATGACGGTCTTGCTTTGTCTTCGAAATGTCATGACGCGACTTGTATGAATGACGGCATTAAAATCAATTTTCTCGCCAAAATGGACACGATAAAATCAGTAGTATGTTTGGATTTGGGTCTTTAAGGGGCATCGTATCAGTACAGTACGAAACGTATTATGTGCAGACCCGTACAGAATTCTTTGCTATCATTACAGTGGCACCCACCTCGTGCAGTAGCTCTCATCTCATCACTACTAGTGCATTCAGCGGGCACCAAATTAACAAATAATATTTGTCACGAATGAACATGATACAGCACTTACAATGATGAGGGGATGTGTTGGAGCAACACATAACCAGAAAGCACGGCACGGTTCCTCTCCTTGACCTTCGTTTGGTAGTGCACCCTGCAAAATACAATCGTTTTGGTGAACAAGAAATCAGACCAGCAGGTGCAGGGAAGCAGCTGTGACCGGAACAGCAGTATTACTTGTGGCCGTCGAGCCACATTTCAGTGGATAGGGTCTCCCCGGGGTAGACGTGCAGAAGGAATCTGCCGAATATGCTCTTCACAGCCGCTGGCTCACCATTGCAGAAAGATTTTATGACAGCGCGAGCTGCGAATCCTAGGGTGCAGAGGCCGTGCAGGATTGGACGAGTAAACCTGCAGAAAAAAAGCACTTATCAGACAAAATCTTCGCAAAAGAACCAAAGCTGAGTCCAGGTAAAGTGGGGGATTCTGCTGGCGCTTTTGTCAGATCATGTGAATAAACATAACAGAAAGATTTGCATAGGGTCATGTCACTGTGTGGATGCATCCTAAGAAATTTTAGTGGAACATCAGTCGAATATAGTTCAATCTCAGAATGAAGGAAAATGACTCAGAACTTAAACCATAGCATTCTGGTTCTGACATCAAGGTTTTTTTTGGGGGGTGGGGGTGGTGGGGATACAAACCAATGTCAGTGCGCCTGATAGTCCTAACCAAGTAACCATGGACTAGAATTAGAACACTTTGTTGCCACTTTCTTTCCAGAGGTAAGGTAGTACAGCAAGCTGTGAACCCTGATGTTAATATTGTTTCCTTAGGTAAAGTTCCCTGGTTTTAAAAATCATCTATAGTATAAGTGTTTAGTTTGGACAAGTAGTAGCAAAGAATAGGCTGAACTGAAAGCTTCTCAGTCCAACATCTAAGCCTAACCCAAATACTTCAATGTCACACAGAACTATAAATACAAAAAAAAAAAAAAATCTCCTGAATGTGCGGGAAAGCTGTTTATCAATATATTAAGAAGAAGTACAAAACATAATTGAATGTTAAAGTGGCATACCCTGCAACCTGTGCAATATCAGGATCTGAATGCAAAGGATTGTAATCCCCAGAGAGCCTGTATAATAATGCCTGGATCAAAACAGAAAGAAAGAAAGATCATCCTTTGAAGAACAACATTCATCTTAACAAATTGAGAAACTGATTCCATCAGCAAAAGTATAGCTTCTACTCTTGGCCACACGGTTAACTCAGAACTCAGAAGCACAGATGGTGAACTGTACTATGAATGATAAAAGTAGGATGAACTCATTAATTAATCAGAGCAGACAATACAGAAAACATTATTACAGTCTGAGAGTATGCCTTATAGCAACAAAGATCAGTTATTGCATTATTGCACAAGCAAATGAAGTAACTAGTGCAAATGAAGTAACATGCCTGGGATTGCTTTGTTTGGTCGTCATATACTGCAGAAGGAGACAAATTTGGAATAGAAATGCGAGAAACTTGATTGGCAGGATAAGTAGCATAAGTGTATGGCCGTGAAGAGTCTGAAAACCCTCCAGCACCACGCAAATAGATAGTACTCCTGCATTACACACTAAAAATAACTGAACTGTTCTTTTGCAGGCTACGGTTATCAGTAGGGAATCCAAAATAGTATGGGCATCTTACTGACCTGTTCATGCATAAAATTTCCCCAGACTCTTTGAGACTTGTGGAAGTTTCGATCTCAAGAATAGTTGCTTTCCCTGCACATCAAAATGGTGCCACGATGAAACCGATTCATGAAACTCAATATAATCTCTTAGAGTAACTTGGCAGTTATGATAAAATTGCACAAAGGATGCCAGAATGCCAGATCGGTGGCGGAGTGGTTCAGAGGATGCAATCTATGATGAAACTGAATGCTTAGTAATAACAGTATTTTCTTGACTGAGTGGATAGACACTTTTAAGCCGATGGATAAAACTGAAGGTTCAATTAATGAATTAAATAGTTACACAAGATGTAGTGGGCAAAGAAAAGATATTTCCACTAGAATCCTTCATTCCTCTTAGAAAGAATTTTCAACTGCAAAACTCTACTGCAGGAGGCAAGGAATTCACATGCTGTTGTTTGATGAGCTTCACGGAAATGGTTTGTAGCTTTATGATATCTGTCATCAATTGTGGAGTTAAAAATCGCGACTCATTTTATCTCATGAGGACAGCTATTGGTCCACAACAAAATGGTGGAAAATCCCCTGCGCTCCCCAGTTGAACCAAATATTTCATATCTAGATACAGCATCAATCAGAGCTCTAATGAGAAAGAGTTGAAATAAGGAAATATTCACACTATGAAAGGATGAAAAAAAATAAAAGCAATGGCCATGTACATGTATGATAAAAATATTCGCATCATTCAATATGTAATCATTTTCTTAATTCGGGTTAGGTGGGGAGCAAGTACCTTTGTCGTGCAAACCTGCTACTTTGACCTTGTTTACAACCTGGACATACAAAGACAAGATTGTTTCTGTAAGATGATACCAATAATTTAGATATGCTCCCTGAAAAGCTGAATAAAAAAATTGGAAACAACTTTAACCATTATATCTAGTGGATGACATCAACTATCCTATTGACCTATCCATAGTTGTAACTAATGAGCATGCAAGTTTAGATGATGAAACTTCACTTGGTTAATCCACATCCAAGGGCTTGATCTAGCCATTTCTGGATAGGAAGTCTGGAACTCTCATAAATAATTTTTTAATCAGCAGAATGTTATACCATGTACAATCTCCCAGCACAAAGGTATCAAGAGTTTAAGACAAACTTTGGAGAAGACTGTGGAGCTACTTACACTGGCATAAGAAGGAATTGGCCTGTAGATCTCTATGTATTGTTGACCGTGCAATAAAAGGCTTGGATCGAAGCTGGGGAGCAGATAATAAGGGAAATTACTCATAACACGAAATGTGCAGTGTTGACGAATTTGACATGGTGAACCCTAAGAATACTGCACAGCTATGGAAATGAAAGAAAAAAGAGTTGAGAAGAATAGCAGCAGAACACATTGAAGCTGAAAATCAAAATGCTATTGCTTTATGTAACTCTTACTTAATGCCAGGCACCTCAATAAATCCAAATCCATTGCTGCTCTTGTTGGGAAATAAAGAAACAAAAGTAGGAAGAACCTGCATTTCAATAAAAACAATAAATGTATTAGTATTGTATGATTTATCCAGCAGTTAAAACTTAACCTTTCAAATGTCTCATGCAGAATTTATGGATGACTAATGACATAGTTCTTGTGTATAGTTGCTTAAATTCATTCCATGGTAGCTTACATTCCCTGAAAGCTACAAAAAATAATTTTGTTTTCTATGGATTGCATATCCTAAAACCAGAATAAAGATGCTTTGCACAAGCTAAAAATCATATCATGGTTCTCATTCATACATGATCAGAACCTCTTGATTTCAACCAAACCCTGCACGAATTCAGCATCTTTTAGTCACCAAAGCTCTAAAGGCTCCTTGCAGCCATTTGTTGATTTATTAATCATAGACAATAAATTTGTTGGTTCTCACACAGAAATAAGAAAACCGATCTCTGATAATTCTCACAAATCATAAACGGTGAGCACATAATTCTTTGTCTGTTATCTCCTTGTTATTCCAGGGGGAACAGCTTGCAAAAGTTAATTTAAGATGGATACAGGTCAGTTAAGGACTAAACTCCAACCTAAGGCAGCTAGTAAGACAAGGTTTTGCTCATTGGCAACAAGGAATCTACCCAGAAATTGTTAAAATACATCTATATGTTGGCAGGATCCAGTTTAGTATAACTTTATAATAAAAACCCAACATCACATCACAGTAAAATCTGAATATCGACAACAGACAATTTGAAAGGCTACAATGCTAGCATGCATATAAGACACCAAAACCATGTAACTGCAAGGCAAATTCAACCCTAGAACATCCAAAACTAGAGTCTGGAGCACGACAACAGCAACAGCAACCAATTGGCACCAAGACAGGAGGGGATTCACCGAGGGGGAATTCGACCTTAATGTGTGACTGCCCGTCCCTGTGGTACACCAAGTGGAGCTCCTTGTCGTCGACGGCGTCATCGCCGCAGGCGCCGACCCCGAGCGCGTAGAGCGCCACATCCCTGCATCAAGCAAACACGCGCGTCAATCGGGAGGCGGGGCTGCGCGGGTGAGGCGTTCCGTCGAGCAGGTCGTGGACGCAACGGGCCCGCACCTCTCGTCGTAGTCGAAGGAGACCTGCGAGCGCAACGCGAGCACAGGAGAAGGTGAAGGGCGCGTGAGAACGCGGAGGGCGGGAGGGGGAATGAAGCGAGGAAGAGGGGCGGGGGGCGGAGCTGCTGTGCTACCTCGGGAAACTTGTGGGCGAGCGCGACCTCCGGGTCCACGGCCGCGGCGGGTTTGGAGCTCGTCGCCATGGCCGCTGCGCCTCGTCGCTCTCAGCGGTCGCCGGTGATGCGGGAGCCGCGGGTAGTCGGCTACTTGTAGGAGTCGAAGCAGAGAGGCTGCCGTGAGGTGACGTGGGAGGGGAACCGAAAGGGAGAGACCAAATCGTCGACGTCGACGGGGAGGATACCTGTGCTTTCTGAGTCACTGACAAGCCGGCCACCCCTGTCGATCCCGATCTGAGCCAGAAGTATCACGTTGGCATTGCTACGGTTTCGTTGCTTCACGCCACTTCTGTGGCGGCTGCCATGTTTTTTTTTTACTTCGAACTGCCTGTTCGAGCGATCGAGTCAATGCAATCGACTTTGTGAGAAGGATTGCGTAATTGAATTATCACGCTAATTAAAATAGTAGCGGTACCGCAGAACTTGGATCCTTGACTTGCTTCACTCGGTCGCCAAAGCAACAAAGAATTGGAGGCGGCTTGGCCCCTGAATTTTTTTGGCAGTTGGAATGTTGGATCCCTGCTTCATTTTCGTCATCTGGAGACAGCCAGTCATTCTGTTACCTTCATTGCTTTTCTATGACCGTCACTGGCACTCTGGCAGTGGCAGGCGGCAGGTGGTGGTGGTGCCTTGTGTCATGCCGTCTCGTTAGAGCGCCTTGTTTTTATTTCGTCAGACTCTAGCAACCTCTCCATTTCTGTTGCTTTGGCCATTAATAAAGGGAGTATAACATCATAGACAAGATTTTACACCAGCTGGGAAAACCAAAGGAAGCACAGGGAAAGGAGAAACGACTAATCACGGTATCAGTGATGGACCAAGTCAAAGACGGCGAGTTCATAATACACGCTACTGCAAGAGTTCCGATTTCTTTTTGCAAGTCATTAAAATTTTCTTGGAGAGTAAAAACATCACAAGTTTCACCAAATTTATGTAACACGGTACTAACATTCATGATAAGTATCATTAACTTTTCTTATTAAATATATTTTCATAGTATATGTGTTCGGTGTCATAAACCATTTTGATCAAACATAAAATAGTTTGACTCTCAAAAAAAAATTGAATAAAAATCTGCAGTAACCCTAAGACCATTCGCCAACGGCAATCCGAAAACATAAACATATTGCAGTAGGCCATCTGAAAACATATATTGTTGGGAGAGTTTTGGTTACTCGTTGTAGTGACAACTGACAAGATGTTAAGGACACTGCCAACTTCAGTGGACGTACGTAGACGGTACGTAGCACACTGATAGTGATAGCGTGACTGGCACGAGGAATGCAAGCATGCCTACAACAGAATTTTCTTACATTCACAATCGTAAAATCCGCAGCTCATTCCCCAAAATTTTGGGGTTAAAAAACCACTCGACAATGATTTTTGCTGAAACCAGCAGGTGAAAGAAGTTGCCATGCCCCTTCTTTTCTCACTTGAGCGAGACGACGTTGCTGCGGTTTTCCTTTCTTTGAGACGACGCTGCTGTGAGCCTGTGACCATGGTACGTTTTTTTTTAGATGCTATGTTCACCTTACAGTGATGAAGGGATGTGCTTGAGTTGCACGTATCCAGAGAGCACCGCGCGACCGCGCTCCTTCACCTTAGTTCTGTAGTATACGCTCCGACTGAAAAGAAATTGATCACGAAATGAAATCATAGAGCAAGATCGGTCGAAATCGAGACACGCTCCGAGGGAGGAAAAACCCAGCGGTACCTGTGTCCTTGAAGCCACATCTCGGTGATCAGAGTCTCTCCCGGGTAAACATGGTGAAGGAACCGGCAGGAGATGCGTTTCACCGCTGCTGGCTCCATGCTGCAGAACGACCTCATGACAGCTCGAACGGCGAATCCGAGTGTGGACAGCCCGTGCAGTATGGGACGAGAAAACCTTCAAGATTTTGATCGGAATCAGGTTAATCTCCTATCCTAAGGGACACAGTTGCTCTGTTGCTGTGCATGGAAGGTGGACTAGTAGATGTAAATGCACTGGATTATACTTAAGCCAAAGCATCAGAGGATAATGAGAGTTCAAGAGCATAGACAGCAATGCAAAAAAGAAATAAAGAAGTGGATTTGAAAGATCTCGGAACAAGGAGCATGAAACTGAAACATATTTGGCACAATAGCACTGACTACTAATTGAAGAACATGAAACTGACATTGCTTCATCGCAAAAGAAAATGATGTATTTTTGTCCTTGGCTTAGGCTACAGGAGCAGAATGATGTTCACGCAATCACACATGCTCAGCGCGTGACAGAGTATCAACAGCAGATGATGGGATTAGTTGGTTGGCAGCCCATTAAGTTGGATAAGAGTACATAAGGAGATCATTACAAGATAGAGGTTAGATTCATTTCAGTAGATTTATTAGTTGGACAAGTAAGAGGACAATGATGAAACGAAAATTTGTTTTCAGCATTTCACATAATAACAAAACTCTTTATAATATCTTTTACTTGCTAAGCTGGGAACTGAAATTAAGATGATTTAAAAAAAACTAAAAGTGACCTGTCATTATAAGGTGTAACTAGAATCATACCCTGCAGCATGTGCAAAACTAGGATCTGAATGCAAGGGATCGAAATGACCTGATAAGCCACACAGTAGTGCCTGGACCAAAAGAGTGAACCATCAGAGATCTAAAATAGAATAGATTGATAATGCTTGCAAGATTTCTGAATCTAACCCAGCGTATTAGGGAAACTGAGATAAACTGGAAAAAGAAATTTATGCATATAATGAAGTGTCATGCCTGCAAATTCTGTGTGCGGTCTTCATATACTGCAGAAGGCGTGGAATCTGTAAATGTAACATTGGAAGCCTTATTGGCAGCATAAGTGACATATGAGAACGGCTGAGAAGGGTCGGAGAAGCCTCCAGCACCACGCATATAGATAGTACTCCTGCATTACGTATGCATCAATGCCTTTGCCTATTCCAGTCAGGCTATACAGCTCAAACGTTCAACAAGTCATGCTAACCTATTCATACATAAGATGTCATCAGAACCTTCAAGACAAGTTAGTGTTTCCAGTTCAAGAATGGCTGCCTTCCCTGCAAAAGATCAACATGCAAAAAATGTACTAATCTAATCATTAGCGCATGAAAATGTATTTCACCTCTTACAGGCAGAATTTGAGTACAATAATGAAAAGAGAAGTATCTTAAAGCGTCATATGCATGGAATTATGGTTCATGCTAAAAATTACAATAAACTTCATATTGCATTTATAGAAAAAAACTTTAATAACACTGACGCAATGCCAAAATTGGAAGTAACATATTAGTAGTGTCCTAGAATAAATTGAATTTCAGAATGGAAGGATAAATGTTATCAAAAAAATTACCATGACAATAGAAAATAGCAAAGTAAATAAAATATAGGAAAATAATAAAATCCAGTGATCAAACATCAATGGGAGGATACCTCGGTCATGGAAGCCAGCTATTTTAATTTTATTAGTAACCTAGAGATATAGAAGAAAACTTATAGAGTGTCAATCTCCTTGGGGCAACAATACAAATGCTTTGAAACATGCTAAATAAAGAAGGGAAAATATGATAGGAATTGACATCGTTTTTGAACTGAACCATGTTTTTGTCCAACTTACATTGGCTTGTGAAGGAATTGGTCTATATATCTCTATGTAATGTTGACTATGCAGTAAACGTTTCGGGTCATATCTGGAGAACAGAAACATGCCAAATTATTCAAGGCTAAGAATATCAGTAATACCTAGCAAGCGAATACATTTGCAGGTGTCATGAATTCAAAGTAACACAGAAAGAAGCCTGGTAAATATGTCTTATAATAAAATTCTTACTTAAGCCCGGGCACATCCAAGCGGAGTCCACTGCCACTTTTGAAAACAAATGAAGAAACAAAAGTAGGTAAAACCTGCAGCATGATACAAGGGACAATTACTACTTAAGAAAAATAGCTGACATGTATAAGCATATCAGTATAAATGTTTACATTTAGTTCACAGAAAGATATGTATAGTAGTGCACCATTGTAATATGTAAATATGTAAGGTCTGTATACAGCTTGAGCACTATGAAACCTAAGCTATAAATTGTCTGTTGCAGGCGTAAACGAAATTACAGGATGTGTACCGTCAGACAATTTTATAAATGGTTAGAGCTTATGCCTTATTGACATCAAAGGAAAGAAACCAGCTCAAAAGGTTCCTATCCTATAACTTAGGATTATTCTAATAAGAAACCTTAAATAAAAATGGTAGTTTGGTCAGTTGAGGAGTATCTAGCATACATAATTCCAGGAGTAGCACTTGCATTTGAGTTTCGTGATAAGTTCAAACCAACCAGATGGTCAGCCTGCAATGATCAACCCCTGCTGCCTTCCGTGGATTATTAAATACGAGGATTACTAAATTGGGGCCTGAGCACTCGACTTGACACTGAGATACATGCTATGATTTAAGAAAAATAAAGGATGGCGCCACGATAACACTCTGTGAGACTGTGAGCACCTTAACGGGAGACTGCCCATCCCTGCCGTACACCAGCCGAAGCTCCTTCTCATCCTCTGCATCTGCATTACAAGCTCCCACACCCAGTGAGTACAGGGCCACATCCCTGCACCAACCAAATGAACACCCAAATTCAGACCAGCAGGAAGATGCCATTGGGACTGGGACATTCAGTCGAGCATGTGGGCGGTGGCGACCTCTCGTCGTACCCGAACGTGACCTGCACAATGGAGATGGAGACATGGAGTGACTGAACAAGGCTTGGACCGGCAGTGAGGATGGGAAACAAGCGAAAGCTGACCTCGGGGAACTTGTGAGAGACAACCATGGCAGGGTCAATGCCCTCAGCAGGGGGCGCCGTCGCCTCGGCGGAGCACGCCATTGTGTGCAGCGCCGTCGACACAGTTGTCGGAGACAAAGGCAAACGCAGAGCGGGTGGCCGTGTGTTAAATAGAAGCTCAGCTGCCGGCCGAGCTGCTGAGGCACTGAGTTGCGCAAGAGTTCATGGCGTCTTCCGAGCTGCCAAATTGAGGTAGCAACAAAAAAGACAGATTCGGAGTCTCCTCCAGCGTGACGAGCGTGCGCATGGAATCTCACCAAGTCAACGGCCATTGTTAAGTACTAGAAGCTCAGCTGCCGGCCACGCCGCTGACTTGCTGCGTGACGTCAGATGGAAGCCTGGGCGTCATGTCTGAAATCACCTCTACAGCTGCTCTACTTCACAGGATCAGTGTTTAGTTGATGGGAGAAAAATTACTTTTTTTTTCTGGAATGCGTGTTCTGTGAGAGGATGAATAGGAAATTTAAAAAAGTAAAATTTTTGGGATGCGTGTTCTGCGAGGGGGATGAATAGGAAGTAAAAAGTACTTTTGGTAACTAAACACGGCCTATCCAGCCGGCCGTACCGCTGACTTGCTGCGTGACGTCAGATGGAACCCTGGACGTTAGTGACTGAGGGCTTGTTTAGTTCCAAAACTTGATGCTAAGTTGGTGTCAAGTTGGTGGAAGTTGGTATTTTTTGTGAGAGGAGCGGTTATTAATGTGCAAAGTTGGTGGGAAGTCGAGGAACTAAACTGAAATCACCTCTACAGCTAATGCAGCCTGAGCTGGGCGCGCCGGTGACTTGCTGCGTGACGTCAGATGAAAGCCTGGGCGTCATGTCTGAAATCACCTCTACAGCTACTGCAGAGGATCCCAATCCAGCCTGAGCCGGCCGCGCCGCTGCTGCGTGACGTCAGATGGAAGGCTGAGCTAGCAGACAAAGACAGGAGGAGGAGGACTGGAGGTGGCATCGCCTGAAACGAGACGAGGCCATGTTTAAGTTGGGGGGCAAGTTGGCGATAAGTGTCACTGTGCCGTCGATTTCTTTGTTTTTGTGCGATAAATTTTACACTGTTCTTGCTCATGCAAAAATTTTGATCTCGTGTTCTACTGATCATCTACGTATATACAGCTACATTTTCCTATGAGTTTTTTTTTTGGTGAGATCTGTCGTGCATTTCGCACCGTGTCACGTGTCAGGTAATCAGGTTGCCGGCGGCAGATCCAGGTGGAACGGGGGGCGCGGTCTTCTGCTGCACGACAAGCACGGATCCCATTTCCAGCGACTGATCCGTTGCAAAGATCTCCCCGACCGGGCCCACGTCCGCGCACTCGGCCCACCCTTCCAGCCCCACCACCAGCTCCGCCGGCTGCCGCCCGCCTCGCCCCGCCACCACCATCGCGTACGCGCCCGCCATCCCTCGCAGCGCCTCCACCACGTCCATGGGCCCCGTCACCTCCTTCTCCTCGTACTCCCCGCGCTCCTTCGCCACGTACTCCCTCTGGAACGCCGCCACGCACTCCTCGTCCGGATCGTCATCATCGACCACCACCACCGACACCTCCCCGTCGACGACGACGACGTCCGGGCTCCTCGCCGCGACGCCGTCGTGCTCGTCGTGCGTGCTCTCGCGGCGGAGCACGAAGCGGACGAGCGTCAGGGAGATGGACTCGTTCTTGGCGAGGCGGCATGCGACGGCCACGGCCTCGCGGTCGTCCGGCCCGCCGAGGAAGACGGCCGCGACGTGGGTGGTCACCTTCTCCTCCGTGCTCGTCGTGGATATCTTGGCCGGGAGCTGGAAGCTGGTGCCGCTCCTCCGGAACGGGCGGTCCGCGAGGATGCCCACCGTGCACGGCGCGCGGTCGAGCACCTTGGCGTTGAGCTCGCGGCGGTCGTCGCGGCGGCAAACCATGGTGCCGTCGTAGTGCTGCTCCCTGTGGTAGGGGAGAAGGAGGATGCCTGGTCTGACGTCGTGAGTCCAGCGGCGGACGGTCTTGGCGTTCGCCGCGGCGCCGCGGTCGCCGGCGTCCACCTGGCGGATGGCGAGCCCCGTGGCGCAGGTGAACACGTCCACGGACCAGTTCACCTGCGTCGTGGCGTCCCTGAGGTGGTCCGTGAGCTTGTGGTCCCTGTCCTGGACGACACGCCTGTGGTACTGCCAGGGGCCAGACGCGTGCTTGCGTGCCGCGGCGTCGTAGAAGTGGAGGACGTGGATGGCCGGCTGCGCACGGGGCTTGCTCGCCAGCAGCTCGAGCAGGCAGAGCATCCCCGGCGTGCCGCGCGCGCCGTGCACGCAGGCCAGCATGCGCAGCTCCTGGTCCGGGGACGTGTGTTCCAGCGCCTGGTGGTTGCACTCGTACGCCTCCTTCTCCTTGCGGAACACCACGGCGAACACCGGGCCAGCGATGATGGTGCTGATCATGCTGCCGACGACCATCGCCATTAGTGCCTGCTCCGCCCAGATCTGCACACGCGCACAGCCATTGTTACATCAACTTATACGTGCACTGCACTGTGCACGAGAAACACGAGAAATAAGTAAATGCATTCGTTACCCCTTCGGAGCTGGCGAAGCTCATGTCGATCATGTTAACGTGGCCCTTGATGTTGAGCAGGACGCCGAAGCGGAGGGCGTCGGAGGCGGGCATCTTGAGGAACCGTGCGGCGGCCATGGTGCCGATGCACTTGCCTATCAGCCCGAGCAGCGTGAGTAGTATCGCCGGGACCAGGATGGCGCCGGACATGGCGCTGAAGTTTAGCCGCATCCCCATGGCGCCGAAGTAGAAAGGCAGCGCCAGGGCGTGCAGCGGGTAGGCCAGAGCGTCCATGATGCTCCTCGCCACGGGGCCTTCCCTCGGGAACGCCAGGCCCAGCAGGAGGCTCACCGGCATCCCGTCGAACCCAACGTCCTGCGGGAAGTTGCCGATCAACGATACCGCGACGAGCACCAGCACGAGCTCCAAGTTGCCGATCCTGTGCCGCCCAGCGTTGCGCCGGTTCATGAACGCCACCGCTGGCCGGAGCAGGAGCACCGCGACGCCCACCTTGACGAGCGCGAGGACGCCAAGCCCCAGACGCTGCGACGCGCTGTATCCCGGTGTCCGGCTGGACGCCAGCTTCATGCACGAGAAGACGCCCTCGCCGACGATGCAGATGATGTTCGTCGCGATCGCCGTGGCGACGACGAGCCGGCCGCTGGGGGTGGCCGTGAGGCCCATCTCGCCGGCCATCCGCGAGACGTCGACGGAGGCGGTGTCGGCGATGGACAGCATGAGCACCGCGGCCAGCAGCTCCGGCGACCTCACCGGGGTGTGCATCATGCTGCCGTACATGCCCCCCGAGACGAAGGCGGCCAGGAGCAGGCAGGTCGCCACGCTCGCGTACGTGAGGACGGTGGCCCGGCGGATGTCGTTCCACAGCGCCGCCACGTCCGCCTCCAGCCCGACGTAGAACATGTAGAAGATGCGCGCCTCCGACACGATGTGGCCGTACGTGTCCTCCGCGTTCGACACGTCCACGTGCACGATCACGTCGTGCAGGCCCAGCCCCCCCACGAAGATCCCCGCCTGGAGACCCAACGCGAATTGATTGTTCACAGCAGCAACACATATTGATGCATCCGTATTGATCGATTCGAGAAACGAAACTTACGAGGATCTGGGAGGTGGCGCTGGGAAGGTTGTGGCGGCGAAGGCCGAGGTGGATGAACTTGGCGAGGGCGATGACGACGGCGGCCTGGAAGACGATGAGGAACAGGGTGTCCAGCGCCACGTTCTGCACCGAGCTGTACGAGTCGCACGCCATGCCGCCGGACGACGGCTCCCTCCGCCGGTAGGTCGCCGGGGGATTAAGCGGCCGTGCGGCGGCTGGCGAATGATGTGCGGAGGGCACGGCGCATGTGGGGATGTGGCGACGAGCGGCCTTCTTGGACCTCTTGGTCGTTCGTTGGCGTTGCCGCGTTGGGTGAGTAGTTCGGGGTTATTTGGGTGGACAGCCATGGAGGTGGTCCGGAACAGGCTGCTGCTCTGCGTTCGAAGACCTGCGTGATCAGTTTTCGCCAGTTTTTCCTCGCCTTGTTCGTTTTGTATGGAATGGGCTCCAAACCACATGGAATATTTTGGTAGGGAATCAATCCCAATCTACCCAAAATGTTTGTTCGGTTAGGCATGGAAGGGTTTGAAACCCAGCATGGTTTGGTCTCGTTCCATGCCAAAAAGGCCTATTTCATTCCATAAGTATGACCTTATGGAACCAAACCCCATGGTTTGAGTGACATGCATGCAACCACTCAAATCATGTATGGAACCATTCTAGCTTGGGAGCAATTCCTGGGTTGCCGAAAGAGCCCTACTAGGCAGGAGGTAAACGTCATCTGAGTGCTAGCTGGGGGGTTGTAATGTTAACGGCTAGTTTTTTCGTCGAAATACAAAAGGTTAGAGTTGTCTTTTTCAGAAACCGGGCGTCTTTCATACATGACTGCATGACTGCATGAGCACATATTTTTTTGAACACGAGCACATATTTTTTTTTTGAGATAAAAACATGAGCACAGATGATTACAACGTAAACCTTACACACTGCAAAAGGTTAGATTTGTGGTCGAAATCCTGGGCCGCCGTTCGTTCCAATTTCTTCATGGGCTGGCCCGTCCCGGCGTTACGATAGCGCAGCCCGTGACAGACCACAATAGCCGTGACACCGTCCTCTCCCCTCCTGACCAGCAGCAGCAGCACGCACGACGCACCGCGCGCGGAAGTTGCCGGCGAGCCCACTGCCGCCGCCCGCCGGTCGAACACTCTCCGCTCCAGCTCGAGCCGCAACGCAAAATACGCAACCACCAACACAGCCACTCTGAATTCCAGAGTGCCGCCCGGGCGGCGGTCCGCTAGTCCAGGACGAACCAAAACGGCACATGCCCTCGGCAGTTCGGCGGCGCGAGTTTGCCGAGCCGTCTTGGGGTTTAACCATCACCAGCCGCTGCGACCTCGCTGTTCCTCCGCTGAACCGAGGAACTAGTCGCTTCCGTTCCATCGTGTACACGGATCGATCGGAAAAGGGTTCACACGGGCTCGCGCGGAAGTCGTTGTGGCGGCGGCGGACCCCGTCAATCTCGATGCTAGCGTTCCTCGCCTTCGTGGGAATTTGAACCTCGATGCCAGTCTAAAGGTATGCGTTCCTCGCGGCATCTTCAATTTCTCACCCCCCCCGTGTTCAGTCCTGACTCCTGAGACCTGATATCCTGCCGCTCGATAGTTACAGTGTCACATGCACGCTTAATTTGGTAGCTAAGCTCCTGCTCGTCAACTCACGTTGCTTGAATCAATGCCTAATTCCGTACGTAATACTCATGTTATCCCCATCAACAATTGGAAAGACCGCACGCTTTATCTCCGCTCTGGTCTCCCAACGTATCAGTCGTGTTGTCCCCATCGACCAGTGGCAAGACCGCGCGCTTTTTCTCTCCACGCTGGTCAGTATTTGATTTTGAGGCATCGATGGATATTGCGATCAGGAATGGCTGACTTTTGTTGCCTGCTACTGTGCTTCAATCCAGCTGATATTTTTGTCCTGTCACAGTCCTTTTGCATTGAATTCCAGTGGAATATTGTGTCACCGTCTTATCCTCCCCCATGCTTGGTTATTGTTTCATCAGTCATCAATATCATATCAAACATGACCTTCCGATAAGGTGCTTTGCTGGTACCCCTCCGTTACCTGGCTTCCATATGATATGAGGAAGGGGAAGCGCGCTTGAGTTGTTGACCCATTATTTGTTATATGTTCTGAGTCAATAGTTCTGCTCTCAATGACTCGTGGTGAAAACCATATGTGAAAACCTTTAGGAATGAACTCCTTTATACTGTATTTTTTTAAAATAGGCACAACAGAAATTCAATGTTAATCTTCGATCCCCAAGAGAATCTGGGAAACTCATTTCTACTCCTTATGCTTCATTGACGAGATGGCGGCTGCCAACTTGAATTTAACTCATTCTTGGCTTTTGTTCTTGGCTCCTTGCTTCCTTGCATTCTTTATATTTAGTGCATATATACAAGTAATACAACATGCATGTTTAGATTTGTAGCAGTGAGCTGATATCTTCGATTTAACCAATATGTTCGTTTTTTTCCTTTGGCATTAAGCCAATTGGCTTATTTGACTTTGTGTCTCATTCTTTGTTGAGCTGTAGTAGAATTGTAGGTTCTTCAACTTCTTTATGTGAATATCTTTCGAATTAAGCGAGAAATATTAGCATTTCTCCACTTGTAACCTTAAAATTTTTTGATAGAACTGGGATCTGGAACTGTGGAGTAAATTCAACAGCCTCACTGTATCATACAAAACCAACTGCAAGTTTCTAATGTATCCTTGTAACTGGGTATTTACAGTTATCAACATATTGCATAACATGAAAATTACCTGAAAAAAGGTGGAAATCATGCATACAACACTTCTGAGCAACTAAAATATAGGTAGTGACTTGTTAAGATCCGTGGAAACCATAGTCATGCAACTCATGTAGTTGCATGGCATTACAACAGAGCTAAGGACTGCCCTTTCCACCTCTTCTGAGGGTTTTCTCCTAAGCAAGCACATCACATACTCCATAACTGCTGCCTCACAAGGTACAGTGATCCTGTCTTCACTTGTGAACCCGAACTCATCCTCAGACATCCGCAGGAGCTCCCCAAAAACGTTTGTATTAAGATACACCAAAGGGACCTCAAATCTCTTACCGTCAGCTGTGTAGACAACGCAGTGGCCTTTGTTTGCTATGGCTGATGAACAGTATAGGTTGCCATCCTTGGTTGTCCCGATTGTCGTCAGCCTTCTCCTTCCAAGGGCTGCCATATGTTGCCACTTCTTTGCCAAGTGAACTAGCCTCTTCGGATGTACCATGTTTGCAATTCTATGAGATCAGCTTTTCGTGCACTGTGTGCTATTGCTTCAGTTTTTTTATGGGCTGTGAAGATGATACGCACTAGTTTCATGTACTTATAGGATAGCAAGGGAGCACTAAGGTGTAGGCATCAGTATGACTAGTTGTGAAGAGACAAAGTCATGAACTTTATCTTCCTAGTCTCCTAGATGTTGCCATCTTGCTGTGTATGATTGAGTTTGATACTCATTTTGCTTCTTAGCCTATTAGTCCACTTTGGGTCCACTCTGATTATCCTTTCATTGGTCCAGTGTATTTATCATTTGCGTCAGCCTCATCCTTCCATCATTACGGTACACAGTTTCCTGCTGCGGTTCTGGACTTGCTCTGGTTTGATTTGTACTAATATTGCAGATGGCCACTGAACTTTCTATCAAGAACTATTTGAGCTTTATTCTTGTGGATATTTTGTTTCTTAAGCCTTGTTTTTTTTAGGGGGGGGGGGGTAAAATGATAAATATCCAAGATAAAAGGTCCAAAATTATCCCTTTTCAGTTCCCATGCTATTTCTACTGCTTCAACTAATGCAAGAACACTTTTCTTTTGGGTAATTTCGATATATTGATTTAGAGATTCAGGAAGACAACTTTTCTGATTGTTTGGCCTCCTTTCATTTTCCTTACAACTTGGTATCTTACATTAATTAAATGTCATTTTCAAGATACTCATCCGGATGCTGGTGGATTGACATCTTTCTTATTTACTTCTTATCTTCTGTTTGGTGTTCTTATTTTCTGTGGTCTACACTGTACAGTCCATAGAGTCGTCCTACCGTTTTTCCTTGCTGGACCAGCAGCTATGCAACTATGAGCATGTGTACAAACTTATGTTAAATCGGAGGTTTCTTCCGCGACCATTGTTTTATGGATTCAGTCAAACTCTGGCGATTGAACTTTCTTGCAGTACTGGGGATCATTTACTATTGTGTACACCATTTATCTGTTGCATCTCTTTCTGGAAGCATATGGATCATATTCATGACGAATACTCATCTAGAAGAGACAAAAAAAAATTCTTTTGTTTTCGTATTGAAGTGCTTGCTACGTTCAAGAGTCCAGCATAAGTAATCACTATAGAACAAAGAGCTGGGGTGTCTGCTAGTTTGTGAAATGATCTATTCGTTAATTAATATCATTTCCAAGGATTTTATGTTAGTTATTTTATGGTATAGAAATAAACCTTTTAATCCTAATAATCTTGTACTACCTCCGTTCCAAATTATACAGTGTCTGACTTTTTTTCCCCAACTTTGACTGTTCATCTTATTAAATTTTTTTTACAAATATAATCAAATTTCAGTTTTTTTTTTAAAGAACTTTGATTAATAAAGCAGGCCACAACAAAAAAGTAAAATTTTGTATAATTTTTTAAATAAGACAAGCGATCAAATTTTGGGTAAAAAAAAGGTCAAACGAACTACATTTTGGAACGGAGGAAGTATGATATAAAGTTTTGTCCTCTGATACCTATTTTTGTACTTTTCAGTGCTAATGGCATAGTGATATTTCATGGTTAATGGCACTTCGATCAGATGTTAAGTTGAAATACGCTATGTTTTTGCTAATCTTTCTATTTCAGGTATCTTATACAATACTCTTTTACATCATATTGGATATGTTACAATCAAACAGTGCAAAACACTGTATATCCTCAGGAACTACAGACTGAATTGTTGATGCAGTGCCACAGCTACACAGTATTGCTGGGAATGCATCGCCATAGGGCTCAGGAACGCCCTCTCAACTTTCTCACATGCATTTCTTCTGAGCAAGCGCATCACATACTCCACTACTGTAACACTCCTCCTTTGCTGTCCGCTAAGTCGCTTCATCCCCAGTGCAGCCATCCTCTCTGCCATTTCTTGGCCAGTTGGACAATCCTCTTGGTGCTGATCATGGCCAGTTCCTTTCTCTGCTGGTGTTTCCTTTTGGCTGGAAACTGGAGAGCTGATATGAGCTTGCACCTTTCAATGCATTGGTTGTGAAGTTGCAGGTGATGCCTTGTGGGGGTCCTTTGACTCTAATATATAGCTGAAGCCTGAGGGGAACAAGGTCAAGCGACAAGCTAAGGGCTAAGACCATGGGCACGTATTTGCAGTGTTGCATGCCGAGTCAGTTAGTGCGTTTCGAATCAGATTTGGCTGGAGCCAAATGTTTTGCGTGTGCTAGAGGCTATCGTCGTGCACTTTCCATGCTTGGGTTGGATACCACCGCTGCAGTCATCCTGACTGGGTTGGAGGAGAACCAGCATGAGGACCCCATGTTAATTGGGACCAGTGTGCAATGTAGGGGGTTATAGGGGCCAAACCAGACTGTCATGAAATGTGTGCTATTTAGCAGAAGCATTGTAATTGTGCAATCTGCATAGCAACCACTTTTTATGGATGGAATATGTATGGTTTTCAATAAAAATGATTTGAGCTGAGCTGCTTTGCTCTATAACACCATTGATAGTGACTGGCATTGCAACCACCCGTTAGAACAGTCTCAAGTGGATGGTAAGTGATGGTGTTTGGAGGTCACCAACACCAGACCATGAATATAGATGAAGGAAAGAACAAGTCAACCAGTCAAGTGGGATGATTGGCATGGACGCAAGGGACAGGGCCATGAGGGTGGTACGTGCCTATGTTTTGGATCAGATTCTCTGATGGGGCCAAGTGTTTGGTGCATGCCTGAGCCAGTTGTAGTACACTTTCGGTGCTTCCGTAGGACACTGCACGTTGCAGCAATGCTTAGTGGTGTATGAATTGTATGTTAGGGAAGAGGAACGAGGACCCCATGCTAATTGGGGCCAACGTGAAGTTTTGAGGACCAGGCTTGTTCAGGTAAGTGTAGTGCAATCAGGATATTGGCAGAGTAGATGCTTTTCATGGTGGGACTCCTTTTGGTTTGGTGTCCGTGGTTGAGAGTTGACACTTTGGAAACTTGGGTTACTCAGGTGGCTGTCATCTAAAGATGATTTGGCTTTGCGGATCCTATTTTGGTAAAATATAGTGCCTTGCAGTGGAACTCTACTGACCGAGATTGGAATCAGTTGGAGTACCACATGTTTGGTAGTCTCTCCTACTTGTATGCTCCATCTCAACGCGTGTTTTTTTTGTACATAAAGGATCGTGACTTCCCAAAGAATGATGATATCCACGCGTAGGAAATTTGCATGTGTTAATATGAGTTCTATTTTTGTTGAGGTGATTATGAGTTCTATTTCTTGAGCATTGCTCATCAGTCATCACTTCAGAGGTATAGTTACTACGAGTAGTTCGTATGACTGAAATAAATTATTGATACGTCACATTTGGGGGAAAAAGTTAGTGTCATTTTTTTTAAGAGAAAAAATCAGTGTCATAATCTGGGTACCGGTTTAATGCCAGTGGTATATTGCTCGTGGATACAGTAACCAGTATGTTCGGGTTCTATTTCAGAGCTGGATGATGAGGTTTCACTGTTTTCGTTCAGATTTAATACCAGGCACTACCCACAGCAAAATGCACACAAGGAAAAATGGATTGGATGCCTTATCAAATGGCATGCTGCAAGAATGCAATATAAGTGAAATCAGTACTTGTGATGCGGAATTATGATCAAGGCTTAACAATGTGTCAGTCACCAACTGCCCAAAAGGGGGAAAAAAAAAGAAGAAGAGTGTCCTGTATGCCTGTACGGCTGTACCCAAATTCGCCTGATGATTACACGCCTGATGATTACACATTGTCTAGTTGCCAACTTGCAGTCTTACAGGTGTAAACTTTTAAGAGGAAATAGCAAGGAAATGGAGTTCACATGAGATGACTGCAATCCAAAAGACCGCCAACTGAAGAGTGATATGAAGTTGTCGACCAAGTTGTTTGGACCGTTGAACACATTTAATCTGGTCTTTCATATGCAATGGTCCTCATGAGGAATGCTTGACTGAAGCAGTAAGCCAAACACTGAAACTATTGGTTCCAGCAAGTGACAAAGAGAGGCCCCCAGTGAAATCTGATCAAGATCACACTGCTTCTTCCTGCAACATTGCATGTTCTGAACTCATGGCCTTGTCTCCTGCCAGCTTGAGCTGATAGCTTCTCCTGAACCACATACTTCTATTTTCCCTCGACTATAAAGCCATCAGCTTAGCACCCATACTTCATCAGTCCATCAACAAGATAAGCACCACACATAGTAGCTGAACATCACCTGGTACAAGCTGAGTTTCTCTGAACTTCCACACAAGAAAGGCAGAGACCGAATCAGTCATGGTCAGTGCCAAGAGACTCGCTCAGATGGCTAGAAAGTGGCAAAGAAGGGCCGCTGTTGCGAGGAAGAGGCTCATGCCCACCGTGGTGAAAGACAGCGAGGGGTCATCGTGCAGCACGTCGTCAGTAGCCGGCAAGGGCCACTGCGTCGTGTACTCATCTGACGGCAGGAGGTTTGAGGTCCCATTGGCATACCTCGGTACGACGGTTTTCGGCGAACTCCTGAGCATGTCGCAAGAGGAGTTTGGGTTTGCAGGTGACGGCGGCAAGATCACGCTGCCCTGCGACGCTGCGATGATGGAGTATGTGATGTGCTTGCTTAGGGGAGAGGCATCTGAAGAGGTTGGAAGGGCGTTCCTGAGCTCCATGGCGAGGCCTTGCCACTATGGAAATGGCTTGACGCAGTCCATGGGACTTGCTATTCCTAGCTTTTGATGATTAGTACTAAACAGCTAGAGCTAGCAGTTGTTCTTGTTTTGATTCTTCCCCTCCTCCATGTATCCATGTCTTTCATATTGTAAATAGGAGAGATTGAGCATGGAACTAAGATGATTACTTACCAAGGAATGGACTATCAAGTTCAATTCTTGTCAAACATATTGAGCTGTTCTACCATTGGAAAGTAGATTTTGCTGAAACGGAATTGCTGGCCCCTAAATTCAGCCCAAGATCAGAATCATAGCCAAGATTGCTGAACTTAACACCAAAGATTACCTAAAACACGGCCAAAATTGTAGAGGATTTTTACGGTGCCTTATACTACCCTATACTACTATCCAAAAAGAAATAATGGTTAGAATAATTGTATCCTATTGACAAGTCCATCGGTAATATAGGTAGTATAAGGGTATTTTAGACCAAAATAATAGTGGCAAGTATGTACTATCTTGATAATGGTTAGAATATTATAGTAAAAAATAAAATAGAGTGATCAGACCATTACATTTCATATCATCTTAATACTTTAGTTAGTGACTGTAACAAGCCATCGGGAGGGGATTGAGTGGAATGAGATGCATGATTTACAAATAGCAGTTCCCACTGTGTGATCTTCTTTGTACTCCATACCACCTTTTGGTAGTATAAGGCACCGTAAAAGAGCTCAAATTGTAATTGTCCTCGCCTCCTCGGTGAACCAAACATGGCGCAGTTAGTCTGCAGGCTTTGCAGTCCCAGTGTCCTCACACGATCAACTCCTCTGTTCATTTTAGTTTCGCTGGGATTTAGATTCATGATTCAGTTCAGCTGTCGTGCCACTTGTAGTAACCTGCCTGAAGGAACTTTGTTGCGTCATAATGCGAGTCTTAACTCTTAACAATGTGACGAACCCATATATTCTTGTTCACTGCACCAAAACTTATGTACAAAGAATAAGAACAATATAATGGCGCTTGTACTTTTAACACCTTACTTGATCGCTTGCAGGATCAGAAGGTTCTAAACAACGCTTATCTTTGCCCTACAACATACTCTGAACTGCAACTCTAAACAGCAACCTGCTGGCTGGTTCCTACATGCGGTGCCACACGGCTTGCGTAGCGGCACGGCATCGCCATGGTGCAGAGGAACGCCTCCTCTAGCTCGGCAGAGGCGCCTCTCCTGAGCAAGCACATGGTGTACTCCATGACCGCCGCGTCGCAGGGCAGCGTGATTCTGCCGTCGCCGCCCGCGAAGCCGAACTCCTCCCGCGACATCCGCAGGAGCTCCGCGAAGACCGCGGTGCCGAGGCACGCCACGGGCACCTCGAACCGCGCCCCGTCGGCCGTGTACACCGCGCAGTGCCCCCTGCTCGCCACAGAGGTGGTGGAGCACTCGTCGGCTTCCTTCGCTGCTGCTGCCGCACCCCAGGTGAGGCGCTTCCTCCCATGGGCCGCCATCCTCTGCCACTTCTTGGCCAGCTGAGCGATCCTCCTGGCGCTGATCATGGTTGGTTCTTTGAACGGAACCTTCACTTTCTTTCTGGAGGACAACAGGAGAGAGCACTTGAGTTTGCAGTGGTTTTGTTTGTAACGCTATGATGAGTGATGGTGTTCGTTCGGAGGCCACCTGACCGTGACTATATAGATGGCTCACACGGCTACACGAGGGAGATGGCTGGGCAAGAGACAAGGCCACGAGCACGGCTAGTGCGATGTTACAAGACGCGTCCGCGCCGCGAGTACGATTAGGATGAGATGAGATCATGAGATCCAGGTGGGGGCCGATTGTTTGCCGCGTACGTGCAGGTGCCGGTGCGGGCAAGGGGCACGAGGACCCCATGTTTGTTGGGGCCAATGTGAAGTGTGAGGGCCAGGCTTGTTCAGGTAGCGGTTGTGCAGTCAGATACATCAGCGCATCAGCTTTGGGTTTATTTAGAGCAGGATGTTGAGGTTTCCCTTGTTTTCTTTCAGACTGAAAATAGGCACTGCCCACAGCAAAACAAGGACAGGGAAGCATGGACAGATTGTTTTCGGTTAGATGGTATGCTTGTTGAATAATAATTGTAAAAAAAAGTTGAATGTAGATATCTGCACGAAGCAGCTGCGAAATGGAGTTCACATGATGTGCTAGTTATCCAGCTGCTGAGTGCAGACCGCAAACTGAAGAAGCGATATGAAGCTGTCGAGCAAGTTGTGTTGGGCCCGTTGAATAAGCTTAATTCGGGTCCCTCAGAAATAATGTGCACAAAAGTTTTTAGACATCAGGGAACATACTAATAATCACAAATGGCACTTGCACAACCACTGAAAAGAACTGGTACCGACAATTGGGCCCAATTTACATGTGATCCTCAAGATCCAAGAAGCATGGCAGTATGGCAGCACATTGTGATATCCTAGAGGTCCAGACATTGCTACTAGTGGCTCCAACAAGTGCCAAACAGATGATCCCGGATAAATTCAGATAATAAATCAAAATCACAAACTGCTTCTCCATGCAGCACCTCATGTTCTGAGCTCGTGGCCTTGTCTCTTGCCAGCCTGAGTTGATAGCTGCATTTGAACTGCATGCTCTTTCCTTAGATCTGACCTATAAATCCATCTGGTTCGCTCCAACCCTTCATTCCATCCAACAGCAAGCTAAAGTACTACGACTAATAGCTGAGCACCAACTGAAGTTCTCTGAACTTTTAGCCAAACAAAGAAAAGCCGGAGAAGCAACAATGGTCAGTGCCAAGAGACTTGTTCAGATGGCGAAGAAGTGGCAGAGGATGGCTGCCCTTGCGAGGAAGCGGATCATGTCGACGCCGGCGAAAGAAACCGAAGGGCCATCGTGCAGCACGTCGTCGGTGACCGGCAAAGGCCACTGCGTCGTGTACTCGGCCCACGGCAGGCGGTTCGAGGTCCCGCTGGTCTACCTCGGCACGGCGATCTTCGGCGAGCTGCTGAGCCTGTCGCAAGAGGAGTTCGGGTTCGCCGGCGATGACGGAAGGATCACGCTGCCCTGCGATGCTGCCGTGATGGAGTATGTGATGTATTTGCTCAGAAGAGATGCGTCGGAAGAGGTCGTGAGGGCGTTCCTGAGCTCCATGGCGAGGCCTTGCCACTATGGCATTGGCCTGGCGCAATCTGTGGGAGGTAGCCACCAAGTAGCTGTTTCTAGCTTCTGAAGATCAATAATAATAGGACTCTGATCTCCCCCCTTTTTCTTGCATGGTATATGTAATTAGATGCATGCGAGAGATTGGAAATGAAACTAGATATAGTAATATATTTCAAGAAATTAAACAGAAATACACACTGAAGGCTTTTTTGACCTGGCAAACTGGATTTAAAAGCTGGTTCACGTTGAAATGTGCTGTGCCAACTTTCTTCAGAAGTGTTTTGGTGACTCCCATTATATTTCTTCAGAGGCAACAGGTTCATCAGCTATCAACTGTAAAGCAGATTTTAAGTTTTGAGATTTGTTACTATGCTTGAAGAACTTAGGGACCGTTCATCCTCTCAAATCTAACGGTCCAAAGTTAAAAAGAACCTGTTATGAGGAACCAAAATGGTAGGCCAGGAACTAAATTTGGTGGGCCAGGAACCGTTTACAAAATTATGTTAGTATTTTCCTTCTATGATGATGCTGCCCTATTTGTGCGCCCAATTGCCGCTGACATCGACAACTTGCAACAAATTCTACACCAATTTGGGGAGGCAACGGGATTGATCACGGATTTTCTGAAGTCCGAGGTCTACCCAATACGTTGCGGCGGCATTGATGTCACATCCATCCTTGGAAACCTGCGGGCAAAACAGGGCCAACTACCATGCAAATACTTGGGCTTGCCGTTACGCACGGGGAGGTTGCACCGTGCGGATGAACAAGTCATCGTGGACAGAGTAGCAGCTCGTCTGCCAGCATGGAAGGGACGCTTGCTAAACAAGGCAGGGAGGTTAACATTGGTGAAGGCGGTCCTCTCAGCAATCCCAACCTACCACATGACTGTCTTCCGGCTCTCCAAGTGGGCAATCAAGCGAATTGATAAACTACGTCGGAACTTCCTATGGAAAGGTTCGGAGGACGCAAGGGGAGGGCATTGTCTCGTAAATTGGAGGCGTGTTCAGCGGCCGAAAAACCTCGGCGGGCTAGGTGTTCTCGATCTGGCTGCCTTCAATCGTGCCCTCCGCCTACGATGGTAATGGTTACAGTGGAAGGACAGTACCAAACCATGGTCGGAGCTGAAACTTCAACATACCCCAACTGAGATGGACCTCTTCCGAACATGCACTACGATTACTCTAGGCAATGGTCAATGTTGTAACACGGTTTTTCTGGTATTACAAACAGTGAGAAGATTACAATTACCTTTTTTTCTCTAAAAAACATCCTTCCGTATAGTTACTGTCGACCCGCTATTTATAGGGGGCAACCTCGTATGTTTACAAGACCGTTACTTCCCGCCAAAAATCCTATAAACTATTTTAGCTTTTAGACGACCGTTGCTTCCCGCCAATCTTCGCCTCAGCCTCGTAGTAGGAAACGGATTCGTTTTGGGCGGTTCCTTGTCTCGAGGCCAGCCTTGTGGACCAGGCCTCCAGTCCTGAACTGTTGTCTTCTTCGCCTTGACTTCTTCAGTCCCGCTCGAAACTCTAACCTCTTCGAATTAGCTCCACGCTTGTCTTCTTCGTCTTAACCTCTTCAGTCTCGCTCGAAACTCTAACCTCTTCGAATTAGCTTCATGCTTGTCCTCTTTGTCTTGACATCTTTAGCCTCGCCTGCGAAGATAGAAAATATGATCCCAAGGGGCGTCTCCCCAACAGTCAAGATGCATCCTTCTGGCATGACCGTTGGCTAAACGGGAGAAGCCCCAAAGAGCTGGCACCGGACCTGTTCAGTCTCGCATGGAGGAAGAATGAGAACGTGGCAACCAGCTTGGCTGATGGTGCATGGAAGCGAGGTTTGCGTCGTCTGTCTACCACAGAGGAGATCAACCAATACGTTGAGCTGTGGGGACTCCTTCGTGACATACAACTCGGAGAACAACCTGACGATATCGCCTGGAGATTCACGGCCACTGCATCATATTCCTCAAGATCTGCATACCTTGCTCAGTTTGTGGGAACCTTTGCCGATCATGATTGGCAGCGGTTATGGAAATCAAAGGTGGAAAACAAATGCAAGTTCTTTAATTGGCTTATTCTGCAGAACAAGCTATGGACGGCCGACCGCATAATCAACAATGGTGGCCAAGCGAACGCTGTTTGTCCCCTTTGCCGTGCTGCAGCAGAGACGGCTACACATATGATGGCCGACTGTGCTTACTCGATGCAGGTCTGGAATGCTTTCAGTTCCATGGGAGTTGCTGCGCAACAACTACCACCACTAGATCATCACAGATTCAAGCATTGGTGGGCATCGATGATCCAACAACACCAGGCACAACCCTCCAGCGGCATTGAACAGGCGGTAATATATATAGCGTGGAACATATGGAAAGAGAGGTGTCGCAGAGTATTTGACGGCAAAGAATTCACGGTGGCTCAGCTGATACTCCTAATCAAGCAAGACATCAGCAACTGGACAACGGCGTACAACATTTGGGAGGAGTAGACTAAATGTTTTTTGGTTTGATGTTTTTTGTAATTTATAGTTGCTGGCCTCAGCCCAGCAATTTCTTGTAACACAAAATGCTTTCTTCTATAATGAACGGCAGCACACCTGCCTTTTATGCTAAAAAAAAGTATTTTCCTTCTATAACGTTTCGTCACCAAGGCATGCTCTGCACTGCCGCCATGGCCCATGGGAATGGTGGTCGTCGGACCTGCGCAGTCGCCGGCGCCCGAGGTCTCCGCCGTGCGCCCGAGCACGGCGTTGGCCGCGAGAAGGACACCTGCGTGGCCTTGGAGCATTAGGATGACGGTCCTCATGGCTGGCGCCGCTGGCCTGGTCGTCTAAGTTGTCCAGGTCGTCGTCCAAGTCCGGCAGGTGCCGGTGCTGCGCGGCCCTCCGGTTCGCCCAGACCAGCCACCACCAGCGCCGCCAGCAGACACGCACGTCAGGAGCCCGATGCAGACCAGCGCGACGGTGGCACCCCTGCTGCCGGGCCTTGCACCAATCTTGTCGAAGAGAAGAGCTGGAGCAGCCGTCACGGAGCAGGATTTGCTGCTTGTTGGCAGGGCCGGTCCCGAGGGGGGGCAAGAGGGGCAACCCGCATGGCCCCCGGTTCCCTAGGGCCCCACACGTATGTTTAGACTGTCCACAGCGGTCCGTTTTATCGATGTCTGGAGTAGGAGAGAGACGGATCAGGCACCGAGGCAACTATTGTAGCCACGATGCTCAAACTAAAAATTCAAAGCACCGGGGAAGGTTGATGCCTCGAGGCTGAGAAATAAAATATTATATTTTAGCAATCCAGCCGTTGGTCCAAAACAACCGTTGCTGCTTCCGATCTATACACACACGACCGTTGCTGCATATGCACATGTTCTATATATACACTGCATATGCACATGTTACAGCATAACTATTAACTACGTATAGAGTCCGTATAAACTACGAGTTGAGATACAGATTGAGGTTAAACTCTAGTATATACGTAGATACTTTTCCTTTAAATCATTGATGCTCGACAAATTGAGTATATAATTCATCTTCCATTAATTTTTAACACAAAGCATTTCATCTACAAAATATTTATCCGACACACAGAAAAGGTGTAGCGATCTTACCCGAGAAATGGGCTCACTTAAGTATATTCCACCTTCCATTGGTGCTAATACACAAAAATGTTCCCAAGTGCGGATTCGACCGTCGAGTCAAGCTCGACTAACTGCTACTGAAGATCGTCCGTCCATACGCTCACTCGAAGGTGAGTTCCAAAGATCACATCATTCCACAATTCAAATTACAACAAGTCTCAGAGTTATTACATCCGAATTGAAATGATAAATAAAATAGTTTTAGTTCATGCAGCGGAAAGTAAACGAGATACTAGCGACGATCCATAGTATCGTCACAATGAAGTCAGCCGTGACGCTACTCCTCACGATCCTCGGGAGAGGTCGGCTCCCACTCGATGCTGTAACCAGGAGGAAGCTGGGAGGCCCAAGCCATACAGGCAGCTACCTCCTGAGGGGACGGTCCTGAAAATTTAGCCACAAGCAAGGCTGAGTATACTAGTTATACTCAACAAGACTTAACCGACTGGTGATCACTACATCACCGACTCCTAAGATGAGAGGCTGTTTGGCTAGTGGGGTTCTTTTGCCAAAAG
Source organism: Digitaria exilis (assembly GCA_015342445.1). Classification (NCBI taxonomy): domain Eukaryota; kingdom Viridiplantae; phylum Streptophyta; class Magnoliopsida; order Poales; family Poaceae; genus Digitaria; species Digitaria exilis. Next base: position 1,681,854 of record JACEFO010000718.1, on the reverse strand, counting down.
CGACTAAGCTGATCTCTAGTTTATTCATCTTGATTTTAATTCTTTTAACCTATCCATTCTAGGTGAACCTAGCTAGACAGCCAAGTTTTGCAATACAATTATTCCATACAAAGATTTCATCCTTCCAAGTTTCACTTCATAATATGTCATACATCGGTCAAGCAGTCTCATTAACCGCGAGAAGCGGACAGTTCGAACCGAATTTACTACCTGGCCAGGGAAAACCCATACATACGGAATGGTTGGAAATGCCAACACACCCCAATCCCTTCTCCTTTCTCTGCGAGTGGCTCCCGAGTCCCAAAGCCTCAGGGTAAAGGTTTACCACTACTGGGACTCACGCAACTACCCTCATGTGCCCATGGGATAACGTTTCCAAGACAGAGAGCTGTCGGACCTGCTCGCATCAATCGGATACCGGGACTTACCGGTCCCATAGTCCGTGCATATGTGTGGTACGTTCAAACGCTTGACACAAAAGTACCACATGTTTCCAATTAAACCATCGATAGACGGGTATCTACAATCATCCGTCCATCATCTCTAGTATTTTTGATATGAGTAAACATGCAACTCCTATATCTCGCGAGTGTCGGAAAACACTCGACTTCTATCGGTCCTAAGCATAGCGACTATCGAACCTACATACTAGTGTTCAGTCAAAGGAACTATGATCATGCAATCTAGGGTTTCATACAACTCCTTGAAACTTAAATGTACAAACATATAATCAAATAAATCGCGTAAGTAAAGTTAGGTTATGCTCCGGGGCTTGCCTTCCGGCTCAAAGCGGTACTCCTGCTCGGGGCTCGGATCCACGTGCACCACGTTCACCTCGGACTCCTGGGCGATCTCCTCGGCAGCGGGGACTAGCTCGTAGACTCCGTCGGCGAGACCCGAATCTACACGAGATGCATGAATGTTTAAATACCGAGACTTAAAATAGTAAGGGTTTGCTTAAATCTTGGTTAGTGAATTGGAAAGGATAAACATTAATTATAAGTGAATATACCCTTTTCATTTTGAACCTTTACTTTGATTTTAGAGTTTTAGGTTTTTCTCTTTTCTTTTCTTTTTCTTCTCTTTTCTTTTCTTTTTCTTCTCTTTTCCACCATTCAAGTCCCTTTTCTATTATTCAAAAGTTGAACTTAGGAATATTATTTTCATGTGCCATTTGGCCAGAGGCTTGGTCATGCCAAGGCAGGAGCCTAGCCCAAAATTTGGCTCAAGATGATTTTTCTATAATTTATTAAAAATGTTCTTATCTTTTTGCCTAAAAAAAACTAAAATCCTACAAAAATAACTACAAGGTTTCTGTCCACACCACTTGGCACAGTGACTTAGGGTGCCAAGAGTGACCTTTCTGCAAGTTTATATGTGGTATTAATTTATGGTTATTTTTGTGGAATTTCACCATGTTTAAACTACCAAAAATCATTTAGCCATTTTACAGTGTCCAAAAATTACCATTTTAATTTTTCTAAGGTTTCTTATGTCTTGATTTAGTTTCTGTGTGAAGGAGGTGATTTTTCACTTAGTAATTTATTTTCTGTGATTTATTTGCCAAAACAGCAGGGTATATGTTTGGAAATTCATAACCCTAAATCCACTGGGAATTTTTGTGCACCCTTTGCGCATTGAGCTAATGACAATCACACTAACAACATATCCCAAGACCAGCTCAAGTGCATGTGTAGATTTTGAACTATGATGAAAAGTGTCCAAACTGATTTGAATTTATATTTCAAAATCCACAGCTCAACTGAATGAGGTGCAAAGGAAGAAGTTGGACTTCTTGAATCACTGGTCACTACAAAATTGGTTTGGCATTTTTCTGATTTTTCTACGATTTTCTATGAATTTTTGAAGATCTCAGCGAATTAAACCTAAAAGATAGAATCTATTTTACGCGGGGAACCCTAGAGTTTTTGAAAGTCTTACAACGGGGTCCCTACATTTTGCACTCGGCCCCCTGGAAAGAGGTTGAAGACACACCGAGGTCCCTGGGTTCGCCGGCGTGCGTACGCCGGCCAAACGGCGGCGATTCCGGGCCGGGAAAGTAGGGGGAAATGGAGAGGGGCTCACCGCGGTTCTTTTAAGCTAGGTCTCGAGGTCGGGGAAGGCCGGGAAGGGGTTGTCGACGACGGCGGCGGCTCTGCTTGCTCCGGCGAGCGGTGCCCGGCGACGTCGGGGTCGGAGAGGGTCGGGGAAGTGGTCGGTGAGCACCAGCGTGGCATGGTGAAGCTGTTGGTGCCCTCGGTTCGGCCGGAGGAGGAGCGGAGCGAGCTGTGCACGTGCGCGGGCGGCGACGGAAAGCTCGGGCTTCTCCGGCGAGCTGCGCCGGCGGCTGTGGTGGTGGAAAGGGGTCGGGGCTTGGTCGAGGAGTGGCAGTGGGTGATGGGGAAGCTAGTGCGAGCCTCGGTTTGGCCGGAGGAGCAACGGAGAGAGCTGTCCACGAGAGCGAGCTCGGCGGCGGCTCTACGAGCTCCGGCGAGGGTTTTCCGACGCGGAGAGGGAGGGAACTGTTTGGGGGCTTAAGTAGGAGTGAGACGGGAGGAAGAGGGTACTCGGGCAGCACGGGATGGGGACTGGGGCAGCTCGGTGACGTCTCGCGGCGGCAGCAGCGCTGGCGCGGCCGTTGGCGCCTTTTCCCGGCGTCAACGCGCGCGCAGGCGTGCTGCAGGCGGCAGGCGCGCGTGGGCGAGGCGAGAAGAGACAGGACGGGGGAAAAAGAGATGGCGTGGTCGCGAAAGTCGCTCGGGGGACCGATGGGCAACGGCGGCGACGCGACGGCAAGGCGAGGGTCAGCGCTACAGTGCGCCTCAGGCCACGCGACCTTGCCCGAAGCGTGCACCGCGAGCGGGGACACACAGCCGCGCCATTGGTCGGCTCAGGCGAGGATGGACGGCGACAGGGGCTGCCGGCGGCGAGCTCGGGCACGCGCGAGCGCGGCGTGGGCAACCCGTGAGCGCGCCTCTGCCGGGCAAAGGTCAACTTGGTTGGCATGGCTCAAACTCCAAAAATTTGAATATGGCTCGAAAATCTTCCAACATGAAATTTGTTTAGAATTTCATGAGACACGTCCCTGCACTGGAGATTTTGAGAAAAGTTGATAATTTGGCCGTAATTCAAAAGGGGGTAAAACCCTGGTTTGAACTGAATTTTTGAAATTTGAGGGTCTAGATGGCAAAATTGGCCAAAGTGCCAATTGAGACAAAGTTCAGAAATGTGAAGATGTACAACTTTACTTTTTGGAGATTTTGATGTTCTATGGTAAAATCGTGAGATTTGACTGAGATTCCATTTCAGCTTTAAATTTGAATTGAAAAATTCAAATCCCAAGTTTAGGGTTTGAAATTTGAGATGCTTCCAGACATTTTTAGGCTATGGTTTGAAAAGGGAAGTTTCTTGGTTTGACTTATACTCCAACTTTCCATTTGCACTTTTTCAAGTTCTTAGGAAGTTTTTCAAGTTGCTTCATTGCTCCGTTTAAACGGTCTTTGATTCAAATTGGATAAATTTTCCCTTGTTTTCTTTAATTTCCCTTTTGAACTGTGCTTAGCTTAACTTAACCACTAGTTTAGTGTTAACTAACACCAGGGGTGTTACAAAAGGAGCATGAGAAAATGAGTAGATGATGAGTTTATAGAGTCATAGAGAAGATCAATTGACACGTTTTTAAGTAAGACTAACCATCTGAGTGTCATGATAAAATCAAGTAAGAAAATACCAATAAAGAATTAACTTTTATGAAGTATATCAGCTATTAAGAAGATTTTTTAGTATGAATATTGATAAGGGCCCCGGATTTTAAGTTCGCCCCCGGCCATGAAATGTCAGGACCGGCACTGCTTGTTGGTGCACGTGCCGTCGCCCGTCGTTGCCGCCGAGTAGCGCAGAGGCAGTTAGCCACATACGCGGCCTGTTCCACCATGGCACTGGTCCAACTCGGACCTGCGGCCCCGTAGTCGTCGTGCGTGGCGCCTGAGGTCTCCGTGCACCCGAGAGAGCGCGGCGTCGATGAAGTCGATCCCCGGTGGTCGAGGACGCAGCCCTTGAAGTTGCACCAGTCGCCGGGGCCGATCCACTGGGCGGCTGACGGTGTGGGGGTACAGACGCAGGACGCCATCAGGATCAAGCGTCACCCGATGCAGCACCTCCTCCTCGCCAGAAGCCTCGAGCTGCGTCAGGTTCTTGGTGAATGGGTGCTCAAGGGAAGGAACACGGGAATACGGGATAACGGAGCGGAGGCGGTCAGGCGGACGATCGGTGGAAGGAGGAAGGAACGATCTTTTTTGACCGATATGTTTCTAGGTAGGAAATAAAGACTAAAGTGTCCTTTTACAATAAAACATCCCTTTGAGTAATAAACCAACGGTCCCTTTTAGTTCCTTTCAAGCATAGTATCAATTCTCGTAAGTTTTACCCACTACAACTCGCAATGCTTGCGTAGTGAACTCGCAACTTCATTTGTCGAGTCCCCAGAGTTGAGAGTCTCCTTGGCCGAATTGATTAGCAACATGGATGGTGGTTTAGCCAATCCAGATTCTACACCCCCCTCTAAAATTCTGTTGAATTTTCTAAAAAAAAATGTTGAAAGGAAGTAAGGGACACATTTTTTCACCGACCCCCTGAACTTGCACTGATATTGATCAAGCCATTCACTCTTTCGTACTAGCTATTTCGAACATATTGCGCCGCACAACATCAAACTATAAATAGTACACTACTATATCTTCCCAATATACTACCATACACAAGCCTCCCATTCATCCCAAGTGATGGGTATAGGAACAGCATCCACACGAATAGAGTTTTGTTGTCTGCTCCTAGCTACTTGAGTGCACTTAATTGGGAATGAGAGATGTCGGAGAAATTTGTTGTGCTCAGTTTGATGTTCCGCTGTTCAATATTGCATTGTACTATGGTCATCTACTATCGCCCATTTGGTAAAAAGTTCTATAGCAGTGTGCGTAACGACTTTCAGGTCACCACATTTCACTGTGGGTATGGACTCTGGAAAGTGTGCATACCAGCAGGATGGCAATGAGGAGCTTGGAGCGAGGTGGTGGGCGGTGGCGGTGGCTACGATCGAGGATGAACCAAAGTCCATAATCAGCTAGCGTGTGTGGAATCGGGGGGACACACCGGATGGCTTTGCCCGCGCGCCATGCTGATCGTGCAAAAGTGCTTGGATGTCACGAACCCACAAGGCGTATATACCATGGCACCCACAGTAAAGCTAGAAACAAAATATGAGAGAGATTGGAAAAGAAACTAGGTATATTTCAAAAAATGGAACTAGATAAAACTAGATCTACGTTTTGCAAGCTTTTCTGATCTCACAAACTGGATTGTTCTACGATTTCTTGATGAGTGCAGCTCGATACGGTGATTGGTGACAAGCCATCAAATGAAGTTTATGCGCCTTACGCTGAAATTTATTCCGGAAAGGTCATAACTCACATGTTCATACTATATTAAAGGATGTCCATCTGTTTATTTGTTGTTCCAGACATTTCATTTGTTTCCTTTTGACGACCTCTACGCAAGACCTTGACTGATTTGTTCGACAAACTGTATCTGTATCACCTAGAAAACAAATTTGGAGAAACTCCTGGGATGCGATCCCATATCCACGTTCCTCGCACTGCATATTCTTTTTATTGTGTCCACGAACATCATATCAGGACGAAGGAGAGTGTTGTGGTGGATTACTGGATTGTCCTAATAATTTTTGGGGAAAGAAATATGTGCAGGACTCTGTTTTTTTTTTAACGGACGGCAAGAGTTTTGCTGAATTTTTATTAGAAGGAAGCAAGCATACAACTAGGTACAACTAGGCCACCAAAGTGGAAGCAACTCAATTAAAACCCCTGTTAGGACTCTGTTAGAGTACTGTTTTTTTATCAACCCTCCCAATATGGTACTCCCCCATTCTAGAATATAGTTACGTTTAGATTTTTTTTAAAGTCAAACATTCTTAACTTTGATAATAATACTTCTAAAAATATAGGCTATTTCAAGTAAAAAGTTACATGTTATAATAGTTGGTTTCATGATGAAGCTATGAACATAATTCTTATATTGACAATCTTTATAATTTTCTTTTTGCAATTCATGGTCAAAAGCTCAAAGCTAACAATGGTTGACTTTGAAAAACCCAAACATAGATATATTGTAGAATGGAGGTAGTAGTTGAATTGGGGAAATAGAGACTACCGAAGATTCTCTTAACAAAACATAATTAGCCCAGGACGCTAGTGTAGCACCTCAGAATGAGAAACATTCGATGTCAAAGCACACAACATGTATTGACTGTTCTGAACGTGTTCACGTTGAAATGTGTTGTGCCCAGCTTTCATCACAAGTGTTTTGGTGTCTGTCATTATATTTCTTCAGAGAGGCAACAGCCAACAGGTTCATCAGCTACCAGCTGTAAAGCATGCTTGCGTAGTTAACTCACAATGTAACGGCCTTGCATTGATTACTTCATTTGTGGAGTACCCAGAACTGATGATGAGTCTCCTTGGCCGAATTGATTAGCAGCATGGATGGTGGTTTAGCCAGTCCAAGTTCTACATACCCCCCCCCTCTCTACCCCCCCCCCTCTAATTTTTTGTTGAAAGGGACAATTTTTTTCCCACCAACCCCTGAGCTTGCATTGATCAAGACATACGAGCTTTCATATAGCTATTTCTTCATACACCAACAAATTGCGCCGCACACAACACCAAGCTATAAATTAATAGGATGCTACTATATATATCTTCCCAATATACACACGCTTCATTCATCCCAAGTGATGGGTATAAGAACGAACATCATCCGTGCGGAAGCTAGCATCGCCATAGAGTTTTCTTGTCTGCCCCTATTTGAGAGCACTTTGGGAATGAGAGACATCAGAGACATTTGTTGTGCAACAGCCCATCAACGGTTCAACATTGCATTTCACCGTGGTCACCTATTATCGGTCCTTTGGTAAAAAATTCCATATCAGTGTTTGCGACGATTGCCATGTACCCACATTTCACCGTGAATCTGGACTCTAGAGAGTGTGGATGCCAACATGATGATCGTGAGGAGCGAGGTGGTGGCGCTGGCTACAAGAATGAACCAACACTGGGAGGAACAACTAGTGTGTGGAATCTGAGAGAAACCGGATGGCTTCGCTAGCCAAGCCAATCGTGCATAAGTGCTCGGATGTCACGCAACCACAAGGCAAACCGTGGCATACATAGCTAAGGTAGATGTGGTAGATTAATGGATATTGTGATCGAGATTGGAACTGGTGGTTCCAACAGCACACATTTGATCGCTGTATCCAACAGCCTGTAAAACTTTTTATGAATGGAGCCTTTGCTTGCTTACTTATTTGTTTGTTTGTTTTCGAGGTATTTTGACAGTTTGAAATTATTCGAAACCCTTCTCTCTATCAAATCAATTCATGCCTGATCCCAGCAGCGGTCTCGTCTCGAACCAAAGCTGTTGATGCCGAGCTCTCTTGAGTTGTCAAAACGACCCAACAACAAAAGGAAATGGGGGAAAAAAATTAACGACCTATACGGGAAGCGTCTACAAATCAGGTTCCTGACAAGAATCATCAGATGTTTCAAGTCTTTCATTTACACCACAAACAGCTGGTAGCTCCTTCTCATTGAGTAGTATAAGGTATAGAGAAGATCTCCAGTCTTCCATTAATAATCTCCAGTCTACCACTTACATTTTGCAAAAAGTACACGAGATGCAATGGCTCTTTATTCCTCGAGTACTTGTATGGATCAGCAAGTGTACAACGAATCATAGGCATTCAAGCTATAACATCACATGCATCTCCCGGCCTTCTATATATATTCACACCATCCATGCGACTTGGGACTAGCAAACATCGAGAGCTGGATTGAACTAATACCTACCACTACCAGAAGTTTAACCTCAATGGGCTACCTAGCTTGGAATGAGAGGCACTAGGAAAACCTGCTCTATCAATGGTGGAGTTAGCTGTCCTTCCTCTTAGTCTGGAGTGAGCAACAATATCTCAGTGAGAATGCTGTCCGGCTAAGAGTTGTTATGCCCATTGATATTGCCCTCAAACTTCAGGCGTCAGGGTCCGTGCATCAAACCAACAAGCACAGGTGTGGCTTTGCCACCCGGACGGCTGTGGTTGGGTCCAGCCAGACGCGCCTGTGGTGGGCGCAGCTCACGAAGTCACTGGGCGGTGCGACGGCCTCGATGGCCTCACAGAGCACCTGGAGCACGTGCGCGATGAGGCTGCGCGGGACTGCGTGGGCATGCTCGGGGACGCCGAGGACCTGCTGCGGCAGGCGGTGGACGCCATGGCGCGCCTGGTCGAGCAGGAGGGGCAGGCGGCGGGAGCAGCAGCAGCCAGCAGCGACCGGGACGTGAGGTGTTCCAGGTGGACAGCGTGCAGCTAGACGTGGGCGACCGCGGAGCTGACGAACGACGACATGTGAGTAGAGGGGTTCAACAGCGGAGGCCACAGGAGCACAAGTTGACAGGGTAGTGTGCGAGCTAATTGCGTATGTCGACATCTACAGATGGATGCTTTCGCAAGGTTTCCCACTGCACTTTTTGTATTTTGCGAGTAAGTTTTCCCTCTGCGTCTGATGATAATAATTTCGAAGTGTCCAGCTGATCGAATGCATTCATGCTTCACGCATTATGAATAACTCACAAGGTTAACACACATGTGACCACATCGCATCCAGCTTAAAGGGTGCATTGCATTGATGAATCCATTTATCGAGTTGTAGTGCTGAGCCATATCTGCGCTGAGTTGGTCAATTAGCACAATAGATCTTCTTCTCCCTTCTAAAAGTTTGTTGAAACTTGAAAGGAATATTTTTCTTCTGAACCCCAGAGCTTACAAACATTTACTCTTTGGTACTAGCTATTTTATCACACGCAGCAACTTGCACTGCATCAAAGCTATAAAATAGGGCACACACACGTCTCCCCTTCATCTCAGCTGACGAGTAGGAATAGCTAGCATCATATAGTTTTGTCGTCTACTATTTTAGTGAACTTGAGAATGAGAGACGTCAGAGAAGTTTGTTGTGCTTGATGCCTAATTGCTTCGAGACATGGGAAATCTGCCCGGCGCGATCCCAGGCGGCCGATTTCGGACGCTTGCGGCTGACGTTGCTGCCTCGCCGGCCAAGGTGCCTGGCAGGCAGAATCCAAACAAGCGTTTGTACCGTGATGATCTATTATGCACCATATTTGGTTAAAACTAGAATTTCGGCGCGGGCGTTGCCGCGCCATGCTTTGCCAGTGTAAATTTTCATTTCAGTGTCGCCAACATTATTAATGTTTTTATCAAAATGAATTGGTCACAAATTCACGTTTGTTGTACGAGTTGTATATAAGAAGAGCATAACAGCCAGTGAGCCTTCATTTGAAGTTCTTCTCATAAAAGAAAGACATGGAAAGCAACCAATTGTCCCATTGGCCATTGCTCCACATGCAAATTCCGCCCGAATTAGTGTCAACCTCACCATCCTTCTGTGAAGACAAAAATCTGCCACTACTAATCACTATACCTTCTAAGAACTGACAGACCAGGTAAGGTTATTTTATTGCATCACATCATAGAGCTGCCTTGATCTATGGATTGCAAAAATGGTGTCCGTTTCACAATATAATTTGCAAAAATATATTCACCAAATCATTTTGTTATCAGCCAGCGATTCTAAGAGTTTGTGACTATACATAACATTGATAACCACCATTTGAGATGCAAAATGATTGCATGATTCTTTATTTTCGCCATAAATCTTCGTATAAGAATGTGCATCGATAATGTCTCTGCTAGTAGCCTATGTCCACGTCGTTTTTCCTTATTTCTGCACCTGCTCACGGAGAAAACACATATTACTACATGGTTCATGCTTCAGGACAAAGAAGTTTAAACCCAAATAACAATCAGCACTATGTCCACTTGGTAAAAATGTTTACTCCAGAGCAAATACTTAAAATGCTCACTTATTTCGTACGGAGATGAACTATATAGATAAAGAACTCACTACTGACGGATCCTATTAACCTGCTAAAGAAGTTATGGTAGACAATCTACAAAATATCTCTGTATACAATATTTGCATTGTTTTTCCACATGATCCATTTGGATTTTCTATTAATATTTTAGTCCTTTATATTACTTATTCTTGAAATTGTAATATATAGTTGGCCATGTGAAAAAACAGGTTTTTTAAGGTAAATTCCAACATTTGTAAGTGTTTGTCCCTAACTTTTATTTATAGTCATAGAATGGCAAATTTTCCCACATTCTTGAGATTCTTACATGTAGAATTGCATTAAATGTTATTGGATGAAGCTGAGAAATGAGAACAGTATTACCCTGGATTGAAAAAAAAATCAGCGATAAGTTTACAAACAGCAGAGATCAAAATGATATTGATGCTAATTAATATGGATGCATTTTACTGTTTACAGCTGTCCTACAGCTAAATAAATGTGTCTAAAGGATCCCAATAACTTGCTTAAAAAGTTATGTTAAAGTATATGATAAATATCTATGGATAAAATAAGTGTAGTTGTTTTTCTGCACAGTCCATCTGGGATTCTGGATTAAATTACATGGCCTGTCATGACATTGTGAAGTAGATCAGCAAAGGAGAGTTAGACTGTCAACATTTGAATAAGATCCTTTTTAATTAATTAAGTATTTACTTTTTTTTCCTTTTTTGGTTTCCCTGTTCTTGGTGGCTGGCCATTGAAACTGTAAGATATCAAATGAAATATATCAGTAAGCGGGTTACTCAATTTTAACTCTCTTTTTTTCGAAGAGTCTTGCTATAAACATTCTGTTTTTATTTTTTTATTGCATATTGATTTATCTAATGTAATTTTTGTGAATGCCTAATCCTCTTGTTGTTTCTGAAGCAATTCCTCCAGGTAAGAGTAAGAGCCTTGTTAGTGTGGTTTGTTGGATAGCAAAATTAACAGGCTTTATTGAAAAAACAAAGGTAGCTGGAACCAATGATTCAATATATACCGTTGAATTCTAAAGCGCCATAAAAAAAACATGCTTAACATATTAAATTGCAGTAACTGCCCCATACAAACTACACGGATCCGTGCAGCAATCTTAGCCTAGGCTGAAGGACCCATCGGGGACGTTCCCAGGTAGTTCCATGCTAGCGGAGTGGTCAAGAAAGGCGACAGCTCGCTGCGGCAATCCCTCGAACAGCTGGTGATCGCCAAAACTGGCATACACGATAGGCTCTGGATTTGAGTACGATACACCTGGCACTATACATCCAAGAGCAATTTGATCAAATACAATCCGGACTGTCGAATAGTAGCAAAGCAAAGAGCAGTACGACTTCTGGGCGCATGCAAGGAGAGGGAGATATAGTACCGAGCTATGACGTCGAAGTGCTGGGCGAGGATATTCTTGCTCTCGTCTTCTTTGCGTGCCGAGCACCCTGGGCACCGGCACTGGCGACCGGTCGCGAAAGACGGCTCCTCTGCAGGGCACTGCGGAAGGCGGCGAGATGCCCTGCCAAGCACCCCCGGCACCTGGCGACCGGTCGCGAAAGACGGCTTCTCCGCGATGGCGGGCACTCCTCCAGGAGCCGCCCTCAATAGCCGGCACAGGTCCAGAGCGGGACCCGGAAGGATGCATCGGCGTTTGCTGCCGGATCTGATGGTTGGGCGATGGTGAGGTACTGAGGTCCAACAGGGGACGAAACGTCGCGTCGTCGCCTTGTCGAGAAGAGCTGGCGGCGGCGGCATCGAAGGGAAGGGACCGGTGCTTGCGCGAAGCTGGTCTGTCGCCTACGAGGAGCCGTGTCCAGCGAACGGTCTGATCTAATCGTGCACGCGAACCAGCGGCCGGGATTTGAAGTTGACGTGGCTCATTGAGAAGCTCGCTTTTGGTACCGGAATTCGTGTGTAGAGATTCTATGTGGGTGTGTGCAACGACATGTACCGACGCCCTGCCATTGTACATGCTGACCACAAGGAAGCAGAATTGTGGTGGTGGGGCTACAAGGATGAGGCAGTAGTGGTGGAACTGCTAGCATGCCGAATCAAGGAGATATTGGCTTCTCGGATGCACGCGGGACGATGCAAACTGTTGTTACTCGATTGCCAGGGCATTTTATAACGTAAAAACATCGAATTTAATTAAGATCATTAACCAGATGGTGATTTAATTAAGATCGTTAACCAGATGGTGCTTCTCTTTTAGTTCATGCATGAGGATTTTGATCAGCTCTTGCATTGGGAATTTGGGACCTGGAGGTTAATAATATTCTTCTGAATAAAGTCTTCGGTTAGCTGTACTAGCTGAATCTCGGCTTGCGGTTCAGATTCAGCTGAGTCTACTGGCTTAGTGGCAGTAAGTCATGATACTTACTGGGGCTGCAGTTTACACAAATGTGAATATTGTTTGGATCTTATGGACTAAACTTTTGTCCTTTGACACCGATTAGATGAGCTAAATAAAGGCTAATTGCATAAGTTGTTATTAATTATTGTCGCTATGAACACATTGATGATAGGCCATGATTAACCCATATGATACTACAGTAATTATGGGTGAATTATGGCAAGACTGGAAACCCAATTTCCTCACATGGAGAGTGTTCAATTTCTTCCTTTTCGAGCAATGTAATTCTATTAGTTTTCCGTCTATCACTTTCATCGATCAATTTGTGTACAATGCATCAGAGGCACTTATCTCTATTTAGTACTAGCATGGATCGGTAGGCATTCAAGCTAACATATCCGAGTTTTCTTTAAATACTACCTACCATACCCTTCGCACCAACACCAAGCATCGAAGTGAGTAGAGAGGGAGGGATGTCTACCACTACTAGCAGACTACCAAATGTACGAGATTCAGCTGAACGAGAGGGATCTCTACCACTACTAGCTAACGAGAGGCACCAGGAAAATTGCTGTGTCCACAGTGACAAGACCTTTTCGCTCAGCTTGTGGGGGCGACCGTCACCAGGTTGGTCACACGACAAGACCTTTTTGCTCAGCTTGTGGGGGCGACCGTCACCAGGTTGGTCACACGCTCTGTGGGAGAGACTCGCTGTTGACATGGCCGCCGGTGTGGAGTGCGCATCCAAGCTCAAAACGGGGATAGTTGGGCCATTGGTGAGGCTTGACACGCTAATACGCTTCGGCAGAGGAAGCTTTTCTACACTGCTATACACGCCGTGGATTCTCTGACTTCCCACAAGGTAAGTTTGAGAAATATTGTAGCGTCAGTTTTGATGATTGCTGGACGTTGGATCGCACATGGATGCTCCAGATCTCTTGTTCACAGTGGCATCTACAGTGTATTTGGTGAGCAGTGCATCCATCACATAATTTGTGCTGCAGAAAAAAGTACCACTATTTGTATAGACACAGGATTGGTGACTTGCCTTCAGGAAGTTAGAGAAGCCATGCCGATACACTACAATATATTCCCTCTATAAAAAAGAATACACTTCTAGCATTCTGAAAAGTCAAAATAATATTATTTGTGATACCAAATCATCAAAATTAAGTTTACCATGATATATATTTTCATATCATATATATTTAGCAATATAAAATTTAATATTTTCTATAACCTTAGTCAAACTTAAGAAAGATTGACTCAACCCAAACCTAGAATTGCATTCTTTCTGGGATAGAGGAAGTAGCTACCAACTGTAAAGCCTGCTTGCGTAGTTAAATCACAATGTAATAGCCTTGCATTGATTACTTCATTTGTCGAGTACCCAGAGCTGATGAGGAGTCTCCTTGGCCGAATTGATTAGCAGCATGGATGGTGGTTTAGCCAGTCCAAATTCTACAATACCCCCCTCTAAAATTTTGTTGAAAGGGACAATTTTTTCCTACGAACCCCTGAGCTTGCATTGATGAAGGAATACAAGCTTTCGTATAGCTATTTCTTCATACACCAAAAATTTGCGCCGCACATAATATCAAGTTAAAAATAGGACGCTACTATATCTTCCCAATATACACACGCCTCCAGTTCATCCTAACTTCCCAAGTGATGGGTATAACTGTATAAGAACGAACATCATCCGTGCAAAAGCTAGCATCATAGAGTTTTCTTGTCTGCTCCTATTTGAGCGCACTTTGGGAATGAGAGACATCGGAGAACTTTGTTATGCAAGACTTTGCCCTTGTCCGTTCAACATTGCTTTTTACCGTGGTCATCTGTTATCGGTCATTTGGTAAAAAAATTCCATATCAGTGTTTGCGACGATTTCCATGTGCCCACATTTCGCCATGGATCTGGACTTTAGAGAGTGTGGATGCCAACATGATGGTTATGAGGAGCAAGGTGGTGGCGCTGGCTACGAGAATGAACCAACACTGGGAGGAACAACTAGCATGAATCTGAGAAATTCCGGATGGCTTCGCCAGCCAGGCCAATCGTGCATAAGTTATCGGATGTCATGTGACCACAAGACGAACCATGGCACGCATAACTAAGGTAGATGTGCTGGATCAATGGATACCGTGATTGAGATCGGAAATTGGTGGTTTTTCAACGGCACACATTTGATCGCCATATCCAATTGATGACCTGTAAAACTATTTTATGAATGGACCCTTTGCTTATTTGTTTGTTTGTTTTTGAGGTGTTTTGACAGTTGGAAATTCTTTGAACTAATCGAGGGTGTACTGGCAAGCCAAAGATGGCATGTAGAAGAGAAACAAACAGCCAACAGGCGGCAAACCCCGGCCTATTTGTGAAAATAGTTAAACGAAAGGGCTTAAAAACAAAAATGTCGGACACTTCTCTCTGTCAAATCAATGCATATTCGATCCCAGCAGCTGTCTCGTCTCGAATCAAAGCCGTCGATGTTGAGCTCTCTTGAGTTGTCGTCAGAACGACCCAACAAGGCAACAACAAAAGGAAATGGGCAAAAAAAAAAAAAGAAAGAAAAAAGAAAACCACCCACGGGAAGTGTCTACAAAATCAGGTTCTTGACAAGAGTCATCAGATGTTTCAAGTCTTTCATTTACACCACAAACAGCCGGTAGCTCGTTTCCAGTAATTATTCCATTAATAATTTCCAGCCTGCCACTTACAATTTGCATTAAGTACATGCGATACAGCGGCTCTTTATTCCTTTAGTACTTGCTTGCATGGATCAGCAAGTGTACAACAAATCATAGGCATTCAACAAGCTAACATCACATCTCCCGGCCTTCTATATATATTCGCACCATCCATGCGAGTTAGGACTAGCAAATGGCACAGAGAGTTGGATTGGAAGAACTAATAGCTACCGCTACCAGAAGTTAAATTTACCCCCAATGGGCTAGCTTGGAATGAGAGGCACTAGGGAAACCTGCTATATCTATGGTGAAGTAAGCTGCCCTTCCTCTTCACCAGGAGTGACCAACAGCATGTCGGTCAGAATGCTGTCCGACTAGGAGTTGGCATGCCCATTGATACTGTCGTCACACCTCCGGCGTCAGGGTCCACGTATCCAATCTCCAAGCACAAGCCACAAGTGTGGCTGGGACATCGGGTTAAGGGTGGTGGTGCGCGGGGGCGGATACCTGGCGCCGCACGATGCGACTCTTGGGCCGTACACGGCTGTGGTCGGGTCCAGCCCGACGCGCCTGCCGTGGCCTCGTGGGCGCCGAGGCTGCGCGGGGCTGCGTGAGCATGCTCGGGGACGGCGAGGACCTGCTGCAGCAGGCGGTGGACGCCATGGCGCGCCTTGGCAAGCAAGCAGAAGGGGCAGGCCGCAGGCGGCGGGAGCAGCAGCAGCAACCGGGAAGTGAGGTTCTAGGTGGACAGTGTGCACATGCAGACGTGGGCGAGCGCGGCGCTAAGGAACGGCGACATGTGCGTACGTGGAGGGGCTCAAGGCGGAGGCTGCGGGAGGCGGCGGCGGCGGCGTGCAGATGTCGCCGGCGTCTCCTGTCTCACGGCCAACGCGCTCGGAATCGTCAACGCCGCCATTGCCAAGCAGATGCCGTAGGCTAATTTATTGTACACGTGTATAGCATGTGGGTGCCTTTTGCTTACGTACGTACATACAGTAGTTACCAAATTACCCTGACTGGGAATGGTCGGATCTTTTTCATAGAGCGGATTGGCACGTATTATTAAAAGATAATAAAATAAAAAATGAGTTTGTAATCGTTACATATGAACACGACATTAAGGAGTCACAACCGGAAAATCGGTGTTCACTACACCAAACTGGAATTGCCTTGGCGGCCAAAAACCGCCAAGGAATATAGGAAAACCGCCAAGGTAATAGTCTTAGGCGGGCGACCACCAAGCAAAACCCGCCAAGTCTAGAGAGCCAAGGAAAATCATTATACTTGGCAGCAGACTGATAAGGATTGTTTCCTTGGCTGTTTGGCCGCCAAGGTAACTTGGTCGATGTTAAAATTTACAATGCGCCAAGAAAATGATACAACCGCCAAGTAAATTTTTTTCCTCGTCAGCTTTCGACCGCCAAGTAAACTATTAACCTTGGCAGGCTTCAACTGCCATGTAAATTATTTTCCTTGGCGGCCTTGGACTGCCATGTAAATTATTTTCCTTAGCGGTCTTTGACCGCTAAGAAAACTCGTTTGCTCGGCTGTCTTCGACAGCCAAGTAAAGTGCTTTCCTTGGCAGCTTTACACTGCCAAGTTAATTTATTTTCAGCACTAAAATCAGCCAGAAAAATATTTGTACAGAAACATCAAAATATAAATAAATTCCACATGAAAATACCAATAAAATCAGCATTTTTACAGACATAAATTTGACAGCAATACCAATACAATTCATGCGTCCGATATCCATTTGCTCATTACATGCCCATTTTGCATAGATCAAACTTGTCAAACCACATGCATCCTATGTACATATAATCTATGCCTATTTATCATCCTACATATCATCATCAAACATTCACAAAAGACTTTGTAAAAGCTTAGCCACACATCATATGTTAGCTGCTACGCAAACAGACCAAGATCATCAGCGCTGCAACATCAAGACTTTCTTGACAGCGCAACAACGGTAAGGATGGTTCTTTTCCAAGATCATAATACAATTCCTGCAATAGAAAAGGCATAGGAGTATAACTTTCAGAAGCATGCATAGGAGTATTGGCCAAACCAGAACATGTGAAAAATAATGACTGTCATTGCTATGGACAAGTTACTTAACCCCCTCCTACTCGTATGTGATGAATTTCTGAGTGTTCTATCAAGTAAACAAACCTAAACCTAAGGGATAACAACTTAATGCTCATAGTACATGATAGAATTTGACAGATAAGAGTGGCAATAACAGAAACATGAATCATTTTTGGCATCTTTTCTTTCTCACTGAAAAAACAATATGCCACAACACATGCGAGTAGAGTAACAACACATGCGAGTAGATTAAAATACTCATTGAGCCTTCTCTGTATTCTATTTACTATCAATATTGTTGTCTGCAGGAAGGAAATAAAAAAAATGATATTGTGTCAGATAGCACCTCACTAGAAAATAGACATTTTCCTTGGTGCTGTAGCAGAACAGCCAAGGAAAATACACACTATCCTTGGCAGGACCACCAAGAAAATAACATTTTTCTTGGCGGCTCAATACAACTGTCAAGGAAATGCTCATATTTCTTGGCTGTTTAGAAAAAACAGCCAAGAAAAACTGATATTTTCTTGGCTGCGTTGAAAGCCCGCCAAGAAAATACATTTTCTTGGCTGTTTACAAACCCTGCAAAGAAAAATGCTATATACCTTGGCGGCCTCAATTTGCTGCCAAGGAAATCTCTGGCCGCCAAGGCAATTCTATTTTGGTGTAGTGGTTTGCCGTGTGCATAAATCTTTGCCGAGTGCAATTTGTCGGTCACACAGCAAAAGCCGTCTTTACCGAGTGCCACAACCAAAATCTCGGCGGAAAAAGTGATTACTTATTCTAAAAAAAATAATTACTTATGTGTCTCCTTTAATACAACAGATTATCCTTGGCACATTAATAGTTGTAAAAGAAAATTGACCATATATTCTGAGAGAAAAACAGACAAACACAATTTCGTTTTCTCCTTCTGTTTTGAGTGGTGTAGCTTTCTGTGGTGGTATTGGTGATGTTTAGTTGTTTTCATCTCCCTGGCCTTAGGGAGAGGCTGTTGCCTCACTGGTTGTGCAGTTGTTCTTATATTTTCTTTATCTCCTAATAAAATTTTAGCAAAACTTTTGCCGCCCGTTAAAAAAAATTAATAGAGTAGCAGTAGCTCAGTCAATATTTAGACGTGATTAGTAAAGTCGTGTTCGCCTCTTTACAGGCTTTTTTGTTGTATTCCTTTATTTTGTGTTGCCAAAAAAAAATTTGTTATGAATCTGATGTCGTTGAATATTTAGACGTGATTAGTAAAGTCGTGTTCACCTCTTTACAAGGCTTTTTTTTTGTTGTATTCCTTTATTTTGTTTTGTCAAAACATATTTGTTACGAATCTCGTGTCGTTCTTTAAAAAAATCCAGATGGTCCTTAGTGAGTTCATTTTCCAAAACCTGGAGCTGTATTGACCACAAGACAGACACACATTGGTAGTTCTCATATATAAATAAAAGGACCAGAGTAAAAAAATAAAAAAACAGTTTGCCCACTTGGAGGGTGTTTAATTTCTTCCTCTTTGAGCAATGCAATTCCATTAATTTCCAGTCTGTCACTTTCATCAATCAACTTGTGTACAATGCATCAGGGGCATTCTCTCTTTAGGCCAGTCTCAGTGAGAGGGTCATCACACAGTTACCAAGACTGCAAACTTGGAGACCCGTGTAACACCCCTAGTTTTTAAATAAAGCTAAACAAGTAATCAAGCCTAACCAAGGTTAATTGAAAGAAAGAAATCAAAAGAAATGCTAAAAGGAATTCGATAAGAAATTAAAAACACCCCAAAAAGAGGCAAAACAAAAACCTTTAAATTTTATATAAGAACTTGAATTTTGGCCAATGCAAAAATTGAAGGAGAGACCAAACCAAGCATCTTCCCTTTTGAAACCATAGCCTAAAAATGTTTGGAAGCATCTCAAATTTCAGACCCTAACTTTGGAATTTGAATTTTTTTTTTTCAATTCAAATTCAAAAGCTGAAATGGAATCTTAGCCAAAACTCGAGATTTTACCACAGAACATCAAAATCTCCAAAAAGCAAAGTTGTACAGCTTCACATTTCTGAGCTTTGCCTCAATTGGAACTTTGGCCAATTTTGCCATTTAGCCCCTCGAAATTCAGAAATTCAGTTCAAAACAGGGATTTACCCCTTTTTGAATCACGGCCAAAATTTTCAACTTTTTATCAAAATCTCCAGTGCAGAGAGGTGTCCCACTATCCCTTCTACAACTTTCATGTTCACACTTTCACGAGTTCAGTTTAAAAATTTTGAGTTTGGAGCTTGCTCACCAAATTGGCTTTTGAGCCGTGAGCACGCGCTCCCGGAGCTCGCGCGTGCGCTCTCGCAAGCCCGCGCCGTGCCGCCCGTGCCCTGCTGCTGTTGCTGCCCCCTGCGCCGGCCAGCAGCGCAGCGACGTGTCTCGCATCATGGCGCACGCGTTTGACCCAACGCGAGCCTCTGCAGCGCCCTGCAGCTCGCTGCTCGCTCGCGTCACGATCACGCTCCGCGACCGTCGAGCTCGGACCGCCGGTCCGTCGCCGCCTCTCGCTCCGTCAAATCCTCCCCAAAGCTGCACCTGTGCGCGCCAGGCACCCACGAGCCTCTGCTCCACTTTGCCCTGCTCCGCAGCCAAGCTCGAGGGGGGCATTCACCCTCGAGTGGCGTTTCCGTCACCCTCAAGGCTCCGCAGGCTAGCTCGAGGGGGGCATTCACCCTCGAGCGGCGTTTCCGTCACCCTCGAGGCTCCGCAGCCAAGCTCGAGGGGGGCATTCACCCTCGAGCGGCGTTTCCGTCACCCTCGAGGCTCCGCAGCCAAGCTCGAGGGGGGCATTCACCCTCGAGCGGCGTTTCCGTCACCCTCGAGGCTCCGCAGCCAAGCTCGAGGGGGGCATTCACCCTCGAGTGGCGTTTCTGTCACGCTCGAGGCTCGGAAAGCTCGAGCTTGCGATCCAAGCTCGAAGCGTATGGTCGAAGCGCCTAGTCCAAGCTCGAAAGTTGTGTCCCACATCAACTTTTAATTTGACACGTTTCGAAGTTCAGTTCAAATTTTTGGAAATTGAGCCATGCCAATCAGTTGACCTTTGCACCGCTCACGGCGCGCTCACGGGTAGCCAGCGCCGCGCCCGCGCGTGCCGCGCTCGCCGCCGGCAAGCGCCTGCCGCCGTCCGGCCTCGACTGCGCCAACCGATAGCACGGCCGTGTGTCCCCGCTCACGGTGCATGCGTCTGGCCAGCCCACGTGGCCAGAGGCGCCCTGTAGCGCTGACCCGAGGCGAGCTCTTGAGCTGTCGCCGCGCCGCCGCCATGGACCGCCGGGCAAATCCGCCGCCGTCGTTATCCACCGGTCTGCCGTGCAAATGTCTCGCCCACGCGTGCCCTTTTCCCCCCTGCCCTGTCCTCTCTCGTCGCCCACGCGCGCCTGC
The DNA here is from genome assembly GCA_015342445.1 of Digitaria exilis. Taxonomy (NCBI): domain Eukaryota; kingdom Viridiplantae; phylum Streptophyta; class Magnoliopsida; order Poales; family Poaceae; genus Digitaria; species Digitaria exilis. Next base: position 1,661,291 of record JACEFO010000718.1, on the reverse strand, counting down.
CGTCCTCGCCTGCGCCGCGCTGACGCCGCGCACGGCGCCAACACGGCCGCGACAAGCCGCTGCCGCCGCGACAGCTCACCGAGCTGCCCTAACCTCCCTCTTCCTTCCCCGTTAAAGCTCAGAGCCATTCCCTTCCTCTCGTGTGCGGAAAACCTCGCCGGAGTCGTTTTTGCGCCGCCGCGTCCGCCGCACGTGAGCAGCCTCCTCCGCACTCGCCCCGGCCAAACTAACGCCACCAGGAGCTCAGCCATGCCCCACTGATGCTCACCGAGCCATTCCCCTCCTTCCTCCGCCACCGCAGCCGCCGGCGTAGCTCGCCGGAGAAGTCCGAGCTTCCCGCCGCCGCCCGCGCACGTGCACAGCTCGCTACACTCCTCCTCCGGCCGAACCGAGGGCACCAATAGCTTCCCCGTGCCGCGCTGGTGCTCACCGACCCTTCCCCGAGCCCTCCGACCTCGACGCCGCCGGTCGACGCTCGCCGGAGCAAGCCGAGCCGCCACCGCCGTCGCTGACCGTGATTCCGGCCATCCCCGACCTCGAGACCTAGCTCAAACGAATCACGGTGAGCCCCTCTCCATTTCCCCCACTTCCCCGGCCCGGTCTCGCCGCCGTTTGGCCGGCGTAACCACGCCGGCGAACTCGAGGACACGGTTGTGTCTTCAACCTCTTTCCAGGGGACTGCGTGCAAAATGCAGGGGCCTGTTCGTAAGGGATTCAAAACCTCTAGGGTCAGCCGCGTAAAATAGATTCTATATTTTTGGATTAATTCGCTGAGATCTTCAAAAATTCGTAGAAAATCGTAGAAAAATCAGAAAAATACCAAACCAATTTTGTTGTGACCAGTGAATCTAGAAGGCCAACTTCTTGCTTTGCACCTCACTCAGTTGAGCTGTAGATTTTGAATTATAAATTCAAATCAGTTTGAGCACTTTTCTTCATAGTTCAAAATCTACACTTGCTCTGGAGCTGAGCTTGGGATATGTTGTTAGGGTGTTTATCACTAGCTTAATTCCCAAAGGGTGCACAAAAATTCCCAGTGGATTTAGGGTTATAATTTTTCCAAACATATACCCTGCTGTTTTGGCAAATAAATCACAGAAAATAAATTACTCAGTGAAAAATCACCTCCTTCACACAGAAAATTAATCAAGACATTAGAAACCTTAGAAAAATGAAAATGGTAATTTTTGGACACTGGAAAATGGCTAAATGATTTTTGGTAGTTTAAATATGGTGAAATTCCACAAAAATAACCATAAATCAAAATCACATGCAGACTTGCAGAGAGATCACCCTTGGTACCCTAAGTCACTGTGCCAAGTGGTTTGGACAGAAACCTTGTAATTATTTTTGTAGGATTTTAGTTTGGATTTAGGCAAAAAGATAAGAGTAATTTTAATAAATTATAGAAAATTTATCTTGAGCCAAACTTTGGGCAAAGCTCCTGCCTTGGCATGAGCAAGCCTTTGGCCAAATGGTACATGAAAATAAATTTCCTAAGTTCACCTTTTGAATAGTAGAAAAAGGACTTGAATGGTAGAAAAGAGAAGGAAAAGAAAAGAAAAGAAGAAAAAGAAAAGAAAAGAGAAGAAAAAGAAAAGAAAAGAAAAGAAAAAGAAAGGAAAAGAGAAAAACCTAAAACTCTAAAATAAAAGTAAAGGTTCAAAATGAAAAGGATATATTCACTTATAATTAATGTTTATCCTTTCCAATTCACTAACCAAGATTTAAATAAACCCTAACTATTAAATCTCGATACTTAAGCATTTCATGCATTTCGTGTAGATTCGGGTCTCGCCGACGGAGTCTACGAGCTAGTCCTCGCTGCCGAGGAGATCGCCCAGGAGTCCGAGGTGAACTTGGTGCACGTGGATCCAAGCCCCGAGCAGGAGTGCCGCTTCGAGCCGGAAGGCAAGCCCCGGAGCATAACCTAACTTTACTTACGCGATTTACTTGATTATATGTGTGTGCATTTAAGTTTCAAGGAGTTGAATGAAACCCTAGATTGCATGATCATAGGTTCCTTTGATTGAACACTACTATGTTAGGTTCGATAGTTGCTATGCTTAAGAACGATAGAAGTCGAGTGTTTTCCGACACTCGCGAGATATAGGAGTTGTATGACTACTCATATCAGAAACACTAGAGATGATGGACGGATGATTGTAGATACCCGTCTATCGATGTTTTAAGTGGAAACATGTGGTACTTTTGTGTCAAGCGTTTGAACGTACCACACATATGCACGGTTTATAGGACCGGTAAGTCCCGGTATCCGATTGATGCAAGCAGGTCCGACAGCTCTCTGTCTTGGAAACGTTATCCCATGGGCACATGAGGGTAGTTGTGTGAGTCCCAGTAGTGGTAAACCTTTACCCTGAGGCAGTGGGACTCGGGAGCCACTCGCAGAGAGAGGAGAAAGGATTGGGGTGTGTTGGCATTTCCAACCATTCCGTATGTTTGGGTTTTCCCTGGCCAGGTAGTAAATTCGGTTCGAACTGTCCGCTTCTCGCGGTTAATGAGACTGCTTGACCGATGTATGACATATTATGAAGTGAAACTTAGAAAGATGAAATCTTTGTATGGAATAATTGTATTGCAAAACTTGGTTGTCTAGCTAGGTTCACCTAGAATGGATAGGTTAAAAGAATTAAAATCAAGATGAATAAACTAGAGATCAGCTTAGTCGCTTTTGGCAAAAGAACCCCACTAGCCAAACAGCCTCTCATTTTAGGAGTCAGTGATATAGTGATCACCAGTCGGTTAAGTCTTGTTGAGTATAACTAGTATACTCAGCCTTGCTTGTGGCTTAAATTTTCAGGACCATCCCCTCAGGAGGTAGCTGCCTCTATGGCTTGGGCCTCCCAGCTTCCTCCTGGTTACAGCATCGAGTGGAAGCCGACCTCTCCCGAGGATCGTGAGGAGTAGCGTCACGGCTGACTTCATCGTGACGATACTATGGATCGTCGCTAGTATCTCGTTTACTTTCCGCTGCATGAACTCAAACTATTTACTTATCATTTCAATTTGGTTGTAATAACTCTAAGACTTGTTGTAATTTGAATTGTGGAATGATGTGATCTTTGGAACTCACCTTCGCGTGAGTGTATGGACGGACGATCTGCAGTAGCAGTTAGTCGAGCTTGACTCGACGATCGTACCCGTAATTGGGAACATTTTTGTGTATTAGCACCAACGGAAGGTGAAATATACTTAAGTGGGCCCATTTCTCGGGTAAGGTCGCTACACCCGTGCCAGCAAAGAGTCATGGTGATGACCCTTCTTCCTCATCTCTCCTCATAAATAACCATGCCATGTAAGCAAATCTGTTGATGTGGCATGATATTTAATGACATGACCCTTCTCTATGACCCTCCTCCATGACCCTCCCTCTGAGACTGGCCTTAGTACTCGCATGGATCAGTAGGCATTCATCAATAAGCTAACACCATGTACATCACCCAGTTTTCTTTAAATACCTACCATACCCTTCACACCAAGCATTGAAGCGAGTAGATGAGAGGGAGGGAGGGAGGGATGCCTAGCAGACTACTAAATCTGTTAGCTAGGAACGAGAGGTGCCAGGAAACTTGCTGTGTCAACATGGTAAGACTTTCTTGCTCAGCTTTTGGGGCGATCATCACCAGGTTGGTCAAGCTCTGAGCCGTCTAAGCTAGGGAGGGGCTGGCAGCCTGGCAGTTAGCATGCCCGCCAGTCTGGGGCGCCGATTCAAGCTCAAAGCGGGGATTGTTGGGCCATTGGTGAGGCGTGGCATGCTAAGGAAGTTTTCCTAAACTGCTATGATGTGCTTCGGGAACCGCTTCGGTCCTTTTACCCTCTACAATTGATGTACGAGTCTAAGGGGCTTGTTTGACATAGCTTATGGAACAACTTCTGTTTATACATTATAGCTCATAAGCTAAAAGTTTTGCCAAACACCTCAAAAGAGAAATAGCTTATGGCCATAATTAAGTTGTTTTCCATTTTGCACTAGGAAAAACTATTTTGCAAAACCTGGAAATGGTAACTTTTTACAGCTTGTCCTCTTGAGGAGTGTCGGTTGCCGGTGGCGCTGGATGGAAGGACAAAGCGCACATGGATACTACCCGGCCTGCACCGAGAGTCATTGGCCTGGTGTTCAGCTTCAGCTGGGTATATTGGCTTTACTGCTAGTTAGTGCCAATCTCAGTATGATGATCTCCAATTACAATTGTAGATTGTGCACAATAGGTCAACAGCCCAGCTTCAATCTTTTTTCTAGAGAAAGAGAAACACTGTAAGGAAACTGGGGAATTCTAGTAGTAATTATAAGATCACAGAACTCGTTACTTATATATGTATAGGCTAGCTCGACATGGTTTTGAACAGTCACCCCTGTTCCATCTTCTAGTCTTCAATATACAAGTATTTACATGAAATGCTAAGAAAGAGAAGAAAATTCAAGCACTAGAGGCTAGAGCTATATGTTATTTGTGCACTATGCTGCTAATGAGTGCTAATACCAAAGTACATATCCCAGTTGATGGAGCCTTGATGTGAGACCGTTTGTTGAGCTGTATTGATCAACACAGACACTGCTACCTCGTTTCTAACTATAATGACGGGAGTAAGAACAACCCAGTTCGCTGTCTTGGAGAGCTAGCGGTTTTTTTTTGAGCAATTCCATTAATTTTCCAGTCTGCCACTTCCATTGATCAATTTGGGCACAATGCATATCAGGAGAATTCATCTTTAGTACTTCATATGGATCAGCAAGTGTACAAGGAATCAGAGGCATTAATTCAAGACAACACTATCTCCCAGTCTTCTATAAATACCCACCGGACCTTTCACACCATGAAACAAGAAGAGCAGGAGCAACAGTCTATCAGCAGCTAGCCGACCGCGAAATGTGCTACGTAGGAATGAGAGGCACCAGCTGGTTGTCATCGTCACTCGCACACGAAAGAAGCTCGCTCTGTTCTACAGGAACCTCACGCTTCCATAAGCCGTTCTTTCTAAGCTTCTGGGGCGACCATGGTTGGTCGACTGTTGTGTAGTCTAAGAGAGCGACTGGTTGTCAGAGCTTCAGGCTCACGGCGTGCAAGCTCCAAACGGGATGATATTTGGGCCATTGGTGAGGTGTCGGCCGGATGAAGCTTTTGTACTCTCTATATGATGTAGGAGTATGCCAGCAATCGGAGAGCTCCTTGATGAGTACATTTTTCTCCCTCTAAAATTGATGTATGAATCCAGAAGTTTGCATGATGACCGTGATAAACAGGTTTTTTCCTTCTTTTTTGCATCGGAGTCATTGTGGAATAGGGATCTTCAGATGGATGTGGTTAGGCCGTCGTTGTTTCAATCACCGATAGCCTCTACTGAAGTTTGTCATTTTCCGTTTGTTGCTCTAGAGATAATCCCAGTCTGGGATTATCCCATTCTCCCCATAAAAAAAATAATCCCAGTCTGAATTTTAGTGTGTTATTACTGTAATAATGCATCTTTGTGTGTGTGCGTGTGTGTGAATTTGCATGGTTTATGGACTTCTGCTCATGATCCCCATAAGGCCTTGTTCGGCAACCCAGGAATTGCTCCCAAGCTGGAATGGTTCTATGCATAGTTTGAGTGGTTCCATGCATGTCACTCAAACCATAGGGTTTGATTCCATGAGGTCATACTCATGGAATGAAATATGCCTTTTTGGCATGGAACGGGACCAAACCATGCTGGGTTTCAAACCCTTCCATGCCTAACCGAACAAACATTTTAGGTAGATTGGGATTGATTCTATGCTAAGATATTCTATGTGGTTTGGAGCCAATTCCATGCCATTCCATGCCAAAACGAACAAGGCCTAAATGTGAACCCTGAGGCCAGCGCCACTAACTGTTCTTCACTCACCAAGGGTGCGATTGGTTGGTTGGATATACCTCCAACCAGGCTCACGGGATGCAATATTGTGATGTTTGGTTGCTTGTATCTCCTCTCCGGTCTGGCTCGCTTGGAGCAAGAATGAGCCCACAACCTGGCTCTGCGGGTGTGAAAATGAGAGTCGTTCCCAGCGAGCCAGGCTCGCGCGGTGCAAGGCGAGCGCTCCTAGCGTCCTTTTTCCTGCTATGTCTGTGTACTACGTGCACGTGCAAGGGTAACCAAACAACGTACGCAACCAGCCAGTCTAGCAAGGTGCAGCTAACCAAACAACACACTCTTGCATGTGCCAAGCCTGTCTCGCTAGGACCTGGCTCTTAGCATGCGAGCCAGGCTAAACCCATACAGAAACCAATCACGCCCTTGAGTGTAGCCACGGACAGGTAGCTGCAACGTGAACCACGCCAGTACAACCACCAAGGATATCGCTATGTCCATGTGTGATGTGCAACATATATACACGAACTCTCTCAGGAAAGTTTTTTTTTCTCTTTCCACTCTGCACAGCCCCTTCAGGTTTTGTTTGGATAAACCCATTCCTTCCAGATCCATATGGATTCAATTTGCAAATGAAATGAACTTCTACCCCAATAATCCCTCATATACGTATGGACTGGAGGAGATAAGTGTGCAACCGAACAAGGCCTTATTAATTTTCAAGAGATTCTATCACGTTTATGCCGTTGGCAAAAGGGAACCCCCCATGTTTATCATGAATTAATCTGTCGAATGCCGGAACTTGCTGATTAAGACAGTATACGAATTGTTTCTTAAGAAGGGAATAGAAGAGCAGGAACAGCTCAGGTTGCTAAGAGCAGAGAATTTGACATGCATATATCTGCTCCATTTGTTTCTGAACAATCATCTCTTCCATTCTAATCTCCAATATGTTACTATTTACATGAAACAAGAACAAGAAGAAATGGTGAAAACAAGCACTACTGCTGCTTGCTATATGCTAATATTCAGAAGCTAGAAACAGCAACTTGTTGACTATGTCCCAAGCTTTGAACCAACCCGTTTCCATAGTGGCAAGGCCTTGCTATGGAGCTCAAGAACGCCCTTTCAACTTCATCAGAGGCCTCTCTCCTAAGCAAACACATGGCGTATTCCATCACTTTGGCGTCACATGGCAACGTGATCCTTCCTTTGGCATCGGTAAACCCGAACTCCTCTTGTGACATGCTCAGGAGCTCCCCGAGGATAGTTGTGTCGAGGTATGCCAGTGGGACCTCGAACCGCCTCCCATCGGCTGAGTACACCACGAAGTGGCCCTTGCCAGCCACCGACGAAGTGCTGCATGATGATCCATCAGTCTCTTTAACCGGTGTCGACGGGAGCCTCTTCCTCGCGAGGGCCGCCATTCTTTGCCACTTCCTTGCCATCTGAGCAAGTCTCTTGGCACCGATCATGACTGCTTCTGTTTCCTCTTTTCTTGGCTAGAAGTTCAGAGAACCTCTGTATCAGGTGGTGCTAAGCTAGTAATGCTTGGCTTGCTGATGGGCTGATGAAATGTTGGTGTTAAGCTGATGGATTTATAGGCGAGAGGAGAAATATATAGTTCAGGTGGAGCTTTCTGCTCAGGCTGGCAAGGAGACATGGCCATGACCTCAGAACATGCAGTGTTGCAAGAGAAATCAGTGTGATTTTGACTGGATTTGTCCGGGGCTATCTGTCTGGCACTTGTTGGAGCCACTTGTAGAAATGCTGGGTGCTTGGATATCATAATGTGCTGCCATACTGACCGGTTACAGGAAGCGTGCCTTATGAAGACCACATGTAAAATGGGTCCAAGGTGTCGAGAACGATCCTTTCTGTGCTCCAAAATGAGATATCAAGCATTTTAGATTATTTGCATACCCTATATAATCATCTGAATAGTATCCTCATATTGTGCTATATAATCTGACAGTTGTACATGCCCATAACACATTGTATCTAAACGGCCCACAAAGTTGCCCGACAGCTCATAACACTTCTTCAATTGGTGCTGTTGGATTACTGGCATCTCATGTGTAGCATGCCCCGTTCCTACATATCTTTTTCATGATCAAAGATCTGATGGCACAACAGCAGCTGAACTAGGGTGGCCCTCTGACTTCACAATGGTCCCAAATCCCAATTAACATGGGGTCCTTGTGCCCCTTCCTCGCCAAACTGATCAGCATGAATGCATATGCGGCGCCCAGTACAAGCACCATAGCTGCAGTATTGACTGGCTCCGACACATGCCAAACGTACATTTGGACCTTTCAATATCTGAGCCAAAATGTGTACGCACATCCATGCTCATGGGATGCCCCCTGCCAATCATCCCACTTGACTGGTCTCCCTGCTCTTTCTTCAGCTATATATTCAGGGTCAAGTCTCCTCCAAACGCAATCACCAGTAGCTTCAGAAACAAAGCATTGCACGATCAAATAAGAGCTCCCTAGTTTACAGCCAGAGAGAATAAAGGAAGAATTGACCATGATCAGTGCCAAGAGGGTTCCTCAGCTGGCCAAAAAGTGGCAAACGATGATAGTGTTGGGGAGAAAGCGACTCTCCTGGTGGGGGTGGGGGGGGGGTGGGGAGGGGTGGGCAAAGGAAACCGATGAGTGCTGCGCCTCTGTTGCAGGCAAGGAACACTGTGTTCTGTACACGGTCGATTCCGGTTTGAGGTGCCACTGCTGTACCTCAGCAAGATTGTCTTCACAGAGCTCTTGCAGATGTCCTGGGAGGAGTTTGGCTTCACGAGTGATGGGCGGATCACACTACCTTGCGATGCTGCAGCCATGGAGTACATTACGTGTCTGCTCAGGAGAAATGCCTCTGCCTAGATACTTAGATAGAGACGACAATCTTGAGCACCATGGCAGTGCCATGCTACTATGCACACTGCCGCACCATAAGTAGGAGTTAGTCAGCCGATTGTTGTTTGCAGCTCCTAGTGGTATGTAAAATAGTTTTTTCATATGATGTATGAGAAAGAGGACTATCAGCACATCCCTTTTGGTCCTGAGCAAAGGAAGATGGAAAATTGACGTCTCCTTGTAAATATGCTTCATTTTGCTGATAAATGATTCATATACATTTTAGGGCTTACATATAGAAGTAACAATTTGAGATCTTATGTCTTCAAAAACAAATTTTACTACATATGGCACTGCACAACAACTGCCATACCCATTTCCACTGAACCAAACCATACCAATGGCATTGCCTATTAGGTGAAAACATAATAAAGGGAAAAGGGAAGCTAAGCGTTGGACAATGGACAATGGGTGCAAACAACAAATTAAATTGTGAGCTTAAGCCAACAAATGTGCAAATGTTCAGCAATAAATAGTATTGCATGCAATCAATATTACTCCAGTTAAAGTAAGAGAACAGTCTAAATGGATTCATAACCAGGGTCTGAACTTTCCAGCAAAAACTTGTATATGGCATTGTGAGCAAAAATGGCGGTAGGCCCTTTGGACAATGCATATGCAGCTACCATGCTATGCTACAAATCATGCTGACTATTGATAGAAATTGATATATGGAACTGCCGACCAAGCTTCATGATTGCAGCAATCAGAGCGCTGCTCGCTAACACCTACCATGCACCTGAAAGTATATAACTACAGACCTAAAGCAGTGAAGTAAACGCTGCATCTGCCTAGGAATTAAAGTCTCCTGACTCTCGAACCACCCCATCATGCCCCCATGGGGGCATTGATGCTGGCTCTTCAGCTAATCGCAATCAGCAAAACAAATTTGGTGTCCCAGATCAATCAGAATTCAGAAACCGGCCTATATCTGACACTGAAACATATAGCAATACCTCCATAAAATTGAGGCCAAGGAAGCTTGAACTATGTCCCTCTAAATTCAGCAGCTTGTACTGTAGTAGTAGTAGTAGTACGTATCTGACTGCACAATCAGTCAACCAATTACACTTGCCTTCATTTGCAACAACTGATGGCCTAACAAAATCTAATTGCATCTTAATGTAATCAGAATCATAAGAACCAAGCTCAGCTGGACTAGATGCTTTGAAGGTAGAAACGATTAAACCAGAGCTAATACCCAGTCGTGATTATCTCACATATGAAGTATTAAGTTCGTGCAAGAGCAGATGCAATTTTTGGGGCGAGGCTGAGGATTCTGCTTAGTTGTGCACGCGAACAAATAATCCGAACAAGTCTGCCATATATGGAATTCTCACCAGAGGGGGGCTTGAAGAAGCGATCCAGCCGACGACCCTCCGCGCCAGGCACTGAAGCCTCGCCGCAGGGTCAATGGTACGAGAGCAACCAAAACTCGGAAGCATGGTGCCCTCGCCAAGCACCACCAATGCTGGCGCTCGGTTCCTAGACATCGCGCCCTTCACCTCCCCCTAAGAAAACTGCGCCACACAGCTCCGGGGTCCCCATGGTGGTTTCACGGAGATAGTCGCCCGGCGGATCTTGCTCGCAATGCGCCGTGCCAGCCACGTATACATGTCCAACGGGCCATGCCGGCCCGGCACGACGGCCCACCGTGCCGGGCCGGGCCGCAGCCCGCCGTGCCTGGCCGTGCCGTCGTGCCGGCCGTGCCACCACCGTGCCTCGTGCCGCGGCCTCGGCCCACGGCCCGGCCCATGGGCCGATTGATCGTGCCGTGCCGCCCGTTGGCACAGCGGGCTTTTCTCGTGTCGTGCCGGCCCATGACCCATCAATATTCAAACTTTCAAAGATTCACAAATTACAACTACACAATCACATAAAAGTTCCATTCAAGTATTCAACATTCAAGATTTCAAGCAAGAATGCAAGATTTTAGAATTACATATTCACATTCAGATATTCATAGTATCACATATTCTGATATTCACATAATCACGTTGGGAGGCACCGGGCCGGCCATTTTACCGGGCCGTGCCACGGGCCGAGGTGGTGTCCCATGGCCCGCATGACGACTCGGGCCGGGCCGGCACGGGCCCGCTGCCACCGTGCCATGCCATGCTATGGGCCGGGCCGAAACCCCGTGCCGTGGGCCGGGCCGGCAGGCCTCGGGCTGCATGGCCAACTATACAGCCAGGGGTGGCGGCGACAATTTAGCTATCCAAAATTCCAACGTTTTCAATAAACCCCCTTAAGTTAAATGTATCTTGCATAAAACCCCCTAAAATCTATCGCTATAATGATCGCGATCCAAACTTTTACATACAACCCCTGTTTCGGTCTTCGCTCAAGTCTCGAGCTTGCTCTGTTCACTGTTCTTTTCCTCTCCGTCACCGCTCCAGAAGTCATGGTGGCGGGTTCCCAAATGCCCCGTCTCCTCCCTCGTCATCGGACATCATTTTTTGTTCTGAAAATGCCTATTCATTGGCCATTGGTCTGATGGTCTCCTTCATCTTCACTTCCCCATCTCTGTCCATGGAGACACCGAGACACTGAGGTGATGTGGCAGCCGAGACAAGGAGTACACCATGGATCTCGCTCGATGCTCATGATGAGTCTGTCATCTATTGTTTCCTACGCGATAGTTTCAATGCCATTCATGCTGCAAATTTGCACCCATCTGTTAATCCAGTTTTTATAAAGAAAAAAGTGGCTTAAATTGACGCAATGCATGCTTGCGATTATGGTAAATTTTATATTCTCTTCAAAATCTATTTCAGTTTTAAGGTACATTGGCTTGTCAGACGCCGCAGAGCTGCGCTGTTCAGGATTCATCAGGACGCGGTAGAACAGGCCAATTTGGACCGGCACCATTTCTTTCCCAACAATCATCTCTATTCTATTTCCAATCAATGTAAATATTTACATACATCATGCTATAGCTACATGGAGAAGGCAAGCCAATATTCAGAAGCTAGAAACAGCAAGGTGCTGACTAACTCCCATGGATTGCGCCAAGCCACTTCCATAGTGGCAAGGCCTCACCATGAAGCTCAGGAAAGCCAACTAGACATCGCGCTCTTCACCTCCCCCTAAGAAACTGCGCCACACAGCTCCGGGATCCCCATGGTGGTTTCACAGAGATCGTCGCCCGGCGGATCTTGCTCGCGATGCGCCGTGCGCGGCGGATCGCAGCCAGGGGCGGCGGCGACAGTTTAGCTATCCAAAATTCCAACGTTTTCAATAACCCCCCTTAAGTTAAATGTATCTTGCATAAAACCCACTAAAATAGATCGCGGTTAACAATCGCGATCCAAACTTTTACATAAAACCCCTGTTTTGGTCTTCTCTCAAGTCTCAAGCTTGCTCTGTTCTTTTCCACTCCGTCACGGTTCCAGAAGCCATGGTGGCGGGTTCCCAAATCCCAACCACCCATCTCGTCGTCTCTTCCTCGTCATCGGACATCATTTTTTGTTCTGAAAAGAACTATTCATTGACCATTGGTCTGATGGTCTCCTTCATCTTCCCTTCCCCATCTCTGTCCATGGCGACACTCTTCCCCATCTCTGTCCATGGCGACACTGCGGTGATGTGGCAGCCGAGACAAGGAGTACCCCATGGATCTCACTCGATGCTCATGATGATTGCTGGCACAGTTCAGTGAGTCTGTCATCTATTGTTTCTTACGCGATAGTTTCAATGCCATCCATGCTGCAAATTTGCACCCGTCTGTTAATCCAGTGGGATTATTCAGGTTATTGAACAAAAAAGTCTAGATTTGCATAGAAAATATAAAAGGAAAAAAGTGGCTGCGATTATGGTAAATTTTTTATTCTCTTCAAATTCTGTTTCAGTTTTAAGGTACATTGGCTTGTCAGAAGCCGCAGAGCTGCGCTGTTCAGGATTCATCAGGATGCGGTAGAACAGGCCAATTTGGACCGGCACCATTTCTTTCCCAACAATCATCTCTATTCTATTTCCAATCAATGTAACTATATACATACATCATGCTATAGCTACAAGGAGAAGGCAAGCCAATATTCAGAAGCTAGAAACAGCAAGGTGCTGACTAACTCCCATGGATTGCGCCAAGCCACTTCCATAGTGGCAAGGCCTCGCCATGGAGCTCAGGAAAGCCGCCTCGACCTCTTCTGATGCATTCCTGCGAAGCAAGCACATGACATACTCCACCACCTCTGCTTCACAGGGCAGCGTGATCCTGCCGTCATCACCGGCGAAGCCAAACTCCTCTTGCGACAGGTTCAGGAGCTCGCTGAAGATCGCCGTGTCTAGATATGCCAGCGGGATCTCGAACCGCCTGCCATCGGCCGAGTACACCACGCAGCGTCCCTTGCCGGCCACCGATGAAGTGCTGGTGCTGCACGATGATCCATTGGTTTCTTTCGCTGGTGCCGATGTGATCCGCTTCCTCGCGAGGGCTGCCATTCTTTGCCACTTCTTCGCCATCTGAACAAGTCTCTTGGCACTGATCATGGTTGCTTATAGTTCTCTGGCTGAAGGTTCAGAGAACCTTTGTATCAGGGGGTGTTCAGCACTAGGCGTAGTGCTTAGCTTGCTGATGGACTGATGAAGTCTTGGTGCTAAGCTGATGAATTTATAAGGTGAGGGAAAGAGAAGATAATGCCGTTCAAATGCAGCTATCAGCTCTGGCTACCAAGAGACAAGGCCACGAGATCTGAACGTGCAATGTTGCAACAAAGTCAATGTGATTTTGATTGGATTTCTCCCGGGCCATCTGTTTGGCACTTGTTGGAACCACTAGTAGCAATTTCTGGGGGCTTGGATAGCAGTGTGCACCATACTGGCCAGTTCTGTTCAAGAAGCATGCCACATGAAGACCACATGTAAATTGGGTTCCATGACCAATCCTATTTGTGATTCAGTAAGATATCAAGCATTTTGGGTTTTCACTTATTAGTATGCCCTATGCCTATCTAAACATCTGAACTAGGTCCTCAAATTGAGATGTATAAACCGATAGCTGTCTGTTTCCATAGGGCTATGCTAAGGTACTCCATTCACCTCCTAAGAGGTAATATCTTAAACAAATCTCAGCCATCGATTTTTGAAATAAATAAAACATTTTAATAATTAATATATAGGGAGAAAAGAAAAAAATCATATAATATCTAACACCTTCCATAACTAGTCTTGCTAGCTTTCCTTCTCACGCCGATCTCTCCGGTGCGGACGCACGATCTCCTCTTCTTTCCTTATCAGCCACGGACCCGTTCTCTCCCTCCCTTCCGCACGGTCGCACACTCGCCCCCATGTCCGACCAACCGAGACACGCCGGAGCTCGCTCGCAGCCTGCCCGTTCTTCGCCGAAATCTGCCGCTGCGAGATTTGTGGGATATGCTGGGTTTCTTCCCATGGATTCGTCTGCCGCGAGATTTGCCGATCTTAGACATTGTCAACTTAAAGGCCGCTATCCAAAGGCCGCCGCCACCTGCGCATGTGCCTCCCCTGCTCACCGGCGGGCTACCAGCCATCTAGCGGCACCAGGCTGTCAGGAGGTGTTGCAGTCACCTGCACGGCCATCATCTTAGGGGCTATGCATGAAACGTTTGGTGGCTATGCATGAAACGTTTTTCCTGTCACGTTCGGTCCCCATGCATGAAACGTGAGATGATCAGCTGCGACACAAAAGGAAAAAAAGAAATGTAAATCTAACTCAATCAAATTAGATCTAATAATAAGATATTTTCTCAGTTTAAAATCATAAATAATAAACATCAAACATATTACCTAGTAGGAGGTAATATGTCCTCAAACTTTCCTTTTATAGACATTTGGGAGTACCTTAGCAAAGCCCGTTTCCATAACACTGTATCTCCAGAACGACCAGATTGAAGGTGTTCAGTGGTCCAAACTAATTGCACGACAGCTTCATGTCACTTCTTCAGTTGGCGGTTCGCTGGATCACCGGCATCTCATGTGAACTCTATTTCATCGCTTCTTCCTGCAAGGGCCTACATGATTGCAACCAGGCAACTAGCTGATAAGCACAAGGGTGTTCATGGCCCAACGTTCCATATCAACATGCTCGTTTGCTACACCCACGGTTTGGTACTGTTTGATACCTGAGCTGATTGTCACATGCTCAATTTCGTTCATCAATTCAGGCAACTTGCTTCTGTAGCAAATCTCAATAATATATGTACCTTTGCAGCATGTTATCTGATTGAACTTCAGTCATGTTTTCTTATCTGCATTTTCCTGCGAACAATGCCTGGTTTCAATCCTGAAAGGAAGTGATGAATTATCATCAAACTCTGAAATCGGCAAGCGTCCTGTAAGAATTGTATCACCGTAATTAAAAGAGTAACTTGACGTATTAATTATGATAGCAGAAGTGAGGCCAGTTATATTGTGTAACTTTAAGATGAACATGATGCGTAAGTGCATAACTTATTATCATTCAGTTTAACCTTCCTTAACAAATACTCAAGAAACAAAGTTCATATTGAATATGATCGCATAGATATCAACTTTTGTCGCCCCAAAATTAAAGTAAAAGGAATAAGAGCATGCCTGGTTGGATTCATTACCGAGGTCTGAACTTTCGAGAATAAGCAGGCTGTTTCTGTAGGCCCATTGGAAAAATGCACGAAGATGCCACAAAATGTTGTCCATCGTCACATGGCATGCTGGAAATTAGGCATCGGTGGAAACTGGATGTAGAACTGACGAGCAAGGTGCAAGGATTTCAAACAATCAAAGCACTGCTGATCAACACCTAGCATGCAGATGCAGCTGCAGCTTTAAGTACAGAGTACACACCAAAAAGTGGTGACGTGAACCCTGAATCTACTCAGCTCTTGGAGCACCCTGCCATGTCCTAGAGAGCAGGCATCGGTGTTGCACCTTCAGCTAATCGCAATCACGTCAGTGTTTTGTTGTTTAAAGAAATAAAAGGTCACAGATGATTCAGAATGACTGCTTTTGAGAAAGCTCAACCAACTTAGCTCCAAACCACTAGATACAGGACACTGAAACAGATGGAAGACCTCCATAAAAGATGGACCCAGTATGCTTGCACTATGCCTCTGCCCGATTTAGCAGCCTGTACTGCTTGCCCAATTCAGCAGCCCGTACGTATCTGATCCCCAACCACTAGTCCACTATCATTGCCTTCACGGCGCAAAAAGTGATGGCCCAGCAAAATCTAATCTGAATCTCAATGTCTACCTCTGCAGCTAGCAATGCACGTACAAAGCTCATGGCCTTGTCCCCTGACAATTGACCTCAGAATGGCTGCTGCACCAAAGTCACAGACCATTCCTTCACCTATATATATGGGAGCTAGCAAGACACCATCACTGCAACCACGAAGTCACAATTCACAAACAAAGCATTTCCAAGCACCAAACCTGAGAACCAAGAAGCAATCATGATCCATTCCAAGAAACTTGCCCAATTCACAAGGAAATTGCAAAGGGTTAAGACGGAGGCCACTGCCACATCCGGCACCACTTCACTAGTTGCAGACAAGGGCCACTGTGCCATGTACACAGTAGATGGAAGGAGGTTCGAGGTCCCATTAACATACCTCGGCACAATGGTCTTCAGTGAGCTGCTTAGGATGTCCCAGGAAGAGTTTGGCTTCACAAGGGATGGCAGGATCACACTTCCTTGTGATGCAGCTGTGCTGGAATATGTGATGTGCTTGATCAGAAGAAATGCATCAGAGGAAGTGGAGAAGGCATTCCTGAGCTCTGTAGTGATTCCTTGCCAACATTCAAGCTATACGGCGCCACCTGTGGCACTGCATCAGCAATATGCAGTTTGTAGCTCCTGATGAAGATATGCCGAGCTGCAGCTACTAGTATAGAATACTTTTGTATATGTAGTTCCTTGACATAGTTAGAACTTAGAAGGAAGGAAATTGTATATTCTCTCAATCTGAATGAATTGGTTGACATCATATTCGTTACTGCCATTTTGAGGAAGATTCCAATGCGAAGCCTTTTTTAATCTTTAGGGCTTGTTTAGTTCAAAAAGTTGGTGAAGTTGGTGAAAGTTGGTGGTAAGTTGGTGTTTTCTGTGTGAGGGGCACCGTTGTCAACGTGAAAAGTTGGGAAACTAAACAAATCAAGCGGAGGCTGGCAAACCAACGCCTACAAGCAAAGTCACATATGATTCAAACAGAAAATGCCTGGCAAACCAACACCTACAAGAACGTGTGGTTATATCTAAGGCGAAGGGAATAGTTCCTTTACATTTCGACGAGAACATTCTTTTTAAAACGAATTTCGACGAGAACAAATGGAAGGTACTCTTGGAGATCGGCCAATCTGAAGCCAATCTTGCAAGCATGAGGTCAGAACTTATTTTTATCCAAAGTCCAGACCAGACTGCATGGCAAGAACAGGCCCTAAACTCACTGGGACAGCGACAGAAAAATGAATCATGTATGGTTTGCAGCTGGTGGAAGGCCCACGGGAAGATGAAGAGAGAGGCAGACCACCAGTAAAATGGGTGTCACATGAGATGCTGCAAGAGAGGCAGACCACCAGTAAAATGGGTGCCACATGAGATGCTGCAAGGGAGGCAGAAAGCCAGTAAAATTCAGATCTGGCACCATCCCAGGCTGTAATTGGCTATTGCTATAGACGCATTCGCCTATTCGAGGTCTTACCGGAGCCGATGAGCTGCCTGCTGCGCCTGTGCGGCACACTAGCGCCGCCAAGAGATGGCAACTGACGCCATAGCCACGGGGAAGTTCCGGTGGGGACGCGCCGGCGCGGCGGACTCAGCGGCGACGGCGGTGATGGGGGAAGGCACCCAAGGACTAGCGGCGAGGTTGTCAGTATCCCAATACGTATCGAAGTATCTACGATCCTACCGGACCAAAACGATACCAATACTACCCAATATCTTAATTTTCATAGTATCCCGATACTACTTTAAGACTAAACACGATTCTACCTAAAATTTCGTAGTATCCCGATACTACGATCCTAGGATACTACATAATTAGTGGTACAAAATATTTTTTTAATGATTTAGTTACAATAAATATTTAAATTAAGTTGCATTGAAAATAATGTCAATAGGACCAAAGAAATGTGCAAAAGGATAATTAAATTGACAAAACTCGATATTTTAGACTTTATTATACACAATTTACTACAAATTTTATATAAAATATATATTTTGTAGAATTTGATAAAATCCCGATACTACGATACGATCCTACGATCCGATACTGTCGGACGAAAAACGATACTACTTAGTATCCCGATACTAACAACCTTGGCGGCAGCCACGGATGGTCCACCGCGGACCCAACAGCAACACAGTCTGACAAGTGGGTCCCACCGAGGATTAGGAAGGTCAAAGTGAAAACCGCTCGGGCTTATCCAATCTTGGACGCGAGAATCCGGTCGCGGTAAAACTGAACCCCTGAGTTGGATTGGATAACGACCATGTCATATATTTCGAGCAAAATTTGGCGCAATGAATTGCGAGGCTTGTGAGTTGTGACAATATTTCAGTTTCCAGTGCATTTCTTATAGATTCTACAAAGACTACAACCTTTACACGGAGCTAACAACAATCTATGCACAAACAGCTAACTGCTGGTTGTATGGCGTTGGCGCCACGCCGCTGACAGTGGAGCATGGCCTGACCATGGAGCTCAAGAGCGCCCTCACAACCTCTTCCGAGGCATCTCTTCTGAGCAAGCACATGACGTACTCCATCACCGCGGCGTCGCAGGGCAGCGTGATCCTGCCACAGTCGCTGGTGAACCCGAACTCCTCCTGCGACATCCGCAGGAGCTCGCCGAAGAGCGCCGTGCCGAGGAACGCCAGCGGGACCTCGAAGCGCCGGCCGTCGGCAGAGTACACGACGCAGTGACCCTTGCCGGCCACCGACGACGTGCTGCACGATGATCCCTCTTCTGCTTCTTTCGCCGGGACAGGGATGAGCCTCTTCCTCGCCAGGGCTGCCATTCTTTGCCACTTCCTTGCCATCTGAGCGAGTCTCTTAGCGCTGACCATGGCTGCTTTGATCTCTACCTTTCTTGTCTGAAAGTTCAGAGGAGCTCAGCTTGTATCAGGTGATGTTCAGATACTGGGTGTGGTGCTTAGCTTGCTGGTGGACTGATGAGGGTATTGGTGCTAAGGTGATGGATTTATAGGTGGGGGAATAGAAGCATACGGTTCAAGTGAAGCTATCAGCTAAGGCTGGCAGGAGACAAGGCCATGAGTTCAGAACGTGCAGTGTTGAAGGAAGAACAGCAATGTGATTTTGATTGGATTTCTCTGGGGCCATCCATTTGGCACTTTTTGGAACCAATATTTTCAGTGTTTGGCCCTGATCGGGTATCACAATGTGCTGCCATACTGACCTGCCGTTCAGTCAAGCATGCCTCATGAGGACCACATGGACTTTGGTTCAACATCAGGACCGGCTCTGGTTGTGATTCTGCAACGAAATATATTTCTCTTGGTAATTAGTACAGCCCTATTGAAGATATGGTGAAATTCTGATTATCCATGCCCTTGTATTTGAAAAAAATAAAACAGATTAACTGTGTTCAGACAACATGGTTGATAACTTCATATCACTTCTTCAGATGAACAAACATCGGAGGTCAACTTCATAACAGTTCTTTAGTTGCTGGTGTGTTGAGTAGCCATGATTAGCAGTCTTCAAGCAAACTTGATATTTGCTGACAAACACATACCGACTGAGCTGAATATATGTGTATGCAGATATCCATGCCATCCTGGTAATATCCATTTTGGTTCAAATTCAGTCAACTTCCTCCTGCGTCCATTTCAGAGTACTGCGTTCAGGTCATTTGCACAATTGCAGCATCTCATCAGTGAAGCACATTCAAGCAATGTCCCCTTGTCTGCATTTTCCTCCGGGTAATAGCCTGCTATTAAATCTGAAAAGATGACCCAAAGTAATTGAATCCTTGGTGCCTGATATACCATTGGAATTGAACCGGTACCCTGATATGTCCCCTTGTCTGCATTTTTCCTCTGGGTACCAGCCTGCTATTAAATCTGAAAATAAAAAGACTAGAACCTCATCATTCAACTTCGAAATAGATCCAAAGTAACTGAATCCTGGTGACTAATATACCATTGGAATTGAACCAGTACCCTGATGTATGAACTATGGTGCTGAAAGTCTGAAATGAGGCCATATATGATGCACTCGGTCATTTAGTTATGTGATATGGACGTTTTATAGACCTCCTTTAAGTAACAGGAAATGATGACGAAAGAGAACTCATGCGGATATCACCCCTCTTCGGAAATTTGCATGCGGAACACTTCTGTACAGAAGATCAAGTATAGCACGCAGACACAGGAAAGACTACTGAAACATGTGACACTCCAACTGCCTTTAATCCCAGTCAGTGGCGTTGCACGGCAAAGCACTATAGGTTACCGAATTAGGGTGCTCAGCCAAATCATCCAGAAATGATAGCTACATGATGATCGCAAGTTTCCAATCTCTGAGTCTCGACCATGAAGGCTGAAGGTACCTGCTCTGCGGATAACCAATTGCACCTGATCATGTCTGGCCCTTGCACTTCACGTTGGCCCAGCCCCCAATTGACATGGGGTCCTCGTGCCTCTTCCCCGCTATACACCGCTCAGTATGGCTATTAACGTGTACTGTCCAATTCAAGCACCGAAAGCCAAACACTTGGCCCTATCAGCACGCACCTTGCTCATGGCCTTGTCCCTGACTAATCATCCCACTGACTTAGAGACTTGCTCTTTCCTTCATCTATATATTCATCGCCAAGCGTCCTCCATACACCATCATTCCCAGCTTCACATACAAAAAATTTGCAAACCCGAACCACAGCTTTGCAGCTTCCAGCAAGACAGAAGGAAGAAACTAATCATGATCAGCACCAAGAGGATTGCTCAGATGGCCAAGAAGTGGCAGAGGATGGCAATGTTGGGGAGAAAGCGGCTATCTTGGAGGATGGCAAAAGAAGCGGATGGGTGCTGCACCTCTGTGGCCAGCAAGGCTCACTGCGTGATGTACACTTCCGAAGGGAAGCGATTCGAGGTGCCACTGGCATATCTCAGCACGCCGGTTTTCGCAGAGCTCCTACAGATGTCCCAGGAGGAGTTTGGCTTCGTGAGCGATGGGCGGATCACGCTTTCTTGTGATTATACAGTCATGGAGTACGCCATGTGCCTCCTCAGGAGAGGCTCCTCTGCAGAGGTGGAGAAGGCATTCCTGAGCACCATGGCAGTGTCATGCCGCTATGCGAGCTGTACAGCACCATCTGTCGGCGTTAGCCATCCGGGTGTTGTTTGCAGCTCCTAAATGAATGTAAAGTAGTTCAGCATAGGTTGTAGGAAAAAGAAATTGCTTTGTGGAGTCTTTTGATCCTTCAAGCAATGAAGGAAGGTGCAAAGTAGTAGTATGTTAGAGCCATTATCCCCGTTCTTTGTAAATATAATTCATTTGTATTGACAAATGATTAATTAGTACTAGGACTTACATTATGAGGCAACAAGTTTCTTTTGCAAAATCTTGCAGCTTCAAGTGCAAAAATTTAAATTTACTGCATATGGCACAGTACAACAGAAGCCATTTCCATTTCGGCCAAAGAAAACCATTCTATCGCTTACATGAACATGTGAAACCCAAACCAGCAAAAGTGATAGCCTAGGCAAAAGGCTTACTGCTTTGCAGATTTACTTTGTCAAACAAGTTATGTTCTTTATCCCAGTGAACACTGCAGGGAATATAGGGAGAGCAGCCTGGATTTATGCATGCATAACCAGATTCTGAACTTTCCAGCAAATAAACACCAGCCATAGTGTATGTATTTATCTGTAGGCTGATCGGAGCATCCACGCAGATACCACGGAACTCAGAAACTGGTTGCACATGTCATGCTAGAAATCAGGCAGACCATCGGTAGGAATTGAGTTATGCAATTGTCGACCAAGTTGCATGATTTGCAGCAATCAAAGTACTGCTCACCAACACCTAGTATGCAACTGCAACAGTAAGTAACAGCACTGAAGCGACGCTGCAACTACTCAGCTCATGACTCATGGACCATCCTTCCATGTCCCAAGTGATGCATTGATTCTGCCATGCTGGCTTTCAGCTAATCACAACCATGTCAGTGTTCACTATTTCAGGGTAAATAAAAATGTGTGGTCCTAAATCACTCAAAGATGGTTGCTTTGAGCAAGCCAATCAGTTCATCTCCAAACCATTTGATACAGGACTGGAATACACGAAAGATCTCCATAAAATGGTGTTTGCTTGCACTATCATTTCTGCCCAATTCAGCAGCCGTACTGTAGTCCGTATCTGATTGCCCAACCACTGTCCATTATCTTTGCTTGAGGGTGCACCAGCAGAACCAAATCTTAATCTTAATGTCTATACTTGCAGCCAACAATGCATGTATCGAACTCATGGCCTTGTCCCCTGCCAATAAGCCTCAGAACAGAATAAGATATGGGGAGGTCGGGACCGATGGACCGTCCAGCCAGTTGCTATGAACATGAACCAATCAAGGCACTGATTCGTATATCCTTGGGCTACAAATGGCTCGTAAACGTGCAAATCCTATGCAACCAAGTATACGCCTCCCCATCTGCTCACTTATTGCACATGAATAAGTAAATCTGAGCAAATTTGGCAGATTTTCTACCTGCCATACGATTGGGGCGTACACCTAATCGATTTGGAATTCTCACCAGAGCTGACGAGCTGCCTGCCGCACCGCACTTGCGTACGCCACGAGCAGACGCCACAACTACTGGGAAGCTCCCGCCGCTAACTCGACGGCGTTGGCCGGCTTCCGCGGCGCCGCCGCGCCGGCGCCCATAACGAGCGGCAGCTGCCGATGACCCACGGCGGGTCATATCAGTGGA
The DNA here is from genome assembly GCA_015342445.1 of Digitaria exilis. Classification (NCBI taxonomy): domain Eukaryota; kingdom Viridiplantae; phylum Streptophyta; class Magnoliopsida; order Poales; family Poaceae; genus Digitaria; species Digitaria exilis. The sequence continues at coordinate 1,638,622 of JACEFO010000718.1, read as the reverse complement.
ATACAGGCTGATACGCCGCGGGTCCCACTACGGAGAAGGCCAAAACCGCACTGGGCCTTTCTAGAACCTAGTGGGCCGCGAGCGCTGTTAAACTGGGCCATGATTGAAACGCGATTGGGTTCTTCTCTGCCCGTCCTCTTCCCTTCCGCGGAGTACATTCTACCATGTCCTGTGATTTCAAAAATCAGCTGCTCTTTCCTTTCGGTGTCGTTCATGCAACGAGACGAGTTCAGAAAGGAAATGTATGCAACGAGACGAGTTTAGAATATTTTGTAACATTTCCTCTGATTCCATAATCTTACTTCCGGCTAATCAAAAACCTACTATGCATCATCAGCAGCTAATTATAGCTATACACAAACAGCTGATTGGCGCGTGAGCCCCATCGACGGCGCCACGCCGCTGGCAGTGTAGTGGCAAGTCCTGACCATTGCCAAAGAGCTCAAGAACGCCCTGACAACTTCTTCAGAGGCGTCTCTTCCAAGCAAACACATGACGTACTCCACCACCGCGGCGTCACAAGGCAGCGAGATCCTGCCATCGTCTCCGGCGAACCCAAACTCCTCCTGCGCCATGCTCAGGAGCTCGGCGAAGACCGCCGTGCCGAGGTACGCTAGCGGGACCTCGAACCGCCTCCCGTCGGAGGAGTACACGACGCAGTGCCCCTTGCCGGCCACAGACGACGTCGATGCACCGCACGAACCTTCGTTGGCTTCTTTCCCCGGTGTCGACGTGAGCCGCTTCCTCGCCGGGGCAGCCATTCTCTGCCACTTCTTTGCCGCTTGAACGAGTCTCTTGGCACTGATCATGGTTGCTTTGCTCTTCCTGTGTTTCTTGGCTGAAAATTCTGAGAATTTCAGTTTGTATCAGGTGGGTGTTCAGTCTCTGGGTGCGTAGTGCTTGCCTTGCTGATGGACTAACGAAGTGTTGGGTGCTGAGCTGGTGGATTTATAGGTCAGGCAAAGAGAAGACGGTGCAGCTCAAGAGCACTTACCATCTCAGACAGCCAAGGGACAGTTCCATGGGCTCGTAACATGCAGTGTTGCAAGGAGAAGCAGTGTGTGGTTTTGATTAGATTTTCCTCTGGGGCCATCTGTATGACACTTGTTGGAGCCACTGGCAGAAGTGTTTGGATCGCTAGGATATCACAATAGGCTGCCATACTGCCATGCCTCAACCTCGAGACTCAAGAGGTCATGAGGACCACATGCATACTGGGTCCAATTGCTATTTGTAAGTAACAGTTCTTTCACTGATTGGCAACGTGACACCAATTGCTATTTGTGATTAGTATGCCCTATCTTAAGATATCTGAGTGTTTTTTTTCCCACAGCACATCATTTCTGAGAGACCAGATTTAAGTCTATTCAACGGCCCAAACAAGTTGCTCGACAACTCCATATCGCTTCCTCCGTTCCTCGGCTTGTGGTCTGGTGCATCAGTAGCACATCATGTGAAGTTCATTTCGCCGCTCCTCCATACAGTTCCCTATAAGGACCTACACGACCACAGCTCAGGCAACTAGCTCCCAGTTTTATTTGCACACTTCAAGCTGACCGAAACCTTCAGAGTCCATGCTTCCATGTCTTCATTTCCGATGTGCGGTGCCTTGGTTTAAGCCTGAAGAAACCAGCTCTGAAACGGACCCCAACTGATGTATCTGATGGCACAACTGGTAGCTGAACGAGCGTGACCCTCACACCTCATGTCGGCTCCAACTAGCATGGGGTCCTCGTGCTCCTTACCTCCTTCCCACACGAAAGCTGAACACCACGACCGGCACCGGCATACGCCACTAAGTCCCATTTATATTAGAATCTCATCCAACTAGTACTCGCAGACGCGTCTTGCGACATCACACCCACCGTGCTCGTGACCTTGTCCCATGCTCAACCATCCCACTCTGTGTACTCGTGTGACTTGTGAGCTATATATTCAAAGTCCTGTGGCCTCCCAACACCATCCCAAACAAAAGAATTTCGAACTCAAGTACTCAACTCAGAGCTCGCCACATTCCTGTCAAGAGAGAAAGAACTAACCATGATGATCAGCACCAAGAGGATCGCTCATCTGGCCAACAAGTGGCACAGGATGGCGGCTCTCGGGAGGAAGCGCCTCACCTGGGGGGCAGCATCGAAGGAAGAAGCCGGCGAATGCTCCACCTCTGTGGCGAGCAAGGGCCACTGCACGGTGTACACCGCCGATGGGGCTCGGTTCGAGGTGCCATTGGCGTGCCTCGGCACTGCGGTCTTCGCAGAGCTCCTGCAGATGTCGCAGGAGGAGTTCGGCTTCACAGGCGACGACGGCAGGATCACACTGCCCTGCGACGCCGCGGTCATTGAGTACGCCATGTGCTTGCTCAGGAGGGGCGCCTCTGCAGAGGTGGAGAAGGCGTTCCTGAGCACCATGGTGACGCCGTGCCACTATGCACACCGTGCCGTGCCGTATGTGGCAGCTTGCTGTTAGTTGCAGCTATATCAGTGAATGTACGGTAGCAGTTCGCCAGTGTAGGTAGTAGGAAAAGGACAAGTGTTATTCAGAGCCTTCTGATCCTGCAAGCGATCAAGGAAGGTGGCAACTAAGCACGTTAGCGCCAGTGTTCATGTTCATTGTATAGATCTTTTTCTGCACAAGTAAATGGCGATCATGATTTAGGGCCAAATTACAGGCAATATGTTTCTTCACTGCAATTTTCAGAATCCAAACCTGAAAGTTGACTGGCACTCCCTGCTACAGCTGAACCGAAATGAGCCATCATGCCTCTTGCATTTTGAATTGACAACTTAATGCAATATTCAGAGTTTTGCTATCAGTTTGATATGCGGATGTCAGGTTCTTACTTCTTCTAATCCATGTTTCTGCTCAGCATTGACCAGTTCTACCAAAGGAACATACCTCATGATGATATCGAAACTGTCAGACACTCAGGAGCCGCCTTCCTGAGATTGTGCAGTGAGTTATTGATTGTAAAGGTGATTAGAATGCCCTATTTAAACATATGAGCTGGTTCCCAAGACTGCGTGTCTCACAGTTGTCCATAATCATGATTATATTTTATCTGAATACCCAGATTAGATGTTTTCAGCCGTCATATCACATCTTCAATAGCAGTCTGTTGGATCAGTGGCACCTCATGTGAGCTTCATTACGTTGCTGCTTCTCACGTAGACCTACAAGATTTTAACTAGCCATATAGTTGATAATCTGATAGGCCCCCTGTATCACCATGGTTGGATGCACCGAGGCCACAATTTGTGTGCACGTTCATATCCTTGAGGTACAGGTACTCATCTACAGTCAGTATTATCTTCAATTTCAGTAACCTGATCATGTAGCCAGAGTGCCACTTTTAATTTTACTTGCACTTTCACAGGACGCTTTATAACTGAACATGTGATCCATTTTACCTGACTACATTTTCCAGTGGGTAGTGCCTACTTCAACTCTTTTGATGTATTACTTATGATACTGAAAGTGAAACAGACCTCAAGTAAGTATACCAAGACCGGTGCACGATGGACAACTTAGTTCAGAGTGGAGGACCAGACAGTCTGAAACAAATAATCAACAAACATAACAAATCACATTGAAATGCAGTCATGATATTATGACTCATCTTCAGAAAAAAGGCACATGTTGAAAAAGAGCACGAGGACAATCTGATGGACGCATCAGTCAGCAATGCTGGACGGCAAAGTAGCATTGCCAAAATAGGGTCCTCAAAGTCAAACCATCTTTGAACATTTAGAATCTTCTGTAACATTTCCTCTGATTCCATAATCTTACTTCCGGCTAATAAAAAACCCTACTCTACATCAGCAGCTAATGACAACTATACACAAACAGCTGATTGGCGCGTGAGCCCCATTGACGGCGCCACGCCGCTGGCAGTGTAGTGGCAAGGCCTGACCATTGAGCTCAAGAACGCCCTCACAACTTCTTCAGAGGCGTCTCTTCTAAGCAAACACATCACGTACTCCACCACCGTGGCGTCACAAGGCAGCGAGATCCTGCCATCGTCTCCGGCAAACCCAAACTCCTCCTGCGCCATACTCAGGAGCTCGGCGAAGACCGTTGTGCCGAGGTACGCCAGCGGGACCTCGAACCGCCTCCCGGCGGAGGAGTACACGACGCAATGGCCCTGGCCGGCCACCGACGACGTCGATGCACCGCACGAACCTTCGTTGGCTTCTTTCCCCGGTGTCGACGTGAGCCGCTTCCTCGCCGGGGCAGCCATTCTCTGCCACTTCTTTGCCGCTTGAACAAGTCTCTTTGCACTGATCATGGTTGCTCCTCCTGTGTTTTTGTTTTTACTGAAAGTTCAGAGAATCTCAGTTTGTATCGGGTGGGTGTTCAGCCTCTGGGTGCGTAGTGCACTAGTGCTTGCCTTGCTGATGGACTGATGAATTGTTGGTGCTGAGCTGGTGGATTTATAGGTCAGGCAAAGCGAAGACGATGCAGCTCAAGGGCACTTGTAAGGGACAGTTCCATGGGCTCGGAACATGCAGTGTTGCAAGGAGAAGCAGTGTCATTGTATTTAGATTAGATTTTTCTCTGGGGCCATCTGTTTGACACTTGTTGGATCCACTAGCAGAAGTATTTGTATTGCTAGAATATCACAATGTGCTCCCATACTGCCATGCCTCAAGCTCAAGAGGAGGTCATGTGGACAACATGCATACTGGGTCTCCAAATGTCCAATTGCTATTTGTGATTAGTATGCCCTATCTTAATATATCTGAGTGTTTTTTTTTTTTTTTTTGCCCACAGCACATCATTTCTGAGCGACTAGATTTAAGTCTGTTCGACGTCCCAAACAAGTTGCTCGACAACTCCATATCACTTCTTCAGCTTATGGTCTGGTGGATCAGTAGCACATCATGTGAAGTTAATTCCGCCGCTCCTCCATACAGTTCCCTATAAGGACCTACACGACCACAGCTCAGGCAACTAGCTTCCCGTCTTATTTGCACACTTCAAGCTGACCGAAACATTCAGAGTCCATGCTTCCCTGCCTCCATTTCCGATGTGCGGTGCCTTGGTTTAAGCCTGAAGAAACCAGCTCTGAAACGGGCCCCAACTGATGTATCTGATGGCACAACTGCTAGCTGAACGAGCCTGACCCTCACACTTCATGTCGGCTCCAACTAGCAGCATGGGGTCCGTCCTCGTGCGGAAAATTCCAGGTCCTCGTGCTCTTTCCACGCACCGAAAGCAGAACACCACGACCGGCACCGGCATGCGCCCAAGACTTCCCCCGTCAGAATCTGATCCAAATGGTACTCGCAGACGCGTCTTGGGACATCGCACCCACCGTGCTCGTGGCCTTGTCCCTTGTTCAACCATCCCACTCCTTGTAGTCGTGTGAGGCTGTGAGCTATATATTCAAGGTCCGGTGGCCTGCCCACACCATCACAAACAAAGCATTTCAAACTCAACTACTCAAGCACTCAAATCAGAGCTCGCCAGTTTCCAGTAAAGAGAGAAAGAGAACTAACCATGATGATCAGCACCAAGAGGATCGCTCACCTGGCCAACAAGTGGCAGAGGATGGCGGCGCTTGGGAGGAAGCGCCTCACCTGGGGGGCGGCATCAAAGGAAGCCTGCGAATGCTCCACCTCTGTGGCGAGCAAGGGCCACTGCGCGGTGTACACCGCCGATGGGGCTCGGTTCGAGGTGCCATTGGCGTGCCTCGGCACCGCGGTCTTCGCGGAGCTCCTGCAGATGTCGCAGGAGGAGTTCGGCTTCACAGGTGACGACGGCAGGATCACGCTGCCCTGCGACGCTGCGGTCATGGAGTACGCCATGTGCTTGCTTAGGAGGGGCGTCTCTGCAGAGGTGGAGAAGGCGTTCCTGAGCACCATGGCGACGCCGTGCCACTATGCACACCGTGCCGTGCCGTATGTGGCAGCTTGCTGTTAGTTGCAGCTGTATCAGTGAATGTATGGTAGTAGTTCACCAGTGTAGGTAGTAGGAAAAGGAAAATTGTTGTTCAGAGCCTTCTGATCCTGCAAGGCTGCAAGTGATCAAGGAAGGTGGCGACTAAGCAAGTTAGCACCAATGTTCATGTTCATTGTACAGATCCTTTTTGCACAAGTAAATGATCGATAATGTTTTAGGGCATAATTACAGGCAATAAGTTTCTTAATTGCAATTTTCAGAATCCAAACCTGAAAGGCGACTGGCACTCCCTGCTCCAGCTGAATCGAAACGAGTCATCGAGCCTCTTGCATTTTGAATTGACAACTTGATGAAATATTCAGAGTGTTGCTATCAGTTTGATTGCGGAATGTCAGGTTCTTCCAATCCATGTTTCTAGTCAGCACTGACCAACCTAGGAAACATACCTCATTATGACCACATGGAAATTGGTTCTATCTAACATGTCAAGAGCCTCCTTCCTGAGATTATGCAGTGAGTTATCAATTGTAAAGGTGATTAGAATGTCCTATTTAAACATATGAACTGGGTACTAAGACTGAGTGCCTGACAGCTATCCATGACCATGACATATTGGCATATCATATCTGGATGACCAGATTAAATGTTTTCAGCCGTCCAAACTACTTGCTTGACGGCGTCATATCACATCTTCAATAAGCAGTCTGTTGGATCACTGACATCTCATGTGAACTCCATTTCGTTGCTGCTTCTCACATGAACCTACAGGATTGCAACTAGCCAGCTAGGCATGTAGCTGATAATCTGATAGGCCCTCTGTATCGCTATGGCTGGATGCACTAAGGCCACACTTTCTGTAATGTTCATATCCTTGAGTCCCTGAGGTACAGGTACTCATCTATAATCATTGTTATCTTCAATTTCGGCGACCTGATCTTATAGCCAGAGTGCCACTTCTGATTTTTTGCACTTTCAAAGCACGCCTTATAACTGAACATGTGATCAATTTTTACCTGTCTGCATTTTCCAGTTGGGTTGTGCCTACTTCAGCTCTTTTGATGTATGACTTATGATACTAAAAGTGAAACAGACCTCAAATGTACCCACACTGGTGCACGTCTGTACGATGCACAATTTAATTCAGAGTGGAGGACCAGGAAGTCTGAAACAAATACTCAAGAAACATAACTAATCATATTGAACTGCAATCACAATATTATGACTCATCTTCAGAAAAGGCACATGTTGAAATGGAGCACGAGGACAATCGAAGAATCCCGAAACATGTGCTACTCCAACTGATGGCCGCATCAGCCACCGATGTTGGACAGCAAAGTGGGATTGCCAAAATAGGGTCCTCAAGACAAACCATCTTTGAATTAAAGGTACCACATGAACCTAAGTTTCCAATCTCTTTCAGTTTCGATAGTGGATGCCAAACAAAAAGAAAGCCCACCATGGAAGACATCGGTTGTATATCTGATTGCATGACAGCTGCCTGCAATTGTCTGTCCTTCTCAGTTCACATTGGTCCCAATTAACATGGGGCCCTCGTGCCACCTGCATCATGGCTGCACAGAGGATGCCCAATCCAAGCACCACAAGCCCACTGTACTTGGATCTGGCACACACCAGGAACTCACCCCTATCAAAACTTGATCCAAAACAGATGCATGTGCCATGCGCCCATGCCCAACCAACGAGCCCACTAACTTTGTTTGCCATCACGGTGCACCAAGTGATGGCCCAGCAAAATCAAATCTGAATCTTGATGTCTACTTGGCAGCCAGCAATGCATGTACCAACGTCATGGCCTTGTCCACTAATAGCTGCACTGAAGGCACAGGCCATTTCTACACCTATATATAGAGGATCTAGCAAGACACCATCACTACAGCCTCAAAGTTACAAGAAAAGCTGTTCCAAGCACCATACCTGAGAACCAAGAAGCCAAGAAACACCAATCATGATTCGTTCCCACAGATTTTCCCAATTGGCAAGGAAATGGCAAAGGGTTAAGACAGACACTGGAGACGCCACATGCTGCACCACTTCTCCTGTTGCAAATAAGGGGCACTGCACTGTGTACACTGCGGATGGTAAGAGGTTTGAGGTCCCATTGGCATACCTCAGCACAATGGTCTTCAGGGAGCTGCTGAGGATCTCCCAGGAGGAGTTTGGGTTTACAAAGGATGGCAGGATCACATTGCCTTGTGATGCCGCTGTGATCGAGTATGTGATGTGCTTGCTCACAAGAAATGCTTCAGAGGAAGTGGAGAAGGCATTCCTGAGCTCTGTAGTGATTCCTAGCCAGCACTCAAGCTATACAGTGCCACCTGTGCCGCTGCATCAGCAGTTTGCGGTTTGTAGCTCCTGAAGACATTCAGGATTTTTGCAGCTATTAGTGCAATACACTTTGTACTCTTGTATGTGTAGTACTCTGACATAATTAGAAAGAAGGAAATTGTACAGTCTCTTAATATTAATGAGCTGATAAGCATTGTTCCTTGGTGCCACTTTGAAATGGAAATGCAATGTGAAGCCTTTTTTTACTCTTGCAAGTCAGCAATCAATTGGAGCCTGGCAAACCAACACCTGCAGGAAAAATCAGCTCTTATTTTCTGTTGCTTTCATTTAAATTATATATGAAACTTACAGATAAGAATAAAAAATAAATTTACATTCTATATAACTGGTGACAATCACATATTTGCACATAACATACGAGAGAAGCTTATGTTCAATATGTTATATGTATGCTTCAAAGAGAAAAGGCCAAGGGAATGGCCTATTGGAATATATTACGGTGAACGAAATAGTTTATTGAGTTTTTATTAAAAACAAGTGGTCAGGGTGTGGAAAAAAATATAAGAATCTGAGGCTAACAATGTTCAGAAAAAAGCAGGGATGAGCTGCAAAAACTGAGAAACTGCGCATAAGCGTGTAGACTGGTAGATGTTGATGCCAATTTTGCAAGCATGGCTCAGAATTAATCCAAACGAACACATGCCAAGCTTAACGCCTAACTTACAGGCACAGCAATAGAACAACGATTCAATGCACCATGCATTGTTCAAAGCTGATTGACGGTCCGGCCACTGCTTAGGAGGAAGATGCAGCGAAATGGGCAACACATGAGGTGCTGCAAGACAAGCAAACCACAATTGAAGGAGTTATGGCACCATCCTGCCAGCTTGTATAAACCAATCGAGATCTCATCACATCATGGACTAGTGGAATGAAGCTGAAGCTATTGAAATAGAGTAAATAACTCACTGTCAAAATGATAATTGTTCGTACACACAGAAATCTAATGGGATAGAGAAGATTTTTTTTTTTAAAGACAATCACATATTAGTATCATAGTATGCACATACAATGAGGATAAAGGTTTGGCGCACAGTATATCCTTCAAAAGGAAAATGCAAAGGGAATGACAAGATGGCCGGTATTCTGGGTGAAGTAAAATAGTCAAGCTGTAAAAATGTTTCTAAGAATTTTGGATAAACATATTGAAAATGAAGCTCAGGTGGAGTACCAATTCAAACTGAGATCTAGCACCGTCAGGCACTCAGGCCAGCTGCAACGAACCAATCAAGGCACCGATGCATTAGGCTTGAGCTGTTCGAATGGTCCGTACACTCACAGATCCACTGGAAACAGAGTAGAAGTAGATACCTTCCGTTCTGCTCACCTATTCGATTTGGAATCGGTGAGCCGACGAGCTGCCTGCCATGCGGGCGCGGCGCACTTGCGCCGGCCAGGTCGACATCACCCCCCACGCCACCACCGCTCGGAAGGGAAGCTCTGACTACGGGGGGCAGCAGCAGACTCAACGGCTCTGGCCGGCTTCCAGACCGCCGGCGGCGGCGGCGCGACGGTAACGCCGTAACGGATGGCAGCCGTGGTGGACCCAATACTGGCCCACCGGTAAGTCTGGGTAATAGGTTGATACGCCGGTCCCACCACGGAAAGCCTATGAAGACTTCTCTGCCTTTCTCGACTTTGTTTTTTTTTTTTTTTGAAAGCTGCCATTCTCGATCTGGGCCGGAAGAAACCGATCGCATTCGCACCGACCGGCCATGGATTTTTTTTTCGTTCTAACTACTTTCTTTCATGACGATCATTCATGAGCGGCGTATCAGATTAGCACAAAGATAAGTGAGGCACTGAGGCTTGTGAAATAACTAAATTATATTTCATATATATACAATTTCCTATGATACTAAAAGATCCGTACTAGAACAAAAAATTGTGTAGTGCATCAGGAGCGAACAATAGGCTATGCACAAACTGCAACCGGCTGGTTGCATGGCGCGACGCCGATCACAGCGTGGCATGGCCTGACCATGGAGCTCAAGAACGCCCGGACAACCTCCTCGGAGGCGTCTCTCCTAAGCAAACACATCACGTACTCCACAACCGCGGCGTCACACGGCAGCGTGATCTTGCCGTCGTCGCTCGGGAACCCGAACTCTTCCTGCGACATCGTCAGGAGCTCGCCGAGGAGCACCGTGCCGAGGTACACCAACGGGACCTCGAAGCGCCGGCCGTCGGCCGAGTACACGACGCAGTGTCCCTTGCTGGCCATGGAGGTCGACGTGCCGCATGACCCTTCGGCTTCTCTCGTCGCCGTCGAGGTGAGGCGCTTCCTAGCCAGAGCGGCCATTCTCTGCCACTTCTTCGCCATTTGAACAAGTCTCTTGGCACTGATCATGCTTGCTTGCTTCCCCTGCTTTCCTTGCTGAATGAATGTTCAGAGGACCTTCTGTATCAGGTGGTATTCAGCTGGTAGAGGTAATGCTTAGGTTGCTGGAGAACTGATGAAGTGTTGGTGCTAAAGCTGATGGATTTATAGGATAAAGGAGCTGAGAAAAGGAGGAGAAAAGGGCATGCTCCATGCGGTTCAGTGGCAGCAGTCAACTCAAGCTGGCAAGGAACAAGGCCACGAGCTCAGAACATGCAGTGTTGAGCATTTGTGTGGTTTTGATTAGATTTCTCTGAGGCCATCTGTTCGGCACTTGCTGGAGCCACTAGTCACAATGGTTGAGTTGCTAGGACATCACAATGTGCAGCCATACTGCCCTGCATCATGGATGAGGGCCACATGTTAAATGGGGTCCAATTTGTCAGAGAGTTCTCCAGTGATCATGCAATGAGAGACCACCCATTGTCACTTGCTATTTGAAATTCCTATCTTAAGATATCTGATAGTTTTTGTGCCCAACCCACAGCCACCGACGGCACATTGTTTCTGCGCGACTGGATTAAGCAGGTCTAGAGACCTAGACAACTTGCTCAACAACTTAACATCACTTCAATTTGTGGTCTGCAGTTGGATCACTAGCACATCATGTGAGCTCCATTTCACAGCTGCTTCTTTCAGTTCCCTACATTCCAATTTCCAATTTATCTTTATTGTCCTCATTTTAGGTGGACAGCACCTTGTTTTCAGTCAGGGAGAAAACAGGAGAACCTCTCACCATCTGGTCCTGGAATAGACCCGACCTGGTGTATCTGACTGCGCAACCGCTAGCTGAACAAACGTGGCCCCTCACACTTCACGTTGGCCCCAACAAACATGGGGTCCTCGTGCCGCTTCCCCACGACACCGGTTGGCATGGCCGCACCTGAGTGCGCACCGAAAGCACATCACGACTGGCACTAGCACACGCCAAACGCTCGACACCAGGAATCTCATCCAAATCGTACTTGCAGACGCGTCTTGCACTCATGGCCTTGTCCCTTGGCCAACCTTTCGGCTCAAGTAGTCGAATGAGCTATATATTCAGAGTCAGCTGGCCTCTGAACACCATCACTTGCAGCTTCACAAACAAAACACAGCAAACTGAATCCACGCCTCTCCAGCTTCCATCAAGAGAGAACAAGAAAACGAGACAAGAATTCACTATGATCAGCACCAGGAGGATTGTTCAGCTGGCCAAGAAGTGGCGTAGGATGGCAGTTCTTGGGAGAAAGCGCCTCACCTGGGGCTCAGCAGCGAAGGAAGCCAGCGAGCGCTGCACCTCTGTGGCGAGCAAGGCCCACTGTGTGGTATACAGCGCCGATGGGGTGCGGTTCGAGGTGCCATTGGTGTGCCTCGGAACAGCAGTCTTCGTGGAGCTCCTGCGGATGTCACAGGAGGAGTTCGGCTTTGCGGGCCATGACGGCAGGATCACACTGCCTTGCGACGCCTCAGACATGGAATACGCCATGTGTTTGCTTAGGAGGGGCGCTTCTGCGGAGGTGGAGAAGGCGTTCCTGAGCACCATGGCGATGCCGTGCCATGCAGACCGTGTGGCGCCATATGTGGCAGTTTGCTGTTAGTTGCAGCTGTATGAGTGAATGTGTATATTAGTTCATCATTCATCAGTGTACTAGATAGTATAGGATAAAGTGGTAAACAGAGGTGTCAGGAGTTATTCACTAGGGGCAATATGTTTCTTTCAGCAAAATTATCTGAATCCAAACCTGAAAGGTTATTGCCACTCCCTGCTGTAGCTGAAGCTAAACGTGTCATCGTGCCTCTTGCATTTTCAATTGGCAACTTGCAGAAAAATTCAGAGTTTTGCTCAGTTTGATGTAGAATGTCAGGAGCTTACTTCTTCTAGTCCTTGTTTCTGGTAAGCATTGACCCGTTCTGTTCCTAAGACACATACCTCATGAAGAGCATCATATCACTTCTTCAATTGGCAGTGTGTTGGATCACTGGCATCTCATGTCGTTGCTTTCTTGCATGGACCTATCTGATAGGCATTTCGTGGACAAGCCCTCTAAATCACCAAGCTGAACGCGCTAAGCCACAGTTTGGATGCCTGTTCATATCCTTGTGTCCTTGAGGTACAGGTACTCATCATATAATCAATATAGCTTCAGTTTAGGCAACCTGATCATGTAGCCAGAGAAGATGGTTATTATTTTTTTTTTCTTTTTGCGGACTGTCAAATATTAGCATGCACATAAATGAGGATAAAGGTTTGGTGGACAGAATATCCTTCAGAAAGAAAATGCAAAGGTAATAACAAATTGGCCGGTACTCAGGCCTTCAGGGTGAAGTAAAATAGTCAAGCTGTAAAAACGTTTCTAAGAATTCTGGATAAACATGTTGAAAATGAAGCTCAGCTGGAGTACCAGTTCAAACTGAGATCTAGCACCGTCAGGCCAGCTGCAACAAACCAATCAAGGCTGAAGGCACCATGCCACCAATGCATTAGGCTTGAGCTACTCACATGGTCCGTACACGCACAAATCCACTGGAACAGAGTAGATAGAAGCCTTCCGTGTTCCGTTCTGCTCACCTGCGCTCGTGAACAAGAAAATCTGACCAGATTAGAAGAATATACTCCATAGTCCGTACTATACGAATGCGATTGACACACCTATTCCATTTGGAATCCGGAAGCTGACGAGCTGCCTGCCGCGCGGGCGCGACGCACGGCGCACCCTCGCCGGACAGGTCAACATCACACCTGACGCCGCCACCGCCCGGAAGCTCCGACTACGCAACGTCTCTGCCCGGCTTCCAAACCCTCGCCGCCACCGCCGACTGAGACGATAACGACGTTTTTTTAAGATAAGATTATACTCCCTCCGTCCTAATTTATGTGCATTTGAAGAGTTAAAAAAAATCCCAATATAAGTGCTTAATAGGTGCAAACTACGAGATACAGCCAATCAAAAAAATTACTTCTGCAACAAGTTTTTTCTATTCATCCCACTTACAGAATACGCTTTCCAGTGCACTATTCATGTAGAAATAGAAAAAATACTTTCTACCTCCAATCTGAACACAGCGTAACAGGCGAGTAGTGGGCGACGTCCTACATGGGAGAGAAAAAGGTGAACAGAGAGAATGAGATCGACGTTGTGCGAGATGCCCGTTCGAAGCCGGCGCAGAGCCGCTTCCGCAGTTATCATTGGACAAAAGCACACTGTTGTGTCATAATTGCTAGTGGGGCCTGCCACCACACATGCCCCCTCACCGTGCATTCAGCCCGCTGCGGGCGAAACCAATAGCCATGCTCTTATCGCACCAGTATCAATCACGCAGTATCCGTGAGTTCCATTGAGGGAAAAAAAAGAACGCATCAGGCGCCACCACACCCCATCTAGAGAGATCATGAGACTGTGTTTAGTTACGCTGAGAAAAAGTACTTTTTTTTGAGATACGTATTATGTAAGAGGATGAATAGGAAAGGAGAAAAAGAAATTTTTAGAGATACGTATTCTGTGAGAAGAATAAATAAAAAGTAAAAAGTACTTTTAAAACTAAAGCACGGCTAATGGCTGGTTTCTCGGAGCACTGCACGGCTCGCTGCAGGCTTGCAGCTGCCCTGTCCATCGCACTCAAACGCTCAAAGTGCACTTTTAACGGGACGGAGGGACGGAGGGAGTAAGAGACGGTAACGACGTAACGGGCGGCAGCCGTGGTGGACCCGCTACTGGCCCGCCGTTAAGTCTGGTAATAGGCTGATACGCGGGTCCCACCGCGGAAAGCCCAAGATGATTTCTGTCTTTGTCCATCTGGGCCGGATGAACCCGATTGCATTTTGCACGATCGAAATGGGTCTGTGTGTGTGCTTTTTTTTTGAGAAGTTTTCTCAAAAAGAAAAAAAGGTAACCCGACTTCTCCCTTCTGGCTGACCGTGATTCGCCGCCGGCGTTAGCCCGAGTTCCGCCGCCGCCGCCGCCGTCCCCTACTTCATCCCGACCGGACGTACAGGTGTGTCTTTCACCCAACTCCCGATCCCCGTGCGTCCACAAACTTTCAGGCTTGATTTTTTTTTGTTCTATCTATATTTTCTTCCATGCTGTGTCGATCATTCGATGAGCGGAGTTCAGAAACAGGAAAGAAACGCAGAATCTAGACTCTTGTCTCAGATCACCACAAAGATAAGTGAGGCTTTTGAAATAGAAAAAAGTCTATATTACACCCCCACCTATGAAGGGTGGACTACGTAACCCCCAATCTATGAAACGGTCATATCACCCTGAACTTTTCAAAACCGATCAAATTACCCCCTAAACCAATTTTGAAAAATCATAGTAAATAAAAAAAAATCATAAAATGGAAAATCAAATTGCGTTGACTCCAAATGAGTAGATATGCACACTGAACATATAATATGGTATGCTTTAATATATTTTTTTCACTATAGCTTTAGATCTATGCTTTTCTCCATAGTTGTAAAAAAATATATTAAAACATATCATATTACATGCTCACTATGTATATATACTCATTTGGAGTCCAACACAATTGGATTTTTTATTTTATGATTTTTCTGTGATTTACTATGATTTTTTAAAACTGATTTAGGGGTAATTTGATCGGTTTTCAGAAGTTCAGGGGGTGATACAGACCGTTCCATAGGTTGGGGGTTATGTAGTCCAACCTCCATAGGTTAGGGGGTGATATAGACTTTTTCCTTTGAAATAACTACATTTCATATATATACAATTTCCTATAATAATTGTGTAGTGCATCAGGAGCTAACGACAAGCTATACAGAAACTGCAACCGGCTGGTGGCATGGCGCGAGGCCGATCACAGCGTGGCATGGCCTGACCATGGAGCTCAAGAACGCCCGGACAACCTCCTCAGAGGCGTCTCTTCTAAGCAAACAGATCACGTACTCCACGACCGCGGCGTCACACGGCAGTGTGATCTTGCCGTCGTCGCTCGGGAACCCAAACTCTTCCTGTGACATCGTCAGGAGCTCGCCGATGACCACCGTGCCGAGGAACGCCAGTGGGACCTCGAAGCGCTGTCCTTCGGCCGAGTACATGACGCAGTGGCCCTTGCTGGCCACGGAGGTCGTCGACGTGCTGCATGACCCTTCGGCTTCTCTCGTCGGCGTCGAGGTGAGCCGCTTCCTAGCCAGAGCGGCCATTCTCTGCCACTTCTTCGCCAATTGAGCAAGTCTCTTGGCACTGATCATGGTTGCTTTCCTTGTTGAATGAATGTTCAGAGGAGCTTCTGTATCAGCTGGTGGTATTCAGATGGTAGAGGTAATGCTTAGGTCGCTGAAGAACTGATGAAGTGTTTAGGTCGCTGAAGAACTGATGGTAGAGGTAATGCTTAGGTCGCTGAAGAACTGTTGAAGTGTTGGTGCTAAAGCTGATGGATTTATAGGTTAGAGGAGCTGAGAAGAAAGAGAGAAGGGCATGCGCCATGCGGTTCAAGGGCAGCAGTCAACTCAAGCTGGCAAGGGACCAAGAGCAGCAACTCAGAACATGCAGTGCTGGGCCTGGGCATTTGTGTGGTGTTGATTAGATTTCTCTGAGACCATCTGTTCGGCACTTTCTGGAGCCACTAGTAGCAATAAGCAATGGTTGGGTTGCTAGGACATCACAATGTGCAACCATACTGCCCTGTATCATGGATCATGAGGGCCACATGTTAAATGGGGTCCAATTTGTCAGAGAGGTCTCCAGTGATCATGCAATGAGAGACCACCAATTGTCAGTTTGTCACTGAAGTTCATAGCCGCCGATGGCACATTGTTTCTGTGTGACCGGATTAAGCCAGTCTAGCGGTCCAGACAACTTGCTTGACAGCTTCATATCACTTCTTCAATCTGTGGTCTGCGGCTGGATCACTAGCATACCATGTGACCTCCATTTCATAGTTGCTTCTTGAGTTTTTGCACTTCCCCACATCCAATTATCTTTATTACTTCATGCAAGACGTTGCCATATAGTGCTATCTGACCGAAACCTTGTGCCCATGCTTCCCAGTCCTTTTAGGTGGGTGGTGCCTTGTTTTCAGTCTGGAAGAAATCAGGAGAACCTTTAACCATCCGCCCCTGGAATAGACCCAAGCTGGTATATCTGACTGCACAACCGCAAGCTGAACAAGCCTGGCCCTCACACTTCACGTTGTCCCCAACAGGGGTCCTCGTGCCGCTTCCCCACGGCACCGCTTGGCATGGCCGCACCTGAATGTGTAGGAGTCCGGATCAAAGCACCGAAAGCACATCACGACCGGCACTGGCGCACGCCAAACGATCGACACCAGGAATCTCATCCAAATCGTACCTGTAGACGCGTCTTGCAACATCGCACTCAGCCTCTCAAAGCGCTCATGGCCTTGTCCCTTGCCCAACCTTTTGGCTCAAGTAGTCAAGTGAACAATATATTTAGAGTCAGTTGGCCTCTGAACACCCATCACTTGCAGCTTCACAAACAAAACACAGCAAACTGAAGCCACGCCTCTCCAGCTTCCAATCTTCCATCAAGAACAAGAAGGAAACAAGACAACAATTCACCATGATCAGCACCAAGAGGATTGCTCAGCTAGCCAAGAAGTGGCGTAGGATGGCAGTTCTTGGTAGGAAGCGCCTCACCTGGGGCTCAGCGGCGGCGAAGGAAGCCAGCGAGTGCTGCACCTCTGTGGCGAGCAAGGCCCACTGCGTGGTATACACTGCCGATGGGGTGCGGTTCGAGGTGCCACTGGCTTGCCTCGGCACAGCAGTCTTTGTGGAGCTCCTGCGGATGTCACAGGAGGAATTCGGCTTTGGGGGCCATGACGGCAGGATCACGCTGCCTTGCGACGCCTCGGACATGGAGTACGCCATGTGTTTGCTCAGGAGGGGCGCCTCTGCGGAGGTGGAGAAGGCATTCCTGAGCACCATGGCCATGCCCTGGCACTATGCAAACCGCGTGGTGCCGTATGTGGCAGCTTGTTGTTAGTTGCAGGCTTGCAGCTGTATGAGTGAATGTGTATAGATGTTCATCATTCATCAGTGTAGGTAGTAGGATAAAGGGATAAACAAATATGTTAGGAGTTAGTCAATACGGGCAATATGTATCTTTCAGCAAAAATTTCTGAATCCAAACCTGAAAGGTTATTGCCACCGCTGCTCTAGCTGAAGCTAAACGTGTCGTCGTGCCTCTTGCATTTTCAATTGGCAACTTGCTGCAATATTCAGAATTTTGCTATCAGTTTGATTTGTGGAATGTCAAGACTCAAGAGCTTACTTCTTTTAGTCCATGTTTCTGGTAAACATTGACCCACTCACTTCTTCAATTGGCAGTCTGTTGGATCACTGGTATCTCATGCCGTTGCTTTCTTGCATCGACCTATCTGAGAATCTGATAGGTATTTCATGATGACACTCTGTACCACCAAGCTGGAGGCGCTAAGGCCATAGTTTGGATGCATGCTCATATCCTCGAGTCCATGACTCATCACATAATCAATATATCTTCAGTTTAGGCAACCCGATCATGTAGCCAGAGTGCCACTTTTAATTTCATTTGCGCTTTTCACAGCATGCCTTACAATTGAATATGCTATTCATTTTACCTGTCTGCATTTTTCCAGTTTGGCAGTGCCTATTCATTTTATGCATGATTTATGATACAAAACGTACAAAAAGTGACACTATACCTTCTGAAATTGACCCACACTGATGTATGATGCACAATTTAGTTCAGACTAGAGGGCCAGACCATCTGAAACAAATACTCAAGAAACAGATGCACAAGTTGGTTCAGACTGGACTGGAGGACCAGACCTCCTGAAACAAATACTCAAGAAACAGAACTCATATTGAAATGCAATCACAATATCACACAAGTAACTTTTATAACTCTTCTTCAGAAAAGGCATATGTTGAAATGGAGCACAAAGACAATAAAAGAGTTTGCTCTAGTTATTCTCAGAGCAAAGAAAAACTTCCCAGACTTAGTGTCCATATGGAGAGACAGCATGATGCGACTTTTTGGATTTTCTTTGTTTCTTTTTACATTTCTTGAACTTTCTGTATTTGATAAACATTGTATTTAATATAAAAGCAGTAGGGGGAAACCCCTCCTGATTCCTCAAAAAAAAAAAAGACTCCCAAAACACGTGCTACTAAAAGTGATTGCCACATCAGTCAGCGATGCTGCACAGCAAAGTGGCATCGCCAAAATAAAGTCCTAAATGTTGAACCATCTTTGAATGATAGCTACCAGATCGATGAACAAGTTTCTGATCTCTCAGAATCTTGATAATGGATGCCGAACAAAGCTGAAGCCCACCATGGAGGACATCAGCTCTACCTACTTCTGATTGCATGACAGCTGCACTTGTCTGTCCCTCTCACTTCACAATGGCCCCAATTAACATGGGGTCCTCGTGCCACTTTCCCACTGAACCACTCAGCATGGCAGCACAGAGCCAATATATAGATATCTGAAAGTTTATGTGCCCACAACACATCTTTGGAGCGCACATTTAAGTCTATTCAACAGCCCAAACAAGTTGCTCGACAACTCCATATCGCTTCATCAGTTTACGGTCTGGTGGATCAGTAGCAGATCATGTGAACTCCATTTCGTCCCCTCCTTCATATAGTTACCTAAAAGATCGCAGCTTGACAATTTATTTGTGTTTTTCAAGCATACCGTCTGACCCAAACATTCAGTCCATACTTCCCTGTCTCCTTCACCTTGGTTTAAGCCTGAAAAAAGCGGCACTAAAATGGACCCAAACTGATGTGTCTGATGGCACAACTGCTAGCCAAACAAGCGTGGCCATCACACTTCATGTTGGCTCCAACTAGCATGGGGTCCTCGTGCTGCTTCCCTGCGACACCGTTCGGCATGGCTGAGCATGGGTGGTGTCCAATCCAAGCACCGAACACACACCACGACCTACAGCAGTCGCCAAACACTAGGCCTCTATCAGGATCTCATCCAAATTGTGCTTGCAACATATCACTCACAATGCTCGTGGCCTTGTCCCTTGCCCAACCATTCCATCCATGTAGTCATGTGAGCTATATCCCTATATATCCACAGTCAGGTAGCCTCTGAACACCACAAAGCATTTCTGAACTCAACTCAGAGCTCGCCAGTTCCCCGCCAAGAAAGAACTACTAACCATGATCAACGCCAAGAGGATGGCTCAGCTGGCCAAGAAGTGGCAGAGGATGGCAGCGCTTGGGAGGAAGCGCCTTGCCTGGCAGGCGGCATCGAAGGAAGATGAACAATGCTCAACCTCTGCGGCGATCAAGGGCCTCTGTGTGGTGTACACAGCTGATGGGGTGCGGTTCGAGGTTCCACTGGCATGCCTCGGCACAGCAGTCTTTGCTGAGCTCCTGCGGATGTCACGGGAGGAGTTTGGCTTTGGGAGCAACGACGGCAGGATCACGCTGCCCTGTGATGCCACGGTCATGGAGTATGCCATGTGCTTGCTCAAGAGGGGCGCCTCTGCGGAGGTGGAGAAAGCGTTCCTCGGCACCATGGTGACATCGTGCAACTATGCAAACTGTGTGGTGCCTTGTGTAGCAGCTTGCTGTTAGTTGCAGCTGCATAAGTGAGTGTGCAGTAGTAATTCATCATTGTAGGTAGTAGGAGAGGTCAAGTTAGTTCCAGTGTTCTTGTTCATTGTACACATCCTTTGTTGAACAAATCGATGAAGGAACACAATTTTGGACAATAAGTTTCTTCAGCGCAATTTTCTGATAACAAACCTACAAGCTCCAGCACTCCAGCTGAACCAAAACAGCAAGATTCACAGTTTTGCTATCAGTTTGGTTTACAGAAAATCAATAGCTCAATCGTCCCAATCCATGTCTTGTGGTCAGCATTGACCAATTCTATATTCGAAACATACCTCATGAAGGCCACATGTAAATGGGGTCGAGCCTGTCAAGGACCAATCTGCCTGAGTTGTGGCATTGTGCAGTGAGATATCAATTGTAAAGATGATCAGAATCTCCTATTTAAAAATATGAACCGTGTCCTCAGATTGAGACATAGCCTGACAGTTGTTCATGCTCACAGCTTCATGTCACTTCTTCAATTGGTGGTCTGTTGGATTATTGGCATCTCATGTGAACTACACTTCATTGCTTCTTCTTAATGGACCTACAAATTGCAACTTGGCAGCTAGCTGATAACCATAGGCATGTTCATGGACCAGCCCTGTGTATCACAGTGCCTAGATGCACTAATCCCACAGTGTGGGTAATCAACATCGGTCTTCAAATGCATCAACTTGATCATGTAGCCAGAGTGACACTTCTAATTTTATTTGCACTACCAGTCTTCCGCATCATAACTTATAATTCAATCTGCAATCCATTTGTACCTGTCTGCATTTTCCTGTGTACAGTGACTGATCTCAATTATGGGGAAAGAACAGCTGGATCGTCATCAAATTCTCAAGTAGACCCAGGTGATGTCTACAGTAAGTGGTATCCTGTAAAATTATATTTGGTTTCTGTATGCAAATCGGGCAGATGCTCCTTAAAAAATGCATGTAGATACCATGAAATGGTTGACATGGCATGCTACAAATCAAGCAGCATCAGAGGAATCTGAGATGTAGAACAGTTGAGCAAGTCGCATGATTTGAAGCAACAAAGCACTGCTAACCAACACCTAGCATGAAACTCCAGTTGTAAGTACAGATGCACACCCAAAAATAGTGAAGTGAACCCTGTATCCACTTACCTTCTGACTTTTGGGCCTCCCAGAAAAGGAGTTTGGGCTGGCTCTTTAGCTAATCGAAATCAAGTCAGTATTTTTGTACCTTGAACGAAAGATAAAATGGTCCCAAATCATTCAGAATGATTGCTTTTCAGAAATCTTGACCAGATTAGCTTCAAATCACTGGATACAGGACACCGAAACAGATGGAAGACCTCCATAAAAGATGGACCCAGTATTCGTACACTATGTCTCTACCCAATTTAGCAGCCCGTACTGTAGTGTGTATCTGATGCCCAACCACTGGTTATCTATCTTGGCCTTCATGGTCCACCAAGTGATGGCCCAGCAAAATCAAATCTGAATCTGATGTCTACCTTTGCTGCCAGCAATGCATGTAACCAAGGTCATGGCCTTGTCCCCTGGAAGCTGCGCTGAAGGCACGGGCCATTTCATCACTTATATATACAAGAGCTAGCAAGACACCATCACCATAACCACAAAGTCACAAACAAAGCCTTTCCAAGCACCATACCTTTGAACCAAGAAGCCAAGATGAACCAATCATGATCCATTCCAAGAGATTTTCCCAATTCTCAAGAAAGTGGCAAAGGGTCAAGATAGAAACTGGAGATGCCAACACATGCTGTGCCACTTCTCCAGTTGCGGACAAGGGCCGCTGCGCTGTGTGCACGGTGGATGGGAAGAGGTTCGAGGTCCCATTAGCATACCTCGGCACAATGGTCTTCAGTGAGCTGCTTAGGATCTCCCAGGAGGAGTTTGGGTTCACAAAGGATGGCAGGATCACACTGCCTTGTGATGCAGCTGGGCTGGAGTATGTAATGTGTTTGCTCAGAAGAAATGCATCTGAGGAAGTGGAGAAGGCGTTTCTGAACTCTGTAGTGATTCCTTGCCAGCATTCAAGCTATACAGTACCATCTGTGGTGCTGCATCAGCACCTAGCAGTTTGTAGTTCCTGAATGCATGCAGGATTCTGTAACAACTAGTACACGTTGTAATCTTGTATGTTTATGTCACACCCCGAAATTTAGAATTTCGAGACGTGAATTAGAAAGAAAATTAAATAAATAATTTTCATTAATTATTAAAATTTTTTCAACATTTGTCTTATTTACAGGGTATTTAGTATAGGAAAACAATCATTTTCCTAAATCAAATAAAAATGCTTTGTGTTGCCTTTATTGAAGCGTTGCATTCACGTCATTGAATCTCATCTTTCTTGAATGTGAAGTTTTCAAAATGTGTTTTGTCATACCCGGTTTTAGAAAGAAAACCGAGTACATCTCATATGTGTGCCAGGATCAAATTTCACACACATGATAGACCGTGAGTGAATAACAGAAACAGTACTCAAACGAATATTTAATAAATAAAGTATTTATTACACTCACGAATATGGCACAAAGGCCAAATTAAACTAGTTCACACGATAACTAAAGACGATAACTCCAAAAGCACTCCACAGGCATCTGACTGGTGGAACACACGCCTAGAACTCATCAAGGTCGTTGAGGTACTCCGCTCTATTATTACCTTCTGATCCAATGTAAGCAAGGATGAGTACACTTATGGTTGGTACTCAGCAAGTGGGGGAAATATGTAAGCTATCAAGGAAAGGCTTGGTTTGCAGCGGTCAGCATTTTAGTTGGTCAAGTTTTATTAACAAGCAACTATTTACTAAGATATAAGTATATACCAACCCACATATTAGCATAAAGTAAACAATGAACATAACCAATAACATATGCATGCAATGATTTGATTTCATGTTTCGATAGATTAATCACGTGAGGGTCCAGGCCGTTCATGACCGCGAACACGGCTGTTATAACAGTTTCACACTCTGCAGAGGTTGTACACTTTCACCACAATTCGCGTAAAAGCTCCGAAGAACTTTAAACCCAACCATGCTGTGCTGATCAGGCACGTACCACACTTCCAAGGTGTGACTGCATAGGGACGCTACGAGGCCTTTACAAAGATTCCCTAGTTAGAAACAATCCGCTAAGGTTTCCGGATCGGAAGCAGGCATAACCCTCCCTAACGGGTATAGTGTCTTAGCCAAGCCCACTTCCCGAGAGAACCGGGCTATACACCGTCAACCGCCACCCCCCATGCCCTTTCAGTAAGATCATTCATAACCAAGGTTTCTAATTAATTAGCCAAGACCAGAGCCATGTAGTATTGTGGTTGTACGGTTAATCCTGGGTGGTTCTCCATGTTCCGATTAGGATGGTGATCTTGTATTAACATAACAAGATATAACAATAAGGATATTCATCGATGTTGGATAGAACCCATCATGAACCAAGGTTAAGCATCTAGCATAGCTACACATAAAAGTAAACCCGGTGTATCAAGGCTTAGGTGTAAAAGACTAGTCATCCTCACATAGGACCCATCAAATTAATGCATCGCGAACATGAATATAAACTTTGTTGTCACGCAATGTGTATGGGTTCAAAAGAGTATGCAGAGGGGGAAATCCACTTGCCTTCCTCAAAGTACTGCGGTGGCTCCTCCTTGTAGACTTGATCTTGATCTCCCTCGAACGGACCGTTCTCTACACGATTCGCACAAGCATTCAATCAATAAAAGCAAAATAATACACCAAACAACTTTTAAAGACGCAAAGACGTATCTAGAACTATTCTTGATGAAGATACGATCGCGTGAGCGCAAAGATCACTCAAAACGGATTTAAAACGGTTAAGATATGGCTAAAACAAGGTTTAGGGGCTTCTTTGAACTAAATCTAACCTTCCAGGGGCTTAAACAGAAGAAACCAGGGACCTAAAATGTAATTTTATATAAAAACAGAAGGACTTTTGTGAAAAACGACCAAACAGGACGGCGGGTTAGATTTTTAGAAAGATCAGGGGCTGAACTAAAAGAAACAGGACCTAGATCTAATTATTTTTGAACGGGCTTGGACTGCGGGTTGATTTCTATAAAACCGAGGGGCTTTTCTGCAAAAGCAGCACGACTGATTGCGCTGACCGGTACGGGATTAGATTCAATCTAATCTCGACCGTTGGATCAAGATCGGACGGCTCTGGATGGCTCGGGCTCAACCGCGGCGGCGCTGACGGCCGGAGACGGCGGCGCGCGGCGGCGCCTCGCCGGAGTTGGGCGAAACTCGAGCTAGAGAGTTCGGTTTTCTACGATTCTAGGCTTGGGAGAAAGCTGGGACAACGGGGAACCTATTTTGGGGGTTCTAAACGAGGATTACGCAGCGGAGGGAGCTCGCGACGACGAACGGCGGCGCGGTTGCGATGGCGAGCTCGCGCAAGCACAAGAGAGCGAGAAAGAGAGGGATAACGGGCTCGGCGACTTCGTTACCTCCACGTGAACCTTGGCGACGACTTGGAAGCGGCGAAAGCGAACTCGAGAGCTCGGATTGCGGCGACGGCTAGACGCTAGGGTTTGCGGCGACTACGGGGGCTAAGGCGATGCGGAAGTGATGGCTTTGGTTCGGGGATTCAAGGGAGCTTGGGCGGCGGCTTATAAAGGCCGGAATCGCGCCTTGCGCAAGGGGGAAGCCGAGTTCGAGACGGGCGCGGCCAGGACTCGAACTCGAGTCCGGCTCTGGCACGGCGCGAGGAAGAAGAGAGTGCCGACAGGTGGGACCCACACGTCAGCGGGACAAAGAGAGAGGGAGAGGGGAGAGCAGGCCGGGCCGCTGGCGCGCTCACGAGATGGGCCGGAAGCTGGCTGGGCCAAGAGAAAGGACTGGGCCGGAAAAAGACAAAAGATGGGTTGGGCTGGAAAAAGAGAGGGAAAAGAGAGGGTTTTGCATTTTAGTTTAAACTTTTGCAGACCTTTTCAAATTCAAACAATCACTCAAAAATCTATGCAATCAGCATGAATGCAACAAAAACTTTATTGACTCTAATTTAAATGTTATTTAAATATTTAAGAGCCAAGATTCGAATTCGCAATTTAATATTCCCTAAAACCAAAAACTAGGAAAATTTGGTTGCCTATATTAATTTTTAGTGTGATGATAAAATTAGGGTGTTACACGTTTAGACGTCGATCAAATCCTTCTTGAGAATTTCCTAGATTTTTTGGGAATTAATTCTCTTTTCCTAAAGTCAAATCCATTTATTGGAAGGCTTTAAATTCTCTTGTCATGAGCTCCAAATATTTTATTTCGGTTCAAAGTCTCCAACTCTATCTCTGGAATTTTTTCTAGGATTTTTGGAGATTTTGGAATATTTTCTATGGTTTAAATACATTTGATGGGATTTCCTAGAATTGTTTTTGAACTAGAATCTATTTCCCGAAATAATAAACTTAATCTTTTTCCTTCCTGGGCCGAGTTCATTCCGGCCCAACTCCCTCCTTTCTTTCCCTCTCCACGCCGGCCCATCTTCCTACTCCTGGCCCAGCCTGCCTCCTCTCTCCTTCTCTCTTCTCTTTCCGACGCATGGGCCCCACATGTCATCCTCCCTCTTCTCTCCCACTAGTCTCTCTCTGTCTCACTGAATCGTGGGCCCCAGCTGTCATCTCTTACCTCTCATCCGACTCGCATGCGAGACGGACTCAGTTCGAGTCCGGCTACTGCACGATGCGCCGCCTCCCCCTCGACGTGCGCACCACGCAAGGACTCCCCGTCCCTCGGCCTATATTTGAGCCGCCGCATCCCCTCACTGCCCTGCTCCCTTGCCTTCCTCCCCGCGTTGCGCCACCACCAGGACATCGCCGGAGCAGAGCCGCCGCCGCCGTTCCCTCGATTCGGCGCCATGAGCATCTTCGGGAAAAATTGATGGTACTACGAGCTTCACCGAGTCGAGGAGCATCCAATTTTCCTCTTCCTGTCGTCCTTCCGCCACCAGTGGACCTCGCCACCTTGAAGGTCGAAGCCGGCGCCGCCACGCCTCTGAATCCGGTCGCCACCGTCGATCACCGCCCCCGGTGAGCACATCCCCGAGATCCCCTCGTGCTCCTCCTTCGATTCCCCTGCTTAGCTGAGCGTCTAGCCCACCGAATCGCCGGTGTCCCCTGCGAGCGGAGCGAGCTCTGTCCGCCATGGCTGCTCTTGGAGCTTTTGCAGAAAAGCCCCTGTAGTTCTTGCTTACAAACGCGCAGTCCACGCTAGTTCAAAAGTAATTCCGTTTTAGTCCTTTTCTTTCTTTTTAGACCCCCGAGCTTCTGGAATATAGAACCCGCCGTCCCTGGCTGCTTCTTTTGCTTATGAGCCCTCGGGTTTTCATATGTAATCATGTTTTAGCCCTCGGTTTCTTTCAAAACAGCCCCTGGAAGCCCTGTTTCTTCGCAGTTAAGCCCTTGCAGCTTTATTTTATCCATAGATTCCACGTTTAAACTCCGTTTAATCTCGTTCTTTTTGCGCTTATCTTCTAAAAGCATAGACTTTAGTTTAATAGTGTTGTTTACCAAGATTCATGTTTTGAGAATAAATAAAATATTAATTTGCTTAATGTTTTACAAATTGCATAAAATCTAAATAGAGCTCCGACTCCATGTTTTATAGTATTAATTGAATAATGTTTACTTCATATGTTTTTCCTAATTAAAGCTAGTAAGGTTATATATTGGTTTTTGTAAACTAATAATTAATTTGCTTAATGTTCAATGTTGAATCTTGTTTTCTAAATAAAACATGACCATGTTCATACATCGGCTTTTATGAATAAATGTTAACTTGATTAATATTTACTTCACTAGCTTTTCTAATTAAAAGTTAATTAAGGTTATACTCTGTTGTTTTATAAACAAATGATATCAATATGATTAATAATTATTGAATCAATCTTTTATAATTAAAATATGGCTAGTGCTTTACCCGTTGTTTCATAAAGCAAACATGCTAATTTGATTAATAATTATTGAACTCTCTTTACAAATTAAAATCTGATTGGAGTAAACATCAGTTTTGTGTAATTTAAATTAATATGATTAATTTTCCAACTTGAATGTGCTTTTAATATTAACTTGTTTAGTTCAACACGATATATGAAGTTAATCGATTAGATGCCCTCACATGCTTTCTTGCAGGTTAAAATATTTAATTGGTATAATCATTATATAAATATTTGCAAATAAAATTGATTAGGCTTTAACCCATCTTTTCATATCAAAGTATAATTTGATTAATTTAAATAATGGATATTTCTCTAAATATTCATTTCATGTATTTTTCTTAACTAAAATAAATAAAGCACATAGTCTTTACTTTCTTTTGTAATATAAATTATCCGATAGCTATACCTTTCTAACCGTTGTTCCGTTTTCAACGTTTGTGTCGCCCTTGTGATCGTAGTAGCGAGCCCTATCGTTTCGTACGTTCTTTTAAAAGCTTTTCTTTTGATTGGTGTATTGTTCTTAGTTGTATTTATTTCTTTGCTTGCATGTTTGTGCTTGTGCTCGATGTTTGCTACGATTAGAGGAGCATCGTTCCGAACCTGTCAAGAACAAGAGTTGAAGACTGAGCAGTGGTATTCTTTTACGGAAAGGCAAGTGTCCCTAACCATCTTTCTACCTATGCTTTATGAGATCATATGTGTTAATTGGAAACCATGGAGAACCACCCAAGATTATCCGTACAACCATAATACTATATGGCTCTGGTCTTGGCTAATTAATTAGAAACCTTGGTTAGGAATGATCTTACCGAAAGGGCATGGGGGGGTGGCGGTTGACGGTGTATAGCCCGGTCCTCTTGGGAAGTGGGCTTAGCTAAGACACTATGCCCGTTAGGGAGGGTTATGCCTGCTTCCGATCCGGAAACCTTAGCGGGTCGTTTCTAACTAGGGAATCTTTGTAAAGGCCTCGTAGCGTCCCTATGCAATCACACCTCGGAAGTGTGGTATGCGCCTTTGTGGTGCAGCATGGTTGGGTCTAAAGTTCTTTTGAGCTTTTACGCGAATTGTGGTGAAAGTGTACAACCTCTGCAGAGTGTAAAACTGTTATAACAGCCGTGTTCGCGGTCATGAACGGCCTGGACCCTCACATGATTAATATACTTGAAGTTAATAATTAAATTGTTCCGATTATTTCGGTGGCCTTGCTGAGTACCAACCATAAGTGTACTCATCCTTGCTCATTGCTGCTCAGTATTCAGAAGGTGTGTGAAGTTGTTGAAGATGATACCAGGCGTACGCAACCCCCAGTCAACTGCTGCCTGTGGTGAAGAGTTCAAGATTCCGCTGCTAGAATACGTTTGTATTGTCTTTATTTTATTATTTCTGCTGTAACTTTGAGTTCTGTTTTTTCATGGAGTCTATCATATGTGTGAAACTTGATCCTGGCACACATATGAGAGATGCATCTGGTTTCCTTTATAAAACCAGGTGTGACAGTTTAGTACTTTGACATAATTAGAAGGAAGGAAATTGTACAGCCTCTCAAACTTAATGAACTGATAGGCATCATTACTTGCTGCCGCTTCGGAAAAATTGCAATGTGAACCCAATTTAACTCTTGCAAGTCGATCATTCAGAGCCTGGCAAACCGACGCCTACAGCAAAAATCAGCTCTAATTTTTTGTGTTGGCTTTCATTTAGAGTTTATATAGACTTGCAGACAGGAATAGCAAATAAATGTATCTATAACTATGAACAGTCACTTTTTTTTTCCACGCACAATGTAGGAGAGGAGCTTGTTTTCAACACATATGCTCCAAATAGAAAAATGGAAAATGAATGACCTGTTGACATACTTAAGGCGAAGGGAAAGTAAGTTTTCGATTTCTAATTAAAACTAGTGGTTATAGTGTACACAAATTTTGAGTTTGAGGCTATATGTTCAGAATTAGGCTCAGATGAACCACTGAAACTGAGAAACTACGCAGAATCTTGCAGGCCGGCAAACCCTGATGGTGATGCCAATTTTTGCAACACCCACAGGAAATTTAAGGAAGACGCGGAGAAATGGGTGACACATGAGATTGGATTACGGAGTTCTCACGGGAGTCAACGAGCCGCCTCGAGCGTTGCGTCGCACCCGATGCCACAGCCAACGGGAAGCTCCGGGGGGCACGGCGGACTCAACGGTGCTGGCCGGCTTCCACGCCCCGCCGCCGCCGCCGGCAGCAACAGCCGGTCCATTCGGACGCCCGTGGCCATGGATGTCCCACCATTGGGCCTAACGGCACAGCCTGACACGCTGGTCCCACCAGAAAGGCCCATAACCGCTCAGCCTTCTCGAATCTGGGCCGCGAAAATCTGATCGTACGGTGTAACTAAGCCATGGCCTATGGCCAAGTTCCGATGTTTCAGTCTTTGGGAGACCAGTTCATTCACGCTCGACCTTGCAATCGGAACGAAACGAGTTTAGAAGGGATGAAACAAATAATCTTTCGTACCATCTTCCTGTGATTCCAGAATCTTACATCCAGTTAACCAAGAATCTAATATACTCCTACAGTCCTACTGCACGTCGGGAGCTAATGATAGGTTCAATTTGATAGCTAGCCTATACACAAACAGCTGATTGGCGCATCAATGCCATCGATGGCGCCATTCCGCCGACAGTACGGTGGCAAGGCCTGACCATGGAGCTCAAGAACGCCCTCACGACCTCTTCGGAGGCATCTCGCCTGACCAAACACATGACGTACTCCACCACCGTAGCGTCGCAGGGCAGCGTGATCCTGCCATCGTCGCTCGTGAACCCGAACTCCTCCTGCGACATGTTCAGGAGCTCGCCGAAGACGGCCGTGCCGAGGTACGCCAATGGGACCTCGAACCTCCGGCCATCGGCCGAGTACACCACGCAGTGGCCAACCGACGTCGACGTGCTGCACGATCCTTCGGTTTCCTTTGCTGGCGTCGAGGTGAGGCGCTTCCTCGCCAGGGCGGCCATCCTCTGCCACTTCTTCGCCATCTGAACAAGTCTCTTGGCACTGACCATGGTTGCTTCTCCTCCTTTTTCTTGGCTAAAAGTTCAGAGAACTTTAAGTTTGTTTCGGGTGGTGTTCAGGTAGTAGTGTTTGTGGTGCTTTAGCTTGCTGATGGAATGAAGTGTTGTTTCGAAGCTGATGTATTTATAGGTGGAAGAACTGAGAAGAAAGGAAAGAGCATGCAGTTCAGAGGCTGCTATCAACTCATGCTGGCAAGACACAAGGCCACGAGTTCAGAACATGCAGTGTTCCATGGAGAAGCAGATTGTGGTTCTGATTAGATCTCTGAATTTATCCGGGGCCATCTGTTTGGTGCTTGTTGGAGCCACTAGTAGCAACGTCTGGGCCTCTAGGATATCAAAATGTGCTGCCATACTGACATGCCTCTTGAATCTTGAGGACCACATGCAAATTGGGTCCAATTGTAGGTACAAGTTCCTTTCAGTGGTTGTGCAATTGCTCTTTGTGATTAGTAGTGTGCCCCTGATATCTGAAAAACTTTCATGCCCAGCACATTGTTTCTGAGGGACCAAGTTTATCATATTCAACTTTCCAACACAACTTGGTCCACAGCTTCATATCACTTCTTCAGTCTGCTGTCTGAAATCTGCTTCTGGGTCACTAGCACATCATGTGACCTCCATTTCACAGCTGCTTCGTACCGTTCTCCACATTCTTTTTTTGTTTTTCCAATTACTATCCAAGCACGCAATTGCCACACCGACACATTTCAGCCCATGTTTCCCTGTTCTCAATTCATTTAGCTGTGGGGCACTGCTTTCTGCCTTGTTTCCAATTTCCAATCTGAACGAAAACAAGGGAAGCCTCATGATCATCCTACTCTGAAATAGCGCTGATGTATCTGACTGCACAACCGCTAGCTGAACAAGCCTGGTCATCAATCTTCACATTGGACCCAACAAACATGGGGTCCTCGTGCCCGTTGCCCGCACCGAAAGCGGCACACCACGCCACCGGCACCGGCACGCAGCAAACACTCGGACCCCACCTGAATCTCATCCAAATCGTACTCGCAAACGCGTCTTCCAACATCACACTCGCTCTGCTCATGGGTCATGGCTTTGTCCCTTGCCCGACCATTCCGCTCGAGTAGTAGGCGTGTGAGCTATCTATATAGTCACGGTCAGGTGGCCTCCGGCGAACACCATCACCCACAGGGTCACAGGCTCACAAACAAAGCACTGCAAACTCAAGTGCCCTCTCCTGTTCGTTCTCATCCAGAAAGAAAGACCTAGGTTCAAAGAACCAACCATGATCAGCGCCAAGAGGATCGCTCAGCTGGCCATGAAGTGGCAGAGGATGGCGGCCCATGGGAGGAAGCGCCTCACCTGGGGTGCGGCAGCAGCAGCGAAGGAAGCCGACGAGTGCTCCACCACCTCTGTGGCGAGCAGGGGGCACTGCGCGGTGTACACGGCCGACGGGGCGCGGTTCGAGGTGCCCGTGGCGTGCCTCGGCACCGCGGTCTTCGCGGAGCTCCTGCGGATGTCGCGGGAGGAGTTCGGCTTCGCGGGCGGCGACGGCAGAATCACGCTGCCCTGCGACGCGGCGGTCATGGAGTACACCATGTGCTTGCTCAGGAGAGGCGCCTCTGCCGAGCTAGAGGAGGCGTTCCTCTGCACCATGGCGATGCCGTGCCGCTACGCAAGCCGTGTGGTGGGTGTGCCGGCGCATGTAGGAGC
The DNA here is from genome assembly GCA_015342445.1 of Digitaria exilis. Lineage (NCBI taxonomy): Eukaryota > Viridiplantae > Streptophyta > Magnoliopsida > Poales > Poaceae > Digitaria > Digitaria exilis. Next base: position 1,606,708 of record JACEFO010000718.1, on the reverse strand, counting down.
CAGCCGGCAGGTTGCTGTTTAGAGTTGCAGTTCAGTGTATGTAGTAGGACATGTTCAGAACCTTCTGATCCGGCAAGCGATCAAGAAAGGTGCCAAAAGAAATAGAAGTTAATAGAACCGTTATTCTTGTTCTTTGTACATGAGTTTTGCTGCAGAGAACCAGATATATATGCGTTCATCACATTGTTAGCACTCGCATTACTGACTCGCCCTGATCAGTTCGTGGAAACAGTTCAATTTATCATTCAAATGATCTATATATACCAGAATAATACAAATGCAGTAATTGATTGAATCGGCAAATCCTTGGCCTAAGCCAAAATCAAATACTCTAGTGACAAACTATAACCTATTAGGTGATATATTGTTGTCCAGAAGCAGTAAGATAGAATGTAACACAGTGAGGCTGCTCTTCTTGTTGCAACTACGGAAGCTTGCCGGACTTGAGTGCCTCAAAGCGTGCAGTGAGAGTTTCGTAGTCAAGAGGCATATTTGGATGAACACGAGAATGAATGTTTGCCTTTGGCAGCTCAGGAAAATCGTTATCCGGCTCTTCCTCTTCAGGGTGACGGTTTTCTGAAAAAGGCTCTCTTCTAGGAGGTAGTGGCCTTTCCACTGACTGTATCTCCACATCATTTTCATCCTCGGACTCTGAACAGAGTCCCTCCGAATCATCAAATTTTATATCTGAGTGCACCTTCCGAGTAGCACGGCTGTTCCTTGGGCGTGTCTTCCTGGCGTCCAACTCTGCAGGATAGTTGTCTCTGTCTTCTCTGTGGGTCGTTCCACTAAAGCTTCCTGCACTGGATGCTTTCCCTCCATGGGGCTTTAGTTCTTCAAAGGCATCTGTATCTTCTTTCCTGGATGACCTGCTTGAATTGCTCATTGACTGCCTCTTGCGGGGATGATGAGTGGATTCATGAGATGAATCTTGGAAACCTTCGACTCCATCCAATGAATGGTTGTTCTTATTGGCCAAATCAGCTGCAGCCTTGGCCGCATATGCTGCTCTCTCAGCAGACTCTGCAGCCGCTCGAGCAGCAGAAGCAGCATCTCTGAATTGCATAGTGTCCCCATTATCATATTCATCATCTGAATATCCAGGGCTGCAGAAGAGAATAACAACACATGTATGAGGAACAAACTAATGCCACTGGAAATCTAAATCACTTGTATGGTTACATGTCTAGGACTGAAACCTGAAGTTAGTTGGAATTGGCTGCACAACATGTGGTGTCAGAGTAGTCTTAACGGGCATATTGGAGGCTTCAACAAATGTACTTGGCCCTTTCTGCAAAGAAGTCAAACTTATTAACTCAAGACCTCAAAGCATGTAAGATAGAAGTATGTGCAAACGAATTTCAGTATCACATACAATTAGCTCTTCAGAGGGTCTTAGAAGCTCCTGCTCACTCTCAGTGGTATCCCAATCAATCTGATGCTCTTTTGCTATATCCTTCAGAACTTTGAGCTTAGTTTGCCCAGAAGGCTTCTTAACTGACAGCTTTTCGATCAGCTGCGAAAAGGGATCAAGTTCAGAACTGAGAACAACAGACATAGGCAAAGGTATCAAGCTCAATGATCCGTAGAACTTTTCACTAAAGACTCATCCGTGCTTACGAGTGTATTAACAGCAGCATCAGGGCGCAGGTCAACTGCGGCAGAAACAAAATCTTTGCCATACTTTTTTTCAAAAATGTCACGAATCCGACCGAGTTCAGGGAGCTCTGAGCACCTTGGAGCTGCAAATATCAAACTGCAGATGCCTTCTTTCAAGTCTGCTGGACATTCCCTGAATAAAAGGATGGAAAGAGTGGTCGCACAAATTAGAAACTTCTTTTCCTTAGTTTGAGAATAAAGAATTTTAGAGGTCAAGAATCGCTTGAGAACAAACTTCTGTTTTGCAATGATGGGGAGGCGCGTAACAATCAGCTCGCAGAAGAGTTCAATGATCTCATTGGCAGCCATGAAGTTCTGTTCTCTAATTACATGTTCAACCTGCAAAATTGCCACGCTCATGGATGAATCATATGAAATTGCGACATCGAATTTTCCATTGCTACCCTACTTCTGAAGAACATATGGGGACCGCACAACAGTGAAGGAAATGTCAAAAGAACCTCAGGGTAAACATTGCAGTTTGCAGAGGTTTACATGCGTAAGGTTGTACACAAATTCATTTAATGGCTAAACTTCAAAGTTGTGGCCATTGTTCAGAATTTTCAATGTTATTAATAGACAAGAAACGTCATGTTTAAAGCAGTTAATCTATCGTAATCAAGGTTTCCCAATTCTGATTGCTTAAGGAAGTTAATCTCTTACGATTAAAGTTTTCCAATTCTGATCGCGTACCCCCGCAACTGACCAGAAGGAACCAAATCATCAGTAGTAACTTATAAGGAATTTCTTGGTATCGTTGCCCTGGAATTCCGAAAACCCGCATGTACACGGAGAGATCAGAAACGAAGAACAAGCGCAGGCGCGGTTCTAAGGATTCTCCGCAGCCAAAAGTTTCTCTGAAGAACAAATTTCGTAATGCACATAAAACAAACTGAAACTTGTGGTGCCGAGTGCTCACCCTGATGCGCGCGGTGTCCTCCTGTTTGTCGCGGAGGAGCGCGGCGATGTCGCGGCGCATCTGGCGCACCTGCGCCTCCCGCCGGTTCCGCAGCAGCTTCATCCGCGCCGCCGCCATCCGCGCCTCCGTCTTGCTGCCAACCAAACGCAAGGCCCCGCATGGCCGCATCCATCAGTCCCAAACCCCGTCGCCACGAAGGAGGAGAAGGGAAGGAGGGAGGGAAACAGAGAAGGAGAACGGCACGGCACAGGGCGGAGGGAGACGGCGTACCACTTGGAGGCGCTGAAGGAGCGGCGGAGAAGGACGGCGGCGACCGCGGCGCCCGCCAGCCGCCGCAGCGCGCGCGCCGGGGACTTGGACTCGCCCGCGGTCATCATCATCGCCGCTATCGCTCGCCCCTTCGCCCCCCCTGGGGACTCGCCGCCGACGCCGGAGGTGGGTGGGGGTGGTGCGATGCGGTGCCGGTGGCGTGGGTGCGCGAGGCCTTGGGGCTCGGGGAGACTGACAACAAGGGGTTTTGTTGCGTCTCGTGTGCTGCCCTCCCAGCCCAACGGTCACCTTGACCGAAGCTCCCGAGATGCTCCTCGACGAGGCGATGGAGCCAGCCAGCCAGGAGCCGTAGGGCGGTGGCTCGTTGGGCCCAGATGTCAGAGAACTGGGTGGAGCGCGTGCCGTGTTCCTGGGGCCGATGCTGGCTTTTGGTGGGATCCACCACACTGTGGGGCGTCCGATGTGGCGATGGGGCCTGGAAAGTTTCCCGTTGTGGAGGCACGAAATGGGGGCTGAGCCCACGCCATCGCAGGACAAGAAAGGTCCAGCCCAACAAGGTTAATGGACCCGGAAAATCTGCGAAAAGGCCGGTACTTAGTGGACCTCCTTCCCACCAAGGAAAAAACGAGGAAAAGGCCCACTGCGGCTTCCGTTCATCTTCCTTGTGTCGACATCTCCGAAGACCCAAAGGCAAATTCCCTTCTGGGACCTGCCGTGTTCGGTTGCAAAAGCACATCTACCTTTATATTCATCCTCATCACATTAATATGTTTTCTAGAAAATTTTTTATGTTCATCCTCATCACATAACATGCTTCCTAAAAAATTATTTTTTCATCTTTTCTATCCGTCTCCATCACGTAAGACGTCTCCCACAAACAAAAATATTTTTACTTCCCTCCAACTAAAGTTCCTCCTCGGTACCTGGCACCTCTGCTTTCTCCCTGGACCCTTTGCACAGCGATTTGATTGAGCCCATGCGTCCACAACAGTTTGATCGAATGGAAACCAGTTCTCAAAAGTATTTTTTACTTACTATTTATCTCTTTCACAGAACACGTATTTTCAAAAGAAAAAAATTTCTTTTCCTACTCATCCCCTTGCATAACAGGCATCCAAAAAAGTACTGTTTCCAGTCTCATCAGAACACGCCCTTGGCCTCCACGGAAATCTGTCCGGCAAACAGTCGGCTAAAACCAGACAACGCCCGTGTTGAGCCATGGTGCCAGAGCCACGGTACGGATGGCTCCAGGATCAAGACCTTTTTGCACCGGCGGTCAAGTCAAACAGGATGCACACAGTCGATCGGGCGGTGAGCCAAACTACTGCCAAAGCCGGCCCTTTTGTACCGGCCGTAAACAGAAAGCCACGGCCGGCCAGCAGAAGCTAACATGCATGACCCCTCCTCGCCATTCACCCAACCCTAGCGTTTGCTGTGGACCTGTGGTGCTGCAGCTGCCGAGCGGAGAGATTCAGAGAACGGCTAGCGGCCGAGCAGCTACCGGCCGACACGGTTGGTTTGGGCTTCCAGGCTTTCCTCTTGTTTCAGCAGCAGCCGAGCTCGCCACCACCTCTCTGTGTCGAGTTCCAGCAGACGACGGCTATGGCTATGGCTCGACTCCTTTTGGTTTTGGGTCGGCCAATCAATGAGGATTTGCCGGTGCGGAAAGGAGGGAACAAAGAACAGACCATGGTGTTCAGAGTCTCGAGATGTTGCATTGTGTAACGCGAGTCCGTTCCAGAAGACCAGAAAGTGTGGAATGGACAGCCTTCCCTTGTGACTTCTGTTCATGCCACTCGTTTAGGCCGGCAATCAGCAATCTAGCACTACCCAAAGTCTACAAGGCGCACTGATCGTTGCCTCCCATTTTTTAAGCACGCCACAGGTTAACAGCAGTGGAGAACATACATTGCAGTGCATGTTTGTCCTCTCTTTCTCCGAGCTGCTGCTTTTCAGAAGTGCACATATGCGTGGCCAAACTGAAACAAGGGCAACGTTTTCAGGAGCTCTTTGCAGCAGGGGTTTCTTCAGACGGACATCCTGAGGGTCTCGCGCCGCATGTGTCGCCATTAGCAGAGCTCTCCAAGAGCGTCTCAAATTCTTCCATTAAGCGGCACAGGCGAGTACAAGGCAGACAACATGAAACTTGGTGCGTGACGTGGCCTGTCCGGGGCCCGGCACCTGCCCCCCATACGATTGGGATGCGATGCGATGGAAAGATGCGCCCCCTGGCAAGCAAGACTGCTGCTAATCGGAGGTGACCTGGAAAACTCACGTCGCCGTCTTTTCGCTGGCAGGCCCGAGGTGTTTCCTCCTGCCGTAGCAATCTTCCTCGTCTTGCGTGAACAGATCTCCGGGCCAGCATCGTCTCTGGTCGCCGTCCCATCATTCCTCCTGGATGCATATGCATCACAGCACGAGCATGGCCTCTTTCCTTTTTCACGGTTACTGCTACTGTAGTTGCATCTTGCTCGCAGGAAGGATCCTCCATCCATGGCGACGCTTTCTGGCCGCGGGGCGCGCCCACAACGCCGCCGGGCTGGATGGACTGAACGAACACGAAGCTTTTGCTGCAGGATCGTCACACAATGCGGCATGCCGTCGACGCGGGCAGCCAGCCGGTGAAGGAGATCTCGGATGACCTTTGGAGTTTGGAAAGCGGGAATAACTATCCGAGCGCGCGCATAGTGATGCTCCAATCATGTCATGTGCATCGTCTGGCGCTTTTTGAGCTGGGAATCATGGCATGCCGTGGCACTTGGCACGGCGCGACACTGTTATTGTTCGCTTCTCCCAACTCGGCTAGGACACCCTGCGCTGCGCACGCACCGTGCGCGTGTACTCGGGCCATTGCATCGTGCATTGCATGTGTTCAGCTGGCCGCTTTCTTCGCCAGGAGCCGACGCTGGGGGCCGCCCGGCCGGCCACCTAGCTCGATCGAGCAGCGACGCAGGTAGGTATCGACGGCGCAGCAAAAGCATCTGCAGGCCGCCCGGACGGCGCAGTGACGCCTGACTGATGGACCAGCACCGTGCTTGTGATGGCTATGGCTGTGTTTAGTTGATGGGAGGAAAAGATCTTTTGTTTCTGGGATGCGTGTTATGTGAGGGGGATGAATAGGAAAGGTGAAAAAGGAATTTTTAGGGATGCGTGTTCTGTGAGGGGAATGAATAGGAAGTGCAAAAGATCTTTTGCATCTAAACGCAGCCTATAAGTACGTGAAAAACTGACAATCGGACGCAGCCACCGGCCTGAAATGAGAGATTGAACGAGCTGGCGCGTGCAGTCGCCTCGCTCGCCGCTGACGAGACGCCGGCCGGCCGGTCAGGCGGGCACTCGGACATTGAGGCTGTGTTTAGTTGATGAAGGGAAAAGATCTTTTGTTTCTGGGATGCGTGTTATGTGAGGAGGATGAATAGGAAAGGTGAAAAAGGAATTTTAGGGATGCGTGTTCTGTGAGGGGAATGAATAGTAAGTGCAAAAGATCTTTTGCATCTAAACACAACCTGAAAGCGAAGCACGTCTGAGCTTTTGCGCGCGCGTGTGGCTTTTGGCTTTGGACCGACCCCATTGTCCCGTCCGGCGTCCGCGATCGCTCGCCCCTCACGAGGCCACCGGTGCGACGAGAAAAAGCCTCCCGGCGTGCGCTCGGCGCTTGGCCGTGTGGCCGGTCGGGGTTGGACACGGGCACGGTGGTCTGGGCGTCGCGTCCGCCGCCCACCACGTGCCGGCCACGCTGACGTCGCGCCCTCGGCCCCTGCGTGGCAGCATATCGGCAATGGCATGCATGGGCGCAGGCGCGCGTGCCCGGCCCTCCATGCTCGCAAAGCAAAGTTGCACTGCAGCCAGCCTGCTGGGTGCTTTCTCGCCAGGCCGCAGGGAACGATTGCATGCATCCAGATTCGAGCGAGGGCTTCACCCTCCGTCTATGCACGCGCCGCCGTTCCGGTGAAAGATCGCATAGTACGTAGTACAGTACGTGAGTGGTGGCGAACTAGCGTCGTCGTCCGGCGTTGGTGTACTGCGTATTTGAGAGGGGCTGGGAAATGAAACCGGGCTCGACCAGGCCGTTTATTGGATTCCTGCCCGCCGCCGCCGCAGTGGAGAATTCTTGTACCATTCGTACCGTCCGCATGCCGGAACCCACCCAACCCACCCACATGCCCACATGGGCTTCACAAACAGGGCCGCGGCCACTCCGAAAGAAAAAAAAAAACGACTGTCCCGATAAGTTCGATGCGGGCACGTCTGTTGCTACGAGCCGCTCGCACTTGTCATGCCCCGGCGCACGTGTCGACGCGGATAACCAGAACCGTACAGTGCCTGGAGAGAACAGCCGTGTCCTCCTTCCTCTCCGCGCCGTGATCGGCTGATCCTTCCCGGTCCGTTCCTCCAGGTTCAGGCAATTGTGTGCCTGGGGCCTTTTGAGCACCTGGCACAAGCACCGGGAGGGGCTCTGGGGCTCGGCAGGGCGCGGGGGAAGAGGAGCTAGCTCACGGCGCACTATTCCTATGGACCCTGCCGGCGGCGACCAGCAGGCACTACCACCACGACATTTCTCACGAACACACACACACACACACGGCGCACGCACGGTCACTGCTGGAGCCACAGGGACGACCGGACCCCGAGCTAGCTAGATGCCACCTACAGATGACAACAACAGGGCATTCTTCCCAACCCAGCAACCGCTAGTAGCTTGGAGAATGCATATGATACGACGACGATGCTGCGCTTGAGCGCTTCAAGCTTCAATTGCATCGCCTTCCTCCATCACCCGCGAACGACACGAGGCCATGATCAAAAGGCACGGAGCAGGTTCCGGTTGTCCTCTGTTGATGGCCACTGCTTTTTTTTCTGCATGAGGTCATACAGATACAGGGACGTGTCCTCTTCCCGTCTTCCTGTACTAGGAGGAGTGGTTTAGACGCATGGTAGTAATGCCCGGCCGGCACAGCTCCTTCCGTCTGATTGGATCATCAAACGAAGCCCCATCTGCCGGTGAAGATCGCAGCAATGGTGTCTTTGCACTTGTATCCTATTGTTGTCTGCTGATGGCACCTGGGAATGTGCAAAAGCAAAGCCAGTGTGACATCAAGATCATCCTCGTTTTTGAAACTGACGGAGTGTCTTTATCAGTAACATGTCGTCAGCTTGTTCCATGACACCAGAACTCCCTAGAAAATTTAACCACCAGCCGGGAATCATTTCTGTTTTGTCTTGTTGACAAAAGCCCTGCTGCATAGAAAAGTAGTCGATAACAAATTCGAGCTTTCCTCCACCCGTCAAAAGAATAACACTCGAAAAGGTGTAAACATATCAGCCGTCGAGTTTTCTTGTGGAAGTAGATACAGCCGATGAACCACCGGAAACACTTTAGCACAACACTCAAAAAAGCCTTTGTCCCCTATCTTTATCATTATTGTTCCCTTGCAAAACATCACAAGCCAAATGGATAAATCGGAGAGGAGAAGAAAAGCAGAGGCATAGATTTGAGAAGAGGTCCGTCTCATCAACCTGCTCCCATTTATGTAAAATCAAAGACCTATAACCTAACCTATACTTTCCATCTGGTGTCTGGGCAACTTCTCCTCGGATGGGTTAGCTATAGGTGTACAAGAGCCTTTTTTCCATGATGTAATGGCTTTCCAATTTAGTAGCTTTAAACGAGTCAGTCCAGATATAAGATGTGATCTTCTTCATTCAAAAGTTTCTGGCTGATATTTGTGGACAGGCTTACCTACCTGAATGCCCGTGCAAAAGCGAAATGCTTGAAAGCCAATAATAGCATAGAATATATGGCTTCCCATGTTGCTTGATGCATTTTTTTGAGGTGCTCATTGAGGTAGTCTCACCGAACCCACCAATATGTTTTTTAAGAGGGACCATATATAGTTGGCCTTTGAGTTTTTGAAGGCAGCATGAACATTCCATTTCCTTTTAAAAAGAATATATCAAGGGCTCCGACATTCACTTCAAGGCAGGAGGCTTGACGCCACCCTTCTGCAGCAACTGAGTACTGATCATTTCCCTCGAGCAATTAAAGGAACTCATTATAAAGTACTAAAAAAACAAATTGTACAAAAGGTGCCCTTGTATAGGAGTGGTCCATGGAGTAAATTTTTTTTGGAGAATGCACATAAAAATTCGTTTATTTTACTTGAGGAATGACACAGCAATGACTTGAGCCAAGCCCTGACTGCTTCACAAGACCTGAGTGCACACAACGTATGCTCAACCAACGTAGCAAGTGGATCGCAGAATCATCTCAGCTTTTAGTCATCGTGCTTTTGCCATATGTCATAGAACTATGGATCTAATCGAAAAAATTAAAGGATACCTTAGAATTGTGCGGCAATAACCTTTTGAGTTCTGAAGACAGCATGAGCATTTCATTTCTTTTGAACAAAGAATATGTCAAGAGGGCATGCGCCTTATGCAATACGCTCAACCACTTAGCAAGTGGATAAAAAAACAACTGTCTCATCTTTTAGTCGTTGTGCTTTTACCACTACGAGCCATGCAAATATGGACATAATCGAAAAGGACGCCTCAGCATTGTGCAGCAAAATACAATGGGCACTCCCATACTACACCCACCTGGAACTCATCATACACATCCCTAGGGGGAAAAAAGCTGTTGTGAAGATACGACTGATTTCCAAGAGAAGCCGGCCAGCATGAGTGCATCATGTACACCATGGAGTAACTAACGAACAAGGGGACATGGAGAGTTCCATACATGATGGCCTGTGAATGATTTGCACCCCATTCCAGGTATAAGAGCTGAGGATACTACACTAGACCGGCTGTCTAGAACATTTGGTTCCGTCGAGAGAAGCATGTGGTCTTTTGGCTGGTATAAAGCGTAGGAAAAGGGCCTTGAGGACCCATTATGCCATTACATTATACTTTGAGCTTTGAAGAGTGTAGTGGATAGGCAGGTGCCATCTACAATTGGAATGTACTCTATGTACTAGTACTTCTACAAATCTAACAGCATGAAAGATAAAGCACGAAGCCTCACAACAAAAGCACCCCAAATTGTCCGTATTTGCAGCGGTGAAATCCTCCGGATCTGATGAAAAGAAAAACCCTCCACCATCCCTGCCTTGCTAGCTGGCACCCATCGCCACCGTCGGCGCCTGATCCTACGGTCGGATCCGCACCACCTTTGGAGGGCAGTATAGTGCGAGTTCTGGACCACTGCAAAAAGGTCCCAAGGCCTTCAATCATTTGCACAGACGTGGCCTGCAGGTGAATGCATTCAAACATTTGGCATACCGGTTCCACATTGCACAGCCAAGAACTGAAGAACACATGCTTGTGACCCTGTGACTGGGAGTGTCACCATGTGTAGACTGTAGACAGGAGGAGTCACTGCACTGCAGGCGATATGCATGGGGCCGGGGTAGACCAGCGTATTTATGGCCGTGTTAGTTCAGAATCTTGACGTGTTATTTAAAAAAAAAAAGTTCAGAATCTTGCTGCAAACGGACAGATCGTAGATGACGAGGGCTATGGATAGGACATGTGAAAAAAGAATTTTTTAAAATACATGTTCTGTGAAGGAGATGAATAAAAAATAAAAAATATTTTTATAACATGAACACAGCCTATGTTTTGTGTACGTACACCTGAGGCATGGAACAGGGTTCCTAACAGTGCATAACGGAGACTGACCGTGCGATACGTAGGGGATTCGCCTCGGCTTCAGTCCAGGCCGTATTCGGCGGCTTCTTTTTGTTTCTGCACTGTGCGATTCGGCTCATTCCCTAGTACCCTTTTGCTTTTCCCTTTGTGAGAAACGGGAGGATTCGGCTCGGCAACGGGCGTCTTATCTGCGAGGATTCTGGGTGGTTTCGGAAATTGTTCGGCTGAGCTGAAAAAGGTCAGGTCGATAGCGCCGAGATGTTTCAGATCAGATAGATAAACGCCTGCACCGGCTTCCAGACAAAACCTTTTGATGGTGAGGGCGTGAGGCAGGCGGTTCCGGAATGGAACTTTGTCCAGAGAAAAAAAAGAGTCTAAAGAGAGGGTAGGAATGCCAAGAAAGACGAGACTTGTGCAGATCTAGGTGTTACCGCTACAAGTCCACTGCTGCTTTTTTTTCTTCAGATCTTTGTGTTGCTGCTGTCCAAAATTCTACTGCTTGAACAGAAAGAAGGGGGAATGCTTCTTCAGGATTGGGTCTAAAATTCTACTGCTTGAATAAGCCCGGTAGATGTCAGGATTGGGCTATGTCAAGCCCGGTAGATGGACGGTTAACCTGATTCAGGTTACCTGAACTTGAATTGAATTCATGTTTTTGTTTTTTTTTGGGGGGGGGGGGGGGGTGAAAGTGCAAAGCGTTGTACACGTAAGGCCCGAATCCTGAATTAACCGAGTAAATAAATTGTAAAACAAAGCATTTGATGTCAGGATCCACACATGACGCTCTGATGTTTGACTATTACGTAATTACAATACACTCCTCCGACCAGCCAGAACACTTGGAAATTAAAAATGCACTGACATAAACTCAATCAAATCCTTGCTCCTGATTGACTTGGAAAGCCAAACACTACATAATAGCACAACATAGATCAGGGCATCAGGCAGGTCTTATTATTCAGAAAGCACGGCTGCTTCAGCTGCCAAATGCTGGTCCACTGGTAATCCCTGACCGTTGGATCGTAGACGGGCCGGTAGGATGCAACAAGACGTCAACACCTCATTGAAATGTTTAAATATACTACGTATGACCTACTCGCAATAGGATATAGACGTAGGTGTCTAACCGACTAGTTTTGCAATGACATGTACTTATATACATGGACAGTCAGAGAGCAAGTAGTGTGGAGTATTTGCCATTTCTCTTTCAGGTCGTCGTAGCAAGGAGCAGCCTGGTTATATTTTGCGGAGATTTGAATTGCAGCTGCCGTTCATGTACTATACTAGTTGAGATGGCTCTGTCAGAACTTCAAAAATTTAATCCCCTAATCACGTGCAGGACGGCACTGTAACATCAAATATATATGGAGCAGACAACAGAATAACACACAAAAGGAGTTGAACGGTATTAGTATAACATCAAGGCGAATCTGCTGCAGCTATAAACCTGATCGTCCCTGTCTCCCATGATTGCCTGCTATTTTAGAATTAGTTTTCTTACCTAAAAATTTGGGTTTGCATTTGTTTGAATTTGGAAGAGCCGAGGAATTCTCCAAAGGGGAAAAAACGATCAGGAAGTGAAAAACCAAAACTATAACGTGCAAAATGAGTAAATAGAAGATATTTTAGGATAATTGAGAGCTTATAATTATTTATTTATAGAAAATGTGATTTTTCCTTCACTTAACTAGGGTAAACCGTTTGGAGAGTTTGTACAACCTATTTTCATATTGTTCAAGACATGTGGATATATGCCATATTCTTCTTATTCTTTTACAATATAAGTGTGATGTATTTTTTTTAGCTCAAATTGATGCACTGATCTTGAACGGTGATAACGTGTATCATAAAAAATATTGTTTTTCCTTTATTGTGAAAGGCATGAAAATAAGCTTTGCTGGTGAGAAATTTCTACGGGCGTGTCTGTGCCCGTTCTCGCGTCTTGTGCAATGTCTTCCTGGATTTGATTTGACCAATGAAAAAGAAAATTCGGGGACGGAGAATATTGTTAGAACCGCTCCAATCTTTTGCAAAGTAGGAATCCATGAAAGGGACCCTGCGTTGGGATCTTATACTTTCTGCACTTACCAAGAATTTTTCTCGCCAACTACATTCGTCTGGATCGGGCCAACAACAAACTTTCTGGGCAACAACAATAGACACGAAATTGATTGAGCAACTAATAGTTACCTATGATTAATTGTACAATCGACACATGTTTTTTTTAGCTCTTTTACGATGCCTTATACTAGGACATACTACCATATAAAAAGGACTAGTATGAAACCATCCAACGGTCCAGAATAATTGCATACTCTTTGCAACTTGACTGGTAGTATAGGTAAGTATGCCCCAGTAAGTATGAGTAGTATAAGGGTATTATAGACCAAAAATTATAATGGTAATTGTGTAATATTTTAGTAACACTATGGGCATCATAGACAAAAAGAAAATAAAAAGACACTTTGTAATATTTGATCGATCGTAACATTTATTTTACACTGCATTTTGCTCTCATCTCCTCATCCCTTCATCAGTCTTTTCCACTCCTGTCCCGTTCACTCTCATCAGGAATGCTCGTTCATGGTCGGCCGGCGGCCAGCGGCGGAGGGTACGAAGGAATAATTGAACATTTGAACCGATCTTGGAGCAGGGCCGCTGGACGGTGGACGCTCGCTTCCGTTCTTGTAGTTCGATGACTAGTGAACGAGCAGGGCCCGTACCTGATCTAGTGGCCTGTGGCAGGCACGGGGACGAGCAGCCCTGCCCCTTGGACGTTAACTGGTTGGGGACGGGAGCAGAGTACGGGTAAGATCGGCCCTGCGCCGGCAGTCGGGCAGGAGCACGACAGGGACCTGTGTGGTGGCGAACTGGCGATCTTACGAAGTGGCGGCGCTGGGACCGGCGGGGAGGGCTAGTTTGTCGCCGCAAGTTGCGAAAGGCATCAAGCGGGAGATCGGGAAATAATTAGATGCCTAATTCAGAGAATAGTGATTACAAAATTACCCTCATTTATGGATGGTTAGATTTTCTTCATACTGCATACTACTGCCTTCTAGTATAAGGCAGCTTTTTTTTTGTCGAAGAACTTTATGCAAGCACTGTGGCAGGAGGAGGTACTACGTGTTTAACTAGAAATAGACATCTCTAAACTCGTATGGAGTCTGGAGAGGACTCGAGAACTATTGAGTAGATCTAAGCCGCGCACTTACGAGTTATACGTCCATGACCACTCATATCTTTATTGCATGGAAATGGTATAGATTATAGAGATGCCCATGAGAATTTTTGCAAAAATTAGCTTCACGTCTTTCGTTATCTAAGTTGTCACATTCTCTAACCGTACACATATATGGCATATGCTATTGAGGCTGATGTAGTACGCCTACAGTTCACTAGTCCATTATTTTGTTTTTTCTCTTTGTGGAAAGGAATGCTAGCTTTAATAATTTACTAGGCCCGAATGATTCGCGGTCACGTGATGAGCACGGGAATGTAAAAGAATGTCGTTGGAAGGAGGAGTCGCCAGTGTCCTCCAAATGATTCCATCCATGCGGCCTCCGACCTTGACCACGAGCCGGGAGATCTCGTTATGCTCACACACACGCCAAACAAAGAAGCAACACAGACATCTTTCTTCTCACTCCTCCTCTTCCTCTGTCTTCTTCGTTAAGCAACAGATCAAGCATAACAATTCACGCACAACCCAGTTTCTCCACAACGGTGTGTTGCTACACACCTTATCCTACGATGTTCAACACTTTAAGATTCATGCTGGTTTCTTCAACCTCTCTCTCAACCTCCTGTTCTTCTTCAACGTTGCGCCGTCGTTCTTTTTCCTCACGCCGCTGCCCCCGCCACCGCCCTGCCACCCCAGCCGCGGCGTGGGAGGGTCTCGCCGGAGGCCCGCGCGGGACCCTCCCATGCCCGCGGCTCCTTCCACGGCCCCTACCCCGCCATGGCCGCCGTCGCCCCGCCCCAACCTAGCCCAACCGCCCTCCACCACCGCCCGGGCCGGCCTCACCGCCCCCGCACCCACCACCTCCGCCGGGCTGGCCTGCTACCCCCAAACTTCCCTCTAGGTTCGGCACTGGAGGATCTCGCCGGAGCCCCAACCCCCGAACCCGAAGCCCCCACCGGATCTCGCTGGCAGCCGCAGCAGCAAGACAGAGGAAGAAGAAGAGCGCCGAGGGATATCGTGTGTTGCCACACCCGGTTGTGGTGTTGATTTTTCGATGCACGCATTGGAATTAAACTGCAAAACCATAGATGATACGATATTTTCCATGAATAATCCACGTATTTAAGTATTTAAATAGTGGACATATTGAAAAATGGAGGTAAACGATGCAATATTTGTGTGTATGTGGTTTTTCTTGAATGCACATGAGAACTACATAATATCAAATTGTGTGCTACTCATGACATAACGATGGCAGGTACTCAATTGATCATAAAAAACCACTTAACTATGGCAATATCAGGTCTTTGGCCAACAGGTAGGAATCACATCAAAGATTCATACTCCTACATAGAAGTACCTTGTTCCGTTTGACTGGTATGTATACCGGTATAGCAAGTGCATTATATAGACAGCACATGGCGGTACTGTATGAAAATCACCACGCAGGAAAGATACGCTGACAGTATAAAGCCAGGATGACGACACTGTATCTTCTGGTTCCCAGACACTTCAGACAGGCGAATTCCTCCGCATATAAATGCGTTCGTGCACTGCACTGCCCCGTTCGTCTGCTCCTGAACGCCTCGTGACCGCAGGATGCAGCAGCGCCATGCTTGGCATGCATGTGCCATTGCCAGCAGCAGACGCTCTAGGGCGTGTTTAGTTGATGGGAGAAAAGGCACTTTTTTTTTTCTGGATAACACGACTTGTCCCGTTCCGACCGCCTGTACGTACGGCCGCCGGCGTGGTACCGTATTAGCTAGCTGCGGCTCTAGGACACGCGCACGCATGTACGTGTAGCGAAGAGCATAGCAACTGCTCCTTCCTTGACACCGGGAGGGAATATGCATGTCGGTGGCCTTCTAATCCTTCTTTGTTGCTGCCTCGCTGGTGACAACGAATCTATACCGAGTTGTCTTTACAAGGACGGCAATACAATAGTATCGACCAGTAATGATCATGTACTAGCTACTAACTACTACAACTCGTATGAATATATAACGCAGCTGTACAGCGTACGGTAGCACATACTGTCAAGCAAACCGCCAGCGGGCCGGCCAGGCGGCATGGGCGTGGACACATGGTCATCTGATGGCAAGGATGTGTCACGCATTTGCATGGCTAGCTACGGCCGTCTTCGCAGCGCAGTGCCTTGGGACTCTGCACACCGCCACGCCACACACACACACCAGTCGCCATCCTCGCTCGCCGGCCGGGCGCCGCGACAATGTTGCGCCGCACACGCACGCACAGGGAACTCGACAACGCAGGAAACCGATGTTCGTTACACGCAGCGAGTCGCGGGACGACATGGAGCTGGGCTTGAACGGCTGGCATGTATACGTGACATATCAGGTACAAGGACTGCATGGCACGAGAGGATCGGAGGAGGTAGGCAGTGCGCACACCGGCGTGCCGACCGGCGGTTGCCTGGCAGAGACGACGAACGGGCCGAGCCAACGAGCCAGCGGCCATGGCGAGCAGAGCGAAACCGCGTACTGCCTCTGCCTGACTGCACGGCCACGCCACTCACCAGTTTTATTCACTGCGCCTCGTGGGCGGGACCCGTCACCCGTCGCCGGGCGGTTGGTGTCGCTCATTAACCCATTGCCTTTTGCAAACGGCTAGCTCTCCCTCTTCCATCCCTGTGCTTGTGCCTTGTGGCCGTCGATTCCTTTGCTTGTGCCCGTTGCTGCTACTACGTGCTCCCTGCAAACTTTTTACCGCGGCACAGACTAGCCAGGCCGTTTGGCCGGCCGGCGGCAGGTGTGACGCGCTCGCCGGCCGGCTCGATTGTACTGGAGGGCCATGAATCCATGATTGCAGCACTGACCGCGGCTGGTTTATGAGTGACTGTGGAGTGTGGACTGTGGAGTGGTCCGTCATCTGCTTCGTTCCACCTGGCGATGACAGAGCATCCTGTTTTGACTTTTGACTGGCTGACGACAGCCAGGTAAAAAAACCGAAGCCGCAGCAGCCAGGTAATGAGCTGAGGTAGTAAAGCGCTGCCGCCAGAGAAGCTCGGCGTGTTTCGCTGCTGCGAGCGCTGCGCCCGTGAAAACCAACCACCGTGCTATGCTACCGGTAGAAGACGACCTGGGTCCCTTATTTTCATGCGCGAAATGGAGCTGGATGGACAGTGGGCAACGGACAACAATGCCGCCCAGGGATCGGGCGAGAGAACACGCGCGCCCGTGTTGGCGCGATCCTCATCTCCCTCATCATGTCTCGAGCCTGCCGAGGGTAACCCAGCAACGCCAAGTGGGGCGCTGCTGCTGTAACAGAGTGTCACCTACGTAGGAAGAGTTGCTGCTGTGCTTTCTCCTATCCTGCGGATCGAGCAAAGCGATCCATGGACCATGGCGACGCCGATGCATGCACGTCTGATGCAATGCAATGCAATTTTGCCTTTTCAGGGAAACAGGAT
This sequence comes from Digitaria exilis, assembly GCA_015342445.1. Classification (NCBI taxonomy): domain Eukaryota; kingdom Viridiplantae; phylum Streptophyta; class Magnoliopsida; order Poales; family Poaceae; genus Digitaria; species Digitaria exilis. Next base: position 1,589,596 of record JACEFO010000718.1, on the reverse strand, counting down.
TACAGGAGAGCAAAGGGTACGGTGGGGCGCTGCAGGGAGGGAAAAGGAAATTGGGGGAAACACAGCCGTGGCAGAGTACGTATGCTGCCCTTTTGCAATTATTGAGCGTTTTCTATTTGAGCGAGGGGCGGCAATGTGCCAGCATAGTCAGCTCCATGTACTCTACCTTGTGCCAATTAGTGACCAAGTACTGATTCTAACGTTGAATAGCAGTTTACTCGATGTACACTGCCAGTTTTACCATTACACCTTGTTTGACGCTTCAGAAAAATTACACCTTGTTTGTAAACTAGTGGATTGAAATATAATGCAAAGGATTGGAGGAGAAGTCACAGCGTCATGTCAATTCCTAAAAAGTGATTTATCTTCGATGAGATATTTGATGACGGTTTTTTTCTTATACCTATGATTTCAAATACTTTTTAGTATTCACCTTTGCTCAATAAGATTACTACGACGATTGTTTTTACATAGTTTATTCTTCTAATTGGTGGTGGTGTCACAATCCTGTATATCCACCATGTAAAGTGGGACGAGCACCATATCTTCCTCTTTGTCCCTCCCTCGCCGTATATGCTGCATCCGTTATCCCATTACTTTTGTGGGAAAAAATATAATTCTTTTTAAGGAAAAATATAATTAAACCCTTGCTGATTTTCTCTCACAAAATATCACAAACGGCCACTCAAAAAGGCTAGAGCATACTCTTTCCGTCCCAAAATAATTATATTTCTAAGTTTTAAATAAAAGAACAATGCTACGAAGAAATTACACATATATCTCTATAGAGTTACAAACATTGTATTTTGAGAAGTGTGAAAGTAGAAAAATACAAGTAAAAAAAAGCTGATTTGTCATATACATAAATGTGCCTTATTTTGAGGAAAATTATAGATATACAATTATAATGTATAATGTGACGAAGGGAAGTACAAATTCTATGCATACACTGCTGCACCGTCTGATTTTCAGAACACGGCGCCTCAGTGCATCACACTCGACACGCACAAACAAAACCGCCCGAATCGAAGAACCCAGAGGAGTGGCAGCAGCACCCGGATTCATAAATCTTCACACCAAACACCCACCTCGCTGATCACACCGAATCGCACCCCACTTCACACCATCTCCTCCTCAACCGCCCAATAACAAAATTTCCACGTCACTGACCGCACGCCATTGCAAACGGCAGCAATATACTCCGTGACAAGAAAACTGCGGCACAGATCAATCAAGATGCATGCCACTATGACTCAGATAAAAAGTGAAATAAAAATAGAAAAAAAGCCGAAAAGAAAAGGAATGAAAAGATCAAAAGAAGTGGAAAATTCCAGGGTGCGCGAGCACCGAGCAGAGCGTGGCAGGGTAAAATCCAGCCCTCCACGCCGGCGACAGGCGTCAATGTACGGATGTCTCCCGGGCCCTGGCCCACCACCCGGACCCAACAAGGGCTCGTTCCTCCTCCTCCTCCCTCTTGCCGTCCGTCAAATTATTCTCCGGAGCTCTCTTTTGATTTTCCTTTCTTTTCCGGTAAAACCACCGCACCGAAAGAGCAGCAGCGAGCGGGAGGGGGGGCGCGCCTCGATGCCTCGTGCTCCATAACCAACAGCTCCCATCCCACGGCGGGCGCGGCTAGTAGACGAGACGACACCCCCCCGCACTCGCCGACTCGTTGCTTTGCCTGCCACCGCCACTCCCCCCCCCCCCCCCCCCGCCCCGCCGCCGCGGCGCGCTCCCGTCCCGCCGGGGAGTGAGTGAGGGGGAGGAAGGAGCATGCGGGTGGGTTTTCACCGCGGGAAGGAAGGAGGAGGACCTGCTGCTGCGCCTGCGCCGCGCGCATCGCGACGAGCCGCCCCTCGCTGGCACCCACGCCAAAAGGCGAAGATTCTCGCGCTCCCCGTCCCCTCCATCACCTCCTCGCTCTAGCTGGTAGGAGGAGGTAGCCACCACCCCCAGATCTGCTCGCCTCCCGCGCTCCCGCCGCCTCCTCCCTCCCCTCCCTAGATTCGCTTCTCTCCCCCAGCGCCGCCATGCTGCTTCTTCTGCTGCTGCGGCGGCGGCTGTGAGTGACTGAACGAAGAGTCTGTTTGTTTGGCCTGTTTCCGCCCCCCCTACCCTTCCCCTGGGGGGTACGGGAACGAGAGGATGGGGTGCGGCCAGTCCAAGATGGAGGAGGAGCCCGCGGTGAAGCACTGCCGGGAGCGCTCCGAGCTGCTGGCGCTCGCCATCCGCCACCGCTACACGCTCGCCGACGCGCACCACGCCTACGCCGAGTCGCTGCGCGCCGTCGGCGGCCTGCTGCACGACTTCCTCAGGGGCGTCCAGTCGATGCCGCCGCCGCCGCCAGAGCCCGAGCTCCGCCTCCCGCCGCAGCGCAAGGGGGACGGCCTACCCGCCGCCTCGCCGCCGCCCGCAATCGCCTCCTCGTCCTCCGCCGCGCCGCCGCCCGCCTCCAAGCAGGTGCGCATCGCCGCCGACGACGGCCATATCCACTTCGAATCCGACGACGACTCCGACTCCGAGGGCGGCCACATCAAGTTCCACTCCGACGAGGAGCCCGACCCGGCCCACCGCCGCCCCGAAATCGTCCGGTCTGCCGGCGCGCCGGGTCCGCCGCCACCGCAGATGGAACCGCCCTATGGCCAAGGCTATGCTCCACCGTCGTATGGTCCTCCTGGATACGGGTATGGGTACGGCTCTGGGCCTGGGCCTGGGCCTGGGCCTGACTATGGCGGCATGGGCGTGAACGGCGGCGGCTATGAACCAGGCTATGGCGGCATGGGCAACGGCGGCTATGGACAGAGCTACGGTGGCATGGGAAGCGGCGGAGGCAGTGGCGGTGGCTATGACCCAGGCTACGGTGGCATGGGCGGCGGTGGCGGCAGCAATGGCTATGACCCAGGCTATGGTAGCATGGGCGGCTATGGTCAGAGCTTCTTCAACATAAGCTACGCACGCAGCAAGCCTCCTCCGCCATCAGTCTCACACGAGCAACGCCTGCAGGCCACTAACGCCAGGGTTCACTACTATTCCGGCGATGGTGATCCACAGCCACCCCCACGCGGATATGGCGGTGGGTACTCCTACCCACCGCAGAGCTCGAGCTCTTATAATCAGTATGCTTATGGTGGATACTATGGCGGCGGCGGTGGTGCTCCTGTACCACCGGCAGACATCCCCTCATCCTCCCGTGAGCCACCCACGCCGCCTCCACCGCCACCTCCTCCGAGCGTGTCTTCCTGGGACTTCCTGAATCCGTTTGAGACTTTTGAGAGCTACTATGAGCAGCCAACTTCTGCAGCAGCTCCATATACTCCCAGTAGGAGTTCGAAGGATGTGCGCGAGGAGGAGGGGATACCAGACTTGGAGGATGAAGACACCACGGAGGTTGTCAAGGAAGCATATGGTGACGAGAAGCATTCGGGGAAGGGCTTCACTGGAAATGGAAAGGGGATGAAGGAGGAGGGTAGAAGCAGCACAGGAGATGAGCTACCCCGCAAGTCCAAGTCATCTGAGGCCAGCAGTAGTGGGAGCAGCGCGGAGCATGATGTTCATGTGGTGGAGAAGAGTGTTGTCGGAGAACAAGTTCAACGGTCAGAGCCACGGCAGCATGTCGCAGGCCTGCCGCCAACAGGATCTGAGAAAATATATGTTGATGACTCTGAGGTGGTCGTGGAGCTCAAGGCTCAATTCGAGCGTGCCTCACAATCAGCCGGTGAGGTATCCAAGATGCTTGAGGTCGGGAAGATGCCTTACTATCAGAAGAGTTCTGGTTTCAAAGGTTAGTGATGCTTATTTCAGGCTCTGCAATCAGGATTTTCGGTCTTATTACAGTTACAAGTATGAATGCTAATTTGAGCCAATCTCGTAATATAGTCTCTGCAATGATGATTTGCGGGATACCGACAATGGAGGAGGAGTTCCTTCGGTTCGAAGAGGACAAGGCAATGGGATGTGGTAACCTCTCCTCAACACTACAGAAGTTATACATGTGGGAGAAGAAGCTTCTTGAGGAAGTCAAGGTATAGAATGTGCTTTACATCTTTGAATTTCTTGCAAATACTGTGATTCGTGAGATTGCTTTTGGGCACTGTGGTACTATCTGATCGCATTATAATTAAGAGCGCAGAGTCCAAATTTAGTAAGCAGAGCTTTAGATTTGTCCATGCTCTTATGTTGTTCCAGTTTGGTTTGTTAGTAAAGTTAAGAGTTTTCGTCCTTTTTTCTTGAGAAATAGCTCTTGATTTTTTTAGCCGCCAACTGCAGACAGTGTGGATACTATAGGTTATAATTTGCCTACACAAATATGTATTTGGAGCCCCTCGATACATCAGGGGTTTATTTGTATTTCTGATATCCTTGGATCTGATTGTGCATTTTCTCGTTGTTGTCTTCTTTGAGAAATGGTCTCTGCAGTTGAGGATTATATGTTGATACCTATTTGGTAGCTTTTATGCTTCCAATGTTCAGATTCTTGTTCTCAAGATTTCGGATTGCCTGCGGTCCTTTTACTTCACCATGCTTATAGGTTCCATGTTTTTCAACAGTCTTATTATTTTGTATCTCTCTTAAATATCAAGTAAGACCCAATAAAAGACAGTTCTTCAATTTTCGAATTGCTCTAACATGTTTTGCACTTTACAGACTGAAGAGAGGATGCGAGTTCTCTATGACAGAAAACGAGAGGAGCTGAAAATGTTGGATGAGAAAGGCGCAGAAGCTGATAAGCTTGAGGCCACTGAAATTTACATTAGGAAGCTATCAACAAAGATCAGCATTGCCATTCAGGTTGTGAACACTATTTCACACAAGATCAGTAGGCTGAGGGATGAAGAGCTGTGGCCACAAACATGTGAGCTAATTCAAGGGTATGTAGTTCTTTTTTTCTGAATGCAGCTCATACCTTCTTATGTCAGCTGGTCCAAGTACTAATGGTGTTACAATAAGTCTATTTGTGCTCTGTTTTATTGGCATACAATATTTCCAACTTGTGTAACTAGCATCAGTTCAGTTCCATCTCTCTGCAATTTCTGCAGTTGAAATCAATTACCTGAAGTTTCTCGCTGACTATAGTAGTAACAGGATAATTAATCCCTTTTGAAAAATGCCATTTTCATGGATGTGAATAATATATTTATTGTGATCTTGTGCCTGATTAGACGAACAGCCCTGCACTGATACTGACAGAGTGATAGGGTATACATTACAAATAAATATGGGTGCATTTTCTCAATTTATACAATGAGTTCCTGACATAACAGATATATAAATGGGTTTATAAAAAAAATAAGAAACTGATAGTTTGTGGTGTGGGTAGTTCCGAAACCCTGGTCTATATGCAAGGCCACAATAAATACTGGAATTATATGACTTCGCTGCACATGGTGGTTAAATCAACAGCGCCATAGCTTATCCATCTGTAATGAAATTACTAGCTCCCATTTCTTTAGCGCTGTTACAGTTTAGTTGTTATCATCACTACTCTATGGTAACAGTTTGGAAATGCATTCTTGGATTCAAAACTGTATATAAACTGAGTTGGTGTTTGGTTAAGTTGTCATCAAGACACCCTGTTTTTGTCCTGATTAATCATTCAAATGTTGTCTTTCTCTCTCTGCCATATAATACATCTGGTGGCTGAAAAAAGTTATATGTTTCAGGTTGATGCGGATGTGGAGCGTTATGTTAGAATGTCATCAGATACAATTGCATGCCATATCCCAAGCTAAAAACATAGATTCCATGATAGATGCTGCCAAGTTCGGTGATACTCATATGGATTTGATAAAGCAGTTAGAGCTTCAGCTATTGGATTGGATTAATTGTTTTGCCGCATGGGTTAGCGCTCAAAAGAACTATGTTCATACCATGAATCTGTGGCTGAGAAAAGGAGTTGACTATGAACCGGAGGAAACTGAGGATGGGGCACCTCCTTTTTCTCCTGGACGATTAGGAGCACCACCGATTTTTGTCATATGCAACAATTGGGCTGCCAGCGTGACAAGGATATCTGAGAAGGAAGTAGTTGATGCAATGCAGGCCTTTGCATCCAAGGTCCTGAACCTCTGGGAAAGACACAGATCAGAACAACGGCAGGGTATGATGGCTAATAAAGGTATGGACAGGGACCTTAGGGTGATGGAGAGGGATGAACAGTCAATGCGCAAGGCTCTGGAAGCACAAAATAAGAAGCTTGTTCTCATTTCAAACCAGAGTGGTGTATCTTTGACCGCACAGGCGTTACACGAGGGAGGCCCTGGTGCTGAAATTGGTGGTTTGCAAACAAGTCTGAGGAATATTTTTGAAGCAATGGAGAATTTCACCGCTGCATCTGTAAACACCTATAGGGATCTCCAACTTCGTGTCGAAGAAGAGAAAGCTCGTGTTGCCCAAGAGAGTGGCAGAGTTTCCTAGTCCTTTTTTGCAGGTTGTGTTGGTACATGAGGACAGGAGCATTTTTCAGTGCAAAGGAACTGAAGCAAGTGGTTCCTGCCAGCACAGTCGCGTATGGCAGCGGTGCAATGCTAGCGGCATTAGATGTACCTCACCCATGGATCTGCTTGTCAGAAATCTTTGGTTATGGGGCTTGCCGGATAGGCCTGTGGTATGCCCAGTGAAGCTAGCAAGTTGAAGTATGGGGAGTTTGAGTTGAGAACGCCGCTACATTCTTGGTTTTGGATGATTAGCCATACTTGTGCGCAGCCCATTGTCAGGCAACATAACTGGGAAGGCCACAAGGGACCTGAGTAGAGGTATGAGCAGATCAACAATGGCTTCCAGTTCAGTTGAAAGCCCCCTGTAAATCATTGGAAGACGAGAGCTGCATGAACTCGAGTACTCAAAGTCAGATAAAAGCTTACGGAGTATGGGGCAATAAGTTGTTAAGAATTCAAGATTCGTGAAATATTCCCCACTCCCCAGCCATGTCAACGGACATAGACCATGAGCAGGTGCTCCGTGAGTGGCGTGCTGGCATGCTGATGTACAGACAGAGGCGACGGGGGATGGATCAACAGCCGAAACAATGCTGATTTAAGCTCCCTGCGCGGGCCGCGACGGCACCTAAAGTACTCTTGTAGGGTTATCATCAGAGGTTGATGGATGAGCTTGTAGGATTAGATCAGACGCCCTGACCCGTTCTGCAGATTCGCTAACAACCCCCTCCAGCCACCATCGAATTTTTGGTTCTGTTTATTTATTATACATATTAATTCATTCGTAGCATCCCATGTACAGCTGCTGGCTAACTGAAAACCTGTTGTGTCATATTTATTCGATTTTTTTTTCTACACCCTGGCTCGCTGTCGCTGTGCAGGGCTTGTGAATCGCTGGTGTCTTCTATCTATAATATTGAAACAGTTTGGTGTTCTGGTAGTGAGGCCGCCAGCGTAGCTGCCTCGGTGCTCCTAATAAGTTAGGAGGCCGTGTGTGGACCGGGAGGTTGCGGTCTACGTCCAGCTTGACTTGTCTTGTGCGGAGTCGCCGTGGCAGGCAGGGCAGCGCCGCGAGCGTTTCGCTGGTAGATTCTCGTCGGCCGGGCGGATGCAGCCGCCGCCGCGCCGTTGTGTTCCGTCACGTGACGACAGATGATGAATCCGCATGCGCTGGGCCTGCGCGGGGAAGACAGATGATGGTGATGAATCCGTCGCCGTCGGTGTCCACCGGCTGCGCGCCTTTGGCTGGGGTGGGCTAGGGAGGGAGGGGTGGGGATCAGGCAGGCTCATGAGGCCCAAAAATGCAACCCTGTTGACTCGGGCCCATCGCACCTTCACCTTAGACGAAAAGGCCCACAGCCCAAAGCAGCCTCCGCACGCCTTTGGTGGTGTTGGTGTGTGTGGGTGGGGTACGGCCAATTTTATCCCGGTGGGCTACTTGGTGGACCCGACGGGCCAGCCAGCAGCAGCGCGGCCTAAAATCGGGGGCGGGCCGCTCGTGAGCGTGCGCGTGCCAAGCCTACCTTTTCGTTGCTCTACTACACTCTAGGTCGGCATGTCATCAGGGCGATTGAGGCGAAACGGAAGTGAAGCTTCCACCGCCAATAGATCGAGTCCACTCCCACTCTCAATCCACCCAAGACGTAGTAGTAGCCCTCCCTAGGCAGTGACGTTGCCATGCCGTGGAGTTTGTCGCCACCCAGCCCCGCAGCCAATCTGCAGGAGGTGGTTGCTGGCACGGGTCAGCAACGTACTCCCTCCGTCCCAAAATAAACGTCGTTCTCGCTTCCAAAAAAACAGCATCTTTCAACATTAACCAATTATATATAAAATAATATTAATATTTATAATACATCATTAGATATTTAAATCTAGTTTTTTAACAAATTTATTAGAGATATAAACATTGCTCATATTTCTCCACAAATCGAGTCAAAGTTGAAAAAGTAACACGTGCACGCATCCTATAATGTCATCTATTATGACGGAGGGAGTACGAAAGCAACTAGCCTGGTCGCCACCCCGACCGGCCTCCGCTCCATGGCCAAGAAATTCCTCGCACGCACGCACTTACCCGCCGCCGAAGCAAAGACAGGTGATTTCAGCAGCATGCCTCCCTCCTTCTTTTGTCCACACTCTAGACCCAGATCAACGACGAACACTAGCTACCAATAATTTAAGCAAAACCCTGCGAAAAAAATGCTTCGTCGTGGTGGTCGATCGGCCCGGCCGGCTGGACTCGCGCGCACGCACGAGCCGGAAAGCAACCTTGTTTGGTCACAACGACCCACCGCGACACCCTCCTTCTTCAACAGGTGATAAGGGATTTGCCACAGGCCCGTGTTGTGCAATAGATTTATATATTTTTGATCGGAATTGGGGCACATGATCCGGGCCTAATCCACCACCTGATCGACCGGCGTTCTCCTACCAGTTCCAGGTGCCCTGCCGGGCGCCCCGGCCGGCACACGCCGACGCCGATGACATGATGAAACTAAAAGCTAGCTAGCGAGGACGCGTCGCCGTCGTGGCTGGTCGTTTAGTGGAGGCAGAAGGGAGAGTTGGGCACGGCTCGACGTCCTCTGCTCGGTCGCCGGCTGCGCGGCCCTGCGCCCCTGCCTCCCAGCACCAGGCGTTATCTGCATCCTGCAAGCTTTTGGTTGTGGGGTGATGATGATGCATGTGTGCGTCAATCGAATCCAATCCAATCCCGTCAAAATCAATAAGTTTGACGCACTTGTGGGTATGCTCATGGGCTATGCGTAGACAGCGTAGTGCGTTTCTGTTTCTTACAGGCAACCGCAAACAAGACTGGACCTGCATCATATCCAAGTATCCGACAAGGATTCTTGCAGCGCGAAGCACTTTAAACTGCGCGTTTAACAATTGGACCACTCGATCGTTCATTGTAGATCCTACTAACTGTTAAGAGTAATAATTCGTTAAACCACAACAAGATCGATACACGGTGGGAAGAAGAAGAAAGAGTTGGACGATTGAATGCTCAACGTCCGTTCCCATCTACCAGATCGAACGAACACTGCCGGGTGACTCTGTTCCAGCTTTTGGGACTACTCGTAGCTACTGGAGCGGCGCCTAGTAGCTTAGCTTGCTCGCAGAGAAGTTACTCGCGGATAGATAGATGGATGGACGTCTCTGCACCGCTACGACGCGTATCAAACGCCTTCTTGCCTTTCCTTGCCATGGGAGATTGGGAGCTAGCTACTCCCTGCTGCTGTGTGCTAGCGAGCTGAGGTTGCATCGACGCTCGCATGGCGCATCACCGTCAAATCTTTTCCTACGCTCTTGGCTAGGTTCGTATGGGAACAATCATCACGAGCGCAGGCATTTACTACTGCCCAGCCCAGCCTCTTCTTTTCATGGAACTCAACTCCGTCCGATCCTCGAGTTCATCCTGACGCGCCGATGCAATTTGATACTCACGAACATTGGGAAGCGGCGACGATCGATGGATGGATCCGGCCTCAGACGACGGTAGAGATTTTTACCAAAAGCTTCTGATTGTTTACCATAGAGAAAGTATGTCATCTTTAGAGAAAAGAGAAGGTAAATGGGTTGCAAACTTGTGGTCTGAACTCTGTATTTCCGCTGCATAATGGAAATGGAGGAAGCCTTGACTCCAAAAATAATTAAAAAAAAGAAGGTGAGATAGCAATTGCTTGCTGTAGCACTAATGCATGGAAGCAACTGGGCCCGGATCAGAGGAGGCTTTAGTATCAGTTAATTCGACGTCATTTTATCTGACAGGGAAAACATGCTAGTGCATAGCCCCAGTACCGCCCGAAGCGAAGCTAATCCGATGGACCGAACGATCGTCGATCAGCGAGGAGCGAGCTCGGAACTCCTGCCTTTCGGTTCTGAGGTAACTATGCGTGTTGCGTGCTCGCTGGAGCTTGCCTAGCTCACCTCGGCCGCCCTAGTGTTCTGCTATCTTCACTGTGAGTTTGCAACTGTGTGCAGTGCAGTCAGGCGGCGGCAGCGAAATTGAATTGATCGGACCGCGGACGTGGTGCTAGCCTCTTGGCGCCATGTTGATCAAAACGCCATTAACACTGCCAGTTTAATTTTCTGGGGGCAATAGTACCTAGCCTGCAGTGGCAAGAAGAAAGTTTCCAGTGGCAGCTGGGAGGGGTTGGCAGTTGGCACTCGCTAATCACCCCCGCGTGAGGGCGTGGTACTGGTATGCCAGCGAGGCAGCGACTGTACCTTTCAATTGCTCATCACTGTTAGCTGAAGCTCTCGATTAGCCCCTGCTTCTTGGCGCCAGCATGGGCGCATGGATGCTACACGGCTGAGCTACCGCTACCGCTACCACTAGATGCACTAACAGTGCCATTAGCTGCAGCACTCTAACAGTGCCATTAGCCTTGTAGACTACAGTACTCCGTAGAGTGTACCGGCCGGCGCAGTGAATTAACAGCGCCAGCACAGCCAGTTAGCAGAGCGGAGGACGGGAGGAGCAGCATGGAGTAGTGTGCAGTGGTGGATCGATCAAACCCGTACGAGCAGGAGTGGTAGCTTCAGTTAATTGGTTCTTCAATCCAGCGTGGGGTTAGCAGACTAGCGGCGTGTGGGTTCCGGAGCGGTACACGTACACGTCCTCTTATTGCCAGCAATGCTGGCATGCAGCGCTGAGATCAGGGGAAGCCAAACGATGGACGGTCGACGCCTCGACGGAGATGCGTAGCGATCGCAGTTAACACTTTCCGAGGCAGATGTGTGCGAGTTATACCGAGTTGTTTATCACTGTCGTGTCTCCCCGTGTTTCTTTCAGGCCAGTACTTGGCCAGGATTGATTTCTTTCGAAAAGAAAAATGTAGTAGGGCAGGATCAAGAGAGGATAAAACGTGTTTGGTCACGGTCTGCTGTGCGAGTTTGTGAAGTGATATTTGAGGTATGATCGGCTGCCACTGGTTCTCTGAAAGACAGTCAGCTGAGTGAGACGGCTGTGGCTGAGTTGGCTGGGATGCATGGCGACGCCGTCGTGTAGTCGACTGGCATGCGTGCTTGGCGGTAACCATCAAGGCCAAACGTTTGGTTGTATGGATTACCTCGCAAAACAGCAAAGAAAAAAGAAGAGGATGTACTTGGGTGTGTTTAGTTGGTGGGGGAGAAAAAAACTTTTTCTATGAAGCGTGTTCTGTGAGAGGGATGAATAGGAAAGTTAGAGGGAATTAGAGGGAAACTTTTTTGGAAAAAGTGTTTTCTGATAGGGGTGAATAGTAAAGTCAAAAGAACTCCTGTAACTAAACACAACACAGCACTGGCCTGATGCGGGCAAACATGTTGGTCAAATTCTGCTTCTGTTTCTGAACCAGTTGGAGTGCTTTCTGTGCTTGGACCTGTGTAGAGATGGGCCACAAAAATACGTCTATTCATATTCTCCAAAGACAAAAAAACGTATATTCATTCACTATCAGTAGTACTACTATTAGATAAGGTCCTGAATAATAATAATTCTTTCTTTTGACAACGTAAGGTCCTGAAAATTCTACATGCTGCAATCCTGAAAGTATTAATCGTCTACCGAGACTATTCTCTCCCCTTGTGCCAATCAAGCATGTCTGAAACATGTGGACAAACCGGGTCAGTCAATTCTCGAGTCCCTTTCAGAGCGAGCGAGAGGAGCCACCAAGCTTGAGCGTTTTTCCACGGACAGAAACCCGATCCCCCCGCTCGGTGCAACTAGTACGCGGCTGCGAGACGGGAAGGATTACTCCCGGCAGTCACATGGCCTCTGACTCTCGATGATCAATGGTGTTATTAACCCTAGCGCGGCTGCCGTGTGGTTCCATCAAGTCTCATTATCCCTCTCTGAGAGAGACTGTGAACCTCCGGCCCCCCGTGGTGATTCACCAAGAACTCCTGTTCCCCAGCCCAAAAGCGCGCCCTTTTATACCCCGCCGGCCAGTCGGGCACAGCCTCCTCACCACCGCGCCACGCCCCTACACAGAGCAGCTTCGTTCTCCCTCCCTCCACCGGGGCGAGAAAGAACTACCCGGTCTGTGGCGGAGAGAGAAGAGGGGTGTGTGGAGCAGGCCGGGAGGATGGAAGGTGCGGCCGAGAGCGGCGGCGGCGGGGAGGGCAAGCAGGGGCCGAGCAGCAGCAGGTTCAGGCGGGTGTGCGTGTTCTGTGGCAGCAGCTCCGGCAAGCGGAGCAGCTACCGGGACGCCGCCGTCGAGCTCGGCAAGGAGCTGGTAACTGAACACTCTTGCATGATTGATCACCATTTTTTTTTTTTGAGGGAAGATTGATCACTCAAACTGTGTCCCTTCCTTGCGAACAACTGAACGTCGTCGTACCAACACAACAGGTGGCGAGGAAGGTGGATTTGGTGTACGGAGGGGGCAGCCTGGGGCTCATGGGGGAGGTATCCGAGGCCGTGCACAAGGGCGGCGGCCATGTCATTGGGTCAGTGGCCTTTTCGCTCATCTCTCGTATCATGTTTCGCCATGGCTCTAGTTTCCCTGCCCGATCGAGTAGTATACCTGACTGCTGTCGCGTTCCTTGATTCTTCTTCCATGTCGCGGCTTTGCAGCGTCATACCGACGACACTGATGGGCAAGGAGGTAAGAAAGAGAGCCGCACTGCAGCTTCGTTCGTTCTCCGCTACCCACCTCGGTCGCGCTTGGTTGCTTTAACTGTGTGTGCCCGCGTCGCGCATGCAGATCACCGGCGAGACGGTGGGCGAGGTGCGGGCCGTGGCGGGCATGCACCAGCGCAAGGCGGAGATGGCGCGCAACTCCGACGCCTTCATCGCGCTCCCGGGTAACATAGCTTCTCCCGCGGCAGAGCGACACAGATAGCAATCAGCATATGATCCATTGATCCTGCAGGCGGGTACGGGACGCTGGACGAGCTCCTGGAGGTGATCGCGTGGGCCCAGCTCGGCATCCACAGCAAGCCGGTGAGTAGACACTCTGCACTGCTGCATGTTTCTTGCTGTTTGCACGGCCGAATGAACCAGGGGGAGAATACGCACATCTGGCTGCAGGTGGGCCTCCTGAACGTGGACGGGTACTACAACTTCCTGCTGGCCTTCATCGACAAGGCGGTGGACGACGGCTTCATCAAGCCCGCCCAGCGCCACATCTTCGTCAGCGCCCCCGACGCCAGGGCCCTCGTCCAGAAGCTCGAGGTGATTAATTCATTCATTAATTAATTGCGCATCATCTACGAGTATATTCATCTTGGTGCCCGGGGCTCGCTGGTCCTTGAGGCCCTCCCTCCAACCTCCCTGGTGCGGTGGATGACTTGGTCAGGCCTGGTGCGTCCACGCACGCACGCACGCGCCCGTGCGTGCCCTGGCCCGCCCGGCCCCTCTTTTGTTTGGTGGTCGAGGCCAGTGTCACACTCGCCCTGCCCCTGCTGCTCTTTCCGGTCTCCCTTTCTTTCCTTTCCTGCGCGCAACGGCATTGAGGCCTTTATTTCGACGCCCACAAAGCGCCCGGATTCTCTTTACTCTTACAGCTGATCTTTTTTTTTTGTTCAAACAGTCCCATGGATCGTATTTTAACTTGTCCTGCTGACCTACTAGTCCTTTAATCTGGTCACGATGCATACAGTACATGATGCGCATGGGAATTAGCTGTGGTAATGATTAGTTTGATGATACGATCGAGTAGTACTAGGTTAGTGTGGTGCACCGTGTCTTGTTCTGGTTGCCCGGTTTGAGCTGATCCGCGAGCCATGTGTACTCCTAACTGGTCCTAATAATGATGGTTATGACAAATCTAATAAGGGATGACATATGCTGTGCGTGGTTGCAGGAGTACGAGGCGGTCGCGGACGATGACCCGGCGACGCCCAAGCTGCGGTGGGAGATCGAGCAGGTCGGCTACAACGCCTCGCTGCTGGCCGAGATCGCCCGCTAGCTACTTCCGTCCTACAGCTACCGTGGTCCGTGGGACGCAGCAAGCTTGGCAACAAAAAAAATGGGCACCAACGAGCAAAGCGCACGGGAGGACTTTTGTTTATTTTGGGTGGACGTGCGTGTGTTTTGCTCCTATAGCTAGCAGCTCGATGGTCCTGCATGCTGCGTGCCCACAGCCATGTACCGTGCCCCCCGTCCGGTAGAGGGCACTCTAGTTAGTCATCCATCGTCCCCCTAGCCTGATGTGTATTTTGGTGTCGTAGCAGAACATCCAAAGCAGGTGTAAAACTGGTAATGTAAATTGAGCACCAGCTCCATGCTAATTAATTCATCGGTGGGCTGTACAGCCTGTACTTAATTAGCACCTCTTGTCACCTCACGATCATCCTAATAGCTTAATTACCTTTCTTCTCCATTTGCTGGTCAAGCGTTAAACTTATGGACTTGGCCGGCATGCACTTTAAGATTTTTTTTTGGAACGAAAGAATGCAAAATAAAAGAATAGCAAAACTATATAGTATTCCTAAACTTGGTCGTTGGCTTAATTTAGCAGCTAAACTTTAACAAGTGTTGTTACCATAGAGGACACTCTAGTTAGTCATGCGCCGTCCATGGCCTGATGTGTATTTTGGTGTGGTAGCTAGCAGAACATCCACCGCTGGTGCAATTCTGCAAAATTCGTAATGTAATTGACAGCACCAGCTCCATGGTTTCGACCTCACCTTCTCCGTTTGTTGGTCACGCATGGCACGCGTTCAACTTAACTCGGATGGCACTTTCGGTATGACTGTATGGGAAACGAAGTACTCACACTCGCTAGTCGCTACCTGCTGCAGCTGCCAGCTAGGCTGCATCATCGGCGCGCGTACACGGTACACCGTACCGAAGAGAATATGTCAACGCAAGAGTACTATTCAACACGTGTTTAACAGGGCGGTCACGTACGCTCCCAGGGACCCGGCTCCCTTCCCGTACGTACGTACTGCGCCTCGGAAAGCATGCGCATGCGCGCACAGTTGTTGTTGTAAGGCCGGAACGTGTCGGAGCGGGATACGCGGGCGCGTACGCGTACGCGTACTAGTACAGGTACAGCGCTCAAAAAGTAAACGGGTCCGCCAGGCTGCACGTACTCCACAACCTACTACACTGCATGTACCATGCCGGGCGCTCGTGCAAGTACGCTCGCACTGGCACATGCACTGCAGAGCAAGCTCCAATCCAACTCGGCTCACCAGTGGTAGGAAGTGCTGAACTGCTGTGCATCCACTGCTACGGATACCGGACCAGCTATGCCCCGGCCCAGTACCGGGGGGGGGGGGGGTGCGGGGGGAGGGAACCGACTAAAAAAAAATCCTTTTTACTTTCTATTCATTTTTCATCTTTTCTATTCACCCCCCTTACATAACACGTTTTATAGAAAAAAAAGTATTTTTCCTCTCATTTTACTAAACACAGCCGTTATGTCGCAACGTTTAAAATAAGTTACGTGCAATTTTTTTTTGTTTTTGGCAAAATACGCATATGCATAGAAAGAGACGGAGTTCTGTAGAGGTCAATGCAAAGGTTGTGATCAGTTCGTCAGAGTTCCCTTCCGAGTCCTATGGATCGCCATCGCCTGTTCTGCCTGCTGGTCGAATAGTCGGGTCGTCTGTGCACTGTACGTGCAAAGTTTCGGCTGGGGTCGAGAATACTGAATACTACCCTACCGTGCACCAACGTGCGCTCTACAGTGCACGGGTCGTTGTTACGACGCAGACTCCTGCGGTGGTGCGCGCTTGGGCCGGCGCCGAAGGACGACGGAATTGACGGGGAGTGCACACGCACAGTGGCAATCAGTTCAGGCGTGCGCGTGTATCGTACTCGTAGTACAGAGACGCTGACTGAGACGATGGCTGTTGGTTTGGTTCGGCTGGGACTTTTGGGCTAGGCGAACGTATGGCTGTCACTGTGCCGTTCTTGGTAGCACGTACAGCAGCTGCAGTGAAGAGGACATGCGTGGTTGGCTTGCAAGGGCAATCAGAGTCCATGGACGCGGCTCAGGTTTGTTCTCTCTGCAAGCGCTTTGCTTCCACAAACCACATTATCGCACGCGAGAACTGAACCAGCATTATCGCTTTGTGGCGTGCACGGAGAGCCTAGACCTGCATGCGGTGCTTGTTCATGAGAGTTTGGATTGATCGGTGCCCGGACACTTGGCTGACCGAATTCTACACCACAGTACAGGCTCTCGCCAATCGCCATGCGGCACATGCTTCAACAGGTGTTTGCCGGAGAGCAAGTGGTGAACGGTGATGCCTTTGAAGCCAGCAACATTAGCATGCAGTATGCATGTGCCAACCGCCGGAGATCTGATCGGCCATGCAGACGCAGAGCTCTCTCGGCCGGGTGCGCGAGCCATCTGTACCGGCTCGGGGCAGGGGAACCCATCTCAAATCCTCAGGCCAGAGGCTGGCCTGGCCTGGCCTGGCTTCCAAGACCGGCTAGTTGCAGCAGCGTGCAGCCTGCACCGCCTGCCCCTCCAGCCATGTCCATGTACGGCAGCCGAGACGTGCACACATGGTGACATGGACACGTAGGCTGTTGCAAGAAGTATTTTTTACTTTTTATTCATTCCTACGTTTTTATTTTCTATTCATTTCCCTCACATACCACGTTTTTCAGAAAAAATATTTTTTCTCTCCATCTGAACACAGCCGTACATTGCCAGCTCTCTACTCCCTCTATGTGTAACCTAGGCTGTGTTCGGATGGTGTAGGAGAAAAGTATTTTGTTAGATACGTGTTACGTGGGGAATGAATAGAAAAGGTAAAAAAAAATTTTGGAGATGCGGGAATAGAAATTAAAAACTACTTTTCAAACGTGAACAACAGCCCTATTGGTTCGTACCGTCGTACGCTCGTAACACGCAGGCCATGCCTAGTTACCTACTACCGCAACTCCGCAAGGGCCGGGGGCTACTGCGCTACTGCCAACCGAGCTACTCCGACGTGGTACTTTGCTGCCGGAGAGCGGGTCGCTCGCAGAGGCGAGGACGGCGAGTCGAGTTGCTGCATGCTGCCGCGTCATCGGTCCATCGTCCCTACCGACTACCGTAGCTGCTACAGTTGCAGGTGCATTACAACCTGCACAGTATCAGGCTCATCAGGAATATGTGCTGATGTGCACGACGCCCGGGCGCGTGCCCTCTGCAGGCTCTGCCAGTCTTGGCCTCTCCTCAGTCCTCTCCTCTCCATGCATGCTCACTTTCCTGTGTTGAAGCCATATACTAGTACGTACGATTTTGAACTGAGACCTGAAAAAGTTTTTGACTTTTTTTTGCGTGAACCTTCATTAGCAGTAGCAATGTAGCATTATTGTTCAGAGCGGTCCTGCATGTACATGTGGCATGGCCGCTCGGGTAAACTCCTACGTACACACGAACATGGAGCAGCCGGGAGGTAGCTACACGCTAGGTATAGGGTCATAGGGACGCGCGGTCCTCCGCGTCGTCGTCGTTCTCCCGGGGGAAGAGAATTATGGGCCGGCGTGCCGTGCCGTGGCGTGCCTTTCGTAGGAGGCATATGGCTACGCTACGTCGTCGTTGCCCGGAACAAGCTCCACCAGCTCAAAGCTAGCGGCGGAACACAACTCCGGCTTAACGTGTCACGGCTCCATAGGAGGCGTACGCGTTCGCTGGCTGTCTCGTGACGGGACGCGCTACCGGCGCACTCCCGCTATTGCTCGGGCGCGTGTGTCGATTTATTTGTCAGTGGGACGGTTAAGGAACATTGGGCCTGGCCATTTACAGCCCCTGAACGAGGCCCGAACACACCTCAGAGTTGTCCTTTTTGTCGAACTTGGGCCGGAGCATTTACAACCCATGAAGGAGGCCCGTTTCTTTTATTTCCCCCGATTTGTCGAGGTGTCTTCGGTATTCAGACTTATAGATGGCCAAACGGGCTCGGCCCGCTGGGCTGGCACTAGCACGGCCCGAAATGGCACGGCCCGAACACGACACGGCCCGATTGCCATCGGGCTAGTGCCGTGCCCGTGCCCGGCCCAGTGCCGTGCCTGGGCCGCAGAGCCGGCCCGCGGCACTAGCACGGGCACGGGCCGCTTAAATGGCCGGCACGGCCTCGGCCCGCAGGCGGCACGGCCTAGGCACGCCTGAGCCGTCGGATCGGCGCGAGGGCGCCTCCCGACCGTTGGATCCGATCGTCGGGAGGCGCCCTATAAAAGCCGTCGCCGTCGCTCTCATCCGTCGCGCGCTAACCCTAATTCATTTCCCTCCCCTCCCCTCTCTCTCGCACGACTCGCAGCGGCGGCTGCGCTCTCATCCGTCTCCGCTCTCATCCCTCTCCAGTGCTCTCTTCTCTAGATCTCCGGTGGCCTCGCGCCGCCGGTGGCCGGCACTGGCACACGGCACGGCCATCTACCACCCTGATCTCGATTTGTAACAGAAGATGTAGCTACATCCTTTCGTTGTCCTTGTCCTCGTCCTCGTCCTCGTCGCCGACGCCGTCCTGCGATGTCCCTGCTGGTGCTCCGGATCTAGATCCGTTGAGGGACCACTCGGCTTCCGGCCATCGTCATCGCCGCCGACGACTTTGGTGCTCCGGCTGCAAAGGTATGAACCCTAACCCTAGATCTGGTCTCTCTTCGTTTCTGTGTGGTACGAACCCTAACCCTAGATCTGTTCTCTCTTTGTTTCTTTGGCAGCCGTTGAGGGACCAAGTCATTGGCGGCTGACGATGTCGTCCGACGAGGAGACGGTCGAGATCGACATGAACGATGAGAGACGGGGGTGCGGGCTGGCCGGAGATGACGACGAGGATGACTTGTGCGAGGACCGGGAGTTTCTATTCGGCAGAGATGCTCCCATCATCGTCGACGCAGACGGCGATGATGAGCTACCTGAGCCTGAGCCTCTGCCGGACGGCGGCAACACCGGTAAACGCACACGTCCCTCTACCTCTCCTGTTTGGGATGATTTCGAGAAACTTTACACGATCGTCAATGGTAAGCGGGTAAGGACTGGTGCCAAATGCCTCCATTGCTCGAAGGTGTACTCTGGTTCTTCCAGAGGTGGTACTGGTCACCTTTCTCGCCACATTGTTGCTTGTGTTAAGAGGCGTGAGAAGTTTCGCTTGACTCAGTCTCAGATTACCTTTAATCCTGATGGTAGTGTTCGTGCTTGGGACTATTGTCCTCTGGTTGCTCGTACTCAGCTTGTTCGTTTGATAGCTAGACTTGATGTCCCTATCTCTATTGGTGAATCTGCGGCTTTTGAAGAATACATTAAAATTGCCCATAACCCTAGATATGCTAAAGTTTCTAGGCAAACCACCACTAGAGATATAAGCAAGTACTTCAATGAGTGCAAGGCTAATCTGATTGAAACTTTCAAGTCCTCTGTTAATGCTGTGTGTTTGACATCTGATATTTGGTCTGGTAATGCCAAAGAGGATTATCTTAGTGTTGTTGCACACTATATTAATTCTGATTGGCAACTAGAGAAAAGGGTGCTTGGTCTAGTTCTTATTGATGTGTGCCATAGTGGACAAAACATTGCTGAACGTGTTACTTCTGTTATTGATGAGTATGGTTTGACTGAGAAGGTGTTTGCTGTTACACTAGACAATGCTTCATCTAATGTCTCTGCCATGCAAAAGATGAGACCAATCCTGTCTAAATACCTTGGCATTCAAGTTCCTGATAATGATGATTCTGAAGCTGCTAATAGTATGTTTTTGCATCAGCGTTGTGCATGTCATATCATTAATCTGATTGTTAAGGAGGCTCTCACTTCTCTTAAGCCTTTGATTGAAACATTTAGAACTGCTATATCATGGATCAATTCATCTAATCAAAGAATTGCTGCATATAAAAGCTACTGCATTGCAACTAATGCCACACCTAGAAAGTTTCAGCTTGATATGGATGTTAGGTGGAATTCTACCTATCTAATGCTTAAGCATTTGTTTCCTCATAAGGTCCCTTTCACTACTTTCATCCATGCTCAGTACCCTAGGGCTGAAGGTGAGGGCTTGCTGTTAACTGATGAGCATTGGTTGAGGGCACAGAAAGTTACTGCATTTCTTGAATTGTTTTATAATGCAACTGTTGACTTATCTGGTGTCTATTATCCCACATCACCACTTATGATGCATCATCTTCTTAAGATAGCTCTGCACTTGCAAAACTATTCTAATGATGTGCACATCAGATCTGTTATTCAACCAATGATTGATAAATATATGAAATACTGGAGAGACATACCTGTGCTTTATTCTTTTGCATTCATCTTGGACCCTAGAGCTAAAATGAAAGGTTTTAATAGGGTGCTTAGAAGGTTGGGTGCTCTCACCAGTACAGATTATTCTACTTACCAAGTTGAAACTAGAGCTAGGTTGACTGATGTGTATAACAAATATGATGCTAAGTTTGGTGCAGTTAGATTGAAGAGAAATGACCCTCCTCAGCCTCCTGGTAAGTCAAGGACTGCTTGGGATGAAATATATGATGATGATGCAGGTTCTGCTGTGTGTGGTAGCACTTCCTCTATCTCTGGTTCTTTTACCATGTCTAGAGATACATCTGCAACTTCTCTTTTGCATGCAGTGACTTCATCTGCTTCTGCTTCTAATGCTTCTGAACTTGTCTCATATTTAGACTGTGACACTGTCAACCATCTTTCTGATGACTTTAACATTCTGAATTGGTGGCATCAGCATAAACTTACTTATCCAGTCCTCTCTATCATGGCTAAAGACATCTTAACATGTCCTGTTTCTACTATATCATCAGAGTCTACCTTTAGCATGACTGGCAGGATCATCGAGGAGCGTCGAAGGAAGCTCAAGCCGGAGATGGTGGAGATGCTCACCTGCATCAAGGACTGGGAAGCTGCAGAGTTGAGGCTGCAACAATTTGCCGAGGACAGTGAGCTTGAAGATGCCTTCAAAGGCATTGAGCTTGATTCATGATCTATTTATGTAATGCTCTGTAATAATTAGAGTAGGCTTTGGACTTGGACTTTCTGCTCATGAACATTTGAACATTGAATCACTGATGTAATGAACTATATTGGAGCTTGGTTGTACTCTTTTCCTGTCTAGGGTTTCTCACAAGGGTGAGTTTTACCTAGATAGGTTTTTAATGAGGCAACCATTGCACTAAGCTCCATCTTTTGTTAAATCTGTGTCTCCTTGATCTCTTTTGTTTTGTTGCTATCTTTATACTCCTGAAATTCTGGATATTATGAATCTTCTGTATAATTTCCGTGCTCGTGCCGGCACGGGCACTATAGTGCCTCCTGGCACGGCACGGCACTATACCGTACCTTTCGTGTCGTGCTAGTGCCTGAGGTTAGGCACGGTGGCACTAAGAGGCACGGCACGGTTGGATGGCGGGCCGTTTAGTGCCGTGCCGTTTAGTGCCGTGCCCAATAGTGCCCGTGCCGTGCCGTGTCGTGCCGGCCCGTTTGGCCATGTATATTCAGACTCACCATCGAAGTCCCACTACTCGCCTACTCGGTGGTCGTCCTCGAAGCCACTCCACCCGCGACGCCATCGATTAGTCCTCCCTGCAAGTGCCAACCGTGTCGCATTACACGTCCCCCGACGCGGCCCGCACACGCAGCGTAGGCAGGCAACTCAACGCTCGGTCAAATGGCCGCATCAGCTCGCTCACGCGGCCATGCCCGTCCAGCCGTCCTTCTCGTCGCGCCCGGACGGACATGCGCCGCGCCATGGCCGACGGTGCCGGTCTGCCGGTACGTACGCATCCTCATCCGCCGATCGATGGGTGGTGGTCGGCGACTCGGTGCCTCGGTTTGCTCGACGCCATGCCTGCCCAGTGTTGTTCGTGTTACCGCCGGACGAACCATACGCGTCCACGCGCGCGGACGAGCCCTGCCAGAGCACAGCATTCGACCAGTGCGCCATGTCGCAGGTGCATGCATGCTGGTATACGAAGCTCTTCCGTCTTCGTGCACAAGAACGGGAGAAGGCAGAGCTTTTGGTTCCCTATGTGTTTAGTTGTTTAGGGAAAACAGGGTATTTTTTTTAAGAAGCGTATTATATGAGGGGGTGAATTAAAAAGATGAAAAATAAATTTTCTAAAAAACGTATTCTGTAAGAGGATAAATAAAAAATACTTTTACAACTAAACACAACCGCACGCATACGGACATGGGTTCTCGTCAATACCCTACGGCAGTCGGCAGCGGCAGCATGACCGTGACGACATGAGCATGCAATGGTTGATTTGGTCGGTTGTATTGATTAGGCCATAGGGGCGGCGACCTGGCGAGACATGCTCGACAGGAGGTATCTACAGTTCTGGTAGAGGTAGTATTAAACCAGCCCCTTTGTCCCACCATGGTCCATGGTCTATGGGGGCCAAACCAGCATTTCTTTCCGCTACTGTCCAAGCTCGTTGGTTATCTGTTGGTGCAAGTGCGCAACTGTCTTCGAGATTCTAACTAACTGTCTTTCACCTCTTTGACTCTGTAGTCAACACTATATATACTCGTGGAGCAACTACGACAAAATCTCCAGGTGGTACGTGTCCTTTTACAAGCACGGGATGTGACGACACGTATAGGTCTAGCTATAAAACTATACTAAAACGTTCATAGACGAATTTTAAGGAAACAATAGCTAAAATCCTAAGCTTTCAGGTCGGCAGTACAACAAAATGCATACCATTCTGAAAATGACGGTCTCTCAGTTATCAACCCGGCTAATTGTCAACCAATTCATCCTAGGATCGTCCTCGTTGAACCAACTTGAATTCTGAAGCTCAAGACAAGCACATCGCTTATTTGTCTGCAACGACACAACAGAGTGAAGATTAACATCTGTGTCGCATCGCATGCAATTCACATCATGTTTTGGTTGATGGTTGACTCAGATTCGTCTCAGTTTACTCTCATCCAGTTCCAGTCACAATCTTCTCAACAAAATTGGCTCAAATTCAAGTGCTACAACAGGGCAGTCGGACTGTTGGAGCCGGTTTTTCCCCTCGTTTCCAGTAGTTTGACGACGATGCCTGCCTTGCACGGAGACAACGGCAACACCACACGCGAGACCTGTTGGCGCCATCGCCTGCACAAGGCCACGAGCCCAAGCAAACAAGCGGACAAGCCTCCCAGCCGGCCCACCCCACCCCACCTGACGGCCTCCCGCCCGCATCTTGCCGCCCGACCGCTCCGACACCGCTCGCCGAGCACGACGCACCGGCCTCCCCACCTCCACGACACCCTGCCACCCCCCGCCATGCCCTCCCTCCCGGGCTCCCCTCTGCTCGTGCCACAGATATAACCCGCCACGAAGGCTCCTCGAAACCTCGGACAAGGAAGAAGCCATTGGCCCTGCTGCAGCCCGCAAGCAACAGTGGAAGCGCAACACGGGTCGAACACCGACGAACGGTGCCTCGTTAAGCAGTTAACAGAGATCAGATCAATGGCGTGCCAGCAGCTGCGGTCGATCAGCCTGCCGGTGAGGCCGCACGCCCTGGTGCAGGAGCTCGAGGACGATCTGCATCGCCTCCGCTCCGGCGCCTCGGCGTCGTCGGCGTCGCCATCTCCCGCGGCGCTCGCGGGGAGGCTCGGCGACGCGTACGGCCGCATCGAGGGGCTCGTCCGTCTCCCCGGCGACGCCGCGGCGCTGTCGAGCGCGCGGTGGAGGCCCGCCGTGGAGGCGTGGCTGGACGCGTCCGTGGCGCTTCTGGACCTGTGCGAGCGCGCCAGGGACGCCGCGGCGGGCGCCAAGCAGCACGTCCGCGCGGCGCGGCGCGCGCTCCGGCGAGGCGACGCTGAGCTCGCCGGCGCCGCCGTGCGCGGCTACGCCCGGTCCCTCGCCAAGGCCAGCAAGCAGCTGGCCTCCTCCGCGAAGAAATTGCGCTCGCCGGCGGACGCCGAGGAGGCGCCCGCGGCTGTCAGGGTGCTGGCGGCGGCGGCGGCGGTCACCGTGGCCGTGCTGCGGCGCGCCATGGCGTCGCTGTCCTCCGCCGCGAGGGTCGTGGACAACACGAGGAGGAAGAAGAGCATGTGGTGCGTCGTGTCGAGGCTGGTGCGTAGCCGCGATTGGTCGCGTGGTGTGTGTGGAGATTCGAACGGTGACGATGGGGCGGCGGCTGAGGAGACGCTGCGGGAGCTGGAGGACAGTGTGGAGGCCGTCGAGGGCGGGCTGGAGCACCTGTTCAGGCATATTGTTCAGAGCAGAGTGGCCCTGCTCAATGTGCTTACGTTGTAACCAGCCACGTCGCCAAATGTGAATAGATTTTGGATCCAATTGACAGGAATGTCTTCTGTGAGGCCATTTTTTTACCACTCTGCTAACGCTCGATCAGACAGAAGATCTCGATATGTGCAAATGGCAACAAAGAAAAACTAGCACTTGGGGCCACTTTGGAACAAACGAAAAAAAAATGAGCTTCTCTGTCTAGTTGTAGACTTGTAGTACCAAGCCCGAGCTCATGATTCATATAAAAATACAGTAAGTCTATTCTGTGGAAATTTTGAAAGAAGTCTAGCATCAAATTCTTGCAAAGTCCATGCCAACAACAACAACCAAACAGCACTTTGAATTATATGTTCTACATTCACCTATTATTCATTGAGGGGTTTTAGGGAGGTTGGAAAAAACAAGAACCCTTGATTTCTAAATATTTAGTGGTGGTAAAGTTGGCAAAACTTTTATGTATTAAAATAAATACTTAGTCATATCAATGACTAGCTTAATAAGTAAAAAAAAAAGTATTGCATGGTACCTGTCATGTACCTTTACAACTGTTGTAAAAAATATTTTTTAAAAGGATAAAAATTGTTTATTACAGTGCTTGCTCACTTGTTCATTGTACATATTAGGCCTTTAAAACTTGGCAAACTGCTTAAGCCCACACCAAATTTTGGTGTCTTTGTAGAAACATTGCACTGTATTTTTTTACCCCTAAGATAGACAGTCGAAGACCTGCACGGTATGCGAAATGGGCTCTAGCTCAGCTGGCAAAGTTCCTTGTGGTAGAACCAGCCCACTAGGGTTCGAGTCCTCGGCTCGGCACTGGTGCTCGCATTTTTCTGGATTTATTACAGGATTTAACCGACGCGTCAATTTGGAGGATTTGCCGGCCTAGTCTTTCGAAGATGCTCATAGGGGTAGGGTTACGTGCGTATGTTTGTAGAGGCAAGTGTGTGTGTGTTTGTGAGCGTCTGCGTCTGTACCGTGTGATTCGAAAAAAAAAAAGACCTGTACGGTATGACACTTGTGTAGCTTCCAGTTGCGCATGACGTCCGTTTCCTAAATCCCAACAGAGCAAGAGGAATACTAGCGAATCTAACTTGACTGAAACGCCAGCATAACTTCACTGGAACCTATGAAAATTGACAAAATCTATTGGATAGATCCACTTCAGGTGCCGCTGAGAATCCGTAAGATATGATGACGGTGTGGCCGCCTCATAATTCTATCCTTTTTTATTTTAACGAATGGAGCTACCTCCAGGTTGTCACATGTACACACGTATTTGATCGAAAGCTCCAACATGTCACGCGGCGTCTTATGGACCTTGCCCCCCTGGTTGAGCCACTCGTCGAGACACCATGCTGCGCCAGAGGCGGAGTTGTCGAGCAAGTTTCTTTGCGATCGAAATAAGTTAAGGGCCACGGGTCAAAACGCTCAGGCAGGGCAGCACACCCTGGAGCTGGAGTCCGGAGAGCACAGGCACATGCAATGCAGATCACTCTTTTTTTTTCCTTTGAAAGTAGCAAATTACTAGCAATGTTAAATCACTCTTGTGTTTGAGTTATATGCCCGGCGGATAGGCAGGGCAGCAAGGAGGATGCGCGGGCCATCAGAACTCTGAAGCCGAGCTAGCAGACGCCCTGCGTGGCTGGCGGCCTGGCGCAGCCACGAGGCGAGGCCGGGGGCCGCGTGGCGTGGTGTTGTGTTGTGTGTGCCGGCCATCTGCCTGCCTGCTTGCCGACGAGAGAGGGGATCAGTGGACGGCGGAGGCACACATGCAAATCACCTTTCGGCCGAGGCGCCGAGCGGATGCGCGCGCCGCCTCTGCTCTGCTGGGTACTACGGTGGGGAAGATGATGATGACGCGACGGTCGGCACCATCCTCGGTAACCTGGGCCACGAGCCCACGAGGCCGCTGCAAGGGCCCATTCTTTCCACGGCGGGCCTGGCTAGTAAGTTCTGGCTTGTTGGGTCACTTGAGGCTTGAGCCCACGCGGTTCCAATTCGGATCGGCCGCGGTGCAGACAAAACACGGTTCTCATCATCCTCCTGCTTAGAGAGGATTAGAAAAGTCCTCCAAAAAGGATAGTGATTAAACAAAGCGACATGATCGGACGCGCATTCTGTCGGCGGAGATGAATTGTTTCAGAGTAATCTAGCCACCCGCATGATGTTCTTATATGTTATACGTATCCAATCCAACTTGGCACCTGCATTCATATGATCGGTGAGCGGTTGTTGCACATCTAGCGCGTAGATGATGAACCGAATTATTTGGACACGATAATTGCCGCAGCAACGACGATGATGAATTGATGATGAGAATGGTTCGTTGGTTAGTTGTTATACCAAGGGGCAAGGGCAAAAGACAGACCACAAGTTGCACGAGACAGTGCTTGTTAGATCCACGGTGTCCACACGGCCCATGTCATCTGCAACTAGCACATGTTAGTTCCCGCTGCCGGCTTCACAAAAATGTGAAGGTGTGTTCTTGCGTATAAAAGGGCTCCAAACCGCATGAACACTTCAGAAACCTCTTCCATCATATCAATCCATCATCTCGCATTCTCGCTTCTGATCAAGCCCGTCCAGTTTCTCCTCGTACGAAGGTCCGATCCATCCATCCATGGCTAACCATCTGCGATCCATCAGTCTGCCCACACGGCCCCACTGCCTCGTCCTCAAGGCCGAGCAGGAGCTGCGTCGGCTCAGATCCCACGTGTCGCCGCCGTCGCCCTCGCCGTCGGCGCAGGCCCTCTGCGCGCTGCTCCAGGAGCTCGGCGATCTGCACGAGTACGTCGAGGAGGTCCTCCGCTTGCCCACCAACTGGGACGCGCTCCGCCTTCCCCGGCACCGCCGGCTCGTGGACGGCGAGCTCGAAGGGTCGGTGGCGCTGCTCGACCTCTGCGGCGAGGCGAGGGACGGCCTCGCCGCCGCCCGTGAGAAAATCCGCGACCTGCGCTCGGAGCTCCGCAGGCGCCGCCTTCTCCCCCGATCGGCGGCGAACCCTAATCCGCCGCTGCCGCGGGGGCTGATGGAGGCGTGCGCCGCGCCGCTGAAGAAGGCGAGCAGGGCGATCAGGAGGGAGTGCGGCGGCAAGCGCGCTGCTGCCTCCGCCGCCGCCGCCGCCGAGGTCAGGGATGATTCCGGCGGCGGCGCGCCGAGGCCGGTGGCGATGCTGGCGGAGGTGAGGGAGCTCACCGTCTCGCTCCTGCAATCCTCCGTGGAGGCCCTGCTGAGGCAGGCCGTCGTGATCAGGCCGAGCACCACCACCGCCGCCAGCAAGTGGTCGCTGGTCTCGAGAGCCTTGATGTACAGCAGGGGCATGGCGTCCGGGGAGGATCAAGGAGGCGCGCGTGCCGACGATGATGAACCAGCGTTTGGCGACGTCAAGGATGTCGGCAATGGCGATGGGCTGCTGAAGGCTCAGGAGCAGCTGCAGTCCCTCGAGGGTTGCATTGAAGGTCTCGAGGATGGATTAGAGCGCCTGTTTAGGAATCTGATCAAAACCAGAGTCTCCCTCCTGAACTGTGTTAGTCTGTGAGACTGATGTTTGATCTCGCGACATTGTATGTCTGATGATTGCCGTCCACCTTTTTAAGGATTGGCCATCATTGGTGTTCCAACTCATACCCACTATGTATAATAGCAACACTCAGAACATTTTATCGCCAGTTTTTTTTGTTGAAAACTTGAAATGAAAAATCACCAGATCTGTTCATAGTATTACAAATAATTTTGTTCACCAGGACATGCCAAAATTTGGCAAAACATAGTAACCGAAGCGAACGTGCCGTGACAGCTAAAAAAAAGCTCAACTACTTCAGGGGTCGTCTAGGCCAACCGAATAAGAACCTCGGTCGATGAACCACTGACTGTTTAAAACAAATCTATCTATAAAAGAACGAGTTAAATTGAAAACATTTCTCACCTCAATTAGGCCCATCTTACCCCTCACGTCGGACCCACGTTAAGGGTCAACAGAGGTGGGGAGGAGGTCAAACCCACAAAAACTGATATTTAGAAAATGTTTCTGCCAAAATCGATATTATTTTCTCACCTCGGTGTATCTACCCACCCGGCTCTGTAAATTAAATTGCTAAACCGGCTCGGCGTTGGCTTGGCGTGTGGCGCAGCCGCGCAGGAACAGCAGGCGTTGCAGCCCGCCCGCGTGACTGAGGTATCCCACATGCATGCACTCGCCGGCCCATTAGCGTGGCCCAGGCAAGGTTAGCAGCTGGCCGGCGTGGAGTAGAAGGACAATCACGGTCATAGCACGGCACATCGTATGAGTAGGTGACAGGTGCTTGACTTGTTTTTCTATTTTTTTAAACGGAAAGGTAGATCCATGAGCGTGTTGTTCTTGGCACTTTTTCAAATGAACCCAACACGAGCTCCTGCCCTATTCATTTTAAAAAAGCCCAAACATAAACTAAATTAAGTAAAAAGTAGTATAATAATAGTGGTAAAATTACGTTTACTCACCCCGTTCCAAATTATTAGTCATCCTGACATTAATGTTACGAATTTAGACAAATATATATCTAGGTCCATAGAAGATGTCATAAATTTAAACACTTAAAATGACACCTAGAATGACTAATAATTTGGAACGGAGAGAATACTTAGTAAATATTAGGGTTCGATCCAAATCGGACTCGCCGTACCCATCATATTCGACCTAGCTAGAAGAGGTTGCAAAGGTTGTAAACCCTTGTGTCGGGTACCTGTAAAAGGGGTACCCTAGCTTAGGCCTAAAACTACTTGGCGACAAGGCCCACAACGACATTGGCCTGGTTCTACAGCCCAGCAAAGACCCACCATCGCAACAACTCCTCGGCACCCGTCCCGCTCGAGGTAGACGACCACCCTCGAGCAGAGACGTCCGAGGCTCAGCGACCTCGAGGGAGACGTTCACCCTCGAGCGGTTGATTTCCATCTCGTTCGGGGTTCGGCAGGCACGAGCTTACGGTCCAGGCTCGAGCTTGCCACACTGGGAATGACGCCCAAGGCTCTGCGACCCATCAATCCAAGTCATGATGACGCTCCTCTGCAGTCAAAAAGCAGGGGATCACTGCTCCACGCCACCGCCCACGCCCCGGAGAAGACACCGGTCAAATCCACTCGCAACAGTGGACTTCTGAGCGCCATGCTGCACGGCCAGACCTAACCTGGCAGCAGCACTGTTCCAACCACTCCTTTGACTTCGCTCGCCTCGGGCATGCCACCATCCTCCAAGGCGACCCTCGAAGGAGGCTACAGAGACTCGATTTGCATGCCGTACGCAGGTTGCCGCCCTCGACGCCGTGAGCCGTCACAAGAAGGAAGGACATCACGTCAGCCGGAGTTGGAAGGCGCGATTCCCGCTCGTATAGTGTCGGGTACCTGCAAAAGGGGTACCCCAATCTAAGTCCAAAACTACTTGGCGCCAAGGCCCACAACGACATCAACCAGGCTCCACAGCCCAGCAAAGGACCGCCATCGCTATAAGTCTTCGGCGCCCATCCAGCTCGAGGCAAGCGACCACCCTCTAGCGGATGTTTTCCGTCTCGATCGAGGCTCGGCGGCCTCGAGGACGACCCCTACCCTCGAGGGGGTGTTTTCCGTCTCGTTCGAGGGTCGGCGAGCTCGAGCTTGCCATCCAAGCTCGAGCCCGCCTCGACAGGAACGACGCCCAACGCGCCGCGATTCGTCAGAGTCGTTGAGACGCGGTCAAAAAGCAGGATCACTACTCCACGCCATCACCTACCCTCCGGAGAAGACATCGGTCAAATCCACTCGCGACAGTGAACTCTGAGCGCCATGCTGCGCGCCAGGCCTAACCCTGCTAGTAGCACTGTGCCAACCACTCCTTTGACTTTACCCCCCGCCGGACGCGCAGCCACCCTCGAAGGCAGCCTCGAAGGAGACCATGGAACGCCGTGCGCAAGACACTCCCCTCGACGTCGTGAACTGTCACGAGAAGGAAGGACGATACGTCAGTCCCTGCCATGTCGTCAGCAGAGTTGGAAGGCGCGATTCCCGCTCACGTACGGCGCGGTATGGACGAATAGTGCACACAGCGACAAACACATGTACTCGCACCCCGCCCCCTTGTCTATAAAAGGGGGAGGGAAGCCCATGCAAAGGGCAAGACACGCAGAGAACACAAGTCTCAAACACACACAGACCATAACCAGGGACCTAGGAGCTCATCTCCTTCTCCCACCTTGCTTGTAAACCCCTACCACGAGCAACACGCAACCCGGTGCATCGCACCACTGCTGGACGTACGGCCCCGTGGCCGGAACCAGGATAAAACCCCGTCTCTCACTCTCGCCATCAGGGAAACGAGTGGTTAGCACCGCAATCACTTGTTGGTGCCGGTGCGACCAAATCAGGCACCGACAGTTGGCGCGCCAGGTAGGGGACCTGCGCTGCACTACTCCCTTTCCCGATGGCGAACTCCGGCGAAGGGCGGCCTCCGCTGGGCGAGAGCAATCCGCTCCCAGCAGGGCAGGAGATCCGGTTCGGGAGCTTGCGCTTCCAAACATGTGGTGATGATTACCACATGTGCATCCTCCAGGAGGATCCCAGCAACCAACCGGAGCCTCATCAACAGTCTCCGGCGGCACCGCGACGGCGGAGTCGTCTCGGACCTCGCGCACGACGAGCGCGCGCTGCAAGGCGCGCCGCCGGCGTCGGCGACCCCCATCCCACAAGGGAAGGGGACGTCCTGCAGTCAGGGTCACAGGAGAGGGTTGCTCCCTTCCTCCCGGGGCCCATGTCTGCATCACGCGCCACGACGGTGCATTCCTATCCCTACGGGCTACGCAACTCCGCGGATGCGTACGCCTCCTCCATCCGCACTACCATGAGTGCGTATGGCGACCAGCCTGGTTGCCACCCAGCCTCCGAGCAGGACTTCGCCGATCCGTTGCTCGGCGATTTCCGCACGGAGTCCGAAGATGGACACGCATTTATGCATAGACACCTTGGTTGGGACTACTCGGGTCTCCGCGACCCAGAGGCCTTTATTGCTTTTCAAACAGCGGCGGATTACTGCTTCGAGTATTCCGATGATGAGTATGACCCAACCAAGGAGTGTTTCGTCATCAACGACGGACAACTCAGCGAGGGATCGGCGTCCGACGACGACGGCGGGGGTGACGAGCAGGGGGACAACGATGGCATAGATCCGAAAGGCGCGCAGCCATCGGACCCATCGGATCACTCTCCTTTCGAGGACGAGCGGGATCCGCGCCATCTGCCACGAGCTAGTGGTGACGTCTCGCCACCAGCGTGCTCCGACCGCGAGCCGGCCAAGCAAGGCGACGAATGCGGCACGGACGCCCGACACGCAGGACGAGTGGCTCGGGCCCGCATCCTTGCTGAGGGCAGAGATGACGAGCTCGCTCCCAGGACAAGCCAGAAGCTCATCGCGGCGGCCGTGCTGCTCCGAGCCATGCCGGAGGCAGCGACCCCCGAAGGGCGGAAACTACACCTCGAGGCTCAAAAGCTGGTCGAGCACGCTGCCCGACAGCATGCCGAGAGCTCAGCCTCCCGCCTTCGACGCTCCTCAGCCTCGAAGGGCGAACGAGGAGGGGAATCCTCGGTACGCTCACCCCGGCCCTACGGCAGGGCGCGAGCACAATCCCGGGGCAACTCCCGCCGCGACACGGCGCGACGCCACGCCAGCGAACCACATGCGCTCGAAGCACGAACGCTTCCAGCAAGGGAACCCGCGAGGTCACGCCTCCGGGACACCCGTGGCACGGACGATGATGGCGACGCTCGCAATACCCTGAACGAAATCAGGCGGCGAGAGGGAGACCGGACCCACCAGCGCGGGTGCACCGACGTTGGGCGGAACCGGGATGCGGCCCCAGAGCCAACAGGCACGCGGGTGTTCAGCTATAACATCCGCACCGCCCCGATTCCCCCTCGTTTTCGACAGCCTACCACCATCACCAAATACTCTGGGGAAACGGACCCCAGGGTATGGCTCAATGACTACCGCCTAGCGTGCCAGCTCGGCGGCGCCACAGACGACGCCATGATCATCCGCAATCTGCCACTCCACCTGGCAGATTCCGCTCGGACATGGCTCGAGCACCTGCCCCCGAACCGGATCCGCGACTGGGACGATCTGGTCGAGACCTTCGTGGGAAATTTCCAGGGCACCTACGTGCGCCCAGGAAACACATGGGACCTTCGGGGGTGCAGGCAGAAACCTGGCGAGTCGTTGAGGGATTTCATCCGGCGCTTCTCCAAGCGCTGCACCGAACTTCCCAACATCACCGATCACCAAATCATCCACTCTTTCCTCGAAAGCACCACCTGCTATAGCCTGGTGTGCAAGTTGGGGAGGAGCCCACCCCCCGACGCGAACCGGCTATTCGAGATAGCCTCGAAATACGCGTCGGGGGAAGAGGCGGCCAATGCCATCTTCAACGACAAAAGGGGGAAACGCCCCGAGGAAGCGTCCGCGGAGGACGATAAGGCGAAGGGCCCCTCGAAGAAGCGGAAGCACGGCAAGAAGGGGAAGAAGACCCGGACGCCACGCGGAGCAGGGGACGTCGAGGACGAGGCCCTCGCGGTCGACCCTAACCACCAGGGACCTCGAGGTCCCCCGCGTGGTGGGGGCGTTTTCGACGACCTCCTCAAGAAGCCGTGCCCTTACCACAAGACCGCAGTCGCTCACACCCTCGAGCAGTGTGAGATGCTACGGAAGTTCTACAACCGCATCCCTCGAAAGGATAGCGGTCCGCCCAAGGATGGTGGCGCCAAGGATGACGACGGATACCCCGAGGTGGAACACGTGTTCTTCATCACGGGAGGTCCTGCGGCCAACTTGAAGCCTCGGCAGCGGAGGAGGGAACGCCGAGAGGTCATGCTGGTCCGCCCAGCGACCCCCTCGTACCTCGACTGGTCATCGGAGACCATCTCGTTCGGTCGCGAAGACCATCCCGACCATATCCCGAACCCCAGGCAGTATCCTCTTGTCGTCGACCCCGTCATCGGCAACACGCGCTTCTCCAAGGTGCTCATGGATGGCGGCAGCAGCCTCAACATCTTGTACGCTCCAACTTTGGAGCTTATGGGGATCAGCACCTCCGAGCTGCGGCCCAACAAGTCCTCCTTCCATGGGGTCGCGCCCGGCAAGCGCGTCCAAACCCTCGGGCAGATCGACCTGCCCGTCTGCTTCGGAACCCCGGCAAACTTCCGCAAGGAAGTGCTCACCTTCGAGGTCGTGGGCTTCAAGGGAGCCTACCACGCCATCTTGGGAAGGCCATGCTACGCCAAGTTCATGGCCATCCCCAACTACACCTACCTCAAGATGAAGATGCCAGGGCCTCACGGAGTCATCACGGTCGGCCCGACGGTCGAGCACGCCTACGTGTGCGACATCGAGAGCATCGAGCTCGCGGAGGCTCTCGCCCTCGATGAGACCCTCGTGGCGGATCTGGAAGCGATCGTCAACACGCTCCCTGATGCCAACGAACGGCAGCAGGGGAGCTTCGCGCCCGCTGAGGACACCAAGACAGTTCCCCTCGACCCCGACAGCCCCGATGGCAAGGTGTTGAGGATCAGCTCTTCCCTCAGCGACAAATAGGAAGTAGTGCTCGTCGACTGTCTCCGCGCTCACGCAGACATCTTCGCGTGGAGCCCCTCGGACATGCCAGGCATTCCGAGGGAGGTCGCCGAGCACTCTCTTGATATCCGCCCCCACTCCAAGCCGGTCAAGCAACGTCTCCGCCGTTTCGACGAAGTGAAACGGCGGGCGATCGGTGAGGAAATACGCAAACTTTTGGAGGCCGGATTCATCAAGGAAGTGTTTTATCCCGAGTGGCTAGCAAATCCTGTACTAGTGGATTACACCAGCTTGAATAAAGCGTGCCCAAAAGTCCCATTTCCTTTACCACGTATAGACCAAATTGTGGATTCCACGACGGGATGTGAACTTTTATGTTTCCTTGATGCCTACTCCGGCTACCATCAGATTAAGATGAAGGAGTCCGACCAGCTCGCGACTTCCTTTATCACCCCTTTCGGCATGTACTGCTACGTTACGATGCCCTTCGGCCTTTGAAACGCCGGGGCCACGTATCAACGCTGTATGCTCCGCGTCTTCGGGGATGATATAGGTCGTATCGTAGAAGCGTATGTCGACGACATTGTCGTAAAAACCAGGAAGGCGGACGACCTGGTACGCGACCTCGAGGTCGTGTTTAGCTGCCTCAGGGCGCACGGAGTGAGACTCAACCCCGAAAAGTGCGTCTTCGGGGTGCCTCGAGGAATGCTCTTAGGTTTCATCGTCTCTGAACGAGGCATCGAGCCCAACCCCGACAAGGTCACGGCCATCCAACAGATGGAACCGATCCGCGACCTAAAGGGTGTGCAGAGGGTAATGGGATGCCTAGCGTCCCTAAGCCGCTTCATCTCTCGTCTCGGAGAGAAGGGGTTGCCTCTGTATCGACTTTTGAGGAAGGCAGAGCTTTTCACCTGGACCGCGGAGGCTCAGGAAGCTCTCGACCGACTCAAAACAGCGTTAACGAACACGCCGATCCTTACCTCACCAAAAGAGGGCGAACCTCTCCTCCTCTATGTCGCAGCAACGACTCAAGTCGTCAGCGCGGTCATAGTAGTAGAAAGGACCGAGGAAGGACATTCTCTACCGGTCCAGCGACCGGCGTACTACATCAGCGAGGTCCTGTCTGAAACCAAGACGAGGTATCCCCACATCCAGAAGCTGATCTACGCCATCGTACTGGCTCGACGCAAGCTGCGACATTATTTCGAGGCCTATCCGGTGACCGTTGTGTCGTCCTTTCCGTTGGGCAAAATCATTCAGAATCGCGAGGTCTCTGGACGAATCTCGAAATGGTCGACAGAACTGATGGGGGAGACCCTCGCTTACGCGCCGAGAAAAGCCATCAAGTCCCAGACTTTGGCTGACTTCGTAGCCGAGTGGACCGACACCCAGCTCCCCACCTCGAAGTCCAGCCTCGACTGCTGGGAAATGTACTTCGATGGGTCGATAGTGAAGACCGGCGCCGGCGCCGGCCTACTCTTCATCTCACCCCGCGGGGAGCACCTTCGATATGTCGTGCGACTCAACTTTTCCGCGTCCAACAACATGGCGGAGTACGAAGCGCTCCTTGCCGGCTTGAAAATCGCACTCGAGCTCGGCATTAAGCGCCTCGACATTCGCGGCGACTCACAACTGGTCGTCGATCAGGTGATGAAGGAATCGAGCTGCCATGACGAAAAAATGGCGGCGTACTGCCAGGCGGTGCGCAAGCTCGAAGACAAGTTCGATGGCCTCGAGCTCCACCACATCGCACGAAGGTACAACGAGGAAGCCGATGAGTTGGCGAAGATCGCGTCGGGGCGAGCCACCGTTCCCCCGAACGTCTTTGCCAAGGACATCGACGTACCCTCGATCACCCTCGCCGCCTCAACCCAAGCCTCGACCGCACCCGACGCTCAAACGTCCGCCCTCGACCCCACGAGCGCGGAGCTCTTGGCGGACGAGGACGAGCCTATGGGATACGAAGCCTGCTCGGGAGATGAGGACGAGGCGGAGGCGATGGAAATTGACGAGGTTTCGGCACCTCGAGATTGGCGGAGCCCGTACCTCGACTGGCTCGACGGACGCGTCTTGCCTAACGATCGAACGGAGGCAAGGCGCGTAGCAAGGAAAGCTAAGCGGTTCCTCATCATCGAGGGGGAACTGTACCGACGGGGGGCCTCAGGGGTCTTGCAACGCTGCATCCCGATACACGAAGGAAAAGAGCTTATCCTCGACATTCACGCAGGCGTGTGCGGACATCACGCCGCCCCACGCACGCTCGTGGGTAATGCCTTTCGACAAGGTTTCTACTGGCCCACTGCCGTGGCTGACGCCACGGAAGTGGTACGAACCTGCGAAGGGTGCCAGTTCTACGCGCGCAAGACGCACCTACCCGCTCAAGCGCTGCAAACCATCCCCATTACGTGGCCTTTTGCCGTATGGGGCCTCGACCTTGTCGGACCAATGGCAAAAGCGCCCGGGGGCTTCACGCACCTGCTGGTGGCGATCGACAAATTCTCCAAATGGATCGAGGCTCGACCCATCAGTAGGATCAAGTCTGAGCAGGCGGTGCTCTTCTTCACCGATATAATCCACCGCTTCGGGGTTCCCAACTCTATCATCACTGACAACGGCACTCAGTTCACAGGAAAGAAGTTCTTAAAGTTCTGCGACGATTTCCACATCCGAGTGGATTGGTCAGCAGTGGCTCACCCATAGACGAACGGCCAAGTAGAACGTGCCAATGGCATGATTCTACAAGGCCTAAAGCCCAGAATTCACAACAAACTGAAGAAGTTTGGACACAAGTGGGTGCAAGAGCTACCATCGGTGATTTGGAGTCTGAGAACGACCCCAAGCAGAGCAACAGGGTTCTCCCCATACTTCCTCGTCTTTGGGGCAGAGGCCATCCTCCCTACGGATCTGGAGTATGGGTCCCCTAGGCTCCGAGCGTACCAAGAGCAGCGAAATTGCCAGGCTCGAGAGGACTCGCTCGACCAAGTCGACGAGGCTCGAGACGTGGCTCTACTCCACTCGGCGAGGTACCAGCAGAGCCTGCGGCGACAACAAGCTCGAAGGATCCGGCACCGAGACCTCTGCAAAGGAGACCTCGTGTTGAGGCTTCGACAGGACAACCGAGGGCGGCACAAGCTCTCACCCCCGTGGGAGGGGCCGTACATCGTCGCCGAAGTTCTCAAGCCCGGAACGTACAAGCTAGCTGACGAGGACGGACACGTTCTCACGAACGCCTGGAACATCCAACAGCTACGTCGTTTCTATCCCTAGAGTGGCCCCGCGGCCCTCGAAATCTTTGTACATACTCTAGATTTGTGCAAGTCTTTTTGAATCAAGTGTCGATATTTTTACCCCCACAGTTTGGAAGAAAATAAAACGAGCTTTTATTCCTTTCGGGCTTCGAGGCAGGTTTGGCTCTACCCTCGGTAGAGCCACCCCTCCCTCGGGGGCTACATGGGGGTTAACCCTCGAAAAAATCGTCCCTTTTCAAAAAGTCCTTTGCGAAACCTCGAAGGAGACACGCTAGGCGTGAAACGGACGAGGGCAGGGTCGTCTGAGCCGAGTGTTCGCTTACGCCTCGAGGCTACGGCAACACCTCACTTCCCTCCGCCTAAGTCATTCACGTACGAACGATCCTAGCGACGCTTTCCTCTCGAGGCACAAGCATCGGACTAGTGCACGTCGCAAAGACATCGCATAAAAAGCAAACATCACGTTTAAAGCAAAATAAACGATGTTCAATAAGCAATTTAGTCTTACATAAAAAGTCTAAAAGCTCTAAACTACTTCTTTACATTCGGGCTCGATGGCCCGAGACTTTCAGGGTTCGCCCCCGCCGCCAAGGTCGTCCCAGCCGCCGCCGTCCTCGCCAGGAAAGAGGGCGCCCTCGAAGTAGCCGGCGAGCACTCACGCCGTTCCATCGGCAGCAGCATCGGCCTCGTCCATCGCCGCCACTGCCTCTTCATCGTTGAGGTCGTCGGCGACGACGTACCCAGCGGCGAGCTTCGAGAGGTCCGCTTGGTAGTGGGTCGTGACCACTCCAAGCGCCTTCCGAACTCCAAGCAGAAGGGCCTCCTTCACGCGCGAGGAGAAGTGGCCCCCAAGCGCTCGAAGGCGACTAGCGAGGGAGCTCCCGGACTGCAGGCCGGGACCAGCAATCTCGTTGCAGGCGGCCGAGGCTGCCTGCACTAGCTCGTCGAGCTCGCGCTGGGTCTCCGTCTGCGCCACCAGCACGGCCTCCTTCGACTCGGTCTCGGCCCGAAGCGCCTGCTTCAATGCTGCACCAACTAAGTCAGCCAAAAAGCAACGAAACGAAAGGGTCAGAGCTCGAGCCAAATCAGCTTACCCTCGACCTGTCCCTGAGCAGCCTCAAGAGCCTCCTCCGCCTCTCGAGCCTGCCGCTCCGCCGTGGCCCGAGCAGTTTGCTCCCGCTCGAGCCGGTCTCGAGCCTCGACCGCGAGACGCCGCTCCTCCTCGACCGCCAGCTCCGCCGCACGGCGCGCAACCCGCTCGTTCTCCAGCCAGACATTGCTGTTCGCGAGCTGCTCGCGAAGGGCGCTGGCCGAGACTTCGAGGCGAGCGATGACCTCCCCCTTTTCTCGACCCTGGGCGAGGGCCCGGTCCCGAGCGCCTCGAAGGTCGTCTAGCTGGCGCTCTCGAGCCTCGAGCGCCCCCGACAAACGGCGGAGCTCCAACAACAGCTCCGCGATCTGGTCGTTCTTCGCGAACGCCTGTTGGCGGAGCTCCTGTGAAAAAAGAGCTAAGCCTCCTTTGAAAAAATAGGGCATGGCGAAAACGCTACTTACACCGAAACGAACCTTGTGGACCTTGCCGGCCTCGTCGTGAAGACGGAGGATATCCTGCAGCGCCCTGCGAACATCCAAGCCGTGTGACGACTGGACCTCCAACAGAGTCTCCTCCGCCACGGCTTCGTCGACGAACCGCTGGGGAAGCACGCGGCGGGCTTGCCACATCTCCGCGCTTCCACGGGCATGCGCCTCGTAGGACCAGGCCGCCACTGGCCCCGGCTGAGCCGTGATGAGAGTCGATGGCGCGGCCCCGCCACTCTCGCGCCCCTGCGTCACGGGGGCTCCAACCCCCAGAGCCTCCGCCAGCTCCTTCAGGTGGGGGAACACGCCGCCATGGGTTCGTCCCTCTCCCCCCTCATGCGGGGGGACCTCCGCGGCGTCCGCCTCCACGGGCGCCGCAGACGGTTCCTCGACGCGAAGAGCCTCCCCAGGCGCGGGGTTGGCCTCCTCGAGCCGAGCTGCCTCGGCGTGGGGCTCGACCGCGCCCTCGAGGAGCTGAGGCGGCCTTGGCTCCTCAAGGACCGGGGGCGCCTCCTCGCGCGGCTGCTGCCCGGCCTGTAGCTCCGCCTGAGTGTCGAAGAACGTAACGAAGTCCTGCACGACTTCGTTCGTCGGGCCCAGGAGCTGCGAGGACGGGTGCGGCGACGAGCTAGGCCGGATCTTGAGGGCCTTGGTTGGCGCGAGGGAAGGCGTGCTCCGCCCCCTAGATCGACTGCGACACGAAAAGAGCTCGGTCAGAGACAAAAACGAAACGCCAACGTCAAGCAAGCAACAAAGAAAACTTACCGCACGAAGGGGAGTTTCCGCTTTGGCCTCGAGGCCGGAACGGGAGCTGCCCCCGGGGCCTCGTCTCCCGCGGAGACGACGGTTTCCCCTTGAGGAGCCATCCTCGAAGCCTCGTCTCCCGCGGAGACGACGGTTTCCCCTTGAGGGTCGCCCTCGAGGCCTCCTCGCCCCTCGTAGAGTCGACGGGCTCTACTTGGGGGACCTCCGCTTCTGGCCCATGGGCCGGGGCCTCCTCGACGGCGCTCGGCCGCTCGGGGGCCTCGCCTCCACCCTGAGGTTCCTCGAGGGCAGCCGGTGCTGTCCCCGATGGACCCTCAGAGGTAGGCCCCGCGGTCGACGGAGGGGCCTCGCCTCGGCCCTGGGCTTCCTCGGGAACAGCCGTGGCCGCCCCCGACGGACGCTCGGTGGAGGGCACCACGGTCGACGGCGGTGTCCCGAGGTCGACGACCTCTTCGCCACCACCCCCAGACGCCGCAGCGGGGGCGGGCCCACCGATGCGAAGCTCGAATGGAGATGGGCTCCTCGCCCCGCCGTCTCCATCAGATCCATCGGGATCGGTGGAAGATTCCGGCGTGGGGAGCGGCGAGAGCCCCCGCTTCGCCCGCTCGCGGTTCTCCGCCTCGAGCTTCTTCCTCTTGCGGTCCTTCCGCTGCCGCCGAGCCTCCCTCCGGGCCTTGGCCTCCTTCGCCTTCTCGGCGAGGGCGCGGTTGACAGCCTTGTCCTCAGGGACAGGGGGCTTGGAGTAATGGCCACGCGATACGCCCTGCAAGGCACCATTCGCAAAGTCAGAAACACGAGAACAAAACCAAAAAAAACAAAAGCGAAGATCGAGGGTCACTTACGAGGCTCACGTAACCATCCTCGGGCCGCATCGGCACCGCCCACGGGTCGTCTGGCAGCTTGTCGACGGCGCGCCGCCCCCGCTGAACGGCGGTGGCGACGGGCAATGGCTCCGCCGCCATCATAGTGCCGGTGAGGTCGGCGTCGGGGGTCATCTTGTGCAAAGGGAGCCTCCTCCGCATAAGGGGAAGCACCCGCCGCCGGTGGAAGTTGGCGATGACACCACCAGCGGTGAGGCCGAGCTTCGAGAGTCGTTGGAGCGCCTCGATCAACGGATCGAGCTTCCTCTTCCGAGCCGGCGGCGACACACCGAAGTGCCAGTCGTCATGCTTCTGCGTCAACAACAGGCCGGTGTAGGGCGGCAGATGTCCTCCGTCGTTGCGGAGGTAAAACCACCCCTTGTCCCAGTCCTGGTTATTGGAAACCATGGAGCTTGGGATGTAGAGGTCCTTGCGGCTCCTCCGAACTTGGAGCACCAGGCCGCCGGCGCGAACAGGGCGACGGACCCCCTTGGAGACGCTATCCGAGAAGAGTTCGCCGATGAAGAGATGGCACCAATGGGCCTCGATGCCAAGATAGCCCTCGCAGACGGCGACGAACACCGCCGCCTGCGAGATCGCATTGGGCGAGAAGTTGTGCAGCTCCACCTTGTAGTGGAAGCACAACGCCCGCATGAACCTCCCCACCGGTACGCCGAAGCCCCGCTTGTGGAAACGAGCGAGGCTGACGACGTAGCCCTGCGGCGGAGCGGGCTCCGTAGCGGTCCCCGGCGAGATCCAGACAGGTGGCTCGCCGTCGACGTTGGGCGGCAGCACCCCGACCTCCACAAGACTGTCCAGGCAGTGCTTGGTGGCGTTGGATGGTTTCCATGGCGCGGGATCGACGAACTGGGCCATGGCGGCGAGAAGGAGCTCGGACAAAGGAAGAAGACGAAGGCTAGGGCGAAGAGAGCTGAGGGCAAAGGCTAGTATGCTGAGGGAAGCGTACCCTTGGCATGGGCACTGCCAAGCTATTTATACTCCCCCGCGGAGCTAGGCACGGCAGGACGCTGGCATTGACGCGACAGCCCCTAGGACTAACAGCCAGGCCTGCCCCAGGAGACGTAACGGCGCGGGCCGCGTCAACCGCGCAATCGAGTAACTGCGCCGTAAATTTCGAGGAGTCTGGCGCGGCAGACGTGCGGTCGTGTCAAACTGCGCCCGCACGCCTCGCCTGAGAAAGCGCGCCCACTTCTCCCACGATCCCACGATCGCACGAAACCGCGAAGTTTTCGCTACGGGTCATCATGACTCGCGCAGAACGAGGGCGCATTCAAGACGCCTACCCTTGAAGAAGGGACCTCGAAGCTCGAAAGCTCAAGGGCACCCATTCAAGGGAAAGAGGTCTCGAAAGCCTCGATACCCCGCGTGGAGCGGAACCATGGAATAACGCTCGATGCTTCCGCCTCGAACTGAAGAAGCCATCATGCTACTGATCAGGGGTTCGAACCTTGGGCCTACGAAGGGTTTCGACAAGGGCCTCAGATCAACCGAGTCAGGGATAATCAACGGTACCCTCGAAGCTCGAACGCTCGAGGAAACCAACCGATTATGTTCGAGGCCAGGCAGAGTGCCTAGATCGAGGGACCCCTCGAGGGGGAGCATCGAGCCCTCGACCTCTATCGAATGGGGTCGAGTCCCGTCTAGCATACTTTTTGCGAAAAGCTTCAACGGGCGTGTCCTATGACCACGAGCCCACCCCTATCGAATGGGACATGGACGTCCGCTCGAACCACCCGTTACCAGCTCAACCAGGCACCCGTGGCTCGATCCCATCGAGGGAAGCACGGGTCGCCTCCCCCTCGGCACCCTCAGACAGGGAGCGCGAGGCACGAGAAGTTCGAAATTCCCCCTACCTCGGGCACGGTGGTCGAACCCACGTCTGAGGAAGCCGCGGGTGCTCTTCACCATAGGTGTTGAGACCTTGGGAGAGTGTCAATCACTCTCCCAAGGCCTCGGGGGCTACACCCGCGGGTGCGCTAGCGCGCCCCCACGGATTCTCGGAACCAACGAAGATACGAGGGCCTTGAAAGCCTGGACGAACACCAACCTTCGCAGGATGAAAACCTCATCCCTGCGAAGGCTCGGGGGCTACTGTCGGGTACCTGCAAAAGGGGTACCCCAATCTAAGTCCAAAACTACTTGGCGCCAAGGCCCACAACGACATCAACCAGGCTCCACAGCCCAGCAAAGGACCGCCATCGCTATAAGTCTTCGGCGCCCATCCAGCTCGAGGCAAGCGACCACCCTCTAGCGGATGTTTTCCGTCTCGATCGAGGCTCGGCGGCCTCGAGGACGACCCCTACCCTCGAGGGGGTGTTTTCCGTCTCGTTCGAGGGTCGGCGAGCTCGAGCTTGCCATCCAAGCTCGAGCCCGCCTCGACAGGAACGACGCCCAACGCGCCGCGATTCGTCAGAGTCGTTGAGACGCGGTCAAAAAGCAGGATCACTACTCCACGCCATCACCTACCCTCCGGAGAAGACATCGGTCAAATCCACTCGCGACAGTGAACTCTGAGCGCCATGCTGCGCGCCAGGCCTAACCCTGCTAGTAGCACTGTGCCAACCACTCCTTTGACTTTACCCCCCGCCGGACGCGCAGCCACCCTCGAAGGCAGCCTCGAAGGAGACCATGGAACGCCGTGCGCAAGACACTCCCCTCGACGTCGTGAACTGTCACGAGAAGGAAGGACGATACGTCAGTCCCTGCC
Source organism: Digitaria exilis (assembly GCA_015342445.1). Taxonomy (NCBI): domain Eukaryota; kingdom Viridiplantae; phylum Streptophyta; class Magnoliopsida; order Poales; family Poaceae; genus Digitaria; species Digitaria exilis. Next base: position 1,546,289 of record JACEFO010000718.1, on the reverse strand, counting down.
ATGTCGTCAGCAGAGTTGGAAGGCGCGATTCCCGCTCACGTACGGCGCGGTATGGACGAATAGTGCACACAGCGACAAACACATGTACTCGCACCCCGCCCCCTTGTCTATAAAAGGGGGAGGGAAGCCCATGCAAAGGGCAAGACACGCAGAGAACACAAGTCTCAAACACACACAGACCATAACCAGGGACCTAGGAGCTCATCTCCTTCTCCCACCTTGCTTGTAAACCCCTACCACGAGCAACACGCAACCCGGTGCATCGCACCACTGCTGGACGTACGGCCCCGTGGCCGGAACCAGGATAAAACCCCGTCTCTCACTCTCGCCATCAGGGAAACGAGTGGTTAGCACCGCAATCACTTGTTGGTGCCGGTGCGACCAAATCAGGCACCGACACATAGTGCGCAGCATGAACAGCACAGTGCACTTAGCAACGTCAACACCACGAACACATGTACTCGCACCCTCCCCCCTTGTCTATAAAAGGGGAAGGGAAGCCCATGCAAAGGGACAGGTTCACACACAACACACGGCCAGACACACACACGACACTTAGCTAGCGAAAGCTAGACTCAGGGACCTAGGAGCTCATCTCCTTCTCCCACCTTGCTTGTAACCCCCTACTACGAGCAACACGTAACCGGTGCTCCGCACCACTGCTGGACGTACGGCCCCGTGGCCGGAACCAGGATAAAAACCCCCGTCTCTTCACCCGCCATCGGGGCAACGAGTGGATTAGCACCGCAATCACTTGTTTGTGCCAGTGCGACCAAATCAGGCACCGACACCTTGCGAGTTGGAGAATCTTTCTACCAAATGCTAAATATTTTTCTCACAACTCTGGTACCTTATCCGTTGCATATATCTTTGTATCACGTGTGTGTCGCACTGTAAAAAAATGATCTCATTGTCAGATGGGGCCCACACAACAAGCGTCCGACGTGGACCCACTTGCCAGTTGGTGTAACTCAAGTACATCATTCTCTGAGTCAAAACAGTATAGCAAGCTAGCAACACTATAAGGGTAAGTATATACACCGGGCTGGTCTCCAGACATGTCGCCGGGAGAACGAGAGAGCATAGCAGAACTGTACTATACCGATACCAGCAGAATAGCACAACATAGCATAGCTCTACAAAGTACAAGCCTGTGGGGTTAGATTACAGCGAGGATATCTGGATCAGAAATACATCTACCGATCTAACAAGGCAAAACCGGAGCTATAGCATGGGCCGGGTGATGGAATATGGACCCACAGGCCACGGTGACTCAGCTCCAACATACAGGCCACGGTGACACAAGCTGTCACTTCTGCCAGATTAAGATTACGAGGTACAGAATGCCGTCTGTCGTCTCTTCACCAAAGGCCGTCCAAATCATACCTTAAATAGATACCGCAGGTCTTCCACAGTGAGCCGAGTTGCGTGGCCACCAGATTTGTCTTCGCCGAATGCAGAGCTAACCATAGCTCTCTTTTCCTCCTGTTGAATAGGAACATAGCAAATGGCAGTAAATTTTATTAGTAAAGTAATATTTGTGATCAGGTTGGTTCCACGACACGATGACTTAATCAGAAATTAGAAATATAGTCGTCCATAATTGCTAAGTAGAATATAGTTGTTCAGTGCTAAGGTACCAGAATGTGCCATGGGAGGTGAGACCAGGATTTAATGGTTGGGTATTCAAAAATTCAAAATCTAATGCAAAACGAATGTTTTAAACCCATTTTAACGTAAATACAGTTGGCTATACCTTTGATGCCACTAGTTAGCAAAAATAATGGGTATTCAAAGAATACCATCTGGGCCCGCCCAACTAAACCTGAGTACAGTCACGGGTTTTCTCCTTACACTGTTCACAGCTATTTCAGAGTTCTTCAGTATCACTTAACATGAATAAAAGTATAAAACAGTTGGTTTCATTCACTGTCCTGTTTCATTTCTTAGCCATCACAACACAACATGACAAACCAGACATGATCCGAGCAACTATCAAACCTGATTGGACAAACAGCTACAGATCAAATCAAGTGATCATAGGAAATACTCCCTCCGTCCACAAATATAAGCACTTTTGGATTCCTCCTAAGTTAAAACATTTTTAACATTGACAATCAATAGTTAAAAAATTCATAAGGATTGACAACATTCAAATGATGTTACTAGATTCATCATGAAAACAACTATATATGTAACTCTTTCTATTTGAAATAATTCAATTTTATAGACATTACTTGCCATAGTACATAAGCCAAGGGACATGCTGATGTCCCTTAGTGCTCAACATTTGTGGACAGAGGGAGTATCTTGAAAAATCATTGAACGATTAAATAACATCTGATTGTGTTGCATAATTCTCATACTCTAAACAAGACTATAATAGCAAATAGTTAGGCGCATGACCCACAATTAGTTAAAAAAGCATCTCAGCAAACTTTCAGAATAATTACCTGTAGAGCTAAAATACGGTCTTCAACTGTATCTTTAATGGTCAAGCGAGATACAGTAACAGGACGAGTCTGTCCAATTCTATGTGCTCTATCCACTGCTTGGTCCTCAGCATAAGGGTTCCACCAGAGATCAAGGAGAATTACGTGGCAAGCAGCAACCATGTTGAGACCAAGATTACCTGCTTTCAGGGACATAATCATAACTCTGACCTGGAGTAAAGAGGAAAAGTGTTCTTTTTAGTACAGATGTTGACTGAATGCCTGCAAACATAAAAGAAGGCACGGAAACAACAAATAGAACAAAACTACCTCTGGGTCAGTGTTAAAATCCTTCACTGCTTTATCTCTTGAGTTGAGAGACATAGTTCCATCTAGTCTCCTGTACTGTATAAGATCGGCATTCAGTGAAAGCTCGAGCAAATCAAGCATGCCAGTCCACTGGGAGAAGACAATTGCTTTCGCTGGGGCTACTTGACTTCTATTTAATTCCATAGTATCACTTTCAGTAAGGGCATCTGTGCTGATGATAGAATTCAGTATATCCATGGCTGCTTGTATCTTGGAGGAGATGTAGCTGCTTTGACTGATTGAAGGTGACTCATTATCTGCTGATGAACTTGCTCCTGCTGAGCTAGATTCGCCAGAAATACAAATCCTTAAAGCACCTGATGAAAATAATGATTCAAGACTTAATGTTTTACTGCAATTAGGGGCAGGACACATATTCTCATCAGTCGTTATCCGTTCATGTATACATTGATAGCAGAAAACATGACCACAAATCGTCACAACAGCGTCCTCAGGTGTGTCCTGCAATGGTTCCAGGCATTAAAAATGAGATGAAAGGACCTTCAAATGCAACAAAGTATTTTTTTAAATTTTTTTTGAAAACTTGAACAAAACCCAATGATTGTAATGTCATGCTTATCAATATGCACGCGAAAAAACAAGAAAGATCTAGACTAAATGAGTGCTACATGGCCCTATCATACAAGTAAAGTTAGACCTGGACCCTAGAATGCAAATTTTGAGTACAGCCCAGCATGTGTGTATTTTAGCTAGTTCAAGTGCTAATAAGAAAGTGGGTTCATTTAAAACACGGTTCTAGTTTATATTATATGTAGGTACAGACCTAAGTTTATTCTGCGATTCAAACAAAATTATAAACATACAGCATGTTAAAATGTAAATCTACGAATATTTGTGCAAAAATATGTTCATGTGTGCACTGTAATAATAGGATAATAGCAAGCCTCCTTTGCGAAAGCATATATGAACTTATTTTTGCACAAAAGGATATTTGAATCTTGCTTTACATATCCAAATTTGGGTGGAGCTAATGTAGAGAATCTATGATACAGACTCATACAGTATTTCAGTACTACGCAGAATTTGTATGATTACACCTAAAAAGGGAGAAGGATATTAAAAAAGACAGGTGAACATAGAAATAGTGGTGAGAGATCAGATTGCTTACATTGCATAAAGTACAAACTGCAGATCCCACTTCTACTTTTGCGAGCAAATCTATCACCACTTCCTTAGGAAGTTGCTTTGCCCTTTCTATAGAACCATCACCTCCATGTTCTGACTGACTGCCCTTCACAAGAAGAGGATGATCACAGGCTTGCCGAAGCCGCAGCAACATTAAAAGGATATTGGCATAGTTTTGTTTGAGTGTCCCAGCTGCAGCAAATGCCTGAAATGGGCCGGAAGCAATCAATATCCAGACATTTGCTTTCAATATTACCAATCAGAAAAATGAGATGCAAATAATTAACTATTGATCCAAAGAATATCCACCTCAAAACAACTTTACACTTTACATCCATAGATCTAAAGTAACGGTTGAATAAGTATGGATGGAGTATAGAAGAAGCATGAATTGATAAGATAATTCCAATAGGAAACAAAAATAAGAAAAAAAAAAGCCAGTAATATGTGAGCCCAAGTGATTACTCTAGATACATCATTGATGTTGAACATGTTTGAACTATAGGGCATGGAATAACCAACCAGATTCAAGAGAAAGTAGCAGCACCAAGACACTATCCAAAAAAAGAATAAAACAGAGGAAGACGAAAATTCGATGATTTAACCAAACCAACCTTGAACTGTTGCCGTGAACGTTCTTCCAGCGTCAAATAAAACGACCGCTCCTCATGAGAGAAATCCACCTTATTCAGATTAATTGTCTTCGGAGGTAAATTTATGATTGGTGCTCCATTAATCAGAGTTTCTATATGAAAAAGATAACACCAATGATTTTAGCCAAATGGGAGATAGAACAAGTCCACATGCACTCTATAAAAGGAGTTATTACGTGGCAAATGAAAGCAAGTTGTGGCCAAGTAGAGTAAAGACAACAATGGCCAATAAAATGGTAAGGAAATGTAATACAGTTTCATAATACAGTAAAGCACAAGCACAAGAAACAGGGTATTATCTAAACAAAAATATATGGAAAAACATGCTGAAACGGAATGTTCCCCAAGACACGTGTAATCACATGCAGAAATAAGTTTTGATAAACCTCTTCACATGTTTGGTAGCAATAAACAATGCTATGAGCAGCAGTAGAAATAGCATTTAAGTGCAGTGACAGACTAAATTAACATGCGTAGCTTGAAAATATAACCGTTGATAGGTACTTGCAGTAAAAATACGTTTATTACCTTTTGTACGACGCAGGAGAACTACCCTCAACACAGCTTGAAGTTTCTTATACCCAAGAACTGCATCTCTAGCAATTGGGTGCTTTATCATTGTGCAAAACGAGTTATATGTGGAATATGGATCATATTTTAAGAAACGAAAATAGCTGAATAGCTCATCAATTGCATTTTGTATAGGTGTTCCTGATAAGCACCATCTCCTTTTTGCTCTTAGCCCACAACAGGCTCTGGCCACTATAGTACGGTGGTTTTTTATTGTCTGAGCTTCATCAAGCACAACCCTAAACCATCGTACCCTTGCAATCGGGCCACTGTCAAGGTCAAAATCTGAGTCCTTAAGTTTCTTCTTCTTTTTTTTAGACTTGCTCTTTGCACTTGGTGGTTTTCTTTTATTGCCCACTGAAGGATCTTCACCGTTCTTTCGATCTGCGTCATCATCAGCAATCTGTTTAGGTACTTCATTGGCCACAATTGTATATGTAGTCACAACCACATCGTACTTTGCCAGCTCACTTGGATCTTTGGTCCTCAAACCACCATGGTAGACTAAAACAGATAATTTAGCACTTTCACTAACCTTGTCAGTCAATTCGTTAGCCCACTGCTTAAGAACGCTAGCAGGGCATACTACTAGAGTACCTGCAGCTGGCCTTGTCATGGACTGCGAGGTGGATACGGATGATGTGCATGCTTTAGCCTTCCTTTTACGTTCAGCAATTTTATCCGGAACATTATTTGGTTGACTGACACATGGCTCAACACTACTAGCGCCAGCAGCTGTTGATGATGAACTAACCCCTTCGTCCTTCTTGGGTTCATCGTTCACAGTTTGTTCTCCTTCATCATCTTCATCAAGATTTAGTGCTTCAGATTTCAATCGATCTGAATCAACAGACATGAACTTAGATTGTTGACTCCTCTCCTTTTGTATAAGGGCAATTGTAGACACAGTCTTCCCAAGGCCCTGTTACATAACAGGATAACTGCTTTCCTGTTAGAATATACATATGCTAAGAAATAAATTGCTTATGAACAACTTTGGAAATCAGAAACAACCTGGTCATCTGCAAGAATCCCACCAGCACAATGTGAGCTATTCTCCTTCGAAACCATCCAAGCTAATGCCATTTTCTTTCAAGCAATAAATATGTGTAAGGAACATGGTATCCAGCATACATGAAACTGGCATATAATAGAATTTTTTATCCCCCCAAAAAAGAAGAGAAAGTTTGACAAGATCCATATACCTGATGCTTAAGGAGAGATACTGCTAGCACTCCCTCAGGCAGATCATCTTCCCTTTTTTCCCGACTAATATGCTGCATAACATATTTTGAAAAGCAATTTCATTCACAAAGTAGAGTCAAAACTGATGGGAAATAGCTACTGCAGCTTTACTTGAATGACTAAAGGGGATAATCCTAATGTGAGAATGTACCATGTTTAAGCAAGAAAAACGTAAACAAAATGTTATAATTGCTAAGATGTTTATAAAAATATTCTGATTAAAACAAATAATATGTACCAGCAGCTTTACAGAAGCTGACTTCATTGGTTAAAGGCACAGGTTTTTTTTTGTGTGTGTGGTGGTGGTTTGGGGGGGTGGGGGTGGGGGTGGGTAAAGTACGGATCAGAAATGAGCAGCTCAGAAGATAGGCACGGTAAAACCACTTCCAATTTTTTGGTGTGTTGCAACTGCCAACTGGAGATACTGTTCCCATCCCAATAGCAGAAAATATGGCAAGGTCACATAGAAAAAAAACTAGGAAGGATCAACCATTAGACAACAAAATTCGTTAAGCAGTCATCAGATCTGCTGAAAAGAAAGCTAGATTTTCCACAACTCTCTTTTCTGTTCAAAAAAGTAAATGTGCAAAAAAAATTTCAATCATTTTACTGGTGCCACAAGCTCACAACATAACGAATATCCAAAAAAAAATGGCAACTAAGTATTTGCATGTATATTCAAACTCATAAGGCTAGAAGATGCGTTTTATATTTCTTTGAATGACGTGATTTAAACAGCACTGGTACATGTAAACACGAGGTAACTATAGGTGGGTCTTTATGCATATATTCAGTAGAACTATTTATAGTGTATCCTTTTCAGTGAAGAGGGAAAGTAACTAGTAGATAATAACAAGCAGTGCCTATCACCCACTGGTTTATCAAGTCATGTCATGCAATTCCCAAAGTGTAGAGGGTATTGATAGTTATATTGTATAAATTGCCATAAAGGGAAGTTATTTATAAATCAATTGTATAGATATTGCCACAGCATGTGGGACTATTATCTAGGAAAGAAGGAAGCATCATTTACATATCAATGTAACAAAGATGACCTGCAGAGCTTCTTGGTATACTGCTCTCTCATCAGAATCCAAAGGCCGATTTTCTGGATTCAGGCGACCTTGTGCACCAAAGCCATTAACTTCACTGCTATTAGAATTTTTTACACCAAATGATGAAGGTAGTACCCTATGTGAACTAGTACCTCCATATACAATAACATCATCTGTGAAGAAGTCAACATTAAATAAGGATAAACATTAATCAACGTACAGGAAACCTGCAACAGCTAACATCATTTGTGTGATTGATCAAAGTAAATAATTTGAGGCCAGCTGCACGTACCATCATCATCCTGTTTCTGGGTACTACTCTGATTGAAACTTCCTATTGCCATCCTTGAAGATGACGGATGTGCATTTCCATTGGCCATATTTGTACCCATTCTGTTTTCACCCAAATTTTGTGAGCTTCTGTTGGTAAAATGCGGTGGGAGCTTGCGTGTCGCACTAGCAACATTTGCATGTGTAGATTTTGATGTGTTGCCATTGGAAAAAGAAGATGGAAGAAACCTCTTGCTATTGTCATTTGTATCTGCTGTAGAACTGTCATTTTTTTTCCCTACACCGTCAACTCTATTCGAAGCAGAAAGGCCCCTTTCAGAATCAAGTCGCACAGCCATATAAGAACTTGGATTAGAACGAATAGTCTCTCCTGAACCAAATGGATAACGAGCACGCTCCATATGTCTACCATTTGTAAAGGATGGTGGCAAAGTTCTGTATTGACCATTATCATTATGGATATGCTTTGAAGAAGATGGGGCAGGACTACTCCTCAGCCAATCCTCATCCTCAAAAATGATTGGATTCCCTTCACCATTTTGACCAAATCTTGTGCTTCTAGAAGCTGGCTGCTGCTCAAGGTCGTCGTCACTATCCGAACTCAAGTCAACAATATTGTCATTGTTCATATTGCCAGCTAGGATGTGCACTGTATAGGTGTTCTCAGGATTTTGTTGTTCTTATCTTGACATATTCAACACGACTCCCTAAGTTTGCAGATTATTGGCACACCTTCTTCACTATGACAGTTAACCTGTAAGCAGATCAATTTTTTAGAGTTAGTAAATAACAAGTTTTGACAGCACTAACATCACGTGAGCTTTATCCATGATAATAAGAAAGAGGAAGAAAAGGGTTTTCTTTCTGAAAATTACTAAATTAGGAAGACCCAATCACCAAAATTAACCTACAGTTTTGAAGATGTTGTTCACTGCAATGCTTGAACAGTCATTCTAAAAGGTTATGCTATGTGAAGCACTGCTATTCACTAAGTATCACAATATGTGCTTGCGCACTCGGAAAAAAAAAACAAAACGTGCTTGCGCAGTCAATGTTCAATGGGCACTATATTGGGCAGGAATAGCACGGGTGGCAGCTCAGAATCATGAGTAAGTAGTAACCGCTTTCTCTGGGAGTCATCTTATTTCAGGTTCTAGATGTGATTCAAGAATCTGATACACCCAAAAATACGCTTTGATTATAACTTAACCTTCCTCTAAACTCTTGTGGCAGCTCGGTTAGTAAGATAAAGCCTATGCACGATGCCCTCGGTTCTTCTTATCCCAGATGATTTTTTGCATTCCGAGAGCACGAGCGCAGGTAACCCCAGCGTACTCAGAATGCTTCCGAATAAAGCAGGGCCAAGCAAAGGCCTTCGTACTAAAAAAAAAAACATTCCATTCTCGTGCACCCACGCCCTGTGTTTGGTGCAGCAACTCAGCAAGGAAGGGGAGAATTCCGAGGTAGGGATTGGGGTGGGCACGCATTTACCTCGGTGCACAAACAGCTGCAGGTGGAGGAGACGACCGGAGCGTCGGGGTTCGGCGGCTTCGGGCCTATTTGGCGCCCGACGGCCTGCGCTCCCGTCGGCGGCCGGCGAGGCTTGTCGCGTGGAGGCCTGACGCGCGGAGCGTTGGGGTTCGGCAGATCAGAGCCTCCTCGGCGGCCAGCGGCTTGCGCTCGATGACACCCTGGCCGCGCCGCCGTGGGGACTCGGCGGCGGCCGGCGGGGCTTTATCGCCCCCTTGCTGGATCGGGGGGAGAAAAGAGGGCGACGGGAACTTGGACCTGTTTGTGTTTGGATGCAGTGCTAACTGCCTGGTCCTCCTGGCAACGAACCCGCCCAGGCCTTCGCCCTTCGGAAACGAGCGCCTGGCTGGGAGCGACAGCTGCCTACCCCCGCTGATCGACCGCATTCAGATTTCAGAGGTGTATCTTAAAACTTCTCATATTATGGCACGTTATACCCTCTGCGTTTTTTCTACGGTCTTCCAAGTACACTTTAATTATTCATTTATTTCGTATTATGCTATTTATAATTATAAATTCACCGTTCCTAGAGAGTATCTTGTTGTATTATGTAAGTTAAAATCATTGATCAAATCACTCACTAAAGATCATAGACTTTGACTACCTATATCCATGCGTGCCTTGTAAAAAAATGGAGAGAGTAGTTTTTTTTTAAAAAAAAATGATAGCTCACTACTTTTGTTTAGATGAGACCTTTGCTGCTTAATTTGTTGCTAATATTAAAACAAATGAGAACATATGGGGCTTCAAATAACAAAACAGTGTTTTAAACAAAATTTTATTTGTAACGTCTAGTGTAATAATCTCATACATGTTTAGGATTTCCTGATATCTGATTCAATGATCTGCGGACATGGTAAGATGTACTATCTCAGTCTCAAAACGATGTAATTCTTGCATTCCAAGAATGTCAACTTTAACCAAACATACATGCGAACTTAATACTAACCGATACAGAATAATTATAAGTAGATTTCTCATATTATATTAGAATCATAAAATTTATCAATATTCTTTTTAAGTTCAGTCAGAAGTTTGACTTGTTCCAAGTCTAGAATTACAAATTTTTAGAAACTAATATTAAAAAATAACTCTTGTATATCATTTAGCACATCTCTTTTTTTTAGGGAATTTTATACATCTCCTGAGTCCTGACACCGATCTTAATTCTAACCACTTGAAGAAAAATTTTCGAAAACTGGATAGGATTTGTCTGTCAGCAGCCCGTCAGCCCACTGTCCAGGCCACCTCTGGGTTTTGGGCCCGTCTCATGCACCCGTTAAAACACTCCACGCCGCTGGGCCGCCGGGGCCCACCCATCGCCGTCGCCACCCTTTCTCTCTGTTCCCTCGGCGGCCCCGCCGGCCGCCGCAGATGGGCCAGCCGCGGCGGCGCGGCTATCCGCATGGCCACCACCACCGCTGCCACCGCCGCATTGCGCTGCCGGCGGCCGCACTGGCCCTGCTCTTCCTCGCTGTCTCGCTCCTCTCCGTCTCATTCCTCTCCGCGCCGCCGCTCACCGACCCACGCACCAGGCTCGCCACCTCCTCCTCCCGCCGGTTCCTGCGCCGCTACCCGGTAAGCACGGAACCTAGTTATTCGCCTCTGCAGGCTCGTCTATGCTTCTCGATCTGATTGTTTCTTTCTCACTTCTCCTGTTTTGAGTCGGCAGACGAATGGCTCCAGCGGCGAATTTGAGGGCTTTGAGAGCGGCGAGGCGTTCCCTGTAACAGTAAGATCACAATGCGTAATGGTTCTTTTCATGGTTTTATATTCTTTATTGCCCATAAAAGATTCAAATTTTGGTAGATGTTTTGTACTGATTTGATCCTTGGGGGCTTAGGTTGTGACTTTTGAGTACACCACTACCCTTCTGCCCTTCATCACTCGTGTTGGGGTGGGAGCTCAAGAGAGGGGCCACATTGAACCATATAGCTTTTTTTTATTGCTTTTAAGCATAGGAAATGTTAGTTTGGGCCTTTCATGTAAGAACAGCTGATCGCCCTGTTATGTTTCGATCAAATGCAGACTCATGGATGGATTAGACAGGACGATCTTTGGCATTCAAAGCTTGCTAGCAACTTCTATGAATGCAGTAACTCTAGCAGTAAATATCTTGGTAAGCAGTCTCTCTTATGATTTGTTGCCTATAATTTGGACAATTTTGTCATGACTGTTGGGTGTTTTTTGGACCTATGTAGTCGGAGTGAATGATGAATGCGTATGTGTATCTTTTTGCATTATGATGACTGATGATTAACATCTATATCTGGCTAAAGGTCTTTCCCCTTTTTTCCCCCTTGAAGATTCCAGTGTTACCGCACAGCCAGAGAGGTATTTGATTGTTGTTACAAGTGGAGGTCTCAATCAGCAGAGAACAGGGGTGCGATTTTTCTCTGGCTGCCTTCTAGTACATGAGCATGCATTTAAATGGATATGACTAAAACACTTGAAGTAACATAGAATGCCTTTTTGCACATGCTGCACTATTTTTTTATCTTATTGCTCCAAATTAAGCATCATGTTGTGTATAATACATGTTGTCAGCACCGGTTGAAACTACCTGAGGTACCCAAATTGGTCAAAGTCACCAGACTATGTAGTACATGCCACATGTGCAGGTGTGATGTGTTAAAAAAATGCCAATTGTTTTGGTAAAATGGGCCAGAGAAGCTTTTCTCATTGACGGATGATTACACCAAGTCACCAACGCTTTACCCCATGTCCAATTTACTTATTTGCTACTTTTCCCTATTCTGTATAATAGAACTATACATTAGACATTTAGACATATCATGACAGCTGCTTCTTTTCTAGATAGTTGACGCTGTAGTTGCTGCACGTATTTTGAACGCTACACTTGTTGTTCCCAAACTGGATCAAACATCTTTCTGGAAAGATTCAAGGTATGCAATAGTCAGCAGCGAGAACTTCCCTAATTTCAGCCCATAGTCTTCTATGATTTATAGATGTTCAGATTTAATTGACCCCACTTCTTTTGTACTCAATGTTGCAGCAATTTTTCAGAAATCTTTGATATGGACTGGTTTATCTCATTTCTTGCAAAGGATGTCAAAATTATCAAAGAACCTCCAGAGAAAGGGGGTAAACCCATGAAACCTTATAAAATGCGTGTCCCCCGGAAATGTACTCCACGGTGTTACTTGAACCGTGTCCTACCAGCACTCCTGAAGAAACATGTAAGTTGTGGAACCTATGGCTTAGTGTCTTACATTACTGATTAGTCCCTTTTCCTCCATGACAACACTACATTTGATTATCCTTTTTCATATATCCACTAATTGAATTTTACTGACCAGTTGTTTTGGCATGTTACTCTGGTGGTCAATTATGGTTACCAACATACTACCTTTAGCGGAATATATCTTTTGAGGGAGATCTGAATAAAAAATTGGCTCCCTGTATTGTTATGTAACTTATTCGCGCGCATCATTATTTTTATGCTTCCGGCTTCCCTTGATGTAGTTGATCTGAAAAAAAAAGAAACCTAAGAATAATGAAACTTGATTTTTTTTTCCCGATTCCATGTGTAGTTTGATTAAGGAATTGAGACCGCTTAGTTGGTGGGAGGTGTAGGTGGATACCTCCACCACCCAGGTTCAAGTCCTCTGCGACTTGAATTTGCCAGCAGATGTAGTCACCATCATATCATTGGTACTCAAGATATTTTTTTTGGAGATGTAGATAGATCATAGATAGGACGTAGTCTTGCTCGATCAGGGCCCTTGGGTGCCTATTTCTTCTTATTTACTTACAAAGCCTCCTAGTTCCCTCTAGATTGGTCGAACTTTTTGTGTAGTTTGATTTCTGTTTCCACTCGTTTTTGTGGTTGAGATAATGTGAGGTATTTGAGTACACAATAATCAAGTCACATATCTTATTTTGCCTCCTGATGGTGCAGGTTATTCGAATGACTAAATATGACTATAGGCTCTCAAATAAGTTGGACACTGACCTGCAAAAACTGCGTTGCAGAGTCAATTATCATGCTTTGAGATTTACTGACCCAATACAAGAACTGGGTGAAAAGTTGATACAACGAATGCGGGAAAAGAGCCGATATTTTATTGCTCTTCACCTGAGGTATTCTTTGTTCTGTAACATTCATTGAACTTGTCATCAGTCTGCACTTTTTTTTAAAGTTTACTTGTTTCAGCACACTCGGTTGCAATTGCAAGTATATGAACTACCACTGCTTTGGAGTTTTTGGACTTCTGATCTGAAAATGATGAGTGGTGCATATGTTCCTGGGCAGAAAACCTTCTAGAATCGTAGAAAATGCTGTAGTGTGGATGATTGACTGTAGTGGCAATGACTCTTTATTCTTCATCCGTTTAAAAACCGTCTCAAACTTTTCCCCTAGACAATCATTGTTTCACCAGCCAGAATTCTTCTTCTGTTCTGTTTGTGTACAGCAGAAAAATGAGTTTACTTGTTGAAATAAAACCAAGATTGCTAGTTGCTTTGCCTTCATCTCCAGTCAGTTTCCTTTGAACTTGAATAGAACAATAATTATTAAGCAGAAAAAAAATTGAAGAATGGTTGGTTAAAAATAAAAATAAGTATAGCATATTCTTCTCTGTTGCTGTTCCGTCCATTATTAGTTCATTATGTTACCATTTCTTGACCAGGACTTTTTCTTTTTTTCTGATGGCAGATTTGAACCTGATATGCTTGCCTTTTCTGGATGCTATTATGGTGGCGGGGAAAAGGAGAGGAGAGAATTAGCTGCAATTCGCAGACGATGGAGAACCTTGCATGTACGAGCTGTATGCTTCGTAGTCGTTACTTGGTTCATGAGATAGAGTTATCTACTGCTGATCTTGCTGTGTTTTAACTTCCAGATACGTGACCCAGAGAAAGGAAGAAGGCAAGGTAGATGTCCACTAACTCCTGAGGAGGTAGGGCTGATGTTGAGGGCATTAGGATACAGAAGTGATGTCCATATTTATGTCGCTTCTGGTGAGATATATGGAGGGGAAGATACTTTAGCACCCCTCAAAGCGCTCTTTCCTAATTTCCATACAAAAGAAACACTGTCAAGCCAAAAGGAGCTTGCTCCATTCTTGAAGTTCTCGTCTCGGATGGCTGCAATCGATTTCATTGTCTGTGATGAAAGTGATGCTTTCGTGGCCAACAATGTTGGGAACATGGCAAAAATTCTGGCTGGACGAAGGTGACACATCTTTCAAAATTGTTCTTATCTGTTGTTAGCCACTTCCCTCCTTTTTTTTTAATTGTAGTTCCTTTATCTATTGCTGTACCCTGCAGGAGATATTTTGGCCACAAGAGAACAATCCGGCCAAATGCCAAACAGCTCTATTCCTTATTTATGAAGAGGGTAAATATGTCATGGGATGCATTCTCTGCACAGGTGCGAATAATCCAGAAAGGATATATGGGAGAGCCCATGGAAATCTCACCAGGAAGAGGCGAATTTCATGCCAACCCTGCTGCCTGTATATGTGAAAAGACCGGCAAAAACTCAGTAGCAGTCAAGTCCATATCTAGAAGTAACCAAGAACTTGTAAATGATACTGGAATAAAGAAAGCAGTTGGTAGACCACCATATCCTGTTTATACTGACGAAGAGGCAGATGGATCTGATACAGAAGATGACACCACCGCGAGAGGAGAGATGATTGACGCTGAACCCGATGATGACTCTGTGGTCAGGCAAGAGGATCCTGAGCTAGAGGAGATCCTGTCAGATTAGTTCAGTTGTGCAGCCATTTCTTCCGGTTGATTATGCAAAACTGACCTTGCAGATATGTGTTGTATGTGGCAGCAATTTGATCCTGGGTCGTTTGGAATCTCCTAACTAGCTAGATATGAAGCTGCTGGTGTACATAGATTTTGTGGTATGCAGCTGTAGGAGGGCATGTCATACATCTTTCCCTAGATGAATCTTTGTGGCGTTGAGGTGTGGCGGCTGGGTTTTTCTAACTTTTTGTTTTTAAAACATCGCCGCATGGGCATATCTCACTCATGGAAATGTGTATATCCTGCTTCATTTCTTAACCTCTTTCTTGGCATCTTGTTTTCAAGTTGCTGCTGCCGCTGTGCTGGAACCTTGTTGACACATCATAGTGTAACATTGCCTAATCTTTGTTAGGGTGTGTTTAGATTGTAGGAAAAAACACTGTAGCATAAGAAAAACACTGTAGCATTCGCTGGGAAACGTGTTTTGTGAGGGAGGAATAGTGAAAAGTTGAAATGAATAGTAAAAAGTTGGAATAAATAGTGGATAGTTGGGAATCTGAACATGGCCTTAGAAGAAAGTAGCGTGATGCTTAAAGCGACATCATAGGTTGTTCTGTGTTACTGTAACCAAGGTTTTCCTGATCGCATGTTGCTAGAACGGCCTACCCATAAAAGAACTGTCCGGTTCAGATCGGGCAAGGTGACAAATGACTTTTCGCCTCACTGAAAATCTCTGGAGATTGAACTGGTTTTAGGGTCGGATCATCGGATGAGATGCCATGCATTGATACACAAACCTGATTTCTGTTTTACAAGGAGATGATAAGCATCATGTCCTATGGTAGAGGAACATTTTACATGACTCCGTTACAAGAGCTGCAGCTGGACCCGTTGCTCGCCTCATCCCGGCGGTCGCCTCCTCCCCGAGGCGTCGGGGGCGGGCTGCGCCGCTGCCGCGAGCTCGCCCAGCCTCGCCGCGCTCGTGCAGTCGCGCTGGCGGCGGCCCAATGTCCCTTGCCTAGCGGCCGTCGTGCCGGCCTGCCGTCGATGGCGGGCTGCGCCGCCGTTGTCCGCGCCCGATCCACCGCCGTCCGTGGTCGATCCGCCGCCGACCGCGCTCGATCCGATCGAGGGAGGAGCGGATCCGCGTCGGTAGGGCCCGGCTCCGCCGGACTCGAGCTGCATCTCCGCCGCCTGCCCTGCCCTCGCAACGTCCGTTCCCGCCGTCGCGCGCGTCCGGCCCCGCCCCTGCGCCCGTGCGGCGCCGCGTGGACATCCTGGAGAAGGCGGCCTTTGGCGACGCGGGCGGGAGCTCTCTGCTTCTGCTTGCACCAGGAGATTGTATGTCGCCAACTCCGCTTCATCATCATCATCAAGCCACCAGAAAATGTCGTCGTCTTCCTCCTCCATCAGCCAGTACCTTCGCAACAAGCTTGGGTAGCCGTCCATCATCCAGTACCTTCGCAACGAGCTTGGGGAGTCGTCCATGGCGTTGGCTATGGTGCTTCGCTAAGAAGTGAGGTTCGCTATGGTGTTTGCCACTGTATTGAAGGCGTGCAAGGATGAGGGAACAAGGGCAGCAGCTTGTATACTGAGCAATGAGCAAGCCACTTTGCCACTGGATTGGAGGCGTGCAAGGCAGCAGCTCGTATAGCAATGAGCAAGCCGTGCAATGGGAATATTGGGCCGCCGTGCAATGGGAATATTGGGCCGCGTTTAGTTTCCAAAAGTACTTTTTACTTTCTATTCATCCCTTAAAAATTTCTTTTTCTCCCCTTCTATTCATCCCCCACATAACACGCATTCCAAGGAAAAAAAAAAGTATTTTTCGCCATCACAACTAAACACGGCATTGCTTTTGCAACATGTGAAGAATATTGCCAGGTTGCCAGACAGCCAGAGGTTCACGAGAATATTGTTTGGGCACTTGATTGGAACCATGTCACGAGAACGCATCTTTTTATGAATTCTCTCCCTTAAAATTAAACATCAATGCTAACCATAATTACTTAATTAACAAGTTGTATTAGTAATTATCTGAGATTCCATTATTTAAGAATCACCATTCCAAACTATTGTGTTAAATGTGTTTGTTAAAATGATATGGTAGCCGGAGATGGTTGAATAAAATATATGGTAATGGATATAGAGAATAAGATATAGAGCATAAGTATGAGCATGATAAATATGGGACAATTTGGTATAGGGAGAGAATATGAGGATGCAAATAGAGGGTCCATCAAAATTGGCCACTTGTAAGCACAATTTTGACCGGTACGGTGTCTTTGGATTCGCTGTGTTGTGTGTTCAGTTGTTAGACTGTCCACAGCGGTGGTTGTGAACGATGCTTGAAACATAAGAGAGAAGATTTGAGCACCGAGGCAACCAGTGCAGGACCGATCCTGAAAACAAAAAACCAAGCTTGCGAGTCATGTTCCTTCCTCGATGCCTGGCAAATAAAAAAAAACCAACTTCACACTCACGAAAGCAAATACTAGAGGAGATGTAGATTTGGCCATAGGGGTCCACCTTCCCTTCAGCATCGGGTTGACCATTGTGTGCTCAGCTGTTGTCCGAAACCGATGCCAAATGTCAGATGAATAAAGTTTTCGGCACCGCTCACCGCTGCGGGTAGTCTTAGAGGCGACAGGCTCATGATTCCGGATTCTATCTCCAGCTCGCTGCTAAAGCGTCCCGGTCAAATGAAGGTGTTAAGTAGTAATGCAAGGTCGGCGGCTCGCTGTCAAATTGTCAATCACAGAGGCATCTCAAACGCTGCCGACCCGAGTGCTGAACCTGAATCGGATCAGCATCTGGGCTTGTTGTTGAGCAGGCGTGTTGAGTACCCGAATCTCTGAATGGGGTGGTAGACCGGGGCATGACAACTCACTGTAGAAAACACTGAATGGTCTGGGCAGTGCTCGATCCAGCGCACACCGGAGTCTCGGAGCATCCTAGGATGTGTTTGGTTGGGAGACAGAGAAGGATCGGACGAGAAATTTGAAATCCTGCCATTCTCAAAAGTGGGCTTCGCCAGTTTAACATCCCGCAAATGGGATTCGCTGTAATGCCATTATGAAACGATGTCACACCGCTGGAATGCCTTTTCGTGATTTTCCTCTTCATTTTAGGTTTTTCTCCACCTAATCTGACCAAAATGCCCCTAGGGCTCATGGAGAGGAAAATCGCCTCCACCAGCCCGTCGCTTGCAGGCTGTCGCCCACCACCACCCGCCGCCACCTGCCACCACCCAACGCCTCCCGAGATCTCCCGTCTCCCCAGTTCGCCACCGCCGCCTCCCCAGCCCGCCGCCACCACTCGCCGCCACGACCACAGACCGCCGCCGCCGCCGCCTCCACTGCCTGCCTCTGCCTGTACCGAGCCTGCCGCCCACCATCACCCCAGTTCACCACCGCCGCCTCCCCAGCCTGACGCCGCTTCTCCAGCCTACTGCTGCCGGAACCCTAGCTTGCTGCCGCAGCCGCCGCCTCCACTGCCCGCCCTCGCCTGGACCCACTACCGTCGCCGCTCAGCCCTGGAGAGAGCTCGAGAGGAGAGACTCCTACATCTGAACAAGGGTCATGGGCCCCGGAGGCATTTTGGTCAGATTAGGTGGAGAAAAACCTAAAATAGAGAGAAAAATCACGAAAAGGCATTCCATCGGTTTGACATCGTTTCATAATGGCATTACGGCGAATCCCATTTGCGGGATGGCAAACTAACGAAGCCCGCTTTTGAGGATGGCAGGATTCCAAATTTCTCAGATGGGACAGGGTCATCCCTCATTTGAGGGACGGGACGATCCTGCTAGGTGTTTGGTTCGAGGGATGGGATGTTCCCTGTTTTGTGTTTGGTTGGAGTAACGAGGGATGATGGGAGAAACATTGTTAACCATCCATTAGTTGTAGGGTCCATGTGTCATCCACAGTATGGCATGGGCCCACGCGTCAGCCTAGCAGGTCAACCATGGCGTCCTGCAACTCCTCACGGCGAATCCTGCAACTCCATGGAGCCCTGCAGCTCCATGGCCACCGCCGCTAGGCTCCATGGCCGCGGATCCAGACCTCGCCTCTCCCTCCTCACGGCCGCCGCCATCTGTCCCAGTGCACACAGGCCAGCAAAAGCTGAGCTCCCGCGGCACCGCTCCGCCTGGCACCACCGCGCCGGAGCCGAGGACGACGCCGGCCACCGCTTCGGGTCCCGCACCACCACCCTCACGGGCGTTGCTCCAAGCCCCATTGCCGCCAGGTCCGGCGCCGTTGTGGCCGCCTCTCCGAGCCCCGCTGCCGCCTGGTCCAGGCCTCGTCGCCCCTCACGGTCACCACTGGGCCACGCCGTCGTCGGGGGCGTGCATAGGAGAAAACAGAGAAGGATGCGCAAGGGAGAGGGAGACGGAGCAAACGGCGTCCCAGAGGGGACGAATCGGTCTGCCAGATTCTGAGGGATGAGCTCGTCCCTCATTTTGGTGGAATATTTTTCTTTGATGCTATCTCATTCTTTCTGTCCTCCAACCAAACAAGTGCAGCGACGAGTCCATCCTGTCCCGTCCTTCCAACCAAACACACCCCTAGAGATTCCGATGCCTCGTCGCCGCCCATCACGTGCACATTTTCAATCATATTTGATCATCTATTTTATTCAAAAATTTTAAATAAATACTAAAATAAACGTGTCATGACGAAAGTACAGTTAATAATAAAAAAAGTTATAAATAAATAATTTATATATAAATATTTTGAATAAGGCAAATAGTAAAATACGATGTCTAAAAGTAAAAAAAACGTCATCTATTTTGAACGGAGAGGGTACGTAGTACAAAATTTGAACTTGGTGGGGGAAAAAAAGAAAAGGAAAAGACAAGCAATGAAACCCACGACTTGCTCCCATTTAACGATGCCTCTTTTTCCACTATGTTGTACTATGTTTTTGTTTAAATTTAAATTTTCCATGCACTAGATGCTTACATGCGCTTCTGTTGAAATTTTCCATACGCTTGATTGGGTACTACTGTAATGGGTAGCATGTTCAACTCACTGGTAGCCTGGAACCCCTCCAACAATTTCATTCTTCCAAGTGTTTTATAGACTATATAGTCCACCTCTCGTATGGTAGAGTTTTAGGAGGAGGTGGGAGTGCAAATGAAATAACAGTTTTGCGGTAATTCACAGATTTTCATTTGCGACTTCTAGGACAAAGGTACGTTTTTGTTCAGAATGAGATACTGCTAAACATCCTGAAGACAAGGTGTCATTGGTGATTCTTCTCTGACTGTAAGTTAAAAAAATACAGGTTACTTCTCCAATGATGTTAATTGTTTTTTTCCTCTGTAATTGTAGTAAGTTAAAAGAAATAACAAGTGAGTTGTTTGTTCCAATGATGTTCACCTGTCTTCCTCACCTTGAGCTTTGGCCGACCCATGCATATGATATACAGTATGGCCCGGAATCTTTGCCCGACAACAAGCTTCAATCCAGTTCCTGGGACGACGTGTGAGCCTAGGAGTTCGCTTATGACCATGTTCAGATTCCCAACTATTCACTATTCATTCCAACTTTTCACTATTCATTCTAACTTTTCACTATTCCCCCCTCACAAAACACGTTTTTCAGCGAATGCTACAGTATTTTTCTTATGCTACAGTGTTTTTTTCTACAATCTAAACACACCCTATGTTAACGTTGCGCTTGTCCTCCTGATGGCCCGTTGCGCCTTTGAGAACTGGTGCGGAGCTGTGCTGTTTGGCCCCCAACGGTTCCAGGATCCACAAACCATGCACGGCCGCCCTCTTTGGATTCTGACCCAGGCCGGCCGGCGTTGTGGTTAACTGCTTGCTCCCTTCCCTTTCCTCTGTTTCGCGGGACGGAGGCAGGCGCGCGGACAAGACAAATGCCGCCGCGCCCACTCTGCCCGGGCCACACCAGGGTTCCCTTACAGAACCGGACGGCCGAACCGCCGCCCGACGGTAGCGGTAAACCGGTCCGGTTGGACCGGTTACCGGTGGAAACCGAACAAATTCGAATTTTGAATTCAAAATCGGTTTGAGCGGTTAGCCGATCGGTTTGAGCAGTTAGCCAGTCGGTTTGACCGGTTTTTTTCTTTTTCTTTTTTGATGTAACTTGTATTTGCCAAAAAAAATATCAAATGAGCAAATATTTGAAAATTTTTTACACCAATAGATTATACACACCTTGAAGTATTTTTAGGAATTTTTACGACATTTTTCCATTTTTAAATTTAAATTTGAAAATTTTGAATTTCCACCGGTTCAAACCGCCTCGAACCGCTACCGGTCCGGGGCGGTTTGGTCGGGAACCGGTCAAACCGGACGGGTTCCCGACGGTTCGGGGAACCCTGGGCCACACTCACTCGCCGGCTGCCTGCCGCACCCGCTCGCGACACGCACGGCACACTAGCACGTGTTTAGTTTAGGGGTGGAAAAAACACTTTTTTCTGAGAACGTGAGGGGATGAATAAGAAAGATAAAAAGAGAATTTTTGACGCGTGTTCCGTGAGAAGAATGAATATAAAGTAAAAGGTAAAAAAGTAAACACAGCCCGAGACCGTTGCATGGCGAGCTACAATGCTGCCGAGCGCTGACAATCCCCACGACCACGAGCTGCTGCAGGCGAGCGAGCCAGCGCCCACGCTTGTTCTGCTGTCTTCTCCCTCCACCCACTCCACTCACTGCGCACACCTCACTAGGCTCCGCTGTCACCTCCACCTCCTTTTCCTGACCCCCAAGAGGGACCGGACGATCCGAGCCGCGCAGCCACCATTGCGCGGCTTGGATGCCTCGTCATGCACGGCTTTGACCGCGCAGCAATGGAGAGGCCATGGATGGCCACCGCCCAGCTCGCTGCTGCACACTGCCCCACTCCTCTACCTCCGCGCCAATGCGCCTCCCCAACATTTAAACACGCCCCCCCCCCCCCAACCAGTCCAAACCCCGCAACAGTAAACACGCGCACTCATCACCCTCGCCAACCTAAGCTAAGCTCATCTCGAGACCTCCACTCCACCACCATGGCAGCACCCGGAGCAAGGTCTTCGCTCCCCCTCCTGCTCTGCCTCCTCCTCGCCGCCGCGCTGCGGTGCCCCGCGGCGACCGCGGCGCGATTCGCGTGCAGCGCGACGGCGCCGCGCGCCTCCACCTGCCAGGCGCTCATCTCCTACGCACCGCCCAACGGCACGGCCACGCACACGCTCGCCTCCGTGCGCGCGCTCTTCCAGCTCCGCTCCCACCGCGGGCTGCTGGCGGCCAACGGCCTCCCGCTCTCCACCCCTCCCACGGCGCCGGCCCCGTCACCGCTGCGCGTCCGCCTGCCCTGCCTCTGCTCGGGGGGCGCCGGGGCCACCTTCCAGCGACCCACCTACAAGGTCCGCGCCGGGGACACCCTCGACGCCATTGCCCGGGGCGTCTTCGCGGGGCTCGTCACGTTCCAGGACATCGCCGCGGCGAACAACGTCTCCGACCCAAACAAGGTCGCCGTCGGCCAGCAGCTCTGGATCCCCGTCCCCTGCAGCTGCGACCCCGTGGGAGGGGAGCCCGTCGTGCACTTCACCTACGTCGTCCCGGCCGGGAGCTCCGTGGAGAGCATCGCGCAGGAGTTCGGCTCCACGGAGGAGAACATCCTCGCGGTCAACAAGATGACCGACGCCAAGGGACTTGTTGCCGGCCAGGTTCTTGATGTGCCGCTCCGAGGTAAAGCAATCTTCCACAGAAAAAGGATTTGCCTTTAATCTCGTTCATAGCAGATAGCAGGTCGTGTGTTCTTTTGATTTATTCGACTTGTTTTTATAGATTCCTTCATCTATCTCAAAAGAAAGTATATTCACACTTGCTGTGATTTGAGCTAGTGCTTTATCACTGTTATTGCTTACACTTGCATATGGCTTGTGAAAAGTGCTGACCTGTTTGTATCCGTATCTTTTTGCGATAAAAGTTGCGAGTAACATAGACGTGCTTTGCCGTTGGGTAAATACAAAGTTATATCTCCTTTTTGCTCCCGCTACAAAAATGTTCAGAGGTTTCTTTTCAGAAGGAATGTTTACCTGAAAAGTTTGTGCTTTTGAACAGGCAAAAGGGATGGTTTAGAGGATTGTAGTTGTTTTTCTTCTGCTTGTCTGCAAGTAAGCTGCACGAGCATGCCTTGAGCCTTAGCTTGGAAACCAGCTGGATTTTGTATTCTTGATGGAACACTTGTATATTGCTATGTGGGAAAATGAATTGGCATCTTCGTGAAAACTGCTGTTACTCATAGTTCAGGAACAGCTAATGGATATGTATCTGGCTTTTTGAACATTGCATTTGCATCTGATGTTCTGAGCATAGACATTTGCCATCTCATAGGGTAAAATCCAACGTAGTATGTTAAAATTATCTCTGGAATGAACTTTGGACCAGGTAATGGATTATAATACGGGTGAACTAGATTAGTGTTGCAAAAAAGTACGATTCAGATAATATTTTTTTTGTTGTTGCTCATGTCACTCATCTTGTTTGTTTACCATTGTCGTAGATTGCTAATGCTAGTTTTGTGCAGTAAAAATGCCCCTTTAACCTTATGCCTTGTTCTTCATCTTTTTGAATGAGCTGAACTATTGGCATCAAGCTAGCTGCCGCAAGGAGTTCAAATATTAATTGCTACAGGAAGTATAATGTTTAATGTCATGCAAGATGGTGTTCTCATTCAATCTTAAACATTAATTCAAAGTTCCCTTTTGAGCTAATGGTTTACATATATATGCAGCTTGTGGTTCTACCATTAGTAACACAGCCATCGACCGCAACCTTCTTGTCCCAAATGGAAGCTACATCCTCACCGCCAACAACTGTGTCAATTGTGCCTGCAGCTCCAGCACATGGATGTGAGTGCTTACCCTACTAAAACTCATACATGTTGAATCAGTCTTTGAAACCAAATTCCGGACTTCACAATGCTTCATGGTCTTCAGGTTGGACTGCCAGCCAACACAGGGATTAAGCTCGTCGTTCTGCCCAACCGCTAAGTGTGGGGACATGTTCCTTGGTAACACATCCTCTACCTCATCCTGCGAGAGCAGGACTTGCTCCTATGCCGGGTACACCAACAGCACATCTTTTTCCATCCTTTCCAACATCACCACCAGCAATGTGTGCACCGGTGAGTGTGGCCTTGATCCTCTTCGTAACATCCAGCAGCTTTCTTGATTATTGTTGCTCGTGTTTGACAGCAGTTGTTTAAGTCGCCATTGATGACTCTTTTGTTTTTGTCATTGGCAGCTGGGTTGTCTCCAATGGCGCAGCCGGCTCACTCCTCGGCCTTCCGATTGGAGCTGGTGTGGTTGAGATGGACGGAGTTGGTCGTCTCTCTTCACGTCGTCTTGCTTTGTCTAGGCTATCTGCGCCAAGACTGAAATGTTGCTGTCATTCGTGTTGTTTAGACTCTGGGCCCTGATTCCTAGTTTGATGTTTGTGAGTAATCTCTGCGGTGTTTGCGCGACTTCGACCTGTAGCTGGTTGGATCTGCAAGTGCAAACGTGAGGGAGCACTTTGTTTTGTGTTAGAAGGTAGACCAGGAAACATTTGTACTTCGTCAAACTTTTGCAAAGATACTTTATGTGCTTACAATTTTAGCCTTCTAGTGTTCAAGAACCTGATTGTTATAACTTGTAAGCTATGGATTCATTCAGATAATCGGTAATCTCAGCTATAACCAGACTTTTTGAACAAAAGCTCTAACCAGATTTGAGCTATAACTTGTAAGCTATGGATTCAGTAGTGTTCAAGGACTTGAGCTGATTCTAGTGGCTTGGGCGCTGCTGGTCGGCTCGGTTTGATGACTTGGATATCGTATTCCGCATCAGACGGCTTTTCGTGGTTCAACCGTAAATTGACTTGATCAAAACCAACAACCCAGGACAGTTAGGCTAGGCTAAAATTAATCCGATAGTAATAGAAAAGGAAATAGATCAAACCATTTTTTAAATTAATCCTAAAACGGATCATGTCAGCTTGGAAAGCCTTCAGCCCTTCACGAAAAGCCTGGCACACTGGCATTGGCAATTTGGCATAGGCACCTCTTCTTGGGCTTTTCTAATTCGCGGGCGCCCGCCAGCATTTTCTCTTGGAAAAAGTCCTCCTGGACGTTGGGTCGAGTTTAAATTTTCTTTCTGAACCACAAAACCGGGTAACCAGCCTCCTTGAACTTTTGATACCGTTCTTTTCACCTCCCTGAGGTGGATATAAGCGGTTTTGAAGGTGGTTTTGTCTTTTTTTTTTATTTCGGCTAAAAATTTGAAAAATCATAATAAATCATAGAAAAATTATAAAATGGAAAATCCAATTTTGTTCAACTCCATGTAAGTATATAAACACAGAAAATATATAATATAATATTCTTTAGTATAAAGTTTTTATTATAAATTTAGATCTATTATTTTTATAATTAAATAGAATAATTCATAATGGTATTTTCTATGGTCCAATCATGATGAAATTTTTATGACAGCCTAGTTATTATATGCTTCAACTTTATTCAAGAAGTTTATACCCACTAAATCATGTATAACTTAATTCTTGATTTTTTAAAGTATGTTTTGCCCTAAATAAATCTTTAACTAAGTTATACATGATATGAGTATAAATTTTTAATACAATTGAAGTATACAATATCTTACCATAAAATTTTCACCATGATTGGACCTTAAAAATGTAGTTATGAACTATTATATCTAACTATATTAAAAATGGACCTAAATCTATAATAAATTTTTTTGTACTAAAGCATATTATATTATATATTTTTTGACATGTAGTCCAACAAAATTTGAATTTTCATTTTATGATTTTTCTTTGATTTATTATGATTTTTCAAAGTTCCAACTGAAATAAATAAAAAAGAAAAAGATAAAAACCGCTTTCAAAACCGTTTATATCTCACTCAGGGATGTAAAATGTACGATTTCAAAAGTTCAATGAGGCTGGTTAGATGGTTTTACGGTCTAGGAGAAATTTTAAACTCAGCCCAATGTCTAGGGAGGTAAAAATGAGTTTTTCCTTTTCTCTTTGAAATGATTCCGTCCAGCATTTTTTTGGGCCAGAGAAATATCAAGCCCACCACTAGTTCCATTGGCGGCCCTGGCCCACGCACTACTGCCATCGATATTGGGGAGAGCGGCGCCGGAGGTCTCCACTTCCAGACTTCCTCGCCGGCTGAGGAGACGCCGTCGCTCCCCAATCCAACGCCGGCGTGCGGTTACCAGGTTCTGATATGCTCTCTCTCTCTCATCGTTTCCTTGCCCTGCACTTCCTCCTGGGAAGTCAGTCCGAGACTCCGAGTCCTTAACCGATTCAATTAACGAATCGCGATCGGAGATGATAGAGGCATAGATGCAGTGTGCTTATAAGGGAGGGCGGGGGAGAACAATCGATTCAACGTTTCATCTGGGTCTGGGTCTAGTATCTAACTTATTGAAGAATTTATTCTGGTTCCCGGATCCTGTTGTAACACGGAATTTCGTATCACAAACCGTGTGATGTATTCGGCTATTCTTTAATTACATGCCCCTTTTGACGACTGTTCATCTACTATTTATAGGGGTCATCTTCGCATTACATTTTATTCGACCGTTGCTTCCCGCAAAAAATCTATAAACTATTCTTCCAAGAAACGATTGTTGCTTCCCACCGGTTTGAGCCTTATCTTCGTGTTTGACCTCGCCAAACTTGTCTTATAGTATCGAGGCTGCTTCTTCGAAGTTGTTTATAATCTCGTAGACCTGTTTGTCCTCGAGTCTTTTGTCTTCGAAGCTTTAACCTCGTCAGCTATTGTTTAGCTTGTGGCTCCTCTGTTTGCCCATTCGAGACTTCTCCTGAGCTTAGCTTAACTTGGAACCTTCACTTCTATGACCGAAGGTTGCTGAAACAAGCAAAGATGGAACACGAAGCTCAACTAGCTTTTGAATCCACCATCGAAGCTCCTAGTGGTAAGCTCCTAAAAGAGATTTCGCCATCCTGCACGCTTTCCCCAACAGATCCGATTGGGGGAGAAAGGCCCGGCCCTTTTTCTCTTTTGCGCCGGCGAAAATGGCAGACGCCGGACTGAAGAAGCGTCAGCGTGGCCCTTTTGCCAGTCTCGTCGCCTGCAAGCGCCGGGCGCATGGATTGGACTGGGCGTCCCTCCCTTCGGACATGGCCAACGTCATCGCCGAGCGGCTGCTGGTGGAGGACGTGGTGGACTACATGGCGTTCCGTGCCGTGTGCGCGCCATGGCGCGCCTCGACGGGTAGCCCGCGCGACCCGACGCTGCGGGACGTTCGCTTCCGCCCACGCGGCTGGGTTGCTCTCTGCGACGGCGATGGCGTTCGCCCGGCCGATGCCTGCCAGGTCAGCCTCTTCCACACATCCACCACCAGGCGCCTCGGCGTTCGCCTGCCGGAGCTCGACGGCCACAGGATCATCGGGTTCACGGACGGCCTCCTCATCCTGCTGAACAAGAGCACCACCGCTGTCCGTGTGCTGCACCCGCTCACTCGCCTCTTCCTGGACCTCCCTCCCCTCGCCGCCATCTTCCAGCACCTGGTGAAGCACACCTGGTCAAGGGCATGGATGGACGCTGCAGTCTGCTGGGCTTACACATCCATTGCAGTTGTTGCCTGGTTCCCCAATGTTCCAGTGGTGGTCTATGCAGAGCCGATGCATGCACGCTGGTTTGTCATCCACCAAAACCTTCCGCTCGCGGCCGCGTTGCCATTCCAAGGCAAGCTATTCGGCGTCAGAAGAGGTACCTGGCAGATCGTTCAGGTGCACCCTCGGCACCTGCAGTATCCAGTGGTTGCTTGCACCCCAAACAATTTTGGCCAACCACTGATGTGCAAATATTATCTCGCGGACTTTGGGGAACGCATGCTGCTCACTGTTCAGCATCACACCATAGACCAGTGCTTGGAAGGGTGGCAGCCCGTCGCCTTTGCCTTCTTCCTGGTTGATGTACACCAGAGAGAGCTTGTTCCAGTGGACAGTCTTGGTGACAGGACAGTCTTCCTTGGCAAAGATCGTTGCCTGTGCGTTTCGGCCAAGGACCTCCCATCCGTCAGTGGCAACTCTGTTTACTTCTCCCTGCCCACAACTGACCCTGTTGTGATGCATTCACTAAGCAAGCGGACATTTGAGCGGACATCCACGTTCTGCCTTATTCATGATTTCAAGAAGAGGATTCGGCCCTCTGTACGGCCATTCACCCTGGCTGATCATCTGTTGTCATATTGCCACCATGTTCAGTGGTAGGAGGTTCCTGCATGCCACTCTTGCTGCTGCGGGCACTAACTTATGTGTCAAACTAAGGCCCTGTTCGCTGCACTGCTGCTGCGCTGCAGCTGCTAGCTGTTGAGTTGCGGCTACTGTTGCTGCTGCTGCAGCTGCTAGCCGAGACTCCGTGCAGGACCTCCTCCGATGGGTTTCGCGCGGGATCGGACGGAGGACCGGGAGAGGCATCCCGCTCGGCTCGGAAAGCATTGTTTTAATCTGCTTGGCTCCCTCGCTCGGCTCAGCCTTCTGTGCTGTCCTCTTGTTTCACAGAAGCCGGCTGCGTTCAGAGAAAATACATCGAGCCATCCCGCCGCCGCCCCCCCTCCGTCGTCCTTCCCCGCCGCGCGGCAAACGCCCCGCCAGCCGCCGGCCCTCTTGTCTGGCCGGATCAAAAACTGTGCGGCCTCTTGGCCTTGGAGTAGACAGCAAAGAAACAACAACAGAATGTAGATTCATAGGAAGCCTGCTGCAGTGGAAGCTGAACGCAGGTGCCGCCAGAGTACCTGCATCAACATTAGATCACGTCTAGCTCTTGCCGTGGCCAGGGCCATGACCTTTGATTACCTACGCATGCTTATAAATCACATAGATATTTCGTGTGGTAAATCTCAGAACTATGGGTGATGGAATTAAGCATGGGCACTGTCCCTTTGAGAATGAACCGCTGGTTGTGCAGTATACACGGTAAGTCAGGCTACTGAGTGTGTTGTACATTTCATGGAACAAAAACAATTTGATCGCTACCGTATCAACTATCCTTTAAAACATCCACCATGGAGAATTCCTTAGTGACAACTGACGACTGAGTTGACATCATTCGTGGACAAAACAATAAACAGGTGTTGTGCGTGTGCGGGTATTTGCTAATTGACATGCTTAATCGACGTAGTGTGCAAAGCTGTTCCACAAGACACTAGTCTTGTCCCACGGTACTGCCTCCTGCTCGCTGTTGCTGCCGCTCCCACCAGTACCACCTCTGCCACCGCCAGTTCCCGTCGATGCC
Source organism: Digitaria exilis (assembly GCA_015342445.1). NCBI lineage: Eukaryota > Viridiplantae > Streptophyta > Magnoliopsida > Poales > Poaceae > Digitaria > Digitaria exilis. The sequence continues at coordinate 1,516,983 of JACEFO010000718.1, read as the reverse complement.
GCCTATGTGGTGCCGACGCCCTCCATCGAGCTTTAGAACTGGCACAGCTGTCGTTTCTCACCGCACGGCCGCGGCGGCTCACCAAGCCTGCTCACCAGAGCGTCACCACCTCCGCCGGAGGCTGTCGCGGGATTGGCGGCGGGCTCGCACCATCAGTTGAGAAGCGGCGAGAGGGGAAAACGTGAGAGGCCCAGGTCCCAAGCCGACCACGTCTATCAGCTCGATTAGAAAAGCGAGGATGCGGAAGCCGAGCCGAGCCGGTGGCATCACGTTAGCGCCGGAGCCGTGCCTGCCGCTTGCCGTTGGATAGCTGAGTTGTCCACGCGTCGGTCATCTGGCGAGGTCCTGCACGAAGTCTGGTTTGCATGACTCCTGCAGCTAATTTTTTTTCCGATGATGCAGGTCAAAAAGGTTCATGTTTCACGAGTACTTTAGCGTACCCGGATCTTGGAAGAAGATGTTGAGGAAAATAAATGCACAAGATCATGAAATCCAAGTCCCATTCATGAGTAGGGAGAAAATAGAGGGAAGATTGAGGCTGAGGTCCAGCGACATGGAGTACTTGGCATGATGCTAGTGAATGTGATTACAAAATTTCTGCCGGAAATGATGGAAATAGACGCTCCAAATATAGAAAGCGGAATGGGACGGGATTTTTCCCGGCCCTTCTCACCTCGCTCCTACTCTCCGACTCCCGAGCGCCGCGGTGCCGTCTTCTCGCGAAATACACGCGACGCGATCACGCAAGCAACTCGGGCGCCAGCCCACAGCCCGTGGCGCGCGCCGCGCACGGCCGAAAAGCCCCAAAACTTTGTGCGCGTGCTCTCCCCGCCACGCCATCGCAGGAGCCAAAACGGCAGCGCCGCGCGCGCGGTCTCCTCGCAGTTCGCACCACCGGCCTCCCACCACACCTCTGACACCCCGCCCGCTCGTCGTGTCCTCGAGCCTACTAGTCCGGTAGCCCCGCCACGCCACGCCGCGCTGGTGCGCTCTCTCATCCGACGCCGCGGTCGATGGAGCTCGCCGCCGGGGCTCGGGTGGCCCCGCGCCCGCCGGCCGCCGGTGGTTTCCTCCCCGCCCGCAGCCCGCGGGTCGGCGGGGGAGCGATCGGGATCGGCTGGTCCCGCCGCGCCGCCGCGCCGAGGCTCTCGCTGCCTCCCGCCGCCGCGAAACGATCGGTATCCGCCGAGGCGGGAGGAGGCCACCTGCTTCCCAGACGCGTCGTCGTCCGCTCAACAGGTGGCGGCGGTGGAGGGTTCCGCGGCGAGGACACCGAGGGCGACCGATCGTCCCCGTCTGATGTCCCGAAGGGCGCAACTGCTGCGCGGTGAGTCCGTAACCCGGGCGATTCGAGAGCGGGACTGCGCGCTGTGCCGACTAGTCCAGGTCCAGTGACGCCTTTGCTTATTTTTCGCGTGATTATTTCGTTATCAGAAATTCAGTTGAGGATCATCCTGGAGGAATTAGGAAGGAGCTCATTAATCTGGCTGTACCTGCCATAGTTGGGCAAGCAATCGATCCTGTGGCGCAGTTACTGGAGACTGCATATATTGGCCGTCTAGGTAAATTTCCTTCCTTATCACTTACTCCAATATATTTGGTGTTTCTCCCCAGCTGGATCAGTTTTAGCGTGATGCTTGAATTTTATGGTACATGAACAGAAATGAACTCACTCTCATTTCATTATCTAGTCTAGTACTTATATTGGTGTTACCTGAAGTCAGATCTCTATATCTGCTAGGTCCTGTGGAGTTGGCTTCAGCTGCCGTTGGTGTGTCAGTATTCAACATTATATCAAAGCTCTTCAACATACCCCTCCTAAGCATCACAACTTCATTTGTAGCTGAAGATGTTTCAAAACATGATTCTTCACTGTCTGCTTTGGGTACATACGACAAACTGTTATGTGTTTAAGGAACATACACCATTTAAAATTTGCAAGCTAACTTTCTGTGCTGATACACGCAAGGAAATATACCTAGCAACATTGGAGAAAGAAAGAGGCTGCCGTCCATATCATCTGCTTTACTCTTGGCAGCTGCAATCGGGGTCATCGAAGCCTCAGCTTTGATTCTGGGGTCTGGAATACTCCTCAGCATTATGGGTGTCTCCCAAGTATGTTCAAAACACATATATTTTTAAGAGTTAATAATGCTACACAAATGGGCATTCAGAATAGGAATTGTTAAGTCTAACATCCTTTGCAAGATGGACTTACACTTACTGGCTATCCCGTATCAGGAAATCTGTCGTTTATTGTAAAAGCATAGCTTTTCTCGCCTTGTGAAAATAGCTTGTGCATTTGTGTTTCAATGACAGAGTGATATGTAATTAGATGTTTTTCACATTATATTTTAAGTTTGTAATTTAATGGAAAGCAGGAATGTAGGAATAAGAAATATTCGTCTTTAACACCTCGAATGCTAACTCATTTTCACCTTACTTTTCTCCTCGCATCAAATATCACACTTCATTTCAGTGGAGCCTTTATGTAGTCTTTAATTTCCTTGGTAGGCATCTTCTATGCACAATCCAGCAAGGCTATTTCTTTCTGCAAGAGCACTTGGTGCTCCTGCTGTTGTAGTCTCTTTGGCTATTCAAGGTGTATTTCGTGGACTGAAAGATACAAAAACACCTCTACTTTACAGTGGTAAGCCTTGGGTCCCCATAAGCTTAGTGTTTTGTATCTTCTAGATTGGTCTGATTGCCACAGCTCACTAACATTGATCCTTGCTGAAACTACCACATATTATTACAATAGTATCCTGAATTATTCATTCTAAGCAGCATATTTTCCTTTTCTGGAACCACATATAGTATAAGTTTTCTACATCACAAGTCACACATGTCCTGAGTTTTCTGAGCTTCATTGAAATATTATAAAGTTCATTTTTTTTTGTGGCATACCTCATGGCAACACTCTGATCTTTGTTTTTTTATCTCTTTAATCTATCAAATGCGTTGTTGAATTTGTAATACATCTTCAGGTTTGGGCAACATCTCAGCTGTGGTTCTACTTCCTTTTTTTGTGTACTCCCTGAAACTTGGATTAACTGGAGCTGCACTTGCTACTGTTGCTTCACAGTATGCCTTGTTTTGGGTTCAGTTATACATGCAGACACAATCACACAAACCACAATTGCTGGATTTCACAGTACGTATGTTTTATCATTTATAGTGCTCTTAATGATGCTGTTATCTTGATATGTCCAGATATCTTGGTATGTTTCTACTTCTCTGGTCTTTAAGCAGAAGAGCAGTTCTATTACCACCGAAAATTGAAGACCTAGAGTTTGTTGAGTTTGTTGGGTATGTGAAATCTGGTGAGTTAAGTTATTGCTTTAATCCACATATACCTTGATAGATCTTCAGATTAGTTAATGGTTTCTTAGGTGCATTCAGACTTTCACTAGAATATAGGTCTTTAATCATGAACATTCATTTTGCAACTCTAGTATTCTGGTTTACATGATAACTAACTTTTTAGTAGTGCAACTTTTCCCACTTAATGCAAGTGTGTGCTCTTCCGAATTTTTTCCAGGTGGTATGCTGTTAGGGAGAACCCTTTCTGTTCTGATAACAATGACCCTTGGGACTGCGATGGCTGCTCGGCACGGTGCACTAGCTATGGCCGCTCATCAAATATGTCTCCAAGTATGGCTGGCAGTATCATTACTTTCCGATGCATTGGCTGTTTCTGCCCAGGTGCAAGTCCTTTTAGTTATGAATTTCTTTTTGTATTTTGTTAACAAAGCGTATTTCGAATAACATCACAAATATTTCTCAGTTCAATATGTTTTCCAAAAACTTTGAGTAGCACATCCTTCCCAGGAAACTCAGCTTGATCTTGAAGATTTAAAGTTCTGAACTAATGATGCAAGTCAGCCTGCTTTTAATGGCTTAATCATTAGCTTAAGATTCTACGGACTAAGAAACGCCACTGAGACTCTGTGGAATTGGCATTTTTTGTACAGCTTTAGATGTTGAATTGCTTTCTGCTTGCTCATTTCTTATGAGTTTGTTTGCACTATATAATCCCTCTCTACTGAGTGCAATCAATTTATTTTATAATTTTCTGATTTCAGGCATTGATTGCAAGTTCGTTGGCTAAACTTGACTATGAAAAGGTCAAGGAGGTCACGTCCTATGTATTAAAGGTTATAGCCTATACTAAGTTTTTTCCTGGTAATTTCTATAAGGCTATAGTTAGAGAATAACGTTTAGCATGTAGTGTGTTCTAAAACAACTTGCAAATGAATTTTATTTCCCAGACAGGAGTAATTGTTGGTATAGCTTTAGCAGTTCTTCTGTCTGCCTCTCTTGGTCGACTTGCAGAACTATTCTCCAAAGATCCCATGGTTATACAAATTGTGAGGAGTGGTGTTTTGGTATGTTCTTTTCGTCTTTGGGTACCTTGATAAGATCTCTGTCATGCTATTTTTTTTACTTGTTCCTGTTTTTGTTTTTGAAGTTCGTTAGTGCTAGCCAGCCAATCAATGCCCTAGCTTTTATCTTCGATGGACTTCATTACGGCGTCTCAGACTTCTCATACTCAGCTTTCTCCATGGTATATGCATAAAACAACTTATGTTATTTTGATTATGCAACTATAGCTGTTGCTTATGTACACAGTACTGTTTTCCATTCTGCGTTGATTTATTAATTTCACTTGGATCCACAGATGGTAGTTGGGGCACTGTCCTCTTTATATTTGTTGTACGCGCCACACGTTTTTGGCCTTCTTGGTGTTTGGACTGGCCTGGCACTTTTCATGAGTTTACGTATGACTGCGGGATTTATCAGGTAACATTTTTCTCATTAACTTTTCCCCTGCATGTTTTGGGGAGGAAGAGGAACTGAATATTGTTGGCAACAAGTTTGACTTTTGTTTGAGAAGTATGATTGTCTCTTATGCACTACTTTATATAAGGTTCAATTTAGCAGAGTTTACGTTTTGGTGAATTTAGACTGGGGAAGTTGGAGAAATACGCTGTAGCGACTTTATTCAATAATTCTGGTCTTCGTAATATTTCTTTTTCATAGATTGGTCTTCTGTCACAAGCTTAGCAAATGAAAAGTCAGTTCTCTAGTAATCAATCTTTACAGTTATTACTGCATTGATGAAGTGCAGGTATTGCATTATTAAGTTGTCAGATCCTTTGCTAGCAATTGGTCAGTTGTGACGTTTGCCTCATTCACAGATTGGGATGGAGAGCAGGACCATGGTGGTTTTTGCATCAGAAAGAACCCAGATACAAGTTAGTGAAATGTAGCTTCTGTTTTTCAATCTTTGTTATTGATTCATATAGCAGTAGTATTTGTTGTGATACTTTAGCCTGCCAGATGATAGGATGACTACTAACATATGAAGAGTTTTCTTTAACTGTTCTATGCAGGTTACATTCAAGGACATGTTGATCTCAGGAGCTGATTAGCCTAGTGGCAAGATCAGGATGCATAAGGGGACTTAATGAAAGGCGTGCTATGATTTCAAAACATTTTACCTAGCCTTATGTTGACTTGTAGGTCTCATATAAGTGACGAGTTTTCAGTAATATCTTCTCTGTGCTTGAATTTGAAACTGTACATAGAACATTGCAGACTTATATTTAGACAGATCTAGTAGATTCGAACAGTTCAGACACCAGATGAATTTCAGCCTCCAAATAAAAAAAAAAAGACGAGCTTTGCTTCTAGATTTAATATTGCTGATGACAGTTCATTATTTCTCCTGCCTGAAATTTAAACTAGATACAGAACATTGTGGAAATATTCTCCTGTACTAATAGTAACAGTATTTTTTTTTAAGATAAAGCCTTTTAAATCGTCTATACAGTCATGAGCGTAATAAGTCTGGTCTCTTCATCATTCCCTGTGGATATGCACTAAGAAAGATGCAACTGCCTTCAGTAGAGACCTGCATAGTCAGCAGGTCCATATGGCTGGAACCATTCAGCCAGGAATCCGTTCTTCCTTTTAGAGTTGCATCCGATGTCTTGGCATAACAGATCATTTAGCCTTATGTTAAGGGTGCTTATGCAGGACTTATGAAAATACTTCCCGTTGTATATATTCTTGTACTTGGCCCATTCAGCTACACTCTTTTCCATGCATGTTATGCTTGGCAATTTGAAACCACCAGCCAGGAAATGGGCAACCCAATTAGCCATCCTCTCTGAAGCATATAAGTTAGTAAGGCTCTCAGTGTATCCAACTATTGCCAACTGAGGAATCCGGGGATGGATGCATTCCCTGTAATTATTAGAATTTTGATAAATGAGATTACTAAATCCATTCTGTAACAAGTATACTGTAAACAGTACAAATATTTTTCCACCCAACTTCACCTCTTGCATTTATTAAGCTCGTATGATCTCCAGTTCGAAGTCAAAGATGCCTAATGTTATGGTCTAGAGGCTATCTTTGAAAACAAATAAAAAGAATTTTGAAAAGTCATTAAGTAGGATGAGCAAAGGGTGCATGTTTCTTAATTAATGTGAAGATCTGTTTCATGGAAACCTTGTGATAGTGCACTTTCTTGAATACGCCTATTATGTGTTATATTTTGTCTTCTTTAAAAAAAAAACCTTCAATGATGTGGCTTCCTACTTGACCTCTGAATTATTATTCCATATATTCTTCCAATAAATATTTGTTGTTAAAACTGTTAGCTAGTAAATGGTACACTACTATTGTATAGCAGATGTTGTCCCTTTCACTTATGCAAGGTGGACTTAAAAATGGTACAAGCTATACCTGTATAGAGGAGCTGATGTATCTGGTGATCCTGCCACTATCTTTCTACACCAATTTGCTGTGAAGATGTCCCTAAGCTTCTGATCTCCTCTGAATCCTGTTGCTAGAATAACAATATCACTTTTTATGCTTTCATTTCTGTCTTGCAGGATGATTGCATCATTAGAAAAGTTGAATGCCTTGGATTTCTTGAGAATGATACTGCCTTCGTCAACCCTGTCATAGAACCCTTCTGGAAGCATTGCAATTGAGCATGAGGACATAGCAAAGGAGAAGCTGTAGTCGGGCACCATCCCATGCTTTTGTAAGGGAATGCTCCACTTGAAGTAAGTTTCTATCACTTTTGACATCGCCCATCGCTGAAACAACAGATAAACTTTCAGTTTTCTGGATTCTGCAGCTTATTGTCTGAATACGTTCTTTGAGAGTATATTCTTACTTACCAAGGGAGACCATGCAGCAGCCAACAGATAATGTAAAAATCCTTCACCAGGTTTATGAAGTAGCAGCTGCGAGATGCGATTTAGATAGAAGTAACCGAGGTCAATTCCCCATATGCTAGACTTGTGGACCAACCAGTGCTTTGTTCTGAATATGATGGTGCATGGGTGAGCTGCACCTGCATTGAAATTGAAATCTTAACCATAGAATCTTTAGAATGGATGTTCTTTTCTAGTTAGTGAGGCGCTAATTTTGTACTCACCATTCACCTTGGCAACCTCTGCAGCAATGTCAAATGCTGATTTTCCAGAACCAACTATTGTGACGTGCTTCCCCTTAACAAAATGGGCGACATTATCCATGTAAGAATAGTCCAGTGAGTGCAATATTTTGCCCCTGAACAACTCAGGCCCATTTGCTGGAAATTCTGGGATATTCGGGGTTCCACTATGCTTTCCAATGCACAGAATGAGAAAATCTACCTGAACAACCTGAAAAAGAGTTGTAGTATGGTATTCAAGTGCATTTCCATATGTTAGATAAAATTTAGTAGCAGTGTTTCTGGATCTTTTCTACCAGGGAATCTATTCATCAGTTATCTTCCTATGAGCCAATACAAGATTGATGCATAGGATTCCCCCCAAAAAGAGAAAAACCTGAACTGTTAACATAGGTAAAATTGACTTACCTCAGTGCTACCGACTTTCAAGTCTTTCACTGTGATGCGCCACCCTCCGTCCTTCCCAGTTCCGAACGCTGTTCCATTGCCAGACCATTGCTCCCAGCTCATTATCTCTTCCTCAGTCGCACCAAGGTACTCAACACCAAGCACCTGGCAATTGAACCTGATGTACTCGAGGAGGCCAAATTTGCACGCATATAACCTTATATACTCCATGACCTTGTGGTGGCTTGGGTACATCTCCGTTACGCTCTCTGGCCAAGCCATGTCTGAGAACCGGAACGCTGCTGTTGTTGCCTGAAGCTTTGTCGACTCCAAGGTATGTGCCCACACCCCACCGATGCCTTCATCAGCCTCAAGCACCACTGGCCTAAAGCCTTTGTCGAGTGCATGCTTGCAGGCTGCTAGGCCGCTCACACCTGCGCCAACAATGCCCACCATGTTCCTCTCCATGCTCTTGCTCTGCTTCATTGAAGGGAGGGAAAGGGAGGAGGGAGGAGGGAGGGGAAGTCTGTCTTTTATACAACTCCACGTTTGGTTCTTTTGATAACTCAGATTTTTTTTGAGTTGTAGGATCTTTTTCAGATGGTGCCAAAGGCTGAACAACCACCACTTACCTGGTCTTTTGGTTCTTTCATGGTTCATTCCTGTCAGCCTTGTATTTTATGTTCAGTGAGAACCCGGGAATCCTTGCAGAAAGCCGATCGGGTGAGTTTTTACGTGCTTGTTTGTTATACATCCCTTTCGAATTTAAATACCTATCAACACAGCATCCAAGGTTAGCTGGTGAACACTATCTTGGTCTGTTGAGGGTGATGTGATGTTACATACATTGTATTGCAACTATCAAATTGCTAAATTTGTCTTAGTTCCCCTAGAGAAATTCTCTTATGGCCATAACCTGCAAATATGAGTATGAGGCACTTAGCTTGTTGACACGATTCCACGTTAGCGTGCAACTCTTGTGATTCACTTGAGTCCACTTTGATGACACTTCTATCAGAAGTGGGCTTGTTTGAGTGGTGAACGTCATCTTGCTGGATATGTAGATAAGGACTGATGTCATTTGGATCCATTACCGCTTTGTGTTGGGTAATGACCTATATGTTGGTGTTGGTTACACTTGATCGAAAGGGACACTTTTGTCTGTGGCTCGTTTGTGCTTAACACGTCAGTCAGTCAGTTGATATGAAACGTTATGTTTGAAATATCATCCTGACACTGACCCAGAATGGCAAAACCCATGAAAACGAACCCTGTAACCCTGTTAGACCTGTAGAAGTGTAGAGTGCCTGTTGTTTTGGTGTTACCGCACTTCTCTTGTTTCAGCAGCCATATTTCACGAACCCGGCAGTACAAGGCTATTCTTTCAGCAAAATTATTCTTGAACGATCTGTGGCGTTGTTTTGTTGATCAAGCTTAAACAAAAATTCAAGAAAGCACTCCAGATGATTTTTGTTTATATAACAGATATAATAGAAAATGGTAAAATTTAGTCCAGTCACTGTTTGGATTATAAATTCTCATATGGGCACGGCACTTTCTGAATTCAAATCACAATTGCAAATGATTTGTCCAAGGGGCGGGAGGAGTTCTCGGAAAGGAAGGAATTAGGAAGAGGAAGGAGGGGTTGGAGGGCTGGAGCCTGGAGGTCGTGTGTTTGACAAAATGTTCACGTTGATTCTTCGGACAAGTTAGTTTTTTTGAGCTGTCTGATCTTTTCAGATGGGGCCAACGGCCAAACAACCACCACCTGCTTTGCTTCTTTTGTCGCATCCTGGTTTATTATTCCTGTCAGTCGCTCTGATGTCTTGTTCTGTTTGCTGTCAGTCATCTCTGTTTTTTTTAGTGTGTTCAGTTGGAACCGTGTTGGAATCCTTGCAGGAAATCTTTTCTAACGGGTGAAATTTTGAGTGCTTGTTGAGTTATATAGAATATTTGGGCTTACCTTATGCAACGATTTTGATTCCCCTGACCCTGATTATCACAAAGCGTGAAACTTTTTTTTTTAAAAAAGCTTTTATTTGGGCCTTTTTCTAGTAGATTGAAGTATCTGAAAAAAGCGCAAGTAACAGCATAGGGCAAATGCGTTTCTTTTTGTAAAGTGCAATCTGCGCCTTTCTTTAAAAGGAATACAATAGGTTGTGTGGTCATTTGGATTGCCTTATTTTGGGTAGTGTCTTATTCGCTTGAGCACTTGGTAGAAAGCGACATTTTTTTTTGTCTGGATTCAATTGTTTCGCATTTATATTTTGCAGGTTAACGTACTATACTGAGATTAATGAACCTGTGTAGTCGTGTCACACTATCATGAAGCATATCGATTACATCATTTCCTGGCTGTGCCTAATAATTGTTTACTCATACAGTCTACTGCACTTCTCTCATCACTGAAATTCTAAGGTTTGTGCTGCTGCTGGACACCTCCAAGAACGAGTTAGAATATCCTTTTGCCACGAAATGGCAGACTGAAGCCGGTTGTGGACTACGTGTCGCACGAGTGCTACGGATCCCGCATGGGCACGGCACTTTGTACGTTTTTAGCACTGTCATCAAGGACAAGGTGTACTGGTTAACCATTTGCTTATGACGATTGCGTACGAATTGTCCGGGGCACAATAGTAGACTCAAGAATTCCATTTGTGCAAAATTTGATGCCAGAGCCAGTAATCTGCCGCCGCAGACCTGCACGGGTCTGATACAAGATTGCCAGAAGCTTTCATTCGATGTCAGCGTAGTCGGTGGCACCGTACGGCTGGAACCACTCGGCGAGGAGGCCTTTCTTCCTCCTGGGGTCGCAGCCCATGTCACGACACAGCTCGTCGTTGTACCAGATGCTCACGGCACCGAGGCAGGACCCACGAGAGCTTCCCCCCGCGCTGCTCCGCCTCATGTAGCTGCCCCACTCCGCCACGCTCTGCTCCATCACCGCCACGCTCGGCAGCCGGAACGCGCCGTCCAGGAACCGCGCCACCCATTTCGCCATCATCTCGCTCGAGTAGATGTTGGTCAGGCTCTCCGAGTACCCGATCACTGCCATCTGCGGGATCCGAGGGTGCACGCACTCCCTGCACACCAACCCAACCCTCTTCGTCATCGTCTTTCCAATTCCATTCCATGGTGGCACAGTGACAAGCTTGCATTGTGAAATGTGAAGTGAAAGAATGTACTGAGCGTGACTGACTGAGTGACTGACCGGTAGAGACCGACGGGAGTGTCCGGCGAGCCGGCGATGATGTCCTTGACACGCGGCGACACGAACATGTCCCTGAGCTTCTGGTCGCCACGGAAGCCGGTGGCGAGGACCACAAGGTCGGCGGGGACGACGACGTGGCCGTCGTCCAGCACCAGGCCGTCCTGGCAGAAGCTGAAGGATCTCGACCGCCTGATGACGACGCTGCCGCTCCTGACCTTGTCGTAGAACGCATCGGGTAGCATGCCGACCTTGCACGACGAGAGGCACCCCGCGAAGCCGTACCCCGGCTCCATGCCGTACTCCCTCATCGGTATCGTTCTCTTGTAGTATGCTCCCGTCAGCTTCGATTTCAGCCACGCCTGCCATGCGCAGATGCCAAATGTTCAGGGCCATGAATGCACGAGTCTCTGAATCTGTCGTGAGGTTCAGAGGTGGGTGGCGTTATTGGGTACCAAAGGCGCGAGCAACGTGGCGAGGAGGCTCGACGCCACGCCGGCGCCGGGCTTGCGGACCATCAGCTCCGCGAACCGGTTCATGTAGAGATAGCCCAGGTTGAGCTTGCCCCAGACGTCGACGTCGTGCAGCAGCCACCGAGGGCTCCTGCACACCATCGTGCACGGCAGCTCGGCCCCTGACCAACATGAACACGAACACCAGAGATGGTAAAACTGTAAAAGCTTGTGCGTCTCTCACCGAGTGACAAAAGTTATATCATCTGATCTCGTGATGAGGAGACTCTTTGGATCGAGCCACTGACTGACCGTTGGCGTCGGCGCATTCTGCCGCGATGTCGTAGGCGGACTTTCCGGAGCCGACGACGGCGACACGCTTCCCCTTGACGAGCGCTGCGGCGTCGGCGTCGTCCATGTTGGAGAGGTCCATGGAGTGGACCACCCGCCCACGGAACGCGTCGGGTCCGCCCCCGGGCGGGAACGCCGGGATGTTGGGCACGCCACTGAACCTCCCGATGCACAAAATCAGGAAGTCGAACTCGTGCACCTGCGCTCGGCGAACCCAAACTCCATGCCATAAGTCCTGTGTACCCTCTAGCGCCTGGACACACATCGTTACAACTTAGTACAAGTTACGACACGCACGTACCTGCGTGTCGTTGGACTCGCCGTGCCGCACGGTGAGGCACCACCGGCCGGCGCCTTCTTCTTCGCCGAACGCCTCGGCATTTCCCGCCCACTGCTCGCCGGCGCCGTGGCCGCCGACGAACTCAGCGGAGACGACGTGGCTCCGGAACGTGACGCAGGCGTCGACGGCGAAGCGGCGGGCGTAGGCGGCGAGGTAGTCGACGACCTGGCCGTGGCGAGGGAACGCGTCGGCGTCCTCCGGCCACGGGAAGTCGGAGAAGCGGTAGCCCGCGGCGTGCGACTGGAGGCGGGTGGAGGCGAGGGTGCGCGTCCAGAGGCCGCCGACGGTGGGGCCCGCCTCGAAGACCACCGGGCGGAAGCCACGCGCCAGGAGGTGCTTGCAGGCGGCGAGCCCGCTCGTGCCGGCGCCGACGATGGCCACCCGCTTCGCCGCCTTGTGATCCATTGACGCCGCTGGTGTCTGTCTGCTGTGCTCGACCTGCCCACGACTCCTTCGGCCGTGTATGGTATGGATGTCCATGTCTTTGTGTTTAAAAATATTGGCGCGAGCCATGTGCCGCAATTTTCAACGCCCGGGGTTTGATTATCTTTGGCGTGATCAAATCGGTACGGGGTTGGAGCCTTTGACTGCACGGACCTTAGCCGCCGTGAACGTGGGCACTGGGCAGTGCCATGTTTTTTTTTTCTTTCATCTTGGGATGCTCAGTGACGATGATGCGCGCTCGGCGACCCTGATAGGATCGTGGTGTCTGACGATTTGCTGCTGCATGGGTCGAGGTGTACGGCGTTTGGACCCAAGTGGATGTGTCTTCCAGTAATGCCATGACCCACGAGGCCACGACAAACCTGCACAAAGCAGAAAAATCTTGGGCCGTCCTTTTAGAAAAAAAAGGTGTAAAATCATTTTTCTCTGCTTAAGGTTCTATGATCCTGTCCATTTGGGAATCGGGTAACTATGCCACGGACCTACAGCAGTTCGGAGTTTGACGATGGGCTCAGCGGCTGCTTCGGCGTGTACAAAGTCAGAAAGCACACGTACTGATGCACGGCAACAGTCCGAGGTTACAGTGTCATCGTGTAGGTGAGGTGCATGTCTAATGCCTCCGTTGAATACTCGGCAACAGTCCGAGGTCCGTTTCAGCATTGAAGGTCACGCACGAGAGCCACGGTGTGGTCTCCAGAAGGCGTAGACTCAAAGCTTAGCCACAATCTCTAGTTTAATCTTTATCTTTACCTATTTCTAAAGCAAGTAATATTTCTGCCAATTTTTTCGTCCGTCCTGACAACTGGGGCCCACATGTCAGACAAATGAGTATGGGTCAGGCTCAGGATGGAGTAGCCGAGGAACTCCGCAAGCCCCGGGCAGAGGAGGTGGCGCGCCCGAAAAGGAGAGGCACAAATCGAATCGAAACACAAATAGAAGTGGAATCGACACAAATCGATGCGAAATCGAAGCAAAAAATCATCATAAATCGAGCACAAATCGACGCCGCAATGCAGCACCTCTCCTTGGACTCGCCGGCCGAGAGGACCTCTCGCCTGGCCGTCTTCGTCTACACGGGCGCGGGCGGCATGGACGAGGGCGCCATCTCCACCCTGCCGTGGAGGTAGGCCCCTATGCTGATGGCCCCCGATGGCTCGATCCACACTGTACGGGAGGGCTCGGGACAGGGACTAGGGAGAGCTCGCGAGAGGGTGCAAGAGCAGGGGGAGCAGGGAGACCAGCGAGAGGGGGAGCAGGGAGCTCGACGAGTTGATCGCACAGCGCGGGGAGGAACGCTGACGGAGATCGAGAGAAGCAGGAGGTTGGGGAATGGGGATGCGGAGAGATCCAGATAGAGATGGAGAGGCAGAGAGGCCTCCAGAAATATCTAGGGAGGCGCACGGTGGGAAAAATAGAGAGGAAAAAAAAAGAGAAAAAAGAAAAATAACAAGGAAAACGAAAAAATATTAAAAAGAGAAGGAAAAAAATAATGAGAGAAGATAGTAAGTAAAAGAAAAGGATATTAAGTAAAAGAAAAGGTAAGGAGAGTGATGTGGAATGATTGAATAAAATAAAGTTGATTGGTATAGAGCATGTGATATATAGTTTGACGGGTGCGAGAGAAGTTGAGATAATAAAATACAAAATCTCGATGACTAAACAAGAATATTTTTTAAATGAAAATAATGTACCACGAGTGCGAATAGCCTGACCCTGCGTGGTTAGGCCAAGCATATCGTGTTTTTTATGTATTAAATTAGGATTCATCGAGTCGAATAGCCTATAGTGTATGATCCAGTCTAGGCGGACTAAACAAAAACACAGATGAACATATTTCTGTATCCAAAAATATTTATCACCATTGACTTTTGCATTTGACCATTCACCTTATTTATATGCAACTATTATTTGTTTCATTTATAACTTATTTATATGCAACTATTATCTATTATCAAAGGTATTTTAAACATGAGATATCTTTTATATGTAATAACTTTTTGAATACGATGAATAGTCAAAGGTTGTGATAATATAAAATGTCAATAACGAGTACTTATCCAAAAAAATTTAAAAGAAGGATAATTAAATATGATGTTTGAAAGTCAAAACGCCATCTATTTTGGAACGGAGGGACTATTTATGTGTCATTCGCCCGTAGCAACGCACGGGCATGTGTGCTAGTTTCTATAAAAAAGGAAAAAAAAGCTTTGCCACAACTACATTGCTTAGTCCACCGATTATGGCTATTCTATCGGCTATCGCTAGGCTAGTGCTCTGCTTCTTTCTGTTTTCTTTCTTTCTTTCTTTACGACAAAATGATTTTTTTACTTTTTAGAGAATTCCTTTTTATTGACTTTTTCTAATGAAGAACTTGCGTCAAAATGAAAAGGCCAACTAGTTCTTAAAAAAAGCCGAAAAGGTCAACCCACGACATTGCAGAGCCTAATGGGCCAAGAAATTGAGCTGTCCATGGGAGGCCTAAGAGGCCTCCAATACACAGCCCATCACTCGACTCACCCCAGCTTCCTTCCGAGGCCATTGCGATGACTCCACCGCATCGATAAACCCTAGCTCATCCTACTCTTCGCCCCATCCCAGCTCGTCGCCACTACCTGGTGAGAAGCCTACCCAAATCAAACATCTTTTCTCCATCTACGACCTTAGCAATGCTCCGATTGACAATGATCGATTCAAGTTTCTTTTTTGAATGACATTCGTGAGATTGCCTAGAGTTCTTAATCGTCGATCAAGTTGAGCAAGAATACGCACTATTGGTTATTTCTGGTACCTGAACCTGATTAATTAAATCCCTCATTTCTAGCAGTGGCGGACGCAGGATTATACAAATGGGTGTACATGTGTTTTTATTTTATTTCTAAAGATATATTATTTTATTACATATTTTTAGCAACTTGTTTATACTAACCATCCTAAATATATAGAAGAATATAATTTGTTACAATAAATTTAAATTTTAAACTTTTACGACATTCTTAGTTTTTTTTATCGAGGCCACCTCATTTCCATTACGTCAATGATAATACATTTTTACACACCATGTAACAGAAGGAGAGAAGATGTGGGGGTACAAGAGTATTTTGAAAGCCTAGACTTCTAGCTTGCGCTAAGCATGCATCGCGGGACCACTAAAAGCAAAGACGGGTTGAGAACAAGTTTAACAAGACAACATGAACCTAGCATGACAAAAGAAAATGGTTGAATGAAATTCTCAAGCTTGTTGTAGATCTAGAATTATAATTTAGTTGGGTTAGCCAACCTATCACTTTTATAATACCATATTTAAAAAACAATCAATTTCCTTTTAAGTAGCGCCATGATATTTTTTGAAAAGATATTTTATCTAGAACCTTCATTAAAAAAATCTTTATGTTGTTGTCATATCATATTAAAAAAGTATATAGATATGTACCCAAATGTCTATCCTTAAAGTATCATATACGGAAAAATTTTGGATATGAGAAAGGTTCCTCTGCATTACTGCAGAGGGACTAGTCCCGCCAACCTATGAGCCTCACTGGCCTAGGGCCCACATGTCAGTAGCATGAGTGTCTCCGCAGTACCGCATAGGAGGCTTATCCATCGAATACGGGAAACTCCACCTACCATGGCGTGGCTCTAACATGCCCAAAGAAAGTCACTTATGACTTTCTCCATTATGGATGTCATCCATTACATATCCAATGGTTATTACCGCATCTGGATTCCCTCTCCTCTACAACAGCGACTACACATGTCCTGACAACACTAACAAAATCCATTTCATAAGTAGATAGCAAAAAACAGTTACCAAAGACATTTGTTAGTATTGAATGCAATTCTCATTTTGAAAAAAAAATCAAATATTTTGAAATAGCTCTATGCTTCAAATGAGCCAAATAATCTTTAGTCAACAATAGGACGGATATATTTTTTCTCACTAACCATAAAATATAAAAAAACATTAATTATATTGTACAAATCATGGCCACAATTAATCAGGTTGCTGTGAAAATTATATGACTAACCATATAAGTGGGTTGTATTGTAGTACTGTTTTTAGGGTAATTATTTTGTTATTTAAAGCATGGAACTATTTATACAAGGACATGACTAAACATAGAGGCATCTTTATTTAAGCTTAAGTAGAGAATCCTTCACATTTTCCATATTTAGATGGAAAAGACAATTATATTAGGGGAGGCTAAAATAGTCATAACTTTGTATATGTTTGTACTTATGAAATTTTATCATAGGCTTGGTCAAATTTGGTCTGAGTTATTTGATGTATGTATGTGAAATGTGGTCCATAGAGATATGTATATGGAACGTCCGAGAGACCCAGCACAAATGTTTATCGAGGAAGTTGTAATAGGTGTGCGGTGTATGAATGTGTGAGGCGATTGAACCCATCACCGATGTAAATTAAGTGGGTTGATTTCACAATTTGAGGAGCGTAGGGGCTATTTTGAAAAATTCTATGGACTCTGTATTGATTTCACCGTAGTTGACGGTCAAATTGCCATCAATAGAGTACGTGTCAATTTCGTCAAAGTTTAGGGGCATTTTTGTAAGATTGATACTCCCTCCGTCCCACAAAGAAGGTCGTTATGCGATGTGTGCACGTGTTACTTTCTCAACTTTGACCCGATTTAATGAAAATACGTGTAACATTTATATCTCCAAATAAATTTGTTAAAAAACTAGATTCAAAGATCTATTTAATGATACTAAGTGGTCAATGTTGAAAAAGGTTGTTTTTCTCGGGAAGCGAGAATGGCATCTATTTTGGGATGTGGGGAGTATTTACAAAGCATAGGGGCTCTTTTGGAAAATTTCATGGACTACAGGTTAATTTCAATGAGGTTAATGTTTTTTTAAAAGCCTAGGGGCTCTTCTTTAGGGTTTAAATATTTCATGGACTGTGGGTTGATTTCACCGAAGTTTGATAGTTTTTTAAAATTCTAGGGTTTTTTTTTGTAAAATTCTATGGAATGTAGGCTGATTTAAATGAAGTTTAGGGGGTTTATGAAAAGTGTAGGGGCTATTTTGTAAAGTTCCATGGACCGTGGGTTGATTTCACCAAAGTTTGGGGTGTTTTTTTTGAAAAGCTTAGGGGCTCCTTTGTGAAATTACATAGCTTACGGGTTGATTTCATTGAAGTTCGAGATTTTTTAAAAGCCTAGGGCGGTGTTCAGATTGAAAGAAGTGGGTGGAAGTTTTAGATGAATAGTGTACTGGGAAACGTGTTATGTGAGTGAGGTGAATAGAAAAAACTTGTTGGAGAAGTACTTTTTCCTGAATCTGAACACAGCTCTTTTGCAAAATTTTATGGACTGGGATTGGTTTCACCAAAGTTCGTGGTGTTTTTGAAAAGCATAGGGACTATTTTGAAAAAAATCATGGACTATGGTTTGATTCCATCAAAGTTTTGAAAGGTATTTTGAAAAATTTACGCCACATCTGTACTGACCGTCGGATCGGCCGATCCAACGGCTGAGAATTTGTGCCGACGTTGTCACCATCCTAGTGCACCAAGAATATGCCTCATGGCGTGTGTAAACTCTTAGACTATCCACAACATTGTCGAGATTGAAAAAACTGAATAGACGATGCCAAAAAATGGATGGACGCACGGTGTCTCACCGATGCCCAGATAATTAGGGGGCCAGTGTCAGATCAACTATTAGCTGTGCTCCCTTTATTACGTGACGGACAGAAAAACTAATTTTAAGTTTTCAGCACCGGTTAACGAACGTGCATCGATGCCCACATTTTTTTTTTATCTCAGCACCGTCTCCTCAGCGGTACAGCTCGGTGCTCAGACACTCTCATGTTTCGCATCGGCCAACCCTCACGCTGTGGCTAAGAGTTATGGCGTTATGCTAAAAAAAAAAAAAATCCCCTCCCCTCCTCTTCCTCTCCCGACGGCGCCGCCTCTGCTGCCCGTCTCCTCCGCCGCCTCCTCCGCTGCCACCGAGTCCGTCCTCCGCCGCCTTCGACCTCCGCTGCCTGCCTCCGCCGTCGCCGCCCATCTGCTTCCTTCGTCGCCCGCCCCTGCCTCCTCCTCCACCGCCCACTCCTGCCTTCTCCGGCCGCGTCAGACTGGAACGCGTCGTCACGGCTCCGTACCTCGTCGGCGCAGCACTGGAACGACGGTGCGGCTCCATCCTCCCCGGCAAGGCGGAGTCCGTACGTTCGGCTGGTTAAGCGACGCCGACGCCTAGGTTTTTCCACCGCTCGGACGCCTTCGCCTAGGTTTTTCCATGTCCTAATACTGCCCATTTTCTTATTATTGAAATGAATCCGTTTGCCCCCAATGATCTGGCGATTTGCGGAGGGATTGCACAATTAGAGGCGTTGGCCATCTAGGATTACACTTTGGCTTGTCGTTGCTTGACTATCAGTGATGTGAATTGTTGTTGTTCTTCTTCTTCTTCTTTTATTGCAGAAGTTAATTAAATTAATTTAGCTGTAGAATGCAGAGTGCACACCTTTACTGTCTGATGTGTCCTGTTCACCATGGTTGCAAGACGAGATCAGAAGCATGCTTTCCTTTCCCCCCTACAAAAAAGAATAATATTTGTCTAATGAAGTTGTGTGGCATACTGTAATTAATCTGTAGTGAATTTCTTGTCAGATATGGCTCCATCGTTTATCATAGATGAAGGGAATTGAATAATGAAAACACAACAAACTTTTAGAGAGAATGTCTGCAACTGCAAGTCATAGGGCATTGTTGCATTCTTGTTTGTTAAAATCTGACTGCATCTTCTTGGAGAGTCTTTTCTCTCTGCTCTGGACTAGAACTGCCAATGATATTTTCTAGAGAACAACATAAGCTACACACCTACATTCTGCAACCATGTAACACTGCATCCCATAGTAAATGGAGAGTGGAGTCTGCACAATAAACATAATCAGAAATACAGGACCTAATGGTAGAAATGAATTGATGTGCCTTCAACTCTTCATCCTTGTTGGTTACTAATTACTTCCTTATTAGTTATTACTTAGCTCAGCCGAACCTACCTGGAGCTGATGTCTGATGACTGATGAGTATATAATTCGTCCACTGCTTATCTGCAGAACTACCATGCCTACTGGTGACAACCCGCACTCCATCTCAGAGAAAAAGGCAGCATTACGGGAGTCTCCACAACAGACTAAGAATGTTGTTAATGAGCAACACAGGACTTCCTTCTCTAAAGACAAAGTTGCTGCTACAGTTTGCCTCAAACGACCTCAACCTTATGGCCCCCTGAGTCCAACCAACCATCACACACTGAGCAATCCAGGGGCAAATGGCCATCTTGTTTATGTGCGCAGGAGGCCTGATACTGATCAAAGCAAAGGAGGCACTTCTGCACGTGCTGAAAGTGTCAATTCTATAAGCACAAAGAAACCTGATGCGGGAGCATCACAGTCTCATGAAACAAATCTGAAGCATCAGAACAATGTATCTCACACCCAGTCCTCTCCTCAATTTGTATCCCCTGCTGCAGCTACTGCCTCCCTTGCTTCGCAATCCACGGTTTTACCGGCTGAACAGTCTTTTGGGAAGCAATCTCCTGGAAAGGTTGCTGTTCAGCCAACTAATGACATGATCACTAGTCTGACACCAAGCAATGTGGTGTCCTCTACTCCAGTGCTTCAAAGTTCTGCAGCTGCTAATTTGGCGGCTAGCAGTGTTTTGGCTACTAGTCTAGCATCTACCCTAGCACCTGATCGAGCTGATCCACCAAGATCAAGCAATCAAGATTGGAGTGATGGATTTACTCAGCTGCAGGCATTCTTGAGAAATAATGAGCAATCTCCAGAAAAGTTTGCTGTTCAGCCGACTACTAGTCTGCAACCTCGCAATGTGGTGTCCTCTAGTCCATTGCTGCATAATTCTATAGCTGCTAATTTAGCACCCCGTGTGTCAGCTACTAACAAAGCATCTCATACTGCTATTTCTACTGCTAATTTAGTATCTAGCCGTGTTTTGACTACTAATGCGGCATCTACTGATGCTATATCTGCTACAAGTCTAGAACTTAATCGAGCTGATCCACCAAGATCAAGCAATCAAGATCGGAGTGATAGATTTGTTCGACTGCAAGCATTCTTGAGAGATAATGAGCAGTCAGGCCAGGAAGAATATATCCGCAGTAAGAAAATCTTTCATCTTAGTTCAATGGGTCACAAAAATCTTGTGTTCTCGTCCTGTTATATTAATCTTATACATTATGTCCTTTGCTTGAACTGTAGTGCTTCGGTCTTTGCCATCTGTTGGACGAAGTATGCATGCTATTGAGCTGGAGAAGCGGGCAGCCAATCTGTTGATTGAGGAAGGTAATACCTTGGGCAGCTTTGAGGTTTTATTTGGGTGTTACTTCAGTTCTGCTACTCACATGACTGAATCTTTTTATGAAAGCATGAGCTCTTGGCTTGACAATTACTTTCTTACACCCATCAGGGAAGGAGCTGCAGAAGATGAAAGTTCTGAATGTACTGGGCAAGCTCTCGCCCACTGATGCTCCACGATTTCCAGCTCAGCCTGTTGCTGTCAAGCATCTGCCATTTCCAGCTCGAGGCTGAAAGGAACGAGAAGTTTAATTGTGTTGCTGCATAATAGGCATTCAGTGAAGTTTCATATTAACTCTTGCCACCTGAATGCCATGTCATGGTCACAGTTGTGTTGTCTGTGTGAACAAAACTTGTATATCCATCTGGATGAGTTAGAGTAGATTGACTGACATGCTCTCATGGTGTAAGCATTTATCATGGTGGTAACTTGCTGCTCGTTGCGCTGTGCTCTGAAATCTTATGCAACAATGAACTCTAAGACTGCTTCTTAGTGCTTTTTCTTCTATGTCCAACTCAACGCCTTCGGTGTGGGCTCTGTGTAGGTATGTGTAGTGAACTTTCTTCGCAAATTTTGTGACGTGATGACGATTGGTGTGTTGTCTGAGACTATCAGTTTGTTCTAAGTTGACTGACATGTTCTCATGGTGCAAGCATTGTCTAGTGCAGATGGAAGAATGTCACAGTTTTCTGTCAATGGTGCTTGTACCGTGCTGTTCGTCGTGCAGAACTGCAGATGTGTTATTAGTGAGATGATTCCTTCTCTGGCCATCATATTATTCATGGTTCGTGCAATTGTGAACTCAAAAGTCTAACAAAGCAGAAAAAAAAAGTTGTGTTGGACCAACAAGCGATTCCGGAAAAAGTTTATGCAGCTGCATAAGTAAAGAAATGTTGTTCAGCAAGTTGACGTGTTGCGTTGATACAGACAGTACCTGCATATTTTTGTGGATACTACATCTGTTTAATTGCACGGGGACATCTAGTACCAAAAAAGAATGGGATCGCTGGCAATTTGACCATTGAGCCAAGATGCTTCATTATTGATGCTTACGACTAACCATGTCGACATAATTTATGAAGCATATCAGTATATCACCAAAATAAATTCCGGCTCCCTGATAAGCAGCAGACTATATAGTTCTTGTTCTACTTGAGAGTTGAAGGCTCCGCCCCCCCCCCCCCCCCCCCCAAAAAAAAAAAAAAAGAAAAGAAAAGAAAAGCAGGTTATAGATCTGTAAAACATTGTTGTTTGAGTTTTTTTTTTTGGCCTTCCACCAGTACCACTTGTTGCAGACGAACAACTTGACCAGTAATATTGATGCCTTTAGGGCAAAAGTGATGCAACTGGGTACAAGTCAACCGTTCTTCCTCAGCTCCTGCACCAAGAAGCATGATAATAGCAAGTTATAAAGAACATAAGGCTAACTGAATCATGCCTGAATTTCTGTATGAACTGTCAAGAGACATTACGTAAAACCAAAATTAGGACTAATTACAATATCATCAGAAAAGGCAATAGGTGAACTATGGTATTCTATACACTAAAGTTTATATTGTGTACTTTTGTCCACAACTATAATTTTGTTCGCTGAAGAAAGTAGTTCACATGGCGCACTACATGAAAGATCAGTTGACATTTGTGCAATTCTGACCTTATACTTTGGTACTTAGGATGCGTTTAGATCACCCAACTTTCTAAAAAAAAAAACAGTATTTATCATATCCCTCTCCTCACAGAACACCCTTCCTAGCATGACCTATAGTGTTTTTTTTTATCTACAGTGTTTTTGGAACTTCACAAGCACCACTCCGATGAGTTCAGCTATATGCAAGTTCAAACCGCAGGAAGTCCCTTGGCATATTTGGCCATATACTTCAATTATATATACAGCTTCCTTAGACTTCACGACATCAGTAATCGACACAAAAAAGGAGACCAGACGGCAAACGTCAGGGATGCAGTAACTTTCAGCGTCCGTTGTTTTCAGAGTTCTATCATGCATTTTGCCTGACGGGCTATTCTCCCGTGGATGCTACTCCTGGTGCACATAGCAAACCCGAAACTATACTCCTCTATGAATCCATCTTCCTTGACTTGGAATATTCAAATTCCCACGGTTCGATGCAGTTCAGTACAGCCTCGAGATTTCGATTTCAGATTAGTTGTCAGATCCCAAGTATCCATGATTGCGTGCCACACTGTTGCATGTCTCAATTATTAATGTCTGCCCCTCAGATCCACCCGTTCTCTACAAAGTTTCCTGCGAAAATTGTTCAATTTTGCAATTGAGCATTTGCCAAGGATGTAACATAGATGCTCACCTCCTTGGGTGAATGCTAGAGCTCCTGGTAAATCAAAGAGACAAAAGAAAAATGATCACTGTTGTACAAGGTTATCAGACTACTTCAGGAAATACTACTAGATTTATCATGTAGTGATGTTGCTCCCTTGACAAATCATACATGAACATGCAGAAGATGCACACAGAGAACAATTCACGTACGCTAGTATTTATTCCTAGAAAACAACAGCCCTGATATATATTTATAGTTTTACATGTTCCCAGACCAAACTGGATCCACGGTGGTGATGACTCCTCGTGGGCCCAAAAAATTAGGTGGCCTTTGGGTAACGGGACCCACTGACAGGAGAATTTTAACAACCAAAACGGTATCTGATTGGCCGGAATTAACAAGACCTCCACAGCTGGTGGAGGGGTGCTGATGGTATATTGGCATGCCACTAAAGAACACACAAGCTTTCGGTCAAACAATGAGCAACTAGCAAATATATATATTTGCAATGAGCTCTATGGCAGTGACTCAATCAATATAGAAAAGGGAAAGCAAGTAGAGAGAAAAGTGGGCATTCCATTTGTTTTATTTTTGGCTGATGTCAAGGTACCTCATAGATGAGCATTCTTGTTGCCTTGCACTTTATCATTGATGTCACTCTCCAACTAGTGTCTTCCACTCTTCATCCAATTGAGCCAAGTGATATATGTGTACCTCTCTCTACGCATGGAGCCACAAGCAAGAGCATAAACAACCACATGAAGGCCTGCCATTAGTAAAAAGATTAGCTCAGAAGGAATACAAAAGGTAAATCGTGTTTCCATGCTAGGTTAAATCAGAATAACAAGTTAAAACTAACCTGCAGTCTGCAATGTTGATGTGTGATTTAACCATACCATTTTCTTAAAAACAAAGTCAGAATACTAGAAGCGCGTTTGAAATAAAAATGTTGAAAATTATATTAAAAAAGCAGGCCTATACTACAGTACTACACCTGTACTGTGGTGGCTTGTTGCATCGCCAAGGGGCACCCAGATTCCTGTACATCAGTACATGTCATGGAATAATGAATCAAAGCCCTATTTTATCGCATTCTTCCCTGATCAGGGCACAGAAACACGCTCACATGGGAGGAATCAAGCAAAATGCAGTTAGTACAAATAGTAAGTAACATGTCGAAAATATTTAAAGCACTTCCAAAACCGGAGCGGTCTTGGGAATAAAAATCTATTGCTACATCATAAGATTAACCTTTCAAATTGGACTTCGGCATCCGGATCACATGTATCTCCACCCAAACTACAATTATGTTGGTATTTTATTGATCTTTGCTCATTAGAGCATTGGAATAAATTGTACTTTTTAACACCCCCGCCCAAGTAAATAACTACAAAAAAAACTAAAGTAAAGATCATAGATGATTAAATTAAAAGACTAGCCAATCCCAATTAGACAAGTATCTGGCCGTACATATGTAGCTTTACGAGATGCAATCCTAGGAGCATGCACAGATCATATTTAAATAAGCAAGTGCTTCTCTAGGAATATTGTTGAGCTCATAAAGCGTGTACCATTAAAATAAAATTTGGTGCAAGATAGCCCCACAGATCATAATTGCATCGTCATTAGTATGAAGTTTTATCATCTTGCTTCTCCTTTTACCTAAAGTATCAAAGCATTTTTACATAGACGTTAATAAAAAGAGCTGGTTACTTTTCGCTTTGGAAATAGTTAAACAAACGAGATGACTGATTGCAATGCAACTGCAAATGTAGTCCTTCATCTGTTTCAAAGTAAAAATGTAAATATTCATCGTGAAGAGAATTATAGCCCTTAAAAATGTAAGACATACTGGTAGGTAAACATTTATTTACATAATCAAAGTAAAAATGTAAGACAGAATTATAGCCCTTAAAATGTAAATATTCGAAGTAAAAATGTAAGTCAGAGAGACACTGATTCTTTTTTCCCTGGTATGAATTTTGCTGTTAGTAAGAATCGTGTATAATGATGTGGGATTGTTATATGCTAAAACTCCTATCTTTTTTGAGTAGTTGTCCCAGAATATGTGGTTTGCCGTTCTTTGAGTGGAGAGGACAAATTTTGGTTGGCCCCACGCCAATATATGCTAGAATCTTCAATCAGCGCACCACCCCTGATCCCCCCAATCTGTTGTCACCATTGAGGTTAGCCCTGCCCCTGTTGCCTGCATTTCAGTGGTCTTGCTTGTGGCCCCAGAATGACAAATGAATGTGAGCTATCAGCAATAGTCACAGCAACTACAAGAAACTTTTCTTTACACATCCTAAATTTATACTACTATGTTAACATGAATAGACAGTGTGATACAGGTAAATGATTTACCTGAAAAACAGCCTTCCCCAGTCACTCCCCGCCTTGCAAACCACCCATGTTTGCATTTTTAGGGAAAAAGAAATCTCAACTTATGGTATCTCAAACCACCCCTGGTATTGTGAAAGAGAGGATTCATACCAAGGAATCCTTCTCAACCTGAATAATTACACCCTGCAAGTTGACTTTAATATGGAAGCGGGTATGGTTGGATTCCTTGCGTGGTGCAGCTGGGCCCCCCATGAGAGGGAAAGATTCTAACAAATAAAGAAAAACAAAATTGCAGTGGTGGCCCCACAAGCTTTGTTGCTACGACAAAACCAACTGAAAAAGAAGGGCAGAACCAAAACAGCACAGACCAAGCAAATTTCTTGTTCTCCTTTCCGTCTTATTGTTATTACAGCAGCAGCAGGATCCACTGGATGCTCTGGTAGAGGTAGAACACCAAGCCTTTTCCGGAGCTGAGCTGAGCAGCGAGAGCTATTTGGTGGAGGCTAGCTAGCACCGAGCTAACCTGGGGGAAGAGAGGAGAGCCCATGCCCTTTTTGATGACAAGAAGGGAGGCGTCAGGCGTGTGATTACCAGTGAGCTGCTTGCTACCTCTATCAATCTCTTTCGTTGCTTGCTTTCCGCTGAAAAAGATGTGTTCTTCCCCACTACCCACAACCTGCAATCCAAGGGGATGCATGTCTAACGCGAAAATCTCCCCAAGATTCTCATGTCCCCATGGTTTTCTAGCCCAAGATGTGCATGGAGCCTTCCCTCTCGATCTCTATCTAGCAATGGAAAAGTGTTGTCACTTGCATGCCCAAGATATCTTTTGTTATCCTTTGTTACCAAGAATCCAAGATTATAGCTGCAAGGTTGTGACTATTACTGATAGATGCAGTGTATTGGTGATGAACTGTGTGTGATCAGATTCCGAAGGCTTTACCTGCATGGAAGAGGCAGGAGGAGGAGGAGACCCCCAGCCGAGCGTCTCCCTGCAGGCACGCACCCCGTCAGAAGGTGCGGCGGCCGTGGACCTGGACCTTCTTGAGCAGCTTCTCTCCGGCGACAACGGCTGGTTCGAGGTGGTGTCGCGCTCGCCCAACTCGCTGGCGTCTCCTCCCCCCGCGGCCTTCTTCTCATCGGCAGACGTGACGACGACGGCGACGACGACGCAGGCGGCCAACACCAGCTGGTGGATTCAGACGGGCGGCGCAAGCCCTTCCTCCGTGCGGGATCGGTTCAGCCAGGCGCTGTCCTACATCCGGGAGACGCAGAGCGACGGCGACGTGCTCGTGCAGCTTTGGGTGCCCATCAACCGTGGCGACGGGAAGCTGGTGCTTAGCACCAGCGGCCAGCCGTTCACGCTCGACCAACGCTCGGACAGCCTCATCAGGTTCAGGGAGGTGTCCACCAAGTACCAGTTCTCAGCAGACGTCAAGTCAGGGGACTCACCGGGGCTGCCAGGGAGGGTCTTCATCGGCAGGCTGCCCGAGTGGTCGCCGGACATCAGGTACTTCACCAGCTACGAGTATCCCAGGGTAAGGGATGCGCAGTACCTCGATGTCCACGGCACCATGGGGCTGCCTGTGTTCGAGAAGGGGAGCTACAACTGCCTGGGCGTCATCGAGCTGATCATGACAAGGCAGAAGCTCAACTTCACCTCTGAGCTCAACACCATCTGCAGTGCTCTCCAGGTACGATACCTCGATCTCACTGGGACCTGAGAGTTCAGATTAGTGTATCACAAGTGTGTTAGGTTAGGAGATCAAATCACCAGCGTAGTGCAGCAAAAAAAAAGCAGTTTGGTCATGATGTCACCCTGAAGTAGCTGCATGACAATGATTGCTGTAGAAAATGCTTTGAGTGTTTCATCTGGGGTTTCCTAATGATCATAGTCTTTGCAGGCAGTTAATCTGAGAAGCACGGAAGTTTCGAGCATTCCACGCATACAGGTGAGCAGCAAAGAAATTATGTATTTCCCAGCTTTATTCATTGTTTCACAGTTGAGTTTTGGGAAATATATGATCTTGCAGTTTAACATACTGTTGGCATGATGTGGAAAGCTACTTAAAATTGCTTTTAAGGGAAAAAAAACTTAGCAACTGTCAATTTACCCTAGCTCAAAAATAAAAGTTTAAATAAAGATATTGAGACAGAACACAAAGATATATACTTATATATGTTCTCATGACTGCATGGCCACTCTTGCTGATTGTCCACCAGTTCAGCGCTGCTTCCTACAAAGATGCTTTACCAGAGATACTGGAAGTCCTGAGAGCTGCCTGCCTCACCCACAAGCTGCCATTAGCTCAGACCTGGGTCACATGTGCTCAGCAAGGCAAACGGGGCAGCCGACATTCCGATGAGAACTACCGATACTGCATCTCCACCATTGACGAAGCATGCTTTGTGAATGAACCCAAGATGAAAGACTTCCATGATGCCTGCTCCGAGCACCACCTACTGCGCGGACAGGGTGTTGCAGGGAAAGCCTTCACCACAAACCAGCCATGCTTCCTACCAGACATTGGATCCTCAACTAAACTGGAATACCCATTGGCTCACCATGCTAAGATCTTCGATCTAAAAGGTGCGGTGGCAATCCGATTGCGGTGCACGCGCACTGGGATAGCAGACTTCGTGTTGGAATTCTTTCTGCCAACAGACTGTGAAGCACTTGAGGATCAGAAGGCAGTTCTGGACTCCTTGTCAGGAACCATGCGAAGCGTTTGCCAAACTCTACGTGTGGTCACTGACAAAGAGATGGAAGACGAAGCAATGCGGGAAATGAACGAGCTGAACTCATTTACTCCTCAGGGGAAGAACAAAGCTGAGGAGCTGTCCTTTGGAGGCAACTCGGCAGATCGAAGTAGAGGGGGAGCCTCTTGGACAAGTCTAGCAGAAACTTCGCAACAAGAATCAGAATTAGCAGCATTACGAATGCATGGAATGTTCTCACCTGGAGGACAGGGTACATCTCTGTCTGGTGTACAGGCAACTGCAGAAGGCAGCAAGGCAAAAAGGCGTACAAAGGCGGAGAAGACCGTGAGCTTGCAGGTTCTTCGGCAGTACTTCGCTGGTAGCCTGAAAGATGCAGCAAGGAGCCTTGGAGGTAAGCAAAATCGTCAGATAAACACAAGATTCAGCTATGGATAGTTTACTGCTTCAGTAGATACCATCGGTCATTTAATTATAGTGATACAAGTCATCGAACCAGCATGCTAATCTGATTAAGAAATAATAAGATAGTATTATTCTCCATAAAAAAGTCAACCATCACATGCATCCTGTAGTCAGAAGATGAACATTCTTATCACCCTTATCGTGATATGTGTTTCCTTTCCCACTACAATATACCACTAGACCCCAATATGGAATGCGCATGAACATGAAGAGACACATGCAAAGGATAGCCAGTAGAAAGTCAACTTTCATGAACTGACATAAAAAATAATGCAAATAATAATAATATCAGCAATTTGGTATGCAGAACAACCTTATGGTTTTTGGCTGGTTGAGCAGACAGTATACACAGCCTAGAATGTATCAGCTTCTCATACGGTCTCATTCATTGCTTACACAGCAAAAAGCCAATTGGACAAAACAAACAACTGTACAGCAGTATTTGAACTATTCAATATGGTGTTCTCACCCTTAGGCCCACAAACTAATCATAATGGAATTACTGGCAATTATGTCATGATAGTTCACGGAGGAAGACATACTTTTCCAAAATAAGCCCATAAAACTAACTTATCATAGTGACATGACATGATGTTTCCAGAGTTAGAATAGATGGCTTTGGAGCTTCATGAGTCAACATAGGTAAAATTATTTCTTCCAGGCAGCATCCTTATCACTTGTACATTGCATCTCCAGATTGTGATGACATTTTTTATAAAAGCATGATTATATACGTGCTTGATCTAGTTGCAAATATACTAACAACTTCTTTTATCTCCCACAGTGTGCCCTACAACCCTCAAAAGAATATGCAGACAGCATGGTATAACCCGCTGGCCATCACGAAAGATCAAGAAGGTAGACCACTCTCTGAGAAAGCTTCAACAGATAATTGATTCAGTTCATGGAGCAGAGACATCTTTCCAGCTCAATACCCTGTACAAGGATCTCACAAACACCTCAATATCGTCTGACAACAATTTGTCAGGAAGTATCACCATTCCTCCAACTAATCAGAGCAATCTTACCGACTTTGACAAGCACCCACACCACAGATCAAGCAGCAATGTGCCATCAACTTCACTCTCACACTCTTCGTGCAGCCACAATTCTGATTCAAGCCCCTCATGTAGCGGTGGTGCAGCAAAACATGCACCACAGGGTGTAATAGATCTGATGAAGTCAGGAAATCCTGTAAAACACACCCCTATTCAGACTTTGCAAACAGAAAACACTTCATTATATGAGCATTTCTCAGTTCATGAGGCACCGACAGATCTTTTGCAGAGTGTTACTGAAAAGGCTAATGGTGGACATCATTCTTCTCGAAGCCCACCATCCCCGAAGCAGAATGCAGAAGAAAATATGCGAATAAAGGCCACATTTGGATCAGAAAAGGTGAGATTCAGGTTGAAGCTCGGGTGCAACTTTCAAGAACTGAAGCATGAGATAGCAAAACGTTTGAGTATAGTAGACACAAACTCCTTGGTTTTAAAGTACTTGGATGATGACTCAGAGTGGGTCTTGATGACATGTGATGCAGATTTACAGGAGTGCCTTCATGTATACATACTATCAGATATCCAAACAATCAAAATTTCAGTTCATTTAGCTGTTAGTCCAGCTACAAGGGTCACTACTGGTCACGTTGGTTTGTCATGACAACAGTATGAGCATCACCACTTTATGATGTTTAGTCAGAATTCTACCTGGATTATTTGGTTTTACACCAGGGAACCGAGAGCCCACACTTTGTAGTCTGTGCAAGGTACTATGTGAGATGTGACACAACGCCCCAGTTCTGTTGTTAGATCAATTAGTCTTTGATCTGTTGCCCAGGTTAGGAACTGATGATCAAACTAGAGTACTTGACAATGGGAAGGTCACTTCTAGGAATTAGGATAAACCAAAGCAAGTATGCATTGCTTGTAAATACTCTCACTGATGCACCTGAATCTCTGAAAGAAATTGCAATTTATTGGGTTGATAGGGTGAGCATCTATAAATCAGATTTGCTCCAATTCTCCAAGTATGTTTTGGTTCTTGGAATACTGATGTGCAATAATCCTTGATGGTTGCTTTCAGATAGTTGATCAGCTACAACAGTTCTTAAGACAACATCACAGCATTCCTCCATCGCCTGATTGACCATCATGTTCTATTCAATGGACATGCAGTTCTGCTTCTGAATTACAATTATCTGCAGCAAGGATTAGAACTAGAAATAGCATGATAGGAAACTTTGTTCAATTTGTTTTGTCTTTCAAAAAAATGTATGGAACACATGCTACATGATGGGCCTCTTTGGACAGAATGTCTGCTGTCGTAGAGATTACATACTGTTTTTCTTGTAAGAAGCTTTCATTTGTTGAACCATTTGGTATGTCAGTTGTCAAGCATCAACATAAAGATTAGATATACCACCATGCTACTAACTAGCACATGAAAGCAACAAGTTGCCAAAATCACATCACAAATGCAAATGGTGCCAACCAGTGTTTTAAAGGCGTAGCCTAGTTGACAAGTCGTACCCAGGGCACCTTGAGCGCTTAGTTGCGCCTTGTCGCCTATGTGTCGTCTAGGCAATAAGCACACCCTGAAGGCCGCAGGACCCCTTACCTCCTTAAGAACAATGGTGCCAAAATATTTAATTCAAGTTCACCGGTAACATTTATTTTCATGTCGCCCTTGGTAATGATACAAATTACACCACAACCAGAATACAACATACGTAGTTTAGTAAATGAAATGCACATGGGTAGACGAAGTGTACTGTATTTGTGCATGCCATGCAGATCAAGCAAAAATCTAAAGGATGCATTCTTTCACCGAGAAGTTCACACAAAAAATGGGCCTCCACAATATGAACAGGCATAGTCAAATACTGCAGAAGGAATATCATGCCAAAACTATGACGTTAATCCCTGAAGATTAAAGATTAGTCAGCAAACCTTTTCTTTTAAAAAAAACTAATTGATTTATATGCAACAGCAACCAGTAACTCAAACAATCAAGCTAATAAACAGATTTGTCTAGAGTGTTTGTTTTTTGCTCTGTTTTTAGCCTTCTTCTCTTGCCCTCGATGATCTCGCACATTTTCTGAAGTCAAAACTCAGAAACAATACTACTGGTCCTGACCTAAGCAGTCAGGATTCAAGTTTGCTGATATTCACCTCTCAACCATATCCTGGAAACCATCCCAAACATCAACGCTGACATCCAGAATACATCCTTACAGTAATAACTTTTCTTCCAAACCAGGGTATCTACTGAGTTGCATGCTCCAACCAATTCAACCCAAAAGCTTAAGCTGATAGGGAAAGGTGGGCAATTAACTTATACTTCAAGACTCCCCCTCACGTGTAGGCTCTCTTAGACCTCAAACGTGAAATTTAGGAGTTGGCTGCAATTATTTTATTAATTGCGCCCACCAGGATTCGATCCTGGAGCCTCTAGCCTGATACCATATTGAGTTGTATTGAGTTGCATGCTCTAACCAATTCAACCCAAAAGCTTAAGCTGATAGGGAAAGGTGGGCAATTAACTTATACTTCAACAGTATCTACGGTACGTTTCCGCACCTTTTATTCCTGAGGATAGATTTGCTGGTCAAACTTAAGGCAAGGGATCCAACATTGTATATTCCAACCATACTCAGCTTGATTTGTTCTACAAACTTCCTAAAAAGTAACTGTGACTATACTCATTTTGTTTTTAGTGCAACTGCGTTGGCAGTCATTCTCCAGAACAACAGCTCACTTACTCATAAACAAGAAGAATGTAGTAACCAACAATGCCACAAGAAAATACATGTTCAACTTAACTGTATAGTGTATACTAGTACTACATACCTTAAAGCCATGGATATTACAAGATCTAATTATGTCGACATGGAGATGTTTTGAACCCTTTATTGAGATGTCAATCCAACTACCTGTTTCCAGTGTTTTAAAGGTGTCGTCTAGGCATACCCAGGGCGCTACAAGGGCCTAATTACGCCTTGTCGCCTAGGCACACCTAGAACACCACAGGACGCCTTACCACCATAAGAACAATGCTCATTTGTAATTGTATCGACAGGTTGAAAGTAGTCTTGTGAGGCTGTGACCCACACCACAATGGTCAGAAAGCAGAATTTTCACGAGATAATGAAAAGTAAGACTACATGAATGAGCACTATCTGTTTCTTACATGATACTGTAGTTACTAGAAAGATGTATTCTGATTTGAGGCTGTTTTAGGTATAGGCTGGGTTGTATCCGAAGTTAACTAAAAGCTAGATAAAACATGCTACCTTTATGTGCCCCTAGTATAGGCGGTATGTGCAGTGATTTATTGCAGCAAATGAACCTGAGTGATATAAGAAAACATAACCAGAAGAGCGAAAATAATTCAAATACAATAATACAAGACATGTAATTATGACACCGAACCAAAACATACACAGCTAGCAACAATCCTATAGGCTATACCTGTTAACAAGCTACTTTAAGCAAACATGAAGTCCTTAACAAAACTATTTGATGACCTGCACTGCTGAAAAGCATTTGATTACTAGATCTAAAATTGACAAACAATCAACTATGTCTTGTCTGAACGGCCATTTTATCAACAAGCCATAGTAAAGAAAACAGGGGCATTGTTGAAATCAATAATTAGCTTAATAATCACAGAAATGATACAGACAAGGCATGGAGTTCATAACAAGTAGTCGGATCAATTAACTTTGAAATTTGAAGAAGCTAGGATACAAACATTTTAACTTTGAAAATTGAAGAAGCTAGGATACAAACATTAAGCTGTTGATCGCCTTAGATCTCTTGCCAGATCAAAAGAATGATAGCAGGATGCACTGAAGCTTAATCCTCGTCCTCGTCACTCTCATCGCTGAAGTAGCATTTCCTCTTTTCCTTCCTCGACGCCTTGGCTTTCCCCTCCTCCTTCCCAGTCGCCTTCTCCTCCTCGCCCCTTGTATCCACCACCGACGCCCACCTGTCGTCCTCGAACGCCACGGCGGCAGCCTCCTCATCGTCGTCCGAGTGCCAGGCAGCTCCCCCTCGACCGCCGCCCCCGCCGCCGCCACCGCCACCGCCACCGCGGCGCGACTTCTTAGACGGCGCGGGCCTCTCGCGTGGTCCGAGCTGGTTGCGGGGGCACTCGTAGGAGAGGTGCCCCTCCTCGCCGCACTCGTAGCAGCGCGACTTGTCGCGGTACACGCGGCGGCGGATGAACTCCGAGGCGCGGCCGTTGTCGGAGGCGATGGACGCGGAGAGCGTGCGCCCGTTGAGCACCTTGCCGTGCATCTCGGCGGCCGCGGCGGCGGCGTCCTCGCGGCGGACGAAGAGGACGAAGGCGACCCCGCGGCTGCGGCGGGAGTCGCGGTCCTTGAGGACGGTGACGCGGGCGACGCGACCGAAGCGGGAGAAGAGGAGGTGGAGGTCAGAGTTGGTGAGCGCGAAGTCCAGGTTGGACACGTAGACCGTCGACTTGGACGGCGCGAGGCCACCGGAACCCCCACCTCCGCCGCTGCCCCCGCCCCGGGGCTTGCCGCCGCCGCCTCCTCCGGAAGCGCTCGAAGAGGCGGCGGCGGAGGGGAGCGGGTAGCGGTAGAGGAAGCTGTCGTCGTCGCCGTCGGAGTCGGAGCCTCCTCGCCGCCGGCGAGACATTTTGCTTGTGCTTTTACCTGCCCTTGTCCTGGTCAGTCAAGTAAAGGTTGGCCCATGTATTATATTCTTTGGGCCGAACATGATTGGGCTGCACACGAGTAATATATGGGCCATTTTCTGCTACAAGGAAGCCCGCTATTAGGCTTTGGTGTTTTTTCCTTTTTCCTGTTCGTTGCATACTCTGCAAGTCTGCATAGTTGCATTGCACATCGCTTCGGCTGCAGTGAAGAAACCTGCCTTTGGAAGCGTGGGCGATGGAATTAGGGGAAGAATCGAATCATGTGGCACAGATGAAAAAGGAGTATCATGCACTGGAAAAATACCAGCGTTGCACGGTTCTACACCGGAAAAAACAGCCGAGCATCACAAAGAAACATGGACAACTAGTGTAAATGAAAATAGTAAAGTTGAACCAATCTGAACGGGCCATGATCCAACAGGAAGACTGAATGGAACACCATCCAGTGTCAAGTGTGAACGATCAGGTCAATCCAAGCATGCCAACCGGTGGCTCCTCTGATTCACAAAACTGCATGGAACTCCGCTCCCTCCCATTAACTGGCAGCTGCCCAACGAACGAAGCAACAATTGGCGTGCACTCGCTAGTCAACACACAATGCATCTATTTAAACGGGCCTTGTCACTGTGCTAGCGTTTGGACTGTGATCACCGCCGGCGGCGAACAGTATCACAGGAGAAGCCCAAGACACTGCCATGGGGACGGTGAGGGGCTTCATCTTATTCATCTGCTGGTTCTTTTCGTCAGGAGTGACAGATGGATTTGGTTCTTCAATTCACAGGATGGCTCCAAGCGATTCGTGCTCCAGGTTGAGATGCAGTGCCGCTGCATTGGCTGCGTCAAGAAAGTCGAGAAGGCCATGGCGTCCATCAGGACTCTCAGCGGTACTGTTTTTCTGACTTTTCAATGTTCATCTCCTTTAGTTTATCTGAGAACTCTGCTAGCCATTCTTGAGACATTTTTCTTTGTCGTGCCATAGGGATTGAAACTTCGGTAGGGGATGTTGACAGTGGGATTATCACTCTGGTTGGGAAGGTGGATCCAACAGAGGTCTGCCACTGGCTGAAGAAGAAGACAAAGAAGAGTGTCAAAGTTGTGCATCCTGATCCTGCAATTCAGAATCGCAACCAGGTACTTAACGTTTTTCAGATGAATGTCTTTTGATATACTTTGATTTCCACTTGAAATTGCGAGTGGGGATGATGGACAGTTTGGGGCACAGATTTGCAAAAGATTAACATGGTTTAGACTGAAACCTCATTTGAGGACAAACACTGAATCTGAACAGTTAGTCGTATTTTAGAAGTCCATACTTTCACCATGATTGCTGCAACTACAACTAACACCTACTTGTTGCAGAAAACAGTAGTGGTAGTGAGAAGCAGTTCGACAGCTTGGCACACTACACCCTCAGCTCCCCCATTACAAGATGACACCTCCTGGGCTCTAGCACCAGCAGTATATCAGCATGATCATAAGATCCTAGAGATGATCGAGGAGAAGATCAGGGGCCTCGAGAAGGTTAGGGACCAGCTGAAGATCAAGAACCTGGAGAATGAGTTGGTTGCAGCCAAGAATGAGCTCAAACAGTCAAGGGAAGTGGTCGACAGCAGTAAGGAGGCTTTGCTGGATAGTGCTTTGAATCAGCTCAAAGCATATAAGAACCTGGAGGCACTTAGTCAGTCACCATATGACTAACAGATAGGTAGTATTGTTATGCCAACCATTCTATTTCTATGAGCATTCTGCTTGTTGCTACTGTAGCACCATGTTTTGTGAAGGTGTTCTGTAGTTTAATTGTGCCCTGCTTCCTGGCAAGTAAAAGTTACCAGCTCTTGGAGTCTTATGTATCAATCAAACCTGTGTAACCTTTATTTGAACTACCAGAACACAATTTACAAACTTCAATTCAGCCTCATACTGTCATACACATTGATGAGCTTGGAACAAGCATACACCTGACAGACTGAATCACGGATGGTTGCTTCAGACGTGCCGCCTG
Organism: Digitaria exilis; assembly: GCA_015342445.1. NCBI lineage: Eukaryota > Viridiplantae > Streptophyta > Magnoliopsida > Poales > Poaceae > Digitaria > Digitaria exilis. The sequence goes on along the minus strand of JACEFO010000718.1, from coordinate 1,480,467 downwards.
TGGTCGCCATCGTTGTCGACGTGGAGGTTGACCCCGTGGCTGCGCAGCGCGTTGAGGATCGCCCAGACCTTGGTCTGGTTCTTGAACCCCTTCTTGGCGACCTCCTTGGCGGCGTCGGCGTGTATGGGCTCCCGCGCGAGGCCGTCCACCTTGAGGCGCATGGCGAGCACCTCCCCGACGGCGGCGGCCGCCTTGGCGTTGCAGGCGCGGACGCACTCCTGCAGCCCGTCCCGCAGGGGCCGCTCCGCGGTCGACGCGGTGGTCACGACGCGGCCGCTCCGCCGATCCACCACGTTCGCCGTCACGTACTTGAGCGAGATGAAGAGGCGCAGCACGTAGCGCTTCGCGAGGGACATGGATTCGGCGGTGGCCTTGCCCTCCCCGGCTCTCTCTCTCTCTCGTGGCGGCAGGCGGAAGCTGGATGCGCGAACGCGCGTGGAGCGGAGGCGCCAGTGGGTTCGCCGCCTCGGTGGCGTTTCGTCGAACGGCTGGAGCGTACAAAACGGCTCTGTTTCAGCCCCGGCTTTGCTCGCGTCGCGCGCGTCGAACCGCACAGATATATACAAAATACACCCACGATTAAAGCGACGTATAGCAAAATCATCTATTTGCGCAGTTGGCCGCCGGACTCCAGGTCCAAGGAAGAGCGCATCTCCTCCAGGATCCGCTTCAGCTTCCTGCGCAGGTAGAGGATCCGGCAAATGATTGCGCCGCAGATGAGGAAGGCGCCGGCGGCGAGGACCCAAGCCGCGATCCTGTCCGACTTGGTTTGGTTGAGGGAGAGGACGGCCTCTAGCAGGAAGAAGACGCCCGTGGCCGTGAACGCCACTATCTTGACGACGTGCCACTTGTTGGGTGACCCTCGCCGCAGGAGCTCCTCCGCGTGCGACCTCAGCTCCTCAAAGTGCGCCGCTGCCATGGCGATCGGCGAACTGCCGCTGCCGCCGCCTGTCTCCCTGATTCCCTCCCCTGCTCTCGATCGATCCAGCAGTCGCTTTCTGCTGCTATAAAAAACTCTGCTAGTTGTGGGCTTGTGGCTCCAGTAGTAGCCTGCTGCGGTTGGTCATGTCCACGCACACGCAGCAGTTGAAAACGGAATCGGTTTGCACGCGCAGTGGGACAGCCGGTTACTAGAAACTGTGTCGAATCGAAACGGATACGAACACCACCAGAAAAGCGCGCGAGACCGGGTTGCGCGCGCTCGTATCGCTCGCGCGTCCGTCGTGGAAGCAGCACCGAACGGCCCAGGTAGCCAGGCCAATCCGACTTGAACTGTTGAATTGAACAGTGGACAGCTTCGCTCGCTCTGACCGAAATCCGTCTCGAGCTTGTTCGCAACCCAACCGCATATGAGTTCGCGACAAGTTCCGGACTAGACCGATTCCGTTTCGAACAGCTGCGCGCCCGCATTGCTGCAGAGACTGAACCGCGAGACTCGACAGACCGAGTGAGAGAGAGGTGAGAGGCGCGCGCAGCACAAGCAGGAAGCAGCAGCCGCTTTGAGGCGATGAGGTCGCAGGCAGGCGCCGCTGTGACAGTAAAAAACACAAATAGTTTTGCTGGTAAAAATTCCAGGCACAGATTTCACAGGTAGTATGATACTGTAAAGCAATATGAAGTCACGAGGGCATTCATTGTAACTTGTAAGCACTAAGAAGTAGGTTTTGGAAGGCAAACATGTTTCAGAAACCAAGCTCAGCAATGTAGTCTGAACAACAACACTGCAGCAATGCGATTTGACTCACCAGCGGCAGTTCGAGAATGATAAACTCAGGCATCCCATTCTTCACATATCACCATCATCAACATACTGCTTCAAGCACTCGTCAAGAGCAAGCGTAGTGCATCATCAAACGCAACCAAATTGCCAAACCGAAACTGTAATAAAGCTATGCATCAACGGCCAGGCGCCGGCTTGGCCTTCTGCCCCAGGGATTTGTACCAGCAGCGGACGAGGGGGAACCAGACGCCTGGGTGCCTCCAGACGGTGACGGCGGCCGCGACGAAGCCAACCGTGGCGGTCTGCCAGCACAGCGCCTTGTACGGCGGCGTGATGGCGGGGATGAAGCCCACGAGCAGAAACGCCGCCCCGAACGCCAGAAAACCGCCGATGTTGAGGAGTGCGGCAAGCCTGACCTCATCCTCATCGGATCGCGCCATCGCTGCTCGGTACGGTGGCGCCGGGAACCGGGGGACGTCGGGAAACCAGGGGAGTGAGGAGAGCGGGGTGGGGTCGTCCGCGGCGGCGGGGGAGGGGAGGAGCCGAGGAAGAGGAAGTGGCGCTGGCTGATGACGTGGGAATGTGGGGTCGTGGTGGTGGGATTAATTGTTTTAGCGCCGAAAATAATTGACTATTTTAATTATGTTAACTATCCCAGAAACCTTTTGGACTGTTAGCGTGGATAATTTTAATTTTACATTTTTGCTCAAATTAAAAGGTGCCTATAAAAAACAAATTTTATAAATCTTTTCATTGGATGTCGTCGTCCACGTTTAAACGATCATCCCTTGACGCTGACTGTGCAGTGAGCCGTACAGTCACGCTTGGACGGTCCTTAAATCTCAAGTTCTGTATACTTCTGTTACCCCAAGCAGCAGCAAGCTAGCGCTAGTCTCTGTCACGGTAGCATGTGTGTTTGACTGCAACCCACTGCGCGCCCTTCGATCAAAAGCACATGCGAACTTACGCATTACACTTGTGTTGCAGTCGCGCTCCTGACGGAATCGCCAAGTTAAGGAGCACATGAGCACATCGAATCCGAGGAGGCCTCGGTCTGCTGCCGGGTCCGGCCGGGTAACACACTTTCCGCGCTCGCACGTTCCAGCAAGCCGAACCGGACGGCTGATCGAAACCGAGTCGGAGAATGAAACTCTAGCCAGGGACGATGACGCAGATCGACTAGAAGACCTCAATGGCCGCTCAATATATCGAGGGAACACGGGGCGTGAAGGCCACCTCATCACGGCTGACAAAGGCCTAGCTAGCACCAGAGTAGTCGAGCTTCGGCGAGCTCGATCGACCTGAAGGCAGATCGCGTCGGCGGCGGCACGTCGGAAACCTGACCTGTCGATCCGCCGTCAACTCGCGACCATGAGCGGCGGCGAGGAGGAGCACCAGTTTCTGTCGCTCAAGGGGAACATCGCGGTGAGCCTCGTCATGGCGTGCCTGGCCGCCGCCTTCGCCATGGGCTCCGCCCTCGAGCCCGGCGGCGGCGGCCTACCGGCCGCGTGCTTCTGTGGCCTGCTGGCTGGCGTCTCCTCCTTCGGCTGGGGCGTGTATCTCGGCAGGGAGGCCGCCGCCGCCGCGAGCGATGAGCCGGCGAGCGACGACGATTGACTGCCGCGACGGTACGGGCGGCGTACATAGCCTTGGACTTGGGAGTAGCCTGATGAACATACTGTAGTTAGCTAGACCTCTTTATTATTTGATTATTATGTGTACACTCTCCCCTCAACTTTATCTGGTTAGTATTGTTTGGAACATATGATGAGCATAATTGATCAAGTCATTCGTGTGTTTGAAACCTTAGCTCATCTTGTTAGTATTGTTTTCAAAAGATGCATGTGTCATACATGGATTTATTTACTTGTCAGCAGATAACCAGCACAAACTATGGCGCACAATTTCATGCTCAGTCACTCAGTAGCATCTTGCGAACGCTGAAGACTCCTGAATGAATAATCTATACAGATGTTTCGTTTCCCCTGTGGTTTTCTACTACACATCAGAATCGCTACATACCCAACTGCACTTCACCGCCTGTTACAACCAAACCTGGCATCTACCAACAAATCCACCCAACACATCTATGCACGCTATCATCCTAGGTTACTATGCGATTACACAACAGGTTCACAAGTCACAACTGCAGCCGCACCGGATCACGGTGCTGCAGATCAGCAGCGACCAGAAACCCCACCAACGTTGATGTTGGCGGGTGCCAAGACCCCAGCAGGATGCGCCCTCGTCGCTGGGCGCCCGTGCCGGCCATGACTGGAAGCAGGGCACAATATGCCATGTTGCCAATGTTGATTCGATGGTCTCTATTCGTTACTCAATCAGCTGTATGCGTCTGCATCTGATTCACCACCAGTTGTGCCGCAGGTGGGAACATCATTGGTCCTGAAAAAGGGCAGATTAGTTTAAGGGGTTGCCCACTTTGAACAAAAATTAGCATGCCAATTGGTACATAAGAGTTATTCTTGGCTAAAGCACCTGGAACAGCATTGAAACCATTCACAGTTTGCTGCGTGACTGGGCGTCCATGGAGATTATTATGGCTGCCCTTCATCTCAGCACCATGTTCACCTCGATGTATTGGAATCTGTGTTGTCGATCCACATTGCTGTCTTGCTAATGCTTCAGAATCGGTCCTCTGCCCTGTGCTTGTAGAAGCATATGGCATACTATGTGGCTCAGATCCTGCCAAATGGCTCGAGCTGGCAGCACAATCCTCAGTGGCAGGGCCGCAGTTATTAGGTGGCTGCTCACCTGACGCCGCTATATTGCTTGGTGGTGTCATTGCTTCTGAAAATGCAGCTAATACAGGTGGCTGAAATGAGCTTGGTGCTTCACCATCTCCTACCCACCCACGACCAAACTTTGTTCCAGGAGGGAGGCTTCGTTCAATTCGTCTTGATGCAATTTCCCAGCCAATAGAACCAAGTTGTGCAGCAAAACGAGCCAGGCTGCGGGAATACGACTGCTGCAGCTGAACCCCAACCTGATAAAAACATGGTGTTAAAAGTGTGGACAGTCATGTCTTGCTATACTCTAATGTTAATAGAAGGCTGAATTATATTAGTATATCATCAGTTGCTTGTACAGAATTTGGATTGGACACTCAACTGGTACAAGCAGCTTCTTTGCTCCATTGTAGGAGGACGATAGCGGTAGTTCATATATTGAACTGGATGGTTGAGCCTCATAATATGTGCTTCGACGACTATCTTCCATCAGAATTGGCTTCTTCCCCATTTTGGCAGCCCACATACTCCCGTAACCTAGAACAGAAAATAGAAACCAATGAAGGTTACAAGAAAAATAGTTGTCCAGATTGGATGCAAGTCCTTTCTTCAGTCAGTGTCCATTAAATGTTAAACTCTTCAAGAGAAACTTTTTGGGAGAAGTTAAAACCTGAATAGTCTTCATTTCTTTCTGATTTCCGCTCGCCAGACCAGTTGTGCTCATTTCTTCGATTGGCAAAAGAAGCTCTCAGCACATCTGCAATCATAGCTTTATCCATTGCTCTTCGTGACAGATCAATATCTGGCTGTGCATGACGTCCACTATTTGCAGCAGTAGCAAGTGTTGCACCAGAAAAATCTGCAGTAGCCCGTTCTGCTGGTGGCATCCCAACTTTCTGTTTGGCATTGTTCTTATTTGGAGGCCTGCCCCTGCGAGGCTGTAGCTTTGGTTCTTCGGGCTCTGGCTCTGGCTCCGGTTTTGGTACCGGTTCAGGTTCTGGTTCACTGGCATCACTATCTTGCCTAAGATTCTCAAAATCCTTTTTAGCAATCTCTTGAATACCACGTGCCTGCAATGTATAGCATATGGATGTTATATACAAAATAATTCACAATTATATTCGAAGATTATAACATGTAGCCTTGATGCTTGACCTGTCGGTAGTATATTGTATCTGGTGAATTGTAGCACATTGCATTTGAGCTTATCAAGAACACATCATCCTGTAAATTGAAATTTCAGACATGTTGAATAAGCTTGATAAAACACCAATAGCATCGTGACACCAGGAAAGAAATAATACTTGGCAACAGAACTGCAATAATAACTGAAGCAACATACATGTGTTCAAAAATGAAATGTGACATTCTTCTAGCATGACTGCACGACTAATACATAATGCTTTTAACAAGCACTGAGAATACACATGGTATAGTTTGTGGTTTTGATTAAGACAGTAACACACAACTCAAATGTGCACTGACTAACAAATTTATTCTTAAGAGATATTCAGCAAGTATGTTTGAATACAGAAGATTATGGTATAAAAGTGGCTCATTTTAGTACTGTTCAATGCAAGACAGTACAATACATGGTGGAAATGCAAATCCACAAATAGTAGAGGTCAGTATTATAAGTGAATTCATTAGCTACAAGTAAAAGTAAAACACAGTGTTAGCTTTCCTGAAAAAATTCCAGCTATCCAGGCATTACAAAGGCTGAAATCAAATCATTTTACCAAATGCCTGCTTTCAAACAAACACATAATTCCACTGAGGCTCAACATACTTCACAGTAACTAATGAATTAGCGATTGAGGTACGAATTGAATATTATTTCCCCCCCAAAAAAGCCACAAATAAGGCAAGTGGGCTCTGAGATTTTGTAGAGCAGACATCTAATAATTTACCACATTCCAGTGTACGGTGCAAATATGACTTGTAAAAGGGAAGGATGTAAGCAATTTAGATTGTTCCTGTCTTCAAACAATGAATTTCTTAAATGGAACATTTGAAATCAAAAGTAACACAGGCTGTGCAATGTTTGCATAATATTTTCCACATCTGAAACCTCAAACTCATAGGTGACATTTAACTGAAACACTATATATGGTGTATGAGTCCATCCCTGTACTTCATATACTTCTAGAGAAACAACAATTCACCTTTTTTTTCTAGAAGGATAAGGTTATTTCATCTTTCCTAAAAGCATATTTTTAATTAAAGCATTTTTTTCATTATAAACTCTTGTATTTCCAGCACTACATCGTGTAATGTGCACTTCTTATGCTCAAGTACCTTCGAACAGAATGCTGTTCTTGGCACGTGTCTTCCTATTTATATGTACTGTAACAATAAATACTACCAGCTGCCCTGTATGATGGTATGCGAGTACAGCTAGGGAGGTTAAATGACATATCGCAGTGTTTCCTTAGCAAGTTTCTAGTGTCTAAGATTCTTATATTATTGAACATGCTACTAAGTTCACAACCCTACATTGCAGCAAACATAAAGTGACATGGGATACCTCAAGAGTATCTGAGAGCTTCTTCTAGGTACATCAACAGAAAACATAAAATTTAAACTCAGCCAGGTCGTTGCAAAGAAGAAACCAAAATAAATCATGCCTGAGAAAAAGTTAGGGTGCATAGCACAATCACAGAAATCCAAACAGGATAAGTAGGCTGTCTGCTAGCCTAGTACAGAATATAGTTCTGTCTCAGCCTATATGTGGAGGTTAATCTCAATATTTGAACACCCGCAAAACAAACAAAGAATAGACAGGGAAATCCTTCAAGTTTCTGGGTTTTCGCGCCTATGTAGAGCAAATCAAACAAACAGCAGTGGGTAGGTGACTGAATGCAAACATTAAATTGGACAAACTTTTTTTCTATTAAAATCCTGTTATAGTATTTGAGCCAATAAAGTAGATTATGAGCATAAGTGCTTCACCGGAACGATACCACTATAAACTGAAGTCGATTTAGAGTTAGTGAGTTACATAGCAAAATAAATTGCTGAGAGAATTTACATGATAAAATATATACGTTGCACTAATTTTGAAAGTATTGCCAAGAAAATCAGCTGTGTAGCTACGAAATCTAGTACACATGTAACACCATCAGACTCAGTACCTAGAAGAAAAACACCCAGGTGTCCAATTAACTATTTGTAGTAGTGTTTCAACATCTCTAAGCAAGAGTCCAATAGAATAGAGTGAACAACTGCTCCTAAACTGTGCAATCAGCATAGAGCAAGAGGGCTCCAAAGGCAACAGTAGAAAGAGTTTCTGACCAAGCTGGGGGCGGCAACATTTTACAGATGTACTGTAATAAGAATCTAGAACGTGTGTATGGATAGGTCAGAGAAATAAGCATCGTTGCCGAAAATGGCATGGTGATGAGTAAGCTAGCTTGTACAGCAAACTAAGTTAACCACAAGCTTTCTGAATGAAGTGCAACAGCTCATACTAGCAATTACCAAACAAACGCCTGGAATTTGCTGGCTGGTTGAAGAAAAAAACCAAACAAAAGGAAAAACACAATCAACCTGCACAGATCGTATAACCCACCTCAAATTGCTCCAAGTTGGAATAGGCTCCCTTATCAAGCTTCTTCCTTATTGTCGAAAAATCCATTGGATGCTTGATAATATCATGATAGTCAGGCAGCTGGCCATAAACAGTCATTAACAAGCAAAACAGTCAGCTTTGAAAATCGAAACCAAGAAAACCAAACATACATCATCATCTTCTAAAGCACAAACAAACCTCTTCAGGATCAACAGGCTCTGAGAATACACCATAAGTGTCCTTCCTGCAAGAAACCAGTATGCACAAAGATGAGAGGTCATGGAGTTGAGAATGGACGTGCTGAAGGTCAGGAAGAACGAGCTGCGAGCACAGCAACTCACTTCTGTAACCTATCAAGAATGAAGAGTAACAACTTTTTGTTCGGCAAAGGTGTTGTGGGCCCAGAATCTGACGGCTCTGTCCAATGAACAAATACAACGCATGAGCACAGGGCGATTGGAGGCACGAGCATTAATTAAAGACAAGAAAATTGGAATGCATCCAACGGTAAAAGAATTAAAAATTGGCATCTTTGTGCACATTTGTCCAGGAATATTTTTTGCCTCTGAAAATCTGAAGAGTAAATGCCTTATAGCAAGGAGCACCAACCTTCACGCCCATCCGTCGCTTTCCTCGTCTTTTCTCCCTGCAGCAGCACAAACAGAGGATAAAAAGATATTTAGGAACCAGATATCCTAAATAAACATGCTTACCAGAATCGAAAACCCCCCGGAGTAAAAAAAAAAGGCAGCAGAAAAAGTGGGGCTTTCGTTTACCAGCGCCAGTTACCAAGTACAGAGATCTAACGAGGGCGCGAAATGCAGCGGAATTTGGCGCGAGAAGCAGACAAAAACCAAACCCGAAAAGGGCACTCCCCGCCTTTAAAAGCTTTGAGCCGGGGCGTTTAAAAAAATTGCGCCAATTATTGCGACGACATGGCGATGCGACTATGCGAGGGTTTAGGATTATCCCCCTTCCAAATGATTGGGAGAGGTGCTGCTCTCAGGCCGCGCTGAGCAGAGCTGGGTTGACCACTGCGCTCCTCACTACGGAGATAAATAAATAAATGCGGCCTTTTCATACCCGAAATAGCAAAGAAATTTCCTCGGGCGGCGCGCGGGCGCGCAGATCCGTACGCCTGCCGGGGCCAGGGCCCCCAAATTAGGCAAATTCCGCTCGGGATCGACAGAATTGGCGCGGATTCGGCTCAGATCGAGTCGGAGGAGAAGGGGGGGAAGAGCCACACCTTGGCCGATCCGTCGTGGAGGCCCATGACGAGGCGGAGCTTCTTCTCGCGGCGGCCGGAGCCAGAAGCGGGCCCTTCGTCGTCGTCGTCGGCGGAGCCGGGGTTCCGGCGGGTGCCGCGGCGCCCCTGGGGCTGCTGCTGCTGCTCCTGCAGCAGCTGCTGCTCGAGGCGGAGGCTCCGCTTCTGGAGGTCGAGGAGCGACGGGCGGCCCTTCTTCTTCCGCTTCCGCGGCGGCTGAGGCGCCGACATCGCCGGGCCGCGCCGCGACGGTGGCGCCTGCTGCTGCTTGCCCATTCCCCGCGGCGTTCTTTTTTGTGTGTGTACCCTTTATTTTTCTTTTTTTCTTTTGCCCCTCAGTTTTTGTGCGGAGGCGTCGCTGGCGTTGCGTGTTGGGAGGCGTGAGCTAGCTAGGCCGCCAGGGGGAGGTGAGGTGGGTAGACTTTCCGGTGAGTTTTCTTTTTGGGGGGTGGCATTTTGGATGCCGAGCACGTGAGGAGCGTGTGCGCCCGCCGAGAAGCGGAGCCGTGACCGGCTGCTGCTGCTTGCGTGCGCGCTGCTGAACTGAACAACCCTCACCTGCTGGCCATCTGGTGTGTACCCAAAGGCCAAGCGTCGATCAGAGAACGTGACAGCATGAACGGCATCTGATGCGTAATGAATGTTTGGGGTGTATATCTCTATAATTAAACGGAAGATTGTCGTAGACAAGAAATCAAGATACCGGCCTACGGCCGCTGAATTACCATAGTCGGTAGGATCTCGATTTTATTGATGCGATACTGTGTGACTGGTCACTGGTGGTTTTTTTTAAGTATACGCTCCTGGTTAGGATGATTCTATGGAGTACGGTACGGCCCTACTAAAAGACTTCCCACTTGATTCGCAGTTTGTCATCCGGATGTCAACCCAAATCATCCTAAGAAATAGCAAATCATTTTTTTTAAAAAAAGAACTGATGTGATACTGATGCGTTTTTGCCCACATAAAAAGGCATGAAAACGTATAAAGATGCCTAGAGAAGTAAACCATGTCGCGCTAGATTAAGGCAGTACCCGCCGTATCTTGGCCATGCCAAAGCCTTGTCACTCGCTCGCTTGAGCCTTGACCCGGATGGAAGTCTCCATGCTTGGTTATAATTGGTTACTTGGTTAGCTAGCTTTGGGGTGGGTAGTTGCTGGTCAGAATTTGGAATTTAGAAAAGAGGGAGCTAGTGCGGTGGCTTCCCACCAGGCCCTTTAAACAAAGGGAAACAAAGCAAGCATCTCCCCCGTCTGTGGTTTTCACTCGAAGAAGGGCAAGAGCAAAAGAACAGCAAAGAGAGGTGCCACCTGGCGCCTGCCTCGAGCTTCGTGCCCATTGTTTTCTCCGAAACCATGGTGCTAGCGCTCCACTGTTAACGGCCGACGCATGTGGATTAACCGTTAACGGACGCACTCGCGCACATTGCCAAGGAAAAAGAAGCTTCGCCCCAAGCCTGCATGGTGTGCCAGTGTGGGCAGAGGCTGCAGTGTGCAGTGACTGGTGGCGTAACGGTAGTACTAGCGGTAGTCGTCCACTTTGGCAAGGCAGCGCAGGAGGATCAAGAGCATGGCCTCGGTAGCGACGTGGCGCTGCGTGGGCGGCGCCGCGGGGAACGCCGGGCGGGTGGCCGCAACCCAAGCGGCCAAACTACTAGCGCTCGCATTCCGATGAGCGCTTTGTTTGGCTGGATGGCGCGGTGTGGCCGACGGGTGTGACGCGCCAACTGTTCCCCTTCTCTTCTTCTTCATGCCAGCGGCATGGGCACGCCAAGAAGGCGAGAACACGCATGGTTCGCTGGAAAAAGAGAACAGCTTCAGAAGCTGGGATGCTGGGGTCAGGGCATCTCCCAGTGTCCAGTGCAATTCGACAGGCCAACAGCAGACACTGACAGGAGGCTCTTTTCAAGCACTTCTCATCCACAGTTATACATCAAAAACAAAATAAAAACATGTGTATATCGATCGATTTCATCAAGTCGGCGTGTCAAAATGGGCAACAAAAATAACAAGTTATGTTACAAAAAAGAGAAATATACTCATACTCTGGTGGGCAATGGAAGGTCCACTCGTGTGGAAAATTTGGAAAATAAAAGCTATGGCTGCAGCACAAGTACAAGGCTCAAGTTTTTGGTACAGCAACTAGCTGACTTGTTGACAGGAGGCTACGGACGCAGAAGCACGAAGCTGAACTTTTGGCACAGCAACTTGCTGACCCGGGAGGTTAAAAACAACCACGGGATTATTCCAACCTGCACCAAAGAGGCAACCACCACGTCAGGGACAGTGAAAATAGAAAGCTGCAGCTTTTCTAACCTTCTTCCATCTATGCAACGTCATGTTTGGGAAATGAAAAGCAGTTTTCCCAATCATTCAATGAAGACTCTACTTAGGTGATGACTGATGATGTCACTTCTTCCATTCATGGCACCATGTTACCAACAGATTGTACAGTATAAAACTAGCCTATAAGCGTTGACCTTCAAATTTAGAGTTCCATAGCATACTAGCATAGCATCAAGTATTTACCACAACATGTCCTGTAGCAGAATCAACCCCTCTCCAGGAGAGCATCTTTCCTGTAAACAGAAGTGATGTGTCGCCCATATTATTGGTTAATGAATAACAAATAGGACCAATGTCAAGAGTAAACAAAGAAAAAAAATGTTATCTAGCAGCGAAGGCAGCAGAAGGATACCCATCTAGGACTAGAGATGTTGCTATTGCTACTCAACAATCCAAAAGGCAAATAAAAACATCCAGATCTTAAAAATAGATCTAGTCATGCAGTATTTGCAATTAAGATAATCATTTGGACTGCACAAACAAGTTAAACTTTTCTGGCCAAACAATTTACGTCTTTCCACTATACTAATTAAATAAAAAACATCTTTAACTTGTGTTCTAGAAGCAGCTGTGAAATGCATGCGTCAAATATGTTGTTTCTGTGATCAGTGTTGTTGCAAGTTGCAAGGAAGGCGAAAGGTTCCTCTTGCAGTTCTCACATTCAGATTGAACAAAATACAACCAGACTACTATTCTACTAACATGTTGGATAGGCTGTATCGATACATGAACAGAATAGTGCATTACCAAAGAAGCAAAAACTGAGCAAGAAACAATCTAGAAAACTTCGGCAAGTGGCATTAACATACCAAAGGGCTGTAGAAGATGTCCAGGAACTGTAGTTACAGGAGTGCTCCAAAACCACAGAACGAGCAAGGCATATATTATCACCTATTTGATAAAAAAAGATTAGCATTAAAGAAAGTGCAGCGCATGGCAAAAATAAGAAACCAAACATAAAAGGCAGTCCACATAGAAGCACCTTAGTAACCAACAGAATTTTTCTGTGTTTGTCATATAAGGATTGCTTCCCTTTGGTGTCCTGTTCCTGTACTGTAACACAGTCAAGGGGAGCAAAAACTTAGGACCTAAAATGCATCATTGCGGCACCAATTCATTGTGCAGAAGTAAAGAACAAGCAATGCTATGCAATACAGTATCCAGCATTTCCAAAATTATGGGGCCAAAACACAATATTCCGGTGCTCTATTACAGGCCAACAACTGCAGAACAAGACATTGAGAGTTCAGCACTCACTTTTTGCCAGCTCCTTCTCCTTGGCAGCAGCCAGGCGCTTGAGTTTAGCTGCTTGTGCAAATGTGGACGGCCTACCACACACATACAGGCAAAGAAGTGAGAGGGAAACATTCCAGTTCCAAATCTTCCTTTGGTTAGAAGAGAGATTTTGGACAGGAACAGTGGGCACAAATTTAGTCGACTTCGAGTCAAGGCAAAGGAAAGTTAATTGCATACGTTGACAGCTGATTAGCCTCCTTCAAAAGCTCCTTGATTTCAAGCCGCAGTTTGATCTGCTCATCACTTTGTGACCCCCTCTGGATCACAAAGCACATGACACATCAGTGGTCAGTAGAAACATTAGATAAAACAAATACAAAACCGCATGTTGTAGGCTGTAACACATGCGCAGGCAGGATACGATAACTGGAGGATGCATAGTGGTTCAGAAATTCGCCCCAAAATTCGAACTACTCAGACTCAGGGCTAAAGGAACAGTTTCCTCGGAACTAGAGTTCAATTCACCGCAAACATAGACGGAATCGCTGGCTGGTTACTCCTCCGCCCAATCAGAATTCACGGGAGATCCAGGGCGCGAGGCGACGAGACGGATGGGAGGGGCAACGCGCGAGAGGGAGGCGGGGGGCAAGTCGGCGCTGACCTTTCTGGCGAGGTCGAGGTAGCGGTCGACCAGCTGCGGCGCGGATACGACGAGGAAGACGAAGAAAGCCGCCAGGGACATGGTCGTCGGCCGTCGGCGGCGCGGGGCGCAAGCCCGTCTCTCCCGTCTCCGGTCGGGTCTGGACGCGTCGGGTCCTACCGAGCTTACTAGTCGGTTGCACGTCGTCATCTTGCTGGACGCTTTTTGTTCGGCCCACTTGGACTTTTCACTACCGCAATGGGCCTTTTGGGCAATTGTGACACCCCGAGTTTCCTAGCCTTTCCTTTAACAAGGCCCAGCCCGAACATAATCGAACTGCGAACATTTGAGCCAGGCCCAACCACACAAACATGATTGATGGCTCAAAGGATCTAGAACAATCCGAAGGAGGCCACGTCACACAAACTGATCCAGCCGAAATATCTGCCGCGGATCACCTGGCCAATAGGACGCCACCGAGCCCAACACCTGGCGACACCACGGCGCGGCCGCGAAATTCACCGTGGGGCGCGACAAAAAACCGGGAAGCAAAAAACCGCTCACCACTCGCCAGGCCCAGTGAAAATATCCGGCGGAGACCTGGTGGCTCGCGCGCGGCCACCAAGCCACCCCATCCGCCTGCCTCACCTTCCGCGAGCCAATGGCGAGTCGGCTTAAGATTCCACCAGATAAGGACCCGATCGCCCCGGTGACACTACTTAGCCGGGCGAGGCAGTCCGGCAGCATCACTCCCACCACAACACAACAGCAGCTAGCCAGTAGCCACCGGTCTCACTCTCTCTCTCTCGCCTCGAGCAATGGCTGCCTCCACCATGGCGATCTCCTCCACGGCGGCAATGGCCGGCACCCCCATCAAGGTGGGTTCCTTTGGCGAGGGCCGCATCACCATGCGCAAGACCGCGGCCAAGCCCAAGGTGGCGTCGTCCGGCAGCCCGTGGTACGGCCCAGACCGCGTCAAGTACCTCGGCCCCTTCTCCGGCGAGCCCCCGAGCTACCTCACCGGCGAGTTCCCCGGCGACTACGGCTGGGACACCGCGGGGCTCTCCGCTGACCCCGAGACCTTCGCCAAGAACCGCGAGCTGGAGGTGATCCACTCCCGCTGGGCCATGCTCGGCGCGCTCGGCTGCGTCTTCCCCGAGCTGCTCGCCCGCAACGGCGTCAAGTTCGGCGAGGCCGTCTGGTTCAAGGCCGGCTCGCAGATCTTCAGCGAGGGCGGGCTCGACTACCTTGGCAACCCGAGCCTGATCCACGCGCAGAGCATCCTCGCCATCTGGGCCTGCCAGGTCGTGCTCATGGGCGCCGTCGAGGGCTACCGCATTGCCGGTGGCCCGCTCGGCGAGGTCGTCGACCCGCTCTACCCAGGTGGCAGCTTCGACCCACTCGGCCTGGCCGATGACCCGGAGGCCTTCGCCGAGCTCAAGGTCAAGGAGCTCAAGAACGGCCGCCTCGCCATGTTCTCCATGTTCGGATTCTTCGTCCAGGCCATCGTCACCGGCAAGGGCCCGCTCGAGAACCTCGCCGACCACCTTGCTGACCCAGTCAACAACAACGCCTGGGCCTATGCCACCAACTTCGTCCCCGGCAACTAAGCTTGTTCGTTCGCTCTGCAACTTCATTGTCTTCCAGGGAGGGGCGTACGTGGATTGATTGATGTGCTGCAGGCCGCCGCATGTGTGTCTGTTGTTTCACGTTGCATTTCAGGGGCAAGTTGAGATGATGAGTTGGCGTTGTACACTATGATGAAGATGATCGATGTTTGTGCAATAGTAGTGGCTTTGTTCCCTGGTGATTAATCATTGATTTGTCAAACTAAGGGCGTCTTAGTTCTTTCTCATGCTTTCTAGTAATTTGCTAAAAAAAATCTAAAAATCTCTCTCTGGAGAGTCCACGGATCCACACACATTCCAGCCGCCAGAATCATATCCACTACTCAGTCCTCGATCAGTTCCTCATCAATCTTAAGATGGTTCCAATGGCAAAGGATACCCGTCACTACAACAACACAAATGAGCGTTCCTCCACTTCATGTTAGTACCACTTGTTTCAAACCTGATATTAAATGGTCCTGGAGGGTTCTCGAGGGCTCTCGGACCATTTAGTACCGGCTCATAATACCAACCAGTACTAATGATGTCATTTAATACCGGTTGGTATTAAAAATCGGTACTAAATGGCCCCGGAGGTTACCGAGGTCATCTGGCATTTAGTACCACCTCGTAACATGGGTCAGTACTAAGTAGTGGCTTGTGTGGTACGCCCTGAGATAGTTTAAAAAAATAGTGTCCCTCTCTCAACTGAATGTGCTTTGTTGGTGGGGTGGTAGAGGAGGTTACGCGCGAGGCCAGAGGTTGTGAGTTCGAATCACACGAACCGTGCACGGGCATTTACATGTGAAAAAATAGCGTCCTTGCAACCGGTACTAATGGGGCCACCCATTTAGTACCGGAAGCTCGGTACCGGGCGCATAACCGGTACTAAATGGTATTTGTGCCCCATACTAAAGCTCAAGTTTCTTCTAGTGAGTGAAGGTCTTAATTCCACAGCAGAGGACAAATTAGTGTCCCTCCCTTCGTCAACACCCCTTGTTGTTCGAGTGGCAGCTACAGCCGCATCATGAGTCTTTGTTCCCAACAAACTAGATGAAAGGGAGCACTTACTTGTGATCACTAAATGAAGTATAGTTGGTAATAGCATATGTATCAATGTACCTATACATTGACCCGACTTTCCATTACTAAGATGGAACATCTTGCCTATGGCTATCCGTTGATAGATAGAGGACTAACAAATATCAGATGTACACTAAAGACCACCATATTAAGATACATGTTCCTTGCCTCATCAGCCATTCAATAAGCTTCCAAGTCGAGCCCATGTCTCACATATCATCTATGACACCTTCACTCTTGCATGATCTACTTTAAAACCATGCCCACTTGAGGTACAAGTAACACGATGTGTGCTTTCATTGGATAGATGGTTGAAGTCTAATTCTTTCCACACCATAACAAAAGAAACTTTGAGTCCACTTATACTTGGTGCTCATAAAAAACTATATACAACACTCAGCAAAAATGATGAAAGAACAACACAAAACCATTAATCTAGTTGCATATTTGCATGCACCCTCCAGAAAAAGTCTAGCATTCACATGTGGATATTGATATGATCATTGCTCACCCCTTCCATTTTGGCACGCACCGGTGGTAGAAAACCCAACATCCTCATGTGAAAGAACTAATAAACCTTATTGATCTATTTATAATTGATCATTTCTTGTCAAAGGTGTTTTTTTTTCCTTCATATATTTCAGTCTCGAAACACTTATTAGTGACTCATTAAAAAATAGTCAATAGACATTAAATTCATTAGATTAGTACTAATTTAGTAATTAAAAATCTTCATTTGCCTCCCATATATGTTAGGGGCTTCTAAGAGATTTTGGGCACCCAAATAAGTGAAAATCTTCACTCGGCTCAATATAGGAAGGGTCGGATTATGTAAGCATTCATGGGCAAAATTTTACACAAACGCCCTCACTTGTTATAGTGCCAAAACCTTGGGCACCTGTAAGGAAAATGGTATTGTTTGATTGACATCACAAGCCATTGGAACTAACATCTTTATCAAGTTTTATCTTTGTAGTTTTTTTATTAGGTTTCAAGGATGTTTTGAAACCATACGTTTGATTGGAAAATATTCTTTAATATATTAGAAAGGTGGCAAAAAAATGTAGACAAAAATCCACGAAGAAACAATGCAAAAATGATCAAAACGGGATCACAAATGCTTTGCAGAGTATTAGTGGGTGCTAGGATAACATGCATCGGTGGTACCATCAAATAAGTCGGTCATGAATAGTTTTTTAGAAAGTGTGAACACCTCTCTATGTGATGACCACTTATTCATTCAGTGGTTGCATGAAGCTAGCACCAAACCAGTAAGTGTTGAATGCCCCCTGTGTGGCAAACACTGACCCATTCGATGATGTCCGGGAGAATGCAATGAACCCATCGGTGCCAAAGACTATGTGAAGAATCTCAACGTCTAGCTGAGGTGACAGCCACCAACTCATTCGGTGGTAGCACCCCCATGTGCACCGAATCAATCGGTGCTACGCAGAAAGTTGCAACTGCTAGTTTCTTTTGGTTATGGCTATAAATACCACATATGCACCGACCATTTGAAGTGTACTTGAGCTGGGGAAAGACTTGTCGTGAGGTCAACAACAATGCCTGGGCCTACGTTCCAAGTTCGTCCCTAACAACTAAGCTCATCAGTTTGTTGTGCAACTTCATTGTCTTGCAAGAAGGGGCATACGATACTTTAGGTGGCTTGATCGATGCTCCATTGCAAGCCATCCCATGTGTACATTTTATTTCACATTGCATTTTAGGGGCAAGTTAAAGATAATGAGTTGGTGTTGTACACTAAGATGAATATGATCGATGTCTCAACAATATTAATGAATTTATTCCTTTTGATGATTAATCATTAATTTTTCATATTAAGAGCATCTTGATTTTTTCCTTCTGCTAAACGGATTTGGCTAAAACTCCTCAACATGGACTCGACCTCATAGGGAAAAGATAAGATAGTCCACCTCATAGGAAAAATAAGATTTTTAACGCACAAAAACATCTGGAGACTTCCAAAAATTGTAAGGAAAATATCAGAAATAAAGTTGAGTTGGATGAATGAACCTAAATAATATATTTAAAGCTTAAGAGGAAGATTTTAAAGCCTTCAAAATAGACTAAGCTCTAGGAAAATGAAAACACAGCTCCCACAAAATCTGGTGAAACTCTCCAAAAAGATTTGCAGTGACTCTGCCAGTTGATGTATCTATTCCTGCTATTGTCTTCAATGAAATGTTTGGATCCTCACCCATTCTTGCATTTGAGACACTTATAAGAATTGAGTTTTTAAACAATTGAAAGAATAAGTATATCAGACTACAAAACACAAGATGAAAATAAAGTAAAACAGTTGAAGAGCATGTGAGACTACACGTACCTTAAGAGCTTTTGCTGCTTTTATTTCAAAGGAGATAAGATCTTGTCCATCATTTCTCTATATAAAAACCAAATTCAATCAATAGGCTAACAAACTAACTGCAATGAATTTACATGCAAGTAATCTGAAAAAATTCAGGTACGAGTTGCACCTGGAACGGCACACGACTGACGTTCGAGCGGCGACTGATGCGCGCCGAATAACGTTCGCTTCGGACATCAACCACGGTGTTGCGCGCGGGTGCTAGACGCGCTACTGTATATCGGTATATGCCGTTGTGGGTTGCTGACAAGTGACAACCATATAGATGAGTATCAAGGGGTTACAAGTTCCAGCTGGCTATCAAGCCACACTAAGCAGGGATCTAAACAGAACACGGACTATCTTACGATCAACCAGAAGCAGACGCGCGGTCTCAACGCCGACTGGTATTGACTGTTTCCTCGTTTGAACTATTACAAAATGAAGTAGAAAACATGATCTGAATATGGATTATCATTTAAATTTTAAGTCTCATGATTTTTACAAGAAAACTAATAAGCATAAGTTTATCCACTAAACAATTGTCCACAAGCCACACATATCCTTTCTCATACAGTCATACTGTAACATTTCTGTAATTATTATTTTGTATGAAGGCATGACATCGGTACATATTCTTGCCATTTTCTTTAATGGTGTTATCTAATTCAACTCAATTGTCCACCTGTAGGTACTGATCACACCAAGATTGCTTCATCGTCCCTCCAGAACTGTAAGAGTCACGGTATTGTTAGAGTTTTGCACGCTGTCTCCTGCCTGTCCTGCTTCATTAATCCTTTCTGCAAAATAAGCAGGCCTATTTGGCACTCGAAGCGACTTGCTTCCATTATCCAAGATACGCACAACAGACGACATGGTTGGCCGATCATTCAGGTTTTCCTGAACACACAGTAGTGCTACGTGCACGCAAAGCATAGCTTCATCCACAATGCAACCTGACACAATAGAAGAGTCTATCATAGTCTCTGCTTTCCCATCATGCCATAGGTTCCATGCCTGTATCAAACAACAAGCAGATTCATTTGAGTCCCATAACTTTGAGATTGATGCCTCTATTTATTCTCCTCCCTGGAACACCAGCTTTGAGCTTTTTCAAATCTTCATATAGAATTAACAAAGTCGAACACTTACATAGACTATAAGGTTCAGAAAGCCTTCGATGTAATCAGTGGAACTTATCCTGACACCACTTACAATCTCTAAGAGCAATACACCGAAGCTATAGACATCAGACTTCACAGAAAAGATGCCTGCCATAGCATATTCAGGAGCCATGTAGCCACTAAAAGTGACCAGTATGACTTGAAAACATTAGTCATGGCAATAGGTTCAATGAAACAATAACTTGATGAAACTGATAGGACTCACTATGTTCCGACGACCCACTTAGTGTTTGCTTGTTCTTGATTGTCACCGAAGATTCTTGCCATGCCAAAGTCTGATATCTTTGGGTTCATGGTTGCATCCAGCAAAATGTTGCTCGCCTTAAGATCTCTGTGGATGATTGTTAGTCTTGAATCTTGATGGAGGTAAAGAAGTCCCCGAGCAACTCCTTTTATTATCTTGAACCTCATGGACCAATCCAGCACTGATTTTCTTTCACTGCCTGCATATTAAGAACATTTCATAAGCAAGATGAACTGGTGTTTTGGCACTACCTGCGTAACTTGTGGAGAGCTACTAGAACATACTGAAAAGAGTAGCATCCAAGCTCTTGTTGGGCAAATACTCATAGACCAGAAGTTTTTCATCTCCTTCCATGCAACAGCCGATAAGTCGAACAAGATTTCTGTGCTGTAACTTGGCAATCAAGAGTACCTCATTTCTGAACTCCACTAATCCCTGCTTGGAACCTATACTAAGCCTTTTTATCGCAACTTCCCGACAACCTAACACTCCCTTCAGAATTATAAAGAGGTGTTTCATATGTTAGTCCACTTACAGTTAAAAGTAAATTCAAGCAGTAAATATTTTTTTCAGCAACGTGTAAATGTGAACAGCAAAAAATTATCACTAAGTGACCTACTTTGTATACTTTGCCGAAACCTCCTTTCCCAATCATCGATGCTTCAGAGAAGTTATCGGTTGCAATTAGTATATCATTATATCTCAGGAATGGGAGCTCAAGCTCCCGGGCAGGGATTTCGTGCCCCAACTCATCTGAAATACTCAAAACTCGAATGGCTCGTCTCTTGTTATTTTCCCCGTTTATTTCCTTCAGGATTTCTTCGCTCATGAAGAATTGCGCAATTGTTAATTGATGCACACATATTTATAGCACATTATTAGTAGAACTAGTTGATAAAAAAAAGTCTAATTTTACCTTTGAACTTGGGAAAACATATGAAGATGCATATGGATATAAGAATACATGCCAAAAGCACCGGAACTGCAAATTTCACTACATTTTTCCTGGACCCCCTTCCTGAAAAAAAAAACGATGCTCAGACGTCTGAAACCTACTTCTGAGGCTGACACTAGCACATGAAAAATTGGAGTGCATTAGTGGAAAGAAAATACTCGGTACCTGCACCAGCGCCGGCAAGCCGGAGGTAGAGCGTCTCACCGAAGTCACCCCATGTCCCGACGACCTTCTCCATGTCGACGAGCTCGCCGGTCCAAACCAGGCACCTGGTGGGGTCCGTCTTGGTGACGCTGGTGCTCAGGTTCGCGTACGCTTACGCGACGCAGGCGCAGTCGCGGCCGCACCCCGCTGCGCACTCCTCCAAGCTCCGGTTGGCCACGAGCGTGTACCCGTAGGGAAGCTTCATGTTGGGCACCGCCGCGAAGCCGTCGGCGCATCGCACGGGCTCCTTCCGGCGGCACCCACCCGAGAAGTCGCCGCGGGCCCACTCGGCGCCGCTCGCCGGCTCGAACCCTTGGATGCAGTGGCACGCCGACGACACGGCGTCCTCCGTCTCCGTGCTGCTGCTGCTGTTGTCGCAGTAGCCGAACGCGCCGCAGTAGCCGAAGGCGCTGCAGGGGCGTCTCGGGTACTTGATGGTCGTGGACCACGCCGACGTGCCGATGCTCCAGCTCTGCAGCTCCAGGTCGCCGGAGTAGCTCAGCCGGTACTGCATCGGCGGCGCGGCGTCGGAGAGTGTGTAGGCTGCGTATAGCTCCTCGTCGCTGTTGTAGACCGCCCTGTAGATGGCGGACCTGCTGCCGGTGCCGTTCTGGTAGTTGCTGTCCACCATGTAGCCCTCCCATGGCGAGTTGCGCCAGTGCACGCGCGTCCCGTTCCAGATGACCAGCTCGAGCGGCCTCACGGGGTCCGCGCCGAAGGTGAAGGGCCCCGGCGACGGGTCCACGGGGCCCTTCCAAGAGACGAGGCGGACGCCGTAGTGCGTGCGGTAGACGATCCCGATCTTCATGTTTGGAAGGTACGCGTCGCCGGGGTGCTCGAAGCTCTGCCACAAGGCGGTGCCGTTCGGGGACCGGACCACGAGGTTGCCGGTGTTCTGGAGAACAGCCATGGGGCTGGATGAGCTGGAGCTCGAGTTCGACGCGTCGACGACGGTGGCGGTGACGTTCGTCGTCCAGAGCACTCGGCCGGCGGCGTCGGACAAGACAAGGTTGCTGGCAGTGGTCAGGGCGAGCGTGGCCGATGGGGTGGTGATGGGGGCTGCCTGGTCGGCCACCCACACGACGGTGAGCTTAGGGATGTTGTTGTACCAGATGCCGAGGTAGAGTGATGATGAGCTGGAGTTGGGCGGGGAGAAGAAGCCCAACGCGAAGGCGCCACCATCGGAGACTAGTGGTGTGCCAGGCGAGAGCGCCTTGCCGAGGACAAGCCGGTCGTCGGACGACGCACACAAAGGCCACAGAAGCAACAAGAGGAGGACGGCCAAGGCAGAGGAAGCCCGCCGATCCAACGAGGTGGGAAGCCGTCTTAGCATTTTCTGTGCTCCGATCCCTCCCTCTCTCCCGTTCACAAAGTCGCAGTGCTGATTTTCACGTTGTAGCTAACCGCCTTGGAATTATAAACGAGAGGACTGGTGAGAAGCAACAACTTGCTGCATGTTTAATTTCTCTTGATTTTGTATGTTGCTGCATGCACACAAGATGCCAAGGGACGGAGAGACCAACAGTGCCTACCAGTAGTTCTTATTATCTATGACCCAGGCTTTTGGCAAAGAGCCATTTCTGAGAATCTGGGAAGGCTCTTTACCAACAGCCTAGGCAGGCTCACGGCAAAAAGCCGTTCTTTTGACGTGAGCTTTGGTCGTGGCTCACAGCAAATAGGCTTGCCTTTGCTGTGAGCCTTCTCCTTAGCTCTCGGCAAACAACTTTTTATGGCAGCTCGTGCGCTACTCCGCTAGGTGGGCCCCACGGTAATCTTTGCCGAGAGTTGGGCCTTATGCTCTCGGCAAAGAGCCTGGACGGTGAGCCGTCGTGATCCGTCATTGCTGGTCGTTCCGTTATGTTTGCCGAGAGCATAACGTCGGCGCTCTCGGCAAAATAAACGGGCAGGCCCCACTCAGACGGGCCCCGCCGTCGCCCCACCGTCATCGTCAATTTATTTTTGCTGAAGGCCATTATGGCTCTCGGCAAAGGGTTTGCCGAGAGCACTTAATGTGGCTCTTGGCAAAGGGTCCTTTGCTGATAGGATAGTTGCCGAGAGCTTGCTCACGGCAAACTCTTTGCCGTGAGGTTTTATGCCTTTGCCGAGAGTATTTGGGCTCACGGCAAACGAACTTAATTCGGTAGTAATTCGAGGTATCTAGTCTGCCGCAGCGAGGCACTTCACCATCTCAGTGAGATACTAGGATGGGTACATGCGGTGGACTCATGCATGCACGTGTGTAGGCTAGCAATAGCTTCCACTTGCTTTATTCCAGAGAGAGCAAGTGAGCAACCTCTTTGTTTTCATCTCTTTCTTTTGGCCCAAGTGAACAGCCTCTTGAGCTGTCCATGTCGTTGAATTAAAACATGTTGGAAAGTTTATTAATTTGCACGAGACTGGATGATCGATCCAATTACTCCTGCGGCTCTAAAGGCTGCTAGAGATGATTGATGATGACGAATTGACGAGGCCTCAGCGCATTTAGCCGTACATCTCTTTACAGAGTTTAGCATGGCAAAAGCTGTACATATCTAAAAACAAAAAGCTACTCTATCGCCCGTCTATGGCTGTAAGAGTGACTGTGTTCTTGGAGTTCAAAATATCTTCACTTAATTGCTCCATGTCACTATTTCTGTGAGCAAAATATGCAGGGTGATTGGGCTTTGGTAGTGTTGGACATC
This sequence comes from Digitaria exilis, assembly GCA_015342445.1. NCBI lineage: Eukaryota > Viridiplantae > Streptophyta > Magnoliopsida > Poales > Poaceae > Digitaria > Digitaria exilis. Next base: position 1,456,618 of record JACEFO010000718.1, on the reverse strand, counting down.
CATTCTCCAAGTTGAACACAACAGAAGACATGAATGGTCTATCATCAGGATTTTCCTGAACACATAAAAGACCCATGTGGATGCAAAGTAGGGCTTCATCTAGTATGCAGTTCTTCACAATACACTTGTCTACCAAATCCATTGCTTTCCCTTCCTTCCAAATGTTCCATGCCTGAAACAGTCAAATCACTCATTTAGATTGTATAATAACTCTGGGAGTTTCAGAATCCTTTTACCCATACAACTAAGAACAGTCACATTTACTTACATAGACTATTAGATTTGGGTAGCCCAGGATGCGATCAACAGAGCTTATCTTTATACCACTTACAACCTCCAAAAGTAACACACCAAAGCTATAGACATCAGACTTCGCAGAGAAAATACCCTCCATTGCATACTCAGGAGCCATATAACCACTGAGAGCATTTCATTTGGAAAAAGAAATGTATAAATTAATGTGAATTTGGTCCAATCATATGATAATTTGAGAAATAGTTAGTAGTACTTACTATGTCCCAACAACTCTTCTTGTATTTGCACTTTCTTGGTTGTCGCCGAAGATTCTTGCCATACCAAAATCTGCTATCTTGGGTCTCATATCTGCATCTAGCAACACATTACTAGCTTTGAGATCCCTATGAACTATTGTTAATCTTGAATCATGATGGAGGTAAAGAAGCCCCTTTGCAACTCCTTTAATTATCTTAAACCTTATTGACCAATCAAGCGTTGCATTTCTTTCACTGTCTGCAAAGAATAACTATGTTATTTATACGAAAATGAAAATATGTAACTGCTCAACTATTTCGTGTTTGAATTGAACATACTGAACAGGACAGCATCCAAGCTTTTGTTGGGCAGGTACTCATAAATCAACAGCCTTTCATCTCCCTCAACACAGCACCCAAGAAGTCGAACCAAGTTTCTGTGTTGTAGTTTGGCAATTAGAACAACTTCATTTCTAAATTCCTGTATTCCTTGGTCTGAGTCCCTACTAAGTCTTTTGATAGCAACCTCTTGACCATCTTCTAGTGTCACCTTTTGTATAATTATTAAACAAAAGTAAGACTGTGATATTATATATATGTAATATGGATACTTGATTCATTGATTGAATAACCAAACTAGGACATGCAAAGAAAGAGATCTCCATAAATAACTACCTTATAAACCTTGCCAAAACCTCCTTGTCCAATCATGAATGTGTTGGAAAATTTGTTTGTGGCGACAAGTATATCTTGGAATTTGAGAAATGGAAGTTCAAAATCATGGGCAGTGTTTTCTTCTAGAAGTTCTTCTGATGTAGTTAAACCCATGTGGATTCGGTTCTTGTGATTTTGCGCGTTCCTTTTCCTTCCTGCACCCAAAAGTTGGTTTGTGTAGGTTTCCTTTTAGTAACTAGGCCCGATTAGTATTTTTAGAAGAGAACTTAATTACCTTTGAATTTGCAGATACATATAAGTATAACGGAAGTGAGAACAACAACACCCGCTAAAATTGGGAGCGTAATCTTTACTGCATTTGCTTTTGACCTTTCACCTGCAAACCATTGTAGAACATAGCGTCAGGTTCATGTTTTATGACTGCAGAGTTCAGTCTGCAAACAGCCGAAAAGGTGTAGCATTCTTACATGGCACGCATAAAAGTGATCAATAGTAATTAGGGCCATTAATTACTTGGATGTTGTACAAAGAAATTAGATCGCTTAGAAAGGAAACAAATATTGGTTCAGTATCTATTCTTGCTAGACATTTATATGTAGTCATACATATTTATTACTTAATGGTTCTACAATTTGGCAATCAGATTGTAGAATTGTCCGACCACATGATTTTCAATGATCTTTGGTTCCTACTTTAAGACCAGGTAAACGAACAGCAATGTAATGAGCTGCCAGTGCCAAACTGCCAACTCATGTTCCGGTTGGCAAATAGCTCTTGATTTCATGGAAAACTAATGGCCTTGTGATATCTGTACGTTTTGCCTAGCTGCTTTTCATAGAACACAGAAACTCTTATGATGTGAAATGGTACCTGACAAGCCTGCAACTCGGAGATATAGCGTCTCTTGAGTTTCGGCACCAGCATTACTATAGGGACTCGCACCCATTTTCTGCGTGTCGACAAGCTGCTGATCACCAATCCACACAAGGCACCTCGTCGCATCGCCGTCTGCTGTGCTCCCGTTCAAATTCGCGTAAGCGTACGCCACACAAGAGCAATTTGCACTGCACTCAGCCACACACTCCTCCAGGGCCTTTCTCCCGACGCGCACAAAGTTGTCAGGCACCTTCATATCCGGCAGCGCCAAGAAACGATCACTGCACTGAGGCGCCTCCTTTCGCTTGCATCCTTGGGAGAATCTGGCGTTGCTCCATTCTTGCTTGTCCACGGGCTCGAACCTGTCAAGGCACTTGCAAGTTGGGGTGGCATCTGTGTAGTCACAGTAACCGGAGGGCCCGCAGTAGAGATACCTGCTACACTCATAGTCGTCCGGAGTGTTATATTTAGTCCCACATCGGTAATGGATGGTGGGAGAGCACAACATATAAGGTGGGGGCAGTCCTCATACTATAAGGCTAGTCTTTTGGGTTGAGTTAGGCCCGAGGCCTTAGTTGTTGTTGGGCTCTGTGGATCTAGGCCTGTTAGGCACCGGCTCGTGTGTACAGCGGGCTAGGCCGGATTCCGCTGCGCCACTCTAACAAGTAAGGTGGGGCAGTCCTCATACTATATAAGGCTAGTCTTTTGGGTTGAGTTAGGCCCGATGCCTTAGTTGTTGTTGGGCTCTGTGGACCTAGGCCTGTTAGGCACCGGCTCGTGTGTACAGCGGGCTGGGCCGGATTCCGCTGCGTCACTCTAACAAGTGGTACCGGAGCCAAAGGTTGTGAAATCGGTAACATCTCCGGGTCACATGTTTACGGGGGAGCCCGTTGATATCTCCGCTCGGTCATTTGACCATTGGTCACATAAGTTGACTGGAGAGTTTATACTCTGGGCCTTTGATAACGTCTTCTTTGAGATCACACAATAGTTGTGATGGAAGAGTTGGATCCGATGTGTGACGGGGGAGATTGTTATATTTAGTCCCACATCGGTAATGGATGGTGGGAGAGCACAACATATAAGGTGGGGCAGTCCTCATACTATAAGGCTAGCCTTTTGGGTTGAGTTAGGCCCGAGGCCTTAGTTGTTGTTGGGCTCTGTGGACCTAGGCCTGTTAGACACCGGCTCGTGTGTACAGCGGGCTGGGCCGGATTCCGCTGCGCCACCCTAACACGGAGACACTGTTAGCACTGCCCACTCTGACGAACCTTGATTCCAAACACGTAGCTTGAACCTGCCAGAGTAACTCATCACGTACTGGATGGGTGGCGCACCATCGGAGACGGTGAAGGTAAGGGACATTTCATCAACGGTGTCAACATATGCCATGTATACAATAATGTTGGTGTTTGCCTGAAAGAACTGGCTGGAGACTGTGGCACCAGTCCATACCGGGCTGCGCCATTCTGGGACAGAGCCGTTCCGAATGAAGGCTTGGATGAACGGGTCTGTCTCCCAACCAACGGAGAAGGAACCCGGTGAGGGGTCGTCGGGGCCGTTCCAAGAAACAAGGGGATTGCCTTCATGTGTCTTATGGCTCCTCCATATCTTCATGCCAGGGAGTATAGTGTCAGTCGGATGGTCAAAGCTCTGCCATAACACCATGTTGTTCGGTGACCGCAGGATGAGATTGCCTGTGTTCATAAGCACCGCCACCGATCCATTATCATTCGGAGACGGTGAGGAGCTTGCAGCAGTGGTGGTGTTGGTTGTCCAAAGAACACGGCCATTGGCATCGGACAAGACAAGCTCAGAATTGTTGGTCAGAGCAAGAGAAGGAGCAGAGGAGGAGACAGCCGGAATTTCCCAGTTTGCGACCCACACCACGGTGAGGCTGGGGATGTTGTTGTACCATATGCCGACGTAGAGCTTCTCCGGGGTGGAATTGGAGGGGGAGAAGAAACCCAAGGCAAAAGCACCACCGTCAGATATGATGGTGGTGCCGGGAGAGAGCCTCTTGCCTGGGGCAAGCCGGTCATCGGAAATGCTCAAGGCTGGCAAGAGAAGGAGAGCTGCTATGCAAACAGAAATGGAGTTCATGGTGCCGCAGACGCCCTTTGGTGTTACCTAGTGAATTCTAGTGGAGATGTAGGGAAGTGGCAGGGCAGGTGACTAGCTACTTAGTATACTGAAGCTCCTGCAGTCTTTGGTTCGCACGCAATAATGCTACACTTTAACGTTTTCTCTTATAACATATACAACACAAATTATTTGAATAAGGTACTAAGTATGTTAGCAGTTTAGCTGTCACATCGAAGTACTTAGCCGCCTGCTCGAATTTTTAACATGATATCCCTTCGTCGCTTACTGAATATATGTTGGGTCGCTGTCAGAGTTAGTCCAAACTTCTAAAAATAGTTGCTAGTGGAAGGCAAGCCTCACAAACCAAAGGACAAAGGATTTGTTCTCCATGGAACTATGCAGGCGATAATGCAGAAGTTTGTAATTTACTACGCTTGGACTCTCAATAGGCGATACAGAGGAAGTAAAACGTCCAGTTGACATTTGAGCTATGTATTTCGTTCTGAACATTAGGTCCGGTGATGAACAGGTGTTGCATTCTTACATGATTACACGCATAAAAATGATCATTAGTAATTAGGGGCACCCCTTATCTTGATGTTGCGCAAGAAGTTATATTGCTAAGAAAGAGTACAAATTTCAGTTCAGTATCTATTCTTGCTAAACATATATTGATCTATACTGATCTAATGCAATTTGCATGTAGCAATTCATTATGATTAGATAACGGTTCTACGCTGTGTTGATCAGATTGTAATATTGTCCTACCACATGATTCTCCATGATCTTGGTGCCTACTTTAAGACCAGGCAAATGGTAAACGAACAGCAATATAATGAGCTGCCAGTGCCAAGTCATGTTCCGGTTGACAAATAGATCTTGATTTTCGTGGGAAACTAATGGTCTTGTGATATCTGTATGTTTTGGGCAAGGGACAAGTACTAGGAACTAGGACGCGATAAGTGATATAATAGCATAATATGGAGACTCAAGTACTCAACAAGACTTGAGGCAGGCCAGTAGGCCACAAGTGAGAATATAGGTTCAGGCTTGCTTAGTTGCTTTTGATAAAACACATAAGCTCTTATGATATGTGAAGGTACCTGACAAGCTTGCAACTCGGAGATGTAGTGTATCTTGAGTATCAGCACCAGCTGTACTATAGGGAAGCACACCCATCTTCTGAGTGTCAACAAGCTGATGATCACCAATCCACACAAGGCACCGTGTGCTATCACCATTTGCGGTGCTCCCATTCAATGTCGCATAAGCATACGCCACACAAGAGCAGTTGGCACTGCACTCAGCTGCGCATTCCTCGAGGGTCTTTCTCCCAATGCGCACAAAGTTGTCGGGCACCTTCATATCCGGCAGCGCCAAGAAACCATCGCTGCATCGAAGCTCCTCCTTTCGCTGGCATCCCCGAGAGAATTTGGCGTTGCTCCATTCTTTGTTGTCAACAGGCTCAAACCCATCAAGGCACTTGCAAGTTGGGGTAGCATCTGTGTAATCGCAGTAACCCGAGAGCCCACAGTAGCCGTACCTGCTGCACTGGACGTCCGGCGACGCTACAAGCATTGCCCACTCTGATGAATTCCTATTCCAAACACTTACTTCTACCCTACCAGAGTAGCTCATCACTGACCGTACGGGTGGTGCACCATCAGAGACGGAGAAGATCGCAGACATCTGGTCGAAGTTGTCTTCATATGCCACATATATTACAATGCTGGTGTTTGCAAAGTATTGGCTGGAGACTGTGTATCCCGTCCACACGGAGCCACGCCATTCCGGGAGCGAACCGTTCCGGATGAAGCTTTGCATGAACGGGCCTGTCTCCCAACCGAAGGAGAAGGCACCCGGCGAGGGGTCGTCGGGGCCGTTCCAAGAAACAAGGCGGTTTCCTTCATGTGTCTTGTGGCTCATCCATATCTTCATGCCAGGGAGAAATGTGTCAGTCGGATGGTCAAAGCTCTGCCATAACACCATGTTGTTCGGTGAGCGCAGGATGAGATTGCCTGTGTTCATAAGCACCGCCACCGATCCATTATTAGCATTCGGCGGCGGTGAGGAGCTTGCTGCAGTGGCAGTGGTGTTGGTTGTCCAGAGAACACGGCCATTGGCATCAGACAAGACAAGGTCAGAATTGTTGGTCAGAGCAAGCGAAGGAGCAGAGGAGGAGATGGCCGGAGTTTCCCGGTTTGCGACCCACACCACTGTGAGGCTGGGGATGTTGTTGTACCATATGCCTAGGTAGAGCTTCTCCAGGGTGGAATTGGAGGGGGAGAAGAAACCCAAGGCGAACTCACCACCGTCAGATATGATGGTGTTGCCGGGTGAGAGGTTCTTGCCTGGGGCAAGCCGGTCGTTGGAAATGCACAAGGCCGGCAAGAGAAGAAGGAGAGCTGCCATCCACATAGACATGGAGATCATGGACGCAAACGCCATGTGGCCGTGCCAAGTGAATTCTAGTGGAGATGTAACGAAGGGGGCGGGTAGGTGACTAGCTACTTATAGTATACTGAAGCTCCTACGCAGTCTATGGTTCGCGCGCAATAATGCGACACTTAAAACATTTTTTCCTATAGTACAGTACAATTGATTTGAATAACGTACAAGTAGGTTAGCAGTTTAGCTGTACGCATCGAAGCAGTTGTTACTTACCCGCCTGCTAGAATTTTTAATGTGATATCCCTTCGTCAGCGTTACTGAATATATGTTGGGTCGCTGTCAGATTTAGTCCAAACTTCTCAAAATAGTTGCTAGTTGAAGGCAAGCCTGACAAACCAAAGGACAGGATTTGTTCTCCACGCAACTATGCAGGCGATATGCATAAGTTTGTAATTTACGCTTGGACTCCCATAAATACATTTTGAAGAAGTAAAACGTCCAGTTGACATTTGAGCTGTCTATTTGGTTCTGACTTAGGTCCGGTCATTAGTGTCACTGCCGTCAGGCGTCAGATTACAGCCAAAGGGTGGAATCTGGTCATTTAAATGGCCACAGTCTGACGTACTTGGTTTGGGTCATCCCTTCTCTGATTAATCTGCAATACGTATAGCTTTCTAATAAAATACGTATTGCTTTCAAGTTGAGATATAGTCGCAGTCAGTGTTAAAACTATGCAAAATTTATCGGACCCAGTGGAAAGAATGTCCATGAGCCATTTTTAGGACATGACAGATGCCTGGTAAAATGAGTGCTCCACGGACCTGAATCGGTTGCAACCTGCAGCTCCCAGCCGGAGGAGATACAGTGTCTCGATGCCATCGAACATGTCCCCCGCCCACACCAAGAGCACGTCCGATTACCCTTCGTGTCGGTACTGCTCAAGTGCTCAGGCTGCCATAGGCGCACGAGCAGCTGCGCCCGCACTCCGCCCTTCATACCGCACAGCGCCGTGAAATAACCCGCGCCGCCGCCGCACCGGAGCGCCTCCTTTCACCGGCAGCCGCGCGAGAAGTTGCCGTTGCTCCACTCCTCGCTGCTCGTCGGCGCGTACCCGTCGAGGCACTTGCACGGCGGCGGCATCATCCGTGACGTCGCAGTAGGCAGATGGGACGCAGAAGCCGTACAAGCTAGCTGCAACTGCTTGGCGGCCACTTGCCGACGACGTCCCAGGTGGACGAGCTGATGACGTTCCAGTTCTGGAGTTCCAGCATGCCGGTGTAGGTAATCACGTACCTAGTGTACGTACGTGGCCCCCGTCGGAGAGGCTGAACGTGACGTAGATATTCCCCGTCGGTGCTGACGACCTGGAGGTAGGTACATGAGACGCCGCCGGGGTTCACCTTGAAGTCGGTGGTGGTGACCATGCACCCCGTCCAGGGAGCGCTGCTGCGCCATCTCTGCTGCATCGTGCCCGCTGGGTCCATGCGGTAGGAGATCAAGCTCCCCGGCGAGGGGTCACCGGGGCCCTTCCACGACACAAAGCGGTCGCCGGCGCGCGTCGCGTAGCTGATCCGGAGCCTCATGCCGGGGAGGAACGTGTCGGCCGGGTTGTCTTGTCGAAGCTCTGCCATAACGTGGTGCCGCTCGAGACGCGGGTCCAGCAGTGTGGCAGCACATTGAAGATTGAACAGCCCAGTAGCCCACTTGTCTCACCGGGCTCCATCCAACAAACGTTTGCATCGTGAACAAAAGCCCAAATCCATAGCCAGGCTGCAACTCTGTGTTTGTCTAAAAAAAAAATGTAGTACTCTGTGATATACAAAAAAGGGTACTCCGTACGTACGGACTCATGTCCGGTCAGAGTCAACGAGGATGATTCCTAACTTCCGTCGGTCCACTAGGCCACGGCTTAATCCGGATAGAGGCGACGCATCAGCACAAGCAAGGACGTTGCATTGTATGGGGCCCATTTTGTTGTCAGCATGTACTGTATGTGGAAACTGAAACTCACCTAACCGTTGCTTCAATCCATCTATAGAATTACAGTGCCGGTCGTTCATACGCCACGACGGCTACTTTTGTTTTTAGAAAGGAAAGAAGTCTTCTGTCTCAATTCTAAACTACTTTTGTATATAGTACACCGGGTGAAGAAGTCACTCCAAGGGAGGTTTCCTCGGCAGTGTTTTTTGGTGACGCTGCGCTGACTGACTGGTATCCGCACACTCCTGCACAAATGGCAAGAGTTCCATACTATATTGCTCGGCCGGCCGGTAATTTTTTGCTTTACCCGGCGAGATATAATGCTGTCGCACTAGGTTAGGAAGCTACACCGCAATTTACTCATTGGAAAGTTTGACCACGTAGATTCTACAACGGCCTAACAATAATTTTTTTGATGCCGGGATTAGTAAATTTTGATATAAGGCGGGTAATGTGGTTTCGGGTGGCCTACATTCTTCATTTCTTCTACAGACAATGAGACAAAGCACAATTCAGCTTCGCAACTCTAGAAGCACCCATGACGCTAAGGTAAACTTTTTAAACAGTGGGTATGTACAGCTCAACTACGACCAGCATATTTTGACTAGAATATTATAACTCATTACAATCTATCAGAAATATGGAATTCTTGCATTGTTGCGTGCACACCAAGCCTGTAGGAGCTTCCTATATATACTAGTACAACAAGCAGACGCTTGTAGGCCTAAAATCTCTATAGTAAAGCTACTCAGAGAGCACGTAGGAAGCTCGATGGCATTCAAGAGTTCCATTAATATTTCGCTTTGTACCATGGCTCTCCTCCTCTTCCCGGCCATGTGTGCTTCAGATGACCGGCTTGTCCCAGGCAAGCCGCTCTTGCCCGGCACCACCGTTATATCTGACGGCGGTGACTTCGCCCTGGGCTTCTTCTCCCCGTCCAATTCCACTCCCGAGAGGCTCTACCTTGGTATATGGTACAATAACATCCCCCGTTTCACCGTGGTGTGGGTTGCTAACCGAGCAACACCAGCCATCGCCTCCTCAGCTCCTTCTCTTGTTCTGACCAACAGCTCTGATCTTCTCTTGACCGATGTCAACGGTCATGTTCTTTGGAAAACCAACACGGCAACCGCTGCAAGCTCTTCACCAACGCCAGGGTTGTCGAATGCTAATAGATCAGTGGCGGTGCTTATGAACACAGGCAATCTCATCCTGAGGTCACCGAGCAACATGGTGTTATGGCAGAGCTTTGACTATCCGACTGACACATTTATCCCTGGCATGAAGATATGGATGAGCCACAAGACACACGAAGGCAACCGCCTTGTTTCTTGGAACGGCCCCGACGACCCCTCGCCGGGTGCCTTCTCCTTTGGTTGGGCGACAGGCCCGTTCATCCAAGCATTCATCTGGAACAGTTCGCTCCCAGAATGGCGGAGCACCGTGTGGACGGGATTCACAGTCTCCAGTCAGCACTTTCAGGCAAACACCAGCTTCATGGTATACATGGCATATGTAAACACCGTTGACGAGATGTCTGTGATCTTCACCGTCTCTGATGGTGCACCGCCCATCCGGTCAGTGATGAGTTACTCTGGTAAGGTAGAATCAAGTGTTTGGAATAGGAATTCATCAGAGTGGGCAATCCTTGTAGTGTCGCCGGACGTCCAGTGCAGCAGGTACGGCTACTGTGGACTCTCGGGTTACTGCGACTACACAGATGCTACCCCAACTTGCAAGTGCTTTGATGGGTTTGAGCCTGTGGACAAGGAAGAATGGAGCAACGCCAAATTCTCTCGGGGATGCCAGCGAAAGGAGGCGCTTCAATGCAGTGATGGTTTCATAGCGCTGCCAGATATGAAGGTGCCGGACAACTTTGTGCGCATCGGGAGAAAAACCCTCAAGGAATGTGCAGCTGAGTGCAGCGCCAACTGCTCTTGCGTGGCGTATGCTTATGCGACATTGAATGGGAGCACAGAAAATGGTGATGGCACACGGTGCCTTGTGTGGATTGGTGATCATCAGCTTCTTGACACGCAGAAGATGGGTGTGCGTCTCCATAATACTGCTGGTGCTGAGAGTCAAGAGACACTATACCTCCGAGTTGCAGGCTTATCAGGTACCATTTCATATAAGAATTTCGTAGGAAGCATAACCAAGCAAGCAGATGTTTTCATATGAGTGGCATCCTCACTTTTTTAGTAGGACAGTGCGAACTAATTAGGAATATGCTCAGAAGTCACATCCTAGAACCACGAGTTAATCATAACGTATGGCTACATGCATATTGGAGTCAATATATATGAGCATAAAGAATAGATATTGAGCTGAGAAATAATTTTTTTTCAGTGATCTTAATTTCTCGTTCAACATCCAGAACCATATAAGTTTGCACTGATTTGCAGGTAAAAGGACAAATAAGAGCAAACTAAAAGCTACAATACTAATTTTGGCGTGTGCCGTTGTTCTCAGTTCCATTTTACTTGTGTGGGTCTTCAAGTTCAGAGGTATGTTTTCTTCTGTTTACTAATAAAATATTCTAGGTTACTAAAGAACAAATACTCAAAAACTTTTGGGAGCAGGAAGAAAAACAAGTACGGAAAATCACAAGAAGCTAATGCAAGGAGGTTTTACTGCTTCAGATGAACTTGGAGAAGAAAAAACTACCAATGATTACGGACATCCATTTCTGAAATTCCAAGATGTTCTCGTTGCAACAAACAATTTCTCCAATACATTTATGATTGGACAAGGAGGTTTCGGCAAAGTTTATAAGGTACCTTACGATGGAAGTTGCTTCCTTCGCATTTCCTAGATTAATTATTTAATTAGTAATCTTCACGACCTTTCTATGAAAATTACAAAGGGGACACTGGAAGGTGGACATGAGGTTGCTATCAAAAGACTTAGTAGGGACTCTGACCAAGGAAGTGAGGAGTTCAGAAATGAAGTTGTTCTAATTGCCAAACTACAACATAGAAATTTGGTTCGACTTCTTGGTTGTTGCATTGAGGGAGATGAAAAGCTGTTGATTTATGAATACCTGCCTAATAAAAGCTTGGATGCTATCATTTTCACTATGTTCTACAGAACATAAGTTCAACATGTCATTGAGTACTTATATAATTACAATTTTTTTTAGACATTCCATGGTTGTTCATTGTAGATCGTGCAGGAAACGCACCGCTTGATTGGCCAATAAGGTTCAAAATAATCAAAGGAGTTGCAAGGGGACTTTTGTACCTCCATAATGATTCAAGATTGACAATAATTCATAGGGATCTCAAGGCTAGTAATGTATTGCTAGATGCAGAAATGAGACCCAAGATAGCTGACTTTGGTATGGCAAGGTTATTTGGTGATAATCAAGAAAATGCTAATACCAGACGAGTTGTTGGGACATAGTGAGTGGTATTTAATTCCCAATACTCAAATTATGTATGATTGGCCCAATTCATTTTCATAATCTTTGCAAATTGAATTGTCTTGACAGTGGTTATATGGCTCCTGAGTATGCAATGGAAGGCATTTTCTCTGTGAAGTCTGATATCTATAGCTTCGGTGTCCTACTTTTGGAGATTGTGAGTGGTATAAAGATAAGCTCTGTTGACCGCATCCCAGAATACCCAAACCTAATAGTCTATGTAAGCAAATGTGATTACTTTAATTTTCTTCATATATAGCAAATGGCTTAAATTGTTGTATGTTATACAATCTGATTGTGTGATGTGATCATTCCAGGCGTGGAACCTATGGAAGGAAGGGAAAACAAAAGATCTGTTAGACAAACGTATCTTACTAGATAACTTCTTACTAGATGAGGCTTCACTTTGCATCCACATGGGGCTCTTATGTGTGCAGGAAAATCCTGACGATAGGCCACTGACATCTTCTGTTGTGTTCAACTTGGAGAATGGATGCTCAACACTACCAGCGCCAAATCGCCCTGCATATTTTGCACAAAGAAATTATGATATAGAGCAAATGAGAGAAGATATTATTAACTCTAAGAACACAATGACTCTTACAGTTATAGAGGGGAGATAGAGTAACTCTTCATTTGCCTTCATTTTTAGTCATAAAATTGTTGTCTAGGTCAATGCTGTTAAACAATTGTTTTAAGCAGTAATCTGTAAATTATAGTAATTACAAGTATCTTTTCCTTCTAGCATCCATGAATTCCATTTTCATCTGGATTACGGCTATCCTCCTATAGTCCTATTGCCAGCCTTGTGCGTTTCTGATGACCGGCACCGGTTGTCCCAGGCAAACCGCTCGCACTTCATTTACTGTTTAAAATACTCATGCCAGGATACTTCTGTCGCCTGTCGCCGGACGACTCATCATCAAGTGATAACCCTCACGAGATCAAGTATGGCAAATGTTGTACGAAAAGTTTGGTGACAATTTAAGCAGTCAGAAGTTACTGTTTTTAACACACCACAATTATACTACAAAACTTCCTATGCATATATGACTCATATGATAGTAAGCTTGACGGTAGACGGTATCCTGGGCACCAAATGCGCCCACAAAACGCCTCTTGCGTAGTAGCACCTCATAGGGTCCTCGGTCTCCTCTCTTCTCCAGCCCCTGCCGTGGGAACGAAAATGCCGCCGGTGCGTATTGACGGGTTTTTTTTCAAGAATACGCAGGAGAGCTGCGTATATTTATATTAAGAAGAAAGTAACACACAGAGGTTACACGCGGGCCTATCACCGGGCACACGCACACGGTTTACATATAACTTAGTGTTAATTAGGGACTCTCTTTTAAGAACAAACAACAACCAAAGGATTAATCTAAAACACAAAACGACCAGAAACTAGGCTGACAAAGGGGCCGGGAGAGGAGAGGCTAGGCCTACAACCTACAGCTCTCCGCTGCCAATCATGGCAGCCTGCCTGCTAGCAGCTCCTCATCAGATAGTTCCCTAGCTGCCGGGAAAAGATCCCTTAAGGCCGGGAAATTCTTGACGTCCACAATGTCATCGAAGAACCGGTCTAACTCTCGTCGAGCGTCGTCGATGGCATTGTTGTTGTTGGCTCCGGCACCCAGAAGACCTAGCCGCTTCATTGTTAGGATTTCACCTTTCTTTGATGGCCGGACAGAAGACCTAGTGCATTGACGGTCAGCGTCCTGATCGCCGGCGACTTCTGCGACAGGAAGAAGGCGAGCTCCATCAGCTCTGGCTCCCCGCTGAACCCACCGAGGACGATGCTCTCGAGCTTCTTGGGCGAGCAGTGCCTCGGCCATTGGATCGTCTGCTTTTTTTGCGGTGGCACAGCTGGCAGGTCGCTGTAAGCCTCGACGCGCAGCTCCTTGACCGAAGGCGCGGCGACGAGGAGGGAAGCCACCGACGCGACGTGCTCTCTCTCCCTCCATGGCGTCTTGAAGAACAGCACGATCTGGCTCAGGCGCTCGAATCTCCGACCGTGGTGTAGTTGCAGCTGCTGAATTTGAAGAGGCGAAGGGAACTGCAAGAAGAGTTGCTTAAGTTTGGGAAGGGCGGCGCCGCTGGCAACGCAGTCGAGCGGGCACTCGCTCGCCGACGCCGGGACGAGCATGACGATGAGCCTCACGACGGCTGGCGCGTGCCGGTACGTGATGCCAACCTTGTGGCCTCTGTACGCGAACTCGAGCAGGGTGGTCGATTCGATGGCGATGCTCTCCAAGCTGCCGCAGCGGTCGACGTTGAGAATACGCAGGCCGTCCTGTGAGGCGGCCACGTGGACGAGCCGGTGGCACTCCTTGAGCTCGAGGACGGTGAGGGCCCCGCAGGCGGCGAGGATGCTCGTGACGGCGGCGCGGCGACGCGGGTGAGGTCAAGCTGCGTCAGCTGCGCCAGGCCGTCGAGGCCCCGTTGGTGTTCGAGGCCGACGTCGCTCAGGACGAGCCTCCGCAGCTGGCCGCCGGCGAAGCGCCAGTGGGGGAAGTCGTAGTGCTGCTCGACATGGTCGCCGCCGGCGAGCGAGAGGTGGAGCTCCCGGGCCCCGGCGGAGGCCGCGAACTCGACGGACTGGTCCAGCACCGCGCCGTGGGTGGACGGAGAGAGCGGGAGCGCGAGCACGAGCCGGTCGAGCCCGGCGCCGCTGTGGTGGCGGAGGACGGAGCTCGCCGCGGCCGCGAGCCGCGCGACGTTGTCGCGCAAGGCTGATGGAATCCCGGCGACGTCGCCGACGAGGTGGCTCGGGCGGAGGCTGATCCTGGGGGCGTGCTTCCAGAGGTGCCTCCACCTGGACGCCACGGCACCCGTGGCCACACGGCGTCGCGGATCGTGAGCCGTGAGACGATGGCTATCAGGACGTCGTCCGGCAACCTGCCGATGCAGTCGTCATCCTCCTCGCAGGCGCGCGGTCTCTTTGTTCGCCGGTCGCCGCGAGCAGCGCCGCCGCCGTTGACCGATGGCAGTGACGACGGTGGTGGCGCGGCATTGTTGTCGTAGTGCCTGCATCTTGCCATCCTAGGTTTCAGCGAGCTTATATGTTTTGGTAGCGAACCACGACCACGGACACGGATTCGTATTAGAGCAAGGCTAGTGAGAGCAGTCCTCTGCGGCATCCACCTAGGCTGTGGTTAGATGGAAAAAATACTTTTTACTTCCTATTCATTCCTCTCACATAACACGTTTTTTAGAAAAATTTCTTTTTCACCTTTCCTATTCATCTCCCTCACATAACACGCTTCTCAGGAAAAAAATTACTTATCCTCCCATTTTACTGAACACAGCCTAGGCTAGGCTGCTACGTACTACACAGGCTTCATTCTGAGGCTCTCGAGACGGTTTTGCTTGACGATCGTCAGAAACTCAGGACGGAGCGACTAAGCGAGGCTTGAGCGTAGTCCAGAGTCCTGTACTTGTCACCTTGCATTGGCACACAACACAAGTAATGCACAGATTACGGATAGACTCAAGTGCGCTAGTCAACAAGCATTACCACGCCGACGCCGTCGTGGATCCCCAACGATTACGTCGCCGCAGGCTAATGCGGATAGAGGCGAGGCATCATCACCAACAAGGACTTCGTCTGGGCCCCATTTTTCTTGCCAGCCACCATGACCTTTAGAACGTTGAAATTAAACTGCCACTGTTTGGTGATGTTGCACGTAAGTTTTGTTTTACCCGGGGAGATGTAATGCTATTGCACGAGCGTAGGAAGCTACTCGTCTGAAAGTTTGACCACGATTCTTCAGCAGCCTAAATTTGTATGGTGGGATTACATTAGTAAATTTTATTTGATTTAAGGCGGCAATGCAACTTGGTTCCGGATGACCTACATTCTTGTATAGGCAAAGCAATTCATTCTCCAAACTTCCAGATGCATGCACCCATGTTAAAACAACATTTTCCTCTAGAAAATAACGCCATGGTAACAACCCTTACCCATTCGATGTCTACTTCTCAACTACGACCAACATATTTTGACTAGAATGTTTGAACTCATTACAGTCCATGAGAAAATCTGGAATTTTTGCATTGCTATGTGCACACCAACAAGCGTGTAGGAGCGGAGGAGCCTACTTATACATACAGTCACGAGGCTACTCTTCTCTAGCGCTTTGATGCAAACTCACTTAGAGAGCCACGCAGGAACTCCGATGGCATTCAAGAGTAACATTTCGCTTTGTACCATGGCTCTCCTCCTCCTCCCGGCCATGTGTGCTTCAGATGACCGGCTTGTCACAGGCAAGCCGCTCTTGCCCGGCACAACCATCAAATCCGATGGTGGTGACTTCGCCTTTGGCTTCTTCTCCCCCTCGAATTCCACTCCGGAGAGGCTATACCTTGGCATATGGTACAATAACATCCCCCGATTCACCGTGGTGTGGGTTGCTAACAGGGAAGCACCGGCCAACGCCTCCTCGGCTCCTTCTCTTGTTCTGACCAACATGTCTAATCTTGTTTTGTCGGATGCCAACGGCCATGTTCTCTGGACAACCAACACCACTACTGCTGCAAACTCCTCACCATCGCCGAGCTCAAATACTACTACTGGATTGGTGGCAGTGTTGACGAATACAGGCAATCTCATCCTACGGTCACCGAGCGGCAAGATTTTGTGGCAGAGCTTTGACCACCCGACTGACACGATACTCCCAGGCATGAAGGTATGGAGGAGCCACAAGACGGATGAAGGCAGCCGCCTTGTTTCTTGGAACGGTCCCGACGACCCCTCGCCGGGTGCCTTCTCTGTCAGCTGGGAGTCACAGTCTCCGGCCTTGTTAGTCCAAATCGTCATTCGGAATGCTTCACTCCCAGAATGGCGCAGCCCGGTATGGACGGGTGCAACAGTCTCCGGCCAGATCTTTCTAGAAAATACTACCATTGTCCTATACATGGCATATGTGGACACCGTCGATGAGATGTCCATGGTCTTCACCGTCTCTGAAGGCGCACCGCCCTTACCAGTGGCGGATCTAGAAACGGAGCACGAGGGGGGCTGATTTTTGAGTGACAACTTAGCTGCGACCGTGTCTCCACTAAACTTTTCTTTTTGTCAAAATCATGATATACATATGCATTTTGGGTAGAAAAAATACATTTTATGGCAAGCAATTATGTGTATAAACATATGAAAGTAATTGGATAGATATCGAGAAGCAACCAATGCATTATATAATTGGCATGGGCTTGATCATTGACACACCTAAATTAATATACATGCAACGGATATTAATTTGCAGAAACTAATGGCTAATGGAAGTATTATAAAAATGAAATATGCAATTACTAACCAAAGCAAACAATCAGCACATCAACATATGTCAGGCTAAGGCCTAAAGGCATACAGCCCAGCTGCGTGATCCAGGAAGCCCTGATAGTGCCGGTGCTGCGCTTCGGTTTGCAGCCAAGCAACGAAGGAACGGCGCAGCAACAACAAGCAGCCAGATTGCGATAGAGTCTCGGGATTAGAAAAAATGATCGAGGGTGTATTTGGGAATATACAGGGAACAACGAGTGTGTCTTCTGAAGCTAAACTATGCGCTGTGCGGTTGTGAGACACGACTGCACGAGTGAGTTCAAAGAGGGGGCTTGGCCTTCTGTAGAATTACTATGCAGGTGACTTGGTCTGGGCCCGGGCTGCAGCCCTCCCAGCCCGGGCCCTGGATCTGCCCTGGCTCTTACGGTCTGTGATGAGCTACTCTGGTCGGATAGAACAACATGTTTGGAATAGGGATTCATCTGAGTGGGCAATGCTTACAGTGTCCCCAAACTATGAGTGTAGCTGGTACGGTTACTGCGGGCTCTCTAGTTACTGCGACTACACAGATGCTACCCCAACTTGCAAGTGCCTTGAAGGGTTCGAGCCTGTGGACAAGGAAGAATGGAGCAACGCCAGATTCTCGCAGGGCTGCAAACGAAAGGAGGCTCTTCAATGCAGTGATGGTTTCTTGGCGCTGCCAGGTATGAAGGTGCCTGACAACTTTGTGCCCATTGGGAGGAGGACCCTCAAGGAGTGCGCAACTGAGTGCAGTGGCAATTGCTCATGTGTGGCGTACACTTATTCAAATTTCAATGGGAGCACACGAAATGGTGATGACACACGGTGCCTTGTGTGGATTGGTGATCATCAGCTTGTTGACACTCAGAAGATGATGGGTGTGCTTCCTTATAACACAGCTGGTGCTGATAGTCAAGAGACACTATACCTCCGAGTTGCAGGCTTACCAGGTACTGAGCACTTCTAATATCTTGACACCATTAGTAGTTACTTCTTCGTTGGTAACAAATGACTTGATAGCCAAATGTTGTAACTTGGCCTCAAAGGCCCTTGGGAACATCTTTTCTGGAACTCGCTTATCTGAGTAGCAGACCTCATCTGATAAGCTCCTGTCTGGAGAATCCGTTGTCTGAACAACCTGGGCATTTGGCAATCCTGATTATTTTCACCTAATTGTCTGTCCAAGGGGCGGCGGCGGCGGCATGAGGACGGAGGGACATGCGGTAGTGTGGTGGGAGGCGGTGGGTGAGGGTTCAGGGGAAGGGGAGGGAAGGAAAGGAAAGGGCACATGAGGAAGCAAGCAAAATTTAAGTGCGGTGTTTGGGTGGGATTTTCACGTATTTTCTCTTGTAAGCCGCCTATAGGCGTTCCCAAACAGGGCCAAAGAAGGCACCAAGATAATGGGAAATAGCGTAGAATCTACAATCGGACCTTGGAACCATATGGCTATATGCATAATGGAGCAAAAATATGTGTAGCAAGAATGTAAACATAACAGGGACTTATATTTATTTTTCTTTCTCAGTGATCTAATTTCATATAGCACGTCAAGATAAGTGGCCCTAACATTACTAGTGGTCACTTTATTTTTGAGCATGTAATGTAAGAATGTCGCACCTGTCCGACCGTTTGCAGACTGAACCCTTTAGCTGTATGGCATGAACATGATGCTAAGTTTTGCAGGTAGCAGGACAAAGGCAAATACAATGAAGATTACACTACCAATTTTAGCTAGTGTTACTGTTATCACTTCCATTATACTTATATGGATCTGCAGGTTCAGAGGTAAGTTTCCATTATAATTTCACACACAAACAAATCATAGTTACTAAAGAAAACTTTTGGGTGCAGGAAGGAAAAGAAATGTGGAAAACCACAAGAAGCTAACGCATAGGGGTTTGACTACTTCAGAAGAGCTTCAGGGAGAAAACACTGCCCGTGATTTTGAACTTCCGTTTCTCAAATTCCAAGATATTCTTGTCGCAACAAACAATTTTTCCAACACATTTATGGTTGGACAAGGAGGTTTTGGCAAAGTTTATAAGGTAATTATCCTTCTTCAAATTCGCTAGTTGGATTATTCAATCAAGTATATGCAATTCCCCATCACATATCAGAATCTCACTTGTCTTTAACAATTACAAAGGTGACACTAGAAGGTGGTCAAGATGTTGCTGTCAAAAGACTTAGTAGGGACTCAGACCAAGGAATGCAGGAGTTCAGAAATGAAGTTGTTCTAATAGCCAAACAACAGCACAGAAACTTGGTTCGACTTCTTGGGTGCTGTGTTGAGGGAGGTGAAAAGCTGCTGATTTATGAGTATTTGCCCAATAAAAGCTTGGATGCAGTCATTTTCAGTATGTGCAACCAATACTCACTAGAAGTAAATATAGTTAAGAAATTACATATTTTCATTTTTCACATACATTACATAGTTATTCCTTGTAGGACGTGCAATAAATTCGACGCTTGATTGGACAATAAGGTTCAACATAATCAAAGGAGTTGCTAGGGGACTTCTTTATCTCCATCATGATTCAAGACTGACAATAGTTCATAGGGATCTCAAAGCTAGTAATGTTTTGCTAGATGCAGAGATGAGACCTAAGATAGCAGACTTTGGTATGGCAAGGATCTTTGGTGACAACCAAGAAAATGAAAATACAAGACGAGTTGTTGGTACATAGTAAGTATTATTTATCACAAATTAACATGACTGTACCAAATTCATCTTCACAATTTGGCAAATGTGATGTCTTTACCAGTGGCTATATGGCTCCTGAATATGCAATGGAGGGCATTTTCTCAGTCAAGTCCGATGTCTATAGCTTTGGTGTGTTGCTATTGGAGGTTGTAAGTGGTATAAAGATAAGCTCTGTCGACTGCATCCTTAATTACCCAAACCTAATAGTCTATGTAAGCAAGCATTACTACTTTACAGAGTAATGGTATTTAATGTTCAGTGTCTTACAATCTCAATGAGTGTTTATGATTGTTTCAGGCGTGGAGCCTCTGGAAGGAAGGGAAGGCAAGAAATTTGGTAGACAAACGTATTGTCAAGAACTGCTTGCTACATGAAGCTTCACTTTGCATCCATATGGGTCTTTTGTGTGTACAGGAAAATCCTGACGATAGGCCACTTATGTCTTCTGTTGTGTTCAACTTGGAGAATGGATGCACAACACTACCAGAGCCAAATCACCCTGCATATTTTGTACAGAGAAATACTGATATAGAGCAAATGAGAGAAGATGTTATGAATTCTAAGAACTCAGTGACTCTTACAGTAATAGAGGGGAGATAGATAACTCTTCAATCTTAGTCTAAAATATTTGTCCACGCCAATGCTGTAAAATAATTTCTTTTAGAAGTAATCTGTAAGCTATATATTAATATACAAGTGTGTTGCTATCTTTGCCGACTAGTATGGCGCAAACTCTTTGCTTAGAAATCGAAAAGTAGCCTTGATGAAATTGTATAAACAGATATGACAAGCTCAAAACAACACATTGAGATGATACAGAAAGCATAAAGTTTGTAAAACAACCTGTACCTAGTATGGGAAGCCGTGTAGGGTATATGATTGTTGCTTGCCATTGAGCCAAGGTCCTTGTCGACCACCTGCATAATCAATCGCGTATCCCGCTATCGCTTGCCGGCACAGAGGGACAAGCAGCCGGTGGTGTGAACTGGTGCAGTCCGTGGATGCAGAGCCCGCGAATGGGAGCGGCGTAACCGCGTAGGCATTCTGTCGAACATGTGGAAGACCTTCCGCGAGCACGCAGGCGAGCCGGAAAAAAAGCTGGAGCCAGAGACGAAGAGAATGTCGGCACACAGGCGTGATCTCGGTCGCTCACACTACTCTCCTGTGTCCTCTTCATTGTCGTCCGGCGGGCGACGGCGGAGCCACGGCCCACGGCCAGGGAGGGGGACGCGTGCTGCGAGGAATTCAAGTGAGGGGCTCCCAAATCGCAGCGGCTGGTTTCAAACCTCGGCTAAGCCGTGCAATTGTGCAAACTTTTCGGCCCAGAAAGATTGGGGCACAAGGAAAAGAGAAGAAAGCCCATGGAGCCCACCTGGCGGAAACGAGAAGAAGAGCTTGATGGGCCGAGAAGTTCCGTAGGAGGCAAGTTTGGCCAACATTTAGCGGACCCCACACGCCAGTGTAGCATTTAGAAAGCAGCCCACTTGTCTAATCCGACGCCACCACCACTCTCGCCGGCCTGCCCAATCCCATTCGTCTCCAAACCAGAAAAAACCCACAGAACCCTAGCCTCCCTCCCTACCCTGTCCTGCTCGCTCCGCCGTCCCGTCCTCCCTCTTCTGTAGTCCATCCACTCTACTGCCGGCGGCGGAGGCGAGAGCCAGCCCGCCGGCTTGATCTGAAGCATGGATAAGGTAAGCAAGGGAGCGCGGATCGAGCAACCCATCTTTCCTCTCATGCTCCTGGGGATCCCTTCTCTCTGTCCCTGGGGCTGACCTGGGGTGTGGTTTTTGTGCAGCAACCCGCGGCGCAGGGGGCGGAGAAGGTTGCAGAGGAGAAGGTTCGTGTACCAACTTACCTCACTTTATCTCGTTTTCGCATGGATGGTTCTAGCTTGCGTTTTTCCCCCTCTTCTACTACCAATTGGCGTCGGATGTATGATGAGATTATAAATTGAATTACACTTTGGCAGCAATTTCAGTCCTCCATTAATGCTTTGCCTGGATCACGCTCCCCGAAATTGTAACATACTTACTGAATCGGCTGTTTGTTTTGAGCGGCTGCATAATACGTGCTAGTGTATATCAGTGGCACCCTCAACGAATGCAAACCACACACGAAAGAAGGGCTGCAGCCTAACCTGCATTTTTTTTCCTTTTTGTTTCAGTTAGAAACTCATTCTATTCACTTGTCAATTCATGCAGCAACTTGATGAGAAAGAGTTAGAAAGGAAGCTGAAAAAGGACCAAAAGGTATTGATCACATTCTCTCTGTGTTGCTGTCGATACTCATTTCCCTATTGTATTCTTTTGTCTCGCCCCTTGTGGTTAATTGGATGGCCTGAAAATGGTAGTTAGATCGTACTTAGAAGTGATTTCACTGAAGTCAGAAATGTGCTCAATTATAATATCATACTGTTTTTATGAGTTAAATGTTATGCTCGCAGGCTAAAGAGAAAGAAGAGAAAAAACTGAAGGCAAAACAAAAGGAGGCAGCTAGGCTCCAGGTTCCGTTGTAATGCTTTTGAATATGTATGTGACTGAACCGATGATCCAGATATCTGGTAAGTGAAATGCTTGTGGGATATGACTTAGGCACAAGCAGCCTCGGACGGAACAAAGAAGACTGAGAAAAAACAGAAGAAGAAAGCTGTGGAGGATGAAAATCCAGAAGATTTTATTGATCCAGATACTCCTAATGGGCGAAAGAAATTGCTTGCACCTCAGATGGCCAAGCAATACAGTCCTAGTGCAGTTGAAAAATCGTAAGACGCTTTAATGTTTTTTCTGCATCTGTTTATTTTATAATTCCTAATATTGGAAATTTGGAATGTCTAGCTCATTTGCATGATTTATTTTATCTGTATACAGATGGTATGCCTGGTGGGAATCATCAGGATATTTCGGGGCAGATTCTGCAAGCAAAAAACCACCATTTGTTATAGTAAGTGATTCATGCTCTTGAAGGTTGTGCAAGATAAGCTTATAAGCTTATTTAGCATACTGCATCTTTGACATCACTGTAAATATTGTCAAATAGTGGGTTAGTTTCCAACAAAGATTTGAGTCATTTCTTTTCAGGTTCTGCCACCTCCAAATGTTACTGGAGCTCTTCACATAGGCCATGCGCTTACAGTGGCTATAGAGGTATTCTATTTTTATTTATGTTTAGAGACATATATGCCATGTTAACACTATAGACATTGACTATACAATTTTTGGTTTTATTCACCTTGCATTACCATTGCAGGATGCTATGATACGCTGGCGTCGGATGTCAGGCTATAATGCTCTATGGGTCCCTGGAGTGGACCATGCTGGCATAGCTACACAGGTCTGCATTTATGAATTGGTTATTTGGTTTTCTATCTACTGGATTTTGTATGATGTAATATACAACCTAAGTTGATAGACTTTTGTTCCTTATATATTCTTTAAAATGTGCATATGTTGTCATTGAATTTGCGGGACAAACATGTAGAAACCTACTGGCAGTCTATTTAGCATTATGCTGCCATAAAAAAATCTGTCAACATGGGTGTTGAGACATGTTAATAAAATGCACTTTTGCAATTTTGGTGAAACATTTTAAATGTGTTGTTAATTCCATTTGATGCTTTTTGATGATTACTGTTTATCACTTGTTCATTCATTAAGTGAATAGTCACAGAGCTGTTTTCATCGCTTCTATTCCCTTGAGCAAATCAATGTTGTATAGTTTTGGCCAAATTTATGTTGTTCTGTTCTTGCTTTTCAGCGCCTATTATTTCTATGATATAACCTTGCATGTTTAGCTCAGAATTCTTATTTGTTCTTAATATTGGTGGACAATTGAGTTTTTCAACTTTTATACTTTGTTTTTGTTTTAACATATGCTCTTGTGTATATCAGGTTGTCGTAGAAAAGAAGCTTATGCGTGAAAGGAATCTAACAAGGCATGACATAGGGCGTGAAAATTTTGTTTCTGAAGTAAGCATTTCCCCCCTTGGCACGACTATGTTGCTGGCCAATTGTCTATCTATTCCATTACATTACTATTAAGAATGGACTCGATCTCCTATATGGTGTTGAAACGTCATGCTTAGTGTCATGTTCTGAAGCGAAAGTTTTGTCTGCTTTGTTTGATTACCTAATCCTGCATTTCATGTATCATTTTTCTGTTTGATATTTGCTTATCCCAGTTTTTTTATCATCTTACAAAAAGGTGCTTAAATGGAAAGATCAATATGGCGGAACCATATTGAATCAATTGCGCCGCCTTGGGGCCTCACTTGATTGGTCCCGCGAGGTAACATACCTATTACCTTTAGTCCTAGAAAAATATGACTCGTGCTTGAACAATGCATATGAATTCATTTCAAACTGGTACCAGGCTTTTACAATGGATGAACAAAGATCAAAAGCTGTAACTGAAGCTTTTGTCCGGTTACACAAGTCTGGCCTAATATATAGGTCAGTTCCCTCACACTTTCTGTTCTATTGTTAAAATGAAACATTTCCCACTATTGATTTTTCTATGGTTGTTTACCTATGTTCCTGTTTTTCAGTTGCCAACGTAGGTTTTCACATCTTCTGAATGTTTTATTCCTTTTCAGAGATTATCGCCTTGTGAACTGGGATTGCACACTTCGAACTGCCATTTCAGATATTGAGGTTGATGAAACTTTATGTTGTTCATGATAGACGATGTGGTCCTTTATATGCATGATTAAGATAATTTTCTTAGATGAAAAATGCTGTTTTGTCAGGTTGATCATATTGATCTTAAAGAAGAAACTATGTTAAAGGTTCCTGGTTATGCCAATCCAGTACAGTTTGGTGTATTGATATCTTTTGCCTATCCACTTGAGGAAGGTCTTGGTGAAATTGTTGTAGCAACCACCAGAATAGAAACAATGCTGGGCGATACAGCAATTGCTGTTCACCCTGAGGATAAAAGGTATACGCATCTGCATGGAAAGTGTGCAGTCCACCCTTTCAATGGCAGGAAACTCAGAATTATATGTGATGCGGAGTTAGTTGATCCCACTTTTGGTACCGGGGCTGTCAAGGTAATAGCTGCTACTGATAGCTACTTTTGTATCATCTTATTTACCTACTTGGACAATCCTCGTAATTGCTGTTTGCTGGCTTTTATGCAGATTACACCTGCTCATGATCCAAATGACTTTGAGGTTGGAAAACGGCATAACCTTGAGTTCATCAATATCTTCACAGATGATGGAAAGGTAAATATCAATGGAGGTGCACAATTCGAAGGAATGCCGAGATTTGCAGCCCGAGTTGCAGTTATAGAGGCACTGAAGGAGAAGGTACTTCTGGATTTTCTTAACATACATTAAAAAGACTTCCAGAAAATAGATGACTATCCATCGTCTTGTATGAATATATGCATTGTAATATGTGGTATGGCTTGCATGATTTAACCAGAGTGAAAATGATGAAATAGTGAAATATCATCGCCATATTTTGTAATGCATCATTGCCATGTTCAACCAATATATTTTGTAATGCGTTGTATGGAAAAAATATTATAGCAATAGAGTCGCATTAGTATATATTCTAGCATGACATTACTTTCAGTTCAGGTATTTGTATTGGAAACAGCTGATCATTTAATTTCAATAGATATTGATTCTTTTAAAGTTAACACTTGCATCAGGTTGGGATCTGGCTATCTAGAATTATGATTTTTTCTAGAAATATCATGTTTTTCATACCTTATGCTGTGGAAACGTTTGATAGCATATTTGATAGTTTCATCATTTTTGTAAGATTAGGACTTCACCTTTTAGTTTTATATGACGGTTTTTGGTTCTAACATTTTTTATTCTTCCAATTAAGGGTTTATACAAGGACACAAAGAAGAATGAAATGAGCTTGGGTGTTTGTTCAAGAACTAATGATGTAGTGGAACCTATGATAAAACCACAGTGGTTTGTTAATTGCAACACCATGGCCAAGGCAGGCCTTGATGCTGTAAGGTCCAAAAAGATTGAGATTATTCCCCAGCAGTATGAACAAGATTGGTACAGGTAGTTCATAACAGTCTCATCTCTTGTAATTATCATTTCAAATGAATGACATATTTTCCTCGCAAAAAAAATGAATGACATGTGAATAAATGACCCATCCATTATTGCTGTCCTTGCAGATGGCTTGAAAATATACGTGATTGGTGTGTATCGAGACAACTTTGGTGGGGACATCGTGTGCCTGCATGGTATGTGACACTAGAAGATGACCTCGATAAGACCCTTGGCTCTGACAATAACCGCTGGATAGTCGCAAGAAATGAAAGTGATGCGAACCTGGAGGCACAGAAAAAGTATCCAGGAAAGAAATTACGGCTGGATCAAGACCCGGATGTGCTGGACACATGGTTCTCATCTGGTCTCTTTCCGTTAACAGTACTTGGTTGGCCATCAGATACAGCTGACCTCCGTGCTTTCTACCCTACTTCGGTACTAGAAACTGGACTTGATATTCTCTTCTTCTGGGTAGCAAGGATGGTCATGATGGGAATGCAGCTTGGTGGTGATGTGCCATTTCAGAAGGTATAGCACAAATACTTGTTCACTATACCATTTAAACCATATCTTATGATTGCATCCACATTTTGTTCATGTGATTACTTTATTCAAGTGCTATCGCTGCCTTCTATCTCCCCTTCATATGTTTAAATTCTGCAACACTGCAATCTAATTAATAAGAAACCCATACTAGAGCAACTTACTTGTAATCTTGTTATCATTTTTGTAGTTGCTTAATCAAGTTACCAAAAGTTTGTTGATTGAACTAAATAATCTTCCCATTTTTTTAAATCATTCTCTACTGATCTCTACAGGCTTACAGATTCCCTTCTGAATGAACTCTACCTTTTTTTAATATTTGTTTCTCACATATTTTGTCATATCATCTTTTGGCAGAGTGTGGTGCCATTAAGTCCATCCTGTTTTTAGTAAAAAAAGCCCATCCTGTTTTCTGTTATAGTAAATGCATAGCCACCATCTTTCTTTCTGTTTCTGCTTGCAAATAATACCATTTTTTAAACTCAATTAGCCAATCATATAACGAGGGGCTTAATAAAAATTGGCGCTATGTAATGTAGTCTTGTCGTGCAAAGAAAGATCAATGACCACGTGCCCTCTTCTCAGGTTTATTTACATCCTATGATCCGTGATGCACACGGACGAAAAATGTCAAAATCACTTGGCAACGTCGTTGATCCTCTTGAGGTGATAAATGGCATGTCACTTGATGGTCTTCTGAAACGTTTGGAAGAAGGCAATCTGGATCCAAATGAATTAAGCATTGCAAAAGATGGGAAGAAGAAAGACTTTCCTGATGGCATAGCTGAATGTGGCACTGATGCCCTCCGCTTCGCACTGATTGCTTACACTTCCCAGGTTTTTATGGCACACAGTTTAGTTTTTGCTGTAACATGCATTTAGGCTTTTATTACAATATATTTTGTTTCCCAGGCTGACAGAATAAACCTTGACATCAAGAGAGTGGTTGGATACCGGCAGTGGTGCAATAAATTATGGAATGCCATCCGTTTTGCGATGGGCAAACTGGGTGATCATTACATTCCACCTGCAACTGTAGATGTATCTGTTATGCCACCAATCTGCAAGTGGATACTCTCAGTGCTTAACAAGGCTATAGGCAAAACTGTTACATCTTTAGAAGCATACAAATTTGCTGACGCAACATCTACTATATACTCATGGTGGCAGTACCAGCTATGTGATGTATTTATAGAAGCAATCAAACCTTACTTCTTCAATGATTCTCAAGAGTTTGAATCAGCAAGAGCTGCCTCCAGAGATGCCCTATGGATTTGCCTTGATAATGGTTTACGCCTGCTCCACCCATTCATGCCTTATGTAACAGAAGAGCTCTGGCAGCGTCTTCCACAGCCCAAAGATTCTTGTAGGACAGATTCAATTATGGTTTCGGAATATCCATCTTTTGTTAAGGTAATACCTGTATCCTAAAGGAAGACTGCTTTCTTTTGGTACTTGTTTACCCATTGGAAAATGTTGTTCATTATGACAGGAATGGACTAACGATAGACTTGAAAATGAAATGGACATTGTCTTGGATGCTGTGAACAGAATAAGGTCTCTAAAGCCACCAACGGATTCAAATGAAAGGTCTGTATAGGGTCATCTATCTTGTTTCTGTGTTTAGTATTTGCTTGCTTCATTATCCTTAAACACACTTGAACTGCAAAATGGAGTTATATCTTATTGCTTATGTTTTATTTTTATTTTTATTACAGACGGCCTGCTTTTGCACTTTGCCGGGGCCAAGAGATTGCTGCCACTATCCAATGCTATCAATCTCTAATCGTGTCACTTTCTTCCGTATCACATCTTAAGGTAATGCCTTATGACTACTTTTCTTGTTTATTTTCATTTTGGAAATATTTTCCCCATGCATTATCTGCAATCAGATTCTCCTTCATGGATTGAAATTTATGATGAATCTGGAATGGAGTTTTTTAACTCAAACAACTCATGTTACCCGTTGGTTCTTGCCAAATAACATTTCTTTGGCTTTCTTCAGCTTTTTTGCATTTATATTGTAGCTTATTTGTTAAAATTTCAAATCCACCTAAGTGGAAGGTCCTGAATGAAAACACTGATCTGTTATTGGCTATTTTTCAGATCCTGACAGAGAAAGATGATACTCCAGCTGACTGTGCAACTGCCGTTGTAAACAAAGACTTATCTGTCTACCTCCAGCTCCAAGGAGCTCTAAATGCAGACGCTGAACGTGAAAAGCTTAGGAAAAAGAAAGAAGAAATCCAAAAGTAAGTGTGTTTTGTCTTCTCCAACCATTTTAAATGGTAAAAGATATACACGTCTTCACTTTTATTCTTTGGTATTAGTAACATGGTCTCTTATTACCTGCCATCCACGCAGGCTACAAAATGCCCTGTCTCAGAAAATGGATGCTTCTGGTTATCGCGAGAAAGCACCACAGAATGTGCAGGACGAGGACATGAGGAAGCTCACCGCGCTGATGGAACAGCTTGAGGTCATCAGTGAAGCTGAGAAGAAATTAGATGCCAACGCTGGCAGCATTTAGTCTGTGATCACTGTTTTGAGGACACTCATCTTGTGTTGAAGTTGATCCCCCACAATTTTTGCGGACAGCACAGTTATATATTCTCATGTTCAGATGAGATGAATTTGGATCGAAGGTTCAGATTGTATTTCCACTTAATCCACATTTTGGGGATATACTAACGGACTATACAGTACCATATGTTTGCCTCTTCATTCTTGCCCCAACGTTTTATAGGCACTGAATTATATGCTAGAGCGCTATGAAGTGAACATGTCACACCTCATAGCGCCCTAGCATACTGCCCAACGTGTCGCTTCTGTGAATGGGGGTGTATCTGGGATTCTGGAGTATGAATTTTTTTTTGTCACCCCATTCCTCGTCTCGGATATTTTGCGCATCCGTGACTCCGTCAGATGGGCATTACCCAGTGGATGCTCGGTGGTCGTCTACCGACCGGCGAGTCGGCGACCGCCCCTGCAGAAACATCTTTTCTTCTTCCTGTAGAAAAGGCATCTGAGTCTGAAATTTCGTATGGTTGCTGGCGACTGCATGCCCTGTATCTATGTATTTCTATGGGATTTTTGAGACCATGGCGGCCATGGACTGGTAGTCTAGTACCGACCATGGCGGCCATGGACTGGTAGTCTAGTACCGACCATGGCGGCCATGGAGGCATGGACTAGTACCGGGACTCCGGGAGAGACCGACCGCCGACGTGCTCTGAGAGCTGCGGTTAGCGGGCGCTGCTGGCTGCGGTTCAAAACGAGTGGCTCGACTTCGCATTGTCCCTCGCAATGGTCACGCTCGCCGACTTCTACATCCTGAGCGCGCTGACCGCTGAGTGTGCGCAGCCTTTCCACGACGCCGGCGACGAAGTGGAAGTGCCGGGCATGGGATGAACTGGAGCGTGTGACGGTAGCAACTACCAACGGACGTGAACACCCGGTCTACCATGTCAAAATTATCGTACAGGGACAAACGCAGCCACATTCAGAAACACGCAGCTGAAAAAAAGGTCAGCGTTTCCCTGCTCTGTAGTCTCTACTCTAATCTCTCTCTATACCCTACCGTCCCTGAAGAACTGTCATGGTCATGGAGTTCCTGGAGTTCTCAGCATCAACCTTATAGTTCCTCTCTGCGAAATACGCCGGCTCATCGGGCGCCGGCAGCGACACGCTCCCGTTCTCCAGGATGGACACGACAGAGGACATGAGCGGCCTGCCGTTGGGGTCGTCCTGAACGCACAGGAGCCCGACGTGGATGCAGAGCAAGGCCTCGTCCAACACGCAGCTATCCACGATGGATGAGTCTACCAGCCCACTTGCATTTCCTTCCTTCCACAGCTTCCAAGCCTGAAAACATACCAAACGAATCATCATCGATTCGAATTCTAAGACAAATGGTTTCGACATACTGCTCTGAAAAATTCAGATGATGTTTGTACTGTATGCTACTTACATAGGCTACAAGGCCTGGAGACCCCATGATGTCATCGGTAGAGCTTATCTTGACGCCACTTACAATCTCCAAGAGCAGGATGCCAAAGCTGTAGACGTCAGACTTAACAGAAAAGACGCCCTCGATTTGATATTCAGGAGCTATGTAGCCACTAAGTAACACCATCAGAAATTCAGAGTCAGATACAAACCTAGTCCAGTCATATGCAAAATCCAGTGATAAAAAAGACCAAGCTGAAGTACTACTCACTATGTTCCAACAACTCGCTTAGTGTTTGCCTTTTGCTGGTTCTCACCAAATATCTTGGCCATACCGAAATCTGATATTTTGGGTCTCATCTCTGCATCCAACAAGACATTGCTAGCTTTAAGGTCTCTATGTATTACTGTCAGTCTTGAATCTTGATGGAGATACAGAAGTCCCCTAGCCACACCCTTGATAATCCCAAATCTTGTCGGCCAATCCAGCAGAGATTTCCTTTCGTTGTCTGCATTGAACAATACCATACGGGGATTATATATGCTTCAATGTTACATTTCAGGAGCACGAGTCATGATGAGTGGAACGTACCGAAAAGGATAGCATCTAGGCCTTTATTGGGCAAATACTCATATATCAGCAGCCTCTCAGCTCCATCTGTGCAGCAACCGAGAAGCCGAACCAAATTTCGGTGCTGCAATTTGGAGATCAAAATAGCTTCATTCTTGAATTCCTCTATCCCTTGTTCAGAATCCTTGCTGAGCCTCTTGACAGCGACTTCGCGGCCACCTAAAAATGTCCCCTTCAGGATTATATAGCAATAACTGAGTTTTGACTCTTGAGTACTATACTTGAATTCATGAGTTCAGATGGAAAAGGATATATGCTGCATAAGATGAGAGTACCTTGTAAACTTTGCCAAAACCTCCACGCCCAATCATACATGCTCTCGAGAAGTTATCTGTTGCAGCAACAATATCACTGAACTGAATGGAAGGGAATTCAAGATCTTCGGTATGGCTTCCTTCTCCAAGTTCACTTGAAGTGCGCACACTGCCAGGCACCAGCTTCTTCTCAATTTCACTGCTTCTTCTCTTACCTGCAAAATTGAAAAAAAAAATGCGTACTTTAGAGAACACAGTATTGCCCTCCTTAATTGCAAGTATTGTGAAACGGATAGAGTATACTAAAGATATATAAATGCAAGAGAAATGTGATTGTACCTTTGGTTCTGCGCTTACAAAACCATACAACGACAATGCCTGTGATTACCAAAGCACCTGCAAACACTGGCAGTAAAATTTTGACAGTTTTTGTCCCTGCCTTTTTTCCTGCACAAATACAGGTCACGCTTCTTCATGAGCAATTGCAAGAAGATGCTTTTGTTGCCCATTGAAAATTGAGACAGTGATACGAGCGCACTGTACGCTGTACGGCGTACATATACGTGAGTACGGTCACGGTGTGCGTGCCCATCAGCCCATGTCATTCTTGTAATCGCCAAAAAGGAAAGAAAAACCGAACCTGTGAATCCGGCAGGGACCCGGAGGTTAAGCGTCTCGGCGGTGACGCCCCAGATGGCGCCGATCATCTGCGTGTCGATCAGATCCCCGTTCCACACCAGGCACCGCGCGATGTTCCCCTTGGCGCTGCTGCTGCTCAGATTGGCGTACGCGTACGCCACGCAGGAGCAGTTCGTGCGGCACGCCGCGGCGCACTCGTCGCCGGAGCTCATGTTCCCGAGCAGCACGAACTTGTCCGGCACCTTCATGTTGGCCATCGCCAAGAACGCATCCCCCTCTCCTCCACCTCCGCCGCACGGCGCCAGCGGCTGGCTCCGGCGGCATCCCCGCGAGAACACGCCGCGGCTCCACTCCTCTTGGCTCGCCGGCTCGAAGCCGTCGAGGCACTTGCACGTCGACGTCGACGACACGGCCTGCTGCGTCGTGTTCGTGTGGTCGCAGTAGCCGTAGGCGCCGCAGCTTCCGTAGGGGCTGCACTGGCCAGCCGGCCATGACTGGAGCGTGGCCCAAGCCGACGCGTTCCGGCTCCAGCTCAGGAGCTGGAACTTGCCGTCGTCCGTCACCACGTACCGCGTGGGTGGGGCCCCGTCGGAGACCGAGAAGGTCATGTAGATCTCCTCGTCGTTGTCGACCACCGACACGTAGATGACCGTTCCCGTGGTGGCGCCGTGGTAGTACATGCCGGCGGTGAGGTACCCCGTCCATGCCGAGGTGCGCCAGTAGACGCGCGTCCCGTTCCACAGCAGCAGCTGGAGGGACGTGCTCGGGTCCATCCCGTACGAGAAGCTCCCCGGCGATGGATCGCCGGGGTTCTTCCACGAGACGATCCGCCACTCTTCGTTGGTCCGGTAGCGCCGCCCGACCCTCATGCCCGGGATGAACGTGTCCGTCGGGTAGTCGAAGCTCCGCCACAGCGTCGCGCCGTCCGGCGATCGCCGGATTACGAGGTCGCCGTCGTTCTGAAGCACTGCTGTCGCCGACGAGCTTGTGGCGCCGGTGATGTTCGCCGTTGTACTCCAAACGACGCGGCCGCTGGCGTCGGTCAAGACGAGGTCGGTGGAGGTGTCGTTGACGAACGCGAGCGATGGCGATGAGGAGTTGCCGGAACGCTCGTCGTCGACGACGATGACCGGCGCGTCACGGTTGGCGACCCAGACCACGGTGCGGACGGGCACGGTGGCGTTGCTGTACCATATGCCGAGGTACTGCCTGGACGGCGTGGCGTCGGAGGGGGAGAAGAAGCCTAACACGAAGGCGCCGCCGTCGGAGACGAGGGTCTCGCCGGGAGACAGTGACTCGCCGTGGGCCAATTTTTCGCCGGCCGGCGAGCATAGGCCTGGCAAGAGGAGGAGGACGGCGGCCGTGATGCAGGTGGAGCGTGACCACTCCATGGTTGTCCACGTCACGTCATTCAGTATGGCACCAAAGAGTCAGGCCACTAGTGCGGTGGCGCAGATGAAATGAAATGCTCTTGCGTCGAGGCTTGAGCGGCAAATGATCGTGACAGAAATTTGCAAAGCAAACTTGGACTAGTTTAAGTGCTCCGAGTTTCAGAGAAGCTCGGAGCTTGACGCTTGCGCTGTTGCGCAGTTGGCGTCAGGAGGACGCTTGGCATTGGTGTGCCGTGGCTACAATCCTACATGGACATGGCGACACACAGTGGCAGGTGATGACTGACGAGGCGATGGGAGCCAAAGAAACGAGTGGTGCAAGGACTAGTCATCTCAGTTTGTGTCACAACGGAATAGTCTTCAACAACTGCGTTGATTTCTGGGTGTGGGTGGAGTTGGGGCACGATGCAGCGACCGAGTTGAGAGCAGAGAAGAGCCGGCGGAAGGTGTGTTTATTCAAAGCACGCTCTTACCTGAAGATCACGAGACATGGACAGGAACGAAAAATATTCAATAGTGTTAGAAACAAGGACCTGTCTTCTGTGCATGTGTCATGTACGCACGATGAAAATCTTCAGCGACACCAACAAAACAACCATACTGACTGAACCCGGATTCTTCTATAAAACGAAGCTGGAATGATGCTGTCACCGGATACGAAATCAGTGTGGAAGCACGGTTCCTCGCGTGCCTTTTCCAAAAATTGTTCGCAGCTCGTGCTGGTCAATGAATTCTTCATTCGTGACTTATCTTCCAAAAACTTCATAATTTTCGTTGTCTCGTGATGAATCTGGGTTCACCCGTCATGTAAAAAAAAAGGATGAATTCTCCTTCCAATTTCCATCACGATACTAAAAAGGAAACACTGTCACTGAACTTAAATGATTCAAATTCAGTTTTCATATTCTTTTGTTTATCATGATAGAAGAAAAAACTTAGTAATATCTACACAGCTATTGAGACTTCTAACATAACAAAAATGAAACTGAAAATGTTAATGAAGTGACATCCAAACCATAAACGGTGAGGAACCCTTTGTTAAGCAATATCTTTTTATTTAAAGGCACCTCCTCGATGCGGACTTGAGGAGCCTAGGTGCGGGAGCAGGGGTTCGTTCCCCTGCTGGCTGGCTCCCTCCCTTGGGTGTCCACAAGCACGTCCGCGATTGAGCTATAACTTGGACAATGTTTAGGTACATCAAGAAAAGACTATCGTCCTTCAATAGTTGTGAGAGTAAGGGAGTTCACGGAACCCTCAGTTCTGTCCCTTATTTGCACCACATCACTAATTCTCGGTCCATAGTCTCCAGGTCTCTGTCCATAGTGCCCAGGGTCATTGGGTGTTGGTAGTGCAGCGCATTCATTCTCTAGGGTGAACACAACAGATGACATGAGTGGCCTATCATCTGGGTTTTCCTGGACGCACAAGAGGGCCATATGAATGCAAAGCAAAACTTCATCTAGTGAGCAAGTGTCCATAATATACGGGTCTGCAAGATCTCTTCCCTTCCCCTCCTTCCACAAGTTCCAAGCCTAAAACGACAAAAAGAGTTTTTAAGATTAGCAATAAGACGAAAGCCTCTAGAATCGGAATTTAGTTTACAACTTCAGAAAAAAAGCACATACATAGACTATTAGGTTTGGATACCCCATGTTGGTACTAATGGAACTTCTCCTTATGCCAGTAACAACCTCTAAGAGCAGAACACCAAAACTATAGACATCAGACTTGATGGAGAAGACGCCTTCCATTGCATACTCCGGAGCCATATAACCGCTGTATGATCATTTTTGCATTCACACATAATTGCTTGTAAGTTGGATTTTATTACGCTTTGTTCAAAAATTTATAAACACTTACTATGTTCCAACAACACGATGAGTGTTGGCATTTTGTTGGCTATCATTGAATATCCTTGCCATGCCAAAGTCTGCTATCTTTGGCCTCATATCCGCATCTAGCAAAACATTAGCGGCTTTGAGGTCTCTATGAATTATGGTCAATCTCGAATCTTGGTGGAGGTAGAGAAGTCCTCTTGCAACCCCTTTGATTATATTAAACCGCTTAGGCCAATCCAAGAACTTTTTCCTTGAATCATCTGCATGAAGGTTCAAGGGTAACACAATTCTGCTAGCTATGTGCAATTTTTAAGAACTTATGGCGTGTCACGTACCAAACAGGGTAGCATCTAAGCTTCCATTAGACAAGTATTCATAAATAAGGATTTTCTCATCAGCCTCAACACTGCAACCAAGAAGTCGGACCAAATTTCTATGTTGCAATTTAGCAATCAAAATTACTTCATTCGTGAATTCCTTTGTTCCTTGTTCAGAATCCTTGCTCAACCTTTTGATGGCAACTTCTTGACCACCTAGCATTGCCTTCAGATAAAATAAGGATAAAACTACATTTAATTTTATCGCATGAAATGTAATTGGATAACATTATTAGCATTGACAAAAAAACATATAATTACATGACCATAACTAATAAGAAAACATTGTCGAATCATGTAATTACCTTATATACTTTACCAAAACCCCCCTGGCCAATTTTATATGCCTCTGAGAAATTGCGTGTTGCAGCTACGATATCCTCAAATCTAACTGTCAATAATTCAAAGTCTTGGGCCTGTTTTCCCTCCCCAAGATCATCCGATGTACGCATATCATTCACATTTTGCCTCTTGTGCTTTGCCCAATAACTTGTTTTACCTGTTTTCCAAATTCTATAACCAATTACTCCTTTTGAAGAATGAAACATATAGACTCATAAGAAGAATGCAACCATGGCAGAGTTAGTATTACCTTTGAACTTGAACCATGCTAGGATGGAAATGGCAGCGAGGACCAGAATGCCACTTATTAAAACTGCAGGGAGCACTATCTTCAGTGCATTGCGTTTCGGCCTTATCCTACCTATGCATTAGAAGTCAATGCACCAAAGAAATAAATGAGAAACTTATAACAACAACGACAATAAACTTATAACCTAAAACAACAACAATAAACAACAACACATGAATTTATTTAAAAACACACAAGACCACCTATTTGTTATCTATAAATTTCACATGGAACACTCTGATTCTGTTTATAACAATATGAGTTTATTTATAGCAGGCTCGTTTAGCACTGAATGTTGAACCCATATATGCTTTGTTTTTTTTAATAAAGCGAGGAGACTTTTTTTAGAAAAAAAACACCCTTAGAGCAGTGAGATAGTCTTATTTTCAACCTTACGTTACAAAACCAGACATCAAAGACCATTGGATTGTCGAAATGGGAAAATTTTTGTCCTTTTAGTGATTTCAATGGTAATTTTTTATTTTCTAAAAAGTTAAGATTGGATTTGACAATCTTTAACTAATTTATTTTACACAAAAAAATGAAACCGTGTATTGTTTTTCCCTAAGATGTAACATGTCTATTGGTGCTCTATTTGAAGTTATTTATGCCTTATTTGTTTATGTTCTTAGTATTTTATTTCTCTAGTCATGTTGTTATTTATTTCAACTGTCATTTTGCACCCTACTTTAAATAGAGCACCAACAGATAAGTCATAATTGTACACAGATTATGTACCATTCTATTTTTTTTCTTATTAAAATAATTTATTTATGATTTTTTAGATTAATTTGAAACCTCTTTTTTTATTTTTAGAAAATGTAAAGCTACATTCAAAACCGCTTAAAGGACCAAACATGTTGGGTTTGAATTATTGAATGCGGATGCCCGATTTTGTAGTTGTAGATTGAAAATCAAACTTTCATGATAGATGGAGGTTATAAATTATAAAAAACTAAAGAGTTCCCACCTTCTAAAATGAGTTTTCGAAGTTTGGTCGTCAATACAATATTAAGAACTAATGAAGATTAAAGGGAAAAGGTCTGCTGCTTACCTGCATCCGAGCCGGCAATCCGGAGGTACACCGTGTCGCTGCCTTCCCCCTCACCTATGTTCCCCGTGTCAATCAGGTCGCCGGCCCACACCAAGCACCTTGTCACATCGCCCTTCCTCCTGCTATTGCTCAGATTGGCGTACGCATACGCCACGCACGAACAGTTCCCGGTGCACTCCGCTTCGCACTCCTGCAACGTTCGGTTCTCCACGAGCACGAACTTGTCCGGCGACTTCATCCCTTTCACGGCCACGAAACCGTTGTCTCCGCATCGCAGAGCCTCCTTTCGTCGGCAACCCTGGGAGAACCTGCCGCTCTTCCATTCTTCCATGCTCGTAGGCTCAAAGCCATCGAGGCACTTGCACATCGACGAAAGGTCCGAGTAGTCGCAGTAGCCGTTGGGGCCACAGTAGCCGTAGCGGCTGCACGGACCGCTCGTCCAATCCCAGAGGAAGACCCACGCGGACGAGCTGGTGTTCCATGTATGGAGCTCGAACCCGCCGGTGTCCGTGAGCACGTACCTGGTGTACGCGGCGCCGGCTGAGAGGCTGTAGGTCATGTAGATCTCCTCCTGGGTGTCGATGACGGTGAGGTACACGATGACGTTGGCCTGGTACCCAGGGGAGACGAAGTAGCCCGTCCATGGCCCGCTGCGCCAGACGGGGCGCGTCGCGTTCCAGATGAAGGCCTGAAGGAACGCGTCTGGGTCCAAGCCCAGGGAGAAGCTCCCCGGCGAGGGGTCGCCGGGGCCCTTCCACGAGACGAGACGCTCGCCGGCGCGCGTCGCGTAGTTGATCCCGATGTTCATGCCGGGGAGGAACGTGTCGGTCGGGTTGTCGAAGCTCTGCCATAACGTGGTGCCGTTCGGAGACTGGATGACAAGGTTGCCGGTGTTGAGGAGCACCGCGGCCGCCGGAGCCGATGCTGCGCCGGTGACGTTGGTCGTCCAGAGAACACGGCCGCCGGCGTCGGAGAGGACGAGGTTGGACGTGTTGGTTAACGACAGCGCCGCAGCTGGGGAAGACGACGAGGCAGAGGTGCTAATGTTTGTGGCTGGGGCTCCTCTGTTGGCGACCCACACGGCGGTGAGCCGGGGGATGTCGTTGTACCATATGCCGAGGTACAGCTTGGACGGGGTGGAGTTGGTGGGGGAGAAGAAGCCCAAGGCGAAGCTGCCGCCTTCGGACACGATGGTGGAGCCAGGGGACAGCGACTTGCCGGGGACAAGCCGGTCGCCGGTGCCGGCTGCACACGGTGGCGGCAGCAAGCGCAGTAGGTGGAGGACAATCGCGTACCTGATGATAGCTGGCCAAGCCATCAAGGACTTTTTTCTTTGCGATGCTAGCGAGCTAGCTTGTTGGCCATGGAGCAGCAAGCTGCAGCAACGCAAGTGGAGGATTTTGCTTGAGTGAAGAAGGTGTTACTGCCCTGAGCCAAGTCTACAGGCAAACGATGTCAACGCAAACTGACTTTTTTTTTTTCATAAACTAACAAAAGATAATCGCGCGACAGCGTCATCTTTTACGAAGGAGGCGAGCGAAATAGGGAACAAATGATGTTTTATTAGATGGTTCAAAAATGGAAGGATGAATTTTGGCTAAAAAAATGGAAGGATGAAGACTGGAAGAGCGGCAAAGTACGACAATTAGTGTAAAAGCTTGGATGACCGGTGGACCTTTTCAAGGATTAGACACGTATTACGGTTGACATTTCAGCTGTCCACGTCGGCTGTTGCGATATTAACAAAGGTGTAGGCAACGTGTTGTGCCAGGCTGCCAGTTTGGTGCTGTCCTTTTCTTTCTTCTTTTCAAGGGGTACTTGTTATTGTACTCAGTAAGATAAAAGCACAGACTATCACTACAATCATAAAAGCTGGTCGACGACGCCAATCCAATATCGTACAATCGTATGATGGGATCAAGGTTCTGCCACAAGTACGAGGAATGCGGCGGCGAGCGCATGGTGTCATGGAGGGGCCCCGATGACCCCTCGCCGGGAGCTTCACCTACGGCGCGGACCTGGACACTGTTTCTGGCATAAGGTGTGTTTATTCAAAGCACGGCCTTCTCTGCATGTCCAGGAACGAAAAATATTCAATAGTGTTAGAAACAAAGGACCTGTGCCTTCTGTGCATGTATCATGTACGCACGATGAAAATCTTCGGTGACACCAACAACCATACTGACTGAACTCGAATTCTTCTGTAGAACGAAGCTGGAGTGATGTTGTCACCGGATACGAAATCGGTGTGGAATCACGGTTCCTCGCGTGGCCTTTTCAGATTCAGTAATTGTTCGCAGCTCGTGCTGGTCAATGGATTCCTTCATTCGTGACCTATCGTTTCAAAAACTTTGTAATTTCGTTGCCTCGGTGATGTGTCCTTTCGTTGCCTCGGTGATGAATTTAGGTTCACCCGTTATATAGAAATATGCATTATCTTCCATTTTCCATCACGGTACTAAAAGGGAAACACTGTTAATTAGCATATGTCCGTACTCCCTAAGTTCC
This sequence comes from Digitaria exilis, assembly GCA_015342445.1. NCBI lineage: Eukaryota > Viridiplantae > Streptophyta > Magnoliopsida > Poales > Poaceae > Digitaria > Digitaria exilis. The sequence continues at coordinate 1,416,851 of JACEFO010000718.1, read as the reverse complement.
AAATTGTAAGTCATCTCAATATTTTAGAGTCAACCCACCTCAGATGACAATATAACAAAACACTAGCATTTATTATACCAAATAAGTAACATTAGTTTCTTTAGACCAAAATTGATAGACCTTTTCAATGCTTCCACAACTGTAACGGTTGGAAAGGGTGATAAAGCCAACTTTTGGCACTCGAGTTGGATCCACGGGCTTGCTCCGAAAAACATAGCCCCGTTGTTGTTCCACAAATCAAAAAGGAAGAATATCTCGGTGCCCAAGGCTACCAAGGATAACAATTGGATACGTCACATTTCTCCCATCCACACAATGACAGAATTACATGAGTATATTGAATTATGGAGTAAGATAAGGCTTGTCCCTCGTGATATGGACATGAGTGATGAGATTACGTGGAAATGGACACACGATGGCCAATATACTACGCAAAGTGCTTAGCGGATTCAATTCCAGGGACGACAGAGTAAACGAACTTGCATGCCAATCTGGAAAGCAAAAACAGAACCTAAATGTAGAATTTTTGCATGGATCCTCCTTCAACATAAAATCCTCACGGCCAATAACCTAGCAAAAAGAGGATGACCGCATGACCCATTATGTAATCTATGCAACTCCCGACCAGAAACACCAACACACCTATGCTTGGAGTGCACGTACACCAAGGATGTTTGGAATCAGTTGACTACTAGCCTTGGCAGACATGATCTTCAAATTCCCTCAACTCGCTCCTTAAACCTATGGTGGAAGAAACTACGTCGTAAGTTTCACAGAGAACAGAAATCCTCCTTTGATGGCCTAGTCATCTATTTTTGGTGGAACATTTGGAAGGAGAGAAATAGAAGAATTTTCCAGCGGTCTTCAAAACCAGTGGTAGAAGTGGCTTCACTAATCAAAGCGGACGTGGAATTATACCAAACGGCAAAATCAAGAGAGTCGGTTTGATTTCCTTAGTTGCTAATATGAGCTAAAAGGAGTTGTAAAGTTTTGTAAAAAACACCTGGCTTGCTTTGCTTTGTTTTTATATCCTAGTCGCAAGTTGTAATGGGCTAGGTGTTTTTTTCCTTTGCTTTTTTTGTTTTGTTTGTTTTTTTCTCCTTCTAATAAAAATTACGGCAAATCCGTTCCGTTCAAAAAAAACATTAGTTTCTTTATTAAGTATGTTCTTAGACTACATATATCTATTCAGTTTCACAAATCTTTGTGATCCACTCTATAATTTTGATCAAACATAAAATATTTTGACTATTCAAAAAAATTGAAATGACTTACAATTTAGAATGGAGGGAGTATAATTCAAATTCAGTTGTTCCATATTCTTTTGTTTATCATGGTAGGAAAAGGCATAGTAATATCACCCGAAATAAAGGCATAGTAATATATAACGTATCCATTGAGACTTCCAACATAGCAAAAAAAATGAAACGAAGTTGCTTCCAAACTATAAACAGTGAGGGACCCTTTGTTGAGCAATATCTGGCACAGTGTTTAGGTACATCAAGAAAAGACTACCTTCCTTCTATACTTGTGAGAGTAAGGGAATTCACAGAACTCTCGGTTCTATCCCCTGTTTGCACCCCATCCCTAATTCTCTGTCCATAGTGTCCAGGGTTGGTGGGTGTTGGCAGTGTGGTGCATTCATTCTCTAGGGTGAACACAACCGATGACATGAGTGGCCTATCATCTGGGTTTTGTTGAATGCACAGGATGGCCATATGAATGCAAAGCAAAACCTCATCTAGTGAGCAAGTGTCCACAATATATGGGTCTGCCAAATCTCTTCCCTTCCCCTCGTTCCACATGTTCCAGGCCTGAAACAACCAAAATAGTTATTTGGATTAGCGATACGCAAGGAGCCTCTAGAATCGGAGTTTAGTTGAGAACTTCAGAAAAAGGCATACTCACATAGACTATTAGGTTTGGAAACCCCAAGTTGCTACTAATGGAACTTCTCCTTATGCCAGTAACAACCTCTAAGAGTAGAACACCGAAGCTATAGACATCGGACTTGATGGAGAAGATGCCATCCATCGCATACTCCGGAGCCATATAACCACTGTATGACCATTTTTGCATGCACATATAATTGCAATTAAGTTGGAATTTATTATGTTTTGTTCAAAAAAATTATAAAAACTTACTATGTTCCAACAACACGTTTAGTGTTATCATTTTCCTGGCTATCATTGAATATCCTTGCCATGCCAAAGTCTGCTATCTTTGGCCTCATATTAGCATCTAGCAAAACATTAGCGGCTTTGAGATCTCTATGAATTATGGTCAATCTCGAATCTTGTGGAGGTAGAGAAGTCCTCTTGCAACCCCTTTGATTATATTAAACCGCATAGGCCAATCCAAGAACATTTTCCTTGAATTATCTGCATAAAGTTCAAGGGTAACACCATTCTGGAAGTTATGTGCAATTTTTAAGAACTTACGGTGTGTGACGTACCAAAAAGGGTAGCATCTAAGCTTCCATTAGCCAAGTATTCATAAATAAGGATTTTCTCATCAGCCTCAACACTGCAACCAAGAAGTCGGACCAAATTTCTATGTTGCAATTTAGCAATTAGAATTACTTCATTCCTGAATTCCTTTGTTCCTTGCTTAGAATCCTTGCTTAACCTTTTGATAGCAACTTCTTGACCACCTAGCATTGCCTTTAGATAAAATAATGACAAAAGTTATTTCAGTTTCAGACAAAACTCAATATAATCGGATAGCGTTCTTAGCATTGACAAAAAAATAAATTCAAATTACATTACCACAACTAATAAGAAACCTTTGTCGAATCATGTTACCTTATAAACTTTACCAAAGCCTCCCTGCCCAATTTTACACGCTTCTGAGAAATTGCTTGTTGCAACCACGATATCCTCGAATCTAATAGATAGTAATTCAAAGTCTTGGGCCTGGTTTCCTTCCCCAACTTCACCCGATTTAATCATGTCATCCAAAGTTAGGTTTTTCTGCTTTGCCCAATAACTTGGTCTACCTGTTTTTCAAATTCTCTAATCAAGTACGCGTTTGAAGAATGAAACGTAGACTTGTATGAAGAATAAAACCAGGTGAGTTAGTTTACCTTTGAATTTGAACCATGCTAGGGAAATGAGGATCAAAAGGCCACTTATCAAAACCGCAGGGAGCACAATCTCCAGTACAATGCGCTTCTCCCTCATCCTACCTATGCATTAGAATCAGTGCAGAATTTTATGCTTGCGCATAGCACAACAACTGATGAAAGACTAAGGCCTAATTTCCAGCCCACCAAAAAATAAAATGAGAAACTTCCAACAGCAGCAATAAACACATGAATTTACTTTTTAAAAAGCACTAAGACCAATTATTGTTATCTACAAATTTCACATGGAACGTTTTGGTTCTGTCTAAATTAAGTGGGCACGTTCAGAACTGAAAGTTGAATCTACATATGCTTTGTTTTGTTAGGAATAAAGTTGGGAGATTTTTTTTCTTAAAAAAGGGGGGAAGCCTATCTTCCGCCCTCCAAGTAGCAAGATAGTCTTATTTTCAAAATGAATTACAAAACCGTACATTGAAGACCATTCAATTGTTGAAACTGGATAAATTAGATCCTTTTAGCTACTTTAATGGTGCCGTTTTACTTTATAAAAAATAATTTAATCCAACAATTTCATAACTAATTTATTTAAAATGAGAAAAACATGAAATTGGTGCAATTTTCTTCTAAGAATGTAAAATATCTATTGGCTCTCTATTTGGAGCCATATTTTATTTGTTTACGTTTGTAGTGTTTTATTTCTTCTAATCGCGTTGTCAATTATTTCAATTATATAGTTTTGAACCCTACTTCAAATAGAGGACCAACAGAGTAATAGATAAGTTTATTATTACAAAGAATTTGTAACATTCTTATTTTTTTAATTTCTTAAAATCATTTTAGTGAATTTTTATTTTAAACTGAAACATTTTTATTTTTAGAAAATAGAAAACCACCTTCAGAATCATCCAAACTACTAAACTTGTCCAGTTCTGACATCTTGATGCGCACTTTTATAGCTGTAGGTTAAAAATCAGAGTTTCATGATACTTGGAGGTTATAAGTTAGTCTTTTCCTTTTAAAAAACGAAAGAGCTTCCTTCCAGTCTTCTAAATGGGTTTTCAAAGTCTGCTGGTCAATACGATAATACAGAAGGTAAAAAGTCCGCTGCACATACCTGCATCCAAACCTGCAATCCGGAGGTACAGCGTGTCGCTGATGACATCCCCCTGGCCCTCACCAATCTTGGCCGTGTCGATCAGCTCGCCGGCCCACACCAAGCACCTCGTCACATCGCCCTCCCTCCTGCTAGTGCTCATATTGGCGTACGCATACGCCACGCACGAACAGTCCCCGGCGCACTCCGCTTCGCACTGCTGGAACGTTCGGTTCTCCACGAGCACGAACTTGTCCGGCGACTTCATCCCCTTCAAGGGCACGAAACCGTCGCCGCACCGCACCGCCTCCTTTCGCCGGCAACCCTGGGAGAACCTGCCACTCTTCCAATCTTCCATGCTCGTCGGCTCAAAACCGTCGAGGCACTTGCACGTCGACGTCGAGGGAGTGTTTGAGTTGTCACAGTAGCCGTTCAAGCCACAGTAGCTGTAGCGGTTGCACGGACCGCTCGTCCAATCGATGAAGAGGGTCCATGCAGACGAGGCGTTGTTCCAGGTTTGGAGCTGGTAGTCGCCGGAGTCTGTGAGCACGTACCTGGTATGCACGGCGTCGGTTGAGAGGCTGAAGGTCATGTAGATCTCCTCCTTGGTGTTGACGACGGTGAGGTAGACGATGACGCCGTCGATGGCCCGGTACCCAGGGGAGACGAAGTAGCCAGTCCATGGCTCGCTGCGCCAGATTGGAACCGTCGCGTTCCAGACCAAGAGCTGAAGGAACATGTCTGGGTCCACGCCCAATGAGAATCTCCCCGGCGAGGGGTCGTCGGGCCCCTTCCACGAGACCAGCCGCTCGCCGGTTCGCGTCTCGTAGTTCATCCGGATCTTCATGCCGGGGAGGAACGTGTCGGCCGGGTGCTCGAAGCTCTGCCATAACGTGGTGCCGTTTGGAGACCGGATGACAAGGTTGCCGGTGTTGAGGAGCACCGCGGCAGAGGCGTTGCTGGCTGTGCCGGTGACGTTGGTCGTCCACAGAACACGGTCGCCGGCGTCGGACAGGACGAGGTTGGACGCGTTGGTCAGGGACAGCGCCGGTGACGAAGGCAAGGCAGAGGTGCTACTATTCATGGCCGGGTTTTCTCTGTTGGCGACCCACAGGACGGTGAGCCGGGGGATGTCGTTGTACCATATGCCGAGGTAAAGCTTGGACGGGGTGGAGTTGGTTGGGGAGAAGAAGCCCAAGGCGAAGCTGCCGCCTTCGGACACGATGGTGGTGCCAGGGGAGAGCGGCTTGCCGGGGACGAGCCGATCGCCGGTGCCGGTTGCACATGGTGGCCGCAGCAGTAGGTGGAGGACGATCGCGTACCTGATGATGGCTGGCCAAGCCATCAAGGAATTTTTCTTTGCGATGCTAGCGAGCTAGCTTATTGGTCATGGAGCAGCAAGCCGGCAACGTACGCAAGTGGATAATTTTCCTTGAGTGAAGAAGGTATTGCTGCCTGCCTTGAGTCAAAGTCTACAGGCAAACGATGTCAACGCAAACTGCCTTGTTTTTTCATAAACTAACAAAAGATAATCACGCGGCGGCGGCGTCTTTTACGAACTAGGTGAGCGAAATAGGGAACAAATGATGGTTCAAAAATGGAAGGAAGACCGGTGGACCTTTTCAAGGATTAAGCGGACGCGTATTACTATTGACATTTCAGCTGTCCACGTCGGCCGTTGCGGTATTAACAAAGGTGAAGGCAACGTACTGTGCCAGACTGCCAGTTTGGTGCTTCTTTTCAAGGGGTACATGTTATTATAAAACATAGACTATTACTACAATCATAAAAATCTGGTCGCCGACGCCAATCCAATATCGTACAATCGAATGATGGGATCAAGGTTCTGTCAAGTGTTAGCCATGACACCAATTCCCATTGAGAACCAAATGGAGAAACCAGCAAGTAATTTAATTAATTCATTGAAGTTCATTTCTTTGAGTGTTTTAACAGGAAAAGTATATTTTTTCACCCTCCAAGGGTTACAAAAGTCTGATTTTCAACTTACAACTACAAAGTCGGACACTGAAGGGTTATCCAACTATCGAAACCGGATAAAATTGGCCCTTTGGGTTGTTTTGTAGGTTGATTTTCTAGTTTTTGAAAAAAATTAAAAAATCATATTGAAATTCATAACTAATTTATTTGAAATTGGAAAATTATGAATCTAGAGCCAACGTTTTCTAACAATGTGGCCTATATATTGGTGCACCATTTTTTTGGAGTTATTTGCATATCATTTATTATTATCTAAGTATTGTTTTTTTAAAAAATAGTAATATAAATAGATAATAACTAAATAATATAAAATAGTGTGCCAATAGGTAGGTTACATTTTTAAGAAAACTTAGGGCCGATTTTGTATTTCTTTATTCCAAATAAAGTTGGCGAACTTTGCCAAAAAAAAAAAGGATTGTGAAGCATGCTACAAGGGAGGTAGCACGTGTCCGCAATTGTGCAGTATTTGTGATCATTCAAATTGAAGTCTTTCATATTCTTTTGTTTATCATGATAGGAGAAAAAACATAATAATATCTACACACCTATTGAGACATCTAACATAACAAAAAAATGAAACTGAAAAATATTAATGAATTGGCTTCCAAACCATAAACGGTGAGGGAGCCTTTGTTGAGCAATTTCTTTTTTGAAACGCGCCTCCTCGGTGCGGCCTTCTGGAGGCTAGGTGCGGGAATGGGGCTTCGTTCCCGAACTGGCTGCCTCCCTCTCTTAGAAGGTTGCCACGGGGCCACAGGCCCGTTTACAGTTGAGCAATTTCTTGGCAATGTTTAGGTACATCAAGAAAAGACTACCGTCTTTCTATAGTTGTGAGAGTAAGGGAATTCACGGAATCCTCGGTTCTATCCCTTATTTGCACCACATCACTAATTCCTTGTCCACAGTGTCCAGGTCTCTGTCCGTAGTGTCCTGGGTTGTTGGGTGTTGGCAGTGTAGTGCATTCATTCTCTAGGGTGAACACAACAGATGACATGAGTGGCCTATCATCTGGGTTTTCCTGGACACACAAGAGGGCCATATGACTGCAAAGCAAAACTTCATCTAGTGAGCAAGTGTCCATAATATATGGGTCTGCCAGATCTCTTCCCTTCCCGTGCTTCCACATGTTCCAAGCCTGAAACAACCAAAAGAGTTACTTAGATTTGCAATAGGCTGAAAGCCTCATTTTAGAATTGGAATCTACTGATGTCATCCAAAGTTAACCTCTTGTGCTTTGCCCAATAACTTGTTTTGCCTGTTTTCCAAATTCTATAGCCAATTACTTGTTTTGAAGAATGAAACATAGACTCGTAAGAAGAATGCAACCATGAAAAGTTAGTTTTACCTTTGAACTTGTAGCGATCTTACCCGAGAAATGGGCCCACTTAAGTATATTCCACCTTCCATTGGTGCTAATACACAAAAATGTTCCCAAGTGCGGATTCGACCGTCGAGTCAAGCTCGACTAACTGCTACTGAAGATCGTCCGTCCATACGCTCACTCGAAGGTGAGTTCCAAAGATCACATCATTCCACAATTCAAATTACAATAAGTCTTAGAGTTATTACAACCAAATTGAAATGATAAATAAAATAGTTGGAGTCATGCAGCGGAAAATAAACGAGATACTAGCGACGATCCATAGTATCGTCACGATGAAGTCAACCGTGACGCTACTCCTCACGATCCTCGGGAGAGGTCGGCTCCCACTCGATGCTGTAACCAGGAGGAAGCTGGGAGGCCCAAGCCATAGAGGCAGCTACCTCCTGAGGGGACGGTCCTGAAAATTTAGCCACAAGCAAGGCTGAGTATACTAGTTATACTCAACAAGACTTACCCGACTGGTGATCACTACATCACTGACTCCTAAGATGAGAGACTGTTTGGCTAGTGGGGGTTCTTTTGCCAAAAAGCGACTAAGCTGATTTCTAATTTTTCCATTTTGATTTTAATTCCTTTAACCTATCCATTCTAGGTGAACCTAGCTAAACAATCAAGTTTTGCAATACAATTATTCCATACAAAGATTTCATCCTTCCAAGTTTCACTTCATAATATGTCATACATCGGTCAAGCAGTCTCATTAACCGCGAGAAGCGGACAGTTCGAACCGAATTTACTACCTGGCCAGGGGAAACCCACACATACGGAATGGTTGGAAATGCCAACACACCCCAATCCTTTCTCCTCTCTCTGCGAGTGGCTCCCGAGTCCCAATGCCTCAGGGTAAAGGTTTACCACTACTGGGACTCACGCAACTACCCTCATGTGCCCATGGGATAACGTTTCCAAGACAGAGAGCTGTCGGACCTGCTCGCATCAATCGGATACCGGGACTTACCGGTCTCATAGTCCGTGCATATATGTGGTACGTTCAAACGCTTGACACAAAATTACCACATGTTTCCAATTAAACCATTGATAGACGGGTATCTACAATCATCCGTCCATCATCTCTAGTGTTTCTGATAGGAGTAGACATACAACTCCTATATCTCGCGAGTGTCGGAAAACACTCGACTTCTATCGGTCTTAAGCATAGCGACTATCGAACCTAACATACTAGTGTTCAATCAAAGGAACCTATGATTATGCAATCTAGGGTTTCATTCAACTCCTTGAAACTTAAATGCACAAACATATAATCAAGTAAATCGCGTAAGTAAAGTTAGGTTATGCTCCGGGGCTTGCCTTCCGGCTCGAAGCGGTACTCCTGCTCGGGGCTCGGATCCACGTGCACCACGTTCACCTCGGACTCCTGGGCGATCTCCTCTGCAGCGGGGACTAGCTCGTAGACTCCGTCGGCGAGACCCAAATCTATACGAATGCATGAAATGCTTAAATATCGAGATTTAAATAGTTGGGGTTTATTTAAATCTTGGTTAGTAAATTGGAAAGGATGAACATTAATTATAAGTGAATATACCCTTTTCATTTTGAACCTTTACTTTGATTTTAGAGTTTTAGGTTTTTCTCTTTTCTTTTCTTTTTCTCCTCTTTTCTTTTTCTCCTCTTTTCTTTTCTTTTTCTCCTCTTTTCTTTTCTTTTTCTCCTCTTTTCTTTTCTTTTTCTTCTCTTTTCCTTTCTTTTTCTTCTCTTTTCCACCCTTTAAGTCCTTTTTCTATTATTCAAAAGGTGAACTTAGGAATATTATTTTTAGGTGTCATTTGACCAGAGGCTTGCTCATGCCAAGGCAGGAGCCTAGCCCAAAATTTGGCTCAAGTTGATTTTTCTATAATTTATTAAAAATGTTCTTGTCTTTTTGCCTAAAAACAAACTAAAATCCTACAAAAATAACTACAAGGTTTCTGTCCACACTACTTGGCACAGTGACTTAGGGTGCCAAGAGTGAACTCTCTGCAAGTTTATAGATGGTATTGATTTATGGTTATTTTTGTGGAATTTCACCATGTTTAAACAACCAAAAATCATTTAGCCATTTTCCAGTGTCCAAAAATTACCATTTTCATTTTTCTAAGGTTTCTAATGTCTTGATTAAGTTTCTGTGTGAAGGAGGTGATTTTTCACTGAGTAGTTAATTTTCTGTGATTTCTTTGCCAAAACAGTAGGGCATATGTTTGGAAATTCATAACCCTAAATCCACTGGGAATTTTTGTGCACCCTTTGCGCATTAAGCTAATGATAATCACCCTAACAACATAACCCAAGCTCAGCTCCAGTGCATGTGTAGATTTTGAACTACGATGAAAAGTGTCCAAACTGATTTGAATTTATTTTTCAAAATCTACAGCTCAACTGAGTGAGGTGCAAAGGAAGAAGTTGGACTTCTTGAATCACTGGTCACTACAAAATTGGTTTGGCATTTTTCTGATTTTTCTACGATTTTCTACGAATTTTTGAAGATCTCAGCGAATTAAACCTAAAAGATAGAATCTATTTTACGCGGGGAACCCTAGAGTTTTTGAATCTCTTACAAACAAGTCCCTGCATTTTACAGTCGGCCCCCTGGAAAGAGGTAGACGACACACTTAGGTCCCTGGGCTCGCCGGCGTGTTTGCGCCGGCCAAACGGCGGCGAGTCCGGGCCGGGAAAGTAGGGGGAAACGGAGAGGGGCTCACCGCGGTTCTTTTGAGCTAGGTCTCGAGGTCGGGGATGGCCGGAATCGTGCTCGGCGACGACGGTGGCGGCTCGGCAACTCCGGCGAGCGGCGACCGGCGACGTCGGGGTCGGAGAGGGTCGGGGAAGGGGTCGGTGAGCACCAGCGCGGCACGGTGAAGCTATTGGTGCCCTCGGTTCGGCCGGAGGAGCAGTGGAGAGGGCTGTCCACGGGAGCGAGCTCGGCGGCGCCTCTGCTTGCTCCGGCGATGGTTTTCCGGCGTGGAAGAGAGGGGAACTGTTTGGGGGCTTAAGTAGGAGCGAGAGGGGAGGAAGGGGATGCTCGGGCAGCACGGGATGGAGGCTGGGGCAGCTCGGTGAGATGTCGCGGCGGCAGCGGCTTGTCGCGGCCGTGTTGGCGCCGTGCGCGGCGTCAGCGCGGCGCGCAGGCGTGCTGCAGGCGGCAGGCGCGCGTGGGCGAGGCGAGAAGACAGGGCGGAGGGGAAAAAGAGACGGCGTGGTCGCGAAAGTCGCTCGGGGGACCGATGGGCAACGGCGGCGACGGCATTAACCGGCGGTCCGCGGCGGCGACGCGACGGCGAGGCGAGGGTCAGCGCTACAGTGCACCCCAGGCCACGCGACCTTGCCAGAAGCGTGCACCGCGTGCGGGGACACACGGCCGTGCCATTGGTCGGCGCAGTCGAGGCCGGACGGCGGCACAGCGCTGCCGGCGGCGAGCTCGGGCACGCGCGAGCGCGGCGTGAGCGACCCGTGAGCGCGCCTCTGCCGGGCAAAGGTCAACTGATTGGCATGGCTCAATTTCCGAAATTTTGAACGTGGCTCGAAAATCTTCCAACATGAAAGTTGTTTAGAATTTCATGAGACACGTCCCTGCACTGGAGATTTTGAGAAAAAGTTGAAAATTTGGCCGTAATCCAAAAGGGGGTAATTCCCTGTTTTGAACTGAATTTTTGAAATTCAAGGGGCTAGATGGCAAAATTGGCCAAAGTGCCAAAAGAGGCAAAGTTTAGAAATGTGAAGATGTACAACTTTGCTTTTTGGATATTTTGATGTTCTGTGGTTGGATCTTGAGATTTGGCTAAGATTCCATTTCAGCTTTGAATTTGAATTGGAAATTTCAATTTCCAAGGTTAGGGTTTGAATTTTGAGATGCTTCCAAGCATTTTTAGGCTATGGTTTGAAAAGAGAAGTTTCTTGGTTTGACTTATTCTCCAACTTTCCCATTTGCACTTTTTCAAGTTCTTAGGAAGTTTTCAAAGTTTTCTTTATTGCTTCATTTGAATGGTTTTTGACTTAATTTGGATAAAATTACTCATTTTCTTTGATTTCTCTTTTGGGTTATGCTTAGCTTAGCTTAATCATTGTTTTAGTGTTAATTAACACCAGGGGTGTTACAGCCTACCCCCCTTAAAAAGAATCTCGTCCCGAGATTCGGGAATGCTAGAAAGTGCGGAACATGCGGTACCTGGTGGGGTGGTGAGAAATCCAGGATAATGGCGATTAAGATATTCCTCGGTCTCCCATGTTGCCTCTTCTTCAGTGTGATGAACCCACTGAATTTTATACATCTTAACTGAGTTCCTTCTTGTGTGCCTTACTTTTTGGTCAAGGACTTTGAGAGGTTGAGCAACGTAGTTCAGATCGGGCTCAACTTCCACGTCTTCTTGTTCCACGACTTCGGTCGGAACTCGAATACACTTCTTGAGTTGTGAGATATGAAAGACATTGTGCACGGCTGAAAGTTTGTCGGGAAGTCGTAGACGATAAGCCACGGATCCACACTTCTCAATGATTTCATAAGGTCCGACGTAACGGGGTGCAAGCTTTCCCTTTACTCCGAACCTTTGGACTCCTTGGGTTGGTGAAACCTTAAGATACACATGATCACCGACTGCGAATTTGAGAGGCATTCTTCGGCGATCGGCATAACTCTTCTGACGAGACTGAGCGGCTTTGAGGTTTTCCCGAATAACCCTGACTTGCTCTTCGGCTTCAATCACCAGGTCGGGTCCGTATATTTCTCGCTCTCCAGGCTGAGACCAACATAACGGAGTTCGACACATTTTCCCATACAAGACTTCGAAAGGTGCCATTTTCAAGCTTGCTTGGTAACTGTTGTTGTATGAGAACTCGGCGATAGCCAGGCATTTATCCCAACTTGCTTCATAGTGAATGACGCAAGCTCTAAGCATGTCTTCAAGGATTTGATTCACCCGCTCGGTTTGCCCATCCGTCTGCGGGTGGTAAGCCGAGCTTCGAATAAGCTTGGTGCCGAGGGATGCATGGAGTTGCTCCCAGAACCTTGCCACAAACTGCAGACCTCGGTCCGAAATGATTGTTCTAGGCACCCCGTGCAGACGTACAATTTGGTTGAGATAGATCTCGGCATACTTTTTGACGGCATAGGTGGTGTTGACTGGAATAAAGTGGGCGGTCTTTGTGAGCCTGTCCACAATGGCCCATATAGAATCGTGCCCTAGTGCGGTCTTAGGAAGGCCAACAATGAAATCCATACTGATGTCCTCCCATTTCCATGATGGTATAGACAAAGGTTGAAGAGTTCCAGCCGCCTTTAGATGACTAGCCTCTACCCTCCTGCAAGTGTCACACTCGGATACAAACCGAGCGATATCCATCTTCATCTTGGTCCACCAAAAAGTTTTCTTCATATCCTGGTACATCTTATTGCTGCCAGGGTGAATAGAGAACTTAGAGTGGTGAGCTTCACTCAGAATTTTCTTCCGTAATTCCGGATCTTTAGGCACGACGATACGGTTCCCAAACCATATCATGCCTCGGGCATCCTGACGGAAACAGTTATATCGTTCCTCCGTTCCTTTGGCCAGCTCCTCCCGAATAACATCGACCTTTTTATCGGTCTGCTGGGCCAGAAAGATCTCATCGTGCAATGTGGACTCGAGAGATATGTTGTTTAAGTAGCCATGCGGAACAATCTCGAGATTGAGTTTCGCCAACTCATGGCATAGAGTGTCGGCATACGATTCGACTGAAAGACATGGCAATGAGACTTGCGGCTCAAGGCATCCGCAACCACATTCGCCTTTCCGGGATGATAGTGCAAACTCATGTCATAATCCTTTGCCAACTCCAGCCATCTTCTTTGCCTCATATTCAAGTTAGCTTGAGTGAAGACGTACTTGAGACTTTTGTGGTCGGTATACACGTTGCAAGGAACTCCTATAAGATAGTGCCTCCATATTTTCAGAGCGTGAATCACGGCTGCCAATTCAAGGTCGTGAGTGGGATAATTCAGCTCATGGGGATGGAGAGCACGTGAAGCATATGCAATAACTCGATTCTCTTGCATAAGAACACAACCGAGTCCGGTGCCTGAAGCATCGCAATAGACATCGTAGGGTTTGGTGCTATCCGGTTGGGTCAGAACAGGAGCGGAGGTCAACAACTTCCTCAATGTGCGGAATGCCTCTTCACACTTCTCATCCCACACGAATTTCTGCCCCTTCTTCAATAGCTCGGTCATTGGCTTGGCAACTCGCGAGAAATCCGGAATAAAACGACGATAATATCCTGCCAAACCCAGAAAGCTTCGGATTTCGTGGACAGAGGTAGGAGGTTTGCAGTCCATTACTTGCTGCACTTTCGTAGGATCCACCGAGATACCATCCTGAGAAACAGTGTGACCCAAGAACTTCACACTATCCAGCCAAAACTCACACTTGGAGAACTTGGCGTACAACTTGTGATCACGGAGTCGTTGAAGAACAATGCGGAGATGCTCGGCATGCTCTTCCTCATTCTTGGAATAGACAAGAATATCATCAATGAAAACCACTACGAACTTATCCAGCTCGGGCATGAACACCGAATTCATGAGATACATGAAATAAGCAGGAGCATTAGTCAGCCCGAACGACATAACCAAGAATTCATAAAGTCCATAGCGGGTCGAGAAAGCCGTCTTGGGAATATCACAAGGACGAATCTTGATTTGATGATATCAAGAACGAAGATCAATTTTTGAGAATATCTTGGCTCCGGCGAGTTGATCGAACAATACATCAATGCGGGGAAGAGGGTACTTGTTTTTGATAGTGACCGCATTGAGAGGCCGGTAGTCAATACACATCCTCAACGTGTGATCCTTCTTTTCGACAAATATGGCAGGACAACCCCAAGGTGATGTACTCGGACGAATGAAACCCTTGTCCAGTAAATCTTGGAGTTGAGTTTTCATCTCTGCCAATTCTGCGGGTGGCATTCTGTAGGGTCTTTTAGAAATCGGTGCGGTACCCGGTTGTAGCTCGATAACGAACTCAATGTCCCTATCCGGTGGCATTCCAGGCAAGTCGTCTGGAAAGACATCGGGGAACTCACAGACAATAGGAATGTCTTCAAGCTTGGGTTCAGTCATGACAAAAACACATGAGCTCAAGGAGTTGGGAGACGGAAGATAGAGTGTGGTAGATCCATGTGTAGGTGAGTTGATATCAACAATTCTCTCGGCAACGTCCCTTGTGCTGTGCCATCCAATTAGCTCCCAAGATTATATCTATCCCATCCAGTTCTAAAAGAATCAGGTCGGTCAAGATAACTCTACTACCCAGTTTAATTGGCACCTTTCGCGCCACATGATTTGAATTTAAGTTCCCGCCTGCGGTGATTATTTTGTAGGCCGCATTTGTAGATAAGCAATTTAACCCACATTTCTTAGCACATCTTGGACTTATGAAACTATGAGTGGCACCAGAATCAAAGAGAATGACTGCAGGTTGGTTATGTATCAGAAATTTACCCGTCATTACTGGTGCTCCCTCGGGAAGGTCAGTCAAGGTGGTGAAGTTGACCCTTCCCTGCTTGACATGAATCTTCTGCAACTTGCCCTTGTTTGGCTGGTTGCCATTGTTCTGCTGCTTGCCCTGGGGACAGTCCCTGATGAAGTGACTGGTACTGCCGCAACGGTAGCAAGAATACCCAGCTCCAGGCTGAGCTGGCTGCTGCTTCATCGGGGTCTTCTGCTGCTGTGACTGCTGCGGTGGAAAACGAGAACCACCCTGCTGAGGAGGGTTGACCACCCAGCGGCCAGACTGCCCTGTACGCTGCTGTCCCTGTGGAGGAACAATACGGAAGCGCTGCGGCTTACCGCCACTAGCAGAGACAACAGAAGCCTTCCTCTTCTTGTCGGCTCTATGGGTCATAATGGCATCCTCCTGAGCGATAGCCACATTGACCAAGTCAGCATAAGTGGCAGGCTTGATGTTGAGCAGCCTCTCCTGCAACTTGGTGCTGAGCCCCATACGGAACCTCTCCTTCTTCTTATCATCATTGTCAGCATGATGACCAGCGTACTAACAAAGGTTGTTGAAAGCCTGGGCGTACTGATACACCGTGTGAGTGCCCTGAGTCAAGGTCAGGAACTCCCTCAGCTTCCTCTCAACAAGGCCCTTAGGAATGTGATGCGCCTTGAATGCATCCTTGAAGTTCTGCCAAGTAACCACAATTTCGGCGGGGACCATGCCACGGTAAGTCTCCCACCAAACCAAAGCCGGACCGCGAAGCTGCTGTGCGGCGAAAGTGACCTTGCACTCTTCAGAGCAAGGGGCAGCCAGGATAGCAAACTTCGAGTCGATAGCCCGAATCCACGCATCGGCCTCCATAGGCTCAGTAGCTTTAGAGAACACCGGGGGCTGAGTACCCAGGAAGTCCTCAAATCGAGCAACCTGAGCAGACGGGGCGTTGCGGCCACTCTGACGTGGAGCACCGATGTTCATGTTCTGGGCCAACTGCTACTGCTGCAATTGTATCTGCTGCTGCATAGTCCTCATGACCTCGGCGTGCATAGCCATCATCTGCTGTCAATTTGGCAGCGGAGGGGCAGGTGGTGGCTGCTGCTCTGGCGGAACCTGCTGATCCGGGACACTAGTTGAGCCTTGATTTGCCCCGAAACCATCCGGGGTCCGTCGGGTCGTAGGTCCTGCCATCTGCATGATTGAGTGTCCATTAATTTCATGAATCACCATTTGCTCTTAAGGGAACGACAGGCATGATTAAGAGACAATCTCAATGTTACAAAAGAACGTGGCATAAAGATCGAAATTTCATAGAATGATCAACTTCATTAATCCAAGACATGGTTCAACGAATCCATTACAACACATGCTGACAACACATTCTAATTAAGATGTTACACCAATTGCGAAGGGAAACATGACATGAGATACAAAGAGATTATTCATCTTCAACTAGCTAAACTCCACGTGACACGGAAAAGCCATGCTGAAGAGTACCTAATCTCTAACTCAACGCTCTAGAAGTCATCCACGTCGTTCACCGAAGTACGGCTCACGGTGGGGGAAAGTGGTGGCTGAACTGGGGGTAACTCCTCGTCGTCCAGCTCGGACTTGGCATCCTCCTCTGCCTCGTCCTCCTCGGGAACCTCCATATGAGCCTCCAACTCAACCATCTCGGCATTAGCCTCGTGCAACTCCTCCTGTGCCTCCTCATCCGTCAACACCTCCACCTGGTGAGCGCAGTGCTCCTTCTCCATGGTAAGCTCCGCAATGCGAGCCTGCAAATCCCGGATCTGAGTATCCTTGGCAGCCATGTCCAAGGAAGTGCAGATCCCGGCTATGTCCTTATCCGCGGACACTCTCACCATCGCATCGGCAAAGTCGAGCAGAGAATCCTGTGACATCATGAGTAGCTCTGCCATGCGGATGCTAGCCTTCATCCAGCTAGCAAAGAACGCAGGTGCGTTCCGGGGAAACTCTAGGAACAACTGCGGGGAAGCCAAGTAACGTGACAACCACTGAGGGTCATCCCTGCGGGCTGAAGGCAGGAAACCAACCAAAGTGTTATCCACCAAGTCGTGGTGCTGTGAAGTGAACTGGTTCAGCCCTGCGAAGGCGGCCAGCTCCCAAGTGTCCGGAAAGCGGTGGCCATGCACCACAACTCCCAGCCTAGGCCAGTCGGGGTGCTCGGGGTGCACCGGTGCCTCCATGCGGACACTGCACCGAGTCACACCACGCTCCGCATACTCTCTGCCAAAGTACACCGGCGGAGACGGGTAGCCAACCTCCTTCAGAATCTTCCAAAAGAGGGACGGAAACCCCTCCCAGCTGAGGCAGTCCTGGCACTCCACCCTCTCGTTCGCGCCAGCAAGGTGACTGGGAACGGCCATCTGAACAAAAATTCAGAGGTGAGTACCATGAGTCAAAAAGACTAAAGAAGAAACTGGGAGAAAACTGAAGGTAAAGAACGTGCTTAAGCTTTTAATTAAGGTCGTTTAAGCATTGATTTGACCGGTTGGGTTTCGACTTTCTTAAGTTTATTATTATTCCGATTTTAGTTAAGAGATGCATGCAAGACCTAAACGTCCTCACATTTTAAGTCAGACTTGACTTTCGGAGTTAGTGCCGGTGGCTAGGCATAGACGCATCTCTCTCTATAGATCTAGTCGGACTCCTACTCGTAAACTTTACGTAGCAGTCAGAGGATTTTCGACGAAGTCCTTTTAAGATTGGGTTTCATGGAAGAGCAAACATCAAACCTAAGTTAGACTATGCCACCTAACAAAGCGCAACCCTTAACCCTTAAGGACTTCACGTTCTAGTTTTTATCCTTAACGTGCCTATACGTTTCATCCCACTTGCTTAGGCGCAATGGAATCAGGGTTTGGTAGATTTTATTTTAGAAAACATTGGTTAGGGTCTGATGCTTTCCTTGGAGTGTATGAACGTCGGCTCTGATACCAGCTGTAGCGATCTTACCCGAGAAATGGGCCCACTTAAGTATATTCCACCTTCAATTGGTGCTAATACACAAAAATGTTCCCAAGTGCGGATTCGACCGTCGAGTCAAGCTCGACTAACTGCTACTGAAGATCGTCCGTCCATACGCTCACTCGAAGGTGAGTTCCAAAGATCACATCATTCCACAATTCAAATTACAATAAGTCTTAGAGTTATTACAACCAAATTGAAATGATAAATAAAATAGTTGGAGTCATGCAGCGGAAAATAAACGAGATACTAGCGACGATCCATAGTATCATCACGATGAAGTCAACCGTGACGCTACTCCTCACGATCCTCGGGAGAGGTCGGCTCCCACTCGATGCTGTAACCAGGAGGAAGCTGGGAGGCCCAAGCCATAGAGGCAGCTACCTCCTGAGGGGACGGTCCTGAAAATTTAGCCACAAGCAAGGCTGAGTATACTAGTTATACTCAACAAGACTTACCCGACTGGTGATCACTACATCACCGACTCCTAAGATGAGAGACTGTTTGGCTAGTGGGGGTTCTTTTGCCAAAAAGCGACTAAGCTGATTTCTAATTTTTCCATTTTGATTTTAATTCCTTTAACCTATCCATTCTAGGTGAACCTAGCTAAACAATCAAGTTTTGCAATACAATTATTCCATACAAAGATTTCATCCTTCCAAGTTTCACTTCATAATATGTCATACATCGGTCAAGCAGTCTCATTAACCGCGAGAAGCGGACAGTTCGAACCGAATTTACTACCTGGCCAGGGGAAACCCACACATACGGAATGGTTGGAAATGCCAACACACCCCAATCCTTTCTCCTCTCTCTGCGAGTGGCTCCCGAGTCCCAATGCCTCAGGGTAAGGGTTTACCACTACTGGGACTCACGCAACTACCCTCATGTGCCCATGGGATAACGTTTCCAAGACAGAGAGCTGTCGGACCTGCTCGCATCAATCGGATACCGGGACTTACCGGTCCCATAGTCCGTGCATATATGTGGTACGTTCAAACGCTTGACACAAAAGTACCACATGTTTCCAATTAAACCATTGATAGACGGGTATCTACAATCATCCGTCCATCATCTCTAGTGTTTCTGATAGGAGTAGACATACAACTCCTATATCTCGCGAGTGTCGGAAAACACTCGACTTCTATCGGTCTTAAGCATAGCGACTATCGAACCTAACATACTAGTGTTCAATCAAAGGAACCTATGATTATGCAATCTAGGGTTTCATTCAACTCCTTGAAACTTAAATGCACAAACATATAATCAAGTAATCGCGTAAGTAAAGTTAGGTTATGCTCCGGGGCTTGCCTTCCGGCTCGAAGCGGTACTCCTGCTCGGGGCTCGGATCCACGTGCACCACGTTCACCTCGGACTCCTGGGCGATCTCCTCTGCAGCGGGGACTAGCTCGTAGACTCCGTCGGCGAGACCCAAATCTATACGAATGCATGAAATGCTTAAATATCGAGATTTAAATAGTTGGGGTTTATTTAAATCTTGGTTAGTAAATTGGAAAGGATGAACATTAATTATAAGTGAATATACCCTTTTCATTTTGAACCTTTACTTTGATTTTAGAGTTTTAGGTTTTTCTCTTTCTTTTCTTTTTCTCCTCTTTTCTTTTCTTTTTCTCCTCTTTTCTTTTCTTTTTCTCCTCTTTTCTTTTCTTTTTCTTCTCTTTTCCTTTCTTTTTCTTCTCTTTCCACCCTTTAAGTCCTTTTTCTATTATTCAAAAGGTGAACTTAGGAATATTATTTTTAGGTGTCATTTGACCAGAGGCTTGCTCATGCCAAGGCAGGAGCCTAGCCCAAAATTTGGCCTCAAGTTGATTTTTCTATAATTTATTAAAAATGTTCTTGTCTTTTTGCCTAAAACAAACTAAAATCCTACAAAAATAACTACAAGGTTTCTGTCCACACTACTTGGCACAGTGACTTAGGGTGCCAAGAGTGAACTCTCTGCAAGTTTAGAGATGGTATTGATATATGGTTATTTTTGTGGAATTTCACCATGTTTAAAAGACCAAAAATCATTTAGCCATTTTCCAGTGTCCAAAAATTACCATTTCATTTTTCTAAGGTTTCTAATGTCTTGATTAAGTTTCTGTGTGAAGGAGGTGATTTTTCACTGAGCAGTTATTTTCTATGATTTCTTTGCCAAAACAGCAGGGGCATATGTTTGGAAATTCATAACCCTAAATCCCCTGGGAATTTTTGTGCACCCCTTTGCGCATTAAGCTAATGATAATCACCCTAACAACATAACCCAAGCTCAGCTCCAGTGCATGTGTAGATTTTGAACTACGATGAAAAGTGTCCAAACTGATTTGAATTTATTTTTCAAAATCTACAGCTCAACTGAGTGAGGTGCAAAGGAAGAAGTTGGACTTCTTGAATCACTGGTCACTACAAAATTGGTTTGGCATTTTTCCGAAATTTTGAACGTGGCTCGAAAATCTTCCAACATGAAAGTTGTTTAGAATTTCATGAGACACGTCCCTGCACTGGAGATTTTGAGAAAAAGTTGAAAATTTGGCCGTAATCCAAAAGGGGGTAATTCCCTGTTTTGAACTGAATTTTTGAAATTCAAGGGGCTAGATGGCAAAATTGGCCAAAGTGCCAAAAGAGGCAAAGTTTAGAAATGTGAAGATGTACAACTTTGCTTTTTGGATATTTTGATGTTCTGTGGTAGGATCTTGAGATTTGGCTAAGATTCCATTTCAGCTTTGAATTTGAATTGGAAATTTCAATTTCCAAGGTTAGGGTTTGAATTTTGAGATGCTTCCAAGCATTTTTAGGCTATGGTTTGAAAAGAGAAGTTTCTTGGTTTGACTTATTCTCCAACTTTCCCATTTGCACTTTTTCAAGTTCTTAGGAAGTTTTCAAAGTTTTCTTTATTGCTTCATTTGAATGGTTTTTGACTTAATTTGGATAAAATTACTCATTTTCTTTGATTTCTCTTTTGGGTTATGCTTAGCTTAGCTTAATCATTGTTTTAGTGTTAATTAACACCAGGGGTGTTACAGCCTACCCCCCTTAAAAAGAATCTCGTCCCGAGATTCGGGAATGCTAGAAAGTGCGGAACATGCGGCACCTGGTGGGGTGGTGAGAAATCCAGGATAATGGCGATTAAGATATTCCTCGGTCTCCCATGTTGCCTCTTCTTCAGTGTGATGAACCCACTGAATTTTATTACATCTTAACTGAGTTCCCTTCTTGTGTGCCTTTCTTTTGGTCAAGGACTTTGAGAGGTTGAGCAACGTAGTTCAGATCGGGCTCAACTTCCACGTCTTCTTGTTCCACGACTTCGGTCGGAACTCGAATACACTTCTTGAGTTGTGAGATATGAAAGACATTGTGCACGGCTGAAAGTTTGTCGGGAAGTCGTAGACGATAAGCCACGGATCCACACTTCTCAATGATTTCATAAGGTCCGACGTAATGGGGTGCAAGCTTTCCCTTTACTCCGAACCTTTGGACTCCTTGGGTTGGTGAAACCTTAAGATACACATGATCACCGACTGCGAATTTGAGAGGCATTCTTCGGCGATCGGCATAACTCTTCTGACGAGACTGAGCGGCTTTGAGGTTTTCCTGAATAACCCTGACTTGCTCTTCGGCTTCAATCACCAGGTCGGGTCCGTATATTTCTCGCTCTCCAGGCTGAGACCAACATAACGGAGTTCGACACATTTTCCCATACAAGACTTCGAAAGGTGCCATTTTCAAGCTTGCTTGGTAACTGTTGTTGTATGAGAACTCGGCGATAGCCAGGCATTTATCCCAACTTGCTTCATAGTGAATGACGCAAGCTCTAAGCATGTCTTCAAGGATTTGATTCACCCGCTCGGTTTGCCCATCCGTCTGCGGGTGGTAAGCCGAGCTTCGAATAAGCTTGGTGCCGAGGGATGCATGGAGTTGCCCCCAGAACCTTGCCACAAACTGCAGACCTCGGTCCCAAATGATTGTTCTAGGCACCCCGTGCAGACGTACAATTTGGTTGAGATAGATCTCGGCATACTTTTTGACGGCATAGGTGGTGTTGACTGGAATAAAGTGGGCGGTCTTTGTGAGCCTGTCCACAATGACCCATATAGAATCGTGCCCTCGTGCGGTCTTGGGAAGGCCAACAATGAAATCCATACTGATGTCCTCCCATTTCCATGATGGTATAGACAAAGGTTGAAGAGTTTCAGCCGCCTTTAGATGACTAGCCTCTACCCTCCTGCAAGTGTCACACTCGGATACAAACCGAGCGATATCCATCTTCATCTTGGTCCACCAAAAAGTTTTCTTCATATCCTGGTACATCTTATTGCTGCCAGGGTGAATAGAGAACTTAGAGTGGTGAGCTTCACTCAGAATTTTCTTCCGTAATTCCGGATCTTTAGGCACGACGATACGGTTCCCAAACCATATCATGCCTCGGGCATCCTGACGGAAACAGTTATATCGTTCCTCCGTTCCTTTGGCCAGCTCCTCCCGAATAACTCCGACCTTTTTATCGGTCTGCTGGGCCAGAAAGATCTCATCGTGCAATGTGGACTCGAGAGATATGTTGTTTAAGTAGCCATGCGGAACAATCTCGAGATTGAGTTTCGCCAAC
Organism: Digitaria exilis; assembly: GCA_015342445.1. NCBI lineage: Eukaryota > Viridiplantae > Streptophyta > Magnoliopsida > Poales > Poaceae > Digitaria > Digitaria exilis. The sequence continues at coordinate 1,394,231 of JACEFO010000718.1, read as the reverse complement.
TCATGGCATAGAGTGTCGGCATACGATTCGACTGAAAGACATGGCAATGAGACTTGCGGCTCAAGGCATCCGCAACCACATTCGCCTTTCCGGGATGATAGTGCAAACTCATGTCATAATCCTTTGCCAACTCCAGCCATCTTCTTTGCCTCATATTCAAGTTAGCTTGAGTGAAGACGTACTTGAGACTTTTGTGGTCGGTATACACGTTGCAAGGAACTCCTATAAGATAGTGCCTCCATATTTTCAGAGCGTGAATCACGGCTGCCAATTCAAGGTCGTGAGTGGGATAATTCAGCTCATGGGGATGGAGAGCACGTGAAGCATATGCAATAACTCGATTCTCTTGCATAAGAACACAACCGAGTCCGGTGCCTGAAGCATCGCAATAGACATCGTAGGGTTTGGTGCTATCCGGTTGGGTCAGAACAGGAGCGGAGGTCAACAACTTCCTCAATGTGCGGAATGCCTCTTCACACTTCTCATCCCACACGAATTTCTGCCCCTTCTTCAATAGCTCGGTCATTGGCTTGGCAACTCGCGAGAAATCCGGAATAAAACGACGATAATATCCTGCCAAACCCAGAAAGCTTCGGATTTCGTGGACAGAGGTAGGAGGTTTGCAGTCCATTACTTGCTGCACTTTCGTAGGATCCACCGAGATACCATCCTGAGAAACAGTGTGACCCAAGAACTTCACACTATCCAGCCAAAACTCACACTTGGAGAACTTGGCGTACAACTTGTGATCACGGAGTCGTTGAAGAACAATGCGGAGATGCTCGGCATGCTCTTCCTCATTCTTGGAATAGACAAGAATATCATCAATGAAAACCACTACGAACTTATCCAGCTCGGGCATGAACACCGAATTCATGAGATACATGAAATAAGCAGGAGCATTAGTCAGCCCGAACGACATAACCAAGAATTCATAAAGTCCATAGCGGGTCGAGAAAGCCGTCTTGGGAATATCACAAGGACGAATCTTGATTTGATGATATCAAGAACGAAGATCAATTTTTGAGAATATCTTGGCTCCGGCGAGTTGATCGAACAATACATCAATGCGGGGAAGAGGGTACTTGTTTTTGATAGTGACCGCATTGAGAGGCCGGTAGTCAATACACATCCTCAACGTGTGATCCTTCTTTTCGACAAATATGGCAGGACAACCCCAAGGTGATGTACTCGGACGAATGAAACCCTTGTCCAGTAAATCTTGGAGTTGAGTTTTCATCTCTGCCAATTCTGCGGGTGGCATTCTGTAGGGTCTTTTAGAAATCGGTGCGGTACCCGGTTGTAGCTCGATAACGAACTCAATGTCCCTATCCGGTGGCATTCCAGGCAAGTCGTCTGGAAAGACATCGGGGAACTCACAGACAATAGGAATGTCTTCAAGCTTGGGTTCAGTCATGACAAAAACACATGAGCTCAAGGAGTTGGGAGACGGAAGATAGAGTGTGGTAGATCCATGTGTAGGTGAGTTGATATCAACAATTCTCTCGGCAACGTCCCTTGTGCTGTGCCATCCAATTAGCTCCCAAGATTATATCTATCCCATCCAGTTCTAAAAGAATCAGGTCGGTCAAGATAACTCTACTACCCAGTTTAATTGGCACCTTTCGCGCCACATGATTTGAATTTAAGTTCCCGCCTGCGGTGATTATTTTGTAGGCCGCATTTGTAGATAAGCAATTTAACCCACATTTCTTAGCACATCTTGGACTTATGAAACTATGAGTGGCACCAGAATCAAAGAGAATGACTGCAGGTTGGTTATGTATCAGAAATTTACCCGTCATTACTGGTGCTCCCTCGGGAAGGTCAGTCAAGGTGGTGAAGTTGACCCTTCCCTGCTTGACATGAATCTTCTGCAACTTGCCCTTGTTTGGCTGGTTGCCATTGTTCTGCTGCTTGCCCTGGGGACAGTCCCTGATGAAGTGACTGGTACTGCCGCAACGGTAGCAAGAATACCCAGCTCCAGGCTGAGCTGGCTGCTGCTTCATCGGGGTCTTCTGCTGCTGTGACTGCTGCGGTGGAAAACGAGAACCACCCTGCTGAGGAGGGTTGACCACTCAGCGGCCAGACTGCCCTGTACGCTGCTGTCCCTGTGGAGGAACAATACGGAAGCGCTGCGGCTTACCGCCACTAGCAGAGACAACAGAAGCCTTCCTCTTCTTGTCGGCTCTATGGGTCATAATGGCATCCTCCTGAGCGATAGCCACATTGACCAAGTCAGCATAAGTGGCAGGCTTGATGTTGAGCAGCCTCTCCTGCAACTTGGTGCTGAGCCCCATACGGAACCTCTCCTTCTTCTTATCATCATTGTCAGCATGATGACCAGCGTACTAACAAAGGTTGTTGAAAGCCTGGGCGTACTGATACACCGTGTGAGTGCCCTGAGTCAAGGTCAGGAACTCCCTCAGCTTCCTCTCAACAAGGCCCTTAGGAATGTGATGCGCCTTGAATGCATCCTTGAAGTTCTGCCAAGTAACCACAATTTCGGCGGGGACCATGCCACGGTAAGTCTCCCACCAAACCAAAGCCGGACCGCGAAGCTGCTGTGCGGCGAAAGTGACCTTGCGCTCTTCAGAGCAAGGGGCAGCCAGGATAGCAAACTTCGAGTCGATAGCCCGAATCCACGCATCGGCCTCCATAGGCTCAGTAGCTTTAGAGAACACCGGGGGCTGAGTACCCAGGAAGTCCTCAAATCGAGCAACCTGAGCAGACGGGGCGTTGCGGCCACTCTAACGTGGAGCACCGATGTTCATGTTCTGGGCCAACTGCTACTGCTGCAATTGTATCTGCTGCTGCATAGTCCTCATGACCTCGGCGTGCATAGCCATCATCTGCTGTCAATTTGGCAGCGGAGGGGCAGGTGGTGGCTGCTGCTCTGGCGGAACCTGCTGATCCGGGACACTAGTTGAGCCTTGATTTGCCCCGAAACCATCCGGGGTCCGTCAGGTCGTAGGTCCTGCCATCTGCATGATTGAGTGTCCATTAATTTCATGAATCACCATTTGCTCTTAAGGGAACGACAGGCATGATTAAGAGACAATCTCAATGTTACAAAAGAACGTGGCATAAAGATCGAAATTTCATAGAATGATCAACTTCATTAATCCAAGACATGGTTCAACGAATCCATTACAACACATGCTGACAACACATTCTAATTAAGATGTTACACCAATTGCGAAGGGAAACATGACATGAGATACAAAGAGATTATTCATCTTCAACTAGCTAAACTCCACGTGACACGGAAAAGCCATGCTGAAGAGTACCTAATCTCTAACTCAACGCTCTAGAAGTCATCCACGTCGTTCACCGAAGTACGGCTCACGGTGGGGGAAAGTGGTGGCTGAACTGGGGGTAACTCCTCGTCGTCCAGCTCGGACTTGGCATCCTCCTCTGCCTCGTCCTCCTCGGGAACCTCCATATGAGCCTCCAACTCAACCATCTCGGCATTAGCCTCGTGCAACTCCTCCTGTGCCTCCTCATCCGTCAACACCTCCACCTGGTGAGCGCAGTGCTCCTTCTCCATGGTAAGCTCCGCAATGCGAGCCTGCAAATCCCGGATCTGAGTATCCTTGGCAGCCATGTCCAAGGAAGTGCAGATCCCGGCTATGTCCTTATCCGCGGACACTCTCACCATCGCATCGGCAAAGTCGAGCAGAGAATCCTGTGACATCATGAGTAGCTCTGCCATGCGGATGCTAGCCTTCATCCAGCTAGCAAAGAACGCAGGTGCGTTCCGGGGAAACTCTAGGAACAACTGCGGGGAAGCCAAGTAACGTGACAACCACTGAGGGTCATCCCTGCGGGCTGAAGGCAGGAAACCAACCAAAGTGTTATCCACCAAGTCGTGGTGCTGTGAAGTGAACTGGTTCAGCCCTGCGAAGGCGGCCAGCTCCCAAGTGTCCGGAAAGCGGTGGCCATGCACCACAACTCCCAGCCTAGGCCAGTCGGGGTGCTCGGGGTGCACCGGTGCCTCCATGCGGACACTGCACCGAGTCACACCACGCTCCGCATACTCTCTGCCAAAGTACACCGGCGGAGACGGGTAGCCAACCTCCTTCAGAATCTTCCAAAAGAGGGACGGAAACCCCTCCCAGCTGAGGCAGTCCTGGCACTCCACCCTCTCATTCGCGCCAGCAAGGTGACTGGGAACGGCCATCTGAACAAAAATTCAGAGGTGAGTACCATGAGTCAAAAAGACTAAAGAAGAAACTGGGAGAAAACTGAAGGTAAAGAACGTGCTTAAGCTTTTAATTAAGGTCGTTTAAGCATTGATTTGACCGGTTGGGTTTCGACTTTCTTAAGTTTATTATTATTCCGATTTTAGTTAAGAGATGCATGCAAGACCTAAACGTCCTCACATTTTAAGTCAGACTTGACTTTTGGAGTTAGTGCCGGTGGCTAGGCATAGACGCGTCTCTCTCTATAGATCTAGTCGGACTCCTACTCGTAAACTTTACGTAGCAGTCAGAGGATTTTCGACGAAGGCCTTTTAAGATTGGGTTTCATGGAAGAGCAAACATCAAACCTAAGTTAGACTATGCCACCTAACAAAGCGCAACCCTTAACCCTTAAGGACTTCACGTTCTAGTTTTTATCCTTAACGTGCCTATACGTTTCATCCCACTTGCTTAGGCGCAATGGAATCAGGGTTTGGTAGATTTTATTTTAGAAAACATTGGTTAGGGTCTGATGCTTTCCTTGGAGTGTATGAACGTCGGCTCTGATATCAGCTGTAGCGATCTTACCCGAGAAATGGGCCCACTTAAGTATATTCCACCTTCAATTGGTGCTAATACACAAAAATGTTCCCAAGTGCGGATTCGACCGTCGAGTCAAGCTCGACTAACTGCTACTGAAGATCGTCCGTCCATACGCTCACTCGAAGGTGAGTTCCAAAGATCACATCATTCCACAATTCAAATTACAATAAGTCTTAGAGTTATTACAACCAAATTGAAATGATAAATAAAATAGTTGGAGTCATGCAGCGGAAAATAAACGAGATACTAGCGACGATCCATAGTATCGTCACGATGAAGTCAACCGTGACGCTACTCCTCACGATCCTCGGGAGAGGTCGGCTCCCACTCGATGCTGTAACCAGGAGGAAGCTGGGAGGCCCAAGCCATAGAGGCAGCTACCTCCTGAGGGGACGGTCCTGAAAATTTAGCCACAAGCAAGGCTGAGTATACTAGTTATACTCAACAAGACTTACCCGACTGGTGATCACTACATCACCGACTCCTAAGATGAGAGACTGTTTGGCTAGTGGGGGTTCTTTTGCCAAAAAGCGACTAAGCTGATTTCTAATTTTTCCATTTTGATTTTAATTCCTTTAACCTATCCATTCTAGGTGAACCTAGCTAAACAATCAAGTTTTGCAATACAATTATTCCATACAAAGATTTCATCCTTCCAAGTTTCACTTCATAATATGTCATACATCGGTCAAGCAGTCTCATTAACCGCGAGAAGCGGACAGTTCGAACCGAATTTACTACCTGGCCAGGGGAAACCCACACATACGGAATGGTTGGAAATGCCAACACACCCCAATCCTTTCTCCTCTCTCTGCGAGTGGCTCCCGAGTCCCAATGCCTCAGGGTAAGGGTTTACCACTACTGGGACTCACGCAACTACCCTCATGTGCCCATGGGATAACGTTTCCAAGACAGAGAGCTGTCGGACCTGCTCGCATCAATCGGATACCGGGACTTACCGGTCCCATAGTCCGTGCATATATGTGGTACGTTCAAACGCTTGACACAAAAGTACCACATGTTTCCAATTAAACCATTGATAGACGGGTATCTACAATCATCCGTCCATCATCTCTAGTGTTTCTGATAGGAGTAGACATACAACTCCTATATCTCGCGAGTGTCGGAAAACACTCGACTTCTATCGGTCTTAAGCATAGCGACTATCGAACCTAACATACTAGTGTTCAATCAAAGGAACCTATGATTATGCAATCTAGGGTTTCATTCAACTCCTTGAAACTTAAATGCACAAACATATAATCAAGTAAATCGCGTAAGTAAAGTTAGGTTATGCTCCGGGGCTTGCCTTCCGGCTCGAAGCGGTACTCCTGCTCGGGGCTCGGATCCACGTGCACCACGTTCACCTCGGACTCCTGGGCGATCTCCTCTGCAGCGGGGACTAGCTCGTAGACTCCGTCGGCGAGACCCAAATCTATACGAATGCATGAAATGCTTAAATATCGAGATTTAAATAGTTGGGGTTTATTTAAATCTTGGTTAGTAAATTGGAAAGGATGAACATTAATTATAAGTGAATATACCCTTTTCATTTTGAACCTTTACTTTGATTTTAGAGTTTTAGGTTTTTCTCTTTTCTTTTCTTTTTCTCCTCTTTTCTTTTCTTTTTCTCCTCTTTTCTTTTCTTTTTCTCCTCTTTTCTTTTCTTTTTCTTCTCTTTTCCTTTCTTTTTCTTCTCTTTTCCACCCTTTAAGTCCTTTTTCTATTATTCAAAAGGTGAACTTAGGAATATTATTTTTAGGTGTCATTTGACCAGAGGCTTGCTCATGCCAAGGCAGGAGCCTAGCCCAAAATTTGGCTCAAGTTGATTTTTCTATAATTTATTAAAAATGTTCTTGTCTTTTTGCCTAAAAACAAACTAAAATCCTACAAAAATAACTACAAGGTTTCTGTCCACACTACTTGGCACAGTGACTTAGGGTGCCAAGAGTGAACTCTCTGCAAGTTTAGAGATGGTATTGATATATGGTTATTTTTGTGGAATTTCACCATGTTTAAAAGACCAAAAATCATTTAGCCATTTTCCAGTGTCCAAAAATTACCATTTTCATTTTTCTAAGGTTTCTAATGTCTTGATTAAGTTTCTGTGTGAAGGAGGTGATTTTTCACTGAGCAGTTTATTTTCTGTGATTTCTTTGCCAAAACAGCAGGGCATATGTTTGGAAATTCATAACCCTAAATCCCCTGGGAATTTTTGTGCACCCTTTGCGCATTAAGCTAATGATAATCACCCTAACAACATAACCCAAGCTCAGCTCCAGTGCATGTGTAGATTTTGAACTACGATGAAAAGTGTCCAAACTGATTTGAATTTATTTTTCAAAATCTACAGCTCAACTGAGTGAGGTGCAAAGGAAGAAGTTGGACTTCTTGAATCACTGGTCACTACAAAATTGGTTTGGCATTTTTCCGAAATTTTGAACGTGGCTCGAAAATCTTCCAACATGAAAGTTGTTTAGAATTTCATGAGACACGTCCCTGCACTGGAGATTTTGAGAAAAAGTTGAAAATTTGGCCGTAATCCAAAAGGGGGTAATTCCCTGTTTTGAACTGAATTTTTGAAATTCGAGGGGCTAGATGGCAAAATTGGCCAAAGTGCCAAAAGAGGAAAAGTTCAGAAATGTGAAGATGTACAACTTTGCTTTTTGGAGATTTTGATGTTCTGTGGTAGAATCTTGAGATTTGGCTAAGATTCCATTTCAGCTTTGAATTTGAATTGGAAATTTCAATTTCCAAGGTTAGGGTTTGAATTTTGAGATGCTTCCAAGCATTTTTAGGCTATGGTTTGAAAAGAGAAGTTTCTTGGTTTGACTTATTCTCCAACTTTCTCATTTTCACTTTTTCAAGTTCTTAGGAAGTTTTCAAAGTTTTCTTTATTGCTTCATTTGAATGGTTTTTGACTTAATTTGGATAAAATTCCTCATTTTCTTTGATTTCTCTTTTGGGTTATGCTTAGCTTAGCTTAATCATTGTTTTAGTGTTAATTAACACCAGGGGTGTTACAGAACTTGAACCATGCTAGGACGGAAATGACAACGAGGACCAGAAGGCCACTTATTAAAACTGTCGGGAGTACAATCTTCAGTGCATTGCGCTTCGCCCTCATCCTACCTATGCATTAGAAGTCAATGCACAACCATTTTATGCTTGCCTATAGCACAATAAGGCCTATTTTCCTCTCCACTAAAAAATAAAATGAGAAACTTATAACAGCAACAATAAACAATAAGTGAATATACGCACAAATTTATTTTAAAAAACAACATGGCCATCTATTTGCTATCCATAAGTTTCACATGGAACGTTTGATCTGTTTAAAACAGTAGGAGTTTATTTATAGCGCCCTTGTTTAGCACTGAATATTGAACCTATATATGCGTTGTTTTTTGTTTGGAATAAAGCTGGGAGACTTTTTTTCAAAAAAAAAAATCATCCTCCTAGTAGTGAGATAATCTAATTTTCAACCTAAAATTATGAAACCAGATATTTTATACCATTCAATTGTTGAAACCGGACAAGTTTCGTCCATTTAGTGATTTTACTGGTGGTTTTTTATTATCTAAAAACTGAAGATTTGGATTTAACAATTTTTAACTAATTTACTTTACATGAGACAAATATGAAACCGGGTATCATTTTTTTTAAAAATGTAACATATCTATTGGTGCTCTATTTGGAGTTATTTATGCCTTATTTGTTTATGTTCTTAGTATTTTGTCTCTTTAGTCACATTGTTATTTATTTCAATTGTCATTTTGAACTCTACTTTAAATAGAGGACCGGCAGATAAGTTCTATTTTTACCAAAATTATGTACTATTATATTTTTTTTGTTTAAAATAAATTATTTATGAATTTATAGATTAAGTGGAAACCTTTTTATTTTTAGAAAATATAAACTACGTTCAAAACCACTCAAAGGACTCTTGTCGAGTTGTCGGGTCGACGGGTTTCAACAGTTGAATGCTCTTGATGCCCAATTTTATAGTTGTAGATTGAAAATCAAACTTTTAGATAGATGGAAGCTATATATAAATTATAAAAGGAAAAAGCTAACCAACCCTCGGGTGTTCTTATAAAAAATTAAAAAGAAAGAGTTCTCACCTTCTAAATGAGTTTTCGAAGTTTGGTCGTCAACAATACGCCTATTAAGAACTAATGAAGGTAAAAAGGTATGCGGCTCACCTGCATCCGAGCCCGCAATCCGGAGGTACAGCGTGTCGCTGCCATCCCCCTCACCTGATCTCTCCGTGTCAATCAGCTCGCCGGCCCACACCAAGCACCTAGTCTCATCGCCCTTCCTCCTGCTAGTGCTCAGATTGGCATACGAATACGCCACGCACGAACAGTCCCCGGCGCACTCCGCTTCGCACTCCTGTAACGTCCGGTTCTCGACGAGCACGAACTTGTCCGGCGACTTCATCCCCGCCGAGGCCACGAAACCGTCGCCGCACCGCAGCGCCTCCTTTCGCCGGCACCCCTGCGAGAACCTACCGGCGTTCCAGTCTTCCAAGCTCGTCGGCTCAAAACCTTCGAGGCATTTGCACGTCACCGGAAGGTCCGAGTAGTCGCAGTAGCCGTTGGGGCCACAGTAGCTGTAGTGGCTGCACGCGCTCGTCCAATCCCAGAGGAAGACCCATGCCGACGAGCTGGTGTTCCATGTATGGAGCTCGAACCCGCCGGAGTCTGTGAGCACGTACCTGGTGTACGCGGCGCTTGCTGAGAGACTGTAGGTCATGTAGCTCTCCTCCTCGGTGTCGACGACGGTGAGGTAGACGATGACGCTGGTGACAGCCTCGTACTGGGGGGCGACGAAGTTGCCCGTCCATGGCCCGCTGCGCCAGACGGGGCGCGTCGCGTTCCAGACGAAGACCTGGAGGAACGCGTCTGGGTCCCCACCAAAGGAGAAGCTCCCCGGCGAGGGGTCGTCGGGGCCCTTCCACGAGACGAGACGCTCGCCGGCGCGCGTCTCGTACCTGATCCGGATCTTCATGCCGGGGAGGAACGTGTCGGTCGGGTCGTCGAAGCTCTGCCATAAGGTGGTGCCGTCCGGTGATCGGATGACAAGGTTGCCGGTGTTGAGGAGCACCGCGGCAGAGGCGTTGCTGGACGCCGGAGCTGTGCTGGTGACGTTGGTTGTCCATAGAACACGGCCGCCGGCGTCGGACATGACGAGGTTGGACGCGTTGGTCAGCGACAGCGCCGCTGGGGAAGACGAGGCAGAGGTGTTGCTATTCGTGGCCGGGTTTTCTCTATTGGCGACCCACACGACGGTGAGCTGGGGGATGTCGTTGTACCATATGCCGAGGTAAAGCTTGGCCGGGGTGGAGTTGGTGGGGGAGAAGAAGCCCAAGGCGAAGCTGCCGCCTTCGGACACGATGGTGGAGCCAGAGGAGAGCGGCTTGCCGGGGACGAGCCTGTCGTCGGCTGCACACGGTGGCGGCAGCAGTAAGAGAAGGACGACAATCGTGTAACTGATGATAGCTGGCCAAGCCATCAAGCACTTTTCCTTGCAAAGCTAGTGAGCTAGCTTGTTGGTCATGGAGCAGCAAGTCTGCAACGCAAGGGGAGGATTTCACTTGGGGTGAAAGAAGGTATTGCTGCCTTGAGCCAAGTCTACTGGCAAAGTATGTCAACGCAACTGCCTTGTGTTTTCTTTTAGAAATAACAAAAGATAATCACGGCAGCGTCATCTCTTACTGAGAAGGTGAGCGAAACAGGGAACAAATGGTTCATTATTAGATGGTTGATTTGGATGGGTGAATGCCTAGGAACAATGACTATATATATACATCTACATGGCTCAGCAACGAAACAAGTACAAAACGTACACAAGGAACAATAATAGTGTAAAAAGCTTCGAAGACCGGTGGACCTTTTCAAGGATTCACACGTATTATAATTGACATTTTAGCTAATCAGCTGTCAACGTTGGCTGTTGCGGTAGTTAGGATGATTTTGCATTTGTTGTTGGACTTACTGTAACAAAGGTTTAAGCAAACGAATTGTGTCGGTTTCGTGCTGTCCTTTTCTTTCTTCTTTTCAAAGGGGTATATGTTATTGTACTCAGCAATAGCAACAATTCTAGTTTCAGTAAGACAAAAACATAGACTATGAAAATCAGGACGCTAATCCATGATCATACAATCGTATGATGGGATCAAGGTTCTTTCTTTCAACCTTGACACCAATTTCCATTGAGAAACAAATGGGCAAATCAGCAAGAAATTTATTTTATTGAAGTTCATTTCTTTAAGGCTTTTAAATTTATATGTTAAGATTGGTCACAAAGAAAAGGTAGACAGAAAGTATCAATGAAATGACTTCATGACCAATAAATAACCCTCTATTGAGCTAATTTTTTTACCAGTGCCTGATAAACGAAAATAGAAGAACAAGATGATGATGAATCGTCGCTCTTATTTGCTCTGTGTGGACAATTTATGGTGTCCACACGCTGTATCACTACTCCCATGTCCATAGCGCCCAAGGTTTTGAGTGTTGGCGGGGATGATGCTTCTATTCTCCAGGTAACCAGATTTTTCACAATCTCGGTATATTTAAAGGATTTTTTTACCGTGCTTCTATATTTGTAAGAGTAAGAGAGTTTACAGAATTGTAAACATTTTCTCTTATTTGCTCCGTCTCAGTGTTCCTCTGTGCAAAGTATGCTGGTTGATTTGGCTTCGGAAGTGTGGTGCTTTTATTCTCCAGTGAGAGCACAACAAATGACATGTGTGGCCTATCATCTGGGTTTTCCTGAACACATAGGAGTGCTACTTGACTGCAAAGCAAAATTTCATCTGGCAAACAAGTATCCATAATAGATGAATCTGCCAAACATCTTGTCTTCCCCTCCTTCCACAAACTCCATGCCTGAAAAATAAAAAGAAACACGCATTTTTATTGTTGCAGCTCCAAAAGTTCAATCTTGAAACTTCAATTTGATCTTGAGCTAGAACTTTATAGAAGGCATAACTCACATAGATTATAAGATTTGGAAAACCCATTACATCACTAAAGGAGCTTCTTCTTATACCAGTAATAATCTCCATGAGCAACACACCAAAGCTATAGACGTCAGATTTAATAGAGAAGACGCCTTCCATTGCATACTCTGGAGCCATGTAGCCGCTGATCAACCATTCAGGTGCGCAAATTATTGAATAGAAATCAAATGTAGCCATATGCTAATTTAAGCATTTATACAAATAGCACTCACTATGTTCCAACAACACGACGTGTATTTGCCTTTGTTTGGTTGTCATTGAACATTCTTGCCATGCCGAAATCTGCTATCTTGGGTCTCATCTCTTCATCTAGTAAAACATTAGCGGCTTTGAGATCTCTATGAATGATGGTCAATCTTGAATCTTGGTGGAGATAGAGAAGTCCTCTTGCGACTCCTTTGATTATGTTAAATCGTGTCGGCCAATCTAGCAACATTTTCCTTGAATTATCTACATGAAGTCCAAATGAAAGCAATATGTTTATGAGATGTCATTTTGAGATGTTTTTATACATTAAGGTGTTACTTGAACATACCAAAAATGGTAGCATCTAAGCTTTTATTAGGCAAATACTCATAAATCAACATCTTTTCATCACCCTCGGCACTGCAACCAAGAAGTCGAACCAAATTTCTATGCTGCAATCTGGCAATCAGAACAACTTCATTCCTGAATTCCTTGGTTCCTTGCTCTGAATCCTTACTCAGCCTTTTGATAGCAACTTCCTTACCATTTAACATGGCCTTCGGAAATGTACAAGCGAAGAATATCATAAATGCTACTCAAAATAATTACTGAATTAAATCAAGTGAAGCCTGTACTGATAAAAGAAATCGTCTTATGTTCATTGTTCAGGACAAAAATTAATCTTTTTTTTGCAGAGATTACCTTATAAACTTTTCCAAAACCTCCCTGCCCAATCTTACATGCTTCTGAGAAATTGCCTGTTGCAGCCACAATATCCTCAAATCTGACAAAAGGGTATTCAAAATCTTGGGCAGAGTTTCCTTCCCCAAGTCCATCAGATGCACCAGTACCACCCAAAATTAACCGAAGCTTCTTGTGGTCTTCCCCATTTCTTCTTCTAGCTGCTCCAAGAAGTTAATCACTCATTTTGTTCCAGAGTACCTCGTAGACGTATAGGGGGGAAAAAAAGAAAGGGCCAGAGTTTGTACCTCCGAACATGAAGCATGCAAGGATAATCCCCACGAGTATTAAAACTGTAGGCAGCACAATCTTCACTGCATTGGTATTTGCCCTGTTTCTGCTACCTGTGCAAGGTCAGAGAAAGCCAGCAATGTTTTAGGCCATGTTCAGATTCCCAACTATTCACTATTCATTCCAACTTTTCACTATTCATTCCAACTTTTTACTATTCCCTCCTCACAAAACACGTTTCCCAGCGAATGCTACAGTGTTTTTCTTATGCTACAGTGTTTTTTCCTACAATCTAAACACACCCTTAGCCAAAAATTCAAGTTCCTACTCGATAGAAAGCCACAGGAGATAAAGTCATTTTCACACCGTTACCATCATAGCCTGCAGACCGGAGGTAGAGTGTTTCACCACCGCCGGCCATATCACCCATCTTCTCCGTGTCAATCAAATCACCGGTCCAAACCAAGCACCTCGTCTCGCCCACCTTGGTTCCGCCGCTGCTCAGATCAGCATAGGCATACGCCATACACGAACAGTTCTTGGCGCACTCCGCCGCGCACTCCCCTGCGGTTTGGCTCCGGGCGAGCACGAACCTGTCCGGCGCTTTCATCCCCGGCAAGGCCAAGAAGCCATCGTCGCACCGCGGCGCCTCCTTCCGCCGGCACCCTCGCGAGAACCTGCCGCTGCTCCACTCCTCGGAGCTGGCAGGCTCGAAGCCGTCGAGGCACCTGCACGTCGGAGCAGCCATGGTGCTGTCGCAGTAGCCGTACGGCCCGCAGTGGCCGTAGAGGTTACAGTCCCAGGTTGGCCACTTGCCGAGAACCGCCCACGCCGACAGGCTGCTGTTCCAGCTCTGGAGCTGGTACTCGCCGGAGTAGGTCAGCACGTACCTGGTGTGGGCGGCGCCGTCGGAGAGACTGTAGGAGATGTAGGTGTACTCGTCGGTGTTGACGACGGCCACGTAGATGTAGGCGCTGAAGTTGGCTGGTACTGGCTGTCCACCATGAAACCCGTCCAGGGGGCGCTGCGCAGCATAGGGCGCGTCCCGTTCCAGACGAACGTCTGGAGGAACGTGTCCGGGTCCGCGCCGTAGGTGAAGCTTCCCGGCGACGGGTCGTCGGGGCCCCTCCATGACACCATGCGCTCGCCAACGCGTTCCCTGTGCTTGGACTTGATCCAGATCTTCATCCCGGGGAGGAACGTGTCGGTCGGGTGCTCAAAGCTCTGCCACAAGGTGGTGCCGTTCGGAGACCGGACGACGAGGTTGCCGGTGTCCAAAAGCACGGCTGCGAGGCCGGTGGCCGGCGGCAGCGGCGATGGAGAGGCATCGGCACCAATGGTGATGTTCGACGTCCAAACAACTCGGCCACTGGCGTCAGACAAGGCAAGATTGGAGGTGTTGGTCAGGTACAGCGATGGCGGAGAGGAGGTGCTGTTTGCGACGGGGGCCTGTCGGTTGGCGACCCACACGACGGTGAGCCTTGGGACGTCGTTGTACCATATGCCGAGGTACAGTTTGGACGGACTGGAGTTGGTCAGGGAGAAGAAGCCCAAAGCAAAGCTGCCGCTGCTGGACACGATGGTGGCAGTGGGGAACAGCGGTTTGCCGGGGACGAGGCGGTCGTCGGATGCACACGGCTGCGCCAACAGGAGGAGGAGAACAGTGGCACACCTGAAGATAGGCGACCAAGCCATCAAGCACTTGTCCTTAATTTCAGAACGGCGATCGAGGCGATTTCTATTTCAGCAACGATATGATGTAAGTGCTTTGCTTTTCTTCTTTAGCCTGAAGAAAATCAGCAGCAATCTTTGAACGTGTTGGGACACGAAAGCAGCAGCTAATAATGCGGAAGTTTGGAAGTTCAGGGCAGGTTTAGTTTACCAATTCAACCGGTACCTCATCTTATGTTTGACGTTGTTTGAGCAGTCCACGCGGACCGCGCGGTCGTTATGATGGTATTTGTTCAGTACCATCAACTCATTGTGCCCACCTTCAAATTTCTCTTACTTTGCTAGATAATCCTTCCGTACCTAAAAGAATGCAATTTTTTAGGTTTAGATTGAGTCAAACTTTATTAGGTTTGACTAAGTTTACAGAAAATATTACTAAATTTTGTAACTACAAATATATATGATATAAATATATATATATATATATTTCACGATAAATTCAATTATTATTTGGTATCATAATAATATTACTGTCTCATATATTTGGTCAAAATTTAAAAGATGGATTCATTGAAATGCGAGAATAGCATCCTTTTCGGGACAGGTCGTATCAAGGGCAACAATAAAATCAGCAAGTTGAAAAATATAACTGGAAGAATGGTTTAACCAAGTGCTCCTTTAAAGGACGATTGTCATATCGGGAAACAAAATTAAAACTACCGTCCCTCTAGAGCAGAAAGAGTCACATTATTCCTTGAGTCTTGAGTATTGCCTCTTCTCTGTTCTAGGATCGAGTATTTCACTAGTCGTTTGCTCAAAATACACAGGTTTGATTGGGATGGGAAGTGCAGTGCTTCCGTTTTCCAGGATGAAAACAACAGAAGACATGAGTGGCCT
Source organism: Digitaria exilis (assembly GCA_015342445.1). Lineage (NCBI taxonomy): Eukaryota > Viridiplantae > Streptophyta > Magnoliopsida > Poales > Poaceae > Digitaria > Digitaria exilis. The sequence goes on along the minus strand of JACEFO010000718.1, from coordinate 1,378,688 downwards.
ATCGTTGGGGTTGTCCTGCACACATAGGAGTCCAATGTGAATGCAAAGCAAAGCTTCATCTAGTATGCAGCTCCCTGTAATACTTGAATCCACAAATTCCTTTGCCAGTCCTTCCTTCCACAGGTTCCATGCCTGAATATATCAAACAAACAATTGAGGACGTGTTACTCTAAAGGCTTCAATAACCCTATGGCAATTCAGAGACAAATTACACTCACATAGACAATGAGGTACTCAAATTCAGCAATGTGATCAGCGGAGCTTATCTTCACACCGCTAACAGTCTCCAGAGTCAACACATCAGACTTGACAGAGAATATGCCTCTCATTGCATATTCAGGAGCCATGTAGCCGCTGTTAACATTTTGCCAGGACGAATTATATACATTTTATGTGATTTTACCTAACTCTTATATCGTAATTTCACAAAAAAAAACACTTACTACGTCCCGGCAACTCGCTTTGTGTTTGCGTCATGCTGGTTGTCACCAAACATCCTTGCTATGCCAAAGTCTGCTATCTTGGGTCTCATCTCTTCATCTAGCAAAACATTGCTTGCTTTGAGATCTCTGTGAATTATCTTCAGTCTTGAATCGTGATGGAGGTATAAAAGCCCCTTAGCAACCCCTTTGATTATGTTGAACCGTGTTGGCCAATCAAGCTCTAATTTTCTCGTGCTGCCTACAAATAAAGGCAATGATTTCTCATTATGAGTAATTACCAATGCAACTGGTTATGCTGAATCAGAAATAAACTTTATTAATTCTGTTATTAGATCATACTGAAATAAACTGTATAAATTCTGTTATTAGATCATACTGAAATAAACTGTATTAATTATGTTATTAGATCATACTGAAAAGGACAGCATCTAAGCTGTTGTTAGGCATGTACTCAAAGATCAGAAGCTTTTCATCTCCCTCCATGCAGCAACTAAGAAACTGAACCAAATTTCTGTGCTGCTGAATAGCTTCATTCCTGAATTCCGCTATTCCTTGCTCGGAGTCCCTGTTGAGTCTTTTGATGGCAAGTTCTCGGCCGTCTAGCTTGGCCTTCGTCACAGAAGTAATAACTTGATGAGGCCAGGAATTAATGCAATGGCAATGCGAGAAGCCGAGAATTAGGACATGAAAGATGTGGTTGAGCTACCTTGTAAACTTTGCCAAAACCTCCTTGTCCTATCATAAATGACTTGTCGAAGTTATTTGTTGCCGTTGTGACATCTCTTAAGCTTGCAACTGGAAATTCAAAGTCTTCAGTTGGATTTCCTTCTCCACATGATTCTGGAGCACTCAGGACTCCCAGGTCTAATATCTTGCGCTTTTGGCGTTTCTGTTTATTCCCTGCTTCCAATTGCAAATGCCATGAACATTTCTTCCCGCATTAGGATAATGTTTATCAAGGACTACTAGTGCTGCTGCAAAAATCAATCGCCCAGTGTCGTGTACGATATAGCAGATTTCTAGAGAACGAAGAGGCAATACCTTTGAACTTTAACCATGCGAGAGAAATGGTTGCGAGTACAAGAATGCCACTTATCAAAACTGTAGGCAGCATAATCCTCTCTGCGTTGTTAGTATGTGGCTTTGTTCCTGTGCAAATTCATTTCAGAGTTTTATGTAAAAGTGTAGCACAAATTAACAAACTAAGCAGATATATGAGAATGAGATCGGTAGCGCACCAGCAACATCCAAGCCGGCAATCCGGAGGTACAGCGTCTCGCTCCCAATCACGTCGTCACCAATCTTCGCCGTGTCAATCAACTCCCCACCCCACACCAAGCACCTCGTCACATCGCCCGTCGTTCTGCTACCGCCGCTGCCGCTGCTGCTCAGGTTGGCATAGGCATACGCCACGCACGAGCAGTTCCTGCTACACTCATCTGCGCACTCCAATTCCGTTCGGTTCCTGACGAGCAAGAACTTGTCCGGCGACCTCATACCCGACAAGGCCACGAACCCGTCGCCGCACCGGAGCGCCTCCTTTCGCCTGCATCCCTGCGAGAACGTGCCGGTGCTCCACTCATCCGAGCTCACAGGCTCGAAGCCGACGAGGCACTTGCAAGCCGGCGCAGCCACGGAGTTGTCGCAGTAGCCGTTGGGCCCACAGTGGCCATACCGGTTGCATGTCAAGCTCATCCACTCGCCGAGAGCCTCCCAGTCAGACAAGCTGTCGTTCCAGCTCTCGAACTGGAGCTCGCCGGAGTAGGCCAGCACGTACCGTGCGTGCGGTGCGCCATCGGAGAGGCTGTAGATCAGGTAGATCTCCTCGTCGGTGTTGACGACCGCCTGGTAGAGGATCACGGAGCTGGTGTTCTTGGGGTGCCAGCTCGTGACCATGTACCCCGTCCATGGCCCGTTGCGCAGCACCGGGCGCGTCCCGTTCCAGAGGTAGAGCTGCAGCAACGTGACGGGGTCCATGGCGTAGGTGAAGGTCCCCGGTGATGGGTCGCCGGGGCCCTTCCATGACACCAGGCGCTCGCCGGTGCGCGTCTTGTATCTGATGCCAAGCTTCATGGTGGGGAGGAACGTGTCGGTCGGGTGCTCGAAGCTCTCCCATAGGGTGGTGTCGTTGGGAGAACGGATCACGAGGTTGCCGGTGTTCAGAAGCACCGCGGCGACGCCTGCTGGAGAGGTGATGCCGGTGGTGTCGGTCGTCGACGTCCAAACAACTTGGCCGTCGGCGTCGGACAGGACGAGGTTGGAGGAATTGGTTAGGGACAACGTTGGTGGAGAGGAAGTGCTGTTTGTTACCGGGGTTTCTCTGTTGGCGACCCACACGACGGTGAGCCGGGGAATGTCGTTGTACCATATGCCGAGGTAGAGCTTCTTCCCGGCCGGGGAGAAGAAGCCCAGAGCGAAGCTGCCACCGTCGGAGACAATGGTGGCGCCAGGGGAGAGCCGCTTGCCGAGGACGAGCCCGGTCGTCGGCTGCACTACACGGCGGCGGTAGCAAGACAAGGAGGAGGATAGTAGCGCAGGTGATGGCCTGCCCATGCCCATCCATCTGAAACGAAAGTGCTAGTAATACTAGTCCGTTGGGCAGGGATTGCTCGGAGAAGCTAGACGGCGGAGAATTTACTCGAGCAGGAATGGATTGGCATGATGCATGAACCTTGGACTACAAGCATTGTTTGCTCAAGTGTTTGTTCTTCGAGGAACAGGGAAGAGGAACCCTCATTTATCTGATTTCTGAATATAATTAAAGGAACCACGGAGACGTTACGGTATCTTCACTATAAAAAAAAAATCGTACTTCTAGTTTTGTCCTAAATGAAAGTATATTATGTTTCATAACTTTGTAGAGAGAGGTATCAAAATTGATGATAACAAATAGGAGTATAGTAGTATAGTACTCCCTCATTGCTCATATACTCGTTGATTCATTCAAATATAAACTAACCAACGCCATATATAAAAAGGAAGGAGGGAGTATAAAATAAAAACATATTTGATATAAGTATAATTATATTTATATGGTATTGTCAAATTGATATTTTTGCATGTAAGCTTTGTCAAATATAAGATGGAAATTTGATTTATGGGAAGATTAAAGTATATTCTTGGGATAGAGACAAGCGAGTGACGACGGAATGCGATCATGCTGCCGCCTGCCAGCATCCAGGAAAGCTCCCTATCTTGAGGCTCACAAACTAACAGAGAAGTGCAGAAGTAAACGCAAAAGCTTGAAAGTCCAGTGGAATGGTAACTGGCTCGAGGATCCATCAGAACTTCAGAAGGTTCCTGTGGTTGACATTTCAGCTGTCCACGTCAGACGCCCGCGGTAGTTAGAACAACTTGTCACGGCTAGCGGGACATACCAGCGACAGGAAATATTTTGCATGCTACTAATAGAACTCGTCAACCGGGTATTCCAGTGAGTGCACTCTTTCGCGTCCGTTCCGGTTAAGCAGTCAACCCTAGATCAATCATCACGCACGGTCTTACTGTATTAGGGTGTGTTTAGGTTCGGGAAAGATTCCCCGAAAAGACACTATTCACCAAAAATACACTGTAGATGAATAGTGTTTTGTGAGTGGGAGAGATGGGATGAATAGAAAAAAATTAGATGAGTAGTGTTCTTTTGTGGGAACTAAACGCACCCTTAATCAAACACGATCATTGCCAGGCCCACAAGGTACCACAGGTGGAAGCGGCCCATTACGAAATAGTTGACCGGATAGTGGACTCGCGGTCTTCAGCCCATCTAATATTCAAAAACAGAAGCCTGCTGCCTACCGGAGCCCACCGTCAAGGCGTTCGGACTACTGTCTACGGTGTTGATTTTTGTGTTCCAACAGTAGTTTCTGTATGGTTATTGCCCTATGCTTTCACTCCAGGTATACATTTGGTTAATATTTTGTTCAAAGTATAAAGGGAAGCGAACTGAGCTAGCTCAGCTGGCAAGATTTCTTATGATGGAACTAGCCCACCAGAATTCGAGTCCTCGACTCGGCACTGGTGCTCGTATTTTTCTGGATTTATTTCAGGATTTAACCGGTGCTATTCTTTCAGTGGTAGGCGACGTGCCCGTCGATAACGAGGCATCTGTGGTGACTTTGTTAATTTGGAGGATTTGTCGGCCCAGTCTTTCAGATGTGCTCATAGGGGTAAGATTATGTGCGTATGTTTGTAGGAGCAAGTATGCGTGCGTGTATATAAGTGTCTGCGTCTGTACTGTGTCATTCGAAAAAAAAATTATCAAAGGGAAACGCCCACCAAAAAAAAAAGTCTCAAAGGAGCCTGGTCTAAATTTCAGTTGCACTATACTATACTTGCTCAAATTCCTGGAGGAATTTTAACCTTTGTAGGAGGCTACCTTCGATGGCAAAATGATTTCAGACTCGTATTGTGGTTGACATTTCAGATGTTTCCATGGTCATACCACGTAGTAGTTAGGATGCGATCGTCACCGCTGTCAGCAAACTAGTAAGGCCATGCCCGTTGCTCCACCCTGGCCGGTAGCCTCAAGCTCCACGTAGGTCAGTGATGTCCAAATCAGCTTGGATGGTGGTCTCGCAGAGTTGCAGAGAGGCTTGCAGAGGTATCATATGCCTTGTCTGACGCGGAGCAGAAGCCCTCGTTGAGGCGAGCGTTTGGGCAAGAAAAGAAGAGACTCTGGTGGAGCGCAAGAGAAAAAACATATGGCAGCTGCACTGCAAAGTAGCAGTACCTTTTTAGGGTGTGTTTAGATTGTAGGAAAAAACACTGTAGCATAAGAAAAACACTGTAGCATTCGCTGGGAAACGTGTTTTGTGATGGAGGAATAGTAAAAAGTTAGAATGAATAGTGAAAAGTTGGAATGAATAGTGAATAGTTGGGAATCTGAACATGACCTTACTAGGCTGCTAAACGATTTGAGACACCGTTGACCTCACAAGTTTTCCGGCCTATATGACCTAACACTTTTTGTTGAGGCACCTATTAGGTTGTGTTTATATTGGAAGTAAAAAGTATTTTTTCTAGATGAATAGTGCACTAGGAAGCGTGTTCTATGAGTGAGATGAATAGGAAAAACTTGTTGGAGAAGTATTTTTTTCTGAACCTGAACACAGCCTTATTGTTAGTCCGCGTTGGGCTTGCTCTGACAGAAAACATAACGAATGAGGATATCCAAACGGATAACCACCCCACAAGTTTTATTTCCTTCGTTGGTGCTGCACAGAGTTCCTCCTGCAGCACTGTAGCAAATATGTTCCATGTGTCTGCTCCAAGCAATCTGAGAAACTGGCAAAAAATCATCTACCTTGAAACAATCCCTTTTGCATTATTATTATTTTTTTGAGATAAACAACGGTAACCTAAGAGGCTGCCTGAATTTTATTAGATCATTGGAAACAACTATTTACAACGGCCGGATGAGCCAGAGAATTACAAAGAGAGGGAGGGAAAAGAAAAGGCAGAAACAAGCTGACACTATCCAAATAATTAAGAGTGTTCCTTCAAAGAATGGTTGTCGTATTTGGAAAGGAGAAAAACGACCTCTACCTGCACCTGCCTTCTAGAACTGAGAGTCACACTGTTATAAGGCCATGTTCAGATTTCCAACTATTTACTATTCATTCCAACTTTTCACTATTCCTTCCTCACAAAACATGTTTCCCAACGAATGCTACAGTGTTTTTCTTATGCTACAGTATTTTTTCCTACAATCTAAACACACCCTTACTATAAGTATGCGCAAAATATACAGGTTTATTTGGGCGCGGGAAGTGGGGTGCTTCCATTCTACAAGATGAACACAACAGATGACATGAGCGGTCTGTCATTGGGGTTGTCCTGCACACACAGGAGCCCTATGTGGATGCAAAGCAAAGCTTCTGGTATGCAGCTCGCTGCAATACTTGAGCATAGCAAATCCTTTGAATGCCCTTCCTTCCAGAGGTTCCATGCCTGAATAAATCAAATTAATAGTTGAGGTTGCAAAAGTATAAAACATTGAACTCTACTCCTATCAAATTCAGAAAAGGCTTACTCACATAGACTACTAAGCTTTCATATTCCATTATGTTATCAGTGGAGCTTAACTTCACACCACTTATAACCTCCAAAGTCAGCACACCAAAGCTGTAAGCATCGAACTTGACAGAAAATATGCCTCTCAGGGCATATTCAGGAGCCATGTAGCCGTTGTTGTTATCATACCAGGAAGACTTATGCTTGTAATTTGTTAGGTTTATAATTTATTACTTGTATGGTAATTTCGAGGACACTATGTCCCAACTACTCACTTTGTGTTTGTGTTCTGCTGGTTGTCACCAAACATCCTCGCCATACCAAAGTCTGCAATCTTGGTCTCATCTCTTCATCAAGCAAAATGTTGCTTGCTTTTAAGTCTCTGTGAATTATCTTTCAATTTTATTTGAAGATATAAATGTTTCACGTATTTTTGTACAAATCGAGTTAGAGTTGAGAAAGTAACACGTGCACGCATCTCATAAGTCTTCCTTTATGGGACAGAGGGAGTATACCGCAACATATGGTTAGTTTTGTATGTTTTCCTTTTGTGTTCTTGTTTTGAAGCAGTTTATGATTTACTCCGTGTTTAGTAACAATAACAACTAAGGTTTGTTCTGACCTCGGGTTAATGCAGCGCATTGTTTCTCTAGAAGCGACCATGCCTGTCAACATACATGTGCATTCCTGTCACTACTCACTAGACACTACGGAGTAGTATGGATGGTAGAAATGACAGCTTATCCTAATCCTAACTACCGTTCTGTCCGACGAGGACCACTGAAATGTCAACCATGGACACAATCTTTCCTGACGAAACTCTGAATTTGGAACAGAGTCCACTGTAATTCCAAGCTTCTGCATTATTTTACCTCGCAACTGAGCGTGCAGAGAGCTTTCTTGGATCCGGACACGACCCCAGTTCGTTTGACCAAGGCGACACGTGTCGTCTGTAACTTGCTTTCGCTCATCTCTTCCGTCACATGCCGTCGCCGTGATAAATTTTGTTTGTTTCAGTCAAAACTCGTTAAGAAAGAAACATTTTCATAACAATGCTTGTAGACCAAGCCTCAAGGCCATTCCTGATCTATAGTAGTGGTAAGATCTTCAGTTGCCAACATTCTTCCCAAGTCTCAGCTCAGCAATGGGCTCGTGGTCAGCTATCACCTACGCCACTGTCCTCGTCGTCCTCCTGCCGCCGTGCGCGTCCGACGACCGGCTTGTCCCCGGCAAGCCGCTCTCCCCTGGCGCCACCATTGTATCCGACGGCGGCAGCTTCGCCCTGGGCTTCTTCTCCCCGGCCAACTCCACTGCGGGGAAGCTCTACCTCGGCGTATGGTGCAACGACATCCCCCGGCTCACCGTCGTGTGGGTCGCAAACAGAGAAACCCCGGTAACGAACAGATCTTCCTCTCCACCAACGTTAGCCCTAACCAATGCCTCCAACCTCGTCCTGTCCGACACCAATGGCCGTGTTGTTTGGACGACGACCGACATCGCAGGTGTCCCGAGCACGGCCACATCAGCTGCAGGCCTCGCCGCGGTGCTTCTGAACACCGGCAACCTCGTCGTCCGGTCAGCGAACGGCACCACGTTATGGCAGAGCTTCGACCACCCGGCCGACACGTTCCTCCCCGGCATGAAGATCATGATTAGGTACAAGACGCACGCTGAAGACCGCCTGGTGTCGTGGAAAGGCCACGATGACCCTGCGCCGGGGATCTTCTCCCTCGGAGGTGACCCGGACACGTTCCTCCAGGTCTTCGTCTGGAACGGGACGCGCCCACTCTGGCGTAGCGCACTAGCGCGCCATGGACAGGCTACATGGTCTCCAGCCAGTACCAGGCGAACACCAGCGTCATCGTCTACCTCGCCGTCGTCAACACGGAGGAGAACATCTACATGACCTACAGCCTGTCGTCGGACGGCACGGCGGCCCACACCAGGTACGCGCTGACTTACTCCGGCGAGTACCAGCTCCAGAGCTGGAACAGCAGCTCCTCCGCGTGGGCCATCCTGGGTGTGTGGCCACGCAGCGGTTGCAACCGCTACGGCAGCTGTGGCCCGAACGGCTACTGCGACGAGACGGGGTCTCCCTCGGCGTGCAAGTGCCTCGATGGCTTCGAGCCCGCAAACCCAGAGGAGTCGAGGGATGCGGCGACGACGACGGCGGCTTCTTGGCCTTGCCGGGGATGAAGTCGCCGGACAAGTTCGTGCTCGTCCGGAACAGGACCGCCGGGGAGTGCGCTGCGGAGTGCAGCCGCAACTGCTCGTGCGTGGCGTACGCGTATGCCAACCTGAGCATCACCAGGCCGATGGGAGACGTGACAAGATGCTTGGTGTGGGTCGGGGAGCTGATCGACACGACGAAGATTGGTGATTTGGCTGGCAGCGAGACGCTATACCTCCGGATCTCAGGCATGCATGGATGCAGGTACGTAATTGTTTGACTCGTCTTCTGTGTATTTGGGATGTATCTATCGAGCAGACTTCGGAGCTTGGAACATTACTGAATGCCTGAATCTGACATGCGAAGTTACTGTAGTTCCAAATATGCCCTAATATATATTTTTTGTGCGTCCATAAAACTCTGCGTTTACCTAAAACACAGATATAAAGGCAAAGACCAATTCACTGAAGATCGTGCTGTTTTAGTGGGTAGCGTTCTGATATTCGCAGGATTCTCGATTGCGTGGTTCAAATTCAAAGGTACGCTCTAGCATAGCTGCATTCCTAGAAAGTATATACTGGAGTACGCCTATTTTTTTGGAAAATATGTTTCTCATAAATTTTTGGTACAGGTACTATAAGAAATAGAAGAAAGCATAAGAAAGTAATTTTGGATGGTATGAGTACATCTGATGAGCTGGGGGAAGGAAATCTTATCCAAGACTTCGATTTTCCCTTTGTCAATTTTGAGGATATCGTGGCTGCAACACACAATTTCTCAGAAGAATTTAAGATTGGTCAGGGAGGTTTTGGCAAAGTTTATAAGGTAATTACATAACTCATCAGTAGCAGCTTTCTGTTATAATTACCGACTCAGTAATTACATCGAGTTTTCTGCACACCCCACAAAAAACGAGATCAATCTAAATCTATTTCCTTACATTTTCAAGGTAGTGCTTGGTGGCCAGGAAGTTGCTATCAAAAGGTTAAGCAAGGATTCTGAACAAGGAATTGAGGAATTTAGGAATGAAGTCATTCTCATTGCCAAATTGCAACATCGAAATCTAGTTCGACTTCTTAGTTGTAGTGTCGAGGATGCTGAAAAGATCCTGATTTATGAATATTTGCCTAACAGGAGCCTATACGCTGCCCTTTTTGGTATCTTCTAGTAACACACCTTAAAGCTCTTACATAAACATTTCAAACAATACCTTAAAACAATTTTATTTCCTGCCATGCAGATAGCTCAAGAAAAATGGTGTTAGATTGGCGAACAAGGTTTAACATAATCAAAGGAGTTGCAAGAGGGCTTCTTTACCTCCACCAAGATTCTAGATTGACCATTATACATAGAGACCTCAAAGCTGCCAATATTTTGCTTGATGGGGATATGAGACCAAAGATATCTGACTTTGGCATGGCAAGGATATTTGGTGACAGTCAGCAAAATGCAAACACCCAACGAGTTGTTGGAACATAGTAAGTAGATATTTAAATAACTTGTTTAATTTAGAGTATTACCAAATTTGTCTTCCATGGAATAATTGTTTAAGTGAACTGACCAAATAGTGGGTACATGGCTCCTGAGTACGCAATGGAAGGTGCCTTCTCCATCAAATCTGATGTATATAGCTTTGGTGTGCTACTCTTGGAAGTTGTAACGGGTAAGAAGAGGAGCTCCATTGATGGCATCACGGATTTTCCGAATCTTGTGATCTATGTGAGTATGATTATGTGACATTGCTAAGGAATGCTTTGGGCTATTTTTTTAAGGAATCCTTTAGAGCTAAAGCTATTATGATCTAACTGGCTCTGGCTATAATTCAGGCGTGGAACATGTGGAAAGAAGGGAAGGCATATGATTTGGTGGATAAATATATCGTGGATACTTGTTTGGTAGATGAAGTTTTGCTTGGTTGTCACTTGGCCCTCTTGTGTGTTCAGGAAAATCCAGATGACCGACCACTCATGGCATTTGTTGTGTTTACTTTGGAGAACGAAAGCACGAGACTTCCCAACCCAATTTGCCCTGCATACTCTACTCAGAGAAGCTATGAAATGGAGCAAATAAGACATAATATTGAGAATTCAGTAAATAATTTTACTCTCTCAGATACAGAGGGATGGTAATCTCTTTTTCATGTAACGAACGATGCTCTGAGTATACTCAACAAAAGGGTAATTCATCAGTCTATCATCATGAAACTATTTTGTTGCTATTTTAAATATTTTTTTGTTTTATTAATGCATGTCTTTTGGCTGTGAAATGGTTTGTTGACCGGTCGTGCCATCGAAATCCGGGCCCCCATTGAGGGCGTCTCTATTTTTTGTAATTTAATTAACTATCTATTTGTCTCTTCACAAAGATTTCATTTCATATCGATCACATCGGTGTGTTTGGCAACCGAATAGGAAGAGGCATGTGAATTCACTTGGGAGTTTTATGTTTAGTCCCATCTCTTCTTTGATTTCTGAAGGGAATTAAGAGAGTAAGATGGAGAGACAATTATATCATAAGTCATGACGAAAGGCTAAGTGTCACACCTGGTTTTAGAAAGAAAACCAGATGCATCTCATATGTGTGCCAGGATCAAGTTTCACACATATTATAGACTCCATGAATAAACAGAACACAAAGTTACAGCGGAAATAATAAAATAAAGACAATACAAACGTATTCTAACAGCGGAATCTTGAACTCTTCACCACAGGCAGCAGTTGACTGGGGGTTGCGTACGCCTAGCATCATCTTCAACAACTTCACACACCTTCTGAATACTGAGCAGCAATGAGCAAGGATGAGTACACTTATGGTTGGTACTCAGCAAGGCCACCGAAATAACCGGAACAATTTAATTATCAACTTCAAGTATATTAATCATGTGAGGGTCCAGGCCGTTCATGACTGCGAACACGGCTGTTATAACAGTTTTACACTCTGCAGAGGTTGTACACTTTCACCACAATTCGCGTAAAAGTCCCGAGGAACTTTAGACCCAACCTTGCTGCACCACAAAGGCGCATACCACACTTCCGAGGTGTGATTGCATAGGGACGCTACGAGGCCTTTACAAAGATTCCCTAGTTAGAAACAATCCGCTAAGGTTTCCGGATCGGAAGCAGGCATAACCCTCCCTAACGGGTATAGTGTCTTAGCCAAGCCCACTTCCCGAGAGAACCGGGCTATACACCGTCAACCGCCACCCCCATGCCCTTTCGGTAAGATCATTCCTAACCAAGGTTTCTAATTAATTAGCCAAGACCAGAGCCATGTAGTATTGTGGTTGTACGGTTAATCCTGGGTGGTTCTCCATGGTTTCCAATTAACACATATGATCTCATAAAGCATAGGTATAAAGATGGTTAGGGACACTTGCCTTTCCTCAAAAGAATACCACTGCTCAGTCTTCAACTCTTGTTCTTGACAGCTTCGGAACGATGCTCCTCTAATCGCAGCAAACATCGAGCACAAGCACAAACATGCAAGCAAAGAAATAGATACAACTAAGAACAATACACCAATCACAAGAAAAGCTTTGAAAGAACGTATAAAACGATGGGGCTCGCTACTACGATCATAAGGGCGCAAGAAACGTTGAAAACGGAACAACGGTTGGAAAGGTATAACTATCGGATAATTTATATTACAAAAGAAAATAAAGACTATGTGCTTTATTTATTTTAATTAAGAAAAATATATGTAATGAATATTTAGAGAAATATTCATTATTTAAATTAATCAAAATTATACTTTGATACGAAAAGATGGATAAAGCCTAATTAATTTTATTTGCAAATATTTATATAATGATTATACCAATTAAACATTTTAATTTGCAAGAAAGCATGTGAGAGCATCTAATCGATTAACTTCATATATCGTGTTGAACTAAACAAGTTATATTGAAAGCACATTTAAGTTGGAAATTAATCATATTAATTTAGATTGCACAAAACCGGTGTTTAAACCTAATTAAATTTTAATAAAGAAAACTAGTTCAATAATTGTTAATTATATTGATATCATTTATTTATAAAATGACAGGGTATAACCTTAATTAACTTTTAATTAGAAAAGCTAGTGAAGTAAATATTAATCGAGTTAACATTTATTTATAAAAGCCGATGTATGAACATGGTCATGTTTTATTTAAAAAACAAGATTCAACATTGAACTTTAAGCAAATTAATTATTAGTTTACAAAAACCAATATATAACCTTACTAGCTTTAATTAGGAAAAACATATGAAGTAAACATTATTCAAATTAATATTTTAAATAAATTATAAAACATGGGGTTGGAGCTCTAATTAGATTTTATGCAATTTGTAAAACATATAACAAATATTAAGCAAGTTAATATTTTATTTAATTTTAAAACATGAAACTTGGCAAACAACACTATTAAACTAAAGTCTACGTTTTTAGAAGATTAACGCAACAAAAACGAGGTTAAACGGAGACTAAACGTGGAAACTATGAATAAAACAAGGCTCAAGGGCTTCTTTGTACTAAATCTAACCTTCCAGGGGCTTAAACAGAAGAAACCAGGGACCTAAAACGTAATTTTGTATAAAAACAGAAGGACTTTTGAGTAAAACGACCTTAAAGGACGGCGGGTTTGAAATCTAAAGAAGACAGGGGCTAAACTGAAAGAAACAGGACCTAGATCTAATTATTTTTGAACTGGCTTGGACCGCGGGTTGATTTCTCTAAAACCGAGGGGCTTTTCTGCAAAAGGCGCGGCTGGTATGGCTAGGGTTTAGATCTAATATTGGCCGTCGGATTTCCATCGGGCGGCTCCGTTTCTTCTGGGCGGATCGGCTCGCCGGAGAGGAACGGCTGGCGGCGGCGCCGCTCGATTCCGCGGCGGAGTTTCGCCGGAGCTGGCTGGGGAAGAGGCTAGAGTGCTCCGTTTCTCGCCGCGCTTGGCCTGGAGGAGAGAGGGGGAAACGGGGAACCTATTTTGGGGGTTCTCGACGAGAGACAGCCGGTGGTTGCGGTTGGCGGCGATGGACGGCGGCTCGGGATTCACTGCGAGGTCACACGCGCAACACAGAGCGAGGGAGAGAGGGATTAGAGGCTCGGCGGGTTGCTCACCTTCCTGGTAAACTCCGAAGCAAGCTCTTGGAGGCGGACTTGCGGCCAAACAGGGAGACGATGGCGGCGGCGCTCGAGCTCGATTGCGGCGGCGCAAGGGAGCTCTGCGGCTAGGGTTTAGGCGGAGGGGCGTACGGGTTCGAGAGACGATGGGAGAAGGGCGGCGCATTAAATAAGGCGCTGTAGGCGAGGCTGGCTTGGCGCGGAAGCCAAGGAAACGCGGCGGCGGCGTGTCGTGCAGTGGCCGGACTCGAGCAGAGTCCTGCTCGCGTGCGATTGGGATGAGAGGTAAGGGATGACAGACCGGGCCCACATGGCGGTGAGAGAGAGGAGGCGCGATGGAGCTCGGCCGGACTCTGGGAGAGGGAAAGGAAGAGGAGATTGCGGGCTGGGCCGAGAGAGGAAGATGGGCTGCTCGACAGGAAGGAAAGGGAGAACTGGGTTGGGCTTGCGGATGGGCTTGGTCCAAGAAGGAGAGGATAAATTTTTATTTCGGGAAATAAATTCTAGTTCAAAAACAATTCTAGGAAATCCCAGAAAATGTATTTAAACCATAGAAAATATTCCAAAATCTCCAAAAATCCTAGGAAAAATTCCAGAGATAGAGTTAGAGACTTTGAACCGAAATAAAATATTTGAAGCTCATGAAAGAGATTTTAAAGCCTTCCAAAAAAAATGGATTTGACTTTAGGAAAAGAGAATTAATTCCCAGAAAATCTAGGAAATTCTCAAGAAGGATTTGATCGACGTCTAAACGTATTTTGAAAACTTCACATTCAAGAAAGATGAGATTCAAAGACATGAATGCAACGCTTCAATAAAGGCAATACAGAGCATTTTTATTTGATTTAGGAAAATGATTGTTTTCCTATACTAAATGTCATGATAGCCAAATAAATGTTGGAAAAGTTTTAATAATTCATGAAAATCATCTATTTAATTGTTGTTTCTATTCACATCCCGAAATCCCAAATTTCGGGGTGTGACGCTAAGATAATTCGTTTTCATCTTAAAGTATAATTCTTCCAATTACCACCCCTCCCCATGGGGATTGAGAATCTAAACTCACATTGTTCCTTACACCTCAACTTCCCTTCTCTTGCCCTAATTCCCTCCGACCAAACGAGTCGTAATAGATTAAGGGGATGGCAGGTTGATTTTTTTTAAAAAAAAGTTTAGGGGTTTCTTTGAAAATGTTGCTTCGCTGGTTGGGATGGTCCGCAGGTTGATTTCGGGAAACTCTGAGGGTTTCTTTGTGAAAATTCCTGAGAGAGCCGAGTGGATGGCAGGTTATATTGCCACAAAATCTGAGGGGTTTTCTATAAAATTTGTGGAAATTATTTGTCACAGCTACGATATATTGGAACCTTGCAACTGGAAATTCAAAGCCCTCAATAGGATTTCTTTCTCTAGAGCGCTCCAGTGTATTTAAGTTTTCAAGCTGAGATAAAAAAAAGTTTACAAGCTTTCCTCATTTTTTTGTTTTTACATGTTTCCAAAATCATGAACTTGCTGGCGGTTTCATCCCCGGCGTGGCCACGAAACCGTCGCCGCACCGCAGCGCCGCCTCCTTTCGCCGGCACCCTTGCGAGAACCATGCCACCGTTCTACTCTTCCAAGCTTGTCGGCTCAAAGTCGTCGAGACACTTGCACGTCGACAACGTCACCGTGCTATCACAGTAGCCATACAGGCCACATTAGCCGTAAATGTCGCACTCGTCGGCGGGCCACTTTCCGACGATGGCCCATACGACGATCCCTAGCTCTGGAACTGGTATTCGGCGGAGTAAGTCAGGATAAACGTGGTGAGAGCGGCGGCGTCAGAGAGTTCATAGGTCATGTACATCTCCTCCTCCGTGTGCACCATCTGCGTGTAGATGATGACGCTGCTAGGGTTCACCCTGAACTGGCCGGTGATGGTCAGGTAGCCCCTCCACGGGGCGGTGCAGGTGATCGGACGCATCTCGTTCCAGATGAAGGCCTATAGGAATGTGTCGGGATCCATGCCGTAGCTAAAGGCCACCGGCGAGGGGTCGTTGGGGCCTCTCTAGTTAGGAGACTAGGCGCTCGCTATCGCGAGACCTATACCTGACACGGATCTTCATGCCGGAGAGGAACGTGTCGGTCGGGTGCTCGAAGCTCTGCCACAAGGCGGTGCCATTGGGGGACCGGATGACGAGGTTGCCAGTGTCCAGAAGCACCGCGGCGGTGCCGGTGGAAGCTGGAGAGGAGATCAGGTTGTCGGCATCAGACAGGACGAGGTTGGAGGTGTCGGTGAGGGTAAGGGATGGCGTAGAGGTGGTGCTGTTTGTGGTGGCCGGGGATACTCTGTTGGCGATCCACACGGCGGTGAGGCTGGGGATGGCGTTGTACCATATGCCGAGGTACAGCTTGGCCAGAGTGGAGTTGGTGACTGGTGAGGGTCACGAGGGAGAAGAAGCCCAAGGTGAAGCCGCCGTTGCCGTAGGATACTATGGTGGTGCCCGGAAGGAGAGGCTTGCCGAGGACTAGCTTGTCATCCGATGCAACCGGCGGCAGCGGGACAAGGAGGAGGATAGTGGCATAGGTGATTGGTGATGGCTGATCCATATCGATGAGTCAAAAGTCTTAACAGAATGTGCTGATAGCCTGATAGTAGATTGTTGTGCAGGGATCAGTTGGACGACCGATGATCTTACTTGATTGATTAGGAGTGGCTTGGAGACTTGGTAAGTTGTTATATACTCCCTTTGTCCCAAAATAAGGGTATAGTTTGAAATCCGTGTTTGTCTCACAAACACATATTTCAAACTACCCTTATTTTGAGATGGAGGGAGTACAAGTATAAACTGATGGACTCTTGATATACTTGAGGGGAGTAATTTAGATTTTTTTCTTGATTTTATACACAATTGTTGACAAATATTACGGAAGTTGCTTACAGAGATGGAGACAGGTAATGTCAATCATATGTTTGTTCGTTCCAAAAGAAAAAGGGTACAACAGTGTTGGTGTATTATCGTAACTAGTTAGGCGCGATGCGCGTCTTTACAAAACATGTTAACTTAGAATAATGAGGAAATGCAAATTGTTATCTTACTATACGCAATTCAAAGATAATTTTTTAAATGATGAGGGTGCTTAATCATGGGTCTCACTAAGTTGGCCCCACTGTATATGCGGTTCCCACCTAAAACAGTATGCAGGTCTCACCTAAACAGTATGCGGTTGTTCTATCTAAGGGGGTGTTTAGTTCCGAGAAGATTCTCAAAAAAAACACTATTCATCCAACTTTTTCACATTCATCACATCTCTCCTACTCACAGATTATTCATCTACAGTGTATTTTTGGTGAACAGTGTATTTTTAGGGAATCTTTCCCCAATCTAAACACACCCTAAAATAGCTATTGGTTCCACGGGGTCCTATTTGTCCTATTCATTCACACTATTCCAGTCATGCAATAAGACCTCATCTATTCCATGACTTGTCCTTAACCGAGGCCCTTTATTACAATCATTAATTTTAAAATGGTGATCAACACTGACATGTTAACGTGTTTTTTCACTAAAATGTAAATTTATGCAAGTTAGAAAAGATATAAAAAAAACATGCATGTAGGCTACTAGGCTATAACTATAAGCTCCAAACCAGAGTAAACACAGTCTAGTCTAGGAGGAAATATAACCGGATTTCGCAAGTTCTAGGATGTTTGATGTATAGTTTTTGGGACTGTCTACTGCCCACCCAGGTGAAATGAGGCAATCTAACACCTGGGTGAAAACAAACAATGTTTCACCCAAATTTGCTAGTCCTAAAGTTCAGGTGAAACAAGACAAACTTTCACCCAGGTGATAGTTTGCCAAAATTCACCTGAACACAGAAAATGGACACATTTGGGTGAAACAAACAAATTGGACACCCAAAAATAAAATAGCCAACAAAATGAAAATGTACATGTATGTATGTATGTCTTCAAGAAATTAAATGTACTGTTCATTAAGTGTGCTGAAATGAAAATGAACAAATAAAAAATAAAAAGGCTCAGTAAATGAAGTTGAGCAAACCATGATGCTACATTCCAGTAAATGTAAATGTACTGTTGTCTACAAATGGATTCTGACACAATAAAATGAACATATGAGAAAAGTGAAGTTTCTAGTACCTATATGTCAGATAGAAAGACTTAATACATATGAGAACAAATAACAAGATAAAAATGGAGAGGTGCAAAGTTCTAATCACCCTGCCAGCTTCCTTGCAAGGCAGCAGGAAGGGCTTCTCAAAGTTGGTACATCTCTTGTATGTCAGCCTTGAAGTGACGTGAAACATGTTGATGATGGCACACGGACTATAGACACTACATCGAATTTTGGTCACGACATGAGACATGAAACAAAGCTAAACAGACTACACAGCAAAAACATAACTGACATGTATGTGAAAACATGTAGTGAAGTGACATCAAATGCAATGTCCAGGAAAAAAAAGGGTCTCACCTGGCCAAGCTCGATAATGGAAGATGAAATGAACCGTTATGCCATGTATGTGTTGCTAGCTACAAATAAAACATTTTTCATGAGAGGCATTTTACTATCCAGCATACATCCAGACCAATCAAGTTTGGGAAAATACATGCTAACCACTGGCATATAACATTGAGGCAAAAAAAAAAGAGGAAGAGGAAGCTCACATTTTTTCCTTGTATTTCAATTTGAGCAGAAAGAACAGATGATAGGGGCAGCCTGGTGGATTCCATTTCTCTACATAGCAAGAAATAGTAGAACCAAAACCAAATGTCAGGGTCCAGGGGGCACAGGCAAATGACTAAAAATGTACTGAAAAAATAAATCACATTTAAAATAAGTATAGATGCAAGGACAAAACAGCCATAAAACATAAAATATGTACTGACCATAGAAAAACAAAATACAGTGACAATGCACAGTTTACATAAAAGCAACGAAAAAACAGAAAAAAAAACTTGAATAAAACACTAAAAAAATGCCAGATATTATTTTGTCATAACTCAACTTAGGCACATAACTTATGTATGCAACTTTACTTTGGATAAAAAATGGAAAAAATGAAAAAAAGAAAAAATAAAAATAAAAATACAAATTCAATATTGAAATGTACAATTGTGGTAAACAATATACTAACATTACAAAAATAAAGAAATACAGACATGATGAACCACATCCATTTCATCAAACACCTTTTTGAGGACGAAAACATAAAAAGGAAAAAATAAAAATGAAAAAGAAAAAAGGAAAAAGAAAAAAGGAAAAAGAAAAAAAGTAAAAAAAACCAATGAAATACAACATTGAGATTAAAAAACACACTAACAGTAAAAAAAAGTGAAATACAATATAAGACAGACAAAGGTACCTGTGCCCTGATGTGAACATATTTAACAAGTTTATTGGCCAACTAAAACAGACGGAGAGGTACAAGTATAAAGAGATACAAAAGGGAAAGTGTTTCGAAGTATGGTATAAATCAAATCAGACGAAGCAACAAGAAAGAATTAGAAAATACATAGTGCAAACTGACCTTGTTGAAGGAAATGAAGAGTTCAATTGCGTTTGTTCAAAATTCAGCAAAGATGGGATACTCTGCGGCCATATCCTGAAAGTAATTGTAGAAGAGGAAATCAAAACAATCCCTGAGAAATATTTATAGATAGATGGAGAAAGAAAGAGAAGAAATTTCATATGGCAGCAAGAGATGAAAGTAATGAGACACATGAACTTCTAAGATTTAACATACTGTCAAGGACAGCAGCTGTATTAACATCTAAAGGAGCAAAGCGAGATATAGCAACAAAGTACCTTGCAGAAGAGTTTGAGAGAATTGGCAAGCAACTAGATATCTTGTTGGCTGAACCAGGCCCAGAACATTCACATGGTACAACTGAAGAAGAAGAAATACAAGGACCGGTAACAGAAAGAAGGGCAGATGATACAAACACAACCCAGCTTCATGATGCACAGAGAATTCAGCAGAAGGGAAGGCCAAAAAAACCAACAAGGTTGATGCCTTTGGTTGAACAAGAAAGAGCTAAGATGGCAAAGGCAACAGCAAAGAAAAAGAGGAACAAAAATGCAGCCACCTTGAGTAAGTATCTTAACGTAAAAAATAGATTTGTATAGCTCAAACTCAACTATTGCTGTAAACAAAGGAGTGTTTGCTAAAAACAAAAAAAATGTTGTAGGTCCACAGGCAAAGAGCAAGAAAAAGACAAAGAAAGGAGGCGAAAAGGAATGAAGAATGAACCTAAAGAGAAGGGCTTTTTCAGAGAACAGTATATGAAGATATAGACTAGAGGAAAAATTATTCATTTAGTATCAGACAATTATCTGGAATATTTTGTGTAAAAATATATTACAGCTATCTGTAATACTTTATCCCCCATATGAACTTACGGTACCGGTAACACCAGCCCAAGCGTTAAAACTGAATAGCATTGTGCAGGGATTTTTTTATATTCCAAGTATATATTTTATTCTATAGAAACAGGACAAAACAGGTGTCTGAGAAAGCAAATTAGACCATCTAGAAGGAGAACAAAAAGGAAAAACAGTCTCAATGGAACAGCGGTAGCATGAATACACTAACATTCTACAGAATGAACGAAAAAACTAAACGACAAGAACATGAGTATATTATTCAGAGAAGCACACACTTTACATGCATCAGTTACAAATGTGTGTGCAAAATGGCTAAAGCACCATCATCACATAAATGCTACATGCGTATCGACCCCTGAAGGCTTCATCAAAAAGTAAAATTCATAATACAACGACCATAAAACATAATACTAGCAATCAGATTATTGTTTGGCTGTATGATATGAAAACTAAAAAAATCCTTTACACCATGGAACTAATCGCACTACAAGAATACAAGACGCCATCAAAATAAACATGCATACTAGATAAGGCGTGTCATTGTCCCCTGTCTGGGTAGGCAACCATGGACAGGGGGCATATACCAAGCAAACATCCAGCAAGAACATGACATACTAACAATCTTAACTAAAAAAGATCATCATGGGGGCTGCTAGGACCGTTAGTGGACCAGTAATGAGCAGTGGTGATATAAAAGCACTATATCAGGCACCCACCAAGATAGAGTCTGATATAAGTACTAACGAGCAGACCTAGATGATTTCAAATGCCTTATACCAGTTAACTGAAGTTATATTAAATATACATCGAAGAGAATCAATATACTAAAAAAGGGAATTATATTGATGAAACCAACACAAAAAAAAAAACAACAGCAGACACAAAAAAAAAATTATGCTGAGTACTAATTTAAAACTATGGCAACAGAAAGAAAATAATTAAGGCTAATCATAAAAAAGAACCATTCAGCGCCACCATGCCCGGGCATTACACGGCATACACAATATGGCTGAAATCGCCATGCCAAATCCACTATGGTGGGTTTTTGTTGGCTATGCTTACATGGTTTGATTCATCATTAGGCTTAATTAAACAAAACATAAGCAACAAGCATCACAAGCAGTGAGGGGAGCATTACGCAGTTTAAACATGAAAATAACCATACATGAAACTTACAATCATGCATTTAGTGCTTCTGCACTAAGTGTTGCATTGTCTATGATTACAGTATATGAACAGACATGAGACATTACTACTGAACATGAAATATTATATTGAACATCCGAAATTACAATGTTTTGATTGCAACATCACCAAACTGAACATAGGGGACATCGCGCAGTATTGCACAAGAACTTAGAGACTTGTGCCCTATGGGACCAGGCGTGGATCGATTCCCTATGAGAAATAAAGATATTAAAAAATAATAAAACAAAATGTGTTGAGTGCTAATTTTAGATAGAATAAACACAACTGGAATGGAGAATAACATAGAAGAACAAAAAAGATTCACCTCTCGGTATAGCTTGTTGACAAGAGCCTTGTCCTTCTGGTTTTTGGAACTAAAATACAGCTCATGGCCAAGATTGACTCTAATATTGGGAATATCAGAACATGAAAATATCTGCCTAAGGTCAACATTTCCATCCCACAATTCCATGAATTTGATGCTGAAAATGCCACAATCATCACTACGGAAACAAAAAAAAATAGAGCGTATATGACTGCACAAATGTACAAATATAAAAGAACTGTATATAACAATAGAATTAGTAGGTGAAAAGATTACCCATGTTCCTGTTTGGGCAGAGGAGGGAAAAAGGTTGAAAAACTTGATAGATCAAGGTTCCCTTCGGCATGCAGGAACCATGCAATTTTGAAGTTTCTTATCTGCATAGAAAAATGAATAGGCATTGGGCAGTAAAGTGGATGACAGCAAAAATAACAAATAAAAAACAAGAAAAAACTGATCTTACAATTTGGTCTCTGACTTCATCATAAAAGGTGTCGGACTGGTTGTATATAGAGTCCATGAAAATGAACGATTTGTTCTTCAAATTGACAAGAAATACAATCCAGTGTTCGGCATGGCAGATTGGGAAAAATAGCTAAAAATATAAGTAACAAATGCAATAGTCAGTGTTTTAAAAAATGAAAATGAGAACAAGATAATTTTTTGGTTGCGCATTATAAGAAACAAACAGAACCACCATATCAGCAAGGTGTAGCTTCAGAGCGGAGTTGGCCCCCATGAAAGAAGTCTTGACAACATCTTCATGGTATTGGTTGTCGTAGTGAAGCATGGAATACTAAATAGTTACAGTTAAAAAGAAAGAAAAGGCCAATTAATTTCAAAACTGATGCACATGGATATAAAAAAAGTAAAGTTATGAAAGTTATGTACCCCAACTTTTGGATAAAAATAATGCTTTCTGGATCGCCTAGGATGACAAAGCTCAAAAAAATTGCGACAGTGTCCAGCAATAAAAAAATTATCTCAATGTCCAAGGGGTTCTATTGACTGCCCCAGGGATTCAAAATTAACTTTGGTCTTTGCAAATTGCACAGCAATCTCACTGAAAGGAAAAGAAAATCAGAAGGGGAAAAATGTTAACTCAAAACTGCAGAACTCCATGCACAGTGTTTAAAAATGAATATAATATAGTTGTACAACAGAGAAAACTAAAGACAAATATAGACCTAGCAGAAAAAATATGAACTTCCCTTTTACTAAAGGAATTGACAGATAGTTGGCATTGTTGCAATTATATTTAATGAAGGCAAGAATACAATGTTATGACAAAAAAATATCAAAGAGTATATGAAAAAACAAAGGAAAATGAATACCTTTTCCACTGACTGTATGCAAGGCCACATATGATTTTATAAAACTTTAGACTAACAGCAGTGACTGGGAACCGGTTTGGATTTGACCTTGGAGCCTTGGGAATGTTTGGTGTGCCATGTGGTTTGGTTGGTGGCTTTGATTTAGCTACGATTGGCTGAGAAGATGTAACATTGTGAAAAAAATTTGAATTGTACATATGATCAGATAGCTTGGACAAATTCGAGCACTTTTCAGAAAAGTTCACCTTTCTGAGCAGTTGAACAGTTTGGGGGTCCTAAAAACATGTAGGAAAATAAATTATGGATTAATATGTTTAAAAAGGAAATGATCTTAAAATATAGAAAAAAACATGGAAAAACTAAAAAGTTGAACACACTGAATGGGATCAGCAATTATCCTCAAATTTTAATGATGTTTCACTGTTTCAGTACTGAGAGAACACAGAAGCTGAATTATCGCACTAAACAATTTACTAATGCAAGCTCTCAGGGTCGAGGACAATGAACAGGTACGGTAGCTATTACACAGGCTAGTTTACATAAGAAAGCATGTGCAATAGACAAGTTTAAAATAGAACTAACTCAGATATACTATGATAAAAACAACAATGAAAAGTATGCAAAACAATATTTCGGAATGCCAAATAATAAGCAAAATAACTAGCAGCCGCACGCAAGACAGCCACGCAGAAGAACATGCATGATTAAAAATTTAAAATATTCATGAACGCATATTAAATGGGAATTCACATAAATGAAATAAAAAGGAAAGTGACCAGAACAGCAAAAGGATTGTGACCTTTACAATGACAGGGACACCATGATTTGGTGTGCTGCACGGTGTCATATGAACTACTGGTGGTGCTGCTTGGCCTGGTTTACTGACAGGTCTGTCTTCTTCTTTTGCAGAGTCAGAATCAGATAGATGAAGGTCAAAAAGTCCCACTGGGTTGAATAAGTCAGTGCATGGCCAGTCTTTGCGCTTGTCTGACTCAGCAAAATGGAACCTCTTATTCATAGGATGTATGGGGACTGTGAAGGGAAAAAATCAAAAGACATTAAATAAATAAAAATGATTAAATGGAGAAAAAAGTCAATGGTTTGAGAACTGACCAGGGTTGGAATTGGGATAAATATCAGTGTTGGCATTTATGACTATTGGGGTGTCAACAACAGGGAATTTTGCAATGCATTGCTTCACATCCTTGATTTCACTAAGTTGTTTCCCTTCACAATTCTTAGAAAAAAAAGTGGGAAAGTAAGAAAATTTAAAAAAACATTGTAGGTACAATTGAACGGGTCTTGAAATGATATACCTTCATCTGATCAGAACCGTTGGAGCCATTCCATCTTCGCTTCTTTAATGGTTTCACATCAGCTTGTAAACCTTCACTTGAAAAGGGCTTTTGAGCCTTATCCTCAAGAACTTCAAGAGCAATAGTTGAATTTCCAACAGCACAATCCTACAGGTTCAGAATATGGAGGGTCAGTGAAAAAGGAAAATAAAATTCAGTAAATAGAGAAAAGATAACATGTTGGGGGAAGATATAAAAAAAAACCTTAATAACACAATCAACAGGTTGTTGTGAAGGGATTGGTGATACTGGACTTGGCTTACTAGCATTGCGTCCAGGAAATTCAAGCTGACTATGCGAAGTGCCCTGAGAAGCAAATAAGACCACTCGTGGAAAATCTTGATTGTTGGCCTCAACAGAAATGATTCTCTTGTTCATATGGTGAGCAGGAGCTGTCCAATTGAATGAAAAAAATAGTTAATGAACCATGGGAAAAAAATAGGCAAAAAAAACTTTCTTTACCACATGTGGCTCCAGTATACCAGCACTCTAGCCACCACAAGGGAACAGGTAGTAATGTTATTTGTATGAGGAAGGAAAGACATGCAAATAACACCAATCAAAACCACAAATCATGAACAATTTCCTTTATGCTAATTCTGCCAAAAATAATTAACTCAAAATATTGAAACCATTTACAACTCAGGTGTGCTTAACTCAGAATCAGACACATATGGAGTAACTATCCAACTGATCTTGTGCCTCATCACAAAACACAAATCCGTCAAAAGAAATTCATGCGTGAATTTTGAAACAAAATTATTAGGCTCTCAACTTAAGTTCACATCATGATGTACTAGCCACTAACAACATATGAAAAGATAAATTGAAATTCCAATGAGCAGACAAAGATAACATAAAACTATTTTATCTGACAAAAATAAAACTAGGCAATAGGACTTTTTAAAAAATGGAACTAACTTACGAGATTTGTGGGTGGCAGCACTTCCAGGATTATCAAATGCTTTCTTGACGGCTGGGGTATCAATAATGAGAAAGGGTGGCCTGCGTGTATTCCCAATATCGCTTGCGATAGGTTGATCAACAACCTTAGGAGGATGTTTCTCATCCTGTTTTCTCAGAAAAAAATAAATTACAATAAAAGGGTGTTGCACAAATAAAGCTTGATAGCATGTGCGCTGCAGAGAACAATTAAAAAAAGATAGGGGACAATTTTCAATAGTCAAAAACAGTAACTAAATTAATCAAAGATTGGATGTAAAGCTTAGACTTAAAAACATCAAAAAACTACTAAGTGGTTAGGTGACTAACTGATTCAACACAAATATCTGTTCACACAAGCAGAAAAAGACTCCATAAGATAGGGAATGACAATAATAACTATAATCCAATTAAGGTAAGCTAGCACACATAACAGAACACAGGTCTAACTAAGCCTGATGATAAAAAAAAGAACCGTGTAGTGCCACCACGCCGGGCATTACACGGCAGAGACGATATGGGAGAAATCGCCATGCCAAATCCACTCTGGTGGGTTTTCGTTGGCTATGCTTACACGGTTCGATTCATCATTAGTCTTAATGAAACAAAACATAAACAACAAGCATCACCAGCAGCGAAAAAGAAAGCATCCCACAGTATTAAAAGGGGGTACTCAAAAAGGTATTTAAAAGCTCGCAGGACAACAGAACAAAGAATACAGGTCAAACATAACTGTTGCAACTTCAATATACATAGCAAATATACCATGGTAATAGGGTTGCTGGTGATAATATCATTGCAACAAAGGCCTTGCTGGGTGGAGTTGCCAATAAAATTGGACACTTTCAGGCCCCTTTCTAAAAAATTAACATGATAAAACTAGGATTAGCTGTCTTGTGTCAGGTACGCATTTACGTCAAAAAGAAAAACAGAAAAGGAGAATATACGAATTTACCTATGAGGGGGAGGATGAAGCCTTTACTAGCATAATTGTTAACAATAGATTCACAAGCAATTTGGAGAATGCTGATCACTAGATTTTCAGGGCTAGTTGTGAACCTGTTCTTGTGGAAAACATCAATGATTGTATTTATTGCCTGTCATTTGTTAATTTCAATCAGCTTGGGAGAGCAAAAAAAAAACAAAAGGAAAAGAAAGAAAAAAAAATGAAAAAAGCAAGCAATAAACCTCGTCGTGCAAACAATATCCAAAATAATCGATGAGCTTCTTCTTCAAAGAAAGATCGTCATTACTTCCTTTGTCGACTCTGAGTTCCTCAATAGAGGATGACCTCTAACAGGTTTGATGTAAATTTGTTTGATAAGCATAGCATTAAAACAAAAATAATGTCTATGAAAGAAACATGCATCAATGAAGTCTACATGATAAATCAAGTAGCAGGCATACAGCTTAACTAGAAATAAAGACCGACAAAACTTACTGCCAACCCTTCAAATCAGTCCAATAAGGGATAAAATTACATAGGTATATAAACAAAGAGAAGTAAAAATGGCCCCTACATGCAACTCCAGCAAAGGATAAAATTGCATATACAAATCAAACAATAAAAGTGAAAATTTCAGCTAATTTAACTATATAGAAAAAGAACATGCTATGCAGGTAGGCCATAAATGATAGGAATCAGCACTTCACAAAAAGAATATGCCTGACCTAGGACAAGCAGTATGTTTAGAAAGCATACTCTTGACATGATCTAATTTTTGCAAGCTATGGGCATCATCCATATATCTTATATACTATACTGGTAGCAAAAGTGCAAAGAGGGACAGATGGTGTTAAGAGAGACAAATGTATTATGTTAAGAAAAGATAGCCCATATCATGATGCATTGAAACAAAGAGTTAAATTGAATCACAGTTCGAAGGATGTAATAACCTGCAATTAGCACTAAAAATGGCCACTAACTGAAAACACCCCAGTACCCAATAAATAATGCACACGGCAATAGGCTACAAAGGAAACAAATGACTTAGAAACAACTCTAACTTAAGATAAGCAGATAGAGAAGGATGGTGGCGTTAGTTAATTAAACCAACATCAGGGTAAAACCTATGAATACTATAGTCACCGCAAACCAGCACACATAGCGGAAGACGGGAGAAAACCAGCACACATGGCATATGACACGACAAAAGAAAAGGCCCAGTGCACAATAAAAGTGCACACTACATGAAGTAGAGCAAATCAATACCTTACTCTTACAAAAACGAATAAACTCTTCCATCAACTTGATTTCAGGGGAAGATATGAAAACCTACAATGATAGAAAAAATAAATAAATTGTAAAGAACAGACAGGCCTAAGAACATATTTCGAATTAAAGGAATAGTGAAAAAAGGTACCTCGGGTGATACACTGGCCTTAACGGGAGGGCGCACAGTGCCGGTGAAAGGTTGAAGCAATGGTGAACCAGCAGTATTCATCGTGCAAAAAGAATGGATCCTGCGTAAATACAAACGAGGGAGTGTGCGTTATTGAAGAAAACAAACAAATTCTGAATTAACAAAACCTAACATCCTTACATCAGAGATGTAGTCAGCAAAAAAAAATATACAAAATCGTAACCGTGTATATGATGAAATTCAACACCAACAGCTGAACATACAGCAGGTCAAAGCTAAATATTCAACAAACTCGAAACTTAACAGATCATCGCTGAACCAAAAAGTTCAGTGAAGAAATCCTAATCTAAAAGAACAACATAAAAAAAATAAATGGTTAGTATTTTTAGGTAATCTAAAAAAGCGTGGTGGAAATATGTGGTGGCACTACACATGAAACAATGCTGCTAGTCCTCAAATCAGTTTCACAAAATCAAAAACAAAATCCTTACACAGCTAACTTTCATTTGTTTAGAAAGGTGCAAATGGACTGTTATTTTTGACAAGAAACTTTAAACCACGCAGTTGTAATACAAACCATTGCTAACATGAACCAGTTGTGAAGAATATCAGTTTCTAGCATGCAAAAATGGATAATGAAACATGTAAGGTGATAAAATTGATCCAAAATTGTACCAGCAAAGCATAAAGACATCAAACTGCAATAGAAATCCACAGTTGAACACTATAAAAGATGGTTACACACACAAAAAAAACGAAAAACAAAATGGACCAAACTTGGGAAACCTCACAAGGAAGAGGATCTACCAAAATCAATAGTTGAACGCCGAACAAGTGCAGTTAGCAGAACCAATCAAGAGATGCAAGCAGGCACTGCCAGGATCACGGGAAACATTTCTTAATCAACATTTTCTGGGGACGATAAAACATCCCAACTAAATCACACAAAATTCAGTAAGGACTAGGAGGCAAAACCTCAATTCGTAAGTGTGCTAAGTACTGACCACACTGATGCACGGGCACAAAGTTCTCCTAAGCCCAAACAACAAGTGCGCTGAGGGTGGCATGAATAAGCAACCAGATTGCGCCTACTCGAACATCATGCCGCAAAGCATAGCTATGAAACCGGGCATGCACCGATGCATGCCGCACAACAGCAACTAGTACAAGGACAAAAACTAGATCCGCACAGGAAAAAACCTAAATCGCCAGATCCATGATCCCTGGCCCATGAAATCGAGACCACATCAACCATGAGAATGGGGATTCGAAGAAATGGATCCCAAATCACAGAATAGAGAGAGAGAGAGAGAGATTAGATCTGCGATGTACCTGGAGAAATGGATCCCCTAAACAGGGCCCTGAGCAGCGCAGATCGACGATGAGAGTACACGCTCGCCGCTCCCTCCGAGCTCGCCAGGCCGCTCCCTCCGAGCTCACGGCATGCCCCGCGAATGGAAGCCTCCAACCCTGAGCCCCTCTGCCGAGGAGAGACGACAGCCGGCGAGGGGAAGTGGACGGCGAGGGACGGAGGCAGCAGTGCAGGCCGCTGGCCGGAACCCTAGACGCCTCTGCGTCGCCTCGACTGGGATTTGAGCGTGGGGGAGGCGAAATGGCGAGTGGAATCCTCCAGGTCTCGAGGTGGAAGAGGAGACGACGAGGCGCGCTTCCCAAAATACAAACATTAACAGCTGACAGTGGGCCACATATTAAAGCGACGCAAATGGGAGGACAACCGGGGAGGGAAATCGCACGGGCGAGGTCGCGGGACAAAAAATATCAACGGCAGAAAGAAGCGGGTGAAAGTAGCGCTCCTTTCGCCCGGGCGACATTTAGCTTTCCCGTAGTTTTATAGTTTAGGAGCAAAATCAGACTTTATAGGCTTGTTTTATGTAGTATAGTTGAACGGCCTGAAGCGTCCTATTCGGTGTTAACAAAAATGAAAAGGAAAAACCGGAGTCCTATTCCTACAGGAAACCAGAAAGCCCACATCTGCCCACCTTAAAAAACAAACGCACCCGGGCCTGCCGTCCTGCGTGCGATACCGTCGTGCTGCTCTAGCAGTCTAGCGCCGAGAAATCTCTTGCCGCCAGATCGTTGTCGTGCGCCGCCAAGGCGCCTTCGTTGCTGTGCACAGCCGCGCAGGTGAGGTAGGATCGTGGGGGGAAGATGCCTTCCATGTCGAAGGCCATTTCAGATCCTCTGGTAGATCTCGAGAAAGGCTTCACTGGGATGAAGGCGGCGGCGACAGAGGAGGAGGAGGAGGAGCTGGTTGTGGTGGACCCTTGCATCGCCATGTGCATCAAGATCACGCTGGTGAGGCTTGATTTCACATTTTACCCCTCTTCCCTCCTGTCTAGATCTATATGGCCCAAGTTTGGGTATAAATTCTACCAAATAGTATGCTGTTAGAATGTGTTGCAAATTTGTCGGCGTCAGATCATTGTGGTGGGTATAACTACATAAGTACGCACCCTAATTTCTAATAACCAAAAAGATATAAAGAGGGGGGGTTTAACAACTCGAAAAGATAGAAAGAAGGGGTTCTAACAACTCGGGTCAAAAGATACGGGCCTGGCACCCTGGCTACAGTCTAGGGGGTGAGATTGGATTGTTGTTCAGCAGATTCTGTTATGCTGTTTTCAGCAAACAATCCTACATAGCTAGTATAAAAAAACTCTGTTGTAAATTGTAATAAGTACATCTAATGTCTTCACCTTCTTCTCTTTTTTTTAATAACATGTCTTCACCTTCTTCTTTTTTTTAATAACATGTCTTTATTTGCTGATATCGGTGATTCAGATTATCCTACAGAAACTACAAATATAGAATGCCCCATACTTTACTGATGATGAATCTTTTCCTCATATAATCAAGAATGTGTTGTGACCTCTAGCTGCTGCATTATTGAATTCGATACCATTTATCTCATACACTTAACTGATCGTTGCTCCCACTGCTTGTCTCTGTTTTTTTAGGATGTGGTTGTTGTGGTATATTCACTGTTCTTAATTGGCCAGACCGTGTTATTGGTTAAGGGTTCTGACAATTGGTGGGATCCATGGCCAGCTGTTCTTATCTTCTCAGGAATCTTGCTATGGACCTTCTGGATGACACCGAAGGTCAAGGATGGATTTATTCGGAAATTTGCTACGAAGACGACAATGGAAAGTGACTGCGATGTTAGTAGCAAGCTACTTAATGCATCTAAGAAATAAGACCATGAGTGTATGTGAATACCGTTTAGTTAGCATTGAAGTACGGTGCCCCGGATGTCATAGTACGAGTACCTGCCTTTTATCTAGTCTTTGAGTCTTGTACACCCTCTTGATAAATGGAGCAAACACCAGATGGCTTTAGATACTTGAGTGGTTGAATGGAGTGCTGGCGTGCGATTTAGTAGTGAACAGCTTGATTGTGGTGTTGCCCTCAAATATTGGTACTTATTTATGACGAGCTGGGCGTGCCATTCTCTCCCTGCTTTCTGAACGCAAATGGAGATGCTAACCTTTGGCTAATATTTTCTGAAAAATCAGAGAATCTATCAATTTCAACAATAATTGAGGCTTGCACAAAGGTAGACCATTGTTGAGTATAGTGGGGAAAATAGAAAATTAATTGATCTACATTTTAGAAACTGATAAAGAAACTCAAAATTGTATTGCAATCAAACATCCACGTTGTCTGGTTGTGCTCAGCATTGTATGCTTCCATAGTCCATCGTGAATCTGTAAGATATACACACACAACCATACTCTAAATGAATAGGTAGAAGATGCCTCATAAACGTTCTATGTTTTATTTTAACCGAAAAGAAATGTGCATATAGTTAACAAAAAATTAAACACGCCCATCCTAGCACTAGTGTTTAACACGATCCAAATCCAACGGTAGCACCTTAGGCGAGTACGCGATTGTAATCGGCGCCAGCACGATGCTTTTGACTTGTGACTTATCGGCCGGCAGATGGTTTAGTTTGTTGTGGAGTAGATATGGTTGTCGTAACATCTCCCGGTCTCCAAGTTGTTACATTATAGCTGTGTAAATCCTGCCCATAGAGTACCTATATATCAACACGAAGGGCGGCCCCTAAATGAGGCAAGGCACACTTTCTCTATTTCCCTCTGATTTTACAAGAAGCATCTGAAGGTGAACTCACTGCAGAGGCAAACAATTAGACATGATCCGCCTTTACCCCTTAGGCTAGTATAGGAAAGAGCACTCAAGGATCTCGAGGCAGAACAGCCACCGGATTTGGCATCAGTCTTGTGATCTTGTCTTGGTGTCGGATTCTGACGTGAGGGGTCTCTTTTAATCCTTTTGTTGTCATTCGGCTGTGCAGCTCGAGTCCTTAATGGGCCGATTGCAAAGTGCAAGTGCGTAACAGGACAATGTGCCCGGTTTGGCTTATGCCCCTCTTCTAATTGAGACTAGGTAATGGCCGTGCGTTGCTACGGCCTACGGGCATATAAACTTTAAATGAAGTAGCAATTGCTGTTAATACATTATTGATCATGTGTTCGTGAGCGGCTAGCCAAAATTTACATTAACCATATCCCTTCTGGCGTTGGTATGTAGCCTCTTAGCACTCTCCACTTCAGCAGAGGTTTTGGGGAACTTGTTAGTAGAGAGCTTACTCTTAACTGTTCATAGCACCCATGTCATAAAGTGAGAAGGTAAACAACTTAAAATCATAATGACCACATTTCAAAGTCAACCAAATTTTAAAGATTTTTTGCACAACTAAGTGCTTCTTTGAAGCATGCCAATGAACTATGTCATTACACATAGGAAAAACATATGGTCTACATTTTTTGCCACCCTGCACCAAACGCAATTGGTACTTCATTTCTCTTCAGAGACACACCTATCTGTAACTTTCTTTAAACAATTGGGAGGCCTGAAGCCCACTTCTGCTGCAGATCATATTCCTGGGAAATAAAAAGACCAGATAAGCACATCATAAGTGAACAAAAAAACGTTGTAAGCACAATATGTCATTGTTTTCTAGCCATATATTTAGGACTCAGATGTCTTACACTGAAAAGCAATGATGTAAGACAACATGTAAACACAATATATATTATTTTCTTAATTTTTCATAAACATTCACTGTACTGCCCAACATTTTAATTTGCTGGCTTCATGTACTGAATTACAGTAGCATTCAGTGAAATGTTTGTACTTTTCTGTATGGAATAATAAATGTACCACGAGATTAGATTCAAAGATATTGTCTAGCATGAGATTGTCTAGAATTTTGTTGCCTTACACATGTGAAGGAGCCGGTGGTTGTCATGAACTCACAAAGTCTGCAAGAAACTCAAGAAGGGTAAGAAAATTGTGTTCAGATCATACTTCCTTATCAGAGGTAAAATGCAAATCAAGCACATAGGCCTTACCTGTTGGGAAGAGCAAACCCATGGTTATTTGAGATTAAGAAGAGGTAGAATGTTCTACATCTCTAGTTCTCCAAGGTATAAATACTTACATTGCACTCCAAAATCCAATTATTTTTCCTCTAAAAAATGTTATACTGTAATGGGAGGCAACTTTGGAGAAAGAAAGACACAGCTACTATAAGCTTCAATCAACAGAGTGAAGCGTATGCTAGCATATGCCATCATTGTTTGGAGTGCTAGAAATCCAACAATCTTGTGAGGCCACAGCAGACTGGCACACCAGCGCCACCATGCAGAAAGATACCTAAACGTCTGAACCCATGAGACAGCTGAATTCTTAGAACAAAATTTCGAGTTGCGTCAACGCTGCAACCGAACCGAAGAAAGAAGCACATCAAAGTTCCATTCGTAGTTACGTATTTCGTCGAACAGCTTGCAGGCACTCCAGCAACCCGCAAGATTAAAGATTAGCTGCAGCCAACAGCCATGGACCTCGATCCCCACCCAAAAGTTGGCCGCGCTAACTGAATCGGATCATGAGATGGAGGAAGCTTAGATGAAGCTGCAGCCTGCCCGTCGTACCTCATTGTGCTTGGTAGCGTGTGCAGGACAGACGGGGCACACGGTTGCGGCTTGGGTGACAGGGGGCAGCGCGACCATCAGGTGGATCGGCTCATCACTCATGCTGGGCAATCCGCACGCACTCCTCCCTTTACCTTCTTGTCCAGCGGCCCCTTCGCCCGACCTACGCCTGTCCCTCCACCACCGGCTCTGCGTCCGTGAGAGATAGCGCCGGCGCTTGATTTGGTGCCGACGGAGGTCGCGACAGCGGCGACGCTCGATTTGGTGCTGATGGAGCTCGCGACGGCAACGGCAGCAGCAGTTGATTCCACGGCAGCGAGGTCAAATCGACGGTGGTTTGTGTGGCCCAGGAGGCGGTGGCAGCGCCGGTGGATGGCGTGACGGCGGAGGTGGAGCACGACCATGACAACGAATCCTCCGCGTTCTTGTGCCTGGAGCTCCTGCTAGCCTTCGGCGGCACCGTCCTCGTCGAGCTCCACGACGGGACCGCCGGAGCTGCAACCCCGCCCTTGTTCCGGCCACGCGAGCTGCTGCTCAACCTCCCCGGCCTGCATCGGTGCATGGAGGTCAAAAGGGCGTCATTTTTCCTTGTGCGCAGATCGAAGGGAAGCAGGGGCTGCGGCGAACCGCCATCCGATGGGGCCGCGCGCTCCCTGGTGGCCGAATCTGCCGGCAACGCGGGTGAGAAGGGGCAGCGTGCGTCGAGCAGGGCCCCGCCACCGACGACGAGCTTCGCAAGGGCAGAGGGACGCGGTGCGAGGAGCTGCTCCTACCGTCCCATGCGGGATCTGGTCCTCTGCCGCCGCATCTGCCTCTCCACCTCCCCATGCACAGGGCGGACTCCGATCTCAGGTCCCTGGCGCAGGAGGTGAGGTCGGCGGGAAACGAACGTGGGCACTGGGCAGAGATCGGAGAACGTGGGAGATAAGCGCGCGAGGGGGAGAGAGGCGACGTACGACGAAAACCGCTCCGTGGGGAACGGAGAACGACGTAAAGTTTTTGACCCGCT
This sequence comes from Digitaria exilis, assembly GCA_015342445.1. Classification (NCBI taxonomy): domain Eukaryota; kingdom Viridiplantae; phylum Streptophyta; class Magnoliopsida; order Poales; family Poaceae; genus Digitaria; species Digitaria exilis. Next base: position 1,344,071 of record JACEFO010000718.1, on the reverse strand, counting down.
TTTTAGGAGTAGAGCTTTTTAGGAGCAGAGATTACTTAAATTGAACTTACGGTGCATTATTAGGCGGTGGCTAGAGCTGGGGAGGTGAAGTGGTGGTCGGTTGTCCGATTCTTTCTCAGGGAGCACGAAAAGACTTTTTCTCACATGAGCAAAGAAATTTGTTTTTTTTTCAAGAAACATAAATCAAATAATATTCAGGGGGCACGAAAAGACTTTTTCTCACGAGCAAAGAAATTTTTTTTTTCAAGAAACATAAATCAAATAATATCAGCAGCTCCGAATGACGTGGTGACTGGTGAGGGCATCCCGGATTACATAACAATCATCTCAATATTCAATAGGAAAGACTAGCGACGGAGCATTACTTTCTAATCTAAACTACGGAGGAGGAACTTACGCAGCAGGACGTAGCCGGATCGAACTTCCCCATGGAGTCCATCAAAATGGAGGCCAGCTCCCTGCTGCGGGAATGGACGGCGCGCCGGCCGGGGCATGGAACAGGAGCGCGTGGCTGAAGAGGCCGGTGGGCCGATCGGTGTCGTGGCGCCTCTAATCTCCGGCGTCATCCACCGAGGCTGGTGAAGACAAGGAGGAGCCGAAGAAATTCTCCGCGCGTGACGTCGAAGCCGGGTTCCGGCCGCCGGCGAGCGGCATCCCCGTTTGCAGAAAACCCAGCGATCTAAATTAGGGGGTTAATGTAAAACGGTTTATGTTAGTTTTCATTAAACCCCCTAATTTTGGATCGTGATTCGATTTTTTTTTTTCAAATAGGGTGCGGTATTTTCCAAATGAGTCCCTCGGCCAGTCGGTCTCATCCGTAGTCGTCTCCTTCCCTTCCGTGGATTCGCCGGCGATTCGCGGCCGGTGGCGCACGCGTACCGTCGCCCTCGTGCCCATCCTCCTGCGCCCTTCTCCGTCCCCGGCGAGGGATATGGATTCCTCTCCTGCGGCTGCAGGCTCGTGTGTAACAGCACTGCCACTGGTGACGCGGCGGGCGCTGAGATGGTTCGTTCAGCGCGGAGGGGCAGGGCGTCCAGCTTTAGGATGTTGGAGGGCTTGGGCGTCGTGCATCTACGCGATCTTCGACGTGCTCGGCGCGCCTGATGAGTGACGACAGCCCATGGCCGTGGTTCTCATCCACGACCTTCCTGCTTCCTGGCTTCCCGCCGACGTGATGCCACCATGCCGGAGCTTGACCTGCAGCGCAATGTGGAGCAGCCGCCCAAGCATCATGGTACTCCCAAGACCAACGTGCTGGTGCTGGGGCGGCCAAAAGGAGGAATTGGCATCACCGCAGAGCAAAGCTTGTAAGAATTTATGTGAAACCAGTCCTTTTTCTGTGTACTTCGAATGAGTTTGATTGGTTGTGCTGTAAGAATCACCCAGGGCATGGGGTGCCAAATGCTCTGAATTTTAGCATGCACATCGCAACATAGATGGTTTAACGAACTTAAACATTTGGTAATCCAGTCAACTGACAAAACATGGTTACAATAGTAAGAAACAAACAAGGTGATGGGAATCAATATATAAACATTCGTTCAGGCAGAGGAATTCAGAGTTCAGGCACGTTCATGACGATGAGTTCCACAACAAGATCGATGCTACATCATATCTCGAATGCAGATTGCAGACTACAGCCTACAGGATCGAGCTCATGTATGCTCGCTTCTTGATAAACCATGCACAGCAAAACAACGGAGATGGACAAAACTGCCACAGTGCCACTCGTCGTGGTCGTTGTCTCGTAGAGGCATTGGTTCTCAGTAAGGATTTTTTATCGCACTGCTCTGTCCGTCGGTCAGACTTTACCCGAGGGAATGAGGATACCCACCAAATTGCATTTCAAGGAATACCATAGCAGGTCCAGAGGGATCAGTACTGTTCTTTACGGAGCTAATAACTCCCTATGCTTTCCTTTGCTCTTGCAGAGTTTTATCAATGCGATGAATGAAAAGTCATCAAATGTGGAAGTCTGTGGTACGATTCTTTCTCATCGAGCTCCAACGTAGTATTTTCTCACATGACCAAAGATTCTTTAGCTCTCCCTTCCAACAAACATGAGCAAAGAACATCAGTAGTTCCGATTGACTTTCTGATGGCAAGGGCAGTCTGCAATTCGATCAGAATCCCGGATTACACTACAATCCTCCCAATATCCAATAGGAAAGACTAGCGATCGAGCACCAAGATCGCCTCTAATCTAAACTTTGGAGGAGGAACTGACGCAATGGAGACTGTTGACCTGGGACAGACATATGGACCATGTGGCGAGCCAAGCCCTTGCCGGACACGGGAGAGCCGGAGAGTCACCGCAGTCGGACTCGCTCCGGCGTTAACATTGGATCGGAGTAGTCCTGAGACCGAAGCCGAGTCTGTCGTGTCGGCGGAGGATTCACCGCCTGATACTTGTTAGTACTCCCTCCGTCCCAAAAAACATGTACGTTTAGGATACGTGTCAGTTAAAGTAGTTTATATTTGATCAAATTTCTAGAAAAATGTATTCATATTTATGGCTCTAAATAAATTTGTTAAAAAACTATATTTAAAACTAAATCTAATGATATATATTTTATCGGATAAATATTTATATTTTTTATTTATAATTAGTCAAAGTCAAGATTCTGGAATTTATTGGGAAGCGAGAATTGTATGTTTTCTGAGACGGAGGAAGTATAAATGTAACGCAACTCCAACCTATTCGATACGCAGATCGCTCCAGCTTCAACTCGTATACGCACGGTCCCTAAAAAAAACCGTATACGAAGAGGGAGAGACAGAGAGTCGACGGTCGATAGCGAGAACGAGGGAGATGTCCGATACTGAAAAAGAAGGAAAGAAAGGTTCGTCATGGATCACGAGGTGCTAGCAGTCTCGAAGACTATGCAGGAGGACTCGAAGGTGGTTTCCAAGATGCAGGAGGAGGCGAAGGAGAAGCAGGTGGTTCCAGAGGAGGAGGAGGAGGGTGAATTGATCATCCCTCCGAGGGTTCGCGAGGTCATACGCTGGGTGAGCATTGCAGGGCTGTTCTTCCTTTGGTATGACATAATCCGTGATCACGCATTTATGGACAACATTGTTTTCCATGTCATCCACGTCCTTGTGGTCTAATTTTTAGTGACGCTATGAGCGTCTCATGGTCATGTCTTTTTTTTTTCATGTTCCCAATGGTTTGATTATTACTAGTAGTCAATCGGCGTGTACATGGTATATGTATTTTTTTTTGCACGTATTATGTGTTTCTCAAGTTTTCTATGGATTACTATTTACTCACTAGTGTAATGTCCATGCTAACGTTACGGTAATATCTTAGCTTGACTAATTTATAAATCCATAGCTTATCTTTTGGGTTGTTCAATGTGTAATCAGCCAGCATATTATCACAATAATCACTCATAAAATTTAGAAAGATACCAAAGCAACCTCTCTTAAAGAATTATACATTCATCACCTCCACCGCCGGACCGCACATCCGCCCCCGGGTGTCCTCTAAGCCCGGCGGTGAGCATGCCCTCGAACAAATCTGAACCCTAACTTCGCTGGAGATGATGAAGAAGAAAATGTGACATTAAATAATCAGGCAAGAAATTAGTGTGAGAGGCTCAACCAACACTCTGAATATGATTTTAGCTTTCTCGTTTTTAGGGTGCCTTTAGATTCACCAATTCACTCCAAAAAAACACTATCCATCTAATTTTTTTTTATTCATCCCACCCCTTCTACTCACAGAACACTACTCATCTATATTGTTCTTTTGGGTCTACAATATATTTTTGAGGAATATTTCCCAATCTAAACACCCCTTAGTCACTAGTGTCGCCGTCTGGTTGGCGCGTCGGTTTGAGTTCCAGATAGCTTGGTGTTGGACTGTTGGTGTACAAGCATTTTGTTGGGCCATGTTCAGATTCCCAACTATTCTGTGTTTATTCTAGCTTTTCACTATTGATTCCAACTTTTCACTATTCCTCCCTCACAAAACACGTTTCCCAACGAATGCTACAGTGTTTTTCTCTATTGGAGTTATTTAGATCCTAAAGATTTACTATTCCTCCCATCACATCTATCCCATCGTTTCCTATCATTTCCTCACTATTCATTGCTACAGTGTATATCTGCTACAGGAATCTCCACCAATCTCTACCAACTAAACACCCTCGTAGGCCATGTTCAGATTCCCAACTATTCACTATTCATTCCAACTTTTCACTATTCATTTCAACTTTTCACTATTTCTCCCTCACAAAACACGTTTCCCAACGAATGCTACAGTGTTTTTCTTATGCTACAGTGTTTTTTCCTACAATCTAAACACACCCGTAATCTAAATACACTGTTTCTTTCTTTTCGAGTCTTGGCTCAGCAATGGGAGACGTGACAAGATGCTTGGTGTGTGTGGGTCGGCGAGAAGATTGGTGATGTGGCTGCAAGCGAGACGCTGTACCTCCAGATCGCAGGCATGGATGCAGTTTCTTTATCTTTACCTATTTCTAAAGCAAGCAAGGTTTCTGACTTTTTTTTTCGTCCGTCCTGACAGATGGGTCCACCTGCCAGTCGGACAGATCCGACCCCACCTGCCAGCCGACGCATCCGGCCCCAAATTCGACATCGCAGAGGGTGAACGAATTGAGAATCCGAATCCAATTCAAACATGCACCAGCGATTGATTCCTTTGGGAGGACCACAGATCGATTTCAAGGTAAAACAAATAAAAATCATCCCACATCCAATGGATGCAAATCGAAATCGAAGCTCTATGTATAAGACAAGATGCAAACAACATCGAATGGATGTACATAGCAAAAGCAAAAAGGGCTGCCACCGGACGTCACTCCTAGCTAGCATGTTCTACGGAGGACAAAGAGGAGGGCAAGCTACCGTCATGCATAATGAGCACGTGCTCCTGCCTGGAGCGCAGGAATGTGCCACCATAGGTGTTGCACCCCTCACATCTGTGCGAAGGGCTTCTCACGCTTGCTGCCTGGGCAAGAGCAGTTGGACTTGGAAGAGACTGAAGAGGGGACGGAGGGGCTTGTGGTGTGCTGGGGGTCCGCCGGATCTGGAGGTCAGAGCTGCCGCTCAAGATTGGTTGAGCTCTGGTGGCGGCTACGAGTGGTGGGGATGAGAGTGAGAGTGAAGTGAAGGGATGAGTTAGGGTTACATTTTTGCGTATATATATATCTGGTTGGAGTATTGGGCCGGTCTGGGCCGTCTGGTTGTTGGGTTGTAGATGCGTGTATGGTCTAGCGGTAATATTCGATATCCACGGTGCGTGCCTGCGATGCATCTGTTTGCTGCACGAGCTTTTCACGATGTTCAGGGAAGAGGATAAAGTTGGTCTAGAGCAATGGAGGCATGGAGGAGAAATGTAAGAGGAGAAATAAAGAGTAAAAACTATATTAAGGCTGAAAATAAAAATAAATAGTTGACCCACTAAGTCGACTGATAACAGATGCCCACGCCTAGACAATGGTTGGAATCATATTTTTCAAAATGATTTTTAAAAATAAAAATAAATAGATGACCACTAAATCGAGTGATAACTGAATGCCCACACCTAGATAACGGTTGGAATAATACTTTGCAAAATAATTTTTTAAAAAATAACTTTAAGCATTATATTGTGACAGAGTCTTTGCCCGTAGCAACGCACGGGCATGTGTGCTAGTAATTTGTAAAAGATTCTTTAAAAAAATATTCATCTAATTTTTACTATATACTTAAAGAAAATAATTTGAAACCTTTTTCTTTCAGTTAAAAATCTGAGCCCCTTTTTTGTTTTCGTTTCCTTTTTCTAATAATATATAAAATCATGGCAAAACTTTTATACCACCCTAAAAAAAAGCTTGAGGCCCAAGAGGTGAAGACACATCAAGTACCCACAGCAATGGGCCGTAATTACCCAACCGAAGTTAATTCATCGCTTACGCGGCCCGTATACGGTGCACGGTTACGCGCACAGTAGAAAGAGCAGGTACGCTCAGGAGTATTGAAACTGACATGTTGGCCCCCCATGACTGCATACAGATAACTATCAGCAGGCATTGTTGCGTTCCACGGATGACACGCGGGCCCGAAGCCTTCGAGCACTTTCGCGAGACCGTGGAATGCCCGAACTGACCCTCCAAGAAGCACAGGGCGGGCGGAAGAAAGCACACCGTGAAACTCCCGCCTCCAGCCGAAAGCAAGCCGAGCCACACCCATGTAGTCGCTGACGGGCGGGCCCCGCGGCCTCCAACCATCCAGAAGCCATCGCTGCAGCACCCGCAGGCTAGCCAGGGATCACGTACTCGTAGCGGGAGGCAATAGCCAGCGAACCGCCGCGCGGCCAATGGGAGGCGAGCCCCCGGATCCCCCCGGATCGGTGACGTGGCGGAAAATTTTTCAGATCCCGCGCAAACGCTCACCGCCCCCTGCCTTTAAAGGCCGCCCCCTTCTGCTCCCCTTTCCCCTCCACTCGCAGTCGCATCATCACGCAGAGCGCAGAGGCCCTCGTCACGCGGCGCACGAGCACGCATCCACACACCCCCGCGTCGCGATCCGACCGGAAGGTGCTCTGAGTTCGAAATCCATGGATCAATTCGATGCGAATTTGGGGCTATTGGTGTGGGGTTGTTGCTGATGGTTTTTTGGTTTTGTTGGATTTGGTGTGCCAGGTTCCGAGATGAAGTCGAGAGCGAGGTCCAGCGGCGCCGATTCCAGGTACGATCCGATCCGGCCGCCTCATTTCCCCATTATCTCGTGGTGTTTTTGGTGGTGTTGGTTTCGATTCGTTTTGCTTGGGGTTGTGATGGGGTTTCGGTTGCTGTTGGTGGTGCGCAGGCTCTCGGTGAGGAGGGGCAAGGCCGAGAAGGACCCGAACAAGCCCAAGAGGCCTCCCAGCGCGTTCTTCGTGTTCATGTGAGTGCTTGATTCATGTGACTGTCTTTGTTTTGTTTGTGTTGTTTCAATCTGATCGACTCGGGTGATGCGTGTGCAGGGAGGAGTTCAGGAAGGACTACAAGGAGAAGCACCCCAATGTGAAGCAAGTCTCTGTGGTAACCGTCGTTTTCTCTGCGAATTTGTCGTTCGTTTTGAAAACTTGTGATGATTTTGGTTTGGAATTTTTGTTACTGATGCCTGTGTCTTTGTGAATCGCAGATTGGCAAGGCTGGTGGTGACAAGTGGAAGTCCCTGTCTGATGCTGTGAGTTTGCTTCCTCGTTGCACCCCTCAACTGTTTGCTTAAATTCATCAGAGCAATTTTTGATGCGTGTACTTTCCGATAGTTCGATTGGATGTTTGCTTAGATTCTGTCTGGGTTTGGGATGGCCCTGCATTGTTCTGCAATTTTAGATCTATGGAATGCAATGTTCGTATCATGTTCCCGTTGTTGGTTTCTAACTGTTGGATAAGTTCTGGATGCTTGTTCCATTTGGCTTTGAATTACTTGCACATTCCTTGCTATGAAGGCCTGCTCCACTATTTATTAGACATCCTCCTTGTTCTGATGAAGTACTTGCACATTCATTTGCCGTGATGCCCTGCTGCAGTATATAGTGGGTATGCTTTTTTTATATGAATTGCTTGCACATTCAGTTGCCGTGGTGTCCTGCTGCTGTATATGCTGTTTCGAATTCGAACTGAGATGGAACACTTCACCGTATTCTGATGTTGCTATGTGCGTTCTGATCTGCAGGAGAAGGCTCCCTACGTGTCCAAGGCAGAGAAGCTCAAGGCTGAGTACAACAAGAAGATGGACGCCTACAACAACAAGCAGGTATGCGCCACTCCCTACCGCGTCTCCTGACATTGCCGCCACGTACATGGAAGTGATGTGTGTTCTTGGTCACTTGCAGGCTGAGCCCACCGCGTCTGGCGACTCCGACAAGTCCAAGTCTGAGGTGAACGATGAGGATGAGGAGGTGAGAGCAGAGCCTCTTTGCCTCTTCATTGTCCACATTTCATGGCTGCTTTCATTTTGTCTCTTTAAGTCCCCGACCTCTCTGTTGACCATGTCTCTGAAACTTGTTTTGCAGGGTGACGAGTGATGCATGCAGCTCTCGCCTACGCAAGTCGTTGCCGTCAGTATGGAAGTCCCCGTGGCTGGCCTGATGGGGGCGTTGCTGGGCCTTAAGCCTTTGGATGATGTCCATCTCTAGATTTAGCAGTAGTAACTAAAGTTGCCCCCTCTCGAGTTGGTAGTTGCAAGAGGTGGTAGTGTGTTAGCTTAACTAAGTTGTTCCCTAGACTTGGAATGTCAGCTTGCAGTCTGTACTTACCCCAAGCATCTGTGCCTGTTTTAAATCTCAATATATGAGTTAATTTGCTGAACAGAAATCAGTCTCTTGATTGCATCTTGTGCATGCTGTTTGATTTTTGCATCTGTTCATGCTGTTTGATGGTGGTTCGAATTGATCTGTGCTGTGCTGTGAGATTTCGAAGCTTTGGGCATCAATCTGAATATTTTGCGCGCTTGAGTCTTTGATTAACTACTGCCATTGTGACATTGATTGGTGAAGTTGCTATATGTCTCGGTTCTGCAAGATTGAGAAGATGCAGAGAAGATTGGGTTGTGATAACCTCAACCTGCAAGTGAAGAATAGCAGAAATCACCTGAAGAACTTGGAATACGCTACCGATATACCGTTCGTGTGCGCATTCTGTCCAGAACTGAAGTTCTGCACCTGCAGTATTCAGGCCAGTGAGATGTGCTGATTGCTGAATGGTGTCGTCTTGTTTGACGCAGCGTCAACGCGATGCATTGGCATCGGAGTGACTGTACCTGGCACTTGCAGCAGCGCTCGGAAACGGCAAATCGCAGCTCGTCCGAATCTTTGGCAGCGAACGGCATGACAACGGGCCAACGGCTCCAGGCAAAGATGTCACAACTCGGGCCGGAAAAGGGCGTGGACCGCTGGAAGGAGTGACGCCATGTGCCTTTCTGCAGGTGCATCCTCGAAGTACATTGGCACGTTGCCCTTGCTCCGAGCATGACCGTTGGCGTTGGGGTGTCATCTGAACTTTTTACTGAAAAAAGTAGCAGTAGCACTACTAATTGCTGAACAGAGTAACCTCTGGTCGTTCCATTCAAGCATCGGTTACTCGCTTTAGGATTCGTATATATCTTTTTCGGCCTGTTTGTTTTGTTGGAATGACCTTAATCTTGGTGAGCTGTAAGTATGTAACTGTAATAAGTTGATTCTCTCGTTGCTGCACAAAAGGTTGACTGGATGTGGCTTGTGTGCTGGGTCGTCAGTCAACAAAATGACCCTGGTATTTGAGTGAATTAGAGATACTACAGATGAAGCTTGCTATGTGAATGAAAAACTAAAGAAAGGGGGGAAACCGTTACAAAATGATGCAGTATTGTCAGCCAGCAAAACTAAAGATTTTTCCAATTAGCCATGCACCCACAATTCTACATTGAGGGTAGTGTTTGCACAAGGCAATTCTTACTTTCTTCACCCCCCCCCTCCCCCACACCAGAATTGTAGGTAAATACTGAAAGATGCAACCAAACACTCGGAAGAACCTGCATAGAAGTCTCGTTCCACCATCCATATAGTTTATCAGCCACAATTTTCCCATGGATCAGTGATAACATTTTTTTTTCCTTTAGTAGATAAATGCTACTATATGCAATCAGTCATAGTCAAAACATGGGCACATCGCAATCCTAACTAATTGGGACACGTCACACGGAGGTCAGAAATGTCAAATTCAACTAAGTACCAAACTGATGAGGTCAAGATTAAGATGCCCAATGTCCTGGCAAGTGGCAAGTACATTCCACGAGCACCGTGAATTGAAGCCAAAGCCACGATGAACCTGACAGCGTGCACGCCGTGCACCGTCATCTTACTCTTCCTCCTGCTGCCGTCGTGTGCATCCGAGAACAAGCTCGTCGTCGGCAAGCCGCTCCCCCCCGGCGACGTCGTCGTTTCTAGCGACGACGCCTTCGCGTTGGGCTTCTTCTCTTTCTCTCCCTCCAACTCCACGCCGGCCGGCCGGCCAAGCTGTGCCTCGGCATATGGTACAACGCCACAACGGCATCCCCAAGCTCACCGTCGTGTGGGTCGCCAACCGGGAGACCCCGATCGTCGTCGTCCCCGGCAGCTCGTCCACCTCTTCTCCGACGCTCTCGCTGACCAACGCCTCCAACCTCGTCTTGTCCGATGCCGGCGGCCGCGTTGTTTGGTCGACCGACATCGTCACCGGTACGGCTGCAACATCAGCCACGCTCACGAACTCCAGGAACCTCGAGGTCCGGTCACCGATGAACAGCACAATGCTGTGGCAGAGTTTTGAGCTGGCCGACACGTTCCTCCCGGACATGAAGATCCGAGCCAGCCGTGTTGGCCGCCCCGGTGACCGCCTCGTATCTTGGAAGGCTCCCGGCGACCCGTCGCCGGGGATCTTCGCCTCCGGCATCGACCCGGTCACGTCCCTCCAGCTCTTCACCTGGAACGGATCGAGCCCTCTGCCCCTCTCTGGCGCAGCGCCGTGGACGGGCTACAGGGTCGGCAACAATTTCATCGAGAGCACCAGCACCACCATCAACTTGACCGTCCTCGACGTTATGGACGACGACGCCTCCATGTCCTTCACCCTCTCGCCCGGCGGCACGATCACGCGGTACGTGATGATGAGCTACTCCGGCGAGCTGGTGCTCCAGTCCAGAGCTGGAACACCGCCTCCGTCCAGTGGGACGAGCTCGCCGCGTGGCCGCCGTACGAGTGCAGCCGCTACGGCCCGTTCGGCTACTGCAACAACACCGTCGTCGCGCGCGGCGCCGACGTGCAAGTGCCTCGACGGCTTCGAGCAGTGGAGCAACGGGAAGCGCTGCGATGCGGCGACGGGGACGGGTTCTTGGAGCTCCGTTACGGAATCCGTTCGTTTGGTCTCTGTATAATACAGAGGGTCTACGCCAGGGGGATTGCATAGAGGCAATCAGCTGTTCGTGAACCAGAAGATTGCGCAGGTTGACGGCGAACAGCAGGCGGCGCTCGGATGGGTCGGTATCGTTGTGTGTGACGGCGAGGAAGTCGACGAGGCTTGCGAGCGACGCGGTTGTGCATAGGAGGTGTACGGCGACAGTGGCACGAGGAGTCAGCACAGCACACGCAAGAGGCAGATGACGTCGATGGCTTCCAAGTTTGAAGTGGCGAGGTTCGATGGCACCAGAAACTTCGGGTTGTGGCAGACGAGAGTGAAGGATCTGTTGGCTCAACAGGGCATCTCAAGAGTACTCAACGACAAGAAGCCGACGAAGGTGGAGGATGATAAGTGGGAGGAGATGCAAGCGCAAGCATGTGGAACGATAAGGTTGTGTCTCTCAGATCAGATCATGTACCATGTCATGGATGAAAGCTCACCTAAGAAGATTTGGGACATGTTGGCCGAGAAGTTTTTGTCCAAGACTTTGACCCAGAAGCTGTACCTAAAGCAGAAGCTGTATAGGCTAAAGATGCAGGAGGGGTCAGATCTTGCGGAGCATTTGAATGTCTTCAATCAATTAATTGCTGATCTTGGAAAGGTTGACGCGAAGATTGATGAGGAAGACAGGGCGATTATTCTTTTGTGTTCGTTGCCGGGATCTTATGATCACTTGGTTATTACTCTGACATATGGCAAGGAGAATGTGAAAGTGGATGATGTTGTTATTGCTTTGCTTTCTCATGAGCAAAGGAGGAAGAGTAATTCACTTGGAGAGTCTCGAGGGAGTGCTTTGGTAGTCAGGGATGATCACAAGATAAGAAGGGCAACAAGAAGAAGAAGGGACCGCAGTGCTATAGGTACAAGGAGTGGGGACATAAGAAGGCTGAGTGTCCGGAACTGAAGAAGGGTAGTGGAACCGCAAGTGTGATTGTTACCAGGCAGGATGACTCGGATAGTGAAGGTGATGTTCTCACAGTGTCAAGTGAAAAGTCTTGTGAAGAGTGGTTGTTGGATTCAGCTAGTTCGTTTCATGCAACAGCAAAGAAAGAGTGGTTCTTGTCATACGTTGAGGAGGATGGTGGTCTTGTTCACTTGGGAGATGATTCAGGTTACTGTATCATAGGAGTGGGCGACATCAAATTCAAGATGTGTGATGGACAGGAGATATTACTCAAAGGTGTGAAGCATGTGCCGGGGCTACGGAGGAATCTGATTTCGATTGGAGTCTTGCATGAAGAAAGATGGCTATATCAGGCGGTGCCTGATAAGAAGACCTTGAGAGTCATGCATGGAGGCAAGACGGTCATGGTTGGTGAGAAATCAAGCGCACACCAATACAAGCTGATGGGAAGCGTTGTTGAAGGTCGAGTCATGGATGGTAATGCAACTGTGGCGGTGTTCTATCCGAAGGTCGGTGAGGTGGCAGCGGCCTCATCGGGCTGTTCTAAGTGAGCAGCAAAAGAGACAACTCAAGTCTGGTACACGGAGGTTCGCGCATGGACAGCTCAAGGTGACGAGCATATTCGTCAAGGTGGAGTTTGTTAGATATGTGCCGAATTTGTGTACAGTTTGGTTACAGTTGGACTTGAGTTGTAATTTAGTAGGTTAGGGATAGAGTCTCGGTCGTACTTTGTATCCTTATGGCCCATAAATATGAGGGCACTACCGTTGTAACCGTGAGAGGACTTGGCAGCTGGTGTGGGCGGCGGCGTGGCCGCGGTGGTGCCCGGATGCCGGTGTAGCTGCTGTTATGGGAAGGAGCGCCCGTAGTCATGCCCCGAGGATGTAGGCACATGGCCGAACCTCGTTAAAAAACATCGTGCCTCGGTGTCGTTCTCGTTTCGTGTGATCTTGCGATTTGGTTCTGTGATCCTGGGTTATCGCTTCCGCGCTTTTATTCTATCACATACGAATGGAATGAATATGTGATTCTAACATACTGATAGATTGAAGTAACGCTTGGAGTACTCATGCTGTGCTTCAATCCTGGGTGGAGATATGTAATCCCCCAAGGCAAACCCACCGGGACTCTAAAACATCAGCCTGCAGCTCTGATGGGATCATCCAGTTGTGGAATGTTTTTTTTTTTTGCCACAACTTTTAACTGTTATGCTTGATATCTTCATATCACAATGAAAACATGGCAATATGGCATGTTAGCAGTTCCATGAAGCACTTGCATATATGTTGTACTAGCACTGAATCGATTACATATGTCGTTCATTAGCTTTACATTGCCTTTGTGAAGGTAGAGGAATGGGCAGGGAAAGTCCTGCTGAAGGATATCAATTCTCAGTGGTAAGCTTTAGAGATATCATAGCTGCGACAGATAACTTCCATGAATCATATATGATTGGACAAGGAGGTTTTGGAAAAGTTTACAAGGTAATTCATCCACAGTTTTGCTTTAGCTCTTGTATTGTGGTTCTACTGATAATAAATGGAAAGTCTCATCCATTTTCTATTTTAATACAAGGCAAACTTATACGGGCAAGAGGTGGCCATCAAAAGGATCTGCAGGGATTCTGAGCAAGGAATACTAGAATTCAGAAATGAAGTCGTTCTAATTGCCAAACTACAACACAGAAATCTGGTTAAATTTTTCGGTTGCTGCATTGAGGGAGATGAGAAGCTGCTGATACTTGAGTACATGCCAGTTTAGATGCACTACTTTTCAGTATGATCCAAGGACACTGCAGTTTTATTATTCAACATAGCAAGTTGATCATTATTCATAATAAAGCTATTGCTCTTTGTAGGTACTACCAAGTAAAACAAGACTAGATTAGCCAACAAGATTTAACATAATCATAGAGGTTGCAAAAGGGCTTCTATACCTCCATCAAGATTGGGGACTGAAGATAATTCAGAGATCTCAAAGCAAGCAACATTTTGCTGGATGAAGAGATGAAATCTAAAATAGCAGACTTTGGTATGGCAAGGATGTTTAGTGACAACCAACAGAACGCAAACACAAAGCGAGTCGCTGGAACATAGTGAGTGATATTTTTGCTAGTTCACCTAAGTCATTTTAAAATCAACCTTTTCTTGGTAAAATTTGAACAGTGGCTACATGGCTCCAGAATATGCAATGCGAGGCATATTTTCGGCTAAGACCGATGTGTATAGCTTCGGTGTGTCGGTTTTGGAGCTTGTAAGTGGTGTGAAAACCTCATTGATTATGTGAGTACAAGTTTTTTATGAATTTGCAAAAGATTATGAATTGATCTAGACTTCCATAACCTCCATTATTGATCTGACATATTCAGGCATGGAACCTGTGGAATGAAGGGAAGACAAAGAACTTGGTAGACATACGCATTGTGGAGAGCTGCATATACCCGATGAAGTTCTGCTCACCATCCAGTATAGTATTCCAAATGGTATCCACATAGGGCTCCTATGTGTGCAGGACAATCCGAACGACAGACTGCTCATGTCATCTGTTTTGTTAGCCTTGGAGAATGGAAACACCACACTTCCCAACCCAAGAAAACCTGTATATTTTGCCCATAGAAGTAATGAAGTAGAACAGAGAAGAGACAATAGTCAAAACTCAAAGAACAGTGTTACTCTCTCAGCTCTAGAGGGAAGGTAGGAATTTTGTGTGTGGTTATATTTACTTAGAATATTGAGAACACATGCAGTGGGTAGACTAAAAGTGGAAGATTTTCCTGTTCATACAACAGTGTATAATGAGTTGATGATAGCGGAACAAAAATTTCTGTTCGGTTACATTGAAATATGTCCCTACAAAAAATCTTACATAACTACACGCTTTAATTACATCATCACAAATTCAACTCAAATTTATATTGATTGGGTTAGATTTAGCGAATAAGGTAGAATAGTACTGTGAGAGTTCCATCTTACCAGGAAGGGCGTGCGAGACGTTCAGGGGTTCAGGGCAGGGCAACACGAGTGCTCGAGCCCCCCCTTCTCCAGCATCTCGGCGTTCGCTGTGCCTTCTCCACGAGCTGCATCCAATCAGAGAAGTCATCAGAAACCGTACCCAACAAGAACCCTCCAGCTTCAACTCATCTCACCTCGTGAGACCTCAATCTATGGCCTCCATTTCTCAAGGCGTCCAGTGAAGAAAACGGTGGAGAGGTGCGGTAGCCGGGCAGGTGGGTGATGCGCGCGCACGAGCCCAACTCACCCGCTGGACCTGGACGCGGCGACGGCCGTCGGCTGGTGACGCCCGCGGCCCGCCGCCGGTGTGACTGGCTGGAACTAAATGGGTGGGCCTTACCATTCTGTAATCTGTATCAAGCAGAGAGTGACTGAAGTGGGCTGACTTGTTGGGATGACCTGAAGTACCACCAATTCTGATCAGTTCAACCTTTGATCCATTGATTTTGGGGCCTTGTTGGATGTGGAAATTCTAATTAGTTGACGAGTGTTGATCCGTTTATCAAGGGTCGTGCTATGGTCGTTGAGTCGTTGGTGTACATTCTCCCATGGACTGAACAGCCTAACACCTACCCTCCGTCCCAAAATAAGAGTAGCAAAACTGTGAATGGCAAACTCAGCCAGTCGGCATCGCAACGCGTGAATGCGGCGCGAGTGACTGACACTGGCTCGATACGTGCAACCTCAGTCCACATGTCGTTCGCGACTTCGGCCGTTCTGCGTTGTCAAAGCAGCGACAGTCCCTGAAGGTGTGTAATCGACTCAGCACGTGACTTTTCTCCTGATGCTGATCTGCACATTCTCGCTCACGGTCATGGTTGTGTTCCGTTTTGTTTTGTTTTTTAGGAATAAGATACATTTGGCATCACAAGCTGCTTCCGTAGCATAGTGGTAGTGCGTTCGCTTCGTAAGCGAAAGGTCGCGAGTTCGATCCTCGCCGGGAGCTCCTTCAATAATTTTTTCAAAGTATTTATTAAGTACGTTTTTTCTTATGGCACGTTGCCTAATTGCTTCCCCGCCAAACCTAAGCAATGTCCTCAAAATAATATCGACTCAAACTGGTGACCAAAATACGAATGGCCCTTAAAATTTCATCTTAGCAAGAACTGCTTCTTTGAAACACATGCAAAAAAAAAAATATTTATAAATGACACCACGTCAAGTGTGCATATATACATCAGCATCCTATTCCTACTGCCAGGCCTTGATCTTTACAGCCCGCTTCAGCTTAGGGAACGACTGCTCTAATTCATGTTTGGCTCCCATGGCAAGTTGGCATTTGCATCTTCTCCCTGCACACTGTTTTACGAACAAAGCTCTTCCCAGTGCTTCGTCGCAAATCACAACTAACTCATCTTATTGAGCGCCTCCATATCATGAACCAGTTGTGGATATGTTCGTGGCAGGTAACCTTAGCTGCTCCACACAACAAAAACAAGAGAAAATTGGGGTGTTGCCAATTATACTCTGAGAAGTTTTACTAAGTCGATGCAAGATGAGGACCCGCAATCCTGATCACACCCCAAAGTCTGGGAAAGTGATCACAAGAAGAACTGCAAAAGATAACAGCAGCGGCAGCAGGCAACTGACCTTAGACCTCCTTGAGTTCAGTGACACTGGGTTTTTCTTCAACGGTTTATATGCAAAAGACTCGAGATCAATTGCTGGTGGCGAGACTGAGTTATTGACATTTCTCTTAGTCCTTGAAGCCTTCAAATGTAAGCAGATAACCCTCATTAATTATTTTTATTTAGTTTTCTATTGTACATCATCAGCTTAATCAGGTAAAAGAGACACCATACCTGTCCCTTTGATGGCTCAGGCTTTACATCCAAACGCTCACCGAACAAGAGCACCTTCATTTGAACAGCCATCAAATTAAGGTAACAGTAGCAATAATTACTATATGCATCCAGATAAGAAAACTACCTTTTCCACCAACTGTTGATTCGGTTTATCAGTTGCAAGGACTTGCACACCAAGGATCGTGGCACATGCTTTTTCAGAAGAGTAGAAAGGACAGGTTACTGCCTTGTACACGCATCCATCCTTTGGAGACCAAACACCAGAATGATGGCATGAACTCTGGCTGCCAAATTTGCCAAAGATGTTCTGGTTGAGTGAAGAAGCATCACACTCTACTACTTGTACCTCTGCTGGAGTTGATGCTGAAAAATCATCCTCTGGGAAGCCAACAGTTGATAATCCATGTCTCAAAACATGTGCCAAGTAAAATTTAGATGACGCAGACCGTGAACAAGTAACAAGGCCATCTTGTTCTAAACCAAGAGCTGTTTTGCATCTAAAGCAACTAATGTGAAGCTTTTTTTGAATGAGCGTCTTTTCTGAGACCTTTTCTGCTCTGCAGTGTCTTTCAAGCCTAACATTTTCACACCTTGACATACTCATGTTTTTACAACATGGTTCAGCATTACTATTAAGATCCCCATGCGCTATGGTAACATCATAACCAGTTCGACATTGTGATTTGCTTGGAGAATTGGAATGCTCCGAGTAAGTACAAAAGCTCCCTGGGGAGCTCAGCCTTCTCTTTTTCTCGCAGTGAGAATTTACACTTCTGTTGATCAAAGACTCATGAATGTCTCCGTTGGTGGTTCTTTCTGGAGTAGCTACTGATGTGGACAGACAGGAGATATTTCCATTGTCGGTCCCCACTGAGATGTTTACCTCAGAGTAGTTGCTGGGGCTAGCCTTTGGAGAAGTTTCCTCAAGTGGAATAGGCTGATGTGGCCTGCCTTCTGATGGATATAAGATTGTCATCTTATACCTGTTCATTTTAGGATATAGCTATTTAAAGAAAAAATAAATGATGGTATAATATTAGGAAACTTAAGTCTGGAATATGATAGATTACCGAGGGTTAAAATCATCCTCTTCAAGATCGATAGCTTCTCTTTTGACCTCATGGTTTGCCCCAGCATCAGCTACACCTTTGAAATCAGATCGAACTTTGCAGGCAGACAGTAGGTATGACATTGGAGGACTGTTGGACATTGGAGATATCTCTTTCTTTACAATTTTCGATACTTCTGGTGATGCATAACACATACCCACCTTTTTTTGGTCTACTGCCACTTCATCAATGTTTTGAACTTTCTGGCTAAGACATTCAGTCTTTACCTTCTGATTCGTTTTCGGTGCTGAGTGGGTTGAGGAACTTAATTCTGGCCACGGCAGCTTTCTTTTATCATTGAGAGATGAAAGTAAATCAGATTCTAACTTAACCTTGGGGAACATGTCACGATCTTTGGATTTTGCTTTTTCCTGAAAGTGATGCATGTATTTCAGACAGGCTCATCCAAATTTAGAAAAATCAGATGTGAATAGCAATACCTCAGCATTTTGAAAGAACTTTTGCAACCTGTCCATTGTATTCTGAAAGCTATCGTACTGCTTGATTGCATTCCTGAGCCATTTGGAAATGTAAACGAGATTTCTGTCCTCACGATACCGCTCATCTGTAGACATTAACATGGAAATTTAATACAAAAGGTACACTCCATTTACAAGATAGTCAAATCAATAAAATACCAAAACTTTAAGAATAAGATATTTTGTCCATCCATGCGAATGCATGGATGTAGAAAACTTACCAATCAAAATTATGCCACCATAGTCAGACTTATGACGAATGCATCGACCTAAAAGAGATAAGGACAACAATTAGCATCTTCAAAATCTTACCCAGAGGAGAGATGCTTGACAGTGACAGGTAAGTCAGCAGCTAATTACCTGCAGCTTGATTCAAAGCACGAAATGCCTGATGACAGTACCATTCGCTCCCACTCAACAAATATTTTGATGATTTGTATGAATCATTGTATCTCTTTTTCAGCTTTACTTGAACATCATTTCTGATTCATGTTGAATCAGCGTTAATATCAAAACATAGAAACACATTGCATCTCAAAGAAGAAAAATAAGGAAAGAAACATACATATTTGGAAATGGAATGCCAACAATAACCTTATGTCTGGTCAAGGAAACAACCGCATATCAATATCATTTATCATATTCCACTAATCATGCTAAAGGTTAGTGCAAATGGTTTCATATTGTACACTTTAGGCATATCAGTTTTAGTTATAAAAACAAGGATACCACAACTCGAGCATTTTCATCAGAAAAGTCAATCCCTTCAGATACCTGGAAATAAAATCAGCAGGCAGCAAAGCATCAGCTAACGATAGCTGGGATATCCGCATAAGCATATAATGCGCTGAAAATTCTAAAGGAATAAGAACATAGCACCTTCCCACGACAAACTGCAAGAAGAGTAGCTCCTGCTTTAGCAGATTCCTGTGACGAATTCCTTGTTAATCGATTCTTTACTACCTGTCTTGCCCCACCTCTTCCTTTCTTGACAGGAGCCTTACCGAGGATAGCATCATAGTACCCTTTTAAGACAGGCTCAAGTTCCTCAGTACTTCCCCTAGGCTCTGAAACAAACAAGTCAGAAATAAAGAATGTAGAAAAGTGAGCATGACATAGTACTGTCTTCTATAATTAATGAAAGACGTCTTAGGATGCTTCACAAAATCTTACCAACAAACACATGTTTTTGAGCATTAAGTCGGGCCCATTGACCTGTCTGGGACCAGCGCACTTGTAATTTGTCCAACAACTTGTAGCTAGGAAAAAACACTAGAGCACCACCAGGCACGATTCTGCATATTTCTTCTAGTGAAGTTCCAAGTTCATCCTATGTAAAAACAAAATAATATTTCACAATAGGTTAATAACATATAACTACATTTCATGAAAAGTTACCTGGAAAGAAAAACTGTCCGCAGTTTTATAGCTAGCATTCAATGTGTGTCCTGTTGGACCGGATGATAGCACAGCTGCAAAAACCTGCAAGCCAAGGTAGACTGAAAAAACAAACAACAAGTACTGTTTGGCATAAACTATATTTGCTAATCTTTCTAAGTACAAAAGGTCCATATTCAAGTCTCCAACAAACTAAGGGTATCTTTCTAAGTACAAAAGGTCCATATTCAAGTCTCCAACAAAGCTTCTTTACACTGCAATATGAGAGACATATTTAACCACTATTTAAATCGATGAACTGAGCACCAATTTATAAAGTCTTTAAAGGGGTTACAGGAGAACATGCTTGTAGCATGGTCGTTAGTCCTCTAATTATGAGGTTAGCAATCAAAGCTAGACCCTGGATATCACACCAAAAAAAGGACCCTCACTGTGTGTTCCCGAAAAGGACGGGCTAAGACCCAAATTGTGGCAACTGGCAACTGGCAACAGTGTCCCCTATTCGGATAAAAGTCGGTTTCGGGGGCCTTTTCTTGATTTTTCATTTTTCAAGCAATGCCTTTGGGGAGTCTCTCCCTTGGGCCAGGTTCTTTTTAAAGAGGTTACATACAAACATAAGAACGACAAGGCTAATAAACCTTAAACCAGTTTTAAATAGAAGTCTAGAGCTAAAACTAAGTTATGAGTAATGGTCTAATGGATATCAAGTTAAAGCCGTGCACATGCATGTTACCACAGTATGTTTAGCCTTCATGTAATTTTAACCAAATGCAATTTTAGTTGCATTGGCACATTTTTGTAACAGAAAATAGTTAAAGTCCGTACCATCCAAATTTCTCTACTCAGCACCCAACAATACAATCAATCACCATGAGTTTAGGACATATGACACATCAGAATAATCTAGCATTGTACATACCTGTGACTCAACATTAATTACATGGGGAGCTTCCAGGCAAGCCTCAAACTGGACACCAAGTTCAGACGCAAATGAACCCATCGGTGAAAGTGTACTGCAGTTGTATGTAGTTTAAGAGCTGTAAATTATTTGCTAAACGATAGAACTATGATTGGCAGTTTCAGAGAAACCAAAAAATGGCATATTGAATTTTTTTTCTTTTTTGTTTGTAAGATGTCTATCTCCAAGAGTCAAGTCCCTACAAGCTACTGGAAAGCTTTAACATGATAAGTTCCAGACAGAAGAAATCTGCATAGTGTTGAAGCATTAATGTTGGGATTTAGGAGTTAGGCATGCTTCCAAAAATGCCCTACTCGAGCAAGTTACTGACGGTCACTGACTATTTCTTCCCTTTCACTTGAACAAAGAAAAAAAGAAACACCCAGTCCTAGACTCCTACTGTTGCAAACCAATGTGCAGGATTCATCTATTCAGATTAGCCACCACACCATGCCTAGTCCAGCTTCTAGACTTTTATTTATTTTTCTCTTCCCAATTTCACATTCACCATCTGATCAGATATTAGCTTCTTAACAGGGCCTTGTTGCTAAAGCATTTAATACCCTATTGATAAGTGGGAAAAGGATTATGCAGACTGCAAAACTTACCCAGATGTCAGAATTACTGAGAGGGTTCGATCTGCAATTTCTCGAAACACAACAGCAGGATTGAGACACCATAAACTCATCGTGCATTTTGAAGAAATGTCATCCTTGCCTGTGAATGGTTCAAAAATCGAACATATGATAAAATTAGAAAAAATGCTCTGGATGTGACAATGGGATAAAATTGGTAGTGCATCCTAGAATTAACTAATTATATTGAATTAAGAAACCAGATTTTTTTTATTTGAAGAACAGTGCCACCTATGGTTCCTTTACAACATCCAACTGTACTCATACTATCAGGAAAAACTGATTGGGGATCTAAGATTATTTGTACAAAAGGATAGAACACGTTTACTACCTTCCTTTTTAGCAACACGTTGTAAAGCAAGCTGATAATCGCATGAATTACGCCCATTATTTGCAAAAAAATAACACAGTGAAGAGAATAAACCTGCAAAAGATTGAATAAAAACATTGGGTCATTAGATTTACTCCAAGATGAAAAGTAAAGTACTTGCTAGTCTATTGCTTACTCTCTAGTGTCATAGCACGACCACCAGTTAAGTATGATCCATCTGATTCAGAATCCGAAGCAGCTTTAACTGCCTATATCAAGAAGATAATACCAGTATATAAGTTGAATATCTGAATATTTTACAGCCACACCAAAACAGATTGATATATGCAAGAGCAACTATACTATGATGTTTGAAATAAGAAGCACCTTTGTTGCACATTCTTGCAATACTGGGAAGTTCATTGGAGTAATGCCAGCCAGCTGGAGTTCTTTCGTAGCCTTTTCACCAGTCCAACTGAAGGTTACAGAGGATTAAGTGCACTGAATGAAGGAAGAAAAAAAATACAGTGCTGCGCTGTATGTGAATGCCACTTCATACATATAGTTAATAAATAATAAACAATACATCATGTAAGAACCAAGAAATGAGTCACATGATACATACTATGAAGCGGGATGTCCAAACTCATGGTTCTGCAGATTGTCCTCCCGCTCAGAAATCCAACCCATAAGACCCTGCAATAGTACTAAAAGCTTAGCTCTAGGATTAATGTTAGATTAACTATTAACACTACCTTTCACTATAAAAAAAATAACGCTATCGTTACTTTCCTGGGAAACAGTAGGGCTTTTTTCTACTGAAGAGATACCTGAATAACATCATGCAGGGGTTGGTATATCATTGCAACAGCTTCATCAGTAGCCAGATTTTGTAGTTCTCCTTGTAACACTTTAAAAAAAGTCAATTTTAGCATGCCTTTAGATTTTTACAGAAAATGTATGTTTAGAACATGAATTTCAACTGAAAATGTCTTGCAATTGACTTACAGTAAAGTGATTCTTCGTCGATGTCAACACTTCCAGCATCACGTGCCGTGTCTTCTATGTTGCTGCAAAACAAGGATGCAGATGAAGACAAATAACTGGAATTCTCCAATTATCAATACATGTCTAAAACCACTCTGAACTTCTGAAGGGAAATATTGAGAGCTGATCATATACAAAGGCGCACAAGAGCTATTCCAATTGATTGAGGAAACCAATTCAGCAAGTACTTGATTAACCAAAAGAGATTCGTAAATGTAAGTCTTACTGTGCCTCGTCAAGAATAATGATTGAGCCACCAATATCAATGTCCATTGCTCTCCTGACAATCGGACTAATCAGGTAGTTATATGGGCAGAAAACCAGCTGTGCTGCTTCTGCCATGTGTTGTGCAGCAAAGTATGGACATCCTGCCGATAAGCGATAATGGGAAAAATTGAGTAAGAATCAGCAGTAACCAGATCAGACTGTCCCCAGGAGGAAATAAGTGCAACTGAAGAGATATATGTACCATTCACATTCCGTCCAACCCTGACAAGATCCTCAATGTCATGAACTTCATAGCAACCACCAATCTGAAGGGATGGATGTCGACTCAGTTTCTGAGCATTCCTGCAAGTTTAACTCACTAGATTAGCACTTAAAAAGGAAATGATGCTTACCAGGTTAACTATATGTTCTGACACTGAGAAGATATAGAAGCTCACTTGAATTCTGGGCATGAGCCACCTTGAATTTTGTCATCTAGCAGCAACTTGCTGGTGAGGGAAAAACTCAATTATAAGTTAGGTTACTAATGAGAATGCAAGAGTTTTGACAGAGATGCTGTTTTATACTTATGTTATTTACCATTGTTCATCAATGTTGTCACTCATGCAAGCAAGCTTATTGACACAGTAATGCTTCCTTGATGCCTGTTTTAACAGAGTACTGACTCATCATTACGAACCACAAATCAAAACAACAGATGGTATTGTCGCCCTAAGAAGAAATCTAGTTCGAGCAACATGCACTTGAACTATGCGTTTCTTTTCTTATACCAGAGAAAAAAAGAAGCAAGAAACAAACATAGATGAAATGGGGATTACCAAGATGGCCATGCGCACTCTGTAGGATGTCTTGCGGTACTCCCGGACAACTTGAGTTATCTGCGCGTGCGTCCTCCTTCAGAAACACAACCAGCGAAGAAATCAGAGTCAAAATCGTTCAATCCCACAATCAATTAGAGTCATAGAGCAGAAATAATACGTCGCGTAATAGATGATCGGAGCGTTCCTCTTCTTGGCCGCCTTCTCCGGGATGACTGAACAATCAAGAACCCCCAAAAGGAAAAATGAGCAAACGACAAGCCATGGATTACCAAGAAACAACAGTTCTTGACCAAAGAACCACCAAAAGAACTGAAGAGAGAGGGGGGGGGGGAGTGGGGCGCACCCGGCGTTGCCTGCGGCTGGGTATCGTCGGCGACGAATCCTCCGCCGTGGAGGAACGGGTCGGGGGCGGCGGTGGGAGGGATGGGTGGGGAGCGGAGCGGGTAGTGCCGCTGCCAGGCGAGCGCGGAGCACAGGAGGGAGAGCGACTTGCCGGTGCCGGTGGGAGACTCGAGGAGCGCGTGCGACTGCCCCTGCCGCCGCGCGCGGTCGAGCGTGGAGATGACCCGCCCCATGAACGCCAGCTGCGTCCCGTAGGGCTTGTAGGGGAACTCCACCGGCACGCCGCCCACCTGGTACACGCCTCCGTCGGCCCGCGCTCGCGGGGCGGGAGGAACCGACGGCGGCTGCGAGACGAAGTCGTCCGCATCGGCACCGACGCCGGCCATGGCGGCGGCTCCCAACGGCGGGTGGCTGTCCTGAGAGGATTCAGCGGTGGGGTTGGGCGGGAGGAATTGGGGGGAAATTAAACAAATGCCGCTCGAAAAGTCGCCGCGCCACCGTGGTGGTGTATATGATACGTTTTCGTGTTTTTTTTAGAAACTGGATCGTGCCGCCCGTGTGTAGGTACGGGCGTCCAAATATTTACATAGCAATACACAAAACATTAATTAAATATATTGTGAATGTAACTTCAAATATTTAAACCAATTTAATTTATATGTGCAATGCAAAGCATTATAATACTCCGGGTATATGGACCGGACGCTAAATGAATTGAGAGAAGACAACTGACTTGCCACAAAGACTACAATTGATTCAACTGGATAACTAAAGTGTTGTAACATGTAGTAAGCAGATATAGATGGTCAATTGGTCTCAGCCCAAGTGTTAAAAAAATAATGGTCACAATCCTTGACTTTCGTGACAAGTTGCAGAAGGTATCTGAAACTTGTAGTAAGCCGCTTCTTTTGTAGTGCAACTGAGAAGCAATGAGCATGTAATTGGTCAGATAAAATTTGAAATTTGTGAAGCGAAAAAAGTAAGATATGCATGGATATTAAAAATTATATTACCTCGCCTATAGTGTTAGAACCTCCTTGTATATTATATTCTTCGTATAGGTTTCATCTATTGATGGCACCCTTTTGGTCTTTTTTACCACACAATTTTTATTAGTCTTGGCCTTTCCTTTCTGTTTTGCATTTTTCTTTTCCAACCTTTTAGCCTCTTCCTCATGTGCCTCTGCATCTGGTGGGAGGGCGAGGATCTTGATGCTGGATGTGGCTCTAGACATGGCAACATACAACTGACCATGAGAGAACACAGGGGCGGGCAGGTACACTCCTACGTTTGGTATAGTTTGACCCTGTGACTTGTTGACCGTCATGGCGAAGCTGAGCCTTATAGGGAACTGCTTTCGCTTAAATTGAAATGGGAACATCTCATCATCAGAGGGGCACAAAGGTATTCGAGGAAGAAAAACCCTCTTCCCAGCATGTTGCCCCACCACAATTTCTGCGTCGATGGAGTTTCTTTGGAACCGTCGAATCACCAGTCGTGTTCCATTGCATAGTCCATTAGCAGGGTTGATGTTCCTAAGCAATATGACCGGACATCTAACCTTGAGCTTTAGCACGTGTGGAGGTAGCCCGTTGGGAGTCAATGTGTTTAGGAATTCAGACGGATAGTAGTTGTGAGGATCATCAATCGCCTCATCGAAACTATGGTACACCACCTCCCCACCTTGGAACATGTCGATCATCTTCAGATTAATATTTTCCACCCAATCATTACGTGTGGATAAAATCGCTCTAGAGGTGATGTAGTCCTTGTTTGTCATGTTTCCATTGAGGTTTGGAAAGATCGTCTCAATCAACCTGTGAAGATCTTTCTCGGAATCCCCAGAGTACGGGACACATATATCGTCAGGAAGACGCACCTCACCATCTCCATTGACCTCCTCCATCCCACCACCAATCCGCAATAGATATTCTGCAAACCACGGGTCACCCTGCGCCCTCATGTTGCGCACAAGCTTAAAATGGCGCATGGACTCCCATAGATACGAACTCCGTAGAGAAGCACCAACAATCTGAGCCCTAGATCCTTTTCGCACAACAGGGAGGACCTGCCTAAAATCCCCACCGAAGACAATAGTTTTCCCACCAAATGGTAGATCCTCTCGACCCATTATATCACGCATGATGTTGTCTAGCGCTTCCACAGCTTGCCTCCTAGTCATGGTAGCCTCGTCCCAAATGATGAGAGACGCTTGTTGCAGCAGCTTGGCAATACCACTCTGATTCGTGAAGTTACAAGCACAACCATCCTCAAGAGTAAGGGGTATCTTGAAGCGTGAGTGTGCCGTTCTCCCACCAGGCATTATAGATGCCGCAACACCTGATGTGGCTGTAGCTACAGCAATCTTCTCCTGACTGCGCAGGGTGCCGACAAGTGCCCTGTACAAAAAGGTTTTTTCGGTGCCACCAGGTCCATCCACAAAGAACAAACCACCTTGTCATGTGTTGACTCTAGACATTATCTCATCGTAGGCAGCCCTCTGCTCCTCGTTTAGGTTATCTGAAAGTCCCACATCTTCCGGATTGTGCTCAATGTTTGCCTCTTCAAATATCTCACGTGGGATACCGATAGCATCGTCATATGCATCATCAATTTCTGGGAGCAGGAATGACCTTATGTCCTTAAACATAGACTGCAACATGTTCCTAATGTCAATCAGGACCATCTGTTCGACCAACTTTGGGTTTGGATTGTTACGCTTGTGGTCTTCTGACATTGCATCAAGGTGCTTTGTCCACAACTTACCAACATCATGCGGCTCACAAAATACCAATATCGTTGCGAATAGCCTACATAATGAGGATGGCATCTGGAAAAAACTATTTTCAGTAAGACAATCATCGTGTGTGTTGTCCTCTTCAATTAGACCTAGTCTCTCAGTGGCTTCACGGAACGAAGGTAGGATCATGCCATCAACTGTCCTCAAGTGCCTATATGAGGTCGCACCAGCAACATGGTTAAGGAGAACTCGAAGAAAATAGCGTTCCCCCTCAGCCGGATGAGCCGATACAAGTCTGCCGACTTAATATACAGAGTTTTTACTTGGGCTCCAAACTTTATCCCTGGAGTTCCATGTATAATGCTCCGGAAAGTCACGATATAGTATTCTGCGAGCTTCCGGATTAATCCTATTGTAGTCAAAGTATGCCGTCAGCATTGACTCCTCGACACCTGTACGCTTGAGAACCTGCTCAACTGTTTCCCTTTTTCTTATCATAACCATATGCTTGCCAGGCTCATGAAGCTGCAGCTGCTGCACTGGTGGATGGTTCTTGCTCAAGTCAAAGCCGTATATCCTCCACATCGCTTCTAATGGTGTCACCCACCGAGCCTCTCTATACTGCATGATCTCGTCAACATTCCCATTGTCATCTTTTTTTCCAGACTCCCGAACAGCAACAGATGCTCTGTCATGGCCCTTGTAGATGTACTTAAATAGATATTTAACAGATTTAATGCTACTGCATGCCTCAACATTTATGTGGCAATTGAAAGTACGCAACAGGTACGGGCTGTATGGAACTACCCATTGATTGTCCATGAGATGACCTCGAATCATTTCCTTTCGACCATCGTCGCGCCGTCGATAGATCGGGTACGAATCCTTGCCTTGCGATGTGGCATCGCAGAATGGACATGGGTAACGGTTCTTGCAGGAAGTACGACCTCTTGTGCAAGGACATGTTGGATTAAGAACCCCGCACGGTCCATGCATCATATGCTTCGTCACCATCTGGTAGAGGTCAGGGTACTTCTTCTTGTTCGGCAACTCGGCGGAGATAAGCATGTCATATTGCTCAGGACACGTAATCTTGTACTGCCTTTGCATTATCAACAACCAATGTGCATGTGGCAAGCCTCTCTTCTGGAATTCAACAACATATACGTAGGCACGAACCTTGCCAAGTATGTCTCTATCCATCAACCTCCTCCTCAGCTCCTCCAACTTCGCCCTGAAAACTCGAGCTACCAGATCTGGACGGTCATGTGCGGACTGTCCGGGACAAAGCTCGTTCTTGATCTCATCCCAATTAGGATTTCACGTCATTGTGAGGAAGATATCTGGTTTACCAAACTTCCGCACCAGAGTCATCGCGTCCATGTACCGACGCCTCATATCATGGGGACCTCCAATGAACGTAGGGCACAACACAGTACGCTTACCAACCTCTATTGCATCCTCCACCCCTGTATGCCAACTGTCCCTCAAACCTTGGTACAGGTCAGCTCTGATAGTGTCCTGGTTGAAGCGGATGTAGTCTAGACGCGTGCTTTCAATCTTCACATAGGTGTGGACGACAAACTGCTGGAATAGACGTTTGCCGTATAGCATTGGATTAAAAATCCCAGGACGCATCTGGAGTTTGTAGCAGTAGTAATCTCGCACGGAGACACATTTATTCCCAGCAGACCCTACAAACATTAGGATTGTTTAGGTTAGCACCATTACTGACGGCCGACGATAGACCAATTTAAAGTTTACAAGGCACGAGAGTATTACACATCTCAACTAACCTGCATCATCATTGCCTCCACCTTGTGCACGTGCCTTGCGGATAGCTTGAGCTTTCTTGACTTCTTCCTCGGTCACACCAACTTTTGGAATGCAGTTGTGCCACCCGAGCTCACCTCTTGGAAAGAACAACGGGTATGAGAGTGCATCGTAGCATCCATGATATAATCGGATGCCATGTATGGACTTATTCTTTCCCTGTAGGATAACACTGTTGTCAAACTGGCCCCTCCGTTCGCTCCCCTCGATCCAAATTGCTGCAACCTCTAATGTTAATGGCACGTTATGTGTTCTCTGGTCCAACCGTTGATCAAGGTTCAACTCTACATGGTACTCCTCGATGTTCTCCACCTGTCCCATTGGGCGAAGATGCTCCGAGTATGGATTAATGTCATGTAGGATGTCCTTCAGACGACAGAGGACCTCCCGATCTTTTTCTTTAGACTTCTCACGACACTTGCTGAGCCTATGATCAAGGGATGGATCATCATCATAAAAATAAAGCTCAAGGTGGCTGGGTTCCATACCATCCTCTCTACCAAATGAACAAATGTTATGGTAAATTTGGCCATGGGCATGGAATGTGTAAATTCCACAATTTCTCGCGTCGGTGGTCCCACGATCAAGTTTACAGTATAGAGATATGAAAGAGAAGTGTCCGTTGAAATATCTGATGTTCGCACGAAAGTGCCTAGCATCCGAGTCCGAGCTCAACCATAGTCTCATGAGCTCAGGCGGTGTCTCGGGGCTGGACAAATGAATCTTCCCACTTCGACAACAGAATCCAGGTGGCTCAGACTCAAACTTCTTTGCATTGCAATGGGCGCAGTTATCCTCTTGCTTCAGCATGTGCGTCTCATCAGGGACATTGGCGTAAACCCTAGCATATGGATCCGGTACATCAGGTTCACTATCATGTTCATCGTCCATCTTGATATCGATAGCAACATCGGCATCACCATCATCATCGCCTAATAATAATTATAATTATTATTTAATGGGTGTTATATGCTTACAAAATCTCTGAGAGTTGGAGCGATGTGTACCTTGGCCGGCAAAAAGGTATTCGTCATCCTCTTCCTCATCCTCGTCAAATATGATGTTCTCATCGGCATCTAAATCAACAAAGGCACATGAGTGGTGAGCCAAACGTATTTTCCAGGAAAAATAATAATAGCAGGGGGAAAGACATGATGATATATTACCATCCTCCACCATGTCTTCATATGAGTCTGTGTTAACACCGTGTGGATGCATAGGATAAGGCTCGTGAACAAAAGATGCTTGTGTCTGAGTCCACCTATCAATATGTGTAACAGGCCTAGTAGTTTCTGCAGAAGATGAATGGCAGTGTTTGTAAAGTGTTCATATTAAATGAATGAAGATGAACAAAAAAAAGAGGTCATCGTTTATGAGGTAATTACCATTATCAATAACGTCTGACTCTGTTGGCTGGCTCGTACAATTGGAGTTTTCAGCCACACTACGTTTGGCATTCCTTCCAATGGTTGCTTCAAAATCTTCATTACGCCTTTTTAGACATGAATTCCTAATTCTGGGAGTCACGGGCTTCCTATGTATGGTGTTGTTTGTGGGTATCCCGGGGATCACAGCTGTAGGGGATTGCTCCACTGTTGGCTGGATCTGAACTGGGCTACCGTTGTATTCGAGTATTTCCATCTTTTCCGACATGATTAACGACACCGTCTTATCAACATGAGGGAATACCACCTCTGGAGCAAAGTGAGGGCTTGCCATCGCGATGGAGTCAGGATGCAAGTTGTTCACACGATGTTCCTTAACCCTTCTCAACATCTCACCGGGCGTCACATGTTGTCTGCGTGTCATGCGACCAGCATACTCTGAAGGGGACTCAACATCCATACTCCGTTCCGCTTGTGATTGGATGTAGACAGGTGTTCCGTGTACAACAGGAATAGTCCAATCGTGTGCGCTTATGTTGGTTGGATTCTCGGTAGGGTATATAACCTCAGGGGTAAAATGTGGGTTCTCCATGGCGATGGACTCAGGATGTAAATTATTGTCACGTAAATATTTCATTCTTTTGTTATAAGCTTTCCTTCCCTCAAGTTGAGATGCTGTCTTATTTTCTACCCTCTTACGCTCGCTCCTTGTAGTCTTCTCATCGGGCGTCTTCGCATGATATGCTTCTCGACGCTTCCTATTTATTTCCTCCCTCTGTTGGTCAGACATTGCCGCGCGCCTAGATGCATGTCGTGCTGTATTCAACTCCTGTTTACGCCTAGATGCAACTCGTGTTGGACTCGTCTCATGTCTACTTTCATTTGGATCGAGCACTCGTGGAGGAGTATTCAATATATCAGGGCCACCTATTGTGAATTTATACATTTTAAATTAGATATTTTTCTTACAGAGGGACTTAATATTTATATGTATTATTATATTAGCAGTATGAATATAGAAGGTACATAACATGGGGATTATTGTGGTACCTGCACTGTGACCGGTGATGTTTTCACTTCGGTCAACACCGATGTCATTATCTCCGTAGTCCATGCTACCGACCCCTGTTTATAGTTAATGATGTTTTCAAGTTGGGGTTTCAGCTGTATAGCAATATGAAAATAAATGGACCCGATACAATACCTTCGCTTTGTGTGGATAACGAATCATTCCTATGCAACCAATCCTCAATAGGATCAATGTTTTCTTTTTTATCTGGTGCCCTTTCATTTTTTAATCGACGTGCTTCACGACGCTTCTTATTTTTTTTCATTCCTTTGTTCCTCAGTCATTGCTGCATTTCTAGCTTGTTCCCTTTGACGCTTACGTTCTTTAGGATCGAGTTTGCATGGACTTGAATTTGACATACTTTGGGCACCTGTATTATATAAGCCTTATAAGCATGCAAGGTCTGCAAAGACATATGCGTCTTTATTAAGATAAGATGCTACCTCCATTCGTGATATTTGTCAAATCTCCAAAAGGTTGCCTCCCTTGACTATCTCTATCTGAATCCATAAATATTACCCTAATAAACAACACAGGTAGATAATAAAAAATCAGCATATACCAGTCCATCATACAAAATACCAAAGGGGGGGGGGCACCACCTATTGACAGTACTGTAAGAGCAGAAAAACGTATGAGACGAGACAAAGATTATTTAATATAGAATACAGAGGGCAAAGATCACATATGCTAAAACATCTATGATGTTATATATTGTGCTAACCAAAGGTAACAGAAAGTTATTAGGTGGTTGGCAAACACAAATTTCTTGACTGTACCAGTACGTCCAGCACGTAGTGGACTAATACACACATAGTGTCCACCAGTTCAGGAATTTTGCAAATCTTTCAAAGACTCGTTGATTACTGCTGCCACAACGCCACGCTGATTTAGTCAGCGGTGAGGGGTTTGGACAGCAGCAACACCCACTCGATCCGCTCGACGGCCTAGACAATATCCTGTCAACGACGGCGGCCGCAGAGCACGCCGTGATGGCAGTTCGCCGTGTAGGGCCGCAAACGCTTACTGAACGATGCTCCTAGCGGCAGCACAAATTTTTCGGTAGTGAAAGCGATGCCCACGAATTAGGGTTGCATGGTGGGAGAGGGTTCCTGACGGAGGCGTGAGATCACGCGTTAACTGGGTCTGGGAATTCGGATACAGGTGCTGGCGTGTAGTTGACGTCGGGCATCAGGGCGACGCAATGCGGAGGGAGGGCCATGGATTTCCACGGGCGTGTTGCAAATCCTAGGCGGCGCAGTGTGGTGTCTCGGCGTGAAGGCGTGCAAATTCAGATCAAACTCGATTCGTAACCTGTGTCCTGCATTGAATGCAACAAAACATCTACGACTGCAAGCAACAACTCACTCGCCATGAGGGGTTAGTCACCCAGGACCAGGACAACATGAAATTGAGTTGCGATGGAGATGTAATGCCGTAAACTTGAAATAGAGTTGCAATGGAGATGGAGTACCCTAGGTCTTGGGCAGGCAGAGGCGAGGCCCCAACCAGGGGGAATGAAGTTGAAAACATACCTCGGATCGTAGGACAAACCAGCGCCCTGGTTCCGTCACCAGGTAGCGTCGTGGACGTTCGGATCGTAGGACCACAGGCGCCCTGGTTCCGTCACCAGGCAGCGTCGTGGACGTTGGTGAGAGCAGCGACGTCGAATCTCCACGGCGTTGTCGTGACCAGCCGGGGCACGACAGCGATTGGGCGTCGACGTCGGTTTCGTTAGGTCGTGGGATAGCGGAGGTGCTGCGGCCGACGTGGTCTCGTGGCCGGCGTGGACGTTGGTCTCAGACTCTCAGTGGTGGCGTGGAGGCGATGGTGGGCGCGGCGAGACGCCGGCGATCTCGTGACAGCCGATGGTGCACGATGGTGGGCGGCGGACGGCGGACGGCAGTTGCAGGGAGGCGCAGGGTGGGCAGCGATCTCCGGATGCCGATCTCCTATTTTCCTGCGCGTGATTCTCGGCCACGAGCGCCTGCAGGTTTCAAATTTGGGGACGCGGTGGGACGGCAATTTTCTGTTGACGCTAATGTTGTTCTCGGTGGGGGAAAAACAGGGAGTAAAAAAAACCGGTGTACGGACGCATGAAAAAAAAACGGTGGGGAGGTGGGGGACGATGTAGGAGTTGGACTGGCAGGACCATGGTGGGGGACGCCACTACATCTTCCAGTCTTTTTAGGAGCAGAGAAATATGATACGTTTCGTGAGATGAGCTTGTGCTCGTACGTGGGCCAATGTTCGTTAGGCCCAAAAAATATCTTCTGAGAGGATTTGGCCCATCATTAGTGAGGTTAGGCCTCCTTCAACGGTGAGATAGCAAGCTGTCGCTCTGGCACATTGTTGCACAGTGAAACTGACGACACAGTAGTGAGCAGCAGTGAGAGAGCGAGGCGTCCGCGCTAGCGCTTGGCAGCGCGCTAGCGTGCCCTGTTCCATCACTGTTTGCAGAATAAACAAATGAAGAGCTGGCTGCTAAGCGACCCGCTGGAGTAGACCTTAGGTGAGGTGAAGTGAGAAAACTGGATTATGCCAGCTTGGAACCATTTTTTTATGTGAAAACTGAACCCAGAGTTGTGGAAGTACTTCTCCCCTGGCTTTTCAAATTGGCCGTCTTGATTCTCTACCAACTCTAGCCTGTGTCATTAATTTGTTCAATATGGTTGTCTATGTGTTCCAGTTTTGGAAGTACTTCTCGCTCCACATGTCATATCCTAGCTACTTGTCAGGCTCTTCAAATTGGTCAAGCACATCAGCAACGGTTGGGCGGCTGCTTTTGAGTAGGTGTGTTTGGATTGAAGGAAAACCATAAGAAATTTGGAGGAAACAGAAATAGTGGGAAGGAAACTTATGCAAGCGTTTGAAACGGAGGAATCTCACAACCCATTCCTCTGTAATACAGTAGGTGGCAAGCAATTTCACGGGAACAAAAGAATCGCGTGTGAACTGGAGAGAAGAAAAGCGGCTAAATGAAAGGCAAGAAGAACTTGTCTGCTTCGACCACAACTGCTATGGCGCTCTCGTCAGTCTTCTACACCATGGTTATGCTTTTTAGCTTCTCCACGATGAACGGAGGAACGTGCTGCGCTCCTCCTGCCATGGTTTGCTAATGAACAAGAGCGGCAGGCTCATTGTGGTCAAATCGGTTGCATCAGTTGTTCCGATTTACACCATCATGGCGAACAACCTCCCTTCTTGGGTCGTGGATGAGATCAATGCAATTTGTCGGAACTTCCTTTGGGCCGGTGCAAATTAGTCAGCGCGAGGCAAATGCATGGTCGCCTGGCCTACTGTTTGTCGTCCGACAATGTTAAGCGGGCTGGGTGTTGCCGATTTGAGGCATGCCGGAATTGCCTTACAAGCATGTTGGCTATGGCTATAGATGACCGATCAAGACAAGGCATGGGCTGCCCTGGAGATCAAGTGTGTGTTTGGTTGGTTGAACCATATGATTCATGTATGGCATGATACAAAATAATAATAATTGTCTTGTTTGGTTGGGTGAATTGTACCAACCCATCTAGGATGAGACCATCCTACTTAATATATTGTTGTAGTAGTTAGAGTGAACCAAGTGGTTTCAAGCAACTTGGTTGAACCATCCCATCCAGGATCATCCATTCATGTATCATGTGGTGCATCCAACCAAACACACCCTAAGGTTGACTGTGAGATTTGAGATTGAGGCTTTTTTTCGTGATTCAATCCTAGCCATGGTCGGCGATGGACAGAAGATCAAGTTCTGGCAAGACCCTTGGCTGGACGGCATGTCCATCCAATGCCTAACACCAAATCTCTTCACCAGGGTGCCCAATAGGTTCAGGAAACACCACACTATCGCACATGCGCTCCAGGAACACAGCTGGACTAGGGATGTCACTGGAACCTGAACGACAATGTCATACAAGAGCTTCATTTCTTATGGTATCGCACCGAGGCATTTTCAAAACTAACTGCACAGTGACATTTTTTTTACTTGATAACCACCAAACATCAACAATCATAATTTACTTTTACTCGATTACCACCAAGCATCAACAATCGTAATTTACTTTTACTCGATTACCACTAAGCATCAAGAGTGGAAATTATTTTACGTGATCTTAACTCAGCACTAAGCTAAGTACCATCAAGCTGAAGAACTGATTAAATAGAAGTAAGTAGCATTTTCAATTACTCTACTAAAAATTAAGAACAAGAAGCTGAACAACTGATCAAAATTAAATTTCTTCAAGCTCATGCTAAGCCGCATTTGACCAATTTAGAAGGCCAATTGGTACGCTTATTACTGTCATAATCATTCTCATTCGAAAAATCAACACCATAACCGGGTGTACCAACACACGATATCCCTCGCCGCCCTTCTTCTTCCTCCGTCTCGCTGCTGCAGCTGCCGGCGCCAGCGCGGGAGCGCCTTAGGGTTTCAGGGCTGCTGTTCTCCGGCGGACCTTGAAGAGGGCTCGGGGCGGTGGCCGGCCCGGCGGAGGCGACGGTCGCCGGGTGGAGGTGGCCGGGAGGCCGCCGGAGCGGGCGGCGGAGGACGACCGGTGGGCAGGGCTGGCGGCGGGGGCGAGGAACGGCGGAGAGATTAGCATGCGGGAGGTTGGTGGGTGGACGGCGCCGGAGCCGGGGAATGCGGCAGCGGCGGGGGCGTGGCGTGTGAACCGGGGAGAGAGAGAAGGCTCACGAATCACGAAGTGTCGAACACCGTAGGATAAAGAGAGCGGCACCACATGGTTGTGGAAAAACTCGGTTGATTCTCATTGGCATTTCCTAAAATTTCTGCACATTAAGAAACAACGTGTTGCTGCCTCGCAGAATAACATATCAATTATGCAACATTGCAGGTCACTCGAAATTTGCCAGTTCACTGAGTACGTGTGATCGGAGGCAAGGTCCAACCAGGGTTACCCAAACCGTTGGGAACTAGTCCGGTTCGACCGGTTCCCGACCAAATCATAACACGCTTGATTCAAATCATGTCGTCCATGGATATATGGCAGTTAATAATGATTGATTCAATCAGAACAAAATTTACCTTTTCAATCGGAGGAAGTAGAGAATTGGAGCCCAGTGGTGGCACGCCGTGGTGGTCACGCCTCACGCAGCACACAAACGAGTGGCGAGCCGTCGTTCGGGGCAACCGCTTGATTGCGGTCGTGTTTAGATCAAAAGATCTTTTCCACGTTACTATTCATCTCTCTCACAAAACACGCTTTTCAGAAAAGTTTTTTTTTAACTTCTTTCAACTTTTCTATTCATCCCTCACACAGAATACGTTTAGTTCCAAAAAAAAACACTATTCATCCAACTTTTCACTATTCATTTCATCCCTCCCACTCATAGAACACTATTCATCTACAGTGTATTTTTGGTGAACAGTGTATTTTCAAGAAATCTTTCCTCAGTCTAAACACACCCTCAACACACCCGCAAGCTTGGTGGCGGCGCATCACATCCTCGGCCGTCGTAATGGAGGCCAGACGGTGCCGCACTGGGAGAGCAGGTGGTGGGGACGAACTGTCTCAGCATACCGGAACGTGGTGTGGCCACGACGCGTGGAAGAAGCGGATGGCAACGGAGATGAGCAGCCCGTTGGCTAGGCCTGCATCTACCGTACTCCCTCGTCCCAGAAAACATGCAATTCTCGCTTCCCAATAAATTCCAGAATCTTAACTTTAACTAATTATAAATAAAAAAATATAAATATTTATCAGATAGAATATATATCATTAGATTCATTTTTAAATGTAGTTTTTTAACAAATTTATTTAGGGCCATAAATACGAACATATTTTTCTAGAAATTTGGTCAAACATGAACTACTTTAACTGGCACGCATCCCAAACGTACATGTTTTTTGGGACGGATCAAGTACGTGGCAATGGAGGGCAGGCGGTGGGACTTGGAAGACATTGGGTGGGGACGGGAGGACGTGGGGTAGACGGACGACGTACCCGTACCGTTATATCTCACTTACATGTCAATGACACGTGAGGTCGATGGTATATATCTAACTTTGTGTCTTTTAATGGTAAAAAGATATCTAATTATATCTTTCCTTTACATGCTTTTAGAGTACAGATAGAGATACAGTACCCCCAAACCATCCCGAGCCCTTCTGTCGCCGCACCGCCCGGAACCCTCCTAACGCCAGCTCTCCAGCCACGCCTCCGCCCGGAGAAACGTTTCCCCCCCTATCGCCGATCTTGCTGTGCTGCCGGCCTACCGCATCCGGTTGACGTCGGCATGGCCCCGGAGAAGCCACCTAAGATGACTGACCCCACCATTCTCGTTCTGCATCTAAGGCAAAGAATAAGACCAAGACCAGGAGTGTGCGCCACCTTCTGGAGCCTCCACCACTACCGGCTTCTAATTCAAGTAAGATGTCATCAGAACTAACTTGCTGGCTACTTGTGAATTTATTTAGGGTACCAAATTAAAGTGAGGGACAGATTGACGCGGTTGAGGAGAATGAGGAAGATGACATGGACACTCACACTGATCCGATCCTGGCATCATGAATGATGCCGACGAGCTATAGGCTGTAGCTTTTAACCAAGAGTTGCTGTTCTTGTTCTATTGTACTGTATATAGTACTAGTGCTTATGTTTGTTCACATCTGTTTGGTGAGGCCGAGGCTTAACCTTTTGTTTTAACTTGTGGTCTGGACATGATGTAAACTATTAAACTATGTGTCTGTGGCAGCCAGGCAAGCAGTGAGTGTGCACTTGAGCAATCATCACATATATTGTTCAAATATATAAAACTTGTGCCTTCGTGCATACTGCCATGATGCTATCATTAGTCCATTACAATTGCTTACTATGCAGTTATGGTATGTCTATATGGTTGACCTGTTCTAATCATTATGGACTATGGGTCGGTGTTTCCGTTTTTTTTCCTTTCGTATCTTAATCGGTATCGACATGTTTTCACTTTTTCGATATATCGTGATATCCTGTTAATTCTTGTTTTTTTTTGTTTAAGGCTTTCCAGGTTTTGATTTTGTTTTATACATTCAAAAGTAAAAGTGAAAAATGAGAAGGGATCTATCCGGATCGCTTCAGACCGCTTTCATCCCAGTGGGGTGTAGACGTGTAGTGATGTTTTTCTCGGTACATATATAGCCATTGTATGGTGGTGAAGTGTTGCTTTTTCTTGGTACATCTAGCTGATTACATAAGTCCATCTGATTGGAAGTTTGGAATTTTACTTCAGCAGGTTGACTTCTCTCAACAAGATAGTTTGATTGGGTGGTACAATATTGTTGTATACAATGTTTGCTTAGAAAACCACTTATATGATTGCTGATCAACGAGTAGTGGTACCAGAGTAAAAACATTACATGAGATATCTTTGTGCAGTCTCAGTGTTGCTCTTTTGAATTATCAAGAATAGGTCACATTGCCCCACGTACCTTTTCTGTTACAAAACCTCTCTACATGTTTGCATTGCCTCTTCTACATGAAAAAGAGGCTATCTTAATAATGAGAGTTGTTCAAGTATGCAACGTTTGCTTGTAAACATGCTTAAAGAATCTAGCATGATTGCTAGTCAACAAGTAGCACTACCAGAGTAAGAGCACTACACTGGATATCCTTGTGCATCAGTTCTATAGTGTTCCTCTTTTGAATTATCAAGAACGTGTTTCTCACTAGGCTCCATTGTCCCCACCTGCCTTTTCTGTTACAGAACCTTTCTACACGCTTACATTGTCTCTTCTAGACGGATAAGAGGAAATCTTAAGAATGATAGTTTTTCATTTGTGTGGCTGCATGTTGTATCTTGGTTATAGTTATATATTGTTTCTTCTGCGCATGTGATCCTAAATTTTTCTCCTCTGTTTTATTTCTAAAAAAGTTCTGCTTCAGTTATGAAGAGGAAGAGGAAAGCTAAGAGGGGTGGTGGTGATCTCACTGGAAGTGCTCAGAATAGAATAGTTTGCAAGGATGAATGGGCCTCAGGTCTGCTCTATCTTCTTCTTTTCTACTGGGTTTTTCCCACACATTTTCACCGCTCTATTTGACTATTCACAGTTGCCTTATTGTTTTATATCCTTCAACTAGGTCACTTACTTGGGGACTCTAACAAAGATATGTGGACTGGGCTCAGTGATGAGCTAAAATTATACTTGTCTAGAAGTGTTGCCTCAATTACTTTGTGTGATGGTCATTATACATGCTTATTCTTCCTGACCTTCCAACTAATATAGTATATTGCAACCCATCCAGCTTTATATGATTTAAATTTCAATATTTTGTAGGAGATACAATCTTATTTTCATGTTCGGGGATAGCTATGGTATGCCAGGGGAGCCACCTTAGAAGGTTTCTGACTTCTGCAAGTTTGGTTAGAGCTCTCCACTTACAAACAAGACCATGATGACTTAAAGGTTGGTGCTGATGATCATTCTGTACTAATTTATTTACATAGATAATTGTATGCTCATTTCTTGCCTTGTCATTTTGTAGATTGAAGTCTGTCATGAAGGCAATGAAGTGTTTATGGGGTTTGTGGCTGAATTTGATGAAGATTGTAACTTTGCTGTTGTCAATGTCCGTACTTTTATTGATGTTCCGGTTGAACTTTTCAACCATGCACGGGAAGTTCAACACCATAGTGAGGTATTAGTTGTAGGGTGTCACGTGCTCTGGAGAAATTATGGTTAGGAGTGTGGGATTGAAAGGTGATTCAAGGGTATGTGAGGATTATGAAGATCTTGATTATAAATTGTCTAAGGTACATTTGCATGAAGATACAAGCGTTCTATTCTATTTCTGTTATGTGCATGCTCCTGCTTCCGTTATTGCTGCTTTAGGCAATAAAAAAGATTTTTAATTTATATTTAACTCTTGCCCTATACAACTTCATTTTGTTCAAATGTAACCCCTGTCGTGTCTGTCAATTTTATATTGTGTTCTACTCTTGGGAAGGTGGGCCACTTATTTCTTCTGTTGATGGGAACTTTGTTGGCATGAACCTATTTTTGACTACGAGAAGAGTTGTTTTCCTACCATGTGGCACAATTTTCAAGCATGTGAAGCGTTACTGGACATCCCAACAAAATCCCAACAAAAGAAGACTGGTCTTGCAGAGTCAAAAGTTTTGAAGGTTTGCAGGTATGTCTAGTTGATGCATGCCCTTGATTAGTTCACCTACGTCATCTCTTCTCCCAACAGATGTTAGGTAACCCTTTTGCCACCTCAATTAAAAAAATTGCCAACCTTTCGCATGTGTCACAGATTCAGTTGCCATGTACTACAATTATCGTATTTCCTGTGCCTGTTTCAAAGCTGTACGTTTTTCTT
Source organism: Digitaria exilis (assembly GCA_015342445.1). Taxonomy (NCBI): domain Eukaryota; kingdom Viridiplantae; phylum Streptophyta; class Magnoliopsida; order Poales; family Poaceae; genus Digitaria; species Digitaria exilis. Next base: position 1,303,764 of record JACEFO010000718.1, on the reverse strand, counting down.
ATTGTAATGTGCATTATTATCATGTTTCCATGAAACGTTTTCCACACGACTTAGGTCCTCATTTAACTATGTTGTACCTTGCCTATGATTTTATCGATGTAGGTCTGGGCACCATTTCGCGTATTAGTGCACTGGTTTGATCCATTGGCCTTTTAGGTTAGAGGATCTCCAAACGTTCCCCACATTTTGTTCCCGAAAACATGCTGTTTGCCAACTCCCAAATAAAGTAGCGGGAGGGAAAAAAAAAGCCATCTCCAAGAGTACCCATAATTGACTTCCAAAATAAGAAAATTGTGGACCCACACACTAATTCTGCTCCGGCTCCGGCTCCGGCTCCCGCAGCAGCTCCGGGTGAAGCCACACCAAACGGTTTCAAAAAAACAGCTCCGGCATGGGAGCTCCTGAAAACACGCTCTCTGGAGCTATTTGACCGAGGAGGAGCCGAAAAAACCTGCTCCCCGCGGCTCCTCCCCGTCGTTTCTCGTACTTGCCCTCGGGCTGGACAGAGGCTTCATGCCCGGGACGGAGGGACCGGCCATGGCGGCCATGCAGCGCGGTCTGGAAACTCCGTGGAACTGTGCGGCGCGGCATGGCAGGAGAGCAGAATGGTGTTGCTTGCGCACAGCTCTGCTGGCTGGGAAGCAGAACAGAGATGCGAGCTGAGAGCATGGCGCTGCAAGAACGAGGGATGCGGAAGGGGAGGAAAGAGACGGATGCTGACTTGAGTCCGTGACCGAAGAAGAGGATCTCGTTCAGGATATGAACCAGAGAGAGAAACAAAAATGAAGAACGACGGAGGAAGACGGAGGAAAAGGAAAACAAAGAGAGGAGGGAGAAAAGAAAAAAATAAAGAAAACAAAGATAAAATCAGTTTAACGTATAATTTTTTATACATGTGAAATTATATCATAAATTAGTCAAGGGCACTTTGGCCATTTCAGGTACTCAATAATTCTCATAAAACACCAAAGAAGCTGTTTTGCCAAGCGTTTTCTAAAACGGCTTACGGCTCCACCACAGAAGCTGCTTCAGTAAAGAAGCTATGACCGGAGCCATTTTTGAAGGAGCTGGAGCCCTGTCAAACAAGCCCTAATTCTGCGCGGTTTCTTTTCCCCATCGCGAGGTCGCAACCCCCTTGCTTCATGTCGCCACCTCTCGCCCCTTCTGCCAATCAGCAATCTGGCAGCAGCCATCCAAGGCCCTGCACCCTGCTGGCTGCTGGTTCCTCCCAGCCACCTTGCAGCTGGACCTCCCAGCCGACCGCCAGGCACAGCTGGGAGGCTGCCCATGACTACCAGTTCAGTAGCAGCTGGGTAGGCAATTGGAGCAGCACAGGCATCGGCAAGTAGCAGCAGCATCAGCATCAGCAGGAGGCAGCTGCGGCAGGCTATGACTGCCGCTGCTATGGCCAGCGACGGCCATGGCCTCCAAGCTGCGGCAACAAAAACCAACAAATCCTAGTGACCCTGGCAACCACCATAGAGGAGCAGCTGGACGAGTTGATCCATGCATGGCATACCTGAACCCTAGGTCGGCATGCAGCAACGAAGATCCTTTCACCTGGACGGCAGCCCGTGGTACTGCGCGAAGGAGAGGAACCGTGGGAAATAATCACGGGAAGGAAGAGACGCCACATGAAGGAGGCGGCAGCGTGGGGGGAATTGCGAGGATGCGCGGCTCTATGGTGCACGCATCTTTACACAGGATGAAGGCTGGTTTCCAAGTGCCCACAGATGGGGAAGAGATATGGGATACTCTTGGAGATGAGTTTCTCTCTCTTTTCTTTTTTTTTCCAAAAAACATGGATTGGGAAGGGATATGGGGTACTCTTGGAGATGCTCTTAGTAGTCAACTAGTCTTTTTTATGTTCTGCAGGTCTGGATCAAGACCCTTTGGTGAGAAATCTAACAGCCATCCAAAAGGTGAGCTGACAGGCACTGCTTAACTTTGAGGTATTATGCAAATTGTTGCAGTTTCTAGTGGTGTGTATTTAGAAGGGCAAGTTTAGCATTTTCATATATCATCTAGTCTGGCCCTTTCACTTAGGAAGTGTTTGGCTCGGGGTATGTAACGTAATCTAATTACCGAGGGGTATTCAATACCGTTACTTGCGTTTGTTTCCACCTGAGATGCAATCCAATTACGTGTAATCGGATGCCGTAGCTATATAAAGTTGATACCGCTCCGATTCCACTGTAAACGAGAGGCAACAGTACACTGATGCAACGCCACTGGCTAGCTGTGATCCAATAGCATTACAGCAACCAACCAAACAAAGGTTGCAATAATCCATTCAGCCACCGATTGCAGTGTAACATGATCCCACTAGCGTTTACATTACCACCTTGTGAAACAAACACGTCCTTAGTGTTAGGTCTTATCATTTAGCATCATTCTTGTGATGTGCATGCTTCTAATGTTAATTCTTGCTCAGGCTGTTGACCTGTTCTCGTTATATATCTATTGCAACGTCCGGATGATTACTGCAGAATTTAAGTGAATTTGCTTTCTGTGTATAGTATTTTAGTGTATGTCAGTGCTGATCACTTTACCTTGTTGCACCAGTACATGGAGATTTTCTCAACCAGGAACAGTTAGATCTAGAGTCATTGGGTTACCCTAAGTTACCATCAAACGTTTCAGGAGGTGAGCCAGTGCTTCTAAATTTGCTGACCTTTTACAGCTGTCCTGTACCACTAACAACTCTTCTACAATGTATATTTCTCCAGATGGTATGATCTTGGTTAATACTTTTGAAGAGACTTTTGGTGACATGCACGGAGAAGGTGTCTGGACAAAATTTGGCGAAAAAGCTTGTAACTTAAATGACAATGTTGTCGCACTGGCTTCATTCAATGGTGATATTACAATGATGTGCCATTTAATGTTTCGTCCCTATTTTGATTACAACTAGCTGATAACCAGTATCATGGCATGCAGGAGAAAAAAGGTTTTTTGCATGCACAGGTTTTTTATTGAATGGAATGGATCTACAATAATTTTGACATCAGCGAGCTTGGTTAGAAATTCTAGTGATGAGAACAAGATTGTTGAAAACTTGAGGGTCTGTACTCATTGTTCTCTGTGACTACTGTTCTTTTAAGATGCTGTTAAGTCTCATCACTGTATTATTTGCAGATTGAAGTATTGCTTAAGCTTAATGACCAAGACCAGTACAGAGAAGGGACACTAGAACATTACAGTCTACATTACAATGTAGCTCTAGTCAATATCAAGGATTACTCTACTCCTCGTCCATTAAAGGCGCTGCTTGACTGCAAGGAGCCTGACAAAGTAGTCGTTGTAGGGCGTTGCTTCAAATCACGCACACTATGGGCATGTACAACCCATAGACAACTGTTGTCTTTATACCTCCACATTAGATTTGCATCCTACGTGTCTACAATTTAATGTGGAGAGAGAATGCTGCCGTCGTCTCGCGAGACGACGGCCAAGGCTCGTTCTCCGATAACCAAATCGTGGGGTCATGCTGTCGGCGGGTGGCACACGGGGTACCTCACGCCGGCGAGTGTCGATCACAGAACACGCACGCCCTGGTGGAGAATGGTTCAAGAGACGCAAGACAAGCGGTTTATACTGGTTCGGGAGTTATCCCTACGTCCAGTGAAACGGGAGACTGGCTGTATTGCTCTCTTGGCGGCGAGTTACAATGAAGGCCGGTTCAAGCCTTGTGCGTGTAGGGGACTAAGTGCTCTAGAGATCGAATGTCCAAAAAGATCAGATCCCCCCCGCAGGGGGAGCGCCCTCCCTTTTATAGCGCAAGGAGAGGACGGCTTTACAACATCGTTTTACCTAACTACCCTCGTGGGTCTGACGCTACCGGCGGTTATGCTTTGTCGGCCTAGTGCGCCGCTGACGACCCCTTCCTCGTCCGCCACGCAACCTTCACCTTTTCCTCGGCAGCTTCGCGGTAGCTTCCTTCTTGGCCGCTAGTGCGGCGGCATGCATGCAGCTACCTTTTCCCAATTGCAGCGCTGCAAATCAGCTTTATCAGATGGCAGACGGGCAGGTGATGTCGGGCGTCGGTCGGGAGAAAGCGTAGGCTGCACGCCTTCTCCTTCCCAAGCTAAGTTTGACTTAGGAGAGCCTTCGGGGCTCCCCTCCTTTCTACCGTACATGCATAAAGGTAGGCGGGACCCCACGCGGGGTCTGCCATTCCGAATCGAAGGGCTGGGGGTCGGGTGTGACGGACATGCCCGACTCCCGCTCCCCCTGGTCGACTGGAGGGTCGGGGGTCGGGCGAGACGGACTTGCCCGACTCCCTGCTCTCCCGGGCCCTCGGTGGGTCGAGCGGGACGGAGTTCTCCGACCGATCGGGACTGACATTGCTTCCCTCCGTTTCCAGGGCCCTACTCTGTCCGTTCGCCGTTAGCTTGCTCCCTGACAGTAGGCCCCCCTAATCCATGACCCCCACATATGCTCCCTGTCAGTTCGGTGGGTCATGCGTTCGACAACGGCTGCGGTAGATCCACTGCGGCAAGATTGTTTTGGCGAGGATAAATCACATATGGCGGCAGTGAGGTGCGGCAAAAACAGATCGATGCGAAAGTAGCAATCCGTACAGCAGAGATGCGTGACAAAAATAGATCGATGCGAAAGTAGCGCACACTTGCTCGACGCGAAGGCCGCAGCTGCGCAGGGGAGAAACAAAAGGGCAGCACCGGCGCTATGCGTAGGGGCCTAACCTGACTCCTGCAAGCCCACTAATCGCTCGTCGGCGGTCGTCGGCCACGCCATGCTGCCTGCCTGTAGTTGCTCCCTAGCTCTCCTGCTCCGCTGCCGGCAGGCCGGCCGTCGCGTCGTGGTCCTCCCGCCGGATTTGCCGCTAGGCACCGCGCCATGCGCCCATGCTCCAGTCCGACGAGCCGCGCCGGTGCGGAGTCCACGGGGAGAGGCTTCGTGGGACGAAAGAGAGACAGATAGAAACTTCGAGAGATGACGAGATGGAAGATAAGTCACGGCAGAATCTATCAGGCCAATGAGTCTGGATATATTTTTTTTTGTGTACAACGCTTCACAAAGAAGGCGTGAAATAAAATAGCAAAAATAAAATTTAGGGCACAATTCTATACACAATGTATTTTTCATCAACAAGGCACAAAACGGTACACAAATATCAAATCTATATTTGATCACCATAATCTATAGATCCATTTATGAGTTAATTAATTTACAGACAACTATATAGACAGACCACTGTACGAGCTGTCTGTGTTGCTGTCTTTATATGACATGGCACATTCTTACAGACAACAGCTGCCTATACTGTTGTACATGCCCTAATGGCTACTTGTGGGGAACTGGTTTCCTGGTCAGGAACACTTGATTGCGATTACCTTGTCCGTTCCACATGTAAAATCAGTAAGGTAACCCCCCCAATTTTTCTTTGTCATAGTAAATAACTCCCTACCTTTTTCCATAAGGTGTAACCTGACTGTTCAAAAGTGAGTTTTGACTGTAAATTCCCGTGACATTATTTTACTACATGGTCATAAGAAAGTATTTTAGAATATGAATCTAACAGTATCGTTCAGCCTATTCGTTTGTGCTTTTGCTGTGTTTGCTTAGCAGCAGCTGCGCAGCACAGCCTCTCAGCAGCAAGCCTACCAGAAAGTTGGCTGCTTCACCTGGATGAAGTTACTGTGGCTGCTGCAGCCGCTGACTGCTTTTCCTAACGGAGCCATTATTTTTTTGACAATACCTATATGATTGGATTAATCAATGGTCAGAGCTTGAATTGGGTGGAAAATATGCCTTGTATCCTGAACAAAGAATATGTACCTACATCTGAATGAGTTGGCTAGCAATATAAATCACAGCTTGTTCATGTTAACTTGTTAGGCTGGGATTGGAGGCCCTCTTGTTAATTTCAATGGGGATGCCATTGGTATGAATTTCTATGACAAGAGAATTGGAACTCCTACCATAGACTGGGATGAAATTTGCATAATTCTAGCGCGGTTTGCGACAAAAAGGTATTGCATATAACACATGTTTTTTTTGGGTAACATTTTAAGAAGCTTTCCTTTGGGTGAAGCATAATATTTTTATTGATATGTTTTGACAGTAAACTTGGTGAAGTTGACAATGACGGTGCACCTTTTTCATGGAAACTAGCTTCGTGCCCGTGCGTTGCCACGGGTAAATAAATAATTTTCCATGCAAACAGATGAAGTGTGAAAACTAATCTAGATCGCTCTCCAAAGCCTTTTTACATGCACTCTCAAATCAGCAATGAAAAAAAACATCTTACTACATTAAAGAGCTCCTGCTAAAAGTAATTCACTCAAGGCACCTCCTCTGCTACTTCATCGTCACAGGAAGTACACCTTGCAAAGAATTGGATAATGGAATTTAAGTAAAGAACATGTTGTTGTGAAAGAACAAGGACCAGTTCCAAATCATTTATGGAAAAAAAAAATGATAGCATTATGTGAATAAAAGTAATATACATACATATTCTATCTGAAATCAGTATGTTCAACTTTGAAATTGAACGCTATCATAATGGACATAGCTCGTAACCAGAAAGCACAAGTCACCAAGTGCAATTTTTTATTCGGTATCATAGACACAACAATGCTGCTTTAGATCAGTAACCAATGCAAATAACACTGTAGCAATGTGATCATAGCTTTCCTAATTCAGAAGAAACAAGTTAACCTCTCGTTCACTCACAATATTGAAGTCATGCAATGGCTTTAGAGAATGCTTCCATCAGCTCTTGTAAGAACACTACTGACCTTTGTATGGAATGGGATATGATAGCCTTGGCAACGCGCTCGGAATTGAACCAAACATATCCACATGTTAGATGTTCTGGAATATTATGAAATTATTACCCCTCATATGAAAAATGTTCTATGAGGTTCTGTATTCCTTAAAGCAATTGGGAAATTAGAGATACTCAATGTGTTCACTGGCTGAAAGAATCATTTCAGCATACACCTCATCGTATCTGGATCGGCCTAAGAACGAAAGCAAGATCACTTTTGGACTTGGTGATTGCAAGCTACAAATAAAAAGGACAGGCGACGAAATGTCGATTACATGCAAAGTAACACTGTGAAGGCTTATCAACTTCAAGGGAGGTGTCCTCAATAGAGGTGTTTCCTAACCTCTTGCAGAACTCTGCAGACCTATTTTGAAATTTGAATTAACCTAAAGTTGCCTAATTACTCAACAAGAAACTATGAATAGCCATGGGCATATGCCTCATTGTTAGAAATCCAAAAAAAAGGACGTATTCTAATAGCTTGAGATGAAATATACTTCAGCATACTTACTATTATGTCATTACTGGGAACAGGCCTCTAGCTGGATTGGTCAGCCTCAGTAGCACTCCTCAAGTCCTGAGTTTGACTCCCCGTGAGAGCGAATTTCGGGCTGGGGTTCAAAAAAATCTCCTCATATGTCACCATGCCAAAGCATAGGTCTAAGGCCCAGCTCAGGTCGCTAGTCGTCTCACATGGGCAACGGTGCCGCTGCGTAAGGGTGGGGCAGGGGTCCGCTGCGTAAGGGTGGGGCAGGGGTTCGGGGGTTTTGTCGGCCTGCGAGAGAAGGTTTTATCTCTCAAATGAAAGTCATGGAGGCGGTCTTACCTCGGCAGTCGAGTTTTTTTATTATGTGATTACTTGCCATTATTTATAGACACTGAGAAACCAAGTCAACCCTATGAAAAATCAAGCAGAAAATAGGTTTATAAAAAAGTTCATATAAAAACAGGATATAAAAAGGATGACAAAAGCTGGTCGCACAACCATTGGCTCCAATGCCTAAAACCATTTTAATAAGTGTTTGAACGAATCAGCCTGGCACAATTTTGCACTACAAGATTATAAATTTTCAGTGAATTGTTACTCACTCTCTATCTCTGAGGTGCCTCATTGCGTTGTGCCCCCGCTGACCCTGCTGCCTTGTTCTTGCTGCTTGGCTTGCTGAACACTCACAGCATATCCTTGTCACTTGCCGGCACATCCGCAGCTCTGTCGAGCAGCTCCTGTTCGGGCCAGATCGCCATCCCTTCCCAGACGCCTATAGCCAACACTTAAGCTCTCGTGCTCTATCGTAGCAACCTGAGATTGCAAATATGGTCAATTCTGTAGTAAAAAAACTGATAATTTAAGAAACGGCATAGCAGTAAATTAGTGAAAATACTATAGCAGTTGTTCAATAGGCCCGATTTAGAAAACTTGGTAGTTTTGACAGTTTTTTTAACCAAAAATAATTGGTTTACATTCTCGAATTATGTATACTTTAGTTTTTACATAACAACTTGTTAACCTCGTCTTCCTACTTCAGATAACATCCTTGCCTTTTAATTGTGCATTTGTGCTCCATCGACCAGGACAGAGGACTGGATTAACGACATTCAGATAAAAAAAATGCGACTAACATATATATGTGTGAAGCAGGAAAGAAATAAAAAATAGCACAACAAAGGAAATGCAGTACTTAATTAGCTTATGAATCATTTTGATAGTTCAAGGCCTCTTCAGCTTCAGTTTCCAGCAAAAATCAGTTTGCATGCCATAACTCCTGCAAATAAAACCAACAAATTGCAGCTTACCTTTTCGTAACATTTCAGGTTGTTGATCTCTTTTCAACATTTAATCAAATTTCCTCCCAGAAGAGCCATTACATTTCATAAACAAAGAACATAGGATGCTGATAATACAAAGCAACAAGAGATAAATACCAAATAACCAAAAGGAGGGGAAGAGGAGTTAGGTAGGATGGATGGAGACTTTTACCCTAATGAAAATCATTGATCTACTGCAAATGCCGTCACAAACATCACAATTCACAACAGTGTCGGCCTCCAGTTCTTATAATCTACAGAAGTCCAGCTTCTACAAGACCATGTAGCGCAGCACGATCAAATCAGAATGCATGCAATGGCAGCCATTGTAGCATGAAAAAGAACAGGAAAAAGGATATATAGACAGGTTGATAACATGCAGTGAGGAGCAGGAAGGCTTACTTAGTTACTTGGGTCCGTAGTGATGAGCATGGTGGTGGCAACCAAGTCGTAGGTGTTACCATTGACCTTCGTGCACTGCCAGCACCCAGTAGCTATGCGAAGCAGGGGTGCACATGATGGATCACATGGATGCCTGCTTTGCCCGAACGGCCGGACGGCCGCACGGGAGCAGCAGTCCCGATTGGATGGCAAGCAGGCAGGCGACTGGCGAGAGCAACATTTTGATGGGGGGAGGTGAAAGCAGCCGATATGAGTCCGCTCATGGTCTCATGGTGGCAGCAGCACATCAGCCGCCGTTTGTCAACGAATGCTGGTTGCGGCGCGGCAGGCCTTCATCAACGGTGGTGGACTCGACCCCCGTTGTTACTCGGCTCCGGCGGCGATAGCGACGGATGCAGCAGGGTTTCTTCCTTCTGATCGGATCGGCCGGGCAGAGGATGGACCCTGCTGCCGCTTCGTGCGGAGGTCAAATCGACGGCAATAGCGACGGCGGCGGAGCTCGATTCTGTGGCAGCGGAGGTCTAATCGACGGCGGCTTGTGGGCCACTGGGTCCAGGCGAGAAAGGGCAAGCGATGGAGGGTGGCGGGCGCGGACGGAGGCAAGGAAAGCGGAGGCAGGTGACAATCAGGCCGGGGAAGGCGGCGGATGGGAGAGCAGAGAGCTGGAGGGACAGTCGTTTGGAATCAAGCGGATGTTGGCGACTCTCACGACGCGAAGGCGGGGCGACGCGCGATGGGAAGGCCACGCGATCGGGCGACAGGCGACGCGAGGGTGGACGGCCGGACGCCATGGTGTCGCGCGGACGACGACTCGCCCTTACGGGCTTTTTAGGAGCAGAGAATAGATGATGATGACAAGACTAAGTTAAACAGGTTGGTAGTCGTTATACATTAAGCTAGGGTTAAGTTTTGGACGTATGAATTATTTCATTGAACTGAACAGGTGGCCTGTGCCAATGCCTTGCTGGTGCCGTCCTGAGGATAAGTCTGATGATGATGATGAGGTGGGCGTTATAACAAAATCTGGTCGCATCCGAAGGTACACTTACTGTCGTGGACAGAAAGGCGTCCTCTTTTAGATGCAATCACGCTTTTGATTTGTATCACCATCCCCATGATCTGTAGCATGCTGAAGTCTTGTGATGTAACATTTGTATCTTGGGATTCTTTGGTGCTATCTCTCCTTATGAAATCTGGCGCCTCCGGCGGCCAGTTAGACGGTCCACGTAAGTAAAAATTTCATTCACCGCTGGATCGACGACTAACGGTGGCTGTAATTGGCCGAGGAGCTCCTCTTCTGTAAAAAAAAAAGGGTTAATTGGATACACGCCGTTGCAACTTTTGTGTTTTTTAGCCACGTCATTACTTCTCGCATAATAGGAGTGAGACCATTATAATTTGCAGATATTGGAGATATGCCATTATGTACGTATTTGATGACATTGGACCCATCTACAGGTGTATGATTACTGTTTATATTTCCATATGGGCTGAAATGCCCCTAGGTACACCTTCACTCTCCAGTCGCTTACACATGGGACCCACACGTCATCTCCTTCATTTCTTCTTTCATCCCTTTCTTCCCTAGTTCTTCTCCAATTTGTCCTTGCGTCCAGCCGAGGAAGCCGTCTCGCGACGAAGCTCCAGTGCTCCACCACCGGAGAGAGAGGCCGCACATCCACTTCGCGTCCGTGCACCTCGAGCAGCAGCCGTCGTATGCCGCCCACCACCACACCCGAGCCCGCAAATGGCAGAAGCATCTCTGGGCACCACGGAGCGCATGCCCAACGCCATACGCATCCATCAGCTGTGTCCCTCATGCATGGATGGATCAGTCAGAAAACTCAGAACAAGTTACTTCCACCACCAGGCATTAGCCGAGAACAGTTGTTAGATTTTTTTTTTACTGATCTTAACTTAGAGCATAAAACTGACAGAATCATCTAGTCTAACATAGACCACACCTAGCACATAGATCTAATACGGATTTGGTGAAAACTTAGGACTTACCATTCAGATTCATCCCTTTTGGTGGATGACTAACGAGATGTAGATTCCGTAGAGCCGTAGAGGAAGTAGACGTAGCAGAACGCCCGGATGTTGATGTAGATGAGGGACACCGAGCTTCCACGCCTTCCAGCACCCTTAGTGATTGATAGGATTAGGGTTCTAACGAGCCCTATAGGCTAACTCGTGATTAACACGAGATTAACACAGATTAAGGAAACCTAGGGGGTTTCCCCTTAGTTATATATAGTGCTGTAGACGTGGGGCCGGGCCCTAAGTGGGCTTGTTTGCCTTCCAATCAAAGGCAACTAATAGGGAGTAGTGTAGGATTAGGATTGGGCTTGATAGCCCAATTACACATGACCGAGGTCAATTCCAACATTCTCCCCCATGACCGAAGGTCAACGACTTATTCTTTATAATTTTGTTATATTGATCATGTGCAGGTGGATACACACATATCAATAGTCTCCCTCTTAATCGAACAATCTTAATCTTAAAACTTAAGCTTATGTTCGTCTTATGTCCACACTCAACACCATAGCAACACCTAGCGAATGAGTCATCGGCAGGGACTACAGCCATACCGGGACATCAGTAACTAAAGCCCGCTATAGTATCTTGATAGAACACTTATTAACTTATCTGGGAGTTTGTTTATTCGGCCTCATCCAGAATCACATTTCAGGTTAATCATCAAATCCATACTAATTTCGCGAAAATAGGATAAGAGATAAAACCCTGAATTAGTCACATTGCTAGCTATTTTCTTAATGCATTAAAATGACTTGATCCTGGGACCCTTCTTTCATAACAATATATTTGTCAACCGGCTTGACACCATCAACTATATGTCATTACTTGAAAGGAATACTGTAATCAAATACAGCGACATTGAATTTAATCAATGCAAACATAATTATACCGGAACATATCTTATATGCCTGCCTGAATTAAAACATGCCATACAAAATCAGCATTAATAATATTAATCTTGTTTTAGAGCTTTCTGCAGAATCGCTCATATCTGCAAGAGTGAAGGATACAAAACTTAATTGTGCACATTTATATCCACACACTCTTACAAAATCTTATCTGAGTAGTACTTAATTAAATAAGCATGTTATTTGGTGTATTAAACTTTTAACACCTTTTTCCAGTGGACCTCCCCTGGACTAAGACTAATAAAATTTTGTCAAGCATTCCGGCTTGTTATGCTAAGTCAATTTCTCATATGTCTTAGCATATAGCTTCATTAGAAGCTTCAGGAACGTCTTCCTATTTATCTTATTCTTAACTTTGTACTTATCATAATTTTGCTATATCACGCAAACAAATTAAAACAGGCATAATTGTGTATATGCATTCTCATTTTGTCACTTCAAAACTTCTCTCAACTTTTGCTCTTCAGTGACAATCCCAATACTCATTTAGGTCCCATCTAAGTGTCATGCTCCCTAGAACTTAGGGAAACATACACAAGATGTGTCTAAAGACATGATGAACATATTTCTCCTTTTCTTGGAATGCATACTGATTTCTTTTAGCTTATGGAGAGATCATCATTCACCTTAGAGTATCAGGATAACAATTTAATCCACCTTGACTTTACAAATGAATCACAGTTGCCCATGATGCATACTTATTGTGAGTTATGAACTTAGCATCTTAGATTCTTTTGGAATCACTATCAAGACTTGTAGACCCATTATAGCCTACTGCTTTGACTCCATCAGAAAATTGCTATGGAAAGAACTATACTTATATTTAAAGTTCACATACTCTTTTATAGCCTCTTCATTATAAACTTAAAATGACTAAGGCTTTTACTTTTGTGCCCAATACTTATCTTATCGCTAAAATATTTCACATCTCTGATATGGTTGGACAACTAATGTCAATCCTTAATAAAGTGTGGTAAAGAATGGAGGAATACTTATGGCACAATGTATATGACGAAATCATATATTTATATCTCTTAAATCATCAATATAGAGATACTTATCCTATATCTCATCAAGATTTTTATTCTCCCCCTTTTCCTTACTTGTTAGTGAGCTTCCATTGAATTCTGAACAATCAGAATATTAAAAGTGTCGGCCCATAAGCTTATCTAAAATAATTTACAATGGTAGCTCTTTAACTTATTTATCTTTGGCACGACATTTTCTATACCACTGATCAACTTTCCTTGCTATCCTAGCCCACATCAGCTGTGGCCAGAAAATGAACTAGAGTAGCAAAGCTATGATTAAATGTTCATAAAACAGCGGTGGCCAAGAATCATGAACACAACCATACTTCAATCATCTCAGATTTCAATTGAACTAATCCACAAACGGCGGTGGCCAGAAATGGACAGAACAACAGAACCAGTGAAGATTATCCCATACCCAGCGGTGGCCAGCATAAAGAATAAAATTCACACTTATTTGAGACAATTGGTGTTTGTGGAGTGTTAGTCCTATCACAATGGTAATTGAATAATCATGTCTAGCATGATAAAGTTGCTCTTATTCTTAATTTAAGCCCTTGAAAACTGGACAATGAAATCTTATGGAGAGAATATTTGAGAATATCTCTGAGTAGTCCTCAGTTCAATTCTCAATTGACAAGAGCAACAAGAGTGTCAACTCTAAACTGATGAGACATTCAATTCTCCCCCTCGAATTTGTGGTCTAAACGTGAGTATGCCACATATTCGACAAGGTCTCATCAGTTTTCAACTTGTTTAACTTAAATAATGGTCAAAGACAATATATAATAATAAACAATAAACAAACTTGATGATATATTATTACTTATAGAGAACACAAATGTCAATGCTTTCTTATCACAGAGTACAAATATATTCTTTCTGAATCTAAGGTATATCATCATCTTGAAATTAAGCTAAAGCAAATGACTTAATTGTAATACGAAAACCCAGAGTCTTGCCTTTGACGAAGTCTTTAGACTATGCTCCCTTGAGCTCTCCTCCTTTAAAGTCTATGAAAAACCTGGAGGAGGTTCAAAATGTGCAAGTGCACCTGAGTTGTTCCACCAAAATAGTGGGAGCAAATAAACTTAATGAAAACTTACGAGACAACTTAATTATGTAGTAATCTGGGATATTGCTCTTGCATGTGGTTGACTTATTTGCAAAAGTTGCATATAACTTGAGCATGCATATAACCCTTGAGAGAGAGAGATATACCAAGCACTTTCAACCCGTGAGCTATGTTGACCATGCTCGTGTACGCTCAATACACCTTAATCATTGTAACGTGAGGTTGTTAATTCTGTGAGGATGAAATTCGCTAACTTATGTTTATACATTTCCTCAACTGAGTACAATGACTCCTTAACTGATAATTCCTTACCTCTAATTGTAGTAGGCAAAGGATTTCTCAAGGCCTCAATGATGGTTTGACCATCTTGGCCAATAAGTGGATTTCTCCCATTTATCTAACTTTGAGTTGTACTCACTTATCTTACCAACATAATTCCAAGTTCCAACCGCCGGAGCAGTTGGCTTATCCTCACTTAGCACATAATCAAGATCCGAGGTCTTGAGAATGCCTAGCACATACTTATTCCAGCTAGGGAAGTTTGTGCCATTACAATGCTCAATGATGCTCAAAACTTTGTATAATCTACTGAAAATTCATAAACATGTCTCAGTAGTAGTACAATAAGATGCACATAAAGGGGGCATGAATTTAACCCTACGGTGGTTTGATCAAATTCACGCGATAAGTAACAACTTGCATCACCGGTGGGGAAAACAAGCGAAACTCATCTTAAACTCATAATTAAAACGCGGTGGTCAGATTTAATTACAAGTGTACTCTAAATGAACTTCTCGGTGGTTCCATTCAAATAGAGGCATCTGAATGTACTTGGTGGAAAGAGAATTTTCAGCTTAACTTGTATTCAATGAATAATGCAAAGTTTGAGCTCAACTTATGCAAAATTAATGCATATCTTATAGTATTTTGACTTGGCACTTAAACTTAGAGAATGCACTTAATATCAAAATAAAATTGCACTAAAATAATTAGCACTTAGTAGATCAAAACTTAATATTCTTAGCAAAATATTTGAATAAATATTCGAAAGATACAATTCAAATATCATAAAATCTTAAACCTAAACATGGTGAGGAGAAATAATCTATATTGGGCACTTAATGAAATAAATCCCAACCATGTTTAAAGTTGTAGGGAGAAGATTCTTAAATTCAAAATTTGCCAAAGAACTTGAATAATTAAGAACTCATAGTTCTATAAAACATAATAAACTCATAAAATATGTAGTGTGTACATAAGAAAATTGCCCAAACAAATCTAACTGTTTCTCTAATTGAATTTAGAAAATTAAATACTAATAAAACTTAATTAGTCTCAAGATGACAGCGGAAGCTTAAAATATAGCAAAAATAAATATTGCTACAAAATAATTACTGAGAATTTAGCTTAAAATAATTCCTTAAACTTAAGCTTAGAATAATTTTTCAATTAATAATTAGAAAATCATTAGAAATTTTACTAAAAATAAACTTAAATTCACTTATAAAATTCGCAGCAAAACTAATCTTACAATAGTACTTAATTATTACTTAACTTAAAACAGGGAATTACTAATGGAGCTCAAAATGAATGATACTGAAATAACATAAAAGAAAAGGGCGAAAATTAAATTTAGCCCAGATCTGAAAATGGCCCGCGAAGGCCCATAAAACGCGCAGCTAACCCTTAACACGTGTGCGACCCATCGCAGCCCAACCGCGCAGCCCAGCACGGAGCCCAGCAGTGCACCCCAGCTCGCAACCAGCTCGGCCTAGCAGCGCGCGCAACTCGCGGCTCGGCGCGGCTCAGTTCAGCTCGGCAGCTCGACTAATTCACGGCTCCGCTCGCGGCTTGACGCGGCCCAAAACTAAGTTCGGCCCACTAACGCACGCAACCCGCGAGTCACTCAGCAGGCCATCGGCCCAAGGGCAAACGAGCGGGCCGCCGAACCGGCCCAGCTCGCGCCAGCTCCCCCGCCCGCAGCGATCCGAGCCGTTCGCTGGATCGGACGGCTCACGCTCAGTCGGCCGGCGTATATAATGCCGAAATTTCCGGTGGGAAGGAAACCCTAGAAGCAGTCTTCCTCCTCCCGCCGTCGCGCTCTGCCGTCCACCGCCGCTTTTCTTTCCTGTTCCCTCCAGATCCGGCGAGCGAGGGCCAAGAACTGAGGAAGCCCTTCGTCCTTGCCGCCGTCGAGCTTCAGCCCGCGCAGCCACACCGCCAGCAGCCATCGTGGCGCCTCTCGCCGGCGCACGCGTGCGACCAAGTCGCGCGCGGCTCCGTTGAGGGGTGCTTCCGTGGTGCCCTGATGGCGACCATGTGCACGTGCGTCGGGACGGCACCTGAAGCCACAAGGTGACGCCGACGACCAAGAAGATGGTGGCGATACGGGTGTGCATGTGCGGCTAGCTTATGCCGCTCGGCCAGATCTAGCCGGCGGGTTGCTCGCAGATCTCAAGAGCGCGGGACCTCGTCGGCGTGCAAGCTGATGATGGTGTTGGTGATGCTGGCACAGCTCATGCCACGCGTGACCGCCGAGGCCAGGTAGACCTCCTGACTTAGGTTAGGGTTTGGGATTTGGATCTAGGGTTAGGGTTTCGAGTGGGGAATCGGAGTAGTGATCACTGTGCTATGAAATTTGCACTTTTTCTCCTTCTAATTCCTTCAATTTTGGGCTACGAATCGATCTTTTACTTATGGAAACCCGAACTCGTAGATTTAGATCTTTAAACTAGATAAAGAGGAATCACTTGGATACTACACGGATCTAATCATTCTGGCAGATGTACTGCATCTTACGAAGGAAACATGCACTGTCTAAACTTAATCTCAACTGTCTAAACTTAATCTCAACTAAAACATGAACTGAGGCTTAGGCGATCTAAGCAGACTAGTGTATGGCGACTGATACCAATTGTTAGATTTTTTTTTTACTGATCTTAACTTAGAGCATAAAACTGACAGGATCATCTAGTCTAACATAGACCACACCTAGCACATAGATCTAATACGGATTTGGTGAAAACTTAGGACTTACCATTCAGATTCATCCCTTTTGGTGGATGACTAACGAGATGTAGATTCCGTAGAGCCGTAGAGGAAGTAGACGTAGCAGAACGCCCGGATGTTGATGTAGATGAGGGACACCGAGCTTCCATGCCTTCCAGCACCCTTAGTGATTGATAGGATTAGGGTTCTAACGAGCCCTATAGGCTAACTCGTGATTAACACGAGATTAACACAGATTAAGGAAACCTAGGGGGTTTCCCCTTAGTTATATATAGTGCTGTAGACGTGGGGCCGGGCCCTAAGTGGGCTTGTTTGCCTTCCAATCAAAGGCAACTAATAGGGAGTAGTGTAGGATTAGGATTGGGCTTGATAGCCCAATTACACATGACCGAGGTCAATTCCAACACTAGCTAGTAGCTAGATGCACACCACCTCCGTGGTCTGGTCTCCACCATCCTCTCTCCACTGGGCAATGGGCGGCAGGGCCACGCACAGCAGGGCGTGCGTTTGCTTAAAGAAGCAAAGGGACGAGCACGGGTGAGCAGCCGGTAGAGGTAGACATGGGAGTAGCGAGCTCGCGAGGTACGCGCGAGGTGCACGAGGAGAGGGCGACGCGGCAGGCTCGATGGCGGCGCGTGTGTGGAGGGAGCAGGGAGTGGATCCGGCCGGCGCCGAAGCTTGGAGCACTACGGCGCACTGGATCTGGCCGCGCGCACAGTTGGAGAAGAACCGAGGAAGAAAGGATAGAGGAAGGAGATGACGAGTGGGACCCATGTGTAAGTGACTGGAGGGTGCAGGTGTGCTAGGGGTACTTTAGTCCATACGGAAATATGAACAATGTTTGTACGCCTGCAGGTGGATCTAATGGCATCAAATACGTACATAATGGCATGGCATATCTCCAATATCTACAAAATTATAAGGATAAAGTCCATTTTTTACCATCAAACTATCAAAACCGTTTATATTTGGCCATCTGGCGGTTTCGGAAGATGGTTTTGCTGACGTGGATGACACGTAGCAATGGGCCCACAAGTCAGCTTATTTTTTTCCTCCTCTCTCTGTTCTCTCTCCACCCTTGATGGCTCCGGCAGGGGATGCTGGGGCCGAGCTCGCCCGCGCTGCCGCTGGTGAGTCTCCGGTGACTGGAGCGGCACAGACGCCTTCCCCATGACCTTGTGCATCGATACCCCCAGAAAAACCTCGAATCCAGGCTCTGACCATAGCTCGCGGTGGTCTACCATGGCATTACCTGCGGTGGTCCGCTCCACCTCTCTGCGTGGTGATGGGAGACAAGCAGGACGGAAGCAATCGAGATTCTGGTGGCGACTGTAATGATGAGGGAGTCTGGGCCGACCGCGCTGGAGATCCCGACCATGTAGAGCAGGGTGAGGACTCGAGCAGCCAGACGCGGCCGGTTGCTGGAGTTCGCCCGTGCGTGCTCCAACCGGGGCCCTAGGGAGGAGCTCTCCCACATCGCCTACTCCGACCGACGGCTGAGCATACCCGCACCGCCGCTGCAGATCCTGCTGGCGCCCGCGCCAGCTCATGACGGGACGCTGGGCACCATGCTCGCCGCGTCGCCTGCCTACCGTCCGCCGCCGCAAGAACCTGCTCCCCCCTCCCCCCGACGGTCAACGTAGAAGAGCAAAGAAGAAAGGAAAAGATAGAGGAGAGAGAAGGCTGACATGTGGGCCCACAGCCACGTGCCGTCCTAATCAACAATACCATCCACCAAAACCGCCGGATGGCCCAATATGAACCGTTTAAGAAGTTGGGTGGTCAAAGATTCATGGTTTTGAAGTTCTATAGCCAAAATCAAACTCAGGCAATAATTCGATGGTCAAAAATGGAGTTTATCCAAATTATAATGGCTTCCATACTATTACGCGAGAAGTAATGGCGTGGCTAAAAAAAACCCTCCACATAAACCAGTACCGTGGCACCACGCGTTGGTTCTCTAATGGTCGGAAGACTCGAGACTCTCCTCTGTCTCACATCGGCGTCCCCATCCCCGGTCCGTCCCCTTCCTCGCCGCCGCTCGCTCCCTTCCCTGCGGCCTGCTGCTTCTGCCACCTCTTCCGCGCCCTCCACCCCCCGCTGACACTGCTGTCTCTCCCTCCCACCATTGTCTGCGTGTTCCTTTCCCTTCCGCCTCCCCATCCCCGGTCCGTCCAGCGATGCCTTTGCGGCGATGGCGCTGCTACGGCGAGCGGCCCGAGGACTAGAGTGCAGCGATGCCTGGGGTCGCGGCGGTTGTAGGCGAGGCGGTGAGCGACGGGTCGTGTCGGGCAGGGTGAGCGACGCGGCCACGTCAATGGTCAATCCCCAGCCGGCCAGCCACGCCGCTTTCGTGCCCCGGTCTCAAAATGGCCGCCATAGGAAGGAATCCAGAAGAGGAACGACGACGAAAGAAATAGCGGGCCATCCGCGAG
The DNA here is from genome assembly GCA_015342445.1 of Digitaria exilis. Taxonomy (NCBI): domain Eukaryota; kingdom Viridiplantae; phylum Streptophyta; class Magnoliopsida; order Poales; family Poaceae; genus Digitaria; species Digitaria exilis. The sequence goes on along the minus strand of JACEFO010000718.1, from coordinate 1,284,259 downwards.
CTCGCCGTCCACGACGACGCACGCAAGGGAGGCCGGCGCCCTGATCTTGGACGACACAGAACTGCGAACTGCCATCGACCTCGAGCAGAACCGCGAGCACGCTGTTTCGTCACGGCCTCGCAGCCTCCGAGCCTCAACTTGAATTCCTCGAGCCCACGGTGAGCAGCCGCAATCCTCCTCTGTTCATCCACTCCAATTCCATCCCTACTGCCCAAGTGCCCCGTCCATCGAGGATGCAGACCAAGTATTTGATGGTATGCCTATGCAGCACTAACCTGGGACCTTGTCCGTGAAGGATACATGTCATGTGCTTGATGATTTGCCTCTGCAACATTGACCTCGACTTCTTCTCCCCATATTGCGGCGGCTGTTGCCCCCTCATCTCTAGGTAAAGCCCACTCCACCAGCTCCATAGTCCATATAGAAAATGTTGCATTTTGCCGTGTGATGAATATTCCTGAGTATGCCTCGCAGATTGCCCAGTTTGCTCATAAAAAAACCCAGATGTGATGTTCCAACAAGTGAACTACGAGACACAATTCCATGTGCTATTCTCCCTTCCTTCAGGTTGTACAGAGGAGCCAATGGGTGTCAACAGCTTCTGCAGCACACATGCAATTGTAAGCCTCCCTAAATTATATCGTACAATTTGCTTAAATCAAAGCCTCTTGCGCTGAGATGCATATTATTAATCTATTTTAAATATTGAATAGAAACTATACGAAGTTTGTGCTCAGATAATTTATACAACTTCTATGCTCGATGCCACATTTCTACTAGGTATTTTGGTTAGTTTCGTTTTCTCAATGCTACTGGTGTGTAAGAGATTCATGAATGTTTCAGGTTTTTCTCATACTTGACTTTTGGGGATAAAAAAAATGGTTTAACTTTATGGATAAAAATGATATGACATGATTTGTTTAATCCTTCGTCGTCATCGGTTCTCTTATTTATGATACAGTCTTAGTGATTATAAGTCTACAATGTTCTCTTTAACTTTTGCTTTCTTTTTCTTTTTCCAAATTATTTTTGCTCACATTCAATCCATGTCTTTCTTGTTTTCTTGCTAGTATTCCATTTTAGGTGGGCCAGCAGCTGCAATTCCCAGATGTAAGTAGAGCGAAGTTGGACAGTCTGGGAAGGTAATTTGATCTTTCTCGTGTCTGTATATGTGCATGTTTTTTTTCTTCGACAACCTTCCTGCTCTGCTATTTAGGAAACCTAGTTAGTCAGTTTACCAAACAGTAATGTAGTAAAACCTTTAATTGTTCGTTTTCAATCTTGCAAAGTCGTGTGATAACACTTTGTTGTTTAGATAGCTTTGTCTCTCCTCATTTTTTCGGTTCTCTCCTCTCTTTACTGGTTGTCAGATATTGTGCCTGCAAAATTAGCCTTTCGCCCTTTTCACTGTTGTTATTCGAGTGTTGTCCCAGCAGACCTTAAATATTTGATGACATTGCAATGGTGTAGTGAACTGTGACATTATCCTATTTGCAAACTATTTAACAATCTTGTTAGTTCTAATCTGATAAATTCAGACTATTAGAAATTTATGTGCTGACACTTATTATAGAAGGAATATAGAGGGGAATTATATCTGTATTTGCATGTAACTTATATAGGGATGGCAATGAGGTTAACGGTATACTACTTCAGATAGTTTTCAAAGTAATGTTTTCCTTCACAACCATTGACAGTGACACTCAACTACAAAATACTATGAAATCTCGTGTTATCACAAATGCTCACTTAGATCTTTTTTAAAAAAATAAAGGTGAAAATATATTTACAACCATAATAACAATTCTAATTCTATTAACTATGTGCTCCCTTAGTCGAATTGAAAATTTGAACTCTTTTCTTACCCGGTTTTATTTCGGAAATTGTACCTAAATACTTACATTCATATCAAGTCTTGAGAAATTTAAAAAGCTAGCTGAATGTTCCAAGATCAAATGTATAGGAGCCTTTTTAGTTTACTTTCTTATACTCGGACAGGTCTGATATAATCATTTGAATTCGCTGTCGCTTGCTTGTTATGAACAAGAAATCTAGAGCAACCGAACTTTGGTCATTAGCTTGCAAGGTCAGTAGGAGCCAAACAATCATCAATGATGCATGACCAATTAACTTTTTATTCCTTTGTGTTAAGTTTGTCGTTCCAGTCCAAAATCTGATAATAAATAAGTTATTAAATTTTGATCTTTTAGATTGATGTGATGGAGGCATGGAGCATTATGTCTAGGAGGCTGGAGTCCAAATTGGAAGTAATACTGATTTTATCCTTCGCTGGATCTTCTTTTGCTTCTTTGTTGTTTTCAGCAACGTGCATCAGGATTGATGCTTGCTGACCATGATATTCCTATAATAACAGTATGGTATGCCATATCTCCCTTTTTATTTGATTTTTGCTACAATGCATAATTAGTAGCCTACAACTAAGTTTCATACATGTACAGTTCAGTGTTTAGAGCATATATATTCATGTAAATTTCACGATTTAGCCGCGCGCAGGGCGCGCGCAAATCACTAGTGTTTTGTAATAGCATGCATTGGCAGTTTAGTTGCACTATCGTACCTGTGGAATTATTTAGTGCTATGCTGTTGTGCCGAGTACTGTTTTGGGCACGAAAGAAAATTTGAAATCAGTTCTAGGTTGCGAGCTGAACTATGCTCGAGCGTAGAACCAATCCTAGCAGCCCCTGATTTTCCATCCTGGTAAACTAAACAAGGAGCACTTGTCGTTCCTAAAAAAAAGATGGGAACACATGTCGTTGTCGACGCACCCTGCATGCATGGTCAGATGGCAGCACTTGTCGTTCCTTACCAAAAAAAAAAAAGATGGGAGCATCTGTCGTTGTCGACGCACCCTGCATGCATGTTCAGAAGTTACGAGAGATACGGCTGTGTTCAGATTCAGAAAAAAGGTACTTTTTAATAAGTTTTTTTTATTCACCCTACTCACAGAACACACTTCCCAGTGCACTATTCATCTAAAACTACTTCTTCCAATCTGAACACACAGCAGTATGTTCTGTGAAGAATAGTATGAATAGTGAAAATGCAGGAGCAATGCTCGTTGGTTTGAAGACTTGGGAGGGTGACAATAAAGTTTCAGAGGAAAACAATCTGTATCAACATAATTTGGTGGCTCCACAGTTCCACTCTTGATTTTTTTAGTGATTTACAAATGCAATTTAATGGCGACACTAATAAAAAAATATTGCAGCACGGCTATCCTCTGTCAGATCTCGAACAGAGGAGACGACAAACACGGCAGATAAACAAAGACGTCGCACCCAACTCAACTCTTTCACTGATCAGATTGCTGCAGCTAAAAAGCAGGGCATATTTACATGGTGAGTTGGATATAATAAGAAGCCAGAATGTACAAAGTTTACAACACACCCAGGCAAACCTCAGTCGCCTGTCAGGTGACGGGCGCCGTTTTATCTCTTCGGCAGGAATGAATGTCTATCCTTTGTATACTGGGAACCGTTTCATCTTTCGTCAGGGATGAATGTTTTATCGTGTACAGTTTTACTACAGGTCTACAGCACAGTGAAGTGTGGAATTCCACTCCCTCCTCTACAAACTGTACAGCGCACACTCCCTATATGATTTAACCCATTCGATTTTGTCCTACAGGCCACGGCGTAGCTTCCTTAGTTGTTTGAGGCGCATCTGAGCACGCTGAAGGCTAGGTCCTTGGTGCGCCAAGCCATGCCAAGTCTCCACCTGGCTACCGCTCAGCATTTGGTGCCTCGCCAGCTCATCGTGGAGGGATGCAACGTCCACGATAGGCACTGTGGTCGGGCGCCCATGAGCACACTGAAAGAGAGGGTTTTAATCGCCGGATGGAAGCTTCTTTCCATCACTGGAACATAGAACAATAGCACAAAAAAGAAACACATGAAACCGAGCAGTCATCCATCCTTCTTACCTGGAAGCATAGAGATGTTGCTTTCAGTTCTTCAATAATCAGACAGCATTCGGATGGTAGCAAGGGGTCACCAAACATGATCGCCCCTACAGTAAGCCAATAAAAAACATCACCAAACCAAGCTTGATAAAAGTGAAACATACAGAAATGCTTGCATTATGGACAGCAATAGAGGGAGGGGGTCGCAACCTCTGCAAGCTTTGTAGTTAAGAATACGAAGAACTGCTGGGGGCATAGCTAACGACCCATCAGTCTCATCAAGCTGGGAAAACAGTAATAGTTAATGTGACTAAAAGATTAATGAACTAACTGTAACAAAATATCCACATAATTTTTTTTTATAACAGAGTATCTGATGAAAATCTGAGGTTCATTCACTAGTAAACCTGTTATGCAAGTGAAGACTCAGAGGAATTTACGTTGCACATGATAAGATAGTGGCTGTTACCTGCTGGATAAACTCAATAAGATCTTTCCCTGTCAAATTGACACCCAAAATACATGGAACCTGTGTAGCAAAGATTATGCTTAGAGTGCATAAACATCATTACAATTACCTAACGAAGCTTATTCAGATACTTGTTTGTAACACCGTTTTTTGTACTATTACTGTTTACAAACATGATATTACTTATTCAGATATCTGAATGGTACAGAATTTCAAACAAGTGGAATGGTACAGGTAGAAGCAAGAGTATTCCTTACAGCTACAAGAGTAACAAGACGGGTTTGTCTCCTCAGAATGTTCATGTTTCTGAAAAATAAGAGCTAAATGGTCAAATAACAGTCATATATATGAGGTGATGGCCTTTTGGGTTAGCTACCCCCAAAACCACATGTTAATCAAGCACCTACTTTTTGAATGATTCAGAGGAATTGCTGCCACTGTTGATGATCCAGCCCCATTTCTGAATCTGCTCGGCATACTTCTGGAACAATTGAAAACCAGTCTCAGGGAGAGACTGAAAAAAAAATAGTGAGCATGATATTGAATGTAGCATATTAGTATATTGACATAATGCATCAGATGCTGACTACAGAATATGACGTACTAATTCCTCCTCACAGTCCAGGTAAGTGACAACATGGCCTTCTTCTGATAAAACCTGCAAATCACAAGACTATGAGTATGAAAGAGTAAAACATTGTTAAAGTGATGCTCCTGGTCACTGTAATACTAACAACCTTTCTACGAAGCTCCTCCAAACGTATCCTCTCGTCAGCTGCATGCTGTATAACAGTAAAAGAGGACATAAGCACATTACTTGCTAAATCTTTTGAAATTAAAAGCATTTCATCAACAGAACTATTTCTGAATACGAATGAACAATAAAAAAATGCATGTTCCACATTTGTTACAGATATGCCCAAATGGTTTAGGGCATATTTGTGAAACTGTTTATACCAAAGCTTAGCAATATCTAAAATGTTATGTACTTCCCTATACTTAGTTGAATTTACAGCAGTAACAACTAAGCTAACTAAATGGTTTCCTGAACAAAAAGCATTATGCAACTGGTACACAGCATGAACATTTACCCATGATTTACTGCTCCAAATGCAGCAATCAGTAAAATACTTTATATTTCCACAGCATGATTGTTCCAGCCAAGAAACGAGAATAGATAATATGATAGAATCTATTGCCATTTACCATAACCATGGTACCAAACCCCTTAAAAATGATGGTATTAACTGTGAACCTGATCCCCTTGCAGAAAGAGAAAAATGAACCTGATCAACAAGGAGGACGGTTTTCCCAGATATGACGGGTATAAATTTCTTGTCCAGCTGCAACAAAACCCTTGCCTCCTCAAAGCAGTTCTTGTCAACACATTCAGGAACTAGCGAGCTACTAGAGAGAAGTAAGGTCCCAGACAAAATACTAAGCACATCATCATAGCATCCAGAAGGACCCAGTGGCAAGTTTGAAGCCTGCAAAGGTAGGTAAAGCAGTGAGAACATAATAAGATGCATAGTGGCAAGGACATATGATAGTTCCTCTGTAAGAAAACTACAGTGCATGCTTAACTGTACACTGGCCAGAGTCATCTCGCCATTTAGTTATCTGGGCAGCCGAATCTTCCAGCCCATCAGAACATGCATCTTCAAACATTTTCACAAATCCATTCGAGCTGGCCCAAACGAGAGAAGTGTGTAGTAACAGGCTTAGAGAGATATGCTTCAGGTATTAAAGGCATATGCAGGAAACTAGGCAAGACGAGCTTACCCCAAATTTAAGTCCGGAAACTCACTGCTATCAGTCTCAGGAACAGGCTGGGTTGAACTCATATGTGACATATCCAAATTTGTAGATGCATTGTCTGCATTTGTGAAAGATGCAAAGTTAGCACTCATATAAATGCAATTCAATAAGAGGCAATGGTTGTAGGATGTACCTTTGGGGTTGTTAATGCAGATAACTTTATTACCATCTGTGCCCAAGTTGCTCAGTGGATCATTTAATTTAGAGAATTTCTGTTTCCCTCTATAAAACGGTGGAGCAGAATGACTCCTACATCTACTGCCCTTGGAATACCTGGATCTCTGGTCCAGTCCAAGGTTGTGTTGATTCAGCAGATCTTGAGTAAGTGTGCTGCCATTTGCCATATTGGAAGAAGGGACATTTAAATGACAACCATTATCACTTCTCTCAGGAGAAATATCAGTTGAAACTCTTGTGTCAAATTTTGGTTTCTGGTCATCTTCAGAACCAAACTGATCGGTTGAACCACAATCACTATTGAAGTAATTAAGTGGCTGTATTTGACTGACAAAGTTATCCAAATGTGTAGTTCCTTCACATAGCATTGACGACGCATTGCTAAATCTGTCCAAAGCAAATCTAACATCCCTGTCAATATTTTCACAGTTCCAAGAACCAAAGCTTTTGTCTGATTTCTTGCGAAGTATCAAGTCAGTCCTTACATGACCGCAAGGTGTATCAGCCAATGAAGATAGACGAGGAAAATGACAGAAAGTATCCTCAATAGAGGACCTATCCATCAAGTCATTGTTCCACACAGCATGAACATCAGGGAAGCTTATCTGGCTAACAGTATCAGCCTCAAGGCCTTCAACACATCCAGCTGCAGTTCCTAACATCTTATTGGGGCTGCCCTTTCTCGAAACTCTACAGAAGTCCCTGGAGCTGTTGCCATCATCATGATAAAATACATCACTGAACTGTAACATCTCAGGGTAAGAAATATCAGCGATTGTATCTGTAGTTTCATTGAGTAGGTAATCTCCATTTAACTTGTCAAACCCAACATATAATCCATCCCAGCCAGAAGTGTGTGCCTTTACGTTGGTTTGATTTTGCACCAACTCAGAGGTCATTTTGTTAGGCCTATTGAGAGACCCGAAGCAAGGTTCTTGTATTTCAACTTCTGAACCAATCAACTCAGATTCTTGTTTTTTACCTAAAAACCCTTCAGTTGGCACATAATCCAGCATTCCAAAATTACCAGAATATGCACACTCAGGGAATATGCCTTCTGTCCTTTGCCTTTTCCAACCAGTTAGGTTAGCATTTGAAAGATCATCATCTAACTGGGAAGGACCATCCTCTAACCACTGATAATTGACTCCTCCAGAAGAATGTGTTATCTTGTACCCTGACTTGTAATCAACACCGGCAACATTGTCAGTGATCCGTCCAGAAAAGGGGGCATGCTGTATGGATGGCTCCATATCAAAAGAAAAGCAGCGTGTGTCTTTCGGTGCTCCTGTGGCACTCATATCATCACTGTTGATATCTCTGACTGCATTCTTCTGCGTAGTGTTTTGGAAGTCAGCATACTCTTCATTGTTCTGCACATTATGATGCCTTAGGATCCCCTTATTCAATTTCACTGCAACAATACCATATGAGAAAAGCTCAGAAGTGCAGATCAAAAGAGACTAAAAAAATTGAAGTATGTTCACCAAGTCACCAAAAATAATTTTTCTGAGGCACACAGGTACCACCAGCACAAAGTCTTTCATCTGATGGAGAAGGGTACAATAATAATGCCTTCAGATCAACAATTGTCCATTCCACAGAGTCATAAACAAGGAATATTGAGGTCTCATTGTCTAACCTTTTGGTGATTGCCGTGCATGCTTCTTCCAGTAGTTTGTGACAGTTTGTTCAAAGAAAAGCAAGACAGTATGCCAATCCTAGAAGTGAGGAAAAGAAGAAGGGAAGATTAAATAGCCAGCTATAAAAAAGTAAATTATTCAGAGATGGAACAAGTAAGTAACATCATATTTCTGGAAAAGCACAAAAATAATTTTGGCATTTTGCTAAGGGTCAGTCCCACTCATTAGAGGAACACAAGCTACAAATGAAGCTTACTACTAAGTACAAACAAGGACAGTCAAAAGCATAGAGCTGTAGTGAATCACCTTGAATTCCACAATTGTTTTTGTAGGCTCAAAATGTAAATCGTAGCTAGATTTAGGACAGCAAAAGTTCAGCAGAAAAGCAGGATAGATATCGGTCTTCTGCCTCTTCCTGCTCTGGACATCAATTTCTTCTTTCATGGAGGACTGGAAAGTAGATGCCAGATTATTGAGCATATTATGAATCTGGTTTCTACTCACGAATCTTGAGTTGATGTCTTTGGAATGTCAAGGATGTTTCCAAGAATTTGAAAAGGAGTAAATAAAAGTAGATAAGGGCGAACTGGCGAGGAGGATACACAAGTATTGGAATTCCTGAAAATGAGCATTGCACTTTGCTGAAAACACTTTATCGAAATTTAGCTTCAACAGCTCACATCTTAAATAATGGGCTTTACCTTTGCATGAACCACATCTACAGGTCCAGATATACGTCCTGAAAGAACCCAGCCCTGGTCAGAGGCAGCTATCTCATGGAGACATCGGGAGATATCATCCCCAAAATTTTTTGATATTAGAGACAAAGGGGATGGCAAAGAAGATGTGCATAGCAATTCATCTTCGCTGCATTAAAGACAGGAATGTCAATATGCTCTGTACAAGTAAATTTACACTAAAATTAAAAATAAAAACGCCAAGCTTAGCATGAGATAACCTGTCAATGTCAAGGAGTCTGAGTGAAATATGTGGATGAACAAGAGCAATTTGCAGGACACACTTCTTCACATGATGTAATTCTCTTTTCTCACTATAAAATATGGCGTGGATAAATATTAATCAAATGGTGCATTGAACAAAGCTGTGCATAACAAGAGACATATGTGTACGAAGAATGGTGATACTTATCACATACCTAGACTGTATTTGTTTCCTCCGTACGGGTTGGTTGTAAAAGAGCTCCCGAACAACAACTGCAAAGATGAAACTACTGATAATAGCTCCCATAACACACGAGAAATATAAGTAACACATATGACTGGGGTATTGAATAGAACATTACAATCTCACCGTTCACATGTATTACGTATACATGGACACTACATTGTTTCCAGGAGAAAAGTGGAACAATTACCTGTGGTGCCAACAATTTCCCTTTTGTCCTCTATTCCCAGATGTAGGCATTTAGATCCCTGTGTGATTGTCAGAATAATTCAGATGGACTAACCATGATAGTGTACAGCATTAAGGAAGTTGAGTGTTTAGGACTTTAGGTGGTACTTTTATTATCTTGCAATATGAATTTGGTCTCCCACGGGCTTTCGTCCTGACTTCAACCACAGCGATATCGGAAAGTGACGCGAGTGCTTCTCCATTTAGTCCAAAAATTTTACTACTAAGTTCCCCATCACCCATCACATTATGAAATTTGGATGTTGCTGTTATCAGGGGAGAATGAACATCATTAGCACAATTAGAACCACATACTGCCATTGAGTATATTTATTCTTTCAAAACCTACACACACTGATGTCAGGGATCCCTATTTATTAATAAATAGATAACATACTTCTTTTTTAACAAACAACGTCATGGATGCTATTTTCAACTCCCTATTCTACATCTCCCATAAGTGGAATAAGATGAACACCCAGAAAACCATTTTTTTTATGATGTATCATTTGCAACAACGCAAAGTAACATGGCAAAAACAGTACAATTGAATCTAAAAACTGGAGACAAACAAATAAATAATAATTTATGGCTTACTATATTTTTCTCCCAAGAGAACCAATTCATCTCGTGTAATACCACAACCTGCGATTGTCGCAATAATTTTTTTGTGAAAGGTTAGCCTCTATAAGATTTTTTTCACTAAAAAAAAGAGGATAAATGTATACCATCATCTTCCACTTTTACGTAACATGCTCTGATGTTTATTGCAATGTCAATCTGAAATAGATACACGGCACATTAATGATAACACGCAATAACACAGCACAGAAGATGCCATATATATTATAGGTTCATCATTTTCCCTTTTCAATATTTGAAAGCAATACCTTGCTTGCATTCGCATCAATGCTATTATATATCAGCTCCTCAACAACCCTTGTCAGGTCAGACAGAACAATGCTTGAACGCAAGGAGCTATGGACACTCTTCGGCAAGCGCTTTATGGTCTGCATTTACTCGTACTGGAAAAATATCATGAAATAGGAAAATGCTCAATGTTGAAACATATGCAAGCCAAGGGCGGACCGAGCATAGGACACGGGTGTATATAATTTTTGCGAACAAAATCGACGCTACCAGAGGCGGACCCAGCATTGGACATTTATGCGGACAAATCGAAGTTAGCAGGTAAATTGTACACTAGGTAAGAAACGAATACATCTTACATTAGGTTTTGGGGTTCTTCATTTCACACAACAGGAAGGGAAGAGAAGGTTCGAGCATACCTCATGGGTGCTCATCGATGACAAAGGCCACGGTGAAGGCGTTGCGGATCGGCCGCTGCAGTGCTACTCGCTCAGTCTTCGCCGGCGGAGGAAGAGAACAAGAGAGATGTGAAAGGGGAAGAATCGGAGGGTTAGGCCCGGTTCGCAGCGGTCTGAGCTAGGCCGCGGACACGAGTCCCCTCGGCCTGGCGACGGCGCGACAGAAGGAAAAGAGGAGGGAGGGAGGGATGGCGGCGACGGCGAGGTGGAAGGGAGGGACGGCGAGCGGCAGGGGAGGCGACGGGATTGCGAGAGTGAGAGGGAGGAACGTAAGGACGGCGGCGGCAGCGAGGTGAAGGGGAGGGACGGCGTGTGGTAGGGGAGGCGGCGCAAGGAGGGAGGCGACGGGGAAGTTGAAATCCTTGATTGCATTATTATAATAATAATAATAACTTATAACTTATAACTTATAATATATAACTTTAACTTTAATTAACTTTAATTAACTTTAATTAACTTTATTAATTAACTAACTTACAGTTCATACCGCGGGAGGAATCCTCGGCTCGCCAGCAGTTCCGTCCGCAGTGTTTTTCCCTCCTTTCTCTTTTTTTTTTCTTCTCCCTTTTTTATTTTTCCTTTATGTCTTTTTTTTCTTCTCTTAATGGTAACTATATCAGTTGTACATCATTTCTCAGTGATCGTAGATAAACTGGCTAGCCTATCAAGACATCCACGCGGATAGGCTTTTCACATCATTGGTGCCTCGCGAGGAAATCGAGGATGCAACAGTCCAGGTTGTCCTTCTATTGGGTGTTTGGTTTCGCTCACAACAGACCCTTTCATATTAAATATTTTGATGCTATTTATGAGGACCAGATACAATTTAATTACAAAACTAATTTCATAAGCCCTAGACTTTTTCGCGATATGAATCTATTAAGATTAATTAACCCAGAATTTGTATATGCTCAGTATAGCATCATATGGGGATCATGTCACAAGTAGGCTTAATAGACCCTCTCCCGATCAAAATTCAGGGCTTACAGAATTCATTATGTCATCGGTCTATATTAAACGCTCATAATTAGTAAATATAAAATGTGATTCGGTTTATTTTAAGCCCCACGAGAACTAACACCCTCTTACCTCGCCTCTTTTTTTTATAGTTTTATTTCACATCTCGCTGCTAGAGAAAGGTACATTGCAGGGACGGTCATTATGCTTAACAATGGACGTGATTTCTATATTTACCATTGAAGTTGTAGAGGAAGATGGTGAAGAAATATCATTTACATAATTATGTGTGCTTTCCCTCACATGGAAAAATCAACAAATTGGCTCGCAAAATTAGGACTATAAATGTTGTTTAATTATGAAATTAATTAGGAGCCTACGTTTTGAGACAAATCTAATCAATCTAACTAATACATCACTTTTACGTGTTTGTTATACCACCATATTATTAAATCATAGATTAATTAGACTTAATTAATAGATTTGTCACACAAATTAGTCTTTATTTATGTAATTAGTTTCGTTATTACTCTATGTTTCGTACTGTAATTAGTGACAAAAAATTTAATGTGATACAAGCTCTAATTAGTGACAAAAAGTTTATAAAACCAAACGTTCTCTAATTATATTTAACCTTTGCAGTAGTAATGTCTATAACACAGGGTATTTTCCGCCTTTTCTCACAGACGCGGCGTCAGCGCGCCACTCCTCCTAGTATATAGTATAGCTATGGTGGTGAGGATTTTGGGGGCCATCCGGGGCATGATGCGTGCGCGCTCGCCGCGTGGCCCCCGCACCGTGCTGGCAGCGATCGGTAGGGTGCGTGAGCCGTACGCGCCGCTGCTGGAGGGCCCACGGGCAGGCCGATGTCTTCTCCTTCTCTGTGGAAGAAATCAGCAACCCTTGGTTTCTCTCACCTTCTCAATGCCGCCCACCTCGCCGTCGCCGCCCGCCCGCCCATCTCCATGGCCGCCACCTGCAAGCATCTCCTCCTCTCGCGCTCCAGATTGCCTCTCTGCTCTCGCGCTCAACATTCCCTCTCCTTTGTCTCCCACCGTGGACCGGCCCTGGTCTCCGAGGAGGGCCGTGTTTAAGTTACCAAAAGTAGTTTTTACTTTCTATTCATCCCCCTCACAGAACACGTATCCCAAAAAAATTCCTTTTCGGTGCCTTATCCTATGACTGTAGAGGAAAAAAACGCAGGTAACATGTTCTAGGTATTCGTGTGTTTGCTTTTTGTTCTGAGGGAATTCGTGTGTTTGCTAATCTTTCCCCTCAAGATCTTCTTTTGGCTGCTATAGCCTGCCTATAGTGGCCTCGGCTCTCCAGATTTCAGAATAAATTTATTGAGTGATGCATCAGATATTGATTACTTAAGAGCAGAATATTATTTGGGACATCATTTAGCTCTTCTGAGCAATCATATAAAGATTCTGCCTACATCCACATGCCTTCATCTGATATTGCAACATTCTAGATGGGCATATCTTGGTGGAGTTCCATTGGGCATTGGCAAATGATGGAACTGACATCATTCGTAACAAAAAAATATTTTTTGTGCCCATCGTGCAAATGTTGTGTGTTGTATTTTCTCTATCTAAAAGTTTGTTCTTTGCAGGAAAAAGCTCTAACAAAGATTTGCCATTGTTTTTGCCGGAAGCATTCTCTACTTCCACCCACTGGTGAGTATTAAACTGATAGCCTACTAACAATATCTTTTCCCTAATGATGATTATAATAAAAGATTTTTAGAGTTTAAGGGCACTGCCCCAGTCTTACTTAAAAGCAGACCATTCAGGTTACAGCACATGTGAAACTCCCAGATGAGCATAACCGAGCAAGAAGGAATACAAGGCGTAACTACGCCCAGGCCATGGCAATTTCCAAATACTCCCTCCGTCCCAGTTTATGTACACTTAGAGCATTTAAATTTTTTCCCAATTTAACTGCACGCGAGACTCAAGGCCTAAAGTACCATCAGCCTGGCAGCAGAAGTCTGCACCACGGCACCAGCAGCCTGGAGTACGTGGCAGCATGAGCATGCATCCACGGCACCATGGGCCCCGGAAGAAATGAAGGAACGCACTGCGGCACAGCTGCCTGGAAACATCCGAGACCTCCGTATACTTGGTTCTTAACCGTGCGTATGCCACCAGTACAGAAGGACACTAATGTAATTTCACACAACTACTAAGTTTTCAATTCAAATCCTACAATTGCATATAAACTGGGACAGAGGGAGTACATCACTACTGGCTATCAGACTAAGTCAACTGAAATTGAAGCCATCCCATTTAGCAGCGGGCGAAGTTTCTCCGGCACTTGATCTTCCTCCCATGCACCATCATGCTCCATGATGAACTCGAACAGTTCTGTCTTGAGAGGGCCAGCTGTCATTCCAATCTTCCAGGTCTGGCAGCCAAGGATTTCAGCTTGCCTAGCTTTTGCTCGAAGTCTTGTTTCATCCCTTCTGGACAGAGCAGCTTCCAGTTGTGAAGGAGGCCGGCTACTCTCAGCAGTAGCATCGAGACATCTCTCCATAGACCATTCTGAAAACATAAATGATTTCTTAATTTCCATAGCCCCCACAGGGCAGCAGATGTAAAGATGTTAACTACAGCATATTTTTTCTTGCTTAACCACATTGTGGCAATAGATTCAAAGTCTCTACCACAGTTAATTTCAAGCACTTCAGAGAGGAGGTGCCACATTTGCCTAGCTACCACACATTCAAAGAAAAGGTGTATCACCGATTCTTCTTCATTGCAAAAGAGGCATCTACTGTCTTCTATGGTTTTCCTCTTCCTCACATTATCTCTAGTCAAGGTCTTATTTTTAGTGAGAAGCCATAAGAAGAATTGCACTCTGGGTGGGACTTTTAAGTCCCAAATAGCTGGTAGATGAACTGGAGTGACACCTCTATTGTTGATAACTCTATAGAGGGATTGTGAGGAGTATACCCCTTTGGAATTAAAAGTCCAAATCATGTCATCTTGTTCAGAACTAAAGATGATGGTGGATGCTAGCTGGGTCACTTCCTCCCATTTTCTATACATGCTCTCTGTTACAGTTCTCCTAAAGGTACACTTGAGTGTATCACCATCCCACAGGTCGTGGACAGTTTGATTTTTTTCGTTAACTATAGTATATAGCTCCCAGTACTGTATAGCTAAACTAGAGTTACCAATCCAGTTATCTTCCCAGAACCTTACTTTTTTCCCATCTCCTATTTTCCATTTATAACCCATTTTAGCTGCACTGGCGGCCCACATAATGCCTTTAAAAAACTGTGAGGTCCCAGCAGTATTACTACAGAAAATATTGGGGTTATTTGTGTTATACTTAGCATCTATGATTTTTTTCCAGAGCTTATCTTTATCTAACTGATACCTTTTTATCCAGGACGCTAGCAGGCACATATTAAGCTCTCTCAGGTCAGGGATTCCTAGCCCCCCAAACTCCTTGCACATGCTAATGGAATCCCAGTTTGCCAAGTGCCATTTGTGGGACTCTTCATTATCATTCCACAGGCAGTTAGCCATATGTGAGGCAATTGTTTTAATTGCCCACTTAGGGAATTTGATAAAGGAGAGGAGGTATACTGGGATGGAGGCTAGACAGGTTTTTATTAACATTATAATAAAAGATGACTACATTTCCCTTCCTATTTCAGGTTTTCAGCCTAATAATCTCCATGACATTCACATAAATTTGAATTATTAGTGGTGTCTGCTGACCGATATGCTAATAATGATGTTGATATGGTCATAAAAATTGTAGAGGTTTGTGTTCTCATCCCATGCCATTATCAGAGAGTTCTTTGATATGATTCTGCCTCCAAAATGTCATCATTTGTTTTTATCAGTATGTAAGCTATTAAACAAAGATGTGCATTCGCTGTATTTGATCACCGCGGAAGCTGTTGAATCAAAAAAATGACCAACGATTTGATGGATCACTGAGAACTTTAGTTTCAGAATGATTAGTAACGACGGAACACCCAATTTTGATTCAATCCAGTCTTAAAAACAAAGTAGTCTTGCTGTGCGGCAAGAGCTTATGCATGTTTTGTTTTTATATAGCTACCACCACTCTGGGATATCTGTGTTGTTTCCTTTTAATTCTTCTATCAAATTGTCAATACAGAGTTATTTTGTTAACCGCATATTGTGTATTCATGTCATGATATTTATTAGAGAATTTGTTCTTATAGGCTACTGTTGTTTGTTTTTCTTTTATTTTAATGATCCATTTCCTTTCCTCTTAAAGAATAGTTTTGTTGCTTGGTCAGGTCATGCCCATGAAAGAACATATTGTTCCAGGCTTCCATTGTTGCTATTATGTTAAACAGAATTAGCTTTCCTGATTCATGCATAAAGATCTGCTTCAAAGGTTCATCTTCTATTTTTCAGTTCTGTACCTTCAATTAATCTATACCCTCCGATTGGGTCCGATTGACCTTCTGGCTTTTGTACCATGTTTCTTTTGCCAATTGTATTAATTGAATCAGGAACATATTTTAGCTAACTATGTGGCAGTATTAGTGATGCCTCATCTAATTGTAACCAAAACAAAATCATAGTTTAACCAACATGCATTTTACTACTGCCTGAATACATTCCCAGATATATTTTTATTTTTAATTGTTAACATGTTTGAGTTAGCCATAGCTAAAAATTTATCGAACATTTTCTACATCTTTTCTTTTAAATCGTGTATTTTGTAGAGATTTGTTAACCCACTTACGTCATAACTCTCCACATTTTGTAATGGATGTTGCCAGCTATTGGCATGATAATGAAGCTTCTCATCGAGCCCAAAAGGCAGTCCTACCTATCTTGTGAAGCTTAACACCTTCTGATTCATCAATGATAGTTGGCACTTTCCACATTAGCATAGTCTCAGAGTTTGATGTCGTACCGTCTCTTTCATTGTCATGGTGAATTGAACTTCTTTTTCTGTTTTGCAGTTCCTTTAGAAACACCAAATGATACAGAAATGTACGGACGAGAGCTCTGCGACAAAGCATGCTGTATGAGGAATTTCTCATTTTTGCTAAAGCTTTCAAATGACATTAAGAGTAAACTACTATGCTGCAACTCTACCATGAGATGTGGCAACACCGATGTACTGACATGATTGTTGTAAATAATGTACCACATTCAGTCAACTCAACTAATTTGTTGACAGCATACTACACTTACAAAGGTTGCATAAAAAAACAAGCCATGTTTTCTAATGTCAACCGTCGCACTTAAGTTGGCCTTTCTTTAGTAAAAAAAACCACTGTACATAACTTGCTCGATAGATATATCTAAGGGCTGAATAAGGATCAATGCTCCCTGCATACAGGCGCAGCAAAGCGCGCCTATCTCCCTAGTTATTTCTAGAATGGATGGAGGATTCTGGTTTGGGAGAAGCGCGTTGGGCCAACACCAACGTACTTTCACCGTTCCTTGTGGCATTTTAAATTTTGACTGGTAATAATATTTATATTCAATAA
Source organism: Digitaria exilis (assembly GCA_015342445.1). Classification (NCBI taxonomy): domain Eukaryota; kingdom Viridiplantae; phylum Streptophyta; class Magnoliopsida; order Poales; family Poaceae; genus Digitaria; species Digitaria exilis. The sequence continues at coordinate 1,267,029 of JACEFO010000718.1, read as the reverse complement.
AATAGTCAAATAAGTATCACTACAGATGTTATAAGAAAAAGAACGAGTACAGTTGAAAATGTTTCTCACCTAATTTGGGCCCACCTTACCCTTCACGCCGGACCCATCTGTACAGATCAACAGAGGTGGGAAGGGGGTTAAACCAACCAAAATCGCATGTTAGAGAATGTTTCTGCCATAATCACATTTTTTTCTCACCTGCGCGGTCTCTACCCATCGGCATTGGTAAGGTTCCTGCCAATTTGGTACATTGTCTCCCTGGTCGATTAAAAACCGGACCCTCGGTTCTAATCATCTCCCTAATCCATTAAATACCGGACTCTGTTCCCGTAAAACCTCTCCTCATAAAATAAAACCAGCGCAAACCCCACCCCTGACCCAGAATCACGCTGAGAGAAAAACATGAAAGAAAAAGAAAGATGTGAAAAACTTCACCTGGTTGGCAAAATAATAAAAAGGCTGTTTAGTGTGGAATCGAACGTGTGACTTATAGCAAAAGGAATATACTACAAGTAGAGACCTTTCGTGAGGCTATAAATAAATAGCTTTTGTTGTCGACAAATAAATCATAACTAATATCGTTATACTCTCGATCAGATACTGAAAACAAATCTTGTAACATATTTGCACATTGACATGGTCGAAACTGACATGAGGTAAAACATCTTTGTAATTTTATCTATCTATAAAAGACGAGTTAAATTAAAAGCAATTCTCATCCAATTTGGGTCCACCTTACCCCTCACATTGGTCCCACCTGTAAGAGCCAAGAAAGTTGAAATGGAATCAAACTTAGAAAAATTGGAGTTTAGAAAATGTTTATGCCAAATATAAATTGTTTTTGTCACCTGCGCTTTTCTACACACCCGCGTGCGCTCACCCTGCCCACAGTCCGTCTCGGCCACATCACGTAGGACGGAAGGAGTCATTAACGGCTGGGCTAGCTCCGGCTGTGTTCATATTCACTAAAAAAATATTTCTCCAACAAGTTTTTTCTATTCACCCCACTCACAAAACACGCTTCCCAGTGTACTATTCATCTAAACCTTCCACTCACTATTCTGAATCTGAACGCAGTATCTGGACTCCAACCATGCGCGTGCATTTGAAAACAAAAACACATGCCGGCCGCGGGGGAGAATAGGAAGATGGTGAGGCGTAAGCGCCATGCATGGTCGAGTGGATTCCAGCTTAAGCACACACCGGAGGACGGGAGAACGGAGAGGGTTATGGGCTTATGGCGTACGTGCACGCTGGAATCTGCAGGCAGCTTCTCCATGACCGGACAAGACCCTGAGGTGCAATAGCGGTGCCCGAGGAGCGAAGAGGGCGATGCAATGCCTGTCTCGACTCCCGAACAAAGTCGGGCGGCGGCCAGCTGGACGTTTTTCTTTAACAATACTAATGTTTCCCATTGCCATTTAGACGGCAGCCGGATTCTATAATAGCCCAATTATTGGCTTCAAGTTTTAGTACCATCGAGATACTCCCGGTCCACGTCGCTAACCTAGCCAACTGTTACCATCGATCCTCATGATACCATGCATTGTGATTTGTGAATTTATTATATACTTAATCCTTGTTAATCAATTATTAACCAACCACTTTCAATTGCTAATCAAAGAATTGGATTGCACTGACAATGAAGTAATTGACTCTGACACTCTATTAATAATAATATGATGTGTTATATTTGTTGTCGCTAAATTTTATTCATATCACGTGCATGTCGCACGTGCATCTTTACTAGTATGTTATAAGAAGTACTTTAGATGTATCCATTTACATTTATAGAAAAGATGAAGACTCGGACGAATAAAAAAACAATGGTGACGTGTATCTTTGGGGTGAAAGCTTACATGTTTTTCTTTAGGAATCTATACACTCTACTATACATATGTTTTCTTATGTAATTGGAAGCATTCCGTTGCCCAAGAATTCCCATTATCTGCGAAAAATATAATGTGAAAGACGTGCTTATTTACAAGTGAAGTGTAAACTTTTGTAAGCACGAGAGTATCCGTGACCGTGATCATAAAACTCAACATTAGGCCGGTGGGCTAGTTGATCCACACAGTAGCAACAATGAAGGTCAGTAAAGTAATGACAAAAAACAATAATTCTTTTGACTATGAAAAACACCAGAATAAGTTCGATGACCCCCGTGCAGTTCACGGTACAGAAACTAATACTTCTGCCAGATTCGACCTCAGCCTTCTATGAGACCTCTTACGGCAAAATCATACATACACTGTTATGTTGGCACATTGTTAACTGATACTGCCCAAGCTAACCAAATCATACATACACTGTTAGGTTGGTACATGGCATGAAATAGAACTTTTTCATGTGCAGAGCAGCAGCATGAATTGGCTCCAAGCTTGAACCTCACATTGTCAGAAAAGACACGTTCTGAAGAAATGAAGATAGAAACAACACCAGCAAGCAAAGCTCCAATGCGGTGTAGAGCACGCTGGTTCTGAGCCGACAGGCAGCTTTACAACGCACAGTCCATTGAGCAACTAGTTGAAGCACTACACTGCACTACATCTACTCTGCAGCTAGCTAAAGGAAAAAGGTTGTTGGCAGATCACGTCACTAAATAATAATCTTACACCAATATTTGGCCCTTCTAACACACGCAGGCATAGCATTAGCTCTGCACCTCAAACACATCAGTCACCAGGAACGCTTGATAGTTGATACATCAGAACACATGGTACCACGAAGAAAGAAGAAGCTGAAGTGGCCCCCATCAAGCTGACCCAAAAAATTGTAGTTCCTGACTTTAAGGTCTTGTTACGTGTGGATATCTGCAGTCGCAATCACAAATAGTCTTCGTTCGCGAGCACACTTAGTATGAATAAAGTATAAACTCCTATGGTTAGATTTCCAGATCTCATCGGATCAATTAAGCCATGGGTGTTTCAAGCACTGCGCAGCGGAAGGCCTGTTCTCCGGTGTGAAATCTAGGATCGGACGAAGAAAGTCAGCAAACCCCTGGGCGTCAGATTCAGTGAAATTGTACCTTTCAACAAGTACACAGTCCAGGGGCCAGAACTTCAGCCTCCTAATCCTCTTTAAATCACCATGCCGATTAAAGTAATCCTTGGAACGAGTTCCTGAGCCAGAAATCTGAAAGAAAACACAATAAGATCAGAGGCAAATTCAGAGAGCTGACCAAAGAGAATCAGAGAGACTGCTGTGACCTTCCGAGGCATCTTTCCAAGAGTTTCCATCATCAGAGCCAGGTGATCCTATAGATTACAAATAGACTCATGAATTGGAGTTGATTGATCTAGGAGCACGGTTGACATAGAATTATAAATAGGTACGATATCAATTTGCGTTAATAGAGCATTGAGCATGTAAAAGAACGGAGAAGTTTGTACATGCAACTAACTATTTTCAGCTCATTCATACTTTACTTTGTGCTAGGCATTACATCCAGCAACCATAACCATATAGTTCTGATCTATCTTTCTTCCAGGAAGAAAATATCAGTACAAACGGAACAACTCACAAGTTCAGGCTTTTTGTAACGTTCATTCGTTCAATATAGTTGCACAAAAGTGCAGTTTCTGCTTACAGTCGTTGTACAAAATGATTCTAGCAGTTTAGCTTCTTTTGGAACTGCATGGTTCAGTGGAGCTAACTTTGCAAGATCATAATAGAAAGGAATCCAGAAGCATCTACCACAACGAAAGAAAAAACCCCGATCACATGACAGAATTCCATAAGGCACCTCAAATGTTGCATATCAAAGTTGGTATGTCAATTTTAGATACAGCCAGAGTGGACCCTTAATCTTATTTCATTTCTATAAAGATTTTGGTAGCTAGGTTCGCAGCTGTCAGGTTTGGTACATCTTTACACGATTGCACATTGTTTAGAATTCTGAAGTGGCCCACAATCCGATGCATATATTTATGTCAGTGCTATTGTTTAAATGCCCAAACAGTTATAGTTGTGAGGTAGTATTTGAAAGTTTGGTGGATGAACACAACGAAAGCTGTAACACTCCAAATATGGTGTTGTCTGCAATATAGGCATAAAGAAAGTAGGGTAGCTTGTTCCCATGAGATTTGGAACAACCAGAATACCATAAGTCCGTAGTACTTTAAATATGCGACGAAACTGTTGGTCCTAAGAAATTGGTAAGCAAAAGCATGCTACAAACAAACAAAAAACTGTGTTTTTTTTTTTACCTCATCTTCACTGCATCCCTGGCAATTCTTGGGAGCAAACAACAATTCACCAGTGGCAAGCTCAAAGGTTATGCAAGCAAATGACCACATGTCAGCAGCATAAGAGTACCCTGAACCAATGATAACCTCCGGAGCTCTGTACTGCCTTGTCTGTATTTCACCAGCAAGCTGTTGATCAGCCCAGCAGGCATTACCAAAATCGACAATCTTGCACTTCAAACTGATCCCATCAAGGTTCCTCTCCTTCTCAAATTCAGCTGCAACCCCGCCAAGCGAAACACGCCTCTGCGAAATTTTTGCCACGGCACGTCTTGCTCTCATTTTTAGCATCTTTTCACTGAAACTGATCACTGTCCCACCATACTGGTTCCCCACAGGCCGATCAAGGATTGGGGTGAACCCAGAGCGCACAGGGTCCTTGGCTGGGTTAATTGTCGAAACGAGAAGGATATTCTCTGGTTTCAAATCCGTGTGGATGATGCCAAGTTCATGGTGCAGGTAGTCCAGGCCGACCAGCAGTGATCGGCAGATTTCCTTCACTCTGCTCAGCCCAATGCCCTTGTTCCGGTTGTATCGTATCAGCCGGAGTAGGCTGTCGCCCAGGAACTCGGTGATCAGGCAGACGTGCTGGCCGTTGGGGCCAACGTGCTTGAAATGGTCCAACAACCGAACGACGCACTTGGAATTCGTCGGGTCTCCTTGCGCTACTGCCGATAGCAGCTCGATTTCGTGGAGAGCTGCGTGCGCGTAATCCCGCGCGCTTTTCTGGATCTTGAGGGCCACAAATCTCTGCAGATTTTCAAATAGCAACATCCCAATTAGTAAATGGTTATACATAGTTGGCAGAAGGGAGGAAGTTGGTCACAAATCGCAATTGAACACGGCCAGCAGCAATTGGTGGTAAGGAAAGCTACAATCTTGGGATCGAAAGCACCATTTCTCCCTTGATACGTGTTCAAATGCCCACAGAGCTCTTCTGTAGAAGAGAAATTAAACACAAAAAACAAGGATCGGATCATCGGAACAGGGCAGAAAAGACACAGCTGCACTGTTTTGGATTCGCGTAACGGCAAGCTTCCAAACAACCTCCACCGAACTCTCCAAAGTAACAAAGCCACCGGAGCAGCCGAGCAAGTGTAGAACGTTGCACAGAGAACACGCAAATGGGAAAAGAAACTATTATCTATACCAAGCAAAATAACAAGAAACAAAAAAAAATGAATTAGGGAGGCAAGAAGGTACACACGCTGTGGAGGGTGTCGTATGCGAGCCAGACGGTGGAGAAGTTGCCCCAGCCGAGCTTCCGCTGCGCGACGAACCTCCCGCCGGCGAAGCGGTCACCGGGCCGGGCGGCGTGGTACCCGCCCTTCCGGTACCCCTCTGTCCCCTCGTCCTCGTCCTCCCCGTCCGACCCTGAGGAGTAGCCGTAGCCGCCGTTTCCGAACAGCGACGCCATCGTCCGGCAGGCACGGAACGGAACCGAATCGCCCGCCGGTCTCCTCCCCCTCCTTCCTGCACCTCCCGCGGATTCGAATTCGTGCGGGGAGAAGACGAGACAGGCTGGGGCTCAGCTTTATAAACGCCTTACCAATTTCACGCGCTCGTTCGGTTGGGGATGACCGGAGAAGTGACCGTTCTGCCACCACCGCGAAAGGAAAGACAGCTCCCCTGCTTGTGATTAGGACGCTTTAATCCCCGTGCTAATTGCCTGCTCCGCCTTTCGCGTGCGCGTGTGGCCGTGGCTCGATTTTGAAATTTGCTGTCTGACTGACGATGGGTCTTCAGTTTGGTTAGACCATTTTGTCAGTGACTGTGGGTCGCAACGCTGCAGGTAACTGTACGAGCTGATGGGCTGGGTTTTTGGGCTGGCTGGTGGTGATGGGCCGGCCGGCGGCGCTGGGAGCAGTTGACAGCAACAGCAGCTGCATAGACGACGACGGCGTCGTGGTCAATGGTGCAGAGCCCCGGCCACGTGTGTGCGTGACAGTGCACACCTCCGTCCGAGCGTGACGTGGTGGGTGGCCGTACCTTTAAAAATTTGTACATGGTGATCAGGCAGACGGCACAGGTAATTCCGGAGAGAAACGTAGCCATCGGTGTCCAGCTCGGGCAGCGTTTTTGTGGTCCGTCTTCGCGGTCAGGATTTTTGCTGGGGGCAGGTGCAGGGTGCGTGTCCAGCGCACTCCAGCTCTCTCTCCCCTTTGAAATGTGTGCGCTGCATCGTTTTGGTTGTCTCCCAATTCCACCGGGAAGTACACCAAAAGTAGGTAATATCACGCCAAGGCTGTCGCGTGTAAATGACTAAATGGTGATTCCGTGACGTTCGCTGTGGAGTGTTGGCCTTGTTTTTCTGCCCTGCCATGTGCCCCCGCCCGTGTCACAACGGGCCTGTGAAGGAAGGCGAACATGGCAAGATGGGCCCTGGTGCTGCCGCCCGCCGCCGCCGGGCCGAGCATGCGGCGGATTGCGGAGGAGGCTAGAGGCCCATTTAAATGGGCCTCTAGCCCTGGGCACTGCCGCTCGATCATGGACTATGGAGGAGGCTAGAGGCCCATTTAAATGGGCCAGGGCGGCAGGATCCAGCCCATTTACATCTACCTTTTGACTTTTGGGTGTGCTCACGAAGGCTCTGGTCAAACACTCAAACCTTTGTGAGGTGCTGAGGTGGCCGCTTGCCTGCTCGGACAATGACTCGGTAATTTCGCGTGCGACCGGCAAAGGTCAGATACGGTGATGCGGACGAAACATTCGCCGCCGTGACCCGCGCACGAAACCATCATATAAACAAATTGTTACATCGCGCGCGGCAGCCGAGCGGTCCACATCGCCGCATGCCCGGTCGCGGCCTCGCCTTCCTCGGCTCCGCTCCGCGCGTCAGTGCGTCGTCACCGACGGCCGGCCTCAACGTCCACGCCGCGGGCATTGGCCAGCCGACGTCCCAACCCCCGCTCTCGTTTCAACTCTTCTTTAAACTGCTACGCGAACCCCAACCCCATGGCGCCGAGTCAACCTGGCCGCCGGCCACCACCACTCCTGCTCCCTACCGCTTTCCCTGCCCCGGGGCGTCCTCCTCGTTCTCCCCAATTCACGGAACATGGAGCGGCGGCACCGCCAAGGATCGCACCGGCAAGAAGAAGGTACACACGCTTGCACGAACCATGCTCCTTCCTTGGTGTCAAAGATCGCAATGACGCCTCGACGCCGCGCCCGCCTCGTGCTCGACGAATTGATTGCTAACGGGAGGGCGCTCTGTTTCTCTAAAATCCGACTTGCAGACGGTGGTTTCGAGGAGCACGAGGAGGACGGCCCGCTGTCGGCGTTCCTCTGCCCGATCACCATGGAGGTGATGCGGGACCCGGTGGTGATCGAGACCGGCCACGCCTACGAGCGGGACGCCATCGCCCGGTGGTTCTCCGAGTGCCGCGACCTCGGCAGGGGGCCGTGCTGCCCCATCACGATGCAGGAGGTGTGCGGTGCGGACCTGAGGCCGGTCCTGGCGCTGCGGCTCGCCATCGACGAGTGGGCGGACAGGCTGCAGAGGGACGAGCTCCGCAGGGCCTGCCAGTGGCTCACCAAGGACGCCACGGAGAAAGAGGCGGTGTGGGCGCTAGGCTGTGCCGTGCGAGGGTGGAGCGGAGGGCGGGCGGCCAGGCGTGTTGTGCGCGGCGAGGGGATGATGCAGATGGTTGCTGGCATGCTGAGGAGCGGCAGCGCCATGGTGCGTCTCAATGCGCTGGAAGCTATTCAAGAGTTTGCCAAGGAAACTGATCAAGACAGGGTAGGTGAAATGAGGAGATGCAGCAAAGCTAGAGTATGAGCTGGTTGTTGTATGATACTAGTTTTGACAAAGTATCTTCATCCTTTGCAGGAAGCTGTGTCACAAGGGGACACCATTCGCACAATTGTCAAGTTCATCGATTGTGAGGATTGTCAGGAGAGGGAATTGGCAGTCTCTGCGTTGTGCGACCTTTCAAAGTCTGAAGTAGTATGCGGCAAGATTAGCGAATTGAATGGAGCGGTACTTATATTGGGCAAGGTCGCTGGTGCTATCACCAACTTGGTGCAATTTGTTGAGAGTGATCATCAGGAAAGCCGCCTTGCATCCTTAAAGCTGATATACAAAATCTCATTCCACATGGATCATGAGATAGCGCAAGTCTTCCGAGCAAGCCCAACTCTGCTTGGCTGTTTAGTTGAAGTTACATTCCTAAATGATGGAAATACAGATGAGCAACATGCTGCACTTCAGATTCTAGCCAACCTTCCTAAAAGGGACAAGCACCTCACCAGAGAGCTAATGGAACAAGGTGCTTTCAAGATAATTGCTCGTAAGGTGTTAAGCATTTGTTGGAGGGAGGTTGGAAGTGACATTTATGATCACACACTGCTTGAGGGTCTTGTAAAAGTACTGGCAAGGATAACATATGTTTTACGGGATGAACCCCGATGCATTTCCCTTGCTCGTGAGTATAACCTTGCTGCCTTGTTCACCAGCTTGCTTCGGTTCAATGGTATGGACGAGGTACAATTGGTATCTGCAAAGGCATTAATGAATCTATCGTTAGAATCCAAATATCTGACTAGCACGCCGAAATTTGATGAACCTGAACAGAAGTCTAGGCTTGCATTGTTTGGGAAGAAACCACCTAGTTTTCAGTTTTGCCGTGTTCATTCTGGAGTTTGTTCAATTAGGGACAGCTTCTGTATCCTAGAAGGAAAAGCTGTGGAGCGGCTGGTTCATTGTTTATATCATGGAAACAAGAAGGTAGCTGAAGCTTCTTTGGCAACTCTTTGCACCCTACTCGAGGATGAAGTGGAGATCGCAGAAGGTGTTTTGGTGCTCCATAGGGCTAGTGGAATTGCAGCTATATTTGACATCTTGAAGGAAAACCCGTCAGGCAGTCTTCAGTACAGGGTGACATGGGCCGTGGAGAGGATACTACGTGCGGATGAGATTGCTAAAGCTACTTCAACTGACCGCAGTTTGGGATCGGCACTTGTTCATGCTTTCCAACATGGAGATTCCAGAACACGGCGTATTGCAGAGGCAGCCTTGAAGCATGTTGAAAAGCTACCTACTTTTTCCCAAATCATTGATAAGCGTCCATCATTACGAGGTTCATCCATGGGAAGCATGGAACGCTTTTTGAAGTTTGATCGCTAGGTTGGCTTGAAATGTGAAAGAATTGCACCAGCCAGTTTATGCCTTGTAGTCCTTGTGGAAAACATTTCTTTATTTTTTTGTTAACAGTAAAAACCAAGATTTATTAAGGACAAAGTAGGAGCCATGAGTAGGCATTTAGGAACTGATAGCCAACTAGTCATACTAACCTGTATATCCCTTTCTTTGTACATCTAATTTCAACAAGCAGTGTATCTAATGAGGCTTATTATATGTTTAAGTTCTTGAAATATTTGGCTTTTTCAATTTTCTGTACCTCCAATGATGTGCAAGCATTATAAGAGGTAATGGATGAAGTGGAGATAAGAAATCACTCTTATGATAACCATATGGCCATTTTTTTTTACATATTATTGCTATAGACACAACAGTCGTCATCGAGACACTTCCGGTTTTCAGTGTTTTGACCAAAAACGGATATGACCAGTCCCATGGCCATGGTTTGATATTAGGATCTGTAAGTTCGACTAAAGAAATATTGACCTTTTCAATAACTCTGTCGACGCATGTATTATTTACAGTAATTCCAATAACTCCCTCGTATGATAACCATATATTCGAGCAGGTACCCTGTCAAGTTGAACGGTCTGATATCTTACAATATCTGGCTGACACAGAATTTTTGTGTTCCACATCTATCTATTTCTAGAAGGGGGCATCCATGCACATCAAGTTCTGATTTCTAAACATTCTTGCAGGTCTCATCACATATAAAACAACCAGTCTTCCTCAAAAAAAAAAACAGTCAAATGTTTCATTTTTCTTGCCTGAGGTCATATTCATGTAGAAGCTCGAGGTGGGATTCATAAAGGGTTCCCAAAGGAATCATCAATGTAACTTCACACTATCAACGTTGTACACAGAAAGAAAGCAATTGCATTTCTTTGTAATATACCATTCCAAATTTCGCATATACTCTTTCCGAGATAATCCGGCGTGTAGGCCGACAAATGCTTATAATTAAAGAAGGAAATATGAGTTTATCATCTGGTAATCCAACAAGCTAATAAAACTTTAGTAAAGGATTCTGAACCGAAACTGTTTCGACTAGCACAGGACAAACAAGAGAGATGGCCTTTTAGGTGTCATTGTTCTGTCTCTAGCAATAAAGGTCCTTTTGGTGAAGATGAAAAAAGGTGTATCTCCATAGTAAAACGTGTCCAAGCAATTGCTTCATTGCGTTGCAACAAACGCAACCGCGCAAGACAAATGCAGCCCATCACCGAAATAACAAGATGTCGTCTATCGGAGCCGTTCACCCTTCCACAGAGTCATCTATTGTCTGCCAGTTGTGATTATGTGTAATTTCGACAAATCGTGGATCTAGTGGAGGCTAGTCTTATCTTCTCAAAGTAGTTTTGGTGCTGCCAAACTTAGAGGCATGAGCTTGTTCCTTAATAATCACCTCATCTCACTGTCCGCAAAGTGTGTTTGTACTTAAAAAAAATGAAAATATCATCTGCTCGTTCAAAAAATGGATGCAATGCCAGTAAACCCAGAACTGCGTGACTGCGTCGCTCTATCGATCTATAGCAGTAGCAAAGGCATTTTGGATGGAGATGGAAGATTCCTTCTTCGTTCCTCGCCTCACTGGAAAACGTGCTCAAGCCAGCGCTTGCAGCCCATCGAGTAACGCAAGTCCAAAAAGTATGCCAAAATGTATGTCGCCCATATACGAGCCTTTATTCACTGCTCCACAGAGAGTCACATTTTCTGGCACCCCGCCAACGTTATCGTGGGAGGGAGCTGTATAGTGTGACGCCAGCGTCCATGGCGCATCAGGGTCAGGGCCCTGCCTCTGCGGCGATGGCGAGATCCATTTCGCCGGACTGGAGCTCCGGCCTCCCGCCGGAGCTCCTCGAGTCCATCAGCAGGGGGCACCTCGCCTCCGGCACCGACGCGGCGTCGTTCCGTTCCGTGTGCTCGCCGTGGCGCGCCGCCGTCCCCTTCGCCCCCTGCTTCGCGCCGCTCCTCCTCCTCCCCTCCGGCGCCGCCGCCGTCACGCTCTACAGCGTCGCCGAGGACAAGTCCTTCTCCGTTCCGCTCCCCGACGGCGTCGGCAAGGTGCCGTGCGGGTCCTCGTGCGGGTGGCTCGCGCTCATGGACGAGGTCGCGTCCGTCACGCTCTTCAACCCCTTCACCGCCGGCGTCGTCAAGCTCCCGCCGGTCGACGAGGAGATCCCGCTCTCCTCCTCGACGTTCGTGTTCAAGAAGGACGGCCGGTGGGTGTTCCATCCCGATGAGGACGACGAGTACGTGAACGCCGCGGCTGCGGCTGCTGCTGATGATGACATCGACGCCGTCACGTTGGGCGAGTTGAGGCAAGTGTTCTTCCAGGAGATCGTGCTCTCCTCGCCACCCGACGCCGGAGGATGCGTGGCCATGGCGGTGCTCCGGAGCTCCACGGAGGTGGCCTACTGCCGTGTCGGGGTGGACACCGCATGGACGCTGGTGGAGACCAACCTCGACTGCTCCGTGGACTCCATCGTCTTCTGCCAAGGGAGGTTCGTGGCGATCGACTGCACGGGAGAGATCTCCATCTTCAGCGGCGACATCGCTACACTGCCTGCTGGAACTCCTCCGACCGCGACGCCGATGCCATCGCTGACGCCGCCCGTGGGTCTCTGCCACCGCAGCTACGTGGAATCCAACGGCGAGCTGTACGTGGTCGGAGCCATGGTGAACGTGTTCCGCTGGGCACAGAGGTTCGACTACAACACCGTGGTCTATAAGTGCAGTAACATTCTGGAACAGGAGCCGGCATGGTCGAGGGTGAACGACGCCGGCGATCTGACACTGTTCGTGTCCATGGATTTCCGCTACGGCTTCGCTGGAACAAGCGTCTCCGGGCTCAAGAGGAACGGCGTCTACTTCTCCGAGCCTCTCTATGGGGACCAATACGACTTGGCCCATAGTATGGAGATCGCTGACATTGCCACCGGCATATCCGAAGTGAAGACTTTCCACCCCAAGATGCAAGGTCTCGATGCTCTAGGTTGGTTTCGGCCAAATCTCTGGAGGGGAGGAGGTACGTCATCTTTGTGTGGATGTTTATGTATTATTAGGGCAAGCAATTTGCGCATATTTGGTTCATGGCTATGAGCGATAGCAAAAAAAAAAATGTGTAAAAAATGTTTACACACACGCCATATTTGGCAAAAAAATTTTTGCTTGCGCTCTAAGCTACGCGGAAATTTGGTTAATATTGCTCACATCTTAAAAAGACGAATAAGACAAATTGGTCCGTTATAGTTTAAATTTTGGTGCGCATGTTATTATGTTGCGTAGTAGTGTAGTACGTTACAGCTAGGCGCCGTCAGGGCCATATATGACATATATTACGTGTGGCTTCATAGGGCGTAGTACGTTACGACTAGGTAGATATGGACACATGTACAATTGAGTCATGATTAAAATAAGTACATATTATTGCACTATCATCATAGAATTTGTTCATTACCATTAAAAGTTATTATGTCATTCACAATACTTCATATTGTTAAATTTTTTTAATCGACTTGAAGATATAGTCCAATATATTGAGCTATATTTGTCCTGACATTGCATTTACGCAAAAGCTAAGTTTGATTTAACTAAACATATTTCAGAGAGGACATCGAATGATAACAATGAAAATCAAGCAGGTCCAGTTCCGCCTGAGGCTCAACCGGAATCTTCATGAGAAGCAAAGGCTGATTGGCATGGATTCAAACTCGGTCATATCGAGCAGCTGATGCCTCAAATTGCTCAGTTTAAACATGGGACAAATAAATGTGGCTACCATGTAGCTGCAAGTATGTTTAGTATTTTCAAACTATTTATGTTATATCTTGTTGTAAACTTGTGGTATCTGAACATCATGGAATGTTTGTTGCGTTGCTAATTGTCCGCCGATGTTCTAGTCTTCCTTAAGCATTCATCATTGCTCTCTGTAAACTTTCATGGGATCCCATGCTACAGCTCCCCAGGGTGCTACCGTGCACTCGAGGAGTGCATTCGTCCGATGCAAAATGCACGGTTTAGATGCATGTTGAGATGTCAGCGAGGAGTTGAATCTGTGCATCACCAGTTGAACTTACGACCATCTAGGATTTGTTGCTGGGCGAGATGCCGCTCTTGTTCCTCCGCTCCGGCACATCTGAGATGAGGCTCTATGTTGGATTCGACCAAATCTCCAAAGGGGAGGAGGTACGTGAAGTGTTACCGTGCATCCGTGGAAGTGCGTCTGTCCGATGCAAAATGCACAGTCCAGATATTGAGATGCCAGGGAGGAGTTGAACCTGCGCATCACCAGGTGAACTTACGACCATCTTGGACTTGTTGCCAGGCGAGATGCCACTCTTCCTCCGCTCCGGCCGGTCGACGTACGTACGTGTAATCAATCCCCAATCCCGACGACCTACGAACATGTATCTAGAGCCCCAGATTCTGGTCGTTTTTGTTTCCTTTTCAAACTTCTTGTAGATGTTATTACACTATTATCATTTAATTTGTTCAATAGCAATAAAATTTATTATTATCATTCACAAAACTTCATATCATGTTTTATTTAATCGTCTTGAAGATATGGTTTTAATAATGAGCGTGAAAGAGTAGTTTCCAGGAAAAAGGACCATCCTGCTATATTTATCATAACATTGCATTTACACAAGAACTAAGTTTGATTTAACTAAACATATTTCAGAGAGGACATCGAACGATAACAATGAATATCCACAACAAGAAGCAGGTCCCAGTTCCGCGTCAAGCTCAACCTTAATCTTCAGGAGAAGGCAAGGCTGATTGGATTCACTCTGTCCGAACAGATTGCTCAGTTAATTTAAGGATAGGACAAATAAATGTGGTTACAATGTAGCTGCAATTATGCTTAGTATTTTTAAACTATTTTTGTTGTTGTCGTAAAGTTGTAGAGAGTGTTATCAGGGTCTTTGGACATCATCAAATTTTTAGTGGTGTTGCTAATCGTCCGTCCGATGTTATTCTTCCTAACTCCAAAGCATATCGCTGGCTTGACCTGTTTATGTGGCTTGCTTACCGCCTTGTAGGCAAAGAAACATTATATGCGGCGCATCTCTTTCGTCTCTCTAACTTTCTTGACTCTACACTACATAGGTGTTTGACAGCTGACAGCATGTCCTGTTTTTTTTATTAAATTAATAACAAGTATAATTTTTTATATCTAATATTTTTTAGACAAGTGTAGCGATCTCACCCGAGAAATGGACCCACTCAAGTATATTCCACCTTCCATTGGTGCTAATACACGAACATGTTCCCAAGTGCGGATTCGACCGTCGAGTCAAGCTCGACTAACTGCTACTGAAGATCGTCCGTCCATACGCTCACTCGAAGGTGAGTTCCAAAGATCACATCATTCCACAATTCAAATTACAACAAGTCTTAGAGTTATTACAACCAAATTGAAATGATAAATAAGAATAGTTTGAGTTCATGCAGCGGAAAATAAACGAGATACTAGCGACGAGCCATAGTATCGTCACGATGAAGTCAGCCATGACGCTACTCCTCACGATCCTCGGGAGAGGTCGGCTCCCACTCGATGCTGTAACCAGGAGGAAGCTGGGAGGCCCAAGCCATAGAGGCAGCTACCTCCTGAGGGGACGGTCCTGAAAATTTAAGCCACAAGCAAGGCTGAGTATACTAGTTATACTCAACAAGACTTAACCGACTGGTGATCACTACATCACCGACTCCTAAGATGAGAGGCTCTTTGGCTAGTGGGGTTCTTTTGCCAAAAGCGACTAAGCTGATTTCTAATTTCTTCATTTTGATTTTAATTTCTTTAGCCTATCCATTCTAGGTGAACCTAGCTAAACAATCAAGTTTTGCAATACAATTATTCCATACAAAGATTTCATCCTTCCAAGTTCCACTTCATAATATGTCATACATCGGTCAAGCAGTCTCATTAACCGCGAGAAGCGGACAGTTCAAACCGAATTTACTACCTGGCCAGGGGAAACCCACACATACGGAATGGTTGGAAATGCCAACACACCCCAAACCTTTCTCCTCTCTCTGCGAGTGGCTCCCGAGTCCCAATGCCTCAGGGTAAAGGTTTACCACTACTGGGACTCACGCAACTACCCTCATGTGCCCATGGGATAACGTTTCCAAGACAGAGAGCTGTCGGACCTGCTCGCATCAATCGGATACCGGGACTTACCGGTCCCATAAACCGTGCATATATGTGGTACGTTCAAACGCTTGACACAAAAGTACCACATGTTTCCACTTAAAACATCGATAGACGGGTATCTACAATCATCCGTCCATCATCTCTAGTGTTTCTGATATGAGTAGACATACAACTCCTATATCTCGCGAGTGTCGGAAAACACTCGACTTCTATCGGTCTTAAGCTTAGCGACTATCGAACCTAACATACTAGTGTTCAATCAAAGGAACCTATGATCATGCAATCTAGGGTTTCATTCAACTCCTTGAAACTTAAATGCACAAACATATAATCAATTAAATTGCGTAAGTAAAGTTAGGTTATGCTCCGGGGCTTGCCTTCCGGCTCGAAGCGGTACTCCTGCTCGGGGCTCGGATCCACGTGCACCACGTTCACCTCGGACTCCTGGGCAACCTCCTTGGCAGCGGGGACTAGCTCGTAGACTCCGTCGGCGAGACCCAAATCTACACGAGATGCATGAATGTTTAATATCGAGACTTAATACATTTAGGGTTTGCTTAAACCTTGGTTAATGAATTGGAAAGGATAAACATTAATTATAAGTGAATATACCCTTTTCATTTTGAACCTTTACTTTGATTTTAGAGTTTTAGGTTTTTCTCTTTCCTTTTCTTTCTCTTTTCTTTTCTTTTCTTTTTCTTCTCTTTTCTTTTCTTTTTCTTCTCTTTTCCACTATTTAAGTCCTTTTTCCATTATTCAAAAGGTGAACTTAGGAATATTATTTTTATGTGCCATTTGACCAGAGGCTTTCTCATGCCAAGACAGGAGCCTAGCCCAAAATTTGGCTCAAGTTGATTTTTCTATAATTTACCAAAAATGTTCTTATCTTTTTGCCTGAAAACAAACTAAAATCCTACAAAAATAATTACAAGGTTTCTGTCCACACCACTTGGCACAGTGACTTAGGGTACCAAGAGTGGCCTCTCTGCAAGTTTGCATGTGATTTTGATTTATGTATATTTTTGTGGAATTTCACCATGGTTAAACTACCCAAAATCATTTAGCCATTTTCCAGTGTCCAAAAATTACCATTTTAATTTTTCTAAGGTTTCTAATGTCTTGATTAAGTTTCTGTGTGAAGGAGATGATTTTTCACTGAGTAAATTATTTTCTGAGATTTATTTGCCGAAACAGCAGGGTATATGTTTGGAAAATCATAACCCTAAATCCACTGGGAATTTTTGTGCACCACTTGCGCATTAAGCTAATGACAATCACCCTAACAACATATCCCAAGCTCAGCTCCAGTGCATGTGTAGATTTTGAACAATGATGAAAAGTGCTCAAACTGAAATGAATTTATATTTCAAAATATAAAGCTCAACTGAGTGAGGTGCAAAGGAAGAAGTTGGCCTTCTAGATTCAATGGTCACTACAAAATTGGTTTGGCATTTTTCTGATTTTTCTACGAATTTCTACGAATTTTTTAAGATCTCAGCGAATTAAACCTAAAATATAGAATCTATTTTACGCTGTGAACCCTAGGGTTTTTGAATCTCTTACAACCAAGTCCCTACATTTTGCGCTCGGCCCCCTGGAAAGAGGTTGAAGACACACCGAGGTCCTCGAGTTCGCCGGCGTTGTTACGCCGGCCAAACGGCGGCGAGACCGGGCCGGGAAAGTGGGGGAAAACGAAGAGGGGCTCACCGTGGTTCGTTTAAGCTAGGTCTCGAGGTCGGGGACGGCCGGGAACGAGGTCAGCGACGGCGGTGGCGGCTCGGCTTGCTCCGGCGAGCGGTGACCGGCGGCGTCGAGGTCGGAGAAGGTCGGGGAAGAGGTCGGTGAGCACCAGCGCGGCACGGTGAAGCTATTGGTGCCCTCGGTTCGGCCGGAGGTGGAGCGTAGCGAGCTGTGCACGTGCGCGGGCGGCGGCGGAGAGCTCGGTTAACTCCGGCGAGCTGCGCCGGCGTCTGTGGTGGTGGAAACGGTTCGGGGATTGGTCGAGGAGTGGCAGTGGAGGATGGGGAAGCTCGAGAGAGCCTTGGTTTGGCCGAAGGAGCAGTGGAGAGGGCTGCCCACGAGAGCGAGCTCGGCGGCGCCTCTGCGAGCTCCGGCGGGTGTTTTTCCGGCGTGGAAGAGAGGGGAACTGTTGGGGGCTTAAGTAGGAGCGAGAGGGGAGGAAGGGGATGCTCGGGCAGCACGAGATGGAGGCTGGGGCAGCTCGGTGAGCTGTCGCGGCGGCAGCGGCTTGTCGCGGCCGTGTTGGCGCCGTGCGCGGCGTCAGCGCGGCGCGCAGGCGTGCTGCAGGCGCGCGTGGGCGAGGCGAGAAGACAGGCCAGGGGAGGAAAAAGGAGCACGCGGGGGCGCAAAAGTCGCTCGAGCGACCGATGGGCAACGGCGGCGACGGAAATGTCCGGCGGTCCACGGCGGCGACGCGACGGCGAGCGCGGAGTCAGCGCTACAGTGCCTCTCAGGCCACGCGAGCTTGCCAGAGGCGTGCACCGTGGGCGGGGACATCCAACGGTGCCATTGGTCGGCTCAGGCGAGGCCGGACGGCGGCAGGAGCTGCCGGCGGCGAGCTCGGGCACGCGCGAGCGCGGCGTGAGCGACCCGTGAGCGCGCCGTGAGCGGTGCAAAGGTCAACTGATTGGCATGGCTCAAATTCCAAAATTTTGAACGTGGCTCAAAAATCTTCCAACATGAAAGTTGTTTAGAATTTCATGAGACATGTCCCTGCACTGGAAATTTTGAGAAAAAGTTGAGAATTTGGCCGTAATTCAAAAGGGGGTAAATCCCTGTTTTGAACTGAAAAATTGAATTTTGAGGGGCTAGATGGCAAAATTGGCCAAAGTGCCCAAAGAGGCAAAGTTCAGAAATGTGAAGATGTACAACTTTGCTTTTTGGAGATTTTGATGTTCTGTGGTAAAATCATGAGATTTGACTAAGATTCCATTTCAGCTTTGAATTTGAATTGGAAAATTCAAATTCCAAGTTTGGGGTTTGAATTTTGAGATGCTTCCAAGCATTTTTAGGCTATGGTTCGAAAATTAAAGTTTCTTGGTTTGACTTATACTCCAACTTTCACATTTGCACTTTTTCAAGTTCTTAGGAAGTTTTCAAAGTTTTCTTTATTGCTTCATTTGAATGGTTTTTGACTCAATTTGTGAAATTTTTCCTTATTTCCCTTAATTTGACTTTTGAATCATGCTTAGCTTAACTTAAACATTGTTTTAGTGTTAATTAACACCAGGGGTGTTACAACAAGGATATACAAAAAATATTGTAGTTGAACTATATAGATATATACAAACTGAAGGCTTAAGCTGCAAAACGCTAAACTTATAACTATTTTTTTAGAAGACGTTGATATCGTGGCTCTAGGTTGGTTTTGGTCAAATCTCTCTAGGGGAGGAGGCACGTGATTTTTGTGTGGATGTTGATGTATTATTAGGGTAAGCAATTTGCGCATATTTGGTTCATGGCTATGAGCGATGCCAAAAAAATGGTTACACACATGCCATATTTGGAAAAAATAAATATTTACTTGCG
The DNA here is from genome assembly GCA_015342445.1 of Digitaria exilis. Taxonomy (NCBI): domain Eukaryota; kingdom Viridiplantae; phylum Streptophyta; class Magnoliopsida; order Poales; family Poaceae; genus Digitaria; species Digitaria exilis. The sequence goes on along the minus strand of JACEFO010000718.1, from coordinate 1,247,930 downwards.
CTCTAAGCTACGGGGAAATTTGGTTAATATTGATCACATGTCAAAAAGACGAATAAGACCAACTTGTCCGTTATAGTTTAATTTTGGCACCCATGTTATTATGTTGCGTAGTACTGTAGTACGTTACGGGGCTAGGCCACCAGGGGCATATATCACGCGTGGCTTCATAAGGCGTAGTACGTTACTGACTATGGTGACATGTAAAATTGAGTTATGATTAAAATAAGTACATATTATTGCACTATCATCAATGAATTTGTTTGCTACCATTAAAAGTTATTATTGTCGTTCACAAAACTTCATATTGTTACGTTTTTCGATTGACATGAAGTTATGTTCCAGTATATTGAGCTATATTTATCTTGACGTTGTATACTTGTATTTACGCAAAAGCTAAGTTTGATTTAACTAAACATATTTCAGAGAGGACATCGAATGACAACAATGAAAATCCACAGCAAGAAACAGGTCCGAATTCCGCCAGAAGCTCAACCTTAATCTTCAGAGAAGCCAAGGCTGATTGGATTCACTCTGTTCGAGCATATTGCTCGGTTTATTTAAAGATGACACAAATAAATGTGGCTACAATGTAGGTGCAAGTGTGTTTAGTATTTTTATAGTATTTTCGTTCTTTGTTGTAAACTTGTGGAGAGTGTTATCAGGGTCTCTGGATATCATAGAATTTTTTTGTGGCGTTGCTAATCGTCAGCCTGCCTAAGTATATCACTGGCTTGGCCTGTATGTGGCTTTCTAACAACGTTGTAGGTATGCAAACATGATGTGCGGCCCAGTGTCAACGGTTCAGCGCATCTCTTTCGTCTCTCTCTACCCGTCTTGACTCTACACTACACGCGTTTGACATCTTCTCCGAGCTCACATCTTGTCCTGTTTTTTAATTAAAATTAATAACAAGAATAAATTCTTTTTATATCTAATATTTTTTTAGAAAAGCATACCTAAAACAAGTATTGTAGATGAACTATATAGATATATAAAAACTGAAAGCTTAAGCAGCAAAATCTTAACTTTTTTTTTGAAGATGCTAAAAGTACAACTGATATTCAGATAAGCTTTCACCTGATTTTGGAAGCCAACCAACCGGGCCCAAAATACACTCTCTACTTCTCTAGTTCTACCACCCATCCATCTAGCTAGGCCGCAGACCAGCCCAACTTCGCTGGCTAAGGCTTCAACAGAAGGCAGAGAGCTAGGGTTAAAATTACGTTAAGGCTTTGTTCGGTTAGGCATGGATTGCTGATGGACTCAATCCCACCCATTCCACATGGAACCTAACTAATCCATGCCTAACCAAACAAGCCTTAAGTCTTCTACAGTCTTCAGTCTTCTACTCACCGGCTCCAGTGCCGCATCACCCTCCCCGCCGCCACATTACCCTCTCCTCTGCGGCTCCGCCGCCACATTACCCTCTCCTCCGCCGCCATGGCGACTGAAGTGAGCTCCCTTGCCGACCTGAAAGCGCATATCAACATGTCGCCCAACAGCCTTGCAGTGCATATCGTGGAAGTGAGGACTCAGCACGCTGGACGCACGGCGGATTTCCTGAAGGAGCTCGTGAACGGCCACCGCTGGCGGTTTGCCCCCATGGAGCTGGATCGCGCAGTTGGGCTATCGGACCTCGACATCGTGTTGATGGTGGTGGAAGGAGTGTCGATCCCAAGGCTTTCCATCAACATCGGCGACCGTACCTCCATCGAGGACCTTCGGTGGCAAGCGAGCAACATTTTCCACCGTGGTCGCTCGATTGGCGGATCAATCCGGGCATCTACCGCGATCCTGCGCGACCGGCTCTTCCAGCTCGCAGCCGAGGCCGAGGAGGTGCATGAGGCCGGTGGGTGCCCGCCCCAGATCCTCAACCAGTTGCTCAACCGCCTGCTCGTCGCCCGGGGGGAGGTCGAGGAGCTTCGATCGCTGGTGGTGCGCCTCGATGCGCCACCACCCCCAGAAAGGTTTCGTATGGAGGCTTACACAAGACCACCTCCCCGCCAGATCGTCGCCAGTGGGAGATTGCCACCGATCGAGTCGCTTCAAGGTATGGAGGAAGCTATCCAGGAAAGGCAGGGCGCCTGGTCAGTTCCCATCGTCTCGCTGGAGCCAAGGCATGCAGAGAGAATGGCGGCATATGCTCGCGTCCTTGTGGAAAGCCATGGATGGCGTATCCGGAGAAGAGGTCTCGTCTATCGTCTAGCGCTCCTGGATCGCCATCTTGTAGTGATTGAGTATGTTCTGATCCCAAGGCTTATGCTAGACACTGGTAGCAGACTGGCAATCACCTGCCTTCAAGAGCGTGCCAACGATCTCCTCCCACTTGCGTTGCGGGTTGGTGGGGAAATCGTGTGGATGATGAAGGATCTCTGCAAGAGCATTATCAAGGTCATTACCAATGTCGAGAACATGATCGCGATCAATGGAGACCCTCAATGCTTTGTTGGAAGTACAGGAGGAGATTGGGGTTCTCAGGCAAAGGGTCGTACGTCTGGATGGTCGACCATATCCCACACAAGATGAACCGTTATGGTAGGTGGTGTTTCAAGCGCTAAAAATAGAGCTTTGCTGGAGGAACTAGAGCTGTCGCCTGTCAGCAGCATAGTAGTGTTATCATGTTTTGCCGGAAGAAAATAGAGCTGTCGCCTGTCAGCAGCATAGTAGTGTTATCATGTTTTCTTAGAGACGATCTTACTTTCTGTACGCTACATCTTTGCCTAGCTCTGTTTCAAACTTAATGCAGAGTTAAGCGATTAAGCTCAATGTGTTTTGGATGTCCTTCTGGCTTCTTTCTCGTACTGTAATTTGAGTTACCACAAGTTTCAAATACTGCTGTAATGTGATTGTTTGCTTACTTGCTTCAATATTAAAGTTGTGTAGCTACTAGCTACTCTCTTTAGTTTTACAAAATGAGATGTCTATCCGTCTACATATTTTAAGCCGTTTCCAGGACATTATTGTCACAAAATAGTACCATTTTGTATAGTGTTAGTCCTTCTCTTGATGAATCATATTTTTAAGTTCAGCAAATGTGATCTTTTGGCCATGGAGAAGGCACAATTTGTATAGTTTTTGCAAATGCTGGAACGATTTAAATTGTCCATATATCCACCAGACTTCTTTCCTGTTTCGTATCTCCATACAAAAATTATCATGTTAAATCGTCTGTAACAAGTTGGCGCACTTCTTAACAAGATGGGTAGTCTAGAGATGAAATACATGAAATGCAACACGAGATGGATATAGAGTAAACAAGTATGAAAGTTATTATTTTAAAAGAATATTAGTGTTAAAGGCGGCTCTTTACCCAATCTCTTGTAAGGTGTGTGATTGCTAATTTGGTTGTGCTCGTATCCAAAGTTAACTCACTGGGCTGTCTAATGCTTTGTGCTTTGTTCGTTCAGGAATGAATGCTGGTATTCACAGTCGCTTATCAGATTGTTTAGAATCGATTTATCTAAATTCACGTATAAGCCTTTTTCATATAATTGCATTATCCAGCCTTTTAACTTTAGTAGCACTTGACAAAGTTTTGTTGGTTTTGAAAAGAATTTTGCACCTTGGGTCCAATTTTATAAACTGCACATGATATTTCTAGAAAATCATAAAACTAAAAAGGCGGAAGGTGGATAGATAATGCAAATGTGGAAGGTGTCAATTACAAGCTAACATTGAATACTATGGTAACTAAATGACAGAGACCTACAGTTCACTGGCGTGGCACAATCGACAAGGCTCCACAACAGTTAACTGTACTGTAGCAGGAACTTTCTTTTTTATGTATGTTTTGATAGCCAAGAGTGCCTTCTGTACTTCTATGATAGTACCCCTGGTCACTGAAAAACATTTCTTAGACTTGCTTTCGGAACACTTAAATGCACCCAACAAAGTGGTGTCCAATGTGACACATTGGAGTGACGTTGTGCTCTCAAGAATATAACATGTGAGCTCAACTAAGCTCTTTGCAGAGCCAAAACCTGTGATCTCGAAGCTCTGGAGGTTGTGATGACGGTATTGTGGCATCTGCCTCAGATCAGAGGAACATCCAAAACCCCAATCATCCTCCATGGGTTCCTGTGGCAGCTGAAAATATAAAGTAGATCAAATTTAGCTGTTGACCAAAGCCGCAGATTTATTTACAAGTTGAACAGTGACTTACATTCAGGCTGAAAGTCTCCAAGGAAGGAGAAGCATCAATGAAAGAAGCCAGGAAAAAATAATCATATGCAGGAGATAATTTCACTCCACCTAGATGAAGACACAGGTGCTTGAGGTGGATGAATTTGCTAGGTGCTGTTGGCGCATTAACCATCTGCATATATATAAGCCACGATTTGATTGAAGTGCAAGGCAGGACTATGTATATTGGCAGTTTAAGAGTATACCTCACGGAGTGAGCTAATGGTAAGAGTTACAAGATTGGGGGCGATTGATGGAAGCTCCACACGGGCATAATACACACCATCATTACACCACATGTCAATTTTGTTGAGTTGCAACAAATCTCCAAGTTGCAGTGACGCTCCAGGAGATTATAGTGCTGGGAAATCTCCAAAGTAATGGAGTGAAGATTTTGAGGTTTGTTATCTATCTCTTTCATCATGTCGCATCCATAAACGTGCAGAGAACTGAGGCGGTGCAGGAGGCTAGGTATCTTCAAGCAAACTATCTTATAGCAATATGTAAGTTTCAACCGCTCCAACACTAGAGAATTTGAAAGAAAACACCCAAGCTCATCCCCCGTGATACAAACATAATGTAGATGCAGCCTCGTCAGGCTTCCCAAGCGACCAAGCTGGAATGTGGGTTGGAAGGCACAGCCTTCAAGATCAAGATACTGAATTGAATTTCCACTCCCACCAGATAAAGTTGAGCATGGGAACTTATACATTAGTACGGATGAACATTCATCATCTGAGAGCCAATTTGAGCACACCTTAAGGGTGAGTTCTTCAATCCATGGTGTAACAGCAATTTGAAGCCAACTATCTAGATGATTAATGTTGTTGGCATTGTAACATCCAAAAAAATTCAAGATCGAGTTTCCTCACGCCAACTCCTGAGTGATTTTTAAGAATGTGGTCAACTTTCTTGGTGAAATCAGAGTAGCCCAATGATTGCCTTGTTAAGGTGAGGTTGGGATGTTGTCTCCACGCACTTAGAAAGGAAGAGGAAACACATGCAGCACGGGCAGCATCTCGCAGTGGCATTAGGGAATATATATGCTTCCAAATGTCCTACATCCACGGCAAGGGAAGTACATAATGCAGCTGATGGCTGTACTTAAATAACAATGTGCCTAGGATCCAGGGCATACGAAAAGGAGTTGAAAAGTACAGCAGCTGGAATATTAGAGCTCGCATGAACATATCTGTTTTATAATCTTTATTTTTTCAAAAACATCTCATAACTTATTTAGACAATGGAGGTTCTTGTGCAGTATTTAAGAGTAGTGATGGTGATATATTGCAATATAATCACATAAAACCTCCCATTAATTAGCAATTTATGACATACCTCTGGAAGGTCTGGCCCCATATGAATCATTCTTTCGCCAACCTGAGATTTGGGAAGGCAACTTATCAGCCTGCAACACATTATCGTTATGACAATAAGTTCAGACACTAGCAAGAGACAATAGCTTGATCAGGCACAAGGACGCAAATTAAACCTTGAGTTTGAATTTGAATTAATGCTACCCACATGTTCCATCAGGCCTGGATGCAAATTAAACCTATCCAGTTTGTTTCTGCTACATGTCAAATTGTTACTCAACAACAATAACAGATTTCAAGAACAACTTCAACTGATCATAGCAATTTTTTTTTTGCGAAATATTACACTCCTAGAGTCACAATGTTCCTCTCCCAGGTATTATGTCAAGCAGAGTTTGATCACCGAGGCCCTGTTTGGAAACACAGTATCTTGTCCAGTTTCATTTGGAAACAAAGTGTCCTCGCCAGTTTCAGGAAACATTTGGCCGCGTTTAGTTTCCAAAAGTACTTTTTACTTCCTATTCATCCCCCACAGAACACGCATCCCCAAAAATTTTTTTTTTCCCTTTCCTATTTATCCCCCTCACATAACACGCATCCCAAAAAAAAGTATTTTTTCCTCACCATAACTAAACACGGCAAAAGTATCAGGAATCGGCCCAGCTAGAGTCGTGCTGACTAGGTGAAGGTGCTTCTTCTCCTTCCTCCTCGCGACGCCGTTTTGTCGGAGCTCCAAATTAAATCAGACCGTCACACGTCGCGTGCCTTGTTCGACCATCCGGCTCTGGGTCTGTCTTTGCCGCTGTAACAGGTTGTTAGGCAGTCTGGTTTTGGTCCAATTTAGGCCTGTAGCCTAGTCCTATGTCTTTGTCAGGTGCTATCGTACTTTCGTAACCCTTTTTCGTTTCATGAACAAAACTGATGTAATTTCGTTGCCCAAAAAATTCGGGCAAGGCTGGAAAAAAAAATCAGCCTGTCACACGTCGTCGAGCGGAGGCAGGGGCGGCGTCCAGGCAGAGCAGCGGAGGGGCGCAGGTGCGGACTCGCTCACTCGCGTCGGCGGCGACGCGAGGATCCGAGCGCACCGAGGCAAGATGCGAAGGGGGAGGCGGAGGGGCGCAGGCGGCACATGAAGTGGGAGACGGAGGGGAGTAGGGGGGCTGCTGGGAAGGGATTTTTAGTTAGGGTTGCTGGGTGGGCTTTTAGTGGATCTTTTAGTTTTGGGGCTCCAATGAAGCTCTACGGGTGAAATTCAGAATCTGTCTCAAACCCGTAATATTCCGGATATCCGAACCCGTAAATCCATGAGCACAAAATAGAAACCAAACTCAAAACCCAAAATCCACGGATATCCGCTCCGAACCCAACTCATTGCCATCCCTACCTCCCATATCCGCAACTACTTTGGTAGATGTCCCCGTCCACGGAGTGCGTTACCACAGGATGCCGCCGCAAACCCCGTTCCAACCGCTAGATGCCAGTGCCACACGAAAGTTACATCTAGCTGCGTCGTCGTCAGGCAACCTTTGGATCCAATGGGTCTAATCACACCCAGTGGCGGATACAAGGCTAGGGCCACTAGCGCCCTGGTCCTAGGCGTGGGCCGTTTTTTTCACTATAACTACTGTAGCATAAGGAAGGCCAGAAACTTTGTGGATTCAACCCATGTAGTGGCCCTAGGCATTGGGCCAACTTTGGTCCGCCCCTGATCACACCTAATCCATGTACTGATCTTTTTCCCGGGTCTGGATCGGATCAGAATGCATAGCATGTGTTGCAAAATCCATGAACAGGCCTATCCAGGGGCCGACTTAATTAGATCATCACAAATCAAACCTACATGAATCGATTTGCCCCCTCTCCATGTTATGTTCCCTAAGACCGTGGAGTAGTAAGAGCATCTCCAGTGGGACATGTAAATATGGGCTCTCAAATCCTATTTTACAAGCCCACATGTAAAATTTAGGGGCCCAAATTTGCATCCAACTCCAGTGGGGCATGCATCGAGATTCTTTTGGCAAGGTGCAAATGATAAAAATAAATACCGCCTCGCAAAATGGGACATCATTTGTCGCCCTAAGGACCAAGGAGGTCTCGGTATTATAAATCTCCAACTCCAAAATAAAGCTTTATTAAGCAAATGGATAATAAATTTGCTTAATACTGAAGGGGCATGGCAATCTCTTCTTAGGAACAAATACCTAAGTTCCAAATCTCTAACACAAGTTGAGGCCAAACAGGGTGACTCCCATTTTTGGAGAGGGCTTATGAAAATAAAAGAAGAGGTCCTAGCTAATGGGTCCTTCCATATAATGGATGGAACACAAACGCGATTTTGGGAAGATACATGGGCATCAAACCGGCCATTCAAAAATCTCTACCCCAACATATTCAACATTTGTCACTATCCACATGCTACGGTGGCAAATGTCATGAGTTCGACACCGTTGAACATCTCTTTTAGGAGAGCGCTGGTGGGTGAGAAACTAAATGAATGGCTGAGACTAGTAGCGTAGGTCTCCAACTTTAATTTAACTCAAGGAAGGGATACTTTTGTATGGTACTTAACCAAGAGTGGAAAATTCACGGTTCGCTCTATGTACCTTCAATTGATGAACAACAATTTTCCCTTCCGTCATAAATTGATTTGGAAACTTAAAATTCCTCTAAAAATTAAGATTTTCCTTTGGTACCTACCAAGGATAATCTTTTGAGGAAAAACTGGAAGGGTAGTCAAAAGTGTAGCTACTGCAATTGTAATGAAACAATTAAACACTTATTTTTTGAATGTGAACATGCAAAGGTAACATGGAGGATTGTCCAAATTGCTACTGGTTTAACCCCACCTATATCAGTAACCCATATGTTAGGGAACTGGCTTTAAAATTTTAACTCTCAAGAGGTTATTACTATTCTAACAGGGACATCGGCTCTATGTTGGGAAATATGGCGTTGTCGAAATGATATTATTTTTGATAACGTTAAACACTCATCCTTTATGCAGGTTATTTTCAGGGGAACCTATTGGCTGCAATTTTGGTCAATATTGCAGCGTGAGGAGAAGACAAAGGAGCTATTCATGAAGGCGAGCACTTCTTTGGAGATAGTAGCCTTAGAACTGTTTGGCAGTCATGGATGGAAGCATAATAATAAACTTTGTCAGGCTTAATCTTGCATTTTCTTTCTCCTTTTTTTCCAGTGATTGAAGCTGGGAGGATGTAATTTTGAAGGCTATGTACTTTAAACCGTAGAGGCCGGAATTCCCTTTATCTAAAAAAAATCCATACAGTAGTGAGGCATGAAAAATGGTGGGATCCATGGTTTGAGAAGAAGGATGATGGTTTGAAAGGGAGGATGAGAGACTCCCAAATCTAGAGGCTTGGAGAGGAAATTTGGCATGTAAAATAGAATGGAGTTTAGAGCAACTCCAGTGGGGAGACCAAATTTGAGCCTCTATATTGTTTTTAGGGGCCAACAAAAAATAGTTTAGGGGCTTCAAACTTTAGTGGGGTGACTAAATTTAGAGGGCCTCCAATTCTTAAAGGCTTTGGACCAAAATTTGGTGGCCTCCCCAAAACGAGGGCTCATTTAGAGGCCCTGCTGGAGAAGTTTCTTCCAATGAGAAACTAAATCAAGGGATAGAGGCCCATTTGAGGGCTCCACTGGAGATGCTCTTAGGAGCCTCACTAAAAATTTTTTTTTCTTCTAAATTTTAGAGTAGAAACCTATTTACGAACTCTCACCGAAGATGCTCTAATGATTTTCTTTTCTTTGTGGCATGCAGGAAGGAACATGCAAATCGCAGAAGAGAGATTAGCTTACGAGAGTTTGCCGACGAAATGCTTCCGCCGCTCCGGCTCCGTCTCGATGTCCAGCAGCCGACCAAACGAGCCCCCTGGGCTGCAGCCCTCTCTTGCGTTGTGTAGATCTATCTATATAGCCAGCCAGTCAGGTAGGGGAGGAGCCGGAGATCGCGTCGGTCACGATCGGCGTGACTGCGTGAGTAACGGACTACGACAAAAAATATCCAGAGTCTGCATGAAGGCTCCGATCCGTTTCCCCTTCTCATTTAATTTCTCGCTTATTTGCGTATTTCGTGTGTCATGCATGCATGCACTGCTTCCTCGTCATGCATGCCTGTTGCCTGGTTCTTGCGAGCAGCAACACTCACGGGCGTTGCCACGACTCACGTCATAATCAAACGCACATCAGACTACCAAGGGTTATATATATTACGTTGATGAATCTTCACACGACGCTCCACCAAAAAGATGATATTTTGATTGGCATCAGTATACAAACGGGCAATGCCATGCAACATCAAAGCTCTGCAACTACTGAAACACAATGCAAGCCATATATAATTTACCAAGAAAATAGAATAACACAAACTAAAATGATGTTAAAAATAGAAAAAAGGTATCTTAATACTACAAAAAAATTGCATTCTATAAATAGAAAAATAGAATACATTGTGGTTACGGCGTAACTACATTTTTCATATATGTGAAAGAAACCTATTAAACATACAGCTAATCCTGTCATCATGCCCCTTGCTTGGCAGCTCAAAGCATGGAATCAATTGCTTTTCAAAATGACTAAACGGTTAGGCCCATGGTAGAAGCAACACAGCAAACATCCCTATAGGACTCATCAACAGTCTATTACATCATCATACTATATCCCTCCCTGAACCACCGCGCGCCTCGCCTTGTCTCGAGACTAGCACAGGACAAACAAGAGAGATAGCGTCATCATTCTGTCTCTAGCAATGAAGGTTCTTGATGAGAAGGCTTATCTCCACAGTAAAACGTGTCCAAGCAACCTGGCAGTGAGTTGAAACAAACGCCAGCCGCGCAAGGCCAAGGCAGCCCATCACCGAAATGCCAAGATGTCGTCTATCAAAGCCGCCGTTCACCCTTCCACAAAGTCACATTTATCATCTGCCAGTTGTTAACTTGTCATAATGTGTAATTTCGACAAATTGTGGATCTAGTGGAGGCTGTCAGACTTAATCACCTCATCACACTGATACGTAAAATCTGGATTCGTTTCTGATGATATAAAGTTTTGCGTATTCTTCTTTTCACTGCCTGCAAGTGTTTATAACTAAAAAAAATGAAAAGATCATTAACTCATTCAAAAAGTCGATGCAATGCAAGTAAACACAGAACTTGCGTCGCTCTATGGTTCGTCCCCTCACAGGAAAACGTGTTCAAGCCAGCGCTTTAGCAGCACATCAAGTAACGGTCCAAAAAAAAAAAATGCCCAAAATGCACGTCGTCGTCACGCTCTTCAACACCTTCACCAGCGCCCGCGTCGAGCTCCCGCCGGCCGACGGCGGCCTCCTCCATGTTGGTGTCCAAAATCGACGGTCGAAGACGAGTACGGTACGGGAACGCGGCTGCTGCATGCTTCCGGGGCCGTCACGCTGGACGACATGACGCGTCTTCTTCCACGAGATCGTGCTCTCCGCGCCGCCCGACGCCGACGGCTGCGTGGCCATGGCACTATGGCAGTGCTAGCTCAAGTACTCCACGGAGGTCGCCTTCTGCCGGCCGGGTCGGGGTCGACAGCGCATGGACGCTGGTGGAGACCAACCTGGACTGCAAATGGTAGCAAAAAAAAAAAATGGTTACACACACGCCATATTTGGCAAAAAAAAATAAAAATTTGCGCTCTAAGCTACACCGAAATTTGGTTAATATTGCTTGCATGTTAAAAAGACGAATACATGCAGTTGCTTAGTTCGTAGTATCTTATAGTTCAGATTTTGGCGCGCATACTATTGGTGTCGTGTAGTAAGTTATGCCTAGGCTGCCGAGGTCATATATGTCAAACATTACATGTGGATTCGTATGGCGTAGATGGATATGCCCTGTGTAAAATTGAACCATGAATAAAATAAGTAGATATGATAACATAATTATCATTTAATTTCTTCATTAGCATTAAAATCATTATCATCGTTCACAAAACTTCATATTGTTATGTTTTTAATCGACTTGAAGATATGGTGTAATCGTGTGCTATATTTATGATGTCATTGTATTTACGCAAGAACTACTCCCTCCGTCCCAAAATAAGAGTAGTTTGGGAACCATATTTACCTCACAAATATGGTTTCCAAAGTACTTTTATTTTGGGACAAAGAGAGTAAGTTTGATTTGACCAAACATATTTCAGAGAGGACGTCGAAGATAACACTGAAAATCCACAGCAAGAAGCAAGTCCCAGTTCCACGTGAAGCTCAACCTTGATCTTCAGGAGAAGCCAAGGCTGATTGGATACACTCTGTTCGAGTAGATTGCTCAGTTTACTTAAAGATGGGACAAATAAATATGGCTACAATAATGTAGCTGCAAGTATGTCTAGTATTTTTGAACTATTTTCGTTCTTGACGTAAACTTGTGGAGAGTGTTGTCAGGGTCTTTGGACATCTTAGGCTTTTTTTGCGCAATTGCTAATCGTTCGTCCGATGTTAGTTTTCCTAAGCATATTGCTGGTTCGTCCGATGTTAGTTTTCCTAAGCATGTTGCTGGCTTGGCCTGCTTATGTGGCTTCATTACCGCCTTATAGGCATGGAAGCATGATGTGCGGTCCAATCTCACTCTATTTGTTTGGACTCTACACAACACAGGCGTTTGACAGCTGCTCCGCGCCCACAACCTGTCCTATTTTTATTAAATTAGTGACAAGAATAAAATCTTTAATATATGTATACAAGGATACATAATGTTTTTTGAAACGTAGCGAGAACTTATATTAAATCAACATGTAACTGGCTACAATAATGATCTAAAGCTACCGATACGTAGGCTGGGACACCTGTAGAAACAAAACCGGAAGAAAGGTCTCCCCTACCTAATTGGTCTAGTATTTGAGCCACCCCATTAGCATGCCGATGGCAAGATATTTAACATATAAAAGATAGAGTGCGATAAATAATAATAATTATTAGCTATAAATTAGTTATGAATTAGTTATCAATTCATAACACCTTCAAGATATTTAACATGTCGATGGCAAGAGAAATTTTGGCACTAGTTTCATATTTTTTGATTCTAAAATGAATTAGTTATAAATTTTTAAGTTTAAATAATATTTTCTTCAATTTCTATAAAACCCAAAAACACCTTCAAGATCACCCAAAGGGCCAATTTTGCACGGTTTGGATAGTTGGATAGTCTTTAATGTTCGGTTTTGCTGTTGTGGGATGGAAATCAGACTTTTGTAATAGTTGAAGGGTAAAAAACAGACTTTTCTTTTTTTATATTAAACCTAATTAGCCTGCGCGGTGGCACGGGGTTGATAGGCTAGTTTATATAAACTGGTTTATCAACTTAGTTACTTTATCAACTTAAAAAGGAGCTTTTGGTCGCAAATTAATCTTCCCAATCTACTGAAATAAAAAAACAGAGCGAACAGCCCTTTCGAACCTAAGACTTACCAGTCGTCGTTAGATTGAAACAAGCATCTATCTGAGGGATAGCTGGCTAGGATCAAATAGCATGCATGAAGCAATTGGGCGCCGCCCTCTAGCCACACATTCGTCGCAAGGCCGAGGAGCCATCGATATTGAGATGCCACGCGCGCACGAGTGAACTTACGACGATTTAAGAGAAAGGCTAATAATCCAGTCTGCTGCTGACTGTATATATTTATATAGCCCACTTCTCAGTCAACCCATATAATAGTTAAACCTTCATCATAATTATAAGACCCATATGTCTCTCTCACATGTTATCTTGGTTCTTGTGCCCGAGCAGGCTACAAGCTTACAGCCCATCTTTCCTTCCTCAACTTTTTTTTCATCCACCTCAGTATTCAGTCTTCTTGTAGCGATCTCACCCGAGAAATGGGCCCACTTAAGTATATTCCACCTTCCATTGGTGCTAATATACAAAAATGTTTCCAAGTGCGGATTCGACCGTCGAGTCAAGCTCGACCAACGGCTACTGAAGATCGTCCGTCCATACGCTCACTCGAAGGTGAGTTCCAAAGATCACATCATTCCACAATTCAAATTACAACAAGTCTTAGAGTTATTACAACCAAATTGAAATGATAAATAAAATAGTTGAGTTCATGCAGCGGAAATGTAAACGAGATACTAGCGACGATCCATAGTATCGTCACGATGAAGTCAGCCGTGACGCTACTCCTCACGATCCTCGGAAGAGGTCGGCTCCCACTCGATGCTGTAACCAGGAGGAAGCTGGGAGGCCCAAGCCATAGAGGCAGCTACCTCCTGAGGGGACGGTCCTGAAAATTTAGCCACAAGCAAGGCTGAGTATACTAGTTATACTCAACAAGACTTAACCGACTGGTGATCACTACATCACCGACTCCTAAGATGAGAGGCTGTTTGGCTAGTGGGGTTCTTTTGCCAAAAGCGACGAAGCTGTTTTCTACTTTCATTATCTTGATTTTAACTTCTTTAGTCTATCCATTCTAGGTGAGCCTAGCTAAACAATCAAGTTTTGCAATACAATTATTTCATACAAAGATTTCATCCTTCCAAGTTTCACTTCATAATATGTCATACATCGGTCAAGCAGTCTCATTAACCGCGAGAAGCGGACAGTTCGAACCGAATTTACTACCTGGCCAGGGAAAACCTAGACATACGGAATGGTTGGAAATGCCAACACACCCCAATCCTTTCTCCTCTCTCTGCGAGTGGCTCCCGAGTCCCACTGCCTCAGGGTAAAGGTTCACCACTACTGGGACTCACGCAACTACCCTCATGTGCCCATGGGATAACGTTTCCAAGACAGAGAGCTGTCGGACCTGCTCGCATCAATCGGATACCGGGACTTACCGGTCCCATAAACCGTGCATATGTGTGGTACGTTCAAACGCTTGACACAAAAGTACCACATGTTTCCACTTAAAACATCGATAGACGGGTATCTACAATCATCCGTCCATCATCTCTAGTGTTTCTGATATGAGTAGTCATACAACTCCTATATCTCGCGAGTGTCGGAAAACACTCGACTTCTATCGTTCTTAAGCATAGCGACTATCGAACCTAACATACTAGCGTTCAATCAAAGGAACCTATGATCATGCAATCTAGGGTTTCATTCAACTCCTTGAAACTTAAATGCACAAACATATAATCAAGTAAATTGCGTAAGTAAAGTTAGGTTATGCTCCGGGGCTTGCCTTCCGGCTCGAAGCGGTACTCCTGCTCGGGGCTTGGATCCACGTGCACCACGTTCACCTCGGACTCCTGGGCGATCTCCTCGGCAGCGGGGACTAGCTCGTAGACTCCGTCGGCGAGACCCGAATCTACACGAATGCATGAATGCTTAAGTATCCGGATTTAAATAGTTAGGGTTTATTTAAATCTTGGTTGATGAATTGGAAAGGATAAACATTAATTTTAAGTGAATATTTCCTTTTCATTTTGAACCTTTACTTTGATTTTTGAGTTTTAGGTTTTTCTCTTTTCTTTTCTTTTTCTTCTCTTTTCCTCCTTTTAAGCCCTTTTTTCTATTATTCAAAAGGTGAACTTAGGAAATTTATTTTCATGTACCATTTGGCCAGAGGCTTGCTCATGCCAAGGCAGGAGCCTAGCCCAAAACTTGGCTCAAGATAATTTTTCTATAATTTATTAAAATTATTCTTATCTTTTTACCTAAATCAAACTAAAATCCTACAAAAATAATTACAAGGTTTTTGTTCACACCACTTGGCACAGTGACTTGGGGTACCAAGGGTGACCTCTCTGCAAGTTTGCATGTGATTTTGATTTATGGTTATTTTTGTGGAATTTCACCATGTTTAAACTACCAAAATTTATTTAGCCATTTTCCAGTGTCCAAAAATTACCATTTTTATTTTTCTAACGCTTCTAATGTCCTCATTTAGTTTCTGTGTGAAGGAGGTGATTTTTCACTGAGTAATTTATTTTCTGTGATTTATTTGCCAAAACAGCAGGGTATATGTTTGGAAAATCATAACCCTAAATCCACTGGGAATTTTTGTGCACCCTTTGCGCATTAGGCTAATGATAACCATCCTAATAACATATCCAAAGCTCAGCTCCAGTGCATGTGTAGATTTTGAACTATGATGAAATGTGCTCAAACTGATTTGAATTTATAATTCAAAATCTACAGCTCAACTGAGTGAGGTGCAAAGGAAGAAGTTGGCCTTCTAGATTCACTGGTCACTACAAAATTGGTTTGGCATATTTCTGATTTTTCGACGATTTTCTACGAATTTTTGAAGATCTCAGCGAATTAAACCTAAAACATAGAATCTATTTTACGCGAGGAACCCTGGAAGTTCTGAATCTATTACAAACAAGTCCCTGCATTTTGCGCTTGGCCCCCTGGAAAGAGGTTGAAGACACAACGAGGTCCTCGAGTTCGCCGGCGTGGTTACGCCGGCCAAACGGCGGCGAGACCGGGCCGGGGAAGTGGGGGGAAATGGAGAGGGGCTCACCGTGATTCGTTTGAGCTAGGTCTCGAGGTCGGGGATGGCCGGGAACGAGGTCAACGACGGCGGTGGTGGCTCGGCTTGCTCCGGCGAGCGGCGACCGGCGACGTTGGGGTCGGAGAAGCCCGGAGAAGGGGTCGGTGAGCACCAGCACGGCACGAGGAAGCGAATGGTGCCCTCGGTTCGGCTGGAGGAGGAGTAGAGCGGGCTGTGCACGTGCGCGGGTGGCGGCGGAGAGCTCGGTTAACTCCGGCGAGCTACGCCAGCGGCTCTGGTGGGGGAAACGGGTCGGGAATGGCTCGGGGAGTGGCAGTGGAGGATGGGGAAGCTCGTGAGAGCCTTGGTTTGGCCGGGGAAGCAGCGGGGAGGGCTGTGCACGAGAGCGAGCTCGGCGGCGCCTCTGCGAGCTCCGGCGAGTGTTTTTCCGGCGTGGAAGGGAGGGGAACTGTTGAGGGCTTAAGTAGGCGTGAGAGGGGAGTGGAGGGGTGCTCGGGAAGCACGAGATGGAGACTGAGACAGCTCGGTGAGCTGCCGCGGCGGCAGGGGCTTGTCGCGGCCGTGTTGGCGCCGTGCGCGGCGTCAACGCGCGCGCGCAGGCGTGCTGCAGGCGGCAGGCGCGCGTGGGCGAGGCGGGAAGAGACAGGGCGAGGAAAAAGGAGCACGCGGGGACGCAAAAGTCGCGCTTTGGACCGGCGGGCAACAGCGGCGACGGCAAAACCCGGCGGTCCGCGGCGGCGACGCGACGGCGAGCGGGGAGTCAGCGCTACAGTGCGTCTCCGACCATGAGACCTTGTCAGAGGCGTGCACCGTGAGCGGGGACACCCGGCCATGTCACTTGTCGGCTCAGGCGAGGCCGGACGGCGGCAGGCGCTTGCCGGCGGCGGGCGCGGCACGCGCGGGCGCGGCGCTGGCAACCCGTGAGCGCGCCGTGAGCGGTGCAAGGGTCAACTGATTGGCATGGCTCAAATTCCAAAAAAAATTGAACTGAACTTCGAAACGTGTCAAATTAAAAGTTGGAGTTTGGGATGTGGGACACAACTTTCGAGCTTGGGCCAGGCGCTTCGACCATGCGCTTCGAGCTTGGATCGCAAGCTCGAGCCTTCCGAGCCTCGAGTGTGACGGAAACGTCGCTCGAGGGTGAATGCCCCTCGAGCTTGGCTGCGGAGCCTCGAGCGTGACGGAAATCACCGCTCGAGGGTGAATGCCCCTCGAGCTTGGCTGCGGAGCCTCGAGCGTGACGGAAATCACCGCTCGAGGGTGAATGCCCCTCGAGCTTGGCTAAGGTTCCATTTCAGCTTTTGAATTTGAATTGAAAAAAAATTCAAATTCCAAAGTTAGGGTCTGAAATTTGAGATACTTCCAAACATTTTTAGGCTATGGTTTCAAAAGGGAAGATGCTTGGTTTGGTCTCTCCTTCAAATTTTGCATTGGCCAAAATTCAAGTTCTTATATAAAATTTAAAGGTTTTTGTTTTGCCTCTTTTTGGGGTGTTTTTAATTTCTTATCGAATTCCTTTTAGCATTTCTTTTGATTTCTTTCTTTCAATTAACCTTGGTTAGGCTTGATTACTTGTTTAGCTTAGCTTAATCATTGTTTTAGTGTTAATTAACACCAGGGGTGTTACAGCCTACCCCCCTTAAAAAGAATCTCGTCCCGAGATTCGGAAATGCTAGAAAGTGCGGAACATTGGTACCTGGTGGGGTGGTGAGAAATCCAGGATAATGGCAATTAAGATATTCCTCGGTCTCCCATGTTGCCTCTTCTTCAGTGTGATGAACCCACTGAATTTTATACATTTTAACCGAGCTCCTTCTCGTGTGCCTTTCCTTTTGGTCAAGGAATTTGAGAGGTTGAGCAACGTAGGTCAGATCGGGCTCAACTTCCACGTCTTCTTGTTCCACGACCTCAGTCGGAACTCGAATACACTTCTTGAGTTGTGAGATATGAAAGACATTGTGCACGGCTGAAAGTTTGTCGGGAAGTTGTAGACGATAAGCCACGGATCCACATTTCTCAATGATTTCATAAGGTCCGACGTAACGGGGTGCAAGCTTTCCCTTTACTCCGAACCTTTGGACTCCTCGAGTTGGTGAGACCTTAAGATACACATGATCACCGACTGCGAATTTGAGAGGCATTCTTCGGCGATCGGCATAACTCTTCTGACGAGACTGAGCGGCTTTGAGGTTTTCCCGAATAACTCTGACTTGCTCTTCGGCTTCAATCACCAAGTCGGGTCCGTATATTTCTCGCTCTCCAGGCTGAGACCAACATAACGGAGTTCGACACCTTTTCCCATACAAGACTTCGAAAGGGGCCATTTTCAAGCTTGCTTGGTAACTGTTGTTGTATGAGAACTCGGCGATAGCCAGACATTTATCCCAACTTGCTTCATAGTGAATGACGCAAGCTCTAAGCATGTCTTCAAGGATTTGATTCACCCGCTCGGTTTGCCCATCCGTCTGCGGGTGGTAAGCCGAGCTTCGAATAAGCTTTGTGCCGAGAGATGCCTGGAGTTGCTCCCAGAACCTTGCCACAAACTGCGGACCTCGGTCCGAAATGATTGTTCTAGGCACTCCGTGCAGGCGCACAATTTGGTTGAGATAGATCTCAGCATACTTCTTGACGGCATAGGTGGTGTTGACCGGAATAAAGTGAGCGGTCTTTGTGAGCCTGTCCACAATGACCCATATAGAATCGTGCCCTCGTGCGGTCTTGGGAAGGCCAACAATGAAATCCATACTGATATCCTCCCATTTCCATGATGGTATAGACAAAGGTTGAAGAGTTCCAGCCGCCTTTAGATGACCAGCCTTTACCCTCCTGCAAGTGTCACACTCGGATACAAACCAAGCAATATCCATTTTTATCTTGGTCCACCAAAAAGTTTTCTTCATATCCTGGTACATCTTATTGCTGCCAGGGT
Organism: Digitaria exilis; assembly: GCA_015342445.1. Classification (NCBI taxonomy): domain Eukaryota; kingdom Viridiplantae; phylum Streptophyta; class Magnoliopsida; order Poales; family Poaceae; genus Digitaria; species Digitaria exilis. The sequence continues at coordinate 1,229,051 of JACEFO010000718.1, read as the reverse complement.
GAATAGAGAATTTAGAGTGGTGAGCTTCACTCAAAATTTTCTTCCGTAATTCCGGATCCTTAGGCACGACGATACGGTTCCCAAACCATATCATGCCTCGGGCATCCTGACGGAAACAGTTATACCGTTCCTCCGTTCCTTTGGCCAGCTCTTCCCGAATAATTCCGACCTTTTTATCGGTCTGCTGGGCCAGAAAGATCTCATCGTGCAACGTGGACTCGAGAGATATATTGTTTAAATAACCATGCGGAACAATCTCGAGATTGAGTTTCGCCAACTCATGGCATAGAGTGTCGGCATACGATTCGACCGAAAGACAATGGCAATTGGACTTGCGGCTCAAAGCATCCGCAACCACATTCGCCTTTCCGGGATGATAATGCAAACTCATGTCATAATCTTTTGCCAACTCCAGCCATCTTCGCTGCCTCATATTGAAGTTAGTCTGAGTGAAGACGTACTTGAGACTTTTGTGGTCGGTATACACGTTGCAAGGAACTCCTATCAGATAGTGCCTCCATATTTTCAGAGCGTGAATCACGGCCGCCAATTCAAGGTCGTGAGTGGGATAATTCAGCTCATGGGGACGGAGAGCACGTGAAGCATAAGCAATAACTCGATTTTCTTGCATAAGAACACAACCGAGTCCGGTGCCTGAAGCATCGCAATAGACATCGTAGGGTTTGGTGCTATCCGGTTGGGTCAGAACGGGAGCTGAGGTCAACAACTTCCTCAATGTGCGGAATGCCTCTTCACACTTCTCATCCCACACGAATTTCTGCCCCTTCTTCAATAGCTCGGTCATTGGCTTGGCAACTCGCGAGAAATCCGGAATAAAACGACGATAATATCCTGCCAAACCCAGGAAGCTTCGGATTTCGTGGACAGAGGTAGGAGGTTTCCAGTCCATTACTTGCTGCACTTTCGTAGGATCCACCGAGATACCATCTTTAGAAACGGTGTGACCCAAGAACTTCACACTATCCAGCCAAAACTCACACTTGGAGAACTTGGCGTACAATTTGTGATCACGGAGTCGTTGAAGAACAATACGGAGATGCTCGGCATGCTCTTCCTCATTCTTGGAATAGACAAGAATATCATCAATGAAAACCACTACGAACTTATCCAGCTCGGGCATGAACACCGAATTCATGAGATACATGAAATAAGCAGGAGCATTAGTCAGCCCGAACGACATAACCAAGAATTCATAAAGTCCATAGCGGGTCGAGAAAGCCGTCTTGGGAATATCACAAGGACGAATCTTGATTTGATGATATCCAGAACGAAGATCAATTTTCGAGAATATCTTGGCTCCGGCGAGTTGATCGAACAATACATCAATGCGGGGAAGAGGGTACTTGTTTTTTATGGTAACCGCATTGAGAGGCCGGTAGTCAATACACATCCTCAACGTGTGATCCTTCTTTTCGACAAATATGGCAGGACAACCCCAAGGTGATGTACTCGGACGAATGAAACCCTTGTCCAGTAAATCTTGGAGTTGAGTTTTCATCTCTGCCAATTCTGCGGGTGGCATTCTGTAGGGTCTTTTAGAAATTGGTGCGGTGCCTGGTTGTAGCACGATAACGAACTCAATGTCCCGATCCGGTGGCATTCCAGGCAAGTCGTCTGGGAAGACATCGGGGAACTCACAGACAATAGGAATGTCTTCAAGCTTGGGCTCAGTCATGACAAAAACACACGAGCTCAAGGAGTTGGGAGACGGAAGATAGAGTGTGGTAGATCCATGTGTAGGTGAGTTGATATCAACAATTCTCTTAGCAATGTCTAACACAACCTTGTGCTGTGCCATCCAATTAGCTCCCAAGATTATATCTATCCCATCCAGTTCTAAAAGAATCAGGTCGGTCAAGATAACTCTACTACCCAGTTTAATTGGCACCTTTCGCGCCACATGATTTGAATTTAGGTTTCCTCCTGCGGTGATTATTTTGTAGGCCGCATTTGTAGATAAGCAATTTAACCCACATTTCTTAGCACAACTGGGACTTATGAAACTATGAGTGGCACCAGAATCAAAGAGAATGACTGCAGGTTGGTTATGAATCAAAAATTTACCCGTCATCACTGGTGCTCCCTCGGGAAGGTCGGTCAAGGTGGTGAAGTTGACCCTTCCTTGCTTGACGTGAATTTTCTGCAACTTGCCCTTGTTTGACTGGTTGCCATTGTTCTGCTGCTTGCCCTGGGGGCAGTCCCTGATGAAGTGACTGGTGCTGCCGCAACGGTAGCAAGAATACCCAGCTCCAGGCTGAGCTGGCTGCTGCAGGGTCTTCTGCTGCTGCGACTGCTGTGGTGGAAAGCGAGAACCACTCTGCTGAGGAGGGTTAACCACCCAGCGGCCAGACTGCCCTGTACGCTGCTGTCCCTGTGGAGGAACAATACGGAAGCGCTGCGGCTTACCGCCACTGGCAGAGACAACAGGAGCCTTCCTCTTCTTGTCGGCTCTATGGGTCATAATGGCATCCTCCTGAGCGATAGCCACATTGACCAAGTCAGCATAAGTGGCAGGCTTGATGTTTAGCAGCCTCTCCTGCAACTTGGTGCTGAGCCCCATACGGAACCTCTCCTTCTTCTTATCATCACTGTCAGCATGATGACCAGCGTACTGACAAAGGTTGTTGAAAGCCTGGGCGTACTGGTACACCGTGTGAGTGCCCTGAGTCAAGGTCAGGAACTCCCTCAACTTCCTCTCAACAAGGCCCTTAGGAATGTGATGCGCCTTGAACGCATCCTTGAAGTTCTGCCAAGTAATCACAGTTTCGGCGGGGAGCATGCCACGATAAGTCTCCCACCAAACCAAAGCCGGACCGCGAAGCTGCTGTGCGGCGAAAGTGACCTTGCGCTCTTCAGAGCAAGGGGCAGCCAGGATAGCAAACTTCGAATCGATAGCCCGAATCCACGCGTCAGCCTCCATGGGCTCAGTAGCTTTAGAGAACACCGGGGGCTGAGTACCCAGAAAGTCCTCAAATCGTGCAACCTGAGCAGCCGGGGCATTGCGACCATTCTGACGCTGAGCACCGATGTTCATGTTCTGGGCCAACTGCTGCTGCTGCAATTGTATCTGCTGCTGCATAGTCCTCATGACCTCGGCGTCCATAGCCATCATCTGCTGCCAATTTGGCAGTGGAGGGGCAGGTGGTGGCTGCTGCTCTGGCGGGGCCTGCTGATTCGGGGCACTAGTTGAGCCTTGATTTGTCCCGAACCCACCCGGAGTCAGTCGGGTCGTAGGTCCTACCATCTGCATGATTGAGTCTCCATTAATCACATGAATCACAATTGCTCATAAGGGAATGACAGGCATGATTAAGAGACAATCCCAATTCTACAAACGAATGTGGCATAAAAAGCGAAATTTCATAGAATGAGCAACTTCATTAATCCAAGACAAGGTTCGATGAATCCATTACAACCCATGCTGACAACACATTCCAATTAAGATGCTACACCAAATGCGAAGGGAAACAGATACAAAGAGATACAAGAGATTATCCATTCTTCAACTAGCTAAACTCCACGTGACACGGAAAAATTATTAGCTATAAATTAGTTATGAATTAGTTATCAATTCATAACACCTTCAAGATATTTAACATGTCGATGGCAAGAGAAATTTTGGCACTAGTTTCATATTTTTTGATTCTAAAATGAATTAGTTATAAATTTTTAAGTTTAAATAATATTTTCTTCAATTTCTATAAAACCCAAAAACACCTTCAAGATCACCCAAAGGGCCAATTTTGCACGGTTTGGATAGTTGGATAGTCTTTAATGTTCGGTTTTGCTGTTGTGGGATGGAAATCAGACTTTTGTAATAGTTGAAGGGTAAAAAACAGACTTTTCTTTTTTTATATTAAACCTAATTAGCCTGCGCGGTGGCACGGGGTTGATAGGCTAGTTTATATAAACTGGTTTATCAACTTAGTTACTTTATCAACTTAAAAAGGAGCTTTTGGTCGCAAATTAATCTTCCCAATCTACTGAAATAAAAAAACAGAGCGAACAGCCCTTTCGAACCTAAGACTTACCAGTCGTCGTTAGATTGAAACAAGCATCTATCTGAGGGATAGCTGGCTAGGATCAAATAGCATGCATGAAGCAATTGGGCGCCGCCCTCTAGCCACACATTCGTCGCAAGGCCGAGGAGCCATCGATATTGAGATGCCACGCGCGCACGAGTGAACTTACGACGATTTAAGAGAAAGGCTAATAATCCAGTCTGCTGCTGACTGTATATATTTATATAGCCCACTTCTCAGTCAACCCATATAACAGTTAAACCTTCATCATAATTATAAGACCCATATGTCTCTCTCACATGTTATCTTGGTTCTTGTGCCCGAGCAGGCTACAAGCTTACAGCCCATCTTTCCTTCCTCAACTTTTTTTTCATCCACCTCAGTATTCAGTCTTCTTGTAGCGATCTCACCCGAGAAATGGGCCCACTTAAGTATATTCCACCTTCCATTGGTGCTAATATACAAAAATGTTTCCAAGTGCGGATTCGACCGTCGAGTCAAGCTCGACCAACGGCTACTGAAGATCGTCCGTCCATACGCTCACTCGAAGGTGAGTTCCAAAGATCACATCATTCCACAATTCAAATTACAACAAGTCTTAGAGTTATTACAACCAAATTGAAATGATAAATAAAATAGTTGAGTTCATGCAGCGGAAATGTAAACGAGATACTAGCGACGATCCATAGTATCGTCACGATGAAGTCAGCCGTGACGCTACTCCTCACGATCCTCGGAAGAGGTCGGCTCCCACTCGATGCTGTAACCAGGAGGAAGCTGGGAGGCCCAAGCCATAGAGGCAGCTACCTCCTGAGGGGACGGTCCTGAAAATTTAGCCACAAGCAAGGCTGAGTATACTAGTTATACTCAACAAGACTTAACCGACTGGTGATCACTACATCACCGACTCCTAAGATGAGAGGCTGTTTGGCTAGTGGGGTTCTTTTGCCAAAAGCGACGAAGCTGTTTTCTACTTTCTTTATCTTGATTTTAACTTCTTTAGTCTATCCATTCTAGGTGAGCCTAGCTAAACAATCAAGTTTTGCAATACAATTATTTCATACAAAGATTTCATCCTTCCAAGTTTCACTTCATAATATTTCATACATCGGTCAAGCAGTCTCATTAACCGCGAGAAGCGGACAGTTCGAACCGAATTTACTACCTGGCCAGGGAAAACCCAAACATACGGAATGGTTGGAAATGCCAACACACCCCAATCCTTTCTCCTCTCTCTGCGAGTGGCTCCCGAGTCCCACTGCCTCAGGGTAAAGGTTCACCACTACTGGGACTCACGCAACTACCCTCATGTGCCCATGGGATAACGTTTCCAAGACAGAGAGCTGTCGGACCTGCTCGCATCAATCGGATACCGGGACTTACCGGTCCCATAAACCGTGCATATGTGTGGTACGTTCAAACGCTTGACACAAAAGTACCACATGTTTCCACTTAAAACATCGATAGACGGGTATCTACAATCATCCGTCCATCATCTCTAGTGTTTCTGATATGAGTAGTCATACAACTCCTATATCTCGCGAGTGTCGGAAAACACTCGACTTCTATCGTTCTTAAGCATAGCGACTACCGAACCTAACATACTAGCGTTCAATCAAAGGAACCTATGATCATGCAATCTAGGGTTTCATTCAACTCCTTGAAACTTAAATGCACAAACATATAATCAAGTAAATTGCGTAAGTAAAGTTAGGTTATGCTCCGGGGCTTGCCTTCCGGCTCGAAGCGGTACTCCTGCTCGGGGCTTGGATCCACGTGCACCACGTTCACCTCGGACTCCTGGGCGATCTCCTCGGCAGCGGGGACTAGCTCGTAGACTCCGTCGGCGAGACCCGAATCTACACGAATGCATGAATGCTTAAGTATCCGGATTTAAATAGTTAGGGTTTATTTAAATCTTGGTTGATGAATTGGAAAGGATAAACATTAATTTTAAGTGAATATTTCCTTTTCATTTTGAACCTTTACTTTGATTTTTGAGTTTTAGGTTTTTCTCTTTTCTTTTCTTTTTCTTCTCTTTTCCTCCTTTTAAGCCCTTTTTTCTATTATTCAAAAGGTGAACTTAGGAAATTTATTTTCATGTACCATTTGGCCAGAGGCTTGCTCATGCCAAGGCAGGAGCCTAGCCCAAAACTTGGCTCAAGATAATTTTTCTATAATTTATTAAAATTATTCTTATCTTTTTACCTAAATCAAACTAAAATCCTACAAAAATAATTACAAGGTTTTTGTTCACACCACTTGGCACAGTGACTTGGGGTACCAAGGGTGACCTCTCTGCAAGTTTGCATGTGATTTTGATTTATGGTTATTTTTGTGGAATTTCACCATGTTTAAACTACCAAAATTTATTTAGCCATTTTCCAGTGTCCAAAAATTACCATTTTTATTTTTCTAACGCTTCTAATGTCCTCATTTAGTTTCTGTGTGAAGGAGGTGATTTTTCACTGAGTAATTTATTTTCTGTGATTTATTTGCCAAAACAGCAGGGTATATGTTTGGAAAATCATAACCCTAAATCCACTGGGAATTTTTGTGCACCCTTTGCGCATTAGGCTAATGATAACCATCCTAATAACATATCCAAAGCTCAGCTCCAGTGCATGTGTAGATTTTGAACTATGATGAAATGTGCTCAAACTGATTTGAATTTATAATTCAAAATCTACAGCTCAACTGAGTGAGGTGCAAAGGAAGAAGTTGGCCTTCTAGATTCACTGGTCACTACAAAATTGGTTTGGCATATTTCTGATTTTTCTACGATTTTCTACGAATTTTTGAAGATCTCAGCGAATTAAACCTAAAACATAGAATCTATTTTACGCGAGGAACCCTGGAAGTTCTGAATCTATTACAAACAAGTCCCTGCATTTTGCGCTTGGCCCCCTGGAAAGAGGTTGAAGACACAACGAGGTCCTCGAGTTCGCCGGCGTGGTTACGCCGGCCAAACGGCGGCGAGACCGGGCCGGGGAAGTGGGGGGAAATGGAGAGGGGCTCACCGTGATTCGTTTGAGCTAGGTCTCGAGGTCGGGGATGGCCGGGAACGAGGTCAACGACGGCGGTGGTGGCTCGGCTTGCTCCGGCGAGCGGCGACCGGCGACGTTGGGGTCGGAGAAGCCCGGAGAAGGGGTTGGTGAGCACCAGCACGGCACGAGGAAGCGAATGGTGCCCTCGGTTCGGCTGGAGGAGGAGTAGAGCGGGCTGTGCACGTGCGCGGGTGGCGGCGGAGAGCTCGGTTAACTCCGGCGAGCTACGCCAGCGGCTCTGGTGGGGGAAACGGGTCGGGAATGGCTCGGGGAGTGGCAGTGGAGGATGGGGAAGCTCGTGAGAGCCTTGGTTTGGCCGGGGAAGCAGCGGGGAGGGCTGTGCACGAGAGCGAGCTCGGCGGCGCCTCTGCGAGCTCCGGCGAGTGTTTTTCCGGCGTGGAAGGGAGGGGAACTGTTGAGGGCTTAAGTAGGCGTGAGAGGGGAGTGGAGGGGTGCTCGGGAAGCACGAGATGGAGACTGAGACAGCTCGGTGAGCTGCCGCGGCGGCAGGGGCTTGTCGCGGCCGTGTTGGCGCCGTGCGCGGCGTCAACGCGCGCGCGCAGGCGTGCTGCAGGCGGCAGGCGCGCGTGGGCGAGGCGGGAAGAGACAGGGCGAGGAAAAAGGAGCACGCGGGGACGCAAAAGTCGCGCTTTGGACCGGCGGGCAACAGCGGCGACGGCAAAACCCGGCGGTCCGCGGCGGCGACGCGACGGCGAGCGGGGAGTCAGCGCTACAGTGCGTCTCCGACCATGAGACCTTGTCAGAGGCGTGCACCGTGAGCGGGGACACCCGGCCATGTCACTTGTCGGCTCAGGCGAGGCCGGACGGCGGCAGGCGCTTGCCGGCGGCGGGCGCGGCGCTGGCAACCCGTGAGCGCGCCGTGAGCGGTGCAAGGGTCAACTGATTGGCATGGCTCAAATTCCAAAAAAAATTGAACTGAACTTCGAAACGTGTCAAATTAAAAGTTGGAGTTTGGGATGTGGGACACAACTTTCGAGCTTGGGCCAGGCGCTTCGACCATGCGCTTCGAGCTTGGATCGCAAGCTCGAGCCTTCCGAGCCTCGAGTGTGACGGAAACGTCGCTCGAGGGTGAATGCCCCTCGAGCTTGGCTGCGGAGCCTCGAGCGTGACGGAAATCACCGCTCGAGGGTGAATGCCCCTCGAGCTTGGCTGCGGAGCCTCGAGCGTGACGGAAATCACCGCTCGAGGGTGAATGCCCCTCGAGCTTGGCTAAGGTTCCATTTCAGCTTTTGAATTTGAATTGAAAAAAAATTCAAATTCCAAAGTTAGGGTCTGAAATTTGAGATACTTCCAAACATTTTTAGGCTATGGTTTCAAAAGGGAAGATGCTTGGTTTGGTCTCTCCTTCAAATTTTGCATTGGCCAAAATTCAAGTTCTTATATAAAATTTAAAGGTTTTTGTTTTGCCTCTTTTTGGGGTGTTTTTAATTTCTTATCGAATTCCTTTTAGCATTTCTTTTGATTTCTTTCTTTCAATTAACCTTGGTTAGGCTTGATTACTTGTTTAGCTTAGCTTAATCATTGTTTTAGTGTTAATTAACACCAGGGGTGTTACAGCCTACCCCCCTTAAAAAGAATCTCGTCCCGAGATTCGGAAATGCTAGAAAGTGCGGAACATTGGTACCTGGTGGGGTGGTGAGAAATCCAGGATAATGGCAATTAAGATATTCCTCGGTCTCCCATGTTGCCTCTTCTTCAGTGTGATGAACCCACTGAATTTTATACATTTTAACCGAGCTCCTTCTCGTGTGCCTTTCCTTTTGGTCAAGGACTTTGAGAGGTTGAGCAACGTAGGTCAGATCGGGCTCAACTTCCACGTCTTCTTGTTCCATGACCTCAGTCGGAACTCGAATACACTTCTTGAGTTGTGAGATATGAAAGACATTGTGCACGGCTGAAAGTTTGTCGGGAAGTTGTAGACGATAAGCCACGGATCCACATTTCTCAATGATTTCATAAGGTCCGACGTAACGGGGTGCAAGCTTTCCCTTTACTCCGAACCTTTGGACTCCTCGAGTTGGTGAGACCTTAAGATACACATGATCACCGACTGCGAATTTGAGAGGCATTCTTCGGCGATCGGCATAACTCTTCTGACGAGACTGAGCGGCTTTGAGGTTTTCCCGAATAACTCTGACTTGCTCTTCGGCTTCAATCACCAAGTCGGGTCCGTATATTTCTCGCTCTCCAGGCTGAGACCAACATAACGGAGTTCGACACCTTTTCCCATACAAGACTTCGAAAGGGGCCATTTTCAAGCTTGCTTGGTAACTGTTGTTGTATGAGAACTCGGCGATAGCCAGACATTTATCCCAACTTGCTTCATAGTGAATGACGCAAGCTCTAAGCATGTCTTCAAGGATTTGATTCACCCGCTCGGTTTGCCCATCCGTCTGCGGGTGGTAAGCCGAGCTTCGAATAAGCTTTGTGCCGAGAGATGCCTGGAGTTGCTCCCAGAACCTTGCCACAAACTGCGGACCTCGGTCCGAAATGATTGTTCTAGGCACTCCGTGCAGGCGCACAATTTGGTTGAGATAGATCTCAGCATACTTCTTGACGGCATAGGTGGTGTTGACCGGAATAAAGTGAGCGGTCTTTGTGAGCCTGTCCACAATGACCCATATAGAATCGTGCCCTCGTGCGGTCTTGGGAAGGCCAACAATGAAATCCATACTGATATCCTCCCATTTCCATGATGGTATAGACAAAGGTTGAAGAGTTCCAACCGCCTTTAGATGACCAGCCTTTACCCTCCTGCAAGTGTCACACTCGGATACAAACCGAGCAATATCCATTTTTATCTTGGTCCACCAAAAAGTTTTCTTCATATCCTGGTACATCTTATTGCTGCCACGGTGAATAGAGAATTTAGAGTGGTGAGCTTCACTCAAAATTTTCTTCCGTAATTCCGGATCCTTAGGCACGACGATACGGTTCCCAAACCATATCATGCCTCGGGCATCCTGACGGAAACAGTTATACCGTTCCTCCGTTCCTTTGGCCAGCTCTTCCCGAATAATTCCGACCTTTTTATCGGTCTGCTGGGCCAGAAAGATCTCATCGTGCAACGTGGACTCGATTAACCTTGGTTAGGCTTGATTACTTGTTTAGCTTAGCTTAATCATTGTTTTAGTGTTAATTAACACCAGGGGTGTTACACTTCTCTCAACCCACTATTATACTTTAGCTCTTACTCCGCTCCGGCCCGTCGACATGTAATCAATCCCCTTCAAGTCCAGAACGAATCAGGGGAAGTGCTTCTTCTTCCACATCTCCGTTAATTCTCTCTCCCCTCCCCCTTCGGTAGCATGATCGAGATCGCGTCGGTGCCGCCGCCGGCGTAATTAACCCGACCTACCAACACGTGTATCTACTAGAGCTCTGTATTCCTTTTCAAACTTCCAGTAGTTTTCCTAATACTTTCCTTTGCTCACGGGCCGGATCAGACGTTTGCAGGCGCTGCGGTCACACCAGCCCACTAGCACCAGGGCCGGCGACCAGTGTCTACTGTTACCTCCATCCCAATTTATAAGTCGTTTGACTTTTTTACTCTAACTTTGACCACTCGTCTTATTAAAAAATTTATCCAAATATAGTCAAATTTAAATTATTCTTAAAAAATATTCATAATAAACCAAGTCAAAACAAAAAGAAAATAATATTTCGCATAATTTTTTGAATAAGACGAATGGTCAAAGTTGGAGCCAAAAAAGTCAAACGACTTATAAATTGGGATGGAGGGAGTACGAGGCTGGCTCTGGCTGACGCTGAACCCACCAAGCTCGCCCCGCCGCGCCGACGGGGAGGTCCCTGGTGAACGTCGCCGGCGGCGCCCGAGCTAGGCGTCCACGTCGGACAGGACGCGCGCGGCTTCCACGGCGATCGATCGAAACGTGGAGTCGTGTGGGGGTGCACACGCCGTGCCTTGGCGCGTCAGCTTTCTCTTCGTCCTCTTCCCAATTCCCTGGCCATGCCTTGGCGGGCCGAGCCGAGAGGCCAGCAGCCCAGCACCCACCACGTACCGACTCGTCGAGCACGCGCATGGAGCTTGATGACGCCTTGACGCATCCATGCATATATGCCATGGATATATCCACATGCCGGCGCATGCATTTTCCCACCGCCAGATCAGTCAGCGTCTCAGGGACTTGGAGTACATTATTGTTTGTCCAGAGACGACTGCGTCTCTGGCTTTTACATGGACATGGCAATAACTTTTTAATTTGTTCGACGCTTAAATTTGTCTGAAATGAAATAATAGTTAGCTGACGACTTTGTCTTGGAAGCATGAGATGAAGATTTGCCTAAAATAATAATCTCCAAACTCGAGAGTCGCCAGTTGCTCTATCTCCTCATCATCAACTCTAAAGAGAAAGAAGTAGAGCTCAGCTGGCAAGGTTATTTGTGGTGGAACTAGCCCACTAGGGTTCGAGTCCTTGACTCAGTACTGGTGCTCCCATTTTTCTGGATTTATTCTAGGATTTAACCGCCATTATTCTTTCAATGGTAGGCGACGTGCCCCTCGATAGCGAGGCGTCTGTGGTGACTTCGTGGCCCAGTCTTTCGGAGGTACTCATATATAGGGGTAGGGTTGCGTGTGTGTATATGAGTGTCCACATCTGTACTGTGTGATTCGAAAAAAAAAAAAGAAGTACCAGGTTTTACCGAGCATCTCCAGTGGGGGCTCCTAAATGGGTCCTTACTCTAAATCTTAGGAGTCAAGTTAAAAAAACTGTCTCCAGTGTGGCTCCTAAACTTCCTCCTATTTTACATCTCCTCCCAAAATTCCTCTCCAAGCCCCTAGATTTGGGAGCCTCTCATCCTCCCTCCCAAACCATGGATCTTATCAATTAACCATGGATCTAACCAATTTTCATACCCCACGAGAGTATGGATGCATGTCCCAATTGGAAATGGATACAAAATTGGCCCTCTAAATTTTACATATGGACTTATAAAATTTAGGATCCCAAATTTGCATGTCCTATTGGAGATGCTCTTACAATCAATCTTCTTGAACATCTCCCTCCGTTACCGGGATTACGTTCATATTAAAAGTGATCGGATACAAATGCATTGGCATTGCCCGAGTCCATCAGTTTCCGTATGTACCTGCATTTCGTTCTCTGGTTTTTACAATGTATATACTTCAGCTCGTCGTCATCATCTACCCCTCACCCCCCCTCCATTTGTGGCGCCACCGCGTCATTGATCGATCCAAAGGTGAAGAACACTTATCTCCCTTGAAAGTAAAAGCCGGTTCATGCATGGCGCGCACCAAAGCGTGGCTGAGACAGCAAAGCTTCTCTGTATCCCCTTCTTCCTCAAGACTTCTAAAGATATTTTTCCCTACCGTTCTTTAGCTTAGCCTATTTCTTTCATCGCCTTCGATCTTCTTTTCTGCTTTTTGTCACGCAGTGCATACATATACACAGATCCATCAAAGCGCATGGCAAGTTGGCAGCACAGTGTTGGATCCTTAGGATATATATCATGCAATAGTACGTGGATACTGCTGTAATTGTATAAGCACCGGCCAAGTTTGGATTTTGAAACACCACATCGGCTCCCCGGCTCCCTGCTGTAATATTTTGAATGTCATTATCTAGCGCAATAGAAAATGTGTTTGGTCATGATATATTACAATCGAACAGAGTTTATAAAGGTATAAAGCCGTAGTTAATTACTACCATAAAATAAAGCCTATGCTATCCTTCCTTTCAATTTTCTTCCAAATAAACATTGCCAATTCTCACATTATATTGCTTTTTGTATCTTCCACAACCAGAATTCCAAACCCTAAGCTTCTCCTAGTGATGTGGGATGTTCCTAATGTTTTAGGATTCGAAGTTTTGTATAAACTTTTCCTACTAAATTTCTCCTAGTGATGATTTTCATGTGCTATAACTGTTGGTAATGTTTTATTGTGACATAAAAACATTAGGAGAATTTCACCATTTTGGTAGTGTTTCGACGGTATCAATAGAGCCAAACGTAAGAACTACCCTTTCTGTGTATTTACAATATATCTGGCGTACTTTTTATTGACTGAGTGAGAGACGCTCAATGTCTCCTGCAACGCATATACATACTTTGCAATGGTATGGTATATATTCATACATTTATGCATATCAAGGCAATGAGATTGGACAACCATATACATGACATAGCCATATATATAAGAGTAAAACGTACAGCGTGGTGCGGTGCACTGCGCAGGTAGATGAGAACGCGAGTTCAGGGTGTCGACAAGGTCTAGAGACGGGGCCGGCTGATCGATGGAGCCCGTGGAAAAAAAAGGGTCAAGCTTGTGAGGCATCGGGAATCTGTAAAAGGGACAGCTAATAAAGGTAGCCATCCGATCGCCCAAAATCGTGAGAGAGGCATGACAGTGTCCGCGTCCATTGTCGGCCCCAGCTGACGCCGGCGATCGATCGCGGGAAAAAAAAAACTACTTATAAGGGGGTCGTCTCTGGTAAAGGCACCGATCCGCAGCAGAGAGCTCGCAGCATCAGTGCCCAAAGAGGAGCGAAGCAAGCAAGGTGTCTTTGGCCGCCGCACCCTCGCAGACCCTGCGCAGCAGGTGATCGATCGATCCCAGCTGCACGGGCGCGCCTGCCTCCTCGGTCACCAGCTGATCGCCGCAGTCATCACCGTCCGGTGAGCCGGTGAGGGCATAGATACATAGCAGCTGGGAATGGCGCCGGTGGGTCTCCCGCCGGGGTTCCGGTTCCACCCGACGGACGAGGAGCTGGTGAACTACTACCTGAACCGCAAGATCCATGGGCTCAAGATCGAGCTGGACATCATCCCGGAGGTCGACCTCTACAAGTGCGAGCCATGGGAACTCGCAGGTAAGTACCATACGATCGTCATCTTCTAGCTATTGCCATCTGCTTGTTGATCGAGATGTATCATATCATGTGTGACGATCGAATTGAACGAATTGTGCTCGATCGTGATATATCGATGATGCATGCAGACAAGTCGTTCCTGCCGAGCCGTGACCCGGAGTGGTACTTCTTCGGGCCCCGGGACCGCAAGTACCCCAACGGGTTCCGCACCAACCGCGCGACGCGGGCGGGGTACTGGAAGTCGACGGGCAAGGACCGCCGCGTGCTGCAGCACGGCGGCCGCCCCATCGGCATGAAGAAGACGCTCGTCTACTACCGCGGCCGCGCGCCGCAGGGGGTGCGCACAGAGTGGGTCATGCACGAGTACCGCCTCGACGACAAGGACGCCGAGGAAACGCTGCCCATCCAGGTTCGCTATTTGCCTTACTACAGTACTACTAGCAGATTGACTACACCTAGTTCAGCTTTGAGATCGATGTATCCATCAGCTTCGGCTCTATAGTACGTACGTGTCCTAGTAGCTACCTACTGACGATGAATATCTGAATATAAAGCTACTACCTACTGAATATAACACGCGCTTTTACATGTATGTGTGCATGTATATGTAGAAGCTGCACACATGATCATGATCATGTGCTATGTGCTAGGGCTTTTAGAACTCGGTCCCTTAACTTTTATATATCTCCTTTTGCCCTGACAGTCCTAGTGACCTGAGCAATCGAGCAAAGATAATTTCTACGGGGGATTAAAACTCCTTTTGTTACGTATGTACGTACCGGGCACTCGGTACTAGCAGTATGCAGTGGTTGGTCTTTGGTGTAGCTTTGCCGCCTCACTCCGACGAGACAAATCTGTAGCCTTACTGACCAAGAACAAAGGGGCAAAAGCTTTGGTATTAGTAGTCCTTCTTTGGCGAACAGTACGTTACGTACATGTATAAACGTACCCTCTAATCCTCTCTTTATTCTAAGATCAGCAGACATGATCTGCGTTTTTTTTTTTGAGATCGCAGACATGATCTGCGTTGGGCTGTGCATTGATCATGCCCATGAGGTATTAAAGGGCAAAGCAAAACAAAGCAAACCGTCTCGCCCGGCCTCTCCCCGCTCTCATGGCCAAGCAAGTCGGTGTCGCGCGCTTTCCGCTTTATTCCATGCTGAATCCATCATCAGTCTCACACCCTTCGCCTTCCCTTGCCGTCTTCTTTCTCTCGCAAATCAAGTCCTCTCTTTTCTGATATCAAGAGAGTAGAATAGAACACTACATGATCTACATTAGTAAAAGGACAATGCTGTTTGATTTTTTTTCTCTCAAACATTATTTAGCAAATGCATGTAGCATGTGGTACAGGCATAATCATGCATGCATCAGAGTCACATAAGTTCACTCACAAAAAAAAAGACAGATAAGAATCTGTGTTAATGAATTTTGCTTTAATTTGCTTTTCTCTGTGCTTGCATTGTCCTGATCAGGACACCTATGCATTGTGCCGGGTCTTCAAGAAGAACGCCATCTGCACTGAGGTGGACGACCTGCAAGCGCAGTGCAGCATGGCGCTGCTGGAGGGTGCCTGCCAGCAGCTGCTCAACAGCGGCAGCCAGGAGTACCAGACCCCGTCGCCAGACGTGCCCGTCTGTTCCACATCCGGCGGTGGCGTCGACGATGACGCGGACAAGGACGAGTCCTGGATGCAGTTCATCTCTGACGACGCCTGGTGCTCCAGCACGGCCGATGGCACCGAGGAGAGCACCTCCTGTCTGGCCCTAGCCAGCTGAGAAGCCTTTGATTTGCTCAGAGATGGTGCAAATGAGAAAATTCTCCTAATAACTATTTTTTATTTCCTTTTATCTGATCAGAGATGCCACTGCTGGCTAGCTATTAATAACCACCGCCATCGAGTCTACAAGGTGTAAGATCAAGCAATAAGCAGGCATCCTTTGGGTTTTCAGCTTCCATCCTATTGCTGGGAGTTGAAAGGATCGTTGCCTCCTCAAGGTTGTTGTTGGAGCCCTTCCTTGAGTTGAGTTCATAAGGAGGGTTATATTTATTATAGACTCTTTATTATACTATACAGTATATAGGAACAATCTTCTCCCTGATCTTCTTCTTCTTCTTCTTTGGTTGTTCATCGAATGTATTGTACTTTTTGAGTGATTTCTTTTCTCTTTTTTGTGAAGCAGAGTGGATATAGCTATGCCATTGCATAGTTTTTGTCTTGTGCCTATATATATGTCAAGTAAAATATGATGCGCAGTATGAATGGAAAGTTAAGGCAGTTATCATTACTATACCTGTCCTTTCTGTAATTCAATCTGCAGCCTTCCAATAAAAAGAAATGAACATGCAAACAAAATGTAAACTCAAAGCAGTTCATCAGTGTAAATGTTATAATAAGATGAGGATATTCCTATACATATGTTATGCTAAGACTTAAAATGATTTGCCAACAACATTGATTCATATTTCATTGCACATCAAATATCTATATCTCACCCATAGGAAACCAGCTTTCCCTTTAAGCACATAAAACCACAAAGGACATATCCCATATGGCTTACTTTGTTCAAACAACCTTATTGTTCTTCTAAATGTCTCATATTAGATATAAAGGTCTACAAATCCGGAATTATGGAAAAGCCTAATAGCAGGCATTCAATCACATGCCTTCATTCGATGCTTTTCTAAGCTGAAACACTTGGGTTCACAAAGGGTTGAAGGAATACTGTTGACAGTAGCCATGCCGGAATGTCAATCAGAATCCCTTCCAGGTCAATAGTATAACATATAAGTGCAGAGGTTTTCACTCAAAAAGTACAAGTGCAGAGATGCTTTGGACCCTCCTACCTTGAAAATCTTGGACTACATTATTTGTTCAACATGTCACAGCAAAATTACTCTGTGAGAAATGCTGTGACCTGTGACAACAGATTTACAATAACCCCATGCTGAAACACTTCCTGAGGATTCTGGTAAAACATCGGCATTGTGATGTATCATCTTTATAAGCATCAAAGAGAACTAAAGTTCAGCACTATACCTCACATGCATCTTCATCGTGAAACTTTGTTGCAAGTGTGTTGCCTCTGCATGTTCAGAGTGCCCCCTTAATGTCAACACAGTACCCAGGCGCCAGCGCCACCGTTGAATCCTTCCACCATTTCGGCAGCCATATCAACTATGAAAGCAATTTGCAAATCTACATTTAGCAGCAAAATTTGCTTCAGAGAACATGAAGCTGAAAGTGATGCATGTTTTTTTCTGCAGAATTGGGTAAGACAACTATACTCGCTGATCCCTTTACATCCATGTTGTCATTGCAGTGTTGGCGAAGTTAGAAGAAAAAGGCAGTGAGTCACGAGCAGATAAACAGAACAATTGTTTTTGCCAACTATGGCTGCAGCTCAAATATAATCTCTGTTATAGGATTGTGATCATTGTACATAAATCTTTCATTGATGAAAGAAAGGATTCGTATCTATGGAAGACAATCAAGTTTATGCATCCAGAGACATATATGCTAGATAAAAAAGTGAATGATGATATGTGTTAATTGAGTACTCCTTTATCAAAATATAAAGCTAAAAGTTTTGTCTGATCTATATGGGTAAATTAGATAGCAAATGCAAGCTCATTGACACTGGGCCTCATGGCTGCATGGACCTTTCCTTTTCTTTTTACCTTCTCTGAACTTTCTGTTTTGCAGTGTTGATCCATAGAGGCATGTTACTAGATCACCCTTGCCTTTAGTCCTCTTCTCTCTGACACTTCAAAGAAACCAAGCTTCTGAGACACAAAAATAAGTTCAGTGAACAAAAGAACCCCCACAGCGCAAGCGGGCAATGCCGTGACAGGTTTCGCATCCCAATACAGCCCTACACTATCTACTAGCATGAACATCACAAAAGCGTGATATCCAGAAAACCAAATAAAAGTTGATTTCGTTAAAGGATAAGAAAAGAAGATCCTGCGGTGCTGTAAGACGTCCAGAGCTTGTGTGGGAATCCTGTAAAGGGAAAAACACGTCTACTTGTAGGGCAGGCTTTGAATCATTTCACGGAGGAGCTAAAGAGCACAGTGGCCGGCGACGGAAGGGAAAGACAAAGGGTAAAGACAAAGAGAGATCAGCAAGAAAGGAGGCAGAGAGCTGGGAGGCCATGGCGCCGGCTGATCTCCCGCCAGGCTTTAGGTTCCATCCAACAGATGAGGAGCTTGTGAACTATTACCTCAAGAGGAAGGTCCATGGTCTCAGCATCGAGCTCGACATAATCCCTGAAGTAGACCTCTACAAATGTGAGCCTTGGGAGCTAGCAGGTAACCTGAAATTCAAGTTCATCCAATTTTGCTCATCCTGACCTCATCACTCCTGAGTCCTGACTGAACTTGAGATATCTTTGTTTTGGAAGAGAAATCGTTCCTGCCTAGCAGAGACCCCGAATGGTACTTCTTTGGGCCAAGGGATAGGAAGTATCCAAATGGATGTCGCACAAACCGTGCAACCCAAGCAGGATACTGGAAATCAACAGGCAAAGATCGAAGGGTCAACTACCAGAACAGACCAATTGGCATGAAGAAGACATTGGTCTACTACAAGGGTCGAGCTCCTCAGGGGCTCAGGACGAACTGGGTGATGCATGAGTACCGCATCGAGGAAAGCGAATGCGAGAACACCATGGGGATACAGGTGAGTCATCCATCTTCCTATAGAAATACATATCAATATCAGATAAACCCTTATATAATATGTTGCGTCTGGTGCATTTAGTAGTGATCTCAGTTTGCATTCAATTTTATCAAAGAATTAGCCAACATTCCCAGACAAAAGATTTTTGTTCTATGTATTAATTTATGTTGTAGTAAACAATGCCCTTAAATAAGAAAGAATTTTAAAAAATTCATGCTAAAGAAATATTTACGATAAAACAGATGGAAAAATAATAGGGCATTGTTAGCTCGAGGAAGCTACGTTGTTTATGCATGGAGTGCATGTAAAGTTAGGGCTCTTGTTCCCTTTTCTCCCCGTATCCATCTGTGGTAGCCATAAAGTATTCCTTGCTTCCATGGACCATAGCTACTTTGCAAAGTACAGCAGAAGTTTCTTTCCAGTTATCTTATGGGGCCATACATGGTACACTTTTCTGGTGCTCTTGATAAGACAAATTTAACATCCAATTCCTGGTTGAGGATGTGAAATGATACGGCATGATTGTACAAAGTTTAGTAGGTGCCGTCATCGCCTCACAATCTAGGTCAGTTGCATGTGGATGCTACCTTAAAGCTTAGACATCCTTCACCGTGGTCCATTGTTGTGTCGGTGGCTTTACACTTTATTCTCCATGTCCCACTCCTACTTTACTTAACAGTAGAAAACTTAATTAAAGCCAAAACTGATAAAATGCCTGATCCCATGTTTAGTGTAAATTTGATCGACGAACACAGGAAATAAATTAGAATGCTATTCTGGAACATATATCAGTTTTGTTAGAGAATGCACTAATTGGCATTTCTATGGACTAAACAAGAGTTCAACCAAAATTAGTCATGATTACCTATTTTGGTTCTAAATTATTGGGAGGTATGAGTGATTGTTCGTGTCTAATTGAATTCTTTAGTGGCATGGTACCAGTTCTGACTGGCATTTCTATGAGACTATGAATCAGACAAGAGTTGAACTAAAATCACTCATGATTACCTAATTTGGTTTCAAAGTAAATACCACAGTTAATCTATTTAGAGATACGAGTGATTGCTTGTGTTCTAATTCTAAAAAAATTCTTCAACATCATGACGTAAGTTCTTACTATGCACACTGTTTAAGTTCTTGCTAAGCTTGATGCTGGACTTCCTAGCTCTGGATACTATAAAAAATGATAAGTATTGAATGTAATTTGAACAAACAGGACATGGAATTCAGTAAAAAGTTTCCAAAAGACTGCTACAGTACTACAGTATGATGTAGACAAACGTTTTAGCTTTTAAGTACAGGATCGCATATGTTCAGTGAAGGGATAGGAAGCTCAAGGAACAACTTACAAGTATTCAATTGCTCACAAAAACTTACAAGTATTCAATTTTGCATGGCAATACATGGTTGACCTTGAAATCTTCCTTCAGTAATTGCAATACGAAAAACATCACACCTGATACCTGAATTGTTAATGAAAAGGAGATGATGCCAATTTCTTGTTATTTTACAGGACTCCTATGCACTGTGTCGGGTGTTCAAGAAAAATGTGGCGTTGGGAGAGTTTCAGAAGCAAAAGCAAGGCGAGTGCAGCTCATCACAAGCTAAAGAAAAACAAGAAGATGTCAGGGAAGCTGGACAGTCGTCAGGTTCCAATGAGCATGGTAAAGACAACTCATGGATGCAGTTCATATCTGATGATCTGTGGTGCAACAAGACAAAGTGATGGAATTAACAAGACAGTTGTTTAACTTCATCTAACTAGAAACTTCAGTATCAATTGCACTTTAACTCTGTATATGTTTTATAACATCACTTCTCACTTTGGGGTTTGGACAGGATAACCACCAAGTTTGGACTCTGACTCTTACTGTAGAGTTGTACTGTAATTGAAAAAAAAAATTCCTATTTTGGTATTTCAAGGTTCAGTTGTCCTATGTATCTATCCTTAAATGCAGTAATTTACAGTGAAAAAAGGTAACATGCAAAGGCAGAAATGTAATTTGACAAATATTATTTACATATTCCTTCTTTATGTAGTAATAAATCATTGTATAGTAAAAGTCACTGAAGGTGCCAATCCTCGTTGTTATTAACCTATGATCTGCAATCTCTACTACAGGCCCAGAGGCCCCAAGGAGAGTTGTTTTCCTTTGCAACACTTGGCATTCTGCTTTACTGGAAAGAAAAACTTCGACCTAAAGTAGCCCACAAAATCAGACTACAAACTGTCAAATTTCAATTCTGAAACAGTATGATATAAGGATGATACAGAATCGACATGATATTTACGAGTTGCAATATTAGCACAAGTGTGGCACTAGTCTAGTTGCGCATAATAGTCTCACTAGCACCACAGCATCAGCTTAATTGAGAGCTCCTAGGCAGAGCTTAGTTGAGACCAAGGTGGGCTATGGCCCATCCTGGTCCAGTTAATGTCCATTTTCAACAGTATATTTGCTACTGTTGATGGATGTTGGAGGCTTATTTTGGCAGGCTGGCCCCGATCTGACCTTTTTATCAACCTCCGCCTCTGGATACCCTTAACTAACCACCATTTCCTGAACGTCTCATACTATGAGGCATCCACGACAGGGTTGCAAAATTTAAATTCGGTTTAACAGTGAGATTAGGTAATACGAGCCCTCGTTGTGTTGTAGTTGTACTTGTACCTTAGTTCAATTGTTCGATGCCTTTTCAAATATGATCGTTCGCCTCAGTATAGAAGTTGCTTTTAAATGCATCAATTACATCTTAGTGTTCCATTTCCATCAGCATGTTGGCACAACTACAGAAGTTTGTCAGGTACCCAGGCTAAGCAAACGTAACTGACTGAAACTGATTCTGGAGCTTTGCTGCCTAGTATCTCTCCATGATCAAGGTTCAATTTAAAAACGTCAATAATCAACTTTGCATTCAAACCAGAGATCGTGTGGTAGCTTGCCTGGGCCTGACGAAAGCCACCCACATCAAGGCTTTTGCGGAATCAGCATCGATAAATCACTGAAACGAAAGGCATAATGAAGGACATGTAAAGGTAGTTCAATCATTACCGGCAGAGTGGGGGCCAGGGCCCAGGGGGATCGGAGCCAGTCAGCCAGAGGACAGCAACCCTGAGCAAGGTTGTGGCTTCTACTCGTCGCGGCGACGCCCTTCTCCCAGGCTCCCAAGGACTCGGAATCGCGCATCCTTCGAGCCAAACTACTCGGAGGCGGAGAGCGTGCTGCAGCCTGCAGCAGAGATCAGGAATTCGGGATTAATGTATGGATTGTAATCAATCATTGCGACAGTGCCGTTAACACCTGACAATGCATCTCAGCCTCGCAGGTGCTCGACGAAACTACTTAACCAAGAGAGATGTTTGGGCTCGTATTACCCTTTTCCTGTGTTGTGCCGCTGTGCCCGAGCCCCCACGGCTTCTGTCGGGGCCCCTTCCCCCAAATTCCCCATCGAACCCGAGATATTTCCGAACTTGGAACTCCTATCGCGCAAATTGTAACCGCGATTCGCTGATTCAGCAGCACGAGCGGAATATCTCAACAAAAGCATACGCATAGGATTTTATTAGTGCGTCAATTTGAAGGGTGTCTTCAATCCTCGACTGGAATCGAGCATAACAATTTGAAACGAATGGCCCGCCAATGGGGAAATTCAAGATTGACACAGGATAACTGCACAGCAAAGAATAGTGTTGCACGAATTATGACAATTTGCTTACGAGACAACGATAGAATGCAGTAAATCTGAAGGTATGCAAATTTCCTACATGAGCATCCAGGCCAATTGCTTCGAACCAGAAGTTTTTACATCCACAGACCAAACCGAAGACACCACAAGAACCAAGCAATTAGCTCCTGCATCTCCGCTACAGCAACTACCATAGGGAACACATAAAGGGGACAAATCTACCAATCAAGCCGAACCATCTTGACAAACCCCCTAGCTTAGCCGCCGAAGCCGTACAGGGTGCGGCCCTGGCGCTTGAGCGCGTAGACGACGTCCATGGCGGTGACGGTCTTGCGGCGGGCGTGTTCCGTGTAGGTGACGGCGTCGCGGATGACGTTCTCGAGGAAGATCTTGAGCACGCCGCGGGTCTCCTCGTAGATCAGGCCGGAGATGCGCTTCACGCCGCCCCTCCTCGCCAGCCTCCGGATCGCCGGCTTCGTGATCCCCTGGATGTTGTCGCGGAGCACCTTCCTGTGGCGCTTGGCGCCGCCCTTCCCGAGCCCCTTGCCGCCCTTGCCTCTGCCCGACATCTCCGCCGCCGCCGCCGCCGCCGCCTTGGAAGTGTTGGGTGGTTGTGGTTGTTGCGCTCGTTTGGAGAGGAGGACTAGTGCTGAGGTGGGTGGAGGAGCCGTGTGGGTCTTGGTTTTATAGAGGCGAGGCTTTTTGAGGAGGGCGGCAGGGCGCGATCCGCGTGATGCTAATTTTGGGCCGTTGGATCCGATATGGATGGTGGGGAATGGAGGAGACTGAGGTTCGCGGATCGGTGACGTGGCAAGGGTGGGGAGCGGGAAGTGTGTTTCTTTTGTGAGGATGTGGCGGGTCGACGGATTTCGGAGGGAACCGTAGCTTCGGGAGGCGGATGGCATGTGGGCCCCGACGTTTTCGACGGCAGGGGTTGCGCGGGGAGCTCCTCGGTTCGCGAAATTTCGGACGGGACAGTCTATGACAATGGGACCGGAATGTCAGTAAACTGTGATGTCATAGGAACGGAGGCGTATACCGCTTTGCTCCCAACGCAACTAGAAGGCGTATTCATGGTGTACACAACCTGGGCGTGGAAGCGGATATGCATCAACAGTCATAGTCTGGAGGAGAACCGGTAAGGCCAAGTTGCAAGAGCAAACCCAAGAGGCCAAGATGTAAAATAGGTGTCAATGTGGTCAAATGTTCTTATTGGGTTAGCACATAGAATTATGCCAGTGACCAATTAGAGTCATAATACAGCTAAAAATTTGTTCCGCTTGTCCATATACATATTGGGAATATCAAGCATTGCGTCATAAATAAGCCAATGCATAATATTGAATCCCAGATCGATAAACTAAGCAAATTTTGCCCTGTGTTATGTTACTATACCCCTCGCTAGCATTATTTTTGCACGATACCATTTTTTTTTTAGATTGGAGGAATATATGATAAGATCATATACTTACATTCAAATTGGTCGCTATGCACATATAAATCGGTTGCATATGTCCTGCTATATGATATTCGGGAAAGTATAGCTTGTGGATACAACTACAATCATTGGTATAGTGGGTTGGTATGTTCAACATTTCCTCCATCCTCCTTGATGTTCTCGCCATAACTTTTTGTGGATGCTCCCCTTGGCCTAAAAGCGTTTGATAGCTCTTTTGATTGTCTTTTTCACGATGGAGTGATAGACACCCCGCCATTGATCAAGATGGTCATGGACAAGAGCATTCCATGCCCTCCCCCCCTACCCCGTTTAAGTTGGTTTTGACGAACAAGTGCCCTATTGAAAGGTGGTGTTGCTTGGAAGATTGGATCTGCAGCAGTGAGTCAATAGTAAGGTTTAGCAAAGCTCTTGCCCTCAATATGAGGCTCTAAGTAGATAGTTGTGCTAGGATTAGAGTTCAATTCAATTTTTAACTCGAATCATTCCATCCAAATAGTTTACCCTGTGAAGTGTGTAAAGAGTCATTTCTAACACTACTACACAATGATTTTCTGAGGCGGTTGACACTACTACACAATGATTTTCTGAGGCGGTTTTTTCAACCGCCCTCAGAGCCAGCGCCACTCGAGCATTTTCCGATGCGGTTCCACCTCGGTTAATCAAGTACCCACTAAAATAAAAAAAGCTCCGAAAATAGCAAAAAATAATAATCAAGGGAGGCCCCCGCCGGTCAACTGCAAAGTTTTATAACTTCTCGTGATCTACGACTTTCATATTGGTCATTTGTTCATTTGAGGTCATTTAAAAAATTTAAATTCAAATTTGAACTCTTTCAAACTTAGTTTTCATTGAGAAGATGATTCCAAATGTTTTGTTTTAAAGGACGGCAAAAGATTTACCAAAGTTTTATTAGAAGAAAGAAATAATAATTACAAGTAAAAACACCACAACTAAATACAACTCCACGCCAAAAGACTATCTTACAAGTTTAATAAAACAAAAAAAAAGGTAAAAAAGCATACACCACTAAATCTCCTCCAATAAAATATGTTGTCACCGGCCACATCTGTTGCTAGTCGATATTGATGTAAATCCTCCTTGATGAGAAGTTACCTCTGCCACTACTTTCTCTTCGTCTTGGAAAGTTCTTCTTTTGTCGTTCCTTCCCGATGTTCTACCAAAATAAATAATGAGACTATCAAAAACCGATTTATGATCCTTTGCAATATTTGTTGGTACGGTACATATGGAATTCACACAAAAAATGGTTGGAAAGTTGATTTTATTTGTGCATCTCCACGACAACACGTACATGCCATGAACGGATTTGCAAAGCTAAGCAACATGATTAGAGCCAACCAGCCAAAGTTTTAACAGAAAAATCAGCTATGATCCAGCACTAGGCTCGAAACCGTGACGTTTCTTTCCACAAGCGCCTTTCCACCGTGAACGAGAAGGAATCTATCTCTTGCACTTTCTTATCGCATAGCTGAATGCGCATTGCGCAAAGGAATATGTTCCTTTCAGGTTTCAATTTCTGAGAATATACGTACCTGCATTGAGCTGTACCTCAAAAACTCATATGGCCATATGCAACCTGGACGTCAGGATCACGAAAAGCTCGCTTTTAAACACCGATCGCTTGTCCCATCGCATCCCAAAGGCATCGGGCCATGCTCGAGTTGTGTACAAAGCATAGACGAGCAGCCAAAAAAAAAAAAGGCAGCAGTAAGCTTGCTCCGCGAGCTGATGCCTGCCTGCGTACGTTTTCCTTTCTTTCCATGCCAGGACATTTTCGTTTGCTTTGGCAACGTTGTCACGAGGTAATGCAAGCACTAAGAGCAATCTTAAAATGGTCTTTCGGAGAGGAAAAGGACGTGCGGCGATCACATTAGCGAGATGATCTGCTCGACGGCTTGTTTGAGTGGCCCCGCCCGTCGATGCACCGAAAGGCCTCGTCACCTCGCCTCGCCGTCGCCACCGGCTTCAGACGTGCTTCACCTGGGCGTGAGAGGCAGGAGCTCCAAGAGACGGGAGCAGCAGGCTGGGCAGCGGCCTGTGGACAGCAGGGCACTGTGCAGGGCGAGCGCCTGGAGATCCCCGAGTGCTCTGTCGGCTGCGGATGCAGGTGAGTTTGCTAGGCTCATCAGTCTGTTGCGGTGGCCATGTCGGTCCCAGACACGAATGATCGAATGAATTGATAGTAGCAGACGTGGGAGTGATCAGTGATCGACCAAGGCCTTCTTTACATGAGGGAAGTAAAGTTGACGAAATTTGGTGAAATGTCACATCCATCCTTTTGACAGCAATTAGGAGTACTAAATATAGACTAATTATAAAACTAATTACACAGATGGACTCTACATCGTAAGACGAATCTATTCAGCCTAATACGTGCCGTCATTAGCGCATTTTTAATGACGGGTTATTGTAGCATGATAGTGTCTAATGACGAATTAATTAGGCTTAATAGATTCGTCTCACGACGTGGAGTTCATCTACGTAATTAGTTTTTTTTTACATCTATGTTTAATAATACTAATTAGTGTTCAAACATTCGATGTGACAAGTTAGCGAAACAAGTTGGCGAAAGTTGACGATATAAACGAGGCCCAAAACAACATAACTTTTTCGGATTACAAAAATAACACAAGGAGATTAAGAGAAGGTTAGTTGGTACTATCCATCCCGTGGTATATCTTCTTGCAGCAAGCCAGCAACAAACATTGCTTCCACACCACCCTGCAGTATTCCTTCTTTAAATGGAACATGTAGTACACCACTATTTGCCTGCACCGACACCGACGAGGAATTTATTAGTAATTAGATTTGAACGGAACGTCAGTGTGGTACGAGACAGATGCTTTTGGGCAACCACGGTGTAATAATTAATCTATGAGCGCACGTCGACACCTAACTTTACAACGATGTGTGGCTGGACCTCTGAAATCGCTCGCTGGGCGATTCATAAGATCGGTGCAGAGAGACGTGGTCGCGGGATGATCTGTGAGTTCAACATCACAGGTAGCATTTTCTTTGAATTATGACGCCAATCTACATGTCAATGCATCTCTTCTAGCGTCTGTAAATCGTGTAGTGTCCTCCAGTGTTTCTCCGCTCGTCACACAGGTTTTTTGAGACCGCGGCGCCCACGACAATTCTGTTAACGAAATCCATGTTCACTTTTACAACCCCATGACAACACTTGCATAGCATCACACCATCATTTGGAAACATCTAAAGTAATCACGACGATTTAGCTGCCGAAAGAGACTTGTTAAGCACCGCACGCACCCTAATGACACCCTGTCCGTCCATCCGGCCTGCCAGCTCAGCGCCGGT
Organism: Digitaria exilis; assembly: GCA_015342445.1. NCBI lineage: Eukaryota > Viridiplantae > Streptophyta > Magnoliopsida > Poales > Poaceae > Digitaria > Digitaria exilis. The sequence continues at coordinate 1,201,914 of JACEFO010000718.1, read as the reverse complement.
GCGTTCTTTTCCCGATCCCGACCCCGACGGAGCACGCGCGCGGCCCCCGCGCCAAGCGGGCGAGCGGCGGGTCGACACGACGTCGCTCCCGAGGGTCTCACGGCACGTCGCCTCACGTCGCGCCACGTGCTGGGCGCCGTCGCGACGGAGAGGGCACATCCGTCTCCCTCGCCGAACATTCCGTCACGGCAGCCTGACGGAATTCGCGGGGGGTGCTATAAAGAAAACCCCCGCGCTTCTCTCGCACACACGACACACACCTGCAGCCTCGCTCGCACTCCTCCGCTCGTCTGAAATCTCCTCCCGTCCATACCTTTCGAAGCCTCGAGGATCCCGACGATGGCCGCCACCGCCGACGCCACCATCGTGCCGGTCGACGAGAAGCTCCGGAAGCTTCAGGACGAGGTCGACAAGCTCGACCAGATCAGGCGAGTACCCGCCCGCTCCACTTTGCACTAGATCTCGCCTGCCGATCGCTTCGCCTGTCAGTTTTGCTGATTTCTGGGTGTGTTTTTCTTCTTCTTCTCCTGCGCAGCGCGAACGAGAAGTCCGGGTTCATCAGCCTCGTGTCACGCTACCTCAGGTCAGTAGATCCCGCGATTCGCCCTGTATCACTGTATGATTGCTCTGTTCGCACCGACTCGTCAGTTGAGTGGGGGCGCTTCATGTGTGTTTTGCCGTTTTGCAGCGGGGAGGCGGAGCAGATCGAGTGGAGCAAGATCCAGACCCCTACCGATGAGGTGGTGGTGCCGTACGACACCCTCGCGTCGCCTCCCGAAGGTATGATCGCCCGTTCTGATTTGATCTCGAGTGCAGTGTGGTGGTTGTGGGTGGATCCGATCGGGGCTATTTTGTGACTGTGTGAACATTGATTGGATCGTGTTCCTGTGGCGCAGATCTCGAGGAGACGAAGAAGCTGCTGGACAAGCTCGTTGTGCTCAAGCTTAATGGAGGGCTCGGCACGACCATGGGCTGCACTGGCCCCAAGTGAGTACACCTCTGTCCTCTCCCCCTGCTTTTGTTCAGCTGAATTGCCCCCAGCTCTCATACATGTGGTATATAGCTTTGTTCATTACGTTTGTGGGAGTTGAAGTGTTGAACTATCAAGCGTACTAGAAACTATATTACTGTTTGATTTGCTTGTAAATGTGTGGATCGTGACTTTGTTTGTTAGATTCAGAGCAAACTAGATGTTGATCTTCCTGGACAAGTTCTTCTGTTGAGCACCTAATAATAGACAGCTGTCTGTTTATGGGTTATCTTAATCTTGTTCGTTAGTTTCCTGGTCGTTAGTTTTCTAGCTGCTCTGTGGGGTTAATAAATCTTGGTCTTTCTAGCATAGGAACGATTAAACATGTCACATCAGGGTTCTTTGGATTTTGGAGTGCATCTATAATGTATCTTTGGTAGTATGACCTGTTTCTATTGATTCTATTTTTTATGGGCCTTGTAGTGGAGCTCTCAATGTCTGTGATCTGGAAGAACATGGTAAATAGAATATTTTGGCTGTCACTTCCTTATGTTCACACAGTTGTCCCTTTTACTGTGGAATTGTGGTCCATGCTTGAAATGAGTGTGATGAATGTTGAACGGGGCACTTATATTGTTTTATATATTTCGTAATTGCTTAACTGATCAGTTTATAATGTGCTACAGCTGCTTGTTTTACTTTCGTATGTAGTGGTTTGAATGCCTCACGTGGAGATGCCTTGGCATGATGACACAGTTGTAATAAACTTGTTGGTTAGTTAGGTGCCATAAAGCTTCATAGTGTCCCATTGTTTGTTGAGCTAGATACACTGCTACAACTCTTCAATATGTTCTCTTAATCTAGTGAGACATTTTTATTAGGTATTAGCCGCACACTTAATTTAGTGAGACATCTTTGTTAGGTATTAACTGCACTTAGTCACCGATGCTCTGTAAGAGTTTAACAGATATATTGTTTGTACTGCATGATCCTTGAGACGTTAGGGCTCTTGCAGTCTTGCTTCATCTTTAATATTCTACACCTGACGCAATTATAAACTAAGATTCCTTTGACTTCACAGGTCTGTCATTGAAGTCCGTAATGGGTTCACATTCCTTGACCTTATTGTGATTCAAATTGAGGTATTTTTTTTTAATCTAACATTTCTTTGGCTGACTGGATATGACAGTACTGCTCTGTGCCTTATATATTGCATGTCTCTACAGTCTCTGAACAAGAAGTATGGATGCAGTGTCCCTTTACTGCTGATGAACTCTTTCAACACTCATGATGACACACAGAAGGTTCCATTTACACTTTGTTTTGCTTTCATAAATTTGATGGCTTGTTAGCACATGTAGTCCTCTACTAACATGCTTGCCACTTGCCTTTATCTTTCCCCCCCTGAAGATCGTTGAGAAGTATTCCAACTCCAACATTGAAATTCACACTTTCAATCAGGTCCGCGGCCTGTTTTTCCTGTACTTCAATTTCATTCATTTTAATTATGTGGCATGTTTGCGTAACAAGCAGTGTCAGCTTATATATTTTTGCATTCTCTTCTACAGAGCCAGTACCCTCGCATTGTTACTGAGGACTTCTCGCCCCTTCCAAGCAAAGGGAAAGCCGGGAAGGAAGGCTGGTTAGTTTCTTTCTTAAGTTACTATAAATTGCAATATTCTTCCATTGACCACCCCAAAGAAATTTCACCTTGCTTCATGCATAATTTAAGCTGAAGGCTCTGGATATTGTGTGAACCATATGCCATTTATAGTTTATCTGCATAAATGCAAAGTCCTCATCTGATCATTGTGATTTTTTATGTGAAGGTATCCTCCAGGCCATGGTGATGTATTCCCCTCTTTGAACAACAGTGGGAAGCTTGACCACTTATTGGCTCAGGTAGGAAACAACCACAACGTTCTTTTTTCAGTAGTTGATAAGCTAAGTGGTTCGAGAACTGATTCTGTAGCCTATGGTTTCCAGAATATAAATCTTGCTTGGTTTAGATTTCTCTTCTATATCACGGAGGGTTACAATTTCATGAAAAGAAAATATTCTCTATTCTTTATTCATTTACCATGTTCCACTGATGAGGCCCTTATGTACTTTCCGCGTCAGTAGCAGTCTTGTCTCTGAAGGCAATTTTGAATATTTGAGGGTGTTTATCTTCCCCCCTAGGAATGGAAACTGTAATAACCATGCAACTTCTACAACCTTTTTAGGGGCTAATAATTTGAATTGAAGTTGTATGTTGAAGCTTCGACTGAACATCTATCTTGTGTGTTATTTGTTATTACAGTACCTTTGCTGATCTGTTTCCTAATCCTTTCCCAGGGCAAGGAATATGTCTTTGTTGCAAACTCAGACAACTTGGGTGCTATAGTCGACATGAGTATCCAAATAAGATAATGAAGCTTGTTCAATTTCTTTAATGATTTAATAATTCCTCATTGCTGCTGTGTGCTTTGTAAATTTGTATCCTTATCCAGCACAGAAATCCTGAACCATCTGATCAGTAACCAGAACGAGTACTGCATGGAGGTATGCAAGAATAGATTGTTAATACTGCAGTTGCATTTGTGCAATATGAAACTCAAGCTCTGTATTTATTTTAGGTTACTCCGAAGACTCTGGCTGATGTTAAAGGTGGTACCCTCATCTCATACGAAGGAAGAGTTCAGGTAAACTTCATATCTGTTGCTCGACCTAAATATTTTTTCATCATGTACACTGCTAATATACCTGTAGCACTTCTTACTGGTTTTGACATCAACGAGAGGCTTTGAGGATTTTGTATTTCTTGGAAGTTACAATTTATATTTAAACATATTGTCATGCTTATATCCTGTTGATTATATTATTCTAGCATTAGGTGCTGATTGTTTCTATAATATTTATGCAGCTTTTGGAGATTGCCCAAGTGCCTGATGAGCATGTATGTTGTTGTTTCCGAATACCTTAAGTTCATAATATCTTCTGTGATTTCATCAGCTTTGAGTTGTCAGAGCTGACACAAGCTTTTCTACTTCTCTTATATGTCTCTGTCCAGGTGAATGAATTCAAATCAATTGAGAAGTTCAAGATATTCAACACTAACAACTTGTAAGAAACCTAGCCTATTTACCTTTGGTTGATAAAAGAAAAATCCATCTCTAACCATTATTGGCAACAGGTGGGTGAACCTTAAAGCCATCAAGAGACTGGTAGAGGCTGAGGCCCTTAAGATGGAAATTATTCCAAACCCCAAGGTATGTCGCCTGACTGATTTTTCTTAATAATATGCTCTTATGCGTAGCATTTGTATCAGAATGCAAGAATTTTATTCTTTGTTGAATGTTATTACAAATGTTGAGTTCTACTAAGAAGCTGGCATTTACAGGAAGTTGATGGTGTGAAGGTCCTTCAACTCGAAACTGCAGCTGGTGCAGCTATTCGGGTATGCTACTCCACCAAAAGATGTCTCAATAATCAATTTTGTTAATTTTCCTTGAATATGTGCTCTAATGTTTCTGTTACCTTTGACTAGTTCTTTGACAAAGCGATTGGAATTAATGTTCCCCGCTCAAGGTTTCTCCCAGTGAAGGCTACATCTGATTTGTTGCTTGTGCAGGTATTTCCAATTGCATTTTAATGTTTGGTTGGTTTGGTATCATGATAAGCCTGTTGCTAAGCTCATTCTTTTGTTCCCACAGTCTGATCTTTACACCTTGGTTGATGGCTTTGTCATCCGCAACCCAGCCAGAGCAAATCCAGCTAACCCTTCAATTGAGCTTGGACCTGAGTTCAAAAAGGTAAAACAGTTTCTCTCCAAGATAATGAAAATATATTCAACAATAGAGCTTAGTAGCATAGAGAATACTCATATTATTCCTTCATACAGTAGTGTAGATGAAACCATTGATCAGTGAAAACTTCCATTCCTTCCAATTGGAGTGGAATCATTGGTCCGCAAGCACTGATTAAATAATTTCCCCCCTCTGCTAAATAGGTTGCCAATTTCCTTGCCCGGTTCAAGTCCATCCCCAGCATTGTTGAGCTTGACAGCTTGAAGGTTTCTGGTGATGTCTGGTTCGGCTCTGGAATTACACTGAAGGTAAGCTTGTGATCGGATGTCTTTTCTTTCTCCTTGATTGCCATCTGTGGTGGTTAGTTGTATGACATGTAAATGAACCTGGTGCAAATTGTCGGCTGTCTGTCAGTTGTGATCTTGTACTGCTTGTTTCACTCCATACTTGCCCCCTTTTTGAGTTGCAGCATCTGGTTACTGAATAGTGCCTGAGTCATTTTTTGGTGCTATCCTATCTGTAGGGCAAGGTGACCATCACCGCCAAATCCGGAGTGAAGCTGGAGATTCCCGATGAAGTTGTGCTTGAGAACAAGGTATGAGCCCCATCTCATCTGTCTGGTACCCCCAACTTCTGCTATGTTTAATGCGACACTGAGTCTTTGTTGCGAAATGTGACTGACGCATGGCTTCTGCTCCGCACCAGGACATCAACGGCCCTGAGGATCTTTGAGCGACGCTTACCTTCTCCAGTTTTTTCCGTGGACATGTCGCAGGAGCCGCGCCCCTAATCACTCCCGCTGAGCTTTTTTTATCTTTTGTAATTGTCATGTGCATTCCGCTGTTGAGGGTCTTGTGAGCCCGCTACAGAATAATTGTAATCCTCTTCGGTGCCTCTGTACTTCCGTTTTGCTGCACCAGGGACGTATATTTTGCTGAAATGTTACTACCATAGCTTTGCATGCCATGTAGAAAGGTTTCTTTGCCACCATGATGGCACATGCCCCCAGCTCGAGGATTTTTGTTCTGGAAATGGGCAAAGGTGGTGGACATCCTCCCGAGATGATAACGCCGCCGGGATGCCATGGTGGTGGTAGTCCCTTGTCCTTGAACTTGGATGATAACGCTAAAGAGATGACATGGGCCTGTGCTATGAGCCTATGACTACCGGACTTTCGTGTTCTCGTCTGGTACAACTTGCTTATCCACCTTCAGCAGGAGGCTAGGAGTACATGTATCTGCCATTTTGCGGGTTTGCTATCAAACGATCGCACCGCACCTGCATCTAGTCTGACACGAGTTCTGGTTACGCTTTTGAAATGGTATAGTTCGCCAGTTTTCAGACGTGCGACACGTTTTATGAACTAGGTCAGTTAATTAAACCATCGATCACGGTTCACGAGCAAGCGCGATGTTGCGCCACGCTTAGCTTAGCTTGAAATAAAAAGCGGACGAGCATGTGTAGCAGCAGAAATCAAGTGTAGGGGAAAAAAGAATGGAGCTCGCAGAACACAGTTGCCACGAAATTACAACACAAAGACGCTGACGCAGCATCTCAGCCATGTGGCATGCAGGATGATTTGGTCCTGCACCAGAGAATTACAGCACTATGGCAAAATGTTTGGCGCTCCCATGAAGTCCAAACGCGAAATCTTGTAACGGCTGCTTTACGAAAGTGATGCATATACACTTCCAGCACCTACTTGAAATCTATTCCAATCTGGAGCGAGCCGGGAGAAGAAGAAAAGCAAACAAGGCTAGGTGAGGAGGTTCAACACTAAGACGGGTTGAATTGGTAGACAACGTTTTCGCCGTGTTGCGTCGATATATGCCTTGTTTTCACAATTGCAGCCCGTAATCATTCTCATCAATCACGAAAGGTTTAGAACCTCAACCTCACACAGCTATATGGTTGTCGATATCGAAGCTCCGAAGATCTGACGGGCTGGCTCCTAACCTGCAAATGAAGTTGCACAAAACAAGGTATTATACGAATCAAACAAAGATGCAACATTATGCTTCACTTGAAGCTGCTGCGAGATTGTTCCTATCAACATGCAGTATATGACTACAGCTGAGTGCATGAAGGCTACAGCTCAAAAGTTACATATGAGAGCTGCAGAAAAACTGCAATGAGACACCAACAGATTCTATAGAAAACTAGAGCAACATTCTTGAGTTCAGCAGAATTCCTTTTGTTACAAAAGTTGTAAATGCCAGCAGAGTTGCAAACAATGACAAGGATCAGTTGCTATGAAAAAGTGAAGATGTACCTTTTGTTTATAGTGCAATAGTGAAATTTGATGCTTCCAGACTTCACGTCTTCAGTGTACTGCCATAAACAGTGGACATGTTTAAAGCTTTTGATGTTATACCTATAAATGGCATGAGCAAATGTGGAGCAGGCAGGGGGCAATACCATCCTTAAGGTGACGATGATTGAAGAAAATGCTAGAGAATCGAATGGTATGTCATCCAGAGCAAAAAGTGCACATTCTAGCGACTCCGGTCCAGGTGAAAAGTTAGGGGTCTTCAATCTTGCTCGGAAAATAATGTAACTCTACTGCATCTCATCGTAATACACAAGAAAAATCAACTTAGCAGTGTACAGATTAAAGCATAACTTTATGACTATGCCAATTTCCACTCACTTGGCCAATCAGCGGAATATCCAACTGAGCAAAAGGTGAGACTATCTCTACATCTGCACATGCTTCTTCCAACGTTTCTCTAGAGGCTCCTGCAGCAGTAGACTCCCCCACCTCTAAATAACCAGCAGGAAGAGTCCTGTCGATGTAACCGTGATTAAAATGGAGAACAGCAGTAAAATGATTGCTACGTTTGCCAATAAACACAAATTTTGTTCATGACGCATAAGATTAACAGAATGAAGTTGGAAACATGGTACTGATACCACATTGAAAGATAGGAAAAGCAGAACCCTATCTGCTAAGGGGTTTGTTAAAACAGAAAGGAGTTATTCCTAACCTTAAGAACAAAATAAAAAAAAATGTAAGTAAGACCTATACTGTAATACCACATATTCTGAACAGTTTGCGCAAAGTGTTTTGGCTAATCTATTATGCAAATCTGCATCTATTTTACATACTTAAAAATTGTTGCATAAGAATACCAAAACCATAGTACAGCTTTGCCATTAACTAACAAACAATCAACGGGAACTTACCAAAGACCATAAGCTGGTTCAATCTTTCTTCTACATAGAAGAACCTTATTGTCATGCTCCACAAGGCAACCAACAACCTATCCAGGTGATATTATCAGTGGCAGAAAATAACTACCAAAACATGTTACACCAATATAACATAGGTTTCTTTACCGCTAGCTATTTCGCTTGTCTCACTAATCAATTAAAGAAATATATGGATAAAATGGAGCAGTTCATCAGAAGCATTTGAGACAGGAGTGTCAACGGGCTCTATGAATCAAGCAACTCAGTGTTTTAAATATGAAGTCCAAATCCATATGTGTATGTATATGTGCATCTCTTCTTCTTTTTTTCATTGATTTGCTCAGCACATACCATTTTTGGGTTTTCATAGTGAACTCTTCCACAGGAAGAACAAATAGCCCTCATCTTCTCATCCCCATCAGGTACCGCCAATTTAGTTGGGCTTCCACATGCAGAGCAAAATCGGATTTTTGACTTGTGCACCTGCAGAAGGAATGGTTTCCTGATATTAAAACATTATTCCATAGCTTGTCTTCACGACAGTAGCTTAATCAGTATGCCTCAGGAATAAGCATTGCAGAGTCATGCTGGTATACCAGGCAGGCAAGGTAGCATCACAACTTCACGAGCCTTTGTACCGATTAATATTGATCACTTAACACTTAGCAGTCAGAGTGTCAGACTATTGCATATTTAACCTTGTGCAGTTCAGGAGCCATGACATAAAACTCCACTGTGGTTAGGATGCTGGATGGCAATGTGGATTATATTGACCGTTTATAACAATTAAAGGTCAGACTATTGCATGTTTAACCTTGTGCAGTTCAGGACATGATACAAAACTACACTGTGGTTAGGACGCCACAAACACACAGTAGACGATTGCAGCCTAAGGAACGCTACGATTTTACTAGAGAGCACGCTTGCAGTTCGGATTGCACGGGAAGCCAATCCCATTTCGCAATTGGCACGGTAACTGGGCTGAGTCAACGCCCCAATCAATTCAGCGAGCACGCATCTAAGATGTTACTGGCTTACTGCTACGGTTCGCCCCGCTTGATTGCAGCACGGCAGAGCGAGGCGAGGGGTGTTGCGACTCACCACGGCAGCAGGCGGCGGCGGGGCGGGGGAGCTGGCGTTGGAGCCGGAGGAGGCCGCCATGCGGATCGGCGGGTGGGGCGGGGAGCGCAGGAGCGGGAACTGGAGCGCGTCGCGGCGGAGCAGCAGGCGGGCGCGCGGGGAGGACAGGCGCGCGGCGTGGTGGAGGAGCGGGTGGGATCTGAGGAGGGGGAGGAGCATGGTGGTGGTGGGTGCGTCTCGTCTTTAGTAGCGGCAGCGCGGGGCGGGGTTGGTGGCGCGGTAGGGTGGGGGGAGCGAGGGGAGGGCAATGGCGACTCGGGGGTCGCCGGGGAAGGGGGGTGAGGGGTGAGGTCGGCGGCCCAACACGTTCCGCCGCCGGATTGGTGGACGGGCGGTTTATGGGGTACGGTTGGGGGAAAGATTAGTTGAGCTGGCTGCTGGCGTGTCAGGTTTATCCTTGATTCGTCGAACTTGAACCTTCCAGTAAACAAAAATGGTTCTTTTTCTTTTGAAATGTTCAACAGAATAGTATTCTACTAAAGTACAAAGGGAACTCCTCATGCTACGTGACATAAGAAAATAAGATTGAATAGACGAGATTCTAGATTATATTTTATTGGAATAAAGTAGAGCATGCTTAACAATGGCATAAAGTCGACCTTCACCGTTTGACTTTGGATGTAGATGGTAATTATGTAAGGAATTGTAATTTCGGCAACACACTTATTGGTTCCAATGTTTAAATAACTTCATCGCTCCTACTAGTTTGGTGTAGAATTTCATAAATGTATCTACATGCACCTTATATTCCTTATAGCGTATTATAAGGTAATATACTTTTTCTAGTATAACATTGAGGTTATAAGTGTACCTAAATGAGGAATAAAATACATCAACCCGTCTTGACCAACTTTAATTAGGACATTCTCGATACAAGTTTTGTAAGAGTTTTCTTCTTATTAAATGGCATGCTACATAGATAAAATTGATGTCACGACGCAAATTTCATAAAAAAAAAGAGATCTAAAGTTGGGTTTCATGGAATGAAACTTAATGTACACAATTATCTAGATTATGAACAAGGATGAAAACCCATTGAGATAGTTTGAGAGACGTCTTCATATAATTACCAACTTCCTTTGGCTATTTAGATGGAGCATTTAAATGTTATGGTAGTATATAAAAACCGTGAAATAAAACTGTGCACCGAGAGTTCTAGTTTCGTCCGTCAACCTAGTATATATTGGAAGACATGCTACTCTAAAAAATTCCACAATAAAACATTGCACTGAGAAAGTGAGAATGACCTTAGCCAGTAAGTGGCATATGGTTTTCTTTTAGAAAAAATATTGGACGGAAATTGTCATAGTAATATTGGAACGGAAGTTTATGAGACATCATTTGCTGCATAGGTCTCACGATTCAGAGCAAGGCTAATAATACAGCCCGATGCTAGATGTATAATCTTTACAGCCCATCTCTTAGCACACTCGTACAGTGGTTAGCCTTTTCTTATTAATATATGACCTACATGTCTCTCTCATAGCTTTTCTTGGTTCTCATGTCTGAACGGGCTGTAAGTTTACAACCCACTTCTCATCTCTCTTCACTCTCATGCACCTAAGCATTCAGCTCTCCTCACATCCTGTTATTATACTTTGCTCATATGATCATATCCCTCGAAACGCGGCACGAATAGTCTGGGTCAGGCTCATCGCCCTTTGCCAGCATCGCGGCCACGGGCAAAAGCCGTCTCCCGCCGATCAAGGCCACGGCCGCCGTTCCCGTTCCTCACCGTCCGATGGTGGTACAAGCGCAAGCCATGCCGTGCGCCCTTCCCGTGCGTGCGGGGACGAGGGCACACCGAATGAGCGAAGCGCGCCGCGCCGCCATCACCCATCCATCCATTCTCCCGTCAGTGTCGATCACAAAAAGCGACGCGCCCCGCGCACACAAAAAAGGCGGCCCGCCGCCTCTCCTCCCCTCCTCCCTTCCCCACCTCTCGCTCGCTTCCCAGCTCCCAACCCCGCCCGCCGGCCGCGACCGATGCCGGCGATCCCCACCGCCCCTGCGCCTGCCGCCGTTCTCCTCGGGCGCCGCCACCGGCTCCCGTTCTCCTCCCCGTCGCTGCGCTCTAACCACCAGCGGCTCCTCCCCGCCCGCCTCCTGCGCCTGCCCGCTCGCCCCGGGGCCGCTCCCATGTCCACCGAGGCGCGGCCAGTGGCGCCGCCGGCGCACCCCACCTACGACCTCAGGGCCGTTATCGCGCTCGCCCTATCCGAGGACGCCGGCGACCGAGGTACGCAGGCAGCTAAATGGTAGCGTAACACTCGCGTACTGTTCGCTCCCCTTGCAATTCAGGAGTCTCTACTTAACTTGGTTGTGTCACTGTTAACTAAGTACTGTAGGCTGTAGCGCAGTATTAACACTATTAGTCGTCGACTCGGGCTGTGATCACAACTGGGACTTGCGGACAGCGGACTTCAGAGTATTCGCTGACTGGTGCTGACTCTTAGTGCAACATTCTGATCCTGTGTGCTCATCTCAATAGACAGGAGTGCAATGGCAGAGCTGGGTAGTTTTCCTAGTTCAAGCTAAATAATAGGCGAGTTGGTCATCGTCGTCTGAAATGATAATGTCCTGTCACAGTGTCACTTTAGGCCAAGTGTTAGCAAATACTGACACCAGTTTCATTTCCTATTCCATACGTTTGGGATGCAGAGGTCATGTTTCTTCTTGATTACTTGTGGTCAATATCTGCTATTGAAAATTTATTCACGTGTTCTGAATGAAAAACAATAGATAGGCGTGTGTTGACAAGCAATCTATATCCTGTCTCTATGGTCTGCACTGCCCAGTCCCTTCACTTTAGCATTACTAGAAACTTTATTTGTTTTCTTTCATATGCGTCTATTACTCTATTTTCATCCAACCACAAAAGGTTCTTAACCCACAAAAGGTTCTTAACCTACTCAGATTTCTCCCTCTGATTGTTTAGATATAGGGTACAATCACTAATAAACAAGCTCAATACCAATGGAGACCCTCCATTCGGTCATTCCTCTGCAAATTGCTATGGAATTTGCTGTCTCTTCAGCTTTTTATGTGAAACTATTTGCATTTTCAATGGATGCACATCTGTTAATACAAGAGTGTGGTAACTATTTGCCTAAACCTTCAGGGGATGTGTCTTGTTTGGCCACAATACCTTCTGACGTGGAAGCTGAAGCCACGTTTATTGCTAAAGCAGATGGTGTTATTGCTGGAATAGGCCTAGCAGACATGATATTTAACCAGGTTGATCCATCATTGAAGGTATCTATTTTGTATCTCTTCTCCCATTTGAGGTTTTGGTAGGCTATGATTCTGTTGGAAATACAGGCAGTGTTAGCCGTCCTAACTTGACTATTTTACAGGTTGAATGGTTTGAAAGTGATGGAAATTATGTTCATAAAGGACTGCAATTTGGCAAAGTATATGGTAAAATGTGTTTACTGTATAGTTTGCTCTACTTCAAAATTATTTTAAGTCTATAACATACTTTTCCCAATTCTATTGTTGTATCAAGGGTGCGCTAGGAGCATTATCGTTGCTGAAAGGGTTGTGCTCAATTTCATGCAGAGAATGAGTGGTATTGCGACCCTAACAAAGGTTACTTCTGCCTTCATTTACATAATTAAGATGCCTCCCCTTTCCCTAGGTGAACTGAAACATCGCTAGTTGTTTATCCTAGGGCCTTGTCAATGCTAAAGTTTTAAAATAATCACTGTGTGCCCCTTAATCGTTTCCTGATATGTCCCGCACAAGCTACCATTCAATTTTCAGCCATCTGGATACTTCTGTCCTTACAGAATTGTTTGTTTCCTTTGTCTTGGAGTCCTATTTTTTTTATTTTTCTGATTGCACAAATAGGCAAATAGCTGGCAAATTCTAGTTCTTCAGGTTTTATATTTTGCAATCCTTCTGATTTTCTAGATCATATCATAGTTGTTTGATAATTCAGTAAACCTTCTGTCCTTATTCTGTCTAGGCTATGTCTGATGCTGCCCGACCAGCATCCATATTGGAAACAAGGAAAACTGCCCCAGGTTTACGCCTGGTTGACAAGTGGGCAGTAAGCATACTCTTTTACAACGTTGTTGATGTTCATCACTTTTGGCTTCTTAATTCTCATGTTGCAAACTTGCTTGCACGTCATGCTCATGTAGGTTCTGATTGGTGGTGGAAAGAACCACAGGCTTGGTTTATTTGATATGGTTATGATAAAGGATAATCATATTTCTGTTGCTGGAGGGATTGCAAATGCAATGAGATCTGTTGACCAATTCTTGGAGAAGGAAAAACTTACAATTCCTGTCGAGGTATTTTCTAGCAATGCACATGTTGAAAAGGACATACCTACGTTTCTATGTATTCATATTTGTGTGGTTCACTTTCTTTGTTTAGTCTGATTTGGTTTCTCTGAACGTTTACATGTTTTTTTTCGAACTTTGTATGTCCATATGTTGTCATAGAAAAAGAAGAAAATCACAAATCTCAACATCTGCCTTTTTTTAATAAATCAGGTTGAGACAAGGACAATTGAAGAAGTGAAAGATGTTTTGAAGTATGCTGCTGAGAACAAAACTTCATTAACCCGTATAATGTTGGACAATATGGTTGTTCCTCTTCCAAATGGGGATGTGGATGTATCCATGCTTAAAGATGCAGTTCAATTGATAAATGGTAAATTTGAGACTGAGGTATGCAAATTCAACTTTGCGACACATAGACCTCATATGATGCATTGCTAAACTGCAAGTTGCAATGTAATTTTTTCAAAGCAACCGGTCCTCTCTGTTATTAGCAGATTGGGAGCGCTAAAGGGTAGTAACATTGTTTTTACTGCAGGCATCTGGAAATGTAACAATTGACACAGTAAAGAAAATAGGAGAAACAGGAGTTACCTATATTTCAAGGTATTCCTATTGTTTTTGAGATTCAACTGAACTGATTTAAACTTGTTTTAAAGGAACAGAGTTTGTCTGTTGTTTAGGTCTATGATGTATCTCAACATTAATGTACAACCCCCCCTGCTCGAATCGCTAACAATTAGTTCAACTGCTCCTTTGATTTGTTTCAGCGGAGCATTAACACATTCTGTGAAGGCACTTGACATCTCTCTCAAGATAGACACCGAGCTGGCTCTTCAAGTCGGAAGACGTACCAATCGTGCCTGACTTCACGGCATTATATTGTATCCTCGCCTTGCCACATCTACAAGTAAGGCCCACCCTTCTTATATAACCTGACTTTTTATTCGCCTATACTACTTCTCTAAGCCAGACCATTTGCTTGTGTCGCCAGGATGATAGATTAACCCAACGTTGGCTTAGCGTGGCATATCAGCTTAAATAACTAATAAGATCCGCGCCGTTCTTGTGGTGCTTAGAGCTCTGACTGCAACTTCATGGGATTCATTCTTCAGTTTCTACAGAAATACACAAGCCCCGTAATACGGAACAGAATAATTGGCAGGACAGGTTGCTTCTCGCATATCTTTTAGTAGCACCAAATCTGGAAGCTGGAAAAAGAGCGGTTGCTGCGTTCCGGGGCAGATAGCCCGGCCAGCTAGCTCGCCCTACTTCCAGACAGAATGGTAGGTTACTGTAAATGGGATGCCGCACTGAACTTGCAAATTGCGATACCACAAACAATGGGGGAGAGAGAAAAATGATCAACTCTCCACCCTTCCCTAAGCTCCCTTGGTGAGAAAAGGCAAGGGCCATATGAACAAAAGTAGAGGAGGTTGCAAGGTCAACCCTGTACTTCACATCTATTATTGCGTCGTTACATCATTTTTTTTTTTTGAATAAGGCGTCGTTACATCATCGCTTCCACAGTTCCACCCTAGGTACTGGTAGTGTGCATTCTCATTCCCGTGTACTCTGTATACAACCAGTTCCCGTACTCGCGCTCTAGAAGAGAAAATATAGGCCACACGGTTAATTTTTCCGCCGTGGTACGTCAAAATCTTCTTGCTAGGTGTATATGGTACGTACTCATGTCGATCCGACGTAGTCCCGAATCTTGATGCGTGGCAAACCTGCTGCAACATTCGGGACTAGCAGCATCACGACGTAGTCCCGGGATGCTTTGCGCCCGGCCGTAGGGCGTAGGCCATGATAGCTCATCTCTATCCGATAAGAAAAATACGAGGTGGTGGCGTCTGGCGTGGTGCCGGTGAGTGCAGCCCGCTGTTTTGGCAATCTGCTACGTCACGCGCCCCCCTTGGGAATGGAGTGGACAACCGAGTCGATCAAATTCAATAGGAGGGTGGGCGGTGTGGGGCTACCGGTTCGAGACACAGCTACTCTCTCTCTCTCTTTCGTAGTGCGGTCGCGTTCCATGCCGTTCGCTCGCTGTCCTCATGTCTCGTGCCCGCCTGCTCGCTGCACCGAGCGAGGCGCCCGTTTGGAGCTTTTTGGATCGCATCAACACGGACGCGCGCCACCGGCACCGCCCGCATGAATGGCATGTTCGTTTAGTTACGTGGCGGTGCGTCAGAATGCCAGAGCTGTCGTTCAGTCGTCGTAGGGTACGCAGGGCTGTGTGTAATCACTTTACGAAGAGTTAAAAATGCGCTGTAAGTTATACATTAAAATCATATTATGAGGATCTCTATAATCAATTTCTGTCTCCCACCTCATATATTGAAGATAAATTTATATATATACTTCAAAAAATATTGAATACCATATTTCAAGATAAATAGTCTACTCTATTTTAGAGTCGATTTCAATTACCTACAATAAAATATCCAAAATGGCCCTAATGTATTCGCCCCGTCCATTTGATCATGTTGTTTTGGGGCTGTCTATGTGTGTCCAGGCTCTGACAAGGACCAGATGAACTCATGAACAGGACGCGAGGTTGGGAACGGTGTTTACTAAAGAGAGAGAGAAAAAAAGCAATGAGACCGTGAGAGACGGAGAATCTTGGCACCAAAGGTTGTTTATTTAACAGCGAGCCGAGAGAAGTGGAAAAAGAAAAAGGAGAGGGAATATTCAAAGGTTTTTCCTTTAAACGAAAATTTCGAGACGTGGATAAAGGAAAACTGGAAGGCCCGCTACCGCTGCCTGCCTGCCTCCGATGCCGGTCGGTCAGAGCTTTCAGGTCACAGCATCTTCCTCGAGCCAACGCTTTCCCGATGCTATATTCTCCCGTCTCCCTCTACTCTCCCTTCGCCAGGGGCCACTGCCAGTCCACCTCCTCTTCTCCCCTCCTCCTCGGATTGCCGGAGTTGTTCTTGCCCTGATCCTTCCTCGGAGTGATACCCACCCTTTGGTCTAATCGCAAACTGCCATTCTGCACGGCGCATCCAAACCGGACGGCATTAAAGACACCCATATCACCATTCACCACCCAACCGAAACACTTTGGAATGGAAGGCTTCGGCATACCGAACACGACGCGAACGCACGCACGCACGCACGCCTGCCAAAACAAAAGAGAGGAGGGATTCGTCATTGGGTTCCAACGGTTCGTTCATCAATCAGATGCAGAGATGCTCCAGTTCGGCACCACCGTCTTCCCCTGCCAATCGACGAACGAATCCGTCTTCCCCTGCCAATCGACGAACGAATCCGTCTTCCCCTACCAATCCACGAACAATCCGTGAGCACGGTTTCTCAAAACAAAAAAAAAAAAGTGAGCACAGCACAGAATATCACGTAGCCTTTTGAAACAACGAACATGTCGGAATCACAGTTTTTTCACAACAAAAACAGATTACTGGTACTAGCACTGAAAAAATAAAGTAGGTAGGAGTTTGGGGCCAGCAGTTGGAAGATCTACACGAGCATGAGCAGGACACCAGGATCTTGTGTTCCTGCCTGCACATTCCATCGTCATCCTCGGGGGCTGGCTGACCTGCTGATTCTACAAAGAACACGGGATGAAATCAAAGCTAGACGACATCAAACTAACAAGATGCAACGAAGAATTCTAAGCTATGCACTATGCACTAGTATGCTGCTGCTTCCTACTCTTCACCGCGACATCTGCACAGGGAAATGGAAACCGTATGTACAGTTTCGGTACGGCCGAGGGGGCCGGATTCTGGTCAGGTAGCGGTAAGTCTGCTTCAGTTCTCCATGGCGTCCGCCGTGTCCTCCTCGCCGGCGGCGGGGGAGGCGACGGCGGCCACGCTCTCGTTGGCGGCGCCCGCGGAGGCGTCCACGACGCAGCCGTCACGGTGGCGGTCCCGGCAGATGTCCTCGACGGCCAGGAGCCGCCGGCGGAGATCGGCCATGTCGCGCTCCATCAGGAAGAGGCGCTCGCGGAGGGTCAGGTTCTCCTCCTCCAGCCTCGCCGCGCGCGCCTCCTCGTCCTCGTCGTCGTCCTCGCACAGGGCGGCCGCGGCGGGGAGCTGGACCATCTCGAAGCGGCTGAGGTCGTGGTCCAGGCGGCGCTCCACCTCGACGTGCTCCTCCACGTCGCTCTCGCCGGAGCCAGAGTCGTCCTCGCCGGCGGCGTCACCGGCGTCGGCGCGGAGGCGGATGAGGCCCTTCATGGACCCGTACCCGTCCACGCCCCACGCCTCCTTGGCCATCTCCACCAGCACCTCCCGCGCCGGCGACAGCACCGGCGTCGGCAGCACCGCCGGCGTCACGGGGCACGGCGACACCAGCGACGCCACGCCGCCCGCGCGCTTCGCCCGGATCAGGAACGACGTCGTGTTGCGCGGCGCCGCCGCGCCGCCCCACCTGGCGCCGCCCGACGCCGGAGGCTGCTGCGCCTTGCGCTTCCATGGCGTCCGCGCCGCCCGCTTCCACGCCGGCCGCGCCGGCTTGAACCCCAGCACCGGAGGCTCCATCGACGGCGGGGGAACCGCCGCCGCCGCCGGCCCCCACATCTGGTGGTACGGCAGCGGCGCCGGAGGTCGCATCATCTGCTCATTCATGGTCTGCTTCGGGGAGAACTAATCCTCCAGATCCGAAACCCTAGCACTAAATCACCACCCCAAACACCCCCAAAAATCGCACGATTAGCCCCGGGACCTAATCGTGGGATCCGAACGTTTTCGTTTTAATCTCTCGGATCCCGTTCACCTTGTGTTTTTAGAGATTATTTAACGAATTCGTTTGATCCGATTTGGGGGAGGAAGAGGAGGAAGCGGTGGAGAGAGAGAGGAAAGAGAAAGAAAGCGGCGTAGTCTAGGGAGGTGTGGGGGAGGAGGGGGTGCGCGGGTATATAAAGAGAGGTTGGCCGGTACGGACGGCTGGATCCGGGGTAGCGGGGCAGGGACGGCTGAGATCGATCTGGGAGGTGTGCGTGCGGTTGCGTGTCGTGTATGGACACAAGCACGGGCTGTGCCGCCATCGGACGCCTTCGGGTTGGGTTCGCTGCGAAGCAAGCGGCAAAAGGTGCACGGTTTCCTTTCCTTCGGGTGTTTATTTTTCTGGATTTCGTTTAGAACTTTGTTTTCTTCGTGTGTTTATTTTTCTGGATTTGTTTAGAACTTTGTATTGGCAACAAGAGCAGGCGATCTAATTCTAATGTGCGCTGAGGGAAGAAAGTTCGTAGTTTAACTAGTGCAATACGGCCATTTCCGACTATATCTATAAGTTATAAGTTATTGATTTAATTTTGTCAACCATATTGCAAGAGTTATTAGGAATAACTAAGAAAAGATGGTGCAATGTCATCTAACTTTGCCTTGCAATGACTAGGAACTACAAAGTTATTAGCATAAACCATAACTTGACCCCCAAAGAGCACAAGATAATCATATCCCGTGTGCTAGTGGCATGGTGTGCATTATGCACGCTTAGCAACACAAAACCAGTAAGTAAATCCATAATGTGGCTTGCTGGATACGTTTTATCGATCCTTTTACGAAAAGGTGCCACCCTGTGGGCGGAAGTATACGTGGTTTTATAAACTTACTAAAATTAAGTCACGGATGTTTAAAAGGAGCGAGGTATCGGTTGAAAACACGCAATATTTACTCGGCTTAATTTGGAAACATGTAATACTCTGTGCTTAAGCGTGTTTATGTGGCTATTTTTTAAAATTTTGCAAAGGGAACAATCTAATATGATGAAAAGGTACCGCTAAAATTCTCAAGGATTTTTCCTCAAATCTAGACTTAGTTGGCACGTCCTAAACTTGATAATAAGAGAATACAATTCACATTTTCAAATAAAGTTGTATGGTAGACGTGTTTGGTTCATACAAAGGTATTGCAAATTCAAACGGGATGAGGTCACAAAACTTTTGGTGGCATTATGGGTGATTACTGCAATTGTTTGGTCGCACGATAGTAACGGTAATGAAAAGGTAGCGCTGATTTACATCTTGTGTTTTGAGTTAGAGACATCGATTTATCTGTTTACGGTGGGGAGGAGCCGAGGAGGGGTAACGAGATTGTATGAGCCAAGGATTTGATTATACCATGAATGGATTGCAGATGACCTTAAACAAACAACTGTAATGGAATCAGTTACAGTCTGCAATATGATTACGTTAATGCACGGGTTTACGAAAACCATGCAATCAAGGAAATACCATTACTCGCTCAATGTTTTCCCTTTTTTCGAACTGAGGTGCCCAATACTTTGAGTCAGCATCATGCGCATTCGCCCTTTTTACTCATAATGATTTTCGCAAATAAACAAGTAAAGAGACCATGGAAGTCAATCAAAGAAACAAAAGAACCCTCATTAGACGCCCCTCCATGGACGCGACCATGGTCTCATCCGACTCGTCACACATTCATTTTTTGACTCCCGTTAAACGATCCGCGCGCCTACCGTTCCAGGCCGCTTGCGCGTCGGCGGCTCCGCTCGGGCGCGCACACGGCTGCGCGACCTGACCTCGTCCCACGGCGACCGAGCCAAGCCCCCAACCCCCCACCGCGGCGGGGCAGCACTGCAGCAGCCATCCCGCGTCATCAGCGAAAGAAAAGAAAAGGCTAACGACCTGGCCAGGCGGGGCGGCCACCTGCCCATTGCCCTGCGCACCACGCCTCGGCGCCACCGACGACGGGGGACCGACCCGACCGTGCGCGTGCGGTGTGTCACGCAACGCGCACGGCCCCGTCGTGGCCCGACACCGACCGGCGACCAGCGCGTGAGCGGGCCGAGAGGCGCGCCGCGGCCATCCCCGATCCTCCCCCAAGCCGCCAAGCGACCCCGTCGCGTACAGCGTAGTGAGCGTACTCGCGTCGCGTGTGCGGGCGGGCGCCAACGGCTGCTTCCGCTGCCGCCGCATCATAGCTGTTCCTGTTGCAACGGTAATTTTTGCGGACTTCACGCGCGTCCGTCCGGCACTCCACGTCTTCACGATCAGGCCAGCGCGTGATGGATGGGTTTGTGGCTGGTGGGGTTCAGTTGTCAGAATCTGCCCGTTGGGAGCAATTAGCAATGGGTGTGCTCGCTTGAACTTTTCTGCAGCGGCTTTGGCTGTGGCTGCTAATCCAAACAACTGTAGCTGCTGTCCAGCCGAACGGCTCTTGAAGTACTCATAGATTTTAATTGGTTACTTGCGTTTTTTACTTCTTATTTATCGTCCTCACAGAACACGTATCCCCAAAAATTCTATTTTCATCTTTCCTATTCATCTCTCACACGCATCTCAGAATATTTTTTTTCTCACCTGAACTAAACACAACCTTGCATTGAATCCTTCGAGTCTGATTTTTTAATGGCTATAAGAACCAGCTCACTATTTTGATGCTGCCGCGCCTGCTGGCTGCAATCAGCCGCAGCAAAAGCCATGCGCAGAAAAGCTCAACCGAGCAGGCCCAATAGCACGCACTGTCCAGCCCAGCCCACCAGAAAAGCCGGGCCTTGGCTGGTGAACGGATTTGGGCCAAATCCGCTCACGAACCGTTTCTCCATCCTTCTTCCTCCTCCTCCTCAGCCTCAACGAATCACGGCGTGCCAGCAGCCGATCAGCCCCGGCCAAATCCTGAAATCCCCTCCCCAACCGGCGCACGGCGGCACCAGCGAGCCGAGGAGGAAGAAGGGCGAGGAGAGCAGTTGCGCGAATCCCACCCGTAGACCGAGGGCTTCGAGCGGGGAAGCAAGCGAGTCCCGATGGCGGACGGGTCGAAGCCTGAGGTGCCGCTGTTCCAGCTCCTCACCGACCTTCTCCAGCAGGTACGCTACACCTTTTTATATCCGCGCTACCGATCTGTCAATCGACCCGGTTCCTCCATGGCTGAAGTGTTCGGGGGGAGGTTTGTCCTGCGGGCGCGCTGATTTTTACGCCGATCCGGAGGATCAATGCGCCTCGTTGTTCGACAGGACAGTTGGTTTTGCTTCCCCGGATCTCGATTAGAGCAAGATGTTTTTGCCAGAATCAATTTTTTGGATCCCCGACAATGGAGTTGCGTATCTAATATCACTGTATCGCGGCCGTAGTCAACCTAAAATTAGTTTTGTCGATAGGTAGCGTCTCTGATGTGTAGCCGAGGGAGAGCGCATGCTAGCACGAACCTGTTAAGGTCAGATGCTCATCTGGTTGCTGCTGCTGGATTGCCCTGCTTCATTGGTATTTTGTATTTTCGTTGCTGGCCATCATCGTACTGATGCGATTTGGCTAAATTGCTACCAATTTAGTGATCTCAGCAAGATTGGTAAAACAGGCTGAGTTGTATGAGTGATTTGCATCCACCTGCAAGCGCTGCACAGTGGTAGAGCAACCTAACTCTTTGGAATTCCTGAGCAAACACCTTTTCTCGTCAATCCTTCACAATCATCTTCGGCTTGTGTTGTGATCATAAAAAAATGGGGTAGTCAAGTAATTATGTTTGTGTTGTGAAAAGACAAAATAGGGATGATCAGAACCATCTTCTGTTTCCCTTTCCTCCGCCAAAGGCCAGATAGAGCCAGCTGGGTTGATTTTGTCAGTTTATGTGTAAAGCCAGTCTGGCTGGAAATAACTAGGGACACCTACCTTGAGTTTTGCCAGATTACTCAACAAGGAGAATAACTTATTTTTTTTGTTGAAAGAGCACAATGAGCGTACATCATGTATGCTGTGTTGTTTTCCCCCTTTTTTTAATGGAAGCATTGTTGGAGCCAGCAGAAACACTACGCCACTTACTGTTCACGCCTTAGAGAACTATTTTGTGTTGGGATCTAGTTATAGTAAAATTTCACCAATGCTGCCACCATGTGCAAAGTGGGGAATCTAACCCTTAGGTTAATTAAATGAGAAATGCCAAAGTTGGTTCATTGCATATTAGCTAATCATTTTCTATGGTCCTGGGTGTTTTAGTCTTTTTTGAACTCCGCTTCCATTCATTTGCCTAATCCATAAAGAGCTACACTCTGGTATAGTAGTGCTTGCATAGCAAGTTGTGTTACTACTGACATGTAGACTATATTTTCATTAATTATCTTTCAACTTGGATCCTTGTTCTGAATAGTTATGGGGACAATTATTTGTTTGGTTGATATTGAACAGTAGGTATTTGATTGAAAAAATGTAGGTGGAGTCAATGAGCAACCAGGAAGAAGTAGAGTTGCGTGCTAAGATTGAAGCACTAGGATTAGAAGTCACTAAGGTACCAGAGCAGGCACCTAAGCATCTTGATGAGGTAAATGGAAATGCTCCTATCACGTTTAACTGTTCTCTTCACGAACCTTTTATGGATCGTCTCATCAGCTTCCTTTCGACCTTCTGTAGCTAGAAATAGCTGCAGAGCTGGACAAACTATCATCGCGGCTTGATAATGTGGACAAGATGATATCATCTGCCATGGCCTCAGATCCGGAGGTGAAATCCCTTCTGAGCAGCACTGCTGATATCTGGATGCCGGTCATAACTGCATCCGCTGATGAGAGACGGGGGTTTGCAGGGAGTAGCAGTGAAGGCAGCCAGGACGAGAAGGAGAATTCCAAGCAATAGCTGGTATATGGGCTGTAATTGATTCATTTTGTGGGTTTGTATCAAACTGATATACGATCATTCAAACCAGTTCATGTATCAAGATTTTGACGAAATAAACAGTGAGCACACACGTGTATGTCATGTACAATATAGTTCAATAATGAGTGTGTTTTTTCTATATAAATTGTGAATCCTTCAGTTGGCCTCAATGTAACACTCAAGAGACGACATCCAGTTTTCAGTTGTCTCTTCTTCAGTTCTTCTGTTCAAATATGCCTATGGTATTTAAGCGTTGTCCCTAGACTTGTTACCTGGGCAAAAGGGGCCAGACAGCAGTATGATCTTTGATGCTGACTGGAGCACGCACATTTTTGTTTGCCCCGCCAAATCTGACGCCTTTCAGTGGTTTGGGGATGGCACGACTAGCGACCACGTTTATCGATAATCCAGCGTGCCACGTGGACTGCCACATATCGTCCACACGCTATCCTGTAGAACCTTTTGTGTGTTCTGCTTTGTCATTCATAAGGAATCGAACGACATGTTGCATTGGGACCAATTTGGCGCCAAACCAACGGCCACATCAACACCACAAGTATGCCCATCTCTTCTCCTCCATCCGCTCAATTCCAAATCCCTCCAAAACTGTCACCACCCATGGCACCGTCAACGCCCCCCCTCTCTTCCCGCCATACACATCCACTTCACCGTCTCCTCCTCTCCCTCACTTATCCACTCGTGAACACTTCACTCACCTCTCAGTAGCTTGCTAGCAGCCGCCGGTGAGGTCGAGCCACCGCTGCATCGCCATTCGCCATGGCCGAGGACGGCAGGTCCAACGATCAGATCCTCACCGAGCTCGACGCGCTCAGCCACACGCTCTACCAGGCGCACGCCAAGCGCCGCACCGCCTCCCTTGATGCCGGCGCCGCCGACTCCATCCGCGCCTCGTCGGCGCGCCCGGTCTCCGGCCGCCGCATGTCCATGTCCCCATTCCGGTCGTCGAAGAAGATCAACATGAACGAAGACGACCACGACGACGACGACCACAGCGACAACGCGGCGAGGCCGTCCAAGAGCCAGAGCTTCGCCGCGGCGAGCACGGCGTCGCCGGCCGGGGAGAAGAAGGGGAAGATATGGGGATGGAAGCCTGTCAAGGCGCTGACGCGCATCGGCATGCAGCGGATGGGCTGCCTCTTCTCCGTCGAGGTGGTGGCCGCGCTGGGCCTCCCGGCGACCATGGACGGGCTCCGGCTCGCCGTGGCCGTGCGCAAGAAGGAGACGCGCGACGGGGCCGTGCAGACCATGCCGTCGCGCGTGCACCACGGCGAGGCCGACTTCGAGGAGACGCTCTTCGTCCGGTGCAACCTCTACTGCACCGGCAAGCCGCCGCTGCTCAGGTTCGAGCCACGGCCGTTCCTAATCTCGGCGGTCGCCGTGGACGCGCCGGAGCTCGACCTCGGCCGGAGCGCCGTGGACCTGAGCCTCCTCGTGAAGGAGTCCTCGGACAAGAGCCAGCAAGGGGAGCGTGTCAGGCAGTGGGACATGACGTTCCCGCTCGCCGGAAAAGGCAAGGGCGGCGAGCTCGTCGTCAAGCTCTCGTTCCAGGTCATGGACGATGGAGGCGTCGGGCTCTACAGCCAACCAGCTGCCGCAGCGAACAATAGCTCCGCCTCTTCGTCTTCGTCCTCCATGTTTGCTCGGAAGCAAGGCAAGTCGTCGTTCAGCATCGCTAGCCCCAAGGCGGCGCGTTCGGAGATGGGTCTGATACCACCCAAGGCTGGCGCGCCATCGCCGGATTTGATGGGCATTGATGACTTCAAGCTCGACGAGCCTAGCCCGGCCGTACCGGTAGTGGAGGTGGTCAAGCAGGAGCAGCCGAAAGAGCCGGAGCCAGAGCCGAAAGAGCCAGAGCCGGAAGCCGATGACTCGGAGTTCCCGGAGTTCGACATCGTCGACAAAGGCGTGGAAGGGGAACAAGAGAAGGATGAACCGAAGGAAGAAGAGGCTGAAGACAAGAAAGAAACCGAGGAGGAGGAGGAGGCTGCCGGTGACGAGGTGGTGAAGGAGGTGGTTCACGACAGCGCGCGCACGTGGCGGCTCAACGAGCTCGAGGCGATCACCAACCAGATCAAGGCCCTCGAGCACATGATGCACGCCGGCGACGTGCCGGACTCGCCGGAGCGCCAGGATGAGGACCAGGTGGTGGCCGCCGCCGGGCTCGACGCCGACGAGGAGGAAGTGACTAGAGAGTTCTTGATGCTGCTCGAACAAGGAGGGCACGAGGAGGACGGGGTGGCCAAGTCGTCGTCGATGATGCCTCCCCAGGTGTCGTCCTCGCCCAACAAGTCCGGCGCGAAGCCGCCTGGCTCCGGCGCCGACGCGGCCACGTGCTACATCTCCGACCTCGGCAAGTGGCTCGGCCCCGTCGTGCAGACCCGTGACGGCGGCTACCTTGCCGCCATGAACCCTTTCGACCTCCCCGTCGAACGCAAGGAGCTCCCCAAGCTCGCCATGCAGCTCTCCAAGCCCTTCATCCTCCGCGACACCAAGCTTCTCGTCACCGGCGGCGCCGAGGTGTTCCAACGCCTCGGCGCCGGCGGTGGGTCTGAGGCTCTCTGCGCGAAGCTCGGAGCGCTCATCGCCATGGACGACGTCGTCGGCAAGACGGCCGAGCAGATCGCGTTCGAGGGCATGGCGTCGGCGATCATCACCGCGAGAAGCAAAGGGCTCGTCGCGAGCTCCAGCGCGGCCCACTCCGTCTCGGTGCTCCGGGCGATGTGCACGGCCATGGACCACGGGCGACAGGAGAGGATCGCCACGGGCATCTGGAACGCCCAGGAGGCGCCGGTGGCCGTCGACGAGGTCCTGGCGTTCGCGCTGCAGAAGATCGAGGCCATGGCCATCGAGGCGCTCAAGGTCCAGGCCGACATGGCCGACGACCAGGCCCCGTTCGAGGTGTCCGCGGAGAAGACATCAATGGCCGAGCACCTCCTGGACACCGCCGTGCCGCCGGAGGAGTGGACGAACGCCGGCGCCGGCGAGGACACGGCGAGCTTGCTCGTGGTGGTCCAGCTGAGGGATCCCCTGCGCCGGTACGAGGCCGTCGGCGCGCCGTGCATCGTGGTCATCCAGGCCGCACGGGCCGACGGTGACGACGACGAGGAGGAGCCGAGGTTCAAGGTGGCAAGCCTCCACCTCGGTGGCCTGCGGCTCAAGTCGCCGGACCGGAGGAACATGTGGGACGGCGAGAAGCAGCGGCTCACGGCGATGCACTGGCTGGTGGCCTACGGGCTCGGCAAGGCAGGCAGGAAGAGCCGCGCCGCGGCGGCCGGGAAGGGCGGGAGTGAAGTGCTGTGGAGCATGTCATCGAGGGTGATGGCTGACATGTGGTTGAAGCCGCTGCGCAACCCGGACGTGAGGATCTCCCCGAAGTAGCTGAGAAATCTTTGTACCTACAGGCTACAGATTATTATGAATGTAAAATTATTTCATTTCTGCATTGTGGTGAAGCCAGAAATAAAGGACTATTTTGTTTCTTTTTTTTTTGTTTGAGTAAACTGTTACACAGCCATGTCAGCCAAAAATAAGAAACGCATGCTATGAACAAGGAATATTACTGTTACAGCGAGTGAACAGAGGTTTGACCTGAACAGGCAAATATACTGAAGGTTATGCAACGAAACATCTGCCATTGCTGAGCTTGAACATGGGCAGGGGCGAACCCCATGAAGAGGTAGCAACCATGTGACAGAAACAAAAAATTAGAGCAGTGCAGTGGCTTAGCCAGATTTTCACTTCAAATTTGGCCCCTTCAAAAAGGATTATTTACAGCACGAGGTTCCATGTATACATGAGAAGTGAATTCTTCTGAAATACGGGGCATTCTGAATGCACCACCTGAACACAATGCTGTACCAAGAGGGGTGCTGAAGCTCGAGGTTATATAGAGGCGGGGGCAACATACAGAACAAGGCAGCCATCTTTCAAATACAGCTGCAGAAATCTTACGCATGGCGTATCATGGGCTCCTGAAAGGCTGAAACTACCAATCATACTCTGGCCCCTAGTAAGTCAGAGCCGTAGACATACTTGTCCCTATGATACCAAAAAATGCATCGAGAAATCTATATGAAACTGGTCAGATTATATGCTAACTTCTTCCAGTTCACGGGGGAGTCCTCCAGTAGTTGGCCTGAAATGAGCAGATTTACAGTCATAATAAAGTTAACACAGAAATGTATCAAGATTCAAGAATCCAAACAACGCAGCATGCTAACGCTAATATAACATAAATGGATATTGGCTATATCTATGTGTTTGACTTGTTGATACTGACAAGGAAGAGTACCCTGTTTCCTTTGTCCGGCTGGTATTTGTGTGCTAGTGTTGTGTCTGAATGTACATAACTATAAAAACTACCACAAATTTCACAAAAGAGATCTTCACAGCAATGTCAGCATCAGTGGAAGCTTTTAGTGCCAAACTAATCTTCTCTTTTCTCTTTTCCCCGAAACGGGAGGCAATAGGGGTTTCTTTATTATCACTATCAATGCATAGCTAGATGTGCTGGTGAAAGATGATCCTCGTGTAGAGCAAACATAAATGAGATATCAGTTAATAATTATATGATGTTCATACCATAATCTTAACAATTTAATGAAACTATATAATGCTTACGTCCTTTATTTGAACAAGTTTTCATGTTCTTATCAATTTAATAAAACTAAATTATGTTTATGTCCTTTCCAACACATCTTCAGTTTAGTCCTTAGTAGATACCTGCACAGGAATACAACCTTTCTTCTCTAACAGTATAACTAGGCTATTTTATAATCATATAGCATGACATCAAGTTTAATATATTCCATGAAATGGTTCAGCACTGCAAAATGCAAATCCAGTTTGTATGGAGAGCAATCAACATTTCAAACCATGCTTATTTAGTTTATAAAACAGGAATACACTTGAGCTAACAGGAAAACTGCAGACTTACAATCCAGTTAGTATCTTGATTGTATCATAGAAGAACCATTGCATGGTTATGACAGGTCCAACAAGCGTGATCCGAATGGGTAGGCTTCTTGTCAACAAGTTGCGAAATCCAATACTTTTCACAGCCTGAAAAGAGTAGGATGAGATAATTATATTAATGGTATGCTGATGGTTAATGTATGGTGGAATTTGATGACAATGATTTCCTAGGATCATAAATTACAATCATGTTCTTACATTTATGATATTGTCCGCCTTTTTGTTGTACAGGGCTGAGACAATATTATCTGCAGGATTCGAAACAACAGTACCAACAGCACCAGAGATGTAACCAGCTAGACAAGTAGCACCAAGCTGCTGGATTGTTGAGCAGTTCTGCTTTTCCTTTTGAATAACTTTCTGATATAGGAAGTCCACGGTATGCTCAAATGTTGAAAACATTAGCATAGAAACTACACCAGAAGAAAGCATAGTAAATAGAAGAAAAAAGAAATCTGAAAGATTGGAAGGTTAATAATATCTTGAAACCAGAAGATGCATTAATTAACTGACACAGTAGAGGACCGGAGAGAAGATTCAAACATTGCATAAAGGGGAGCTTTTAAGACGTTGGAAGCAGAGAGAGAGAGATGATGATGCTTATGCTAAAAAGTTTCAAGTTCATTCAGCAGAAAAATCATGACTACCAAAAGACAGAAGCTTGATAGTAGACTAACGCAGCACTTGTTTCTCAAACTTAATAGCCAGGATATGTAATTCAGTCTGATGAATCAGGGAAGGCAACCATGTTTCTCCTCATTCTTGCAATGTATATGAAGTTTCGGAAACAAATGCTAAGATTCAATACTAATCAGATTTAACCTACATCAAGTCACGTAACTATGACCTACAGCAACTTGTCTGATTAAGCAGAATTTTGTGAAATATAATATGTACAAAGCAGGGGGAAGCTCAATTACATGGAAGATTCCGTCCCCAAAGAGGTAAAAGCCCCCTGTAGAAGCTGCAATAAAACAAGAAATATGAAGGTTTGCATCTTCAAGCATACAGAGAATGCATCAAACTGAGAAATAATCTATATATCTTATTCATGATAGCTTACCCAGATAGGCCTTCAGCTGCATACACCCTTGGAAAGCCATCAACCAAGCCTTTTGCAAACATGGGCTGTGTCTGAACACGGACTTTCACCGATTCAAATGGGCTCAGGGCAACATCGGCTATGATTTGAGCAGAGGCACTGCTAAGGAAGTATATGGTGCTCTTGTTACTGCCTGGTAGCATGTCAGAGTACCTCTTCTTGAAATACTCATAGAGACCAAATCTGCAGCCACCCTGAACACCATAGCCAAAAAATTTCCCTCCCCAGCCTCTCCAAAGAGATGAAGGTCCCTCTTCTTTCACAAGAACGCTCAGTCCTGAAAATATACTGCTATACTTCATGGGATTCACCTGACAGATAAAGGAAGAAAACTAATTAAAAACTGGAGGGAGACATTTCTGAAACGGTGATTAGGTGACATGGTAGAAAATCGTAAGGCGTGTAAGTGGGGTATAAACAAGTAAACAACAATTCGTCAGTTAACAACTCTGAAGTTATTCACGCAAATGCTTCAATTCCATCTTCTGTTCATCACAAAGCCAAGCATCTTGCTTCTGTTTTAACATCTTTCACCAAGCTCTTATGCTGAAATGATTCTCCACAGAAACATTTCAGCAGTAAGTTCTAGTGCACTCCTGACATACCAGACTCACTGTTGAAGCTTAAATGCGAGAAATCCCCAAATCCGCATAGCATTGGGAAATTATAACCGCAGTACAACCCCGCGAACTAAGGTCCCCCAGCCAAACAAAACAAAGGTGCCACATAACAATAACATCCTCGGAGCATCTCCCCGAAGGCCGCAGGCCGCAGCCAAACAAAACAACTTGAGCACGCGGCCGGCCAAGCAAGACAGCTCACCTGCATGTTGACCTTGAGCACGTCGAGCGGGGTGATGGCGAGGTGCGTGGCGCCCGCCGCCAGCATCCCGCCGCCGGCGCAGAGTGCATAGTACTCCGGCGAGAACACCCTCATCCCCGCCGCCACTCCGCTGCCCCTCCCCACCCTCGCGGAGGCGGCCTCCGCGTCCCCCATACGCGGCGGGCGTGCGGATCGGGATCGATCAGCGCGTGCTCGCTTCGCTTCGCCTCCGCTGTCCGCTCCGGCGTTCTTGGAGTCTGGAGTCTGGACTGGAAATGGACCACGTAGCGGGGCCGCTTGCCTTCCGCTTGCCTTTTCCTTCGAGTTGAACGGCTGACTTGTCCAATGTCCAAGCGGAAGTAGAGGACATTAAACCCTAGCATTGTGGCCCACTGTCAGTGACTGCGAGGGGACACGTAAGAGGAAAGCTCACTAGGCTGTGCGTGGGCTCCATTTGCCGTAGGAATGGGTGGGCTTTACAACAGATGCCACAAACAGGCCCACAACTTTCCGAAATAAAAAAGAGAAGATGCCACAGCCCACAGGCACCCCCTTAAAAAAAAAGAAACAAAGATGCCACAGGGTGACAGCCTACGGCAGGTTTACCATTTGAAAAAGTCAAAAGACAAGGGACAGGTTCCCTGTTTTCAGAGTGTGCAATCTAACCAGAGGCTGAACATAGAGGAGAAATGAAAGGCATGCAAGCATCTTACCAGCTCACTGTTATAGTATAAATCACCAGGTCAAGAAAGACCAGGCAGTTCAATTGCTAAAGCAAATAAGCAGATCGTGACAAGGGATGCTTGGGGCGCACAACCCCAAACTCACTTGGACGCAACATTCTTACCAGCACTCAAGGGTCAAGCCTGATCATTAGGTAGCCTCAAGTTCAGCCCAAACATTGGGTTTCAAAAGTTCAGAATCAGCCACATTTTATGCAAGCCACACAGGCACACAGTTTAGCAAGTATAACTGTATAACAACACCACGAAAAAAATTATCAGCAATGCAGTGGTCACATAGATCAGAAGTTATTATATCTGAAACAAAGTACCGGTAGATAGATTGATTTCATACAGCATAATTGTATCATAAAGCAAATACTAACTGGCTAACCATATCACATCATGGCCTCATGGGCCTAATGCCAGTGAAGCCGAACATGGCTTCATTATAACGCAGGCAGGCAGTTCTACTAGTCCAGCTTGACACTGCTTCAACATTACATATATAACCCACCTGGAAGAGCAAACTAAACTCTAACAGGGCATCCAACAAGTTTCAGAATGGTGGCACGGTCGGTTGCAAATTGTGCCGGTTGATGGGAACTATCTGAAATTGTGTCATGACACCAGGGAGTATTCCTTTGTAGTCCATGCGCCTCCTTTTGGTGGCTGCGCCAATGCTTCTGTTGCAGCTAAGGCAAGCCCTATTTTCTGCCTTGGTTTGATCAAGCAGAACATTCCCCTGCTCTCTTGGTGAGGGGGTGCCAGAAACTTCCCACTGCAAACTCTCCATTACATGATTGTCATGTGCCATCTGTCCTCCTATGTTGCTTGGACGGTTACTCACTTGCCCCAAATCAGGCATTTCTTGTGTCAGACCATGAAGAATACCTATGTCTTCTGAGAGGAATGGTGGTGGGCTGCCTGATGCAATTCCTTTCCCCTTCCCTGGTCCAGTATGGGAGTGTGCAGTGGTATTCATACCATGGTTGGCAAGCCTGATATCATTGATGCTGTGCCTCTGCCTCGTGTCACCCATCTCATTCTTGTTTATTCTGTTGAAGTACTTCTGAGCATGGCTTGCTAACTGTGCTGGGGTCCTGGAAGGGACGAAATACATGGAGATGAATTTCCATTCACCTCGTCCCAGGTGATTCACACCATGTAGAAACTGCCTGGATTTGCAGAGAGCTTTATAAGTTGCATTCTACGGGCAATGAAGTGGCAAACTATAAATTCAATATATTCAATATTCTACCATTAGTGGCCAAACAGGTTGTGTTTCTCATACCATCACAATTTTTTCATTCAATCTAAGCAAAAACACTTTCTTTGGCATGAAATGAAAACCTTTTATTGTGACATTTTTTGGGACTAGAGGCATAGTTTCTTTAATAGTAATATATGGCAAACCATATAGTATCGTTTCATCAACAATTGAAACTTGTAAGTATTGCTCTGCTCATATCTTCTAATAAAGAGAACAGTATTAGATTTCTTGGTGCCTCTGTATTTAGTGCTTTTAGCGCAGCATTAATGTTGTATGTAGTGGAAATCTACAGTTAATAACACACAAAGAAGTAAAGAACCATGTAGGCGGTGAAGTAAAATACAAAGGAAAAGACGTAATGAGTATAAATAAAAGGATGAAAGGACCTGTGTTCCTCGGCAGTCCAAATCTGTCTCCTCTTCCGTGATGACTTGCGGTGTGACTTCTGCGTTTCCTCCTGATCTGCTACTGCTTCAAATAACAATTGTTTGGAAGGTTCGGACAAAGATGTATCAACTAATGGGCCCATAACAGAGTCATGCATGTCTCCTTCTAAAAGTTTGTACCAATCATGCCAATCACTAGTCGCACAATCTCCGCTTGGTTCACCATTTATCTCACCAAAGAGCATATCTACAAAGACCTCATCATGTTTATCTCTCAATTGCTGAATAGACTTTGCCGGGAACCTCTTTGCAAGCGCTTCCATCCTGTCACATGATTTTTCATTCCATAACTCGGCAAAAAGTGCCTTGAACTCCTCTGCTTCGCAGGATGTCCACTCTTGGGTAGCCTTTGGATCCATAATCTCCAAGAACTCCTGCTCCCTGTTACAAAGGTAATAATGTAAGTGTATAGCCAATCCAATCGGAGCTGACAACTTATATTTGCATGGAAAACGAATAAGCTAAAAAAAATCATCAATCCCCTTACCTTTGATTCAGGTTGTCAAAAGAAAAATTCTGTCAGAACAACACCACCTAGCTTTTTCGTGAGCAAGGATCTAATCTTCTTATTTCGCAGTCTTGGCAAAGGGCAAATGCTTTGGAGTTTTCTTATGTCAAAGAGAGCCGGGCCTTAAAGGAAATATATAGTGCTCAAACTTTGTGAAGCATGCATGCAAGGATATGCAGCCGTATCAAACAAGGATTATGCATTTAATTCCTCAATTGCATATGAGGAATACAAACTGGGTTTTGAACATTAGTATGGTGCATTAATCGATAATTGAGAATAATCTTCTGTGTCACACACATTTATACACCCAATATCATCTAGTACAGACTATACGGCGGCAACATTTATCGGGAGAATGGATAATGCCTTATTTCAAAAGAATTGTATATCCACAGCCAAAAATTAAATCTCAGAAATATTTGTTCAAGATATTGACATCTGCTATTTGACTCTCTTAAAAAATCCAGCAAAATATTCTTGGAGACGCTGATAATGCAAGTGATAAGCCGTTTCGAAGCTATGCTATGTTGACTTTGTTCAGATTTCTTTCTTAATCATTAGTGATAGAATTAAGAATATGTTACAATCTGCCGGGCTTAAAAGTTTAAACATTTAGTGGGGGATTAATTAACTGCACAGGCCATGGGGTAAACCTTATAGATGATGCTGCCTCATTTGAACTGACCCCTTTAACTACTAAAGCCTTTCGTTGTAGTCAAGTGATACATACACCAAAGTAAGAAACAAACTGTTTACTCACTTGTGTTCTGCAGGTAGCCATGAAATATTTGTCATATTTAGTAAAATGGCACTACTATAATTAGCAAAACAAATAACTGGTCGATGAGCAGAACTAACTCTTCGAAGCACATTTGGAATATGCTTAGAGTCTCATAAAGTTATTTTCTTAAGGAAAAATAAAGTGAACATCCCTGCATAAGGAGCGAATAATAATCCATGCACAGTTTAGAACAATTATCAAAACAACACTATCGCAGCAGTGACGAAAGTTGGCAGCCCACATGAAGATGGCAAGTATCACAAGTGTCCAAGTTAATAACAATGTTGGAGAAATGTATTTGTTCAGAAATCAGAAGCATGCAACAGATATTTATTTTCTTTTACACATGCATAAAAGTAAAACTGGAGTTTTACCATTATGACCTCGAGCCATTCCAGAATGGTAGGATCTTAGACTGACCACAACGGTGTTGTGTATCAATGCTGAAATCTGGAGAGAGATGAATACAACATTGAGTCATCCGATGCAGCAGGGATGCTGAAATAGAAATGCATGGGATGCAAGACATCTTCGTTCCTTGATGCTAACCTAGAAGTAATAATATTTTACATTGACGATGATGGGAGAAATAAAGTAAGGACAACAGTACGTAGATGGTTTGGACTTCTGACAACTTGCCCCCATATTATTCGGCATCGATGCTCACCACTGTGAGCTATGTTTTTTTACCGGCATCGACATTCAGCATTGTGACCGCTGTGGACAGTCTTATCCAGCGGCCATGACAAGCTTGACTTCCTGGTACAACACTCAAGACACTCGCAAACCAATAAAGCACCTGCAACATTCAAAATATGAAGCTTGAACCCAAGACAGAAAACCCTAAAGATTCACGGAGCCCATTGGAAATACAAACCTCTACAAATGCACTAATAAAATGAGCTTCTTTGAAACACCTAGTGTACTACTTCACCCAGAGACGCACGAATTGACAAAGCTTATTCAAAATACAAAGCAGATCGACTACCGCTCAAGCACAAGTTTAGACTGGTTTCCCTGGTCTTGCAGACGGGCAGTCCAAACTCCAAAGAGAAGTTCTCTCGGCGATACACGACAGATGGCACGCAAATCCGGTCACGCTCATCACGCAGCGACCCGTGCGGCGTATCCGACGCGTACGGCAAGTACGCACTCCATGTCCCTACGGCGGCCGTTGACATCGAGGCGTGTGCGCGCGTACTCACACGGATGTCCGTACATGCGGACGCTGACGTCACGGACCTAACTTATGATCACGGCGAATCGTACAGTGACCGAAATATCCCATTGCAGTATTGCACCCTGCCGGCCACGACGTGATCCAGTGACGCGACCGCCGCCATGAACCACCCCCTCGGCGATTTCTCCATCTCTAGTACAAAAGCGACGTGCTAATGGATGGATCCACCATGCTCCTTTTTTTTTTCTTTTCTCGAGTGCCTTTTGTATCCTACGAGTACCATCTGCAACGGTGCAACCTCAGACCTCGAGCGGACAGCAGGGAACCAAAATGTTCGACGAGATTAGAGAGGCAGGGCAACAAACTTGCCACGCAGTTAAGACAGTTTTTTTTTACTGGGACTATTCACTAAAATGTCTTCAAAGCAGACGTACAAGTGAGTGATTTATGCACCATCGCACACTGTACAGCTTCAGTAAATCATCACTAATGGTGGGACAGCACAGGAAGGAGGATGAGATTCATGAACGCGTATGTACAGGGTGCTGGTGCCCACGGCCGCGGCGAGCCTACGGCACCGACGTCCGGCAAGGGCCGCGCTCGACGACGACGGCGACCGAGTACTCCGGCGGCGTCGAGGCCTGCGCCGACGCGCAGCACGGCGGAGCATCCGAGGCCGCCGCCGCTGGCACCACCACCACCAGAGCACTGCGACAAGAGGGGCACGTGGAGGTGCAGAGCAGCCAGGTGTCGACGCACGCCACGTGGAAGGCGTGGCCGCACGGCGGGAGCACGCGGACCTCGTCCCCGCGCGCGAACTCGGCGAGGCAGATGGCGCACTCGGGCCGCTCATCTCCTTCCTCCTCTGCCCCTTCCTCGGAGAACGCCACGGTCGGAAGCTTCCGCAGCGCCTCCACCTCGATCCCCTTCCGCGGCGGCGCAGGCATTGCCGCCGCCTCGCCGCCGGCGTCGAGGGAGTAGGCCGAGGGGTTGCACAGCCGCGAGCACCGCGCGACGAAGGCGAGGCCGACGACGCAGAGCAGGAAGCAGAGCACCGCCGCGAGGATGAGGAACGTGTCCGTGTGGACGCTCGCCGGAGACGACGCCGGCGCGGCGGCCACCGCGGCCAGGTGCTCCTCGGCGGAGGCCAGCAGGTGCCGCATGCTAGCTCGGTGGGGGAGTTGGAGTTGTGGAGCAGGGGGAAGCGGGGCCAGTTGTTTAGGTCAGTGTGCAGCAGGAGTGGAGGAGGCCAGAGTTGAGAGTTTGGCGCCGGGGCTACGTTTTTATAGCGTGCTCGACGCGACGGCGATAGTGCAGCGCTGGATATATATGTATATATACATACATACATACATACATATATATATATATATATATATATATATATATAATAACTAAATATCAGTACGGGGATAGATAACTCACATATCACGCGCAAGCAAAAGCAAGCAGCTGAACAAAGTGGAGTGTAGTCGCTCTCCAACAATTCCTTCTTGGAAAATTCCGCGGCATCGTTCATCGCCCCTCCCTGTCTCGGGTCTCCTTTACTTCCCCTTTGCGCTGCAACTGGACGCGAGTCCTTTTCTAGATTAGGCGTGAGCTGATCCCATGGGGCCGGCAGGCAAGGTAGGCATATGCGTGCGTGAGCGTGAACAGCTTGTGTCCGAGGTACAGCCGTCGTCACGCTTGACAGTACAGTCCACGACCGAGCCGCAACTTGCAAACGGAAACGGGTGCCAAGTACAGCATCTACGCACGCGGCGCTCAACCTTGGAGAAAAAGGTGGCGGGCAACTGTGCAACCATACGATCAGAGCACAAAGGGGGGAAAAAAAAGGGGGAGGATGCGATTCCACGACCGGACGCTAAAAACAAGGAGCTCGACGGAAAGACGTGGAGGAAATGGAGGGGCTCTGGATCGGCCTGTCGTAGCGTGGCTGCGTGGCGAGAGGCCGACCAGGCCCATGTGTAGGGTGCCCCGCCACGTCAGGTACATGTCAAGGTGCAGGTACAATATTTGAATGGTACAGTCAGCAGACTCACTGACTCAGCACCGTACCCGCCATTGGGGGGGGGGGGGGGAATCAGAAATGGTGCCGCACGATAGCCTTATCCCGGCTCATTCCATGGCAATAGGCCGCTCTTCCTCTCCTGCACACAACGTGCTTTAAAAGCAAGAAAAGCACCTTGTGTGTGATAATCAAAAAAGGAAAAAAAAAAGAGGAAAGAAAGCAAGAACCGGTCTAGATTCGATGTTACCAGGTCGCTCGACTCTCCCATCCAAACGCTAGTATATTTTACCTGATCCCCGACACGGTGGATGCCACGACGCGCGCCGCACACACCCGTGCCCCGTGGTCCGTGGAGCTCCATTGGAGCAGCTGGTAGCTCCGCTCGTCCGATCCGCGTCAGGGCAGCCAACGACCGACCGACGGAGCACACTGGCCTTGGTGGCATTGTTTACCCTCGGCAAAAAAAGAAAAAGAAAAGGTGTGGTGTTGTGTGCCTCGCGCCACGGCGCAAATGGCGCGCCCACACGTGCTCGCCGCGGCCTAAAACGCTCACTAGTTCGCTCACTGGCCGTGGCCGATGGCCGACAGGACGAGCCATCGGCCGGGTGGGCGGGCGCGATAACGAAAGCAACGCCGCCGCCGCACTGACCCGGCCGTGTTTCCCTCGTTTCTTTGACGCGGGATCACGCGCCGCGGATAGGTCTCGACTTGGTTCGTAAAGCAAAGGGAGTTGCCAGTGCACGCCTCCGGCCCCAAGTTGGGGTTTGGTTCGGGCGCGCCGGGACTTTCCGTCACGTTCCTGTCTTTCTCTTCCCGTCAGCCGCTGCTCTGTTACGTTAACTACCGGATCGCCATGTGAAGACTCGGAATTCCCCGTGGCAATTATGGTGATTAGAAAATTGGTGTGTGTTGTAATGCAGGCTACCGGCTACGGACCGAGGGAATAGAAAGCGCATGGCGTGGCGGCATGGGATGGATCGAGCTCGAGCAGGAACACAACACAAGCGCACTTGGCACTCGCCTACTCGCGTCGCCCCTGGATCAGGGCGCAGGATAAGCTTGAATACTCTGCCAGCCGCTCGTCCCGTCCCCACGGTCAAGTCACTAGTCGCCGGTCCGTTCACTGGGTGGGCTGTGGTTAAACTGATTAAAACGGGGCATGATTGGTGACCGACGGCAAAAACAAAAAGGCTAGAGTGGGCGGGCAAAGTGCTACTAGCTGGTGGTACGGGGCACGCACGGCGCGGCTAGCTAGTGCGCGGGAGCAAGAGAAGTGAGCTCGAGGAGGGCCGAGGAAGTTGGTGGCGCGTCCTGCTCTTGGGATGGTCAAAGTGGCCATCATCTCGGGGGCGCTTTGGGTTGATGCCCCGGATATGGATCGGGGCGAGAGACGATTGTCTTTCCGCTGCCTCGCCGGCATTGGACCCTTGCTGTCCCGATAAACACTCGCCTGTCTCTGCCTACGATTTTCTTTCCCCCCCTCTCTTTCTAACTTTTTTTATCCGATCCCGCTTTTCCTAGGGGAGCTGCTGAGTTTTGTGTTTTGGAGTCTTGTCTGGCCTCTCGCTCTCACCGGGGGCATGGACGGTCCTTCAATCGTCCTTGTGTGGTGCCCTCGCCCCCCTGACAACCGTAAGAGTGGAGCACAGTCAGCCGGCGAAATAACTCGCCGCGTCACTCGAAACTGAGGCGGAGGAAAGAGAAAGCTAGAGAGAATACAGCGGGCGACTCACTCGTCACTACTCTCCGTCCCATAGTAGATGACGTTATGGGATACGTGCACGTGTTATTTTCTCAACTTTGATTCGATTTGTAGAAGAACATGTGTAATATTTATAAATAAATTTAATAAAAAAACTAGATTCAAATATCTATATAATGGTACTAATGGTGTATTATAAATATTAATATTATTTTATATATAATTGGTTAATGTTGAAAAATGTTGTTTTTCTCGGGAAGCGAGAATGACATCTATTTTGGGACGGAGGTAGTAGCTTGGCGGTGCACATGGAGTAGTTTGGTTGGTAGGGATTGGACGAAATTTTCTGTAGCAAAACGAGAAGAATCATGATTTTCAATGGAACAAAAAGACAAAAAAAATAGTAAAATGTAGGGGAACTAAATAACTCCGCAGCTGAGTCAGCCGGCGCCTCCTACCCTCCCATTCGGTGTCAGAATAGCAAGTATTGATTATTATATTCGTTTCTCCGCCAGATCACTATACACATGGGCTTTCTAGCTGGCTGAATGTGCCTTGTCCTTCGCATTTCGCCGGGTGCTTGCGAAACCACTAGCCCTGCTCTAAGTTTTGGCCATCTGTGGCGCAGAGAGTAGTGTAATTGGCCAATTGGGACTCAAAGTCCATACATTCGCATCCCAGGAGGATTGGAAGAACTACAGGTGATTTATTTTTCCGTGGTGGTTCTCTTGAGGGAGGCTGCATGTGGGCGCCGGGGAGAGAACTGAGTGTGTCGTTCTTTATGATTAGTCCTCCTATGGTGTTTAGAGTTATTTTTTGTCCTATGTAATGTAAACCATGTAATAACTCGTTGCTTCCTCTTCTTAAATTAATGATATATCAGTGCTCCTGCTTAATGTTTAAAACAAAATTCCGTGTTGGGGTAACATCAATTTGGAACGCGTTCGCGCTTGTTTTGGACTCTGTCGAGTGAGGAAGCTGACCTCAACAAGACACGCCCGGCCCATGTCTAGCTGCTACGAATGCATCGTGCATGCGCTGGAATGGCAGCTAGTGGCGTGGAACCAGCTCGAAAAGCCAATAAGCAGTCACAAGCTTATTGTTCACTTGGTCAAAAAATTTGCAATGTTATCGGTTGCACATAATATGTTTCACTTAGTACCAGTGGGCTCGGATTGGCCCGAGCCCATATGAACAAACTATTTTATTTGTTTCTAAAATATAAAAAGAATAGAAAGCCTGAGCCAATGCGAAAACTCGGACCAAACCTTGCTCATAGAAGGTTGTGGATACAAATTTTCGGCCAAAAGCCGGTTTACTTTCTTTTGATGAAATATGGCGGGGGCATCTCCCTCCCTGTTCGTCTTTCTTTAAGATTTATAAAAAAAAAGAAACCTGCTGGAAGCAAATATTGGATTAGGCTTCATTGTAGCCCACGAAGAGGCCGAAAGGGTGCCTGCCAGTGTTGGAAGCCTGGCAGCACGCCCAACATCTATAACCCATCGTCCTGTCCATTTGCATGTTTAGTTGGATTCGAAACACGAAAAAAAAAACACAGCAATAATGAGAAAAAATATATAATAAATTTTAGTGCTTTTATGAAGCAGAATAAAAAACAGAAAGAAACTTGTGCTTGGGAGTCACATGGAGAAACGAAGACACCCAGAGCAGTCAGACGTTATCATATCGCAGTCAGCCGAATGCTGATCAGCTGATGAGGCGGTGTTTAGTTGTGTAAGTTGGGTGAAAAAAGTTAACATTTGAAAACTTAAGAGAGAGAGCATGATTGTCAATGTGTGTGTGTTTTTGCAAAATTATGTAACTAGGAAAGGCAACAAGGGACACACCCAATCTGGTAAACCGAAAGGCCATGGGATCCAGCAGCGATGTATGCATTGATGCATCAGCACCAACAGCGACGCATCCGACCACGACTGGGCCACATGCGACGTCCGTGGTGCAGACATAGGGCATGTTTGGTTTATGCCCCAAGGTGCCTTACCAAATTTTGGTCATGACCAAATCTAGGGCATGTCTAAAAAATTGGTGAGAGATGAGTGTTTGGTTTGTAGCCAACATAGTTTCCAAATATTTGGTAGAATGGGATGGCTATCATTTGGTTTGGAGCCAATTCAGTTGTCAACCTTTGGCACATGTCGTTGGCCAGTGTTTGGTTTGATTCCAATTTGTAGATTCATGACCCCAAGCTGATGGACCGGTGAGGTTAACTCCTTTTGAAATAATAGAGGATTTGAAAGGAATTTAAAATGATTGAAGTTAAAATGGCATGGTCTGGAATTTAATTTGACAAATATTCACACATACAATACGATCCATACATTTATAAAGTCATAAGTTGCTACGTGCAGCAACACATCCATGAAACAAAAGTGAAGTTCGTAGCCAAAATGAGAACTCCATCTACATGCAAAGCATCACAGACATGAAACATCCAGACATTGCACGTTAACCTAGTGTGAACTAAATACTAAGGCAGGGTTTGGATGTAGACATTCAGGCCCATGTATTGGCATTAGAATTGATGGGCCTCCAATACCAGGTGTTTGGTGGTCTCAGCATTCATGCGCGGAATCGAACTGCAATGCCGCGCCGATTTCCCCACGCCTGCGCGACCCCGCCAACAATACCGAGGCTTCCCGCTTGGTTTTGGGCGGAATTGCCGCTTCCCCTCCCCCTGCGCCTCTTCCCCTCCCCCC
Source organism: Digitaria exilis (assembly GCA_015342445.1). NCBI lineage: Eukaryota > Viridiplantae > Streptophyta > Magnoliopsida > Poales > Poaceae > Digitaria > Digitaria exilis. The sequence goes on along the minus strand of JACEFO010000718.1, from coordinate 1,160,699 downwards.
GTGCCTCTCCCCCTGTACCGGTTCAACACATCGTGAAAAAACAGAAGGGCGCGCTGGGAAGGAGGGCGACACGGAGGGGACGGCACCGCCGCCGCTGCTGTAGGTTCTCCCCGCCGTCTCCCTTCCTCTCTGTCCTTCCTCCTTCTCCCCGCTGCCCCCTTCACCCCGGCCGGCCCCCTTCTTCCCTGCCGGACATCTTCCTCCCTGCTGGCCCCTTCTTCCCCGTCGACACCCCCCCTCCCCACCTCATCCCTGGTGTTCCCCTCCTCCCGTTGGCTCAGGTCCTCCATGGCGCCTCCCTGTATCCCTCTCCTTCTTGTATACTGCGCAATCTCAACTCCAATCGAAACCCTAACCCTCTGATTTAGTTTTTTTTTTAGGTTGCTTCTTCTATGCTGAAACTGTTTGAACCCATTAAAGGTACACTATAGTGAGATAATCTTTGATGCTTCCTCTGATCTGCAGTATTCTTGGATGCTATAATGAGTTGTTAGAATCTTTTTTAAATCATGCCTGTGCTTTGTAGTTGCATCATGTCAGATGTTGATTTGGTCTGTTACATAATTGAGGAAAACAAAAGAAGGAAGAAGAGAAGGGTTGTGTTGGCAGAACTATATTTTCAGTCAGTTACTCTTGGGCTAGCATACCTTAGTTCACAAAGGCCACCAAGAAATTTAGGATGCTTTAGTGACGAGGAGCACAGGCACAACTATAGGAAAAATTTGTTGAAAGATCTGTATGATGGATCTGATCTTACTTGCTATGATGAGTTGCGTTTGACTAAAAGAAACTTCCATGACTCGTGCATTATGTTGCATGAGAGGTGCGGTCTCCGTGACAGTGTATATGTTAATGTGGAAGAAAAGGTTGCTATGTTCCTACTGGTACTTGGCCATGGATTAAAAATGAGGTTGTTGCGTGGCACTTACAAGCGTTCTTTAGAGACCATCAGTAGGAACTTTTCTAAAATGCTGACTGCCATTCTATCTCTAAGTGAGGAGTTTATTAAACTTCCTGATCCTTCTGTTGAACCACCTGATGATTACAAATGGAAGTGGTTTGATAATGCACTTGGAGCACTAGATGGCTGTCATTTTGATGTGTGTGTTCCTCTGGCTAACCAAGGGAGATACAGGAATAGAAAGCAACAAATCACCACTAACATGCTTGGTATGGTTGATTGGAACATGAAATTCCTGTATGTGTTACCTGGTTGGGAGGGTTCGGCCTCTGATTCAAGAGTTCTGCGTGATGCAATGAGTCGCCAAGATGCATTTGTTGTACCTAAGGGTATGACTCTTTGTCTTGGCATTTTTCTTTTCTTTGACTTGGCTGAAACTAACTTAGCTGCTTGACTATAGGAAAATACTATTTAGTTGATGCTGGTTACACCAATGGACCTGGATTTCTAGCTCCATTCAGATCCACTCGATATCACTTAAAAGAATGGGTTTCAAGTCAGCAGCAACCCAAAACTGCAAAAGAGTTGTATAACTTACGTCATTCTCGTGCTAGAAATGTTGTAGAGAGAACTTTTGGTTTGATCAAGAAAAAATGGGCTATCCTACGTGCACAAAATTTCTTTGGAATACACGATCAGGTACCAAATGTTTATGTGGTGTTGAATAAAATGAATCTGAGTGACAGATGCTGACCCATAACTAATATTATATTGCAGATTCGAATTATTATTGCTTGCTGTATTTTACATAACTATTTAAGGGATAGACAACATCTAATGGATGATTTATTGCTGCAAGAAGTGGATGCAGAAATAGCTGCTATGCCAATTGAGCCTATAGATGATGCTAACTTGATTAGAACTGTTCAAGTCACTTCTGAATGGAATGCCTATAGGGAGCAGCTAGCTAATGACATGTTTGCCGAGTACCTTGAGAGGCTTGGTGAACATGAGATGGAATAATTTATGTGGCCATCATGGGATTTTGTGGCTAGTTGGTGATGCCTTTTGTGTTCTATTGTATATATGCATCATCTTGCCAAAGAAATTACTAATATATTATATGGTAGTACATGCTAGTTGGTGATGACATTTTGCTTTATTTTGTGGTTAGCACCATGGCTGCAACAAAAGGAAAGAGGGTTTACCTCACTTGGACTGATGAGATGGATGCTGCATTGTTGGCTGTCCTTGTGGAGCATCACAATAATGGTGATCATGCCCAAAATGGATGGAAGCCACATGTTTACAATGCTGCCATAAGGAATGTGCGTGATAAAGTGTAATGTGGAGATCACAAAGGACAACATAGCATCAAGGTGCAAAACTTTTGACAAGCACTATGAGATCATTAGCAAGATGCTTTCTCAAAGTGGCTTTGGTTGGGATTGGGAAAATGACAAGCTTTTAATTGATAGTGATGATGTATGGAATAGATATGTGGAGGTAAGCACATGAACATTTTCTATTTCCTTTTTCACTTTTGTAGTACAAAAATGCAGCTGACTAATATATGTATTTGTGCTTATTATGTAGGCTAACAAGGCAGCGGCTTGCTACAAGACCAAAATAGTAAAGAATTGGGATGCAATTTGCACTATTTATTCCAAGGATCACGCTACTGGTGATGGCGCCCAAACTGGTGTGGAGAGTTCTCAAGTTGCACCTGAACAAGGTGATGATGCATCCCCAGAGTTGCCCCAAAAGAGGCAGCGAACAGGTGAAGCCATTCTCACCATACTTGGAGATATGAGGACATCATTCAGTGATGTTTTCAAGTCTACTGAACCTATACCGCTGCCCCAAGTTACTCCTCCAGCTGAAATCCTTGCAAAACTTCAAATGATACCTGATTTGGCTAGATGTGACATGCTGAAATCTTATGGAAAGTTGATCCTAAATGAACGCTTATTCCAAGCGCTTATGGAACTCCCCATGGACATGAGGAAGGAGTGGATCTTGATGTTGAACGAGAATTGAGTGTGGTTCTGTATGCTTCAAGTGGGTTGTATACTTGAAGGTGGTGTTGTATGGCTATTTTGTAGATGGTTCTGTATGCGTGTTATGTAGGTCCTCAATGTTGTAATGAACAGACTTGAATGATGTGGTACTTGTCAAAAACTTGGAAGTTGTCAGTGTTATGTTTTTGTCTATATAATAGTTGGCACATATTGTTGTCATATTATTGCTGTCGTATTATTGTTGTCAATATTTTTTACGATATGTTCCCATAGATTGTACGCTGCTGTCATTTTTTTTTCCAGATTTTCATGATTTTTCTGACATTTTTATGATTTTTCTATCATTTTTTCAAATCTTTAGAATATTTATTACTTTTAATATTTTTACAATATCTTTTTATTTGCATATATGCACCGTCACGAAAGTTAAAACATATGATACATGTTCAGCATGTTGTACATGTTCAGGTTCTATCAAGATTTTCAATTCAAAAGTTTGTGCTTCCAAACAAGAATTGGAATTGGTTCTTCCTCATGATTCCAACTCTCAATTGCATGTCCATCCAAACATCCGTATTGGCATCAAAGTCCATTTCCATTTCCCTTCAGCTTTGGCATTCATACTCAATGCAATTCCGCAGCCTGAATGTCAGCTTCCAAACAGAGCCTAAAGGCTTTCTAACAGGACCATCCATTCAGGTTTACCTACTAGAAACAGAATATGATTTAGGCATCCATAGATCTTTTACCACTATACAAAAGAATGACTGCTTTGCTTGCATCCTTTCCAAAATACCACAAAAGTTTGATCAGCTTATGCCAAGTTAGAAAGTAGAACTGCTACCCCCAGCATGCTCAAAGAAATTGATGACCCACTCATGTAGCATTGAATCAGGGGAACAGTTGAGGTAGCTACGAAGGACATCTTGATTTGGCTTAGACAAATGATCCACAATCACAAGCTTATCCTTAGACGTGACGGTAAGATCATTTATCCTCTTCCAAAGATTGGCATAAGGGTCTGCAGGCACAACAGGTTGCACAGGAATAGGAGGTGGTGGAGGTGGCTTTAACAAAGAGTCTACCAACATAGCAATACTTGCTGACACATCAGTTGTTGATACCTTGGACTTGGCTGATTTCTTGGAATTTGATTTCTCACATTTACGCTTCTTGCTTGGGGGATTGCCATTCAAGTCAGTCTTTGGGCTATGACGAGCAATGTTGTCAGAATCAACATCTTCATCAGTATCAGCGGTAAAGTTGTAACCCTCAATTTCCTTAATACCTTCATTGTCATCACTGCCATCAGGAATATTCACAGTGGTCTGGTCTGCAGCAAATGAACCATTAGCTTGGGACTGATAGAACCTTATAGGCCTAGTAAGGTAGTTGACTGTTGCTTTCAGTAGTAGAAAACAAAAAGGAAAGGTCATTACACATGTAAACTACTAAGCATCAAGATATAGAGTTGCAAAATAAATACTCACACTCAGATTTTCCTTTTCAGATTCAAAAAGAGTGGACTTGCACAATGTGCTGTCAAAACCATTGCCACTGTTCGACAGGGCGCAAAATGAACTGGACGTGCCAATTAGAGCTTTGGCAAGCCAATCATGGGTAATAATCCAAACACTGGCCAAAAAACGTGGGCACGACCAATTTTTTGGTAGGGCTAGTATTGGCTATCATCCAAACATGCCTATAGTGCAGCTTCGGGGCTTCCGTGCTGCGTAGGCTGTTCAGCCACCTCTTGCAAAATCGACAGAAAACACGTTAGGGGTGAAGGCTTTGGGCCAAAGGCCTGTGTTTAGATTGGGGTAAAAAATACTATAGCTGAAGAAAAACACTAGCACTTGTTGGGAAGCGTGTTTTGTGAGGGGGTGAATAGTAAAAAGTTAGAATGAATAGTGTTTTGTTAGGGAATCTAAAGCACAAGTGCACAACATGTAATTAGTTTTATAAGTATTCTATATTTAATATATCTGACTAGTGTCAAACATCTGATGTGACAATTGAAAAGTTCACTTAATCAATTGCACAAAAGTAAAAAAGCATTACACACATTTATAGATGTATATATATGTCTAACATACATTATGAGATGTATTCTTTCGACGTGGTCAAGAATAGTGAAACAGATGAGGCTCGCTTAGTTTAAAAAGTTAGTGCAAAGTTGGTAAAAGTTGATGGTAAGTTTGTATTTTCTATTAGAGGGTGTGGTTGTCAGTGTGCTAAGTTGGTGGAAAAGAAAATTAAGGAAATAAACAAGGCCGACGTTACTCAGTATTTGATCGGAGCATCTTATATGGAGAATGAAGCAGCAGCCACCCCCACCATTCGCCGCCGTACTCGATTCACCAGTCAGCACCTGCCGGGTCGGCGGTCGGACAGTCATGCAAGCAGACACCCCAGTACTCGCGTCACACAGTCACACTGTCAGCGCACGGCAATCATAGGGCCAGCAAGGCAACGAGAAAGACGTGCAGTGCAGTCGTCATGGCTGACTCCATCACTCGGCCGAAAAAGGCAGATCGGGCCACGACCAGTCGACCACGAACGTGCGCGCGCTGCAGGTCGCGGCGGAACCCGGCCGCTCGCATGGCGGAACGAACGAAGAGTCGTCGCCGGCGTGGAGAGCCGCGGCCTCTTGCGAGTTGCGACAGCGACGCGACGCGACTGTGTTCGGAACGCGACGGCGACGGCGTATATGGTCCCGTATCCACGCCGCGCACACCAGCCGATTGACGCGCCGCATCAGCGGTGGGGTGGCGCGCGTGCTCCGATCCGTTGGCGCTTTGCTGGTGCGCCGCGGCAAGCAGGCGCTGTGCGTCGTGACTCTGGACGTCTTTGAACCTGTATCGGCGATCAGGATAGCAGATACGTAGCATGGACGGAAAAAACACCATAGCATGGCGGATCGCAAACGTCCCGTCAGCCATTACGCGACTGTTTTGTTTACCTTTCCTGCTGGCGGCTTTGATGCACCGACCGCCACTTAATTTTCAGAGTTTAAAGTGAATTTGTGTCCGTTCATGTGTGCCGGCCTCAAAACGGACTCAAGGAAAGAAACAAAAAACATGGTGGAAAAAAAGGGTGGGAGAGAAAAAAGACTCAACATAGACCATGGGATCGGGACAGGGTTTGTGGCTCGCACGATATCCTCCACATGCGTTCCCCCTCAATATTTACTTCTTTTCGTTTTATCCAATTCATTGCATCATTGTCGTTTTGTCACACATGTCACATACAGATACGGTGAACGGCGATGATCAGATCAGAGCCAACGGAAGGAAAACACTGGAAGATCATGGAGTTGACAGTAATGGCCACTGGAGAAGGAGAAGGATGGACCGGCCAGGTTAAAATACTAGTACCCATCTTAATCCTCGACATCTTTTTTCTTCTTCTCAAGAAAAAAAAAAGAAGCAACAGTTTTATTGGCAAGGTGACTCTGAGTCTCTTGTGTCATGCATGGCTCCCCCGAACACTGTTGTTGCTTACGGGCTTTGACTGAACACTGTTTTGTTTGCTACGATGAAGGATGAAGCGAAGCATTGAACTAGCTCACCGCCTAGTTGATTGATCTGAGGAAGTTCATTGGAAGCTATCGTTCTTCGCTTGACCATCCATCACTGACCAAATTCACAAGTCAGAACCATCACGTAGACCAAGTGTATCAGCTGAACACTCTGCAGATATGAACGCCCACGTGTTACACACGTGGACCGAATGAAATCGTCCCAAATGACCGGATCACCGATTCCATTCGTTGCTAATACCGTCCTACTCATCTACGATCCATCCAGCTGCTTGCGTTTGCAAACCAAAACTTGGCACCACTAGTAAACCAGTTCGATTTGAGTTGTTCTCGGCACATGCGCACATCACCGTCACAGCCAGGACATACTCCTAATTAACAAAATCTCGCAATCGAGAGGGCACTGAGACGAAAGGAAAGGCAGCCATGCGCGCTGTTTTAGCTGCATAGCAGCCTGCCCCTATTATAAGCATATTACCTGACGGGAGAATGGGTGATTAGATGGCGTTAGGCGCACGTAACAGGAAGGAAAGGGAGGAAGGAAGCAGCGAAACGCTGACGAGTAGTTTAATGATGAGCGGCTGCACAAGGGTTAGCAGACGAGATCGAACTGGCGACTGCAAAGTCTGCAAGGGAGGCGGAGAGGACCCGGGACAGGTTGCCTGGATGGCGATGGATACATACCAGCAGGTGGCACCTCTCACTGCCGCGTCGGCGCCCGGGTGGATGCGCATGTGGTGCAGGCGCCATCCGTCGCTTGGCTCCGCGTCTCCTCTCCCTCCTCGCGCCCCACAGCTGCCGTGCTCGCCTGGTGGCCTGGTATAAAAAGCTCTCCTCTCCGCAATCACAGGAGGAGCAGAGAGCAGACAGACAGGTACCAACGTACCAGTTGCCACACGATTCCGTAGCCGCCTCATTGGCCTCTCCTCTACTGCCAGCCGGCGCGGAACTTCTTGCCGCGTCTCCTTCTCCACGGGTTGCGGATTGCGCGTTCCTCAGGTGAGCCGTCGTCTCCTCCTCGTCATCATGCGTGCTGTTGCCGTATCGCAGCTTCAATTTCTTCTTTTATTTTCCTTCTCTTACGGTTTTTGGGCTTTGATGGATTCGCATGGGGGTCTCTCTTCTCGGGTAGGTTTGTCATGGGTTCACCAATCAGCTTCAAAAACTGTACTGGCTGGTGAGCTTGGTACCTGCCTGTGCGCATCGTTTGGGGGGGCAGAGGAAATTTAGATTTCCAGAACTCAGATTCGTCAGATTGTACTTTTAGCTCTAGCGGCGATTGCCATCTAAGCTGTCATTCCTGAAAGGCTGAAATGATGAGTACAAGAAATACCCTCCATAGCTTTGCTAGCATAATCCAACTGGTTAGTTACCATTTCTGTAATGTTAAGCTTCTTTTCGACTTGCCAGCTCAATTCACACGGGCCATCCAGGTTGTCATTCCAGAAATGACAAGAACAGCATGCTTAGCTGTAGGAAGGACACACAAATTTGGGGAACGGTGAACGCTTCAATGGACCTGAATTTTCTGCTATTTATCCCTGCTTTCAAATTCTTCATTTATTCGCACTTAATTTTTGAAAACGAAACATGCGTTCCAAGCAATGTGGAGTTGTCCTTTTCAAATACATGAGCTAGCATGTGCTAGAAAGCAATAAAGTTCTCATTATTGAAAAGGTGGCACTAGTGTAAATTACCAGTTCTTGTTTTTCCCCCCTCTTCAGATTCTTCCAGATGCTTACGCACCTTCTTTTTTTTTTTTGAATTATCTTACCAGGGTGGAACGTCGTCCTGCAAATTGTTTTTGGATAAACTCTCGCCACATATTCTGGAGAAGTTTGAAATCGTCCTTCAGCGTCATATAACAAGCAGAATAACAAGAGCTTAATCCTCCTACATCTGAAGATAATGGGTTTCTTCTCGTTCTTTCTGGTGGCTTCTATGCCAATCATCCAGGTCCTGCTCATAGGCGTCGTTGGAGCCTATCTATCCTCAGGTTTCAGCAATGTTCTGACGACAAGTGCCCGAAGGGACATGAATAAGGTGGGCTCTGGCTTCCATGTTTTTTTTCACAATTTGATGAATAATGTTATTGAAACTTAATCTTACTCAAATTGATAACAGGTTGTTTTTACTGTCTTCACCCCATCTCTGATGTTCGCTAGCCTCGCAAAGACAGTCACGCTCGAGGATGTCATCTCTTGGTGAGTAGCATCGCCACATTTCAGAGCCGCGAGAAAGGAACTACTGAACACGTGTAGTTACTGCAAGTCTGCACTTCTGCTTCTCTGTGACTGACTGTTAGTGTCATAACATCCGCCTTCTGTTACTCAGGTGGTTCATGCCAGTTAACATAGCTATCACGTTCATAGTTGGTGGCGTTCTGGGTTGGATAGCATGTAACATTTTGAAGCCACCAAAGCACTTTAGGGGCTTGATCATGTCCTTCTGTTCAGCAGGTTCAGCGGACTCCATGCTTCATTGTCCTTCATGTACATATATGCCGAGCTGATGCTGAAATCAACACTGGCCTCTTACTGATAAATGCAGGAAATCTTGGAAACCTGCTCTTGATCATTGTCCCGGCCGTCTGCGATGAAGATGGGAATCCCTTTTCAAAAGATCGGAGCATTTGCCGCTCACGTGGGCTCTCCTACTCTTCATTATCCATGGCTGTAAGAAAAGTTTCGCATCATCTTGCCGGGGTTTCTGGCTAGCTAGAAACCAAGCGAGTTCTGCAGCAGTTCGAGTGATGTCTTACTCTGCATTCTTCAGCTGGGTGGCCTTTTCATATGGACATACACATACAGCCTCATGCAGAAGTCAGGTAAACTGTATCACAGGATGCAGTCCAAAAGCATCCAGTGCCCGGCCGACAGCGACGGCGAGCATTCTGCTCAAGATACGGAGTTTGCCAAAGATGGTCCAGCTGCCTACAATGACGAGGAGGCACCTCTTCCGACGTCAGTTGGGACTGATGAGCACACGAATGAGAATCCGATGGTAAGTTAGACCCCCCTGCATCCATGAACCACGGTGATTTGTTTGTTCACTTGACACCTTTCAGAGAGACTGATTTGCCAGAAATGCAGGAGACCCCGCTCTTGTCCTGTGAAAGTGATGTTTCCGACAAGGGATTTTGGACAAATCTGAAGGACACAGTCCACCAATTTGTGGAGGAGCTGATGGCACCACCAACCATCTCCGCAGTATGTTTCTGCATCTCAGTTCTCTCACTCCACAATGGCACATGATTCGACTAAATTTGATGTGACGCTATACTACCTTTTTGGTTCAGTTAATTGGGTTTGTTGTTGGCCTGGTCCCATGGCTGAAATCCCTAATCATCGGCGATGGAGCTCCGTTGAAAGTCTTACAGGATTCCCTCCAACTGATGGGGTAAGCACATACTGCAGATCTCTGCTGCAACATATCTTCAGTATTTCTTCAGTGTCACTCACTGTTTATTCCACCTGCAGAGATGGCACGATTCCCTGCATCACCCTCATCCTAGGTGGAAACCTGACGCAAGGTGGGTGCTATTGGTCAACTAGTATTTTGATCATACCCTCAGGCCTTAGCCATTTCTTTGTTCTGAAACTGAAAACTCTCTGAATGTGCGTGCAGGGCTTCGGAAGTCGGGGCTCAAGCGCTCGGTGATCATCACAATCGTCTGCATACGCTTCGTGATCCTCCCGTTGATCGGGATCGCCGTGGTCCATGCTGCGTACGGAGTCGGGTTCCTGTCTCAGGACCCGCTCTACCGCTACGTGCTCATGGTGCAGTTCGCCCTGCCTCCTGCGATGAACATTGGTAGGGTACAATGAAGCTCTGAAACCAAAATGGCGTTCTGTTTTCTGTGGCAGCTTCTTTCCTGTGCCTTCCACCTCCAGCTTCCAAGAAAGCTAACCATCTCCGAGCTCTGTTTCAGGGACCATGGCTCAGCTGTTCGATGTTGGACAAGAGGAATGCTCCGTGATCTTTCTGTGGACGTACCTCGTTGCCGCGGTTGCGCTGACAACATGGTCGACGATCTTCATGTCCATTCTGTCTTAAGCCATGGCTGGAGTGCAGGAGGCATGGTCGTATACTCGTATCAGCGAGCCCGTGCTGCGGCCAAGATTCAGCTCAGCAAGAAGGGAGACGAGACGACCCTCGATATCCCCCTACCTGTATAGCATCTCAGTACAGATAGACCATGCAATTCATTGTGTGCCATTTTTTCCCTGGATCCATGTGGTACGTGCGTGATACGCAGTAGACCATGATCAAATGATCATTTAGGTAGTAGTTTATTATTGTATTGTGTTGATCTGATGGCTGGCCTTTTGGCTGAAATTGTTCAGACAGTTAATGGAAGTACGGTTTCATTTTTGTTAGATACACAGGAAGAAACAAGGGATCGTCAGAAAGGAAATGAAGAAACGAAGCACTCTGTCCTTTTTCCCTTATCAGAGTAACATTTTTTTTTAGAGTAAAATACGTCACCGGTCCTTAAACTTGTACTGATGTGTCATTCCGGTCCCTAAACTCACAAATCGATCGCTTAGGTCCTTAAACTTGTACTGATGTGTCATCCCGGTCCCTAAACTTGTAAATCACCTATTTAGGTCCTCAAACTTGTTCACTTGTGTCATCTCGGTCCTTACACAGGATTATGTGAGAACTTCATATCCAAAAAATATTCATAACTTTTCCATATGAACTCGAATGAAAAAAACATCAATATCAAAATTATAGTCCTCAATATAACCTACAACTTTGTAGTTAAAAAGTTTTTCATTTAAAGTTGTTTTTGTCCTAAAATTTAATTTTTCAATTTTAGATTTCAAAATCTATATACATATAATAATATTTTGAGACCCTTAACATTTATAATTTAAAAAATTTTCAACAACAAAGTTGTAGATCGTGTTGAGATCTACAATTTTGATATAAATTTTGTCTCCATTCGATTTCATATGAAAAAGTTATGAATTCTTTTTTATATGAAGTTTTTAGATCGTTGTTTTGACTCAAATGATACTACAAACTAAGTGTAAGGACCCGGATGACACAAGTGAACAAGTTTGAGGGCCTAAACAGGTGATTTGCAAGTTTAGGGACCGAGATGACACAGATGAACAAGTTTTAGGACCTAAATGGTCGATTTGTGGGTTTAGGGACCGGGATGACACAACGATACATTTAAGGACCGGTGACATACTTTACTCTTTTTTTTAATTATTTGCGGCTTTTCAATTTTTTTAGAAACATTTGTTTTTTTAGAAACATTTGTGGCTTTTCAGAAAGCTGCTTATACTTGGATTATCCATTGGGCTATTAATTGGGCCTAATAGCTCAAGTGCTCCCTCTTCACAGCCCGCTGCATTTTAGGCTTGCTTTGATTGAATCAGAGCCTATCACACGTCCGTCGTTTCATCCCCTTGCAGCGGCCCATTTTAAGGCTTGCTTTGATTGAATCAGAGCCTATTCGTCATCAGGCCTGGTTTAGTTCACCAACGTCTCACACGACACGTTTTCCAGTGCATCAACTTTGCACCAATTTCACAGACTAAACAAGGCCAATCTGGTGCATTACCTCGCATCAGAGGTGGTCACATCGGCAAGAACGCATGGCCGTCGGATCGGTTGATCCAACGGCCCGAATCAATTCTAGGGCATTTGACTCCACAACTGGAGTCCACTGACATGGGTTTCCCCAACTGGGTTCCACCGCATGTGGGGCCCACAAAACCAATTATATGAATCAACTCGTATTCTGTCTATGTCGCTTCCACATAAAACTCTCTGAATTTTGTCAAAATCAATTTGCACTCCACGAACAACAAATTCACAAAAAACATCAATACTTCTACGAAACCAACCTGCTTAATGTGTATCGGAGATGGGTTAAATTGTCTTGCACATTTACACACTACATATACCACAACATTGACATATGAGTTTTCTTGCTACAAATGAATACATAGACAATCCATTGACATATTTCAATGGTCCACACCTCACACTACATTTAACACTAAAAACCAAATTTGACCAAACCCGCGACAAATTTTTGTAAGCACGGATATACATCCGTGATGGGCGATGACCAGACCACGAGCATCTGGTTTGATCACTGGCTCGGCCCGGCGCCCCTGGCACAACTGTTCCTGGCTCTTTTCTCTTTCTGCCAGCGGCCAAACATCACTGTCGTCGGCGCCTAGGACAGGTCGGCATGGCGACTCTTCTTGCACCCGCACCTCACCGTCGCCGCGAAGCAAGAGCGAGCTACCTTGTCCGCTGCGCTTCAAGAAATACAACTGGATTCGGTGCCTGACCTCAGAGGCATAGGTCAATCTATGGCTCCATTCTAAGCTTCTGGCTTCTACGCAGCCAGGATGGCCGAGCGCCGCGTCGATCCTTTTGCCAAGATTATTTGGGAGAACGCGGCGACGCCACGATGCAAGCACTTCCTTTGGTTGGTTCACCATCATCGGCTACCCTCCGCTGCACTACTTCACCATCGCTGTATCCTTGAATCCCCCCTGTGTGCGTACTGCGGCGCCATCGAAGACCAGGAGCACCTTCTGCTGCGATGTCCACGTGCTAGGCGCGTTTGGAGGATGATTGGGTGGGAGGCTGCTCCCTTTCTTCTGACGTTCTGTGACCTTTGGCAAATGCCGGAGCTTCCTGACGGTGATTCCCGCGCTCGTTCGGCCATCGTCACTGCCATTCTCTGGAACATCTGGAAGTGTCGCAATGCATTCGTCTTCAGAGCGGAGATACCTACCGCAGATGCCGTCGTGCCCCACATCAAGGAGGACCTCAACTGTGGACTGCAAGGCTACCACAGCTAGCCACTGCTGCGATCATGGAGTTTTGTAATGGAGTTTTGTAATAGTAATGTAACGTAGAAAGTCGGTGATATACTCCTACCCTGAAATGTTGTAAATCACGCTTGCAACAACCTCGCAATCAATGCAAATGTTCAGGCCGGCGCATTGCCTGCCGTGGTCCTCTTAAAAAAACATCTGTGATGGGCCTCTCAGAAGCGCCGACAACACGGTTTTTTCTAGTAAGAAAACAAAATGGAAGGGAAAACGAGGTACGAAAAAGTACGATAAAGTTCTTGGTTATGGCCATGGGACTGAGTAGCAATGTAGTACTAGATTAATTATAAAGATATTTCAATATAGTAACACATATTCTCGCAACTTAAAGAGGTAAATATGGCTGAGTAGCTGACCATAATCTAAGCATCGTACTACATAGTCCGTGCTTTGCCCCCGAGGAAAAGGAGGACGAACTTGGGGTACTTGCCATATATTTTCAGTTTAGCATCACATTACTTGTCCTAAGGTTACGTAGAGAAATTATTGGTCTTCTAGAAAAAAAAGAGAGTTATCGAATGGTATACCCAACATTGGACGGTCCATAAGGGCAAACCCAAGGCGTACTGAAAAAGTAGTGGCCTCACTACTTCAATGGAAGTAGTTCTCTCTCCAACGCTTGCAGCTCGAAGGTTTGCTCGGTTTCCCTTCACGTATCCTCTCCCACCTCTCTCTCCATGAGGCCACTTCTTTAGGTAACACTGTGATATATAGAGCACCTACTTTTTGTCCAGCTGGCGTCGAAGCCTACCTGGCCTGACTGACAAGGCCACTGTCCAGATGACTGCGTTGGGCATGGCCTCACTCCATGTGGTCCTTTGCCCTGAATACACTGTACGAGGAGGTGCACGTTCACCCTACGGCCGAAGCTCGAAGTGGCAATCCGTCGCACTCACACATGCGCGCACGGCCTCTCCGCCGCCTCTCTCGGCACTGTGGATCCAGCGCCCGCGCATCCGCACGCAGGCAGCACAGCAGAGGAATCCCGCAAGCCCATCGGCGGCAGCCACAAAAGCCACACAAGAGCCGCGTGAATCGCGCGGACCGCAGCGCATTCCACTGCCAAGCACGCATTCCATCGGCCCGCTTCCATCCATCCATCTCCAACCTCCCGTCCTCCGGGCTCCGTGTGTGTGTGTTGCGTCACCCACCGCTCGTCGGGACGTCGGCGCCTCGTCCACTTTCCCCAACTCCCACTCTTCCATCCCACCACCACCACACCGCCCCCACAATAATCCCGCATCGCCTCCTCCGCGCACCGCCCCGACGCGATGCTCTCTATCTCCTCCCTCGCCAAGCTCCTCGCCGTCCTGCTCCGGGGCATCCTCTTCCACCTCCACGCCCCGGCTGCCATCCCCTCCTCCTTCGCGCACCACTTCTTCTCCACCTAGCGCGCCCGCCCCGTGCTGGTTACATACACTCGCTTCCTCCTCCGATGCCGAGGGCTCTCCAGAGATCCGGCAGCAACAGCCTCGCCTCCCTGCTCCGCGCCGAGCCCGCGGACGACTTCGTGGCCGCCGCGGTCGCCGACCCCAAGCTGGGCGACCGCGATAATGTCCGCCACCGCGGTAGCAGGGCGAGGAGGAGGAGCTGCCTCAGGCTGCCCCTCGGCGCCGCCGACGGGTGCCGCGTCTGCGACTGCGACGAGATGGACTCCGCTGCGCCTGCGGCGGCCCCGCGCCGGCGCCCGTCGGGGAATGACGAGGAGGAGGAGGACGATGACGACGGTGCGGTGCAGTGCTTCTCGTGGAAGAAGGGCGCCGCCGCCGCCGCCGTGCCGCATCGGGCGTCGGGGGCTAGCGGGGACGCGGTGGCGCTCAAGGAAGAGCAGGAGGCGACGTCCTTGGCGGAGCTCCCGGACGACGTGACGGAGATGGTGCTGGGCCGGCTCCCGCTGGCCTCGCTCCTGGCGGCGCGGTGCGTGTGCAGGCGGTGGAGGGACCTCACCATCTCCCCGCAGTTCCTCCGGATGCGCCGCGACGAGCACCCGGCGCCGCGCCGGGCGCCGTGGCTGTTCCTCTTCGGGGTCGACGCCGGCGACGTCGGGTGGGGCGCTGCACCTACCCCGGCCGTGCACGCGCTCGACGTGGACGCGCGACGGTGGCGCCGCGTCGGGGCGGCCGGGCTCAACGGGAGGTTCCTGTTCTCCGTCGCCGGCGTCGGGGACGACCTCTACGTCGTCGGTGGCCGGTCCGGTGGCTGTGGCTCCGACGCCACCGAGGTGAGGACCCACAAGGGAGTCCTCGTGTTCAGCCCTCTCACCGGCTTGTGGCGGAAGGCGGCGCCGATGCGGACGGCGCGGTCGCGGCCGGTGCTGGGGGTGTTTGAGATGTCCGCCACCTGCAGCATTCTCCACGCTCGCGCCGCCGCCGAGAAGGAGAAGCATGTCCGGCGAGGCAAGTCCCGGTTGGGAGGAGGCGCCTCCGCCGTGTACGAGGATCCTCACCGTCTCTCCCTCAGACGCCTCCGTCTCAAGGACATGCTGAACGACGACACTGACTCCATGGACCTCGCTTTGTCTCATGGCAATTCCGACGGACACGAAAGCGAGGAAGGTCAACAACAACCAAGGCTCGCCATTGTCGCCGTCGGAGGGCGCGGGCACTGGGACGAGCCGCTGGTGTCGGGCGAGATATACGATCCCCTGATCGACAGGTGGGTCGAGATCGCCGGATTCCCCGCCGACGTCGGGCTGGCGTGCTCCGGCGCCGTCTGCGGCCGGGTGTTCTACGTGTACTGCGAGTCCGACACGCTCGTCGCCTACCACCTCGACAGGGGCACCTGGGCCGTCGTCCAGACGTCACGCCCGCCGCCGCCGCGGCTCCGGGACTACGCGCCGACGCTGGCGTGCTGCGCGTCGCGGCTGTTCATGCTCTGCGTGTCGTGGTGCGGTGACCGCCATGGCCCGGCGGTGAGCCGCCGGGGGGAGAAGGTGGTGAGGAAGGTGTTCGAGCTCGACCTCGCCTCGCTGCAGTGGGCAGAGGTGTCGGCGCACCCGGACGCGCCCATGGACCCCAACGCGGCGTTCGCCGCCGGGCGGGACAGGATCTACGCCGTGGAGATGTTCAGGATCTTCGGCAAGGTGCTCGATTTCGTCACGGCCTGCCGGGTCTCCGACGCAGAGCAGAGGTGGAGCCGGATCGGCCGGGAAAACGCCGCGACGGAGGCCGACGCCATGTCGTGCAGGATGAAATCCATGGCCGTGTTGCACCTGTAATTGCTGCGTACCTATGATTGTTCTTTCTCCCTGTTGTTTGTAGTTTAGTCTGTTTGCACAGATTTGTATGTTTACACAACCATTGCATTGCATTGCCTGTAGACATCAGACATCAGAGTGGGTAGTGCCAATTCATACTCATGTTCTCCTAACTTGATTTATACAGATGACATGATACTGGACAGATTTATATTCGGGATATCTGTATTGTTGTGCCAACTACTACAATTACTGATATAAACATTCCAAGATTGATATTAGTATTGGCCACACGTCGATGGGTGCTTGCTTTGTTTTCTTGTCTAAGAACGAAACCAACCAACTTGGATGCACTTGTACACCTCATTAATTTTGATGGTTATCAAATCCCTTTCGGTTGTACAGCGATTAGCGATGTCATATATGCGATTTTATATCATTAATTCATTCAGGTTGGCACTGATCCAGCGAGGCCATAATTTATGGCGCGGGGCACAGACATTTGTACTTGCAGGCTGCATAGCGCATAGATTTTTGCCTTTTCATACTTTGAGTGCGGTATGGGATGTCAAATGTTCTTGGCGAGGTATTCTGACATCCCTAGGAATTTCTCCATGTTCGATTTAGATGCTCTTGGTTTATGATTAGTTCGAAATTATGTTGACTGGTTTTCCTTATGTGTTTTTTTGTGAGCTGTTACTGTTGAGGCTCGAACTCATGATCGGATAAGATATGCTTCCATCATCATAATCTAGAAGGAGGCACCGTCTCCACTCGTACAAATAAGCTAGAAAAGATCTTTTGTGTATCCTCCCTGCCCCTAGTGATCATTTTGAAAAGTTAAAACACATCAAGCAGTATCCATCATACTGCTGGTAGGTATTCCGGCTCGATTATATATTTCCATTAAAAAACAATTAAAACCAAATGCAAGTAATCATAAGCAAGCTCTCGGATCATGCTTTATCCAACATCAGAACTTTAAAAAAAACAAAGCAGTTCCATGATTTGTATAAAGAAAAAGAAGACCAAAGCAGCCTCTCAAAGCATCAATATATTCCCATTACCCGGAACCAAATCATCTAGCCATCAACTTGCAACAGCATTCACAAGGAATGTGTACCAACCAGTAACCCATCGATCCAGATCGGCGAAGTGATGCAGCCATGTGCTGAGGCCATGCGTCTTGAACCCTCGATGGCCAATACGGCTTTGCGCTGTGCTGCGCCGATTGGCAGCTCGCAACTTTTCGGCGCTTAACTGCCAAAGCACAACGAATGATGGACCATGGGCGCTCTCCGGTAGGAGTACATTGCTGGTTGCTGCCTTCAATCAACTGGCAAACGGCAAAGTGCAGGCCCCCACTTACTTAACTGATGTACTATAATGCAACACGGTCACGGTGAACCATTAAGAGAAGCATGTGACATGCTCACATGCATAACGAACTGGTTAATGTGGGCACGGATCCATCCCTACCTTGCAGCCGTTCAGTTCAACCAACCAGTCATATTCTCCTTAGAAGAATTTTGCAGGGCTAGTACAGAGTTAAGGTGTGAAATTGTGACTGTTGTTGCTAGCTTTAATCTTCTCAAATCCCAACCGCATCTGGAGTCTCAAGCTCTGTTACTATTGCAACATCAACCTGGTCAGAGGCTACAAGGAAAATATATGTCAGTAGATAGTTCAGTCTCCAGAAAAAGCTAATAGATTAGTAGACCCTTACCTTTGTTGCCAACTCAAAATGTTGTCCCGTGAACGTCTGTTGAATTCTTGTTGCAAAGCTTTACTTTGCTGAAACATCAGTGTCACAGGAGATAGCGACTACTGAATTTGTGGGTGTAAGAAGACGGCCTATCTGTGGAGTTGGTTGGTCGGCTTGCCCTGCAAACCATGACATCTACAGAAAAAAACCCAAATCCAACCAATTAGCGAGCTAAATTGAGGAGTTCCATTACAAGGTCCACACAGAAAAAGGAAAATGACAACTTGCTTCTGAATACAAACAAAATCACAAAGAATAAGTTGTCCCTTTCAGTATTTTCTATGTAAGTGGACTTTGTAACTTAAATTGACCATCTACACTTATTTTATTCATGGGCCTGATGAACCTGGACACACTTTAAGAATGGGCTCAGTCAGAATTACCTACCTTCTGGCTTCAACCCGTCTGTCTGGCATGGACATTATCTTGTAAGGAAATGCGCCAACCACATTCGTCTTCATTTTTGTATTTTTGTAAATTGCCTGACTCCGTAGCATAGTAGCACAACAGTATGAGCTTATAACTGATACTGGAAAGAATCCCAAATAGTGCATCACTCTACCACATATAGCTCTTCTGGATGCACAGTGAAGAAATGCCGAGAAATCAAATGACATGACAGCTGCTCAACTGCTGCAAATATCTCGCTTGAGCTTTCATGTCTAATGTCTTCCACTCCAAATTTATGGATGATGCCATTTACTTCAATTGAACTAATACCCATATCCTTTCTGGTTCCCCACTCTTTCATTAGCTTCCTGAACCTTTTCATGTCTTCCCACTGGTGAGTTTCATACAGCAAGTTTGAAACTAGAACAAGCAGACCTCCACTGATGCCCTCCAGCTCAAGTAATTGCTTGATGACCTGCTTACCAATCTTGACACTCCCATGCATTCTGCAGGCCCCCAGTAATGCACCCCAAACCACAAAATCAGGCTTCATTGGCATTTCTTTTATTAGACAAACAGCCTTTTCAAGATAGCCACGACGGCCAAGAAGATCAACCATGCAAGCATAGTGCTTAACTTCATGGTTAACATTGTAAACATGTTTCATAGCTTCAAAATAATGCTGCCCAGCTTCTAGTAGACCTCCATGACTGCATGCAGAAAGAAGGGCCACAAAAGTGATCCCATCAGGCAAGGAATCTCTTACCATTGATCTGAAGAACATGATGCTGTCCATCGCACGGCCATGCATTGCCAGCCCCCCAATAATTACATTCCAAGAAACAATGTTTTTATGACACATTCCAGTGAACAGACTAATTGCTGTGTCGACCTGACCGCATTTTGCATACATGTCCATAAGTGAATTATATAGAGAGACATCAGGGTTATTGATATTGTCTCTGATATAAAGGTGTATCATCTTTCCAACAGTCAAATCGCCAAGTTGTCCGCAAGAAGAGAGTACAGCCGCCAAGGTGACCTCATCTGGAGCAAGATCCTGGGACTGCATACAGTGAAAAAGATCCAATGCTTCGCGGCATTGGCCAGACTGAGCATAGCAAGAGATCATGGCATTCCATGAGACCACGTTCTTCTCTGGCATTTGGTCAAACCAGTCTCTTGCAGCATCAACTGAACCGTGCTTTGCCTGAGCGCAAAGCATGGACGTCCATGAGATGACATTCTTGAGGGGCATCTTTTCAAAGCATTTACGAGCCATCCACAGATCCCCGCACTTACCATACATGTCGACCAAAGCATTTCCAAGGATCAGATCAATCCGAGAACCACTAACCAACATATGACAATGCAGAAGCCGACCAAATTCAAGGTTTCCCTCTTGTGAGCAGGCAAGAAACAGGTTGACCAACGTGAACTCATCTTCCACAAAGCCCTGACGCCTCATCTCCCCGAACAATGCGTGAACCTCCCTAGTGTCCCCTGCCTGGGTGTATCCACCGATCATCGAGTTCCATGACACAACATTCCTCTCCGCCATCTCATCAAAGAACTGCCTAGAGTCCTCCAGAGACCCAGCTGAAGCGTAAGAATGCAGAAGCGCGTTCCCCACAAACACATGCCCCGCAAAGCCCAGCTTCACAGCCACACCATGGGCAGCCCGAGTGTGCCTCCACACCCGCGCCCTCGTGCACGCCTTGAGCACAGTCGGCAGGGTGAACTCGTTGGGCAGCACCCCTCGTCTGAGCATGCCGCGGTGGAGGCGGAGCGCTTCTTGCGGGCAGCTGCTGTTGCAGAATGCTTTGATGACGGTGTTGTACGTAAACCTGTCCGGGTCGGGGATTCCGTCGAACAGGTGGCGCGCGTGGCAGAGCGCGCCATGTCCGGCTTTGGCGGAGAGCGCGCAGTAGGAGGCGAGGAGCTGGGACGCGGCGTCAGCCAAGGAGGAAGAGCCGCAGACGATGAGGTGGGTGTGGATCTGGGTGAGGCGCTGGATGGTGCGGCAATGTTGCAGCTGTTTCAGCAAGGAGGGGAAATGGCGGTGGCGGGAGGCGACCGCGGCCCCGGGCGGATGCATCGAAACTTCGAAAGGCGAAATTTACTACCTCAGGAGTCAGGAGGAACTGAGCAAGCGAGAGAGAGCCGTTTGATGAGGCAAAGCCGCCATGGCCCATGGGCCACACATGATTCTTGCTGGGCCCTGAAGGCCTGGGCTGCTTTATACTAGTAGACGGCCAGCACAGAGCACAACACGGCAGGTAGCAGCATGAGGCTGTTCGGGAAGCACGTGTTCCCGAGGCAGGTCGCCATGTTCGCAGCAGGGTAGGTGCCTTTTGCCTCCTCCCGCCGTTCGTATCCATGGATTTTTCCTCAAATTGCAGCAGCATGGCGTATGAGGATCGCATGTATCGTCTGTGTGTGTTTGGTTGTGCTGCAGGCTGCTGTTCTTTGGGGCGACGACGTACGACGTGCACCGGTCCATCAAGAACAACGAGCAGCCGCCGACCAGGGAGCAGATGGAGGCGCTGCAGGACTACATCAACTCAAAGAAGCAGTAGATTTGCGGCGGCGGCGCCTCATATGGTGGCGTGCATTCGAGGTGTGTAATCGTCTGCAAATATGATTGGATCGGAGCAAAAGGGGCATCGCTTCGACGCTTCTTCTCTTGGAAGGCTGCAGGTCGAGTTGGGGGTGCGTGCTATGTGTTCGACGTTATTTCCAAGAGGGTTTCTATAGTTCAGTGTCTTATCAGTATATGGATTTGTAATTTGTAAAGCTGACTTCAATAATTCAGTGAATGTAAATCAGTATATGTATGTGTAATTCTAAAGCTTCGCATGAGTTTATAGATATCTCTCTCCCTTTTGATTAGCTCGATGGGAACCTATTGGAGCCTGCCTTTGTATCTTTTTCTCCCTAAATAAGATTTTGGGGGTAATATAAGGGAAGCTTTTGGAGTTGCTCAAGGGATTGCGAGCTCAAAACGGACGCCAAATCAGAGATCGGGCATGCCAGCGACAGCTGCGCCCAATGCAAACTTAAGGTCCGAGAGTTAGAGGTGAATCTCATGTTTATACCTCTCAGTCTCATCTCATTGAATACAGAGGCTTATTTACCAAGATATTTCAAACACTAATGGGCTTAGACCCACTTGATCCCACCAACTGCCATGGCAGCACGCACTGATGCCTTCCCGATCGCGACCGCGCCGAATACAACGTGGTGTGAGATCGTGCCGGTATGCTCCGAGTGGCCGCGCGTTCATTGCGGGAGGCGTGCGTGGAGGTTGGAGGGAGTAGCCCAGAACGGCAAAACCCAAAAGACAACCATATCGAAAATAGGTATAAATAAAATATGGGCTCTTTTACAGCGCACAATACCACCAATTAGTAGTACAAGGTATGGAGAAGATCTAACCATCCATTCTCTAAGGATAGTTTAGTAATTATCACAGACACGTTAATTTGGTATATGCGGATAGTTTTCCTTCCGCCTATTCCGTGATTCCCCCGGTTGTCTTCCTCGGCGCAAGGTCGCAGGCCGCCGCCGCCAACTGTCAGAACTCGATCGGAATTCGGAATCATGAATCATTCCCACGTCTGCCGCCGGCTTCAGATCGTCTGCATACCAGTCCGGCCACCAGCCCGGCTTTCCTAGCACTACACTTACCGGACAGGGATGCTCCCAGTGGCGCCCCAGATCGTCGATATGGCGCCTGCGAGCCCCACCGCTGCCACCGATCAAGTTCGTCTGCTTCCTTCCCGTGCCGTCGACGCCCTGACCATTCGCTGCCCGTGCCCGAGGACCCTTTGTCCACATGGTGCTGCCGGCCAAGACTGGAGATGCATTCTTGCATAGTGCAAAGCATTTTTACTGTTCCTATATTTAAATTGCCGTCGACAGTGAACACATTTTAACTCACTAAACCTATTTGCAGTAATCTATATTCTTGACATATTTGTGAGAGCATAGTGCAAAGCATTTTTACTGTTCCTATATTTAAATTGTTAGAAATTATTTCTAATAGAAACTAAAGTCCTCATGTTTACTCGTATATGTTTAATTTCAACATCCTTGCTTATTGTCAAAGGTGCCCGATGCCTGTGAGGCTGTGATCTTTGATCTACCGGTAAGCAAGCACACATTTTTTTGGGTATTGTAGAAGCTTATTTGAATAAAAAGATGTCAATATATGATATCGCTGAAGCAAATACCAAAGGTTCTGAAGAACTTGAAATTTTTTAATCTTTGGTGTACACCTTCAGAATATTGAGTCGATTTGTACTGTACATACTACAAAGTATGCAACTGGGAATGGTGTGTGATCTTCAGGTAGAAGGCCAGAACTCCTTTTCAGACCTATTGAGAATTTATTTGTCAACTGCAATAATGGATTCGTATTATAGATATGATGTTTTGTCTTTTGTCATTGTTATTTCTTAAAATTTCACATATTCGGCTCTGCTAAGTTGCAAGTTGGCACTCTCTTCCTTTTGTCATGTATTTTCCTTTTAGTCAAATATTTAAGATTTCAAGGTTGTATTCCATGAATGCGATTCACTATGACCTGATGCAACAAAATGTTTATAGTCGTCAGACATATGAACTTTCACCAGTGATCATTCATTGAATTCTTGACCTGCTAGCTCTGGAGATATTTGAAACTTTGATGCCGATGATCTGTTTCAGGCTATCAAAGTTGATCTGTCAGCCCAGATGTGAGGAGTGTCCAAGTCTCCAAGACAGCCAAAGTATGGATGTAGAGTTGTAGACCAGCTGATGAACCAATGTGCTGTGAAGTTGATGTTGTTGCTGGGAGCTCGTTCTTTTGTTTTGGGCTAAAGTTGTTTCTTTGTTCTCAACTACAATTTGCATTTCGGATATTATGGATAGTATTTTAAAACTGATGTATGTTTACGTGATCAGTGATATTATGTAAATTATGGAGTATAAAGGACTGAAGATTGAACATACAATTTTATGCGTCATAAATATGTATAAATAATGAGCTCTTTTACAATGGTTGGCAAGTACCATGGTACTACCAGGATATAGAATCTAACGGTGTGAAAAATATCTAGTACCAAAAAGTACCCATCCAAAAGTACCAAAATTGTGGGACCAAGTACCGCATAAATGGGCCCAGCTAATTATTTTATTTTATTTTATTTTTAAATTAAAAAGAAAGGGTATATACGTCTTTTCCGCTGATGTGGGGGTGGAGGCGGCGGGAAAAAATTATCGTGATATGTTGTAGGAGGGTATATTCTAATAAGGGTATATGAAAGTACTAATATACCCTTATTATTATTTATTTAATTTTTTAAAATTCTAGTTAAAGTACCGGTAAGTACCAGAAAAAGTACTTAAAGTACCTACAAGTACCTAGTAGTACCAGCTGGTACTTGCCAATCATTGTAAAAGATCTCATAAATAATATATGCAAATAACTGAATTTCGAAAATATATAGAGAGAAATGGATAATAACCTTAGTCCTTAGGGAAACAAAACGTAGAAAAAAAAAGAAGCCTAAAATTTTACTTTACCCCAGGACCGAACCTACCTACTCTGATTTCCAGCAAACCACAGAAACCATTATACAAATTATTAACATGTTGAAAATCACATATAGTAGTTTAATTTTATAACAATCACGCATGGGAAAGTAAAGAGACCACTTGCATGGCCGAATGTAGAGGACGGTAAGCCAATCAGGCGCGAGGTGAGATTAATATGGCAGATAATTATGGTAATTAACGAATCGGACGAGAGGGAATATAGGAAATATGGATCTGGATCCATCTTTTACCCAGGAAACAACACCAGGCCTCCCTAATTTTCAGGATCTAGTGTTCCACGTACAACACCAGGAAACAACACCCCTCGTTTTTTTCTAGATCTAGACTCAACCAACACCAACACAACACCCATGAAGCGAAATGTGACTTCATATCTCTAATGTAAACTTACAAACAAATCAATTAATAACATATTGCGTTTTAAAAAATATTATTTATAATTTTGTATATATTACACTAATGCCATTAAAATTTATTTCCTATATTACCCCTATACCACCAATACTACTCTCATATACTACTTATATCACTGGAGTCATTTTGAGTAGTATACAATTAATCTCAACCGTTTGATGTTTACATACTAGTCCTTTTTTAAGACTAGTATAGAGTAGTATTGTGTACAGTAAAAGTGCTCATAAAATATATATAGCACCTTAGTTTCAACAACTAAACTTTATTCATAAAGAAACGTTCTACATTAAACGTTCGAAAGTAAAATATCGAGTCTCTAAAATATTTAAACTGATGCAATTAAGACAACGCGCTCCCCAAGCTTTAGCTCCGCCAAATATTTCCACTGATGCGCTCTTACGCTTAAACTCCGCCGTTCTTGGACATGAACCTTTTCTTTGACCTCAGCTGTATCAAAAAAATAAATTAAAAATAAACACAACTGTTGTCTTAAGGCATTATAGACATATGACTCCGTCCGTATACATCATCGAGCGAAGCAATGCAAATTGATCGATCAAGAAGAAAACCCAATAATCAATCCTCACCTCATTGGTGTGGCCACACTTCTTCTTGCGGCAGTTGGTAGCCCTGAGGGGAAGCCGCGCATAGCACCTGCAGGCAGAGATATCAGGAAGGGTCATGAACGATCCGATCGAGTTAGCTAGGCAATGCATGCATCTTATTGAATCTCCCAGGAACAAATAAAGAAGAGGTCATCAGTAAACAATTAAAAGCTCGAAGTGTGAGTACGTACTTGCGGCAGACCATCTTGTTCTCGTTGTACTTCTGCGCGAGCTCGCGGAGGCTGGGCTCGATCCCCTTGGGGTAGCCGCCCCTGCTGCCGCCGCGGAGGCGGAGCACCAGGTGGAGCGTCGACTCCTTCTGGATGTTGTAGTCGGCGAGGGTGCGGCCGTCCTCGAGCTGCTTGCCGGCGAAGATGAGGCGCTGCTGGTCCGGAGGGATGCCCTCCTTGTCCTGGATCTTGGCCTTGACGTTGTCGATAGTGTCGCTGCTCTCCACCTCCAGGGTGTTCGTCTTCCCCGTCAGAGTCTTCACGAAGATCTGCATCTTGCTTACCCTCTCGCTGATCTCGTCTCGTACACGCGTGCGTCGCCGACGAACTATGGCGGTTCTTGGTTCGTACGAGGTTACGTTGTGGAATCGACGGACGTGGTCGCCGCTTTATATAGGGCCGGGAAGACGTGACTTGCCCGCCGCGAAACATACATAAATATGATATGGAAACAAACGGAATTGTAGCAAACGGAGTACGTGGCCACTACGAAAGCTATAGGTTCCTGCGGCCCTACGAAACATTGTGAGAGGAGTTGGAGTTGGGCCACAACAAGGAAAAAGTCCACAACAGAGAGTTCAACAATCACTCAATGGGCCTATCACTTAATGGGCCCAAGTCTGGCCCAATATAAGCAGCCCATAAAAGGGTCCGCGTGGTACGGAGGAGGCCCAATAGATCCTTGTGCATGATCTGAAAAAAAAGTCCTTGTGCAAAATATATATTTCTTCGGTTCTTTCAATGTCAATTCGTACCGGTGGTAACTACCAATGTTGCAGCACAAATAAGCTGCTTCCTCCTGTCCTCCTTGCTCAAGAGGCCAAAGAGCCCTTGCATATAGTCGCATTCCTTGACCATGAGTCCATAACTAAACAATGCTGCCGACGGCCTCCGAGACTTTGATCACGCGCACCTAACACGGCTCGGAATGTGTTGCTAGATAACGTAAAATATGGCATGAAGAGACGTGCGAAAGATCTCGGTTTTCTTATTGTTACAGAAAAAGTAGCTTCCACCACACAAAACATAAACAATCTCCAGTTAGTTTCCTCTGGGAGAAGTACACTGCAATTGTAACACCCAACAGCTATAGGGCTACTAGGAGTCTCTGTCTGTGCTGAATAAACTAGAGCTTGAGAGAAAGAAGCACGCAAGGTCGTCTAAAGATTTCATTATATCTGAGCTTATGGAAAACTGCAAGGTGTCATTTCGCTAGAGTTATGGGCTAAACAAGTACAATTAGATTTCTCCAGGACCTCGCAGGAAGGAACTGAGCCAAAAAAACATATATACCTCTTATTATAGTGTTAGTTCTGCACCAGCTGAGTAGCTGACAGCGCAAGCATCAAGCATGCATGGCTGTCCCAATGGGATCCCGGCATGAACTGAATTTAGTAATCACCTGCAAGATTTTGGGTGAGCTAATGCTTTGATCCTCAAGTGGCAAAATATGGTGCCATCTGTCTCATCTCGGATTTAATTTGCTTCTTTGTGATACCTAACCTTACAGCTATGCTACTAAAGATTGTGGTAGTATTTCTTTTGTAGAATATAATATATAGACCTATTTGCTATTTTGAGCAGCTACCTCGATCACTCAAAGAGGAAGCAATGAGCGAGTGACAGACACACAGTATTATTCGGCCAATCAAAGCACAGATCCATAAACATAAGCAAGAAGCAAGGTCGTCCACTACTCTATTTTATTTCACTTTTATTCTACACATATCCATTTCTAGTATACATTCCCTATAGCTATATCCAGTGCTTTGTACATGGCAAAACGAACTCTGAGTACAAGAATCTAACAACAACACCACATGTGAATCATATACATGTGTATCTCAGGTTGCCTGACCAGAAATTTGTACATCATTCACTGCTATGTACCATATGTGACAGACTGATCGACGATGATCGATCTATGTTATAGGCTGGAGTAGTGTCTCTGGCTCTGATTCAGAGAAGAAGGGGGCATCAGTGATCTCAGGTAAGCCTTAGGCAGCGCCATCAGCTTCTTCGTCTTGGGAACGTAGGCCCTCTTGGTGAAGTTGTCGAAGTCGTTCGCCTCGATCTCGTCCAGGATCTGTCGGTACAAAAGCAGCGAAGCCCACACCTGAAACAGCAGTTTTTCAGGTCACATTGTTGTTCGTCTGAAACTCTGTTGTGTGTGTGTGACGGTGTGAGATGCTGAAGGAATGATCAGGCATGCACGCAAGAGTAAGAGATGCTGACGCCTTACCGGCCATCGGCTCTCCTGATTGAGTTCACTGGCGCCTTCCTCTGCCTGCCTGAAGAACGCTCTCGCCCTCTTGATCTGGCCACTCATGAAGCTCCTCCACTCGTCAGTGACGCGGCCGTTGAAGATGTCGTCTTCGGAGAGCCCCGCCACCTCCAGCTCGTCCTGTGGGAGATAGATCCTTCCCCTCCTCGCGCTGTTGATGACACGTGAAAGAAGCACACGTGTAAATATATATGACATCGAGATGACGGCGAGATTATATTGCAGGAATTAAATTCTGAGGTGAGCTAGTAGTTATCGACGACGTACTCCTCGCCGACGTCCCTGAGGATGTTGGTGAGCTGGTTGGCGAGGCCGAGGGCCAGGGCGCCCTTGTAGACCGTCTCGGTGGCCGCCCTGGAGTCCGGCGAGATGCCCATCACAGGGACGCTCATGAGGCCCACGGTGCCGGCGACGTAGTAGCAGTAGAGGTAGAGCTCGTCGAAGGTCCGGTACCGGGACTTCCTCAGGTCCATGCGCATCCCCTCGATCATGTCCCTGAACGGCTGCATTAATTGTTACACAGCATATAGATCAGAGACGTGTCACGTCATGCACATTTTGATGTGTTCGTTCCATGGAGACGTGCCTGGATGTCGACGGGGAAGTTGGCGACGGTGTCGGAGAGGGCGGCGTCGAGCATGTCGTAGGGGCGGCCGGCGAAGATGTCCTCCAGCCGTGACTCCCAGCGGTCGAGCGCCAGGGCCGAGATGTGGGACGCGTTGGGCCCGTCCACGAGCTCGTCAGTCCTCCTGCACCACACTGATGAACACACGCACGCAGAGGTACGTACGTTGAACCACGTCAGTGACCGATCCGTGTCATCCAACTTTCTTTCTTTAAGAAAAAGAAATGGTGCACAAACTAGTCTTCTACTGACAGTCAATGTAAAGACGATTTTCACACGGATTAGCCCACGGTTTACACGTTCCCATGGTATGAACAATGAACTGGATTTAGATGACAGCACAGCAATTATCGTTTCTGCTTGTCTTGTGCGGCAACAAACAAGTCTAAGCGACATCGCTGGTCTTCCCTGTGAGTCATGTCGAAAACAAGAGGAATTCTGGAATTGAACCTGTGCAGCGACACTCTGCCGGGCAGACAAAGAAACAGGGACATGTGGGGGGCTTGCCGGCTTACCGTATATCGCCCAGATCGCCCTCCTCCTCTCCGGCGTCATCAGCTGCGTTGCTGCAACACAACAAGAACTCAGATCAGAGATCATCAGACACGTGCATGTGCACTGGAATGGCTATTCAATGTAGAAGCTGACTTGGTCGGTATGTGGTGCCCAGAACTAGAGACAAAACAGCGTGCTTTCTGTTGCATTTTAAGACATCTCAATGAGCTCATGATCGAGTTCATGCACATGTGAAAACTGAAACCCATCCGATTTCTTGAACATGCTGTCGTTTACTCGTTTTTCGAAGTCGTTGTCATAATCAAATACTAACCTAGCTGATGCAACATGTAATAAGTAGTAATTAACTAGTGAAAGTTGGGGGCAAATGGAAACTAATGCCGCCAACACGTCTACCATGAATATTACTGGGATCTTCACCTTTCCCATTGTCATTTTCTAGTGTAAGTACTCTTTTGCTTTGTTTAAAAGTTTTGCAGGACGGACACGCACACATGCACCTTGAACGCAGCAAAACTTTCTGGCAAAAAAAAACTCCAACAAGAAGAGTGGGACTTGCTCCGTTCTAGAGGGAAAAGCTAACCAGAATTATAATTCAATTCCAACTTTTTAGAGAGTAACCGAGGGAGTAAACGGGGAATTTCGCTCTGGCTTACCCAGGTAGAATGTCTTGGCGTACTCCTTGCAGACCTCCCCGCAGCGGTCGAAGGCCGCCGCCTTGAGCCCGCCGGCCATGGGCTCGATCCGCGCCTTCGTCGTCCTCGGCGCCGCGGCAGCCAGCGCCGCCTGCTTGAGGACGACCTCGTGCACCCTCTCCTCGGCCGGCACAGCGGTCGCCGGCGCTGGCACCTGCAGCCCGCCCGGGGGCAGCGCCACGGCGGCGCCCCACGGCTCGGCGGCCTCCAGGCAGCCAATGGTGTCGGCGCGCACGGAGGAGGAGCACGGCGCGGCGCCGCAGCCTCGCCTCCGTTGAATGGCCTTGTAGGACACGAACGTCGCCGTGCCCGCGCGGCTCGGCGCGTCCGACGAGGACCACCGGCGACGAGCAGCGCACGCCGGCGACGTCAGAGCGCGGCTGGTGGACATCATGTCTGGACACGACGCGGCGAGAGCGTGATCGGAGAGAGAAACAATGGAAGCTGGAAGGTGGTGAGCAGAGCAGAGCAGGGCTGTATCCTGTGATCACCAGCAGAGAGCGGAGGCGGGAGGACACTGGAAGAGTAGAGAGTCTAGAGGGAGAGGAGGGTGTATCTGTTAGTTTTGTCCGTTGGGTGCAGGACAGTAGCCGGGTACTATACAATTATACTAGCCCTCCCCCCTGTGGCAGGTGACCGGCTACTGGTTTCGTGAGGCTCCAAATAGCGAGTCCCGACGCGGTGGCGCCAAGCCCCTGCTCGTGGTCGTGGCGGCTCTTTCCGGCCGCGCCGCGCGCGTGGGATGCTAAGGGAGGAGAGGAGCGGCGGCGCACACACGGCGGCCACAGCTGCATGCAGCAGCACACATCACCCAGGCTGATCTCCACTACTCCAGCTGCTGCTGCTCCGTGGCATACTGGCATAGTGGCATGGCCGGGCCTTTTGTAATGCGGAGCCTGGAGAGGCCAGGTGGCGGGGGCATTGGCAGGGGGACGCTTCTGTCCAGGAGGGGAGGACGCTCTGGCAGGGCACTGAGATACCGGGGGAAAGCGGCAGGTGACAGGTGAGGCACTTCGACGGCACCCGGCCGGATGCTGTATTTGGAACCAGACAAACGGCGCTCGTGGAGAGGTTCCGAAGGTGTCCTGGTGGAGATGACAAGTTCGTTTTCGTATGTTTGCAGGTCTACGGGAACGGAGTGCTTGCTTGCTTATCTCAGTTATCTGGCGAAACGATGCCCTGACAGAATTGTGCGGCCAAAGCAGTGAAATGTAGATGTTAATTGTGGGATTCCAAGTTAAAACTCAACCCATCATGATGACCAGTAGCAAATCATTGCAAACCTGATGTAGCTCGTGATCGACCAACAGTGCATGTACGGGATCGACCGGCACACCGTAGCACCTGCTCATCAGCTCAGTGAGCATCGCTTTCTCCCTCCCTGGTCAGGGTCCGCCCGCTCGGCTCGGCGCACTACATCGGCACATGGAGAGGCGAGGGATGTAGACCGGCGCCGTGCCGGGTACCCAGGCCAGGCAGCGCGCCGGAGGGGACACGTGGTGGGAGCGGCGGCCCCTCGTGCACCCCACCTGGCGATGGTGCCCGTCGTTGTTGCCCCGACCCGCCCCCAATCCGATCCGGACTGTTGCGGCCGGTGCTAGCTAGCCTTGGGCGCCCCGGCGTGCCCGCTCTGGTGCGCGCTGGCGTCGGGGCACCCAGCTCCCGCCGAGGTCTCACGGGGCGGGGCGGGGCGCGTGTCCGCCCGCTGCCCTGTGCGTGCGTACGTCGTGAGCAGCCAGAGGACGGCGCGCTTTCCACCGGTCTCCCCCACTTCACTTGGACGGAGGGGGTGACCCTGGCCTGCCAGGGATCGCCGTCGGCTCGGCCTCGCTCGCCGGTCAGCAGCGTTCCACTGCAAGCGACAGGGTCACAGGATAAGGCGAGTGCGACGGCAACTTTGCGGTGCACGGCGGGGCAGGATATGGTGGTTATTGGTGCGTGCCGCACGAGAGTTGGGCTCGGTCGGTCGAACGCGCGGGGGGTGGATGTGGATGGATGGCATTGGCATGGACCACGAGTCCACGAGGCCATCAACCATGCTAAAAGGGGCAGTTCCACTAGATTTTTTTTTTTCCTTTTCAAGGTGCCACTCCAATGGCGACCTGACATTTAACCGGGAGGGCTTTCTATCCATCCACACGGGAATAGAGCACGCGCCGTGGCGACATTTGTGCCTCCAGGCAGGCCTCTAGGGTGTAGTGCGCCAGCCGGGAAATTCACTCACGTGAGAGTGAGGACCTCACCGTTACCGTGGTACGTGGATTGATGTGTGCGCCTATGCCCAAGCAATACCTTTCCAAGAGCTCCTGCATGTAGAAGCCAAGGCGTGCAGGAGGCCTGAGTTTTTTTTTTTTTTAGATTGACACGAGAACAGTTTAAGCACGCCGCTGCTGGGAACTTCAGGCGCAAGGAAGTTTCAGTCCGGGTGCATGCACAACACAGCGACAGAGCAGTATGGGTATGGCCACTGCCGGAACACACGAATTGATCTTCTTCTTCTTCTTTTGTTGGGTGGGCCACTAAAAACACATTGAAGGTCCACGCAAAAGATGCATGACAGGAATGGCAGGGGAAACAAAATGTATGCCCATAGATTCACGGCTGGCGAGGTGCCAAGTTGCCATGCGACTTCAATCGGCAGCCACCTGCGTCCGATAAGAAATGCCGAAATATACCAGCAATAGCAATCAGTTTCTCGGTCAGCGGCTCCAGGAAGCGATAGCACGCAAGAGAGCCCTGGAACCACTTGGGACGTGACAACAGATACGTTTTCTTATGCCATGCAGACGTATCTTGGGGTACCCGGCAAGATCCCCGACCCCCTGTAGCCTGGAGTACTCTCTTGAAACAACAGCAAGGCAATGAATGGAATGAATCTGGTCGATGCTGATACCGTCCATATCAAGAAGGGGAGTTGCGTTTGAGCTCTAAGCTGTCAGTTCCTACAAGAGTTGATTACACTAATAGTACTTCAAAAGTTTCCTTTGTGTACCGAGAGGAGGGCATTTCGTTGTCTGCAGAGACGTGCCTCTACCTCACTGAAACACCCATTCATCAT
Organism: Digitaria exilis; assembly: GCA_015342445.1. Taxonomy (NCBI): domain Eukaryota; kingdom Viridiplantae; phylum Streptophyta; class Magnoliopsida; order Poales; family Poaceae; genus Digitaria; species Digitaria exilis. The sequence continues at coordinate 1,127,982 of JACEFO010000718.1, read as the reverse complement.
AGCCATGATAATTGATAACTGCTATATTGTCCAAAGAACTTGAGATCTTCAGTCCAACTAATAGATCTTCAGGGCACCATAAGCATTCATCTGATTCCGGTCACACAAGCCTTGAGCAGCCGCAAAGCCAAACTGAAAGATTCTATATACGCTATGGATAGCATCTCTGACCTTCTGCTGCACCACTTATTTTTTTCATGATAATTCCTACCATCTTCAAATAATTGGGTGCCGACTTTGATTGAGCAGTGTGAAATATGAGTAAACTTGACCAACATATTATTAATGGGTAGATGGTATTGATGGAAGCAAAAAAAAGGGGGGAAAAGGTCCAATTCGGGCCCCACATTTGTGGAAACTCAAGTACTCATTTGAAACAAGGACCAAGGCCATGACAACTTGTTCATCCATGTACAGACCACCCTAATCAGAGGAGAATATCTAGCGGTTATCAATGGAGTCGATCAAATATACTTCGTGTTCCCAGCTTGGTACATCAGCCGCTGTGAAGAAGGCCTTCTCCCACACTTCTAGAAGTATATACAGAAACTGCTACAGTTCACATCTTTGAAAAGTTAGGCATCAAAACTTCAATTCTGCTGCCAACGGCACCTATTTACCGCTTTCAAGATTGAAAATAGAATTGCTTAATAGAATTGCTTCGTGTTTGGTGTAGAGGCTCCATACCAGAGTGCCTTGCAACATCTGAGATTTTGAAGCATAACCACCCCCTACCATCAGAAAAGCAAAGTTTTGCCAGTATCTGGAAAATCTAGTTAGATCCTAACACTATTTCTCCATTTTAGTTCTGGCAACTAGTACACCCTCATCCCAAACCTCAATCCACCTGCAATCATAACAACGATAAAGTTACGTCCCTCTTTTTGTTCAAAAGAGTATGCTTTCTGGAACACATTAAACACAAAATATACGAAAGCAACCTTGTCCCATTTGCATCTACCAACAAGCTCTCCCCATGGCGCCATCCATTTTGGAAATGGCCAAAGAAGATACTCCCATCCTTGGCATAAAATCTACCCTCACCATTAGCTTTCCCCTTCCAAAAATTTGCAAACCAGCGATCACCACTGTGAAAATAGTACCAGCCCTATGAAAGGGGGAAAGCTCGGTAAGTCACATGGAGTGTCAATAGTGTTACATTGCTCAACACTTTATAAAATATAAATGTATTTGTTGCTTGAATAAGTTAAGGTGCTTGGGTATTTCATAGTTTGATATTTTATAATCAATAATTCAATGCAAATTATATTTATATAAAAGACGCTAAATCAATAAATCCTGAGTAGCTGAGTACATGGCCTTCATGGTCAGTAGGAATATAATTTAACTGCCAACTGTGAATCTGAAAAGCAATTTAATTGTATTTCCATTTCACAACTGCGATGTTAAAGGTGAAAGCAACTGCCATACCTTTCCATGAATAAGATCATCCCTCCATGTTCCGTGATACACATCACCATTACTGTAAAAGAGAGTTCCCAAACCAGATCTCTTACCATACCTCCAGAGCCCATCATAAAAGCTCCCATCACTGAAGGTTAGACGTCCCTGTAATGGTTAACAAGGTAAAATTGTTGGATCTGTCAAATAAGTTGGAACGAGCATGTAATTCGGATTCACCTTTCCTTCAGGGACACCTTCTTGGCATCTACCTCTATAAGTTCCTCCTCCGTATCGTATTTCAACAATGGGGCTCCATGTCTTTTCTGGTTCTCTTTCAGCGTCCTAAAAGAAAAATAGTGGATTACATACGAAGAGACAACGTGTCATCCAGATTATGGCTGAAAATAGAAATATGCACTAGACATTGAGCTAAGTGTGTTCACATCAACACCATGTAAGGATTTTATCACACAAAAGAGTCAAGAGAAGACACCACCTTGACAAAAACATTTTAGCAGTATTATTAAAACCCTGGATGCACAAATGTAACTGAATGGGGGAAACCCTATCTTAATACCACAAGAAAGAAGAACTATCGCAACATATATGGTAGAGCTGAAATTATGATGGTTTTGATGCACACTTATACAATTCTGGATTGGTAAATCTGGCTGTCCGTTTCATCAACCTATATGGAATCTAAAATCTGACTAAACAACAAAAAGATTCCTGATCTTTGAATGTAATAAACAAAATCCAATTTGTTGTGCTTTCCCAAGCTTATTTGATCTGGGCAAGGCAACTATTTCCCCCTTTGTGTTCAAACAAGGAATGGAGATTATAACAAACTATATCAGCATGACAGCCAAGACCAGTATGCAGGAGAGAGAAAAACTAACGAGCATCAGTGCAGCCCGGCTGGATATTGAGTTTGAGCCACGTTTTTGAGACCTATCCATTCTGCCCCTCAGAAATGTGACTGCTGAACTACACATGCCCATTACTTTCTCCAAATGAACATCAGAAAATGGTACTCCAAAGCCAACATGTCCACTAACTACAGTTGTGCCAGAATGAGTAGTCTCAGGCTGTGTATTTGGCGAATGATCAGACCGAACTTCGCTAAGTTTTACACCAACAGGAAGAGTGATAATATCAAGCTCATCATTTTTACTGCTTCTACTTGCCATCGTACGCTCATTAGCCCACAATTGTGCAATGCCAAAACCAGGGGAGTTGCTCAAGAAACTATGCTCCTGCTCTGAACCTAAATGTTCTGTCAATGAGGCTTAAGTTAGAAAATCACACACAAACAATATTGAGAATCTGGTGTGCACAAACAAATTTACCTCTGTTGCCACCATTGCACATTCCTTCAGCAACTACAAAATCACTTTCTAGAGATTCTGGTTTCATGCTCCGATTGGTATCATTATTCTCTCTAAGACAATTAGACAAACAATGAACATTCCTGGTCGTAGTAACATTAACATAAAGTGCATTTAAAAAAAATGAACCAGCTTTCCTCGGATAAATGGAAAGAAGCCAAATCTGTATGTTACCTCTCAGATTCCAAATCCTCGTTTTTTTCAGGAAACATTTTTGGAACGGTAGCATCAGAAGAACCATTAGAAAGTTGTGACAATTCCTGTTCTACGTTGTTAGATCCATTGTCAGGCAGTCTATTAAGTGAATGCTTCTGTCCAGCTTGTTTCTGCTCAGGGATATCTCCTCTCATTAGAGAGGATATAAAAGGAAAATGCAAGGCCAAACTTGAAAGAAATCCCTCTTGTACTGTGGCAACATTTTCATCATAATGGTTTCTGTAAACAAATATTGTAGCACGTTATCAACCAGTAATATCAACAGCCATCACCAATGGTCAAGCAAAGCAAAACTACGCCAGTACTAGTGGTGTTGCAATTTAAACTTTCTATGCGTAACACATAACATTATATCATGACCTAGCATAAATTGAAACTGATCGACTATAATCTAGTAATCTTTTGCGCTGCTACTTTTTTAGACTATGTATGCTGCTATAGACTCCACGTGACACACAAGGGATCAAGCTGACAAGGACATCCATCACCTTCTCATCACATGCATGTTTGCTAGGGAGGTCTAGCATCAGCTTTTCTCCCCTGCAGAACCTAACACCTCAGCACACAGACTTTGTATTCACTGATTGGTGGTGCCTTGCAGAAGTGAGTATAGGGAAAGAGAAGCACAAAGGGTTTCAATTCACTGGACATCCTTGGTGCCTGGGTGCTCTCTGTAAACAATGGAATTACATCGTCTTCAATAACGGCTCACCATCAGCCCAACATCTCCTGCACATGCAGGTGGCATACGAAAACGTGTACCTGGAGCCTCGCCAGCACCAAGGACCTTGGGGTGTTGGCTAGAGGGTAGTTTAGGTTGAATCCAGATGTTCAAAAATACTAAAAGGGCGCTAATGTAATCTATAAACCACAAGGGCAGATGCAACAAACTCTATTACTTCTTCTTAATACAATGATACGCAATTCTCCATGTTCGAGAAAAAAAAAACCCACTCATGTCTGCTAAAATTGTTTTACTAAAAAAAAGCATGGCTCTATGTTTATTTCAAGATCACGCGTTCATATTATGAAATCAGATAGGTAACACATGGAGTATAATTCAACCATAGCTTCTTAACAAGATATATTTGCTTTGGAAGATTTAATTAACAATATGAGATAATATAAAATATGCATTAAAGTCACAAACCATGATAGGAATGATGAAATAAAAAGGTCATAAAAGGGCACATGATTTTTTTTTTAGGAAGAAGTTTATTTTTGACCATTGAACTATCGCCTCGGTTTGGTTTTGGCCATTCAACTACAAAACCAGGAATCTTTGACCATTGAACTATAGAAACCGTTTATATTTGGACATTAGGTGGTTTTGGTGAGTGGTTTTGCCGACGTGAAGGACACGTGGCGGTAGGACCCACGTGTTAGCTAATTTTCCTCCCTTCTCTCTCCTCTTTCTCCCTTTCTTCTCAGCTTCTCCACCATCGGCCGCCGTTGCCAAACCATCGCCGCCGGTGGGCCTCCGTTGTCACCTCCTCCTCTAGAAGCTCCGCCGCATTCTCGTCTCTCCCCCGCTGCTTTGAGGGCTGTTGCTCGATCTCGGCACCACCACATCGTCGTCGTCGCCCTGCTGCTCAATCCCGTCACGCCTCTCGATCCCGCCGCCACCACCTCATCATCTTCGCCATATCGCACCTCGTCATTGCCGCGAATCAAGCCTCCGAGCAACCAGTTGTACCAAGCGCCGCTGCCTGCTTCCTTGTGCGCTCCTCGGCGCCCAACCGCCGCTCCTTGCACCCACCTGTCAAACCTAGTGCCCTTTCGCACACGCACCGCAACCCCTCACCTGCATCTTCACCCCCGACGACTCCACCTCTCCACGTAGGTCCTCTTTGAAGAAGCCTCACCGCCGCCTAGAACTCGCCACTGGCGAGTCTTCCGACGCCCCCAGGCATGTGCGCCCCTAATCGACGATCGACCTATGGAGCCGTCGTCGCCATCGCCTGCCGAGATCGACGCCTTGGCAAAAGAAAGAGGGAAGAAAGAGAAACGAGGGGGAGAGAAGAGAGGAATAGTAGCTGGCACGTGGGTCCCACCGCCACGTGTAGTCCGCATCAGCGAAACCACTCACCAAAACCACCTAATGGCTAAATATAAACAGTTTCACTAGTTCGATGACAAAGATTCCTGGTTTTGGAGTTTGATGGCCAAAACCAAACCGGGGCAATAGTTCGATAGTAAAAAATGGACTTCTTCCTTTTTTTCATCAGGTGCCATAAGACCACTTACCGGATAGTTAGAAGAGAAACTACTATCAGTTTTGGCTCTAAATCAGGTTCAGAATTTCTGGAAAATATAATATCTCTGGTGAACCCAGTAACTCGACGAAATATGTGCAGAATGGATATCATGTCAGTTTCCGACAATACTCGAGCAGTTGTAAGGGAGAGGAAAACCACATTGTTCAAGTCCTACACAAGAATAATATATATATATATAAAAAATCAGTGCAAACGAAACATAACAGAGCTGCACAAAGATGTCATGGCTACTAATTTCATCATACATATACATCCTTGCATTGATGCAAGTATATAGATTTTGCCTCGCTTACGCAGGTGCCCTTGAAGTTAGGATGACAAAATATGAACAGATTCACTGTTTTTTTTTTCATTTTAGTTTTTCTTAAGGGAAGGCACAATAAACTAAATAAAAATTAGAAAGCACAAGAAATTCCACCTTTATGCCACCACGAAGAAATGGACAGTGGAAGACAGCCTGCTTAATCGCTGACTGTATGTTATAACCAGCACCAAAGCCAACTCTAGCTTCCCCATAGCTTCTGAGTAGCTGTTACAGCCGAAGAGTGTAAGAATCATTTAATAAAAGCTTATGTCTAGTCATTGATAAATGTAATATAGTGTGAGTGTGTGCTGGGCTTTTATTGGATTTTTGCCTTGAAAAAATCCTTTGTACTGGGTGCTACACCCTTCTTTCTTAATATATTGATACGCAGCTCTCCTGCGTGTTCGAGAAAAAAAAAAGCTTATGTCTAGATGATAGAGCTTAAAACAAAAAAACTCGACCAGAGAGAGGGATGTCCCTATGATTTTTTTTTTCTTAAAGAAGCTGGTACCAATATTCAACGGGCCAGCAACAGGGGTTTTATCAACCTCCAGAGTTCAATGCTATAACCGTTACACCACGAGAATCTTTGGTATGATGGAATTTAGTACGAAGGAAATATCTATGATTACCTTGGCTACTTCCTCAGGATCAATTTCCTTAATTTGCGCATCAAGGGAACTCGAGAACATCTTATTATAACCCTGATATTTCAAGAAAATGCGATTAGAACATTAGACTGAAATATTTTTCATATCAAAGCACAGCATAAGATTTAAAACTCACAGACATCATGATAGATATCATGCTAATAGTTGACAGGACAGCATTATTGGCACTTTCCAAAGCTTCAGCAAGAGTTTCCACTTCCGTCTCAAGCAATGAATCAGCTTCAATAACTGTGCCAGCAAAGGTTAAACTGTAACTTTTTGTTTACAAGACATTGTTCTTGGCTATGGCTAATTACATTAATATCGTGGTGCTAATATTTTGCATGGGGAACAAATAAAACTACACTACATGATCCCAGAATAAATTCATACATTGAATAAAGTATACTCATAAAATAGAAGCACTTACTATATTACTGAAAGCACACAAAATCACTAAGCTTGGCATAAGACTCATAAGTAGTGAATTGAATAGTTTCACCACCTCATTATGAATGAATCTCAAGATTAGCATGTCAAGCAGCATTCATTTTCTTCCTATTATCATTTCAACCTTAGGTGTGACGGTATGGGCACTAGAATCCACAAACTTAGAATCCAGTAAACAGGAGCATAAGGCATAACTGATGCTACGCCAAAGTCCCTTCCATAATGAAGGAAGCAATGCATAGCGCAATTAGAACAAAGTGAGAAAAACTTCCACGTCATGTTTTTTACTTTCTCATGCCGTAGGAAAAAATGTTAACAGATGGAGTAAACGGTAGGCTTACCAATGTGGAAGTTTGAGCATGTTTGAAGTTTACCGATCAAATCAGCTGCCTGCAGACGACGCAAATCAATGGTAAATGATTAGAACTTATGCATCTTTTAAGCAACCTGCAGTCCTGCACGCACAAATTTCACTGTCCATGGAACATAAGAAAAATAGTACAGCAGTTTTCTACCTCTACTTGCCGTCTTTGTCCCTCAAAACAGAAGGGCTTCAAAAATATTGATGCAGCCAAATTACCAGCAGATTTGACAGCAGTAAGAAGTTCCATTGCACTAATATGATCAGCATCATGTCCCGCACTTGAAACCTAAATTAGAAAATCCTAGTAAGATAGGTGGCCAGATCTTAGTGTTAGTTGACAAAAGTCACTTGAAAGCTAAATTAGAAAAATCCTAGTAAGATAGGTGGCCAGATCTTGGTGTGAGTTGACAAAAGTCAAAAGTATGTTTGTCTTTACAGTAACGTTATCCAATAGAGTAGTAAGGAACATAGCAAAATATCTATAAAGCAACTAACTAGATGCATACTCAATGGTCTAATGCCAAACAATACGAGAACAACACATGGTGTCAAAAAGAAAGATGAGAAGTGTACAAACAAGAATAACAGCAGGTGGACACGGATGAAGATATAAGGGCGGTTCCAGGTCTCTGAAAACTGCATCTGAAAAACAGAGATATCATCTTTCATGTTAAAGCCTGTAGATAGAGGATGGAGCTCAGAAAAAAAACATGCACAATAAAGAACATTGAGACCAGGGAAGATACAGTACCAGTTCCATGACCTTTTTGTATTAACTGTACTCTAGAATTATCCATCACATTTACTGTCCTGAAACCAAATTCAGAGTTGGTTCAAATATTCAAAGAAGAAAACTGAAAACAAGAAAGACCAGCAAATAACCATTTCTTTTACTCTGGTGATATCATAGCTTTTTGGTCAACATATAATAACAGAGAGAAGATGCACCATACACTTTGAATTTGTCATGAAAAAAATGGATCATGGTAGTCTTTGTAGCATTATTTATGTTGGATTTGGAAATGCAAGAAAAATACTAGTATGTACAAGACTCAATCCTTAAATGGCTCACCAATTAATACGTTAGTAATTTAGCATCCAAACATTCTAGGCTTCATGTATCAACCTTTAGATGTATTTAGCACACTGGAGATTACTCAAATACTGCAGAGTTTTAAAGGAACCAATGTGCCAGTGCCACTAAGACTATGGTGTGTAAGAATGTACTAGGAAATCGACCTCATGATAGTCCACCTAACAGTCACATATAGAAGAAAGGTATGAAATGCAGCAGAAAGGTTCTTTATTCTTTATACAATGACTACAAAAATTAACCAATTCAAACTCATAAATAACTCTGCTCTCCCCCAAATATTAATCTGGTACACAAAATCTTGAAATTCAAAACGCACAATGCTACACACAAGATATACTTGGAAAAAAGTAATTATTATAAGAGTAATTGGCGCTGATACTTAAGAAAAATCACCTACTCCATTTGGATGTTGAGCACTACAGGAAGGCAAATCACAAACGAGATATTTACCAAAATTGCAGCGTCATGGAGGAAACCGCATAGATGATTCAACGTTTTGAAAATATCACTAGTGGACTAAAGCCACGACACTAAAATTAACTTGGGCAGTTGATCAACGATTCCATCCGGGACCCTAAAACTGCATATCAAAAGCCCCTGAACTACATTTGCGCACGGCCTCATGGGCGAAACGAGCTCGGCGTCGCGAACACACCAGACACGATCCGATTTACGAATTCGACGCCGGTTCCATACCAGAAGCGGATGGGTGTGGAGGAGAGTGTGCGGGATCCCAGGCAGAAGTCGAGGACGGCGTCCTTCCGGCTACCCACCCCTACGACCTCCACGGGCTCCGTCGCCCGAGAAGCACCCTCCGCCGCTTCCACCGCCGCCGCGCGGACTCCGTGGACTCGCCGTCCGCTGTGGCTGCTGCGTCCCCGCGTGGATGGGGCAAGGCGCCGCGGGGACGTGCGGGGATAGGTGAGGGACGGCGGGAGCGGGAGGCCCCGGACAGGAGCCGCCATGGGTGGCACGGGCAGCGAGACAGCGAGTTAGGCTATTGAGAGGAAGGAAGGAGAAGCCGACGAGCCGTGGTTTAACGGCATGTCGCCGTCAACTGCAGCCGGTGGCTCTGGCGGTGGCGAGATGCAGGGGCGCGAGGCGACATTGAATTGTAGTGGGCCTGCCTTTGGAGTCCAGTGTTGAGCCCATTATTAGTGTATGGCCCAAATATATCTCATTTGGGCTTCTTAGCACCGAGATACAAATTTGGCGGCCTAAATCAATGATTGTCCCCCTCAAGCGTACGAGCATTTACCTATCCATTTAGCCAAAAAAATTCTCTTTATATTTGGCTACACTTCAACGAGCTGTTGGATGCTGATTTCAAAAGAGTTTATCTATTTTACCTATCTTTTTACAGAGTCTCTTGAAGATGCTCTATTAATAACACCAACCCTAAAAAACGATGACTAGTATTTCGTCTTTGATTGAAGACGATTAGACCGGTGCTTGAAATTTATGTGAGAAAACGATAAATTCATAAATTTTACTTATTTATATTCAGACATAATTATTTTAATAGTGTCATGTGTCGAGCCGTGATAATGTTCTCATGTCGGATATTTAAATTCATGGGACGAGGTCTCGGATAGTTTTTCTGAAACAAATCCGTGGAAACTGATGCCAGCATTCCATCAGACCCCATTGCACCATAGAACTGGAACTCCTGGCACGAACAGAGACTTTGTGACTTTGCAGAGACCGGAGCTCTGTTACAAGTGACAGATGCAGATACCTGGTTCAGGAAATCAAGTGGGGTTTCCAGGAGTTCCAGATGACTGAAACAAGGTACATCAATGATCCAAGTGAAAACCAAAGCATTCAGAAGCAGCCGGTATATCCATATAACAAACCAACCATTACCCATTGTCTGCAGAGGATTGATTGATGTTTGACGATGTATTATTGTCTAAGTTAACACCATTCTCACCCCCTCATTATTTTCTCCAATCTTCCATCAACTCAAGTTGAGCAATCAAGGTGGGAAAAAAAATGTAAACTCAAAATGGTATATGTGAAATCTAGCAACCGGCGAGGCGGGCGCACACCCTGCGCTGGATGGGGGTCCGGCATGAAGGGCACTCCTTCATCCCTTGCTTCTCATGGAGGTTGCTGCATTTGGTGCAGACCACCTGGTGAGCACAAGGGAGGAACACCACGGACATCTCCTCACTCAAGCACATGACACACTCCCGGTCACGCTGTATATCATCAAAATCGAGATCTTGGGGTACTGCTATATTGGACAAAATTTGGGCATTGTCGTTCTTTCTCCCTTCAGAAAGATGCAACGCATGGGTTTTATTGTCAGCTCCCCACTTGGGGGCAGCAACTTTTGAAGAGTCCACGGACACCTTCAGCTGCACAATCAGCTGCTCAAGAGCACGGATCTGACTCTTGTATCTTTGTGTATCATTCGCTGCTTTAAGGTGCAGCAAATTCTCTTCTGATCTCACTGATGTTTCAATTTGATCTCTCTCCTTCCTCTCTGAGGTTACAAGTGCAATAGCCTCGATCTTTGCAGCCTCTTCTTGTTTCCATCTTGCCTGGAAGTATTCAAAATCAACGAAAATATCAAAGATGTGACAATAGTTCAGAGTGAAGGGCATGAAGTAAGCTGGAATGAGGTTGAGGGAATCGAACGAACTATGCAGATGTAGCAAGTAGCAACCTTATAACAATGACAGGACTTCATGCAATCAGTATCCACAGGATTAATCATCAATCAACTCTGATTTTCAGAAAACATGACAAGCGCAATCAATTCACAATTAATTCCAAAAGCCATGAAGCCAATGAAAAGAAGGCTGGAAGCACACCAGTAAGCTTTCAAAATGAATTGACAACATTGCCCAATAGTGAACCTTGTACAGGGATGGAACATTACACATCAGTCTAGAATTACTAGCAGTCTATGCCAAGCCATCTTCCACCTCAGAAGTGCTATTGAAGCAATGGCTTCGTTTCGGTTTAAACTATGGAACCTACCAGATACTACCTACAAAATGCAAACACATCTCAACTTCATCTAATAGTGTAAGCGTTTGGTTAATAGCTTGTATTTAAGTGCAAGAATAATGCAATGCCATATAAAGCTCCAAGCTTCTTCCAGAAAATCTGGCATGCTGACTATTCATGAAATACTAAGTGTGTTTAAGGCGGTGGTGGCCCGCCTCGCCTTAACGCTTTAAAATCCATGGTCATGGTTAGGATGGCCAATTTAACTACCATTTATTGTGTAAACTTCTCGACACCCCTAATCCCTTCAATGTGAGAACAGATACAAAAGGGGGGGGGGTGGGGGGGGATCCGAAATGAAACCCTACCAACACAATCATGCCACTTACATGCTAAACAAGACAAAAAACACCATTATCAATTACTGAATATAGTGGAGCGCTGAGTACAAAATAAAACACAGCACACATATAGATAGTACGATGTTTTTAATAATTATGCTTTAAAAGTTTCTCAGTGATACCATAAATCATATTCATAACATACACAATTTCTGTCTAAGAGAAAGAACTGGCCAAAATTTTTGCTTGCACCCTGATAGACTCAGCTATGCTAACAATGAAGAAATTTCCATGAACATAAGTCTCATTTTATAACACTTAGCTTCTGTTTAGAAAACGACATTGCAGAGGTAAAAATAAACAAGTCAGTACCTGCACTTTATCCTTTTTCTCTTTAGCATGCTGAAGTTGTTCTTGAACCCGTGATAACCTGTTCTTTTGTGCTGCAAGATCCTCTTGCAACAGGGCTCTTTCAGATTCCCAACGCTGAGACCTTTTACGACCATTCTCATCTTTCTTTAAAAGCTCTGAAATATTTGTTGCAGACTCTGCGGCATGCCGCTTTGCAGCTTCCATTTGTAACATGAGTTGTGCATTCTCAGCCTCACGTCTACGAGCAGAAGCATCTGCCTTCTCCAGCTGAGCATTTGCCCTAGAAATTGCAGACTCCATCTCTAAAAGCTTCTTCCGATTACTCTCTTCCGAATGGTGCCTGTCTTCTTGTAGGCGGTCTGCATCTTCCTTCTCTTTCCTAAGAGATTGAAGTTCCTCCTTCTCCTTGGCAAGTCGGTGTGCAACTTGCATCACTTTCTGCTGAGCCCAGTCTGTCCAGTCCCGCATATGTGCTTGCAATTCTTTCTGTCTCTGGACAAGAATCAAGACAATTTCGTCCATTTTATCTTGCGGGATCCAGACTTTCTGTTCCTCGTCATACGAAAAATTAATTTTGCTACTAGAGTCCATACCCTCAGTATTGGAGTCATGATTCAAAGATGGAGCAAAGCTGTCACTTGAGGAGGGCAATGACAACGAAAGATCTGTGCTAGCAGCAGCTGCGGGGTTTGAGTTACTAACCACCTTGGCATCAAATGTAGTCGAGGAAAGGGTACTAGTAAAGGAAAGGTCAACTGATACTTCTGATCCCGTTATGCTTGCAGAACCTTTGCCAACTTTTGATGAGCCCTTCAAGTTGCTACTAGTAGAGTCTGAAAACGACCTGCATTTCCTGTCCAATACTACACTGCCCGAAGAGCTATACTTGCCAGACCTAAGATATCCTTTGGAACCCAATGCTCGGGAGCTCTTATCAAAGCTTGTCAACTTCTGCCGATGCAAGGAGTCCCTCTTAGAGCTCCCCCTCTTGCTAGGAGATGGCTTATCGTTTTTCACAGATTGTGTCGCAGCAGCAACAAATGGTTGGTCCTCTGAATGATCACGAGTATGAACATGTTCTTTTGGTTCAATATTTGGGATCACACACTGCATCTTGCCCGATACAGAAGGTTTGCTACTCGATACATTTAGGCTTGCTGGCATCATCGATGAATTAGCTTTTACAGCATCATAAGAGCTGGGTGGTATTGGGGTAAGTTTTCCGTGGAAAGTAACACCAGTCTGTGGGTTGGTAATAGAAACTGATAGATCCGCACCTGAGCCAGGTTCATAGTTTCCCATAACTGGTGGGGCAATAACTTGAGCACCCACTGCTGGGAGAGAAGCAGGACTGTATTCCATGGTACAGGCATTTGCCACATTCAAGTCCGACATAAGCAAACAAAACATTACATCTCCTGTGGTGTAGAATGGCTGAGCCTCATTTACCACTGCAACCATGCTACCAAGCACAGCGTGCTCAATTTTCCTCATGTCTTCAATAGAGGCACCCTCCCTTGGCAACATGTCCCCTTCAGTCTTGAGAACCTCGACAGCAGCCTCTCCAAACCCAGCAAGACTCTCCCTCCAGTTGTACTGCTTAGCTGACCGCACAACAGCAGCCCGTGCAGCCGCCTCAGAGTAACCCATTGTGGTGATCAGACTCACAGCATTGTCGAAAGTGGTTTCCAGGCTCTTGAGAAGGATCTCCTGCAGCTGCGACTCATTTGGATCACTCCAATTCACATATCGCTGGCACTCCAATAATTCCTCTGCAGTAGGGTGGATATCCTTACAGGTTTCACAAGTGCCTGGGATGAGGTCGAGGTCCGCTGCCGCTGCCATGGCAGCCTTCTCGGGTGACATGAACTCGAATCCTACGCAGTCCGCCGTCAGTGGGTACTCAAGCCCGAATGGGCCCAACTCGGCAGATGGTGGCTCGGCACGGTACTTGCGCTTATTCCGGCTGGCGGCCTTCTCCTGCGCCGCCAACGGCGGCGGAGGGGTCGCAATAGCAGAGGCGGACCCAGACATGGGTGTACACTTGTACACCCAATAACTATTGCAAAAAGATCAAATTCATCAGTAGGTAAAATCATGGTCAGATCCGAAAACAAATACCATACGTTAGGGATTTGGGTGTTTGATTTCGCACAGCAGGATGGGAAGGGATGGGAATAAGCAGGCATACCCTGTCGGATGTTCTTCGCCGGCGAAGCCCCCGTCGATCGATGAACAACGGGCAGCGCGACTCGCCCTGTCGTCGCCAAAGGAAGACCGAGGCCGAGAGAAAGAACAGATAAGTCGTGGGAAGGGAGGGCGCTGCCGCACCAGCCGGACTCGAGTTGTAGCTGGGCTGGGGAGCGTGGAGGGCGGCGCACGGGCGACCGCGTGGAGAGCGGCGGGCGATGGGGGAGCGTAGGGAGGAGATGATGGATCGCGGGGAGGAAGAGGAAGACGCCGTCCCACGGGCCGGTTCGTTCGCCCGATTCGTGGAACCGTGGGAGGGAGAGACGGAAGAATCTATAATCTAAAATAAATTAATATATTAAAATAATAAATTCAATAACTTAGAAAATCAGACTAACCTTAAAAAATAATTTAATCAATATTTTTTGAAAACATATAAATATTTTGTAGAAATTAGTACGGTTAATATTTTCTATAGGTTATAGGGTTGCATATGAGTAGAACACATTGAACATTTTTCAAAGTAAAGATTAAGGAGAGCAACTCACATAAATTCATTGCATTAGTTCTCTGCCAATTCGAGTTCCTATAAACTGAACTGGTACTTGTAGAAATTATGTCAAATTCAACTTAGTTATATAAACATTGATGAGCCAAAATATTGATCAGTGCAATTGAGAAGTAAAGAAATTTAATGTTGATTCAAAACTGGTGACACCATCTTTGTCATTGTCATTTTCACGACATCCGGTTCAGGCTCTGCCCACGAGATGTACATGACAGAATAGAAACTAACTGGACGGATGTACAGGTAATAAAAGTTTGATATCCGCTTAACTCTCCTCTGAAAGTTTTTTATCTGAATATAGAAGGTTCTTCTTAGATACCTTGATTGCTTGGATGACATTTGGCATTGTTCTTTATCTGACTATAGAATGTTTTTATGGCACAAGGAATTGAGTGAATAGTTCTCAGGAATTAAAGAACCAACCGAGATCTCAGGGTGTCTTGTTTGGAATGCGCTCACGACTCCATAACCACATGAGGAAGGCATGGACTCCAAACAGAACGATATGTGTTCTAATCGCCTTGAAAACAAATGGGAAGAGGTACCATGTATGAGCATAACGATATAGCGTTATTGCTGGCTATAAGGAATTCCGCTGGCTTTGATCATTCCAAGTCATCCAAATGACAATCGTGAAATTGTTTCATTGCAGGTACTTGTTAAGTAATCTCAGTCAAGTATTTCTACTTTTCATCTTTTTTGGTGTGTTCCTAATAGAGATCATAGTTATTGAGATCAGACCCGTCACTGAACTGGTGGAATCCTGGGTTCACGGTTTGATTGGTTCAACCGTTAGTCTAATACGGTTCAAATAGAGGAAGTGTTGTTGTCAAAACAACAAACTATGCCTAGATCAGCAGTGTGATTTTTGGATTTGAACCTTAGTCATGAGTTCAAGCACCATGTCCGGCAGTTTTGAGGCATCTCCAGTCTCCACCTAGCGCACACAAAAACGATCGGGTGTGCGAACAACAGTGACCCTCAGCTTGCAGTTGGTTATCACGCACGATTTTCTACAAAAACAGAGGTTATATTACATTGCCTTTAAGTTTTAACAATTGCTCAGTCGATTTGCTTTCTCGGAAGTGTTACTAAGCGCAAGACTTTAGGATATGCATACATACTTTGTTAACCTGGGACGAAAAAGTTTATGGTGTCGTATCACTAATAATTGGTAACCACGTTAATAGTTCTAAGTCAAGCTATTTTAAGTTTGACCAAAACTTTACATAGGTATGTTATATAATAAAAACATTTTATCATAGATATAATGGTATTTATTTGGTGCCATAAATGTTGATATTTTTTTGAAAGCATATTTTTTATGAAATTGGCTGTACAATCGTTTGATTCATGACAAGAATCGCATTCTCTTCAAGCAGGAGGTGGGAGTAAATTAATGGTAACCAAGTAAACCCCATAGAAGTGGCCAGCCCAGATGCGAAAGCACACATCAGAAGTTTGGTCTGGCCTGAGAATCCGATCGAGCCTATTTTGGTTTGCTGACCATCATCATCCATGTGAGCCCAGAATTGACAGAGCCCAAATAATTTGGAAATGGATGGAATGAAACGACTTGGGCTAGAAACTACACTAGAATTGAGGCCCATGCATATTGCTTCCAGCTCCCAACCGTGTCAACATATTGCTGTAACCCAAAGCTTCATCTTATTATATTTCTTGTGGAAAAACTTTAATTAAGGTGGAACTGGAAATGCTTATCTCAGTCATCTATATACATGTTTGTAATGTGAATGGTTGCGTCCAGGTAAGAAGGAAAGTTAGGCATGCATTATGCATTTATGCGCTGGATACCTCTTCCTCCTACTGATTCATGAAAACAAGTTCCGAAACCATTTTCCCAAGACAAAACGAGCTGCCTTTTCAAATTTCCACCCCATGTCTATATATATGTAGCAGCACTTGTTCCACTAATCAAATCGCCATTCCAACTATATACTCGTCCTAGATTTGGTCTATCATTCTATCAGAATACTGAACCTGAACGATCGCCCCCGGCCTGTCTGAATGAGGACACTGGTACGGCGCAGATTCCGTCATGTGAGCAAGCCAACAAACAACTCCATCGCCCGGCCCCCCGGCAGGGATAGCGAGCCTGAAAGCGCAGGATCGAGTCCGCGCTAGCTGAGGCAGACCACGACGCCAGCGGCCATGGCCAGAGCGTGCCCGTCTAATGCCTCCCCGTGCAAGACGCCAACGGCGCCGGACCAACGAACGCCAGAGACAAGCAGCAAGCTCCGTCGGCCTCGCCATATATGTCCCATGCGAATATGTGTGATCGATGCGCGCACGGGCCCGATCGAGCGACCAGCGCGTCTACGGAAATTCCCTTTTTCCAGGAGCAGCTAGAGCCTGCGCTCGTGACGCGAACGCGCAGCGCATGTGTGTCGTCGATGGCTCAGGCGTTCAGCACACAGCCACCGTGGCGGCACACGGGGCACGGCCGGAGATTCCGATGGGACGGCAAGCGGCCAAGACGCCCAAGAGACGGACGCCGTCGCCTCGCCGGCCAATAATTTGGGGGAGAAAAGCTTGGCACGCAGCAGCGCGGCACAGTACTTGGTTTTGTCCCAGGGCTTTGAACAAAGCATCGGCTGCAGCGGCAGAGGACGGACGCGCGCTCAGCTGCATGCATGTGTGCAGCAGCAGATCCTCTTTCCCGAGCCTTTTGCTGCCTATCATGCATGCCAAAGGCTGTGCAGATCGGCGACGCCCGCAGCAGGGTCGACGGCTGTCGAGGAGGAGAAAGCTGGCGGCAGAGAGACGCGGACGCTTCGCCCACGTACAGATCCCTGTCGTCGGTTCGGTCGCGGTAGCAAAAGCCTAGCCGAGCGTGACTCGTCATTCGTGACATGCACGCAGATATATAGGTCAATAGTTTCATGCCATGCGGCACAAAAGAACCTTTGATCTAAACACAACAAAAGTACAGTTATGTGAGAACTTTTTCTGAGAGGGGAGGAATAGAACTTTTCTAGAAAACGTGTTAAGGGATGAATAGTAAAGTCAAAAAAACTTTTGGATGACAAAAGTACAGTTACTCTAGGAGGTACGAGTACGTAGTGGATCCTATGAGTACGCCAGCTGCTAGCTAGGGTATTCCCATGGTCGACGGTCATGATGCAGATCGTGCAGAGGACGCAGTGACGCTGTGTGAGAACTGATGCCATGTTTAGTTGGAGGGAACGAAAAGAACTTTTTCTGGGAACCGTGTTCTGTAAGAGAGATGAATAGGAAAGTTAAAAGGAGTTAAAAGGGGAACTTTTCTGGAAAGCGTGTTTTGTGAGAGAGATGAATACTAGAGTCCAAAAGAACAGAGATGAATAGTAGAGTCCAAGAGAACTTCTGGAACTAAACAGGGCATGAGAATCCAGGAACAGTGCTAGGAAAACTTCACAGGAAAAAAGCTGACGCCGCTGAATGCCTGAATCGCTGGCCACTTTGCTTCTCGTTTTTTACCCTTTTCCTTTACCAAACAAGGCGACCGGCGTCCGGCGACGCGTCGTCTTGCGCGGCCTCTTCGCTGAACGATCGCAGCAGCTCGGCCTGCTCTCGGAGTCTCGCGGGCAGCGGCGGCTGGGGGGCCGCTCCGCGCTGCTTCGATCTTGTTCCGGCCCGGCTTTCCACGACGAGCTAGGCCACGGAGCACGGACGATGGCTCGATCGGGGCGGACACAACAGTACAGTAGTTTGGGCCACCGGAAAAGGACGCCCGGCAACAGCCACTCGTGTCGAGACTTTGGCAAGAGGACGAAGAGGTAGGTCGCCTGGCATCGCACGGGATCGCCGCAGGGCGCGCCACCAGCGTGATTCGGCGACTTTGTCGACAGCATTGGCGGGTTTTCTAGGAGGAATGTTCATATATACTTGTGGCCCATGTAGCTTATCTTGGATGTACTTGTGGTCATATGGTTTATCTTAGCTATTTAGTTTCTTTCGTATGTATATTGTTTTTTTTTCAAAGGAGAGACTTTTTTTTTCTTTCGAAAAGACACTACCGGAAAACCGACGTTTGTCGTGTGCATGCATCTTTGCCAAGAGCTATTTGTCGGGCACATGGCAAAAGCCGTCTTTACCGAGTGCCACAACCAAAACCCGCGGCACACAGCAAACGACTTAGATCCGGTAGTGAAACCTTTTTTAAGTACATTGAAATGCAAATGTGAAACTGATTATAAATAAAGTAATACATCATTTTTGGAGAACTTAAAGAAGATATCCTTTTTTGGGCAGTTTTTTTTAGCTTTCTAGCCCCACCTGACTTGATCCAGGCCATCGCTTTAGCTTTCTTTCTTAAAAAAATAAGGCTATTTGTTTCTTCCTCAAAAGTGCCTTTATCATCACTTTTCACTTGCAAAACTTTTCGGTGGATGTTTCCTTTCCTTATCAGAATGTAAAAGCACCCCTAGTGTCCTGGTCAATAAAGGTTAAAAGTGAGACAACTCCTGCAATCTGTTCAGCTTCAGTGACGCAAGCGATCACGAAATAGAGGATTCATACTCACCTTTCTTTAGGCCCTTCCTAGGGTGCCTTATGTATTGTCTGTCAACCTAGACACATCATGCCGACTTTTTTTTTTAGGAATTTAGAAGCCTTTGAGAACAAAGTTAAAAGGGTAATGGGACTTGAGGAAAGCCCGAGATATATTAAACAATCATTAAGCTTAAATAACATGGACAAGTAATCCTAATCTGAGATGACAGATATACATTGTACTCTCCAACAACATGTCCATTTCTGAACAAAGAGTAATATTCTTACCTTGTATATATCCAACAATAACGGTTTGTTAAAAAATGTCTATCTCTTAGTTTTGTGTCTGGATACAATTTCAAAATACTATCACACATATCGGTTCTATATCTATAAATATAATATAGTCGTTGAGAAACCAGTTATCATCACATTTCTAACTTTTTGATGCCGACTATGTCCCGTATTTTGAGTGAAGTAACTTTTGTGATTCTATCGAGAAAGAACAAAACTCCATCCAATAAGAAGGTATGGAACTATAGATTATGGAAAAAGATAAACCAATCAATGCAATGAGGAAACATTACCACTAAGCAAGGTTATTCTTAGCAACACCCACAAGGAAACTTACTCATTCCTCGCCTTTCTTGTATAACTATTCTACCCGAATAGTTGTTCGCCACACACCACCGCATTGTTCCAACCCTTCACAACAGCAAGGGAAAGTGATTCCTCTAATATTGGGTCTCTAACTTTGAGTCACATTCATGTTGGCCCATGGGTTAGTCTCTTTGTTCCGTTTGTTAGGAATCAAGGTAATTGGCTATGAGTTGGCTCTAGCTACTACCAGTAAATGAATGTGCTGCGTGTGACTATATATGGGAATTCATCCAAGATGGACTCATCATTGATTTGTGTGTCCTGTAGTATATGCACGCATTGCCAGCACAGTGATGACTGATGAGTAAAATGAACTTACCCCACATTCCTCTGGCGGCAGCACAGACAAAGGAGCAGGTAATCATGCACTCTGTATATACTACTGTACTAGGTTATTAGAATGTGTGAAGTGTGAACTAGACATTCGCACACCGATTTTCCGCTGCCGCACCAGCCATCGGATCCACACTTCCACAGGCGATGGCCAGGCTGCACTTGTGCTCTTTGTGCATCACGAGTCAATACTCACATTAGCCGTTTTGTTGAAATAAATTCTTTGCCAGCAGACAGAGACTACACAGTTGTAGACTTGCAATCTGGCATTGCGCTACAGTTGTCTACCGTGAGCAAAGTATATACCTACAGTCATACAGCAAACAGACATGCATACTCACGGTTTGCCTTCCTGTACAGTGGTGTACAGAGAACAATGTGTGGTACAATCTTGTACTGTACACTCACACAGTCGCCACAAACATTTCCCTCTCAAAGCTGCCCTGCGGGCAAATAGTAGCTCGATGCAAACGCCAGACCTGCCTAGTCCTGGACCTGCACATATTTGCATGCTTCTCTGTCTCTCTCTCTTCACGTGGATAATCCTTCGGCCTCTTTACCATTTGTTCTGTAGCATTTAGCTACTTCCAGATGTTCCCTAGCAAACCTTTCCATGTGCCCTAGTACTACATATGCATATGTAAAGCCTTCCCCTATGTGGCTATGTGTGCGTGATCAGAGAGAGAGAAAACTGATCGATGCATACCCGCAAGAAAAAAAAAACCTGATCGATGCAGGATTGCAGTGGCACAGCAAGTCAAGCAGTATGTACAGGGACGCTCTTAGGTTCTGGGGATGCGTGTTTTGGTCGATCCGGTTGTCGTAGCTTCCTGCGCTTGTCCTGATCGACCTAGCAAACCCCGCAATTAATGCCTTACGCTTCTGCATCCTGCACGGCCGGACCCTTTCAGCTTTGAAAGCAGCGCGACCCAGAGAAGAAACCAACATGAAATATAACCACCAGCACATCCTCACGAGAACAGCTAGCATATCCAGAAGAGCACCAGACAACAAGCAGTAAACGTCCAAAAACATCTGCTTTCGGTTCAGGTCTGGTCTCCGGCCTCCACATGATGAACTTGACATCAAGGGAGACCACCCTCCAGCCACATAACCGCACTTGAAATTAAAATTTAAGGAAACTCCACGAAATTGTACAAAGAGATAACGAAATTAAAAGTTGCATGATAATGCAGCGCCCTAGACATGTCACTGGCACCACTGAAATTAACGAAAACAAAAAAAAAAACTAGATTAAGTTCACTTGATTCGATCTCTCCGATTCCTCACAGCTGGCTTACCTTCTTCCATGCATGCGAAAGTTAGAGTAGCTTTCACGATCGATCGAGCATGCCCTTCTGTTTATTGACCTTCTTGCATCACCATCTTCTTGTTTTGTTGCTGTTGTTCATGACTTCATTCCCTGACCGGACCCTCCATCCATCATCATCATGTCGACCGATCGATCCATCACTTCATCTGGGCCGCGGGGTCCAGCGCGCCGATGTGGAGCCCAGGCGGCGCCATCGATCCCCTACCGACGCCGAGGAAGTCCCTTGTGCTCAGCTTGCCGTCGTCCACGCCACCGAACCCCGCGCCTCCCGCCGCCAGGGAGTTCATGATGAGGTCATGGAAGTGCGCCTCGTGAGACGACGACGTCCCTTCTCCGGCGGACCTGCTGCTAGTAGTAGTCCCCTGGCTGAAGCCGGCGGCGCGGAGCAGCGCGGTGGGGCCACCGCCGTTGTGGGAGCTCGACGTCGTCGAGCCCATCTGGGCCGCCTTCATCAGCAGCGCCGTCGCCGAGTTCTGCGGCAGGCCGGGCGCCGGCGGTGCAGCAGATGAGTTGTTGTAGAGGGAAGAAGGGAAGCCGCTGGCGCTGAGGTGGCTTCCCATGGACGCCATAACGCCGCCGCTGCCGTTGAGTTGCTCTTGAATGGAAAGGCGCGCGTCCTGCTGGCCGCCGCCGCCGTTGCCGGAGAAGAACCCGAGGTTCAGGAGGTTGCCACCGTTGGAGTTGGCGTTGCTGCTGCCAGGCTGGTGCTGCTGGTTCTGCTCGGGGAGTTGCATTTGCATCAGGCCATGGAAAGGCGACTTGCCGTGAAGCAGAGAAGGGCCACCCTGGCCGCCATGGGAGTGCTCGCTGCCATCCTCGGAGAAGTCCTGGTGGGCGGCCGGAGAAGGAGCGCCGCCGCCGAGGAAGAAAGGCGAGGAGGAGCCCGACGTCGCCTGAGAACGGAACATGGAGGTGGGGCCAGATGGCGATGGCATGATGCTGTCGAACTGCGCGGCTGCTGCTGAAGAGGACTGGCCGGCGGCGGCGGCGGCGTCTGCGAAGGGATGCATGTGGGCGGCGCCGCCGGGGAGGCCGAGGCTCATGCCGCCGGGGCCGACGTAGAGGCCGGCACCCATGGGTGGCAGCTGCGCGCTCTCACGAGCCAGCGCGTCGCAGAAAGCACGGTGGGTGATGAAGCTGTCCCTCCTGCATCCGTACGTGAAGAATCAAAATCGGAAGATATTCTGACGAACAGATGTATATGAGCTAGCAAATAATAAGAGTACAGCTTGAACATACTAGCAAACTTTGAAAGGATATATATTGTCTTAAATTCATAAAACAGATTATGACGCATTTTATACAATTATTTATAGCAATACATAATGCATGCATGCATCAATGCAATAGATTTAAATCAAATCCCAAGATACATGACACACGCGCTCAAGCAAAATTAGGTGTTGCTTTAGTCTTTTGAAGTGAGCTTGCCAATGTATGTTTTTTTTTCTCTATCTCTAGGAAATTGGCTAAATCGCATGGTTCACATAGTACTATACCATACTAATGAGAATAGGTATAGAATTAACTTGCATTGGAAAAATCATATGCTAAACTCCAAACAACAGAATGTTGCGTTCAAGACAAAACAAATGCGTCACTCAAGAAAGAAAACAAAATGTTGTGTTCAAGACAAAAAAAATGCGTCACTCAAGAAAACAAAATGTTGCGCCAGTTGCACATTGATGTTCCCCTCTAGAGAAATGTTCTTTCCTTCAAGCATGTTCTGGCGTTGCAAGAAAAATGTACTAGATGGATAAAGATGTTCTGAAAGTTAAGTTGATCAATGATCGGTGTAGCAAACTATCATTCACCTTACAATGAGATATAACTTTTTTTTGTTAACTTTAAGATCACATATATAAAATCTTGAATGTGTAAAAATAAACTACTTAATATGGAACAAATATCTACCGGATCATTTACAAATTTTATTTTGCAGGAAGAGGTTTATTGTTGATTGGCAATTTTTACAAATGGCAGGAAGCTACTTAATTATGAGCGAAAATTTGACAAATGGCATGAAGCAACTCATTTATTGAATGGCAATTTTACAAGTGTCAGGAAGCTACTTATTTATTGAGTGGCAATTTTACAAGTGACAATAAGCTACTCATTTATGGACTGAATGTAACGCTCTGCATGTTGTGCTGCTACATTCAATTAGTGAATCAAATGCCAGGCGTACCTATTAATTACTGGAGCAACACTGTATGTACTACAATATAGAAAATGAGCACAAACAGTTGCCAACATAACATTTGACTGGATACAAACTGTACTACCGTGCAAGCCAAAATCATGCTAGAATTTCACAGAAATGAATGCATCAAGCAAATCGAGCCCAGGATTTTATTCTCCGAGAACTAACATATATAGAAATCAGCCCAAGTGACGCCAATGCACTCTAACATCTATAACATGCATGTAGGAGTATATATGTAACTGGATATGCACTCCTAGGACACAACAAATATACAGAAGACGATGATGTACCACCTGCTGTCGATCTACAGAAAATACAGGCCTGTAACACGTAAAAACGAGCGAGGTGGAACGGATTAACCGGAGCCGGACTGCCCGGAAGGGGTCAAAGCCACAGTCGGCACCACAGCACACAGCGCGTGCGCGCCCAGTTCTGGGGCTTCTGGCGAGTTGCCATGCATCACATGAGAAGGAAGCATGCCGGTGCTACACTGCTGGGCTGGCCGCGTGGCAGCTTGCAAGAGGACAATGCCATCACGTGAACAGGTAGGGATGCTGGACGCTGGACGTAAGTCAGGTCTGCAGAGAGAGAGAGAGAGGGAGGGCTGCAGGCGTGGATTCCGAGGTGAAAAAGGCGAAACTGCCTGCCCTCAAAATGACCATGCCAGGAAGTGTGCTGCGCGCATATCTCCAGTCCCCTCCCGACAAGAGCAATTCACGTGGGAGCCGCTTCTCCTAAACCTCTCTCCTTAGTCCCGTTCCACAATCTCTCTCGATCTATCTATCTCCAGCAGCCCCGGCCCGGCCTCGCGAAGGAATACTATACCAGCAAGAAGCAACGCACAACATTTCTACCGGCCGGCAGCCCTAACCCTAGCGCACCACGCACACATATCAGTCTATCACATCCCTGATCGTCAACCGAGCCCTCATGACACAATCACGCAAAACAAACAATCCGTAAAGAAATGGATCGGAGGAATGAAGCAGAAACGGCAAGCAAAGCAGGCTCTGTCGCCAGAATCCATCCATAGCTCACGCGTGCGTGTCCTAGCTTTGTTCTATTCTACCAGAAAGCAGAAACTGATCTTGTCGCAACACCGAGGAACAAACAAGAATCAAACGCCCCTGCCGGCCAGCCGGGAATCGAGGGGAATTGAATGGATCGGATGGACATGGACTCAGTGAACGGACCTGGAGAAGAGCGTGCCGCAGTCGCAGCGGTACTCGCGGGTGCCGCAGGTCTTGGAGTGCGCCTTCCAGTCGGACTGCACGGCGTAGCGCTTGTTGCACTTGTCGCACTTCCACTTCTTCTCGCCGTGCTTGCGGCAGTAGTGCTTCTTGATCCCCGTGAGGTCGCCCAGCGCCCGCGACGGGTCGTGGTGCACGCAAGAAGGCTCCGGGCACAGGTACACCCGGCGCCGCGCCTCCTTGGGGTTCTTCTGCTTCAGCTTCCACGGCAGGTTGTGCCCGCGGCGGTGCAGCTGCAGGTTCTGCTCCCGCTGGAACCCCTTGTTGCACACCTCGCACACGAATCGGTTCGTCGCCAGCAGCGTCCGCGGCGACAGCGCGATCACCTCAGCGTCAGGATCTGCATATATATATGCCATCACAGACAAACGAAACGGGAGATTATCTGATTAATCATCAGATCGAACGAAAAAAAGCTCATCAATAATCACATATATACATATATACATATATGCATATATATATCATCGAGGAGCTAAAAGAACGAGGGAGGAGTGAGTGCTAGGGTTAGGGGACTTGCTTGGATTGCCAGGCTGGTTCCTCTTCTTCTTGGGCGGCGCAGCGGCGCCGGCAGCGGCAGCAGCGGAGTTTTGCTGAAGAGAGGAACCCTGTGGCTGCATCTGCGTGTCGCCGAGCCCAAAGAAGGGCGCGGACGAGGCGGCCGCCATCGCAAGAAAACAACACCGGCCGCAGAGAGCTAGCGCTTACCTGCAGCCCCCTAGCGAGCCTCTCAGAGCAGGTCGCGAGGCTGGCAGCTACCTCCCCTCTCGTTGGACTCTCAGGTGACCGACCAGTCCAAGTCACACAGAGGCGACGACATGGCAGGCAGGCGGCCGGGCGCTGTGTATCTATCTGCCTCTCGCTTCCGGCGTCTTCTGAAAGATCTGATCTAAAAGACAAAGAGGAGAAAAACGGAGAAGAGAGGAGCCGTGTGTGAGAAAGAGATAAATATGACCAAGATTCAGCAGTAAGCTAGCTAAGAATCGATAAAATCTGTGCGTATGCGCCACCACACTGCAGGGCACACCAAACCAAACAAACCCCCAACCCCTTCCCCGCGGTGCAAACGAACAAAGCGAGGGAGATGACAAACAGGCTGCACTCACACGCACACGCCAGGAAGAAATCAAAACATGCACACCCCCCGTGCCCAAGCTCTCGCTCAGAGAGAAGACCAGGCACTACCGGGAGAGAGAAATAATGGCTCAAACGAGAGGAACAGCAGGTAGAGAGCGGCGAGAGAGGTTGGGGAAAGGCAGCAGCTAGCTAGCTAGCAGCCGCGCTTGGAATCGGAGCAGATGGCTCTCTTCCGCGAAAACCAACCAACAAACGCTTCAAAACAACAAGAGGAGAAACGCGCACGACAGAATCCATTAAAAATAGCGCAAGATGATGAACAGCCGATCGAGAAAACGCCGAGGAATTTACGCGAGGAGCAGGAAGGGGAGCTAGCAAACAGGGAGCGAACCCTACCGCTTGTTCCTTTCCCCTCCGCCTCTTCCCCTCTGCTGCTTTGGAGTTTAGGATATCTCCGGCCTTTGCTTGGGGAATAGTAGTGGGAGTGGTTGCGAGCGCTGATGCCTGCCTGCCTCTCGCCAATATATGCACCGGGGGGAGAGATGGAGGAGAGGACAGCGACGGGCAGGTGGAGGGGGCGCCCGGCCCACGCGGCGCGTGGGGGCCACTGGGCCCACAGGTCTCTTGGAGAAAAAAATAGAGTAGAAATTATTCTGAGGTTGGTCACTAGATTGTGATGCACAAATGTAGGGTCGATCACGGGCGTCGCCTGTGTGGATCCGACGGCTGGTGTCATGTTCTCATACGTGGAGCATGGAAAATCGGTGTGTGCTGGAATGGCTAGCCAGTTCACGGCTTCACGCCACACATCTTCCAGCCTAGCCTCCAACGCGTGATTACCTGGGGCGGCTTATGGATGCAGGTGCATTTACTTGCTGCCTTTCTGTGTGCGACGGTGGGAGGGAATACGGCTTAGAGGTGCATTGATCATCATTGTGCTGGCAATGGCGTTGCAGATATTACTGGAGGCATTGTCGATACACCATGTAGCTATAGATGAGTCATATGGATACATGCAATGGATTATTGGTTTAGTGTAGAGCTAATTCAAAATTCATAGACGATTATCTCAGGTTCAAACAATGAAACAAAGAGACTATTCAAAGGTCCCTCGGTGAGGGTTGATGGTGGGGAAGAGCAACCATTTGGGGCCATAGTAATATGAGAAAGCGAGGAGGATTGTAAGGTTTCTTTCACGGCTCATAGTTGTGAAGTTGGCTGTTCTTAGGCGATGCCATATTGTCGAAAGTGTGTCAGTATACCTGGGTATATACACAATGTAGTACAAACATGTAAGTCAATCTAGGCTGTTTGCTTGTCATTCTAATGACAAACTCAAATGCACAACATCATCTCATTTTTCTTACATTGAATAAAATTGTTACGCCAGAGTATCGTTGGGTTCACAACTTCAACCCTATTCTCTTATGCGGGGCTATATGTGAAGATGCATATGACCTTAGTTGTTATTTGTGGTGGCCATGAGGATCATAAAAAGATACTACATTGATGGAATATGGCTGCTCTAGCTCGACATTCCGTATGCTTCTTGATGCATTGTGCAGACATGCATGAGTCAAAAGGTGTGAGTCACCAGCCTGGAGCTATTGGCTGGATATTACGTAACAGATGAGTCATTTGTTTAGCTGTTCGGGATGGGTGAGTCATTGATCTTGGCTGGATTCTTAGATATATTGATAGCGGTGCAGTGGGAAGGCCACCACTGGAGGATGGCATGCTACGGTTTATTAACCCAATGGTTTCTTAGAAAAAACCATGGACCATATAAACCATGAAAGGAACCATGGACCATAGAACATGAAAGTAGTGATGAAAGTTTGTCGAAGAAGGCGTGTGTGGTGGTGTCTTAGGTCCTCTTTGGTAGAATTCTTTCTACTTCCAATTCACTACAGTAAGTTATTCTCTGAGAGAAGCGATTATGAGTCTAAAAGTGATTCTGCATGATTCTCTAAGTTAAATTTTTATGTATGAAATGAGAATTAGCAAGAAGTTAATTAGGAGAAGCTATTTTTTTCCAGCTCCTAGCCCCTAGAAGCACTTCACGGACTCTAGCTTGAATCACTTTGTTGCAAAAAGTTGTTTGGAAGAGCTCCGGCTGGATTCAACGAAGAAGCTGCTTAGGGAGCTCTACCAAAGAGGCCCTTAGATTTAACCATTTATCATTGGCTAGGACACACATATGAGAAAAAGTGGGATGATATTGGTTGAGAAGATGGCCCATATGCAGAGTATTCTTGTGAGCCATAGGTCAAAGGCAAAACATGGCAATATTTTGATGTATGTACCATAATGCACTCTTGCAATATCACTCCAATACTAGGCTAATATGGCTAGACTTTATCAATACCTTAATTGGACCCCCCTACCCCGTTTTCTTTTTTTTGCAAATCAAGTAGTACTTCGCAACATCCGAATGATATGTTCTTTTTAATACAAATCGAGGGCATTTTTAGTGCAAACCTTCATGTCACTTCCTTATAATATACACATGCAACATTGTATGTTTTTCATTTCCCCCTGTATGCCATTTGATGGCCAATGTAACTGTTATTTGCCCCCTAGTGTCACACCACTCTCTGATCCCTATGTAAACCATGGGGAGGTGCTAGAGATACACTATCTTACTATTAGTAATCAGATGCTCTTTTTGGAGCCTCCACATCACTTCTCATGAGACAAGCTATAAAAATACAAATCCTAAATTTTTTTGTGATAATAAAAAAACATTTGCCCATCATTACAATAGACTCCAATCATCAGAGAGAACTTTTATGCTTCTTAAAATTTACCCACACCTACCATTATGAAATAGTATACATTAACATCCTAAACATATATATTTTTATGCAGGAAAAAAATATATATCTAAAATATTGGTCCCACGATTATGAAAATGGGATAATATACCATAATCTTAATCAAAGTTACCTATATTATTATAAAAAAATAACTTGAAGCATTCAATTTGCATTTAAAACCATATACCATTTTAAATAAAACAAACTAAATTAATCCTGAGATCTTCATCTAAATTACTCACATATGGCATTATAAAAAAACTTGGAATAACCCCCTAAGCACACATCTAAACCTATATATGCAATTATTAAAAATAACTAAGAGTAATCTCTAAAAAACCTACACATATCATTACAAATTCCAAAAGTTCACAATACATGATTATAAATTAAATATTTCCAAAGAAATATTAGCTTGAGGTTTATATGGGCATGATTTCTATCACCATGCAATGTATACATGTATCGAAGATGAGATGATGATGCATATTTTCATGCTAAACATATGTTTCAATTAAGCACATGGATGCAAAATGCAAAGTGAAAAATTAGTATGGATATGAAAATATTATTGAGTAAATATTAGCTAACTCTATTCACAAGTAGATAAGGATAAGTATGTACATATTAACACAGGTGTGTGAGTTAGCAAGCATTGTGTAAAAATATTTAACCAATAATAGAGTGCAAAGTAAATAAATTCGACTATCGTCTTATGCATTTCATCAATTTCCAATAAAACTCTTAATAATATATTACCCACATGGGAGCATGGTTTGATTATCTAGTGGACAAATAATTAGGCCAAAACTTGTATGAGCAGGAAAATCACATCTATGCAACACATGATCGCATTCAAACCCAATTAAATCAAGGAAGTTTAGATGATGAGTGCATCAATTTCTCAGAAAACTCCGGAAATCTTATTAGGGAACAATCACAATCACCGCACATTTTGGCCTATATGGTAAATAAATTGCTTTGTCAGTGGGAACAATCCAAGGAGGTGCATATTTTCAAAATATATAGAACTGTCATGCATGTATTAGATAGCAAGAACGTGACTTTCATGAGGTTATTTACAGCAGGTACAAGAGCTTGGAGGTGAGTTTTCGTTAATTTTCTCAAGTGATAATTGGAAGCTCTAGCACCACCCAACAAAACAATATGTCAATGTACTCAAATCTTTATTAACTAATCTCTCTTGGATTTAGAGAGTGCTCATTGTAGCATTTTGTATGACGTTACGAAACTTGTCGCATTTTGGAAAGCCATATCGGTGCGTAGCTAATTGTCTACATGTCATACATGGTAAATTATTAATATATACACGGTAGTGTGCGTAGGTACACCCGAACACTACTGCCAAGCACACACACTAAAAATATTCGTTCGTACGAGACATTCTTTGTCTTGGAGCTCGATCCTTCGTCATGTGCTGCTGCTTGCTGCTCAGCCATCGAAACTTTACACATACGACTATGTACATTGTGAATTCCTTTTGACATAAACATTTTGTCACGCATGCCTGAGTATATACGTCCAAGCATGTGACCCATCTCGATCGGGACTCGAGAGCAAAAACTAGCTTAGGGGTAATGGAAAAATGGGGAGAGAATGAACACACATGCGTGCATGTGATAATCTCTCCGAGTGACGACCTCAGTAGTATGTATTTGATCGAGATTAAGATTGCTAATCGCAGTGTGTGTGTGTGTGTGTATATATATATATATATATATATATATATATATATATATATATATATATATATATATATATATATATATATATATATATATATATATATATATATATGACGAGTTTTTTCTACACCCGGGTGTAGCTACACCCATGTGTGTATCTCACAAATTACTAGGTATTTTTTCGTACTTGACATTTTTAAATAAAGTTTGTACACATACTTGATTTTTAAAAGTAGTATGTTGACATACTTTTTTTTTATTCATGAAGTATGTGGACATACTCCCTTTTGTATACAGAAAAATGTAATATATCATAAGGTGTAAAAAAATATAAGTTCCACTCAAATTTTTTCATGGTTAGCACTTTGATAAATCTTATTTTAGGTATGTGTACATACTCATAATGATAAATGAGTATGTACACATCCCTAACATAGTTTTTTGGACATGGGTGTAGCTACACTTGGGAGCAGATATATATATATATATATATATATATATATATATATATATATATATGGGAAATTACTGGCTACACACGTGGGTAGCTACCACCAACATTGGCCATCGTCCGATCAGCATCAAATGGCACAGCGCACGCCAACCAATTTTTGCGTTAGTGATCATTAACTTTGCAATCACAGACTTGCATAGGGCCCTTCATAGGGTGCAGCCGTCACGTCACACACAAATAGAGCATAGGTACAGTACGTACACAATTGGTATAAATGCAGATGTACTCTTCACCAGCCATGTAAAGGAGCCGCTTGGGACCTCCCACGAAATAAATTCTGCTGCTTTTTTTAAAAGCCTTGCAACCATCTCTTGCTGACAGGCGCAGCAAATGCAAGAGCACCAGACTTTTGCCTCCTACCCTGAGGCCAATCAACACGGGAACAATCAAGAAAGTAATGGGACAACAGAGAGAGTGTGGCAACGATTGCAACTCCAAACAACAAAGCAGTTAAACACCGCCGTTGAGGAGTATGAAACAAACCACGAAGAAAAAAACTGTGGTAGGAAGAAATGGATTCATTAGCATGCGAAGAAGAATAAGAGATGAATCACAAAGAACAGGAACAGGGAACAAATAGGGGGGAGGGGAGTCGCTTGCGTTGCCGGTGCAGAGGGTACATTTTTTCAGCGCACATTTACTGCCACTAAACGTCTTTTCCAAGGACACTGCTATGGAACAAGTCCGGTACAGCAGCAACAGCTGGAGAAGCCTACGCACGTAGGACGCTTAATAACGAACAGGAAACTAAACAGGATACTTTAGCCATCCTTAAACCGGGTGGGCAGCTACCCACGGTTCTAGGAAATATATATATATATATATATATATATATATATATATATATATATATATATATATATATATATATATATATATATATATATATATATATATATATATAACCAACAGCTCCTGTCACGAGGGCATGGTACGGAAACAGTGACCAGTGACCACACTGTCCGTCCCCATGCATGGCGCCTCCTCATGAGAGGCCAAACGAAGTGAACAACAACAGAACAACAAGCTCTGCAAGTGGTATCGGGCAGCTTTTGTTTGGAAATGCGTGCATGCGGACCTGTACATGTACTGTGTGGAGTACATGTAGGCCGCGGCGGCGGCGCTATACATGAGCATGTACACGTCGCCAGGGAGGATGAGCAGATTGGCCTCCATTTAGTTTTTGTATGTTACTCCATTTGATGACCAGAGAGTGAATGGATTGTTGGTAGATTATGTGTGGTATGAGTAGCGCCAAGATAAGCCAGAGCCGTGCATCCACAAAAAGATCAACTGATTGGTACATTCTTGTACGTATTATATATGTATACGTGTCGCGACTAAAATGAATGTTTATTTCGCTTTCATGAGAGATTCTGAAAATAAACTGCTCCCTCTTGTGTATAAACAACCAGTTCCGGCCAGATTATAAGACTGGTCCGAGCACGGTATAAACTATCCTTTTTGCTTTCATTAGAGGAGTCCATTCATCTAATGTATGGATTGTGGTATGTACGACCTGTGCCGGCACGACGACCGAATGATTTGACTGGAAACGCGGCTCCTGAATCCTGGATATTAATGGTAACTTGGCGATTGCGAGAGGGTTTATCTATCCAAAATCATTGTGCCGGGGGATTAGATACTTGCGTACTTTGACTGCGTTGCGTGCTGCATATATATTTCTTACTTGAAGAAACCGTGGTTGCTTGACTGCTGCGCTCTCTCTTCACCGGCCGGGTTGATTCCGTTAGAAGCACCCGTACATGGAACCAACCGGCCAACCCCCATCCTCCGATCCGATCGGATCCGATCCTTTGACGTCGCCGTCGTGGACTTTGGTCGCTAGTAGTAGGCTCGAGACGTCCCACCTGCTCGACCCTGCGCGCATAGATGTACAAATGGGCGGCCCGGCCCGGGCCCGGGCCCGGGGTGGTCCGGTAAAAACCAGGCCGGGCCTGGCTGGCCTACGGGCTGAGGCAGCGGCCCAAGCCCGGGCATGCGGGCCGTTTTTGGGTCGGGCCAGCCCGGAAAGCCCGGCCACAAATAACGGGCCGGGCTGGCCCCTAGCCCGCGAATAGAAAAAAAATCTAAATTTTAGTGTTCAACATTATAAATTTATAGTTTCAACATTTATTAATTTTACATCAACATCTTATATGTGCAGTTTCAACATTTTGAGTCTCAATTGTTGAACATGTTCAAATCTAATGTTGAGATATTTCATTCACGTTGTTGAGTTAACACAATTAAAATGTTGAAGATGGATAGGAACCCTAGATGGAGGAGGCACCGGGCCCTGACCGGCCCGTTCTCTTTCCAGCGGGCCGGGCCGAGCCGGCCTGCAGGCCGAGGTGACGGCCCAGGCCCGGTAGCAGGTAACGGGCCGGGCTAGGGCCGGGCCAAAAAATACGGGCTTCTGGACGGGCCACCGGGCTACGGGCTTTTTGTACATCTATATCAACCAATCCAATTGACGCCCTCGGCCGCGCGCCAGTGCTAGTGTACGTGCAGCAGCAGTGGCGCGCGCCCCGCGCGGAGTTCGTTGAGCCAGCATGCGTGCGTGCAAGGGCAGGGGGGGGCACTGTGACACCCGCGCGCGCGCGGCAGCGTCCAAACGCCGGACGCGACGAGGGTGACGCGGCGGCATCGCCTTTCCGCGCGCCCGCTCTCGATCACATGCCGCGCCCGTCCCACGCTGTGCCCGGCCGCGCGCGCGGGCTCGATCGGCAGGTTACGTAGCCGCCCCTACCCAATGGATGGATCCAATCCACCGACCCGTGCACGCAGCGCGTGACAGTTTCCTTTCCTCTCTCTCTCTCTGTGCAACGTAGAATGTGAAGGGCCTCTCGCCCTCGATCGATCGATACAGGAGCACCGCGTCGGTCACGTAGGATAGACTGGACGTTCACGTGCAGCTTCCAAACGGAAAGGGCCAAACCAGACCTGGCACGATCGAGAGCAGCTTAACGTACGTACGCTCCGGATCGACGACACGTGGTACACTGTGCGAGGGAACGAGATCCGACCGGGGCGCGGAATATATCAGACGAGATGGATGGATCGACGCATCGGTCCGATCTGCCGGGCGTTCTCAAAAATTCCGTAGCGCAATCGATGTGTGCGCTTGTTTTATTCCCTGGGTCCGGGCCTGCTAGCGGCGCAGCAGTTCGAGCACGTACCGACGCACGGGGCGTGCCCGTCTAAAGGCCGGCCTGCCGCAGCACACACAGCTGTTGTCCCACAGTGACATACTGACATGCTTCTTGTTGCGTTGGTAGGGATCGTGTGGTTGGTGCATGTACGTGCCGAGATTGGTTCCGACCATACGCGCGCCCAGATACTCCCTCCATTCCAATTTATTTTTCGTTTGACTTTTTTTCTCTAACTTTGACCACTCGTCTTATTTAAAAAAATTATGTGAAATATCAATTTTTTTGTTATGACTTGCTTTATTAATAAATATTATTAAAAAATGACTTAAATTTGACTATATTTACACAAATTTTTTAAATAAGATGAGTGCTCAAAGTTGGGTCAAAAAAGTCAAATGACTTATAAATTGGGATGGAGGTAATACTACCGTACTGTGACAACTGTGTTCCCCTAGTGTTGCGGGCAGGCCAGGCCCCCTTCTTTTGTACCGCATGGAGCTGATCGATCGAGGCGATTGCCGCGCCTTTTATTTAAGCAGAAAAAAATCTGATTAAGCGAAAAAAATTATGTGCTGCAAATTAAATGGCCTCCCTTGCAGTCCCCCGGAGGAGATGAATACCGCGACAGATGTTTGATTTCTTCATCGTCCACGCGGCATTTATCTTGGCGGGGGCTGCACGAGAGGCCTTTTGCAGCTAGGATGCACATATTTTTTCTTTGTTAAAGCCGGAGAGGGGAATATCTTCACATATTATATGCATGTTATTGCATTTTTGGCACGCACCAATTATGCATTGATACATACACTCTGGCACTAAGATCATGCTTAGGTGAATCCAGGTTGTGGAATACAGCCTTCACAATCCAGCTTGCGATTAAATCGTCATAGATTTTTTACACGAGCTTGCTATACATATTGATATATTACACCCTGGAAATAAGGTCATGCTTAGATCAATCCGGGTTGTGGAATGCGGCCTTTACATTCCAGCTTGGGGTTAAATCATCTTGGATCTATGACTTGCACTGGTTATACATAAATATATTACACCCTGGCACTAAGGTCATGCTTATATCATTCCAGGTTGTGGAATACGGCCTTTACAGTCCAGCTTGCGATTAAATTTCTTAGATTTATGACTCGCACTGGTTATATATTGATATGTTACATCCTAGCACTAAGGTTATGCTTAGATCAATCCAGGTTTGTGGAAATCTTCGATTGACCAGGTCATGAGATCCAAGAAGTTGTTTCCCGACCCTTCACCAACTTGTGAGATATCCAACCCCCACAATCTGGATGGATCTAAGTAGTGACCCTCAAATATTTTCATCGGTTGCTCTCTCAGATAAAATTATATAAATCCTATAAATCAAATGATATATTTAATTAAATGTTTTTGTTTTATTTATTTTATTCTGGATCTTGGTCTGATCGATCCGCCCTGCCGCGTCGCCCATTCCATGCACTGTTCGTTTTCATCTATTTTTTCTTGTGTGAAACCATTCATTTTTTTGTGCTTTTTTTTAACGCTTCACGTACGCCTGCAGCAGCTCAGGTACGCTGTGTTCTGCTTCCATTTCTGTTGATACGTACTACATGCACATGCACATGACCATGAGGCAATTTGACTATATCTGCCAGAGTGGCACTGGCAGCGCACAGGCACAGCGATGTGTTTGGGGACGTCGGGGCCATGCTCATGTTAAGCATAGTCCATGGCATACTGGAATTGTAGGACGATGCCAACCTACTAGATGTCGCTCCCTCGATTCGATGTTGAATTATTGCGGCGGAGTGAGAGAAACGGACGGGGACGAGGAACGGAGGAAGCACCTCCCCATTGGCATGCATGGCCGCGCACCGTTTTGGCATGGAATAGGCTGGGTCTACACGAAATCAAGCCTAAACAATGTTTTTTTTCTAAAAAAAAGAGCAGTCTATAATAACTTGTTTGCTTTGGGATCCGTGCAAGTTTGTTTGAGAGGAGAAGCACCACAGGAGCAACAACACTAGTACAATATAGGTGTAGTTTCGTTTTGTTTTTGGGCATGTAGGTTTAGTTTCGCTGGGAGACATATAGTATATATATAGTAACATAAATAGAGATGTAATAAAATCACGGCGGTATCAGCTTCAAATATCAAATTCCAATCCTTTGTTTGTTCAACGTAACGTAACCACACCAGAAAATAATAAGGTAAAAAAAGGCGAGTCGCTTAGAACATCAACAAACAAGCAACGTCGTCGCTGTCAGATCTTACCAAGGCGTCCAGGAGCCGCAACGCCTCCGACGCTAGACAATCGTCACCGGCGATGATATAGCAGGTCGACATGCGACGTCTTGTCTGCGCCCTCTGGGATGAATAATATTCGCGCACAGACAGATGATGCTGGCGACGTACATATTCCGAGCTGGGATCTCAGAGGTCAGTAGAAGCGACACAGCGCCGCGTGCACACGCATGGGCTAGCGAGTCGCTTTTGCCAGGCCACAGGGGCACAGAAGCTATAACCAGCTAGGCTATGGATTGACTCCGCAATAACATGCGCGTTGGCCGCTTGTGTAAATTTGTATGCACACGTGGCAGCTCGTGTTAGATGCATGGTTGACGTCCCTTCTTTACCAGTTACCACACTGTTTTCACGTCCACTTAGGCTTGTTTAGATTTCAAACTGATCATTATTCATTCTAACTTTTCACTATTTAACTATTTCCCACTATCAGAAAACACGTTTCTTAGGACATTTCCTAGGACATAGCTACTGTGTTTTCTTCAACTATGTATACGGGGCCTTGATCAGCAGTCACTCAGTCAGAACGGCAGAGACAACAGGTTGGAGGCCACGGGCCAGGCCATGCTGATTGCTGCTGCCTCTCGATGTGTCTCGGCTACTCATTCAATTCACTCCATCAGATCGAGAGCAAGCAAAACAAAACATGGAGTGTTAGGGCACTAATTAAATACCATAAATGTGTAAAGGATGAGAGATGATGAGGAGCTGATAACGATGCATGATTACGATGATGCTGCCGGCCGAGGAAGAAGCCAAAGAAAGGCGGCTAGCAGCGGTGGTACTGAAAAGGCGTGAAGGCCCACCCGTGTAATCGATTGCAACTTTCCCGGCCCCTCTCATTCGATTTGACGAAATTTCCATCTCGCCAAAAAGATAGTACTGCTCTGATGTCTCGTGTTCCTATGAACTGCGTGCTAAGCTCACACAACAGTACAACGCAACTACACAAAAAGTAGTGGTGGCCGGTGAGCGACTGAGTGTATCGCACCATCAACATACATGGAAATAACATCGGAGAGAGGATGGATAGGGGAGATCGAGCTAGCTAAAAGCGATGCCCCGGCCCTTTTTCTTTTGTTTGGACGCAACCGCTTGGGCTCGCCCGCGCCGCTCCCTCACTGATACATGGCTTGTTTTTCGTCGACTTTTCAGTCACATCGAGTTATATCTTCTCTCACAGACATGTTTATCAATGCACTATTCATACTTTCAACTTTTCCCAACTTATCCAACTAAGGGTGTGTTTAGATTGGGGAAAGATTCTCTAAAAATACACTGCTCACCAAAAATACACTATAGATGAATATTGTTCTGTGGGTGATGATGAAAAAATTAGATTAATAGTGTTTTTAGGAACTTTTGAAAAGCTAAACGCACCCTAAACAAGGCAATAGCTTATTTCCGGTCTCTTCTTTCTGACTTTCTCGTCTCCTGAAACTGAAATGCCGCGAGCACAGTGGTGCTGGTGCACCCAACGACTTCGAGTCTTCGACGAGCCTAGCTAGGCGCCTCCGCTATATATATAGTTGTACGCATAATGCTACCCAACAACAATGCGTTTAATAAACTAATGGATCGACTTTTTTTTTTTTGCAAAAAATGGATCGACTTATTGGGATGATGAGCATAAGCGGTCGCTCACGGCCGCTGGGCTCTGGGTCCGCTCCTGCACGCGCAGCATAGGGCCAACGTGCTTCGTCCTCTCACTCTCTTCACGCGCCAACGTGGATTATCCGTGTCCGCGTGGGCATTTTCATCGAAAATGGCCTTATTAGATAGGAAAGGCAAGAAAGTGGGGCCCCACCTTTGGCAGCCTTTTTTTTATGTAAATGTAAATTTATTGCGGAAGGCAACTTTTTTTTTTTGTAAAGGTCGCCAAGCTACCTGGCGATATTTAAATTATCTCTATTGCATAACCTTCAAAAATCACGATTTTTAGATGAAAAAATAATGTTTATATGAAAATTCCGTCCGTGTTGCATGAATTAAGCTAATGCAGAAAACACATTATAACTGCTGGTGTTGCATGAATTAAGATAATGCAGAAGACAAACACACGGGATATATAGAGGCGACAATCCATGTTCCTGTTTTTTTCTTAATAGTATTTTATTAGCAGGAATTAAATCCAAAACGCGGTGCTCCAATCATGGTTGCAGTATGTTGTGATATTGCAGAGAGTGTCATCGCTGTGTTTCGAAAAATAAAAATCTACGCGCATGGTGGTCGATGTGAAAAAGATACTAAAAACATCAAATGGGCTGGCTTGAATTGTCTAGACCATAGACATAAGCACGGCCTGCTTAAAGCCTAGCAAAAAAGGCCAGCTGAAATGTGTAAGGCCCAGCTCAGCATTTCGCACGAAGTCCAGCAACAAACTGAAAATACACCGAGAAGGCGAGAGCGGCACGCATTAGGCATCACCACGCACGTCTAAAAAAGATTACAGCACCAAGATGTTATACAAGGGCGTTTGAAGGTGTTAATTCACACGGTTGCTTCTCACCATCTTCAGAACCAGCAAAGCCGGTGAAGTAATAGATATAGTCATCAAGCAGACTGTCAGCGATTTTGTCCGTGACGATCTGATCGTTGTATAGTGTCCATCACGCAACGCCTCCTCGAACACTCTATCACGCTGGTTGAAGCTTTAGAGCATCTCCGGCTGGGTCCTCGAATGGTTCTTTGTCCCTTATTTTAATCTCCCGCTAGAGAAATTATCTCTAGCCGGTCTCTAAATGAGTCTCTATTTTGGGAAGGCCTCCAAATTGTGACCAAAGCCGCTAGAAATAGAGATCCTCCAAATTTAGTCACCTCACTAGAGTTGGAAGCCCATAAATTTTTGTGGACTGACATCTAAAAGGAATACAAAGGCTCCAATTTAGGAGCAACGTATTCTATGGAAACCAATATCTCCGTGGAAACTATGAAAACTAAAATCTGGGTCACACGATGTTGATCCAAGGGCGCGACTTCTTGCAAATCACCCCTCCTACCTCTCCTGAGCTTTGCAAATCACCCCTTTCACCTGATTTGGGTTCACCCTTAGATCAACATCGTGTGGTTCAGATTAGAGTTTATATAGTTTCACGAGAAATTTCCACTAAATATGTTCGCTCAATTTAGGAGCCCGGCTGGAGATGCACAATGGAAGGGTGATTGTCTGACCTATCATGTCTGGTTACTCATCAAAGTTCACGGTTTAGCAGTCCGTATGGATGCGATGTAAGGAAAGTGTCGATTCGTATATGGATGTGGACTCGACCTTTCCTGCATCTCAATTCCGAACCGCTCCCTTTTGTTGTTC
The DNA here is from genome assembly GCA_015342445.1 of Digitaria exilis. Taxonomy (NCBI): domain Eukaryota; kingdom Viridiplantae; phylum Streptophyta; class Magnoliopsida; order Poales; family Poaceae; genus Digitaria; species Digitaria exilis. The sequence continues at coordinate 1,088,246 of JACEFO010000718.1, read as the reverse complement.
CTGCACAAAAAAAAAAAAGAAATGTGGTAGGAGTAATTGCATTCTTACAGGTAAGTAGCCCCCAAGCTGTATTCTAGACTTTTTTTTTTTTTTGTGAATAGCTGTATTCTAGACTTGTTGGTAAACCATGTAACCATTTTATCAGGTGAGTAGCCCCCTAGCTATATTATAAACTTATTGGTAAACGATGTAACCATCAGATAAACAGAGCTAGCCGAGTGACATTCCAGAAAAAAACAAAAAAGGTCGCGGCCAATGTCACAAGCAAAGCTCTTTTGTCCTGCATGTGCAGGCCCTGTCTGCCAGTGGGTAGTGCTACCCTTTTACTTTTTGGATTGGAAACTCCAAAGGGAATGATCATCGTATTACTGAATGAAGTGCATCAGTTTCTCTGCAGATAAGTAAACTTCTAGCTTTCAACAGGTTCAGAATCAACTTTCATAAGACGAAGCAAAGTTGGAAAATACTATCTCCCAAAAGTACAACTTTGATTCGCCTGGTTTCAGTTGAAGTACAAGCTCATAAGATTACATGTTCAGCTTAGATTAGAACAAAAAGGCTCAGTATCAGCTATGCCACTGCTACTAAAACTTCTTGCAGGTCTATGCTCCCATGCCTTTGGTGTTCAGGATCTATCAGACTATCTGTACTGCTCAGGGAGCCGATAACCTGTCATAACTATCTTATCTGCAAACATCTTGCCCGTCTTTGGCATAATGTGCCAGTGCATTGTCAAGTTGAATTCCTTGCCCTTAAGATTGCTTCCCTGCATAATGAGATAAATGTGAGCATAATGAGATCAACAATTCAGTGCAATCTCTGAAGAATCATGTGCTGTAGTACAAAATAATTGGGCTGACAGGTGCAACTTACAGTACTTACACATTGAAGGAATGGATGGAACAAAGAACACGATACAGAAATCCAAAAAATAAATAAAGGAAATTGATATCAACCAAAAGATTGGATGCACCGTATAACAGCAAGGGTCAACTATACTGATATAGCTATCCAAAATTAATGTCAAGACTAAAGACTGAAAGATGATCAGATGGTAATGGAAGTGTGTTCAGTACTGACTACTGTTCAACTAGAATTAAGATATATCCAGAATTAACATCAGATAAAGATTGCACCATTTAAAATGCATGGTTTGGCATCAGGATCGATTATATGTGTAGTGTATCATACCAATTTTGCATGTAACATATGGAAAAAATGAAAAAAAAGATGTCCATTCATTCAAATATCAGAATTAATATGCTATGCATAATCCAGTCACAGTGAAAACAATTGCATATGTTACATTAAATTATCATTCAATCTATGCATCGTGCTTATATCAACCAAAGTATTGGATATACAGTACAACAGGTCACCAGCAAGGGTAACGGGACTGAGATTAATGCCAAGACTGAAAAATGATCAACAGATGGTAATGGGACTGACTACTGTTCTACTATAATCAACATACATCCCTAATTCACATTGAATAACGATTGTGCCATTTAAAATGCATGGTTCAGGCAGGATTATACGTGGTGTATGTGTATAATCACAATTTTTCAAGTATCATATTCAGAAAATGAAAAAGATCTTCATTCATTCAAATATCAGAATGATTATACCATGCATCATCCTGTCACAGTGAAAACAATTGCATATGCTACATTAAAATAGCATTGAATCCATGTATCGTGCTTGCCTGGTCAATAAATCTGTACTTGTTTGTGGTATGGATCAAAAACTTGGCATGCTCCTTTGCAGGTATAATTCCATCCCAAAGGGAAACCTGTCATATAAATCAAATACAATCACTCACAATCAAGTTATAAGATGAAAATCTGAAATATCACAGCACATCAGGCAATAAAATGGCTCAATAGGGTATGAATGAACATTATACTGGTGCAGGTCTCTATGAAGTCATAAGATTGTATCACAGAAACATAAGATTATAGGCTTATACCAATCACTCAAGGTTTTGATAAAATAGCAGTATGATGAATTTAAGTATTTAACATCTAGTACACTGTCAATATGGAACTAAAAAGATAACTTGGGAAAACTGCCAACAAGCTAGACCATTTTACCAATTACTGATCTTTGTTTTGGCCATGTCCAGCTCAGCTGGCTTTAGAAGGATATGCATTAGTTAACATAACACAGACTTGGGTTTCCTACTAGCATAAGTTTCAACTATAGTTCATCTAGATTTACATATACCGAGTTTCCAAAACCACTATTGCATCTTCCTCAATTCCCAATGTGTGTTGAAGAATAAACTCAAAGAAAGTTATGTACTCCCTCCGGGTTGGTAAAGGAAGACGTTTAGGACATTGACACGGTCTTCAAAACACAACTTTGACTAATACTTTTTAGTATAAAATATTTGTAAAATATATTTTAAAATTATTTTTCTGAAACTATATTTCAATACAAATCTACTCATATTATTTTTATATTGCTAAACTTAATACTTAAAAAATTATTTATAGTCAAAGTTTACAAAGTTTGACTTAGGACAATCTCAAAACGTTTTACCAATATGGAGGGAGTATAACATCATTCCTGCAATCCACAAGCAAACACCAACTAAATAAAAACCGTCCCCAGCACAAAACTCAAATTATGGGTAGTTATCACATCCTAATAGCAAGTGATAACTACATGATCACCCATAATGGCCCACAGGGAAACGAATAAACTCAGAATAACCATCGAAGAACTTACTTGATTCAAAGCATTTTGTGGAGTCTCATACTCAGCCGCCACAAAAACAAACACCTACAATCATCCAACAAAAGTACAGTTAAGCAAGACAAAAGTACCTTCTTAAGTTTGCACGGACAGGATTAACAGATCAAGTGAATTAGAATGTCAGCAGCACATAGTATAATACGAGATTTCATGATGGAAATTTCCATTATATGTTTTACAAGATCATTTCTATAGACAACAGACAACTATTACAAATTACAGTTAACCGCAAAGTACATAGGCACAAAAAAGCAGTGTTAGCCTAAACGCTAAACGGTGAACGGTTGGTGACCCATCGTTTAGCAAAAAGTCGGTCTACACGGCTGTTTAAACGGCCTCTTAAACGGCCGAAACGGGTTTACACGGCTAATCGGCATACACGGCTTGCCATTGTGTAGCGTTTACACGCCGTGTAAACAGCCTAAACGGCCGTGTAGGCGAACACTGCAAAAAAGTAATACCCCTTTGCTTCAGAGACACAACTTCTCACTGCAGCTTGGATACACAAGAAATATGTGGTACTTCTTGTGCTTGAGGATTAGTTTCCATCTAATTTTCAGTTATTCAGTCTATCCTATGTTTCAGTACATTGGGAAATGATAGACCTTGTACTCGAGATGATACCAAGCAATGAACACTGAGGGAAAGGGTTTACCTGTTTTGTGTTCCATGTGAACAGAGACGAAAGGTCCGCAGAGATGTTCAGCGTCATGCTAACCTGAAAAATACCAAACGTACTAGCTGTAAGTGTAACAAATTCGTAGCATAAGCAAACTCTCGCTGGTTTTGGTCAATTTACAGAACACATAGGGTATGGAGATCAGCTACCTCGTCGTTGCCGTTGGCCTCCTTCTGGAACCAGTTTATGCCCAAGATCTGCGCAGTTCAAACAATCGGGATCGCGTCAGCACAACAAGTGAATTCCCACGAGGGCGAACAAGCTAATCGTCTAGAGCCTACATGCAGATCGAGCGGCCCACATCACGCCCGTAGTCACAAACAAATCAAGGCTCGATACGCCCGCGGCGACCCCGTGCGCACAAGGCGGGTGGGAAGAAATCCATGGAGACGGGGTTGGTACCTTGACGGAGGCGGTGGGGGTCGGGGTGTTGAAGTTATCGGAGAAGGAGGCGGCGAAGCACATCGCGGCCAGTATGGTGACGGCGAACGTCGCCACCGCGTTCGCGCGGTGCCCGAACGAGTGCATCCTGCCGCGCGCCCCCTCTCTTCCGCCCTTGCCGCGCCGCCGCCGAGATCGCCGACCCCCGGTTGCGCCGCTGCTGCTGCTCCTCCCCCTGTCGCGGCGGCGCCGGCGACTTCACAGCAGTTTCCTTTCTCTCTCCTCTCTTCTTTTCACGAACTGTTTATGGAAGAGAGAGAGGTGAAAGCCCGTGAAGATTTCTGTGATGAGCTGGAAGCCAAGGACCCGCATGTCTGTGACAGTGGCGAGCCTGACATGGCACGCGCCGATTGGTCGACGCACGTCACGAAGAGGGGCGCCACGCAGTCATCATGGGCCTGTATGGGCCGAGTCCAACCCATTCGTTACACGCACGAGACGAGATGCGTCCGTCGTGGGTCGTGGCGTTAATCGGCGACGTCCGAGCCTGGCCCATTCGTTGCTTGGGGGGTTGGGCCTGGCCCGTTGGGGAAAGACTCCTTCCGAAGGGAGAGTGAACGCGAAGGAACCGAGGCGGGAACCCTAACCTAATCCGCCGGAGCGGCGGCGGCGGCTTAGCGTGCGCTTAGCTTTTCCCAAACCAAATCAGGTGATGACGCGGGAAGACCCCGTTTGGGTTGGTCTGGGCGATGTCACCATCGGTGGTCCGGCGCCAACAACCGCCCTGGCCGTTGTTGCTTCTTCCCCACCAGGCCACCACACGCACCACAACACCCAGCGCATCGGCCGGCTGGCGGCGCAGGCGTCCTCGCTGGCACCACACGCGCCCGCCGACGCCGACCAGACCCAGGCCCCGTATACCCGCAGCCGTTCGTCTCGTGCCCGCAACAAACCAACCCACCACACCCGCTAATAAAAAAAAGATTAGTGCAGCAGTGCTCGCACTGCCGCGGCCGTTCTTTTCGCTCTTTCTTTAGCGTTGGCACCTGCTTCACGCGACCACGCCACTGAAAGAGAAAAAGGATTTGGCGAGGCCAGAAGCTTAAGCTGCCCAGCCATAGGGATATTGCCGCCCCTCGCTGTTGGTTTGGTTTCCTTGCCTTTGCTTAAGCATACGCGCCAGTTTGTTCGTTTATTCCGTTCCACGCATCCCAACAATCCGTCAATTCCCCACCGCGACAGAGAGAGAGATTCCCTGCTCCGACCGCGTCTTCGTTGGCTTCCGGGCTGTCCTCGGCCAGCTTTGACTTGGGTAGTTGGGTTTCCTCTTCCTCCCCTCCTCCATCCTTGTTGGGGATTTCGTTGTCTCTTCTTGGGTTTTGCGACGAGCGGCGGCCTCGAATTCTTGCTTTGAGTTGGTCGGTTTTGGGAGGTTTGCCGGGAGAGAGGTGGGATTTCCGTCGAATTCCGCCTTGGTCCCGTCGAATTTGAGAGCTTTCTTGAGGATTCGAGGCGGCGTGCGGTGACTGCGAGAGGGGGAAAGGAGGAAACTTTTTGGTTGCAGATTTGTTGCCGGAGATGGGCAAGCCGTCGCTGAAGAAGAAGAGGGCCTCCGGCGGCGGCGGCGGCAAGTCCGGCGACCACGGGGGCAAGCCGGCCTCGCTGGAGCGGTCCGGCTCCAAGGTCCTCGACGGCGACGAGACGATCTTCACGGAGATGGCGCAGGAGCACAAGGAGGAGGGCAACAAGCTCTTCCAGCGCCGGGACTACGACCGCGCGCTGCTCAACTACGACAAGGCCATCAAGCTGCTGCCCCGGGCGCACCCCGACATCGCCTACCTCCACAGCAACATCGCCGCCTGCTACATGCAGATGAGCCCGCCCGACTACTACCGCGCCATCAACGAGTGCAACGTCGCGCTCGAGGCCTCGCCCAAGTACACCAAGGCGCTGCTCAAGCGGGCGCGCTGCTTCGAGGCGCTGGACAGGCTCGACCTTGCCTGCAGGGACGTCAACAAGGTGCTCGCCCTGGAGCCCAACAACCTCACCGCGCTGGATGTAGCTGATAGGGTCAAGAAGGCCATGGAGGAGAAGGGGATGGTCTTGGATGACAAGGAGGTCATGCCCACGCCGGAGGAGGTGGTGGCCGCTGCACCCAAGCAAAAGCCACGCAAGAAGAGGGGAGGTCGGAAGTTTGCCGCCAAGGCTGCAGCGGCGGCCGTGGAGGAGGTGGAGGAGCAGAAGATGACTGAAGCTGTCAAGGAGGAAGATGGGGAAGAGCCGCCGAGACAGGTGAAACTTGTGTTTGGGGAGGACATAAGGTGGGCTCAGGTGCCGGCAAGCTGCAGCATGGCACAGCTGCGCGAGGCTGTCCGGAGCAAGTTTCCTGGGCTGAAGGCTGTTCTTGTCAAGTACAAGGACAAGGAGGGTGATCTTGTGACAATCACCAATCAGGATGAGCTGAAATGGGCTCAGGAATTGGCTGAGCCTGGGAGCTCACTTCGGCTATATGTCACGGAGGCCAACCCAGAGCATGAACCTTATGCTGATGATTCCAATAATGGGCCGTTGGAGAGAAATGTGAACAGCGCTTCGGATAATGGGAGTATCAGAAGCAATAGGCAGGATGAAGACAGGAGCACAGTGACTTGTATTGATGATTGGATTGTGCAATTTGCTCGGCTTTTCAAGAATCATGTCGGGGTTAGCTCTGATGAATATCTGGACCTACATGAGCTTAGTATGAAGCTCTACACCGAGGCAATTGAGGACACTATTACAACCGAGGAAGCCCAGGAGGTATTTCAACTTGCTGAGCGAAATTTCCAGGAGATGGCAGCGCTTGCATTTTTCCACTGGGGTAATGTTCATATGTCCAGGGCCAGGAAGAGGTTGCTATTATCTGGAGATTCCCCAAGAGAATTGGTGCTGGAGCAAGTCAAGGAAGCATATGAATGGGCAAGAGAAGAGTACAATAAGGCTGGAATGACATATGAAGAAGCTGTGAAGGCCAAGCCAGACTTCTTTGAGGGTTTCCTTGCGCTTGCGCATCAGCAGTTTGAGCAAGCGAAGCTGTCATGGTACTATGCAGTTGGTAGTAATGTGGATTTGGAAATATGTTCAACTGAAATCTTGGAGCTCTTGAATAAAGCTGAGGATAACATTGAGAAGGGTATAGAAATGTGGGAAGAAATGGAAGAACAGCGCCTGAAGAATCGATCGAAACCTACCCAGGAGAATGTTGTTCTAGAGAAGATGGGCTTGGAGGAGTATATCAAGGATGTATCCACTGATGAAGCAGCTGAACAGGCTTCCAATTTGAGGTCTCAGATAAACATTTTATGGGGCATGCTCCTTTATGAGCGTTCAGTTATGGAATTTAAATTAGGTCTTCCAATGTGGGAAGATTGTCTGATGGCAGCTATCGAAAAATTTAAACTGGGGGGAGCATCAGCTACAGATATTGCTGTGCTGGTGAAGAACCACTGTGCCAATGAAACTGCCCAAGATGGTAAGACACATTTACTATTTTTTTGTTTACTTTTTCCATAAGAACTACAATGTTAATTTTTCTGGAGAATACAGGAATTATACAGGGTTATGCAACATGTTCATTAAATTTGATTTCCTCGAAGCCTTTAAATTAGTCACATGAGTTTGCTACATTGATTATAGGACCTGAACTTTTGGGAGTTACCTATTAACAATGTTTAAAAGATCATTGTGAGTACACCCATTGTGTGTTAGATCGCTTTGAGCTGCTTTTCTGTACCATCAAATTGTTTCTTGAAAACATTGCTTGAAAGACTAATATCTAGCAAATCATTCTGTTAGTGGTTTAGCCCAAAATGCTACTAGAACTGTGAGGCTAATCAGCAAATGCTGAATTTTTACTGTATGCTATGCTGAATGCTTCCACTCTTAGCCTTATTATTCAAAGTCATCCTCAAGCATTCAAAAACATTGGAATTCTTGTTTCTAAGATTGTCCAATTTGCTTTGTAGGTTTGGGCTTCAAGATTGATGAAATTGTTCAAGCCTGGAATGAAATGTATGACATTAAACGGTGGCTGCGTGGTGTTCCATCCTTCCGCCTTGAACCATTATTTAGGAGGAGAGTTCCACAATTGCATACTGCACTAGAACATATATAGTACTCATGGAGTTGCACTACAGCATATTGAATTTCAAGGCTTTTTTATCAGTGCCAATTTTCTCTTTTTTGGTGAGTACAATAACATCATGTTTATCTTCTTATAGATTAGATTTATTTCATATGCACTTGTGATATTCAGTGTTCATTTCCTTTACCTGCATCTTTGCACCTGCTGGCAACTAATGTTTTGGACTACAGATCTTTTCCATGCCATGTGGTTTGGGGGACAGTTTATGTACTTTTCTTTGAAGATAGTAGTAGTAGTGATCTGAGTGTGGAGCCAGTGGCACATGTTTGTTGTGTTCTTTTCCAACAAGAGATTTTCTTAACACATTAAAGACTAGGGTTCTTGAGTCCCCAGAACAAGCTTACTCCTATTTCCACTTTTATCGTAGATGTTATTATGGATTAAATTCACATCTTTTGATGAACTTTATTGCTTTCTGACTGCATTTACTGAACAAAAAATCATTAGTATCCTGGGATTCGGGCATCCCCCAAGCTAAAACAATAGATAACCCAACACGGCTCCAATGTTTCAAAGAGGTTATCAGAAAAATCATGTGTGTAGTACGTAGCAAAATTCAATCTCAGATTCATCTGTGAGATTAAGAAAACTCAAGTTTTAGTGTTAACTCATGACAGTGCCAGATTGACTTTTCTATTTTGTTTCTGGACATCTAGGATGAATATGAAACTGCATTGTTACTGCTATACTTCACTTGTGTGTTCTACTTACCATATTTTTGGAACAATACAATATGATAAATTTACTGACAGGAATCAGGAATGCCCACACCCTGGGGTACCAAAAATCGTTGATGTCCTGGGGTTCAGGCGCCTCCTTAAGCCAACATACCGTCAGTCCAAAAAAATTCAGATTGATAGGTGGCTATGTAGAATAATTTTGTGGGGGGCAACTATAACAGTAGTATAGTTTTTCATTGTCTGTTGGACTTAAACCCAGGAAGTAGGCACTAGTAATTTTACCACCAGTGTAAGCTCTGACTATAATTTTTAATGTGGCATTTAAAGCAAATTCAAGCACCATTTCTTTGAAGCAGCTAAGACCTCCTTGAAAGGTTGTGGGTTTATGGTGTTTTGTACCAGTTTGGTATTTGTTTGTTTACTTTGTACTGTTTTAGTAGTACCAGACTGCAAGCCATTTTCTGTGCCATGAGCCCATTATGTTAGCAATTCAAGGCATGATATGTATGCCCTTGTGAAATGCTTTAAATTTCTATCTTCATCAATCGTGACAGTTCCATATTTCTTTCAGTTTATGATGGCTGCATTTTTTTTCTTCACTAAGTTACTGTATTTAATCATTTTGACCAAACTTGTACAACTTTTATCCTCCTATGTAATGCCCTCACTGATTTTTTTTTATTGCTGTCACTCTGCAGGTCAATTCCTGCATGGGATACATCACATGGATTTGTTCTGTTTTTTTATACTTGAAAGAGTCCGCTTCCCGGTTGTGAAGCTATTCATACAAAGCCTATTATTTTCACAGGGCTGGTAGACCACTGCGATCTGCACACAGTAGTTCTTGTATTCGTCAGATTTGATTTGTAACATGCAGGAAGCTGTGCTTTTTTATGTTTGTGACATGGTTGTAGTCCATTGTTGGAGGATGGGATTGGTGGCATCCTCCTTTTGCTTATTGGTATTTTATTTGTACTGCAATGTGCAAACTCAGTTAGGCCTTATTACATTTACTTAGAATTCTCTGTCATTTAAGTTTGGAAGGAAGGAAAAGTAAAAAAAAGGCATCGCAAGAGCTGCTTTGTTTCAAACTTTTTGGATTGTTTCATCAGGGATCTCATGACAAGAGTGTGAGGCTCCGTGTATAATACAGTGCCTGTGGCCTCGCCGAGGTCTAATTCAATGGGTGTAGTTCCATGTGCTGTTGCTGGTCAGCTGGTGTTACTGCAACAGAGAGTTTTGGGTTCACATGCCATAGTAGCAAGAGGAATGACGGTATTCAGTGTATAAATATTTGCTACCGTGAGGCCATTAAGCCGGGACACATCGGCACCGTGCAGATGAGATTCATTTTTTTAATAAAGGGTTTGGCGGTTGGGATTAGGCGGTATCAGCAAATGGCACCGATGATCCAATGCTGCAGCGAGACAAGAAACAGTTCAGTGCAGGGAGACAAGAAACGGTTCCCAGCAGGGCGTAGTGTGCCTATCAGCGATGGAACGTGGTGGCAGCCGACGCCCGATGAGCTGTGTTTAGGTAGAGGGGTGAAAAAGTATTTTTTTTATGCGTGTTATGTGAGAGAGATGAATAGGAAAGGTGAAAAATAAATTTTTAGGGATACGTGTTCTGTGAGGAGGATGAATAGGAAGAAAAAAGTACTTTTGAGAACTGAACACATCATAAAGAATTAAAGATGCCTGTGGTGCACTGCTAAATTGAACCTCTGACAGAAAAAAAAATTCTCTTATGCTTGTTAGAAGATCATGAGTTTGAGTTGCAAGTTCTTTCCTTACAGTGGCGGACCCAGAGATTAAGGGTCTGACATTTCCCTAGCGAACCTGGCTCGCATGAGGGAACCAGGCCCCGGGTGGCCAGGTCATGAGTGTGCAAGACGATCTTGTTTGGTTGACTAGTCGCTTGCAGCCAGGATGAAGAGGGAAGTTGATTGGATGGCTAGATGTATGCATGCTAAGGTGACTTTTACACATGCCTGGACGCTTTGCTGCGCTCACGTGAGCCAGGCTCGGCGGAAACGCATTTTTCTCCCGCGTGCACAGAGCCAGGCTGCCACAGGCTATGTGCATGGCGTGACACAGGCCCAAGCCTTGGTCCGGGCAACCAATCACCAGAAGGTCGCATGCGGAGGGCCTGGCTGCGGTAGAGTCGGGCAACCAATCAGCCCCTAAATGGAGCCGGAGCGAAATATAACTTTGAGGCAAGATGTTTATGCAGAGGTGAAGCCTGAACAACATAGCGCTGAGTCAAGCTTAAAATTGAATGGGGTCATTTAAGCTAGTAACAGTAATCTACAGTAACTGTAAACTGGTCATCGGGGGCAGCTGACCCTGGTGGTTGACCTGAGCTCCGCCCTCGGGTTTACTCATTGTTGAATAATTCAAAATACTCAGACAGTTGCAACATCTGCTAATAATCATTCCGGGCTCCCCTTTCACAGTCTACTCTCTAATGTGTATGATGTGCACACGCACACAACCTAGATAAAGAAAGCTACCAAACCACCGTTGCCTGTTCATTCTTCATGCACGAACAAGCTAAACATTGCCGAACCACACTACTATCTGCTGACTTGCATCCACGAATAAGCTAAACACTATCTATGCATGCATGCAAAGCAGCAAAGGCACATCTAATTTTTTACGGTTGTTTTGCTCTTTTGCATGTTCCACGGGTCCAGGGTTCTGCCTCATGCATATACTCCACTATCGTGTCACTCGGCAAGACAAAACAGCAGCGAGACAGCTACTGTTGCATAAGATATTTTCTTGCACTAGCAAGCTGTCTGCTCATCACATGCAGCTGCACACGAAGTGTCTCGGCGCCGGGATCGCCGGGCGCTGGGTCCGCCAGTGTTTCCTTGGACTGTATAATTGATTCATTTTTATTCCAATTGTGCTGCTAAATTCAATTTTTCTTCTAAATCATCTCTATACACACACACGATGTGGATTTCCCCTAGAATTTCTTGTTGAGAATATAGAATCCATGGTTGCTAGATTGATCCGTTGGAATTGATGAAGCGTGAGCTGACAGTGGAATTTCGCTTCAATAATGCTGTGGATTCGAAATTATGAATGGAATAACGGGAGGCAACGAGCATTCAGCACTGGTAAATGTACCCAAACATACTGTTAGGTCTGTCTTCATGAGTTTACTCATTCAGGTTTTGTTTGAGACGAATTTAAGCACAAAACATAATGTTAGGCTGAGAGAAATTTAAGATCCGACATAAATCCCTTGGCACTTATGGATTTTCTTTCCAATGGATGGGCGTGACACTTCTTGGGGAAATTTGTAGAATGGATTTTCGTCGTGTGTGTGCAGTGTGCATTACTCTGTCTCTTCTCTGCTTGCTTGGCATGACCATACAGAGGACGGTTATACTAGCTGCCTCTGGCTGCGTCAGGTGGGGTCGCCTCGTCAGTTACGGGAGTTAAAGTTTTATCAGAACCGTGCCACAAGACTCACGTATGAGCAGATTTTGTAATAAATGGGTAAAAAGTGATAGTTGTATCTTGTGTGGGTCTACAAAATTTCTCTTATACTCTCTCTGTCCAAAAAAAAAGAATGTAACCACGGGTTACGTGTCAGATAAAATGGTTTATGTTTAAACAAATTTCTAGTAAATTATATTCATATTTATGTCTATAAATAAAGTTATTGTAAAAATATTTCATAATTAATATACTAATGTTTATTTAATATCATAAATATTGATATTTTTATCTATAATCAGTAAAACTTCATTTACTAAAACATAACACTGCTATAATCGTCTTTTTTACGGAAGTACCGAAGGAGTATGAGTGTACTACTGTACAAGGGTTCACATGGCATAGCAAAGGACAATATTTTTTTTTTAAAAAAAAGCCTGGGATAGTTGCGGTTTGTACCTCTCTTCCACAATAATAGGACATTGATATTGATAAGTCCGGCTGAAGCTCGATTTGATGGGTATATATATACTGGGTTGTTGTGGTGCGTGCACCGTGCACGTGCATAGCTGCTGCTCGTGCCAGCAACATCGACATTGTTGGACCTGGCAACGGGGAGTGAACGAGAGCCAATAAAAATTCTTCCAATAAAGAACTTTGGCTTATGTCCCGAACGGAACACACCTCTCTTCTAATTGCCAGAGTCACACACACCAACTGGTGATGAGCTGACCCTAGGAACAATTAGGCAATCTCACAACTATACAAGTTACTCAGATTAATATGAAAGCAAAACACGAGCCAAGTCTCTAACCAATTGAAAACGAAGCATGCTAAAACTCTTGGCTAAACAAACTTATCTCAGCACACACGAATAATTTAATTAACGTTAAGCTCAAACAAGAACAAGCAAGATGCTGGTTGAAGAGATGAGCTACTTCATACCTCACTCACCTGATCTGAGTTTTGTGTGTGCTACTGCAAAGACAAACCAAGAAATAAAACTAGCAACCTACCATTACTATGCATAGTACTGGTTCAGTTTGGTGTGCGTGTAGCAAGCCAACTAGCATGTGGTGTGTGTGCCTAGCAGGTTCCTTGATGCTGGTGTGTGCTGCCTGCAGCATGCGTGAGCATGTGAACACACGCCTGGACTTGCTGTGCCGTTCCTCCCTGCAAGCACGAACAGAGCACGAACCACGAACAAAAGCCATGCAAACCAGCCTTTGCTACGATTGAAGAAAAACTACCCTAAAACTTGATGATTTGACTAGAGAATTGAGCACAAGACTCGCAGCCACGACTCTCAACAGATCTGAAAAGGAATTTGAAAAAGGCTCAAGAAAATCTTGTGAATTTGGGAAAATCGGAAAACCCTAACTCAAGAACCAGAAGAGAGAAAACATCAAATTCGTGAGATTTGCTTAAGAGATGAGCTAGGCAATCACCATGGGGTGTTCACAGTTACTCTAGCAAGAATTTCTCCTAAGAAATTTGGTTCAGAATCTCTCAAATCCGACGAACAAAAATCCTTCAAAAAATCATCCGGAAATGAAGAAAAACGGAAGAAAGAACACAAATATAAGAGACATGGCAGAACGAGGACATGGATTAAAACATCAAGTTTTCATCCTGATAGACGGCTAGGAAGCCACCCTCTTCCTCCCTCTCTTGTACAGATTTCACTTGAAGCTCTCACCTAGCCTAAGCATCAGTCAAACAAAAGAAAACAAGAGAAGAACACCGAGTGCACAGGGGGCAAAAAGAAAACAACAGAACCAAGTCTTTTGGCTGCCCACCTTCATCTATACAAGGACCCTACCTAAGGACTAGACTACCCTAGATATTATTTTAGGATAACTAGCCACGTAGAGGTGAAAAGGTCCATATTTTTGTAGGAGCATCGGACGGACACGCCGCCCTCACGACTTTGCTTCGCCTCGACGCAAGCTTCGCGATGGCGCCACGTGCCCTCCATCCCGGACGCCCGTCCGCACCGAGTCCGCCCCCGGTTTTGTGGCCTAAACCGGGGAACCTGCCTGTCTGGTGGTTTTGAGGCCCAAACCACCCAAACCGTCCATCTCCGCGTAGCCGCCACGCGACCTCGCCGATGTCGACGCGTGTCCGACCTCCGCCGAGCCTTGACGCCTTCAATTCTTTCGCGCTCCCGCCGCACAGGCCGCCTACTCGACTTGCCATCGTCTTTCTCGTCCGACTTGATCGACGCCGTCTTCATCCATCTCCCATGCTTCCTTGTTGGTCCATGCGCCATGCGAGTCGCCCATGACTCCGCCTGGTTTCTTCGGGTCCATCGACCCAAGTCTACTCGTGTTCATCCTCGAACTTTTCACTTGGCCTTCACCCCGCACTGTCGACCGCCATGTCGCACTCTGCACCTGCACTTCACAAGCCAAGGCAAACATTAACACACAACGGTTGTCAATCACTCATCATCCCAGGGTGACCACCATTGGTCCTCAGACATATTGGCCTGGGTGTACATGGACAAAAGGGAACGACAGTATCATTTAAAAGAAAAAGGAAGGACAGGGTAGTATATAGGAGTATATATGTATGTACCGCGGCTTCTAATACTGCATAGAAAATTCACATGCCCTGGGAGGCCGCATATATAGAAGAGGATCGTAGTGGCTAGCTGCCCATACATGCATCATCATACATTGTCAAAGATGTTATCTCCAGGTTTGAGAGAACACATGCAAGGATCGGGTCGGTTTAACTAGACAAAAACAATAAAGAAGCAAACCCAATGCCCAATCGGAATGGCGATATATATGCATGGTCGAAACCCCTGCAGTCCTGCACGTACCGCTAGAACCCGGCCGAAACGAGTTAATTAGGATTTGGAGGCGACGGGAAGAGCTTGCCGAGGCAATGGACAAGTTCGGGTGTGTTGATTGAAGTCGATACCACCGCCTTCCCGGACGACGGAGACGGTTTGGACTAAGGCCCCCGCTCATCTTCGCTTATGGGCAGCGTCGTCTCACAGTGTCACCGGAAGGAAATAGACATTGTAGAGGAGACACGAAGCAGGGAAGAATCTACTGGGGACTTCAGTTGTTCGTTCAAATAAAATACTGGGGACTTCGGTTCAGCCACGAGGAGCATGACGGCTCGTAGGAAATCTCTTGGATGACGCTTGTATGTTGGTTTTGTTTATTAATTTTACGATATTATAAGGATCCCTTGCAGCTTCATTTCATTTGTCAACATTTAAGTTTTAGTCCGGGTCGGATTGCCCACTCGTGGAATTATTGTTGGTCCACAGCGTGTGCACGAGGATTTGAGGATTAGAAAAAGTTAAATCACACTAAGTGTTGGAGGAGCCTCTCACACCCGAATTTCTTACCCAATCATTCGACTCCACGTCATCTTCTTCATCTCTGGCGAGCTCTTCTTCGTCTCCAGTGAGGTTAGGGTTCCGGGGTTGCTGGAGGGCTATACTCACCACCGGGCTTAGAAGAGGACCATGGACGGCCCGACTGGCTCGATGGAGGCCGACGGCAGCTGGCGGCTGGGTCAGGGCAGCGGCAGAGGCAGACAACGGTACGGAATGCCGCGGAGACGACGGTCGATGGCCACATGTGGGGTTGTCGTGGCGGCCGTCGGTGGAGCTCCCGAGCGGCCCTAGCCCGTCCGCACCGGCGGGGTTGGGCGGCGGCGGGTGGGCAGGCGGGTGTCAGGAGGGAGGTCGAGAGGAAGAAGTTGGAGAGAGAAGGTGTGAAAGAGAAACAGATAAGGTGAATCTTGGTCATCCATTTTAGATCGAATGGTCCAAAAATTCGAATGTAAATTTATGTAAAATTTATTTATGTGCTACTTTACATGCGGCGTATCAATCCAGTGGCACAGCTCTTCCTAAATTAATTTCTGAAAAGGGTCCTTGTGGTGGAACCTGTCCACCCGAGTTCGAGTCCTCTACTTGGCACGGGTGCTCGTATTTTTCTAGATTTATTCTAGGATTTAACCGGTACTATTCTTTCAGTGATAGGCGACACCCCCATCGATTGCGGGACGCTTGTGGTGACTTCGTCAGTCTCGAGATGAAGGTGCTCATAGGGATAGGGTTACGTACCTGTATTAATAGGGATGAGTGTGCGTGCGTATTTGTAAGTGTCTTTGATTGTACCAAAAAAACAATTTCTAAAAAAAATGTTCCTAAATTAAAGCAAGAATAAGGGAAATAAAATAAATAATAGAAAAAATAATGAGAAGAAAGGGTATCTGTCCCATGCATGCATATCCAAGCGGTACAAAGATTTGGGCATTGCAGGGGAATGATTTCTCCTGGCTTTTTTTTTGTTCTCACTCCGATGCTAATGGAGAGGCCGGGGAGACCTCGCATCATCGTCTTCTTCAGGTGATGATGTTGTTGACCTGTTTAATTCCGATGAATATGATCTCTGGTGGAAATCCGAGTTTTGCTCGGGTTGCCAACGTTGGATTTGAAGGTTGCGTCGTGGGGGCCGGAGTTGGCCGATGCGCTGGAAGGCAGTGTACCCGGCATCTGCGCCTAGCAGTAAGCCCTCCTCTGCGGCCTCTACTTTGTGGAGATTGGCTCTGGCGTCTAGCGACAATTGGGAAGCGGTTTGGATAGCGGTGATAAACGAATCCGTGAAGTCGTCGAGGAAGATGATTAGAAGTTTTAAACTTCTTTGTAATTTTCCTTTTTTCTCGATTTTTGTTTGTAAAAGAGCCGGTGTAACGTGCTAAGATCAATACATGTTCCTTCTAAAAAAGATTTGGGATCAAAACATAAAGTCGTCGATATAAAAAATGGTGCATATCCGTGAACTTAATTGTTTGATTTTGCAGTTATGCGCACATGCTAGCTTTAGTTTTTCTTAATTAATGGCATGGTATCTCGGGTTGTTGTATTGTAGCGCGTGGCAGGCGCCGCAAAACCACTGCTCTATATATCTATGCACGGAGATCGAGTCTACATATCTCACTTGAGCGCTTACATTACACGATGAGTTCTGGTTCACTAGACAAAAGTCACAAGGAAGCTGGCATTGGCAAGCGCCGTTGTTTGAGTGATGGGCAGTTCGAGCATGTGTGGGTATCAAGGATTAGGAGGCATATGGGAATTCGATCAACCACAGGCGATGGTACCGGCAACAAGGAACACTCTACCCTTTGCTGTGTCTATGTCGGCGCCATCGAAAAACGTAGATCCGTGCTCAAGCTGCTCGAGCTGAAGGGCCACAATGTGCGGCCGCATATATTCAGAAAGGATCGGACCGGCAAGGCAGTTCCGTGGCGGAACGATAAAGCTAGCAGCAGTGGCGTGCGCAGGAGCCAGGAGGCGGGCCAATGGGTTCGTACGCTGAGGAAGCCCGTTCGGCGTTTGGCGACCCATTAGACTTTGCGGAGAGTACGGTAGTAGTACTCATCCAATCCTCAAAGTGGGCTATGCTAAGGTACTTAACTTCTCTGCATGCATGTGTGTGTATATATATATATATATATATATATATATATATATATATATATATATATATATATATATATATATGACGAGTTTTTTCTACACAAGCGTGTAGCTACATAAGTGTGTATATCTCACAAATCACAAGGTATTTTTTCGTACTTGACATTTCTAAATAAAGCATGTATGCATACATGATTTTCAAAAGTAGTATGCAGACACATCATTTTTTTTATTCATGAAGTATTTGGACATACTTCTTTTCCTATATAGGAAATGTAATATTTACCTACTCCTAAAGCGGTATTTTTTCGTACTTGACATTTCTAAATAAAGCATGTATGCATACATGATTTTCAAAAGTAGTATGCAGACACATCATTTTTTTTATTCATGAAGTATTTGGACATACTTCTTTTCCTATATAGGAAATGTAATATTTACCTACTCCTAAAGCACGTAAGGTTTCTGCCCTCTTTTTTTCGTCCGTCCTGACATGTGGGACCCACTGTCAGACACCGAGTATCTGTCTATGAAGTGTGGGGTTCACGTGTCAGATTCCCCCTATAGTGGCTCATCTGTCAAAAATAGGCATGAACCCGGCCTACAAGACGCCCGTCTCCTACCACCGCTCAACGAACGAAAGTGGGGCGCGTTGGTTTATAAGTGCGTTTCGTGGTCCGTGGCTTGGCGAGGTGGGACTAAAACGTCATACTGCTAACTCTCCACAGGTTCTTGGGGCGGAAGGGCACGCTACCAGTTTCGTGGGCTCCTTCTTCTCTTGCAGCCCAAGTGCCAGCTCTCTCGCAGCCCAAAAACCAGTGCGCCGTGGGCTATTTCTTCTCTCGTGGCCCAAATACCGGAGCTCCTCTCTGACAGCCCACGAACTAGAAAAGACCACGGAGTGTCATCCAGTAGAGAAGAAAGAGATGCTGAAAAGAAAAGGTAGAGAAGAAGAAATAACAACAAAGAAGAGAGCTTAACGCAAGAAACCTCACCATCGCATGCTAAAACAAAAAAAAACTTATCACCGGACCATAGCTCCTCCGATCTCTTTGGATTAACCTATGGAATTTTCTTATTTTGTCATGTTATGAACTATGCTTCCTGTGAATTCACTGGCCGTCATCACCGGTCTGCCTCCAAGATTACATGTCAATTTTTTTGGATTTTTTTATTTGTTTGTGCTTAGGTACACAATGTAATGTTTAGACGTAGTACTAGATGCTACGTTGTTGCTATGTCTATGGTTAATATATTAGTTACAGTAAAAAAAATTAATGTTATATCCGCATTGCTCTTGGCCGTAGCAACGCACGGGCATGTTTGCTAGTATATCATAAAGTGCAAAAACATATGAGTTTCACTCAAATTTTTTCATGGTTAGCACTTTGATAAATCTTATTTCAGGTATATGTACATACTCAAAATGATAAATGAGTATGTACACATCCCCAAGATAGTTTTTTGGACAGTGGTGTAGCTACACACTTGTGTAGAAAGGATTTATCATATATATATATATATATATATATATATATATATATATATATATATATATATATATATATATATATATATATATATATGACGAGGTTTTCCTACTCCCATATGTGTATCTCACAAATCAGAAGGTATTATTTCATACTTGAGGTTTCTAAAAAAAGTATATACACATACTTGATTTTTAAAAGTGCTATGTGAAAATAATTTTTTTATATATGAAGTATATGGACATACTTATTTTTCTATATAGGAAATGTAACATATCACAAGGTGCAAAAAAAAAATATAAGTTCCACTCAGAAATTTTCAAGGTTATCATTTTGAAAAATCAAATATGTATATATACTTTTTTTTAGAAACCTTAAGTATGAAAAGATACTCTCTAATGTGTGAGATATAGACATAGGAGTAGCTACACTTAGGAGTAGAAAGGATTTTCCATATATATATATATATATATATATATAGCAGTAGGAGTGAAGCATATCTTGGGTTGCTGTAGTGGGTGAAGCGGGCAGAACAGCATATATGGCAAATCGCATGCCATTACTGTTCGGTTTGTTGCAGTGCGCTGCTGCGCACTCGCATGAGAAGACCATAATTCAGTTGAAGTATATACTGTACACGTCCTCCAGACACCAACATCAGCACTGCATATACGACATCCACAACCACAAATGCTGCGCACTGGAATGGTCAGGTAGAGCTCTCGTAGGATTAGGAGGCTTCGGGAAAGATAGCTGCACCTCCACGGAATGGAGCTGAGCACACCGTGTCTCAAAGATTGAAGACGGTGAGACCCTCTGCTGGTCGACACGACTCAGAGAACTATTGCTAGCTTCACACGTGCAACCTCACGCGTCGTCGTCCGATCCTTAAAATGCTCTAAGTTGATTTTGTTCCATGGTGGAACAATGAAGCTAGCAGCAGTACGTGTCTCGCTGAAGGCGAACAGATGGGTTCGTACGCTGAGGTACCGTTCGCCGTATGACGGACCCATTAGCTGATTCGGAGAGTATGGTAGTACTCATCCAATCCTTGAAACTGGTATGCCTTGACAGTTGAGACCCATCGTTGAGTGCTTCTTGCGGTACAAATCTGAGCGATAGGTAAACTATAAACTACCAACGTTTTATGACAATTCATATTCCTAAACTCCCCTTACTAAGATCAGCGGTTCGTGTAAGAGGACATTGGACTGTTCCTTGTAGCTCGCATCATTAATGTTTGTACTCAGAACATGCATGAGCTA
This sequence comes from Digitaria exilis, assembly GCA_015342445.1. Taxonomy (NCBI): domain Eukaryota; kingdom Viridiplantae; phylum Streptophyta; class Magnoliopsida; order Poales; family Poaceae; genus Digitaria; species Digitaria exilis. The sequence continues at coordinate 1,067,901 of JACEFO010000718.1, read as the reverse complement.
GCCGGCCATATATATAGCAGGGTGAAACGGTTGTTGTAGTGGGTGAAGCCAGTTCGGTTTGTTGTGGCGCACTGCTGCGTACTTGCATGATGAGAAGGCCATACATTGGATTCTATACACTGTATACGTCTTTCAGATAACAACAACACTGCATATATAGCACTGTATAATGACCCCCACAACCACAAACATACGTTACGCTCACTGGAATGGTCAGGTTGAGCTTCCGAAGGATTTGGAGGCTTCGGGAAATACAGCTGCACCTCCACGAAATGGAGCTGAGCGCACCGTGTCTCGGAGGTTGAAGACGGCGAAACCCTCTGGCTGGTCGACACGGCTTAGAGAACTGTTGCTAGTTTCACGCGTGCAGCCGCACGCATCGTCCGATCATGCACCGTTCGTTTTGGCCGCCGCGCGAGGACGATGAGGGGAGACTGGCTGGCGGCAGCGACCGGCACGGCAGCTTTCTGCGCCGCGCGCACCGCTCGGCTCTCCCATCAGCTGCCATTCCTCCGGTCCAAGTGGCGTCACCCGGGCCGAGAGCGCGAAGGCAAAACGCAATGGTCACAGGCAAGCAGTGCACGCTGCAACGCGAATCGGCCATTCGGCCGCATGTGACATGGCGGCACGAACAGTTGAGCAGTCAGTCAAGAAGTGCACGTGCGGTGAATCTGGTTGTGATATGATCGATCAGGTTTCTACTGATCCAATCTATTGTCATGGACAATATAATAGTAATAAAGCAATTATAGGTTGCCTACTCGCGGAATTGTTTGGTCCGCAGTCTGTCGACGAGGATTTGAGGATTTTATGAAATTTATTTATGTGCTAATGTTACATGCGGCCTGTCAATCCAGTGGCCTAGGCGTTCCTGATCAGCAAGAACAAGGAAAATAAAATAAATAATAGGAAAAAATAATGGGGAGAAGGGGTATCTGTCCCATGCGTATCCGAGCAGTTCAAAGATTCGGGGATGAAAACAAAATTAAACTCAATATCAAAATGGGCGTAAATTTAATTTTTTGATCTTGCAATACGTTATGCAGAAAGCTAGCTCTTAATTTGATGGTACCTTTGGTTGTTTGTATTGTAGCGCGTGCGTGGCAGGCGTCACAGAGCCACTGCTGGTATATATCACCAGGATATTTGCATATAGTACTCACATGCATAGAGAGAGAGCATCATCCTCCAAAAGATGCCTATATATATCTGACATGCGAGAGTTCAGGTTGTTTTAGAAAACACGTATGGGACTACGGGTTCACTCGCCGTTGTTGGAGTGATGCATGGGGTGATGGGCAGTTCGTGCTTGTGTGGGTGTCTAGGATTAGGAGGCATAAGGGAATCCAACCAGGCACATACGATGGAACCGGCAAAGACGAACAGTCTACCTTGTGTGGTATCTATGTTGGTGCCATCCAAAAACGTGCGCACATACTCCATGCTGGTCGAGCTATGAATATCCTCGCTGCGCTGCCGCATATTCAGAAGGATTGGATCGCCAACGCAGCCCACGGCGGAACGATGAAAAGCTAGCAGCAAGTGACGTGCAGGAGGCGGACCAATGGGTTCGTACGCTGAGGAAACCATTCGGCGTTTGACGGCCCATTAGCGCAACGGAAGACATCCGTAGTATATATACGACTTATCCATTCCTCGAATCTGGTATCTCTTGATACCCGATCGTCGAGTTCTGCAGCGTCGACGACACTAGAGATCATGAGAACATTGATGGTGCCCTGTTTGGAAAACAAAAGCACACAAGAAAGCTAGGCTTGGTTGACCTGGCCCATGAATATTACTATGACACAACCAAGCACGAGTTAGGATTTGGAGGCGATGGGAAGAGCTTGCCGAGGCAATAGGTAGATTCCTGTGTGTTGATTTCTTCGGCTGGTGCATGCGCTAGGAGTAGCTACTAGGTCTATCTATAGGAGGACAAGTATAGACGTGTTACATCCAGAGTTCCAGCTCACATCTCACTACCGGAAACGGTGCCCGGTCGTTTGCCAAGAGGTTTTACTTGGGCACTCTTTTTGTTGGCAACCCCTGTCAATGTATGTTTGATTTGGGAGGCTACCAATTCTGTCGGCAAAAATTTTGTTTGCCGTCTCGATCCACAACACTCGGTAAAGCCTTCCACGTCACCTACCCATCCACATGCCGTGACGACGGGATGACGGGTCGTTAGGAGTTTGCCGAGTGGCTCCAAGAAACACTCGGCAAAGCTTGGCCACATCACCGGGGGCGGGAGGTGTCCGTCTCGGGCACACCATCTTTGTTGAGCGTTTTTCTCGACACTCGGCAAAGAAAGATGTAGTTTGCCGTGTGTTTTTTAGAAAGCACGTCAAATTAAACCTTTGTTTTGCCGAGTGTTTTTCCCGACGCTCGACAAAGTTTCTACTTTTTTCATCAAACCCTTCCCAATCTTTTTTTGCTCTACACATATTTTAAGTTGGGCAACATGTTGTGAGATCATAAATTTCTCGAACTATTTGCTATATTTAATTAATTTATTTCATTTCTCGGAATTGGTGGTAATAAATCAAATTAGAGGTAGGATTGATTCCGTGGAATAAAGTGAATGAAACAATGATATTCATGCTATTTAGCCTAATGTGATACCTTATTGCGCAAATGAAAGCAAATTTCAGACATAGCTAAAGAAACATTAACTTGGACTAGTGGCATAATGGTTGTAAAATTCTATAAAAAGCAAACTAAGTCTGAAAATCATGGGATTTGGCAAGATGTCATTATATCATGCACGGATGCTATGGTAAAATGTTGAGAATGCTAGTTATAAACCAAAGCATCTCTGGTGACGAACCATGCACTTAGAAGGATGATGTTAGATTTGGAGTTGAAGTGATGGTCAATTTTGCTGTTTCCTTTTAAATCTTTTCGTATAGCAAATAGACACTTAGATTGCTTCATGTCAAACTTAGCAGCTCCGGTAGTGTCTTTGTTATTGCGTTTTTTTCCGGTTGAACTTCGATTTGATAGGTATATATATCTTAGGTTCCAGTAACATTGACATTATTGGCCTGGGTGTGCAAGGGACAAGTGGAGGACAGGCAGTATATATACATGAGTACTATGTATCATGTATGTACTGTTTCTATTGCATCGAAAAGTTGCATCCACAGGGAGGCTAAGGCCACATGTATAGAAGAGATTCGTAGTGGATAGCTGCCGACAGATCATATATTGTCAAAGATGCTATCAGGTTATAGAAAACACATGCAACGATCAGATTCACTAGAAAAAGAAGCAAATTAAACCTTGGAAGAATGTCCAGTTGGACGACGTCGCAGGGTGATCGCGATCATATATTGTTGAAAGTTGAAACCCTGCACGCACGGCTAGATCTCGATAAGAGCTGCTAGGATTGAGAGGCGATGGGAAGAGATTGCCGAGGCAATGGTAATGTTCAGGTGTGTCGATTGAAGTCGATACCACAACCTCTCCGAAGGGCGGAGATGGTTAGGACTATGACCCTGCTTCCCTCGTCTCCTTGGCAATGTTTGGCACAGAATGTCACCGAAGCGCTTCACCCACAACGTAGAGGAAGGACTCAAACATAACATAGGCAGAGATGACACCAAGCACGCAAGCTAATAGGGTACGATTTTCAGCTATATATAGTGGAGGAAGAAGAGCGCTATGTACAGTGGTATGTACTCTCTCATGAAGTATATATAGATTTTTCCCTGATGATCGTTGATCATTATATTGGTTTCTCTCTTTTATTTTTCCGAACAGAGCACAACTCCTACCACTACATTTGTCGGCATGTGAAGTTTAATTTGGCGGAAGATCGATTAGCAGGATTTTAATCCAATCCATTGTCATGGAAAATAACAAAGCACTATTTGTACGTGGACATGAACTCCTGAAAAGGAATTGTTTGCCGTGCAACCTGCGCAAGAGGATTTATTAAGAAATAAAAAATGGAATTAATGAACCGCGTTACTCTTTTTTTAGGAAACTGAAGGGCCGAGGTACAAGCAACATAGCCGTTTCTGAAGCAAGAACAAGGGAAAATAACGGAAACATAATAATTATAAGAAAAACACAAAAATAATAATACGAGAAAGAAGGGGTATCTGTCCCAAATCCGAGCAGTTCAAAGATTTGGGATCAAAATAAAAACGGGTGTGCATTTAACTGTTTGTCCTTTTGCAATTCTGCTGAGAAGGCTTAGTTTATCTAAATTAATTTGATGGTATATATCTCGGGTTGTTGTAGCGCGTGAACTACTGCTCGTATATCTCACTGCAACATTGACGTTGGGTGTCGTACGTGTTACCGTATATATATGCAGCTTAGGATTCACAAGCACAGATAGAGCCTCACGCCCTCCAAAAGATGCTATTATATATTTATCTCTTTTGTGCGCTTACATTACAAGATGAGTTCAGGTTGAATTAAAAAACACGTACGGGTTCATAGAGAAGTTGGCAAGCCGTTGCAGTGATCGATGGTCAGTTTGAGCTTGTGTGGGTGTCTAGGATTAGGAGGCACAAGGGAATTCAATCAGCTAGAGACGATGGGACCGGCAACGACGATTCGTCTATCTTGTGCGGTATCTATGTCGGTGCCATCGAGAAACATGCACCGATGCTCAAAGTGGTCTAGCTGAGCATCAATGTGCTGCCGCATATCCAGAAGAATTGGGTTGGCAAGGCAGTTCCACGGCGGAACGATGAAGCTAGCATCAAGTGGCGCGCAGGAGACGGGCCAATGGGTTCATACGCTGAGGAAGCCGTTCGGTGTTTGATAACCCATTAGCCCGTGGAGTGATGAAGCTAGCAGTCAATGACACGTGGAAGGCGGGCCAACGAGTTCTTTTAGACTGTCCGCACTCGTGGTACTCTATTTTCATCCCCTACAAGGAATATTCTTGTCTGATCATCGAGATTCCATATCCTATCCCAACTTCTCCCACGCCTGTGGTACTCTATATCTCACCCCCTATATCAACTAATTTATATTTTATTCAACCATCCCAACTAACATCCACTCTCTCTTCTTACCTTTTTCAATATCTCATCCCCTATATCAACTAATTTATATTTTATTCAACCATCACAACTAACATCCACTCTCTCCTCTTACCTTTTTCAATCCTTTTCTTTTTCTATCTCTTTCCATTCTTTTCTTTTCTTTCTTCTTTTATCTTTTTTTACCCTTTACCTTCTTCTCTTTTTTCTTTTTTTCCCATCTTTTTGTTTTTTATTTCTTCCTCTCTCTCTCTATTCTTTTCTTTTCCCCACCGCACAGCCTCCTACCGATACTTCTCGATCCAGATATCTCTCGCCACGGTGCTCCTCTCGATCTCTGGGCTCGCGACGGTGCTCCTCTCGATCTACGCCTGCTCCTTCTCTCCCTCCCCAGTCCCCACCTCCTCTGCTCCTACTCCTCCACTGCGAGCGCGACGGCGAGGTCCTCCTGCTGCTGCTGAGGGAGAGGGCTGCGCGGCGTGGCTCCTGCTCCCTCCTCGGCGGGGCATGGCAGCTGCTGCTCTGCGCGCATGGCAGCTGCGTGGCACAAGGCAAGGAGGAAGAAGGTCGTAGGCGCGGGGAGCTGCTGCTGCTCGAGAAGACCTCGATCCAGCGGCAAGACACCTCGATTCGTCGGCAATGGAGCTCGATTCGAGGAAGAAGAAGGTCGATTTGGGGTCGATTCGTCTTCGACGGCGCGGAATCAGCGGCGGAGCTCCGTTCACGGCGGAGGAACGAGCTCGATTTGTGCCCCATTTGTGTCTTTCTCATTTGTGTTTGATTTCTCTTTATTTTACCGTTTCTTTCTCCGCCGTGTTGGTGCTGCTCGAGCTCCGGCGACGGCGAGCTGCTACGGCATCCCTTCCCCCCCCTCTCTCCGGCGCGAGCAGTAGGAAGCTCCGCGCGAGCTTCTCGGTGAGCTGCTGGCCTCGCCTCGCTCCCCTGCTCTCCGGCCAAAGGAACTACTCTGTCCGCCGGCGCGCGAAGCAGTTGGTGACAAGGCGATGGGAGGCGAGGTGGGACCGGGACTGTCCTTTGGCGCACGCCGGCAAAGGCGCTCGGAATAGCGCCGGGGACCCCGTGCGCTAGCTTGCAGTACCGGATAGCGCACCCCACTGTGGCGAAAAAAGCGCTATCCGGTGCTGCATCCGGAGGTAGCGGCCCCCAGTGCGGACAGCCTTACGCTGAGGAAGCCGTTCGGCATTTAACGACCACAGAATGCGGGAGAGTATTGTAGTACTAATCCAATCATCGAAACTGAAATGCCCTGAGAGTTGAGACCAGCTTCAGCCTGAGTTAGGGATCGTAAGAACATCCATGCTGCTATGTCCATCCGTGTGGAGAAGAAAAACACAAGAAAGGCTTGTTTGGTCTGGCCCATGTAATAGCATTATTTTTTTTGAACCAACTATGTAATAACATTATTACTACGGCGTAATAAAATGAAGGGGAAATCTATACTTTATTGGCGAACATCAAAGCTGTCGTCTATCTCCTCTTCTCTGCTTTCTATCCCTCGATGCCTGTGGGTGTAGAGTCCTGACGGACTAAACAACCCTGGCGGCCCATCCTATGGGCCGACCCATGAACAAGACTTGACGCACAAGACAAGGATTAGTCCTAGTCGGTTTGGATATACTGTATTAGGGAATTAGAGATAAACTTGTAAAATTCTTTTAGTCCTATACGGTTCCCATATAACCCTGCCCTCCGGACTATATAAGGGGAGGCAGGGACCCCCTCAAAACGATCTCATCAATACAAGATACATCATACAGGACGTAGGGCATTACGCTCCGGCGACCCGAACCTGTCTAAAACCGTCTCTTGTCACCTTCGACTCTAGATTCTCGACGACTTCTCCCTAAACCCTTCTCTCGGGGCACCCCCTCGAGAACCTAGTCAGCATAAATCGCCGACACTTTGGCGCCGTCCGTGGGGATCTACTCGTCGAGTCTTCAGTAAAGAGTCGATGGCCTCCTTCAGCGCCTCCATCGTCACCAAGTTCGAGGCAGGCGCCTCCTTCGTTTTCGGCTCCTGGCTTTGCATCGCAAACCAGGAAGGCGAACTCCAACACCAATTGCGCGACGAGGTGGCTGCACCTGCTTCGTCACGCGCGCAAACTACTCCGCAAGGATCTCGGAAAATTTCGAATCCCGACACGATCCCTGGATCGTATCCTACTCGGAGGAGTACATGGCGCCCGAAGCAGATTCAATCCCGGGCCGACCATGTCAACCCAACCCCTATCAAGGGGCAGGATCAAGCCACGTGTCCACGACTCCCCGGCGGACTCCGGATCACTTCCGAGTCCCGCCAGGGTTCAACGATCAGGACCGTGACAGCAACCCCGCGGGTACCCAGGAACTCTGGCTCCAACCCCCGCGGGACGAAGACTTCACCACGTGGGCCGCGTGCATCTCAGTTTTCCTTCGGGTTAACAAACTCAGCCGCGGTCCACCAGAAACACCTAAAGAAGAAGGCTCTCCAACCCGGCGGAGCAACCTCGGATCTTGTCATGACCACAACTCCCTCGGGGGTTATCGTTCATTGGCCTGACATGGATCCCGAGGTAGCTCTTTTTAAAGCAAACGTACCTTCCACGGTACGAGACATCCTACCTCTGCTTCCTTTCCAAGAAGGCAGAGAGCTCCCTGTTGCCACGAGTAACAGAAGAACCGGGCCTAGCAACCCCGGTCGCCAGTCCTGCGTGATCCTCAACGATCACAGCGACGAAGAAGTTGTCTCTGACGACGCTCCAACAGAGGAAGGAGAAACCGACGCGGACCGGGAACTCCGTATCGAGCGCAACCGCAACCGCGCCCTCCGACGTCGCTTCATCAAGAAGAAAAATCTCAACTCTGAGTTCGACAAACAAGACATCTTCAACTCCCCTGTGGCCAACATCTTGTTCGGGGTCAGCGTCTTCGAAGGGTTCCAAACAACCCCTGAGATCAACCTCGCCAAAGCCCGCTTAGAAGCCGCAGCGGTTATGGTTGATCGCCTGGACGGAGGCCGCTCCGCCTCCAAAAGCAAGAGTTCTTCGCGCCACCAAGCACTGTCAGCGAAGCATCAGAGCAGCCACTACGGCAGCTCCGCAGGACAAACAAAGGACAAGAACAGGCCTCGTGAAGAACCCCGCCGCCCTCGCGAGGAACCTCCCAGGTCCCAACGTCGCGAAGAACCTCGCCCAGCTCGCTCTCACGTCACGCCGAACGACGCCCGCAACGACATCATCCGGATCCGAGGGGGGAGAGCTACCTCTCACGTTGCGGATTCTGCAGGAAGATACGACGTCCCCAACCCCGATGCTCTGCCATGCTACACACGCGCTATCCGCGTCAGCTCCTTCCCGCGAAAGTTCAAGCCGCCAGGCATCGCCAACTTCGACGGGAAACAAGATCCAAACATCTGGCTGCGCAGATACTCTTCTGCGATTGAAGCATCAGGGGGCGACGACATCTCTAAGATGCTCTACTTTCCAATTGCGATGGAGCAGGGTCCTCTCACCTGGCTCGAGTCCCTCCATCCAGACTCCATCGACAGCTGGCACGCGCTGAAGAAGGCTTTCGTCTCCAACTACCAGGGTTCTTTTGAGCGCCCTGGCAGCAAGTATGAACTCCGCGCGTGCAAACAGAAGCCAGACGAGTCCCTACGCGGCTACAACAGGCGATTCTTCGCCATCAAGGCATCCTGCGTTCCCATCCCCGACTCAGAAGTCATTGACTACTTTCAAGAGGGGATGACCGATCGCACCCTTTTCCGTGACTTCGGTCACAACCGTCCTCGTGACCTCGAGGAATTCCGCGCACTGGTGTCCAATTGGATGGACACTGACGATCAAGAACGGGAGCGCTACGGCAAGAGACCCAACAACCCTGGTCGCAAGAACCAGGAAGATAATAGGGATCAGCCGCGCGACTCCTTCCAGCGTAACGGCAACAACCCACGGAAGCGACCACACAACACGGTCGCAACCGTCCAGACCGTCCGCTCCGCCAAATCCGCGCAGCAACGAAGAGAAGAGTTCAATAAACTTCTCAAGAAGCGCTGCCCTTACCACCCCGACAGCAAGCACACCATGGGCGAGTGTGTGCTCCTCCGGGAGACGTTCAGCACCCCCAACAAGAAGCAGAAGTCGGCTGGCGACGGAGACGACGATCACGACAAGGGAGACAGCGGTTTCCCCGACATCAACAACACTGTCAACGTCATCTTCGGGGGCATGACAGTCAGTGACACCTCCCGCAATCGCAAGAATGCGAGGCGCGAGGCCTACGCAGCAGAACCAGCGGTGGTTACACCTCTACGGTGGTCGGACACCACCATCACCTGGTCCCGAGAAGATCAATGGGCCGAGATCACCTCTCCTGGACGATATCCCCTTGTCCTCGAGACCGTGGTAGCAAACAGCAGGCTCACCAAGGTCCTGATCGACGGAGGCAGTGGGCTCAACCTCATCTTCGCCAAGACGCAAAAGTCCATGGGCCTCGACACGAGTACGCTGCAGCCGGCGGACACTCCTTTCTACGGCATCGTGCCTGGAAAGGCCGCCATCCCCCTCGGGCAAATCACCTTGCCCGTCACGTACGGTACGGCATCCAACTACCGTACAGAGTTCATCAAGTTCGAAGTTGCAGATTTCGAAACGTCCTACCACGCCATCCTCGGGCGACCAGCATTGGCCAAGTTCATGGCCATCCCCCACTACACCTACCTGGTGCTGAAGATGCCAGGGCCTCACGGTGTTCTTTCCCTTCGCGGCGATATCAAGCGCTCCTACCTCTGCGACAAAGAGGCAGTGGAGTACGCCGTCAGAGCCGCGTCCACCATAGATCGCCAAGAGCTCCAACCCTTGGCCGCAGCCGTCGTCGCAGAGGACGATGACGCCCCGACGCAGAAGAAGACACGGGCTATCAAGCCTGTGGAGAAGGTCGCAACAAAGACGATTGACCTCCAAACAGGAGATCCATCGAAGATAGCAGTGATTGGCTCCACCCTCACTCCTGCATAGGAAAACGCGCTCGTCGACTTCCTGCGAGCCCAGGCAGACATCTTTGCTACAAAGCCTTCCGACATGCCTGGAGTCCCCAGAGAGTTGATCGAGCACAAGCTAGACCTCAACGAGAGCGCAAAGCCCAAAAAGCAGCGCCTCCAAAGATTCGCCACAGAGCGTCGGGAAGCCATCAAGAAAGAACTAGCTAAGTTATTAGCAGCTGGTTTCATTAAAGAAGTCTTCTATCCGGATTGGTTAGCCAATCCGGTTCTTGTAAGGAAAAAGAATTCGAATGAATAGAGAATGTGTGTTGATTATACTGATCTCAACAAACACTGCAAGAAGGATCCCTTCGGGCTTCCTCGCATCGATCAAGTCATCGACAGCACCGCCGGGTGCACCCTACTCTGTTTCCTCGATTGTTACTCAGGATATCACCAAATATCGCTGAAAGAAGACGATCAGATTAAAACTTCATTCATCACGCCATATGGCGCATATTGTTACACAACCATGCCTTTTGGCTTGAAAAATGCGGGTGCCACGTATCAGCGGGCGATACAGGGTTGTCTTCAAGACCAACTTCATCGAAATGTTGAAGCCTATGTTGATGATGTGGTAGTCAAGACAAGAAATCCCGAGGATCTCATCGCTGACCTCACCGAGACGTTTGATAACCTACGCAAATGGCGATGGAAGCTCAATCCCGCCAAGTGTGTTTTCGGCGTCCCATCTGGAAAGCTCCTTGGGTTCATTATCAATGAACGCGGCATTGAGGCAAATCCAGAGAAGATAGCAACTATCATGAACATGGAGCCGCCGACCACCGTCAAGGATGTCATGAAGCTTACGGGCTGCATGGCTGCACTCAACCGCTTTATCTCCAAGCTAGGAGAACGCGGGACCGAGTTCTTCAAACTACTCAAGAAGCAAGATAGATTTAAGTGGACTCAGGAAGCTCATGTCGCTTTCGACAAGCTCAAGCTATTCCTGACTACGCCTCCTGTGCTCACTGCACCGCTCCCGGGCGAAGATCTCTTGCTCTACATTTCAGCAACCACTAATGTCGTCAGCGCCGCCATTGTTGTTGAACGCGACGAGGAAGGCCACCTCCAGAAGATTCAACGGCCTGTGTACTTTGTAAGTGAAGTCCTCTCGGACTCCAAATCCAGGTACCCTCAAGTTCAAAAAATTCTATATGCTGTCCTAATGACATCCAGAAAATTGCGGCATTACTTCGACACCTACAAGATCATCGTGGTTACTGGTTATCCTATTGGCGAGATTCTCCATAATCAAGATGCTACCGGGCGTATCGCCAAGTGGGCTGTTGAGCTCGGAACATACAGCATCGAGTTCCGTTCTCGCACGGCCATGAAGTCTCAGGTCCTTACTGATTTCATATCGGAATGGACCGAGCACAATCTCCCAGTCGCCACTACCAAGCCTGAGCATTGGATCATGTATTTCGACGGGTCACTCAAGCTGGAAGGCGGAGGCGCTGGAGTTCTGTTGATCTCACCTCGAGGGGATCAACTCAAGTATGTTCTGCAGATTCAGTTCGCTGTCACCAACAACGCTGCAGAATACGAAGCACTTCTTCACGGCATGAAGATGGCCATCACCCTTAGTATCAAGCGTCTGCTGGTATATGGGGACTCCATGTTGGTCATCAAACAAGTCAATAAAGACTGGAATCGAAACCATGAAGACATGGATGCGTACTGTGAAGAAGTTCGGAAATTGGAAAAACACTTCCTCGGCATTGAATTTCATCATGTCGAACGAGATTACAACGTCGCCGCAGACGTCCTATCAAAGCTGGGTTCTTCCAGAGCAGAGGTGCCCAGCGGAGTGTTTGTCAATGAACTCTCCAAGCCATCAATCCCTGCGGCGGTAACTTCTGATGCTACAATCTCAGCTCCCGAGGTTATGCTCATCGACGCCACTTGGAGCGCTCCGATTATAGACTTCATCTTGCACGACAAACTTCCTGCCGAGAAGGCAGAAGCTCAGCAAATTGTCCGCCGTAGCAAGTCCTATGTTATAATCGGCGATACACTATACCGACGTGGCGCACGCTCTGGCGCATTGATGAAATGCGTCTCACAGCAAGAAGGAGTCAACATCCTGGAGGAAATTCACGCAGGAGAGTGTGGCAATCATGCAGCTTCCCGCACCATCGTAGGCAAAGCCTTCCGTGCCGGGTTCTATTGGCCTACAGCTCTACATGACGCTGAGGAAATTGTTCGTCACTGCAAGGGTTGTCAATATTTCGCTCATCACTCACATCAGCCTGCTCACAAGATCAAATTGATACCTCCGTCATGGCCATTTGCATGCTGGGGTCTTGATATGATTGGGAAACTACCCAGGGCGCCTGGTGGATTCGAATATTGCTTCGTCGCAATTGACAAATTTACCAAGTGGATAGAAGTCTTTCCGGTTGTCAAACCAACCTCTGAGAAAGCAGTCCAATTTCTCCAAGAATTGATTCTTCGCTTCGGGATACCTCACCAAATCATCACGGATTTGGGCACCACCTTTACAGGCAACAAGTTCTGGGACTACTGTGAAGATCGCAGCATCGAGGTATCCTATGCTTCGGTTGCTCATCCTCGTGCCAATGGGCAAGTTGAAAGGGCCAATGGCATGCTCCTTGATGGACTTAAAGCTCGCATGGAACGAACCCTGAAGAAAGCAGAAGGCCGGTGGATGAAAGAACTCTTTCCAGTTGTCTGGGGCCTACGATCTCAACCCAGTAAAGCTACAGGGCAATCTCCCTTCTTCCTGGTGTATGGATCAGAGGCCGTTCTACCTGTTGACGTCATGCACGGTGCTCCTCGCGTTGAGGAGTTCCAAGAAGCCATGGCGGACGAACAACGAATGCTGGAAGTCGATACAGCTGAAGAAGCGCGACTAGCAGCCTTGTTACATAATGCTGCATACCTTCAGGGAATCCGCAGATTCCATGACAAAAACGTGAAGACAAGATCATTCCAAATTGGAGACTTAGTGCTACGCCGAATCCAGAATACAGCCGGTCACTCCAAGCTTACTTCACCTTGGGATGGTCCATTTATCATTTCCAAGGTACTCAAACCGGGCACCTACAGACTTCAAACAGAAGACGGTGTGGAATTACCAAATCCTTGGAATATAGAACACCTACGCAAATTCTACGCGTAGCTCCCTCACTTCAGCAGTGCTTCGGCACCACAAGAACCAATTGCTTCGGCACCCAGAGTTCTTCTGTAAACATTGCTGCGGCAATATATGAACTAATTGCTTCGGCATTACATGTTCTCTTGTTCCGTTGTTCCGGCAACGAGGTTTATCTCAATAAAACTCCCTTTACTGGGTTGTTTACTTGTCTTCGTGACATTACCTACAACTTCCGTGTTCTTTTGAGACTTGGAAAGTTTCTTTTACATTCGGAGCCTATAACTGAGGTCTATCCGGGTTCTTTCGAGGCCAAAAACGGATCTGTTCCTCCTATTGCACTACTCTGTGCTATTTTCCAGCTCCACGCTGCCGCTCCATGGGTCTTACTGGGTTCTTGCTTCGGCAAACCATATACAGTCAGTTCCCAAGTATCCTCCTAGGGTACATTTTAATAGATAGCTTATGCTATGAGAAATCTCCCTGGGTTCCTTCGGGTCCTTAACAGGGTTGTTTTTCAAGTCAAAGTCTACGCCATGTACATTTCGACTAAGTCCTGGTTATCAATACAGAGACAACCTGAGAATTCATAGAAATTCTTGGTTTTTCTTCACAACATGGCAATAAATATATTACATTACACGATACTTATGTTACAATAACATTTGTTTATATCTACAACCTAAGGCTCTGAGCAATTGCTTCTGCAATTGGCTCGGCCTCTTGCTTCAGGTCCCTAAAGGCAGACTCAGTACAGTTTGGCTCTGCGCCTTCAACTAATTTGCCTATGTCTACCTCCGGGTACCTGGACTTCACTACGGCAAGGACATGCACGAGACAAGCTTTCGAAGATCTCTTGATGTACGCCTTCAGCTGTCTCGGCATGGCCTTCAGGCGCTCCAGGAATGATAGCGGCGCTGAAGGGTCTTCTGGAACCAAGGCTTTCACCACCGGGTTCGCTGCCCTCTCTAGCTGCGAGATCCGGTTCAAGGCTTCCGCTAGGTCGTCGTCCGACTTCTTCATCAACCGCAATTCTTCTTCGAGCTCCGACATCCTCCTGGCCGCCTGTTCGAGCTTCTCGTCCAGCACCTTCTTGTCTGATAGATGCTTCTGTGCCTGGACGAGATCCCTGGATAGCCGATTATTCTCCTCGCGAGCACCCTCCAGGTTCTGGGCAAGTTGCTTTTGCTGCTCGAGGACTTGAATTAATTGCTCGTCGGCATCTTTGCGTTGTTGGACCGCTACTCTGAGTTCTTCTTGGAGGCTTTCATGATCAGCAGAGAGGGTCTTCAACGCTTCTTCATAACGGTTGGCCACGTTGGACCAATCCGTCATCTTGCTCTGGGCTGTTGCTAGTTGCTGTTGCGCCCCAGCGAACACAAGACATTGACAGAGTTGTTATTCAACACAGGCAATGGACAATTTTTTCATAAGACTTCGGTTAGGACAGAGTACCTTTGAGCTCTGCTTTCGCCGTTGCAAGCTTCTTTTTCACGTCCTCCTTCTCTGCGGCCAATTCCTTGGTGCGCAGGTGTAAGGTACGGATCGTGTCGGCGTCTTCCGCCTCCTGGAGTTTGCGATCTTCGCGCTCACGCTCCAGCTCCTTCTGGAGACGGTCCGCCTTGGCGTGCATCAAGGATATGTTGTGGAGGTACTCGGTCTTCTTCCTTGATGCCTCGCCAACAGCCTACAACAGAGTTGTTATAAGATATGCTTCATCCATACTACAAGAACAGGGTTGTTTCACTAACCTTGAAGTAGGTTACTGCTCTCCCGGCATGATAAAGTCCCCTGTCGATGTGGTGCTCATCCTCCTCCGCGTCCAATATGTATTCGAAGGTCTGCGGGTTCGGATTGAGCATTGGGTCGAAGCTCCCGATGCGGAAGCTCCCACCCTCTTCTTCAGCTCCGGTACTCTGGGGTACCCTGGGGATTTCTTCAATTTCTTGCTCTTGGGTTGATGTTTCTGCTTGTTTCCCCCTCGAGCACTCTGCTTCCGCCTCGGTCTGGGTTGTTTCTGTGACGCTCGGGGGCTGTGTAGAGGACTGGTCACGGCGTTCCAGCTCGGATTCTTCCATCACCGCCGATGTGACCAGCTGTTCGATATCCGCCAGCACCTCCGCGACTATCTCTTCGACTTGTGCTTCTTCTGGTGCTGGCGGGTTTGATGGCAGAGTTGTTTGAACTTCCGGCAGGGTTGTTTCTGGAACAACCCTGGGTTCTTTGGGCACTGCGGCCTCTGGCTCTACAGCTGCATGGTCAACCAAGGATTCTACCCTGGATATTGCTGGAGTATCTTCAACACTGGGACAATGAAGTTTGTTAGTTATAGCGGTATTATGCGCCGCTACATTGTGTATTGATTGACAAAATACTTACATGGTGGAGGGTCGCATGGGGATCTCTGGCTCCCCCAAGGTGAACTCTTCCTCTACCTCCTGCTCCGCCGCCGAAGGTCCCGTTGGACAGGGTTCTTCACTTATTGGTGTTATCCCTTCAAACGGCGTGGAGACAGGGTTGAAGATCTCGTGCAGGATCTCTTCCTCAGATAATGCCCGCCGAGCAGAGCTGCTTTGCTGCGGCATACTGGTTCCAATTTCTCCTATGGCTATCCCCACTGAAGATGTTGTCCTGGGTTGTGGGGATACCTTTGCCCTTTCCTCTGGGATTGTTCTGGCTCGGGGCTTGGGCAAGGTGCGTGCTTTCTTGGGCACTGGTGCTTGTGCCTCTGATGGCGCCGGTCTCTTGGACCTTTCAGTTCCCCTGGAGGTTGCTCCTGATTTGGCTTGGGGTTCTTCAGGGACCTGTGGTTCAAGTTTTACCATTGGCTCGTCAGGGTCTTCAATTGCAGATTTCATGCGCACTTGATCTCTTACCCCTGGATCCACACAGCGTGCCAGCAATGCCGCTTCTTCAGTGTTGGTTGGGTCCAGGGGCGGCAGACTTACATATAAGGCGCGCCGGGCTTCATACTGTGATGATCAAGACATTAGTTCACAATATATTTTCAACAATGCAGAACTATATTCAGAAAAGGATTTTACCTCAGGTGTCATGGTTATCGCAGATACTTCCATTATTTCAGGAAATTGATCATCAGTAATCACCAGGAACTTCTTCAAGAGTTGGTTCACTCTCTTCTCCGATATGTTCCCGGTGGCATTCCTTGAGGGGTCTGCTTCCCCAGAGTACAAGTACCCTGGGTTACTGCGTTGCTTGCATGGCTGGATTCTCCTCAGCAGAAATGACTTATATACCATGGCTCCTGTTAGGCCTTGTGCCTTTAGGTCTCTGATCATGTTGAGCAGCTCAGGGATTTGCATGGCTTGGTTGACTCCAACTGTCTCGCTCCAGAATGGTTTCATTACTGGAGGATTTCCTGAACGGCTCTGCAACTGTGGCTGGTGGTTCCATGCGTAGAACCATTCCTTCTGCCAGTCCTTGAGGTTTCCTTTGTTGTGTAATCCAAATACACCGGCCTCATGCCCTGGCGGAACTGGATAACAACTTTGCCTACCACTTGCAGTGGGCCGCTGGAGGTCTTTACCCTAAATAGATGGCGGAAAAGGGCAAAATGGGGATCTATCCCTAAGAAGGCTTCGCACAGATGGATGTAGATGGATAGATTGAGAATGGAGTTGGGATTCAGATGACATAGTTCAATCCCATAAAATTGAAGCACACGGCGGACAAAATCACATGCTGGCATGCCAAATCCAACTTCATAAAAGGCCTTCCATACCGTGATTTCCTCGGTGTCTTCGGAGGGGTATTCATGCCCGTATGCGCTTCTCCATCGGCTTATTCCTTGTGCTGGCAAGAATCCATCCGTCTCTAGGGCCTTGATGTGCTTCTCCTTCAAGATACTGGTCGGCCAGTCGCTGATTGAATCTCCAATAATTGGCATGTCCCCCGCGGACGTTGTCTCCTCGGTCGTAACGACCTGCTTAATCGCCTCTGCCTTCCTCTTCGAGCCTTTGCCTCTGCTGGATCCTTCACCACCGGCCATTGGGATCTCTTGTGATTTGGTGTGGATTGGATCTAAGATTGGGGGAAGTTGTGGATGCTTGTGCGCGATCTCTGGATTGCGATAACTGCACCTGCCGCAAACCCTAGATTTGTTTTGCGCAAGCGTACGGATACACAGGGTCGCGGTCGGTTTATATGGGCTTTTCGAAGCGTTACTTCGGTAATTTTCAATTTTGGTCCTTTCTTGATCCTATATTTGAATTCGTTCAAATTTAGGCTCGGGGGCTGTGGACATATTTTCAGGAAATATTTTTCTCAGAATTTTCGGCTTCAATTGATAAATTTATGAGGAATTCTACAAGAATTCGGGTTTCTTCGGAAATTGATTCTCTTTTGGTTCGGACTTCGAAAGAGCCTCGAATTTCTTCTTCAAAGATAAACGAGGCTCGGGGGCTGCCCAATTGGGCGCACCTAATCGGTGCGCACCAATCCGAACTTCGAGAAGACTTATGAGCACATCATTACCTATCGAACAGCATGGTTGCAACTTCCAAGATCAAAGAACCCTGTGGGTCTCAAAGAACCCTGGCGGGTTCCAAAGAACCCTGGCGGATTTCAAAAGAACTCTGGAGGACCTCAAAGAACTCTGTACTTTCAACAAGGCTGTTCTTCAGGAGATAAGGTGCTCGGGGGCTTGTGGGTGTAGAGTCCTGACGGACTAAACAACCCTGGCGGCCCATCCTATGGGCCGGCCCATGAACAAGACTTGACGCACAAGACAAGGATTAGTCCTAGTCGGTTTGGATATACTGTATTAGGAAATTAGAGATAAACTTGTAAAAGTCTCTTAGTCCTATACGGTTCCCATATAACCCTGCCCTCCGGACTATATAAGGGGAGGCAGGGACCCCCTCAAAACGATCTCATCAATACAAGATACATCATACAGGACGTAGGGCATTACGCTCCGGCGACCCGAACCTGTCTAAAACCGTCTCTTGTCACCTTCGACTCTAGATTCTCGACGACTTCTCCCTAAACCCTTCTCTCGGGGCACCCTCTCGAGAACCTAGTCAGCATAAATCGCCGACAATGCCCCTCACGTATTAACAAATCTTTGGCTCTCTGTGAATTTTTTTTAAGTCGATCCTTGACCCTAATACCCTATCACAGTACTACGAGGCAATCGGTCATACAGAAGGGCCATTATGATGTGAGACATGCCGCGATGGAAACCTGCAATTTCAGGCTTCGGCACCGTGCAAGTGATCTTCTTGCGGTACAAATCTGAGCAATAGGTAAATTATAAATTGCCAATTTTTCCTTTATGAAAATTATCATATTAAGCCTTGTTTAGATCGTCAACTTTCGCCAACTTATTTTACCCAACTTGTCACATCGAATATTTGGGCACTAATTAGAAGTACTAAACATAGGTGTAAAAGAACTAATTACATAGATGGACTCCACATCGTGAGACGAATCTATTAAACCTAATTAATTCATCATTAGACACTGTCATGCCACAGTAACCCATCATTAAAAATACACTAATGACTGCACATATTAGGTTTAATAGATTCGTCTTGCGATGTAGAGTCCATCTCAGTCGTCTTTCTTGAATTTCCGGTGAAAATGCATATCTGTTTTGCAAGGCGAGTGCATGTAATTAGTTTTATAATTAGTCTATATTTAGTACTCCTAGTTAGTGTCAAAAGGATGAATGTGACATTTCGCCAAATTTCGCCAACTTTTCTCCCTCCTTAAAAAAGGCCTTACTAAACTCCCTTAATTGAGACCAGCGGTTCGTGTAGGAGGACATTCGATTGTTGCTTGCAGCTCGGCAGCTTGCAGCATTAATGTTTGTACTTGGCGCATTCAAGAGCTAGCCGGCCATATATAGTATATAGTACTCCTATAGCAGTAGAAATATTGTGTTAGTGCCATAATAGATGGCAGGGCGTCCACGAACAATGGGAGTGCTAACATTACAGGCGCAGCGACGTTCTCCCTAGTATGCTTCAAAGGCAGCAACGATGGAAGAATAAGAGGCAATAAAAGGCCACAAATGTAGCACATTCCGGACCTTCTCCGTCGGTTTAATTTTCCCTAGCTGACAAGAGCGGCTACTAGTTGCTGTAGGCTTTCTTGGAAGACTCGTGACAAGAAGACAGCATGAATCTTCCCGTTCTAGTAGTAACGTACTATGTCATCGAGATTAGACATGCATGAATCTAATTTAAGAGTTAGGAGGCGATGGGAAATCCATAAAAAAAAAGTTTATGACAAGAAACCTATCGTTCATGATATAGGGTATGTAAGGTACACTGTAGTTACCGTGTATCAAGTAGGCAGTGAAGTTGCAGTAGTGTGCCGCTACATCTCCGTGAAGAAACAAACAATGCCGAAAAGCAAGTCGATGCTACAGTTCACCGGGACAGGGACTGACCAGTGCTTCATCAGCCTGGAACAACTAGCCGGTGCTGCTGATACTGAAGTAACTGAACGCGAGCACCCGGCTGCAGATGGCAACGGCTGAATTGCTGAGATAAAAACGAAGCGTATGGCCGCAGGCGGGCTGGCGTTCACCAGCGTTCCGCCCCCGCCGCCCGCCGCGCAGATCTCGTGGGGCTCCGTGTTTCTTCTCCGCCGAGACCATGCGGTGTCTGCTGGGCTGCGGGTCACGTGTGTCTTCATTCGTATCTCTGACGTAATTAACGTCAAATAAATCGTCGAAATTAAATTCTAATCACACCATTGTGTTTGTTATGATTAGATCTTTAAAACTAAACCACACTTGATCATGCTTGGACTATATTTTCTTTTTAAAATATTTTTTAGTTAAACAAATTATTTTAATACAAAAAATATTCTAAATATATATATATAATCCAAACATGGTCAAGTTTGGTTTAGTTTTGAAGATCTTATTATAACAAACACAATGGTGTGATCAGAATTGAATTTGGATGATTTATTTGACGTTAATTACCATAGAGACACGGACGTGGACACTTAGGGACACTTAGGAGACACGCAGCCGTCTGCTACAGCAGTACGTTTCCCACTTCCCAGGCGCGATGGTGCCTGCCTCCCGTAATCAACTCTTGATTGGTTTCCGCATTCGCAGTTGTGTGGCATCGGCAATGGTTTGCAGTCTGTTGCAGTCAATGGGGATTACTCTGCATCGCCACCTGATGCTGATGGGAAGGCAGATGATGATTTGGAGACAATACGGAAGTGAGGTCGTGAGAAGATGGTATGGTGCTACTCTGCTAGAGCAGATGGGTTTGAGGTGGTTGAGTGAGCGTCATCAGTTCATCACCGTGGAGGGCGGTGGCAGCAATGGTGATCTTTCTAACAATTCCTGCAATTGTCAATTCTTTTCGATCATGTATTGATTGTCAATTCTTTGCGATCTGGGTTCGAGCCCTCTGCTGGTCTCCCTTGTGCAAAAAAAAATGTATAGGTTCCTTATTTGTGTTCTTTAGTTAATTATTAGTTTAGCACCCTTGCTCAGTAAATCAAGGAAAAAATATTAGTCTAACAGCTGGTGCAACTTACTATGTAATAACTATTGACAGCTTTATGTGTCAGCGCTGGATTTAATATTACTAGTCTGTCTTTATTCAAGCATTCTTTAATCTAAATGTAAAAGCATAATGGCATTGATGCACTTCCTATGAACCAAAGTGTGCGCGCAAGTAAACTAAAGGAAATAGCCATGAATCAGACAAAGTAATGGCTTAGCAGTGCTAAATCACACCATTATTTTCTCAGTGTCTCATCAAGCTAGGACGACAATGCTGAAAGGGTTGCAAAGGTGATCATAGTATTTGTGTTGCCTTTGCTTAACTCATTCCGGATCACCTAATTGGTGCATTTTATATTAGTGTTTAATAGTACATTGATTAATTTTGTGACCTCACTTAGCTTTTTGTACTACTGAATGTTTTTCTCCCATTGGCTTGCTCATTTAATCAAGGTAGAGCGACCGAACCAACTATATGACTACCCACTCTACACTACATGAACAATATAGGATCTTCTAACAATTCTCTGGACTTATTATTAGAATGGATGGTCCTTAGGCTTCTTACATTTGATAATTCTCTAGATCTTGGCATATTACCTAAGAATGAAAGGTAGGCATAATGATCTCAGTAATTTTTTAATGTTCTAAGACAGAGGTCCAGCAACCTGGCTCTTGTTGAGCCTGACTTCTCTCCTCTTCCAACCATGACACTTATATCAAGTGTTACATGGACTCGCGTGTCCTAAAAAATTTTGCCGAGTCGACGCGTATCGCAGTGTCGATACGTGTCTGACACTGGTAGACACGCATCTCATACCTCTCGAGAGAATCCTATCATCAGTGAGAGGGAGAGCCCGTCGTGTGAATGAGTTAGGTGGTGAAAATGAGGCTGAAATCAGTGACAGAGATGGGGATAGACGTGTAGCAGTAGAGAGAGAAGAGGTTTACGGCTGTTGTTGGGACTGCATGCACAAACTTGCAGCTTTTTTGTAGTCCTATGGAAAATAAATCAATCGGATCTTTTGTGATCTTCTATATTATGTTGTAGGTTTGAGGTTAAGCAATATATTTTAAATATATATATTAGACGAATCCTCGAATCCTAATTTTTTGAACAAGCCGAGTCGGACACCCGCACCCGTGTCCTGGTAACACTGCTTATATCTTTACCATCACTTGTACAAACATTTCAAAACTCCCAAACCCCTTGTACAAAAATGCACAAATTTTGTCGGCTGATAGTTTTTGAGTGATCTACAACTTTGCAGTTGAGTTCGTTCTGATTCCATTTTGTGTACATTGAATTCACTGCTGCTTGTGAATAATCGTATACTCCACCCAGTCTGTAATCAACAAATTAACTCCCGGAGCCATGACTCATCTGTACTTGCTGATTTCTCTTAACGAGAATGTCACAGTAGTTACCATCGCCCTCAAACACCCAATAACTTGGAAGGGGCACACAGAAGTTTTGCTCTGCCTTAGTCTGTTGTAGTATCTTTTCCTTTCACAAGTTTCCATTCCTTTTCTTCAGATATGAGGAGTAATTTGAATAGACACTCGAAGATATTTCTTTGGGTTTAATTTTTATCTGAGGCCGAACATAACTTGAAGATGGAATCTCGTGATCGAATGGATGGTGGTGAAGAATTTATTATGATCAACCTTTGAATTCATCGGATTGGATTAGGGTACCGTCTGGACTCCCGTCCGCCCCCAAGCAGTGGAATTTGGCCGCCGGTAGTGATTCCTAGAACGACGACGACAGGGTCCGCACTTGGGACACAGGCCCCGACGAGGCTCAGAGAGATTTTCCCCTGTTGACGGCTTGATGCGTGCAAACGAATGGAACACACCGCGTCATCGAGCTTGAAGAAGGCGAGACCCTCTGGCTGGTCGAACATCGTCCAAGAACCGATTGCACGTGGAAAAAAATTTATCTTGTTTCACTGGATACTGTACCACTTTGTACATGTTTTCTTTCTCTTTTGCTGGCTTGTTCCTCAGAGGATATATGTATATGGAGCAATCCTAGACCATGTTTTAATGCGCATTTTGGTGAAGCTTAGTTGAATGTGCGTATCTTGGTTGTTGTGGTGGGTGAAGCAGGCAGAACAACATTTCGGTGTCTGTTCGGTTTTTTTTTCCCAGTGCGCTGCTGCTGCATACTTGCATGATGAGAAGGCTATAAATTGGAGTATACTTCCTTCAGACAACAGCAGCACGGCTATATGAGCTCCACAAACTTTGCGCACTGGAATGGTCAAGTCGATCTTCCGTAGGATTAGGAGGCTTTGGGAAATATAGCTGCACAGCAAGAGTGAGCGGACTGTGAAGCTGAAATGTTGCAGGATGTATCGGAATCCTATGCTTCCATGCTATGCTACTAACCCTGACAGCAAGATAGAAATGGTGTCGCAAAGTGCCTTACGCTGTCGACGAATATGGTCATATGGTTTCTTCGGCTGGCATAGGAACTACTGTAGTTTTGACGAAATTGGTGCTGGAAATTTGACAGGGGTGATCGTCTCATTATTTGCGTTGGCTTAATAGACTTCCTTCGTTGACGGCTTGACGCGTGCAAATGAATGGAACGCACCGCGTCGTTGAGCTTGAAGAAGGCGAGACCTCTGGCTGGTCGACATGCGCGTTCATGGGCTTTAGAACTGTTGCCAGATTCATGCTTTTGTCTGGTATCATCCCCTCCTGCGCCTGCGCTGTCCTGGTACCATTGCCCCGGTACAAGTGGTGTCACCCTGGCCGAGAGGTGAAGGCAAAACGCACCAGTGTCAAGCAGTGCACGCTGCAACGTGAATCTGGCGCATGTGACACGGCGGCACGAATCGTTGAGCAGTCAGGCTAATATGATGAGAGAAAAAAAAATTGATTTAGCGAGCTTTCGATTTTTTTTCTTTTGTTGATGGTATGTAATGTAACCAAATTGGGTAATGCTTTTGTCTGACGCAAGCTCATGATGTCAGATGCCACTCTTGCCAATTTTCAGAGTGATCGCATCCGCATAAGTAGGAGGCCATGCACATCTAAAGTAGTAGCTGCGCACTAACATGAGTAGAGTTTGGGCTGAAGAAACATTAGTCGTGACACACTAGTCACTAGATAAGTTGATAACTAAGGAGGTGTTTAGATTGAAAAAAATGTTTTTTGCAAGAAGTATATTGGGAAATTTGCTCTGTGAGAGAGTTCACGTTTTCCAATGCGAAAAGTTTTTTAAAGTTTGACATCCAACCAGGGCCTAAAAAGAAACACATACAACGTGAAATTTCTTTAGATTTGGGTGTCTGAGATTGGGAGGCATCTGCGGGTTTAGCTGGGCTAGGTAGAAATCGTAGGTTACCAGATTGTGTCATTTGTCTTCAATTAAAATGTTATTGATGGATTATATTTGGATGTTTGGATTAGGGGGAAATAATAAATAATAATGATACACATGTATGTTTCACTAGTTTAAACGTTTTATGAAGCACCACGCAGGATATGTTTTATGAAAAGTCATTTTACTGAACTGCCAAACGTTTTGCGTTCCTAGCTAGACTGCCCTTGCTAATTAAGGTCAACTGAGGTAACCTGCTTTCGAATTATGGCATATCTCTTCGTTTTGTTCATACAACAAATGGTAGATGGAGTAATTATGGTTCCTGGATACAAAATTAGGTTCGATCACACTCACACTGCCACAGCAGGAAGGCAATGTTGATTGTGAAAGAGATGGAAGAGCAACGTGCAGAGTTGTATTGCTCTCTGGTGGTGTACATACAAGGCTGCCTGCTCGCCACCCAGTCTCAACCGACGCCGTGCATGGTGGGCGTCGTGGAACGGGCAAGGCGGAGGTGAAGCGAAAGACTTGGACGGCTAACAGACTCTATCCTATCAGCTATACAACAAGACTTAGTCAGCCACTTTTACACCCCCCGTAGTTTGTGCGTCGTCAGTAATGCACAAGCTGGACCTGAAATCGTCGAACAATGCCTTTGGCAATCCCTTGGTCATGATGTCGGCAATTTGTTGTCGAGTGGGAACATGGTGAACGCGGACTTCACCAATGGCCACCTTCTCCCGAACAAAATGAACATCTAGCTCAATGTGCTTGGTGCGACCATGATGAACCGGATTCTCCGTGAGGTAGACCGCGGACACATTGTCACGGTACAAGAGCGTCGCCTTGTCGATGTTCACGTGGAGTTCGCCAAGAAGATGTCGGAGCCAGCAGCATTCAGATGCAGCGTTCGCCACGCCCCGGTATTCAGCCTCCGCGCTGGACCTGGAAACAACTGCTTGGTGCTTCGAGGACCACGACACCAACGAGTCACCGAAGAAGACACAAAAGCCTGACGTCGAGCGGCGCATGTCTGGGCAACCTGCCCAGTCCGCGTCGGAGTAGGCGACCAGTGTCGGTGAGGTAGAACGCTGAAGTTGCAAACCCTTACCGAGCGTGCCGCGGATGTACCAAAGAGCACGCTTAACAAGTGCCCAGTGCACGTCACGCAGCTCGTGCATATGAAGGCAAGCTTGTTGCATGGCGTAGGTGAGGTCGGGACACGTGAGGGTGAGGTATTGGAGCGCGCCAACGATGCTTCGGTATTGCGTCGAGTCAGACACCGGCGTGCCTGCAGTAGAGACCTTGACCTAGACATCAATCGGAGTGGAAGCAGGTGTGCAGTTCGTCATGCCGGCGCGTTCGAGAAGGTCGTCGGCCTACTTTGCTTGAGAGAGGAAGAAGCCGTCCTTTGTGCGTCGCACCTGGATGCCGAGGAAGAAATGGACGGGGCCCAGGTCCTTCATTGCGAACTCAAGTCGGAGCTTGTCGACGATGTGATGCAGAAGTTCTGGTGTCGAGGCAGCGAGGACTATGTCGTCGATGTACAGCAGGAGATGCGTCTCGGCCACGCCATGACGGAGCACGAAGAGAGAGCTGTCGGACTTGGTAGGGACGAAGCCGAGCTGTTGAAGGTGAGTGGCAAAGCGTTGGAACCAGGCACGGGGCGCCTGCTTCAAGCCGTAGAGGGATTTGCGTAGGAGACAGACAACATCTGGTTGCGCGGTGTCGACGAAGCCCACTGGTTGCTGGCAGTACACCTTCTCCGTCAGATCGCCATGAAGGAAGGCGTTCTTGACGTCAAGTTGATGTACCGGCCAGTCACGTGCCGCCGCGAGATGAAGAACCGTGCGTATCGTCGCTGGCTTCACCACTGGGGAGAAGGTTTGATCGAAGTCCAAGCCGGGTCGCTGCGAGAAGCCGCGGACAACCCAGCGCGCTTTCCTGCGTTCCAGTGTTTCGTCGGCATGGAATTTGTTCTTGAAGATCCATTTTTCACTGATGACGTGGGCGCCACGAGATCGAGGTACCAGCTCCCATGTGCCGTTGGCCTGGAGAGCACGATACTCGTCTTGCATGGCCGCGTACCAGGCAGGATCGCGCAGGGTAGCGCGTACCGTGCGCGGTGCGTCATTGACTTCTGTAGTGTTGGCGTAGCGCGGGTTGGGTTGGATGATTCCATCTTTGCGGCGAGTGAGCATTGGATGACGCACGGACTTGACAGGGATGGGCGCCGAGGTGGACATCGTCGTCGTGGTGTGCGCCGGGTTCGGTGCAGGAGGAGCTGCAGCTTCCGGCAACACCGATGGTGAACAAGGTGCAGGAGCAGCAGCTGGTGTGGGAGTCGGGGGTGGTACTGCTGCAGCTGCAGGAGCTGCTGGTTCAGGCGCCTCAGGAGCTTCTGGTGGAGAAGCAGATGGCGATGAAGTACTCGTGGCTGTGGGTGGCAGGCGACCCGCGTGGCATTGGCGAGGAGCAGGGAACGGCACCTGCTCAATTTGAGGAGGTGGTGGTGTTGCTTGTGGCATCGGCATCGTATCCTGACAAAAAGGGAAGACAAGCTCGTCGAACACAACGTGTCGTGAGGTTAGTACTTGCGAGAGGCGGTGTCATAGCAGCGATAGCCCTTGGTGTTGTCAAGATAGCCCAGGAACACGCATGGGACAGAACGTGGTGCAAGCTTGTGAGGTGCTGTTGCAGTTGTGTTTGGAAAGCAAAGACAACCGAACACTCTGAGGTGGGAGTAGTCAGGTTCCGAGCCGAATAGGAGGAAGAAGGGCGTGACGTTGCTGCGTGATGTGCAAGGTTGGCGATTGAGCAGGTATGTTGTTGTGTGCAGTGCGTCAGGCCAAAACGAGAGGGGAACGCTACCATGGAGAAGCATGGTGCGAGTGCTGTCGTTTAGGGTGCGCAGAATTCGCTCGGCGCGACCATTTTGTTGCGATGTGTAAGGGCAGGTGAGGCGGAGGACAATGCCGCGAGCAGCGAGGAAGCTGAGGAAGGCCTTGTTGACAAACTCACCACCGTTGTCTGTCTGGAACGCCACGATCGGTCGGCTAGACTGAGTCTGCACAAAGGCATGGAAAGAAACAAGAGTGGAGAGGGCGTCGGACTTGCGGCGCAGCGGGAACGTCCACACGTAATGAGAGTAGTCGTCAAGCACAACAAGATAGTATTGGAAGCCAGAGTTACTAGTAATAGGCGACGTCCATACATCACAATGCAAGAGACAAAATGGAAAAGGTGAAACTGTATTTGAATCAGTAAATGGAAGCCGAACGTTTTTGCCAATGCGACAAGAGATACATGAATGCTTATTAGACGGCGTACAATGAAAATCGAATTGAGGCATGATGCGAGAAAAGGCAGCGTCCTGGATGACCCAAGCGAGCGTGCCACTGGTCGACGGTGACATGAAGACCCACAAACGTTGTCGCAGTGGTGGATCACAGAGGGTAGAGGTCGCCGGAGCTTTCACTGCGGAGGATAACCTCCTTGCTGCGAAGATCCTTAATGGAGAAACCAAGAGGGTTAAATTCGACAGAGATAGAGTTATCTTTAGTGAGGCGACGGACAGAGACAAGATTATGAATTAACGAGGGAGAAAGAAGAACATCACGAAGACAGAGGGGTTTAGACGCAGTAGAATGAAGAAGAGACCCACGACCTGCGCACTGGACAGGAAGTGATGACCCGTTCCCGACGATAATATGAGAGGAGGACGGGTGGAGGGAAGATAGCATACCGGAGTTGCTGGCCATGTGAGACGAGGCACCGGTGTCGAAGACCCAGTCGGTGGAGCTTGGCGGAGAGGATTGCAGCGACAGACCGGTAAGCGCCTGGTACAGAGCCGGCGGTAAGGTGCCAGCGGGAGCATGCTGCGCGGTTAGCGACTGTTGTGGCGCAGAACCAGGACGGGCACCGAGAACACCGGCAGCCGGCTGGGACGGCGGGAGCTGGGTGATGGGCCAGGCTTGAACGACGCCGGTCCAGGGGTTCACCCAGGATGGCACGGGTGCACCGGTAGACGTGTCGGTGGCAGCACCTGTGTTCTGGCCACCAGTTGAGGTGGAGCGGTTGAACTGCTTCTTGTGCTTGCGGGGACGATCGCCAGCGGATCCACGGGCGGGGGTGTCGGAGGTAGTGGATGAGGAGGAGCCCGAGGCAGATCCCAATCCGGCGGCAAGCGCGTTGGTGGAGGTGCCAGCGGACCGAGATCCAGCATGGAGCGTGGTGTTCACGGCCCGCTGGGCCCGGTTGGCAGCGTAGATCTCCTCCTGAAGCAGAAGGGACTGTGCTTGGAGGAATGTCATAGGTGGCCGCGCGACGGAGATGGAGGGGATGCAGTTCTCGAACTTTTCACTCAACCCGCTCAGAAGGTTGATGACAAGTTCTTGATCGGTGAGGGGAGGGCCGACGTCGCGCAGGGTGTCCGCCAGGGCTTTGAGCTTGCCGCAGAACTCGGTCACAGTCATGTCGCCCTGTTGGAGACCGTGAAGAGCCTGTCACGCCTGGACGGTGCGTTGCACGACATTGTCGAGGAACTGGGAGGTGATGGCGGTCCAGGCGTTGAGGGCAGTGTCGCTGGGTTGGATCACCGCAGTAAGGAGGTCAAAGGAGGGGGTGTTGTAGAGCCAGGATACGATGCACGTATCGATCTGGGTCCATTCGGCGTCAGCGATCATGGCGAGGGCGTCGATGGTGCTGTCGACGTGATCCATGAGGCCGAACTTGCGGAAGACGATGGTGAAGAAGGTGCGCCAGGTGCCGAAGTTGGGGGTCGCTGAGATCAAGTGTCACGGGAACGTGAGACTTGATGTTGATGAGTTGAGCCGTCGCCGCAGAGATGGGGACGGGAGTCTCAGCAAAGGGGTTAGTGTCGGAGGAGGAGTGCGAACTCGGCGCCATGGCAGGGAGGGAGTGGTAGAGAGCGGAAGCGATGGGGAATCAGAGGAAGGCTGATACCATGAAAGAGATGGAAGAGCAACGCGCAGAGTTGTATTGCTCTCTGGTGGTGTATATATACAAGGCTGCCTGCTCGCCACCCAGTCTCAACCGACGCCGTGCATGGTGGGCGTCGTGGAACTGTCAAGGCGGAGGTGAAGCGAAAGACTTGGACGGCTAACAGACTCTATCTAAACAACAAGACTTAGTCAGCCACTTTTACAGATTGTTCCTTGCAGGTTGCATTATTTACTGTTTCTACGAACCACATGCACATCCATGAGCCGGCCCATATATATAGAGCAGTTGCTTCAGAGAAACAAACGAAAGTAGATACTAGACGTGCACAAATGAATGAATCTAATTATGTACAGTAAAGAATTAGGATTGGGAGGCAATGGGAAGAGAAGACCCAGGGACTGGTTTCTTGTCTGGTAGAGAGATGAGAAATGTTGACGGCAAGAAACGTGTCAGCTATGAGATCTGTACGGGAGGTGGAATTTACCGTATATCCGATTGGATCTCGGTAGTATCCGTCTTGCTTCCCGACAGGCCTTGACAACTGTTTCTTCAATTTATAGTCAAACTGTATCACTAAGGTGTTTGGTTGGCCCGTTTGTAATGTAATCAGATTACGGATGGAAACAGATAGCATTACTTATGGAAACAGATAGCATTACTTGTGTTTGGTTAAATGTGATATAAAATGGGTTACCATGTAATTCGTTATCGGTCAGTTCAATCTCGATACCATCGCACCAGGAGTGTCAATGGATCACGTCCGGGCAGCTGCTGCAGCTCTCCAAGAGATGCGATATCTAACAGCGTTACAGTAACAAAACCAAACAATTCTAGTAAACACTCGGTCCACCTCTGATCCCATAGTTATCTAATTTCAATTTCGTTTGCATTACCACACACTCAACCAAACATCTCGTAAAGTTTTTCTATGATTTTCCAAGTGTTTTTGTCTTCTAAAAAACTTTTACAATTTTGAAATAATCAAGATTTTTTTATCCTAAGTGAGGTCAGGTGCCGGCACTTTTCTGGTTGAAAATACTGTCTAGGATTCTTTGGTTGTTAATTTGTTTTTTCCTCTTGGGGCTGCGTCGTGCCACGGCTTCCTCGACGTCCACTTGTCCAGCCGACATGGCATCGCACGAGGCCGAGCCTATAAGCGACGGCCAACGAGCGGGCTGATCAAATTTGCATTCAGCCGCCATGATCTGAAGTAGTGTGTCAATTTCCGATAGCCTATCTCTGTCCTTTTTTACCAGTCCAGTTCTATCAGAAAAAAATATTTTCCATTTATTGTAAAAAAACTTTTGCATAAAAAGAGAGAGGAAAAGGTAGATTTAACATCTGGTGTAGCTCCGATGATAAAGTTCTTTAGAAGATGGTTTTTGAAAGTGCATTCAAGCAACCATTTAAATCAAGCAGTCAAGATTGTCTTTGAAAGCAAGGTTATAGAGTTTAATAGTTTATACGGCATTTTACCGTTTCGGCATTTTACCCTTCTCGTGTACTTTTTACCGTTTAGATACAGAATGCAGTTCATTCTACGTGCGTCGTGGAATATAGTTTCACACTTATTTAATTGCCTGTCATCACAAATTAAGAGAAGAAAAGTCACTAAAGCCGTCAACCATTTCTGCTTCAATTTTCCGTTAGCTCTATCAGGAATTACACGAGAATAGGCCACTTTGCTCGAGAAATTAAAAAAAAAAAACTGTCCCAGTTGCGAGTTGGGTCGAGTGACGACACAACTACAGACGTTAGCTTAGCTTGATGGGCGTCTTTGGTAGTTGACTTGTATTGAGTGACATAAACGCTGCTCGAGTTACTGCATTCGGATGTTTTATTTTTTACCTTTAGATAAAGAATTTTAAGTTACTGCATTTGGATGTACACTGAGTTGGCTGAGCATAATAAGTATGTAGAAGCCCATGCACATCTTATAAGTGGTAGCCGCGCGCTAACATGAGGGGAGATCGGGCTGAAGATACATGTAGCTTAGTGACTCACTAGGCACGTTTATAAACTAAAAGGAAACAAAACGCTTAGAAAAAGTTATACTATATTTGAGTGCGTGGGATTGGGGACGGGAGGCATCTGTAAGTTTATCTGGGCTGCTTGATTGATCGTCCGACGCCTTCCAAATAAGTGGAAGCGCTGAACAAAGAGCTCGTGTTGGTTGAGCTTGACTGCACGGTAAAAAAAAAAACTCCTATTACATTACGTCAGGTCTTAATGCTTCAATCCTTCGGCAAAAAAAACTCCTTCATACATTTATTAATGCAAAATTGTTAATGACAATGCTAAGATTAATGTTTTCCATGACATCGTTCTCAATGCAGCAATCCTAAATTACAAAGGAAATAAGCATTAGAATTAGAAGTTTTAAACCCTATAAATCTAAAGTTGTAACTCTCTATGTGCAGTGTCGGAAGGTTTGTTGAGTGCATTTATTAGGCATTTGGTAAACAAAGTCTTTGCCGAGTGCATTTTTACGTCAGCAATGAATTAACTCGTGGATTGTCGATTGGCCGATCAAAAGGATGTGGAAGACTTGCTGAGCCCTGATGGCCTAACGGACAGAGATGCAGCAGATGTGGTCGATCACGAGTAGGATGAAAACGGATCGGATACGGACGGATATGCCCTGATACGAATATAAATATTTATTTTTTTTGCCGGATCGGATTCGTATATGAACAGTACAAAATATGTCGGATATGTATCGGATATTGATATTCATTACATATCTGCAATAGACATTCAACTTTTGTTACGCGGATACGGATATGGCCGGATATTGATTTTCCGGTTCCGGATACGTACTATACCATTTAAGGTCTAAGGGCCTTCGGTCGGACGGGAAATATCCATACCACTTTTATCCCTAATCACGAGGGCTTAGCTAGCGTGCATAGGCCTCAGGCGATTGATCAGTTGGGCTTCAAATATATACAATACATATAAAATCCTAGGGCCCTATCTAGCTGGGGCCCCCGGCCGTCGCCCCTGTGGCTGGGGGGTCAGAGCCAACCCTGCTTGGCTGCTTGCTCTATCCCAAAAAATGTTCATATCCAGCCAGAACTAAAAAGTTGAGATAGATATGATAGAATGGATGATGAATTTATTCGATCAACCATTGAATTCAGTGGTTCTTCAGGATTTGCTCACGCATCTACTGATGGGCTAGATCCAATTCAAGTGCAAATGGAATAATTGGGGAAACATCATGCAAGAGTGCACTTGGTGTGGAACAACTTCGTCTGGTTTCAAGGGATACACCATACCAGGTGTACATGTTTTTTATGTTTTCTTTTTGTTTGCTCCGTCAAGAATTTATGAGAACAGGGCACCAAGGACAGGGGCATTGAACTTGCTTTAGAGTATATATATATATATATATATATATATATATATATATATATATATATATATATATATATATATACATATATACATATACTACATTAGGAGTAGTCCTGGACCATGTTTAATGTGCATATATTAACAGGCATGTCTTGGGTTATTGTAGTGGGTTTTTTTTTGGGATAGGTTATTGTAGTGGGTTAAGCAGGCACATAGCATGCCATTGATGTGAGAATGCTATAAATAGGAGTAGGCGGTGCTCCAAAGGGGAGGGCAGCGGTAGTGGTAGTGTATAAATCACATCCACAAACATAATACGAGAGATCATATCGGAATCCCGTGGGATTGAGAGGCACCGGGAATCATAGGTGCAGACATGCGAGAGCACTTGCCACTACACGGTGCCTTACATGAACAACATGTTCCAAAACGTCAACATGTCGATGGTAGGAGAACTCGTGATGGATTCAGATCTGGAGAACTCCTGCCAGGGGTTGGCAGACGGTTGCGTCGTGGTGCACCGCTCGAGCCTCGGCATCCCCTTTATGGAGACTCTAGGCACACCCTGCTCACACGGTTGCACCGACGTCCAAGTATCGCATCGGTTGAGTGGTGCGCATGCCCGCATCAGCTTGAGGGAGCGCAATCAGGGTGCGAGAAACATGGGAGACAGGCTGCTCGTGCTCCTGCTAGTCCACGGTCTCTGTGTTAACAGTATATAGATCAGTTACCAATTATTTTTGTGGGTACAAACTTTTTTGAATTTTTTGTCAGATTTGAACACCGTTAGATCAGAGATCAATATGTTGAAACGCTTTAAAGGCAGTCGTTCTTTTCCTATTTCCTATACGGGCTCTGCACCCAGGGTGACAGTGCTGCAGTGATGCCGCCCCACCACTTGCTCACTTATCCCGCCGCTCACCATCCACGTGCAGCAGGCCTCACGCGACGCGGCTGAGGAGCATGGGCGTGAAGCGAGCAGGCCTCGTTGCCGCCATGGGAGTCCCTGCCCCTATCGCCTCATTGCGTGGAGGCGGAGACGGTCCAGATGGAGAAGCCAACATAGGAGGAAGGAGGCCCATGCCCTACCGTGTTGTATTACGCTAGATGTAGAGGAACCGAAGCCGAACGGGAAAGTAGCAGATGGGATAGAGGAGGCCGGTGTGGGAGGTTTTACGGTAAAAACACTCCTGCTGTCCTGCAGGAAGTTGTAAACCTGTACCGGCCCCGGTGCAGATAGCCTAAGGTTAGAGGCCTCGAACTTTCTTAATATGGAGCAGATGCGCATTTATTATTCCATATGACGCTTATTTTAATATGTGTGTCTTAAACTGGCAGATAGCATGTCATTGATGTTTGGTGTCTTACATAGCGTTAGTTGCTGCATATATTTGCTTGATGAAAGTGTCATAAATAGGAGACAGTGCTCCAAAGGGGAGGAGGGCGGCAAGGGCAAGGCAACTGTAATTGTACAATATACACATTACATCGACAAATACTCTATGCCCGAATATGACACATTACATCCACAAATACACTACGCCCAGAATATGACACATTACATCCACAAACACACTACGCCTAGGAATGATAAGGTCGGACTCCCGTGGGATTGTGAGGCATCGGGAATCATAGGTACACACATGTGAGAGGACTCGTCGCTTCTTGTGATTCGAAAGGTCGATATATTCAGGGTCAGAGAACTCCCTGATGGATTTGGTTTTGGAGGACTACTGCCAGGGGTAGGCAGGCAGCTTACATGCCACACCGCTCGGGCCTCGGCTTCCCAATTTTTGTCGATTCCACACATTGCCTACTCACGCGACGCCGCATGATGCTGTGCCAACGTCCAGCGGTCGCATCAGTTGAGCAGTGCACACGCACACGTCAGCGCGATCAGGGTGGGATAAACACGGAGCGTAGCGATGCGAAGAAAGGGTTCGTTCCGTGGTGTCTGCGCTCTTTGTTGACCGTATATAGATCAGCTGATAATTAGTTTTGCGGGTACAATTTCTTTTTGAGATTTTTGTCGAATTAACATATAAAACAGAGCCTCTACTTTCTGAGTAGAGGGGCTCCTTATTTCTGGAGGCCTTATTTTTTTTTCTATCCAACTCCACCAAGACCCTTTAAATCCAAGCCTCTATTTATTTCTTCTCTTTATTCCACACAATCTCTTTATATATTCTTTATTACACACAACGACAATTAAAATAAGGGAAACTATAATGCATATAATGAAACATTTTGTAATTCAAGATTTGAAGCAAACATTTAAAATTCAAATGTTTGAACATGAAAATGACCATTCTCACAAAGATAACACATGAACATGATCATTCTCACAGCTCACTGACATGAACATGAACCTGACCATGACCATTCTCACAGTGCACAGTTTTGGTAAAAATAAAAAGGTTCTAATTTAAAGGGTAAAAACGGTGTCATAATAATTTAGCACTGTAGGAATTCAACATTAAAGCGCAGCAAGCAGAGATGGCAAGATTGGAGCGAAGCACTTGGAGGTGCAGGTAGGCAAAATGGAATGAAACCCAGCTTTACAGTAGCATTCAAACATGGGCAGGTAGGTTAAATCACAATAATATGCATATATGGTGTTGCTCCATTGACATCACCTACACTAGACGCACCAAAGCCACCATCAGAAGCACCAAAGCTGCATACGGTTTAGATTCAAGTTCTATGACCAAATATGTCCTAGTTTGTTTTGCGTGTTTTAGGACCTGTCGCCATTCAGTTTGCATCAGGTTTCAGCATACAAGAAGCACATCCTCCCTATACAATCCAACAACAGCTGGAGCAGGAATGCAGGATACATATCCAAGAGTTCATGTGATTATGGAACTGCCATCAAAAGAACAGAGCGCACCACCTGCTTGTTCTAGCACGTAAAATGTTCATATCCACAACTAAGAACTTGAAGATAGATGTGATCAAATGGACGATGAATTGATTCGATCAACCATTGAATTCAGTGGTGCTTTTGGATTTGCTCACGCATCCACTGATGGGCTGTGTCTAATTCTAGTGGAAATGGAATGATTGGGGAAACAATATCCAAGAGTGCACCCTGCAGGCAAAAAGCTTCATCTTGTTTCACGTGCTACTAAATCAGTTGTACATGCGTTTGATGTTTCCTTTTTGTTTGCTCCATAAAGACTTTATGAGAACAGGGCAGCTAAGGTCAGGGACATCGAACTTGCTTCAGAGGATATATACATATATGCATATGGAGCAGCCCTGGACCATGCTTAAGATAACACACATATTATTCTAGATGATGCTTAGTTTAACAGGTGCATCTAGGGCGTTGTTGTAGCATGTTAAGCAGGCAGATAGCATATCATTGTTGTGCGGTGTCTTACAGAGAGTTAATTGCTACGTATTTGCGTGATGAGAAGGCTATAAATAGAGGGTAGGCAGTGCTCCAAAGAGAAGGACATCAGTACCAATATAGTGTGCATATTACATCTACAAAACGTTGCACCCTGAATGATATGGGATTGAGAGGTATCAAGAAACATAGGTGCAGACAGGGGAGGGGAACCAGGGCTTCCTATGGCGAGCAATGATCGCCCTGCTCCAAAACTTGACATGTTGAGTGAGGGTCGGAGAACTCCTAGTTGATAATGCTTTGGAGAACTCATGCTGCCACTCAGGCCTCGGCTTCCCCATCGTTCACTCGAAGCAATATAATCCTATTGCTGACGCGCAGACGTGGTGTCGCATGACAGCACGAGATCAGAAGCTAAGGCCAACGATCGCATCGGTTGAATGGTGCACACGCACGCGGTAACGTGAACTGGGTGTGAAGAACACAGGCACACGGTAGGCCGAGCAGCGCTCCGGGTCCACCAAAAATGGGTTGGTTCCATCCATGGTGTCCGTGCTATGTGCGTACTATATAGATTTACGGGAGTTGAGACAAATATTTTACTAGATCTTTGGTCGAATTTAAGCACTGTTAGATCAAAGATCAACGAGTTCAAACACTTTTAAAGGCGACCGTTCTTTTCCTGTACGGGCTTCTTCACCCAACCTTTTCATTTCCCCCCATTTTCCCTTGGTGCGCCCGCGACAGATCTCACCAACCCCTCTACGCCGCCTAGGCCTTCGCCGTCGCACAATTCCTTGTCATGCAAGGACGCCGCCTTACACGCTCACGCGCTATGAAACTGTCGCTCGTGGCCTTCCATCGGAGGTCTCGCCGGTCACCATGCCAGCCATCCGGCTGCGAGCTTCGCCGCGTATAGAAACAACGGCGCCGCCATGCCCGGTCATACCTTGTCTCCCGTGCAGATCCAAGCACGAGCGGCTGAAATCTCGCCGCCACCCTCGCGATTTGCTCCGGCGGCGGCGCGGCCGTGGGGAGCAAGCGGGGGCGGCTAGGGTTAGATGCCGCTCCAGTCGCCCACGTGGGGCGCGAGGCGACACAACAAAGGGGCCCTTGATTTGTGCCTTGAGTAAATGACACTAAAATTTCACATGCATATGGAGATGGAGCAGCCCTGGACCATGTTACAATACGCATATATTGTTCCACATAAAGCTTAGTTCAACATGCGTATCTTGGGCTGTTGTAGCGAGTTAAGAAAGTAGATACCATGCCACTAATGTTCTGTGTCTTACATTAGTATTAATTGTTGCATATTTGCTTGATGAGAAGGCCATATATAAGAATAGACTATGCTCCAAAGGGAAAGGCAGCGATATTAGTACAGTGTACACATCAAATTCATAAACACACACTATGCCCTGGACCAGGCCAGCCGGACTCCCGTGGGATTGTGAGCCATCAGGAATCATATGTGGACACATCCGCTTCCTGTTGCTTTAAACAAGCAATCTGTTTTGAAAGCTCAACCCGTTCAGGGTCGAAGGACTTCCGATGGATTCGGGGCTGGAGAACTACTGCCTGGCTGGGGTAGTCAGCCGGATTAGTCGTGCCGCACCGCTCGGGCCTTGGCTTCCCTTTGTCGTCCAGTCCAGGCACTCGCTGCCCATACGGCGTCGCATGTGGCCGCGCCGACGTCTAGCGATCGCACCCGTTGAGCTGAGCTCCCTCTAGTCCACGAAAGAAAAGGGTTCGTTCCATGGTGCCGCTGGTGCTCTGTGCTGACCGTGTATAGATACAGTTGAGACGAATAATTTGTTTTTCATCTTTGGTCGAATTTAAACACCGTTGGATTAGACATCAACGTGTTCGAACGCTTTTAAAGGCAGCCGTTCTTTTCCCTGTACGGGCTTCTGCACCCTACAGCCTTTTCCTTTTCGCCCCGTTTTCCCTCGGTGCGCCGCCGCCCTGCAGACAGCGCCGCAGCGATGCCGCTCCACTTGCTCTCATCTCCCGCCGCCGCCGCCAAGCTCGCCGCCAGCTTGCGCGGGGCTCCTCTCCGCCGCTGCCACAGCTTCGCCCCCGCTCCCCGCCACCCGGTACTCCCCAACCGCCACCTCCGTTGCGCAGTTCATCCCCTTCCCTCTTACTCTCTCTACTGAACTTGTTGCTTGATTTCTTGCAGGACCGCGCGTCCCTGGCGACTTCCCTATTGGCGGCCGCGGCGGCGCGGTCTGCCGGGACGGCCGTGGCAGCGGCGCAGACCAAGCTGAGCGGTAAGTGCCATTTTTTTCCCTCTCTGTTTTATTGTTTGGGTGCTGTTCCTTTTCGATTTTGTCGTGGAGTGGTAAGGGTAAAAGATTGCCTTTTGTATGTTACTCCTGTATGGATGAAGAAAGTTTCAGCATATTTCGATGATGATTTACTTGTACTCGCTCATTTAACATTATGCTAGATTTGACGCAGCTATCTCCACTTTCTCTGAGCAGCAATTATATTCAATAGTTCTTATGAATATCTATGTTCTAGCCATCTATCAAACTGTGCGCGAGTTCTTTCAAACCACCTTTTTCCAAACTCGCAGCTTCAGATTATTTTCGGGTTACTAACAGATGGTGAAATCCTATCAGTGTCAGGAAAGAAACAAGTGTTGATATCGTTGTCGGACAAAACAGACTTGGCTTACCTTGGCAACGGTCTTCAGGGCTTGGGGTAAGCATCATTCTGTCTTTTTCACTTTGTTTCCTGAATTTTACAATAAAAGTGTTGGTGAGACTATTGTAGATATCTTGCATGAATTCGTACTACTTGCAGATTGATGTATATTAAAAAAAAAAGGGAAATTTTGCTCTAGGACACTGCTCGATTTCAATATTCCTGTGGGACACTGTAATTTTTTTTGGCTACAACACACTAGGCGGTGTGTTTCAGCAAAGAAATTAGTGTGTCACAGCAAAGAAAAAATATTTCAATGTGTCACAGTTAATTTCACAGAAGTGCAGTGTCCAGCAGCAAATTTTCCCTAAAAAAAGGGGAAGATACAAGCTCAAATACAAAGTTGAAGAAATCACACAGCAATGCGACGTCTTATTGACTTTTTTTTTTCTTTTGTAGTTACTCCATCGTCTCTACAGGTGGAACAGCATCCAGCCTGGAAGCAGCAGGAGTTAATGTAACAAAAGTTGAAGAAATCACACATTTTCCTGAAGTGGTACAAAATCCTAATGAATGTTATTAGTGGCGATGAGTATAATTTTGTTCACATTTCACATATTATCTGGTTATTTCAGCTTGATGGAAGAGTGAAAACATTGCACCCAAGCATACATGGTGGCATTCTTGCCCGGAGAGACCAGGAACATCATTTGAAGGCACTAAAGGATCATGGAATTGGTGAGTTTTTATACTTCTGCCATTTAGCACCGCTATCGGCTTTTAATTGTGGCGTCAATGTTTCTAGTAATTTTGTTGGCAATGAACAATATATGAACTAAGAGTTTCTTTTTTCGGGAACAGGGACATTCGATGTGGTTGTGGTGAATTTGTATCCTTTCTATGACAAAGTCACTTCTGGTACCATTTCTTTTGAGGATGGCATCGAAAATATTGATATCGGTGGCCCCACAATGATCAGAGCTGCAGCCAAGGTAACTAACTATTGTTAGTTTTTGCCACTATTTACTGAGCAACTCTTACCACAGGAATGGAATATATAGATATATTTGTGACATAAATTGCAGAGCTGATATTGGTATGTTAAATGGTTGGCATACTGTAACCACAGAAAATTCTATTAAATTTGTTGCTCTGTATTTTGACAGAACCATAAGGATGTCCTTGTCGTAGTGGATCACAGCGATTATCCTTCTTTACTGGAGTACCTTAAAGGAAATCAAGAGGACCAGCAGTTCCGCAGGATGTTGGCATGGAAAGCTTTCCAGCATGTTGCCTCTTATGATTCTGCTGTGTCAGAGTGGTTGTGGAAGCAATCCAACAAAGGTCTCCTTCAGTAACAGACTGAATAACTGTATTGCTTACATGGCTATTTGACTGAATGCATGTTATGTTTTGGTAGGAGAGATGTTTCCCCCAAGCTTTACCGTGCCACTGGAGCTAAAGTCTACACTTCGGTATGGTGAAAATCCTCACCAGAATGCTGCATTCTATGCTGACAAGAGCCTTTCTCTAGTTGGTGCTGGTGGCATTGCAACTGCTATTCAACACCATGGAAAGGTGAGGTTTTGTATTTCTATCTTCAGATATTCAAGCAGTGAAGCAAATGGTAATTTTTTTAAATTTTCACCAGACTCTGATACAGAAACTTAATTTGCCTAAGTTTCTAGACATACTGCCTAGTTCTAACTTTGTCCAGTTACATAAGTACTATTTAACATTTATGAATATCTGGATATACTGTATCACCTGTTCTGCATATCTTGAGGAGCTTTAAACAAAATATTCCATTACAGGAAATGTCTTACAACAACTACTTGGATGCTGATGCTGCATGGAACTGCGTATCTGAGTTTGATAGTCCTACTTGTGTTGTGGTGAAGCACACAAATCCATGTGGTGCTGCTTCAAGACAGGACATTCTTGAAGCTTACAGGTTAGCTGTAAGGGGAGATCCTGTTAGTGCATTTGGTGGAATAGTTGCATTCAACACGATAGTTGATGAGGTATGTTCAGTTGGCTGCATCTGCCTACCTCACTAGTTATTTCCATCATCGACTGCTTGTATTTATACCCTGCTATGTTTAGGATCTTGCAAAGGAGATTCGTGAGTTCAGGAGTCCTACAGATGGTCAGACGCGGATGTTCTATGAGATAGTGGTTGCGCCTGGGTATACAGAGAAGGGTCTTGAGATTCTCAAAGGCAAGTCAAAGACGCTGAGGATACTCGAGGCGAAGAGAAGTGGAAAGGGGATGCTTTCACTTCGGCAGGTCAGTGGTGGGTGGCTGGCCCAAGAGTCTGATGATCGAACCCCTGAAGATATCACCTTTACCACAAAATCTGAGAGGGCTCCACAAGAGAATGAGCTTGCCGATGCCAAATTTGCCTGGCTTTGCGCAAAGCATGTCAAGAGCAATGCCATTGTGATAGCCAAGGTTTGTCATTTCTTATCTGCAATCAGAGTAAATTCAGAAGTTGATATGTACTGCTTGTTTAATCACTGAAGCCACTTTAATGGTACACCTGATGATCTGTATATAGAACAACTGCATGCTGGGAATGGGCAGTGGTCAGCCAAATAGAAGAGAGAGCCTTAGAATCGCCTTCAGAAAGGCAGGAGAAGAGGCCAAGGGAGCTGCGTTGGCAAGCGATGCCTTCTTCCCCTTTGGTGAGAAACAGCACGATCTTTTCCCTTTCCATCCCGTTAAACTGTTTAGTTCTCGTTGTTTGGCAAGTGACGTGGCCATCAATTTATGTAGCCTGGAAGGATGCCGTCGAGGAGGCGTGCCAGAATGGGATTGGAATCATCGCTCAGCCAGGAGGCAGTATGAGGGATGATGACGCTGTCGCATGCTGCGACAAGTACGGGGTGGCGCTGGTCTTCACGGGCGTTAGGCACTTCAAGCATTAGAGCCGTTGATGTCCATGGCTGCTCACCATAGCTTAGGGAAGAAATGAATAAGAGAGCAAGCTTCGAATCTGGAGGTTGCAGGTTGGGTCCAGCCTTTTGGTCACGGCACTGCGAATTTCGCATTCAGGCTGTGATGGCTTTTCTGATGAGAAGAAGGCTTTTGTTCGGTGAGCGGGCGGAACGTTTCTCCTGGCCATGGAGCTGAATAAGCTGATGTATCGTTAGTGCTAATTGTCCCAACCTAAACTCTTGCAAGTTGCAATGGCAGCATCTAATTACTGAATATTTGTGTTGTGCGTGCCTGTCTTTGAATGTTTGCAGAGCACACCACCCGCTGAATATTTGCAGAATTACTGAAGTAGTTCTTTTTTTTTTTTGAGGGAATTACTGGAGTAGTTGCAATAACGGACGGGCCACTTCTCTTGCTTTTGGCCCATCTGAAATCGGCCTAGCTTGTGATCCTGTCTCCCCCTCGTGGCGCCCGCTCGGCAAACTTGTGATCCAATCGACGGCTCCACTCGTCTCGTCTCGTCTCGTCGCTTGTTCCGTCTCCCAGCGTTGAGCCCCCCTCCGGCCACCGAGCACACTCTACTCATTAGCAAGGAAGACGCTGCCTGGAAGGAATTCGTCCAGTATTGGAGCCTTCGCTGGGCTGGGCGGGCGTCGAGCGTAGATCCAATCGGAAATTGAACTGACTTCGTCTTTTGGTGGTAAGAAATCTTTTGCTGAAGATCACCTGCATCGGAGTGAAAGCTTGTATATTGTTAAAAACCATATCATTTCGACATAGCCATATGCAGCTACCGCTGCAGAGGCTGGAATATTAAAATATATTCCTGTTTCTAAAAAAAAAGAAATCTTTTGCTTGTTTCGCAGGATCCCTTGTTTGCTGTGAGTGTTGTCTATCCAAATCTCTCTTGCCGATATGTACCCTCCAATCATTCGTACACTTTTTTTGGATTTGGTTTGCTACATGTGCGCGCGATTGCGCGCGTGCAATCTTATTTCCTATTTTCTTTTTGGAGGGGTTCCAGCTGACTGCGATATCTGTATGTTGGTTTCAGCACTCACATCGGAAGAAGCAATGTTAGGAGTAATCACAAGGTTCGCTGTTACATCCATGGTGATGTGGATGGCACCGGTTGCGATCATCAGTGGGTTCTACTACCACATGTTTCCAGGTTAGCTTCTTTTCCTGTTCCCATTACTGCATTCTGTAATCCATCTCTTATGTTTAAATAAAGTGCTACGTAGATTTGTATTTGGTAACTACGTTTGCCCTCCTTGTTCAGGTGTGAGCCAGATGTCATCCTCGGCTCAGACACTCACCAGCGGGTTCCTGGCCGTTATGTCAGTTAATATGGTGATCGGCTTTTACATATTCATGACGATGAAGGAGACTCCACACCGGCCACAGCCAGATCCCACATTTCTGGCGAATACCAAAGTGGGTATCAACCAGCCAACATCTTCACAAGTGATAGATGATTCCAAAGGAAAGGGAAAGATTGAGTAAGGTGCAGCACAGGTTTGCTTGGGTCTTGTGTATATGTTAAGCACATCTTTTTGGCTTGAGGCTTGGGTCATGCCTGTCTTCCACCCATCTGTGTTCTGTAGCATCCCATGAAGACAATATGAATTGCTATCATACAATGCCTGTGTCTCATGATGGAATCTCAAAGATTGGATTTACAAATAGACAAAATAGAGTGCCAGGGATAAATGCGCTCACTGTTTGTTTCTGCCTTGCATTAGGACTAAGCCACCATTATTTTTGCATCAGGCTTTAACGTACAGGAAACACATCCACCCTAGACACCCAGCGACACCTAGAGCAGGATACAGAGTAAGTGTTCATCAGGCTACAGGCAAAAGAACACCACTTGCTTGTTGATGCCCAGAACATGACCTAACCAGAACTAAAAACTTAAAGATAGATGTAACGGAATCCGATGGTGAAAAACTAAGCATTAAGCAACAGGCCTGTTTGGGACAAAATTATTAGAACTAACCAGTGAATTCAGCGGCACTCTAGGATTTGTTCATGCTTCCATTGAATGGAAAGGTCCTAACATTCGTCTTGTTTCACAGGATACTATACCGTTTCTACATGTTTTCATGATTTTTTTTCTTTCACTTCTTCCATCAGGAATGGCACAAGAACATGTTAGCTAAGGTCGGGGGAATTTAACTTGTTCCAGAGGGTATCCCTGTACCATGTTTAATGACATTTCAGATGGTCTAGTTTTAATGAGCTTTGGGTTGATGTAGTAGGTGGAGCAGGAGATAGCATGTCAGTGTTGTTGGTTGACTTGCAGCGTGTTACTGCATTTTTGCATGTTGGGAAGGCTATATATATAGGAGGATACAGTGTTGCTGGTATATCAGTATCACCTCCACAAACGTTGCGCACTGGAATAGTCAGGTAGTGCTTCGGTGGGATTAGGAGGTATTGGGAAACATAGATGCACGAGCTGTAGTTTCCCGTGAAGGTGAAAGACGCCGACAAGTACGAGATGTATAGCTGACATTGTTCGATCTTTTTCAGAGTGAATATATGGAGCAATCTTGCGCCATGTGTAATGCACACTCCAGATGAAGATTAGTTGAATGGGTGTGTCTTGCGCTGTTTAGTTTTTGTAGTAGCTAAAGTAGGAGAACAATTTGGCATGCCATTGCTGTTCAGCGTCTTGTATATGTTGCTGCAATGCTACATATTCCACGACTAGAAGGCCATATATAGGAAGGAATAGCAGAAGGTTGCATCAAAGAGCAGGGGGGTACTGGTAAATCACCTCCACAAACGCTTCTCACTGAGATCTTGAGGTCGAGCTTCAGTGGGATTTGGAGGTATTGGGAAATATGGCTGCACATCATACAGCAGTAAAGCGAACTGAAGCTAATGCATCTCCTTACATCACGTGGTGGAGCACTGGATGTCATAGCCTAATTTGCCTGCTCCACATACCACTCTGC
Source organism: Digitaria exilis (assembly GCA_015342445.1). Classification (NCBI taxonomy): domain Eukaryota; kingdom Viridiplantae; phylum Streptophyta; class Magnoliopsida; order Poales; family Poaceae; genus Digitaria; species Digitaria exilis. The sequence continues at coordinate 1,023,658 of JACEFO010000718.1, read as the reverse complement.
CAGCATGGAGCCAATGGCAAGACAAAGCTGATGGGGGAAGCAGCATCCTCACGTTCGTCGTGGCAGGGAAGGGGACGGGCCGTCGCTGCAGCTTGCGCTGCTCCTTTCCTTGTCGGATGGTGTCGACACAGTGCACAACTCGTCCACCTCGCGTGGCGGTTCTTAGCTACAATGACAGCACGTCGGATGGGGCAGCACCATGGCTGGGCATTTGGTGGAAGAGGCCAATGATCGACCAGACCCACCGCCACGCTCAACCTTAGTTCTGTCCTGCAACAGTGGTAAAAGCTCAAAACTTCTATGGATGTATACTGGAGTTGTGGTTGCAACATGGATGTATACCGGAGTTGTGGTCGCAACATGGACCACAAAAGCTATCCAGTTCATCTTTCTGTAAAATGTGAGATAAATCATGGGTGAGAGAATTATGTGTAGAGCAATTGATAGAAGAGGCGAATCGATCAACCCGACCTGCTGTCACGACCATCTTAGTTCCTGTTTGTAACGGTGTGCATTCCTGTTTGGAGGCGAATCATTCCTGTTTGCTTACAAGACTCACCGGTATGCTCCCTCTGCTCTCAGGAGCCAGAGACGTGCGACCACTTATTCCATAGATGCAGCTACTCCAGGCAAGTATGGCATCTTGTGGCGGTGAAGCTGGGGCTGCAACCACACCCTCCAGCCGGTCAAGCGACGACATTGATCGACTACTGGCTTCAATCCCGTCGGCAGTGGAACAACGGGGCACAGAAAGGATATGACTCCACCGTGCTACTTGTGACATGGCGCCTTTGGAAAATCCGCAATGACTGCGTGTTCAGGAGCACCTCACTCTCTGTCTCAGAAGCTTTCCAGGCAATCTGTGAAGAGGCCGTTTCATGGATGCAGGCAGGGGCGAAGCATCTCTCCGAGGTTGGTTGGTTAGCGCCTCCAACCGCGTGAAAAGCCGGCTAATTAGCCTTTGAGTTGTATAAGTTCTTCATAGAAAACACTAAAGTTGCAATATAAAATCCGTGTGTGTGTGCTCGGTTCATAGGCCCGCGTATAAACCTTAATTTCTTCGTAATGCAAAGATACGCAGCTCTCCTGCGTGTTCTCGAAAAAAGTTCTTGTTTGTAACGGTGCCAAAATCTCAAAACTTCCCTGAATGTGTACACATGCTCATGATTTATCCCACTGTTGATTTTAAGATGAATGATTCTGATAGTGCTTGCGGTTACATGTATGTGTAAAAAAAATTGTGTTGCTAGTTTTAGAGGGTAATCTCATTGCGTGTGCATTCTATTTTTTTTTCTCTCTTCAATGTATTTTTTCCCAATTCATAGGGATCCTACTCTGTTTACTATTTTGGATGCCAGATGACGGTGATGCAAAGAGCACTGCAGATGACGATGAGATTTCTTTGAGATAGATGTTGAACCTGTTGACGAGCTCTTAAGATGGAGTTTAATTTGATGGTCCTTTCTTGGGTTGTTGTAGTGTTAAGTAGCAATTGTTGCTTGTGTTAACGCAGCAACATTGACGCATGCTGGACGCACATGCGGGAGTTTAATTCATACACCTTCTGTACACAGGAAATGCGTTTATGAATAATATATATAGGTTGCAGTTACAACTCACAATATATCATGATCCGATCCTCCATATATAAGATGATATATCTTGTGCTTAGAACATTGCACATCACACTGAACAAAGAACACATGCAGAATATAAAGAAGCTTTCAACTCCACAGAAAGAGGGCCTTTCGAGCCTTGTGTGAGTTGGGACTGAGATGCATCAGGGAACTTAGCTGAATGGATCGAAACGGCGACCTGGTTAGTTGGTTTGTGCCACCTAGACCTATTGGTTCCATCTTCTATGAGCCCCGAGATCATGCCACACCACTTAAGACCTTCCCTAATTATATTCCCCTCCTTGGCCTGGTAGTTCACTCTCATCCCCCTCCCCTTCCTGCTTCTAGCACCCTCTCATGAAGGCGCGTCGCTAGCACATTTGTGCAGTGTAAGCTACTGCAAATAGAGCTCTCTCGCGGGTCCTCCAAGTCCAATTAAGGGATCAGCTTGAATCTTCGGGGCCCCTTCCCAGTCTCCCACCGGCACCGGTCGGCCAGCTACACTCCAAGCACGGGCCAAGCTGTCCAGCGCCATCACGCGCCGACAAACAAGAGGAGCTAGAGCCGCTAAGTGCAAAGCTGCAGAGATCGTTGAAGATTAACCTCACTTCATGGTTTGATTTGTTCGGATTCCATTTTTCTTGTTCAATTGATTTGTGGGCAGTAATTCTGTTAATTTGTCCATTGATTTGTAGTTTTGTTTGGATTGGATTTGGGAACCATAGGCCATAACCTATCACTATTCGACATTAGTGCGCGATTACAGTTCAATTTAGTTGTTGTTGTTGTTGTTTATTCTACAACCTTCTCTATTTGGATGTTTGTTTCGGCATGTGTTGTGACTAATTTGAGCTATGTGGCAATTTGGTATCCTCCTTTGTTTATGATGTGCTTCCTCCATGTCCGTATATCGAGCCTGCTCATTCTAGCAAACGAGACGAGCTGGATCTCTAGATCGCTACGATAAGTTGATAACGAGCCGAGCCTCGTTACCTTGATCAATATAATGCTCAAATGAACCCAATTCTGCTTTGTCGGATATTAAACATTACTTAAGTCGTTGCTTAACTTAGTTGGTGAACCATTGTTGTTTAGGGTGCCTACTAAAGACGAAGAACAAACAAAGTAAATTAGTGCTGTTGAAACTCCTCTTTTATTAAGAAAGCCACTTCCTCCTCATTCTTATATTATTTGTTCGACGTTCCCTGGTTTCTTTCTTTTCATATATTCCATAAAGAAAAATAGATGACGAGCCCATCAAAGAGGGGTTTTTGTGTCTCCCTATCAACATTTTGCCCTCCAAAGAGGTTGAGCATATATAGAGAGAAATAAATCATAGTGGCAATGCTCCATCCATCCCTCCATGCTATATAATGAGTCAAGAGATACAATAACGAAATATGTAATGTATGGGTTTCTCTCACTATAGAACAGAGAAACAAACCCAGGGTAAAAAGTGTCGGTTCATGAGCTTGGGTATGAGTGGGACTGGAACTGGGAGGCATCACGAAATTTAGATGCATAGGGTGTTGTGGGAAGGGCACTCTAGTGGGCATAATTCACAACGCCATGGATATTTTGTCTCTGTGGGCCCCGAACTCTTGGACGCCGATTGAGTTGTGGGCCTGCCAGATCTTCTACTGGCAGCTGCCATCGCTCGTCTTTGGGCATTGTGTTGCCTCGTGGCATCCCTGCCTCTGATGGAGAAAGGCAGAAAGCACCACTTCCAATAAGATAATTGCCCATGCCACTGCTTTAGCTCCAGCGATAGTCTCGGCCCTATGCTGGCTATGCGCTCCAGGGATCGACGGTCGTTAGGGCTACATTGCTCTGTGTCAAGGCACGCATGCAGGAGCTATCACACACGTTGTGCTCCTCCTTGTCACGATCGAAGTAGTTTGCGCTGGACAAGCTTGTGACTTGTGAGCATGTTTATCAGCTTTGAACGACTATGCGCTCTGATCACATGAAAACTATGAATTGATCGCAACATGAAGGTTATCGGCAATATGGAAAAACCCAACCATTGGGATAATCAAGCAAGAGGGTGAGAAATGGGTAGCGGAAAAGGCCACTCAATCGAGTTGTTTATTTAGGAAGTAATCAGCTTTAGTTTCTCACAGGCTTCTATAGTTGTTAGAACAATGTAATATAACTTGCATGTTGGCGATCTCTGCTCGGCGTGCGCTTTCCATCCTCGCATCACTGTGTAATCATACTATGCTTCTTCTTAATGAAAACATGTGCAGCTCTTCTGCTTATATAAAAAACTGACTTTGTCGCCCATTCATTCCAAATGAGGGGGGGGGGGTGATCTTCTGTTAAATGAAGGCTAGTGCATATGAAAGATTTCCATTGCGATGACTTCGTTCCAGCAAAGTTGATTTGCACCTTTGGTCATGTGCTAGCCTCATCTGATCTGACAAAAGGATTCATTTGGATGTAATGATACAAGCATGTTTGTTTGCACTTGCGGTTCCAGCGTGTACTTGAAGTTCTTCGATTGAAATTTAATTTGACAGGGTGTATCTTGGGTTGGTGTACGCAATTGTTGCTGGCATTGACGTGACACTATTGATGCAGGGTGTATCTTGGGTTGGTGTACGCAATTGTTGCTGGCGTTGACGTGACACTATTGATGTAGGGTGTAGCCGTGAGGATAGCAAAGCGAAGATATTATATATATTCACGCAGCTTCTACTGCATAGAATTCATATGCACGGAGAGATCAATTATATAAAGAGATTAAGAGAGAGATCACAGTGGTGACAAAACCTGAGCACAAAGACCGTTTCTTAGCAGAATTTGTGAACACTTGTAGCAATGAAACACTCCCCTTGATGGTAGGAGGTGATTTTAATATAATCAGGTGTCCGACGGAAAAGAACAATGACAGATTCGATAGTAGATGGCCTTTATTGTTTAATGCATGCATAGAAAGTTTAAATTTAAGAGAATTAGAGCTTTCTGGCCGAAAGTTCACTTGGGCTAGCTCTGCAGCAGTTCCTACGTTCGAAAAGCTTGATAGAATCTTAGTTAGCACTAGCTGGGAACAAAAATTCCCAATGTCCACTGTTCAAGCTCTTACTAGAGAAATTTCTGATCATACACCGTTACTGCTAGATACTGGGAATGCATCTCATAGAGGCAATAATAAACTATTCAAATTTGAATTGAGTTGGCTGACTAGAGATGGTTTCCATGATATGGTCGCAAATGTGTGGCAGAAAGAAACTCGAGGGGCATCGGCTATGCAAAAATGGCAAAATAAAATTAGAGCTCTGCGTAGGCATCTTAAAGGGTGGGCCAAAAACCTTGTGGGTGAAAATAGGAAGAAGAAGCAGTTCCTTTACCATAATTTAGATGTGCTCGATAGGAAAGCCGAGATATCACCGTTATCGCCACATGAGATGGAGTGCAAACATTTTCTTTCTGCAGAGCTAGCAAAGTTGCTTAAAGAAGAAGAGTTGTATTGGTTACAACGATCAAAAGCAACTATGCTGCTTAAGGGAGATGATAATACAAAATACTTTCAACTGTTGGCAAATGGTAGATATCGAAGAACTAGAATCTATCAGTTAGAACAAGATGAGGGTGTTATAGTGGGTGAGGAAAATGTTAAAACTTACATTACGAATTTTTATAAAGGGTTGTTTGGTTCGCCAGAACAAAATCATTTTCAACTGGATGAAACACAAAAGGAGGATATTCCACAAGTTTCAGACATTGAAAATGAAATTCTTTCAGATCCTTTCTTAGAAAATGAGATTAAAGAAGCAATTTTTCAAATGGAACACAATAAGGCACCTGGACCGGATGGTTTCCCTGTAGAGTTCTACCAGAACTTCTGGGATTTAATCAAGTCCGATCTGATGGGTTTGTTTGATGAGTTCCACAAAGGAAATTTACCGCTTCATAGTCTTAATTTTGGGGTAATTACTTTGCTCCCTAAAAAGGCAGAGGCAACCAAAATCCAACAGTATAGACCTATTTGTTTGTTGAATGTAAGCTTCAAGATTTTTACAAAGGTGCTTACAAACCGTATTTCCTTAGTGTCTCAGAAAGTAATTAGGCCTTCACAAACCGCCTTCCTTCCTGGGAGGTACATTCTTGAGGGAGTGGTTGTTTTACATGAGGCAATTCATGAGTTACATAGGAAAAAGAAAAATGGAGTAATTCTCAAATTAGATTTTGAAAAAGCATATGACAAGGTGAAATGGTCGTTCTTGCAACAAGTTTTGCGTATGAAAGGTTTTTCTCCTCGTTTTTGCTCATGGATAGACAAAGTAACCTCTCGAGGTAGTGCAGGTATAAAGGTGAATGATGATTTAGGTCGTTACTTTCAGATTAGGAAAGGTGTCAGACAAGGTGACCCTTTATCGCCGATTTTGTTTAATATTGTGGTAGATATGTTAGCAATTCTCATAGCCCGCGCTAAAGATAATGAGCAATTTAGAGGAATAATACCACATTTAGTGGATGGTGGCCTCTCTATTTTGCAATATGCAGATGATACAATTATTTTTATTGAAAATGATATAGAAGAGGCTAAGAATTTAAAGCTTTTACTTTGTGCCTTTGAACAACTTTCTGGTCTTAAAATTAATTTTCATAAGAGTGAACTATTTTGCTATGGTGCGGCCAAGGATCATGAAGCAGAGTACTCACAAATCTTTGGATGTGATATGGGTTCTCTTCCTTTTAGATACCTTGGTATTCCAATGCATCATAGAAAACTTAATAACTCAGATTGGAAAGAGATAGAAGAAAGATTTCAGAAAAAGTTAAGTGGTTGGAAAGGCAAGATGCTTTCTGTAGGTGGTCGATTGGTTCTAATAAATTCAATCCTTAGTAACCTACCTATCTTTATGCTTTCTTTCTTCGAAGTGCCAAAAGGAATCTTGAAGAAATTAGATTATTATAGATCAAGATTCTTTTGGCAAAGCGATGGGCATAAGAAGAAATATAGGTTGGCAAAATGGGATATTATGTGCACACCAAAAGACCAAGGAGGTATGGGAATCCTTGACCTTGATCTTCAGAATAAGTGTCTTCTTAGCAAATGGTTGTTTAAACTTATAAATGAAGATGGCTTGTGGCAAAACCTCCTTAGGAAAAAGTACTTGAGACATAAAACTATAACCCAAGTTTCATTTTTGCCTGGAGATTCTCATTTTTGGTCAGGCCTGATGAAGGTGAAAGATGACTTTTTGAGACTAGGCAAATTTAACTTAGGAGATGGTACTCAAGTTAGATTTTGGGAGGATGTTTGGCATGGTAGCACTTCGTTTAAAGATCTATACCCTGGCTTATATAACATTGTAAGAAAGAAAAGTGCCACGGTTGCAAAGGTTTTAGGATCTCAGCCACTAAATGTTGCTTTTAGACGATCGCTAGTGGGTAATAACTTGTTAGCTTGGCATCAGCTTGTAGCAAAGGTTATGGACACACATTTGAGTGATCAGAGAGATACATTTAGATTGTCTTTACAGCATGATGGGAGGTTCAGTGTAAGTTCTATGTATAAGATGCTTACTGCTCCCAATATTATCCGACGCAATCATATTGTATGGAAGCTTAAATTACCCTTGAAAATTAAGATATTCATATGGTACTTAATCAAAGGTATAGTTCTAACCAAAGACAATCTAGCAAAAAGACAATGGAAAGGATGTTTGAATTGTACATTCTGTAACTTAGGCGAAACAATTAATCATCTTTTTTTCGATTGCCAACTTGCTAGATTAATATGGCGTATGGTACAAGTTTCTTTTAATCTCACACCTCCTCTGAATATACATCATATGTTTGATGATTGGTTACATGGGGTGGAGAAGAAACTTAAAAACTAAGTCTTGGTTGGAGCTTGTACACTTTGTTGGGCTATTTGGCTTTCTAGAAATGATAGGGTTTTTAACAATACTCGAGCCGTTACTGCTATGCAGGTGATCTTCAGGGGCACATACTGGATACGCTTTTGGGCACTTTTGCAAAAGGAGGAAGACCGACCCCAAATAATATGGGGGTGCCGTGTACTTGAAAACTCAGTCATGGAAGTTTTTGCGAGAAATGGATGGTTGTTTAGCAATAGACTTGAGTATGCATGATTTAGTTTTGTGTTTTTTTCCCCCATGATATTTGTGTTTCGAATTACTTTGGTGACGTAATAATGATCAGCTACATGCATTGGTCGATGCAGAGGCTGGAATATTGAAATATATTCCCGTTTCTAAAAAACAGTGGTGACAAAATCATTCTCCAAATCAAATAATGAGACTAGGATATACTATATAAATAAAGAAACATGCAAGTATGATGGACTCACTATAGACAAGGAACCAAACTCATAGGGAAAACACCGTTTCGAGAGTTTTGGGTGGTTAAGTGTGACTGGGAGGCATCACGAACTTTAGCTACACAACGTGAATAGGATACATCACTCTGGTTGGTGTATGCCGGCGCCACGCTCCATGAGCCCCGACCAACAGACCTCATGCCACCACTCTAGTTTTGGGAGCAGCACTCGGCCTCCTGTGGCTAGGCACTCCACCGATCGTTTCAGCTCAATGCATGCACCACCATGGGATTGCGCACACGATGTGCTCTCTCTGTGCTAGGCATGTTTGTGAGCTTCTTTATACATGACTTCACCACTGCATTCATCGCGGTGTGTCACATTTTGGTAGTAGCGATGGGATTGGTCTTTAACTCCATTAATTGAACGAAGGGCATATGAAAGAGTTTTGAGTTTTCATTAACAGTTGCATTGTGATTGAATGGATCGACTTCAGCATGTGTGTGGGTGTGTGGCAATTGATCGAAAAAATTTCGTTCCAGCAAAGTTTATTCTGTAGCTTTATTTGTTCATGTGCAAGCTAACCTGATCTGACAAGAGGATTCATTATTTGATTTTGATGAGCCTGTGTGGGATCAGAAATGAGCCTACAGATAACAAAATTTTCGAAATGGAGAGCTGGCTCGTGTGCCTCAGGGACACGAAGCAAGCACCGATGGACAAAGCAACAACTTGGCTCGTGTTTAGATAAGGGAAAGCTAGCGAAAATTTAACTGTAGCAAAAAGTTTGTGAGAATCATGGTTTTTAATAAAATAAATAGTGAAGTTGCCAAATCTAAACACCCCTAGGGTTTTCAATAAAGTCAATTACCAACTGCACCACTGTCCAATACGTATGTTCAATCGGATAGGACGTGACATGACACAACTGGAGGTAGGGGCGACAGGTTTTATGGATTTAGGATTGATTCAACTTTTATTTGAAGCACTCGAGGGGTATATATATGTCGCCAGGATCTGCTACTTTACATTGTCATAGTGATACATATACATCACCTCTGTATCGTAACATTGTTCACGATTATGATGACATGGGACATGGGAGTAGAAACTACTAACTGGGAAGCGAGCGAGTGATGTCATGGAAACCGATCATGCCCACAACTCCAGTTTGGGATTAGGCGGTCTCGGAAACCGGTAGTGATACAGAGCCTACCTTAACTTCCTCTTGCTTTGGGGAAACGGTTCCTTTAACATTAACTCTCTGAAGTTAAGCCAATGACACATGGGCCCAAGCGTTGTGGGGCCCACTTATCAACGAATCAAAGTCAGATGCCACAATGTTAGAGAATCTCACCCTCCTGGTGCGGGTCTTAGGGTCTTTCCGTAGCCACAGTGTAGATTGAGTTTAAGCTCAAGGTGTTGCTCTTCTTCTTATCTTGCGGCAGTGTAGGCTATTAGTCGGACCTTGCATAAATGATGGGCATCAATTATATCATACACAAAGTATGATAGTTAGCGTGCAAAAGTATCTGTATGCTTCAACTATATTAAAAAATTCATATTAATTGGATCATGTATAACTTAGTTGAAGATTTATTTAGGACAAAACATATTCTAAATAAATCTAAAACTAAGTTATACATGATCTAGTGAGAATAAACTTTTTAATACAGTTGAACCATACAATAACTTGGTTGCCATAAAACTATTCACCATGATTGGACCATAGAAAATGTAATTATGAATTATCTTTATTTAATTATAAAAAAGAATAGATCTAATTCTATAATAAAAAATTGTGTACTAAAGCATACCGTATTATATATTTTCTGTGTTTATATACTTATGTGGAGTCCAACAAAATTGGATTTTCTATTTTATAATTTTTCTTTGATTCACGATGATTTTTCAAATTTTTAGCCAAAATAAATACGGTATTTTGGCGTGCACACTCTATTCATAAGCAAGGAAGACGCTGCCTGGAAGGAATTCGTCCAGTATTGGAGCCGTCGGTGGGCTGGCCTGGGCGGGTGTCGAGAGGAGATCCAATTGAAAATTGAACGGACTTCGTCTTTTGGTGGTAAGAGATCTCTTGCTTGTTTCGCGGGATCCCTCGTTTGCTGTGACTGTGAGTGATATGTTCCAAATCGTTCTAGCTGATATGTACCCTCCAATCATCCATACACTCTATTGCGGATTTGCTTGCTAATGTGTGCGCGGGGCGCGTGCGCTAAAATGAGTTTTATTTCCTATTCTTTTTGGAGGGGTTCCAGCTGAACTGCTATATCTGTATGTTGGTTTCAGCATTCACACAGGGACAAAGCAATGTCAGGAGTGATCACAGGGTTCGATGTTACATCGATGGTGATGTGGATGACCCCTGTTCATCAGTGAGTTCTACTACCAGCTATTTCCAGGTTAGCATTCCAGTGTTCCTGTTCCCATTACTGGCTGCATGGTGTCCTGCCTTCATCTCTTCTAGTTAAATGTAATTGCGACATCGGTGTGGGAAAAAAAGTAACTGCGACATAGATTTGTACAGTATTTGGTAATGACGCTTCCCCTCCTTGTTCAGGTGTGAGCTAGATGTCATCCTCGACTCATACACTCGCCAGTGGCCGTTATATCAGTTAATCTCATGATCGGATTTTACACATTCATGGTGATGAAGGAGACTCCACACCAGGAGCCACAGCCAGATCCCACCTTTCTGGCGAATGCCAAAGTGGGTATCAACCAGCCAACATCTTTACAAGCGAGTGGTGATTCCATAGGAAAGGGAAAGATAGAGTAAGGTGCATCACAGGTTGGCTTGGGTCTTGTATATGTTAAGCACATCTTTTGGCTCGAGGCTTGGGTCATACAATGCCTATGTCTCGTGGTGGAATCTCAAAGATTGGATTTACAAATAGAAAAAATAGTGTGCTAGGGACAAATGTGCTCACGTTTGTTCTGCATTGCATTAGGACTAAGTCACCATTCAATTTACATCAGGCTTTAGCGTACAAGATACAGAGTAAGTGTTCATCAGACTACAGGCAAAAAGAACACCACTTGCTTGTTGATGTCCAGAACATGACCTAACCAGAACTAAAAGATAGATGTAACGGAATCCATCCGATGGTGAAAAACTAAGCATTAAGCAGCAAGCTTGTTTGGGACAAAACTATTAGGACTAACCAGTGAATTCAGCAGCACTCTAGGATTTGTTCATGCTTCCATTGAATGGGAAGGTCCTAACATTCGTCTTGTTTCACAGGATATGATACTATTTCTACATGTTTTCATGGTTTTTTTGTTTCACTTCTCTCATCAGGAATGTCACAAGAACATGTTAGCTAAGATCAGGGGAATTGAACTTGTTCCAGAGGGTATCCTTGAAACATATTTAATGACATTTCAGATGAAGTGTAGTTTTAATGATCGTTGGGTTGTGGTGGGTGGAGCAGGAGATAGCGTGTAAACGTTGTTGGGTGGATGCAGTTGCAGTGTGTTACTGCAGATTTGCATGATGGGAAGGCTATATATATAGGAGGATACAGTGTTGCTGGTATATTAGTATCTATCACCTCCACAAACGTTGCGCACTGGAATAGTCAGGTCGTGCTTGGGTGGGATTAGGAGGTATTGGGAAAGATGGATGCACGAGCTGTCATTACCCGTGAAGCTGAAACAGGCCTACATGTACGAGATGTATAGATGACATTGCTCAATCTTTTTCATAGTGAATATATGGAGCAATCTTGCCCCATGTGTAATGCGCACTCCAGATGAAACTTAGTTGAATGGGTGTGCCTTGAGTTGTTTAGTTGTTGTAGCGGCTGAAGCAGGAGAACAATATGGCATGCCATTGATGGTCAGCGTCTTGTATATGTTGCTGCAATACTACATATTGCACGATTAGAAGCCCATATATAGGAAGGAATAGCATAAGGTTGCATCATAGAGCAGGGGGTAGTGGTACATCACCTCCACAAACGCTTCTCACTGGGATCTTCAGGTCGAGATTCTTCGGTGGGATTTGGAGGTATTGGGAAATATAGCTGCACAGGCTATAACGAACGGTGAACCTCATCGAGCCCTGGAGCGAACCGAAGCTAATGCACATATCCTTACAACACGGGGTGGAGCACTGGTTTTCCTTACCTAATTTGCCTGCTCAACATGCCACTCTGCCAGCATGGTGCCGACGGCAAGACAAAGCTGATGGGGAAAGCAGCATCCTTGCGTTCGTCGTGGCAGGGGAGGGGACGGCCCGTCGCTGCAGCTTGCGCTGCTCCTTTCCTTGTCGGATGGTGTCGACACAGTGCACAGGTCACCTCCTGCGGCGGTGTGTGGCCATGGCGGGCACATCGGACGGGTCAGCGGCATGGCTGAGCATTTGATGGAAGAGGCCAATCGATTAACCCGACCCACTGGCATTCTCATCCTTAGTTCCCTCATCAACAGTGATGGAAGCCCGAAATTTCCATGGATGTTTACTGCAGTGGTGGTTGCAATATGAATTTTTCATATATACAAGTGATAACAGTTTCGCAAATGTTATCCGGTTCATCTTAAAGTCAACGGTGAGATAAACCATGGATATATGAGAGAATCATGTGTAGAGCGATTGATGGAAGACGCGAATCAACCAACCCAACCCTACCTATGATTCATCCCACCATTAATTTGAGATGAATGCATGGTTTGGATAGTGCTTGTGGTTACATGTATATGTAAACAATCCATGTTGGTAGTTTTAGAGGATAATCTTATTGCCTGTACGTTCTACTTTCTTCTCTCTCTTTGATGTATATTTTCTCAATTCATAGGGACCCTACTATGTTTACTATTTTGGATGCCAGATGACGGTGACGCAAAGAGCAATGCGGATGATAATGAGGTTTTCTTAAAATAGACGTTGAACTGGTTGATGAGCTCAAGATGGAGTTTAATGTGATTGTCCTTTCTTTGGTGGTGGTTGTGTTGGGTAGCAATTGTTGCTTGTGTTAACGCAGCAGCTAGCATTCAGGCATGGATGCACATGCGGGAGTTTAATTCATAGGTGAGGATAGTAAACAAACACCTTTTGTGCACGGGAAATGTGTTTATGAATAATATATATAGGTCGCAGTTACAACTCACAATATAGCATTCGATCCTCCAAATATAATATGGCATCCTGTGCTTAGAACATCGCACATCACACTGAACAAAAAACACATTTGCATGCAGAATAAAGAGAAGCTCTCAAACTCCACGGAAAGAGGGCCTTTCGAGCCTTGTGTGATTGGGACTGAGAGGCATCACGGAATCTTGCATCCAAACGGTGACCTGGTTGGTTGGTTGAAGCCACTTATAAAGTAGATCTTTTGGTTCCATCTTCTATGAGCCCCGAGCTCATGGCATAAGAATGAAGCCCCTCCCCCAATCTATTCCCCTCTTTGCCCTGGCAATTCACTCTCATTCCCCTTGCCCTCCCACTCCTGCTGCTGGCACCCTCAAATGAAGGTGTGTCGCGAGCACACTTGTGCAGCACGTGCCACTGCAAACAGGGCTCTCCGGCGGGTCCTCCAAGGGATCTGCTTGAGTCTCCCTCCATTCAGGGCCTCCCTCCCAGTATCCCACCGGCACCGGTATGCTGGCATCTACTCTCCAAGCACAGGCCAAGGTGCCAGCGCCATCACGCGCACACAAACTGGAAGAGCTAGAGCCGCCAAGTGCGAAGCTACAGAGATCTGAAGATCCGACCTCACTTCGTGGTTAGATTTGTTTGGATTCTATTCTTTTTTTTTGTCCAACTGATTGAAATCATGCAAATGATCAATGTATTCATAGTCTTGGAAACAGTGAAGACAATTTCATTCCGATGAGACTCATCATCTCTCTTGTTTCATCATAAATATAATCTCATGTCACCAGTTTTTCTACGTGGTACCTTATTTAATACGGATTTGCTAAATCACACTCGAGTGTTCTAAGATGCTCTCAAACTCGAATTTCTAAATCATTTCACGCCACATCGTCTTCTTCTTCATCTCTAGTGAGCTCTTCTTCTTTCATCTCCGATGAAGTTAGGGTTTGGAGGTTAGGGTTCAAGGATTACAAGGCCATACTACCGCCAACCCGGCGGAGTAGGTGGTTGGGGTGGGGCATTCGTTTTAGAATGGATAGTCCAAAGTGTGAAGAGCTGCTCCAACACTAAGTTGTGAGAATAGACATCTCATAGATTTAATATGTACGAAACTTTTATGAAACCCCACGAGAAATAGCCTGAATGCAACGATCCCCACGACTAGCAGTGGCCTGAATAGCAGTATATATACTGAGTATGCATGCGTGCCTTATTATCACCACACCGGCCATGCATATCGACGGCGTCGCATGCATATCAGACGACTGGATCGAGTTGGTAGCTGGTCGAAGACGGAACAACTCGGGTGATGCTCGTGGACTCGAGAGGCGACGACTGTCCTCCGGCACCGGCGGTTGCCGCTGCCTCGCTGCCGCCGCCGCGTTTCATCGTGCCCCAAGAGCCGTCCTCTTGGCCGCCGATGCCTTTCCTAGTTGATGGGAAGATGACAAACACGAAGCTGGCGAGGAAGCCCACCCCGAGCGGCAAGATGGTCAGGAACTTCTGCCACTGCCACGTCTCCGTGGGGACCAGGCACGACTGCACTTCGGCGTTGCAGAAGGCGAGCGCCATGAACACCGCGGAGCTGAAGAAGGCGTGCACGAAGTCACGTGGCCTCCTCTTGACCCTTCTCTTCAGATCCTTCAACTTGACTCTGTTCTCGCGCCCGTCGTCTGACAGTTTCAGGTCCTTGGGATCGTGGCCACCCAAGAGCTTGAAGCCGTCGCGTGTGGCCAGCACGTAGTGAGTGTTGCCGTGCATGTCGGCGACGGTGTCGGTGAACCTGAGCAGCGCGCAGAGCGCGGTGAGGAAGGCGATGAGCCCCCAGGTGAAGACGAAGTTGACGTCGTGGTCGCTGCACGCGCCGCCGCGTTTGTGAAGGATGGAAGCAGCGTCTCCAACGCCAGCGTGGCGCTGGTTGGCAGCAGCATCGATAGGCTCGCTGCGATCCCCATAGACTTGTCGACAACCCGATGATCATGATCATCATCCTCCTCCTTCTTCTTCACCGTCTTAGTGGTCTCGGTCTCAGCAGGAGGCCCATTATTATTAGTAGTAGTAGTAGTAGTACTACTACTACTACTGCTACTATTATTACTGCTACTGCTGCTGTCATCGGATGATGAATTATTAGCGATTTCACCTATGCCATTCCTGGAGGAGGGGAAGATGATGAACGCGAAGCCAGCCAAGAAGCCAACAGCGAGCGGCAAGTGGTTGAGGAAATCTCTCCAATGGAGGGACTCCCTTGGGACGAGGCACCTCTGCAAGCCAGCGTCGCAGAAGGCGAGGGACACGAAGACGGCAGCCCTGAGGATGGCGTGCAGGAAGTCACGCCGGTTCCACTTCATCCGGTTCTTCAAAGCCTTGAGCTCGTCCTCCGACAGCTGCAGGTCCTCGAGGTGGCCGTTGAAGAGCATGAAGCCCTTGGGGGTGGCCACACCATAGTGGGTGTTGCCGTCCTTGTCGGTGAAGCTGATGAGGACGCAGAGCAAGGTGAGGAAGCCGATGAGCCACCAGGTGAAGCTGAAGTTGACGTCGTGGTCGGTGCACTCGCCACCCCTGGTGAAGGCCGGCGCCATCGTCTCGAAGGCCAGCGTGGTGCCGGCCGGAAGGAGCTTCCTCAGCCCTGCCACTGTGCCCATCGACTTGTGGAAGACCAGTTTCTTCTTGCTCTGATGCTGCTGGTCACAATTATTATTTGGGCTAGTTTGCTCGGATGCCATGATCGATCGATCAGTGTAATAAGGCGCAGCTATACGTACATGTAGTATATGTGCATGTCTACATGCATGCCCGCCTGTTATATATACACGGCGGCGGTCTGGGTTGGCAGTCTTGCAGAGACAGAACCGGATGCTCAAAGCTGGAAAACTAAAGTGCATGCGATAATTTACGCGCCCCGTACGGAACATCACTTGGGTATCAAGTCAGGTACCCCGCGTGCGCGCGCATGGCAGCAAAACAAATCATTGCTGAGTCAATAGAGCCCATGATCTTCCGTACCTAAAATCCAAAAAAAAAAATACTAAATAGAACAAAAGTGCGTGCGATGATATATGCGCCTAGCTAGCTAGTATCGCTTGAGTATTATTAACCGTGGAATCAAATGGGATTGATCCCATTAGCAGGAATCTTTGTCGTCTGACCAAGGCACACGGCAAAAGACTATATATAACCCACGACAAAGCTTTTGTCCATTAATGGCTGGACCTGCTCTGTTTGCTACGCTACCTTGGATCAGTGCAATGACGTACATATATAGTATTACAGGCAATAATGATGAATTTTATTTAAAATGGACATTAATTTCTTTTCTAAACATAATTCATTGGACAGCTGTGTTTTTATTGCGCAGAATGCGAATGCTAGGGCAGGCAGTATATATATATATATTTTTTTGAACGAATAGCACGAGATTGTGCTTATTTCATTGAAAAAGAGGAGTGGTTACAAGCCGCCTAAGCGGTATTTACAAGAACATTATTCTCGCGCTAGTAAGTTCGCTAAGGCTGTGTCACCAGCCTTTATCCACAGTAGGGCCTCGCCTTTTATGGAGTCCACTATTTCCGTCGCCGGCCTACCGTATTGCCTAAACACCCTCGCATTTCTCTCTTTCCACATCTCTCATATTACGAGTAGCGTCAAACTGCGTGAAGCCTTCCTGGGGATGTTGGGCGTGGAAGTAATGTTGCTCCACCATTGTATGGTTGTTATGCTTTGTGGCCATCTTTCTGGGTGAAGGTCAGACTGGGCGATCCAGGAAGAAACGAGGGTCCAGATTCGCCTTGTTAGCCGACACTCTGCGAGCAAGTGGTGAGCTGTTTCCATCGCACACCTGCACAGGGGGCAGGTCGGACTATGATCCCATCCCCGCGCCGCTAGCCTGTCTGAGGACCACACTCTGTTTTGTACTATGAGCTAGGCGAAGAACTTGCACTTAGACGGGGCCCATGATTTCCATATTGATGCTATTGCTGGATTTTTTGTAACTCCAAAGAACTGTGCCCTGTATGCTGATGCCGTTGAGTAGTTTCCATTTTCGGTTAGTTTCCACGTAATGCTGTCCTCTTGCGAGGGGTGCAGTTCGACCTGGTTAGCTTGGTCCCATAAAGCGAAATATTTGTGTAGCAAGGCTCTGTTGAATCCGTGACGATAGTTGAGATTTCTGATCCAATTGCTGCAGTGCAGGGCCTGCGCCAAAGTTTTATTTTTCCCCTTTGTTCGCGCATAGAGGTTGGGTGCAATATCTTTTAGTCGCCTTCCTTGTGCCCAGGCGTCTGTCCAAAATTTGATTCGTTGTCTGTTCCCCACTTGGATACGAGTACAAGCCGCAAATAGGAGCCGATCCTTTTCGTCACATGGCGTTTCTGATCCAACCCATGCCTTATTTGGCGATACCCATTCATGCCATAGCCACCTTATACGTAGCGCTCTCGCGAACTTGTCAAGGTTTAGGATGCCGAGTCCTCCATTTTCCTTTGGCAGCGTTGTCCTTGACCAATTGACTTTGCACTTTCCCCCTGAGATTTCCTTGTCGCCTGCCCATATAAATCGCTTGCGGTTCCGGTCAAAGTCTTCTGTTACTTCCTTGGGCGGCTTAAGCACCGTGAGCATGTAAATGGGTTGCGCTGACAATACTGACTTAGTCAGACAAACTCTTCTCGCCTGTGTCAGGTTTCTACCGTACCACGTGGATAGTTTGGCAGCTGCTTTGTCAATAATAGGCTGGTAGTCTCTTCTTCTCAACCGCCGGATCGTGAGAGGAAGACCAAGATATTTCAAAGGGAAGCTCTGTCGGCGTACCGGCAAGTTTATGAGAATATCGTCTAGATCGATTCCATCACAATTGATCGGCGTGACGCTGGTTTTTTGGATGTTCGTGCACAGCCCGGTGGTTTGGCCGAAGTTGATGAGTATCTCTTTGAGGTTGTTGATATCCATGTGTGTGGGCTTGAGGAAGATTACTGCGTCATCCGCATACATGGCTATCTTGAGTCTCGCTGTCCGACCATTTAGCTTGCATAGTAAACCCTGCTCTGTGGCCGCTTGTAATAATCGTTGTAGCGGGTCAATGGCAAGGATAAAGAGTAAAGGCGACAATGGATCTCCTTGACGGAGACCTCTACCATGGTTATTGGTTCGAGTTGGTGGCCGTTAAGGAGGACTCTCGAGGTAGATGTTGTAAGTATTGCTGCAATCCAATCAGTCCACCTTTGAGGGAAGCCTCGGCGTTGAAGCATCGTTAGTAGGTAGTCCCATCTCACCGAGTCGAATGCTTTGGAGATGTCAAGCTTGAGCAGTAATGCCAATGACTTTGTTCTATGGAACCGACGCGCAAGGTTCCGCCCATATAAGAAATTATCATGGATGCTTCGTCCCTTGATGAACGCGCTTTGGGACTTAGAGACGAGTTGGTTCATGAATGGCGCCAGTCGTAGGGCAAGCATTTTTGTGACAATCTTCGCTACAGAGTGAATCAGGCTTATCGGCCTGAAGTCGCGTATCTCATCCGCCCCGTCTTTCTTTGGCACGAGGATTATGTTGGCCTTGTTTAATAAATTGAAATCTGCACAGCGCAAGTTATGGAAGGAGTTGACAGCAGCAAGGACATCAGGTTTGATGATAGTCCAACACTTCTTGAAAAATAGCCCTGTGAAGCCGTCGGGTCCTGGCGCCTTATCCTGTGGTGATTGCGTGATTGCGCAGAGGATCTCTTCCTCCGTAAAAGGCTCATCTAGTGCAGATAGGTTAACATTAGGGATGTCTTGCAATATCCAGTTAAGGTCCCTAGTCCTTGGTGTCGGCTGGGCCATTATGCTCTCAAAGTGCTGTTGGATGACTTCCTTTTTGTCTTCATGCGAGCAAGCCCAATTGTCCCCATTATGAAGGCGGTGTATGAAGTTTTTCCGGCGCCTGCCGTTGGCTTTAAGGTGAAAGAATCTGGTGTTGGCATCTCCTTCCTTAATGAAGGTCACTCTTGAACATTGCTTCTTCCTCGCTTTTTCCAGGGCCGCCCAGCCCATGATACGCTTTTTCAATTTTCCCCTTAGCCATGCTTCATCTTGCGATAAGCTACGCTGGTCTTGGATCTCATCTAGTGTTAGAATAACGTGCTGCGCCATCAGCATTTTTATTTTTGTTTCCGAGAAAAGTGAGGAGCTCCAACGTTTGAGCGCACGTGCTGTTTCGTATAGCTTATGTCCTAAGCGGTGAAAAGGTTCCGTGTGCTGTGTCGGTGCCTCCCAGGTATGCTGTACAATTTCGTAGAAGCCGGGTATAACCCAGAAGTTTTCAAATTTGAAGGGCGTTGGCCTTCTCAAATTGTCGTGGTTTGCTAGGAGTATAGGGCAATGGTCTGAATGTGATGATGATAGTGCAGTTAGAGAGCAGTTCTCGTAATAAAGGTCCCACTCCTGATTGCAGAAGACTCGGTCCAAGCGGACCAGCGTCGGGTTTTGCCTTTCGTTGCTCCAGGTGAATTTTCGATTTTGTAAACCGATCTCTTTTAGCTCACAGTACTCCAACTATATATGCACACACAGCGAGAGCAGTCCCCAACTATACATCATCTTCCAAATTTAAGATGGTGCTACACTACTACTAGATAGATATCCCGTGCTCTTACAGCATTACACGATGACATCGCTGTAAATAGAAAAGAAACACATAGGGATTCGACAAAGAAGAAATCCCGAGCCAGTTCGTGAGAGCTTGGGTGACTGGGTGAGTTGGACTGGGAGGTATCACGGAAATTTGCTGAACTGATTGAAGACGGCACCCTGCTTGTTTGTATGTTCACTCCATGAGACCCGAGCTCGTGGACGCATAGACATCTTCAGCCACAACGAGCACTGGCTGCAAGATTTTCTACTGGCTGGCATGGCTTTGGAGATGTAGCGATCTCACCCGAGAAATGGGCCCACTTAAGTATATTCCACCTTTCATTGGTGCTGATACACGAAAATGTTCCCAGATGCGGATTCGACCGTCGAGTCAAGCTCGACTAACTGCTACTGAAGATCGTCCGTCCATACGCTTACTCGAAGGTGAGTTCCAAAGATCACATCATTCCACAATTCAAATTACAATAAGTCTTATAGTTATTACAACCAAATTGAAATGATAAATAAATAGTTTGAGTTCATGCAGCGGAAAGTAAACGAGATACTAGCGACGATCCATAGTATCGTCACGATGAAGTCAGCCGTGACGCTACTCCTCACGATCCTCGGGAGAGGTCGGTTCCCACTCGATGCTGTAACCAAGAGGAAGCTGGGAGGCCCAAGCCATAGAGGCAGCTACCTCCTGAGGGGATGGTCCTGAAAATTTATCCACAAGCAAGGCTGAGTATACTAGTTATACTCAACAAGACTTAACCGACTGGTGATCACTACATCACCGACTCTTAAGATGAGAGGCTGTTTGGCTAGTGGGGTTCTTTTGCCAAAAGCGACTAAGCTGATTGCTAGTATATCCATTTTGATTTTAATTCTTTTAACATATCCATTCTAGGTGAGCCTAGCTAAACAATCAAGTTTTGCAATACAATTATTCCATACAAAGATTTCATCCTTCCAAGTTTCACTTCATAATATGCCATACATCGGTCAAGCAGTCTCATTAACCGCGAGAAGCGGACAGTTCGAACCGAATTTACTACCTGGCCAGGGAAAACCCAAACATACGGAATGGTTGGAAATGCCAACACACCCCAATCCTTTCTCCTCTCTCTGCGAGTGGCTCCCGAGTCTCAATGCCTCAGGGTAAAGGTTTACCACTACTGGGACTCACGCAACTACCCTCATGTGCCCATGGGATAACGTTTCCAAGACAGAGAGCTGTCGGACCTGCTCGCATCAATCGGATACTGGGACTTACCGGTCCCATAAACCGTGCATATGTGTGGTACGTTCAAACGCTTGACACAAAAGTACCACATGTTTCCAATTAAAACATCGATAGACGGGTATCTACAATCATCCGTCCATCATCTCTAGTGTTTCTGATATGAGTAGACATACAACTCCTATATCTCGCGAGTGTCGGAAAACACTCGACTTCTATCGTTCTTAAGCATAGCAACTATCGAACCTAACATAGTAGTGTTCAATCAAAGGAACCTATGATCATGCAATCTAGGGTTTCATTCAACTCCTTGAAACTTAAATGCACAAACATATAATCAAATAAATCGCGTAAGTAAAGTTAGGTTATGCTCCGGGGCTTGCCTTCCGGCTCGAAGCGGTACTCCTGCTCGGGGCTCGGATCCACGTGCACCACGTTCACCCCGGACTCCTGGGCGATCTCCTCGGCAGCGGGGACTAGCTCGTAGACTCCGTCGGCGAGACCCGAATCTACACGAATGCATGAAATGCTTAAGTATCGAGATTTAAATAGTTAGGGTTTATTTAAATCTTGGTTAATGAATTGGAAAGGATAAACATTAGTTATAAGTGAATATTCCCTTTTCATTTGAACCTTTACTTTGATTTTAGAGGTTTAGGTTTTTCTCTTTTCTTTTCTTTTTCTTCTCTTTTCCTTTCTTTTTCTTCTCTTTTCTTTTTCTTCTCTTTTCCTTTCTTTTTCTTCTCTTTTCCACCTTTTATGCCCTTTTTCTATTATTCAAAAGGTGAACTTAGGAAATTTATTTTCATGTACCCTTTGGCCAGGGGCTTGCTCATGCCAAGGCAGGAGCTTAGCCCAAAGTTTGGCTCAAGATAATTTTTTCTATAATTTATTAAAATTATTCTTATCTTTTTGCCTAAAAACAAACTAAAATCCTACAAAAATAATTACAAGGTTTCTGTCCACACCACTTGGCACAGTGACTTAGGGTACCAAGGGTGACCTCTCTGCAAGTTTTCATGTGATATTGATTTATGATTATTTTTGTGGAATTTCACCATGTTTAAACTAACAAAAATCATTTAGCCATTTTCCAGTGTCCAAAAATTACCATTTTCATTTTTCTAAGGTTTCTTAGGTCCTGATTTAGTTTCTGGGTGAAGGAGATGATTTTTCACTGAGCAATTTATTTTCTGTGATTTATTTGCCAAAACAGCAGGGTATATGTTTGGAAAATCATAACCCTAAATCCACTGGAAATTTTTGTGCAACCTTTGCGCATTAGGCTAATGATGATCACTCTAACAACATATCCCAAGCTCAGCTCCAGCACATGTGTAGATTTTGAACTATGATGAAAAGTGCTCAAACTGAAATGAATTTATATTTCAAAATCTACAGCTCAACTGAGTGAGGTGCAAAGGAGGAAGTTGGCCTTATAGATTCACTGGTCACTACAAAATTGGTTTGGCATTTGTCTGATTTTTCTACGATTTTCTACGAATTTTTGAAGATCTCAGCGAGTTAAACCTAAAATATAGAATCTATTTTACGCGAGGAACCCTGGAAGTTTTTAAACTCTTACAACGAGGTCCCTACATTTTGCGCTCGGCCCCCTGGAAAGAGGTTGAAGACGCAGTTAAGTCCCTGGGCTCGCCGGCGTGGTTACGCCGGCCAAACGGCGGCGAGTCCGGGCCGGGAAAGTAGGGGGAAAAGGAGAGGGGCTCACCGTGATTCGTTTAACCTAGGTCTCGAGGTCGGGGATGGCCAGGAACAAGGTCAACGACGGCGGTGGCGGCTCGGCTTGCTCCGGCGAGCGGCTACCGGCGACGTCGGGGTCGGAGAGGCTCGGGGAAGCGGTCGGCGAGCACCAGCGTGGCACGAGGAAACTAATGGTGCCCTCGGTTCGGCCGGAGGTGGAGCGTAGCGAGCTGTGCGCGTGCGCGGCTCGGCGGCGGAAGCCCTGCGAACTCCGGCGAGCTACGCCGGTGGCTGCGGTGGCGGAGAGGGGTCGGGAAAGGGTCGGGGAGTGGCAGTGGAGGATGGGGAAGCTCGAGAGAGCCTTGGTTTGGCCGGGGGAGCAGTGGAGAGGGCTGTGCACGTGAACGAGCTCGGCGGCGCCTCTGCGAACTCCGGCGAGCGTTTTTCCGGCGAGGAAGGGAGGGGAACTGTTGAGGGCTTAAGTAGGAGCGAGAGGGGAGTAAGGGGATGCTCGGGAAGCTCGAGATAGGGACCGGGGCAGCTCCGTGACGTCTCGCGGCGACAAAGGCTTGCCGCGGCCGTGTTGGCGCCGTGCGCGGCGTCAACGCGCGCGCAGGCGTGCTGCAGGCGGCAGACGCGCGTGGGCGAGGCGAGAAGGGACAGGGCGAGGAAAAGGAGCACGCGGGGGCGCAAAATTCGCGCTTTGGACCGGCGGGCAACGGCGGCGACGGCAAAACCCGGCGGTCCGCGGCGGCGACGCGACGGCGAGCGCGGAGTCAGCGCTACAGTGCGTCTCCGGCCATGAGACCTTGCCAGAGGCGTGCACCGTGAGCGGGGACACTCGGCCATGTCACTTGTCGGCTCAGGCGAGGCCAGACGGCGGCAGGCGCTTGCCGGCGGCGAGCGCGGCACGCGCGGGCGCGGCGCTGGCAACCCGTGAGTGCGCCGTGAGCGGTGCAAAGGTCAACTGATTGGCATGGCTCTAATTTCAAAATTTTGAACTTGACTCGAAAATCTTCCAACATGAAAGTTGTTTAGAATTTCATGAGACACGTCCCTGCACTGGAGATTTTGAGAAAAAGTTGGAAATTTGGCCGTAATTCGAAAGGGGGTAATTCCCTGGTTTGAACTGAATTTTTGAAATTCGAGGGGCTAAATGGCAAAATTGGCCAAAGTGCCCAAAGGGAAAAAGTTCAGAAATGTGATGAAGAACAACTTTGCTTTTTGGAGATTTTGATGTTCTGTGGTAAAATGTTGAGATTTGGCTAAGATTCCGTTTCAGCTTTGAATTTGAATTGGAAATTTCAATTTCCAAGATTAGGGTTTGAATTTTGAGATGCTTCCAGACATTTTTAGGCTATAGTTTGAAAAGGGAAGTTTCTTGGTTCGACTTATACTCCAACTTTCCCATTTGCACTTTTTCAAGTTCTTAGGAAGTTTTTCAAGTTTCTTCATTGCTCCGTTTAAACAGTTTTTGATTCAAATTGGAAAATTTTTCCCTTGTTTTCTTCAATTTCACTTTTGAACTGTGCTTAGCTTAACTTAAACATCCTTTTAGTGTTAATTAACACCAGGGGTGTTACAGGAGACCTGCGGCGGCAGCCAGCAGCTGCGACTACTATCGTCATTCACAACTATGGGAAACGAGAATGTGTATATGGCAGCCAATGCAATCAATCCACCGTGGAAGAAGGCACGCATCTACTCTGATTTTTGGCAGGGCGGCGCCATTCAACTACAGCCGTTCCACATTACGTTGCCGAGCCGAGCTCCGGCAACCTCCGGTCCTCCGCCTCTGCTATTTAAGGTTCGGCTCGTTGGAGAGCTCTGTGGCTGCTAGAAAATGCACGTCCTGACTCCTGGGTGCCGCTGAACACTACCCATATTCGACGCTAGAAAATGATGATGTACAAACAGCATAATAGACAATTATGTATTTTCTTAAAATATGGACTCCAAATTAATAATGCGGTCAGCTAAACAAGAAACATGTAGGGACTCAAATTTAAGTCCACAAGTTTGCAAAATGGACATGATTTGGTTGATGCAGGCATGCATGTTGTTATTGCAATTGCAGCTTTGTTTGTTTTTGTTCTTCAATTGAACTTTAATTCGATGGCGTGTCTTGGATTGGTGTATGCAATTGTTGTTGGCGTTAACGCAACATATTATTGAATTTGTATGCCTGAAGAGGTCGTATATAGTTCTTTTACAACAGATGGCATGAGATTTACTGAATTTTTATCAGAAGGAGCAAAAGAAGAAGCAAATTCAGTCTACAACAACTTGAGGGTGTGTCGGACCCTATAACTTCTCCGCAAGAAGAGTCAAACACACACAACTAGAATACCGTTTACATTCGGCAAACTCAAAAACAGTCACCGCCTACTAAAGACGAAGAACAAACAAAGTAAATTAGTACAGTTGAAACTCCTCTTTGATTAAGAAAGCCTATTAAACGTTCTCTGGTTTAGTTTTTTTTTCCAAATGTTCCACAAAAGAAAAAGATGACGACCCCATCAAAGAGGGGTTGTTGTGTCTCTTTTTCAATCTTTTGCCCTCCAAAGAGGTTGACTATATAAATATACATAGAGAGAGAAATCGCAATGGTAACGCTCCGTCCATCCCTCTATGTTATATAACGAGATCAGGGTATAATGAAGAAATATGTAACATAGGTTTCTCACTATAGGACAGAGAAACAAACTCATGGAAAAAGCGTCTCCAGAGCTTAGGTATGAGTGGGACTGGGAGGCATCATGAAAATTAGATGCTCAGTGTGTCGTGGGAAGGGCACTCTGGTGGCTGTACTTCGAGGAGCCATGGACGTGTAGTTTACATGAGCCTTGATCTCTTGGATGCCAATCGAGCTGGAACTACCAGATCTTGCGCTGACGGCCGCCGCATTCCCATGCGCTCCGGGGATCGACGACCGACGGGGCTCCGTTGCTCTTAGGGGTGGGCAAAAATTACCCGAAACCAATTAACCGAAAAAATCGGTTAAATCGGTTATCGGTTCGGTTAACATTTTTACTCTATTCGGTGATCGGTCAAACTGTCGGTTGTCACCAGCAGTTAACCGATCCACCGAATCAACCGAAGTTCTACTTCTCACGCTCCTCCTCTCGCAGCGTCGGCCTGGCCCAAAGAAAGCCGGCCCATAGCAAAGCCCACAAACAGCACATAAAATCCCCCTCCACTCGTCCCCTGCTAAGAAACCCTAGCGCCAGCCGCCCAGCCCTTGTGCCGCCGCCTCCCCAGCTACTCACAGTCGGCATCTGCTGGTCCGCCTCCTACCGTCCGACTTCTGCTGTTCACCTGTCGCTGGTGCTTAGTGGCTCCATCAACCTGGTGCCCCACCACCCCCGTGCGTAGCAGCAGCAGCAGCAGCGCACATCCCAGAGAAGAAGCGCAGAGCAGCAGGCCAGCAGCACACCCGTTGCTTTTCCCCTCTCGATTTGGGCCGTGTTTAGTTCTCAAAAGTACTTTTTACTTCCTATTCATCCCCTCACAGAACACGCATCCCAAAAATTCTTTTTTCTCTTTTCCTATTCATCCCCCTCACATAACACGCATCCCAGAAAAAAAAAGTATTTTTTCTCCACCACAACTAAACACGGCCTTAATGTTCATTCCAGTGATTTCCATGCGTTGAGGTGGATATGGATCGATCTGTGTAGATATTATTAATGTTTTATTCTTGTTTCGTAGCTTTTGATCTCTGTTTTTTTACTTTGTAAACGAGGGGTCATTTGCTTGTTGTAGATGGTTTCACCGACAGTACGGTTAACCGATAACCGAAACCGAATTTGATCGGTTAACCTATTTTCTACACTAAATTCGGTGAAGACTGTGCCATAACCAAAATATTTCAAAACCGAATTAACCGAACCGATTCGTCCGAATTAACCGAATGCCCAGCCCTAGTTGCTCTGTCCCAAGGCACACCTAAAGGAGCTACCGCAAGTCACGTACTAGTGGTTGCAGGGTGCAATTGTAGTGCTATTGAAACTTAATTTGTCAGGGTGTATCTTGGGTTGGTGTACGCAACTGCTGCTGGCATTAATAACGTGACATTATTGACATAGGGTGTAGCTGTGTAGGACAACAATAAAGCGAGGGTAGTATATGCAGCTTCTAAAATTCGTATGCATGGAGAGAGCACATAGTATATAGAGAGAGGGAGATGGCAGTGGTGCCAAATCATTGTCCAAATCAAATAACGAAACTAGGCAATACATATAAATAAAGAAACATGCAAGGTATGATAGACTTTCACTATAGACACGGAAGCAAACTCATAGGAAAAGCACCGTTTCAAGAGTTTTGGGTGGTTAAGTGTGACTGGGAGGCATAATGAACTTTAGCTACACAGCACGGATAGAGGATCATCACTCTGGTTGGTGTATGCCGGCGCCATACTCCGTGAGCCCCGACCTAGTGGGCAACATTGACCTCTGGCTCTCAGATATTTTCCAATGACTGCTGCCGCTGTCGCCATTGACACTGCCTCATGGCATCATCCCTGCCCCGTGCAACGTCCAAGACAGTCGCCCATGCCACCGCTCTGGCTCTGGCAGTGGTACTCGACCGCGTGTGGTGTGGCTAGACGCTCCACCGATCGTTTCATCTCAAGGCATGGCAAGCTCATGTGCACCACCATGGGATGATTGCACGCCTGTTGGCTGTTGTGCTCTCATTGTGCTGACCATATGGCTTCTTTATACAGGACTTCGCCGTTGCATTCGCATGGGCTGTTGTGCTTTCGTTGCGTGCGCGCCTGGTTGCCAGCATGTGATTGGGCCATGGCGGTCAAGTTGATGGGCCGTTGGCGCTGGCGAGCTTGCCAACATGTAATTGGGGCCATAGCGAGCCAATTTGATGGGCCATTGGCGCTGGTATGGCCGTGTGTGATTTAGCGATTCCCATCGCTTGGAAAACAAACATACGAGATCCCATTCCCATCCCTATCACGGAGAGCCCGGCCATATAATATAATAAAGAGAGATTGCAATGAGTCAGATTATTCTACAAAATTAAATAACATGATCAAGGTATAAATAAATAAACAACGTATGGACTCTCACTATAGACAAGTAAGAAAAGCATTGTTTCAAGAGTTTTGGGTGGTTCAAGGGGACTGGGAGGCATCCCAGAATTTACCTAAACGCAAGCCATTTAGTACGGATTGGAACAAATAGAACTAGTAACACCAATCGGTATTAAATTGTATGTCACATCGCACGTGGGCGGCCACTTTATAGTACCAATTAGGGTTAGCCGGTACCAAATTATCATCCGTTTCTTTATTTTTTACTAGTTTTTGTTTTAATTTGTATTTGTATTCATATTTATTTGCGTATACTATTGATCTACATATTAGTGACTACATGTATTATATATACAATATATTCATTTCAAACATTACACGTACCCATCTTGT
This sequence comes from Digitaria exilis, assembly GCA_015342445.1. Lineage (NCBI taxonomy): Eukaryota > Viridiplantae > Streptophyta > Magnoliopsida > Poales > Poaceae > Digitaria > Digitaria exilis. The sequence continues at coordinate 995,636 of JACEFO010000718.1, read as the reverse complement.
TCTATGCATTTAGAATAAAATTTATGGATCCGCACCGAAATTGTCATCCTCATTTCCATTGGGACGCAGATGACGCAGAGATGATCCGTTGCAATAAAAACTCCTTTGGGATTCGTGACATGCTCCAATAGAAATCCACACAGTTGTTCTTTAATTGCCCTCATTCATTCCCTCTCAATGAGTTCTTTTCTCAGGCCAGTCTCATGGAGGGTTTCATGGGCATTAAATACACTGCCACATCAGCAGTTTTGCTGACATGGCAGGGTAATTAAGAGGGGGAGTTTCATGGGATGTGAGGGAAGTTTCATCACCATGAAACCCCTGTGGCACGGTTCCATGAAACCCCACTGAGACTGGCCTCATCCGCAAACATCATTATATTAAATGAATACACGTGCAACATTAAAAGTGATAAATGCTTTTGAATTGTGTTTATGTACGAACCATCATTTTTTTGGGACCTACAAATCCGTGGGTGAACCCACAAGGCCACAAGTCACATATGTAGTATCCACATAAGTTAAGTTATTCCCATCCTCCTGTCTCAAACACTATATATATGAAAAAAAATAAGTTATTGAGTATTTATGGTGTTTAGAACTACTCCATTATAGAGAATTTTCTATGCTACATATATTGTTGCCTTATGATTCATTCTAATGTTTCATTGCCTTAGAATTAGTTTTCTACGCCATTATAGAAAAGTTTCTATGCTACAATTATTATTCATTCCTCCAAATTTAAGATGGTACTACTAGATCGATAGCTATATATATCCCATGCTTTCAGCATTGCACGATGGCATCACTTTAAATTAAGAAGAAATTAACACGTAGGGATTCGACAAACCCCCATATGGAAAGGGCAAGTTCTGGAGAGCTTGGGTGAGTGGACTGGGAGGTATCAGGGAAATTTGCTAAACTATACTTGAAAACAAGACCCTGCTGGTTGATATGTTTATTTGAGGCATGGACATGTGGTCTGCCTCTGTGGTATTTCAAGCTCAGCGTGTGTGAGAGCTATGTGGTTGCGAGAGAACTCCTGATCGATGTGCCGCTGAACACTACCCAATCTGGAGGTTTTCTTGGTTAGGGCCTTATTGCATTGAGCCGGCTTTGATTGCCATCTTCGATGCTAGATAATGATGGTGCACAATGGGCATAATAGACGGTGATCAACTTTCTTTGAAAAGGATGGCGAACATTGTAGATAGACAATGACCCGGACATTTTTTTCCCTAAACATATATACAGTATATACATAGACGCTCTTATACATATGCACGAATATGTACTTAGCCCTCATTATCGACTGCTGTAAATGCGAGTACACGTATGCTAACATGTTGTTTAGTTGGGGGAGAAGTGGGGAACCCTACATGTAGCAACTTTTCTGGAAAGCGTGTTCGTGAGTTGGAGGAATAATGAATTTCCAATGAATAGTGAATTTCTGGAGAAGTTTTCTAGGAAGTAAATAAATTATAAGCCAGATATTTGACCTCGAGCAGGTATATTAATTCTATGGCAAGGAAGTTGATAACCAACTGAGCTACACTTAGTTTACAAAATGGACACCAATTTAGTTTATACAGAGACACACATTATTACTTGCAGGTGCAGATACGTACATTATCGTAATTCTTCGTTTGGAATTCAATTTGTTGCTACTGCTAGTTGATAAAAGATGGAAATTTAATTTGATCGGTGGATTTTAGGCTGTTGTACTCGATCGGTTGCCGGCATTAACGCAAGTATGCAACAGTAGGGTGATGATATAAATATCCTGCAGCTTCTACTACATTTTCATCTTTTATACAATGGTCTCGCAAACAAACATGGGATACAACATCCTCCAAACTAATAAAGAAACATGTAGGGACTCTCACTAGACAAAGAAGAATTGAACCCATGGAAATTAAAAGGAGATACCTTGGGTTTGGTGCAGTGGGACTTGGAGGCATCTTGAAATTTAGCTGAAAGTTGTGAAAACGGTGCCTTGGAGTTGGAGTACGCCGGGGCCATGGCATGTTGGTTCGATTAGTCCCAAGGTCGTGGATGTCCGAGCTTGTGGGCATCACAATGAGCTGGGTTGAGCAACGACGAGCTGCAGCGTCCAGACTTCATGCTGCATTACCATAACCGATGATCGCGATCATGCGCCCAACTTTAATCCTCCACCGTGCTCTAGACGTTGCCCATACCCCCGTTTTGTTGGTTGTAGGATTTGGACTCGATGCTGCGTGGCCGCTCGTGGCTTCATTTCGATCGGCTCGAGGCACACACTGCACCTAAAAACAGGTTGTGCTTGCCTTTTTCTCCCAGATTTTTTTTTTAAAAAAAAGCAGGCGACTGGCTAGCTGAGGAGGTCTCTCGAAGTCCGGATAGATTGGATCGAGTTGATGTAGCACTGCCCGTAGCTATGGTTGCAAGTGCCAGCGCGCTTCTAGACAGCTTGTCAATAAGCTATTTTCGACAATAAGCTAGCGTATCCGTCCGTGATGTACGTACATGGTCACGATGTGGAGGACGGCACGAAACATGGCAGTTATTGCATTGCGTATACTTGGACGGGAATCTCAAGGCAGTAGGCTGATTATTTTCTGCCAAGGTGGAGGTACGGTGATGTTGTGAAAACGAAGCATTATACTTTAGGAGAATTAAAACATACTACTGTTTTAGGGGATAAATATATCGGCCAGTCTCAGTGGAGGTTTCATGGGCATTAAATGACATGACACATCAGCAAACTTGCCTATGTGGCAGGATAATTATGAGGAAAGAGAAAAATGGAGTGTCATCACCATGACACTCACCATGTATAGTTACCAAGACATGAAACTTGCATTGAGAGCAGTTTTGTTTTTCCCTAGACACATTTAGCCATACACCATGCGAGAATTAAATGCTGCAGCTTGCATATGGAATTGTGTCATGAAACTATGCACTGAGAGAGGGGGTTTCATCCCATGGTAAATGTGACATGGCAGTCTTGGTAACTGTGTGATGAAACTTTGCATTGAGACTGGCTTAGAACAGAGCCTGCATGTGTTCTCTGCTCGAGATTTTCTTCATCAGGACCTAGTTGGACCCACCTCGTTTAGCCATTTAGATGTAGACAATTAGACAATGATGTGATTTACTTCAAAATGGATATTAAAATTTTTAAACATAGTACATACTTAAACACTCATATGGATATGCACACGTACTGACATACACCCGTCGTCTCTTGATGTTGACAGCTGTAAATATACGCACTTATACTGAGTCATAGACTCGAATTTAAGTCCACAAGTTTGCAAAATGGACAATAAAATTAGTTGACACAAGCATGTTGTTACTTGCCATTGCAGCTTTGTTGTTGCTGTTCTTCAGTTGAACTTAATTTGACGTGTGTATCTTGGGTTGGTGTATGCAGCAACTGGCCATGGGATGGTGTTGGTGTTAACGCAACATTATTCACGCAGCAGGGTGCACATGGGATCGCAAGGCTTGCATAGATCGGATTTGTATACTCTCTCTAGCTAGAGAGACAAGGAAGCAAACTTATAGAAAAAGCACCAGCTCAAGAGTTTTGAGTAGTTTAGTGGGACCGGGAGGCATCACGAAATTTTGAGCTACACAGCATGGTTAGCATACTGCACTCTGATTAGGGAACGTCGGTGCCATGATATGCGCCATGCTCCATGAGACCCGAGATCGAAAGCGAGGGCTCTCAGATTTTCCAACGACTGCTGCCGGCGCCGAAAATTGGCATTGCCTCGTGGCATCCATGCCCCGCGCGGCATTTCAGATGACGATCGTCCGTGCCACAGCTCTCGCACAGGCAGTATATATAGCACTCGAATGCGTGTGGCTAGGCGCTCAGCCGATCGACGGCCGTTAGCTAGAGAGCTCTGTTCCTTCGTTTCAGCTCAAGGTATGACCAACACGCGTGCACCACCATGGCTTCGTGGCCATGCAGTGCTCCCTTTGTGCTGGGCATTTGTGAGCTTCTTGATACAGGACTCTGCCGGCTGCCGCGCTGTATTCATTGGCGTGTCACGTTTCTTTTGGTAGCTGCCAGATTGATCTTTAATTCCATTAGTTAAACGAGAAGGGCATCTGAAAGAGTTCTTATTAACACTTGCATAGTTGCATTGTGACTGATTTGGCTCGTTGTTCGAATGGACTTCAGCATGCGTATTGCGAATGATCGAAAAACTTTCGTTCCAGCATATTAAATTTGATTCTGTGTAGCTTTTTAGTTGTTCCTCATGTGCGAGCCCTGATCTGACAAAATTATTCGCTATTTGGTTCTAATGAGCCTGTGCGCGAACAAGAAGTAGATGAAGAGCCTACAAATAACAAAATTTTCAAAATGTGGGCCCGCTTGTGTGCCCTAGCAAGAGATCTTTTACCGTACACAACACTACTGCTTAGTACTCAATCCGTTTGAAATTATAAGCCGTTTGGCTTTTTTTTTCTCAACTTTGACTACTCGTTTTATTCAAAAACTTATGCAAAATATCAATTTTCTGTTATGACTTGATTTTTATTAAACATTATTCAAGAATGACTTAAATTTGGTTGTGTTTGCATAATTTTCTTTAATAAAACGAGTGGTCAAACTTGGGGTCAAAAAAGTCAAATGGCTTATAATTTGAAACAAAGGGAGTAGCATATAGTATAGAAAAAAATCTAACCATCCATTAGTAAAGTTAATTTAGTCTCAATTCCTCGTAGTAGCTTTATGAATAGGTTTAAGGTTAGGGTTGAACATGCAAACAAACAGGATCTGTAGTCAACTGCTATAGGAGGGATTTTTTAAGAGTATATGTGCAAGCTTTACTAGACATATAAATTGGGGCTTTATTTACAGTTTCTAGGGATCTTTTTGCAAAACCTCTAAAACCGGATCTGTGTTTTTTTTCCTTATCGGCGACGGCTCCGATCGTCAGTTCTTGCAATGCTCTGGCGAGCAAGGAGCCGAGGGCTTCGGTGGGGATAAGGAATAAGAAGAGAAGATCATGGGGTTCCGTTCATGTGTTTTCAGGTGCTCATGATGCGACATCAACGTAGCATCTGATTCCAGATTCCTGATGGTGGTAGGTAGAAGTCCTTCCCTCGGCAGTGCACGGCGGCCTCACCATGGCGCACGGCGCCAGCAACAGACATTAGAAGAGGGTTCTAGAAGATGGACAATAATACCCTTTTTAATATGTGTATTATAAATTTATACTACCTATACTATGTGCTTTTCAACACTAATATAATAATGCACTGTAAAATATCTGAGAAGGAAACACCGAAGAACCTATAGTAGGATCGGAGTAACAACTTAACACGCACGTCACCCTACCCTTTGGTTTGGGTTGCTGTCGTAACTATTGAACTGATCATCAGTAAAGTCGATTATTACAAACTGCACAGCTGCACCCCTACGTACGTACGTTCGATCGGGTTACCACGTGACGTGACACAGCTGGAGGTAGGGGCGAGGCGACAGCGTTGCCTGTAGTAACTTTACACGTTATGAATTTATTGATCAATTCAACTTTAAAACACACGAGGGGCATATGTATGTGTCACCAGGATGAAGAAACTAACCACTGTACACTGCCATATATAGTGACACACGTATCCATTCCATCCCTAGCAGTCTAGCACGGAGAGCCCGGCCGTATAGAGAGAGAGATTGCAGTGCGTCAAATCATTGTCCAAAATTAAATAACACGATCAGGGTTATAAATAAGTAAGCATACAACATATGGACTCTCACTATAGACAATGATGAAAGACACCTTTTCACGAGCTTTGGGTGGTTCAGTCGGACTGGGAGGCATCACGAAGTTTAGCTACACAGACAGAATGGTAAACAGCTCTCTGATTGGGGTAGTTCGGCGCCATGATACGTGCTACGCTCCATGAGGCCCGAGCTCGTGGACGTTCAGACATGTTGGAGCGACAGCGAGCTTTGGCCGGCATATTTTCTGCTGGCTGCTGTCGCCGTTGCCATTGACATTGCCTTGTGGCATCCCTACCGCTCATCGAGCCCCCGCGCCGCGTCCAAGAAGATAGCTCGTGCTGCCACTCTGGCAGTAGTACTCGGACGCGTGACGCTTGGTGCTTCGCTGATGGACAGCCGCCACGGGCTCCCTTGCTTTGTCTCAGCTCAAGGCTTGGCAAGCACGCGTGCAGGACCAACTTCTTCCACTTGTGCTGACTACCATCGAAGTAGTTTGTGCTGACCACTAAGCATGTTTATGGGGTTCTTGACTTTGCCCCTCCATTCATTGGCGTGTCATGTTTTGGCAGCGGCCGGATTGATCTTCCATTAATAAAATAAACGAAGGGCATCTGAAAGACTTCTCGTTGAGGCTTATTGGATTGTGGCCGATTTAATTGCTTCGTGGTTGCCAGTGATGGAAGAAATTCGTTGCAAAGTTGATTTGTATATGTGCGAGCTAGCCTGAACTGACGAAAGGATTCGTTTGCTTCTGATGAGCCGCCATGGTTCGCCGGACCCCAGGCCTATCGCCCGTCATTGCTATCCGAGCAATCCTTTCCCAGTAGTGCCGTCTCTGCCATGGCTGTTGCCACGCGTTTCGGCGTCGAGATTGTTCATCGAGAGGCTCTCGACGAGAGCTGCATCACGAACTCACGATTCTGCTTGCAATCATGGCGGATGTACAACACCGTGGGGTCGCCCTCGCCTCGCCTTGGGCAGTTGGGTTGACCTTTCGCCGGAGCTCGTGGGCTTTCGTCCTCCGGCGGCGGTCTGTTGGGCATGCGCGCGATCCGCTGCCGTCCTGTTCCCCGTGAAGCCACGAGCTCATCTTGGAGCCGAGCTGCGAGTCTATCTCGTGTGGAGCCGAGCTGAGCCTTTTCCCAGGGCAGATGAGCGTTGTTCGATGGCCACGTGGCAGAAATCTAGAGACGGTCCTCACGGTGGCAATTTGAGGACGGTCCATACCTATTTTTTTTTCCGGCAGAGTCCACGGGAAAAAATAGCCAAACCAAGTGGAGGGGTTGACGTGAAAACGAAGCAATATATTTTGATAGAAATAGAACTTAGTGGTTCTGGAGGATAATATTAGAACAGAGCCCGCACCGCATGTGTTATCTGCTATAGATGTTCTTTGCTAGGGCCTATTTGGACTAAGCTCGTTTTGCCACTTTAGATGTAGACAATGATGATCTACTTAGATCTGACATTTCTTTTTCTAAACATGATACATATATACCGAAGCACTCACATGTGCACGCACACGTCCACTCATCTCTTGATGTTGACAGCTATAGATAGATGCACTTATATTGAGTCATATATATACTCAAATTTGAGTCCACAAATTATCAGAATAGACATTAAATTAGTTGATAAAAGTATGCTGTCACTAAAATTGCAGCTTTGTTGTTGTAATTCTTTTAATTCTAATTGAATAGACGTACCTTGGTTGGTGTATGCAATTGTTGTTGGCGTTAACACAACATTATTGACGTGGGGTGTGTACATGGGATAGAGAGGCGTGGATAGTTTGCATAGCTCCTATTGTTGTGTGCCGAAGAGATCGTGTGTCTATAATTAGCGAGAGAAATCGCAGTAGGCGATGCATCATCCAGCCCTCCCAAGTTATATAATGACCAGATCAGAAAATAATAATATACAGGGATTTCTCACTATAGGACAGAGAAGCAAACTCATGGGAAAAGCGCTGGTTCAAGTGCTTGGGTATGAGTGGTGTACTAGGACTGGAAGGCATCACGAAATTTAGTTTATCGTAGGAAGGGCACTCTAGAGGAGGTACTTCGTAACTTCATGGATATGTTGTCTAGCCCCGAACTCTTGGACGTTGATGCAGCTGTGGCTGCCAGTTCTTTGGCTGACGGCTGGCATCGCACGATCAGGGCTGACGTTGCCCGTCTCTAGGTGTCGTGTTGCCTCGTGGCATCCCTGCCCCTGATGGATAAAGCGCCAGTTCCAAGATTATTGCCACGCCACTGCTCTGGCTCCAACAATAGTACTCGGCTGCGGACCTCGGCTGCATGGCTATGCGCTTTCCCGACGACCGCCAGGGCTGCTTCAAGGCACGCATGCAGGAGCTAGCGCAAGTGTTGTGCTCCTCCTCATCATGATGGAAGTAGATTGCGCTGGACAAGCCTGTGAGCATGTTTACGAATGATGAGCTTTGACAGACTATGCGCTCTGATCACTGACAATTATGGATTGAGGACAACGTGAAGGATTTTTTTGTTGAACTGAAGCACAACATGAAGGTTGGAGCTCTTTTACAGCGCACAATACCAGTGTCTAGTAGTATATAGTATTGGTTAAGGATAATTTAGTAATTTACCCTATATCTATTTATTTTAATAATTTTAATTGGTAACAATTCTCACTCTCTAATCTGTAATATAATCATATCAATTCAAAATAATAAAAACATAAAAGAATACTAATTAATAACATAATACAGAATTTTTTATTGCCTTTTTTAATATATTACACTAATGCCATTAAATTACTTTCCTAGATTACCCCTAGCCCACTATACTGCCCTTAAATACTATTATATTACTAGGACCATTTTGTATAGTATACAATTAATCTCGACCGTCCGATCTTTATATACTAGTCCTTTTTAACCGCTAGTATATGGTGGTATTGTGTATTGTAAAAGAGCTCGAAGGTTATCAGCAATATGAAACCCAACTGTTGGGATAATCAAGCAAGAGGGTGAGAAATGGATAGCGGATCGAATGGGGCCACCCAATCTGGTTGTTTATTTAGCAAGTAATCAGCTTTAGTTTCTCACAGGCTTCTATAGTTGTTAGAACAATGTAATATATCTTGCTCTCCGCTGATCAGTGTGCGTTTGCCATCCACGTATAACTAAGTAACCAAGTAACCATACTCTGCATTCTTTTTCTTAACGTAAAGATGTGCAGCTCTTCTGCTTATTTTTTTTTTGTTTTTTAAAAGTCTTTGTGCCCATTCATCAACGTGACAGGTTTTTGGAAGGGACGAGGGGGATTGATCTTCTGTTAAATGAATGCTAGTGCATATGAACGATTTCCATTACGACGACTTTGTTCCAGCAAAGTTGATTTGCACCTTTGGTCATGTGCTAGCCTCATCTGATGATCAGACAGAAGGATTCGTTAGGTTCTGATGATACAGACATGTTTGTTAGTACTTGTGTGGTTGCAGGATGCAATTTTAGTGCTATTGAAATCTAATTTTTACAGGGTGTATCTTGGGTTGGTGTACCCAACTGTTGCTGGCATTAATAATGTGACACTATTGACACAGGGTATAGCCGTGTAGGACAACAATAAAGTGAGGATAGTATAGCTTCCACGGGATAGAATTCGTATGCATGGAGAGAGACCACATTAGAGAGGGAGAGGGGTTTTGCTAAGGTACACCCAAATGACTATAGATGGTAGGTCTAATGACATATTACCTCCTCAAAAGTAATTATTGTATTTAATTTTTATTGTATATATTTTAGATCATAAAATAGGAAACATATCTTTCTATTAAATCTAGCTCCATGCATGAGCTTATATTGTATAGTTTTGTTTCCTTTTTCATCTCACGTGAATATGGCCACCATTCTGGTTAAAGAAAAATAGTAGGGACAAAAGTGTTTGACATGGATCTCTTTAAAAAGAACGTGAGATTTGTTGAAATAAATGTGTTGCACGGTGAAACATATAATTATGTTCAAAATACAGCTAGATCGATCTAGGAGTAATACACAAAATATAAAATGTTTCCCACGAAATAATGTTTTATTATGTTCAATTACATGTCATGCATAACCTGCATATATATGGTTACACGCTAGTGTGTGTGCTACATTCATTTTTGGGAGACATGATCTTTACGTGTGTATGTGACTGTATCATAACATAACATGGCTTGATCCATATGTTGCCCAAGATTAGAAGGAACATGGATAAAAAATGTTGTGTTGAAACAGATTGCAAGGAAGGATGTCGCCACTTCCTGCGTTTGGAAGGAAAGTAAGATATGGTGCATCATTTTTTTTGTTTCCCAATTGTTTTAAGTATTTAGCTGTTTTATTTATTCTAATAATTAAGGGTTGTGATTTATTTGCGCTATTACCTATTAAGAGGTAACTGGAGTACCTTAGCACAGCCCGAGGGAGAGAGACCGGTGGTGACAAATCATTCTCCAAACCAAATAATGAGACCAGGTTATATTATATAAATAAAGAAACATGTAAGGTACGATGGACTCTCACTATAGACAAGGAAGCAAACTCATAGGGAAAGCATTGGTTCGAGAGTTTTAGGTGGTTAAGTGTGACTGGGTGGCATCATGAACTTTAGCTACACAGGATGGATACGATACATCACTCTGATTGGGGTATGCCGGCGCCACGCTCCATGATCCCCAACCTCGTGGGCAACAGTGAGCTCCGGCTCTCAGTTTTTCCAATGACTGATGCCGCCGTCGCCATTGACATTGCATCGTGGCATCCCTGCCCCGTGCGGCGTCCAAGGCGAACCCCCATGCCACCGCCCTCACTCTGGCAGTAATACTCGGCCGCGTGTGGCTAGGCGCTCCTCCGATCGTTTCAGCTCAAGGCATGACGAGCACGTGTGCACAACCATAGGATTGCGCACGCGTTGTGCTCTCAATGTGCTGGATGCCTGGCTATGTTTGTGAGCTTCTTTATACAGGACTTCGCTGCTGCATTCATCGGCGTGTCATGTTTTGGCCGTAGCGATCGGATTAGTCTTCAATCCATTAAATAAACAAGGGCATCTGATGAAAGAATTTTTATTATTAACATTTTTGTGACTGATTTGGTTCGTGGTCCGAATGGATCGACTTTAGCATGTGCATGGCAAATAATTGAAGAACTTTCGTTCCAGCCAATTTGATTTTGTAGCTTTATTTGTTCATGAGCAAACTAGCCTGATCTGACAAAAGGATCTGTCATTTGTTTCTGATGAGGAGCCTGTTGTGCGCTATCGAGAAGCTGATGAGCCTGCAGATAAAGAAAATTTTGAAACGCGTGCTGGAACGGAACGGATCGAGCACTACACGAAGCAAACACCGAAGAACGGCATGGAGCAGCAACTTGGCACATACATCAACCTACCCGCCTTTGGGTTGTTGCCGTAATTTTTGGATTGGTCAAATAAAGTCAATTATCAATTGCACATTTGCACCACTACGTACCTTCGATCAGTGTACCACGTGATGAGTACGTGACAACTGGAGGTAGGGGCAACACCGTCGCCAATAACTTTTACAGTTCGTGATCGAGCCAACTTTGAAGCACACAAGGGGCATATATATATGTCGTCCCCTGCATCGTATTCTTGTTTACGATTATTTTTCTAAGACAATTGTTCACGATTATTAATAACGATGGCACGGTACTTAGCTGGGAATAGAAACTACTAGTACCTTAGCTGGGAAGCGAACGATGTAACGACCAGTTTGGGATTAGGTCTCGGGAACCGGTAGAAATTTTGATGTGGACGGTCGCCAAGGTGCTCTGAGGACCCACGTCGAATGAATGCCGCGTGGCCATCGCACCGATCCGAGGGCTGCTGCTCGCTCGGGCGCTCGGCTCCTACGCGGGCGTGTCTTCTAGCACTCGGCTTCCCACGCAAGCTCATCGCTCGGCTTAGAAAGGCTCAGGCCGTCCCAACCCATAGTGTCTATGGGTAGTGTCTATAGGAGAGACAGTAATAAATGTGTTGTAGACACTACATCTCTCATTGCATAGTTTCTATAGCAGTTTCCATGTGGAAGAAGATTTAATACCCCTTTGCATACAACATTAAGAGGGGCAGATCAGCTGTGGCAAGTCATGCAACCAACACTATGTGGCAAACTGAGAAGTGTTTGATTGAAAGTAATTCATGACAAAGTAGCAGGACTCAATACGACCAAAACAAAATAGATGGTCTCTACCAGACACTCAGACCAAACTAGTAGCAGACTATCTAGATGACAAACTAGTAGCAGACTCAATGACTCATGACAGCAGTTCTTTTCAACTAAAGAAAATAAGTAGAAAAGAAAGAGGAGACTCCATCCATCCATCCATCCAGCAGGCAGGAGGACTTCATCCATCAGGTAGCACAACAACACCACTTGATCTGCACAAAGAAAAGAGGGAGAAGTCAGTATGAAACAAAAGGCCGACAAATCAGACAGAATATATTTTTTAAAGAAACATACCTTAGTTATCTTTAGTAAATATGGTTGATCTCATGAGCTCCAATGCTTTGGATCTCTCAGACTTTGCTTCTTCACTAAGTTCACTAGTTAGAGCACATAGTAAGTCTCTGTAAAGGTCTAACATTTTAATCTTTGTCTGTTCCTTGACTACTTCTAGCTTCTTGTTTGCCAAACTCTGCTGCACCTCTGCAATCTTCTGAGCTTTGGTAGTGACATCAATGAATTTATCTAGCTTTTCTCCAATAGCAGAAATAGCTTCTGGTTCCTTTCTTTTTTTTTCATTCCTCTCTTCTTTGGCCTTGTTCCTTCCAATAGGACGCTGTTTTGGAGCACCCTCGCCATTCACAGCACAAGCTGGGTCAGTGCTGGTACTCTTCTCATTGCTAAGTTTCTTCACATATGCAGCCCATTTTCTCTCATGGCGAAGTATCCTCCATACATGCAACATGGTGAAAGGCTTGTCACGTGTTCAGAGGCATACAACTGCATTGCTTGGTCCATCTTTTGGTCATCACTCATGCCACTTTGATGTACTTTAGCGATTCTTGCATAACGCCGCTCACTTGCGGGCGTCTCAGGTGCCAGGTCATTTGAGGGCAGCGCTGTGAGGAGTGGGGGCCACATCCAATCAATGCCTGTGTCAACCTTCTGTAACACAACTACCCAATCAAAGTCAAGAGAAACGCATGCGCCGGCTTGCAGCGAGCGACTCGCTATACGCTCGCTTCACTCTCTCTCTCCCTTTCTCTTTCTTCCAGCACAGATTTTTCTTACGTGTCCATGCAAAACGCCCGCCTAGGTGGCCTCATAATACTTGCTCTTACACGCGAGCAAGGATCGCAGTCTCGCTCTCAGAGCTGAAGTAGGAGTAGATACTATGCCTTATGCATCTTTACAGATGCATCTTTTCATCGCACGCGATCATCTTGCTGTGGACGGTTCCGGCGGCGCAGCTGTGCGCTAAAACTAGGCGCTCGACCCTGTTGATAATGGCACAGAATGTTCGGCAGAAATCGACGATGCATGCAGCAGCCATGATGAAGAATATGTCGGTGGAGCGTGCACATGGAATGATATTCCGATTTATTGCAAGGGGCATGCAATTTGATAAGGAGAAATCTGGATTGATATGCAACTTATGTCTGAAGCTGAAGCGGGTGCACACAGCAATTGGATCAACGGAGCTAGGAGATGAGGTGCTTGTCCTTGTGGCGGAGAATTGCGGTGGGGATTCTCCACCGTCCTGAAGGCAAGTCACCTGTGACTTTTCCCATCCCGGATGCCATCTATCACCTATCCAACGGTTGCCAGAGCAATTAGTTTTTTTTTTGGCCGGCTGCAGTAGAAACATTTATCAAAGATATTTGTTACCTGTTAGTATAAAATGTATTTCTCCAGAAAAAAGGCAACACTACAACAGAGTAAACCATTGACCTAAGAACCTCCCCCCCCCCCCCCACCACAAAAAAGAACATCAATTATACTATGTAAACCCATGGTGCGAAAATTCTATGACTAACCAGATAATCTCATCTGCTGTATTCAGCATGTATCAATTATATATTCAACATTTTTAGACATTGTTTTGATATTTCTATATAAAATGTTGAATTTGTGTTATAATTGCTGAATTAATTTTTAATAAATGTTGGCGTTGGTAATTTCAAATGCTGACTATATCAGTATAATATTTTGAGAATTATAAGAAAAATAATAATCAGTGACACATTTGTCACAACTGATGAGAAAAGAAAAGAACACAAAAGCAAAAACCGATGGATGGTGCAGCAACCTGACACGCCTACCTCCCCTTTGGGTTGTTGGCTTGTTTCAGTAATCAGTAAAGTCGATTACCAATTGCATCACTAGCTGCGTACGTTCGATCGCTGTAAACTGTAACAAGGATGTGGCAGCTGGAGATAACTTTACAGCATGTGATCCTTTTATTTCAAGCACGAGGGGGCGGCCATATATATGTCGCCTGGATGAAGAAACTGCCACACTGACATAGTGACACGATACATCCCATCCCCAGTGTCACGATTAGTAATTACATGTAGGAACTAGTAGCTGGGAAGCGAGCAATGTCATGGAAACCGATCATGACCACAACTAGAGCTTGGGATTAGGAGGTATGGGGAACCAGCCGCGATACAGAGGTTACCTTGATCGTTTTGCCCAGGGCGGACAAAAGCCAGCCCAACGCCTAGGGCCAGTCATTGGAGCTAATGTGCTAAGTCTTCTGGGTCTTTCTAATGCTACAGTAATCACAGTGTAAAAATTCAGCTCATGCCTAGGGCCAGGGCCCTAGTGGCCCTAGCCTCCTATCCGCCACTGGTTTTGCCGACGCCTGCAAACTACGATGATTACAGACCATTTGCTGAGCAGAGCCGACCTCAGCCTCCGCCGCAAGAGGGCTCCAGACGAATTTCTGTACTCCGACTGCGATGGGCAAAACATGTTCGCTACGACAGTTTGGGAAGCCCCGGTGCGCAGAAATTTCTGGTAAGCAGCTATTGAAAAAGGATGCCTTCTCTCTAATGTAAACTTGCAAAGGGACCTATCTCAGTTACACGTGATTTATGTGGCAGAGGCGGAACCTATATAGGTCAGTGTAGATAACTGAATTCGAAAAAACATACATTCATAGGAGGTGGCATATTAATTTTTTGGAAAAAGTCCTTTTCACCTCCCTCGATAATAGGCTGAGTTTAAATTTTCTCCCTAGACCACAAAACCGTCAAACCAGCCTCCTTGAACTTTTGAAACCGTATATTTCACCTCCCCGAGCTGGACATAAGCGGTTTTGAAAGTGGTTTTCTATTTTTCTTTCTTTATTTATTTTGTCTGAAACTTTGAAAAATCATAATAAATCACAGATAAATCATAAAATTAAAAATTCAATTTTTTTGGACTCCATATAAGTATATAAACATATAAAATATATAATATAATATACTTTAGTATAAAATTTTTATTATAGATTTAGATCTATTTTTTACTATAGTTAAATATAATAATTCATAAATGCATTTTTTATGGTCCAATCATGGTAAAATTTTTATGGTGAGATAATTATTGTATACTTCAATAGTATTAAAAATTTATACTCATTAGATCATGTATAACTTATTAAAAAAAATTTATTTAGGGCAAAATATACTCTAAATAAATATAAAACTAAGTTATAAATGATCCAGTGAGTATAAATTTTTTTAATATAGTTGAAGCATACAATAGCTAGGCTGCCATAAAAATTTCATCATGATTGGACCATAGAAAATGCAATTATGAATTATTCTATTTAATTATAAAAAAGAATAGATATAAATCTATAATAAAAACTTTGTACTAAAGCATATGATATTATATATTTTCTTTATTAATATACTTATGTGGAGTCCAACAAAATTAGATTTTCGATTTTATGATTTTTCTTTGATTTAGTATGGTTTTTCAAAGTTTCAGCCGAAATAAAAAAAAGAAAAAATCAAAACCGCCTTCAAAACCGCTTATAGCCAGCTCAAGGAGGTAAAACGTACGGTTTTCAAAGTTAAGGGAGGCTGGTTACCTGGTTTTGCGGTCTGGGGAGTCAAATTAAACTCGACCTATTGTCCAGGAGGTGGAAAGGTCTTTTTCCTAATTTTTTTAGATGAATATATGGCATATTAATAAATTAGAAAATCTGTCCTACGACAGCTCATGCTAGATCTGAGCACGCGCCCCGCGTGGCCTACTGCAGCCCGAGAGGAGAGAGATGAGCTGGCATGTCCCATGCTCATTTTTCTCTCCCACCTCTAAAAGATGTTACTTTTTTTTTAAAAACTGTCCATTTTTTATTCTGCTTGCACCATTACGTTTCTTATGATTAGATCTATAAAACAAGACACAGAATGTATATGTTCTAAAATACTTCTTACGTATTGGCAACTTATATTGAACGTGGACTTGCAACCAAACATGAATTTGCAAACAAACATGGATAAATCCTCCTC
This sequence comes from Digitaria exilis, assembly GCA_015342445.1. NCBI lineage: Eukaryota > Viridiplantae > Streptophyta > Magnoliopsida > Poales > Poaceae > Digitaria > Digitaria exilis. The sequence continues at coordinate 979,425 of JACEFO010000718.1, read as the reverse complement.
CAAATTAATAATACGATTGACTAAATAACAAATATGTGCAGACTCCAATTTAAGTCCATAAGTTCGCAAAATGGACATTAATTTGGCTGATACAGGTATGTTATTGCAAGTGCAGCTTTGTTTGTTGTAGTTTTCCAGTTGAGCTTTAATTTGATTGCATATCTTGGGTTGGTATATGCAATTGTTGTTGGCATTAACACAACATTATTGACATGTAGGGTGTACATGGGATAGCAAGGCGATACTTGACGGTAAATGCAGCTTCTGTTGCATAGATCGAATTTAATTTGCACTGATACTTGATGGTAAATGCAGCTTCTTAGAACGGGCGGCTAGAGATTAGGAGAAGAAAAACAAAGTAAAATCAGAATATAACAACTCGAAAGTGCGTAAACACCTACAGCTTCTACGCAAAAGGAGTCAAACATACATAACTAGAATGTCGTTTACAACTAACAAACTCAAAAACAGCCACACTACTTCTGAACCGGAACTCCTCTTTGATTAAGAAAGACACTTCCTCCTTGTTCTTTGATTCTTGGTTAAATGTTCTCCGGTTTCGTTCTTTCCAATTATTTTATCAAAAATAGATGACGGGCCCATCAAAGAGGTGTCTATTGCGACACTATGTCAACCTTCCGCCCTCCAAAGAGGTCATATATATATAGAGAGAGAGAAATCGCAATGGCAATGCATCATCCATCCCTCCAAGTTATATAATGAGATCAGGCTATAATAAAGAAATATATAATGTATGGGTTCTCACTATAGGACAGAGAAGCAAACTCATGGTGAAAAAAGCACTGGTTCAAGATCTTAGGTATGAATGTGGACTGGGAGGCATCATGAAAATTAGATGTGCAGTGTGTCTTGTGAAGGGTGCTCTTATGGGTGTACTTCGCGGCGCCATGGACATGTTGTCTCCATGAACCCCGAACTTGTGGATGTCAATCAAGCTCCAGCTGCAATATCTTCCATTGATGGCTGCCATCGCAAGATCAGGGCCAACATCGCCCGTCCCTGGACGTCGTATTGCCTCGTGGCATCCCTGCCCATGATGGAGCTCGAGCGCCGCTTCCAAGATGATTGCCCATGACACTGCTCTGGCTTCAGCAGTAGTACTCGGTCGCATGGCTATGCTCTCCGGGGATTGACGGTAATGAGGGCTCTATTGCTCTGCTTCAAGGCACGCATGCTGGAGTTGGCGCACGCGTTGTGATCCTCCTCGTCATGATTGAACTTCGAAGTAGCCTTTCATTGGACATGCTTGTGAGCACGTTTATGAGCTTTGACAGATCATGCACTATGAATCTCTGATCACCTGACAAATGAGCGCAACCTGAAGGGCTTTTGTTGAACCGTACCGAAGCGCAATATCGATAACCAGCCTTTGTAATTGCTTAGGATAATCAAGCAAGAGGGTGAAAATATAGTGGATAGGGCCAGTCAATTAGCAAACATTTACTCCATTTCAAATTATAATTTGTTTGAATTTTTTACCCTAAGTTTTACCACTCGTGCTATTTAAAAAATTATGCAAAATATTATAATTTTTATTATGCCTTGATTTATTAGTAAAAATTCTTCAAGAATGACTTCAATTTGACTATACTTGTACACATTTTTTTTAAATAAAATGAGTGGTTAAACTTACGATAAAATCAATAATTTTGAAACAAAGAAAGTAATCAGCTTTACTTTCTCACAGGATCCTATAGTTGTTAGAATAATGTAATATAACTTGTCTGTGGGTGCTCTATGCTCTAGGTGCGCTTTCTATCCACACAACATATTCTCAATGTTTTTTCTTAATGTAAAGACGTGTAGCTCTTTTGCTTATTTTTTTTAAAAAAAAATGAGATACTTTGCCGCCCATTCATCGACGTGTCAGGTTTTAGAAAGGACAAGGGAGGTTGATCTTCTATGAAATGAAGGCTAGTGCATACGAAAACTTGCATCAAGACGATTTTAAATTATAATTTGTTTGACTCTTTTAGTTTTTACCCTAAGTTTGACCACTCGTGCTGTTTAAAAAAAAAGTTGTGCAAATTTTTTTTTGTTATGCCTTACTTTATTAGTAAAAGTTCTTCAAAAACGACTTTAGTTTGACTATGTATGTATAATTTTTAAATAAGATGAGCGGTTAAACTAAAGATAAAAATCAATAATTTTGAAACAAAGAAAATAATCATCTTTAGTTTCTCCCAGGGTTCTATAGTTGTTAGAATATTGTGACATAACTTTTTTTGTGGGCGCTCTCTTCTCTAGGCGTGCTTTCCATCTACGCATATTCAGCTCTTCTGTTTATTTTTTTTAAAAAAAAATAAATAATGTTATCTTCATCGACTTGTTAGGTTTTAGAAGGGACGAGGGGGGTTGATCTTCTGTGAAATGAAGGCTAGTGCATATGAAAACTTGCATTACGACGATTTTGTTCTAGCAACAAAGTCGATTTGTTCCTTTGGTCATGTGCTGGCCTCATCTGATCCATCCGCCAAAACGATTCGTTTGATTCTGATGATACTAGCGTGTTTGTTATTACTTGCGATTCTAGAATATAATTGTAGCTCTTCTATTGAAATTTAATTTCACATGGGGTATCTTGGATTAGTGTACGCAACTGTTGCTGGTGTTAACATGACACTATATATTGACGCAGAGTGTAGCCATGTAGGACATCAAAGCGAATTGTATAGAATTCGAATGCACGGAGAGACCACATTTATATAGAGAGGGAGAGGGGGGTTGTAGTGGTGACAAGTCATTCTCCAAATCAAATAATGAGACAAGTATATATATAAGTATAGAAACATGGATGGTATGGACTCTCACTATAGACAAAGAAGCAAACTCGATCATATGAAAAAACACCATTTCGAGAGTTTTGGGTGGTTAACTGGGACTGGGAGGCATCACGAAATTTAGCTACACGGTACAATGGGTAATCAGCACGCTTTGTCTGGGTATGCCGACCCCATGATACGTGCTACGCTCCATGGCCCCCGATGCTGTGGACGCCGTGACGCGTTAGAGCGACAGCGAGCTCCGGCGGGCAGATTTTCTGCCGACTGCTACCACGCCGCCGTTGCCAATGACATTCCCTGCTGCTGATCCAGCCCTCGCGCCACGTCCAAGACCATTGCCACGTGTCGCCGCTCTGAGCAATACTATTCTGCCGTGTGTGTGGCCTAGGCGCTCCGCTGATCGACGGCCGCCAATGGGCTCCCTTGGTTTGTTTCAGCTCAAGGCAGGGCAAGCACGCGTGCAGGACCATGAGCTTCCGCATGTGCTGAGTGCTGAGTAACCATGACATAGTTTTGGGCTGGCTGCTGAGCATGTTTATGAGGTTCTTGATTTTGGCCCTCCATTCGATCGGCGTGTCATGTGCTCATGTTTTGACGCATCGGCCGGATTGATCTTTCCATCAACTAAATGAAGGGCACCTCAAAGACTTTATTTGCATTATGGTGACTGATTTGGTTCGTGGTTTATCCAGTCGTTCCAGCAAAGTTGATTTGTACATTTGGTCATGTGCGAGCCTGATTTGAAAAAAAGGACTCGTTTGCTTCTGAAGAGTACATGGCTCTATGCGCAAGAAGTTGGTGAGCCTGCAGATAACGAAATTTGTGAAACACGCGTTGGCTTGTGTGCCCCAGGAGCTAGGACACAAAGCAAACGCCGATGGATGGTGCAGCAACCTGACACGCCAACCTCCCATTTGGGTTGTTACGGTAAGTAAAGTCGACGATTACCAATTACCACTAGGCACTAGCTGCGTACATCAGTATACGTTGGATGGGTGCAACACGTGATGTGACAGCTGGAGTACTAACTTTGCAGATTGTGATCATTTCAAGCACGGGGCGGCGATATATATGTCGTCGCTTGGATGAAGAAGCTGCCACACGGACATTGGAGCACACATATATATCCCATCCCCACGCTGACTATTAGTAAGGACACATGTAGGGACTACTAGCTCGGAGGCGACCAATGCCATAAAAACCGATCATCAAGCCCACAACTAGAGCTTGGGATTATGAGGTCTCGGGAACCGTTCGCGATACAGAGGTTACCTTAGGTAGCGTTTGGATGTTGGTATTGAAGGGTGGAATTCGGAATTGGAATCTGCTGATACCAATTTAGCCGTTTGGACGTCACTGGAATTAAAAAACGGAATCAAACACGAATACCCCACGACATTCCTTTCCTTGCGCACACCTTCCCCAAATTCAGAGCTCCCATCCTCCGTATTGCGAGGCATGCACGCCTCGCAGCTCCCTTCGTCTATCTCATCTCGAGAGAAAATAAAATCACCGGCGGCGAGCTCCACCTCCATCTCCATCCCGGCGGCGAGCTCCACCTCCATCCTGGTGGCGACCTCCACCGCAGCTTCCCGCGCCCTCTCGCTGCCAGCCCAGGCAGAGCTCCCTGCGCCTCGGCGCCGCCGGCCAGGCCACGGAGCTTCCAGCCCCTCCGCCGCTGGTCAGGGCGCAGCTCCCCGCGCCCTGCGACCACCGACCCACGCGAAGCTCCTCGGCCCATCGCTGCCGGTCCGGGCGCAGCTCTATGCACCTTGCTGTGAGGCTGCTGGCGTGTCGCTCCCCGCGTGCCACCGCCTCAGGCCTGGGCAGAGCTCCCCTCGCGGTCATGCCCTGCTGTGGAGTAGGCAGAGGAGTCAATTCCAATTCCAAAAATATTAGCATCCAAACATGAATAGGTATTTGCCTTTGAGTTGAATTCTAACAGACAATTTTATCTACATCCAAACATTGACTTTGGTATTGGTCTCATTTCAATGTCTAGCTTGATTTGGTATTGAACTCAATTCAATGCCAAGGCCTCCAATATCAACATCCAAACGAAGCCTTAATCGTTTTGCCGGCTCCATCAAACTACGCTAGTTACAGACTGTTCGTCGAGCCGAACCGACCTCAACCTGTGCTTCAAGGGCTCAAGGCGAATTTCTTAGATCCGGGGCGTTGTTCCTTCCTCGGGGATAAACTGCTACATATACAACGGGTTCGCTGCGCGTGAAGCGCTGGTGCTAGTGAAAGTTTTAAAGAGGTTGAGAATCCAAAATTGATGCATTCATCAGGCATACACCAATCTAAGAAATTGAAAGTTTTGAAGAGGTTGAGAACTTGAGATAGTACTTCACATCTTCATCTTATAAACCGTGTGCAAAACATTTCTCATATATTAATTATAGCACAGTCTCGTGGTTCGCTCTATAATTATGTTATAAGCCAAATTGCGCACTTGTATTGTATATCACATAGCCAGTTAATTTAAAGTTTGCATCTGATGGAAAATCCTGAGTAACCCGTACGAGACCAAGGGCATGCTTGGATGCATGCCACCGCCACACTTTGTGGCGCTGTTTTTGGCCGCCGCAACCCTTGGTGAGTTTTGGCCTATTTTTGTTGTGGCAGATTAACAACAAAACTAGCACTACTGCACAGGTGTTTAATTGGGAAAGATTCCCTCGAAAAACAATGTAGACCAAAAAACCATTGTAGATAAATAGTGTTATGTGTGTGGAAGCCTCGGAGAGGGAGGGATAAAATGAATAGATAAATAGTGTTTTTTGGAATTTTTTATTTCTAATTGGCAGCCTTTTACGTGGTTATGGCGTGACGAGTGAAGGCTGCGAACCAAGCGGCCCCTACTTTCCGAAAAAAAAACTATTAGCACTAGTGCCCGGGCGGTAGTGTAGCTCGAACCTCCGCTGCCAGATGGGCCCGTCGTGCAGCGAAGCCCAACCACGGCAGAATCCACAGGCACAAACAGCGAGAAGCCCGGGGCCATGTTTAGTTGAGGTTGAGAAAAAATATTTTTTTTTCTGGAATACGTGTTAGGTAGGGGAGATGAATAGAAAAGATAAAAAATAAATTTTTAGGAATGATAAGAAGATAAATCTTTACCTACTCCTAAAGCACGTAAGGTTTCTGCCCCCTTTTTTTCGTCCGTCCTGACGGATGGGACCCACATGTCAGATCATGTGCCTTGCCTCTATGTCAAGGCAAGGGTGGCCCACAAAAGAGGCCCACAAAGACGGGTTAAAGGAACACCAAAGCAGTCGCCTGCCAGCTTTCCAACCTAGCGCAGATCGGTTTGGTACTGTGAAGGCGTTGTGGATTTTAAGCACGTCTTCCGCTCTGTTCGTGGGCGAGGTGGGACTAAACACAGCTCCTACTGCGTACTCCACCGGCTCCGCTAGCATTCTGATCTGCAACAAGTGCATTATATGGGCCTCTGCTTCAAGCACGATGTGGGCCTCGTTAGCCGAGAAAAAAACGAGTGTTGTGTACCTCGCGTGCTGACTCTATGGCATGACCGCGTGTCCTGCTGCTCGTGTTCGATCATGCAACAAAACTACAAAAGAAGAAAGTTGCATACTTGCATGAACATACATTGATTTGTTAACTTCTTGTTTTCTACTTGCAAAAGTTGCATGCATCGTACATGGCCGAAATTGATATGTAAGCCTTCTTGGCTTTTCTACTTGCGCACGTACAAATGGAAAGGGCTATTGAGCATAGCTGCACGATTACCGTCAGACGAACATTAATCTATTCGGCACTGGTCACCCAATCAACGTCAGCGCACGCAAGCGAGGACCTACTCGCAAATACATTGATCATTTCTAAAACTTTTTTCAGCTTGTTGAATGGAATCTTAGGAGTTTTATTCATTTTTAGATTGCTGTACGAAGCAACGATGGTACAATATGCAAAAGTAGGGCTTGGAGAGGTCCGTTGGAGATACTCAGCCGCATCAAAAGTTGAATTATGTATATGCTTGTTCAAAACCGGTCAACATGTCGAGCACTGGCAAACGTGGTACCTGAGCACTATGCTGAGAAGAACGAAGATCGGGAAACAAAGTTACGACGGAACAGACCGACTTGGATTTCAATAATGTGAAATCGGCAACAACTTGACCAAAATTTGATGGAGTAGTTCTACGTGTAAAAATCATAGTCCACCTCGATCATGTGGGCCAAAGGGCCAAATAGATTGTATCAAATAAAAAACCACTCGACGAGCTATAATTATTGCTGATTTAATTCCCCCCAAAAAGGCATGGATGACGCATAATAGTAATATACATTATTTTATAAAATTATATTTGTTGATATAATATCATAATATAAATGGTATACGTCGACGACCCGTAGCAACGCACGGGCATGTTTCCTAGTAGAAAGTAAAAAGCACATGTGCGAACTAAACACGCCGCGGAACCTGCACGAATCGCGCACGAGTCTTCTGACGGGACGCGATCCGATCGGCAGCTCACCTACGCTTTCAAATCCTCCACGCCCATTGGAGCAGCCACCTCCGCCAGGGCCCCACCCGCAAGAGACCCAGCCGGCCCCGGGCCACCCGCGTGCCCCAAAACCCTAGGCACCCGCCCGCACGCACGGCGGTATCCCAAGTCCCACCCGGCGCCGAGCTCAAAACCCTAACCCCCCCTCCTCTCGCCTCCGCTATTAAAGCGTGCGTCTAATAGGAAGGCCGCTCCGGGACGACCGACCGCATCCGCATCTCCACCCTTCTCCTCGCCGCTCTCGCACAGGCTAACGCAGCGATGGCGACGGCAGTTGGTGGACCCGACAGGATGGCGGCTGCGGCGTCGCCGGCGGCGGCCGAGCTCGCCGCCGCTGTTGCCGCCCAGAGGTTGCTAGGCCTCCTCGGCATCGCGGTGAGTTGTTCTCATCCCCAGTGCGGCCTGCGTTGTTTGACTTATTGCTGTCGAATTTCTAGATTTAGTAGACACCTAGTTTACCGCGATAATCGTGATTTTGCTAGCTTTACGGGGTTTTACCCCTGTGTTACCCCTGTGACTCGGCTGCGCATACAGATAATTGTTCACGAGACAGAGCGTACTTTGCTTTTGGCTGAGAATTTTGAAGTATCGGACTCTGTAGATCTAGTGATATGTACCCACGTCCACTGCAGAGTTCAGGGCGGTGTTGGAATTTACCGTGTGGGAATTTTAGCCGTCTTTTTGCCTGGGTTACTTTAGTCTTTGTGAATAGATCTGAGCAGATCTGGTTAGTTGAATTTGGAAATTTTAGTTTGTACGGGCAATGGGAACCAGATCAGTAGCTAGTGCATACTGTGGAAAGCTACTGTAACTCTGTAAGTGACATTAGTCCTGTCTTCTACTAGTTGATTTTTGTCAGAGGATGTATTAATGGGGATTGTGCTGGCACAAATTGAAAGCGAGAGTTATGTTTTTTAGGTCTGTCTTAAGCTCAAAAGGTTACTCTGCTAAAACACGTTTAGGAGATTCTAGCCCAGTGCTCTGGTTAGAGGATTCCTTATAAATTTGCTGCTAGGGCCACCTAGTGGTCTCCGTTTACCAAACCTAGTGGATTTTTTTTTTGACCGAAAATGATGGTACTCACCTACTATTGCAAATAAGCATGGATGAGATAAATAGGATTGCTTTATCTGTATCCTGTGGTATGTTCCCACTGTTATATTGAGTCCCTTTTGAACAATTCTTTGTTTATTGGATTGTTCTCTGTTGCCCTGTGCTGACACAACTGCATTGTGTTCGTATGAGTCCCTTTTGAACAATTCTTTGTTTATTGGATTGTTCTCTGTTGCCCTGTGCTGACACAACTGCATTGTGTTCGTAGATTCAAGCGGTAAACAGCGAATCAGAAATATTGAATGAAGATCAGAGGGCAATTTACAAGTATGTTTCTTTTAACTCTTTTTTCCAACTGTTTGTTATGTGACATAGTTTAGTGAAAATGTTCTGTGTCCTGACTTGATGTATTTTTTTAAGGCTCCTTGGCAGAATAAAATCTGAGCATGTTCCAGAGAACAAGGATGCTGGAGGGTCAGATGATGATGACGACGACGACGACGACGATGACGAGGATGATGATGGTGGTGAGGACGATGATGATGCTGAGGAGTACTCAGGGGATGAGGGGGGTGAAGAGGAAGATGATGACGACGATGATCCTGAGGCTAATGGTGAAGGAGGGAGCGATGACGACGACGACGATGAAGATGGTGATGACGATGGTGAGGATGACGACGATGATGATGAAGATGATGAGGACGACGATGATGATGAGGATCAGCCACCTTCCAAGAAGAAGAAGTGATCTGCAATTTAAGCCTCGCATCCACCTCTTGGGCTGTTTCTTGCTGCTAGTTATGTTGTTTAGATGATGGAACAGGTTTGGGAACCAATGTAGCTTGTGGCTTGTCAGTGTCTCCATAGCGTAGGAAAATTTGACATCTGATGTTAAATTGTTATTTCTGCTTTACCCCTTTGTGCATGTAGTCTTAGTTGTGTGTTCCTAGTGGGGTCATTTACAAGTATTAGATGTGTCATGCAATTCAATCTCATTCTGGCACAAAGGGTGAAGCCCGAAGTGTATTACACTTGGAAGTGTCTTGCGGTGTGCTCGTCGTGTGAATGATGGGCACATATAGCAACGTAAGCCTCCTGTTGTTGGCTGGGACTCATTTATCCAAATTCCATGCTTTGTGCCATTGGCAACTTGACGCACTTCGACCAACTCAATGAACTGTGTAGTCTGACTGAGCATTTGTGTCTATTATCCAAATTCCATGCTTTATGCCATTGGCAACTTGACGCACTTCGACCAACTCAATGAACTGTGTAGTCTGACTGAGCATTTGTGTCTATTATTGCTGAGCATTTGTGATTGGACTAGAGTAAGCGTTTAGTAAAGTCGTCAGTTAACTGAATCGCTGTTTACACTGAAAGGGTATTTAGCTACAAGAAGTCAAATCTAGTCGAACAGTACAGGACTAGACAGCACCCAGGATAGCACAAAAAATGGACTGTTGATTCTGCTAACAAACAATGTGAGGTTGATCTACATAGCTGCTAATGCAAACATTACTCTACATGACGAACTCATTCCTCTTTCCCTTGCAAAACGCCCTATATATACACACACGTCGGCCAATGGCCATACGCATTTAGAGTAGTCCCCTTGTCACTGCATCCTTGCCTGCAACGGGCTGAAAAAAGGAACATAAAACCTATTCACTGCCCAAGGGCTCCATAATTTTGCCTAGACTAACAATGAAAGTTCCTTCTGAATAAAGCCTTCTGTGCAAAGGGGAACCGTAGGTCACGACTCTGATCCTGACTTGGAAAAATCCTGAGGCTTACTGCTGGCAAATGCCAACCATACAACAGTCCCAGTTAAGTAGAAAAAGATAGAAGGGGCGAAGAGTGATATCTGCATACAAAATTGGACCAATATGGCAATTAGATCGATTTCATAAAATTTAATATAGCCTACAGAGATGGATTGATGGCATACACTCCAAGAATGAGTTGCATCAAGAAGATAGCCTGTCAGGGCAACGCCAACAATTCCAGGCACAGCACCTACGGTGTTTGTGATTCCCTGTAGCACAGAGGCAAGATATCAGTAGCAATCACTCATGAAGGAACCTAAAGTACACGGTAACAGAAATGCAACTATCACCGACTGCAAACTGTCCATCCGACTGCAAAGAATGTTACTGTTCTACAAGAAATACATGCAGAAAATTTGAGAAGACAGAACTTCAACGACTTACCAGGAGAATGCTTGCATATTCACGAGAGATATCTTGATGTGTGCAATAAAGCCCTGTTTAGCAACCAAAATATTTACGTTTAGAACTCGGAACCATGTTCTTCCTAATACAATGATACACAGCTCTCATGTGTATTCTCGAGAAAAAAAACTTGGAACCATGTAAAAAATAGAAACTTGATTGCAATCTTAACAACATGACCTGACAATGCGAAGCTGGAGAGTGCAAGACCACTTGTGAGAAAAGCAACGATTTCCCAGGGAGGCAGTCCAAGATCCACAGAGGAAAGCATCATGAAAGTCGCAGGTGACACAAAGGCAATTGTTTGGCATATTTTTCGTACCTACAGAATTTAAGCAACAGATTCATTTTTTCAGTTGTTCTACAAATCATTTTTCTTTGAGCTAACTGAAAATTCAATTAACACAGCATACATTATGTTCATTCTTGAGAATTAACAGTGTTTGTACAAAGGAAAAAGTCATATTTACCTCCCTGGACACTGGACCGAGTTTCATTTTTCTCCCTAGACCGTAAAACCGGTTAAATAGTCTCCCTCAAGTCTTGAAACCGTTCGTTTTACCACCCTGGGCTGAATATAAGCGGTATTGAAGGTGGTTTTGTACTTTTTATATTTTATTTAATTCGGCTGAAACTTTTAAAAATCATAGTAAATCAAAGAAAAATCATAAAATGAAAAATCCAATTTTGTTGCACTCCAAATACGTATATCAACACATAAAATATATAATATAGTATATTTTAGTACAAAACTTTTACTATAGATTTAGGTCTGTTTTTTTACTATAGAAAAAACAAATAATTCATAACTGCCTTTTTTTTATGATATAGTCATAGTAAATTTTCATAGTGAATTTTTTAAGGTGAGCTAATTATTGTATGCTTCAACTGTATTAAAAAATAATTATACTCATTGGATCCTGTATTCCAGTATAATTAGTTCTAGATTTATTTAGTATGTTTTTCCATAAATAAATCTATAACTAAGTTATACATGATCCATTGAGTAAATATTTTTTAATACAATTTAAACATACAATAATTAGACTACCATAAAATTTCACCATGACTGGACCATAAAAAAAGTAGTTACATATTATTTTATTTAACTATAAAAAAGAATAGATCTAAATCCATAGTAAAATTTTTGTACTTAACTATGCTATATTTTATATTTTCTGTGTTGATATACCTATGTGGAGTCCAACAAAATTGAATTTTTTATTTTATGATTTTTCTTTGATTTACTATGATTTTCAAAGTTTCAGCCGAATTAAATAAAAAAGAAAAAAAGACAAAACCACCTTCAATACCGCTTATATTCAGCTCGGGGAGATAAAACAAACGGTTCCAAGACTTGAGGGAGGCTGTTTAACCGGTTTTGCGGTGTAGGGAGAAATATTAAACTTGGTTCAATGTCTAGAGGTGAAAAGGACTTTTCCCTTATACAAACTATATATTGGGTTTCCTGTTTAGGAAACCAGCAGAAGCAATTTAGGAAACCAGGGAGTATTGGAGTTTGCCGCAAGCAGAAGGGGTTGATACACACGAGTCATAGTCAAATAGGAAAATAAATGAGTCAACTTTGTATCATGTATGAATTAGTGCTGGATCTTGGAATGGGAGTATGCATTGTACTACTAGTCCTAGCGAGCCTAAGAGTCATGTCTAGTATGATATGTTGAGGAGCCCTCTAGTTAAACAGAGGGGGATTAGCATAGACTCAATGAAGCAAGTAAAATATCAGTCTACAACTCTACATCCTTCCAGTGGTTATGGCTATTGCCAACCATCACACCTACATGGTCAAGGTGCCTACAGCTGAGGTTTAATAGTCTGTAACAAAGGCATACACAAAAAACTCAACGGGAGTCCATTAAAATAACTGTGTATTATTACCTTCGTGGTATCAACTCCATTTGATATTAAGTTGTCTGCAAAAGGGGCCGCAATAGATGTAATGACCATTGAACCCAAAGGAGGAAGGACTGACACCTACAGGCAAAAAGGATGCAAATTCAAAAGCGCTATATGAGGCTGGAGTAAAAGCTAGATATCAATGAAAAATAAAGGTAGTCGAGATCGCCTAGTGAATGAAGAGCTTCCAACAGAAGGATCTGTTAGAGGAAATATTCACTGTATATCCACTCAAACCCTAGAAGGGTGAGATATATACAACCCTATATGGGCCACTATATGGGCCAGGCCTTATGGGCCTCTATACACTCCAACACCCCCCCGCAGTCTGAGCTACTGACGCAGCGGTGCTGAAGACTGGACAAGAAAGAGGACACAGACACAACACAACCCCCCCCCGCCGCAGTCTCAACTAGCCACTGGTTACATTGAGACTGGACCGGAACTCAGAGAACGTCGAGGAGGGTAGTCCCTTGGTGAAGATATCGGCGAACTGTGAGGTGGTCGGGACGTGGAGGACCCGGACCTGTCCGATGGCGACCCGATCACGGACGAAGTGCAAGTCGATCTCCACATGCTTCGTTCGCTGGTGCTGAACCGGGTTGGTGGAGAGGTAGACGGCGCTGACGTTGTCGCAGTAGACGAGCGTGCTCTTGGTGAGCGGGCTGTGGAGCTCCGCCAAGAGCTGTCGTAGCCAGGACGCCTCAGCCACGCCGTTGGCAACCGCACGGTACTCCGCCTCGGCACTAGAGCGGGAGACCACCGGCTGCCGCTTGGACGACCAGGAGATGAGGTTGCCGCCGAGGAAGACGGCGTAGCCCGAGGTAGACCGACGGGTGTCGGGGCAGCCGGTGGAGGGGGACCGGTGAAGGGTGAGACCACAGTCCACCGTGCCCCGAACGTACCTCAACAGGCGCTTCAGGGCAGCAAGGTGTGCCTCGCGAGGGTCGTGCATATGGAGGCAGATCTGCTGGACTGCGTAGGCGATGTCCGGCCTGGTGAAGGTGAGGTACTGCAGAGCCCCGGCCAGACTCCGGTAGGCCGTCGGGTCAGCAACAAGGGGACTCTCCGCAGCCGAGAGCTTGCCCTGGGTGTCGACTGGAGTGGCGCAGGGCTTACAGTCAGCCATCCCTGCCCGCTCAAGGATGTCGAGAGCGTACTAGCGCTGGTGGAGGAAGAGGCCGGAAGGACGGGGCTCCACAGTGATTCCCAGAAAGTGGTGGAGCACGCCCAGGCCCTTCATGGCGAACTCCTGTTGTAGATTGTGGATGATACTCTGGAGCAGGGGCTGACTGGACGCCGTGAGAATGATGTCGTCGACGTACAGCAGCAGATAGGCAGCTGCGGTGCCTCGGCGGAAGACGAACAGCGAAGTGTCCGACTTGCACTCGGCGAAGCCCAGCGAGCTCAAGAACGTGGCGAACCGAGAGTACCACGCCCGGGGAGCCTGCTTCAAGCCATAGAGTGACTTGTTGAGGCGGCACACCAGATCGGGACGACTGGTGTCGACGAACCCTGTCGGCTGGCTGAAGTAGACGGTCTCGATGAGAGTCCCGTGAAGAAAGGCGTTCTTCACATCCAGCTGGTGAACCGGCCACGAGCGCTGGAGAGCCAGCGAGAGAACCGTGCGCACGGTGGCCGGCTTCACCACTGGACTGAAGGTCTCGTCGTAGTCCACACCAGGCCGCTGGGTGAAACCGCGAAGGACCCAGCGAGCCTTGTAGCGCTCTAGGGACCCATCAGCCCGGCGCTTGTGGGTCCAGATCCACTTGCCGGTGACGACGTTGCCACCAGACGGACTCGGTACGAGGTCCCACGTCTGGTTGGCAAGAAGGGCCGCGTACCCCTCCTCCATCGCGCGACGCCAGTGAGGGTCAGCCAGAGCCTCGCGGACGGAGGAGGGTACCGGAGAGACCCCCGGCTCACTCTCGACGGCAGAGAGAGCCACAGGTCGCGAGACGCCCGCCGCTCGCCGTGTCACCATGGGATGGGTATGGCCAGGATCCCGATGGACAACAGGCGGGTGGTACACTCCAGGATCGACGCGGGAGCTGATCCGAGGGCGGGCTAGCGGCGCCGAGGGAGGAGGCGGTGGCGGAAGCGACGCCGCCGGCCCCGGCACCGGCCGTCGCCGGTAGACGTGCACAGGCTGCCAGGAGCATGCCGGGAAGCCCGGGGGCTCCGGGGCCGCGCGTGGCGCGGCGGGGGGCTCCGGGGCCGCGCATGGCGCGGTGGGGGGCTCCGAGGCCGCGCGTGGCACAGTGGGGGGCTCCGGGGCCACGCGTGGCGCAACGGGGGACGCCGGGGCCACGCGTGGCGCGGCAGGGGGCTCCGGGGCCGCGCGTGGCACGACGGGGGGCTCCGGGGCCACCCACGGGCCGGTAGGAGCACCCGGGAGCGGTGACACCGGACTAGAAACACCTGTAAAGGGAGGATAAATAGAAACTGGTGGTGGAACCACCGGGTCAGTCGAAAAGAGGGACTCCAGCTCAGGGTCAGGAGACGGGGTGGTAGAGGTGGAGTAAGGAAAATCTGACTCGTCAAAGACGACGTGCCGGGAGATGAGGATACGATGGGAGGTAAGATCAAAGCAGCGGTACCCCTTGTGATCAGGGGAGTAACTAAGAAACACACAACGAGTCGAGCGGGGCGCGTGCTTGTGAGGAGTAGTAGCAGAGGTGTTAGGGTAGCACGCGCACCCGAAGACACGAAGGTGATCGTAGCTGGGAGGAGTACCGAAGAGAGCATGGTGTGGAGTAGGGGCAGAAATGGCAGTGGAGGGGAGGCGGTTGAGCAAGTAAGTAGCAATATAGAGAGCCTCAGCCCAGAATCGGGCTGGAAGAGAAGCCTGAATGAGAAGGGTGCGAATGACATCGTTTGTGGTGCGAATCATCCGCTCAGCCCTGCCGTTCTGGGAAGAGGTGTATGGGCAGGACAGACGTAGCTGAATCCCCTGAGAGAGCACGAGAGGTGTGGTTATCAAACTCACGACCATTGTCACACTGAGCAGCCTTCATAGTGTGACCAAACTGAGTAGAAACCCAAGCAAAGAAGTAGAGAAGGGTAGGAAAAGCATCAGACTTTGCTCGCAAGGGAAAAGTCCACGAATAACGAGAAAAATCATCCACCACCACCAAGTAATATTTATAACCAGAAATGTTGAGTACAGGAGATGTCCATAAGTCATAATGAACAAGATCAAAAGCATGACTCGCATGCGAAGAAGAAGAAGAAAAAGGGAGTTGAACATGACGACCCAACTGGCACGCATGACAAAGATGCTCATCAGGAGCCCTCGTACATGGGAGGCCTGTACTACGACTAAGACGGGCCAAAACGTCGCGGCTGGGATGACCGAGCCGACGGTGCCAAGTCGTGGAAGTAGATGTGGTGGCGAAAGCAGCGGATGGAGCAGAAGAAGTCGAAGTCGGAGCTGCGGAAGACGGGAGGCGGAAGGTGTAAAGGGGTCCCGGGCTGTCACATCGGAGAAGTGGGCGCCGAGAAGCCAGATCCTTCACAGTAAGACCAGAAGAGTCAAATTCAACAGAACAAGAGTTGTCGGCAGTAAACTGACGAATAGAAAGAAGATTGTGAACCATCTGAGGGGAAACTAGAACATTGGAAAGACGAAAAGGACCAGGAGCAGTGCCCACAGAAGTGACAGGAAGACATGAACCATTCCCCACCATGATTGAAGAAGGACAAGAGACAGGCGGGGAGTGGACGGAAGAAAGTATACCAGGATCAGGGGTCGTATGGTACGAGGCCCCCGAGTCACGATCCACTCGGGGTTGCGCGGCGGAGTCAAGCCCATGGTGCTAAACGACTGAGCCAACGCTGCCTGGTCCCATCCCCCAGGCCAGAAAGGAGGCAGGCTGGGCTGGGTGGGTGGAAACCAAGTCATCGGGCCCAACGGAGCAGGTCCCGCAACCAGAGCCGCAGGCTGGTGCTGAGGGCGAGGTCCGCCTCCCGGAGCCGGAAACGGCCACATCGAGATACGCCCTGACCACGGGTTGGAGAAGGATGGCCAGGGCGTACCCCCAGGAGCGGGAGAAGAGCCGCCAGGAGCAGGTGGAGCCTGTGGGCCCCGACGTCCTCCACCAGAACCACCACCGCGACCCCCGCCCCGGCGACGGCGGCCACCACGGTTCCCCCCACCCCCGCTCGGCCCGGGGGGAGGAGCACCGAGGAGAGAGGTGGCGGGCGGAGTCGCAGGGGTCGGCGGAGAGGCCACGAGCGCGGTGGAGGAGGACGAGGGAGTCAGGGGCGCCTGGGGACGTCGTGTGAGCTCCTTGAGGACAAGGTCGTCCCGAACCTGGAGGTAGGAGGGGAAAGGCCGCTGCCTGGTGATCCAGTCTCATATGTGGTCGAAGGTGTCGTTGAGGCCACGGAGGATATGGAGCACCAGGAGCCGGTCCTCCACGGGGCAGCCAAGGTCCGCAAGAGAGTCGGCCATGCTCTTCATTTTGCGGCAGTACTCCCCGACGGAGAGGTCACCCTGCTCGAAGTTGGCAAAGGCCGCACTGAGCTGAAGGGCACGAGTCTCGGCGTGCCCGAGAAACTGGTTCTCAAGGGCCAGCCAAGCAGCACGTGCGGTGCCGCCGAGAGGGTTGACGGAGTCCTGGAGATCCTGGGCGACGGTCCCCGAGATCCAGGACAGGACGACGGTGTCGAGGAGGTGCCAGGTCGGGTCCCGGGCGGCCTCAGGGGTGTCGGCGAGGACGTGGTCGGTGAGGTGGTAGCGCCGGAGAGCCATGAGCACCTGGTCCCGCCAACGGTTGTAGGAGGTGGACGAAGAATCGAGGACAATGCTGACCATCCCCCGGATGTGCTGGACACCCATGGCCTGGAGATGGAGCTGGGTGACCACCGGGTCGGGGAGGTGGCCGCGAGAGCCCTCGAGCGGAGGTGGGGCGTTGTAGGGGACGACGGGCTGGGAGCTGGAGGCGGGCTGAAGGTAACGCTCAGCCTCGGCAACCCGGCGAGCGAGAGCGTCTGCGGTGGCACGCTCACGCGCCCAGGTGGCAGAGGCCGCGCGAACCCGCTCCTCGGCCGCCGCGGCCTCAGCCTTGGCCGCACGGAGGGTGGCGGCAAGAGCCGCGTCGGCCGACACGGCCCCGTCGAAGACCTGCTTGCCCGTGTCGCGGAGAGAACGCGCGAAGCCTCTCGGGCCCGCAGTGGCCGCGAGGTCGGCGAGATCCGCAGGGTCGGCCAGGCCCGCCGCAGCCGCGAAATCCACGAGCTCCGCGTGGTAGGCGGCAGCGACAGCGCGGGTCAGTGGTGGGGGCTGTTGCACGGTGGGTCCCATGGCCAACCCTACAGGGGGCGGCTGCAGATCTGCGTCGGCCTCCCCTGCAGGAAGGGGTGGAGGGAGAGGGGGCCACTGGTGGCTTGCGCCAGCAGGAGGGAGAGGTGGCGGCGGCGGAATCCCAGGTGGCGGCGGCGGCTGGACCCGGATCTGGGCCACCGGAGAAGGGGGCGGCGGCGGCGCCGCCGCCTGAAGGCGGCTCGAGTCGGCGCTGGCGGCTGGGCCCGCGCCTGCCTCAGCGCCGGCCGCGCCGGCGGCTGCTGTGGCCACGGCGGCGGCGGCGTGGCCGTCGGCGGCGGGCAGCTGGAGAGAAGGCGCAGGGGGTCGGGCGGCAGCCATGAGGGCTGCCGCATAGGAGGAGGAGAGAGGAGGGAAGGAGGAAGGGGAGGGAGGGGTGCGGCCGCGGCCGCCGTCCATGGCTGCAGCGGCGGCCGGCGGCGGCCGGCGGCGGCTGGCGGCGCTCAGAGGGTGGCGGCTGGGGGGGAGGAGGAAACCCTAGCTGATACCATGTTAGAGGAAATATTCACTGTATATCCACTCAAACCCTAGAAGGGTGAGATATATACAACCCTATATGGGCCACTATATGGGCCAGGCCTTATGGGTCTCTATACACTCCAACAGGATCTTATAATAACTTAAGAAAGAAGGCATGTGCATACCCATGCTGCTTCTGTCAAGTTCAGGTTCAGCTCCTCACTGTGTAACACATGATTTGAAAAAAGAATCACAATAAGAAGTTGTTGCTACATATGTTTGTCATGAAAAAATAGCGATGTATTTTAATTAGAACTAACACTTTCCTACATTCCTAGATCACAGGACTATAGGAGTAGGATTATCGGGCATGCTATGGACTGATATCACAGCAAACATAGCTAAGATGAAAGAAACTACAACGATCTGTTGTTTCATGATATCGGAATTCAACTATAGCCCTTTCCTCTTTTGTCCTATAAAGTAACATGAGAAGAAATCTTGCAAGGTGCCAAACCTAAAGAACGTTGGTAGCCAAGACAAGCAAGTATAATGCCCCCAGCTTCCGCAAAAGTGTGCATATATCATTGCCCACACTGCCTTGCTTTTGAAAAATGCTCCCCAAGGCACATCCTACAAAACAAGTAATGAGCCTGCTATACTAGGGACATGTATTATGGAACTCATTTTCCTTCAAATTCCCTCAATGTCAGAAGTTGATAACAGTTACAGTTTTGTGACTTGATCCCTGAATAAATACCCTAGTAAGAGGTTAGGATAGCGCAACCACAGTTTGTAGAAAATAACCTTTAGTGAATTCTGCAGATCTTCCAATGACGAGTTTGATGATTCCAGAGACACAGTTGATGAGACAAGTCCATCAGGTCCAGTTTGTCCCAAATCTGCAAAAGTAGAAGTAACAACTTTTGTAATGTTTCAATTGATTATTTGAGTGGACTGTAAGATAAAAAAAACATTAGGTAATAGTTAAAAATACTTTTAAATTAAAATAATGTAGACGTGATTAAGCTCAGCGAGTAGTTAACAATGATCATATTTAATACTTTATATAAAAAGGAAACAGAGAAACATAGTGCGAACCAGAATAGGTGTGGGTCCAACAGTAGAATTTTTTACCCCCAAACGTGACCGGTTCATAAGAAACATATAGAATTTATGCTCATAATAGGCTAACATTTCTAGCATGGTGGCTGATATCATAGATAGCTCAGTACTTACTTAATAGGCCTTCATTGTCACCCAACTGTTGCTCTTTAAGAGATTCAAACCCTATGCACCTGTGGACAGAACAGGAAATAAATTTCAATCACAATAAACTATCAGTTACCTACTTAGAAACCTCTGCTTACCAAATAATCCCAAGAAGGCCAAATATGTAAAACACGGACTCCCAGCCAAGGTTCTGAATGATGGGAGGGGCAAACAGAAGTCTGCAATGTGATTAAATTGGTAAACCATTAACTAAATAGCAAAGCTACTCAAGCTGCACGGTCATACTGACAAATGCAAGGCAATGTTGTTCTGATAAACAAGAAAAAAGGTAACATCTTGTTATTAAGGATGTCTTGCACGGCTATCAAGATTGAAGATAATGAAAAAAAAACATAATGCTCAGGATGCCAAAATTTGTACCTCATACATGTGGACTGAAGAATGAAACAAATGAAGTCAGCAGAACAGTTACAATCAGTTAACGAGAAAAAAAGATTTAGCAACTGATCTTTCTAAATAAATCCCTCACTACATTCTTCAATAGTTATGTTTACATCCAAGTGCATAACAAGTTAGATGCCCAGAATTTAGCGCAGGATACTTTTAAAATATTTAATTACATGAAGAAAATATCAAATTATTGGCAGGAATTTCTGGTAGAATCCCAATAGTTTAAAATAGTACTTGTATCAATTACTATAGAAAATATGTAAGCCCTTATTTAGAGCTGAACACAGATGGAAACAACACCAACAACATAGCCTTTAGTCCCAAGCAAGTTGGGGTAGGCATTTAATTCAGACGATTTTTTTTTTTTAATTCAGCATTTACATGCATTAGCATATACATGGAAGTATTTAAATTGTTGCAAGATCATGAACATATTGAGATACCATATACACGCACCCTAAGACACTTCCAAAGCTCAAACCACCAAAAACAACAGCAACCGCTCTTGATCGTTCTTGCAAGGGAATGGACCTGCATGTGAGTGCAATGAAAGACTGAAATTCCAAACTACCCTTGCAAAATGCCAAAATGTATATCACTGAGCCATTGTGATTTTTTTCTCGAACATGCAGGAGAGCTATGTATAATGTATCATTATATTAAAAAGAAAAAGAGCAATTGTGAACTAAAATAGCATTTTTAATATAAGATTAACACATCTAGCATAGCTATGCAAAAATAAATCCTCTAAACATTAAAAGTGGAGCGTGGAAAAAATGCCAACATATAAGCTGCCTACATTGTGCTAGAATTTATAAGAATAAGATAGAACATCTATAAAACAAAATTGACACATGCTGTACTAACTAACAGATGTACCAAAAATAAATGTCAAGACAACTAACCAAACGAGCATAAAAATGGATCTTACCTAGCAATTAAGTCTGTAGCAGCTGACGGTGAGACGCCTTCTCCAATGCCTACCTAGCATATAACAAAATTAACAAAGAATAAAATGTGAATAAAATAAAGATACCCACTGCACAGGCAAAGGAGATGTGATGAGTAAATGTGAATGCTCTACTTCCGCATAGTACTGTTTTATTTCACAATCTCTTTTTAGTACTTAGTTCTGGGAACTCTGACATTTTTGGAAATTTGCCTTTGTTAAGTAATATATGCAGTGGCACCCAAATGCAGAACGAACCCTATTTCTTCTAAATCCTAATAAAATTCTGAGGGACTTCTTGTGCTCCACTCAATATCCATGTGAATGTCGGCTGTGTTACTCTATACGACCCCATCCTCTCATGTCAAGGGATGATTTCGCGAGGAAACAGTAAGCTACACGGCGAAATATGCCAAAATAATTCCAATAAATACAAGAACAGAATAAAGTAGCACAAATTTCGGATCAACAGCTAGGAGAGAATTTTAGTGAGTAGGTTACCAGAATCCTTGACAAAACAAGTCCTGGCATGAACCCTGCTACAGCAGGAATTATAGCGGTAGCCAAAGACCATACCACAACACCGATCTCAAGCACTTTCCTACGATCAGCATAAATAACAATATTAAATATTACAGAAGAACGATAAAAAAGTAAATAGACATTATATGTACCGCAGGAATAAAAATTAGATGATGAGAATGAACATGGGATCCAACTATAGAAAACTGGGAAAGGCCTCTAATAAGCAGAATTCAACTGCTTCTAGTTATAATGGTAATATAAACTATTTTCAGCATGGTAAAAGGAAAAACAAATAAAGATGGTTCAGCTTATGAATCATACAGTAGAAGTTGGCAATTCCTACTTCATAGTGTTGTTTTTCTATTTCCTAATTGGTAAACAATAATGGATCAAAGTATTTTCACAATCATAGACGTTTTGCATTTATACATATTTGAGATGATTTTGTTACCCTAAACAAACCTTCCACCAAACAATTTTGCCAGCCATCCTCCTGGTAGTTGACTCAACGCATAACCCCAAAAGAATGAGGACTGAACTAAGCCAGCAGTTGAGGAGTTCCAACCATACTGATGTGACATTGGAATAATTGCGACACTCAAGTTAACCTGCAAAATTAGAATATTGAAATTAACAGAAGTTCCTCTTAGGAAAGGATGGACCATCCATAAAAGATTTTATAGAACTAAACAGATGTCATGTAAGAAGAGTGCATAAACTGTAAAAGCAAAGTTCATTACTTCAAACATTTGTTTGTAAGAGAATGTTTAAAAAAAACACTTGATCAACAGTGAAGGTTACATGCTTGTAGCAGTGGTGAAAAAGAATGCCAAAATGAGCACTGAAAAATGTGAAAAATTAGATATGGCCCACACCATTAAGCAAGTACGGAGTACAGACTAGTGCTGTAATGCAACAGTGGCCTCCAGCTGAAGCGTTCATATAATGTCTCTGTGCTATGCCAAAGGAAACCTAAAGGGAAAAAAAAACAAAATAGTGATCACATCATGTAGACTCATTTCGAAAATCGGAACCCAAATCCCCAATGAACATCTGGTGAATGTTAATTATGTCATTATTGGTACCAGTCCACTTGCTAGCAAATCCTAAATCATAGCATCACTTGCTTTCGTAGTTTCCCATGAGCAAAATTATGGCAAGTAGAAAAATCGCGTGCATACAATTCTTCTAGCAATCCCTTTTACAACTCAAATTGTCATTTGCACCACATTGCAGAGAGGGCGATTTGCCAGCTGTAAGCGTAGTAACCCCGTGCAAGGGCGATCACCCTTTAGATGAGACACAAACATCATGGCTCACCTTGTCCATGTTGCAGATAACGAAGGCGAGGGAGGTGGCGCCGATGAGCTTGTACCGCTCAGCCAACCCCTCCCATGGCGGCCACTTCAGCTCCAAAGCGCCAGCCACTTCACCCTCTAACTCCTCCTCTCCCCTCGCTCCCTCGTCCTTCCCGACCGCCCCCAGAACCGAGTGCTTCTCCACGGCGCTCGCGAACCCCCTCCCGCCCCCGCCGTCGCCGGAGGACACCCTCACGGCAAGCGGGCGGCGCCGCCGCCGGTGCGGGAGGGGCGCGCGTGGCGGGAGCATGCGGAGGAGGGACCGGTGGTGGCCGCCGCCGCCGCCTGCAAGGAGGAGATGGCGCTCGGGCTGAAGCGCCGAAGCCGCCATGGCGTGTGGAGCGAGCTGCGAGCGAGAGGCGTGGCGTTCGAATTCCGGCGAGCAGCCTATCGAGCGGCCACGAGAAGAGGAAAAAGTGTGTGCGCAACTGTTGCGCTTTGAACTCTTTTCGGAGTTGCGCGGCGGAGAGGCGAGCACGAAGCCGAGAGCGTGTGGTCGGCGTGGCACGTGGGCCACATCGCCGTGTAGCCGCGCCCCACTTGTTAGTCCACAGCGAGACCAACACGTGGCCGCTGCCTGCCTCGTTGGCGCCTCCGGCCCTCCTGACAGAACACAGTCATCAGCAGGAGGCCAGGAGCAGCCATGAAGCAAGCAAATGGTATTGTATCTGTATTCCCGGCCATTTGAAGGCAAAATGGTAGTATCAGCGATACGATCTACTCCATCGGTTCTAAATTACTGGTTATCCTAGTTTTTTACAAGATTCCTCAATTCTAAATTACAGTCATTCTGGTTTTTTACGAGATCCAATAAAGATGATATAAACCTAGATAAGCCTATGTCTAAATTCATAGAATATATCATGAATTTAGATACTTATACTGATACCCAAGATGACTAATAATTTAAAACGGAGGGAATAATGACACCTAAAATGACTAATTATTTGAAACGGAGGGAATAGTACAAAACTTGCTTTGGAACGGAGGGAATAGTACAACTTGCTGTAAGTTACAGCAGCTGTCAAGAATGCTAGTATTGTACAGATCGTATTGGAACGTCGGTGAAAACCAAAATTGGATAAGAGATCGCTCCATTTACGGCCAATAATGAGCAGATAACTATTATAACGCGAGCACACACAATCGTGCAAATAATTTTGTTCCTTCAAGCGCATCTAGTCACAAAAACTCCAGCACGACCGAGGAGAACCGCTGTGCGCTGTGCGTCGGTCTCTGGCACTTCTTGAAGATCATGTTCTCTTCACAACCACCCCTTCTTCCTCGGAAAGAGGCGCAGATGGTCTCCAAGTTGTTCCGTCAGGACCATCCATAAGAGCGATTCCAACAGCAGCCAATTCTTTCCTGATCTCGTCAGATTTTTCGTACTGCTTCGCCTTCCTTGCTGCAGTCCTCTCTTCAATCTTCTGCAGCACATGCTCCTCGGTGATGGAAGCTCTTCTCAGTGCTTTCTCCCGCAGCTGTAGCAAAGCCTGAGAACAGACACTCGTGAGTAGCATGATGGGGTGTTTCATAATAGTGAAATACGCCGGTGCCATGGAACAAATTTGCCGTGCCGCCATCCAAACTAATCTTTAAATTTCTTATAAGGTACACTTGCAATCTCTGATTAAAAACTTGCATTTTAACACACGCAACACATCACTGACCATCTGTAGTGATCACTTATTGTCGGTGCCTGATTTGGTCGCACCGGCACCGACGAGTGATTGCGGTGCTAACCACTCGCTTTCCTGATGGCGAGAGTGGGAGACGAGGTTTTATCCTGGTTCCGGCCACGGGGCCGTACGTCCAGCAGTGGTGCGATGCACCTGGTTACGTGTTGCTTGTAGGAGGGGTTTACAAGCAAGGTGGGAGAAGGAGATAAGCTCCTAAGTCCCAGGCTATGGTGTGTGGGTGCGTATGAGACTTGTGTTCTCTGCGTGTCTTCGTGCTCTTCTCCTTGCCCTTCGCATGGGCTTCCCTTCCCCTTTTATAGACCAAGGGGAGCGGGGTGCGAGTACATGTGTTTGTCGCTAAGTGCACTGTTCGTCCATGCCGCGTACTGTGCGCGAGCGGGAATCGCGCCTTCCAACTCCGCTGACGACATGGCAGGGGCTGACGTATTGTCCTTCCCTCTCGTGACAGTTCACGGCGTCGAGGGTGGTGTCTTGCGTACGGGGTCCAATTCGAGCCTCCGTGGCCTCCTTCGAGGTTGCCTTCGAGGGTGGCAGCGTGTCCGGCGGGGGTAAAGTCAAAGGAGTGGTTGGCACAGTGCTGCTAGGCAGGGTTAGGCCTGGCGTGCAGCATGGCGCTCAGAGTCCACTGTTGCGAGTGGATTTGACCGATGTCCTCTCCGGGAGTAGGTGATGGCGTGGAGCAGTGATCCCTGCTTTTTGACCGTGTCATGATGACTCTGATGGGTTGCAGAGTCCCGGGCGCTGTTCCCGGCGAGGCCGACTCGAGCTTGGATCGCAAGCTCGAGTTCGTCAAGCCTCGAACGAGACGGAAACTACCCGCTCGAGGGTAGGGGTCGCCCTCGAGGCTGCTGAGCCTCGGACGAGACGGAAACTACCCGCTCGAGGGTAGGGGTCGCCCTCGAGGCCGCTGAGCTGAGCCTCGAACGAGACGGAAACCCCCGCTCGAGGGTAATCGTTTACCTCGAGCTGGATGGGACCGAGGACTCGTAGCGATGGCGGGCCTTTGCTGGGCTGTTGAGCCAGGTCAATGTCGTCGTGGGCCTTGATGCCAAGTAGTTTTGGACTTAGATTGGGGTACCCCTTTTGCAGGTACCCAACAGTAGCCCCCGAGCCTTCGCAGGGATGAAGTTTAATCCCGCGAAGGCTGGAGTTCGTCGAGGCTTTCGAGGCCTTTATCTCTTCGTGGGTTCCGAGAATCCGTGGGGGCGCGCTAGCGCACCCGCGGGTGTAGCCCCCGAGGCCTTGGGAGAGTGGTTGGCTTTCTCTCAAGGTCTCAGCTTGATGTGCAGAGCATTCGCTGCTCTCTT
Organism: Digitaria exilis; assembly: GCA_015342445.1. Classification (NCBI taxonomy): domain Eukaryota; kingdom Viridiplantae; phylum Streptophyta; class Magnoliopsida; order Poales; family Poaceae; genus Digitaria; species Digitaria exilis. The sequence continues at coordinate 953,582 of JACEFO010000718.1, read as the reverse complement.
AGGTGTGGGTTCGTCCACTGCGCCTGAGGTTGGGGGGATTTCAAGCTTTCTTCGTTCCTCGCGCTCCCTGTTCGAGGGTGTCGAGGAGGAGGCGACCCGTGCTTCCCTCGGTGGGATCGAGCCACGGATGCCTGGTTGAGCTGGTAACGGGTGGTTCGAGTGGACGTCCATGCCCCGTTCGATAAGGGTAGGCTCGTGGTCACAGGACACGTCCATAAAAGCCTTCCGCGAAAGTATGCTAGACAGGACTCGACCTCGTTCGATAGAGGTCGAGGGCTCGATGCTCCCCCTCGAGGGGTCCCTCGATCTAGGCACTTTGCCCGGCCTCGAACATAATCGGTTGGTTTCCTCGAGCGTTCGAGCTTCGAGGGTACCGTTGATTATCCCTGACTCAGTTGATCTGGGGCCCTTGTCGAAACCCTTCGAAGGCCCAAGGTTCGAACCCCTGATCAGTAGAACGATGACTTCCTCCCTTCGAGGGGGAAGCCTTGAGCGTTCTCTCCGCATGTTCCGCTCCGCGCGGTGTGGCCGATGTGGGGAGGAACACGGTCGTGTGGGTTTGTCCACAGCACTAGGAGCCCCCGAGCCTCGTTTGGCTCGAGATGTCCCAAATTTTTCTTCGTTCTTCGTGATCCCTTTCGAGGGACTGAGGAGGAGGCGAACCATGCTTCCCACGATTGGGATCGAGCCATGGATGCCTGGGTGAGCTGATAGCGGGTAGTTCGAGCGGACGTCCATCCCCCATTCGATAGGGGTAGGCTCGTGGTCATAGGACACGCCCGTAAAAGCTTTTCGCAAAGGTATGCTAGATGGGACTCGACCTCATTCGATAGAGGTCGAGGGCTCGATGCTCCCCCTCGAGGGGTCCCTCGATCTAGGCACTTTGCCTGGCCTCGAACATAATCGATTGGCTTCCTCGAGCGCTCGAGCTTCGAGGGTACCGTCGATTATCCCTGACTCGGTTGATCTGGGGCCCTTGTCGAAACCCTTCGAAGGCCCAAGGTTCGAACCCCTGATCAGTAGAACGAAGGCCGCCCTTTCAAGGGTTGGTGTGTTGAATGTACCATCCACCTCTTCGTGCGGGGTCATGATGACCGTTAGGGCAGTTACTGCGACTTCGTGGGGGAGTGTGCACGCCTTTTCAGGCGTGGCGTGGGCGAAGTGACCGCACGACTGCCCTGACGGCGGAAGAGCGTCCTTTCCCGGGCGAAGATGGCGGCGGCTGGGATGACCTTGATGGTTGAAGCGGACCCTGAAAGCCTCGGGACATCGAGCCCGAGTATAAATAGTAGTTTAGAGACTTGCGTTTCCTGATGTAAGAACAATTCGTTTGTTTTCATACATCCTACTTATTTTCGTTAAACATCGTTTGTATCGTTAAACGAGTTTTATTTTCATGCGACATCTCTGCGATGCACGTCGTGTCGAATGCATGCGCCTCGAAAGGAAGTCGCCACTAGGATCGATCGTACGTGAATGACTTAGGCGGAGGGAAGTGAGGTGCTGCCGTAGCCTCGAGGCGTAGGCGAGCACTCGGCTCAGGCGACCCTGCCCTTGTCCGTTTCACGCCTAGTGTCTTCCCTTCGAGGGTTGCAAAGGAGCACTTGGCGATACGCTCGAGATATCACAAGAATTTCATAAAAGTATTGACTTTTTCGGGGGTTCGTCCCCATTGCGGCCCCCGAGGGAGGGATGGTCCTAGCGAGGGTAGGACCAAACCTCACTCAAGTATGAGTGGACTCGAGTCCACCTGATTCGTTCACAACTTGCGAGAGCTAAGCCAAATACTTAAACAAGAGTTTGTACAATCGAAAGTATGTACAAAAAGGGTTCGAGGGGCTGAAGCCGCTCTAGGGGTATAAGCAACTTAGCTGTTGGATGTCGCAGGCGTTCGCGAGGATTTCCGTCGGCGGTGGGTCGTCCCATGTTGAAGAACACGTCGTCGGCATCAAAGACTCTCCTCCACACGGAAGGCCTCGAGGCCCCCTGTGGCTGGGGTCCACTACGGGGACTTCGTTCGCCGCTGTTGCCTTTCTCGCAAGGGGCTGGATACTTCTTCCCCTTATTGCCTTGATTTTACTTCCTCGAGGGCTTCCTTGGCTTGCTGCCCTCCGCGGGCGTCTCTTCGGGGCGCTTTCCCTTCTTGCCGTTGAAGATGGCGTTCGCCGCCTCCTCCCCTGAAGCGTATTTGGAGGCTACCTCGAATAGCCGGTTCGCGTCGGGGGGAGGGTTCCTCCCCAACTTGCACACCAAGCTATAGCATGTGGTGCTCTCGAGGAAGGAGTGGATGATCTGGTGGTCGGTGATGTTAGGGAGCTCGGTGCAGCGCTTGGAGAAGCGCCGGATGAAATCCCTCAACGATTCATCGGGTTTTTGCCTGCAACCTCGAAGGTCCCACGTGTTCCCAGGGCGCACGTAGGTGCCCTGGAAATTTCCCACGAAGGTCTCGACCAGGTCGCCCCAGTCGCGGATCCGGTTCGGGGGCAGGTGCTCGACCCATGTCCGCGCGGAATCCGCCAGGTGGAGTGGCAGGTTGCGGATGATCATGGCGTCGTCTGTGGCGCCGCCGAGCTGGCACGCTAGGCGGTAGTCGTTGAGCCATACCCTGGGGTCAGTTTCCCCAGAGTACTTGGTGATGGTGGTAGGCTGTCGGAAACGAGGGGGAATCGGAGCGGTGCGGATGTTACGACTGAACACGCGCGTTCCCGCCGGTTCCGAGACCGCATCCCGGTTCCACCCAACGTCGGTCCGCCCGCGTTGGTGGGCCCGGGCTCCCTCTCGCTGCCTTATATGATTCAGGGTGTTGCGAGCATCGTCATCGCCGACCGCGCCTCGGGTGTCCCGGAGGCGTGAACTCGCGGGCACCCTCGCTGGAAGCGTTCGTGCTTCGGGCGTACGTGGTTCGTTGGCGTGGCGCTGCGCCGAGTCACGGCAGGAGTCGCCGCGGGACTGGGCTCGCGCCCTGCCGTTAGGCCGGGGTGAGCGTACCGATGACTCCCCTCCTCGTTCGCCCTTCGAGGCTGCGGAGCGTCGAAGGCGGGAGGCTGAGCTCTCGGCATGCTGTCGGGCAGCATGCTCGACCAGCTTTTGAGCCTCGAGGTGCAGTTTTCGCCCTTCGGGGGTGGCTGCCTCCGGCATGGCTCGGAGCAGCGCGGCCGCCGCGATGAGCTTCTGGCTCGTTCTGGGGGCGAGATCGTCGTCTTTGCCCTCAGCGAGGATGCGGGCCTGAGCCACTCGCCCCGCGTGTCGTGGGTTCGTGGCGTGCTCGTCGCCTCGCTTGCCCGGCTCGCGGTCGGAGCGCGCCGGTGGCGAGACGTCACCGCTAACTCGTGGCAGGTGGCGCGGATCTCGCTCGTCCTCGGAAGGAGAGTGATCCGATGGGTCCGATGGCTGCGCGCCTATCGGATCCATGCCATCGTCGTTCCCCTGGTCGTCACCCCCGCCGTCGTCGTCCGACGTCGACCCCTCGCTGGCTTGTCCGTCGTTGATGACGAAACACTCCCTGGTTGGGTCATACTCATCATCGGAATACTCGAAGCAGTAATCCGCCGCTGTTTGAAAGGCAATAAAGGCCTCTGGGTCGCGGAGACCCGAGTAGTCCCAACCGGGGTGTCTACGCATAAATGCGTGTCCATCATCGGACTCCGTGCGAGAATCGTCGGGCAATGGATCGGCGAAGTATTGCTTGGAGACTGGGTGACAACCAGGTTGGTTGCCGTTCGCACTCATGGCAGTGCGGATGAAGGAGGCGTACGCATCCGCGGAGTTGCGTAGCCCGTAGGGATAGGAGTGCGCCGTCGTAGCGCGTGGCGCAGCCATGGGCCCCGGGAGGAAGGGAGCAGCCCTCTCCTGTGACCCTGACCACAGGATGCCTCCTTCCCTTGTGGGATGGGGGTCGCCGATGTCGGCGGCGCGCCTCGCAGCGCGCGTTCGTCGTGCGCGTGGTCCGGGACGACTCCGCCGTCGCGGTGTCGCCGGAGGCTGATGGTGAGGCTCCGGTTGGTTGCTGGGATCCTTCTGGAGGATGCGCATATGGTAATCGTCGCCACATGTTTGGAACCGCAAGCTCCCGAACCGGATCTCCTGCCCCGCTGGGAGCAGACTGCTCTCGCCCAGCGGAGGCCGTCCTTCGCCGAAGTTCGTCATCGGGAATGAGAGTAGCGCAGCGCTGGTCCCCTACCTGGCGCGCCAGCTGTCGGTGCCTGATTTGGTCGCACCGGCACCGACGAGTGATTGCGGTGCTAACCACTCGCTTTCCTGATGGCGAGAGTGGGAGACGAGGTTTTATCCTGGTTCCGGCCACGGGGCCGTACGTCCAGCAGTGGTGCGATGCACCTGGTTACGTGTTGCTTGTAGGAGGGGTTTACAAGCAAGGTGGGAGAAGGAGATAAGCTCCTAAGTCCCAGGCTATGGTGTGTGGGTGCGTATGAGACTTGTGTTCTCTGCGTGTCTTCGTGCTCTTCTCCTTGCCCTTCGCATGGGCTTCCCTTCCCCTTTTATAGACCAAGGGGAGCGGGGTGCGAGTACATGTGTTTGTCGCTAAGTGCACTGTTCGTCCATGCCGCGTACTGTGCGCGAGCGGGAATCGCGCCTTCCAACTCCGCTGACGACATGGCAGGGGCTGACGTATTGTCCTTCCCTCTCGTGACAGTTCACGGCGTCGAGGGTGGTGTCTTGCGTACGGGGTCCAATTCGAGCCTCCGTGGCCTCCTTCGAGGTTGCCTTCGAGGGTGGCAGCGTGTCCGGCGGGGGGTAAAGTCAAAGGAGTGGTTGGCACAGTGCTGCTAGGCAGGGTTAGGCCTGGCGTGCAGCATGGCGCTCAGAGTCCACTGTTGCGAGTGGATTTGACCGATGTCCTCTCCGGGAGTAGGTGATGGCGTGGAGCAGTGATCCCTGCTTTTTGACCGTGTCATGATGACTCTGATGGGTTGCAGAGTCCCGGGCGCTGTTCCCGGCGAGGCCGACTCGAGCTTGGATCGCAAGCTCGAGTTCGTCAAGCCTCGAACGAGACGGAAACTACCCGCTCGAGGGTAGGGGTCGCCCTCGAGGCTGCTGAGCCTCGGACGAGACGGAAACTACCCGCTCGAGGGTAGGGGTCGCCCTCGAGGCCGCTGAGCCTCGAACGAGACGGAAACCCCCCGCTCGAGGGTAATCGTTTACCTCGAGCTGGATGGGACCGAGGACTCGTAGCGATGGCGGGCCTTTGCTGGGCTGTTGAGCCAGGTCAATGTCGTCGTGGGCCTTGATGCCAAGTAGTTTTGGACTTAGATTGGGGTACCCCTTTTGCAGGTACCCAACACTTATATAAGTTTCTTCTCTTTTCCCCCTTTCATCCATCAAGGAGACAAGCTCAAAAAGGCCACTAGAACTTGCTGTTCAACTTAGGATGTCTCTACGTTGAGTATGGCTAATAGGTAGGGCTCTATCCTAATTTATCTATGCAAAACTCGGCTTTCCTAGTACCAGGTCTTTAACTTGTTGAGTCTGCATTCTGCAACAACCAACATGATGAAGTAATATGATTCAGAGGCTCTGACAGTGATACATGTGCATGTCTCTATGTTGAGTGGCAACGTATCTTATGAGAACTCAATTCCTATGAGAACTATGAGAACTCAGATCTGAGCCATATGATTTTGATCCAATGATGATCCAAGGGGAAGGTGGGAGGGGGGATTTGCAAAAGTTAATCGTACTTTTGTAAATCCCCCCTCCCACCTCTCCCTACGCGTTCCCCTTGGATCAAGATCATGTGGCTTAGATTCGAGTTCTCGTATTTCTCATAGGATACGTTGTCATGTTGAGTACGGCTGATAGGTAGGTCTCTGTCATAATTTAACTATGCAAAACTCATCTTTCCTAATACCAGGACTAACTAGTTGAGTCTGCATTCTGCAACAACCAACATGATGGTAATATGATTCAGAGGCTGTGACAGTGATACTATACTAGTGTAGAAACAAATTTAGACTCGTCAACAATCTGTATTGAAACTAATTCGGTCGTGTACAGATGTACTCACCTCATGATAACTTGAAGGCAGCAACCCTAGAACAGAGAGCACTACTTTTATTTTCTCTTCCAAGGCAGCAAGTGATTCTAATCGTTTTTCCTGTTTTTTTCCCTGTTCGAACACCCGAGGAAGGTCAAACTGAGTTAGATAATCTTACCATCTGCATGAAAATGGTAGCCATTTGCACAAAAATTGGTATGATTCAGTTTAAGTTTGAATACTAGGAAAATATCTACAGGAGTGCACCCATTAAATATACCTTACGAGTGTGCAACAAATCATTCATGACTTTCAATGGCTCAGAAATAGCTGCCAATGCTACTGAAGTGTGAAGATCATCTGACATTGATGTCTCAAATTCATCATGAAGTTTCTCAATGTAATTTAAGGTATTAGCAGGCAATGAGTCTCCAGAGTTCTTTTCTTGTTGCTGGCAACTCTCTTCACAATCATGTAACGTCTGTAGACATGAAACAGTTCATGTGAGCCCTCTGATTAGAGGTTAAAGCACTAAAATGATGCCTAAAGAACATCAAGATCAGTGAAATATAACTTTCAATGGCATAAAAAAACTTAAAGAACGTCTGAGTTTTCAGAAACAGAAACATTTTATCAGTCTCCAGGCATGAATTAGTAATGTGTTGTCAAAGATCTAATTCTAGAAAGAAACTATATCAAGGGGCAATCCAGCAAGATCAGATGAAGTATGTCACTATTGTAGCCATCCCATGTGTTCCGAAACAGCACAATCAAGTGACATTGAACATTGTGTGAAGGAATAACAGTGGGCTGTGGTGGCAGTACTGATTCCTAAAACATCGGCTAATATGTTACTGTGAGCACTTGGAATCAGCAAGGACAAGCATGCAGTTTTTGTATTAAGGCAGCCTCAGTTTAGGCAAAGCAACTTTCCTTAGATCCAAGGCAGCTAGGCTGTCCATATGTGAACACTTGAAAATCAGCTAGGACAACCAAGCATTTTTAGTATAAAACAAAGAACTAATTCAGTTTAGGCAATGCAGCTTTTCTTAAGTTCAAGCCTCCAAGGTAGCTAGGCCAGGTCAGGTGAAGTTCAATTGGCGAGTTCTATTAGTGCAAAGCTAACATGACCCAGCACGGCAGCAAAAATTCTTATGTTAACTTAATACAAGTTGAGTGTTAAGTATTTGTAATTGTTATCTGGGAGAACTACCCGTGAAACCATATTACCTATACATTTTGATTAAGGAGAAGTTTGCTTCCAAAAGTACAAAATACGGTGCCTCTGATATGTGATTATAATTGATTTGCTTCTAGATATTGTCAACAAACTCAAGAAAACAGTACTACATTACATGCATGGAAACCTAAGGTTGAGACCTTATTGCAGTAGCATGATCAGCTGGGATATGGCCTCAGGTGTACTTAACATAGAGAAGCCAAAACTCTTGGACTCTTGTAAGATAGCACCAAGTAGTTGGACAACCTTCAATATACATAAAGGGCAGACCCAGTGCCAGAGGCTCCCACTCGAGTGGGGTCCTGGGGAAGGGAATAAAACGGGCAAGCCTAACCCCCACAGTAAACTGCAGGGTGGCCGCTCGAACCCACGACCTGGCACTTCGGTGAGCAAGCGCTCAACCAACTGCACCAGGCCTGCCCTTCACAACCTTCAATATACATGTACTTCGATTATCTTATTCACTACCTTACACCATTTTCTTGCCAGAAAAAATTACAGGATGGCATCAGCGATGAGTTGCCAAGAAAGGAGTTCATGTGCACATCTCTGTATCAGAGATAATATTATATATACAGAACATACCTGGTACGTGTAATACAATCTATCAGATGCAACATTGAGTTGTTCTATTGTGTAGTTGATTGGGGACCTGTAGTGTGTGCCAAGCAAGAACATTCTCAAAGCAAGTGGATGGTACATCTCTATGACCTGAGAAAAATGGCAGCCTTTTAGCAAACAGGTACTGTTAGAGGAACATTTCGAAATGTTGACTTTACCTTGCGTATGGTGATGAAATTACCAAGAGACTTAGACATTTTTTGGCTATTTACATTGACAAAACCATTGTGTATCCAGTAATTTATGCTACTGTCACAACATGCCGCGCGGCTCTGTGCTATCTCATTCTCATGGTGTGGAAAGATGAGGTCCTCACCACCACCATGTATGTCGAAAGAATGACCCAAGTAATGTGCACTCATGGCACTGCATTCTATGTGCCATCCCGGCCTTCCGGGGCCCCAAGGGCTATCCCACCATGGCTCACCATCTTTTGCAGCCTGGAATTAACATGTAACAAACTAATTTTATGATTAACTAAACCATCTCAAAAGAGAATAGAATACAGAAAATGCTGCATGCTAGCATTTGGGACATCTTTTACCTTCCATAGAGCAAAATCAGCTGGATTTCTCTTCCTCTCGTCAACTGCAACCCTTTCACCAGCTCTATTATCATCTAGTTTTCGACCAGATAGCTCTCCATATTCAGGAAAATTGTCAACAGAGAAATAGACATCCCCACCCACTACATATGCACAGTTGTTGTCAAGGATCTGCTCAGAGAAAGGATGCAAAAAAGAAGAAATAAGTCTATCTGTGTAATGCAAAAAGTCATAATACCAAAAGAACAGAAACTCAACATTAATACTGTTATTAGCACTTAAAAGAGCTGCTGTAGGTAAGCAATCAGATGGAAATTCCTGTCAGGCAAAGTATAAAAGCACAAACCTTATACTACCTCTATTTTTAAATACAAGACATTTAGGACAAGCTAATTAATTTAATTTTTTAACTAACTAGCTTGTCCTAAATAGCATGATGTCCTTCAAGCTCAGAACTACATACCTATGGCTTGATCGCATTCAACACCGCCATACAAAAATGGCACACAACACTGTGCAGTTTGTATACTTTTAAGATTACCACTGAATCACATAGTGCTACCCAAAGTTGTATTAAAAGCGCCTAAAGTCCATGCCAAAATTATGTGTCACTTCTACATGAACACTATGAGTTGACAGGTCAAACCACACAATGCAACAAATAATCTATTTTGTAAACTAAAAGGCATATGATGAGCCTTTTCTATCTGAACTAGAGTAAGTCAAAGTAACTAAATCTCCTATTGAGACTACTACAGAGATCAGTAAAATTTTCAAGGGAACAGCAAACAGGAAATGCATAAGCCTAAATACTAAGTATTTCACATAGAAAACTAAGAAACCACAAAAATAAGGTACAGATACCTGTTTAATCATATTTATAATTTGATCAATATGATCTGACACACGAGGCTCCACAGATGGTGGCAAACATTGAAGATTGGCCATGTCTGACAGGAAATCATCAGAGAATCTTTTACTTAAGCTAAAAGGATCTTCCCCCAGCTGATTTGCTCTTGCAATTATCTACAGAATTCCAGAAGTGCAACTCAGGTTTCCTGTTCAGATTAGAAAATTGCATTTAAATATTCATTCTAGTCTTCCATGTAAATTTTCTTAAAAAGATTTCAACAGGACATATTATATAAAGCCAGATTCTAAAATTCAGGTATAATCGTATAAATCTGAAATAAATATGACATCAGCTCATGTCCATGGTTCTTAAGGTGACAAGGTTTCCTTTAGCACCTTGGGTATGCGGTATGCCTTATCACCTGAGCAAGACCTTAAGAACATTGCATCAGCCAAAATGTGTGAACACTCAACTAAGGTATTTCTTCTTTACTTTAATCAGATTAATGTGAATGCTGTACACAGTAAAGTTATGACATTTAACAGTTGGATGTGAGAAAATAATAACTGCAACTTCAAGTATTGAGCTATGTCAAAATAATTAAATTGGTAAAAAGAAACTGAGAACTCAGCATTGTTTATTTGCAAGCAAAATTTAGTTCCAAAATCACCTTGTCATCAATGTCAGTGAAGTTCCGAACATAGCGAACTTCATAGTCCAAATAACGCAAGTACCTATCAAGGTGACACAGTAAGTTTATGCCATATTTCCTTAGAAAGAAAACTACCACCAAATTAAATAAGGCAATAGGATAACAGATCCGAGGTATCTATGTAGCTACAGGTCAAATTATACAGAGACCCAATTTGCAAAAAAAATTAACCATTGTAGCCCTGTCTCTATAGTGTTTATCATAAAACACGGCAGTTAAATCGCATAAATGTTCATGTGCAGTGACAACAAGCCTTTCCAGGACCAGAGGAACAATAATCTTAATCGTCGCAAGGCAAATGTTCAATTTGAAATAGCATGCCATTCATAAATTCACTTAGTAACTAAATGCTGTTATTAGGCTGCCTCGTAAGTTTGTAACACTTCACTAGAATTAGGAAACTATAGTAACTCCAGCGAATAAATCTAGTGTGGGGTTTGATTAACAGAGCTCACAATTGTATGAACTAGGCCGAATCAGGAACAATAAAGAGGGTTGGGAACCTGTAGAGGACGTCAAAGGCGACGTATGCGCGAGCATGGCCGATGTGGCTGTCATCGTAGGGCGTGACGCCGCAGACGTACATGCCGACCTCCCCGTCAGGAGCTCGCGGCCGAAAATGCTCCTTCTTCCTCGACTTCGTGTTGTAGAGGTGCAGCTCGCGGGCTCTCTCCGCAGCCACGCCATTCGACGCGGAGGCGGAGGCGGAGAAGGCGGAGCTGGAGAACGGCCTGGCGGGGTGCGAGAGGAGGCGATAGGAGCCAGGCAGAGGGGTCAGGGATAGCGCCCGGCGGAGGGGTATACGAGCACTGGACGGCGAGGAGAGGAGGAGAGGAAGAAGGCCAGCGGCACGCCTCGCCACCACCGCCGCCACCGCCGCCGCCATCTTTCTGAGTCGCGACGGCAGTGCGCAAGAGCCGCGGGGACCAGCCGATGAAGGGTTGTGGATAGCCTTTCGATTTGCCGTATTTTAAGAAAAAATTAACCAGAGAGCTCTCTCGATAGGATAAAACCTCTCTTCCATATGAATCAGAGGAAATTGTAACTTAACTTTGAGAAAAAATTAGGCTCTGTTCACATTTCAAACTAATCATTATTTATTTTAACTTTTCACTATTCAATTATTCCTTACTCTCAGAAAACAAGTTTCTCATGGCTTAGCTACAGCGTTTTTTCTAAAGCTACAGTAACGGAGTAAGTTCGTCAACCGTCGCTAAACGACATGGCAGTTCCTAAATCGCCGCAATTCCCGTGACCAAATGGCTTCCATGAATTCATCGTGGACACACGGTGAAGGGGAAAATTTGCTCCCTAAAATGAAGGCTTTAATATAAGAATTGCCAGAGTGTTTTTTTCATTCTCCAAATTTAAGATAAAGACTTGTTAATCTTGTACCCATTTGCGCAACATATTTTGAAACAAGCACCACCCTAGTGTATGATGGTGTTATTTTAACAATTTTTTGAACTATTATATGTGTTCATTTTCTAAAAGGAGGAATGGTTTTTAAGAAAAAACACACAAACCTAAATAAAAGCACATACTTCTCGATGTATAAATATAACTCACTCCGTTACAAATTACAAATTATAGATTGTCTTAGCATGTTTAGACAAAGTAATTAGTATGCATGTAGATATAGTGTATATCTTAGTATATATTACTTGTATCCAATTTTCCAGGGACTGAACATAAACTTCGTGATCTCTGATCAAACACAATGATTCAAGAAAGCTGAAGGTCCATGGATTGACTCTCATACCGTCATACACCGATGCATTTTACCTAAAACATCCAATACAACATCTACAAAACGTAGCAGCCCTATAACTTATAAAAGGTCATATCAGATAGTATCAGACCGGCAGCTAGCGAGAACATAGCTAGAAAAAGTTAAAGGGAAACTGAAACAGATATGCAAAAGCGACCATAGGCTGCACAACACTGCAAGCTACTTGTTTTGTAAGATATTGATGATCTCTTGAATGTCTTCAGCGTGTGCAGTACAACCTGAGAGGGATAAGGTCTTTATCAATGGCATATAAAGACATGGTATAGCTCATGCATGTAAACAACCGACGAGGCCATGGGGGGAGTGATGGTAGTACCCTTACCCAATGCTTGACGCTTACTGTCCCTCAGACCATTGGCGTTCCAAATCTGTTGATCTATCAAGCTCCCAGTCTGAGTCCTTTTCTTGTTCATACATACTAATTTTTGCTGCAATACTGGTATTGCCTTTGCAAGATCTGCAGGTTCAACACATTTGTCCAGTCATACTTTCTTGACCAGGATTAACTAGATTGTTTGGAGATTGCGTTGATAAAAAGGTATATCTGGTCTGTGTAAACTTTGAAATTTATGTCACATATGCCACAATATTGAATTACATGAAATAAAAGACTACCAGACATTCAAATGACAAAAAGTGCTAGAATCCACAATTTAGGTTCACAAGTTTTTTTTGGATCAGTTTTCTTGCTAAAGTTAACGAATGGGAACAAACTTCATGCAATGGCCTTCTTTCAAAGTGTCTTACAATGTGAAACAACCATGTGGAGGAAAACAATGCTGATTCTTTCACATTTCTTGGTTTCTCCATTAAAAATTGACACCAAACTGCTAGGCACCAGCATTTTGTTAAACAAGTTGACAAAGGGAAATCATTAAAACATAAAATCTTGTTCTCAAATAAATAGACAATATGAAGGCCAACATCTGTTTAATAACTTCATAAGGCAGCAATTTTCTAAGGTGTAACATCCTCCTAATTAGTCTCCAATAAACAACTGAGCAGTTTGGAGCTCTGAAAATGCTCGACATTGTTGACAAGACAATGATCCCCTAACTCATTATGTACAAATTAGTTTTCCAATTTTACCCAAAAAAAAACTAATAATTTCACATGTTAGTGTTGGTGAACAACAAAAGAGAAGTGCAACTATCTCTGGAAATGCTGGACAGAACTAATAAATTTAAGAAGGATTGACAAAATATTGTACCCTCATCTGCTTCTTTTTTGGGGTTAAACTACTAGATATAACGCCATACCTTCAAATTTTTCCTGCACGGATTTGTCTTCAAACAACTTTTGTATCTCAGCGATTGCGGAATCAAGTTTTCTTTTATACGTAGTTTGCCTTTCTAATGAAGAAATCTCTCTTTGAAGATTTTCAGATTCCTTGTAAGCCTGATAGAAAAGTGAAAGACATTGGCAATTATTACAGAAACTTACATATCATAAGCTAAATCATGACAACCAAGATGCTTACGATTTCAAGCTTTCTCCTTAAGGAATCAAGTTCCACATCCAAATCTGATTCAGAAGTCCCATCTTTGTGTGACTCTTTTGAACAAGGATTATCCTGATGAGGAAGTGAAGTGGGTGTGAAGGAAAGCATGGTTCCATGACTTAAAAAAACATATGGAAATGCTTATTTTGTAGCTACTGCTATGAAACAAAAAAAAAATTAAGCATAACCAATATTCAACATATAAATTTCAAGATCAATGGGAACATGGTATTACATTTTTTACATTCACCAGAAACACTGGTTTCGACAACATCAAATTTACAAGTACTGAGAGAAACTATGCCAATAAAAACTCCAGTATTTCAGCAGTTTTGAAAAATACCCTAATCAATATTGAATGCGACCTCTTGGCTTTTATTTCTGTACAAGAGTGTGTGGCCTTTGGTAGTTGAGTGTTTACACCCATAAAGCCATAAACTCTAAACATCATAATTTAGATTTCTTAACTTTGAACCTTCATAAACAGTTTTTTGGGGGTTTTTTATTCCCCTTCATCTATAATGGATGAGGAACAATGAGCACAAATGAAATTTTGCTACAGCAGATCAGTGCTAAATTTAACATGTTTGAGACAAATCTCTTACTTTGAGATATAAGGTACGCACATCTTCAGACACAATAAAACCTTCAGGTATACTGAAGCAATGCTGGAAGCAGTATTTCTCCCAGATGGTCATTCTTTTATCCAGTGCACCCTTTACGACATGGTGAATGGCATTTAGTCCCTGCAGATAAAGCATAGAAATCCTTCTGCTTATCATAATGGTCCTTCTGGTCCATAAAAGAATGAATAATAATTCAAACAATTATGTGTCATTGAAGGCCTTTCTAAAAGACGATGTGAAGGTAAAAACAAATTAATGCATGCTGTGGAGTATGAAGTGCACAAGTTAATTGCCAGAAACATTTGAAGCATCAAAACAGGTTGTTCAACGCTGTGATTGGAACTGTTAATGCACTGTATGTAGTTCATAATATGCTCAAAGAAACCATGCTTTTCTGGTCCTGCAGCTCTCTGCTGTACAGCTGTTTAAACAAGAAGAAACCGAAATGCCATAACCTGTAACAGGACAGCTAGTTGCCTCCACTATATAAGAAAATTCAATGATAAACTAAAAGTACCCTGGTGGGAAACAGCGCTATCTGATGACATATGCTTGTGATATGAATTTTGGTGCAGAAGAGAACTTTCATGCTCCATTTTAACCATCCTTGAGTTGCATTCAATCATTTCGAATTCTGTGAAGCAGCAATTTGTTTATCAAGGCAGCTTCACAAATCAACATACTCAAATGTTTGTCCCACTCCATCAAAATTCTAAAACGATATGCGGAGTGGAATTCGCAAGACATGAACATGGATCAGCGATTTGGGCCGTATCCAATCATTCTGCGAGAGCCCGTCACTTACTCGCTGGAGCTCCTCGGCTTTCTGGGCCGCCGTGGAGGCGCCGAGGGCACTGGCCGCTTCCCTGAAGAAGAAAAAAAACAGGAAAATGGCGTGTTAACCGCAACCTGTAGATCGGTGGCCAAGGGGTAGAGAGAATGCCGAAATGAAAAGGAATCGAGCCGGGGAGTCGCGCGGGAGAAGGATACGGAGAAAACGTAACTGGGCGCAGTACTCGAAGGCCTGGGCGCTGATGTCGGCTATGATGTTGAGGACCTCGTCGACGAAGAGCTGCGGGCTCAGCCCTAGCGCCGCCTCCACCTCCGCCGCTGCCGTCGCTGCGCTCTCGTCGCCGTCTTCCATCGCGGGGGCCCTCCTGCTTCCGAGTATTCTGAGCTCTTGGCTGGCGGGAGGTGGCGGATCGGAGCGGGGATGGTCGTCGACCGACTCCCGGTCGAGGGCTTCAAATTTGGCGCTGGTCAGTGGTCACGGCCGCTTTCTCAGTCCGGATGGAGAGGGAGGGAGCGTCGGGCTTGGTGGGACTTGGGAGGTCGGATGAGGGAAATTTTTTAATTTTTATATTATTTATTTTCTGAATTTTCAAAAATAAATACCTCGATACTTATTTTATACAAATGTCATCCTACCGCCAACTCATCCGGCGAAAACAACCTTTCGCTGGTTCATCGGCGAAATGTTAATGCACCAACCATGCCGATGCCATCACGTTGGTATAGTTTTGCAATATTTTTTCACCGGTTGAAAATCAAAGTCATGAACATCATGTATTGGTTTCATCAGGTTTTCTATTATCAAGTTTGACTGGTATCCAACTTGTTTTGTGTGGTTCTTATCTATATCTCTACTCCTAATCTCTACTTACTCCTAATAAAAGAGGAAATAAAAGAGGAAAGGCGATTCGGGTCGCCTCTCCCTCGCGACCGTCTCGCGTCCGCCGCTCCACCCCCTCACAACCGCTTCGTGAACGTCTCTGCCCCCTCGCGACCGCGCCGTTGCAGGTGATTCGCGTCCGCCCAGTGCGATCGCGTCTCACGCCGTGCTCCTTCCCAAAAAGACAATTCATTCAAAGGATAACAGGCGTCGGCGCGTCGCCGCACCTCTCCCTGACTCCTCACACACGGAAAACCGTCCCAACTCCGATCCTGCGTCCCCTTTTTCCGCATCCACGCGGTACGGCCGTCGGCTGGTGGTACTGGGGCCCGACGCCGCGGGCGCGGCAGCGGGCTGGAGACGGCCGCGAACCAGTTCGTGAACGCAAGACTGCTCGTGGATGAGCTGGGAGCTGGGGCGTACTGAAGGCCGCGTCGACGATCGATGACGTTGCGCAGGTGCTAGACGTACGTGGCCATGCGCGGGAACGGTGGACGGCAGGGCAGCATAGCAACATGGTGCTGCGTGAGGGCATGGCGGTGATTCTAGGAGGCCGGGGAGGTGGAACGTGGAAGATCTTGTGCGGGTGTTGCACGAGCGAGCCAGCAACCAAGATCATCTCGACCAATCCATGCCATGCATATCAGTAATACACGTACTCCATCACTGTAGTCAGATTCTTGCATTGCCATCTCAGTCGATTTTGGCAATGGAATGTCAACACATTCTGACAACAAATTCGTCATATTTATTGTCTTTTATGGTGTTCTATATTGTTTGTTATATAATTTTTTTTATCACCCATAGCAACGTACGAGCATTATACTATAAATATAAAAATGTGATATGTCATGTTTATTGCCTTTTATAAAATTCTATATTGTTTGTTATATAATTTTTTTATCACCTGTAGCAACGCACGAGCACTGTACTAATCATCTCTAAAAAGAAACATAAAGAAAACGACGGATGGTTTACAATGAAGCCACGTTGTAAAACTGTAACATGGTAGATTTCCCTCCTTTTAATTCACAATGAAACACATAATTCTCTCCCCCCCCCCCACAACACACACAACTTTGGGGCCTGGTTCGTAGAGCTCGTCCTCACAGGGAGATGTTGTGTCTAAAAGTGAATCTCTATATCAAACTTCAAGTATGAGGGGATTCTGTGTGCCAAGTGAGGGTCTCTTTTGGCAAAGTGCCCAGAGCTGATTCTCTAGTGAATATAGGAGAAGCTCTACCAAAACAACTTTTTGCAGTGAAGTGATTCAAGGCCGATTCGGTGAAGTGATTCTTTGAAATGTACTAAGGGGTTGGGAGCTAAAAAAGTAGTTTAACCTGATTCACTTCTTGTTGATTCTCACTTCATACTTACTATTTAACTTAGAAAATCTTGGACAATTACTTTCAGACTCAAAATTCTTTCTCATAGTGAATCAAAATATGAAAGAGCTCTGCAAAAAAGGCCCTGCATCAAGTGAAGCTACTTTTTCATGTCCCAAATCGTTAGCTCGCTTCATATTAGTTCATGTAATCAGCCTATAATCGCTTCTCTGCCCAAAAAAAAAACTGTGGCTAAGCTCCTACTGGATTCAGTTTGGAGGAACTCTGCCAAACAAACCCTCACAACACAACATAATCTTCAACTTAATGGCACAAGATGAATTATTTATAATCAAATCTTATACGTGTGTACATTATGGTTGATCCTAAAACCAACAATATATTTATCTAAGGAAGGAAAATAAAATAGCATCTGCCATACCAACCAACCTATACTTACACCACGAGAATCCGTTCGATTATAACAACCATCTAGTCCCGTAACCAACAACAGCAATAAACGACATGTTTGATAGAGCTTATGGGATAACTTGTGCTTATAGATTATAGCCAAATACCTCAAAAGAGAAACAACTTATGTCCATAAGCTATCTTTTATTCGTACTAGGAGATACTGTTCTGCAAAAGCTAAATATGGTAGCTTTTTAAAGCTTATCCTCCTGAGTAGCTAATAGATAAGCCGTTTTGCCAAACACTTCTATGGAGTAATCCAAATAATCTGGGATAAGCCAAATAAACTATTTTAACTTAGAGTCTAATACAAAAGCTATTTTTTTCCAAACAAGCGCATACTTGATACGTGATATTTCCCATATAGACCTAACCATAATTGTGATTCATGTGATCTCATCCCACCCTCAGCAACCACAATTGTATCATGTGGGAAAATATATCTTTGTAGTGTAGCAATTTTTCATACGGTACCGCCGTGAGAGCAGATATAGTGGGAGAGTCTCAGACAACGTAAACGAATGGGGAGGAGAGAGAAAAACAAAGTGAGCGACTCGCCCGACGCCGGCGCAAACGGGCGAAGAGGACTTTTCTGCTGTGCATGACGTTTTCATTGGCCGGATGCATTTTGCACTTCCTTCTGCTGCTCTTACGTGTGCATTAAATATTAGCCACGACTACACGTTGGGCTTCATCTCGCCGACAGCGGGTGAGACCATAAGGCTGTCTCCAACAATCTGATGATATCGTCAGCTGAGCTATACACATAAAACATTAGAAAAAGGAATCATGGTTGCGTGTGCTCTGCTACGCCCGCACTACGAATGGGCGCTAGTGGTAGGTATTTTATGATTTCTCCCTCCACCATGTATGCCGAGGCCAGCGATGTCGCCTGCCGTTGGAGGCGTCGAGGCGGCTTAAGAGCATCTCCAACGGACTGGCCATCTGCCGGAGATGCTCTAAGTCCTGCTCTAAAGAAGACGAGTTTTGGTTCGATGGCACTCGTTAAAAAAGAGTACTTTTTAAAAAGCGTGTTATGTGAGGGGATGAATAGTAAATACGAAAAAATGATTTTTTTTAGAAAACGTGAGGATAAACAGAAAAAAAAACGTTTTGGAGCATGAAGCACGCATCATTTCGGCTCACGGATCTTGAGGCTGTCGTTTGAGAGTCATCATCACATGATCACCCTATCAAAAGAAGCATATGCGTGCGTGGCAGTCCGCGATGTATAGGATGCCCGGCAGGACCGCAGGGGCCGACAGGCAGTCACGGTCCAATGGACTATTGTGGGCGACGGGTCACTGACTGTGTGGGACCTGCGCACCGGTAGAAGCCCGCATGGCGCATGGAACACCGGGTCCTCGAGCTCGAGGACACTTGGCCCGAGTGGTTGGTTTGTTCGTACGCCTTGAGCTGTTTACCAGGCCCCACTGCTGTTCTTTGGCACCAACGCTGGCTCGCTGCACCGGTTCTCCATGAACACCGGCCGGTGCGCCGCAGCGCGCCACCGCACTCCGCGGTTGCCACTTGCCAGGCAGGCCGGTGGACTGGGTCCAGGGAGGAGACATGTACTCCCAGGCAACCAAGCCCCCACGTCGTCTCAGCGCCTGACACGACACGACGTGACAGCACAATCAAAGGCGAGCCGCCATGCGCCCGGGCCCGCCCCGCCCCCACGCCGCTGCAGCGCGGCACTGTGCCCGCCGCTGCTCGACGCCATTACTCCACGTCCCCACGCCACAGCAACGCGGCAGGGCGGCCCGTCCCCCACCCCCTCTCCCTCGCTGGCTCGCTTGCGAAATCACTTTTCACCTCCCCTCGCTGCTGCCTGCGGTTGCCACTTCGCCACTGGCCAACCACCACCGACCGGAACCGAGCCACCCACGCCCCGCTGCTGCGCGCCGCCCCGCTGCGCACGCGCGATGGACGGCGGGTCGTGGCCCGCGCGGTGGCCTCCGCCGGCGGCACCCGCTGCGCCGGTGCCGCCGCTGCCGAGCCAGGTACGCACTCCCGCGCATCTCGCTGGGGATTCTCGATCGTCGCGGGGGCGCGGAATGCCGGGGGGTTTTGGAGGGGTTTATTGTTCGGAACCCCGAAACCCTCACCCGCCGCGCGATTCGGAGTGTGGTTTGGTTTCGCGGTGGTTGGTGGAATGATACTTTGCGCTGCGATTTTGGAGTTGAAATGCTGCTGCACGCGCACGGAGTTGCTCGCTTGCTGTTTCACTGTTGAGTGTTTAAGATGCTTCTCGCTAGCAGTAGCATAACATAGCGTTATCCTGTGCCTGTGCAGATGGACGGCGTCACTCTGCGCCACCTGCTCCGCCCTTTCGCCGCGCAGGAGGCCACGGCGGGTGGCCGAGCGACGGCAGCGCCAGAGCAGTTGGTCACGAATCCTTGGGCAGCATCGCAACCCGGCCAGCCTGCAAGAGCTGTGCCGAGCAACGAGTTGCTTGCGCAAGTTCCCGGAGGTTACTCTGCTTTCGGCCTTGCGCCGGAACTTAAGACATTGTTCGATAAGCCAACTACGAGCAATGCTGCTGATAGAATTGATCTTACTCGTGCACCCCTGGTCAGTAGTTCGGCCACTCTGCCCAAGTATTCAAGACATGGATTAACAGCTGGCAGTAGCCATCAGCAGCCAACTACGAGCAATGCTGCTGATATAGTTGATCTTACTCGTGCACCCTTGGTCAGTAGTTCGGCCACTCTGCCCAAGTATTCAAGACATGGATTAACAGCTGGCAGTAGCAATCAGCAGCCCTCTGCTGGAGCACCTTTTCTGAATAAAAGTGCTAACGGAACGGGTACTTCTACTGGGGAAGGTTCACCTAACAAAGGTACTAGTGAGCTTTGGAGGCAATGACACGATATCCTCAATTGTACCTTTCCTGTGGACTGACTATTCCGAGCAATTGCAACTTTCAGGAATGGCCAATGGTGGCGTACAATTTCAAGACTCGAGTGCGCGCGCTCTTCAGATATTGCCATCCAAACCGACGACTCATCGTCATCCTGCACTTCTTGCTGATCATATCCGTGTTGCCTGTCTCAACGTTGGTGGGTTCAAATTGCAATGTTGTAACAACCTGACTTGACTACCACAGTAGCACTGTGGAGTTAGTCTTTGAAATGGATAGAAATTACAGTAAGCATTTTTTTACCAAATCCAAAATCTGTATCTGGAATGGCCTCTAGTAAAGGCACATCCATTTAACTACGATGAGTCAATGTGGAATCAAAAAATTTAAACCCAACAATTGGATGAGGTTCCTTCCTTTGGAATTTTAATAGCAGTCTGTTTATGTGAAAGTGGGAAAAATTTAGACTGACTATTAGTTGGATGAGGTTCCTTCCTTTGTAATTTTAATAGCAATGATGTTGCCTAAATCAATTATCTTAAAATACATCATTGAAGTTCTTCTGATATGCCCATGACGTTTGAATAGGTGGAGAGTTCTTTGTGGGTGAAGCTGGGCTTTTTGGAGTAATTTGCTTGTGTCATCGGTTGAGAATGTCTGTAGCTAAATTCTGCGAGGTACTAAAGGATTGTCCTAGTTATTCTGTTGATTCTGTACTCTGACATTTTTTTCTACTGGTAATAGTTATCAACTTTATGTCTGAAAATTTGAAGCTGTATACTTGCATATGTTTGTTACAGCATGCGGGGGGGACTCCAGAAAAAGCTGGTGAAATTGTCTTTATGGAGAATGGCATGACTATCTCGCAATGGTTCAAATTATGCATAGGGGTGAGTATTAGATCCAGTCCCATCTGTTGTAATTTAGTTGGTCCAAGTTACCTATTACTAGAACTAAGGGCCTTTTGGACATGAATTAGTTGCAACACTTTAGGCAATGTAAAAGGTTGCATAGTCACGAATAGCTTGCTACACTTATGTTACAATTTTGTTTTACTTGTATGTATCTAGGTGGGAGGATCTATCGCAGACACCAGGTGGGACTGGCCTGAATGGGCATGTGTGAAAAGTTCTCCAGAAGAATACATGTTGAGAAGTCTTGCTTCAAGAAACAGTGGTATTGGAAAAGTAGGTTTATTTGGTGGATATGGGAAATTCACTGAACCTATAAACAACCCAGTTTATTCTGGTGATCTGTACATTGAGGGTGGAGGATGCTCTAGTGTTGACAAGCAAATGAATGGGTCAGGTGAAACAAATTACAGAAAGAGTGCTCATGTGCATGAATATTTAACAAAGAACTCTGCTTTACAGAATTCCACAATAATGAATTTTGGGATCGCTAAAAACCATACAGTTGACGCATTGAACCTGAAACCTCTTAGTACACCTAGTGGGAGCCTGCACTTTGAAGCAAGCATGGGAAGACATTACAATGGAAATCACTTGGCACCTAATCATGGACTCCTTCTGGAGAAAAACTTTGATGCCTCATTTCATAATCCAGGGCCACATTCAACAAGAATTGTGAACCAGGATAGTAGAACGTGCAGACCTGATTTCCCCCAAAAAATATTGCAGGATACTTTGTGCCATTATTCAAACACTGAATTAAAGCTTGGACAATCTTCTCCTTATCAATCTATGGCCACTCTATTTCCATTGGGGAAGTCAGCAGTTATTGAATTTCAGAAACCTCAGTCACATAGGCCTGTGATAAATCAGAGTGAGTTTGCCTCTTATATTGTTCTACTTTCATTAATTTCTTTGTGTATTGTCATCCAAAGGTAGAACATTGGAAGTTGACTATGATAATTACCATTCAAGCATCTCTACTTTTGTGTATGCTTAACCATGACAGGTGTAAGTGTCAAAAGGACAAGACACAATAAGAAACTGTGAAATATTGGTTATTGATAAATATGATTCTACTATGATTTCGAGCATCATAGCAGAAACATCTGATTTGAGTCATGATTATATGTGCACTTCCTTTGAGAGTACTTTCTGCTTTTCTTACACATATAACGCCATGATCATGTGGTGCAGATCCTTGTCCAAAGCAAGCAACAAAGATCAACAGTGATTTGGCTCAACATAATGAACCATTCATTAGTACTGGCCGTAAGAAGCAACCACCTGAAACTGCCAATGAAACAAAATATTCTGAAGGTGGTGAGCTTACAGATGATACATCCAAGAATTCATTTATCTCGTTATTTCTTTCACACCTTGAGAGGAATAGTACACCCGAACCGATTGACGATATTCTCAACAGTAACGAGCATTATCATCATAAGGCCCTGGATGTTGCGTGTGGTTCTGATCATTCAAACGTTACCAGTAGACAGATTGAGACAAGGGTTAATGATAATCATCCAAAGTTGGCCCCTGCCAGTTTTCATATGGAAGGAAGATCTGAGGGCATTTCTTATTCAGCAGCTTACAGTGGATGTGATCCTCAAGATCCATCTCATGCTTATGGTCAGGACCATTTGATTCATGGGGTTTGCCAATCACATTTGGTGCCTAATCAACCTAATACTGGAATCTTGAAAAGTTGTGCAAGAGTTTCATGTCCTACAAATTGCATGAGCTGCACCCACGTGGGTAATAAATCCCATCAGATTGCACATGGTGAGACTGGGGTTCCCTGTTTTTATGATAAAATGGTAAGTTGGTCTTGCTCTTGCACATGGGAGAAGCAACAAGTGCACAGCCATGAAAATTATTCTTCTTTATTGCTTTTCTATAATCCAAGCATTTTTGGCAGGCAAGGGCCCATGGTACTTCTGAGCGAGTTGACGACTTATGCACACATAGAAGCTTGAGCGCTTTTGCGAAAATTAGTTGTGAGAACGGGAAACCTTGCTGTTCTTCTCGGGATTTTCTACCTAGCTTTTACCAAAATGATCAGCCAACACTGGCAAAATCGATTTGTGGATGTTGCAAAATTCAGGAAGATTTTCCCAAGCATGGTTTTATACCTGGTCACTTGTGCAGGACTCATTTTTCTCGTGATCTTGGCCCAGTTCCAGGCAGTAAACCAGCCCTTCAAGGTTGGTTTCTCCATCTAGGAAGGTTTCATCAATCATGGACAATCATTGAGCTGTTGCCATGTCTTAATTTGTTGCAACACCTTTTTGTTTCAGGGCAAGATGAACTTCGTGCCTGCTCCACTCGTACTCAAAGACCAGCATTATGTTCTCGAGAACACATATTTCAGTCTTCTTGTTATGCTTATCCCATTGACGGATTGCACTGCAGAAGGTAAACTGATTTATTTTATCCTTTTGTTCTCCTTTTTGCTATTCTGGCTGATTTATTGCCATCACAATCACATTGTGCAGCTTTGTTTTTCCTCACTGTGTACACTGCTTATTTTTTAACACAAAATTGATACCAAGATGCATGTAATGATTGCATAATCGGTTCCGCCTTATTCTGTATTGTTCTAGCAGCTTACATACTATGTAATTTGAGAAGGCATTGTGTAGTTCAGGGCTTCAGAGTCGCCCTTACAGTTCAGGGTCCAGACAGACTTTTCTATCCTTTAATTCAAATAGAATAGTATTCTTTCTGAGCTGCCCTGGGTGGGAAATAGATAACTTTATATATTTGGATCAGGGGACTGTGTTATTCTTAGTAATTATATTTTGCATGTGTGCCTGCTGTACTCTATGTACATTTCTTCTTAATGTGATGATGCACGACACTCCTGTGCATTCAAGAAATCAAATTTTGTTTCACTTCATTCTTTTACACTAGCCAGCTTGCATCACATGTCAGATATCATGAATGTGCTTTTATACCTATCTCTCTGTTTTTTTCACATACTTATATTTATTGCAGTTCTATAGGACATGCAACAGATAGCTTGGCAAAGCACTCTCCGTTTGATGCACTTAACACAAAAGCACAAGGTTCTTGTTGCAATGGAAGATGCTGCTATTCTTTAGTCCCCAAATGTTCATCTTGTTGCGGTTTTACAAAGCACTGTGATGTCAGAATTGATCGAATTGGTCATATTGCAGCTAAAGGCAAACACCAGCTGCAAATGCCTACGAGATGCTGCACATTAGAGGGGAATGATAAATTAGCATGCCAATGCTTAGGCAATAGAATTGCTGGAAGAAGCTTGTCTCAAGCTTCTCATTGTAATGATGTTTCTGGTAAAATAACGGAGAGATTGAAGAATGTATCCGAAGCTTCAGTAGCCGATGATGGTTCATCCAAAGCCGAAACAGAGAACAAGGGTGCTTATAAAGATTCTGTAGTATCCAAAGGACAACCAAAGTTTGGTTTCTCTTCTGGATCTTCCAGCATTGTGGTAACAAAGTTTCAGATGTCACCTGAATTTAGAAATGTATCCTCTACTGCTAAACATAGGAAACATAAAAATCTATGTGATGAAGGATCAAGAATTGATAAATGTTCAGCATCCAGCTATGTTCCTACCAGTAGTACAGGAGGCGAAGAAGCCATAAATAGTTTCACCAGAACTCAGTTGGGTCCATCTCGAGTGAAGCGGAAGTGTAATCAGGTTCCTGAGGGAAGTAGGCTGGATGAAAAGGACTATGAGGAGCTTTGTTTTGGACTGCCAAAAAAATTTAGAGCATTGAAGTGCTCTGGAAAAAATTCCAAATCAGATGATTGTACTAGGACTGGTTCCCAGTCGTCCCAAAAGGGGGGTTGTCAACCACAGAATGTGGTTAACTCATTTCCTTGCAGGGTGTTGAAAACCAAGCGAAAACAGCCTACAATGCAACTGAATAAACCTGTGAAACGGCTTCATAGCCAGAACAAAGTTTTTAAAGGTGATACGGAGCAACCAGACTCAAAGGGTGATTCCTTCGGTGGATTAGGTTCCTTTGATAGGAAAAAACAAGTAGAGGATATGACCGCTCTGGATAGAACAAAGCAGCACCAGCAAGGGAGTCGAGCATCTGCCCGCAAACTGCCCAAATATGTGTCTCTGAACTGCATTGTGAATGAACATAACAGTGAAGATGCTTGCAGTGAGAGTGCTGGAATCAATTCTAGTTTAATTGCCACTGGGATAGCAAATGATAACAGAAAATCTCCCAAAATAATTCCACTCAGTCTGGTTCTTAAAAAGGCCAAGATATGTCATTCTGTGAAGCTCTGTAAGACAGAAAGCACCCATTTTTATGAGGAGGACTCAGATTGTTCAGTGAACAGCTCAGATTATTCTGTAGATAAGTATTCCATTGATGATGAAGATTGCAGCCCACGAGCTGAATATGAAATGCAGGGTTTCAAAAGGAGTAGGCATTCATCTAATCGTTTGAGGTCACATTTTGTGGCTCACTGCAAAAGAGCATCTGCTGGTATAGTTCAAAAACTCTCAATTAGCTACCCTGAACATATATCTTGCAGTCATTTTCTTAGAGAACTAGAAATATGAAAAGGCCTCTCATGTCAGTTCTTGGAGAAGATGATCCTCTTGGTCTAACAGATGTGGAAAAGAATCACCTGTCAATAACATCTTCAAGAAGTAATGGTACAAGAAGAGTACTGTAGTATGTTTGGCTGTATGCTAGTGCTACTGTAATAGATTATGCTCCATACAATGGATGATATTTGTCTAGATGCCCTGCTGCTAGCACATTGTAGCATTTTTAGAAACTGTGTAGCCATTTCAAAAATTATCTCATCACGGCTCACCACGTGATATACAGTTTAATATTTTCTCTGACATAGGGAACTGGGAACAGACCCCATTTGTCCCCTATGAACAGCATAGAACAGCCATGAATTAATCCTGTGCCACATAGCTCCTCCTCCTTTGTTTTTCCAAATGGCAACATACCCCAGTTTATGTAATAACATGAGCAAAAAATGTTTTGTACATGAAAAATGTATCAGGAATTCAGGATGCAGTAATAAACTGCAGTTTTGTTTTACTAACACTGTATTCCAACCACATACAGGGACTAAGAATCGAAGAGCAAGTGTACGCCTTACTAGGATTAAGAGGCATAAGAACTTTGCAAACAGATCATCATGCTATTCCAGCAGTGACAAAGGCAATGCTATGCAAATCCGTGAAGTGAATATTAGGAGGTTGCATTTTCAGTGTTTGCATTTTGTAGATTTACTTACCAAGAAAGGATATATTCTTGGGAGCATACTCTATATTTATCTAATTTATTTCCATACCAACTGATCTGACAAAGTTCTGCCTAATATCTTGTACATACACAGTGGAAGGCGCAACTCTGATGCTGCATGCTGTGTTTGTGGAATTGCAGGCAGAGAGCCTTGCAATCAATTGATAGAGTGCAGCAAGTGCTATATCAAAGTATCCCATCCACAAAAGTGCTATATCAAAGTATTTCATACTACCTACATGTGCCCTAGTACAACTGCATATTTATAGAGGTCTGTGTTTTGTGTAGGTGCACCAAGCTTGTTACGGCGTTCTAAAAGTTCCTAGAGGTCGATGGTTCTGTAGACCCTGCAATACTAATACCCTGAACATAGTAAGCTTATTCATTTTCAGAAACTAATTCATTTAAGCATGTAGTATGTCACAAGGTATTTATGATAAGCTAATCAGTTCAAACATTGAACTGATTACCAACATCATATATTTAAGAACGGAAGGTGTATGCATCCTTATGGAGATTTACTTGGTGTAATATCATATATCCTAACTACAAGAGTGGCTTTGCCAGTTCATCTTCTTGTCATTAAAATAATTAAACAAGTTGGATTCTTTGCTTTAGTACTACAATAACTATCTTTTCCATTCTTGTTGTCATTAGGTAATAAAGTCAATGATTTAGTTGTTTATGGAAGAGATACCATGTACCCAATTATTTAACTGGTTAAGGAAAATGCACATGCTTTATGAGTTAAGAAGGCTGCTTGAAAACAAGAAAAAAAAGATGGTTATTTCTGCAAATGGACTTAGATATGTTGATTATAGACAACAATTTTTTGACACTGGAACTCAGGTCCATGATATCTAGAAAGAAAATAAAGAAGAAACTGGTGAATTCTGTCACTTTTTAATTCACAAAAGTGTCAAGTTATATATCAATAAGCCTCAAATTTGCTTGATCCTCAGAGTTAATTTTAGGAATAGGATCTATGTACATGAATCCAGTGATTTTTTAATCTAAGCGAGCACATCCTATTTGCTACAACATTGCCAGAGTTTATTTTATATCGACGTTGGTTCTGTTTAAGACTTTTAAGTGCATCCATGCCTTACTGATCTGGACCCAACCACCGAAACTGAAACTTTCCGAGTATCTAGTGGTTGGCTGCTGATATGGTCATTGCACTGTCTTTAAGGAAAATATGCTCATGATGCAGCCTACCTTTTTTTTGTTCTAAAATATAGCAAATAGAGATTAATTATCTCTAAGGGACAAAATGTTTGTATTTCCTACTAATATCTCATTGCCTCTGTTTTCAGGCCTGCGTTTTGTGTGGTTATGGAGGTGGAGCTATGACAAGGGCACTGAAAACCAAGAATATTCTGAAAAGTTTGCTCAAAGGTTTGACGACTACAGCAAGATCAGAAAAGTATGTTGATTCATTAGGAAATGCAAGCAGTGGGTGTACAAGTAAGTACTTACATGGGGAGGTGTCGAGTATAACTTATTTTGTGCTTCCAATCAATAAGCTTTGATTTTATTTTATTTTTTTGAAATAGGCCTGCAAAATCCAGTAGACAGCACGCATGGGGATAGCATTATGAATGCAGAGAACATCACCAGCAATTCATGGACCTCTTTTAATCACAATTCCAGCTTACTTGGACCAAGGACGATGCAATGGGTTCACATGGTCTGTGGACTATGGACACCTGGCACAAATTGTCCAAATGCCACCACAATGAGTGCTTTTGATGTATCAGGTGCTTCACCTGCCAAGAAAAATACTGTGAGTTCCATACATGCATAGGCTTATGTCCAATAGTATTACAGTTCTAAATTTGTTATTCTTAATGAAAATTCTATTGAACTTGACTCTTGCTCTTCTTTTTGCCATCAGGCATGTTCAATATGTGACAGAACCGGGGGCTCATTTATTAAGTGCCGACATGTAAATTGTTCGGTGCTCTTTCATGCTTGGTGTGCACATCAGAGGGTATGGTGCTTGCACGTATAATAAGTTATTTTTTTTTCGACTAAAGGTGTCCCTTTACATTCTCAATACATTGACTTTTGTTACAACTATACAACAGTTTGAAACTTTTGTTACAACTTTATTGTTTTCGTACACTAAGCAAACTCAAGATTACATAGAGAATTCCTGGTTGTTAGGATGTTTTTCAAGCAATGTAACTATGTAAGGAACAAGGATGTGGCTTTATTGTAGATAATTTACATGCTTCCTGATTGTTTAGGATGATATAAACAGTGTTACATGGACACGTGTGCGGGTGTCGGTGTCCGACTCGGGTGCGGGTGTCCGATTCGGTAGAATTTTTGGGGACACGGCAAATAACACTTGGAATCCGACACAGGTGTCGGAATCTGACACGGGTGCGGGGTATCCGACTCGGCAAAAAAATTAGGACACAGGTGTCCATGTAACACTGGATATAAATCATGCGCCGGTTTCCATGTTTTTCATGCAATGTAAGGAACAAGGAGGTGGCTTTATTGTAGATAATTTGCACACTGCCTGATTGGTTAGGATGATATGAGTCATGTGCTGCTTGCCTGCTTTCCAATAGTAACAAAAGGTTCCATTTTCTTTTCCTTGCTGTTCTGTTTTTTCTTGGTTTGGTTGTAAAATCATAGTTGGCCTTGTGTGTTTTCTCAGGTTTTGAATTTCATACTTACCATAAAAAGAGAAATTATGTGCCTCAATGGTTGCATTTTATATTTTCCATGTCCATACTTGCTTGATATCTTAATAGGGTTTGCTGCAAAGTGAGCCTGAAGGTGAGCACAATGCAAATGTTGGCTTTTATGGTCGATGCATGGATCATGCTAACGATCTTTCTAACCACGTTAATGCTGAGAAGGAATGCTTGAGAAGCAACAACTGGACGTGTGCACGTACAGAGGTAATACTTTTTGAACCTTTATATTGCCTGAAATTCAAAACCTGTATAACTCTTTGTTTTGAAACAGGGTTTTAAAGGTCGGAAGGGAGAAGGCTGTCCTGGTACTAGCCACAAGAAATCTGAAGGGTACAGTGGTGAGATCAGTGTTTCCCAAGAACAGATAAATGCTTGGTTACGCATAAATGGTTCGAAGCCTAGGGGAAGAGAACAGGTATCTTCTTTCAGTTATATTTCTTATAGTGCATACATGCTATGTTGCTACATTGAGGCATCATAGGTTGCAGCACATTATATAATTAACTGCCTGGACAAATCTCTAAGCGCTTCACGCGTGTCATTATTTTTCTTTTCAGAAGGAATACATCCATTACAAGCAGTTAAAAGGATGGAAGCATTTGGTAGTCTACAAATCTGGCATCCATGGACTTGGTCTCTACACATCAGTGTTTATTCCGCGTGGTTCTATGGTAATTCATCACTTCTCTTTTTCTCTATATACGCTGGTAAAAGAATTTAACAAATGCAATCATTCTGAAGTTCTGCATCAAGTTTTACAGGTTGTAGAGTATGTGGGTGAAATTGTTGGGCAGCGGGTTGCTGACAAAAGAGAGATCGAATATCAGTCTGGGAAACGACAACAATATAAGAGTGCCTGTTATTTCTTTAAGATTGATAGGGAGCATATTATTGATGCCACCCGCAAAGGTGGGATTGCAAGATTCGTCAACCATTCCTGCCAGGTAATAACTTGTGACATGTCTTTAGACCCCTATTGGAACATGAGATTTTTCCCCCCAGATTCTTCTGGGCATTGAATCTGTGTTCCTAACAGGGCTAATCAGCTAATTGTTTCAATTATACCCATTTATATTCATTCAATTATTTCAATCTTTATTGGATCAGCCAAACTGCGTTGCAAAAATAATTTCAGTCAGGAATGAGAAGAAGGTACGCCTTTTGCTATGTATATATATGCTTTCTTACATAATTTATATTTCTGCATTGTAAATTTACACTGATGCAATGCATCAGCTTCATTAGAAAGCTAAATATGTCTGCGGCAGTACCAAAAGTGAATAAAAAAAGAGGGCAAACTACACATAGGATTCTTACAAGGTACAACTGTGACAGACAAGAATTTGTTATTGCTGTGTCCAGGTAATGTTCTTTGCAGAACGCCACATAAACCCAGGGGAGGAAATTACTTATGATTACCACTTTAACCGGGAAGATGAAGGCCAGAGGATCCCTTGCTTTTGTAGATCAAGATACTGCAGGCGTTATCTCAATTAGTTTACGGCGTGTGACTCTTGTTGTGTATTAGCATGTCTATATAGCCTTTATTTTTCGTCCGTTGCATTGCATGTATGGGAGCAGAATGGTCTGCCCGATGTACATAATAGGGACTTGTCTGTCCCAGATTATCCTATTGTGAAACCAAATGAATATGTAGACGCAAAAATTCATGTTAGGTAATGGTCACTGGGGAAGAAAAAACTATCTGTGCATTATAGATATCAAGGCTAAATGATTAATCAAGGGAACTAAACGCTCCCATCATACAAACTTCTTACACCATAAACAGCAACCCGGGTCCAATATAACAATTGAACCCCAAGTATAATAGCAGAATATAAACGAAAAATGATAAATAGCATGCAAAAGACCCAGACATCCACTTGTATGATGATTCCTGTCAGTTGTAGTTTGTGTTCAAGAATGGGTTCTTGTCGTTGTAGAAGGGGTTTGTGAAACTGCTGGTGAGGCTCTCGTTGACTTTGTTCCCCTTCACAGCGAAGGCCCTGGGGTTGAAGTTGTCGTCAAGGTCGATGTCCTCGAATGTAGTCCAGCCCTCACTGTCATTGATGTCCCTCTTCTTCTCAATCTCTTCGACATGTCCCTTGAACTCTTTCTTTGCAGCAGTGATCACGCCGTCCCCATGCTGATCGCACCATGCCCTGCAAAAACCATTGACATCGTCTCAGAAATGACGAAAATCATGTGTTTGGTGGTCTGAAACTCTGAATGGTCGATGGGATGATGTCCTGTGTGCGTACTTTGGGAAGAAGGGCTTGAGGTCTGATTTCTCCACCGGAAGCTTTGTAGAGATGGCCTCTATTTGCTGATCCCTACACACACATTTCGGTCACTTCAAACAAAGAGGATATGAGAAATGAAAAGTTCCATTCACCAAGATGAGCAAATTACGACTTACGACAGGTTCAAGTTACGATTTGTAGCTGATAACTCAGCCTGAATCCTTGAGAGCTCCTTCTTTGTGTTCTCCACAAGAACCTTCAGTGATTGGAGACACAAATTCTCAATTGAGCCATTGATAGCTTTAGGGGAAAGAAAACTAGCCTACAATTATTATCCTAGATAGTCATATGGTTATAGTTTGCTCACTGGCGTTCCTTGAAGCTGGCAAAATCATGGTGAGAAGAGAAGAGTCACTAATTCACAGTACCTTATCATGCAACAACTCGGAAGCAGAGTCATCACTCGTTGCCGTGTGCAGCTTCGTCTTGGCCCTCTTGGCATCCGGGCCAGAGGCAGCCATGGGGCTTGCCTCGAGCCGGCACTCGCTGTACGATGACCGCGGCAGGGCACGCTCGGCCTGCTCAGCGGTGGCTGCCGCTTCGGGGTTGCTGCAGCCAACTTTCTTCCACTTCTTGAGCCCATCGAACCCCCACGAACTCTTCTTCTTGCCTTTCGCCGTCTCCTTCTCATTGACCCCTTCCTCCCCTGCTGCTGCAGGGTCCTTGTTCTCGCCGCCACTGCCAGCGCCGCCGCTGAACATCGCCGCCAGATGCCTCCTCTTCCCCTTCTCGGCCTTCCCAGAGGGCACGCCTCCCGACGGCGAGCTCTCGGCCATGAGGACGGACGCGTTCTTGCCGTTGTTCTGGTCCACCGGGGCCAGCGGCGGCCTTGTCGCGTCCTGATCCTTCTTGGATCTGCTCTTCCATGGCGTGATGAAGGCCTTGTGCTTGGGCTTGTCGGAAGCCGCGGCGGAGGAGGCGGGGGGAGGTGGGTCCTGGAGGTCGATCTCCGACCACTCCTCGGCGGAGACCTCCGCGTCGGGGCAGTCGGCGACGACGCCGAGCGCGGCGAGGCGGTGGACGAGGGGCGCCTTGGAGGCGTTGTACTCGGCGGCGGAGATGCACTTGGTGTAGAGGAGCTCCTGGAGGAAGAGGAGCTTGTCGCGGAGCACGGCGGGCTGCTCCGGGTGCGGCGGCGGCGCGACGAGCGCGGCGAGCATGGGGGCGCGGAAGGCGGCGACGTCGGAGGCCGGGACGATGCCCTCGCGGTGGAGCGCGGCGAGGTGGAGGATGCGGTGGAACGACTCCTGCTGCCACTTGAGCTGCTCGGCGTGGCGGCGCGCGGCGGCCTGGTCGGCGGTGAGGCGGCGCCCCACGCGGAAGGAGGAGGGCAGGATGGACTTGCACAGGGACGCGATGGTGTCCTGCAGGCCCGAGTAGTACGTCGGCGTGTACGTGTACACCATGGCCGCCGCCGCCGCTTGCTGGTGATGATCCCTCGAGAGGTGAGCTGGTGAGGGGAGCGTCTGAGAGTGACGGAGATCGGAGAAGGAAGAGGTGTGAGAGCAGAGAGGTGCGGAGTGCCTCAGGTTTTGTTTGGTTTCTGTCCCAACGGTTGGGGGCTGGCATGGAACTAGCCGTTGAGGGGAGGGTTGAATCCGTAGGTGGGCCCCGCTCGTCAGTGAGGTCATAAACCAACTTGTCAGCTTCCTGTTACCTGCGGCTGCGGCTAGATCTGAGCCGTCCACCGTCATAATTCGTTTTTAAAAAAAATTCGCACAATGATAATTCAGAAGAGAAGAGTAGAAGATTACTCTAGCACGCGAGTATCTCCTCCTTGGAAATTCAAAATGAGCAGATTTGGTATAGCAAAAATAATTATTAAACAAACAAACACGGCATATTTCAACAGATACACGATTGAGATTTGAGAATAATCTTGGTCACAAAGAAATGATAATACAGTAGGGCATTCAGATCATCAATTCCCATGAGCACTGATATATGAAAACAGAGAAATTTAAACTTCTTCAGCACCAAGAATGACTAAACAGTCATGTAGCACGGAAGTGGGGAGGTGTATAATTCACAGGGACTCCAGGAAACCATCCCTCAACACCAGTTGTGGGAGCCTATTTGTTCCCAGTTCAAGGAGCAGCAGCGTGGCACCTGCAGCAGATGGAACCATGTTGAGAGATTTTTTTGCGTCAATCAAAGATTAAAACAAATTGTTGATATAGAGTAGTAAATGATTCCAGAAAAGAAAACAGATGATCAGGTGCATAGTTGTATCAATTCCTCATTCTAGCTCTACTAATGAAAGCTGAACATATTTCTGGACATACAGTTGTGGCTTGTGGGTTAACACAAGTTCAACTTAACATTGGTAATCTGCCGCGAACTTTCAGGGACTAAACACACATTTCGTTTGACGGTCTTATTACACACATTGCGCCATTTCTTTTCAGAAACTAAATTGCATGCCCTAAAGGTTGAAACCAAAAACTAAACTTCAGTTCAAAAAAAAATGGGACCTGACTGTAGTTGCATCAACAAAGGTGTTGTTACAAATATCAGCATTCTGGTGAGTGGTGACTGTTAAGTGTTAAACAGCTGCCAACTTGATTAACTTCACTCTTTCACCGTCTCCCTGCCTAGCCTACTAGGAAATTCTATTGTCAGCACCCAGAATAGTATGATTCTATGAACTTTGAAATTCCGTAGCTTGTGGATGGACTATTGTTTTTTGCCCCCTCCCGGCCTCCCCCAATAGGTGTTTAGAGCTAAGTACAACTTACCAGTATTCATTCATGGGTAATTATATTTGTCCTTCAACTGTGCTGTCTTGAAGGTTTACATAGAAATCGTAGTACCAAGGCCCAACATACTAAATTTTACCTAGAGTCAAGGATATATCCATACATATCACTGATATTACCTTCTGCGTGCTTCTTATCCTACTTGTCAAGGAATGATTCAATGCTCTTCAACCACCGGAGAAGCTCCATCTTCTCCTTGTTCGCCATGTAGCCATGCAAGAATTCGGCAAGCTCCCCATCCACCTGCCTCTCCTCCAAGAACTTGGTCACAGCTTCCCTCTCCTCAGCACCCAGCTTCCTGTGGATCACATCACACAAACCTCAGGAAACAGAGAACCAAATTAGACTGCCCTTCACCGCACAGTAATCCTAGTCCATACTCGAAATTGCGTCCACCACGACCGCCGCCACCACCGCTCGCGCCGCCGCCGCCGCCACCAGCCCTGAGCGTGAGCACGTGGCGTACGGCGAGCTCGTCGGGCCAGGCGGAGCAGATGAAGCCGAGGACGCGGTCGGCCCGGGTGACCTCGACGATGAGGCTGAGGTGGAGGCGCGGGCCGCGCTCGAGCGACTCGACGCGGCGGAAGAGTGGCGCGTCCTCTGGGATCGGCTCCGCGGCGCCGTCGAACATGGTGGCCTCGACCTTGACCTCCTCCTCGTCGGCTCCGGCGCGGGAGCGGAGGCGCACCCACTGCTCCCCCGGGCGGTCCTCCACGGCGAACGACTTGAAGCTCCTCGGCGGCTGCACGGAGAAGAAGAGGAGGAATCCGCGCGGGTCGGGTCATTTGCTGCGAACGCGAGAAAGTGAATCGTGCGCGAGGAAGGGGAAGCGGGGAAATTACCGGGTAGGGAGGGCGGCGCTCTGCGAGGTAGGTGATCTCGGAGCGGAGGAGGCGGTGGAGGCGGTCGTCGAGGGGGGAGCGCGGAGGCACGACGGCGGAGGGGGAGGAGGAGGTCGAAGCGAAGGCGGCGGCGACTCGGGGGGTCGCGTGGCCGGAGGCGGCGGCGGTGAGGGAGAGCGCGCGGCGGAGGATAGCGCGCGCCATGTGTTCGACGCTTTGCCTCTGCAGTGTGCTGATGGTCTTTTGACGAATGTAACGGGCTCGCGTTGTTTTGTGCTTGGGCTAGCCCAGCACTGTTTGTGTTGTGCCGTCTGCTCAATTGCGGGCTGGACTTTGAAGTGACGGGCCGTACGAACTGGGCGCCGCTATGTCTTTCTTCTTCTTGTTGCCTTTCTCACTCTCTCTGGTTCTTACTCTTACTACCTTCTTACGAGACTCATAAAAAAGAGTAGGAGTAAGAGACAACACATAAACTTTACAACTTACTACTAATTAAGGAAACAAATGCACAGTGGTGGTCACCACACGACATATATGAGCGACTACGACACGTGCTGTACTTAGTTACAGAAGACACCCAAGCTCTTACATGCTTTGTGCCCAGCTGCTACTACATACGCTCCACTTCAATCTTGGTCATTCCAGCCTTCCAGGATAGGCATAAGAATCCTTTTTATCCAGGTTTGCGACACATCTGCAGTGCACTCATCACCGTACCACGTGTTTGTTCTCTTGCAAAGGCTGCCCGTGCGTCTGAATCAATGGCGAACAGAAATAGCACGAACAATCCCCGCGTACATGGCGCGGCAGCGCCGAGGTTAAAGGCCACGGCCGCTAACATTAGGAAACTTGTCGCCCAGGGGCCCTCGTCGCGGAATGCCTCCCTTTCACCAAACCAGAGGCACGTCCCAACTGCGGCGGACATGATACTCGCGCCTCCCATCGCCACGATGTGCGCTTCCATTCTTGCTGGCGTCGTGGCGGCGGTACGGTGTTCGTGTGGTATGATAGTATCGCAGCTAGCGCGGTGGTGTTGCGCGTGTGCGAGAGAGAAGGGAGGTGAACACCGGCCATGCGTATATATAGGGAGCAA
This sequence comes from Digitaria exilis, assembly GCA_015342445.1. NCBI lineage: Eukaryota > Viridiplantae > Streptophyta > Magnoliopsida > Poales > Poaceae > Digitaria > Digitaria exilis. Next base: position 917,463 of record JACEFO010000718.1, on the reverse strand, counting down.
CTACTCGCTAGGTACAAATTTAAGAATTGATACACTGCTAGGTACTATGTAATCTACTCCCTCCATCCCTTAAAGATTGATGTTTTAAAATCTTTCGGACAAATTAAGAGTAGAAAAGAAAGACGCGTGTGTCCCTGATAAATGCCATTTTAGGAGGTAAATCAGTTTCCTTTTAAGCATGCACGCATAAGATATTCCTAATTTGTTATACATGCATGCCAAAACATCAATCTTTATGAGAAAAATTTTAAACGCTAAAACATTATTCTTTAAGGGACGGAGGGAGTAATTAAGTAGACGGGTTAGATTCCAAATCAACTTCTGGTTGAGAGGCCTGTTTAATTGCAAAAGGCCAACAAAATAAGGATATGATAGTGTTTTCACGTCACCACAAAGTAATTAAGAAAATAGAATTATACTATTGATGTGAGAGTATATAAAGAGATTATACGCGAAATTGTATGAGGCAGCCGATGTGTAATGTACGTGTCTTAACAGCTTCTCCGTTGCTTCCGACAACAAGGACCAACTGCTGCCGGCTTCGAAAGAAACGAATGCATCTGGCGCAATGGCATATGGACCTCTTGGTGGCTCAGCCCGGCGTATGATCCGATGTGTAGATTTTTCCTTTCGCCTCACACTTAGTTTCTCGAAAAAAAAACGCCTTGTTGACGAAATTTCCAAGACAATATAATATGGGCTGGCCGCAACTCATAAGGCTCCGCCATAATTTTTATTCGAGAGGAAATTGTGTTTTGTAATGTTTTTGATTGGCATGTACGCGAAGGGGCAATATACTATTAGTGGAATTTCTTGAATTTGTAACTGCTAATATTATATACAGATCACCCATCTACTCGTGCCGTCCCTGTATGTACAGTGATGCACAGTGTTTCTCCTCTCATCGATAACCACTGGCCACTGCACAGGACTTGATCCAGGTCATGTTTAGTTTCAGAAGTTCATTTCTCTCATAAACACGTTTTCCAGAAAAGTTTTTAACTCCTTTCAACTTTCCTATTCATCCCTCTCACAGAACACGCTTCTCAGAAAAAGTTCTTTTCCTCCCCTCCCAACTAAACACACCCCTAGCCTGCAGCTCCGGCGCCGCGTTACCCTCGGCTCCTGTAGCTTGTGCTCTGCAATCTGAGGCGACCTGGCTGTGTTTAGATTCAGAAAAAAGTACTTCTCCAACAAGTTTTTTCTATTCATCCCACTCAAAGAACACGCTTTCCAGTGCACTATTTAACTAGAAAAAGTACTTTTTACTTCCAATCTGAACGTAGCCCTTGACGTTAGCCTTCCCAGTCCAGCAGTACGTTGTCCGGCTTGAGGTCGCGGTGCACGACATGTTGCAGTGGAGGACAGCAGCCCGAAGATCCGGCGGGCCTTGGCCTCCACGAGCTCCATGGCGATGTAGTCGGCGGCACAGATGTCCTCGTAAAAATGGGAGGAGTGGGGGAATCCATGGCATGCAATAGCCGTGGTTCACAGACATGCACTCGTCCTGTTCGACATAATCTCTGAATGGCGAGCCGTGCGGGTAGGCGACGCGGATTGTCGCGCAAGAGGCAAGGCGTGGTTGCGATCGCTGGCCCTTGCTGACTGCCCCGCAACATGTCGTGCACCGCGAGGAAGGCTACAAGCCTAGGCGCAAACCATTGCGAAGCAGTTGTTCCATCTGATAGCGCTGTGTACTACGGATGGAAGGAAAAATGGGCTGGCTGCTATGGACCATGCAGGGGATCGGAGTTCTTGGGACGGATTTCAGAGGGCACGTATATATTCGCAATGCGAGGTGCCGTATCTGGGGACGGAAGTGGGCCTTTGTTGTTGTTGGCTCTGTGGACCTAGGTCTGTGGGGCTCCGGCTCGTATATACAGCGGGCCGGGTCGGATTCTGCTGCGCCACTATAACAAGTGGTATCAGAGCCGAAGGTTGGAAAATTGGTAACATCTCCAGGTCACATGTTTACGGGGGAGCCCGTTGATATTTCCGTTGGGTCATTTGAACATTGGTCACACAAGTTGACTGGAGAGTTTATACTCTGGGCCTGTGATAACGTCTTCTGCAAGATCACACGGATAGTTGTGGTGGAAGAGTTGGGCCCGATGTGTGACGGGGGAGATTGCTATATTTAGTCCCACATCGGTAATTGATGGTGGGGGAGCACAACATATAAGGTGGGGCAGTCCCTAGTCTTTTGGGTTGAGTTAGGCCCGAGACCTTGGTTGTTGTTGGGCTCCAAAGACCTAGACCTGTGAGGCACCGGCTCGTGTGTACAGCGGGTCAGGTCAGATTCCGCTGTGCCACTCTGAAGGCGAACCTGATCAGTACAACAATGCGAGCTAGGAAAGCAAACAGGAAGGTGACATGAGTAGCGACAACAGGGGGGAGGCATAATAATAAGCTTATTCGTGACAATCGAGGTTGATGAGGACATGAACCAAATTACCAAAGCATGCGTTGCCGCTAGGAAAATGACCGCAGTTTTCTATCGGGTAATTCTTATTAAACGTAGTATGAAGGTATATGTCCTAGTAGCTACTAGCATCTATCTCGGCAAATAACGGGTCGGGAGGCACCTAGGCCTAGGAAATCGACGACGTTGGAGATTACACCCTGCTTTATTTGTCTGTCGATTCTATCGCAGTCGGCCAAGGTTTTTATCTTGTTCTCTCAGCCAGTGCAATCTCGTCGCCTAGGCGGCAGCGTTCATTATCTCTTGGAATTTTCACGCCCCACCGGTGGAAGTGGATCTCGCAAATGTGCCAGCAGCGTGCTGTTTGTTAGTGTTTCCCTCGCCAAGCTTTACGGTATGGGTTATGGGATTTCGCAAATCGCAAGTGATATGCTCCAAAGGCTTAACGAAATGTTCTTCAGTTCGCTTAAAAAAAAACAAAATGTTCCTTCGTTCCCATCGTTCTTTCCTCTTCTTCTTCTATTCTTTTCAAAAATAAATATAACTAAGTTATTTCCGCAACTTAAAATAAATCAAATTCCGTTTTGTTGCTTCACCACCATGAACGAATTATGAGATTGGCGATCATCTAAAGTTTTCGTGAAATTGACGGGGGCTAATTAGTTTTTTTACCATAAATACTGGAAGAACATAACACGCCAATCATGGATCACATTGTGCGTTGTTACAATATATATGACCTATTTGCAATCCTATGTGGCATTTTATTTATGTTGTGGCTATCTTGGAAAATCAACATGAAACCTTTCATTAGGATTAGCCTTACTAGCCTATCAACCCGTGCTCTCGCACGGGCATTTAGTTAGTATAGTTGTCATTTAATATGTATCGCATCATTATTAGATTAATTTTTATCAGACATATTTTAATTTTTTTAATTGCATGAAAGGAATGTGTACGGCAAAAACACTCATAAGAATATTCGGCCAGAGTATAACCCATGAGAAGTCTATGAAATCTTTTCTCTCCATAAAATGGTAGTACAGCTAAACCATGGAAAGTATTTTAGAAAGCATTTTTTTAATGTCTATTGAAGATACTCAATTGTCGTCTTGGTCTCGCTCCTTCCATTGGGGTGATTTTTGTTCCTGTTGTCTCTATGAAATGTTAACAACATTTATTAAAAAGTTTTTGCTGAAGTAGTTTATGCAGGCCGGGGCTCAACACAGGGGCAACAAGGGCAACGGCCCAGGGCCCCCAAAATCAAAGGGCCCCCAAATTTTTATGGTTAACACATTACACATTAGGCCTAATAGCTGTTGGCCCAACTTCATACGTATTCTGCTGCTGCCAAGACCGCATGCACCTCGCGTAGTCTTTGTTGGCGTCGCAACTCCTCGTCTCGTCCGTGCCCCGCGTCCCGACGGCTCCGCTCGGCGCGCACGCAGGCAGGCGGAGAGTGATCGGCTCATGGCAGGCGGCAGCAGCGGCAACCGGGCAGGCCGGCAGGGCAAGGGCGCTAGGCCGCTGGGCGCACGGCTCACGGCCTGTTAGAGTGTTAAGTATTTTCCTAAATCCTAATTATCTTTTTCTAAAGAATTAATCTTTACTAATAGTTTAATTTATTAGTTATCTAATTATAAATCAATGATTACATTTTAATTACTTCTCTAGTGTTCCGCACGATTGAAGCCATTAGCCATGTCTTCTGCAAATCGATCTAGAAAATATGATTCCGGTTATCAGAAGCGTAAAAAGAAACAAAAAAAATAGAGGTCTTAATGCTAGAGAAGATTGATTATGAGTTTATTATTGAAGATTTCATTTCAAGGAACACTATGAGAATGAAGTTATTTAAATAAAGATCTGCATGCAAAATTAAATATAGGTATGATTTCGATGTATCTATTCCTCCGTAATACATTAAATATCAACCATTATTTCATTATTATATTTTACTAGACTAATAAGGCCCTGTACTAGAGTTTCGTCCAGGGCCTTGGATTATGCCGGCCCGGCCCTGAGTTTATGGTTGTACTTCAGCATAATATATGTCATAAGGACTCAGCCATGCATGTTGTCCTTATCAACACCAATAATAAAGGTAGCATCTCAATCAAAATGACAGGGCCTAGCAAAGAACTTCACTATTCATTGATTCCCAAAAAGCTTTCACGTATTCTTTGTGAGTGTGTTCTTTCTCAGTGAACACGTTTCCCAGAAAAGTTCCTACAATGTATTTTCTCCAACTTTGACTAACTAAACGCCCTTGGAATTAAATCCTTAGCATACACAGGTCTCGGTCATGCAGATAACTGAATTGGTGCATACATGCAGAGACGTTGGAATTTGCATGTTGTGGCCAGAGGCCAATGATGCAGCATGTTGGGGCTTAGCGATGAGACTCATCCCAAATATTTGCATGCGGTGTAGCCCCAACATGTAGTAGATAAACCATCCTAAATATTAATCTCTTCGGCATTGTTCTTGTGTGGTAGATGTGATGCCGTGTAGCTAGTTAGTCGAAGGGTTGGTTCTTCTGCGGATGTAGTGCCGTTCGCCCGGGTTGCAGGATTTGAGTTGGAGAAAGTTAGACCATGGATGCCGAGACTTCATCTGCCATTTATAGTTTGTGAGATTGATGCACGGGAATATATTTTTTTGCCCATATGGTGGTTTAGATTTATTCTGTTTTTTTGTGCTTCACGTCCTTATTCTGGTGGAGGTCATCATGTTTTTTACGAAACTTTTTGTTACCTATGGTGAGTAGTTACTTTAATATTTTGTCGATACAGATGTTTTTGTGCCAAGATAAGTTATTACTTGATTGGATAATTTTCGGAGACCTAATTTTGCACATAGACTGGTTACGTGTGATCTATCTGTTCCTTTAGATATACCAATTTTTTTTATAAGGTTCAGTAAGATTTTCTTTGGTTGGGTCCAGTTACGATTTAGATATATACATATAGAGATAAATAAAATACGTCAATATCCACATAGGATTCTAGGTGGATCTTTCGTTTTTTTAAGAAATTTTCTAGTATTTCTCTTTTTTTAGGCTATCCACCTATGCTCCTAGGTGGCATCACCTAGAGCCTTTAAAAGAGGCTCCAATTAGTAATAGTAAGATAGGAAGCTTACTTGGTTCCCAGCCATCGGTGGCCACGCCGCATATGCGGTGACACCAAAGTTTGCGGCGCCACCGCTGTGGCGTGAAAATTGGCTGGAACTCTGAAGCAGCTCCGAGGCACACCGTACAACCGTAGTCTGCGCAGAAACTGTGGCCTGTGAACTGTGGCGTGGCGAATGAATGTCGGGCAACCAAATAGCCCCATGAAAACAATTTCCGACAGATGTCACCCACGGCAGCGGCCAAAATCAAAATTTGAAGTCGCAAAGATCAAAGTTTCCCACCCAAAAGTAAGTTTATGGTCACAGTTACGGCCTGAAAACAATCCCAAACCAGAATTGATAGAACCGGAACAGTACGCACATTCAGAACATTCACCATTGTCTCTCACGCCAAAGGGAGAATGGGATACACAGGTCTCAACTGTAACATAGTTCAAGTGCATCATGGACTGTGGACTGCTATAATTTATGCTTTGTACACAACCGCATAACTCCTGATTAAGCAATTCCTTCTCAGATCTTCACTCCACTCCTATGATCGATTTCAGGAACCGGAGTTTCACATTGATCTCTGTCAGGTCCGAGTCGTCCCTTGAGCTTGCAGGAGGTTCCACACCCACGAATATGTATAACCCGGCAATCTCGTCTTCCAGAGTCAAGCATGTCGCAGGGCGGTACCCAGTTATTGTTCTTAGTGTATCAAGCTGCTCCCTCAACTGTTCCTTAGAATAGTTGTCCTGGTGGAAACAAGTGGTAATCATGTTTTCATGTCAACAAATAAGCATAGATCAGTATGCTGTTATGCATCATGCTAGGCAAATTCTGGTTTTGAAGAAAACAGCAGTCAATCAGTAAACTATTTTACTTGTTCATGCCCATACATTAGCAACTAGAAACTTTTAACTGTTTCATGTCGTTGGCATGAAATCATTAAAGATTTGTGATAATACACCAAGCTTGGAGCTGTTCCCCCCCCCCCCTCTCCCCTCTCGTGTCACCATTGATACAATGTTTTCTTTTACACCCTTTATGCTGGTCATGTTACTGCTGTATTTTGCTAATAAGTTCTTCGTAAGAACACATTCTTGAGTGAAAAATAATTAAATGAAAGAGAATATATTTTATTGTGTTTTTAACGCCTAATTCAGGCTGTGCTCTGCTAGTTCCCAGCAATGCAGTAACTAGCAAATGGAATTAGACGTGACGATAAAAATTTAGAACTATAACAGAAATAAATTGTTTTATTTATCAACACAGTGCTAGCAATTGAAATATATTTTTGTATAAACAACACTGCTGCTGTTCTGTGGGATTCGGTTATTTGTTGTGTTCTAACTTCAGTACTTCACTAGATTATGTCAAATGTGGTCTTAGGTTTCTATGAATGACAATTTGGAATTTTTCAAATGGAGGAACACATAATAAGATCACAATGATTCAGACCCAACTTTTACTATTCATGCTTTGCATATAAGATTAGTTATAAGCAGGATATATAAGAAAACAAATCATCAATCTTATGCACACTTATATCTATCCTTATTGCTAGTGAAACTGTAGACTTTGACGGACAGAGAATGTAGACATAAGCTATTTTAAAAGAATCACTGAACCATGTGTCAATATACAAGAACAAACTGTATCATGTCTTAGTCACACTATTGTAGTGACAACATAGCTGATTCCTTTTTGTAGATGAAGTAAATAATTTGCCCAACTAGGGATGCATAAAGCCACTACATTTATAAATATCCATGCATAACAACAAATTCTGAATAAAAATAAGATGATTTCAATTATGTAGTAAACATGGGGGAAAAGCAAATATATATGTCACCAACTCACCTTGTCCTCGGCTAAAACGTCCCTCTTGAGTCCTTCATTCATCAGCTTGTCTTCAAACCCAGTTGTTTCAAGAGGGTGCTGATCAATATCTACCCTACCTTTGACTCTCTTTATATCTTCGCTGATGCCAGAGACATAAGGTTCTCTCCTACCGCACATTACATCCCCAGCATCATCCATGGTCACCAGAGATGCCCCTGAGATAAAACTGGAAGCACCTCTCTCACTGTGGTGCTCCACACCCCCCGTGTTGGTATTATCAATATCTGTCGCAATGTCTTCCCTTGCAGTACTTCCCTGAATATCATCAACAACCGCAGCTTCAGTCACCGCCTGTAACTCTTGTGCCACAAGGTCACTCACTGGTAACGATCCACTTCCACTAGCTATAATATCCACTTGCACGCCAACCAACTCGTCTTTATCAAGATCAGTAGTACTCGTCACTTCTTCCAGCACCATCTCCACTGTTACATCATCTTCTCTTTTGCTCTGATCATCTTGCATTGGCGAAACATCAGTGTCTTGTAGTGCCATGCTCCTAGTAGGCACATTGCAATCCACGCTTTTGTTCTCCTCTGTTTTGGCTGACTAGCAAGTTCGCAAAAATAGTTTAGAAGGGAATCTCTATGAATGTTAATTATTTTACAAAATTTACAACCTGGCAAACACACTTCATGTTGGCACGAGGTCAATTATTACCAATTTCAAAGGATTATAGTAGTTTATATCAGTAAGCAATAAGGCGCGCCAAGCAATAACAAATAAGATGACCTAGTAGTTTTGCATAAAACAACAGTGATACAAACATTCTGGATAATAAGGAAAATTATAGAAGTTCTAAATAATGGAGTGAAACAGGAACAGCTTACCTTGTTCTCAACTACCTCTTTGTTCCGGGATCCCTCACGGACCCATGTGTTTTCCATACCAGTTCTCTTATTAGGGCAGTCAAGATCCGGCCTACTCTCAATCTTCATCATATCGTCATCACTGATGGCCGAGACATTAGGTGTGCTCGTACTGCAAGATAGATCCAGGACATCATCAACGGTCACCACTGAGATGACACTAGATACATTTTCCTCACCATTTTGCCCCACACCCTCTATATTTGTGTCACCAATATCCAGTACAATGTCTTCAGTTAAATTACTCTCGAGAATATCATTAACATACGCGGCTTCTCGCATCCCCTGCGGCTCCTGAGCCACAAGATCACTCGGGTGCAGCGACTCAGATTCAGGCAGTTCAGTAGCAATGGCATCCATCTGCAGACCAAACCCCTCTGTAGCATGATCGGTGTTAATGGTCACTTCCTCCAGCACCATCTCCACTGCTACATCACCTTCCATCTTACTCTGCAGCGTGTTATCATGTGGCACTAATGATTCAGAAACATTGACCTCCTCTTGTGGCATCTCCTCTGTCCTGTCTCCAGTATCTGATACAAGAGAATCTTGGCCTGATTTTCGGACAGAAACTTCACACTCTGCCTCTGTCTGAACTACGGTATCATGTTTGCCCAATACCAGTACTGGGAAGTCACTAATTTCAGTGGTATCGATGTTAATGTCAATGCCCGGTGGCACCATCTCCTTGCTAGAATCCATTTCCTCCATAGCTGTGCGCTTGCCAATCTCAATTTTATCCCCGTTGTCTGATGCAGATAATGCTTGGATTGGTTCCACGGCAGCAACTGGAGCTTCTACGATTATAGGAATCTTATCCTCTTCCTCGCACAACTTCGGTGCTGCTGATCTGGAATCATCAACACCCCTCGAGGGCAGTGCCTGCGCTTCCATGGTAATGTACTCATTTTCCTCCTCTTTCTCCGACCTATTATCCAATGCAGAGGACCCACGGCCTGATTCTCTGAAACGAAATTCACCTTCTGACATCGCATCGTGGTCGTCGTTCAACGCCTGCACTGGGTGTTCGGAGAAACGACACTCCCGTGACAGGGGCAACGACGCGTACCTCTCGTCTTCCTCCATGATGGTGTCGTCCTCTGCATCGTTCCAGTAGTCGTGCGCAAGGACCTCGCCGCCGGGCGCTTCTGGTGCGTCCACGAACTCATCGTCTTCGAGGTCCCAGTCGCAGTTGTGGTATGGCTGGGCCCGGGGCGGCGGCGGCAGAAGGGCAGCCATGAGGCGTTCGGTGGCGAAGAAGGTGGCGAGGTAGGCGGCGAAGGGGAGGGACAGCGCGACGCCGGCGACGGACAGGACGAGCAGGGGCGGGGCCACGACGGGCGCGGCCGTGGCCGCGACGCCGGCGATGGCGGCCTTCCGTGAGAAGTCCCATCCCCGGCGGAGCAGCGCGCGTGCCCAGCTGTCTCCATCGCCACTTCCACTGCCGCCGCCGCCGCAGCCCCCGTCGGCGGATGAGGTGGTGTCGCCGAGGTCGTCGGATTGGACTCCAGTGGCGGCGGCGACCTGATCGGGATCCATGTGCGTGGGAGTCGGCAGCTTCGGATGCGGCGGCGTGGGTGGGCAGGCGGTGATCGGTGGATGGCTGGCTGGCTGGCTGCTGAGGGTTGGTCGGGTCGAGGGAGGCTGCGGGCGGCGCAGGAAGAGGATGAGGCGAGGCGGCGGCGCAGCGGCGGGCAGGTGTGAGATGGGCACGAGCATGGCTGACACGTGCTCACTGCTCAGGCTCTTTTGTGGAATTTTTATTTAAAATAGTTTACCGGTTCAGAAATAATCCAGGAAATATAAAAATTACAAAAGGGTTGCCACGTGGTTTGACAAAAACAATAATTAGTATAGTTTTCTTTTTAAAAACAATTTCTTTAGTTTTTTATTTTAAAAATAATTTCAATGATTAAAATTGATTTTTTTCACCCAATTAAAGTAGTAAAATTAAATCGGGCAATCAACAAAATGAAACAAATTAGGATTATGTCGCTGGTTGAATAAGCAAGATTTCCTTAACTCCACCAATTCACGTAACCAAAATGTGTTTGGAACGACCACATTGACGTAGGTTTTTCTTTAAAGATTTAATTTCTGTTTAAGCATGTACGGGTCATAAAAAAAAGGTTATGTACGCTTTTATTTAGACCTGGCACAGAAACTTGATTTAAAAATGAAGGTCATTGACGAGTTTTTGCCCGTGCAGTCTGCCCTCTACACGATCTTTGAATATCCTACAAAAATCACAAATTCCTATTTTTTTCAAGGCAAAATAGCCATTTTAGTCCCTAAGCTTTGGTCTAGGGGTCAAATTCATCCCTCAACTTTAAAAATGGTCAATCTAGTCCCTAAATCTTAGTTTTTGGACAAATTAGTCCTTATGCTTACATGATGCTGCATAGTACATTGAGACCAATAGGAAATGTCCTTTCTGCCCTTGGCTAGGAGCAAAATTGCTGGAGGATGGCGAAGCGTGTGTACCTTGCTCAGCTATATATTTATAACTCATCACGATAGAAATATCCATGCAATAGCTTCATATATATTTGAAAAAAGCAACTAAAATTGCATCTTTATCTTTGTATTATGCATTTTAGCTTTCCTTCTCCCTATTTAAGCTGTGTACCGTGGCAACCATGCTGGTTGCTGGTTGCTGCGATCCTTCAGTGCCACGTGCAGGTCTGGGCACACCAAATGCAACGTTACTGGTGGTGTTGGCTAGAGCACACGACCGGTAACCAGCTGCCTGCAGCACCACAAACAACTGTGGTATAGCACCACAAATAACTGTGGTATATGTTGTCCATGCCATTTTCATGGAGGGCAAAAAGGACATTTCATATGGGTCTCAATGCACCAAGAACACCACATTACCAGAAAGGACGAGTTTGGCACAAACACGATAGTTGAGGGACTATATTGATCCTTTTGAAAGTTAAGGGACGAACTTGACCTCAAGGCCAAAGTTCAAGGACCACAACGCCTATTTTGCCTTTTTTTCAAATATATTACTCTAAGAACAATTCTAGGCTAATTTAAATTTTTCGTCACACAGCATTAGCCGGATAGAATAATACCAGAAATACGTACATATATATAATTCTTGCCGCAATTATCTGTATAATAATAACAACAAAGTATAATAGATGTATGCCTGAATAGTTGCTAATAGGAACCCGAAGTTGATGAAATGATGAGTCTAGGTCCACATGTATAGACGGTTTCTATCGTTGATTGAAAACTATAATTGAGTGTAAATAAATGGTGTTTACACCATCAATTAGTTGGAACCAAGTATGGAAATAGACAGGAAGTTTTTTTTAAGACTTACATCATAGTAACAATATTTTATATCTGACTATGTTTTCGAATTTAATACGGTAGTCAATCGTGTCATGTTTGATATAAGCGGGTTCTGTACAAGTGACAATTGAAAAATCCTACATGATATATCACTCTATAGATTTTAATGGTTAAAAATGAGAGTTTAAGCATGTAAGTTGTGGACATGTTAAAAAAAACAATGTAAAGGGAGACCAAACCCTTCCCACTTTTCAACCCCTGTCGTCTTTTTCCACCTTTCCTCGTCACATAACACGTTTCCTAGAAATAAATATTTTCTTCTCTCTTCCAACTAAACACAGCCATGTATTCAATTGAAGGGTTCTAAACCACAAGTTTTCTTAAGCTTAGTTCTAAATCAGAAGTTATTCTTTTTTAAGAAACTCAAAATATCTCGAGAGTAGAACTGTAGAAGACATGCACTTGCTTTGCTTCATCTCTTTTCTTTCACCCCGACACCCCCTGCTGACCCTGGCGATTCCCGGATTCGCCGCTACTAGTGCTTCATGATCATCCAATCTTCAGTTAGTAGTAGTAGATTTCCACCTGCTGACGGTGCCCACTATGTTAAAGAGGAGTTAAATAGAAGCTTCTTCTAAGAACTGTATAAAATGACTAATGGGGTGCCCAACTCTTCCCCCGAATTTGATGAACAATAACGAATGATAGAATGCAGTTCTGGAGCAGATTGGTATTTGAAACTCCGTGTTTGTTGATAAGTTGGACTAGTGATGGTGAGTGCACATGTAGAATTATGTGCCAAAGAAAAAGAAAGTACACATAATTACGAGGCAGATCCAACTTGCTGCGTCAGCTGTCAGGGCTCAGGATTGCAAAAAAAGCGTGGTCGGCAGGATTCGAACCTGCGCGGGCAAAGCCCACATGATTTCTAGTCATGCCCGATAACCACTCCGGCACGACCACTTGTGCTATAAGGTTTCCGTAAAATGAATTTTATACAATCATACGACATCACAACGACATACATATACACAACAAAACAAAGGAAGACATGACAGCGTACACACGCTACGAAGAGCAAAAAAAAATGGTGGACTAAAGAATCCAACCGTGTTGAAACCTGAAAGCATGTCACCGACCATATATCGTTTCTGTTCTTAACTTGATAGCTCACCGGTCAGTGGTCACTTGCATGACTTAAGTGATCCATAAGAGGATTAATTAAGCTCCGGCTTCTCTCATCTCTCTCTCTACGGCCTGGCGGCCTGAGGTGAAATCACAAAAGAGCTAGCTGCACGCAACTATGGGTGAGTTTAGTTCACCCAACTTCTCTTAAAAAAATATTATTCATTCAATTTTTTTCTATTCATCTCATCCCTCGTACTCACAGAACACGCTTCCCAGCACGATCTATAATGTTTTTCTAGATCTAGAGTGTTTTTTCTCCCTATCTAAACTCACTCACATCCGACATCCATATAGTTCGAGGTTGCACAAATCACAGGTACAATAGGGCCACTGAAGCAACTGCGGCCGCCGTGGCGGCGGAGACAAGAAGCTTCTCCATCAGGGCGACGAAGTGCGCTTCAGCAGGGGCCATCCTGACGAAGATCGTCAGGACGGCAAGGCAGGCAGCGACATGCGCGAAGGCGGCGGCGGCACCTCCAGTAGCCGGCGGGGTGGTGCTCGGGAACGGCCCGGCTAGAAAGACAACGGCGAGGAGGAGGATGGCTCTGGCAGATGCCATTATTACTGCCGTAGCTAGAGCTAGAGCTCGGTTGTGCGGCGATTGATACCGGTGAAGGTGCGGTGATTGCCTCCCTATACATATATACTGTATATATATAGCGAGTTGATGCTGGGAGCTAGATCTCGCGACTCGTCTCTCCTATCGACCAATCATCAGCGAATTCGCAGCATAGACGAGGTAGTCCTTGTCTGCACAAGAAGAACAAGATGCTCCCTTGTTGTTCGAGCTAAATTGATATGGCTTCTCTTGTTGTTTTGTCGATTGCTCTGCTAGTGTACCTCATGTGGTTATTGGTGCATCAGTTTTCAGAGCCTTAATTTGTCAGTACTACCCTTCAGAATCAGAAGGCGTAGGCATATGCCGCATAGCATCAGCAGCGGTGACGGCCGTGACGCAACACGGGGGGCTATCGAAGGAGCGTCGAACGCACTAGCACTGTGGGCCTACAAGGCTGGCCTGGCCTGCTATTGAACGATGCACAACGAAGAAAGATATGGCTGGGCCCTAACGACAGACAACCACACACACAGAGCTCTCCTCCTGTGGGCCGTGGCCCAGGATGGGCCCTCCTTGTGCCGCTGGAACCCAGGGCAATGGCATCAGATAAAAGTTCTCATTGTCTCAAAAAAAAAAATCAGATAAAAATTCTCATACGTGAAACGTGATATATACTCTCATGCATGTGTAACACCATCTAGATGTCAGTCAGCCACAAAGGTTCCCCCGACGATCTCACCAACCGCGAGAAAGCTCCTGCTTGCAGCTCCACCTTCCAAAAAAGAGAGAGCTCATGTACGACCGGCTCCAAAAAAAAAAAAAAAGAAACGGATGTGTGTCTCCAAAGAAAGGAAAAAAAACCCGAAAGGCCTCGACTCAGAGCCTCAGAGGGATTGATGTCTTGTTGATGGAGCCCTTGTAGGGAAGGATGGATACGGGCGCTCATCGAGTTGGTGCTATGCAGATACATCACGTATGCAAGAAAAAATTTTGGTCTCGCTTTGCTCCCGTCGCAGTTCCGCACTTCCGCTCTGCGCTCTCGACGTACACAACATTTTTCGACTGCACGGGGCCACGAGAAAAACGGAGACATGCCCACGTTTATACGCAGTCCCTCTTCAGCCTCTCCTCCTCCCAGCTTGGCATTGGCAACTACTTTCCGTTTTTTGTTGTTGTTTCTAGTACCTACAAACAGCTATATGCGTGTGCCAATGCATACATAGTTCATCAGGAAGAATGGGAGAGCAGTCATCGCCTACCTGCTAGTGCTAACGGTCACTACCGGAGTTCCAACTTGAGAAGGGACGATAGACGCCTGGTGCAGTGGGGGTAGCATATAGAGTCGCCCAAGGCTGGCCTAAAAGTGTAGCAGGGAGCTACGGCCATGCACTTCAGTCCGGCCTCAACTTGTCGATCACCTTATAAACCACGTATCGGCCTGCTAGCTCCTTGACTCTGAGAGGTACGTGAAAATTAAACTACGTGCAGTTGGCTGCTCGTTACAACCTAAGGGACGTACGCGTATATGGATTGGGGATTTATGTTCCAGTCTGTACACGGAGGAGATGCCATGGGATTTTATATGGTCTGCTCGTTATTTAACAGCTGATGTCGCATGACCTCGGCATTGTCATTTGTCAATACTATAGTAGTACTATAGTACTACCGGAGGAGGCCGGATTGGCCGAAGACTTGGAGAAATTTAATGAAGAGCACACGAAATGAGCACACATTTAAGGTATCACAGAGTGCGTCACATATACATAGAGAAATTTACAAATGACATCTCTTTTTTTTTTTGGCGAAATTTACAAATGACATCTCGATCGGGTGCTGCTGGAGTCCGCTGTATCTTTTCTGTATCCCGGCCAGATCGATCGATCGATCTTCCGTTCTGAATTTGCCGACGTACTTTACCTCGATGGAACGTAATCGCGTGGTTTGAGAGCCCAGCAGTTTCTCGAGAAACAGACATCGTCGCGGGTGACATCGCTTGATTTGGCAGCATCGCCAAGAGAAATACACAGGATTATTTGATACAAGCAAGGCTGTTTGATGTGCCTGTTTTCTCCTACTCCTATGTAAGTAAGTTGGACATTCCCAATGGTACATTCCGGCTGGCGCCGCCGCTGAAACAAAAGAGACTTTCCGTACGTCATTCCTAACGTTGCACGCAATCAGCATCAGGGGCGACTAGCTTAAAATGTCACCGATTCAGCATCATCACTAATTGGTGTCAGCACCTGTTTACGTACAATAGTGTATAACAGTATATATTTTACCACACTGTTTTTTAGAAAATTTTCGTTGTCAGTTGACAGAAGCAACAAGGCGTAGCTCCTCCGCCCCTGATCAGCATATGTGTCTGTGCGCGCGCACGCGTGTAGGCCACGTGCTTAAATCACAGCTTACAACTAGCAGCTGTCTGTCAGCGAGACGCGTACGCTTATTCGGACACAGCATGAACAGTGCGCACATCGGCACATGCACGCTCATCGTCGCACTAACCATGGTATGGCATCACCATTCACCACACGACGGTCACCCGAAGTCTCTGATCCGCTCTACTCCGTTCGACTTTCATGCACGTCTGCAGAGTTACAAACTTACAACGCCTACCTCATTCGATCCAATATTATATGTATCTTGCGAAACAAATTTGGCTTCTGAAAATGCAGTGCTTCGGAGTTTAGATACAATCCATGCAAATATGTATCAGTGTTGACTTTTACTCGTAACATTTGATCGGTACTGTTATTCAAAAACTATTTGCAAATATCTTTGGTGATAAAGTAAGTTACAAAAATATAAGTGATATAGGGGGTGTTCGGCTGCTGTGGCTGCAGTTGTTCTGCCGCTGCTTGCTAGCTGCAGCTGGCTGCTTGTGTACAGCGTAGCAGTGCAGCCGCAGCCAGCAGCAGTGCAGCGAACAGGGCCATAGCTTTTTTAAATACGAATAGTCACACATCGTAATAAAAAGGAGTAAAGTGAGTCAACTGTCCTCAAACTTATCACGTTGTGCCGTCCGGTCCCCGAACTCGTAAAATACAGATTTAGCTCCCTAAACTTAGCTTTGGTTCTCTTTTAGGTCTTTGAACTTGCTTGCATATTTTGACTACCTAAACTTAAACTTCGGGTGTTATCTCGGCCCCTAATTAAAAATTATATATTTAACCTCTACAAATTTCAATTTGGATAACATCTAGGTCCATGATTTAATTAAACCACTAATATCTAAGAACTAACAATACAAGTTGAGTTTATTAGATTCCCATAAAAATTTCATCATTATTCCTTCATATAAATTATTTATAAAACTATCACCAAGTTTTCACATCAACCTAGTGTGAGATGTCCATCGCCACAGCAATTTGCTGGCAACAGAAGTATTTAGCAATACTTGTTATAAGACGAGGTGGGACCAAAATCTCATCGATGCACACAAAGGGAGGGAGACATTGTAGCGAAGGAGCTTGAAGGTTGTGGTGCCAACAACAGCGAGACAATGCCTAGGAAGAAAGAAAACATGTCATATGTTTGGGATTTAAATGTGTAATTTGTAAGTTTATGTTAGAGTGGCGCAGCGGATTCCGGCCCGGCCCGCTGTACACACGAGCCGGCGCCCCATAGGCCTAGGTCCACCGGAGCCCAACACATCCAAGGCCTTGGCCTAACTCAACCCAAAAGACTAGCCTTATAGGAGGAGGACTAATTACCGATGTTACCAATCGGGGGAGATTGTTAGATTTTGTAGCGATCTCACCCGAGAAATGGGCCCACTTAAGTATATTTCACCTTCCATTGGTGCTAATACACGAAAATGTTCCCAAGTGCGGATTCGACCGTCGAGTCAAGCTCGACCATCGGCTACTGAAGATCGTCCGTCCATACACTCACTCGAAGGTGAGTTCCAAAGATCACATCATTCCACAATTCAAATTACAACAAGTCTTAGAGTCATTACAACCAAATTGAAATGATAAGTAAATAGTTTGAGTTCATGCAGCGGAAAGTAAACGAGATACTAGCGACGATCCATAGTATCGTCACGATGAAGTCAGCCGTGACGCTACTCCTCACGATCCTCGGGAGAGGTCGGCTCCCACTCGATGCTGTAACCAGGAGGAAGCTGGGAGGCCCAAGCCATAGAGGCAGCTACCTCCTGAGGGGATGGTCCTGAAAATTAAGCCACAAGCAAGGCTGAGTATACTAGTTATACTCAACAAGACTTAACCGACTGGTGATCACTACATCACCGACTCCTACGATGAGAGGCTGTTTGGCTAGTGGGGTTCTTTTGCCAAAAGCGACTAAGCTGTTTTCTACTTTCTTTATTTTGATTTTAATTTCTTTAGTCTATCCATTCTAGGTGATCCTAGCTAAACAATCAAGTTTTGCAATACAATTATTCCGTACAAAGATTTCATCCTTCCAAGTTTTACTTCATAATATGCCATACATCGGTCAAGCAGTCTCATTAACCGCGAGAAGCGGACAGTTCGAACCGAATTTACTACCTGGCCAGGGGGAAACCCACACATACGGAATGGTTGGAAATGCCAACACACCCCAATCCTTTCTCATCAATCCACAATTCGGAACCGGGTCCATTTCCTCAGGATAAAGGTTTACTGCTTCACTCACAGTCTCACGCATATATCCACAAGTGTACGGCATGGGAAAACAATGGTTTCCAAGGAGAGATGGCTATCGGCCCTAGCTGCTTCAATCTGGTACCGGGACTTACCGGCCCCATAAGCCGTGCATATATGTGGTACGTTCAAACGCTTGACACAAAAGTACCACATGTTTCCAATTAAAACATCGATAGACGGGAATCTACAATCATCCGTCCATCATCTCTAGTGTTTCTGATGTGAGTAGACATACGACTCCTATATCTCGCGAGTGTCGGAAAACGCTCGACTTCTATCGTTCTTAAGCATAGCAACTATCTATCCTAACATACTAGTGTTCAATCAAAGGAACCTATGATCATGCAATCTAGGGTTTCATTCAACTCCTTGAAACTTAAATGCACAAACATATAATCAAGTAAATCGCGTAAGTAAAGTTAGGTTATGCTCCGGGGCTTGCCTTCCGGCTCGAAGGGGTACTCCTGCTCGGGGCTCGGATCCACGTGTACCACGTTCACCTCGGACTCCTGGGAGATCTCCTCGGCAACGGGGACTAGGTCGTAGATTCCGTCGACGAGACCCGAATCTACACGAAATGCATGAATGCTTAAGTATCGAGATTTAAATAGTTAGGGTTTATTTAAATCTTGGTTAGTGAATTGGAAAGGATAAACATTAATTATAAGTGAATATATTCTTTTCATTTTGAACCTTCACTTTGATCTCAGAGTTTTAGGTTTTTCTCTTTTCTTTTCTTTTTCTTCTCTTTTCTTTTCGTTTTCTTCTCTTTTCTTTTCTTTTTCTTCTCTTTTCCACTATTTAAGTCCTTTTTCTATTATTCATAAGGTGAACTTAGGAGTATTATTTTTAGGTGCCATTTGACCAGAGGCTTGCTCATGCCAAGACAGGAGCCTAGCCCAAAACTTGGCTCATGGTGATTTTTCTATAATTTATTAAAAATGTTCTTATATTTTTGCCTAATAACAAACTAAAATCCTACAAAACTAACTATAAGGTTTGTGTCCATGCCACTTGGCACAGTGACTTAGGGTACCAAGGGTGACCTCTCTGCAAGTTTGCATGTGATTTTGATTTATGGTTATTTTCGTGGAATTTCACCATGTTTAAACCATCAAAAATTATTTAACCGTTTTACAGTGTCCAAAAATTACCATTTTTATTTTTCTAAGGTTTCTTATGTCTTGGTTTAGTTCCTGTGTGAAGGAGATGATTTTTCACTGAGTAAATTATTTTCTGTGATTTATTTGCCAAAACAGCAGGGTATATGTTTGGAAAATCATAACCCTAAATCCACTGGGAATTTTTGTGCACCCTTTGAGAATTAGGCTAATGATAAACACCCTAACAACATATCCCAAGCTCAGCTCCAGTGCAAGTGTAGATTTTGAACTGTGAAGGAAAGTGCTCAAACTGATTTGAATTTATAATTCAAAATCTACAGCTCAACTCAGTGAGGTGCAAAGGAAGAAGTTGGCCTTCTAGATTCACTGGTCACTACAAAATTGGTTTGGCATTTTTCTGATTTTTCTACGATTTTCTACGAATTTTTGAAGATCTCAGCGAATTAACCCAAAAAGGTAGAATCTATTTTACGCGAGGAACCCTGGAAGTTTTGAATATATTACAAACAAGTCCCTGCATTTTGCGCTCGGCCCCCTGGAAAGAGGTTGAAGACACAACGAGGTCCTCGAGTTCGCCGGCGTGGTTACGCCGGCCAAACGGCGGCGAGACCGGGCCGGGGAAGTGGGGGGAAATGGAGAGGGGCTCACCGTGATTCGTTTGAGCTAGGTCTCGAGGTCGGGGATGGCCGGAATCACGGTCAGCGACGGCGGTGGCGGCTCGGCTTGCTCCGGCGAGCGGCGACCGGCGGCGTCGAGGTCGGAGAGGCTCGGGGAAGGGGTCGGTGAGCACCAGCACGGCACGAGGAAGCGAATGGTGCCCTCGGTTCGGCTGGAGGAGAAGTAGAGCGGGCTGTGCACGTGCGCGGGCGGCGGCGGAGAGCTCGGTTAACTCCGGCGAGCTACGCCAGCGGCTCTGGTGGGGGAAGCGGGTCGGGAATGGCTCGGTGAGTGGCAGTGGAGGATGGGGAAGCTCGTGAGAGCCTTGGTTTGGCCGGGGAAGCAACGGCGAGGGCTGCCCACGAGAGCAAGCTCGGCGGCGGCTCTGCGAGCTCCGGTGAGGTTTTTCCGGCGTGCTGAGGGAGGGGAACTGTTGAGGGCTTAAGTAGGAGCGAGAGGGGAGTGGAAGGGTGCTCGGGAAACCCTAGATGGAGACCGGGGCAGCACGGTGACGTCTCGCGGCGACAGCGGCTTGCCGCGGCCGTGTTGGCGCCGTGCGCGGCGTCAACGCGCGCGCGCAGGCGTGCTGCAGGCGGCAGACGCGCGTGGGCGAGGCGAGAAGCGACAGAGCGAGGAAAAGAGAGCACGCGGGGGCGCAAAAGTCGCGCTTTGGACCGGCGGGCAACGGCGGCGACGGCAAAACCCGGCGGTCCGCGGCGGCGACGCGACGGCGAGCGCGGAGTCAGCGCTACAGTGCGTCTCCGACCATGAGACCTTGTCAGAGGCGTGCACCGTGAGCGGGGACACCCGGCCATGTCACTTGTCGGCTCAGGCGAGGCCGGACGGCGGCAGGCGCTTGCCGGCGGCGAGCGCGGCACGCGCGGGCGCGGCGCTGGCAACCCGTGAGCGCGCCGTGAGCGGTGCAAAGGTCAACTGATTGGCATGGCTCAAATTCCAAAAAAAAAATTTGAACTGAACTTCGAAACGTGTCAAATTAAAAGTTGGAGTTTGGGATATGGGACACAACTTTCGAGCTTGGACCAGGCGCTTCGACCATGCGCTTCGAGCTTGGATCGCAAGCTCGAGCTTTCCGAGCCTCGAGCGTGACGGAAAACGCCGCTCGAGGGTGAATGCCCCTCGAGCTTGGCTGCGGAGCCTCGAGGGTGACGGAAATCACCGCTCGAGGGTGAATGCCCCTCGAGCTTGGCTGCGGAGCCTCGAGGGTGACGGAAATCACCGCTCGAGGGTCGTCAAGCGGAACGAACGCCGTGGCGAGGTTTGTGGTGAAGGGCTGTATTTGTGATGACGGCAACTCTTATTGTCGGAGATTTTTTTTTAGTTCAGTACCAAAATCTTGAGATCTCAGTTGGGTGTCACCAGACCTTTTTTTTTTTTGAATTCTAACACCATTGTTTCCCCCTTTGAACCTGTTTTAAAAGTACTTTCAATGTTTTTACATCAGGGATGTCACAGATTTAGTCCCACATCGATAGTTGATGGTGGGGGAGCACAACATATAAGGTGGGACAGTCCTCCTCCTATCAGGCTAGTCTTTTGGGTTGAGTTAGGCCAAGACCTTGGATGTGTTGGGCTCCGGTGGACCTAGGCTGTGGGGGCACCGGCTCGTGTGTACAGCGGGCCGGGCCAGAATCCGCTGCGCTACTCTAACAAGTGGTATCAGAGCCAAGGGTTGGAAAATCGGTAACATCTCCGGGTCACATGGTGACGGGGGAGCCCGTGAACGTCTCCGGAGGGTCACACGGATGGTTGTGACTGGAGAGTTGGACTCGGGGCCTGGGATATCGTCTTCTGAGAGATCACACGGATGGTTGTGATGGAAGAGTTGGGCCCGATGTGTGACGGGGGAGATTGTTAGATTTAGTCCCATCGATAGTTGATGGTGGGGGAGCACAACATATAAGGTGGGGCAGTCCTACTCCTATCAGGCTAGTCTTTTGGGTTGAGTTAGGCCAAGGCCTTGGATGTGTTGGGCTCCGGTGGACCTAGGCCTGTGGGGCGCCGGCTCGTGTGTACAACGGGCTGAGCCGGAATCCGCTGCGCCACTCTAACCGTTTAGGGACTAGGATGACATCCAAAGCTAATTATGGGAGTCAAATATTCAATTTGCAAGTTCAGAGGCCAAAATGACACATGAAATAAGTTCAGGGAGCCAAATCTACATTTGACAAGTTCGAGGACTAGAATGACACAACATAACAAGTTTGAGGGCCGCTGACGCAGGGCTTGTTTAGATTGGCAATTGTTTTTCAAATTGGTGCCAAGTTGGAGACCAACATCTAGACATGGGGTTTATATTTCTACTGTAGCAAATACACATACACCAGGCGCACGGTCCAGAATCCCAACCAACCCCTGCCTCCCTCCCTCCATCTTAGCATTATTAATTGATGGTACTATTTTTTGCAAAGTTGGATCTAAACGCTTGTGTCTAAGTTGAAAGTCTGCAATTGGTAAAAATTCTCTGACGACAGAATGTTGCCAACAAATTGGCTGCCAACTTGCCAATATAAACAATGCCGTAATTACTCACAAACATCAATAGTGATAAAATTTTTTATTATGCATGTAGTAGGGATCCGAATTCTAAGGACAATAGCCTGCCACTGAGTGCATAATAATAAGCTATTCATTAGGAACTTACGAGAACCTACCCATCACGCTTTATTCAGGCGTCCATGGTGGCAGCTGCTCCAACCATGACCTGGAACTTCCGGAGACTGTGTCTTGTCCCTCTGGAGTTTGAACACACAGCAACTCTATATCGTGGCCTCGTGGATCGCCACCATACCAAGGAATGAAGAAGGCCATGAGCGTCCACACGGCGTAGGTAGCCGCGTGGAACTGTGCGGCTCCTGTCCGAGGAGATGATTTTTTTTCCGACCGAGCAGAGGGCTCATCGCCAAGCGCGCAAGGCTGACGAGGAGCATGGAGAGAGCAGAGAGTAGCTGTCTATTAGGGTTTTATTCACTTATATCAAGCTCAGGCAAGACGAGACGAGTCGTTTATATTGACGATTGGGGGAGTAGTGGTTGCGTCCCACAATGGTGGCAGTGAAAAGAGAGGAAATTCACTCGTTTTAGGAGGGATTTTAAAAATAAATATGGCATTTTGGCCAAGTAAATTAAGTTATTGTTTTTAACTTATTTTGTTGGCGACGGAGATATAATAGTAACTCTACACTGTCTTCTAAATTAGTTACGTTTGCAGGAGAGCTTAGTGAAATCCGGCCTGGAACTTCGGAGAACACGATAATGCTCCCTCTTGTAAATGCAGGTTACCCTCGTGGACTGATCGGCCCCCTCTTTCACTCCATTTTTCTTCCTTGATGCGAGCATCTTAATTATTAGATTATCACTTGGTTTTTTATAAAAGTTCTAAATTTTATATTATTACATATTTTTCTTGGTTTGTCAGTTTCCACGGTTTCCGATGTGGGTCGGATTTTGCAAGCTACTCCAGCCCTCCCTCTCCTCCTCGATTGTATCAAAGGAAAACCAGTGCCAGCAAAACTCAGCCGCGCCTGGCACATCGGATGTGTTTAGTTGGGAGGTGAGGAAAAGAACTTTTTTTGGGAAGCGTGTTCTGTGAGAGGGATGAATAGTAAAATTGAAAGGAGTTAAAGGGAAAATTTTATGAGAAACGTGTTTTCTAAGAGAGATGAATAGTAGAGAAAAAAAAAACTTCTGAACTAAACACGGCCATCGTCTCGTGATAACGGCACTCCGGCGGTCGGCACATCGCTCGGGTGGCGTCCCGATTAGCACTGTTATTATGTGGAATGGCGACGACACTTTGGGAGGGTTGTGGAGTGCGTTGTGCGTGTCTGTTCCATTGTAGTGGATCCAACGCTAGCTCAACAGGACAGCACACACATATGGCACTCCGTTTGCCCAATTTACGACCCCCTCTAGCCGAGTCACAGGCTTCTGCGGCAGAAGGCGGCATGGCTCATCATTTTATACCCCAAGTAACGTTTGCGCATACCTCATATTGGCTGTCGGTAGTGAGAACCCCGACGCTAATGGGTAATCAGCGAGCATAGAAATCTCCGAGCAAGGAAATAAGATCCAAATGCTTTAAAAGACTTCTCCAAAGAGTTAGATAGTACTTCCTCGGTTCTAAATTATGATTCACTTAACTTTTTTGACGCTATATTTGATTGTTTGTCTTATTAAAAAATATCCAAAAATTGGCAAATTTCGGTCATTTTTGAAGAACTTTTATTAATATAAAGCAAACCATAAGCTCATAACAAAAAAAAAGATGATATTTTATATTAAAAAATTGAATAAAATGAGACATATTTTTTAGGACGGAGGGAGTTGACAATCTGGTATTTTGGATGTTCTTGGTGAACTCTTGGAGGTTCCAAGAGCTCTGAAAATATAATACTGTACGTGATTTAAAACCCATCACTCTGAAGACAGAGAAGTAGTTATCTAACCACTTGACTTTTATTTTTTTTTTATGCCTTAAGGAGAACCAAAACTCTTAGCAAGTACTCCAAAATGGACAAGGAGAGGGCGCATCAACTCTTGATGCCATAAAAAATATGGTGTCTTGTGCCTTGACCTTTTTTCTTTCCCGCATTTGCTTCGTGCTATTTGCATTAAGGGCCTTTTTGATAGAGATTGTTCTGTTTTTTATTCACTATACATGAGAAGTTATTTTGTGTCTAAAGTGATTCTTCATTCTTTTCTAAGTTAAATTTTAAGTATGGAGTGAAACATGTGAATCGGAAAAAATAACTTTTTTTACTCCCAATTCTCTTAGTTTATTTTAGAGAATCACTACATGGAATGGAATGAATCTTGAATCACTTCTCAGAAAAAAAAAACCAAATATTTGGCAGAGTTTCTCCTGTATTCAGCCAATAAGACGCTTTGAGATGTTTATCAAACAAGCCCTAGGTACTTCCTTTGGTGCTTGCTCAATTACGTAAGACATACCTCTTATTAATGTGGTTTGTTGGTTCTAGCATTCATCTAGCTTATTGAATTTTTAGATTGGGAAATACTCCCTCCGTCCCAAATTGCAAGTCGCTTAAGTTTTATTAGACCAACTTTGACCACTCGTCTTATTCAATTTCTTTTTGCAAAATATCATATTTTTTTTGTTAGTAATAAAAGAATTTCAAGAATGACTCTAATTTGACTATTTTTGCATAATTTTTTTTGAATAAGACAAGTGGTGAAAGTTGGAGTAAAAAAATAAAACGATTTATAATTTGGGATGGAGGGAGTACAAGAATTATAAGTGAAGGTTCATTTTTCAAGTTTTAGGAAATTGAATGAGTACCAGTAAACAACACCCCGCCTTTGGTAATTAGATCCTTTCACGAGCACATGCGTATGTAGTTGTGTAGTCAGTGGCTCTTTGTATGTGTAGCGATGCTTGAGGTCCTCTCGGGAGTCCTTGTTGTGTCAGAACCGTCCAGGATCCTTTCACGCTCGCACGCTCTCTCTCTCTCTCTCTCTCTCTCTCTCTCTCTCTCTGCAACGATGACCCTAGGAAGAAATCAACGAACTCGCCTGCATTTTGGCTTGATCCACGATATAATGGAACTTGCACACCCACGGGAAGGAGCGCTGGGGGTACAAATAGTTGAGCCGCACTGGAGCTCACCTCCACGCCCGACAGACACTCTCGACATGATCCCGTGCACCCACCCCGCACACATCGCCAGTTCGTTCGCTGCATGACGTGGCCATGCACAGAAGGACCGAGCCCACCGCACAGCATTCGTGCTGGCTCTACGCCTCTACTCGAACGCCAATCGTTCGGACTCCGCCATGGCACACATGGTGACACACAACTCACACGCACACGACGCACACTTTCTCTCATGCCAAGCCTTTGGGTTCTAACATGTTGATATTCTTGATCCAAGCTCTTTGGGTTCAACAGTGGTTGTTCTAGTATGGCTGCTGGCGATTTCAACCTATACTAAAACCTTTGCACATACTCAAGAAAAAAAAAAGGCTCAGCGGTGTCGGTGTACAGCCGACAAGCGGCGAGCCTAGACAAAGTTTTTGCATGTATACTATTATACATTTATGATATCAACTTGTCGACGTTTTCTTCTTGACAGAGGAATGACCAGCCATGTAAGACGCGAACCCCCACACGGTGATCACGAGAGCCAAGATCTTGAACCCGCTCATCGGGTCATGGAACCATATCACCGCGGCGACGCTCGTCAGCGGCACCCTGACAGCGTTCAGCACGCCGGCGAGCACGGTCGACGCCAGGAACAGCACGCCGGTGCCTCCGAGAACTCCCAGCTGGAACGTCACGGCCGTCCACACCATCACGTTCGCGTGCGCTCCCTCTCCTCCGCCGTGCGCGAACCCCGCCGCCTCGCGCCGCATCGCCGGGAATCCCTCGGCGACGGCGAGCCCGGCGGAGGTGAAGGCGAACGCGCAGAGCGACACGGCCACCTGCTGCTCCAGCACGACGTGGAAGGAGGAAGAGGAGGAGGGCCCCTTGCTGCCGAGCACCTTGGCGAAGACGAGCTCCGAGAGCGCGAAGATGAGGCCGTGGAGCGCCGACGCGAGCACGTCGAGGACGAACCCGAGCGCGTACTGGCGCGCCGTGACTCCCGGCGGCCTGTCCGAACCCGAGTCCAGCGCGACGATCACCACCCCGGCCGTGATCACCACGACGGCGTTGATGGAGGACATGGTCAGCTTGTTCTTGGCGATGGCCCTTCCGAAGAGCGCCGAGAAGGCGAGCGACGACGCGGCGACGAGCGACGCCATGGACGCGGGCAGGTAGGCGTACGCCCACGCGTACATGAGGTTGTCGGCGGCGGAGAGGAAGCCGAGGAGGGCGTACCAGGAGCAGAGGGGAAGCGACGGGGGCGTCGGCGAGGCCTTGCCGAGGAGGTAGAGAGGGAGGAGGAGCAGCGCGGGGATGGGCCAGCCTGCGACGGCCGCCCACGAGAGGATCCACTTGCTCTGGCCGCCGTCGGTGTAGTAGAGGCGGGAGAGGAGGCTCGACGCCGGGAAGGCGGTGAGCATGGCGCCGCTGCTCAGGCATAGGAGTAGCCAGAAGGAGAACGGCTTGCTCCGGTAGGTCTCCAGCGAGGCGGCGATCAGCTCGGATGCTTTCTGTTTCAGCGACGGCGAGTGAGTTGGCTCCGAGATCTCTTCGTCCTCCGTTTCAACATCTGTTTTACACGCAGCAAGGAAATTCAGATATGCTAACAGCAAGCAACTCAGTTATATGCAAAACGAAAAGAAAAAGGAAGCCGAAGATTTGTTGCTCCTGGTAATTACCGATGGTGAATACTAGATATGTACTGTACTAAGATCTGTGCTACTACTACACTGGTTTCATAACGAATGACACATATAGAGTGAAATTTGGTGATGTTCAGACTTAGCTGCATACTGAGACAACTGAAGTTGTTTCGCCTTCGGCAAAGAGTTTGAGACAGAGCAATTGAGATAATTTGACATGAACAGAGCAAACGAACTGTGGTTTGATAACGAATGAACATATAGAATGAAATTTGGTGTTGTTCAGAGTTTGGTGCAAACCGAGACAACTGAAGTTATTTCCCCTTCCGCAAAGAGTATGAGACAGCAATTGAGATAATTTGACATGAACAGAGCAAACGATGAGTAGTTGAGTATACTGTATAAATAGTACATGGTTAACGTACTATAGGAAAATTTGAGAGCAAACGATGAGTAGCCCGAAATAAGACCTGAATTTCATATAAACAAACATTATTTGGGTCATGAGGACATTTTACATGAATTCGTAAATATATGATGTTTAGGACAAGCTATTTAGTTCATTTATAACTAAGGACTTGTTTAGTTTCCTAGGTATTTTACCCATCATGTCGAATGTTTGACACTAATTAGGAGTATTAAATATAGACTAAATATAAAGTTAATTAGACAGATAGAGTTTAATTGGTGAGCCAAATCTATTAAGCCTAATTCATCCATGATTTGACAATGTAATTAGTCTATCTCACGAATTACACTACAACTATGTAATTAGTCTATGTTTAATACTACTAATTAGTGTCTTAAAATCCGATGTGACATGTGAAAAGTTCTTATCCAGGAAATGAACAAGGCCTGACTAGATTGTCCTAAATGTTATATATTTATGAACAGTTATATATATTTATGCACGGAGGGTGGACATTGTTCCACGCGGTCTTTGGTAGGGGTTGGCACATTTTCCTGAACCCGAATCCCTAATACCAAAAATAAAAACTATACCTGAATTGGTATTTCGGGTAATATACGTGAAAATCCAAAATAAGTTTGAGAAATTTGGGTATATAGCCTCAGTACCCCAAATTACTCGAAGTTAAACATGATGCCTATGTTACAAATTGTGATACGTGACTTAATTTTATTGTGTTCTACTTGTGTTCTGTAAACTAAGATATATATATTATGAGATCAATAGCTATGTGCAACATATAGTTCTGATCATGTGAGCATAAGTTAAATATATGTGCTATTTTTGCTTCGTTATTCTCTCTTTTTTTATGTACGTGGTACCAAGTCGCGTAATCGGGATTACCCGAACCTAGAAATTTTGGGTACCTGAATTTTGGGATTTTATTTTTTTGGAAGAGCTTCGGGTAGCTATTTTCACCACCCGAATTTTAGATTATCCGAATTACCCGACCTGATTTTCTCAAATTACCATAATGCCCACCTCTAGTCTTCGGGGGAAAAGGCGCAACCACTTTCCAATATTCCACGTACGGTATTCTTTTGCCGAACAGCATGTTTTGCATGGTATATTAAATAAAGCAAAGCTTCCATTATTGTGCCGCGGAGGATCCAAGAGAGCTATCCCAAAATCAGGGACAGTGCAGTCGGTGCTGCACAGGGATGATTTGGGAATTATGCTAAAAAAAGGTCTTGAGAGTCGAGACATGGGAATCCAACAGAATCCACGCATGACGACCTCAGTTGTGCGGCACTCGTGAACCGTACTGGATGAAGGGCGATCAGGGGAGAATCTCAACCCCAGAAGGCCAGAACTAGAAGAGGAAATCAGCTGAATTTCCGGGGAGGAAGCAGACAGGAGTTGGAAATCGGACAGACCTGGGGATTGGACCCGGATGGTGTGGTGATGGTGTTCGCCGCCGCCGCCGTCTACCTTCTCCATCCTCGGCTGCCGGCAACTCCGTGGACTTGGTGGAGGGGGGGTGGGGGTGGGGGTGGGAGGCGGGGCGTGATGAGAGCTCGCTCCCCCAGCTGCGAGAGCAAGACGATCGACCACACTCTTCCTGCGCCGACGACGGCGGCGACCCGTGCAGCCGATTTGTAGCCCCGACGCTGACCACGACCCTGTAACGGAGATGGTTGGTATATGGGTGGGTAGGCCGTGGGCGTACGTGTGTAGGGTAGTAACACGGAACCGAGATGTGGACCCTGGTGTCTCCACGCCTGCATATTGCAGTTTTCATTATAAAGAAGATAGAATTCAAGCAGGGTGGACGTGATTCGCGAGATTGTAACACCGTGGGAATCCTCCTCTCGGTTTTGCGTTGCCATGCGCGTCTCCGCGCAAGCGCAAACCGGAATCCCGGTGCCGGCAAGAGCAGGCGCCTAGAGCCAGCCACAAGCGGGGCAGTAGCTAGCGCACGCGGAAACCGTGGCGCGCCACCCCGGCGTGGTTCACGGCTTCAGGCCAAGCCGCTCGCCCGCCGACGCACCAGAGGCCAACCCAACCCAACCCAACCCAGCGCCCGCACGGCGCTCCATCCCGCCATCCGTAAAAATCACCTCAAGACTCCGCCGCCTCCATGGCTGCCCGGTTGTGGTTGGTCGATTGGCCAAGCAATAGGGAAATCAGCGCGCGCGCAGAAAACTACACTGGCCTGCCGCGACGAGAAGCTTCGGCACTGACGACAACAAGAATGATCAGAGAACGTCAGGCTGTCAGGCACTTGCGCTGCAGACGCCGGTCACCCCATTGAACTGATGATCTATCAGGATTTCAGCATATGGCTGGCCCTGGAAATGCCAGCCACCAGTCCACATCAAATCGAAGGGATGCGAACATCTTTTGCAAATGGCAGATCGTCAATGAAGATAATTTGAAGTAATTGAGCTTTACTGACAACATGTAGCAGGCCTGAGATGGAGTCATTTAACAGATAGTGGTAATGTTCCAATGCTTGTGGACAAGAGGAGCCACAGAAGCACAGAACGAACACAAGCAAATCATCCCATGCAACAACATACTTTTCAGGATGAATACATCTGCCTTCAGATGGACATGGTACAAAATTCATGGCACCTCAACTAATTCTTTTCCTCTATAAATCTGAATAGTAAAAAGAATCACTAGGGCAATGTACCAAATTATACCTGTCTAGTATTGTCAAAGAATGTACACTATACAATGTAAACAGTGTGATGCACGGAATTAAGACAGAATTTGAACACCTTGTCTAGCCTGGAATCGTTCTGCCATTGTAGAACCATGGAAAGTCCATACCAGACTCCTCTAAAGCAGAAAACTGTCATGCCGGTGGACCTCATCATCCATGCAACAGAATATTGAACAAACAGGTGTTTTTGTATCTGATTGATTTGATCTACATCATCTAGTGAGAGGTTCAAGCTGCACCTCCATCACACCAGAAGTACTAGATTCTGAATTCCTGGCTGTACCGTCAGGATGCAAAAGATCAACCGAATCATCTTCCTCGGTATTACCTAATACCCAGTGCCCTCTGACGCTTCTGTCACTGCCCCGTCGTTTGACCTCCTTATATTCCAAGCACAGCACAATAACTATGACTGAAAGCACCCACAGCATTAAGGCCCAAGTGAGCTCCTCTACATTCTCACTGTCATACCTATGGCCTAAATGCTTCATCCCTGTGAAAAGCGCCAC
Source organism: Digitaria exilis (assembly GCA_015342445.1). Taxonomy (NCBI): domain Eukaryota; kingdom Viridiplantae; phylum Streptophyta; class Magnoliopsida; order Poales; family Poaceae; genus Digitaria; species Digitaria exilis. The sequence goes on along the minus strand of JACEFO010000718.1, from coordinate 886,747 downwards.
AACTCCAACAATAATTGCTGACCTGCCTGTGATAACATGCAGGTACTCCCACAGGATCCGATTCCGAGATGGAACCTCCCCATGAGCTGGTTTACTAGGCCGGAATTTTGCATTTAGTGGCTGCAAAACTGCCAATAATAGGGCCACCACACCAAACTTTACATGCACTGAGGTGACGAAGAAGCCACGGAGCTCAGCTGCAGCAAAAAGGACCCCAAGGAACATTATAGCAATCCCTGAATACTGCAGGTAGACATGTATTTGGTACCACCCATCACCTTTCAAGCTCTTCAAATACCGAGCAGCCATTATTCCACCGGGAAGCAAGATGCCCCAGGCAACAAACATCATAAACCCATGAACAGCCAGAACAGGACGCAAATCCTGTTCTGCCTCAGCTGAACCTCTCAACAACAAAACCCGTATAGGACGACTACTAGTGACTGAATGCATGTTACTGTCTGTCAGATCATCCGCCGACCACCGTGCACCCATGGCCCAAACAACCTTAAGAGGTGTGGTTGGATCAATGATGTTTTTGCATTCTACCTTTCCACTACACGGAGGTTTAAGAGGGCGGGTAAATTCAAATGTAATAATGCCATTTTCTGACTTACACCGTACAAACGTGATATTCTCAGAAGTTGGGTGGATACCTGCTGCACTCTTTCCATCAATCCAATAACTTTTTACTCGCCCAACCCCGTCGTCGCCAACCCAAGCAACATAGGTGTAGCTATTCACCATCCCACTCCCGAAACCAATAGCAAGGTAACCACTTTTCTTCTCGCCACGAGCTGCTATAGATATAGAATCCTGGGATAGACTCCAAAACAAAGTAACTTGCTGATCATCTAGAAGAACACTGCTATTATACATGTCGCTAAGGCCTCCATCAACCACTTGAACCTTCCATCCCATCTTTTGTTCATACAGTGACTGAAAATAGACTAGATCAGGGGTATTCCGATCAGGCAGCCAAACAAGCTCTTTTGGGGTTGCTAGTACACCATGAGCATCAGGCCCACCAGCATATATGACCTCAGTTTTGTTCCGCAATGTGGCATTCCCACCAATTGGATCTGAAGTAATATAGAGCGCCACATCATGCCCAGCCTGCACAGAGAACTTCACTGGCACACCCCTCTCAACCTTCAGCAACGGCGCCTCCTTCTTGTTGATGTAAATCACCTTGTCAGGGTTTGGTGGGTTTGGGTAACGCACCGCTGGAGCAGATGTCACCACAAGTGGTGTTTCTCGATCAGCGATGATCCTCTCCTGATCCTCCTTATTGTCTGCATCCAATGGTCCAATGCAATTGTCCACTGCCTCCGACAAATTCAATCGGGCAAAGCCAAAGGTCGTGTCCTTTGGCCCCCCATGGTTCTGCGGGAGGTAGTGCTGCCGCAGCGTGTCCGGCGGCCGCAGCTTCCCAATGGCCCAGAGCACCGCCATCTCCTCTGTGGCACCCACTGGCACGTCGTACTTGGCATCTTCAGAATCAAGCTTCCTGGCATACCTCACGAAGGACACTCCATCCCGCCGGTGCCCATACACCAGGCTTGTTGAATCGTTATTGCCATCCTCATAGACCTTATCTGGGCAGACCCCAGACACCGGCGAATCATCCATCCCCAGAGTGCACTCAGTGTAGTCGCTTATGTAGTAGTCCTCGGCAAATGGCGTACCTTCCTCTGTGAAGCCGGCGACGACTACATCGGCATGGATCATAGCGGGGGAGTTGGCCTTGGGGTTCGTCCACCCGAACGCCATGTAGTACTCGGAGCCGATGGCCGCCTCGAGGCCGATCTCGACGGTTCCGGCGGATGCGTTGAGCGTCCAGCGGAGGCGGTAGGTCTCCGTCTCCGAGAGCGGGATGCAGTTGTCGAACATGGTGGGCGCCCGCTCCACAGCAGCGTCGGCGGCGTCGGAGCTCTCGAGGTCGGAGGCGGTGCCGTTGGGGAGGAAGACGTGTCCGAAGTCGGAGGAGGTGTCGGGGTCGTAGAGCGCGAGGAGGGGCGGGAGCGGGCTGTCGAAGGGGAGCTCGAGGGAGGCGTTCCGGAAGGTGCGGTTGAGCGGGAGCGGCGAGAAGGCGCTGCCGGCGGCGAGGTCGGCCATGGAGGGGCCGTCGGCGGCCCAGAAGCGCGCGGAGGGGGAGGCCGGGAGGAGGTCGAAGCGGGTGAGCTCGAGCGCGCAGGTTCCGTTGGCGGCCAGGCGCACCGTGCCCCGGAGCTGGTGCTGCAGCATGGTGAGGTCGGCGGAGAAGTTGGCCGCCGTCAGGTTGGTGTAAGGGCACGACGACGCGGCGGACGACGGCGCGGCGGCGGCGAGCGCCGCCAGTAGCAGCGCGCCTGTCGCGAGGATCGCGAGTAGGGGATCGGCGGCCGCCATGGCGGCGGCGGCGGATCGGGATCTGGGTTGGGGACGAGCAGGTGGCGGAGGGATCTGGAAGCGGAGGGGGTTGGGTTTCTGGGAAGGAAGCGAGCGAGGAGGCGGGAGTGGGCGGGCGGCGATGTGGTGCGGCTCGGTGCGAACAAGGCGACCGGACGGCGGGCGGATATTCGCGGAGGAGTCGCAGGAGGTGGGCGGCTAGGCTTGCCGGCTGGCCAGAGATCCACTTGGGTTTTGGGGGTGGTCACTGGTCGGGTCAGGCGCGAAGCGGCGGTGGTGGCGACTGGTGCGGGTGCGCTCGGACCGAAGGGGCGATGCGATGCCGGTAGCCACTGCCCACTAGCAATGCAAACCGCAAGTGCAAGGTGCAGGGGCCAGAAAATTCCTGGAAGAAATTTCTTCGCTTCATCTATTCCAATTGTTGGTGTGCTGAAAAATCTGGTGCACTGTTGCAGCTTCAAAAATGTCGGGTAGGTTACGAAACTTATATGCAGTTTATACCTATTTGAAAAATATATAAAGTTGTTATGTTGATGAAGACAACATGGACAACATGAACAACGAGGTACTTACAAAACAAAATTGCTTAAGACTACTACATGTGAGAAGCTTTGTGATGGAATAAAGGTACTGAATTGCTGGATTACTTCAAGTTCTGGCTGGCTAAAGGCATTCTTTGCTTCATCACGAGGCAAGGAGGATATAAAAAACTTCTAGAGGATTGATGTCTTTGACTTTGACTGTTTTCCCCGACTTCTACATTAAGTTTCTTTTGAATATTCTATCAAACTCTGCTGAACGAGAAATTTTAGACGGTTCTTCCACCACCGGCGCTGAGTACAGAAATGTGAACCGTCAAGGAACGATGTTCCATTTATCTAGCCAAATCTAATTGACCAACTAGTTTATCTGGCAGCGTTCTGTATTTTAGTATTTCTGTGTCCTCAACGAGTGGGGCCCGTCTGAAGCACAATGGTGAATTTCATATTCAAGACATTTGCAATGATACATAAGAAATTAGCCTTTAATTTATATTAGGTTTTGATCCATCCTTATATATATATATATATATATATATATATATATATATATATATATATATATATATATATATATATATATATATATATATGTCGATACGGCTAGAAGAGAACACAGAAACGTGTCACTAAAAAAAGAGAGAAAAGAAATGAGGGATGGAACAATCAGGAGGGAGCCTATATATGGGGACTCTTTTAAGTTTTTGAGACCGTAAATGAAGACCATAAGCTTACTCCTAATTAAGCAATAGAGAAAAAACTTGCAACAAGCTACAAATTGCATGTATAGATAGCTTTATTTTTTAAAGAACCAAATATATATAGCTTTATTGTCCACCAGTCACCATCAGCTTACCTTCTTTCTCAGGTATGTGCACTGGGCCACGCGGACTAGCAGGGGACTGCATGGACTGAGGGTGTCTTGTGTACTACATGAGACAATGCATAGGTGCAACACCAATTAGGATTTTTTGTGCGCATCAACTCTTCTATTTTCGCATCAAACTCAGCTTGCAACCTAGTAGCCGCCTCATTCTCGGTAGACCACGTCACATTACAGGTTGGTTGTTGCCATGTACACTTCATTTGGTGTCATGTTTAGATCCAGCACTAGCATGCAATGATTAGCTCTTCGCCGCATGTGTTAGTTGGTCACCTTCATGAATCTATCTCAACTCTCTCGAGTAATCGAGTTACTACTCTCTCCCCCCTTGCTTTTGCATCATGCTTGGTCACTGCATGCAGAGTATACTGTACCGACCACTATAAAAGTAAAAGCATGCATGTTAAGCATTTGTTAGCTCCTCCACCTGTCGTTAACTACCTTCTTACTGTTCTTAGAATAGGACTTTAGCGTAGTCCCAATGCAGACTCTACTATAGAGTCTAAAGCCATTAATTATGCTACCATGTAAGCAAAAAATTGATGTGGTAGGGTATTTATTGAAGAGAGGTGGGAAAAAATAAAAAAAATCAAGTCTAACTAAGAAACCAAGTCTTCACACAAACCAAGACTATATGAGAGAAACAAATGGGCTATGGTATATTAGGGCAGTCCCAACCCAGACTCTATGTTAGAGTTCATACCTTGGGAATTGTAGACTTAGAGTCCAAATAAAAAACCAAGTCCAAATAATTGAGTGACACATCAGTAAAAAAGCATTTAATACAAGGCTAATAAATGAGTTTAGACTCTAAGGTAGAGTCTGGGTTGGGACTGCCCTTATGATACAAAATTGCATTGTAAAAGATAATTTCTTGGCACAATGTCCTAGATTATAGAAACTATGGTACTCCCTCCGTCCCAAAATGAATGCAATTCTAGCCATTCACTGGATTCATAGGATCTTCAATGAATCTAGACACATAGAGTGTCCAGATTCATTAGAGATGCTATGAATCTGGATACTCAAAAGTATAGCTACAATTGCATGCTTTTTGGGACAGAGGGGCTAGTTTCTAGCATTGGGACTGCCCTTATGTCTCAAATTCATTTTATTCTTCTATTCCCTATATGAATTGTTGTAACACGGATTTTTGTATCACAAACAATATGATAACTCGGCTATTCTTTTATTACATATCTCGTACAGTGCTATTGACTTGCTATTTATAGGGATCAACTTCGTAAAAAATTACATGACCGTTACTTCCCGCCATAATCCTACGAACTAATTCCAACTCTAGACGACCGTTGCCTCCCGCCAACCCTTGGTTCGGCCTCGTCGTAGGAAGGCTCCAGCTAACTTCGTCCTTTTCCTCTTCATGATTTGACCTCGTGAAGCCTGGCCTCTCTTGTCTCGCAGTTAGCTTCGAGGCCCTTGTTTCGCAGTTGGCCTCGAAGGTCATTGTTTGTCTTCTTCGGGTTTGGTTTTTTCGAATCCCCTGTCTACGCACGAGGTAGCTTCTTCGATTCTCCTTCGAATTAGCCATCTTCTCCCTCGAAGCCAATCTTGTTTCTCTAAACAACTTAGCTTCGAATCGTGGCTTTGAATGACGCTTCCCCAACATGAATCAATAGTATGATCCTGGGGAAAACAATATATAGCTTTGAGAAGAACCGTTATCATGTGTTTTTCTTTATCTATTCTTAGAATTTTTTTCATTAGAAAAATGACACGTACTTAAAACCACATTTGTTTACTAAAGGAGCAGACATAATCTGTAACACAATAAAAAAATCAACTTGGTACCTCGAAGGCTTGATAGAAACCTATGCAGAGAAATAACTTGGTATATTAAAGGCTTGATAAAAATCTGTAGGCACATTTGAGCTCTTAGTCTAAGTATAAACAGTAAACTATTGCGGAGAATTAGATTAGTGATTTTACTATGGAGAAGATGAGAAAACGATGACACTGGGAACTGTGGATAAAAACACACATGGACACCAAGAAGCCTACAATTGGATTTCTCATCATTTATTAGTACTACCAAGTACCAATTTTCGATCTCAATCAAGTTCCTTTATGAAAATATATATTGGAAGCAAGACCTAAGAAAAAAAACATATATTACTACGTACCAATAGAATAACCAGCTCTGTAAATTTTGTACAAACGACATCAAAACTGCCAGGCCGTCTATGTTACCCGTAGTACACGTACTGCCAAACACCAGCATTGCCGGGTCAAACAAGCACGCCCCTCGCACGTGCCACAGCTAACGAGGTCAAACTCGAACCAAACGAACCGACACCATCCCCGGAAATAACATTTTCTCTAGGGACCTAAGCATAAGAAACTATTTCTCGATAAAACCCCGGGAAGATCCACCCGTCGCCCGAAGCTTCTTTCTCGCAGCGCGCCGCGCGTCGTCGTCTCCGCCCACCCGACCTCGCGCGCGACGCCGAGCCAGCGAGCCATCAGCCAATCACCAGCCCACCCACCGCCTTCGCCTCGCAGATCTCGGGAGCCTGATCCTCCTCCCGGGCGGTGACTCCTCCCGCCCCCTGAAGCGATGCGGGCGCCGGCGATGCTCCGGTGCGCCGCGGCGCTCGCGGTCCTGCTCGCTGTCGCCGCGCCGGCCGCTGGGTTTTACCTCCCCGGCGTCGCTCCGAGCGATTTCAAGAAGGTTAGTTGGGTCCATGCGGCTTACCTCCCCCTTCGTTGTGCACATGTGAATGGCTGTGTAACTGTGTTCGTGCTCGGAGCTGGATCTGGTCAACGGGGTGCCGCTTCCGGGCTGGGATCGGCAGATCCAGCTGGCCAGCTCGAGGGTTTGTGATTGTGTATAGCTTCCCCGATCGTTCCTCCGGCTCAATTAGTTCCGTTGCAAAGTTGTGCTTGGGATTCACATGTTGCACTTCAATTCGCGAGCAAAGCAACCTTCCGATTTGGTTTGCCCTCACAGCCCAGGAACAACGACGCAGTTATAAGGGCGCGCTGTTCTGAATCTTTAGCCATTGATCTGAGATATATCCGCTAGATTTTGATGTGGTCAGAAGCTGTGGCTTGCGTGGAAACGTCAACATTGTATCCGTGCACCAACAATAAGTACATGAGCACATGGCTTTAAGTTGAAGCTATACCTGGTGTGGTTTCTGCACTAATACAAAATATTCGAACCAAAGTATCTACTCATAAGCCCTAAATGAGGTGCTACATCATGTAATAAGATCTCTTGCAGATTATTTCTCATCGTAATGGAGTGTCAATCATATGTACCATTTTCTTTTTGCTAGGATTTGCTAAACTGGTCTACCATTTCATTTTGCTAGGATTTGCTAAACTTGTCTCACAATTTGTCCACAGGGTGATGCACTTCAAGTGAAGGTGAATAAGTTGACATCAATCAAGACTCAACTCCCGTATACATATTACTCTCTTCCGTTCTGTAAGCCAAATACCATAGTCGACAGTGCTGAAAACCTTGGTGAGGTTCTTCGTGGTGATCGCATTGAGAACTCTCCTTATGTGGTTAGTATTGTATAACATAATAGATTACTTGGGGTTTTATGTCCTTGGTTAAGGTACCTAATGTAGATTTTATCAATCTGCTTGTTTTTTGGGAGTATAGTTCCAAATGAGAGAGCCCAAGATGTGTCAGATTGTCTGCAAAGCACCCATCGATGAGAAAGGAGCCAAGGAGCTCAAGGAAAAGATAGAGGATGAATACCGTGTGAACATGTAAGGACTATGAACCTATGTGAATAGTGTTAAACTTCAGCTAGCACAGTAATTTTCTAAAGCTATATAAGTTGCCTCCCAGGATTCTGGACAACCTCCCGCTGGTTGTACCTATTACAAGGCAAGATAATAACAAAATTGCTTATCAAGGTGGATTCCATGTTGGTGCCAAAGGCCAGTACACTGGAGTAAGTCCTTATGGTTAATGCTTGTTTTCTTTATGCATGCGATCATTATCTTTTGTTGGAATCCTTTGTCTATTTATTACTGGACTAATAAATTATCATATACAATTGTCTTTTCAGAGTAAGGATGAGAAATACTTCATCCACAACCATTTATCATTTACAGTGAAGTATCACAAGGATGATGACTCAGAACTTTACAGAATAGTAGGATTTGAGGTCCACCCATACAGGTAACTTTCAACTTTGCTCGGTGCAATCTATTTGTATCGTGCTTTATGAAATGGGCCTAAGGTATTTTGATACATACTTGGCCAGCGTCAAGCATCAGTATGACGGTGAATGGAACGGTGTAGATACTCGCTTGAGCACTTGTGATCCTCATGCAAGCAAATTTGTAACAAACTCAGATTCTCCTCAGGAGGTTGAAGCTGGAAAGGACATCATATTCACATATGATGTTCAATTTGAGGTACTATACTGGAGTTCAGGAGTTGCTTAGTTTAAATTTGTTTAGCTGCTGAAGTGTAAACATTTTCTTACAAGCTATTCTTTGAATGTTTTTTCCACGATTTTGATGGAATGTTCCACTACTTTTGCAGGATAGTGAGGTCAAGTGGGCCTCTCGTTGGGACACCTACTTGTTGATGACTGATGATCAGATTCACTGGTTTTCTATTGTGAACTCTCTCATGATCGTGCTTTTCCTATCTGGTATGGTAGCCATGATAATGCTTCGCACTCTCTATAGAGATATCTCTAGATACAATCAGCTTGAAACCCAAGAAGAAGCACAAGAGGAAACTGGCTGGAAGCTTGTTCATGGAGACGTGTTCCGTCCTCCAAGCAACTCTGACTTGCTCTGTGTTTATGTTGGAACCGGTGTCCAATTCTTTGGCATGCTGCTAGTTACGATGATCTTTGCTGTGTTGGGTTTCCTTTCTCCATCAAACCGGGGAGGACTGATGACTGCAATGCTTCTAGTTTGGGTTTTGATGGGACTGCTTGCTGGTTATACTTCTTCGCGCCTCTACAAGATGTTCAAGGGTTCAGAGTGGAAGAAGATTACCCTGCAAACGGCTTTCTTGTTTCCGGGGGTTGCATTCGTTATTTTCTTCATCTTGAATGCTCTTATATGGGGAGAGAAGTCATCCGGTGCTGTTCCTTTCACCACTATGTTTGCCTTGGTCCTCCTCTGGTTTGGCATCTCAGTACCCCTTGTATTTGTCGGGAGCTATCTTGGTTTCAAGAAACCTGCCATGGAACCCCCTGTGAAGACAAACAAGATTCCACGACAGATACCTGAGCAAGCTTGGTACATGAATCCAATCTTCACCATTCTGATTGGTGGCATTCTCCCATTTGGAGCAGTTTTCATTGAGCTCTTCTTCATCCTCACTTCCATCTGGCTGCACCAGTTCTACTACATCTTTGGCTTCCTCTTCCTCGTATTTGTTATCCTCATCATCACGTGTGCCGAGATCACAATCGTGCTCTGCTATTTCCAGCTTTGCAGTGAAGACTACATGTGGTGGTGGAGGTCTTACCTCACCTCAGGATCCTCAGCCTTGTATCTCTTCCTGTATGCTGCTTTCTACTTCTCCACAAAGCTGCAGATTACTAAGCTGGTGTCTGGCATCTTATACTTTGGGTACATGCTTCTGGCCTCATATGCCTTCTTTGTGCTGACCGGCACAATTGGTTTCTGTGCCTGCTTCTGGTTCACAAGGCTGATTTACTCGTCAGTGAAGATTGATTAGGTGCGAACACGGCAGAGAATAGCAAATGTTTCAGTGATTGAGTCAAAAGAACTGTATGATTAATATGGTGTGGGGAGTCATCCCCCTTTTTGTTCAGGTTTTCAGGAAAAGTTGTTTTTTTTAGGATTTAGTTTATGAATGGCTATATTTTGTTGTTGTCAGATGATACACCTTAGTGATTTGAAACTGAAAACAAAATTGTAAGGGTAAACACATTGTGATGGAGTTGTACCTTTTGACATTTTTGCGGGTCAGTATAAATTCAATTCATTATGTCTGGTATGCTTGTACTATTTTGAAATACTGGTATGTCTCCAGCACCAATGTGAAGCACCCTGATGGCCTAATGGCAAGAAATGTAACGCTGGTTTGTTAAATATTGCTTCTTTTGCTTCCTATCTTTATTTACAGCCATGCGCCTTTGTTGTGCTGTGGATGTAGTGTATTTCACATTTTCAAGGTGCGGTTTTGTCTTGTCAATAGTTCATCGATTCCACTACGGGTGGGGAATGTGAATGCAATTGCTCCCGATCGAGGGCAGGATCACAAGCGAAGATCATGGGAGAAGCTTCTCTTATTAGACATTGCTGCAGTCCCCCCTTTGCGGCAATCGGTAATGGGCTGATGGCCGCCTGGTCGGAATTCAGAAGAGCCCATGTTCTAGCAGCCTGATGGCCCCCACCAGAAATGGAGGCCAAATGCCTATGTCACCGCGCCGCGGCCTGGGACTGGGAGGTCGGGAGCTAGCCGTGGCGCGTAAAAGAGTCAATTCCCGCCAATTCTGCTGGAAACCCGTGGCGTTCCGGCCAAAAAAGTGGTCCACAATCCCCAGCAAAATCACACTACTCGAGCCTGATACCAGCAATATTATTGGTGCTGCTGCTGTCTCCTTTCCTCCCCGCATAGCACTCCCCACTTCCTCTTCCTCCTCGTCGGAGCTCCTATTCTGAATCCACACAACCACGGCCTTCTCTTGTTCTCTCTGGTGGTTGAGCTCGCCCACAGCCGCAATGTCGTGGCTCCTGGTCGTCGCGTTGCTCGTCGGCTTCGCTGTCGACCCGTCGGCGGCGACGGACCACATCGTGGGCGCCAACCACGGTTGGAACCCCAACATCAACTACTCCCTCTGGTCCGGCAACCAGACCTTCTACGTCGGCGACCTCATCTGTAAGTTCTTGAAACAAGAAATCCTTCACCCTAGCAGAGTTGAAAAATGCAGATCCATATGAGCGAGGGCTCAGTGCTGATGATACAACGCGATTGTGCAGCGTTCCGGTACCAGAAGGGGACGCACAACGTGTTCGAGGTGAACGAGACGGGGTACGACAACTGCACCATGGACGGGGTCGCCGGCAACTGGACTTCCGGCAAGGACTTCATCAAGCTCCCCGAGGCCCGCCGCTACTACTTCATCTGCGGCAACGGCTTCTGCCAGCAGGGCATGAAGGTCGCCATCACCGTCCACCCGCTGCCGCACAACGCCTCCGCTAATGGCTCCGGCGGCACCGGCGCGGAGGAAGAAGCCTCCGCTGCGGCGCTCAGGGCGGGGAACGCCGCGTGGCTAGCAGCCCTTGCCGTCGCTGCTGCTACTTTCTGCTAGGAGTTCAATTACAAGATTTTATTTTCTCTGAAAAATTCTTGTTTTATTTGTGAGCTTTGCTCCTTTTGCTCCCATCTCTTATGGGTCATTGCATCGACTTTTGTGCAAGCGAAATTGCCTGTGTCGAGTAATATGTTGAGCGAAGTGAACCAAACTGCTACAGATTCAGCAACAAGATGATGGGAACATCCGGTGCCGCTGTCAAAGAAAACTTTATCTGGACAACTCATCCATGCATTTCACAAAACCCAGTTTAAGAAACAACACGCCTTGTATTACAGGTTGCGACGACTCTGAACACTAGAAAGAAGGAACAAACCCTATTATCGAATAGAATCCCTTTTCTTATGTACACCGGTCGCTATCCCTTTTTGTCTATCACCCACCGGGTTAGAGCTCCACAGCCACGGTGTGCCGCTTATCCTACTTCGGGGGGTCGTCTGGGCCAACGAGCTCGCTGTTCACAAAGGCAAGGGCTCAAATTCTGAAAGAGGAACTTGGGATTTTCACTGAGAATTCAAAGAATGTTGAGTATAGAGTAGTTGTGTCGGTCCAAGGAAAGCTTACTTTGGCCGCATCTCTTCTGCAGTCGCTGAAGACTGCTTGGTGCTAGCAGTAGCAACTGAAGAAAGTGGCTTCTTAAACTGAACTATGATAACAGTCATGTTATCGCATCCTTCGCCACCAGATGTAGGTGCCACGCAGCGGTTGAGCAACTTCTCACACACACTGGATAGCTTATCCTCCTGTGGATTTATTTTTGGCAGGGGTAAGGGAAATAAATTGAGACGTAATGGTACCAAACACACTATGGGCTACACTTACAGTGTTCAAGTGTTTATGTACAAAATCAACCACTTCTTGACTTGACATACAGTCCCTGTCACAAGGAAAAATGGGCATCAAAGAAGTGTTAATGTCAAACTTAATGTCAAACTTAAACTCTGAATAGCAGATGCTTAGTTTGACATGATCATCATCAGCCTAGGCATTACTATAGCCAATGTAGGTAAAATAAATAAGGATTACCCAACTCAAATTAAATCAATAGTGATATGGGCACATAGATAAAAAAAAATCTATGTATGCTACAAAACTGCAGTTGTGTATCAGAAACTGCAAATCCTGGTGCAAGCTACCTCCCAAGAGATCAGCTCACGTCTGAATTAGATGGATGGTGTAAAAAAATGTAGATTAAATATACATGCAGTGATATCTGTATAATAAGTCATGTTCATTTTTAATGTTCACTCATGCACTAGAATTTGACTGTCTAAATTTCAGAACTCAACGGCATTTGTTTGAACCAATAACATAGGTTCGTAGCTGATGAGATACTTTTGCACACACATTAATCTCCATTGGCTAATTAAGGGCTTCACATGGACTTTTCAATGATACACATGCTAGAATGATCACTCTGATGATAACTGTTCTGATTAAGTTGATTGTGGGTTTTTCTCAGAGTTTTTACCACAAGCAGGTGGTACATGCAAATAAAACGAATGTAGCATATAACAACGTAATTGAGTAATTGTTACAAATCTGCATTCAGTAGAGAAACCGAAATCATACCAAATGCCGTCACACGCCAAAACAATGAATTCATCATCCTCAGAAAGCTTGACCTGATCAAAAGCCAAAGCAATCCTGAGTAAATTTTCTTCAAGGAAAAGATATATTGATAGAAAGGGAACAGTAAAACTCACTGTTTTCAGTTCAGGTTCAGCAGACACAATCTGTCTCTCAGCTGGCAAAACCTCATTTTGCTTCAGTTCCATGTCACCTAGAAGAAAAATCCCAAAATAAACAAAAGTGATGTATAAAATAAAAACAAATGCCTGAGAAAGAGAAGACAAACCTATTGCCCTAGACAAGTTCAAACTTCCATTGACCCGCCCAGCAACAACAAATCCACCGGCACTCAAAATCCTCTCCTTTTCTCCCTCAAGATGTGGCTTGTGATCTGTTGACAAATTATAAGCCTGCACAACAGATGAGTAAAAAACTCATAGTATGGTATTTATTATTTATGGCTGGAGATTAGAACTAAAACCGAATTGTGGAAATCTAATGTACCTGACCCTTCCGTGAGATAACACACCGGGAATCGCCTGCATTTGCAACAATGAGTTGATCGTTTCTTATGACAGCCACACAAGCTGTGCTTCCAGATGTTGGTCCAGGAAAGTTTGAATTCGGGCCCTGATATAGTGTTAAATGGGTTAAGATATGCTCTAACTTCACTATAGCTTATAAAATTTGGAAATAAATAAACATGAGTAGGTAAAGGTCACTGGCCCAGTATTGCACATATTTCAATTAATGCGAACTAGATGCATGTTATGGAAATATTTACATCATTTACTTAAATAAAAGGAAATTGGGAGCATTAGGGTACATTAAATTTTGAAATAAATGTTTAAAAATTTTATGCTGTCACCAAATGATCTAAGCTCATCAGATGCTTGTCACTTTAGCGGGGAAAAGACAGGAACCTTATCTATTGATACCTAACCTTGGACCCAAGTCTGAAGAACAAAAAAGTTCAGTAATGACTTGTTTTCTTTATTTTTTACTCAAAGATATATACTAGAGAAAGGTATCCTATCAGTTCACAAGGCCATGATATCAAGGGCTTTGCAATCAGTTGAGTGATTGAACAGTGAGACTACCACTCCCTACATCCCTTTAAGTCCATTCAAAATATGGGTTCCATTAATAAGAGCATGAGAAGCTTTTATACCATGAAACTTGTACTCTAAGATAAATAACTTCAAGGCTTCACGCCAGAACAACGACCATAATTTCACATAACAGAAAATGCTTGATGATGAAAAACAGAAGAGCCATTTTACCTCCTCAGTGTTCCATCCGTCCCCTAGATCATCCGAATCTCCACCCTTGGGGGACCATATTATGCCCTCTAGCATGCCCGAAATCTTGTTCCCCTTATCTCCCAGCTCAGTCAATTCTCTCCACCCCCTCTGACCCTTCATCATCTCATCCATTCTGAACGATTAAAATGTTATTATGGGTCACTAAACCAACAGCAATGTCAAAATTTTGACTTCATTATGAAACAAGAAGCATGAAACTTACCTTAAGAAAGCTTTATGGACAGAAGCGGGTAAATCACCCGATGAGTTTGCATCATTTATGAGGACTTGTTTATGCAAATGTCTTGCGCAGAATTTAGATACAGCTTTTCCTGAAAAAAAAAAACAGGGTAGTATGTCATGATACCAGAGAAACAATTGCTCATCTTATGCCGCATAACTTAATGATAAAGTCTGCAAAGTTTCTTGACCTGAACTAACAAGTGATATTTACAGTATGTGCTATTACAAGTATCCACTAAAACAGAAGTGAGGAACAGTTCGACTGTTGGCTAATAGTAGCCTAGTATTTTGGAGTTTGGACAACCACTCTTCAGAATAGCAACAAACCAGTGCTACGTTCTCGACTTTCATTGAAATCATCCGAAAGTATTGCTTACTAGCATTTTGGTTGTTCATGAAATCCATAGTGTGCCCATCAATGGGGTTCACTGGCAGTTTCACCAAGAACTGTAGGATATCTAGCACGATCAACAGGCTGAGCAGCAACAATGAAGCGTGTACATGCGACTTTTAAATCTGATGGGAAAAATACTTAAGGGAATACTCTTCCCTTGCTCATTTCTCATTATGTCTTGATGGAATAAAATGGTGCAATCCTTGCAGGAATTCAACCAAGAAGCGTGCAGAGAAGACTTCTGAACAAGGCATTGATATATAAACTCAATGCTGATGATAGCTTCATCACCGTTGCCATGGTTATAAACATTCACAAAAGAAGATGAAAATTCCCCTGTCTGGCAATAAAATTGCTATGGGATTTTACAGTCGAACCAATTCGCATGTGAGAGATATTAAATTTACTGCACCTCAGTTATACTTTAGGAAGCATCAATATATCTTAATGTTAATTGAATAGAATAAGAAAATCCAATGAACACCTTCCCTATGAAACTCAAACCAATCCAGATTGACCCAGTAATAAATGCAACAGAAGACAGTATCATAATCTGGATAGGAAACAATTGAGACTTACCTCCATGGCCATCATAAACGCCAAAAAAGGAAGTGCAGTCATCGAGGTCTGGCAAAGCAGCATGCTGAAACACAATGCACGGTGGGTCAGTTTTCAAAACAGAGCGGATATACCGATGCAGATGATCCGTTCCAAGTGACGCAAGCAACTAAACAACTCAGATCGGAAGCAGGCTAGTGTGTGCCAGCTTTCATCACAAATCATCAGAATCAATTTATCATAGCTATTAGTGAGCTCCCGCGTGAGCGCGACAAGCCGACAAAATAGCTATCACAAGCTTTTCGCTCTGAGGGGAGATGCCATTGGTCGATCTGCATCGAATGACGACAGAATTTGTTCTAGGTTGGGAGGTTCCCAGACGATGGGAAATAGAAATTGGACACTCAATTCATGAACCCCAGACGAAGGGAAATAGCAATTGGACACTCAATTCATCACTTGAATCTGCACACACCAACATGATCGCCACCTCTGCTCTAAGCAGCTACAAACAATCCGCATACACAGATACATATCGCCCGAAATCGCCCCCCAGGCTCAATCGAGCCAGCATCGATCGAACGGGACTCAATCAGGGAACCGCGAGGGAATCAGAAGCAAACTCACCGCGTCCTCCATGGTGGTGCGCCACCCCTGCATGGAGGAGAGGCCGAACCGGACGCGGCCGTTCTCCCCATCCGCGGAGGCCTTGTCGGTCTTGGGCGTGCTGAGGTACACCCCCATCCCCTCTCCTCCCCGTCCGCGACCCGGGGGCAGCAACCACAACACCCTGCACCGCAGCAAAGCACACGTGACCGTCGTCAGCCGCCGCAGCGCGACACGCATTCCACCGTGAACGCGGCAGCGAGGTTGATCCGCCAACAGACCCCAACCGCCCCCCGGATTGCCGCCGCGCACGACGGCGATGCGGAGGCCGGAAGGAGGAAGGGGGTCACTATCGAAAGGAAAAAGCTTGGGGGAGCGACTTACGAGGATGACGGGGCGCCGGCGGTGGCGCGAGACGACGGCGACGAGGAGGGAGGCGAGCGGCGCGGCAGTGCGAGAAAGAGACGGTCGAGGTGGGATGGGTCGCGTATTTGTATGCGGTGGTGGGGGAGGGGAGGGGGAGGGAGGAGATGCGTTTCGGTGCGGTGCTCTGCCTGCGGTGGGGGCGGCCGCCCGCAGGAAGAGAGAGAGGAGGGAGGGACGGGGCCGGGTTGGGGGATTCGGGGAAGATTGCGTATCTCCTTTTTCTATTCACCGCCAGCTCCCCAACTTATCTCCCTGCTCCCTGCCTCCTTCCTTCCTCCCGGCCTTGCCTTGCTACCGGCTCCCATTCCATCCCGCCGCCGCAGGGACATGGCCGGTGTCCATGGGAATGGGCTGATGGTCTCTCGATCCCCGGCTCTTTCCGGATGATTTGGGGAGCTTTCTTGCGTGATGGACCGTGTTAGAGTGCTGACGTGTTCGCGGCGATGTTATGCATCGTGTTACGTTGATCAACGTGTTCACTCTCGCGCGTACTACCTGACTACGTGTAGGAAGAAGCTCGTGTTGAGTTTCTGGTTTCTTCCTTTGCATTCCTACTCTACTGAGATTGAAGTCTTCGTATGTTCATTTGTTTCCCCGCGCCCGTGCAACGTGCCATGGAGCTAGCCACCACCGTGTTATTCCTTAACATCTTCTACAAAATCTCGGCGTACTATTTGTTTTTTTGTTAAGCCCATAGTCAAAAAAATTTCTGGATCGATGGATCAAAAAACGTGGAACAAATGTGGTATGTTACTTCACAATAATTTTACTACTATAAGGGCACAAAAAATGTTTCATGTGTTTATGAGACGGCATATGTCCATACATGGCACCATACCTCGCCCCTAGTGAAATAGGTTAAGCCCACCAATAGGTTGCCTTAAGTCTTGGATCGACTATTGAATCATATCCGAGCTTCCTAACATATCAACCGAGGCGAATTGAGCTCAATTGCCTTGTTATGATTAGTGGTCGCATTTGTCATGTGTCTAAGACATAGAGGGTTTGAATGAAGCCTAGGTATTTGATACTTCGACATGTTTTTCATGTTCCTGTGCTAAAGATCCTATATCGAAACTTCACTAAATTAAACTATGGAGTAAATTCTTTATGATATATCCTTAAAATTCTATGAAAAACAAACAAATTATGTATGAATATAGGTAGGTGATGCAGGGGGTCAAGCCCCTGTCCTCTAATATGCAATGGATAAACCTTGTAATAAAACCCCTCTAGACCTGGTCAGGCATTGCAAAAAGGTATACATGTGACACAAAAAGTTTGGAACACAACGATCGCAGTGCTCACTGGTGACAGTAGCAAAACCACGAACCACATGGAAAAGATCTCGTGTTCGTCCTCGAATCAGACGGTAGCGCCTCTGATCGGGACCCCACGGCGTATCCTTGCAAATCTGGACCGCTGAGAAATCGCAGAAAAATTAAGCCCCACGATTACTCCACAGGGCCAGCGTCTTAGCGCAGCAGAATCCTGTGCCATCGCCGTCAGACGTTTACGCCCCAGATGGCCGGAGCCCCGAGCACCACACGCCATGCTGCAGATTTTTCCCCTCCCTGCTTTTCACGCTCCACTCCTCACCGTCTCCGAAAGTGGCAGATCGACCCCTCTGTACAGTGAAACAGAGATCAAACGTGTCCTTTTCGTGTCACCTTTGTTGAGGCCACAAGTGTCGACACTCCATCTGCAGCAGGCCCTTTCTAGACTAGAGGGTCAGTTGGTGGACAGCGCAGCTGGGAGATCAACACCTGGCAGCGGCGTAAGTACCATGATATAAACAGTGCTTTGTGTACGAAGTGCCGTTCTGATGACGGCAACAAAGCCAACATCCGGTGTACTTAACTCGCCTTAAAAGATTGGAAGAGAAGGTGCTAGGACGGGAGCACGTCAGCTAACCCCCCAACAGCAGTACTATTCTATACGGGTTGAACGGGCAGAGCTGGTGTGCCCGTGGCATCATCAAATTATAACGACAACCAAATCAGTTGCCGACATGATGATGACGTCCCGAGAGATTAGTTTAGTTTGGAATTCGGCTCCGTCAACATCTTTGGGCCGGTAATGTGTGCTTTCAATGTCTCCAGGACGATTTTTGCCGGGGATTTGTAGTGTCTGTACCCTAGGCCATCTCCAAGGCAAAGCATCTCTCTCGTGGGCTCGTGGCAATGGGGCATGGGGTGTGCTTGGTGCGGCGCGCTGAGCTCAGGTCATGGGGACCTGTCGCCATGGGCCATGTGTGCGCCACTCGCGGCCAGGAGATCGGGGCCTTAGTTTCAAAAGTAATTTTTACTTCCTATTCACCCCATCACAGAACACGTATCTCTAAAAATTTTCTTTTTCCTTTTTCTATTCCTCCCCTCACATAACACACATCCCAGAAAAAAAAGTATTTTTTCCAACCTCAACTAAACACGCCCCGCACCCATGCCTGCGCGCGATCACGCAGCTCGCATTAGCCTGTCAGGATTCGGCGTGGACATGCCATAGTAGCAGCCTAATACTCCCCCCGTCCAGAAAAAAACATGCACGTTTGGGATGCGTACCAGTTACAGTAGTTCATGTTTGACTAAATTTCTAAAAAATGTATTCATATTTATGGCTCTAAATAAATTTGTTAAAAAACTACATTTAAAAATGAATCTAATGATATATATTTTATCTGATAGATATTTATATTTTTTTATTTATAATTGATCAAAGTTAAGGTTCTGGAATTTACTGGGAAGCGAGAATCGTATGTTTTCTGAGACGGAGAGAGTACTAGATATCGTACCAGACTATCAGCAGTACACCACACGCCAGGCGCTAGTGGCAAGTGGCTAGCCTAGCCGGATTCGGCTGGATTTGCCTTGCCAAATCTGGTAACTTGCGCCAGCGGCATGCGGATTAGTTTAATCGGGGGCCTTTGACAGTAGCCAGTGCTGGTGGGTTAGCTAGGCTGGTCCGAGGTCCTCCGGAATGTGGGCTTGCTGTACGACGGATTTTCTGGCACGATAGAAAAGGCTAGCGGATGCTGTAAATATTTTTTTTTCCCAGCGTGCGTGGCTCATGTGCACACAAGTTGCTGTTAAAAAAAATGAGGGGCAAAGGACAGGGGGAGTATCCGTACGCGATCAAGTACACGGTACACTAGGCGCAAACCTTGTGCTCGTGCATGCTTTTTTTTTTTTTGACAGAGAACAGGGCAATCGCTTGCCCGTTATCAATGTGGATGCTTTGGCTAGCCCAGGCTGAGTCCCCTTCACGCTTCACTACATTTATCCTAGAAAAGCTCCCTGACTGAAAATAACAATAGATAGTAATGTAGAAAAAATAATAAACAATATTTCATTTGCCAATTTGTATACTACATAATGTTAAGCAACAATGACACCAGCAATTTGAAGTATCCAATTTTGTTAGCAAACAGTTGTAGCTTTGCCTCCAAGATAAATAATTTTCTATAGCTTGTTCCATGACACTATAGATAAATAATTCCCCTACTAAAATATCACTCTCTATGGAAGCCAAACATAATACAAAGGTGGAGAAGGAAACCTAAGAGGTGACAATGATCCATCTTGGCTAGCTACATAGATACATGACCAAAATCAGAGTAAGCAATTTTCTTCTACTCATACGCTTGATGACAACATAGCATCACAGCACAACCCATCCTACTTAAAAATTGAACATACTGGTTGTTGACTCCGTGACATTTTTACATGTACACACACGCTTTGACCTGCTTCTGTTAACAGCACTAGCAAGGCAACTGTCTTCTAGCAATCTAGCGTATAGCATGGCCCCACCGCTTGGAAGGAAAACATAGCCAGCTGGAAACACCAGGGAGTAACAGCGTTCCAGCAAGCATCAGAGAACTGGTAACCATCGCATAGTTGGCATAGAGCGTGAACCTTTGGTTTGACATTGACCTGATATATGGACAAGAGACAGTAATATGGAATTATCAGTGGGCTTATAGGACATGAAAAGTGAGGTGATGATTTATCGTGTGCTTCTCTATATCACTACATGTTCTATGAAAAATTGATAACGCAGAAATTACACTATCATTACCAAGAAACCAGAATGATTCTTATTCTACATTTACAAAGTGGCAGGAGCACAATAGCTCAATATACAATTATTATGAAAGACCAGAGATGTACATATCCAATATAAACAAATTCAATAGTAAGGCGTAACATTGGATGATGCAAATAAAAATATAATTGCATAAATATGTAAAGACGTATTCTTAGACAGCTTCAAAACATATGTAATACAATTTAACGAAATGGATAAGGCCCAACAAGTAGTATACAATAAAAACAATAGAGAACAAATAATAGTTCTGTCGGGAGTCAAAGGGGAATCCAGAGAATGTGTGAATCAGATATGCCCTAAAGAGCATACAGGGTGAGCATGTCTACGCTATTTATCATTGAACATTTGCAGTTGCACATTAAAAATGCATCAAAGTCATGAATGGGTCATGACTAAAAATAGGAAAAATGTAAAGCAAACTGAGTGGTGTCAATACCTTGCAACTTTTCTGCAATACAATTTAGGTTGCTGCTCGGTTCTCCACTGTTTGGTTCTGCGCATTAAGCTGCACATGTTAAATTGCAACATTAACAAACAAAAACAACAGGTGTATAAGAAACTACTAATCGCACTTTGGCTTGCAGAATTTTCTGGCTTTCACTGAAATATTGATTTGGATGGTTGATTCCAGAATCACAGGATACACCATGTGTGGCCTCAAAGGTCAATGTGCAAGCTAGCTGTATATTTCATCAGGCCAGATAAACCAATCAGTTCAGGCATAGCGTCCAAGCATATCATATTGTTCACTTAAGCTAAATGACAATGAAGTATAATACCTGGTAATGCCTGTTCTTCACTTTATCCATTATCTCTTCCAGTGCATGCCCACTAACACCCATTCTGTTGAGTGCTGCCCGCAAATTTTCTTCACTACAAATACAGTTAAACCAAGGCAAATACATGAACCAAACATCAGGTACAAATTAGGGTAGAATTATGGTTATCTTGCACTGTCACAAACTGGTATGATAAGTGACTTCAGAAAGAAATGCTGTTGTGACCATAATCATTGGAAGAAACTGTATCATGGACAAGTAGGAACGAGGACTAGATGAAACCATATTTGGCAAAAATTATGTCAGCGTGCATCACTCTTCTGCTTGGTAGTTTAGTATTGTACTATTTCGTAAAATCTGGCCAGGTGCACTTAAGGAGTAAAAATTATTAATATCAATTCCTAATTACCTTGGTCTCATCTTGTTGTTGATATATATATATATATATATATATATATATATATATATATATATTAAGATTCTCTTTTTGTTGGGTCAAATAATCTTTATCAGAAAAAGTAGAAGTTGGAGGGCTATTGCTCCATTCAGATTTCTGGTTTTCAAATAAAATATTACTTCCACCTCAACGTAAGCGGGTAATCTAGCGACAAAATGGAAGACTGGAAGAGAAGATACAAACAGCAACTGCGAAAAGAAAAATTAGAATGCCTAGTATCAAGGCTTTATCTACTCTGTTAGTAATTGTCTAAGGATGAAATTGTACCCAAAATGTCGATAAGGACATCCATGGTGATCTCCAACACCAGGGGTTGCAGAAATAATCTTTTGGCATGAATACGGAGTGTAATCCTGGAACAACATTTGTTTAAGTAATAAATCCAGTGCAATTTCAAGGTACACATGTAGCAGGCAGGGCTTACCGTCCGTTTGCCTTCTTTTCCATAATTATGTCTGATGCTATAAGCATATTCCTTGTCGAACCGCTCCGAGCCAACCTTGTCCACAGAAGATACAGCATAAATGAGGCAATAGAAACTGCAATGCTTTACATGTTCAACTTAGGGGCCTTCTTTGATCACAATAGCTCAGGATGCACAATTAATATGCTACAGGCAATAAATGCAATGACATTCTGATAAAATGTTTGCATGACACAAAACATGTGTTCATGTTCTCTAAAAAAAGATAGGCACCTTCTGAGAAAATTCTGCTCTCCAAAATGCAAGAGCATCCTCCAACTTTAGTCCAGCTCCCTAGGTCATAATTTTCAGAAGCACATTAATGCGACGTATTTAAGGTACCAGTAGACCAAAGTTTTAGTCTAATTCATTCGATTATTACCTTAAGAAAAAGACCAAACTGCATTCTACCGCCATGCTTCAGATGATGGTTCTCTCTCAACTGGAAAATAAAACAAAACACTAAGCAATATGATCACAAGGTAACTAGGTAAGTATATCTAGAAGAACATTTATGGTGGCACACCTTATCTAGCATATGCCGCATACAAAGAGGGAAAGAACTTTTAGCCAGTTGGTCGATGTCCTTTAGAGATATTTCAGCAGCATCCTTTGGCTGTGTGAAAAATATAGTTTAGTAGACCAAACTAGTCAAGCAGTAAGCAGCAGCACTAGATGAAAACTCAGGCTGAGAAGGCATGCCTGAGAGTAATCAGGTCCAAAATATGCATTGCTTAATGCTTCGACAATCTGTACAAATGAAATTACGCATCGCATAAGATATAAAAAAATTGATTCTGAAAGAAAGTTTGGGAACTGGCACTCACAGGAGTCAACCTGTCCTTTTCTTGTTCTTTAATGGTTGCTGTCCATTTTCTGTACATAGAACAGTTAATATGTATCATAGCTTAATATGACTAACATTCAGTTTAGAAATAACGCCTGCTTTTATTGTAAAATGTCAGAAAGCAAGAGCTGGAATTTTCAAAAAAGAAAAAGAAAAAGTGTTTTTTTAGAAAATATGTTAAAACATGGTACCTGTTTGTTAGAACAATGTATAGACCCACAAGAAATCTTCCCAACTGAGAATCAAATACTGACCGAAGTGAAACTAATGTACCATGTACCTGTTTGTTAGAACAAGTGCCTTCGAGATATTGCAGCGGAATTGAGTGACCACAAGTGAAACCACCTAGGAAATCATGCAGGTATGTTTACAAACAGCAATGACCAAAGCAACAATTCAAAATTTTATCTTTCATGTTCACAACAAACCTGGCTCATTGCCACATAAGCATAGCCTTTTGAAAGATATACTCGACGGCTGGCAACAAGATCAGGAACTTCTTGGAAAGGTACCTTTAATTGAATTACGATATGATTTGCTTGGAATTATTGTTTGCACAAAACAAAAGTTCTACATGGTAAAGAGATAAAGATCTTAAAGAGGTACATGTACAGACCTTGAAGAACAGAGACTCAACTGCCAAAAAAAGATAAAAAATAACTTAGGTTCGAGTGAAAGAAGATAATGCAGATAATAGGACATTCTACTGAAAGAGCAAAAAGAACAAACGAAAATTGATGGCAAGATTTAATAAATTAACAGTCTCACATGACTGTTATATACATTACAACACATTTTCTTAGGAACAGTTCCAAAAGTTAGGTCACAGTGGTACATCTGCTGTTTCAGTATGTTAACATCTTAGATGACCCACAGAAATATAAATCATGGAGAATCATCCTAGTCTGCAACCGATCCTAATATCTAGTTGACACAACAATCTGCAATAAATTGAGTGAAGTGGCGATTAAGAAATGCTGCATACCACTTGCAGATTGACCCATGGAACGTGCAACTTGGGTCAACTTGTCTTTCACAGTCTAAAACATGACAACAAAAACATTTCATTGTTTCACCCAGCAAATAGGAAAGGCCAATTATTGAAGTTCTACATAGTTGAGCATCAGGATCCAAATCCTCAGGAGTGCTGTTAGTGACCACAGTCTATACCTCAAATTCTGAATGTGGTAACGCTCTGTAAGGAAGTTGAAATTCAGTCATGAGCATCCTCTGAAACAGAAAAATTTGCAACAAGCAACAGTTAAACATAAATGCAATATTACTTCCACCTGGCATTTCTGTTATAAATAGATAGGAAGTCACCTGTGATTCAGGACTTTCAGTACGGAAGCGATACCGAAAAAGTGTAGTCTCCATGGAGAGAAACCACTTTCGCAATTCTTCCCTGGGTGGTGTATAGAAAAATACAGCTTTTCATTATTAAGTTAGCCCAAAGAACCACAAGTAAAGCACCAGTGTTAGGGTACTGAATTTAAACATACAAATACCAAGCTTACGTTCTGCAGTAGACTAGGCGGAGCACAAAGTGTGATATTATATCCTTGTTCAAAGTCTCTGCTGGATCCTGGTGCCTCATGTGTGTCTTCCACAACTCACTAACCTGAAGTGCAAAGGGAACAACTAAGTCATTTCTTTCAAATCAAATTTTGGAGCCTTGTCAGAGTACAACACTAAGTCCATATCAAGAGTTTGGTTTCCAAACATCCATCCAATTCGACTTCAATCTGACCATGTGGAGAAGACAACAATTCTAACTACAAAATTGTATCACAGCTAAGAATCTAAGATCGTATAAAGAGAAGACGCATGAACAAATAGTAAAAAAAATGGAGATTGTGAAAAGTAGGAGAAGATTGACATTCAGGAGCTTAATTAAGTCAGTGATTCCAAAATTTCCTAAGAAAATTCAACTGAGGCCAAGGCTATAAATTCACTGAAACGTGCGTTAATATATGCGGGAACCAAAATTTTCGACAGAAAAAGCTCACTACTCTTCCAATTAGCCTCCAAAATAGTAAAAGGGCAAGGAAGAGTCACTCACCAGCTTCTCCATCTCCTCCGGCCTCTTCCCTCGCGAGAGCCCATCCGATATCCCCTTGAGAACTGCTCAACACATCGCAGCCGTTAGCCAGATCTGAGAAAGCAACAAAGAAAGCATCGCGGGGAAGAGTGTTTTTTTCCCCAATAAAGAGCGAAGAGAGGCGCACCACGGAGGCGGTCGATGGCGAAGAGCTCGAACTCCTCTAGCCGCACCTCCAGCTGCGGCGCCGTCCGGTAGGTCGGCAGGGCACCCTGACCCCCACCGCCGCCGCCGGCCGCCGCGGCGAGCTGCCGGTGGGAGCGCACGATCTCCATGCGTACACGGAGGTGGCGGAGTCACGGGTCTGGAGCGCGGAACCGGACCCTCGACCGGTCGGCGTCAGTGGCTGGTGCTCTGGCGTTGGGGATTGCGGGGCGGATGGAGGCGGCGGCGGCTGCGGAGAAGAGGAATGGAGACTCCGGACTCGGCGTCGGCGAGAGAGTGAAGCGCGAACGCGCGCGGGAGAGAGAAAATTGGGGGGTTTTCCCGCGGCCACGCTGAAGCTGGTCCCAGGTGAGGTCCTCCGGACAGGGTTAACCAAACCGTCGGGAACCAGTCCGGTTTAACCGGTTCCCGACCAAACTGTCCCGGACCGGTAACGGTTCGGGGCGGTTTGAACCGGGTAAAATTCAAAATTTTCAAATTTAAATTAAAAATAAAAAAATGTCGTAAAAATTCCAAAAAATACTTCAAGGTGTGTAATCTATTGGTGTAAAAAGTTTTCAAATATTTGCTCATTTGATATTTTTTTTGGCAAATACAAGTTAAATCAAAAAAGAAAAAGAAAAAAAGTGGTTAAACCGGCCGGCTAACCGGTCAAACCGTCCGGCTAACAGTCAAACCGACCGGCTAACCGCTCCAACCGTTGGATATGTGAATTTGAATTCAAAATTTGAATTTGTTCGGTTTCCACCGGTTACCGGTCTAACCGGTCCGGCTAGCCGCTACCGCTGGCCGGCGGTTCGGACGTCCGGTTCGAAATAAAAACCCTGCCTCCGGAACGTGGGCCTGTTCGCCGGCCGAACAGGGCCGTGGGCTTGCTGTACGACGTATCGTATGCAAACCAATTTCTTCGTGGAAAGAAAACTAAAATTTGGATCACACGATGTTGATCCAAAGACGCGATTAAATTAGATGGGAGGGGTGATTTGTAAGATGGATTTGTAAGAACGTCTTACAAAACACCCCTCCCACCTCCCCTGAGTTTTGCAATTCACTCTTTCCACCTGATCTGGGTGAGTCCTTGGATCAATATTTTAGGGTCAAGATTGAAGTTTGCAAAGTTGGTTTCCAGACATGTTCCCCGATAGAAAAGGCTAGCGGATGGTGTAAATATCTTTTTTTTTTTCCAGCGTGCATGGATCATGTGCACAAGTTGCTGTTAAAAAAAAAGGAGGGGCAAAGAACAGGGAAAATCCGTACACGATCAAGTACACGGTACACTAGGCGCAAGACTTGTGCTCGTGCATGCTTTTTTTTTTTTACAGAGAACAGGCAATCGCTTGCCCTGTGTGTAAGGCGCCAAGGCAAGGGTGTACTGATTTTTTTAATTAGTAAAATAATAATGCCTGTTGTGACATCCCACCTTTTAGCTAAGGTCAAGTACTATGGTTAGTTGGTAAGATGAGAAACTAAAAAAAAAGAGAAGAGAAGCAGGGGATTATTTGACCAAAGTCAAAAAGTAAGAAACATTTGGAATTTTTGAAGACAAAGAATTTCTAAATATAGTTCACAAGATAAGGAACTTAGTGGTCCATAAGTGGTGAGAAAACTTATGGAAATGATGCTTCAATTAAATGGAAGAAGGAAATGGAGAAAATGCACTATTCATCGTCCGACAACAGCACTTAGCTGTTTTCAGTTTTCTCTGAAAATGCATAATGAACAGCTATCTTTGAGTTGAAAATGTAATTGATCTGTGGGTTGTATGACTAGGGTGTATTAAACAAAGTTGTAAAGGGAACGATTTGGAACAACTTTTGTTTTTGGGTCGCAATCAGAAGATGGCTGGATTAAGAAGAAAAACACGAGAGAAAATCGTTCAGCAGCTGTTTTCAGAAAGTTCAGTAAACTGACAGCTAAGCTGAAATTGAGCCATTTGAGTTTGAAATTGAAGTTTTCTGCAAAAACTTCCAACTAGGAAGTTGTACTCCTGAATGTGAATTTCAAATTCGTTTTTGACACCAGAGGCATGTTCTATTCAAATTTTAAGAGTAATTTGAGAAATTCAGTGAAAGGTTCTGAATTTGAAATGTGTTGCAGCAGCAACTTTGAGGCTCAAATTCGACCTCAATTCGTGTTCAAATGGGGTAAGTGTCAATGTAAGAAATTAAATTGGATGATCCAGCTACAAGTTTCATTTTGGGAGTTTTGGATGTGGTTATGCAGTTTTGGGAGAAAATCGAAGCTCAATATTGGGGGTTGGATGCTCAAATGGGGAAAAATGCTGACGTCGGCCAGCTGCTAGGCAGCTTGCCGCCGGCGACGCCGGACCATTTCACCGGCCGCGCATCGTTTCTGCTGGGAGCCAGCTCGGGCGGTGGCGCAGCAGGAGGTGTCGTGCGCCCGCCGCGTCGATCCGTTGATATAGCCGTCGTCGTCGGTCTCTCTCTCCCTCTCTTTTGCTTCGCCGTTCTTCTTCCTCTCATGGCCGCCGGCGAGCCGTAAGCTTTTCGCCGCCGTTCGACCCTCTCCGTCCTTTTCCTCTCCACCAAAAGCTTCGCCGTCGTCTCCTCTTCCGTTTCCACCCGCTCTTGCTCCTTCTCCACCGCTCCACAGCCCGGCGCAGCTTGGTTTTGCAGCTCGTCGTCGCCATCTCGCCGGGGTAAGAACCGCTCACCGTGTTGATGTCGATGCAGTGCGTTGCCCGGGGGTTTGAGAGTGTAGTGAGGGGGTTCTTAGGTCGAGAAGCGTGCTTGGGGGCTTAGTGGGTTGGGCGCGACGTTTCCCGGGCCGAGAACGCCGTTCGCCGCCGTGGCGCTCTTCCGCCATGGCAGTCGCGCGTGGGCAGCCTCGCTCGGGCCTTCTCTGGCCGAGTTGGTGCGCGCGCTAGGTGTGTCTAGGGTCGCTGGTGCTCACGGGGTAGCTGTTATCCATCGTCTCGTCTTGGTCGAGCCGCTAGGCGCTCGCCGCCGCGTGCGCCAGGCGCGCTCCCGCCATGGAAGGCGTGAAGCGCTAGCGCGCGTAGTTCCGCGCGGGCTGGCCTGGACGTGCGCACTAGGCGTCGTCGGTCTCTTGGTTGCTCGCGAGCCTGTTGCGGGACCGGCAGGTGCGGTGAGCTCGCCGGAGCGCGGAGCGCCGTCGAGCAGCGCCGCCGTGCGGCTGTGAGGCTAGGGTTAGCGTTTACCGCGGGGGCTTAGGGTTAGAATGGGTGCGCCGTAGGGTAGCGTAGCCGTTGGGCTAGTCGTCGTCGTCGGAGGACCTCGCCGCCGGCGAGCGTGCGCGGGTCAACGCCGGCAAGGACTCGGTCTGCGCGGGAGCTCTGCTCCGCGTGGGCAGGGGCCTCGGGGGAGAAGAAATAGGAAGTCGAGGGAGTTTTTGCAAGAAAGCCAAATAGATTTTAGGATTAGATTTAATTTATGTTTTTACACTGTTTTAATTATAGAAAATCATAGAAAATCAGAAAAATGTGAAATAAATTTTTATAGTCTCCTTAGATTTTTCTTTATGTTATAAAAATGATAAATCCTTAAATTGATGTTGTTTAGGATTTAATAATAATACCATTCTTAGAGATTTAATTGCTAAAAATAATTAGTATAAGTGTTAAAAGTATTTACAAATAAGATCCATGTTTTACAAGCACATTTAAGAGGAAAGAGGGGTTTTGGATTTGTTAGAAAATGATTTTAGTACACTTAAAAATTCTTCTTTAATAAATATAAAAGAAATAAGGATTATTTCACCTAGACACTAAGACAACTTTTTCTTTAGAAAAGGGATGGGTAGTTATGTTGGCTTGCAACTGTATCGAGAAATAACGTTTTGTGTGCTATGTTTTAAAACTGTTGCATCTCTAATCTCTAACTTGCATGGCATGTTAAAACCTGAAGCCTCGGAGGTGGAGTACGTGGAACTTCCCGACGATCAAGTTCACTACGAGGAAGTTCTGGTAATCGCTCCGGAATCTCAGGAAATCTCCGAACCCGCTAATCTTTTTGAGACTCAAGGCAAGCCCCGGATGCATCTCTACCCATTTCATTTCAGAAATTCACGAGTCTAAATATTATTCCTTTATGTGCATTAGGTTAGGAGTTGAATGAAAACCTTTTAAGCATGAAATACTCCTTGGTAGAACTACCTTTGCTTGCTAGGAAATAAGTTGATTAGAAACATCCACTTAGCTATGCTTTGCAAGGTTATATAAAAGATAATGATCTAGGTTCTCACTGATCATAGATGAATCATGCAAGACTTAATATGGAGAGAGAGTGGGCAGAGGTTGATAGAATGGATTGAGGTAGGCTCGATCCTTAGTTCTGCCTACTAGTTGAATTAACTAAGGACCGATCCGTTGTTTAAAAGTTTGATCAAGTGATTCTACCTGGTTTCTTACTGGGTTATGGGACCAGTAAAGCCAATTAGATTAGCTGGCTCGTTGATTGGAAATATCGCTTACCCGTGCTTGCTGGGTCGGAGAAAGGCGGGACCGTAATCTGAAACTCACGGGGTGGTCGCCAGACGTGGGGCCCACGTGGGGATGCGTTCCCGGGTTCGAGTAAGGATATTTCCGGTCTTTGGTCCAACTGATTGAAAGGTTGTTGCGAACAGCTGGCGCAGCTGTACGTGACTGGGTGCTAGGTATCTCCTGCAGGATGTAAATTGATCCGGATCGCCACAACTCTTGGTTATGAGTGCACTTGATCAGGTGTTAAACATCGTAGAGGAAACAAGTGGAACTTTTATATGTGAGTGATTCAAGATGCTGTTTGATCCTAGTATCACTTGTATGAAAAAGGATATTTAAAACCTAGTTGAGTAGTTAATTCCTAAATTGAGTTAAAACTGCCAAATTAGGACTCATTTATAGTAAGCTTTTCCGCAAAAGTTGAGTCAGCCAAATAACCACAAAAAGCCCCATCATCTATCCTTGAGAGTCTTTTCTTTGGCAAGGCGGTTAAGTCTTGCTGAGTACCTTCGTACTCAGGGTTCTTCCCTTTCTGTTTTCCAGAGGATGTCCCACAACAGGAGGGCGAGGAGGAGAGTCAGAAGCCCTAGAGCATCGGTGGTCCCAGATGTCTCTAGATGAATAAAGTACTCTCGGTTGTAATATCCCTTCAGTGTATCAAACTAGCTTGTATTAAAATCTTAGTACTATGACTTGCCTCTAAGGTTGCTTCAAAACTCGGTTTGTAATAATTTCGTATTCCATCCGTATTTATGTAAAAAAGTAATGCCGTTGGTGTATCCCATCTTGGTGTTGATCCTGAGTTATGGTTAAGAGAATGTTGTCAGTGGATGATTCGGGATGTCCCGGGGACACTCGACAGACTACCGGGTTTAAACTGTTTGAAGTGTGTGCTGGTATTCTCTTGAGTTAGAGTGACTAGGCGCACTTGAGCCAGTTTAAATTGGGCGGTTCTGCCACACCTGTCTTCATGAAAAGATAGTAATACGGTATATAATAGTACTACTTCACTTCCGTTTGACGTAGTAGTATTCCTCAATTCTTTTTATCATACTGCTCTCCGGCTGCTTTTCCCCGCGAAAAATGAGGTAAAAAAACTCGATAAAAGGCAGAGAAAACTATGGGCCTGTTCGGCTGCTCGCCGTGGCTGCTTTTGCAGCTGATGCAGCTGCAGCAGCAGCAGCTGGCTGCTGCAGCCAGCCGAACAGGCCCTATGGTCGGACAGGAAAGGAAAAGGTCCTTTCGACCTCCCTAGACAATATGTTGAGTTTAATTTATCTCCCTAGAACACAAAACCTCCCTTGACTTTGAAACCTTTCGTTTTACCTCCCTCAGCTGGCTATAAGTGGTATTGAAGGCGGTTTCGATTTTTTTTGGCTGAAACTTTAAAAAATCATAGTAAATTAAAGAAAAATCATAAAATCGAAAATCTAATTTTGTTGGACTCCATATAAGTATATTAACATAAAAAATATATAATATAATTTGGTTTAGTATAATTTTTTATTATAGATTTATATATATTTTTTACTATAGTTAAATCAAATAATTTATAACTTCATTTTTTCTATGGTCAAGTCATGCTGAAATTTTTATGGTGAGTTTGCTTCAAATATATTAAAAATTCGTAGTCACTGGATTATGTATAACTTAGTTAAATATTTATTTAGGTAAAACATACTCTAAATAAATCTAGAACTAAGTTATACATGAGCAAGTGGGTATGAACTTTTTAATATAGTTGAAGCATATAAAAAATAGGCTGATATTAAAAAATTCAGCATGATTGGGCCATAGAAAATGTTAGTATGAATTATTCAATTTAACTATAGTAAAAAATAGATCTAAATCTATAATAAAAAATTATACTAAAGCATATCGTATTATATATTTTCTGTGTTAATATATACTTATATGGAGTCCAATAAAATTTGATTTTTGATTTTATTATTATTTTTTTAATTTACTATGATTTTTCAAAGTTCCAGTCGAAATAAAAAAAATAAAACGTACGATTTTCAAAGATAACGGAGACTTGTTACCTGGTTTTACGGTCAAGGTTTGCGATCTAAGGTCCAACGGGAAACACGTGCCCAACCTCCGTCACGGCCCAGAGCCCACCAGCGGCGGCCCATTCCAGTACCACCGGCCCGGTGGACGAGCGAGAGGGACGCGTGTCGACGCACGGGAGAGTCCGCGCCTCCGCGGCACGATCCCCACCCATTCCGTCTCCCTCCCTGCACGACCGACCAAGCAAAGCAACGCGACGCGACCAAGGAAACGTTGACGAAAGCAGTCGCGAGCGACGCGCACCAGGAGGAACAGGGCAGAGAACAGATCTCCGGCCTCCGCCCTCGATTCCGATCCGATCAGCTCCTCCGGCACCACCACCATGGCGGACGGCCGCTGCTGCACGTTCCTGGAGATCCTCCTCGCCGTCATCCTCCCGCCGCTCGGCGTCTTCCTCCGATTCGGCTGCTGCAGCGTAAGCCACAACAAACCCCCTTCCTCCCCCCGTGGTCTGATGCTCCGCCTCTGTGTGCGCATCTTACCCCGGATCCGAGCTGCTGTTTCTATGATTCTATCTAGAGTCCATTGACCCGCGCGTCTGGCTAGCTTGGAGCTAGGTTTGGTAGGCGATTTTTGCGCTTCGAGGCTATTGGGACGGTGCTTGGTCTGAGTTCCAAGTTCAAGTTCAGGAGTTTTAGACGCTATGCCGCTACTCAATCCTGTGCTTGTCCTCGTAGATCTCTGACTGGAGCACGAGTTCATGTTTTAAACGCCCTCATCATTCTGTTTGGTCCATCTGGTGTAAAATGTTACGATCTGTCGAAGACTAGTCTGGCATCTTACATTGCACCGCCGATTCTTCCTAATGGGAGATCAAGCAGATACAATACCTAATTTGATTAATCTGAATCATGAAATGCAGATGAAGTCAATGACATCTTCATTGCACTGCCAATTCTTCCTAATGGGAAGATTGAGCCGATAAAATACCTTATTTGAGTAATACGAATCATGAAACGCAGATGAAGTTTTGACATATGGATTTCTTTATATTCAACAATAGACTTATGGAATTATTATGATTTCTTTATATTCAACAATAGACTTATGGAATTATTATGTTTGATATCGTTGATAACACTACTGGTTTTATCTATTCTCTGTATTAACATACTAATAGTAAGACGTTTTCTGTTTCAACAGATGGAGTTCTGCATCTGCTTGCTGCTCACAATCCTTGGCTATATCCCTGGGATCATCTACGCCATTTATGTCCTTGTTGCTCTCGACTCTGACAGGCACGAGAGGGAATACTATGCCGCGGCGTAGCCCATTTGTTTGTGTCCCTCACGCCTAAGAGCTTTACAGTGCACAGTTGAGTGGAGTTGGCATTTTCATTTGGATTATCAGACATTTTATAATTGTGTAACCAAGTGGTCCTGTCCGGAGTCTTGTGATGAATTGTCTTAACCATCTTGTGACCTCTTGAGACTATTTCATTATGTTCTTTACTTGAACTGTGATCCGGTTTATTCATTCTGTAATTGTGATGTACTGTAAGAGAGAATAAGTGGACTCCTATTTGCGGGAGCATTTGTGATGTATGATCACTGCAACTTCCTCCTTTTTCAGTATTTGTTAAGATGGTGTCCACGTGAGCCAATGGTTTATGCTTTATCAGTCTAATTTCTATGAAATGCCTTACTTTGTACTCATGCTAAGGTGGGGGCTTCATAGTTTAAGCATTAAGCATGCCACGTAATCCTAGCACTGTTTTTTTAAGTACCTGTACCAACTTTTCGTTGACGGGGCATTCGAATGTGATGTTATTCTGCCGTGGTGTATGGTGAGCTAGTGGCAATAAATTGTATTTCCTCTTGTCCGTTGTTAACCAATTATTTTGTCCTCAACGTCGTATATTGAAGACTATCAACACCTCGAACGAGTATAGATACTTAAAAAGCACGTGTCGTGCAGAAGCTCGGATTTGTCTGTTTCTCCGATCTCTTGACTTTGCACACGCTACATTACTACCAGTATGTCACGGGTACTATAAAACTAAAGACTCACACCTCGTCTCGACATATTTATCTTGGTGTTGATACCAGATCGATTCTGTCAGTCGGTCGTCTGCCGTGGATGTGATCCGCGCTTCCTGAAACGACGGTATCTCCATGTCGGCGGTATCTCCATGTCGACGTTGGCTTATCTGCGAGCAGGCTGTAAAATAGACGGTGCCGATCTCCATTTCGCTTCGTTCCCGGTGCTGAATGGTGGTGCCCATGTGCGGACTGCCGCCCAGCGATCTTGCTAGATCGCGACCCACCTGTGTAGATTGTGTGCGGCTGCTCCGGGAGCCATAGTTTATTGATGCTTCGGATTGCCAGGATCCTGTCTGCGTTGCTGTACGGAGGAAGGGGAATGATGCCCACGTCCCTCATCTGCCTGTCCAGCTGAGCATTCTCTCTCGCTTCTGATATGCTGGATCGCCGGTTGATTTCAGGCGGTCTGGTAGTGGACGCGTTCCCAACGCCAACGATATCACTTCTGATCCTCTCGTGCGTTTGGAGGCTGCTATTCGAAATGGTGGGCTGACGTCATCGATGACCTTGTGGGAGCATATCGATCATTGAGGAGATACGACACGGTGTCGACAGGCACGAATCAGAGCGCCGGGTGTGTCGTTCCAACAAACACCCCAGGACGAACAATGTCTCTCTCTTGTACTAGTAGTAGCATCTTACATCTCTCTCTACTGATCAGCGAGGCAGCGGGTTCCTGGACACTGGGACCATGGTCCAGTTCAGTCCACCGCGCTGCCAGCCGGCACGAAGCTGCATCCGC
The DNA here is from genome assembly GCA_015342445.1 of Digitaria exilis. Classification (NCBI taxonomy): domain Eukaryota; kingdom Viridiplantae; phylum Streptophyta; class Magnoliopsida; order Poales; family Poaceae; genus Digitaria; species Digitaria exilis. Next base: position 852,304 of record JACEFO010000718.1, on the reverse strand, counting down.
GGCGCCATTGTCATGCCGGCAGCCAGCGCAGGATAGACCCAGCAGCAGGAGGACCGCGCGGCCGCGCCGTGTGTTCACATGCTCAGCCCAATAGTTTTCTAAGAACATTCAGCCCAATAGCTAGACTTGGAGAAACAGTGAAACACACGGCCGGACCAGATTTCTTCCCTTGGGTTTTCTCTCGGGGGCTGCTGGTGGGCTAGGGGAGGCCGACCAAGTGAGAGGCCCATCCTCAAAACGGCCCAGATTCCTTTCCTCTCGCTTTGAAAAAAAGATGGATCATCAGGGGGAAGGAGAATTCTGAATTCGGAAGTTCAGTGGGAAACTCTGCTAGTAAAATGGGGCGAGCGACCATCGTGTCGTGGTCGGCATCTGATTCCCCGACCGACCCGGGTCGTCTATTGCGGCGTGGAGGGCGCGCATCTGATTGGATCCCTCCTCCAGGCTACTACGCACTTTCGAGTTTGACAGCCACGCACGACGCCCACCAACGGCGCCCCCGGCCTTCCCTGCCTCGCGGTCAGCAGTTAGGTACCACGGCTTCGATCTGTTCATTCAGTTGGCCGCATCTCAGAGTCAAGACCCAGGACAATGGTTTGAGAAAAGCTAGGACAAGGTCAGGAAAGAAACAAGCATCTCATTCAGATTCAACCCGTGTATGATCGAGGAACCTCGGTCGGACGACGCTCCATGCGTGAAGCTACGTCACCTGCTCGGCTGCTCCCCGTGATGTTTCTTCTCGAATCGCGTCCTGACCCTACGTGCTTCTCAGGATAGCACCAAGGGGTTCCATCATTCGCGGCATCATCGCGTCCGTTGATGTGCCGGCGAGCATGCGTTTCGTCGGTAGGGAAGAAAAGGAGACAGCGCGCTTGGCGGAAGACGAAGCCCCAAGTGCCGCTACTGTTCGATGCCTTTTTTTTTAAAAGGACGGTCATGATCCATCCTCCTCAACGCTTGATGGTCACGTCAGTTGGCTTGGATGGCTCCACGTCGCACGCCAGAGCAAGTGCTCGAGGTGCTCGAGGGTCGCGCTGTGCCTTCCGCTGCCGCGCATGAGGAGGAGCTTGACATGGACCTGACGTCTCCGTACTACATGCACTCCGGAGGCGGAGGGGCAGGGCTGAAGGCTGAAGCGAAAGCGAGCGTGGGTGTGGCTGCCACACAACCATCCTGATCCGGTTCCTAGGGCGCACTTTCCTCAGCTGTCAGCAGCTCAGATCGGCGTCGACCTGGACGCCATATCTCGCAAGCAACTGCGGCGAGGCCGGCCCTTCCCGCCAGGGCAAATGCTAGCTGAGTCACAGGCAGTGGTGTATGTATCCCCACAATTGTGTGTGTTTTTTTGGGCCATGTTTACCTTTCAAACCCAAGTCGAGACACGTCTGTTGATCTGCTGTTACTATCCGACTGGCCGACATGAAGTATATAGTCTACACATGAAAAGTGTCTTAAAAATTGCGCAGTACATGTGGGGCATGTGGTTGAGTCACAGGGGAGTGTTTATCCTGTTTACCTGACCCAAACCACCCACAATTATACTTTGACGACGGCAAGCCTAAAGCCAGTGAGTCTTGGCTCGCACATAGTATGACCAGCTGACCACGTTCCTGATGGAAGCAGGCACACATGCTTCTTCCAGCGCCGCGAATGGTGGCGGCAGCCGGCAGCGGCCGCCAATAGCAGGCGGTTGCCGCTCCCAAATGGTCAACCGCCCACCGGCCGCAGCAGCAATGATAGGAGTCGGGCCGAGTGTGAGTGGAAGCCGCGGCGTTTTCTGCTCCGGCCGGCCGGGCGGAGGAAGATGCCACGCCAGCGGCCACCAACCGCGGGCAAGTGGAAACCGAAAGCGAGGTGGGGGCGGCGCCCGCGCGCGCGCGTGGCCGCGTGGACGGGATCGATCGATCATGGAGGTCGCTACCAACCAAGCGCGCGCGGGCGGCCGGGCGCGAAGCGGGGCGGGCACGACGCTTGCCGCCCGCTGGCTGCCGTGGAAAACGAGGGGCACCCCGCGGCTGCTTCCCGCACGCGGTGGGCTCCCACCACCACCACGCACGCACGCCAGCCACCCCCACCCCACCACTGATGACTTTTCCCTTCCCCCGCGGCGCGGCCGGCACAGTACTACAGTACACCGCGCTGCCGGCCGCCTCAGCCGCCGCGGCGCGCTGATTCGTGTGACGCCCACGGGGGATCCCTCCCTCCCGTGATCATCTCCCTGACTGCCCGCGCTCCCCCTCCCGTCCCAACCCCACCCCCGCGCGCCCGCTGCGCGCGGCCCCGGTCAGCACTGGCGTCACGCCCCACTCCGCTCGACCCGCCTGCCCTGCTGCCTGCCCCTCTCTGCCTGACCTATGCGCTCCGACGCGCGCCTCCACCTCCACTCCACCCGGGGCACCGCGCCCGGTCCACCGCGCGCGCTTGCCTCGCTGACGTGCGGGGCCCAGCGACGCCGCAGCTGGCGCGGCAGTTGGGGAGGGGAGGGGAGGGGAGGGGAGGGGAGGACGACGGACGAGACGAGCCCGAGCCTCCTTCGCGGTTCCGGTCTCCCACTTTCCGCGGCTGCGCTCCCCCACCGCGTGCGCGCTCTCTCTCTCTCTCCAGTCAGTCTCCCCCTTTCCCTCGCCAGTGAGGCGAGCCGATTCCTACCGAGCCGCGGTGGTGGAGCGGAGCGGAGCGCTTTCTCCCAGGAAATTCTGCGCCCTCCCCCTGTGCATTTGGGGAGCTCAGATCCTGCCGCTCTCGACTGTGCTTGAGCCCCCCTTGCCGCGTCCCTCGCCAGCTCGGGGTCTCCTCCTTGCCGCGTCCCGGTTCCTTCGTTGGCTCGCTCGCTTGTCTAGGACCTTGTCTCCGCTGAATCGAATCTGCCTGATCAGCCACCTCCGTGTTCCGAGCAATTTCTGCTCCAACGCGCCATCTGTTGCCAGCACAACCAAACAGCGGCTAACACCTCCTTGCCGCTTGCCTTTCTGGTGTAAGCAAGTTTTCGTATCCCGAAATTTGCTTCTTTTGGTCAATCTTTGCTGGGCTTTCAGGTTTCAGCGTCACGAGGTCCTTTTTACCGCGATCTTTCCTGTCTGATTACTGCTGTTTAAGCTTGGAGCACCTCCCTTTTCCAGAAAAATTCACTCTGTTGTAGTACCAGCTGTTTGATCTCATGCGGTCAGCTGAAGATCCCTCCACCATGCCGCAAACTCCCTCATCAGAGCCGTTCGCCATGGCGTGGTAGCTACACTACCAGCCTCGCTCAGCCGCAATTGACCTGTTGGGGAGCTGCGAGATTCGGGGCTCCTTTCTCGGTTCCCGCGTCCGCCCGCTCGCCATGGACGCCGGCCTCCCCGACGCCGACGCGGCGCCGCTGGCAGCGGCCGCGCCGCCGCAGAAGCGGGACGAGTGGACTGAGAGCGGCATCGTGCGCCTGCTCGAGGCCTACGAGGCCAAGTGGCTGCTGCGGAACCGCGCCAAGCTCAAGTGGAGCGACTGGGTCGACATCGCCCGCGAGGTGTCTGCGCATTGCGCCGACGACGCCGCGTCCGCGGGGAAGCCCCCACCAGCTGGTGGCGGCGGCAACAGCGCCAAGACTCCAAACCAGTGCAAGAACAAGATCGAGTCCATGAAGAAGAGGTACCGGGCGGAGTCCGCCGCGGTGGCGCGCGCAGGCCCCGCCGCCGCCGGCCCGTCGTGGCGGTTCTTTGCCCGCATGGATGGGCTGCTCAAAGGCCCGGCCGTCTGCTCTGGTCAGGTGCAACTGGCGGAGTTGGGTAACAGTATAGACCTTCGAGCTCCGCCGAAAGGAGAGGCAGAGGTAGAAGCAGATTTCGCCGCGCAGCTGCAGGATGCGGGTCCAGGTGCATTCTCTGATCTGATGAACATCGACACAAATGGAGTTGTCCCGGAGAAAGCGGAGAAGGTTGACAACAGCGTGCCGAAGGAGAGCAGGGCGGCAGATAGCGATGCCAACGTGAGCTCTCCGAGGAGTAAAGTGGCGAACGAGGACGTCGAGGAGGTGGACAAGGCATGGGACAGGCCCAAGAAGAGAAAGAGCACAGAGTTTGATATAGCCAAGAGCATCGAGCTGCTGGCGAGCTCTTACTTGAAGATTGAGCACGCCAGAATGGAGATGTACAGGGAGACAGAGAGGATGAGAGTTGAAGCTGAGATTAAGAAGGGAGAGATGGAGCTCAAGAGAACAGAAATTATGGCAAAAACACACTTGCAGATCGCTAAGCTTTTTGCTAAGAGATTGAAGGAGGGCAGTGGCAAGGCTGGTGGCAGTTCTTCAGTAACAGCTGAAGTGGACACCCTTACAAAGAGCAAGAAAGGCGAGGACACAACATCTTGATAAATTGGTTATAATTCTGCAAAAAAAGTTCCTAAAAATTCGAGATAATGGATTAGTGTATAGCTTTATCTCTGTCAGAATGCCCCATTGGCTAGGTCTGTACCTCGGTGTCAGTTCATGAAATTCATGAATATGATGGAAACTTCAGCCTGAATTATGTAAAATTGTAGGACACCTTGCGAGTTTCTGTAGTACAGTAGGATTGTAACATTTTTATTTCGCTGTTGTTGTCTGCGTTTTCATGTTCTTATCTAATTGTTAGCTTACATTTGTGTATCATCATTGCTCCATAAGACAAACTATCAGTATCAGTATGAGATATTCAGCCTGTCTGATAGAAGTTGGTTAGGACATAGTAAGCCCCTGCACTGTAATATGCATGAAGCCTTAATTGGTATTGCTAGTGAAGATTGTGCCTGGTACGCGAACATATGCTAATATTGTTTTGGGATCATATCTTCTTTGCTGGTGATGGAAGGGATTGATTGCAGACTGATATGATGGATTGGTGCTATGTATATATTGCTGAAGTACATAGAATTTCCTCTTGCACAACCACCCAATATATATATATATATAGGGAAAATCCTTTCTACTCCCAAGTGTAGCTACTCCCATGTCTATATCTCACATCTTAGAGAGTATCTTTTCATACTTAAGGTTTCTAAAAAAAAGTATGTATACATACTTGATTTTTCAAAATGATAACCTTGAAAATTTCTGAGTGGAACTCATTTTTTTTTTGCACCTTGTGATATGTTACATTTCCTGTATAGAAAAATAAGTATGTCCATATACTTCATATATAAAAAAATTATTTTCACATAGCACTTTTAAAAATCAAGTATGTGTATATACTTTTTTTAGAAACCTCAAGTATGAAATAATACCTTCTGATTTGTGAGATACACATATGGGAGTAGCTACACCTAGGAGTAGAAAATCCTATATATATATATATATATATAAATGGCCCCATATGTTCCAAACTCATGGCACCAAAAAGTTCACTACTCAAAACACAACGATCCCATAAAATGACCCTGCAAGTCCATATTCATGCTTTAGTTTAGCACACTTGATTGCTAATGGTTTGTATTCAAGTGCAGCTCTGAAATTTTGCACATTCCAAAAGTATAATCTGCAAGAACGATCCCATCGTTCTGACAATATTTTGTGACTATTGATAGATTGAGTTTAGTGGCTGTGTACTCTTGGAAGCATTTCGTGTCAATAGTAGGCCTAAAGCATCGGAATTTAGGATTACTTCTACCTGTCTCTGTATTCAGGTGAAATGTTTAAATTTCTGTGAAGAATACTTCCAAAGCGTGTGTTTGTGTGACTAAGATTGACATCATATAAGTTGAGGCATACTTCTTTTTATCATGAATCTGTTCACCTGCTAGCCTGTATGCAGAATCGGCCACAGATGTCATGTTGACCGCATTATGCTAACTCTATGGTATTTTACTTGTTTGATTAAACAAATAATAGGCTCCCAAGTTCCCGAAGGAATTTTTTTCCCCGAAAAAAAGTTCCTGAACGATTTGCATTGAGGAGCTGGAATTTTTGAGTGATTTTTAGTTCTTGTGTTCTCATTCTTTTCTCTTTTTTTTTGTTCTCTGTGCTTTACTTCCTAGGTTTCTGTCGCGGTTACCTTACAAAAGTTCACATATCTCAGTATACTCAGATGTTACTTTGTCTGTTATGGGGCCTCAATCATATTATTGTGTTGTATCATGAACTCTGCATTCCTGTATCACAACTCTTCTACTGTTGCATGCGTATTCTGGTTTCAATTTGGATTCTGAAAAGAATTCAAACTATAGTTGTGCTTGTTTAGTCACAGAAAAAAAATTGTTTGTACCAGAAGCTATATACTGAATTGTGTAGATGTGTTATTCACCTTAGATTGTTTTTTCTGTGGCCAATTCTCTCTTCTCACCCTTGGGCTTGTGAATTTCAGGTTCAGGGTGATTTGCCATTTGCTCATGCTCAGCAGCTGATTCTATTACCAAAGGGCGAATGTGCCCTTGGTACTGCACTGTCCCTGGTGCATCAAATGTATGTGTCTGATTTGTCCGATGATTCACCGTGTGAGGAGAAATAGTTAGATGTAAAATTAAATCACAGATGAAATAATGGGAGCGACGATATGGTTGTTACCTCGTTAGTGGGATTACAGAAGCAAATTTTGAATCAGTGAATACAGGTCTGAAAGCAAAGCCTTCTGTCTCTAAAATAATCTACTGACATGACATACATCATTTGTATAATGAAGCAGCAGTGGCCAATGCTGCCATAACTGTATCTTCCTGATACCCGCAAAAAAAAAAAAGTATCTTCCTGAGATTTCCCCCCTCGAGGCCTCGACTATGTATTGTAACTAATTTTTGGAGAGATTGGGTCCAATTCAACGGTCAGCTAAATGAAGGACAAAAGATTTTTTTTTAAAAAAACACTACAAACCGGACTGTATTCTTTTGTGAAAGTTACAAAAATGACGTATACTACTGCAATACAAAGAAACCGTTCCAAAAACAGATGTTGAGCATAAACCTTTGAGGAAACCTCAATTGCACTGTGTTCCTTTTGGAGCGGTTGTCATAATGGCACCTGAACTTTTAGCACATCATCTTTCCGGGCAAGCAGAAGTTAGCAGGAGTTTACATTGGGGAAAACACGGTAGCTAAGTCACAAGACACATGTTCTATGAGATGAAGGAATATAAATAATAAAAAGCGAGTGTGAACCGTGTTTTTTAGCAATTTGAAACTCGGATGGACTGAACCATTATATTTTTTGTCTCTAAAATTAATATACGGATATTTAGATGCGTTTCCAGAAACAATATTGCTAATTAAAGTACATTAGTACCTCTGTGATGGAATATTTAGGGCACCCCAGTAGCGAGTCTCATGCATAGGGTCCCAAGTCGGAGATCTGCTGCACGCGCTCGCCGGTCCGCAGCGAGCGCACGGCGATCAGGGAGAGGAGCCTAGCAATCGTGTGCGACGGCGACCAGGGAGAGGAGCCTAGCAATCGTGTGCGACGGCGACCAGGGAGAGGAGGGCAGTCGAGCACGACGGTGAGCAGGGAGAGAAGCAAGCAGGCGAGCGCGACGGCGAGTTTGAGCTCATTCACGCGCTCGGCCAGCTACGCATCGTTGCCTCCACGGCGACCGGCGGGCAACGACGGCCATCGGGCATGTAAAGGCGTACACTCCATTTTTTTTATTCCCTACGAGTCCGAAGACACATCTGACCCACATGACAGTGTCTGGTTACACAGCCTGTGTGGGCTTCTTGTGTGCACCAAGCTTTTAACAGCCGGTGTACACGAACAGGCAGTCACCACTCGGTCCACGCTCCAATGTCCCCTCTGGCTAAGAACCGCAAAAAGATCGTTTTTTCCCGTCTCCGTCCCTCCCTTCCACTCGAGTTCTTCCGTTCTTCGGAGTTGTCAATTTGAGCGACTGATTCCAAGTTTCTCATGGTGGTGTTTCGGAACCAGAAGCGCTGCGCTCGCCTTCTGATCCCCTGACTAGCCTCGCTCCAGTTCGGTGCGAGATTTGGACGGGTGGAGGGGAGGGGGGGAGAGCAGAGGCGGCCACCATGTTTGGCTCCAGGGTCCAGGATGAGGTGGAGATGCAGAGGAGGCCTAACAACAGGTGCGGGCTTCATTCTTTATGGCTCTCTATTTTCCCGGAGATGTACGATAAGTCCTCTGACCTTGTGGATCCCCTGTTGGAATGGAGGAGTAGATATTAGGATTTTGCTGAATTGGGATTGACTTGGGTAGCTGTACGCGGAGAGAGGAGATGGAGTTGGGAAGATTTCGGTTCGATTCCAGTCTAGAGGAGATAAAAGGGTGTGGTGTATAGCTTGCGCGAAAGGTTCTTCACTACCTCGAGGAATGGGAGAGGACCAATTTGAAGCTTGATCCGATTAGAGCCTGGATTTTAGATGCTTTCCTGAAGAGATATGGTTCTAGGGTCGTGACTGAGAGAGCTTTGTATGAACGCTTCGGTGCTAATCGGATTAGATGACTTTGGTTGGCATGGCAGAATCTGATGATAGTTAGTGAAAATGGCAGTATAAATGTTAAACATTCACTACATTTCATTTGTTCCAGCTTTTTTTCTTCTCTTATTTATGTTGAGCTCATGGCAAGCTTCAGTTTGTCTTTCAACTAGCCTGATTCCAAATTTCTGATTCAACTGTGTGGGTGAAATTGAACAACCCAATTCTAATTTCTAAACACTGTAACTTGCATGGTTTGAAAAATAGTTGTTTTGGTTCTACAACCATGACAACTATAAATGTATATATCATTAATCCTCACTATTATAATCTCATCTACAAAATTATATGTCGGATCTTTTTCTTTTTGTCTTTGTTAGTAATGTGAAGGGGAGTTTCTAGGGTTTTATCTTTTAAAAGATCAATGTGGGAAGTTCTAACCCTTAAAGGGACAGAAGCGCCAACCATTTATCTATGATTCATGGAATGAAGTAAAGGTTCATAAGGGTATGATGAACTAAAGGTTATATCCTATGAGGTGAAGATGTTTCATGGAATGCTATTTTCAGATGCTTATTCTGTTTTTACTTTCGTCTGAAACACTCTATTTTTCACTCAAAATTATTGGGTGTGACGGGTTGATCATATTGACACCATATGCCAATTTTTTAATTTCTGTTCTATCTTTAGGATCTTTCCTGACGAGAGACAAAATCAATCTAAGCCATTATATCATACTTCACGGGCCGACAGATTTGGTGCAAACAGAATAGATGTGAAGAATCCTGAGAAGCTTAAGGTCTTAAATGAAGGCAGCAAACCATGGCACCAGCGTATTCTAGACCCTGGAAGTAATATTGTACTCAGATGGAACAGGGTGTTCCTTGTGGCATGTTTGTTTGCTCTTTTTATTGATCCTTTTTTCTATTACCTTCCATTGGTTAGAGTACTCAATAGTAATGCTTCATGTGTTGCCAAGGACCAGGGGTTGAGCATAAGAATAACTGTCCTACGATCACTTGCTGACTTGTTTTACATGTTGAACATTGCTATCAAGTTTCATACTGCATATGTGGATCCAAAGTCCCGAGTTCTAGGAAAGGGAGAGCTTGTTATCGATATTAAGAAGATTCAACAAAGATATATAAGAACTGATTTGTTTGTAGATGTACTTGCAGCTGTGCCGCTTCCACAGGTAAAGACCTCACAAAGTTAAGTTGCTGCAGATTCATTGCATAAATTAATTGCTTCTCATTTTTTCTTATTTTTTGGCATTTCTACTTGTACTACAATAAGCTGTATTGTTTAGATATTCAATAGCAATAGCATATTAACACATGCATAATATTTTGAACTAAATTGGCTGAGCAGCATCATTGTCACACACTTTGTAAGATTATCTTGGTAGACCTTTTGTTGAGCTCATGTCATTATTTCGCTTTATATAGACCTAGATCTCTTTCTACCGGGCAGAGCAAAAAGACAGTTAGTTTGATCTTTTAGTATTCATGTCATATATCATCTGAATCTAATTGACATCCACTTTAGTTCATAAGAAATCATTTAAAATTTATGAAATTTAATTGTAATCCGCTAGCTTAGCCAGACCCTTGTAGAAAAATTTTGCCTGTGTAGCTGAAATTTTTTGAGTGGTGATTATCTCAAATACCGAATAACCATGGCTTGATTTGTTGCAGCAAACTTCTGTAGTGATGACTTGAATCTTTCTGGGATGCCTTTGTTTTGCAGGTCACTGTGTGGTTAATTATGCCTGCAATAACAAATTCAGATTATAATGTCCGGAACACTACATTTGCTCTCATAATTGTGATTCAGTATGTCATAAGAATGTATCTCATCGTCCCTTTAAGCCATCAGATTATCAAAGCCGTTGGAGTAGTTGCAAAGTCAGCTTGGGGAGGAGCAGCATACAATCTTCTGCTTTACATGCTTGCAAGCCATGTATGGTCATCTATTCTCAGTTTCATCTGTAAAATCCCTAGGGATGCTACCTTGAATCAACCTTTAATGCAGCTTATGTTTGGCCTAAGGGAAATGTATGATTTTATTTGCTACTACCTACGTTCCAAATTATCGTTTGACTTTTGGACCCCCAACTTTGACCGCTCGTCTAATTCAAAAAATTTATGCAAACATAGTCAACTTTAAGTAATTTTTGGAGAACTCTGGTTAATAAAGCAAGTCATAAGAAAAAAATATGAAATTTTGCATAATTTTTTAATAAGGCAAGCGGTCAAAATTGGGGTCAAAAAAGTCAAATGAACTACATTTTGGAACTACATGTCTCATCTTCATATAATCATATGTAACCTAAAAATCAGTTTTCTGCGTTTTTTTCCTGATATGGCAAACATACCATTATCCTGGAATGCACTACAATTCAGTCTTGCGATCCACACAAAGAATCATTACTATTTTGAGTAGAGAGCTGATTCAGGAGAAACAATGCTATCATTCTCATCTTGCATCTTTTAGATGTACATTAGTATGCTCGATACTAAAATAATGTTACATGTGACCTGTCTTAAAAAAGTTACTTATGACCTATGTGCATTGCTGCAGATTACTGGTGCAATATATTATCTTCTCTCCATCGAACGGCAGATTACGTGTTGGGATCAGCAGTGCCTTACTGAAACATCTTGCAATATTAGATTTATAAGTTGTGAGAATACTGATTCTAGTGGTTATTCTGAGTGGCAACAGAATACAAGTATATTTGTCAACTGTGATGCCACTAGTAGTTCAATAAACTTTCAATATGGAATGTTTGGTAGTGCACTGAGTAAAGGCGCTGTCTCATCTTCATTTCTCGAGAAGTACTTCTTTTGTCTTTGGTGGGGCTTGCTGCAGCTTAGGTAGTGGGCCCTCACGATCTTCTGTTATCTTGGGTTCTTTTGTATGTCTCTAATACAAGTAACTAATATTAAGGTTGTTCTGTGTCTGTTGTCACCTTTTCAGTTCAAGTGGCAATCCTCTTACTACAAGTGCATTTATTGTAGAGAATGTATTTGCAATAGCAATTGGTGCTATCAGTCTCATACTCTTTGCTCAGTTGATTGGCAAGATGCAGGTAATATCATAAATTCTCACTTCTGAACTACAATAAGATGTTTTGGATTTGATAGTTCATACTTACGCCTGTCTTGACAAGTTAATCATAGGCTTATCTTATCATGAGTAGCACATTATGTGTTGAATTTGTGAGCAATTTTGAAAACTGATTTAGTTTGGCAAAATTAGCTTGTAATCCATTTTATTGTGCATAATATATGCTAACCTATTGTAACTTTCTATCATTTTTGCTAACTGATGCATTAATTATATAACATAAACTTCCATTTCATATTTTGAAATTTCTACAATAAAATAAGGTTATTACTGTTTCCGCAAGGCATTTTCCAGCCCACTTGATGTCTGATTTGGAGATCACTTCCTATTCTTGTCTTCTTTAGACATACCTGCAGTCTATCAGTAAAAGGCTCGAGGAGTGGAGGCTGAGGCAAAGGGACATGGATGAGTGGATGAGACATCATCAACTACCTGCTCATCTTCAAGAACGTGTTCGGCGGTTTGTTCAAGTTAAATGGCTTGCAACACGAGGAGTTGAAGAAGAGTCCATCTTGCAAGCTTTGCCTGCTGACATACGTCGGGATGTGCAGCGACATCTTTGTTTGGACCTTGTTCGGCGTGTAAGTTGCAGCTATCATTTTATGTCCAAAAAAGTAATTTTTTTTAGCCTTTGAAAGTTTTCTTATGGAATATTTACTGTATTTGGATGAAAGCAAACAAACTGATACTTTTGTTAATTGCCATTGCTTGTAGTTCGAGGTGAAATTTGATATGCATTATATGGCATGCTTCTGATTCCATTGTGCAATGCAGGTCCCTTTTTTCTCAGAGATGGATGACCAACTTCTTGATGCCATCTGTGAGCGGCTGGTGTCTTTCCTGTGCCCTGAGAATACATACATCTCTCGCGAGGGTGATCCTGTGAATGAGATGCTTTTTATTATACGTGGCAAACTAGAGAGTTCAACAACCAATGGTGGCCGCAGCAACTTCTTCAACTCTATCATCCTGCGCCCCGGTGATTTTGCAGGCGAAGAGCTGCTCACATGGGCTCTGCTTCCAAAGACCAACGTTCACTTCCCTCTTTCAACAAGGACTGTACGGAGTCTCACAGAGGTGGAAGCCTTTGCGCTGCGAGCTGAGGACCTGAAGTTCGTTGCAAACCAGTTCCGAAGGCTTCACAGCAAGAAGCTCCAGCACACATTCCGGTTCTACTCCCACCACTGGAGGACATGGGCTGCCTGCTTCATCCAGGCAGCGTGGCGGCAGCACCAGAGAAGGAAGCTGGCTGAGAGCCTCAGCCGATTGGAGTCATACTCCTGGTGGTCAGAGGATCACCCAACTGCTGATAAACCCAGACAGGAGGGCACCTCAAGTGGTGGCACAAGGACGATTGCTGAGGGTGCCATTGCCCATATGCATAAGCTTGCATCTGCTTCCAGAAGGTTCCGCAACGAGGACTCCGCTATTCGCAGGCTGCAGAAGCCTGATGAGCCTGACTTTTCTGCAGACCATTTTGACTGAACCTGATGCTTTGCAGCTGGACTGGTCATACATGTTGTACAATTACATTCGTAGCATCCTTCTGTAATTTTTATGCACAAGAATTTTAGGTGTTGTGAATTGTGATAGAAAGGTTTATTATGTAATCCTGAACTCCAAATCTACCCTGAAAATGTATAGACTAAATCTTTGCAGTGTATATGAACTTGGAGTTCCGAAGCCTCATGTTCTTTTTCTTTTGAACGGGAAGGCTCATATGTCATATGTTCGGTTTCAGAGATACCAATGACTCTTGAGGATGCTCTCTCTGTTCAGTGTCACTGTGTCGGCATCAGTGACTCTGATTAGCCCTGAGTGACAAAAGGTTTAGCTTAAGCACCGTCCGATGTACATCGAGATTAGTGATGCTGAGCAGCTGAAGCTCTTGTGGTACTTGGCTTTGCTGTCTACTCTCTTCCTCAGTCTTGCTCAATGCTCACTCCCCTATCCGCAGCGCCTGTAATCCTACTCACGTTCGTCGTCGTCTTCCAAGATCGTCCTCACCGCGGTAAGTGAGATTTGAATGAGCTTAGCATCCACCATGAATTCCCCTCTTCTCCGCGTTCGATTCCGATTCCTCTTGTGTTTTTTTTTCTCTCGCCAAAGTTATGCTCCGATAGTTGGTTCATTTTCACTCCCCAATCCAGCAGTGGCATGAGGGCGGGGCGGAACAATATCGGCGACCAGGCGACCAGCGACGTGGTGGTGCGGCTACGGACACCGGAGGGCCGCGACGAGTGGCTCTACTGCCACTCCGCCGTCCTCGCCGCCGGCAGCACCTACTTCGCCGACCGTCTCTCCGACGCCTGGCCGACGTGTCAGATCCTCGGCTCGCGCTACTGCGTCGAGGTCTACTGCCAGGACCTCGACCTCAGCTCCCATGTCACCGCCCTCCGCCTCCTATACGCCGGCGAGCCCTGCTCCCGCTTCGGCGTCCGCGGCGCGCTCGGCGTGCTCCAGGCCGCCGTCAACCTCGGCTGCGCCCAGATCGCCGCCGCCTGCAGGGGCTACATCGAGGCCGCCCCCTGGGAGGAGGCCGACGAGGAGGAGATTCTGAGGACCGTCCCCTCCCTAGGCGCGCAGTACGAGTGCATCCTCGCGCGACTCCGGCCGATCGATCCGGCTCCGGTGACCAGCATCTTCCTCTCGGCGTTCCGGCACGCGACGCGCTCGTCGGCGGCTGCGCCGGCGCGGGAGCTCAAATCTGCGGCTCAGGAGCAGCTGGAGTATATGCTCACCGAAGATGACGACGCACCATTGATAGCCCCCGACAATGTCGATGTCAAGGCTCAAGTGAAGGATTGTGTCACCGGTTTGCTGAGCAGGTTCAGTGATTTCTTGAGTTCTATACTGACAAAACAAAAGGTGACGCCTCTTGTTGGTGAAGACAGGAAACTTCAGCCGGAGCTGCATACTTTTGTTTGTGATGTTTGCTGGGTCTGTCAGGTCTTGAGCAAGCTTGAGATGATGAAGTGCATTGTTCTCTACTGGGTTGGAGTCTCATCTGATGTGGTTGAAGCTGTGGAGGTAGTAAACCCTGGGTATGACTGTCTGAAGACTAGCCTAAAGGTGGTAGAGGTGTCTGCAAAGGTACTGGAGGCTGTTGCGTTTGGCAATATTGTTCTTCCAACTGAGAAACGTCGTCATATGGTGAACGTCTGGATTGCCTTTGCAAGGACAACAAAAACTTTGATTGCTCAGGCTGATCGTGATGATGAGGATGGCGATTGTGAGACACCAAAGGTAAACCTGGACAACGAGGTCTGGCAGGGCCTAGAGTCTGCAATTGTTTCAATTGTGCTGACACTGCCATCAAATAGTCAAGCAGAGATTTTATCAGAGTGGCTCCGGTCAAAGCATGCGCGATATCCTGACTTGACGGAGGCGTTTGAAGCCTGGTGCTACAGATCGAAGGTTGCCAAAAGAAGGCTTTCTTTCTTGAGTGACATTGATCGCGTATCTTGATTCTTGACTAGTGGAATCGCTCTGGGAAAATGCCATTTTGTTCATAGGATTGAGTGGCGGCCTTTCACTGAAACAATCATCATGGGTTTCCATTATATTGATTCCGACTCACGATTGATCAGGCTGTCAGTTAAATTTTTTCTTTTGCGGGTAAGGCTGTCAGTTAAGTTGTGGTGGATTATCTGTTTATGAACCTACATTGAGGGTAGCTGATGGAATACACAGCAATATACAGCACTATAGAAAAAACAAAGAAGTATCTGACAGAGCATCCTGATCGACATACACAAGTCATGTTCTATGCATGATTGGAGCTATTCAGCAAAACTGGAACAGACCCTGTGGTGATTGACAAATAGCCAAACCAAACCAGAGATACCTGATAGATTAAGCTCATATGCTTTCGCCATTTTGTTAGAAGATGCACCGGTATGTTGGTGCTCCCTTTTGTGACTTCCAATGTGATGCTGGAGGCATAGCCACAAGTGCGGTGCAGAAAAGGGCTCTTGCTGCCAGAATGGGATTTCTGTGGTTGCTATTGGAGTTCACAATATCATCTATCACAATATATTGACTCTTGATAAAATCAAGCGGCAACCTCTTGACAGGAAGGAGGGCAGAAAGATTTGGTAGATTACACAGTCCCTGCTGTGCAACGCAAGAGTCTTTGATTAATAGGGCATCATTTCATCCTCGCGGAAAAGAAGTTTGTAACAAGTTGGCGTGATGAAATCAGGGATTGTATGTACCTGCTAACTGATCGATTCATGAGCTATTGGCATGCACCCCATGTGCGTGTCTGTTTTGTACCTGCTAAGTTGCGTGCTGTCGTAGTAATTTTTACAAAGGCGTCGTGGACCCTGGAACATGGACTCCTGAAGAATCTGTACGCATTTAACAGATCAAGGTAAACAGAATCGGCGCCATGGCCTAATGGATAAGGCGTCTGACTTCTAATCAGGCGATTGTGGGTTCGAGTCCCACTGGGCGTGCCTTATTGGTTTTTTAGTTTTCGTCCTTACTGATTTCCAGCGTTCATTTTTTTTTCTTGTTTTCATCCTTGTTTTTCCGTTCCCTGCTCGTTGTTTTTTACTCTAGCAAAACGTACTAGCCTATAGGCTCACAAACAGCACACTTGTGTGTTGCTGTCGGGCTGTCGGCCGTGCCGCCATGGTAAATACTCGGATCTGTTGAGTAGTACGAGTACTACTAGCTTTCAGGAACGCGGAGGCTACCAAGACACGACGAAGGTGACAGATTTAGGCCATGTCCTCCCAACTATTCACTATTCATTTCAACTTTTCACTATTCCTTCCTCACAAAACACGTTTCCTAGCGAATGCTACAGTATTTTTCTTATGCTACAGTGTTTTTTCCTACAATCTAAACACACCCTTGCCAAAGTGCCAACTCCCAAGTTTCGCTCTCCAAAACCAAGCAACAGCGGATCAACTACTGATCTGCGTGCGTTAGACTAGTCCTAAGTTCGTCTTGTTTTTCTTTTTTCAGCAATTTCCATTCAGGAGCAGGCTCACCAGAGAGTTGGCTGACCCAAACAAACCAAGCGGCTGCCCAGGACCGGCCCAGAAAATGTCCTCCCTCTCCTGGGCCGAGCTTATAAGCAGACTAGGCAACGAGCCGCAGAAGTACAAGCCATTTCAATGTCCACTGCCGCCGCCGTCCGGTGGCTGCAGCGCCGCCATTCCAGATCCGCCAAGGTGGTGGTCACAAAACACGCTTCCAAAAAAAAAGTATTTTTTTAAAACAAAAGCAATAGTTCCCTTTTCCATTAAGATTATATATTTTTTTTAAGGAATATTAGTTTTATTAGACTCGAGTTCAGGAGCAGGCTCACCAAGAGATCGAGGACCAAGCGGCTGTCCAGGCCCAGCAGAGAAAATTGCCTCCTTTTCCTGGGCTGGATTTGTAAGCCGAAGCGGTACCGGTACGAACAGCTTGACCGCTCGAACTTCCTTCCCATTCGCCATTCCCAAACCGCTCCAATGCCCGCCGCCACCGGTCGGCGGCCGCCGCGCCGCCATTCCAGATCGGCCACGGTGGTGGACGCCGGAGCCAAGGGGAAGGGGATACCGCGAGCAGAAGCAAGGGAAGAGAAAGGGCAAGCCTCCCCACCAAGTACGGCGCCCGCACGCAGGTCCTCTCCTCCCGGTGGCGCCACATATGGCCCTCCGCTCCCCTCAACCTGGACCTCCGCTTCCATTGCATCCCCCTGTCCTGGATCCCCTGCGCCCTCTCCTCGCACCGGGCCCCCGCCCGCTGCTTCTCCACCCCCGAGTGCCAGCGGTACTGCGAGGAGCTCAGCTACTCCGCAGCGACCCTCGACGGTGAAGCTGTGGCTGACTTACAACGATGGCTGCTCTCGTGTCCGGATCGCGTCCGCTACCCTCAGAAGCATTGATGTTGGTCGAGGTCTGGGAGAATTCAGTTTGCAGCAAGTAATCATCGAGGATTCTCCCTGCCTGGAGAGATTACATCATGATCGGGCTGTTGCACTTGGACAACCCAAGAAGATGATGGATATCAAGGTGATCTTGTTGAAAGATAGAGTTTGTTTAGATATTGATCAACTTGAAATTCAAGTGATACACGTGATAGGAGATATGGCCAGGAGGTTGTAGTTGTAGATAAGTTGTTGTAGTATATCTAGATTTGTTGTAACAAACTCAACCTCTTGGCCAAGTCATCCATCCACGTATCCTTCCTCTATGTAAGCCACGCCCGGGGCTATTCCGGAGTTCATCTAATCAACACGCATACGTCGAGCACCCAAGGTTGGGGCCGACGCTTCCACCAAAACTCTTACTCTTACATGGCAATCAGAGCCTCTCCTCTACATATCATCCATGGCGAGTTCTTCCTCGACGACGTCGCTTCTCCCTCTGCCGGTCATGGAGAAGCTCACCAAGAGCAATTTTGTTCTCCGGCAAGCACAAGTCTTGTCGGCCATCCGAGGTGCTCAACTCGAAGAGCATCTCAATCCTGATGTGGCCATCCCAGCCAAGGAGATCACCGCACAAGTTGCTGACAAAACTGTCACGCAGCCCAACCTGGAGTATGTCTCCTGGGTTGCCAAGGATCAGCAGGTTCTCAGCTACCTGCTGACCTCAATGACGCGAGAAGTCATGTCGCAGGTGGCGACACACAAGACGACGACTTCCATATGGACTGCTGTTGGGGTGATATTCTCATCCCAAACCAAAGCGCGTACGATGAACACTCTCATCGCGCTTGCCACGACCCAGAAGGGCAACTCTACCATGGCGGAGTACCTCTCCAAGATGCGGGCTCTCGCCGATGACATCGCTGCTGCAGGAAAACCCCTCGACAACGAGCTCTTCATCTCCCACGTCTTCACCGGGCTGGACTCTGAATACAACCCCATCGTGACTGCTGTTCTGGCGCGTCAAGATCCAATCACCCTTGATGAGTTTTACTCACAACTTCTCTCCTTTGAGATGCGTTTGGAGTTGCAGGGCCATGGAGGACACTCTTCATCAGCCAACATGGCATCTCGTGGTCGTGGTCGAGGAAACTTTCGTGGCCGTGGCCGTGGACAGCCTCAGGGACAAGGACGCGGTGGAGGTGGAGGCCGGGGACGCAGCAACAATTCCAACAATCGCTCCGGCAGCAACAACAACTCCCGTGGCAACAACACCTACAACCGCAACAATGGCGACAGATGCCAAGTCTGCGGTCGTGGAAATCACACGGCCCTAGACTGCTGATATCATTTTGATGAGGATTATGTGCCCACCGAGAAGAGTGCATCCACAACGGTGAACTCTTTTGGTGTGGATACAAACTGGTACACGGATACAGGTGCTACCAATCATGTCACTGGTGATCTTAATAGGCTGGTGATCCACGACAAGTACAACGGCAATGACCAGATCAAAACAGCAAGTGGTTCAGGTATGGACATCAAGCACATTGGTTATGCTACTGTTCCTACCCCTAGTAGATCCATTCATCTGAATAATGTTCTACATGTTCCTAAAGCTGCTAAGAATTTAGTTTCCGTTCATCGCCTTGCTACTGATAATAATGCCTATCTTGAATTTCATCCAAACCCTTCTATGAGGCAAGTGTGAGGGTGGCCTCTATCCTATTCCTTCTGAGTTCAAGAGCCATGCATTGAGCGCAATAAAGCCGACCATCACAAGATGGCACAGTCGACTAGGTCATCCTTCGTTTCCTATTGTTCAAAAGATTGTTAGTAGCTTTAATCTTCCTTGTTCCATTAGTGAGAATAAAGACTCCGTCTGTGATGCCTATCAACAGGCAAAGAGTCATCAGTTACCCTATTCTAGCTCTTCTAGTCGGTCTAAGGCTCCTTTAGAATTAGTCTTCTCCGATGTATGGGGTCCAACTCTTGACTCATTTGGAAGGAAACAATTTTATGTCAGCTTTATTGATGATTTTAGCAAATAATCATGGATCTATCTTTTACGTCATAAATCTGAAGTTTTTCAAAAATTCCATGACTTTCAAAATCTTGTTGAAAGAAAATTTAATCGCAAGATTCTGTCCATCCAATCTGATTGGGGTGGTGAATATGAAAGGCTTAGTTCCTTTTTTACTAAAATTGGCATTGCACACCGAGTGTCTTGTCCTCATGCACATCAACAAAACGGATCCGCAGAGCGCAAGCATCGCCATATTGTTGAAGTAGGTTTGTCACTACTTGCGCATGCTTCCATGCCCCTCAAATTCTGGGATGAAGCTTTTGTTTCAGCCACATATCTGATAAATTGAACTCCTAGTCGAGTTCTTGACTATCGTACACCTTTAGAAGTCCTGTTTGATAGCAAACCAGATTATAACTTCCTTTGTGTTTTTGGATGTGCATGTTGGCCCAACCTACGGCCTTTCAACTCTAGAAAACTTCAGTTTCGATCAAAACAGTGTGCTTTCCTAGGATATAGCCCACTTCATAAAGGATTTAAATGTCTTGATATTTCTACGGGTCGAATCTATATCTCCCGTGATTTTGTCTTTGATGAGAATATCTTTCCATTTGCTGCTCTACATTCAAATGCAGGAGCTCGGTTCTCCTCTGAACATCTTCTTCTTCCTCAAAATTCAGGGGTTAGAACATTGCATAATCATACTGCTGATGCTCCTACTAACCCTGTCTGTTCTACAGAAGCTTCAGAAAAAAATTTGGAACAAGTTCATGCAGGTTTTGTGCCAACCAGAGGTGATTTCATGCATGGTACTGCTGGTCCAATTCCCGAGGACGATCCTCCTGCTCCTTCGCCTGGTAACGCCGGCAGATCCGACTCGGGATTGCCGCCTCTGACCGCACCTGTTTCAGCAGCCAGCGGCGAAGCATCTGCCCACCAGCAGTCAGTTGTCGCGCGTCCACGGTCGGCGGAGGCCCCGGCATCTGCGCTCCCTGGTCAGTCCATGCAGAGGCACGAATCTGCCTTGCAATCGGAGCCTGGATCGTCTGCACACAACGTCGTTGAAGCAACAGCGGCCACTGGATCTGCTGCGCCAGCATCTGGATCCTCTGCACCAACGAGTTCTGATGCTTCTGATGAACCGCCAGCACCAGCGCCAGAACCTCGGCCACAGACCCGTGCACGGTATGGTATTCATAAGCCCAAGAAATACACTGATGGGACTGTCAGGTATGGACTTTTGGCTTCCAATGGTGAGCCTAATAATTTATCTGAAGCTCTTAGCAATGATAATTGGAAACAAGCTATGGATTGTGAATATTCTGCCTTGCTTAAAAATCGAACATGGCATCTTGTTCCACCTAAGTCAGGGGTAAATGTTATAGATTGCAGTGTATAAGATTAAAAGAAAACCAGATGGTACTATTGATAGGTATAAAGCTCGATTAGTTGCTAAAGGCTTTAAACAACGATATGGGATAGATTATGAAGACACTTTTAGTGCTGTTGCTAAAGCTGCGACTATAAGACTTGTTTTGTCTATTGCTATGTCTCGAGGTTGGAGTCTTCGCCAGCTGGATGTACAGAACGCGTTTCTTCATGGTGTTCTAGAGGAGGATGTCTACATGCGTCAGCCACCTGGTTATGAGAATAAGCAAACACCACAGTATCTGTGTAAGCTAGATAAAGCTCTATATGGTCTTAAACAGGCACCAAGGGCTTGGTATGCTAAGCTAAGTGAGAAACTTCAATGTCTTGGTTTTCGTCCGTCCAAAGCTGATATCTCACTTTTCTATTTTAACAAAGATGGTATAACTATATTTCTTCTCATCTATATTGATGATATCATAGTGGCTAGCTCATCTCAGGAAGCAACAACAGCACTCCTTCGGAATTTGAAGGAAGACTTTGCTCTCAAAGATTTGGAAAATCTACATTAATTTCTTGGTATAGAGGTAAAGAAAATTAATGGCGGTATCCTCATGACTCAAGAAAAGTATGCAACTGATCTACTTAAGAGAGTAAATATGACAACTTGCAAACTAGTTAGTACCCCACTTTCTACCTCAGAAAAGTTGTCTGCTTTCGAAGGAGACTTGTTGGGGGTCTGAAGATATAACAAGGTACAAAAGTATTGTGGGAGCCTTACAATATTTAACGTTAACAAGACCTGATATTTCATTCTCGGTAAATAAGGTTTGTCAATACTTGCATGCTCCTACTACCCTGCATTGGTCTGCTGTTAAAAGAATACTCCGATACATCAGAGGCACTCTTGATTTTGGCTTGAAAATCAGGAAATCATGCTCTGTGTTGGTTAGTGCTTTCTCTTATGCGGATTGGGCAGGTTGTCGTGATGATTGAAGATCAACTGGGGGATTTGCTGTGTTTCTTGGTCCAAATTTAATATCATGGTGTGCAAAGAAGCAGGCTATTGTGTCAAGATCAAGCACAGAAGCTAAGTATAAAGCTGTAGCAAATGCAACGGCAGAAATAATGTGGCTGCAATCTCTTAAGGAACTTGGAGTATAAGCACCCTCGGCTGCACGATTGTGGTGTGATAATCTTGGTGCAAAATATTTATCTTCAATAGTTGGTTGCAACTATTGAAGATTGATTTTATTTCTACAGATGATCAGGTGGCAGACGGCTTTACAGAGTCTCTGGGCACAATGAAGACTGAAGCATTCCGACGCAATCTCAACCTAGAAAGGTTTCGATTGAGGGGAAGTGTTGAAAGATAGAGTTTGTTTAGATATTGATCAACTTGTAATTCAAGTGATACACGTGATAGGAGATATGGCCAGGAGGTTGTAGTTGTAGATAAGTTGTTGTAGTATATCTAGATTTGTTGTAACAAACTCAACCTCTTGGCCAAGTCATCCATCCACGTATCCTTCCTCTATGTAAGCCACGCCCGCGGCTATTCCGGAGTTCATCTAATCAACACGCATACGTCGAGCACCCAAGGTTGGGGCCGACCTTCCACCAAAACTCTTACTCTTACAGATCTCAGCGCCAAAATTGGGTATGTTGGGCGATATATGTGATAGCTTCCCCAGATTTGAGATTGGCGCCCCCGTTTTTAAGGTAAATACGCTTTTATCTTCATAGGAATATCACGACTTTTTGCTTCACCATGGTGCGGTGTCAACTGTCAACCTTTGGATTTTCCTTGCATTCATCTTCAGAAGAATCATATGCCTCTCTTTGCTTCATCATTGTGTCAACCTTTGTATTTTGTGCTTACCTGTTACCTTAGGGACTGCACGTATCTACAAAGGCAATGGTGGTGCACAGTGTGAAGGTCTTGTCTTTGTCAAACACGAGGCTTAGTTTGACCTTGGTTCTTAACTTCATGAAATGCTTTCCCTGCTTAGAGAACCTGGCCATCCGTGTGAGTAAACTTACTCTATAATTCTGTGCTTACCTGCATAATTATTTTATAACTTACTGTTGCTTCAGTACTCTACTAGACTATGTTCTCACTACTCTTATGTTTATTTGGATTTTTCTGACTTTATTATTCATAGGGAAGAAAAATGTGTGGGATGATAAATACTGCAATCTTATCAACACTTGTGACATTTGTTTGAAGAAACTTGTGCTGACAAACTATAGTGGCAACGAATCACATGTTAACTTTGTCAAGTTCTTTGTATTGAATGTGAAAGCGCTAGAGACAATCAGGCTTGTGTGCCAGTTTACTGATGCTAGGAAAGATTGGATTGAACGACAGCGCAGTCTGCTTCAGTTTAAAAAGAGAGCTTCCAAGAGTGCACAGTTGGAGCTAGTGCCTGTGTGAGAGGCATAGTTATCATTATGAATTTTTTTGTGTAAAGTTAACTAAACAGGGCCAGTCTTCTGCTAATTTGCATAATGAGGCAACCACGTGATTTGTCAACAGAGGACCCCATTTCCAGGCATAATAACAGGTCCTTCTTTCCATGGATTAGGTCGGCAGGCTATACTATTTTATCAAACACTTATTGGTCACCTGTTTGCAGCGTTTTGATGTCTCTTATCATGGAATATTGTTCAAGATATAGTGCCCTGCATCACTGGACCAGGAACCAGACACACTCAGGGAGAAGCAGATTCAGTCGGCTATGGTTTTGTGCGGTTCCAGTTTTTGTTTGTGAGCAGATAGTACCTGGCTGCTTGGGAGCTTGGAAAGGTGGGTTCGATCTTTTTGTAGCTCTGCCCAAGTACAGGAAGCGTGCAATTTCACTTGTGCTACTGCTAACTACCGTATATGTATAAACTTGTAGACTGTAATAGTCCTGTCACTGGGATGGTCATCGATCTATAGCTGCTACTATAATTGTAAAGGCTATTTTGATGCCTCGACACCTGTTTGATGACATTAGCTATGAAAATATATCGAGGCAGAAACTCAAGAAGCTAATTTGACTCTTTTTTTAATGCAACAATGCTGGCCAGTAAATGAGATTTTGAGGGAGGACTCTACCTACACCATTGGCAACAAGAGGCTATCTGTTGCGGAAATTTTTAACCTCGCGGCATGGAAATACAAGTTGAGCAGAATTCGAACTTGGGAAATACACCTTGTGCTAAAAAAGAAAAACTGGGAAATACACCTTTCAGCTCGAGTGGCGGCTTGGCAGCTTTTCACAACAGGTTTTTCTGAATTGCAAGAGAGGTGAACAATGCAGGCCAAACACAATCACTCTCCATTGCTTGAAAAGTAGGTTGAAATCATATCCCCTCCGAAGTACATTACCAAAGTACGCTACCACGCCGTAATGCGACAGCTAACCTAGCAACTAGTAGCAAGGATGATCAGTCAATGTTCCAACGCGCCTCGAATTAAGCCGTGCCACCTCTACAATTAATCAACAAGAGACGGATCATCAGCCACTAATCCAATTATATATAGTCCTCAGTGACATCAGTCAATCTTCTAGATTGCCAGACATATCCCCGACCAAACACCAAACCCGGAAGAAATAAAGCAACCAGGGTTTAGATTTCCCTCACCACTGACTAGATGCTACCATGGATCGATCCATCGATCCGTATGTTCAGATACGCATGATGTAAGCTAGCTGAAGTGAGCAGATCAGATCAGAGAGGAGCCCTGCGTGCGCACGGCACGCTCGTCGTCAGTGCTCGCCCCACTGTACTGTTTGCCTCATCTGGCTCCAACACGATGTGCTCCCTGAGATTTCCGCCTAGCTAGCTCCTGAACCCATCTCGATCGTCGCCGTGCCCGTCGAGAAGGGTTCGGCAGCGCGGTGTGCTGACATGACAGGATGCTTGCCTGAGCTCGTGCTACGGGACACCGGCAGGAGATAACAAGCTGCTGCTGGCAAAGCTCGTCGTGTCTCGTCGCAGATTCAGGGTGGATAGCAATGTCACAAGAGAGAGGGGCCACCTCTCGATTGACTTTAATTTTGCAGGTCGCCATGCCATGCCATGCGATCGATCTGACGAGCTCAGTTCGCTTCTCGAACAGGAGGGGTATGATGTGAACGTACGTACGTGCCGTGTGTGCGCTCTCAGCTAGCAATTTAGACGTCAAGGAAGGAGTTACCCGGTGTTGCTAGCTGCCAGCAAGTTGATCATCTGCGAGCTGTGGAGAGACGACCAATCAGCGGCTGCGGATTTGGAGTCTTGCTGTGTCTGAAGCTGCCGATGATGATGACTTTAGCAGCTAGGTATCTTCAGGACTCTGAATTTTCTTGTGTTAGTCTCAGTCACATGCGCTAGGATTGAGCTATGATCGTGATTGTACAGCAGGAGGGAAGTACTAATAATCAAGGAAGATTAGGGCGGCAGGTAGGAATTATAACACTAACACACGGCATTGTCGTATAGTCACCACTTAGCTATGTACATCCTGCAATAATGCGCCTTATTGATTGAGCTTTGCTTTTCCAGTGCTAGCTATATTAGGGGGCAGTTGTCAGCTGCTTGCATGCATGCGGACACAGGTTAATTTGTAGTACTCCTACTACTCCAACGTTACGTACACTGCCTGCTAATTTAAAATTATACGTATATATACACCTATAGATAGAAGTCGTTTCAGAAACGGCTTAGCTTATTACAGTATGGTGTTGACGAGAGGAACACTAGTAACTGTTGATTCCAAGCTTGATAGCTTTTCCCTTTTCTTTTCCCACAGGCAAATCAAATAATCAGTTAATTTGATGACTGTTTGTCGACTCTCATTGATTGGCCAGTGAGGCATTAGGCTTTTACAGCATTATTTTCAGGGATGGTGAACACGCTACATATATGATTGATCTGTATTGAAACTGCAAGGACGCCACTAATTTTTATTTGCTCATTGATGTATTGCACCAAAGAAAAATGTTAGCATGCATTGGTGTACGGTACCTGCATCTCTTGTTTCCTAAATGGGCGGTACAAGGACTTCATGTGCAACTGCTTTCTTGCTAGTCACTACTCAACACATTGAGTGTCACAAGTCACTAGATAGATAAGCAGCTCTCCATCGACCGTTACTACCTATTTTCCTCTGGGGCGTCGCATTAGTTGTACATATCATCGCTGCCTTGGCAACTCAACTTTTCAGAAAGTAACATGGAAAACCTTGCTGGCTAGCTTCGTTCCTCTATGACAGGCCACATGTTAACCTTGTCCGAAAACGTCGAATTTCCACTGTCTATGTCCCCCCAAAGTGGTCGGTCTTCCAATATGGCTTGGCACCCTGAATGCGTGCAGGAGCACAACTTGTGCGGAAAGAGTAAGCCTTGTACGTGTGTGAACATATATGCATTCATGCATGCAACTCAAGTTTACTATGCGTATACTCCATGGCTGTGTGTCTAGTAAACATCTTATCCGTCGATCGATAGACGTGTCGACACGCGTCGTGCAACATTGCAGTGACCTCTCTTGATCTTCTAGGTCCTGTAACTACTGAATGATATGAATGATCCCTGCAAAGCAAGCCAAGAGCCCCGACCCAGTGCGTTCAGAGTTGGGGGAAGCAAAGACTATGCAGTCTGCCAAAGCAAGTTCCAAGAAGAAACCTATGGCTATGGCTAGCCCCAACTTTACCAAAGACCCAAGCAAAAGTAAGAACAACACTACCCAACAGCAACGGCAATGTACCACAGCCCGCACTTGGCCTAGCTATTTGTTTGTTGGTAATAACCTTGAGCACTTGACATATACTGAGTGATTTCAGTCGGGTAACTTTTTGCAGAACAAGAAAAAGCGAAAATACAAGCAGATCATACATATATTTCACTAGATAAGGGTAAAAAAAATATCGAGATATTCGCCTGTAAATCGGCAATAACCACTTAATATCTTTTTCTGGGTTTGTATACCACATCTAGCCGACAGATGCACTTGTTGATCCTAACACGAGCAGGCTTTTGTATTTTTGAAGGAAAAAAAAAACATTGGTAGATACACTTCGTAGCTAAAGCACAATATAATTAAATTGATATTTCTGCATTTCTCTGAGGAGGACCATATTATAATTAGCCAGTAGCGAGCATAATTTGAGCTCACCACTATACACCACGCATAATTAAACCATTTTGAACACACGTATACACCATTTTGAGCATGCAAGAAACATATAGCATGATGACCATGAACCCATGATACCTATAGATAGGTTCATAGATAAATATAAATGTGACCATATATATAGGGAGGCCTGGCTATATATAGATCTATGATTAGTTATTGCAGCAAGTTTATGTACCAACTATATATACTACTCCAGCTAGGTAGCTAGGCAAAGTTTAGAGATCCTGATGAGCACCTGATCAAAGAGTAGGGTAGGGAGCAATTAATTAGCTAGGATGACTTGCACTGGATCGGTCGGAGATAGAGGGGGGATTAATTGGTGAACGTACGACGACGCGAGATGCAACAACTATTCGCATGCATTATGCAAGCATATGCATCTGATGGATCGAATGATTATCTATCAGAGCTTGAGCGACAGGTCGATCTCCTCCCCGTTCCGTCCATGGCCATGGCCGATGCCGAGGCGGCCACAGCCGGCGTCAGCCGCCGCCGCCGACGAGGCCGTGTCAGTAGTCCCCCAGCTGCCCGCCGCCATGTCGTCCATCATCATCACGACGCTCGGTGGTGGTGTCGATGGCGGCGGCGGCGCCGCCGTGGCGCCGTACGTCGCCGCCGGGATGAGGAAGACGCCGTCCCCGCGGCCGCCGCCGCCTTCGGGCGCCGCGGCGGCGTGGAACGGGGCGGCGGCGGAGGCCGGCGGAGGGGTGGCCGGCGGCGAGGCGAGGATGTCGCGGCTGCGCTTGGCGAGGGTGCGCTCGAGCTTGTGCGCGTTCTGGTGGCCGCCCAGCGCCTGCGAGCTGTAGAACCTGCGGTGGCAGTAGTTGCAGGCGAACGCCTCCCCCGGGCGGCGCTCGTCGGCGGCGACGGCGGAGGAGGAGGTGCCACGGCGGCGAGGGGAGAGGTCGTCGAGGCGCAGGTCGAGGCTCACGCCGCCGTGGCCGCGCGACGCCGCGGTGCCGTTCTCCATCGTCGTCGATCGATCGGGATCGAATGGAACCTCTCTCTCTGCTGCTGCTGCGGCGGCGTTGGGATGGGAAACGAGGAGGAGAGAGTGCTCGGAGAAGGCTGCTGGCTCGAAGCCGATGGAGAAGAACCAGAAGTTCAGAAGGCAGTGGCGTGTGGCCGCGTGAGAGCCCAGCCCGGTATATATAAAGGCAAGCACTAGTGCAGCGCCGGGTAATTAGTAGGATCTTGCTATTCTACGCGTGCGTGCCCCCGCGTACACTTTTGAGAGCACGTACTGTACGTAGCGTATTTGGAGGGTGTACGTGTTTCTGCTCTCGCATACGCACACACGTACGTTTGGCAGTCAGGGAGATGGAGGTCCACGGAGTCAACTCGCGGCCGACATGCAGCTAGCTAGGGCTTAGCGGCCGGCTAGACGACAAGCTGATGAACAGCTGAACATGCGCAATGACGATGCGTGCAGCCAGTAGGCGCCCGACACCGCGGCACCCATGGATCTCACAGGTCTAGTATGGATCTTGCTTCCAGTTCCGGCTCCAGGTGATTAGAATCGACAGAGAGGCGAAGGAGATGAGCCTGGAGACGCTGGCGAGGTGCCTAAGCTCTACCAGTCGTCGTCATGTCACTCTTCACTGATCGGCGCACGGGCCGATCGATCGATCGAAACGAGCCACGTCCTCTCCTCTACCGGTGGTAGCAGTATGTATGAATGCAGCAGAGATTAGATTAGATTAGATTAGATCTGCTGTTGAAAGAGAGGCACGGGACAAGCCAAGCCATCGAGCGAGGGAGAGCTCGTCTATTCAATTCACCCAGATCAAGTATGTGTCCTTTTCGGCTGCTTCGATCGATCTCCCAGCAGTGATAAACGCGTCTGATAACCTTTTCGGCTGCTTCGATCGATCTCTCAGCAGTCAACTTGCTGCGGCATCCATCGATGAATTGATTGCTGGCTAGCGGCCTCCGCGTGTGAACAATGCAACGATATATGCAAATGCGCCCAACTGGCTGTTGTGATGCACAGCATATGGCACTAGGAAAGAGCTGGACGTGCAAGGTTCCGAGTTCAGACTTGAGAGTTGCAAAGCTACTCCAGCTGCTGCGTGCTGGTGGGCATGGGGACCATGCCATCTCGCCTCAGCCCTCATGCACAGACATGGTGTCTGTTCCCCGCTGAGATTTGTCCATAGCACTGGCATTCTCGCGTGTTGGGACTTGGCTAATGCTAGCATTTCGGCACAGAGCCTGAGCATGGTGGCTTCAGCGGCGCGGCCAAGGCAAAGGCAGGGTTAAAACGTGCGCTTTCCTCCTCCCGTCTGCTGCTACGACATGGCCTTTTCCCTACAGTACAGCTACATGCACAAGGCAGGTTCATGCTAGGGTGTGCCGCGTCAGATTCTGGCATGCCGTCCGGTCGACCGCATGCGTGTACCGGGGCCAGGGCTCCGGCGCAAATAATCACGTTTGTTAGGACAGGGTTGAATTAGCGGAAAATCTGATACAGCTCCAGTTTGCAATCGATATATTCACCTTCTGCAGTCGTCGGTAGCCAAAGATCTATTACAATTTCTCCGTTCCAAAACTTTTCCATGAGATCAACACTTTCAAATCTTTCAGCAACTGTCTTTTCTTGTGTTTACCTTTCAGGCAATAATGCAGGACAGCTGGAGGAGGAAGCTCGAAACAAGCACTACACGGAACAGGAAAACAGTTCACACCTACAGAGATAACCTGATGGCTGTTTTATTTAGGCTTATATCAGAAATCACAACAGTGATTTCTGAAATAAATAATAGCTCGCTGCGGTTCTATACATAACCAACCCTGCTATGCTTCATATTAATCTGTATATTTCAGATCCTTGTATACCTTCTACTGAAACAGATCCCACTCGGCGCCACTAGCCTCCTACACAACAAATTCTTTTGTATTTGTACGGTCACCAAACATCTCTCAAATATCTCCCCTCCACCTGTAGGCTCTTCACATAGCCTTCTGCCTTTGAGTTATCCAATGACCCCTGCAGAGCACATCCGAGGCAGCACATTCAGCAGTAAATAGAAGCGCTGCACTGTACTTGTTGACTTGTGAAGCAATAGCAGTAGCAAAGATTGATCAAGATATTATGTTGCGACAAAAAGTTAAGCAAGCACATGTTCAAGCCCAGTAAGGTAACGTCTGGCACTTCACTGTATTTTATACCACCAAATATTGCACTTAAAGAGGTCAGGGAGGATCGACTGACAGATAATGGTCAGAAACTGAGTTGGCACTCAAAGCAAACAAAAAAATCAGGATTTTTGTTTTTTTTTCTTAAAAACGATTGGCCAGAAACCTTAGCTTGTCAAAGCATGTTAAGTGGAAGCCTAACGATCATGCCTGGTTATAGAAACCAATAGTAATTGCATGGTAGACCTAAAACAGAGAACTCTGATATTAATATGCTGACAGTAGCCGGCCATGATTTGCAATACAGATGCTTGGTGGTGATTTCAGAAGCTCGAGCACCAGAATGAAAAGTCTCACTATCCACTTCTTAGGCAATTCGTAAAGCAATTAACTAAATCTAGAAAGCATCAAGCGACTGTGATACAATGACAAACTTTGTGAAATTAGACATACCTGCTCCTGGATGATAGTATGTAGAGTTCGGTGTACATCTCTAGCCATGCCCTTTGCATCACCACAGACATAAATATAACCGCCCTGAGAAATGATGCCCCAAAGCTCGGCAGCCTGTGAAGATTGCAAGAATGGTGAGAAATAGGGGGTAGTGTACTAGTCCTGTCTTGTTGGGACTTGATGTCCTTGTTTGAACAAAACATGATTCAGCAGCGATGATCAATTTACCTTCTGTGCCATTTTGTGCTGAACATACTCTTTTGTAGGACCCTCGCGAGAAAAGGCTACAACCAACTCAGAAAGGGCACCAGTATCAACAAAGTTATTTAGCTCATCCTCATATATGAAGTCCTGACAAAAAAAAACATGAATCAGTAAAAGTTTGAAGATCCTAGGAAGTACGTCCAAGTCGAATATGTATTATCTGCAACTCTGTATGCAACAGCAACGTGGAAAAAGTTCTTGGCAGATAAGGAACTTTGAAAGAGGAATAATGCATGGCAGCTAGGTGTTTTCTACTTAAGAAGTGAGACTGAAAGAACTCAACACATGGAATTCTGGCAGAGATGAATAATATTGAAAACACAAGCAATACCATCTTCCGATTTCTGCACCCAAAGAAGAGGATAGCACGACCTAGTTCCACCCCTGCCTCTTTCAAAGCTAGGCGTTCCTGCCAGTAAAAAAATATCAGACATGCACATAAAAAATGTTAAAGAGAGACATTTGATGAACAATGACAACTAATGACAAAAACGAACCTGTAGGAAGCCCCTGAAAGGTGCCAGACCAGTCCCAGGGCCAATCATTACAATGGGCACAGTAGGATCAGCAGGCAGTTTGAAGTTTGACTGCCTAACAAAAATTGGTGCCCAGCTACATTCTTCGCTCTCTTCCAAGGGAGTTGAATGCTGTAAGTAAGATTAGAAGGCCAAATGGATGACATCATGAGTGATGCAAGAAACTTTAAAGGATTATATGCTTTTATATAGAGCTATACTGAAAATAGTATACCCTTGTTTCAAGATTCATCTCAGAAGAAAAAGAAGAATAGAATGCCTTCTAAATATGGAAGAATAGATAACAGGTACCTTCATCCAGGTAGAACAAACTCCTTTGTGGATTCTTCCAGTAGGGGTCGGCCCATATACTAGAGCACATGTCACATGAATTCTTGTTGGTGCCATTCTGCAGCAATATAGTAGCATCAGTCCTAACTGATCGATCAACTTGCCTACATCAAATGATGTATCATATAAAAGCAATGGCCTAATGGGTACCTTGGTGAGGAAGATATTGAGTAATATCTTGGCTGCAGGCGAGGAGAAATAGCTGCAAAGAAGACACCAAGTGGAGGCTTTGCGGATGGAAACTCCAACATAACTTCTAAGAGACTTCTTTGGCTCGTGACTATCCATTGTGAATACTCCTTCTGCCAATGAAAGTCATGTGAGAAATTGTGAATTAGACACCAAAGTCAGAAAGCATATTGATCTATTTTAGAAACCAACCTTTCCAGCTGGAGATGCAAGGTGTCTAAGCCGCTCAGCTTCTTTGGGATCAGACGCATGAGCAGCCAAAGCAAGCAAGGCACTCTGCAGCAACCAATGAGGAAATAATATGAATGTGAACAAAAACATCAGAATCAGATAGATACGGAAGAAAAAGAAAAACACAAGTTTACCTTCTTAGGTGAATTCAATAGATCTGCATATCTGGTAAGTGCAGTCCTGATTGTGCAGGGGGACGGGAAAGGAGGTGGCAAAGAGCCACCAGAAAGTGGGGTACCATCCTCTTGGTCAGCATAAATTGAGAATAAAGTATCTGGCGAATGACCTAGCAGCTTTTCTGCCTCTTCGACAGTTTCAATGCAGTTTTCAGCATAGACACCAACATGATCTCCAGTCTCATATCTAGTAAGGTAAAAGAGGAATTGTTAGCATTCTGAAGTCCAATCTAACAACAATGTATTTCTACTCTTATTGTCAGTTTCTTGGATATATACTTACTTGAGTCCAGTTCCAGCAATATCAAATTCTAAATGAATACAGGATCTGTCAGAAGCTGGTGTATGAAGCTCTCTCCGCACAGACACATTTGCCCTGCAAGAAAAGACATAATCCGCATCAGCTCAAACTGCAGAGCAAAACTTCCAGGCATATGAAAGTAAATAATTGTGTTCTAAAAAATACCTGCAAGGATGTTGAATGTCATAGACAGCATGACCGTTGGTGAGACTAAAAGATTTGTTGATGTTTGTGGCATCCTCTGGTTTGACAAACACAACTCTATATTCCGGAATAGCAGCTGTGTAAGGAGTTGCTGCTGCTGACGAATCATCTTCTTGACGGAGCAATTTATCCAATTCTGGCCATAGAAGTTCCTTCCTTTTAATTGAAGGAACCAACAGAAGGCGTTAGCTTTGGTGTGTTAGTGTTAGTTTGCTATTGAAATCAAAGTTGACAACTCCACAAGCAGGAGCAATATATGCAAGATAAGCCAGATGAATCATCAGAAAAAGTGGAAAAATCCATGCAATTAATTTCATTGCAATTCATACCATGCATTAAAGTCATCCTCAATGCACTGATCATCATCTCCAAGACCAACAGGAACAATACGTTTGCCACCTACAATATATGTGAAAATGGACAGAAGTTAATTATACTCAAGTGTTTAAAGAACAAAAAAAAACAGCAAAAAAGCATAACAGACAATACATGATACAGAAGATTCAACGTATCTCACTGAAAAAAAAAACATTGTGAAACAGTTGATCTGTCCTTTCTGAAAATAAGGGTCAATTTGGCTTATATTTGTAAGTTCAAAAGCTTGAGTCAGAGAGCAAAAAGATAGATAAATTTCAACTCTTTAAGCATCCGAGCATTATCATTATTACCAAATAATAACACTACTAAAAAATGCAACCTCTTTATAGTGCGAATGAGTGTACAATATGTAAATAAGATAAGGCGTAACACTTTATGAATTCTAAAAGAAGTCCTGCCTATGAAGGCGTGGCGTGCAGAACTGTTCAAAGGGAAGGAAAACAGAATCAAAGGCTTTAAATCAATCTGATTTGAAACAGAATCAGTGATGTGGCCATCCTAATTTAGTTACCTTGTTCCGCAAGGAGTTGATCAACCACCTTTCCAATCTTCAGTGGAAACAAATCGATAGAAAAGAACAAAATTAATATGAGTTGCACAAATCAATAAACGCACCCATTCAATGTAGACACACCAACAAACCTTGTTGAAGTGCTCGTACTGTCTATTTCCGAGGCCAAACACCCCAAAACGGAGATTGCTCAACCACTCGCCTTTCTCATTCCCCTGCAGAGCAACCAGAATAAGACGCAATCAATAAAAGGAAAGAGGACCCATATACAGGTGCATCCATAAAAGTATGTTTGCATTCCAACCTCTGAGAACCATTTATAAAACCTGGCCGCATTGTCAGTTGGCTCCCCATCACCATAACTACAAAGACAACAGGAAGACATGTTAACAATAAATTAACCAAAAATGTGTATCCTCCTGTCTTTGGCAATTCTTACGTTGCCAGGAAGAACAATGCAATGTTCTCCTTCTTGAGCTTCTCCTCGTACTCCTCATCCTCCGCGGCGTAATCATCCTAATCCCGACGAAGCAAGCACCAATCATAACAGTTATTAACTGCTAAATAGAAAGATGAAATTTTTAAGCAGCAGAGCTTAAGGATGAAGCGTCTGCAACTTACCAGATCGACCACCTTGAAGACGGCCCTGTCGTACCTCGCCTTGGCCTCTTCGGCGAGCGCCTACAAATCCACGCCGAAAGTGACATCGAGTTTCAATCCAAGGAACAGTGCAGGCGTGCAGTGGAAGCACAAGTAATATGCCAAATAAAAAAAGAAAAGAAAAATAGCAGCGCGAGAGCGATTGAGTAGGAACCTTGGCGAAGCCCTCGGCGGTGCCGGTCTGCGTGCCGAAGAAGACGGTGACCCTCTGCCTGCCGTCGTCGGGGTCCGGCTCGTCCTTGGGCCTGGCGGCGGCGAGCGCCCGCGGCTGGGCCTGTGCTGCCGCCGCGGCGGTGGCCCGCGGCGCGGCGGAGCGGCGGACGAGCAGGGCGACCCCGCAGCCGACGAGCACGGCGAGGGAGGTGGTGAGCAGCACGAGCAGGTGGCGGTTCTCGGCGAGGAGCCCGCCGCCCCCCTCCGCGCCCTCCCCCCGCCCCGTCAGCAGCGCCGCCACCAGGTCCAGCGCCGACGGCTTCATCCCCGCCGACGCCGAGTCCATCGCGCTTCGATGGGATCGAGGAGGCGGTGGTCGGTGGAGATGGGGCGGAGAGATGCGCGCACGCGAGGAGTGTGTGTGCTCTGTGTCTGTGAGGGCCACAGAGTCACAGAGATTTGCGGCTGTCAGCTGCCGCCGGCCGGCCGGGCACGGGGTGAATTTTTATGCGCCGCGGCGGCGTCGGGCAGAGGCTGGTGCGCGCGGTGACACGTCAACCCGGTCGCATTGGCTTCGTCGATGGCACCCCACCGCTTCGTCCGGTAGGCCTTGTGCGAGAGATTCCGGTTCCTTTCGGTCTCTCGCTTTCATGCCATGACGGTGGTGACGAACGACGTCTAGAAGCGTGTAGGCTCTTGCTCCGGGCATCGCAGGTACACGTAAAGACGGGCGGGGCTCGATCAGCGTCTGACTTGGACCGTTGGACGCATCATGGTGGGTGGGTGTGTTTCCGTTTCTCCCTGGAACGAGACTTTGCCACTTGTGCTGTGGCGAAATCGACGTGCGCAGCAGGGTGCGGTGCCACCAGAGGAGAATCGGTGCCAGGAGATAAATTGTGCGGACGGCGGAGAGGGGACAACTCCAGAACGGGCGGCGAAACTGGGTGGACGGCGAGCGCGCGACGTCGAGGCCCGCCGCGAGGCCGCGACGCTTTCGCGATGGACGCTGCAGGTGCGTGTCTGTTACTTTTGACCGTGCCACGGAAGCTGCTGTGCCTTTTGAATTTTGATGCAAGTCCAGCCATGTGTCAGTTGCATGCGAAATTGTGAATGATCCACCGTTTTTTCTTTGCTATAAAATGCAAGTGTTTGGTTCTAGGTGTTATAAAACACTCGCGGTTGGATTGCCTACATCTCCATGCCTGCACACGAGAATGAAGCACTACACAATATCGCTTGTTTTGGCTTAGGCCATGTTCAGATTCCTAACTATTCACTATTCATTTCAATTTTTCACTATTTATTCCAACTTTTCACTATTCCTCCCTCACAAAACACGTTTCCCAGCGAATGCTGCAGTGTTTTTCTTATGCTACAGTGTTTTTTTTACGATCTAAACACACCCTTATTGTAACATGATCCGTTTATACATGGCTAACAGATCCCGTTACCTGTTGTCTCTGGTCCCTGGGTCTCGGATCACACTGTCATCAGATACGGCCTTCACCAAATCGTTATGAGATACGGTTTCGTATCCGCTTGATTAGATGCTACGGCCTGGGCCGGCGCAATGGCGCATGCAAGCAACTCCAGCCGCTCGTAGCAAATAGTATTATCGCACCTTACATTGCCAGCAACCAAACAAAGATCATTATCATCGTTACAACAGCATATACGCAATACGCTGTTGATGGTGCTCCAAACATACTCCAATCTATATACTTTTTTTTAGCACACTCCAATGATCCAATCTATAACTAGACCGATCTATAGCTAGAGTTCGACAAGAGCTCATAAGCAGCCGAGCTCAGCCCATTAGGATAATGGGCTCAATCTCGATAGGCCTGATGGCCTGGGCTGCTTAGAAACCAAACTGTATTTTTCTCAAAAATAAAAAGAAACTAAGCTATATTTTCCCCATTGGAAAGAGAGAAAAAAAAACAAGCTGGGGTAGGCGGGAGGGAGCGGCAGAAGTGAAGCTTTGGCGGGGAAATGCGGCGGGAAAGTGATTGCCTCCTCTCATTTCCGCCGCCGCCGCCGAGGTGAGAGCGCCGTATTTCTGAGGAGCGAGGAGGGGAGGAGAGAAGTAGAGACCCCCGCGAGCAGTCCAGCTCCACGCGCTCGTCCGTCTCGTTCGATCCCAGACTACTCCCCCTCTCTCGCGCCGTAAAGATTGGTACGCGCTTTCCAGATCGCCAATTCTTGCAGCATTTTGAGGGCGAAATACAGCGCTGGTTGCTCGTTAGTCCCCTCGGTCGTCTTCCGGGAGGGGATGTTTTGACCTCGGTGGATGGTTTTGTTTCCCTGGTGTGTAGGTCTGGATCGAGACTGTGACGGTCCCAATCCCAACTGCAGCGGCAAACAAGACGAGAGAATGATGATTGGTACGGGCCCTCTGTCTAATTTTCTTTGGTGGTCTAGTTCGTTTTGCTTTTATTACAGCTAAACACTGCTGAAATGTTGGTGTACGGCCAGACTATTCCTGTTTGTCCACTTGCTTAATGGCAATGTTGAAATAAAGATGTATATGCTCAAGACCTCAACTGCCTCCACGTACACCTAATGTGCCTTCTCAGTTAATATGTCGCTTGGAAGGAATGCTCTCGAACAGTACATGAAGACAAAAAAAAAACATGCTTAATTAATATGTTAATTGAAAGTTGATTCACATGCATCAGGAGAATATTCAAGTAATGTCATATAAGTATTACTGAAGTTATATAACCACTGTGGCCTTTCAGTTAACATATTGGCTCAAAGTCTTCTCATTGTCAGTGAACATCCTGTATTCTATATGAAATAAAACCTCTATAAAAACGCGATCCAACCTAGGAGGAACTAGGTGGTTTTTCATTAAGGAGAAGCAACTAATTGGGGGAAAACCCCGGTGAGATAGGCGTGGATGCGGTTAAGAAGAATCGAACCCACGACCGGCAGCATGCCCATCTGCTACGCTAGCCACCCGAGCTACGCTTGGTTCTCAAATAAAACCTCTATAATGAACATTTGTTTAATTGCATTGTGACAATGTTCAAGTAGTAGTATATCTTTGCTCGTGTTGCTCCACATACAACTATTGCCCCTTTTCAGGTAAGGTCTCAACGGTTCTTGTCTAGTTCAGTTTGGTTGTTTGATTTTGTTTTGCTTTTTTACAACAACAGCACCTCTGAAATGGTGTTGTGCCGTTCAATTATTTCTGCATATAAAAGTGCACTTTAACTGTCAAATAAAGTTTGTCCTTATTTAACATGTCAACTCAAAGCCTTTTCAGTAATGCTCCAATGGATCATATGAGAAAGGGGGGGGGGGGGATTTATTGAAAGTTAGTTCACTTCCATCAGAGCAACTTTTGCTGAATTGCTCCATATACAACCAATGTGCCCTTTCAGTTGACATGTTGACTGAAAGTCTGCTCAGTGAATACCTTGTATTATATATGAAATAAGTGAATGTTCACTTGACCTCTAGAATGAAGATTTGCTAAATTGCATTATGAAAATGTCAGTAGTGACGTTATTTGCTTGCTTGTGTTATTCTCCATGTTCAACCTGCGTTTTCAGCTAACATGTTGACTGAACGTCTGTTCATTAAAACTCTTGCCTTGCTTGACACTCACATAAACACAGATAGGAAGAATATGGAGGTTGATCAGAACGGGCTTGATGAGGAACTTGCAACAGACCAGCAGAACAATCTAGCTTTGGCAGTTATTTCCACTGATAAGAATAAAAAGAATCAAGGAGTTGATCAGAACATTTCTCATGAAGAACTAGTAAGGGTATTAGCCATGCATGGTCATGCAACAAGGATGGTGGAACACGAGGACTTTGGGAAGCTTGTTGCTCACTTGAATCCTGCGGTCAGGGTACCATCGCACTTTGACCTGAGGTGGAAGACTTTTGACTTGTTTGACCAAGAAAAGTCCAAGCTGAAGGAGAAGTTAACAGCTTTATCATGCCGGGTTTGCCTGAGTGTGTATATGTGGCACTATGATCCACTGCTAGCATTCTTGTGCTTGACTGTTCACTACATTGATGATGAATGGGAGAAGCAGCAAAAGATCATCAAATTCTGTGCTGTGGATCCCTCTTGCAGTGCAGAAGAGCTGAGCTGTACCATATTGCGAGCTATTGGAGAATGGGATCTTGATGAGAAGGTTTTCAGCATTATACTGGATGATGCATTTGCGGCTTCAAATGTCAAAACCGGTCTTCAGAGAAGGAACAAAGTCGCTGAAAATACAAGCTTGTTTGTGGTGCGTTATGCAACTCATGTACTTGACGAGGTTATTCAGGTGGGGCTGGATGAACTTGACACAGTCATGGAGAGGTCTGCAAAGTGTTCCAGGTATAAATTGGATCCCACCCCCTTACTAGCACATCCTCCGAACCGCAGGTATGCACCATCAGTGGACCATTGGACAAAAGCGCAGAAAATTTGTGATTACTTGCAAGAATTTCATAGACACAAAGACTCAATGCACAAATTTCCTAGTCCAGATAATTTGTTTGATAAGGTGTGGAATGTGAAGGAAAAGGTCCTTCGCAATACTGACATTGATAGGTATAAGACAGTCTGGGAAGTTATGCAGCGCGACAAGGAGGAGGAAGGACTTTTCAATATGCGAAGGAATATGGAGAAGAAGTTCAATGAATGTTGGAAAGTCTGTTTCTTGTATTTTTGTATGCCTATGGTCATGGATCCTGGACATCGTCTGGAACGCATCAAGTCACGCATACAGCAGTTTACTGTGCCAAGTGCTTATACTGTGGACGATGACATAGAAGATTATATTGGCGAAGTGCATGATACATTGCTTAACCTCTATGGTGAATATTTTAATCAGGTCCATGAACATGACTGCACTTTGTGGTATGAAATTAGCATGGGAGAGTTCATAGGCCGTGATATTCTGCATGAGTTATATCTAACCACGGAATATCCATATCGTCAGCGACCACAGACTGAACTTGATCACTACTTGGAAGAGGCACAACGTGCACGTGGGTCGAGTGTTCTCCAGTGGTGGAAGGAACATAGTCTGACCTATCCTACAATTGGTCGGATGGCACGCGATATACTGGCACTACCGGCACTACCGTGCAGTACTGACAGTGACAGCAATGCAGCAACAAGAACTGCGAGACTCGTAATGGGTGAGTCGGGTAATCCAAGCCGGGTTCAGATACTTGTCTGTATGCAGGATTGGCTCACACCAACTGGTATGACCTGTGCCCCGGCATCTCTTGCTTCTAATCTGACCAGTCTGTAGTTTTGTATTAACCAGACTTCTGATGTCTTTATAGGTACTACAAGTGTGGGGTCAACCGGTGATCGTGAAAGCTGAACACTTCATCCTTCCTGAATCTAATGTTCAATGTAAGATTGTTATCCTAGTTTGCCCTCTATAATCCTCAGGGTGATTAGCTGTGGCTCACATAGTTACTTTTCTGGTGCAGGATTTCAAGATGAAAAACTGAGGGGTGCTAGGGCATTTTGGGTGGAGATTCAAGAATGAGTTACTGCTGGAGTTGTAATGGAGCTTTCCGTAGTGAGGAACTTGTAAATAATTCTTACCTCTAGTTTCAGATACTTGCTCTGCGAGCACTCTACTTGCTGATCCTTTCAGATACTCGCTATCTATATGCTCTTTTGGAGCTTGGAGTTGCTACATACTCTCCAGTACCAGTTTATCCTCTTTAAGCTCAATATGATCTGATGACGCATATTTGCCTAATTGCCGTTTGGAAATCAGAAATCAGTTGTGGCCACGTGTTGTCTCGTTCCTTTTGGCCCCGCCGCATAGGTGTGCCCTGCGCCCCTGCCCTTTTCATTTGGTTGTTGTGAGGCTTTTGTGTGAACTGTGATGTGCTTGCCAACGCAGAGTTCTTACCTCAAGTTTTAGAAACTTGCCTTGTGTGTATTCTGTCAGCTGGTCATTGAAGTTCGATCTCTTAAAATGCTTGCATTCTGTCGCTAATTCTTACTGTACCAGGTTCAGATGTTAGTAAAAGGTGTGGTTTGGTTGGTTGGTAGGGGTATCTAAATGCTCCATGTCTTTTTTTCTTCCTCCATTCATTCCTATTTTTTTTAGGGAATCCATCCATTCCTATTCAGCGCTACGTTTTTCTCTCTTGCGCGTCAGCACGTGTATTTTAAGCATGTCAGAATAGAAAAATTTTACTGAGCCTCTGAGACTGAGAGCGAGGCATGACAACACACAACACAACAGCAGACACCTTGATTGCGAGAAGAGAAAAACGTGCAAAAGGCTACTCTCTCCCCACACGTGCCGAGCTGTAGATTTTTTTATTTTTATATTATTTATTTTCATAATTTTCAAAAATATATAACTCAAATTTTCTTTTGCACAAATGCCATCCTATCGCCGGTTCATCTGGCGAGAACAACTTTTACAGGATGAACCGGCGAAATGTTAGTGTAGCAACATATATAACCAGATGAACTGACGGAATTTTGTACTTCTAGACACCCCATTTTCAAAAAATCGTAATTAATTTATATGAACTCGGATGGAGATGAACTTTGCATGGAAGTTGTAGATCTCCACAAGTTCTAAAACTTTGTATTTCAAAATTTTCTCATTTGAAGCCATCTTGGTACTCAAATAATTGATAAAAGCTTCAGTCCTATAAATTGAATAAAGTTCATCTCCATCCGAGTTCATATGTATTAGTAATGAATTTTAAAAAATGAGGTGTCTAGATGTACGAAATTCCGTCAATTCATATGGCTATATGTTTTGCTACAGTGACATTCCGCTGGTTCATCCGACGATAAGTTATTTCCGCCAGATGAACTGGCGGTAAAATGACATTCATGCAAATTTTTTGAGTAAGTATATATTTTTGAAATTCAGAAAATAAATTACATCAAAACAAAAAAAAATTCTGCCGAGTCGTCCAACCAAAATCACTTTTTTTTTAGCTACGGAGCTCGGCCCATTTGGATAGTTGGTCTCTATAATAGCTTGGGCCGTGTACTACACTGCTGCTGCTAGTGGGGCGAGGCAGCGACTTGGCGCGCCGGCGCGGCAGATAAGTAGCAAAGCGCGGGGAAAAGCAGAGGGAAAAAATCTTTCACCGGTTCCATTTCCACCGCCCTCCATTGCAGCCCCGCCCGCCTCATCCGCCGCCGGTCTCGTAAAATTTTTTCATTTTAGCCCTTTTCTCGTAAGATATTTACATATGGACCTTTAGGCGAAAGATTTTGAAAAATAGACCCGAAGCTGGGCGCCAGGTCCCTTAGCGTCTAGGTTGCACATGGCGCCCGCCTTTGCCACGTGGGTTCCAGCGTGGCTGAAACCCTAGATCGGCGCCAGGTCCCTTGGCGCCCACCTGTGCAACCTGGA
This sequence comes from Digitaria exilis, assembly GCA_015342445.1. Lineage (NCBI taxonomy): Eukaryota > Viridiplantae > Streptophyta > Magnoliopsida > Poales > Poaceae > Digitaria > Digitaria exilis. The sequence continues at coordinate 810,478 of JACEFO010000718.1, read as the reverse complement.
CGCTAAGGGACCTGGCGCCCAGCTTCGAGACTTAAAGACCGCGGCCGCCCCCTCTCCTTTCTTCCTCTCCTCTCTTTCTTTCCTCACCAGAGCCGCCCAGGGCCGCCGCCGGCGCCCCCAGCGCCGGCCTCCTCCGCCGCCACCCTCGTCAAGGAGCAAGGTAGCCTCCCTCTCCTCTTCTTTTTTATCAATTTCTTGTTGTATTTGAAGTTGAAAATGAAACCCTAGGTTTTGAATATATGATGAGTTGAATCTTTGATTATTGCAGGGATTAAGTTGAATTAGCTGTGTAGATGGACAATGTGGATGTGTGTGACCGTTTTGCTAGCAATTTTTTCAATTTCTATGATATTTGGTGTGTTATTTAGGAAAATAAATATGAAATCCCCTATGTTTATTGGAAATATATAGGAATTTCAAATTGAAAGTTTGATTTGAGGTTCATGCAATATTCGTGATGTAATTAAATTGTCTTTGTTGCAATAGATGGATAAATTAGTCACATTGCGTTATGGTGGTAACGTGAGGACAAATCGTATGGGGGATTTTGAATTTGAGAAGATGGAAGTGGTTTCATTGTTTTTCAATGCTAGACCGTCGTATGGTGTGCTTGTGGGACGAATAAAGGATAGTTTGCTATGGTCAGAGTCTGGTGTTGATGTTGAGGTTCAAGGAGTCATTGATGTCGGGTTGAATGGGAGAAATAACAAACGACTGATCCCAATTGCTGGTGAAGTGGATTGGAACAATTATGTAACTCTTGTGATGAATAGTGAAGTTCGAGCGTTGGATTTGATTGTGAGGAAGGTGGTGAGACAATTATCTCGAGGCTTGGTGGCTGATCTAGGTCCTTGTGAGGTTGCGGTGACGCAAGTACCGGAAGAAGATGATGTGGGAGGTGGTGGTTGTGATCATGATATGGGAGGTGGTGGTTGTGATCATGATGCTGGTGATTTTACTGATGATATAGGAGGTGGCTTTGCTGATGATGTGGTAGGTGACATTGCGGATGAGCTCAGAGGCGATGGTGGTATGGAATATGAAAGGAAAGGCGGTTTAGATGAAAGGAGAGGTGGCTCTGATGGAGCAGGAGGTGCTGAAGACCTTATGAACTTTATGTGACTTTGTTTATGTGTCAGTATGAACTCTATTTTTCTGTGTTTGTGAACTCTGTTTTTCTGTTTTTGTGTGATTGTAAACTCTGTTCTGTCTGCAACCTGGGCGCCATTAGCATTGGCGCCTAGATGCATAACCTGGGCGCCATTGCCTTTGGCGCCCACCCCTGGGCGCCATAACCTTTAGCGCCTACGCGCATAACCAGGGCGCCACGGTCTTTGGCGCCCAGGGTTAACAACTGAGGCGCCTACCATGGTTCTATTTTGAGCGCCAAAGGAGTTGGCGCCTAAGCGTATAACCTGGGCGCCATGGTCTTTGGCGCCCATGTTTAAGAACTGAGGCGTCTCACAGAAGTTGGCCCCTACATGCCTAAACTGGGCGCCGTGGTCTTTGGCGCCCGGGTTTTTCCACCTAGAAAATTTAAACCCTTGCCACAACAAATTGGAATGGTAAAGGATCCCAAACATTTTGGACACATTTGTTAACCACTGCAAATACAGAACACAGAGGTACATAACTTATTCACACATAGTTCAAACATAGCTCGCATAATCCGAATACAAAGTTACACAACTCAGAAACATGGTTCAAAAACATAGTTCACACGTAGCTCACACATAATCCGAATACAAAGTTTGAATATATAGCTGACACATAGTGCCACATTCATTCTTCATCAGGCCTAGGTAGGTTAGCAACAAGTGACTTCATTAACTCTTCTTGAAATTTTTGTGTTCATGCATCTTCCCTTCTCTTCTTGTTGTTCTCCACTTCCCTGTTACGTGGATCCAAACTCCTAAGAATATCTTCATTTGACCTCCTCCTAACATTGTTATGGCCAGTGCTATCCTTTGTACCATTAGATCTAGGCCATAGTCCCCTTCTTCTCGCTTTCTCAATTGTATCTTTTTTCCGATGCCTGACATAGCTGTTTAACACCTCAGGATGAATTCCCTTGTTCTTTTTCAACCAAATCTGAGTGTCCACTGTTGGCTTCTCAACATAAAATTCAAACTGACACTTTCGAGTTCACTACAAGCAAAAACATAAAGTTTGTACCTTAGACGTGTCAAAGAAATGAAGGAGTGTATGAAACATACAGAAATAGAACACAAAACTCACCAAATCATCCCAACCATGTGACCGCAATAATCACCAATTCCAAGCTCTGATGGCACTACACCATAGTTAGCTTTGATCCCACAGTAACATAGTCTATCCGGTGCGATGCACCTCTCTTTCTCCTTTTTCTTGCTACCTTCCTCATCCACAGGCCAATATGACTTCGGGCCATAATCATATTAAGAAAAAGAACATAACGGATATCCACCCTGCTTTGAGAAATACAAACAAATGAAGAAACATCCATGCCAATCTATCAAGGCATCGTAACCAAAGTTTAAGTTAACTCACTTTTGTTCTGTTGCGACACTCAAACGTTGGTGTGAAAGAACAATTCTTCACGGTGCGATGAATCTGAGCAGGATCACCACAATGGCATAATGGTGGTGTTTCCAGACGTCTCGCAATGGCTTCTTTCTTCTCCTCATTAGTCATAGGTGGTGGGTTAGGAGGCGGAGGGAGCCATCGCTGAAAAGACTCGTAATTCTTTGACGAAGATGGCCGAAAGAGAAGGATGCGTTCATCCACCTTCTCAGGACCATCGATCCACTGAAAGAAGTTGCATTGCTCCCAGTCCTACAACAAACGTAAATAAGTTACCGAATGTGTTGAGAATATTGTATCCACAAGTACGAATCTAGGATGGCAACTACTTACACGATGATCACCGTACTTGTAGTACGCTCGAGCAGCAGTGTCGGGATGCATCGATTGAGTCACCCGCGCAGGCTTACCACACTCACATTGCGGACTAGGGAGAGCGGGAGGGACTGGGGCATCCTTGGAAGACACATCGGGATAGTTCTTTTGAGCACGATCCTTCCACTTCTTCTGACGCCACAAGTCATCCCTAACTAACGTGTATAAAAACAAAAAAAAATATATTAGGCTCTCATTTTTCACAACTATACCTATCACTTTTGTACCTATCAATGTAGCACAAGTAGTCACACACATATTTCCCACCACATACGTTGACATTCTAGACGCTTCACTTCTCCTAAAACCACATACACTATGGAATTTTCAACAAAATTTCTAGACCTAGGGTTTCATGATTTTCAATTGACAAGCAAAAAAAACTAAACCAAAATGAAGGGAGGAGAGTGACCTTACCTTCCCCAACGTCGTGGTGGAGGCCAACACCGACGAGTGGACCTCCCGGAGTGGAGGATTTGGAGGGGGCGGGAGGAGGAGGCGCTGGATGCCCTTCTGTTCTGTTTGAACAGAGGAAGAAGAAGAGGGCGGCTGGGGCGGCAGCCACGCGCGGTCTTTAAGTCTCGAAGCTGGGCGCCAGGTCACTTAGCGCCCAGGTTGCACGGGTGGGCGCCAGGGGACCTGGTGCCCAGCTCCCGCGGCCGATCTAGGGTTTCAACCACGTTGGAACCCACGTGGCAAAGGTGCGTTAAATCTGGGCGCTAAGGGACCTGGCGCCCAGCTTCGGGTCCATTTTTCAAATCTTTCGCCCAGGGGTCCATATGTAAATATCTTACGAGAAAAGGACCAAAATGAAAAAAATTTACTATGGTCTCTGCGTTCCCCTCTCTATCTCCCCCTGATTTCGAGAACCCAGCTTTGCCGATCCGCCACTCGTGCCCTGGGATTGTAAGAATCAGTGCGCGCCCCAAGGTTTTCATGGTTTTTTTTTGCTAGATAACGCACCGTTACTGGTTGATTCAGTTGTTCATCGCGGTAGATTTTGCTTTTGGTCGATTCCTTTGGCCGTTTGTTTCAAAAGGCGAATTGTGCGAATTGGGCAAATGATTTATCTCTGTTGCTGTGTAGGTATCAGCTATCGAGGTATGGGTCAAGATTGTGATGGTCCACCCAACTGCATCGGTGAAGAAGACGAGGGAATTGTGAATGGTACGGATCTGTTAGCTTCTGTTCATGAATATTCCCTCGAATATTGTTAGTCTTATCTGTTATTAAGGTTGTTTTACGAACACATCTTGCTTACATATTATGCCCCGTATTTAGTCTTGCCCTCCTCAAGTATGTTCAGTTATTTCCATGTCTGAAGACTTTGTTCAGTTAAGTTCTCGAATAGAAGTCTGCTCGATTGCATTTGGACAATGTTGAAATAACAGCATCATTTTTTTCATGTTTGTTCATATTCACTAATAGGTTTTCCCTATTTTCACAGGCATGGAAGATGTGATTGACAATGTGAACAATGACATAGTTGAACAAGAAGAGAGCACTGGCAGCATCCCCAGCCCGCTACTCCGCAGCACAAGGCCGAATAAAAGGCTTCGGTCGAAGGTGTGGGATGACTTCATACCCACCTTCGTAGATGGGAAGGTCGTGCGGGCTGAATGCATGCACTGCCACTGGGCCTTCAACTAAAGAAGCACCAATGGCACTACCAGCCTGCGCAATCACCTGGCCAGGTGCAGCCCTGGGACTCAGAAGAAGCCAAGGCAGCAGGGGCGTACACCCTTGCCATATACACAGAAGAGCATAGCAGTTGTCAGCTCTGACCCAAAACAGAAGCTCCCATTCCTGCTATCCAGCCAAAACAAATGCACGAGCACATCAGATGAAGTCCCTGTGCAGGAGCTTGCCTTCCCTGATACACATACTGACAAGACTAGGGAAAAACAGGAGGTTGATAAGAATGGGCCTCATGAGATACTTGCAGCACCTGAGCTTTCCACTGATCAGCAGAAGAATCAGTCTCTTGGGGAAACTGCATTGCTTGAGCAGGATTTTCCAAATGACTTGAGTCAGAAGAATCAGGAGGTCGATCAGAACTGTTCTCCTGAAGAACTTGTCAGGATATTGGCCATACACGGGCACCTACCAAAGATGATGGAGCAAGATGGATTCAGAAAGTTAGTTGCATGCTTAAATCCTACGGCCAATATGCCATCCCACTATGACTTCATAGGGGGTATCTGTGACTTGTTTCAGCAAGAAAAGTCCAAGCTAAAGGAGAAGTTAGCTGCTTTACACAGTCGTGTTTGCTTGAGTGCTTATGTGTGGCACTATGATCCACACTTGGCCTTCTTGTGCTTGAGTATCCACTACATTGATGATGAATGGGAGAAACAGGAAAAGATCATCACATTTTCTCCTGTGGATCCCTCCTGTGATGCAAAAGAAGCTAGCAGTATCATATTGGGGGCTATTAGGGAATGGGATCTTGGGGACAAGGTTTTCAGCATTATGATGGATGATGCTTTCATTGATGATTCAGTGGCTTCAAATGTCAAAGCCAGTCTACAGAAATCGAGCAAAGCTGATGCAAACCTGAACTTGTTTGTAGTACGTTCTGGAACTCATTTACTTGATCAGGTTATCCGGGTGGGACTGGATGAACTTGATAGAATCATGGAGAAATCAACAAAGTGCCCCAAATATACAAAAGGTTCCAACCGTGTACGGTATCCGAACAGCTCATATGCACCATCACCAAAAGACTGGAAAATAGCAAGTGATATTTGTGAGATTTTGAGAGATTTTCATGAAGACATTGACTTGATACCAAGCCTTCGTAGTCCAGCATATCTCTTTGACACGCTGAAGAGAGTTTATCGCAAGGCTGATTCCAGGAGTAGATATGTGAGGGATGAAGCATTTTCCAAAGTTCTGGAGAAGATAAAACAGCAGTTCAAGGAACGCTGGAAACTATGTTTCTTGCATGTCTGTATGCCTATGGTCATGGATCCTAAATACAGTCTGAAATGCATCAAGCACTTCGTTCAAGGCAACGAAAAATATGACTATATGCATGAAGTGTGTGATACATTTGTCAACCTCTTTAATGAATATTTAGATCAGGTGGATGATTCTAACTGCACTTCTGGATTAAAGACTAGCAAGGGGGCTGTTGAGGATGCAGAAACGCTGTTGAAGTATTACCATGGCTCTAAGCATCAATTGGAGTATTATCATGTCTCTAAGCATCAATCTTGTCAGCGGCCTATGACTGAACTTGGCCAGTACCTGCAAGAGACCCGTCCTGCTTCAGGTGAGCCCAGTGTTCTCCAGTGGTGGAAAGAACATAGCCTGATCTATCCTACGATGGCTCGGATGGCACGCGATATGCTGGCGCTACCATGCAATACTGCCTGCAAGGTAGCAACAAGAACTGCAGGACTCGCAATTTGTGAGTCGGCTGGCAAGAACCGTATTGAAATGCTCGTGTGTACTCAAGATTGGCTTACACCAGCCGGTATGACCTGCCCTCTTTTATATCCTGTTTCTGTCCGATCACATTCTTGTGCTAACTGATCCTTTAACTTTACAGGCATGAAAAGTGTAGCTCCGACCGATGATATTTAGAGAAGAATACTTCGTCCTTCCTATTTTCAATGTAAGCTGGCAAACTATTGTCCTCATTTACCCTCTATAAATTGCCTTATCTGTGCTGCTAGCGATGGCTCATTGAGTTGCCTCTGATACAGGATTCAACGTCTTGAAATCGTGTAGCTGTGGAACTTGAAGCAATTTTGTGGTGTTAGGTTTAATTACTGATGGAGCTGTGTCGTAGTTTTTGTATGTATTGGTGGTTTGGAGCCTGTCAGTAATTCCTGCTTCTAGTTTCAGATACTTCAGCGAAAAAAATCAGATTCTATAACCTTAAGACATGCTGCCTGATGACCCTTGATCATCATACTACTCATGTTCAGAACTTCAGTTATTCACTTATTCCATCTACGCTTTTCTAGCGCTTTCTCTCCTAACAATCTGTGTGCATTGCTAATTCTGAGTTTCATTACGCACGCACACTGACACTGCTGATCATGGTTCAGCCACGCCCTGAATAGTAGTCTCGGGGTGGATTTGATGGAGATGGATATTGGATTTGGTTGGTTGCTTGCTAGAGCAGCGAGGGAGACTGGAGATATGAATGGGAAGGAAGGGAAGACGAGAGGGGGGCGGGAGAGGTAGGACGCAGAAGAAAAATTATGTGCCCATGTGAAGAAATTATGCTTTGAGATCACGGTTTTTAAAAGAAGCGTCTTACAGGTATGTCAGTATAATTTAACTACCATGGCATGCTTTTACACAACAAGCACCAAATAATTCCCAGATACAAACGCAGCACATAACACAACACTTCAGCGACCCACAGAGGATACTTCTACCCGTGACTGCATCTAGTAGAGCTGGACTTTCTCTCCGAGAACGTAACCATATCCTTCGGAATCGGAACTAGAGTCGGATTTATCCTCGTCCTCCTGACGCCAACGAGGCATAGGCACAGGCCACCTGCAGTTCAATTCAATGAAACAACTTATATGTCCAAAACTTAACACGGCTTATATATAGCGACAGGCATCAGAATACCAACCTGTTTAACTTAATTTTATCATCTTCAGGCATTCTCCAAGGCGCACCAGAGCGATCACTATCATTGCTAACTTCACAGAGTCTATTGACAAACATATACCAATAAAAAAAGATTTTGCTTCACTCAACCTGCTTCCGGAAGCTTCTTAAAATGTTGCAAAATAGAACATATAGGATATATATGCACTCGAATACCTTTCTGTCTTGAAGGATGCTAGAATTTTGCAAATGTCGGGCCATAACAGGAAAGGGGTTCCTATTCTCGTATCATAGAAATTCATGCCAATAACATCCCCATCAAAATTAACAAGAGGACCTCCAATCCCAGCCTATCAAGTTGACATGAGCTAGTTGTGAATTATATTCCAAATAGGTATTGCTAGCTAGCTCATTCTGATGCAACTATATAATTCTTTGTTCATAAATACAATGTATATCCAATTTCAAGCATTGGACGTTGATTAATAATCCAATAATATCTAATCCAATAATATCCAGATTTTGTCAAAAAAATAATAATGCTACCCTTTATATTCACATTCCAGAGTACTTTCTCACGACCGTGTTTTAACTGCAAGCTAAATGATGTCAGGGGAACAGTAAAATTTGATTTTGTACAGTGAAATTACAAATTATAGAAAAAAAGGGAGTATTTTCAATCACTACGAAAAATTGAGCAATAATACTACAGAATTACCTTTTTTTATTTTTACATGTGGAACGTGCGAGGAAGATACAATCAAGTGTGCCTGACCAACTAACCAAATCCCCACTAGTAGCCATTAACACCCCGGATTTGAAGCAACGCCCTACAGCTGCTACTCCAGGGCACTTGTCAAAATAAACCAGAGTATTTAATGGACGAACAGCAGGGTAATTCTTGACTGTGACTAGAGCAACGTTGTAATGTAGATCCCAATGCTTTAACATCCCTTCTTCGACTTTGTCATTAAGTAACACTTCAATCTGCAAATAATAAATAATGAGACTTAAACAGCACCTTGAAGAACAGCAGCCTCAGAACAATGAGCACCAACCCTCAAGTTTTCAACAATCTTGTTCTCATCACCAGAATTTCTAACCAAGCTCGCTGATGTCAAAATTATCATAGATCCATTCCATTCAATAAAAAAGCCTGTGCATGCAAAAAACCTTTTTTCTCCTGCGTACCATGATTCTAGTTATCAGCTAGTTGTAATCAAAACAGAGATGAAATAGTAAATTGCACATCACTATAAGATTACCATTGAATGAAGCCAGTGCCACAACATTGCTATTTATGTTAGAAGAAGCTCTTTTACTGAATTTTCTCCAGATACCTTTACCATGTACGTTGCCAAAAGTCTCTTCAAAAGAATAATCCAATATCATGCCAGCTGGAGAAAAATATAGAATAGTTGTTAGTGGTACAGGAAAGCTGTAAAAGGACAGGAAATTTCAGAAGCACGCACTGACCTTCTAACATGGTTGATGGTAACTTAGGGTAGCCCATGGAGTCTAGCTCTAACTGTTCCTGGTTGAGAAAATCTCCATGTACTGGTGCAACAAGGTCAAGGATCAGCACTGACATATACTAATACTATACACGGAAAATAGGTTATAGGTTCACATAAATTCTGCTGATCAGCATGTAGCACTAGAATCATTTGGCATCAGATCACAGGAATTTGACGTCAGAGGCTCACCAGAATCATTATAGGCCAGTTTGCATATGCTAACTGATAAGATCTAGCAACATACAAGTACAAGGGAAAAGCCCAGATTAGTTTATAAACAAATGTAAACGCTAAACTTGCACAGCTTCTAAATATATGGCACCATTATGAAATGCATGTTTTTGAATAATTCCACAATGTTAAGCAGTCTTGTTGTTTCTGGATGGCTGTTAGATTTCTCACCTGTGGATCTTGCTCCTAATCTGCAGAACATAAAAATAACTAGTTTACCACAAACCCAAAAGTAAAAATGATCAAACCAGTGCATTAATGAAGGTTCCAAAACCTACGTGGGTAAAATCGTTGTCAAGGAACAATATAAGAAAAATGAGGACCTCAAGCCATCCATGTGGTAAATATTTCATGAAAACATGGCAACAGTCAGCAAATATTTTAGTTAATAAACATTAGGGAACCGCAAAGTGCAGATGCCAAATAAGCCAAGGAATAGCAGTGAATGATCCAGTTTATTGCATACATATGTTGTCTGGCATGCAAAAAGGTATAAGCACTTTTAGGAGAAGAGCTAAGGTAGAAAAGAGTAAGTGAACATCCATGGCATACTTTGATTACATACCTGTGACCCTTCACAATTTTTTGGTATTGCAAGACCACGGGATGTCCAGTAATGCTCGAGATGCTTGAGAATTGTTCCCCATGGTAAAAAGACGGCTCTTTTCATAGTCAGAAAAAGGTTCATGCCAACAATGTTCCTATCAATAGAAACAAGCGGCCCACCTTCCCAAGCCTAATAACAATAAAGGTGACAAGCAACGAGGGTTACACTTGAACAAAATGAAGCACTTGAACAAAATGAAGTTGTATATAGGACAAGAGTTAAATATAAAATAAAAAAAGCATTTCTATTGCATCCATGCATAACAGAAATAAAATGAAAATGCTTATACAGTCATAAGTGTACCTCTGAGATTTTACAATCAAGATCATCATCATCCTCAGATACCCTTGAATCAACATTCAGTTCCACACTCTTGGCCATCATTTCACCAGAGACGCCACGCCCTACAGTAAATACCCCACCTTGGGGCAGAACTTCTAGGAAAGGTCCAATCTGAACATCAAGGAAGGCATGGACTTCAACAACAGCAAAGTTGTGATCCAAATCAGTTTCGGCCAAAAACCCATCATACACTTTATCGCCTTCATGGCGCACTAGAATCTACAAAATAATAAGGCAAGAAATGAGGAAATTATCAGGAATAAACAAAACGATAAGGAAATGATGATTCTCAGCGCCAACCATTAAGTCATCATGGTCTTTGTTTGTACTATCGAGAGCTTTAACCACACTTGCAGAGGTCAGAAACCTTGTAAGATGGCGCCCCTGGCGTTCCATAGCTATGCCCGAGCATGAAGACAAAAAAAAAAACGCGATCCAACCTAGGAGGAACTAGGTGGTTTTTCATTAAGGAGAAGCAACTAATTGGGGGAAAACCCCGGTGAGATAGGCGTGGATGCGGTTAAGAAGAATCGAACCCACGACCGGCAGCATGCCTATCTGCTACGCTAGCCACCCGAGCTACGCTCGGTTCTCCGAGCATGAAGACAAGATCGTGTCTCCTGCAGAAGATCGCAATTTAAATCATTATAACTGGTGGCGTTTCAATATATATTGTTAGAAAACTGAGAACACTAAGTTTATATATAATTACCATTGCGCACAGTAATAGAGGCGATCCTTTTAGATAAATATGATTTTAGCTCATCACTGAGCCCTGTCCAAACATCTTGATTAGAGTCCCCAAGGAAGCAGCCTAGTTGAAGGAAAACATTAACGTAACTGTGAATGATTAAATAAATGTGTGAAAATGTGAGGGGAAACCTAGCAGAAAAGAGGAAAATCTAGCAGACCTGAGACCAACTTGTTCTTGCAAACTCTTCTGTTCTGACGAGAGCTTCTAGAGAGATCATCACGACGCCTCTTACCTTTCCGCATCTTTTTCAAGACTGAAGCAAAAATTGCTTTTAGAAACAAAACAAAGGGGCAAAACTTGCTTTTAGCAGAGCAGCAGCAATATATAAAACTAACGGAGCAACTAATCAGGAACACTAATGATGGCGTTATGTCAGGGTTGCTGATACTCAATTCACCTGAAACACCAACATTGGTAATTTTGGCTGGGGTCCCCAAGGAAGGTGGACAAACTGATAGCTGAATTTTCTCAACTATCATCTATCAATTGAAGCATGGGGTGCTGACGAAAAAAGGCCTGTCCAGTGTTACACCTGATGTCTAGACAAAACATACATGTATGATATCATCTTGGAGCAAAGGGCGTTTTAGTGCAGCTTGTAATAAACTGGTATTAAGGTAGTCAAACCTTAGGCTTTACCTTCCATCAGACTATATGTAACATGTTCTCTCCTACTACTTATTGGTATATACAGGGCATACAAAACCACCATAGAAGCAGTCAAGCAGTCATCTATGCAGTCCCACAAATGAAAAACTCTCATTTTTAAGATTTCCTCTTGTCCATCAGTCCATCTAGAAGAGGCAATGCAAACACGCAGGGAGGTCTGGTAACAGAAAAGGCGGGTGGGGGCTGGAGCCTAGTGAGAAACAAGGACATAGCTGCTAATATGCTGCACGCAAACAAGCTCTTGATAATTCAAAACAGGAACACTCAGCAAATGTATTGCTTAAGCCAGGATTATAAGGCTAGCCAGGCTAACATTTCTAGCCAGACAACCAAACAGGCCCTATATGGAACTAATCTAGAACTGCACAAGGATATTCCATAAGCTTCTGTTACTCTGGTAGCTCTGCTTGTTGGTTAGAAATCCTACTGGATTCTTTAAGAGGGTTCCTAAATGAACATATACTATACTAGAAGACCAATATACTTTTAAAATTATAACACCAATATTGTGCGTACCACCCAATCAAAAGCCATTTCGATGGACGCACGTAATCGGCTAGATTTACACCAAGAAAAACACCACTATACCCCCATGCGCTTACCACAAGACGTGGGGCACAAACAGTGGATTTCATCGTTCGTCATCTCTTCCGCCATTAGAATTTTTACGTCAGATCTAAGGTGCCTGCCCTGAAATCACATGTAGAGGGATGAAAGGGATGAGGAGGCGATCGATGCAGGTACCTTGGTCTCCGGCCTTAGAAGGCGCAGCGCAGGGCAGATCGGCAATTCTAGCAGGATCGCCCGGCCGTCGTTCGTCTGGCCGGATCGGACTCAGTAGACAGATCGTGGTGGGCGGTGTACGGGACGAGTCCGAGTCCAATCGGTACGGTAACAGAGAAACCCTGCGCCTATATGGCTATATAGTATTTATTTTTAGCCTAACTCTCGCCAGATTTGTTTACATCCATCGACCTCACGCCGCCGCCGCCATGTCGTCACGGAACGTGAACGACGACTGCTACTACTCCGGTGACGACGACTACGAATACGAATACGACTACGACGACGACGACGACGACGTCAGCGATGACGATGATCCGCAGCCCATGGAAACGAACGACGACGACGACGCCGAGCTCTCCACCAAAGAGAAGGGTTACGATTTCGAGACCGAGGACGACGTGCGCAGGTGCCAGGACGAGATCACAGCCACGATCTCCGACCTCCTCTCGATCCCACGTGGCTTCGCCGCGGCCTTCCTCCGCCACTGCCAATGGGACCCCGAGCACCTCCAGAACGAGTGGTTCTCCGACGAGGGGCGGCGCATCCGCTCCGCCGTCGGCCTCCTCACCACGTCGCCGGCGGCGGGGCGCCACGCCATCACCGTCCCCACGGCGCTCAACGACATGCCACTCACCTGCGCCATATGCTTCGACGCCTACGCCCCCGGCGAGATGAGGTCGGCCGGCTGCTCCCACTACTACTGCCACGGCTGCTGGCGCGGCTACGTCCACGTGGCGGTCACCGACGCCGGCTCGGGGTGCCTGCTGCTGCGCTGCCCGGACCCACCCTGCAGGGTCCCCGTCGTGCGCGAGCTCGTCGACGCGGTGGCCACCGGCGCCGACCGCGCGCGCTACGCCACGTTCGTGGTCCGGTCCTTCGTGGAGGAAGGCACGAGCAGGTACGTCCGGTGGTGCCCCGGCCCCCGGTGCGCCCTGGCCGTCCGGTCACGCCCGGGCTCCGGCGCGTACGAGGTGGCGTGCCGCTGCAACCACGTGTTCTGCTTCCGGTGCGGCGAGGAGGCGCACCGGCCGTCGTCGTGCGACACGACGCGTGCGTGGGTGGTCAAGAGCACCTCGGAGGGGGAGACGGCCAAGTGGGTGCTGGCCAACACGAAGCACTGCCCAAAGTGCAAGCGCGCCATCGAGAAGAACCTCGGGTGCAACCACATGACGTGCGGCGCGCCATGCAAGCACGAGTTCTGCTGGATCTGCCTGGGCTCGTGGAAGGGCCACGCCGGGGGCTACTACCGCTGCAACGTGTACATGGCGAACCCGTCGGAGTTCGACGAGGAGACCACGAGGAGGGAGCAGGCCAAGGCGTCGCTCGAGAGGTACCTGCACTACTACGAGCGGTGGTGCGCGCACGGCGCGTCGATGAAGAAGGCGAGGCAGGACCTGGACGGGCTCCAGGGCGGCGGGCTGGACCGGGTCGCCGAGGAGATGGGCCGGCAGCCGACGGAGATGGACTTTTTGCTGGAGGCGTACGCGCAGATCGTCGAGGCGAGGCGGGTGCTGAGGTGGACGTACGCCTACGTGTACTACCTCGACCCGGAGCGCGACGAGGTGAAGCGCAGGTTCTGCGAGTACCTGCAGGGCGTGGCCGAGGAGTCGCTGGAGCGGCTGCACCGCTGCGCCGAGCGGAAGAGCGACGACGAGGAAGGGGAGGCGGAGGTGGCGTTCAAGTTCGAGGAGTACGTGCCCAAGCTCAGTAACCTCACGCGTGTCACGCGAAGCCACTTCGCCAAGCTTGTGGAGGGGTTCGAGTCCGGCCTCGCCGAGGTCGTGTCGTGACTTGATTCGTCAGTCTACATGCTATAATGTGTTCTTCACAGTGCAACGACATTTTAATATATTTGACTCTTGCAAAGTCAAATACCTTGAGTTTATATGCTACTCCTTCTGTTCTAATTATAATTTGTTTGACTTCGTTTTATCAAGTTTGATCACTCGTCATGTCCTGTATTGTTTGACAAGATCCTTAGGTCGGTCTCAACACGTTGGCATCTTCTATTCCTGACTCATTGGGGATATTATGCCTTTTGCTTGTCAGAAGTAGACCGACGATACGGACTAAAGTAAGTCAGATCTCAAAATATTTCATCATACTCAGTCCTGAAAGAACAAGCAAGGGATGAGCGCACGCTGGTAGTAGAAGGAAGCGGAGATGGAGGTAGCTAGGCATCAGTTTGAGTTCGAGATCGAGAGCAGCTTCAGCCACTATTGCTAGGACGGGCTTACTTAGACTGAGAACAGAGATTCTTTTCTCTGCTATGCTTATGCTACTTTCCTCTTTCTTCCCTGAGGGCTCTTAAGCTAGAGTACCTATGGAAGAGGCTTTACTTTTCGATAAGGAGATGCAGACTCGTATGCTTCGTAGTAAAAACCTTCCTTTACCGCAGGCAAGCTCTCCTCTTGAAATATGTTGACTGTTTCGCATGGAGCTACGAAGAAATGCCCGGTTTAGACCCGCAGTCCACAAGCTCGTCAGTGGCAAAAGAAGTTTTAGGTGAATCGAGAGGAAACAGACTGACTGAACAAAAAGAAACCTTTAATCTTTCTATTATATATATAAATATGAGGAGTCATGATCTGGCCTGGTCAACCCAATCATGACTATGGGACCTTTTTGGCCTTGAGTAGGATGAAGCAGCCTGAGGAGGAGGCACAACAAGCACTTTATATAGAAATCTACGAGGAGATTCTGAAACAACTTTTATTAATTAAACATGCCATAAAATGATTATACACAATTTTTCGAATAAGATGAGTGGTTATAGTCGGGGTCAAAAAATTAAACAAAATATAATTTGAAATGAAAGGTAGATGAATAACACGCACGTGGCTATCACACATGTTGCAACTTGCAAGGTGGGAGAGGTGATTCGTGAACGCCCCTTGGATCAACATCGTGTGACCCATATTGAAGTTTTCATAGTTTCCACGAAGAGGATATGTTGCCAAAAAAAATGAAGACCTAAAAACTTAATTTGAGACTTTGTATTAAATATTTGGGAGGAAAAATACCCATTCATCCAACAGTTCTAAAAAATATGGTACTAAGAGCATCTCCAGCAATATGTCTCCCAATAAATATTTCTCAATAACATGATATTGGGATGTCCCAATACCACTTTCATAGATTATTGGGAGAGGTAGTTTTGGTTGAGAAAAGGGAGATACAAAGGTATTTTGCTGGAGCATTGTTTTTCCAAAACTCCTCCCAATACGCAGTTGGATTGAGGAAATGGAGATTACCGGAGATGCTCTAAAAGGATTAAATTGCTGCCACATCGTCCATTTGTTGGTCAAGGACTTGATTTTTCGACCATAAACAGTAATTTTGGGATTTTTATGCTCTGCAACACTTTTTTTGTGGGATTGGGAGTTCACGAGGTGGGGGGCAAATTTGGCTCCAGATGGAGGTATTGGACATGTGGAAAACATATGAACTAGATTAGACAACTGTTGAAACACAGTTTTTATCTTTACTTCAAAAACTAACTATTGGGTTTTTTTCTGGAAATCTTGGAGATTCTCTAAAAACCCGATTTTAGGACCTTGCTAAAAAAACCTGGAGGTGCTCTGACGGTCTCGTTTATCTCGTCGCAGACCGTACACTACATGTCATACCATGAAAATTAATTCCTCGTTAAATTCTAGAAATACTACTACTACTACTACACAATATGAGAAAAGAAAAACTTTGAATTCCAGAAATAATAATAATAGTACTATACAATTTGAGAAAGGAAAACTTTAAATTCTAGAAATAATAACAAAAGTACTATACAATTTGAGAAAAGAATAACGTTGATGTTATTGACACGTGGGGTCAGATCCATACTGATCCTAAGACGGAGTGTTAATTTAGACTCTGTTATTTAGCAAGTTACTTATTAAATTGCTCGGCAACCAAGCACCCTGATCTCTGCCTATCGTTTGAAGACACGATTCGGATTCCGAACACAGGTGCACCGGCAGCCACCACCATCGGCGGCGCCGCGAGATCCCCTGCATTGTCTCAGAGAAGCACTCCACAACATGCATCTTCCATCCCTTGGCTTCCTGCTTATGAAGCTGATCCCGGCGACGTGCAGCCCCAGCATCTCCAGCTTCACGACGCCATCCTTATTCTCCAGGGACGCCTCGATCAGCCCGATCATGGGGTCACCGATGGAGCTGTACCCTTCGTTCGGATCCCTCACCTGCATCAGGACCACATGGACCATGCAGTCCTTGGCGACCTCCTCGTTCCGGCGCCGGTCGCCGGCGGCGGTGGCCGTGGCAGGTTCAGTAGCTGGTGAGGCCATCTGGATCTTGAGGCCTTCCAGGACCAAGGACTCCAACCTGTCCAGTGCTCTGAACACCAGAGCTTCCAAGAGGTCGTCACCCGAGCTCAGCTTCGTTGTCCGGCGCACGGGCTCGCCGGGGTTCTTCTGGCCTGTGATGTCCTTGAGCGACATCATCTGGATCAGGAACTTGCACAGGTCCTCCGCCCTCATCGCTGCCATCTTGTCAAGAACCTGGCGAAAAGGCGACGCAATCGTGTCAGACCAAAACAGGGGACAAACAACAATGGATCACACATTTTCTTCAGACAAAATAATGGATCACGCAAC
Source organism: Digitaria exilis (assembly GCA_015342445.1). Taxonomy (NCBI): domain Eukaryota; kingdom Viridiplantae; phylum Streptophyta; class Magnoliopsida; order Poales; family Poaceae; genus Digitaria; species Digitaria exilis. Next base: position 793,436 of record JACEFO010000718.1, on the reverse strand, counting down.
AGAATTCACGAGGCTCATTCATGGAAGCAAGCTCACCTCTGACACGCTTGCGGCGTCGACGGGGGAGACGGGGCGCGACACCTGGACGGCGAGGCGGTGCCACGGGCGGCCAACCCGAGTGACCTCGCGCAGGTAGCTCCGGTCCTCCAGCCTCATCGTATCCTTCACCTTCACGCCGTGGTCGCCGGCGGCCGCGGCACACCTCTTGGCCCCGTTCGTGGCGCGCTCGCCGGTGACCGCCGCCGTGGCGCCCACCTCCTCCCTGGGCTGGGCCCTGACGACGCCCTCCTCGGCGGCCCGCGGCGCGGGCCTCTCCTCGTGGCCGAACCACATGCTCAGCCTCCTGATCTCTTCCTCCAGGAGTAAAACCCTCTCCCAGTACTTCTCCTCGGCTTTGCCACCGCCGCCGTTGCTGCCGCGCGGCGACGCGTCGTCGGTTACCCTCGCCGCCGGCGGCGGTGGTGGGCCGCTGCGGCGTTGGAGTGAGAGGCAAGACATGAGGCTGGAGCAAGCGGTGGAGGCCACGGCCGGCGCCGGGGCAGGTGGCTTCTTGTGGGACATGGTGGATCGCCGCCGGTGGCGAAGAACTCTGCAGTCTCAGCCACGAGCTTTTGGTGTGTGTACTCGGACACGAGCGTTTGCAGGTGGTTCTTGTAGGGCGGCGGCTGGCTGGTGGTGGAGTGGGAGCCGTTGGTGAATTGCGATTTGTGAGGAGGCGGCAGTTCGAAATTCGAACTTGAACTCCGAGGCCGGCGAGGTTTTTGCGGCGGCAAGTGTACTTGCAGGGCTTGACGCGGTCACGCCGGGCCGGGGCGGGGCGTGCGGTGAGCCGGTGGTGGCTGATGGGGCGCATGTGCATCGGATCGTGTCGTACTGCTGCCGAACGCCGATACGAACTGCAATAACTTCGGGCTCAAGGCTATCACACGTATCAATGCTTCTGCTAAACTACTACGTAGCTTTGCATTTCAATTGGTGTGTACTGACTACTGATTGCTGTGACGTCTGACGTTGCAAACTGCTGAACCTCTCGATGGTATCAATTCTGGGCGTAAATGATGCAATGACGTGTGAATGTTGAGTTTTTTTATTGTTTTTTTTTTGGAGGAGGAGTTTGAGAATATTTCAAAAATGATGTACTACAATCGAACCAAATTCATGCTGAACCTCTCGATGGTACCAATTCTGGGCATTTGTTTGTTTTGAGTTGCATCACGAAGAGAACTTTACAATGACAAATGGCACATCAGGTGTTTTTCCTTCCTCCACATGCCTTTTCCAGGAAATATCAGTTTGAAAATTTGAACTGCCGTAGTATGAAGAGAAGAGAACACTTATTAGTTCCCCTTTTTTTCTAGGGTGTCTTTCCTTTGGCGGCGGCGCCAAAGTCCACCAAAAATCGGCGGCGATCACGTGATCTCCCCCGACCACCAGCCATCCCTGGGCCTCGCACGTCTTGTGGGGGAAACCAGGGTATCATCGAACGTTTCTGCATGGCGGATCAGAGTAGAGGGAAGGAAGCTGCGGGGGCGATGGAGGAAGACGGCGCCACGCCGGGGTTGGAGGAATACTTGGAAGGGCTAAAACTACAAGGGGAGGAAGAGGAGGATCTTGATTTCTCTGAAGAATTTGAGGAACTTGCGAAGGATGTCAGATGGCTCGCAGTTTTTAGGGTTCACACCATGAAATCCTTCAGTCATGCGGCACTTTTCAGTGCCCTAAGGAACGCTTGGGCAGCGTCAAAAGATGTTACGTTCAAGGTGCATGATCCAAACCTGTTTATAGTCCAACTACACTGCTTGGGCGACTGGACTAGGGTGATGGAGGGCAGACCCTGGATTTTTAGGGGAGCAGCGGTGGTGTTAGAAGAATATGATGGATTTTCAAACCCTAAATCGTATAAGCTGGACCGGATCCCAGTATGGACACGGATCCAAGGACTTCCAGATGGATTGATGAAGAAGAAGGAGATTGCTGAGAAGGTAGCAAGAAAAGTTGGGGATCTGGTGACTGTCGTTGCAAATGATGGAAAGATCAATTCCACGACGTACCTGAGGGCCAAGGTGGAGTTGGCTCTTAATAAACCTCTGGTTAGAGTGGTGGCAATTACTTTGAGGGAGAGAACACAATACCTAGTGCAATATGAAAAACTTCCCAGTTTCTGTTTCTTTTGTGGATGTATGGGGCATGAGGTTACAGAATGTGGTGATGGTACACATGCGAAGGAAAGCTGTGGTTGGGGGGAATGGCTGAGGGTGACTTTCCCCCAATCGATTGGAAGGGATGATCGGGGAGCTAGAGGACGAGGACGAGGGGGAGGTAGAGGTAGAGGTTCTGGAAGAGGAGGATGGAGAGAGGAAGATACAGTGGACATGGGTTTTTCCACTGAAACGGAGGAGACACACGGGGATGCTCAGGGGATAGTGGCAAGACAGATCAATATGTTGGAGAACTCGGCACAGGGGCCGCCCATTAGTCCACTCCCTGAGCAGGAGAAGAAAAGGCCAAGGAAGGAGGATTTGGCGGTGAGTGAAGTTGGAACATCAAATGCAAGATCGGCGCTCCTCCTAGAGAGGGGTGACCGGGCGCAATGAAACTCCTAGCATGGAACTGCCGCGGGCTCGCAAGTGCCCGGGCAGTGCGTGCTCTTCTGGACGTCCAGAGGAGCACAAAACCCGATGTGTTTTTTCTGTCTGAAACACATTTGGGTAGAGCTAAGGCAGAAGGAATGATGAGAAAATTAGGGTGTGATTCTCTTGCTGTCCACGAAAGTGATGGTAGGAGTGGGGGTTTGATGATGTGTTGGAGACGTGAAACAAACATAACAGTACTCGATGTGTCAGAAAACTACATTGATACTGTGGTTAGGGGTGATAGTGAATGGAGGTTGACTGGGATATATGGAGAACCAGTCTGGGATCAGAAGGAAAAAACATGGGAAATACTAAGATCTTTACATGGCGCGGCTCAGTTGCCATGGATGGTCTTTGGTGATTTTAATGAAATTCTTTTCAATCATGAGAAGGAAGGAGGTAGGCCAAGGACTGATCGTCAGTTACAGGCTTTTCATAGTGCGCTGAGTGATTGTAACATGTCTGATATGGGCTACCGTGGTGACAATTTCACTTGGCAGAGAGGAAAAATAAGGGAGAGGCTGGATCGTGGTGTATCCAATGCTGCCTGGAACGTTTTGTTTCAGAATGCAGTGCTGTCTAATGAAGGGATGGTTAAATCGGACCATCGGCCGATTCTTGTTAACACAATCGGAGAAGAGGATGTAGTTCCCAACCAAAGCACTAAACGCTTTGAGGCTAGATGGCTGAGAGAAGAAACTGTTGAAGCCATGATACAGGCAGCCTGGGCGCGTGCTGTGGCCCGGGGAGATGGACCGAGCTTTATGCAGAAAACCAATATGGTTCATGATGAACTTCATGTTTGGGATCGTGAGACCCTCAAGGCGCCGGTGAATAGAATTAAAAAACTCAAAAGAGAATTGGAGAGGAAGCGCAGAGGTCCCATGACAGATGATAATCTGGCGGCACAAAAAGAGCTTATTGTCAGAATTGAGCTGCTCATGGAGCAGGAGGAATTAATCTGGTGCCAAAGAGCCCGTGCGAACTGGCTCAAACACGGGGATCGTAACACTTCTTTTTTTCAAAGATTTGCATCAATGAGAAAGAGAAGGAACAAGATAAGCTGTCTGATAGATGACCATGGCATCAAGCAAGAGAACATGGATGTCATGTGTGGAATGGTGAAAGATTATTTCATGAAACTATTTACAAGGGAGAATGGGGAAGTGCACAACTCCGTTTTTGATACTGTCCCACGCAAGGTGACAGAAGAGATGAATGAAATGCTGGTAGCACCGTTCTCTGAAGATGAGGTAAAAAATGCCCTTTTCAATATTGGTGACCTGAAAGCTCCAGGGCCGGATGGTCTTCATGCTATCTTCTACAAGAGATTTTGGTCCATGCTTGGTGAGGACCTAACTTCTGAGGTTCTACAAGCGGTGAATTCCTGCGAAATTCCAGCTGGGTGGAATACTACTACTATTGTGCTAATCCCCAAGGTGGAGAACCCAGATATGGTGGCACAATTTAGGCCTATCAGTTTGTGCAACGTCGTCTATAAAGTGATCAGTAAAATGCTAGCTAATAGACTCAAACTGATTTTGCCAGAGGTGATCAGTGAACAGCAGAGTGCTTTTGTCAAAGGACGTTTGATTACAGATAACATCCTTGTGGCTTACGAGTGCATCCACGCCATCACGAAGAAGACTGGGAAATCTGGCTTGTGCGCTGTAAAATTAGATATGCACAAGGCGTATGATAGAGTTGAATGGAATTACCTGGAAAGCATCATGCTGAAATTGGGGTTCCATACTCAGTGGGTGAAGATGATTATGGCGTGTGTAAGAACAGTGACATACACTATAAGAGTCAATGATCAGGAAACTGAACCAGTTGTGCCAACACGGGGCATACGTCAAGGTGATCCTCTGTCCCCTTACTTGTTCCTCATGGTAGCTGAAGGTCTCTCGTGCATGCTAAAAAGAGCGGAAAACCAAGGAGAATTAGAAGGGGTGAAGGTTTGCCGTGGCAGCCCTCAAGTCTCACACTTATTATTCGCTGACGACTCGTTGATTCTTATGAAAGCAAACAGGAAGAATGCAGAATGCCTAAAGGAAATATTAAAGAAATACTGTGATAGCTCGGGTCAGAAGATTAGTGAAGGTACATCCAGTATTTATTTTTCAAGGAATACGGATGTGGGGGAAAAAGTAGAGGTATGCAATACACTCAATATCATGACAGAATCAATTTCTGATAAATACCTTGGGCTCCCGACCCTGGTAGGGGTTGATAGATCCGACTGTTTCAAACACCTGGTGGACCGGGTGCGTGCTAGGATAACAGGTTGGAAGGAAAAGCTACTCAGCTATGGTGGAAAGGAAATTCTAATTAAATCTGTGGCTCAAGCAATTCCAGTTTTTGCGATGATGGTATTCAGACTACCCAACAAAATATGCAAGGGGATGACTGATGCTATCTCTCAGTACTGGTGGGGCGATGAGGAGGAACAGAAACATATTCACTGGCAGCAATGGTGGAAATTATGTACGCCGAAGAGCAAGGGAGGTATGGGTTTCCGGGACTTGCAAAGTTTTAACCTCGCTCTGCTGGCTAAGCAGGTGTGGAGGTTAATGTCTGAACCGGAATCTCTTTGTGCACGTATACTTCGGGCTAAGTACTATCCGGATGGAAACTTACTTGATGCAAAACAGAAGCAAGGGAGTTCATTCACATGGCAAAGTATATTGGCAGGGCTTGAATGTTTCAAGAATGGGTATATTTGGAGAGTAGGCGATGGTGAAAAAATCGATATATGGGAAGACAAATGGGTTCCTAGCAGTCCAAACCTGAAGATACAGACCACACGTGGAAACAACATTATTAGAAGGGTACAAGAGTTGATAAACCCGGTGACAGGCCAATGGGATGCTGATTTGGTGAGTTCAATTTTCAGTCCGGTTGATGCACAACGGATACTACAGCTACCTCTGATGATTGGAAGAGAGGACTTAGTAGCGTGGCACTTCAACAAGAATGGAATGTTCTCTGTGAAATCGGCGTATCACTGTCAATGGACTATGAAATTCGATGAAAACGGTGCCCGGGTGCAGGACACAGACAGACGCAGACTGGTGTGGGAAAATCTATGGAAAGCTGATGTTCCAGGAAAAATCAAGATCCATGGCCGCAGGATCTTACATGACCACATCCCATGCCGTGAGGTACTAGTCAAGAAACACATAGGGGAGGATTCGTCATGCCCAGTCTGCTTAGCGGATCATGAAGATATTAAACACATGATGTTTACATGTAACAGGGCGAAGTCGGTATGGCAGTTAATGGGAATTGGAAGAGGAGTAGAGCTATTGTCGGAAAACTTTCAGACGGCATCAGGCATACTGTCTGAAGCTCTCTGCCGAGGGGGGCTTGTGCAGGGCCTGAACGTTGGCTTGGCTGAATTAATTCTCACTGGTGGATGGTACCTATGGTGGGAACGGAGACGCATTGCTCACGGTGAACGAGCTCAGAACCCACAACGATCGGCTATGTCTATTGCAGCTCTGACACTGAACTATAAGCTATCAAATAAGAAGAACGTGAGAATCAGACAAGGTTGGATCCGCCCAGTTGAGGGGTACCTGGCTGTTGTTAATATAGATGCAGCTTTCGATGAACAAACGCACGGTGGAAGTACAGGCGTTGTTATCAGAGATCACTATGGAGATGTTATAGTTGCCTCAAATAGAGCTATACCACAGGTCGTTGACGTCCACATGGCAGAGACCTGGGCTATGCATGATGGACTGATCTTGGCACGGAGCATTGGTGCAAGCAAAGTGCAGTTCCAGACTGATTGCTTGGAGGTGGCTACGACGATTCAAGAGGGAGGTTTCTCGGCGTCCCCAGCAGCGGCGATCTATGATGAATGCATGGGTATGTGGCAAGATTTCGCTGAACCTTCTATCAAACATATTGATCGTGAAGCAAATATGGTAGCTCATGTTCTAGCTAGGCATGCTTTTAATACCAACACATCTTGTACATGGTTTGATGAAACCCCAGATTTTATCCTGGGTGATGTAGCGCGAGATGTAACAATCTTACACCATCAATAAAGCTGCCATATGGTGTTCAAAAAAAAGAGAAGAGAACACTTTACACATCAGGTGTTTTTCCTTCCTCCACTTACAAGAACGGCATTTTGAAAAATGTATTAAGATAACACTTCACAAGGATACACACGATTTTATTCTCTACTTGAGATAGCAGGCAACACCATTTTGCTTTTTTGACAAATACGGCTATGTCGTGTGCAACTATTTTATCCATACTGGGCTGTTTGAGAAAAAGGCATTTGTGTTCTTGCCCCTACTTTGTCAATGTGATTTTGCCCTCGATTTTTTTCTAACTTTGTAAATTTGCCCTTGTTTGAAGTCAATGTGATTTTGCACCTAGTAAACAGTCAAAATACAGGCAAATTTACAAAGACCAAGGGCAAAATCACATTGACTTGTGAATAATAGGGGCAAATCCACGGGTAAAAAAAAGAGCAAAATCACAATTCACTTCCTAGTAAGAGCAAAAACCCCATGAATTTGGGTGGTACTTCATAAAGGCAGTAGTTATGTACTCAACTAAGAGCTATGCTAGAATATGTTTTCTTATACTTCAGTTTTATTGAAAATTAAAATCTGACAGTTTGAAAATTTAGATTCTAAAATAATGTATGTACCAAGTAAGAGCCATGCTCGAATATGTTTTCTTATACTTCAGTTTCGTTGAAATTCAATAAAATCCGGCAGTTTGAAATTTTGGATTCCGCAATGGTTTTATACACAGTAGGGCATCGATCCCCGGAGATCCCGACACCTTCCGAATCGAGGACGCCTCCCCCTTCCACTCCGCCGCACCACCACCGCTCGCCCGCTCCCACGCAAGTGCTCCGGCGATGGACGCGGCGGCGGCTCTAGGAGCAGCACCCGGCCCTGGCGCTCCACCCCCGGGCGCGGCCGCCGGGGAGCAGCAGGCGGCTCCCCGGGTCGAGCGGCTCAGCGCGGGGGTGCAGCAGCAGCTGAACCTGGAGGGGATGCGCGCGCGCGCGGTGGGGCTGTACAAGGCCATCTCTCGCATCCTCGAGGACTTCGATGTCATCGCCCGCACAAACCCCGCAGCCTCCCCCAAGTGGTAACTTAATCGCTCTTTCCCCTTCGCCTCGGCCCCTGAGGCCCGATTGATGGCCGCAGGGGTTCTAGGGTTTGGTTAGGATATCTCTGACGGAGTGGTTTTGCTTGGAAGGTTGCTGACTGGTATAGTTTGGTATGGCTTTGTTGGGTATGGTGAATTGCAGGCAGGATGTGCTCGGTCAGTTCTCGATGGTGAGCATGGAGCTATTCAATATCGTGGAGGACATTAAGAATGTGTCCAAGGTGTTTGTTGTGTACCCCCGGAACGTCAATGCAGAGAATGCTCCAAGTATGCTGTTTTGAAATATCCTTTAATTCCCCCTTTATCGATATGCATATTTATGGTTATCTCTGTGTCCACTTTGGTTATCACATATTGTGACAGTTTTTGTTAGAGATCATGATTAATTGTAGTTTTTCTGTTGGTGATGTTCTAGTTAAATATCGATTTGCTCATTCAGCAATGGAATGGATGCCAGTTTGAATAAACACGTTAAGATCTAATGCTCATTAGCTTTGTCTATAATTTAGCTGGTTCAATTAAGACCTGAGCTACAGCCATTTGGAAACAGTATAAATGGAATAATGTAATTTTGGGAAGAAATTGTCTGATATCAATCCTTTCAGTTCATATCTTAACTTGAATGTTGACTTTAATGAGTTTTGTACTTTTGTTCAGTAACCAATTGCAAAGGAACCCATCAAACAAATAGTATTATTTGACTTAATACCAAGTGGTCTTTGGCTGTTCTGGTTCAGCATTTCCCAACACCCAATGAGATTATGATTCATCTATGTTTCCATATATTTTAAGGAAAAAAGTTTTAAGATTTGTTTTGTACTTTTGTTATTGATGTAAGGATGAATGAGGTCCAAAAGTTTTAAGATATGCTGTTCCTTTGTTTGTTTCTCTCACAAGTTGGACCATACATAAAGTGTCAATCGAAGAAGCCATTGAAAATGGTTACTCTAAATGCCAATGGTCATGATGCCTTGCAGTTTAGTGTTCCCAGCATGCATGCTGTCAATACTCAATTTGTACAGTTATTTGCTACTAGTGTTGCAGCATAATTCTTATTTGATTTGTATGAGTATTGCAGTACTACCTGTAATGCTTTCGTCAAAACTGTTGCCTGAGATGGAAGCTGAGGAAACTACAAAAAGAGAGCAGTTACTGTCTGGAATTACGAATCTACCAGTTCCTACACAGATTGAAAAGATAAAGGTGACCAATTCAGTATGAAGAATGAAAAACTATAGCATGTGTACCTGATTTATTTATTGACTATCTAGTAAGTAGTATGGGTTTATTATTATACCTTTCAGGTCAGAATAGACATGATTGGGAGTGCATGTGAAACTGCCGAGAAGGTCATTGCTGAGTGCCGTAAGACCTATGGGCTAGGAACCCGTCAGGGAACAAATATTGTTCCTACATTGGACAAAGCACAGGCTGCAAAGATACAGGAGCAGGAAAACCTACTTAGAGCAGCAGTAAATTATGGTGAAGGTGAAAGACATAATGCTTTTATCAATGTTGATAAAAAAATTACAATTACATTTCTAAAATATATAACCCTTTTGCTTCCATTCATGTTACAGCTATATTACTTAGCCCTGCTGAAATTATTTTATTGTCAGGATTACGGGTGCCTGGAGACCAGAGGCAACCACAATCTCTTCCTTGCCATTTAGTGGAAGTACTTCCTTTTGGGGATGGTACACAAAATTTTGGTGATAATTCTGGTACGCAGATTTTGTTGGTGTATCTGAGTTATCTTAATGTTAATGATCGTCTTCCTGTTGAGTTATGACATATATGGGTTGTCCCACTTTCATGTGCTATTGAAGGGACTCCTATCATGCTAGGATTTGTGTTTATCCTCAATTGCTTAATTCATAACCATTTGCATTGGAGATCTGTGCTGTAAAAGTTCCTCGTATGTTTAACTTTCTTCCATTTTAATTGGTGATGTGTGCTATAAAAGCTCCCCATATGCTTAACTTATTGACAATTACACTGGAGATCTAGTTAACAGAAAAGCTTCAATAGCAGCAGCTAATTGCTATCTGCATTTGCAGGTGGCTATCCCAAAAATCCTTCAACATTTACACCTAGCAGTGTCAACACACAGGGAAATCCGATTCAGGTTTCTGTTCTATAATTATAACTGATTAATTATTATGTTTTTAAAAGAGGTGCATCTTATTGCCCTTTTGGTTGAAAAGTGAAAACTTCAAAAAAGAGACAGATTGAATGGTGTGATTCATTCTATTTCACATAACATCAATCATCTCCCATAGCTGTTAAGTTATATAGTTCATAGGGAATAGCAATAACCAAACTCAGATAATTGTTTGATATATCTGTCTCATTTTCAAATTTGTTGCCTTCTTCATACTACTCAGTTGTTCTAAATAGCACGCAATAGCGGCGCTATACATTTTATATGGCTAAATGCTAAAGCTAAGGCACCTCAGCCCACTATGCTAGCTACAGCTGCTATAGTGTGTAATAGTGCTGCTAAATGGTATAGTGCCATGCGGGAAATAGTGGTGCTGTGCTTAGCAACAAGTAGATGGGCCAAATGAGTTGGGGTTCAAACTTCAAAGTGGGCTTTTCTAGAGTGCCAGTTCTTATTGCACATAAATATGAATCTGAAGATTTTTCTAACGAACTCGAAGAGGACTATATCCATTCTAAATTGAGTCTATACTGTCATTATCAGATTTTGTGATGGTACTGTGAACATGATTCATAGTGTTGGACATGTTTCATCGGCGTGCATTAGGATTTTGCTTTGGACTTATGTTGGACATGATTGATAGTGTTGAACATGATTCTAAATTGTTTTTTTCTTGTGAACATGAATGCTAGATTCTGTGATAGCTTTTATAGTATTTTTTTACCACCAACCCCGTGAAAACATGATTTAAAAACTTGATGCCACTTGCAGGCATCTGGAGGACAGTTACTTGGAAGACCTGCACCATCACCGGGAGGCACAGGAACCCCTAATTTTGAGAATGTGTCTACTCCTCCAATGCCATATGCTAATTCCCCTAGGTCAGGCACCACTATGATGAATACCCCATCCCCCCAGCAGCATCTAACACCACAGCAGCAGAGGCAGAAGCTGATACAAGCATCTCAACAGCAGCAGCTGCATGCTCAACAGCAGATGAGGCCATCAGCTGCTGGGATGCTAGCACAGGTAAATACATGCTTATGTTTGGAGCTTTGGGTGTGTTTTAGTTTTATAGATTTTCTTTAGTATGTGCTTTCTTCTCGATCGTGTTGCATTCATTCTGTATGTGGTTCCATTTCATGTGCTTACTGAATATAAACTTTCCTGTAGAGCACACTTCCTCAGCTGCAAGATTTACAAGGGCAGGCTCAACAAAAACTACAGGCAATTCTATCACTGACAGCCTTTCCTTTCTGCCAAAACAGCTTTCACGCCTGATAACTTAAATTTCTCAAAAAAAAAAAAAAAAAACAAAAACTTGCAGGTCCCTGGTCAACAGCAAATGCAGTACAACCAAGCCTTAACACAACAGTTTCATAACAGGCAGATGCAGCCTGGACGTATGCAACCAGGCATGGCTCAGAGTCAATTGAACCAAGGAACTCAGCTACGAAGTCACTTGGGCCAGTTCGCTGGACCTGCAAATAGTGCAATGTTCACTGCAGCACAGGCATCATCAAACTCACAAATGGTTAGATATACTCTCTCTTACATAGCTTGCAAAATAAGTCCATTTGGTTTTGTTAGTTGCGACTTTATAGATATGCACTTACGAGCTCGGAATGATATAATGAAAACAAATTAATTTGTTCAGTTGCTAGTCTGATCTATAGATTATCTCACATGGTCCCATAGTTGGCTAATCTTGCCTTTTTTTTTTTTTCATTTTAGATGGCAAATATGCCTGGAACAATGCAATCGCAGTCACTTATGCCACAAATGCAGGTCAGTGCCTTTCATCGTATCAAGGTTTCGTCAGAAATAATATTCTGAATCTATTCGAGGAATATAATTCTGCCTGTATCACTGATTGTTGCAATCACTGGGCAATGACAATCTGTATTTCCCTTCTAACCTTGTAAATTGTCAAGACAGAGGACTTTATTACTGCATTTTACATGAGAGTTTGCTGTAGGGTGGTCTGATTATAAAGTCCTGCTATTTACTTAGCTGCATTTTTTCATACTATCTTCGCCATAGCTGGTTTTCCCCAAACAAGTTCATCACATGCCTCTCAGTAGTTTAGTGCCCATTTGGGCAGTTGGTTAAAATAGTAACATGCCAATGGTATTATTTCCACCATAATTCGTGAATAGGCAATATATAAAATGATTGCAGCTATTGTTGTCTTTTTTTGGTCTGTTTCTGGAATGTCAGCCATCTTCACACTACTTGTATTTATTCTATTGTTTTGTGTGGATCAGTATGGTATGGCTGGTGGGCATCAACAAAGGAGTCATCCGTCCCAAATGCTGACTGACCAAAGTATGTACTGTTTCCTTCCTCACGCTTTTGTAAGTTATCATTGCCACGTGGATAAAAATGTTATGACAAGCCATGAATTCGGGACATATATCAATATCAACCGTTTTAGTAGGATCCATGGCATGTTTGGTAGAAAACTGGCCCAAAAGTTAGAAAGACGTGTATGCAACCGATGGTGGAGGCAGGTCCTTTGTCACATAAATCCAGATCCTGATCTGATAAAAATTCACAAGGCCAAAATATGTTGGAATTTACTAAGGCAAATGTAGGATATCATTGCAAAAATGTCAAAATAGAACATTAAGCCAGAGCAAAGGTTTTTTAGCATCTGGTCCGATGCTAGTTAGTTGCTTTGGCTACATATTGCTGGAAGCATTGCCGGATGAAAGATCAAGTGCCCTTGATTTTGAATTGCCGTTTTGGCACACACTTTTTACAGTATATTTTATTTTTGACGAAATAATTGCCTCAAGTTTCTACTTCTGAGCAATTCTCTGCACTGTTCTCTGCTGCAGTGTTTGGTATGGGAGCCACAAATAGCAGTATGATGGGAATGCAGCAGCAGCAGCAGCAGCAAGGAGTGTATGGGAATATGCAAGCAGGTGCTCAGAACATGCAACAGGGTATGGTAGGCCTCCAGAATCAGGCGCAGAATCCCAACTTCCCGCAGCAGAGACAACAGAACTAGCAATGACCAACAGCTAACGTCAATTCGCTAGAACATGTGAACAAATCTTTATCACAAGATAGAGCAAGAGCTACCAGTGTAGCACCCGAGCCATCATTAGTTTGCTTATCCGTGGTAGTTGCTAGTTTTGCTGGAGTAGTGAATAGCCATGTCCTTGCTGTAAATCGGTAATGTATGGTCATTTGCGAGACGCAGGCCAAGTTTGCTTGATACATTGTACCTTGGATGTGTTTCAGATTTATGGGCGCCTGTTATCAAACTGCATACGGTACGACGGGCACATCGTACTGGCGCGGGGTTTTACTTAAATTACGATCCAGGTGATGTCTTCAACAGACAACAGCTACGTCGGAGGATTGTCAGGCCAATGAGCATCAGGCAATTCCTGAACGTATCTCCTCCAGGAAAGTCCACTGTAGGTAATCCCAGAGCGTCAGAATACTGTAGTAGGTATCTGATAGATCATGCAGTCTGATAATCCTCTTCGTGCAAAGAATGTCCAACATGCGGGCCACAGGCTACTGAACGTTGTGCGTCAAGGTGCAGCGCATATACTCTTGTAAAATATATAAGAGAAACAATGCTGAAAATTAGGTGTCAAACGATCAGGCATTCGGCTAGTAGTACATTGCATAGACTGAAGGCATTATAGCAAGTATTATTCCCATCCTAATTTATAACTTTTTTTATCCTAACTTTGATCACTTGTCTTATTCAATAAAATTATACAAATATAGTCAAATTTAAGTTATTATTGAAGATTATTCATTAATAAAGCAAGTTATAACAAAAAAAATGATATTTCACATAATTTTTTTTGAATAAAACGAATAGTCAAAGTTGGAGGAAAAAAGTCAAACGACTGATAAATTAGGATGAAGGGAATAACAAACATCGTTACATTACATGGTTTTTTATTCAGATGAGGAGGAGCAAGATCACTACGAGGAGCGTACCAACAAACATGGAGTATCCATGACACTTAAAACAACGACACCAGTATTCAACGTGGAAGCAAATAAAATTGCAGCGAAGAACAGGGGTGAAATGGTGATTTCCATGAACATCACTGGTCAAACACCTGCAAATAAAATTGGGAGTCTTGGCATTGAATTGTTTTAAATACCAAACCAAACTAGTATTAATATTGAGTTATAATGCTAAAACCATTATTTGGATGGAAAGGGAATGTCATCCAACACGGAGGGGTCAGGCTCCGTTAAAGATGGCAACGGGTAAAATCCGCGCGGATACCTGTTTTAGATATCCGCGCCCGCGCCCGCTACCCAAACCCTATGCCCGCGCCCGATATCTGCTGCGGGCACCAAATCATGCCCATGCCCGCTATCTGCGGGTATCCATTGCCCGCGGGCATACCCGCCTGCACGCAACATCGAACCTTCGTGTGGCCGGATCTGGTGGTGGCTTGAGTGCTTGACGGCCGGAGCTGCTGGTGGCTTGGCGGCAGGACAGGAGGGTTGAGGGTGTGAGGTTGGGGGATGGAGGAGGGGGAATGGTGAGAGAGGCAGGAGGGAGCAGAGGCACGGAGCTCAGGCAACAGTTGTGGGCTTGTGGCGGCCGGCGAGGAGTAGCCGGCGGCAGGACTGCAGGAGCGGCGAGGATGAGGTGCGGACGACGGTAGCAGAAGCAAGGCGAGGCCGCGAGGTCGAGGTGCGGCTGGCCGCCGGCAGGAGGGGCGAAGCCGCGAGGGTGAGGTACGGCGGCTGGTAGGACCGCAGGAGGAGTCGCGCGACTCGTGACTTCTGTGTGGACCGTGTCTGGATCTCTGCCAGGCATTCGGGGGTGGGGGTGGGCTTCTTGTGGCGGCTGCGGGTGGGGGGGAGAGGAAAGGTAGAAGTGGGTTTCCTGTTGACATGTCTAGTAGGAGTGCTTCTTATTGCCCTTGTAGCAGTAGTTGTGTAAATTCCTCACCCGGATGGGATGACTGAGGAGGGGTTGCCCTAAATTTGGTATATATACACTGGTGTATTTTGGGGTCCACATATCAGTAAACAGGTTGCGGGTATACCGGTTTAGATATCATTTTTCTCTGCCCGTTAACAAATATCTGTTGGGTTTGGATCCATGCCCGTGCCTGCGCCTGCGGGCACAGATCCAGACCCATATCCGCGCCTGAGATCCGCGGGTACGCGGGTTTTTCGTGCCCGTTGCCATCCCTAGGCTCCGCACCGAGATATTTCAATTCTGATTCTGAGCCTCCCAATATCTACACCCAAATTCTAACTTATAGATTACGTTCAGGGATACGTTCAAAGAATGTCCAACATGCTGGCTACTGAACCTTGTGCGTTAAGGTGCAGTGCTGGCTACTGAACGTTGTGCGTCAAGGTGCAACGCATATAAATGAATAAGAGAAACAATGCTGAAATTGGGCGTCAATTGATCAGGCATTCGGATAATACAGACTGAAGGCATTCTAACAAGAAACAAACATCATTACATTACATGGTTTTTTATTCAGACGATGAGGGGCAAGATCACTAAGAGAAGCACACCAACAAAAACGAAGTATCCATGACACAACAACTTCAATCTTCAACGTAGAAGCAAATAAAATGGCAGCGAAGAACAGGCGCGAAATGGTGGTTTCCACGAGCATCACCTATCAAACAATGCCTTCTCCGGCGGCCGCTCTGGTGTTTCCTCCGCTGCTTGGAAGCTCCGTCCTCTGCAGCCTCTCCGCCAAGGTCTCCATCCCCATATGCGACAATGGGAGCCAGATGTAGGTGAGCAGCTCCCCGCCCGTGCCCAAAGACTTGGCGTGGAGGTATCCCCTGCACCTGCCGGCCGAGAAGCAGAGCATCTCCACCCAGACGCCTTCGATCACCTCCCACATCTTCTTCTCATTACCCAAATCCAACAGCCCTTGAGCAAGCGACCAAGCGTCGTGGAGGAAACCTTCCTGTTGAGAGCCCTGTGTAGACTTCAACTTGGTGATTATACTCCGGGTGACATCTTTCTCTTCCACCGGTGGCTTGTTGCCTTGGCGTGTTCCGGCACTATCCTCCATTGTTGCCGCCGGCTTCTTGTCCTCCAGGATGCCCTTGAGCTCGCCGTAGGCGGTTGTGAACAGGTTTCGCCTGGAGCCAGGCAATAGCATCTCTGGATTAACGAACAATAGGTACATCATATAGTTGGACATCTGTCTGCACTGCACGGCTTTGCAGCTAGTAAATTCACCACACTGAGAGCTACTCCGAGGACTTGGAAGGGACATCCCTTTATCAGAAGCCATCTCCTCTAGTAATTGCTGCCATGCCGATTTGACCTCAGAGAAATCACATCTGTGCCCTGCAAACTTGCCCGAGTAGAAGCAGAGATCCGTGGCAACGTGCCACAAGAGAACGCTCTCATCGAATGGGCAGTTTAAGCTCCAGGCAAGGTAGTTGCATTTGTTGCGCTCAAGAGTCCACTGACCCCTGTGATCATTGAACATCCAGTAGCTAGCAGCGTCCTGAACGTAATCCCTCCAGCCTGCTTTCAGATATCGAAGAACCAACACAGTGATTCTCTGGGATGAGGAGCATGACTTGATGCACCAATGCTGGTCAAGATATTGCTTACATCCAAAGAAACTCACAATGGACATCTTCTTGGCGTGCTTCTTGTTGCGGACAAAGAATCCCACTAAGCTATACTGCGGAACCATGCCAGGCCAACCTGAGTTGAGTTTTCTCGGACTAGTCATGCTCTCATTATAACCAGTATTAAGGGTGAGTTTAGATTCACCAACTTTTCCCAAAAAAACACTATTCATTCAACTTTTCCCTATTCATCCATCTCACAGAACACGTTTCCCAACGCGGCCTACAGTGTTTTTTTGGTGCTACAGTGTATTTTTCCCCTATCTAAACGGGGCCTAAAACTAATGGAATGCACCTCCAGCGCAGCAGTACAACAGAGCAAAATATATGTAACCTTGACATCTCTACCATTATAACCTTCTCTGTGACTGTGATGGAATAGTCCGATGGATGCGAATGACATGAAAAGGCAGCAATATCGTACCACCAAGGAACCCAGAATAGATAGTACATCAACATCCCTATTCGGGTCCGATTTCTCCAAGCCAAATGTGTTTTGTTTGGTGTAGAGAAGACCAAACGCGTTGGAGAGCCCTACTTGAAGTGATTTGTATGCCTCGCCTTTTTTAAACGCACAGAAGGATTTTAGGATACTAAGGCGTTTAGGATATGGAGAGGCAAGGTCTACAAATAGATCATAGGGATCACAGTATGCCGTACCCGCTTCCTCTTGTGGTCGTGGACGGCCATCGTCCTGTGGCTCATGTTGATCTCCGTGCACGGCATCTTCGTCGCCAGAAGGATGATGATTGCCTTGGGCAGAATTGCCACCTTCTTGTTGCGTGTCTTGTGATTCATGTTGAATACTGCTCAGGACAATATCCTTCGCTTCTCTTACATATTGATCTAGCAGACTGATCTCTCCTTGTCTATTTGCGGTTCTCTGAGCTGGTTTTGAAGAGCTGACCAGACTATTAATGCTCGCATTCTTGAGAGCCAATGGCTTCTCTAGGCACTTGAGAACCCCAGGGATGAACAGCAAGATTGCTGCCTTCAACAAATTATTTTGTCGCCACCTGGCCATGATTTGCAGAACACGTAGATGCCCAAGGTGATTTGGGACACCGCGGTGAGCACGTGCCGCCTCCAGAGCTCGTTATCTTCGATGTTGTAGGCGGTGATGCCGTCTTGTCCGCCGAGATGTATCAGGAGGACGGGCACCCACGTCGCCTCCAGGGCTGTGGAGGCTGCGTTTGCGAGATCCTCCTGTTTCCTTCTTCGGTTGAAGAGTGTGGCGAGGGAGTATATCGCCAGGGCGTCGCTGCCCAGGTATGCCAGCCATATCAAGGATCTGAGCCACCCAGGAATAGGACGCCAACGCCAGAGTGCGGAAACGAAGAGGAGCCATTGGACGGTCAAGCTACTGAGGACGAGGATGCGCAGCTGCCACTCCTCCCACCATTGCACAGCTGAAGAGAGGCTCATCTTTCTTTTAAGGATTCTCACATTCATAACACATAGAGAGCTCGATGCAGTTCAAATTCTTCCGTTCACCATTTATATGTGGTGGTGGTGGTGGGGGGGGGGGGGACTCACATGATTAGCGATTGCTAGGGCGTTGTCACATTCCTACAGAATTGCCTTTTAGGGCCACCTGGTTATAATATTACTATAGGAGTATGTTCTTTCAAGCGTTGTCACGGCCTTTGCTTCCTACAATTTCATGGGTTATCATGATGACTCAATATTTTTATGGATTCGATCTGGGTCTCGAGAGGCTACTTAATCATATTTTTCTTGAGTTGACCACGTCTGTTCCTATACTGTATGGCTGGCTACATAATCATATTTTTCTTGACTTCACCACCTGACTTCTCTCGCAAAAAAAAAGTTAAGATATAGCTGCATGATCCGCATCTAATGGAATGGGCGGCCGTCATAGCTCTAAGAGTACGCACACTACATGATTAGCGATTGTTCATAGCTCTAAGAGTACGCACACTACTATATAGTAGTAGTTTTTTTTTTCCCCCTTCCAAAGCGTTGTCGCGGCCCTTGCTTACAGCAAAGGGACGCGGGCCATCACGATGACTGAATATTTTTCTGGACTTCTTGAAATGGATCTGCATCTCGAGAGGCCACTTAATCATATTTCTCTTGACTTGATCACCTACTGTTCCCGTAGACTTGCCTTACAAAAATGCTAACATAGCTGTATGATCCTCATCTAATTAATGGGCAGCCTTGAGCGTTGTCATAGCTCTAAAAGCATGCACATGACTATCATCTACAACTACGGATCGTCACGAGATGCTGCAATTGCTGACTTTCTAGAGTCCTACCTGTTGAGCTGTCCCGGGACGACATGCTATGCCCACCTGAGTTGAGCAGGCTTCATCGACCATAATTTTGCTTGACTTGGCGGAAGAGCAGTTCCAGGGTCTTGTGTTAATGCATCGCTGGCATCAACACATCAACCAATGGCCTGATCATTTAGGCACGCCGCACAACACTAATGCATAAACTGCTCCCTACAGGGAAAAGTACCCATGTGTTTCTCCTATTTTGTTTGCGAAATCGATCGCCCTGCACTATGCCCCCACTGACGTTCATTCTTCGTTCTCGTGTGATTTTGAGGTGGCTCCAGCCTTGGTCTGGAGTTCTCGTCCCATCCATTCATCTCTGTGCCCTGGCCTTATCTCCTTTGGGGGAGGCGTGCTTGGAACACTAGCCGTTGGACGGACGAAAATAAGACTAAAGATTAGTCAGATGTGTGATGATGTACTAAAGTATTAACTGATCAAGGCAAATGGATTCTAACTACCATTTAGCCGTTATCTATGTAACTAGTTCAGAAATAAGTATATTTACTCCTGATTTAGTCCATACTGAATTCTAGGTTGCGGCCTGCACTACCATCAAAATTGGGAATGGACGCAGGACAAGCTTGTGGAAATCTGTCTGGATCCAAGAAAGACGACCGAAGGACATCGCGCCATTATTGTTTGCCAAGACAAAAACGAAGAACAAAAAGGTTAGAGGCTTTGCAAGACAACACATGGATACATGATTTGGAGCTCAGAACGCGCCCCACAACTGCTCACTTTCTGCAATTCATAGACCTTTGGAACATGATACGGGATATTAACTTGGATCCAAATCAGGAGGACTCCATCACTTGGAAGTTCACGGCCTCTGGAAAATACACCGCAGCCTCTGCATACAAGGCCCAGTTCCTGGGGTGCATCAAGGCTCCACGCATATGCTCGATATGGGAATCATGGTCCCTACCAAAGTACAAATTCTTTACCTGGATCATCACACAAAATCGTATCTGGACCTCAGATAGGCTCGCTCGACGCGGATGGGACCATAGCCCCTCTTGTCCACTATGCTGAAGCGCCTTTGAGACAGCGCAACACCTCGCATCGGAATGCAGGTTCACCAGACGGGTGTGGGAGTTCGTGGTCAGCCAGGTCTCAAACCCTCAAATTGGAAGCCAAGCGACACGACCTATGACTGGTTGTAACACCCTAATTTTCATCACATTAAAAATTAAATTAGGCAACCCAATTTTTCCTAGTTTTGCATTTGTTTTAGGGTTTATTAAATTGCAAATTAAATTATGGCTCTATAAATATTTAAACAACATTTAAATTAGAGTCAATAACCTCTTTGTTGCATTCATGCAGTTTGCACATTTTTGAGTGTTGTTTGAATTTTAAAAAAAGTTTGCAAAAGTTTAAATAAAATTCAAACCTTTCTTTTCCCTCTCTCTCTTCTAGCCCAACCCAGTTTTTCCGGCCCAATCTCTTTCCTCGGCCCAACTTCTTTCCAGCGCAGCGTGGCCCGTTTTCTTTTCTCGGCCCAACCCGCTCGCGCGCGCGACGCAGCCCAGCCGAACCCTCTCTTCTCTTCTCTCTTGTTTCGCTGACATGTGGGGCCCACATGTCAGGGTCTTCTTCTTCCCCGCGTCCGACTCGCGCACGGCCGGGATTCCTCCGGCGAGTCCGAGCCTTCCCCGAGCCGTTTTGCCCCTTGCGCAAGTCCTCCGGCCTTTATAAGCCGCCATAACGAGTTCCCTTAATCCTCAAACCCAAAGCCCGAGCCTCTTTTGACCTTAGCTCGCCGCCATAGCCGCCGTAACCTAGGGTTTCGCCGCCGCCGTCGATTCGAGCTTTCGAGTCGATTCCGCCGTCTTCAAGTCGTCGCAAGTCTTCGCGTGGAGGTAAGGAGTGCATAGGGCCTCTTTCTTTTCTCTCTCGAGCTATCTTGTGCCCGTGCGACCTCGCCGCCATGGCCGAGCTGCCCCTAGCCGTCGCGAGCCTCCTATGTCACCAATCTCTCGCTTAGAACCCCTAGAGTAGAATCCCCATGTCCTAAGCTCTCTCCCGAGCCTTTCACGGCGAGTTTCCGAGCTCCGTAGCCCGAGATTCGCTATCTCCGGCGAAGCGCCGCCGCGGTTGCTCAACTCCGGCCGCCGCGCGCCGCCGCAGTCCGTCCCCATCTTTCCGAGCCGTTAGATCTTGATCCTACGGTCGTGGATCGAGCCGACTCAAGTCAGACTTGAGCCGCACCGGTCAGCCGTGCGCTTTTGCAGAAAACCCCCTGATCTTTTTAGAAATAAACCCGCGGTCCTAGGCAGTTCAAAAATAATTAGATCTAGGTCCTTTTCTTTTCGTTTAGGCCCCTGAGCTTTCTAAAAATAGAACCCGCCGTCCTGCCGTGTCGTTTTTCATAAAAGACCTTCGGTTTTTATATGAAATTACGTTTTAGTCCCTGGTTTCTTCTGTTTAAGCCCCTGGAAGGTTAGATTTAGTTCCAAAGAAGCCCCTAAACCTTGTTTTAGCCATATCTTACCCGTTTTAAATCCGTTTTGAGTGATCTTTGCGCTCACGCGATCGTCTCTTCATCAAGAATAGTTCTAGATACGTCTTTTCGTTTTTAAAAGTTGTTTGGTGTATTGTTTTACTTTTATTGATTGGTTGGTTGTGTGAAACGTTTAGAGAACGATCCGTTCGAGGGAGATCAAGATCAAGTCTTCGAGGAGGAGCCACCGCAGTATTTTAAGCAAGGCAAGTGGATTTCCCCCTCTGCATACTCTTTTGAACCCATACACATTGCATGACAACAAAATTTATATTCACGTTCGCGATGCATTAATTTGATGGGTCCTATTTAAGGATGACTAGTCTTTTACACCCAAGCCTTGATAAACCGGGTTTACTTTTATGTTGGGTAGCTATGCTAGATGCTTAACCTTGGTTCATGATGGGTTCTATCCAACATTGATGAATATCCTTATTATTTATATCTTGTCATGATAATACAAGATCACCATGTTAATCGGAACATGGAGAACCACCCGGGATTTACCGTACAACCACAATACCATATGGCTCTGGTCTTAGCTGAATAATTAGATGAACTACATGTTGTGTTTGTGCTGCCTGTTGGGCTGTTATTGGTTTGTGGATGTGTTGGTGCGGGGATCAGAAGAGGGTATCTTCTGTTGAAACCGTCGGTACTGGGAACAAACACACATGTAGGAATTCTTTGTAAAGGCTTCGTAGCGTCCCTATGCAATCACACCTCGGAAGTGTGCTAATGTGCCTACTTTTGCACAGCATGGTTGGGTTAAAGTTCTTCGGAGCTTTTACGCGAATTGTGGTGAAAGTGTACAACCTCTGCAGAGTGTAAAACTGTTATAACAGCCATGTTCGCGGTCATGAACGGCCTGGACCCTCACGTGATTAAACTATCGAAACATGAAATCAAATCATTGCATGCATATGTTACTGGTTATGTTCATTACTTATGTTTATGATTTACTTTATGCTTATTTTATGTTAATAAGTGGGTTGGTATATACTTATATCTTAGTAAATAGTTGCTTGTTAATAAAACTTGACCAACTAAAATGCTAACCGCTGCAAACCAAGCCTATCCTTGATAGTTTGCATTTTTTCCCCCCACTTGTTGAGTACCAACCATAAGTGTACTCACCCTTGCTTATATTGGATCAGAAGGTAATAATGGAGTGGAGTACTTCAGCGATTTGGATGAGTTCTAGGCGTGTGTTCCACCAGTCGGTTGCCTGTGGAGTTCTTTTGGAGCTATCGTCTTAGTTATCGTGTGAACCAGTTTATTTTGGCCTTCGTGCCTTATTCGTGAGTGTAATAAATACTTTGGTTATTAAATATTCGTTTGAGTACTGTTTCTGCTATTCACTCACGGTCTATCATATGTGTGAAATTTGATCCTGGCACACATATGAGATGTACTCGGTTTTCTCCCTAAAACCGGGTATGAAACTGGTGGAGCAACATAACGATGACGCCGGAAATGCCAAAGAAAGTTGTACAAGCCCTGGTCATGCTCGTCACATGGGAGATATGGAAGGAGAGAAATGCTAGAATTTTTCGGCATCACGAGTCTAGTGCAATTTCACTTTTTACAAAACTTAAATCTGAGGCTAGCGATTGGTGCCTCGCTGGTGCAAAGCACCTAGAGTCTCTAATAAGGCGAGAGTAGGCTTTTGTTTCTTGCCGGCAAGCCGGCTGTTTCTCTCTGTAAATTATCTGCTTTATCAATGAAATAAGCACAATTTTCGTGCTTTGTTTGTTCAAAAAAAAATTACTGAATTCTAGGATGAATTTCCAAATAGCGCCTTATAACTTTTGCTATTTTCTAGATGTCCGGTGCGAAGAAGGCTTGCGGAGGGACGAGCGCATCCTGATTCCTGAGAGAAATCATCAACCAATTTTTACAGGCGGGGTTTTCAATTTTCGTCCAATACACATATGTATATGTCTTCCCTCTTTCACTTTCACTGGTACTGGTAGTGCACTACTTTGAGATGTCAGAAGCTGGTTTTGTGTGTGTGGAAAGTGGTCAGCAACCGCTTTATTTTGGTTTATTCAGGAACATATTATTTTTCCCTAGTGTTTCTATTTTTGTGAAAATGTTTGTTTGGAACAATTTTCCTTGGAAAGTTTTTTTAGTGTTCCATTGATTTGTCCTAGAATATTTCATTTTTGTTCAGTTGTTGGGTTAGCCGGACATATGTTGATAGGTCGATGGTCTTACCATTTAGTTGTTGTTCAAAAAAGTCACCTACATATAGAATACTTCCTAAATCATGTAGAAAGGGCCATGTGGTACCAAGGGACAGTACTACCTTGTGTGCAGTCTCCAAAAGCACCACCGGACGATGAGGATCCACAGTACCTAGAACTGCGGCCAAGGAGCCCATGGCGCAGTGGCAAAGGCCATTGCCTGGGAGGCTCCCGCCTAGGGTTCGAACCCTGGGTGCGGCACCTAAACTTTAGGGATCTCTCTTGATTGCCTCTTTAAAAAACACCTTTAACCAACTTTAGGGATCTCTCTTGATGTGCCTCTTTAAAAAAACACATACACCTTTAACCAACTTTAGGGATCTCTCTTGATGTGCCTCTTCAAAAAAACACATACACCTTTAACCGCGCCTTGGAATAGTTACAAGATTCTCTAGATTGTGCCAAGCTGAGCTACTCTTTTTTTCTTGAAGATCTTTTTTTTTTTGAAAGGTCACCGGGTGACGAACGGTCCCCACCTGAATATTTTCCGTTGACTCTGGTTAGACCGGTGATGGATGGCGCAAGGCGCCAAGTGCAACATAATGTGGGAGGGGAAAGTGCTTGTCATCTTCGAATCCAGGTCTATCCATGTCTAATAGTTAGCTCAATATACGTTACTTCTTACATTACTCAGAAATATATCAAATAATAGTTTTTTTTAGAATGATTGGCAAATACCTGTAAATACTTGTGTGGGTACTTTTAAATAAATTTTTCAAATATTATATACCGCCCCCACTAATTTGGTATTTGGAAACTGCAGCGAAAACTGCTGTCATGCGACCAGCCTATAGTTCTAAACACTCACTAAAGTTCTAAACACTCACATGGGCTTGGCTGACAGTGACAATTGATGTATGGCCCATTGGCTCTTAGTGGCCTAACGTTCTAAACACCTCAGCTCCGTGTCAAGATTTTCCTCTGTGCCTTGCTTGCTTGGTCAGTGTAGCGTCAATATTTAATCGCCATCTTCTCCTAAAAAATAATACTCAGCAACAGTACTATAGTCAGTGATCCAAAGGATTGGAAAACGGACTATAAGTTGTCCATTAAATGTCCAGACATGAGACATTACACAGAGGGAGCGCTACAGTAACAAGGAACAAAAAAGCATTATTACATGCCTCTTATTAAGCTGAGCAACAAGACGAGGAAAAGAAGCACACCGTCAAATAACCATGACATTCCCTTTCAAATTAAAAAAAAGCAAAACTACAATCATGGCTTCACTCAACAATCAACCAACAATCTTCCACGGGAAAGCAAAGCAAGTAAGGGTGTGTTTGGTTGCATGTACCATATGATGCATGAATGGATGATTTTGGATGGAATGATTCAACCAATTTGTTTGAACCACTTGGTTCACTCTAGCTATAGCTAGTACAACAATGTATTAGGTGGGATGGTTTCATCCTGGATGAGTTGGTACAATTCACCCAACCAAACAAAAAAATTATTATTATTTTGTACCATTCCATACATGAACTAAATGATTCAACCAACCAAACACACCTTAATTGATCTGAGAGCAAAGTAGGTCAGGGACGAAATGCTTGGTCCCGACGATGAGCATCCCCCGTCACACCACGTCTTCTTCGATAACAATGATCTCGATGGTCGGTGTAGCGCCTCCGGTGTGTGGCTCATCGGGAGTCTTTGGAGCATTGCCGGTGTTTCCTCCATGGCCCGAGAGCTCCGCCCTCTGCATCCTCTCCGCCAGGGTCTCCATCCCCATGTATGACATCATGAGCCAAATATAGCTGAGGAACTCACCTCCTGTGCCCAGTGCCTTGGCGTGCAGGTATCCTCTGCATCTGCCGGCAGAGAAGCAGAGCATCTCCACCCAGACGCCTTGGATGACCTCCCACATCTTGTCATCGCCCAGAACCAGCAACGCTTCAGCAAGATTGCGGGCGTCTTTTATGAAGCCTCCTGCTTGCTGACGAGTACCCTCCACTGGCCCTGGCTCCATCGTGGCGACCATTATCCTCTGTGTGAGGTCCTTCTCCTCCTTTAGCGTGCTCTCCTTCTTGAACATTCCCAGGAGCTCTTGATAGGCGTCCCAGAACAAGTTACGCCTTGCGCCAACCATAAGCATCTCAGAGTTCTCATACAGCAGGTGCACCATGTAGTTGGATATCTCCCTGCACCGGGCAGCCTTGTGGTGGTGAGGATACGCTTTGCACCATGCGGTGCACCCTGAGGGGTCATCTCGCAGGGCGCATTGGTGGCCGTAGGATGCGCCCCTGTGGTTGTAGAAGCATAAGTCCGTGGCTATGTGCCAGAGGAGGACGCTCTCGTCGAACGGCACCATCAAGCTTGTCCGCAGTAGGCCACAGTCGCATCCATTGTCCTCCAGAGCCATAGGACCCCTCCGATCGTTGAACGTCCTGTAGGTTGTGGCGTTGTGTATATGCTTCTTCCAACCAGCCTCCAGATGTTCACGGACTAACTTGATGATGTGTCTAGATGACGAAGCCCCAGCCGGGTCCATTCTGTACATGCGCTTGAGGACGGAGGCGGTGTACTTTCTGCCGATCACCACGAGAGCGATGGCATGCCGGAGAAGTCGCCGTAGCGACTCCACCCACCTGTCGTGCCTTTTCATGAAGAATCCAATGAGGCTATATTGGGCAACCTCTTGAGGCCACACTGGAATGTACCCCAGACGGTTTAGGGAGGCGAAGAGGTGAAACACACCGGTGCAGGCGAACAAGACATAGGTGACCTTGACGTCGCCACTGCTGTAACCTTCCTTGTGGCTCTTGTGGAATAGGGCCAAGGCTACCATAGGCATAATGACTGCCCTCATAGCCAGCAGATGCTCATTTAGAATCACCGCGGCCACCTTCCTAAATTTGACCGTTTTCTTGTCATCTACGGTGTCCAGAATGTTCTGTGTGATCAATTGTATTTTCCTTCCGGTGTAGATCGCATCAAAGGTGTTGGAGAGCCCCGTTCTTAGTGTGTCACACGCTTGGTGCTCACCAAGCACCCAGAAGTTTTTGAGGAGGTGAAGCCGAACATGGTCATACGGAGATAGGAGGTCCAGAGCTTCTCGAAAAGGTTGGAGCTTCATTACATTATCGGGATCGGCACGATGACCATCGCCCATCCTCTTGGCACCAGGGATGAACTCCTTTACTTCTTTGATGAACCTGCAATGTTATCAAATCATAGAACTCAGTCATAAGAGCACCAATTAGATGACTAATCACGATTAGTTGTTGATCAAACCGATTAGTCGAGGCTAGTCAAATCTAGTTAACGGTGTAGTTGTCCTGCCTACTCTCCTCATACCTATTATGTGTGTAAATTGTAATAAGTAGGCAAACAATTAAAATTAAGATTCAACCATAGTTAGTTGGTCAAACACCTAAATAGGCATCCCTAAGCAAATTGTCAAATGCTAAGTTATGGTTATTGGGGATTGGTAATAGATTATAAACATGAAGAATGCATTATGAATCAGATATTAGTCGTAAGGTGTCTAATTGGATGAGTAAATTGTGATTACTCCATAGCTATCAGATGCCTCGCAATCGAGTCGTTGGTTTAAAATCGGTATCAAGAAGGAACTGATAAGGGTGTCGTGATTAGTTGGACAATCTGATTAGCATTACGAATGAACCTGGCCAGCGGGCCGTCCTCGTCGCTGTCGCTGATGGACGACGTCTGCTCTTTGCGATCCAAGATCAACATGACCAGGCCATCGACGGTGCCGAAGCGAAGCCGGGACGCCTTGTTCATGCACTCCTCGGCACCCTGCAAGAAGAGCAGTATCGCAGCCCCGAGCAGCATCCTGTCGCCCCCGGCCGGCCACGACTTGCAGAAGACGTAGACGGCCACGGTGATCTGCGACCACGCGGTGACCACCAGCCGCATCCACAGCTCGTTGTCCTCGATGTTGTAGGCGGTGATGTCGCCGTGGCCGCCGATGTGCATCAGGAGGATGGGCGCCCACAGCAACACCAGCAGGCTGGTGCCACCCTGCTCCCTGTGCCGGTTGAACAGGGTCGCCAGGGCGTAGATCGCCAGGGCGTCGCACCCCAGGTATGCCACCCAGATGAGCAGACTGACCCATGACCAGATGGCGTACTTGCGCAGGGAGGTAGAGGCTATGAGGAAGAGCTGGACGACAAGGCTTGCCAGGACGAGGATGCGCAGCTGCTCCTCCTGCCACCATTGCACGGCCTTGGTGAGATCCACCACCATCTCCGATCCGTCTCTCTCCTCTCTCACTATAGCTAGCTACGATGAGGTACCTGGAGGGTGAGCAGCGAGCTGCAACCGTTGCTATGCTATAGTACCTATTCGGTTCTAGACACAAAGTGTAACCTAATAACAACAATGCACGCAAACGTTACAGATTCTTTGTGACACTTCCATATGGGTCTTTTGATTAACGTAGTACTACGCTGCTAGCTGTTCCTCGCGTGGTCTTTTACTCGTCTTTTTTTATTCCTTACTTAGTTGCCATCACCTGCTCACGTGTTCGGTGATGATGATGCCCCTGATGTTCATCGCTTTCACTCTTTTTGTGCTTTGGAAGAAGTCGATTGGATGCCTGCGCAGCTGCACATGCGAGATGATTTTTCTCTGTCTAAGTGGTGGCCCAAATGCATGCTCCCGCATCAAGCCGGCCTGGCTCCACGGAACGAGATCAATCCCCGTATCGCATGAGCCAGGCTGATTTGCATTTATAGGGCCAGGCCCAATAGCTGCTTCAGCTAACCAAACATGGCTTCCCTACATCTGGTGTGCCTGGTTGGCCGAAATGCAGGCAACCAATCAGTGGCGGACCTAGGATAGAATTTTAGCTGAGGCGAACTTTAGTTTGAAGCTAACCCCCCAAAAAAATTAACACCGTGTTCACATATTGCAATCACGAAAAACATCAAATAATGTGTGAATAACAATGATTTTATGATGATACCCTTAAGTCGTTGTTCGTGCACCATACATTCAAAATATATGTAAATAAAATGGTCTGATGTCATGTAAATCTTATAGATGTCAATTAGTAACAACTAATAAAGTGATCATATATACCATAAGTATTGTGAAGGTTAGAAGAATATATCCGAACCACTAGTCATTGTGACTTTTATCGGTGCTTGAATAATTTCTCCCCGCCGTGGTGACAGGGCACTCGAAGGAGTCGTCTCACAGATTATTAGCGTGTGGGGAGTTGTAGGCTGTGGGCTGGGCTTAGCTTGCCTCCTTTGCCAGCCCCAAGGTAATAAATAGCGGTAGCGGCCAGTTACCGCTACCGCTACGAGGTAGCGGTCTCGGAATAGCGGATTGGAACTTAGCAGCCGCTATTTGGGGTTAACGGCTGCTATAGCGGTTCACAATAGCACTTTTAGGCCGCTATTGCGGGTTTATGATTATATGATGATGTGTTTACATATCTACTCTTTGAGCGCAGATACATGGATATTTGTACTCATAAGTTATATATGTATATAATTTTATTTTTAATAGATTTTTTAACAAGTTAAAATGTTCTATTTTAGGATATATATTTTAAAATAATGAGTGATATCCATGTCCCGCTATTGGAACTTAGCGTCCACTATCTGCTATCCGTTACCCCGACACCAATCCGCTACCAATCCGCTATCTGCTATTTATTACCCTGGCTAGCCCACGAAGGTAGGCAGCTAGCCCATACCCCTTTGGGCAGTTCGGCACTTCATCTTTCCTTCCTCCTTTCTTCCTCGCATCGTCGCGCGTTCTTCCTCCGAGAACATGATAAATCACCGGCAGCAGCAGTCATGGCGTCTGAAAAGCTAGGGATGGTAGTGGTGCTCGCCGGCGAGTAGCTGAGGCGGCCGCCTCAGCTCGCCTAATGGGTGGGCCCGCCCCTGCAATCAATCATCCGTCCCCAAAGTAAACTCAGCGGATGGACCATTGGATCAGGATTGTATGGACAGACACAAAGAGAAAGTTACAATGTGCTCTACAATGTGACTTGAAGAAGGATAGTCATTGAATCCACGTTCATGGCACACAAGTGATGGAAAGGTAGAATAGAACCGATGCCATTGAAGGGATATATCTATCTATAAAAGAACGAGTAGAATTGAAAACGTTTCTCACCCAAATCGGGCCCGTGGTACCCCTCACGTCGGACCCACCTGTAAGGGTCAACGGGGGTGGGGAGGGGTCAAACCCACCAAAACCGAGAGTTAGAGAATGTTTCTGCCAAAATCATAATTTTTTTGTCACCCATATTTTCTTACCCACCGAAATTATTTTTCCTTTTTTATTTGAAAGTGCCACTAAAATTATTTATTCGTTGTGTAAAAGAGCAGGACTCCAGGCGCACACGGTCCGGATCCCTCCACCTGCGTGTGATTGCTCTTCGGCCCATTAGTGGCCCACGCAATGTTTTCTGAGTAGGAGATTGCGACATTGCGTGCTTTGGTGGGAGCTGCAGCAATCCAGGGAGAGAGGACCTTGGGCGGCCGGCAGAAGCGACGTGGGAAAAAAAAGGGAGAGACAGAGAGAAGAAAGGCCGCAGCAGCGTGGGAAAAAATGGAAGGAAAAGAGAAAGAAAAAAGGAGAGAAAAAAATTTCTTTGTGAGATGGAATGAAAAAATATGTGGTAGTTGATATAGAGTATGACGGATACAGAAAAAATTGATATAGAGAAGAAAATTTTGATGACTAAGACAATATTTTTTTAAGGATGAAAATAGAGTGTGATCGCTAGGCATGATTGCCACGTGACATCCATGTCAAATCACTTATCAAAGTCAACGTATTCTATGAAAATCAATCTCTCTGTGGAAACTATGGAAACTAAAATCTAGGTCATATGATGTTGATTTAAGGGCGCGACCAGATCAGATGGGAGGGGTGATTTGCAAAAACGTCTTGCAAAACACCCCTCCCACCTCCCTTGAGTTTTGTAAATCACCCCTTCCACCTGATCTAGGTAAGCCCTTGGATCAACATCATGTAGTCCAGATTAGAGTTTTCATGGGAAGTTGGTTTCCACCAGATATGTCTCCCTTATCAAAACCGTTTCATGTCTATGTATGAACAATTTTACGGTTTGTTGATCAAAGCAAAACTAAGGTGATAATTGAATGGCAAAATTTGAATTCTTGCTTTTTCATCTGGCTTCCTAAAATTATTACTAAAATTCATATATTTAGTATAATTAGGTCGGAGACCCTTTGTATCACGTGCGTGTCGCACGTGCGTCTTTGCTATCTATCTATAAAAGAACGAGTAGAATTAAACAACTCTCACCCAATTTGGGTCCACCTTACCCCTCACACCGGACCCGCCTGTAAGGGTCAACGAAGGTGGGAGGTGGATCAAACCCAGCAAAACTGATATTTAGAAAACGGAGGTGGGAGGTGGATCAAACCCAGCAAAACTGATATTTAGAAAATATTTCTGCCAAAAACATAATTTTTTCTCACCTCCGATCTATCTAGCCGCTGAACTCCCCTCCGCCTCCTGTTGCCCAACCCGGGGCTCCGCCTTCTGCTCTTGGCTTCACAACCCGTGGGCGCGGTCGCTGGCTATCTCAGTATCACGCCCAGACTATCGACGCCTGCACTTCCTCCCCTCCTCCGCTTCCCTGGCCCCGATGCGTGCTTCCCTAGCCCAAAATCACACCCTAACTGTCGGCAAACGTTCTTCCTCATCCTGTGCCATGCTACACGGGGACGGACCGACGGAGATGGCGGTCGTGCTGCTCGCTGTGGAGGCCGCGGCCATGCTGGTGAAGAAACTAATGTGGAGCCCGAGGCGCGGGTGGAGATGGCGGCCATGCTGCAAGATGTGGAGGCCGAGCTCTGCGAGCGGGAGTTCTTTGGCTGTGACCCGCGAGGCGTTCGGGTACGTCACGACGTGGTTCCTGACGGACGACACCCATGGCGAGCCCAACGTGACCGATGAGTGCCCGGGGCTGGCGGCATGAGCAGCATGGTGCTTGCGTTGGAAGAGCATCTCCGCCGCGATAGGATCACCGATCACGGCCAGCCACTGTTGTTGTGTCGTCGCCTTCCAATGGACTGAAATGATGAGAGGAAGGAAGAAGAAAGTGGTAGGCTCATTTTATCCGTCAGATGTTTCCTGGATTGCCGATAATTAGTGACTGCTCAAGTTATAGTACGTAGTAAGTAGGAGGAACTCGTGCTGTGTGTGTGCTCTGAAGACAGAGAATAGAAATTAGAGGAAAGGGAGAAAAGACAACTGTGAAGGGGTAATACTTGAGAGCGGCGACGAGCAGCAATAATCCATCGTTCGATGGAAAGAGAAAGCGAGGTTGCTTGAGACGAGAGATGACAGAGACTTAGAGTAACATATGTGCTACCAAATATGGTAGAGTAAATAAAACCACTGTAATTGAATAGCATTGCTTGGTATAAAGTATAAACCGGTCGCTTGTTAGTTATAAAGTACAGGGTTTGAGAATTAATTCGTAGTATGTGGAGACACATGTGAGATTGATTATAGTGTGCAAACAAGGTTATAGAATATAGATGAGAAACCAGTATATTGAGGAGCATGGGAGTCAAATTTGAAAGGTTGTCATACTTGATCTTATAGATTTTTCTCTACTTGTGTGAATATTATTTCCTCTGCTGCAAGCCATGTGGTTGGTGTGTTTTGTATAAGCAACCTATGGAGCATGTCCATTGTGGTAAAATGCAGTCTCCTTATGGTTATTTCGGATGTATTTTAAGTAATTGTTATTTTCAATGTTAGATTCGATGGTCACTTGGTTTGATAACTACTACATTCATTGCAAATTGTAATTCATTTAAATTTTTATTCCAACTTAATTTTATCGCTTGTCTTATTCAAAAAATTTGTACAAACATAGTCAAATTTAAGACATTCTCGAAGAACTTTGATCAATAAAGCAAGCCATTAAAAAATTTGAGATTTTTTTTATAATTCTTTTTCAATAAGACGAATATCAAATTTGAGGTAAAAATGTCAAAAGAACTATATTTTGGAACGGATGTAGTATTAGAATAAATTTGAAACTAAATATTTTACAATGTTAGATTTGATGTTTATAAGAAGATACATAGCTTTTAATTTCCCCCAAAATAAAAGATATCAAAGTTGAATGTGTTTAGATTTACTTAGAGAATCTTGAAATATTTTTCAATATCATGCTATCAAATATATTTTTGAACTCATGACATGAACAAAGTCCCTATAGCTTTGTTGGACCCACTTGCAAGAACCAAGGGAGGTTGGAGGGAAGCAGACTCATCAAACTTAAGAGTTGAAGAGTGGTTTTGCCAGGTACTAAATATTTTTCACCACACCGGTTTTTTACCCGCCGGCTATATCTTTTGTATCACGTGCGTGTTGCACATGCGTCTTTCCTAGTAGTCTAAATGTTGATGGCACATATATAATAGATTTTTATAATTTCTAACGGCATAGAGAGAATTTTCTCGATCTTATGTGGCTGGCTCTTTGTGAAAGAGGCCGATGGCAATCAGTGGCAATACAATTCTGAGGAAAAATTACCTGCTATGGTCACCTACAGTCTCGGGAGGATAATATCCCAGCAGATAACTCCTCAGACCAAAATTTGAACCTCGGGTCACTATTTTTAATTTGTTCCTGTAATCCCGTCAAATTTCCTCCTGGGTGGTAGACAGCGTCATAGCCTCATAGGTGTTGGACAGCCCTTCCCAGCTTCCCTTAACGTGAGACACCCTTTGTCATATCAAGCAACCAGAAGTGTCTCAGGATGTCAAGACGAGGATATGGTGGAGCTTCCAGCGAGACGCCGCCGTGGATCGGATCCTGCTGCCTCCTCTCATCGACGCCGTCACCGCACGATCCAACAAAACC
This sequence comes from Digitaria exilis, assembly GCA_015342445.1. Lineage (NCBI taxonomy): Eukaryota > Viridiplantae > Streptophyta > Magnoliopsida > Poales > Poaceae > Digitaria > Digitaria exilis. Next base: position 759,963 of record JACEFO010000718.1, on the reverse strand, counting down.
TAGCAACAGGATCTTGCTGCCACGCACCCTGGTAGAATAACAACAGGATCGCCGCCCGTAGCAACAACCTATTGTTGCCGCCGGCAGGCCGCCACGTACGATCTGCAGAACACAAAGGCGATGTGGCCAACTGGCCATGGCGATCTGCGACCGTGCGGGCGGCACCTGACGTGTGCTATTCGGTTCTAGACAAAGTAATCTAATACTGCTAATGCACGCAACGGGACAGATTCTTTTTTCACACACTATATCCATGCACCATGCACACCTTCTAACGTGACTCCTTGTTGCTAGCTGTTCCTTGCGTGGTCGTCGTTGCTAGTGTTTTTGTATTCATCACCTGCTCACGTGTTTGTGATGATGATGTCCTGATGTGTGATGTCCATAGCATCTTCACTTTTTGTGCTTTAGTTTGTAGGATTCTTAACTTATTAAGGGTAGATGCATAGAGCAATCAAGATCCTCTATTCCAGGGGTTGCCCCGTGCCAAGGAATCGACCATGGCGCCCCACTTTCACGGCCATCGGATTGCGGGCGAATTGGCGGCTTGGGGGCGGCAACTAGGGTGTGCTTTTTGCAAAAAAGACCCTTCAGTTTTTTAGAAATCAAGCAGTGTCTAGGGAGGTCCTCGATGCACAGTAGACACGCTCGTATTTTTTCTACATAAACCCCTATAGTAAAAATATTTCAACACGAATAAGACATAATATCGGTTTTGTGTCCATTTTGTAGAAAACCTCCCGCTGATCCCTTTTGCAAGCCCCCTTCCCGGACCCGCTCCAGCCACGGTTCGAGTCCCCAGTCCATTCCCATCTCCTCCCATTTCCCCCTTCCGCTTGTTCCTCTGTCCGCTTCTGACACCATCGTCGCCCTTCGTCGTCGTCCTCCCACCGATGGTCGTGCGGACGGATGATGACCCGTGGAGACGTAGTGACGCCGACGGCCTGGCGCGGAGCAGCCGCAGACGCGCGGGCCGATGTCCAAGGTGCGAGGCACTGCTATCGGCGACGAGGAGGCCAGACGTAGAGGAGGCACATATGTATATAATTCTTGCCCCTCGCTTTTTGTCGTATGTAGGCACATGCATTCAACATGCTCCGACGGTCACTACCAGATTCATTTTTTTCAGGTACTCAACAAAGGCCCGAAAACACTCAACAAAGGCTTTGTCAAGATATGCCCCAATACAAAGCTCACTCGACAAACAAAGTGACGGTAAAGAGCTAGTTGCTGAGTGTTTTTTGTCGAGCACTTGGCAAATCCTTTGCCGAGTGTCAGAATGATCCCCAACAAGAAAAGCACCAGCGGACAGCGAGGTGGCAGTGACAGCCTGTTTGCCGAGTGTTGTGATGGGAAGCTCTCCGTAAACAGTGTTGGATTTGCCAGTTGTCATGTCAAAGACACTCGGCAAAGTAATTCACAAAATAATTCAGAAATACCTGTTTGCCGAGGGTCATGACAAAAACACTCAGCAAAGACCAATAGTTTGCCAAGTGTTTCTACCATGACACTTGGCCGAGTGCCATGTTAAACCCATTTGACAATGTTTATCCCTGTCACATTGAATGTTTGAATGACAATTAAGAGGAGCATACACCAACCAATTATGGAAGTAACCGGCTAACCGCATAGCCCAAGGTAGGCTAATTGCGAGATTAATCTATTAAGCCTAATTATTCCATGATTATAGAACTACATGGGAAAAATATGGAATAATCTGGCTCAATAGATTTATCTCGGGATCTGAGCTAGACCAGTTGGGCCTTCTTCACAAGCAAGTAGCACCCACCCGATGTGAAGAAGGCCTAACTGGTCTGCCCAGAATGTGAAGAATTCTTTATTCTTAGACCAGCTTCAAAAGCTTTTCTAAAATATACTCTCCAAATGATAATTTGGAGAATCATTCGAGTTAAAATAAATTTTTATATCTCTATACTCTCCAACAACTTTTCTATTCTTTTGTGCAGTCTAGAGAACCATCATTGCACTTCATCTTTGGTTAGCGACAAATCTGAAGTAGAGAATATCTATTTTTGGATATCCAATTGAAGAGCTTGTTGGAGGGTTTTTTCATCTAAATCTCTATTTATGTAATAAATTAAAAGATATAAAGAGTGTCTTAGAAATGCTCTTAGCTATACCTTTTGTGTTTTAATTCCATAAACTTTGTGGTGTCGTCAGCGGTTGAGTGATTTTTTTACTAAAGAACTGCTAATAGGTTGTTTAGAACCGGCGCCTCCTTCACTTCTTCCTCGTAGAGGTGGCCAAATACTTACTTTATTGTCCGGTTCAAAACTCACAGTCGATTTAGGGTGTGTTTGGTTGGTTGTATCACTTAATTCATGTATAGAATGGTATAAAATAATAATATTTTTTTTATTTGGTTGGGTGAATTATACCAACTCATCTAGGATAAGACCATCTCACTTAATACATTGTTCTAGTTAGGGTGAACCAAGTGATACAAGCAAATTGATTGAACCATCCCATCCAGAATCATCCATTTATGGATCATGTGGTACATGCAACCAAACACACCCTTAACTTCCCTGCCCACCATGTGCACGGACCCATAAGCCATTATATCCCACACCTTATCTCTTTGTCGCTGCCCTCATCCACTCATTTTCTTCTTTCCTTTTTTTTCTCTCTCGGTCTCTTCTATTTCCTCCCTCAGTTGGAGCCGATCAGCACGAGTGACGCTAGTCGTGCAGAGGTGCCACAGAGGTGCAAGCGGTGGGGATGAGCTGCCCAGAGGTGTGACGGGGAGGCTCGGCTGGGCGGCCGATGGGGAGGCGGCGGCGCGGTGCGGTGGTGGCAAGACCGGAGCTACTAGGTGAGGCACGGCCAGGGGCGGTGTCAGCGGGGAGAAGGAGGTGTGGCACAATGGCCACGAGAGGCGAAGGAGTTTGTTCTCTTTTTTATGCCAAAGTTTTACAAACATTTGTAAAAGTTTTTTCTTGATTTTAATTCAAATTTTTTTACAAAATATTTATAAAAGCTTTTTATTTTTATGCAAAAGTTTCTTACAAAACCTTTGGAAAGTTTTTTTATTTTTTGATGCAATTTGTTTAGAGAATATTTTTTAAATTTTTCTCGGAATATCTTTTTGGTATAAATAAAAAATGTCAGAAAATTGACTATCAGTTTGGTCCTCGCGGGCGAATGCAAATTTGCCAGGCCCGTCGTCTTCTCCCTTCTCTTCTTCGTTGCAGTTGGCGTCGCCTTATCCTCTTTCTCACTGGCTATTGGAATTCTATAATCCAGCAAAAATAATCACTGTCAGATCCAAAGTGGTTGTCGGATTTTAAGAACCCAACAACGACCTAGATTCTTGTAATGTCGGCATTGTCCCTACTCACAATTATAAGAACAATCCTGGAATCCAAACTGGCTAGAGTATGATATCCTAATTTAATTTTGATTATCAAAATGATTATTCATTATCATAATTCTTATCATTTTAATGGACCCAAGCGGGCTTTAGATATGTGAGTGCATGCAGGTTGAATCTCCCGGGAGCCTTAATTTTTGCTGATCAAGCTGGGTGCCTCTGACTGCCTGCAGCCTGCAGCGCGTCCTCAAGGGACGGCCGCGGTGTGCCGTGCGAGCTCCAACACGAGTACACGACGTGCTGGGTTCGGCCGCCGGGCCAATAGAATCAAGAATCTGATAATGCGTACGTGAAAGATCCGTGCCTTTATTCGCAGTGGGATCAGATCGCCGACGAAAAATTATAGTACAAGTGCACGCGAATGAATGCAAAACCCTGCCAGCCTGCCTCTCTTCTCAAGAGCCAGCCATTGGTCGTTTCTCGTTGGTGGTTGCAACCGTCGTTTCTCGTTTGTGGGATGGGACCTATGCCTCAGCTTAATTAGCTGCTTTTTCTTCCGATTCTTGATTTGCTGCCACGTATGTATTTCCTTCTCGGTGACAAAGATGCTGGCAGCTCTCGTGGTGATCGTACACAAGACGACGGTGAAGCTGATCCGGCGGCCCCTCCAGCTTCCACATGACATGATCTATGTTCACAACCACTTCAGAGACTTTAATTTGTCAATATCTTCATCCTAATTAATAAGCATATGATTTTTTTGAACGTGGGGAGAACTTATATTAAGGTAACATGTAACTGGTTATAATCATGATCTAAAGCTGCCGACACGCAGGCCGGGACACCTTTAGACACAAAACCGGAAGAAAGCTCTCTCCTACCTAACTAGCCCAGCATATGAGCCGCTCCATTAGCATGCCGATGGCAAAAGGAAACTTTTGAAGCCTGGAAAGAAAGCAACAAACTTTTTATATCTTCTATGACAAAGCAGCTATCAGATCAGTTTGGAGAGGGGGGAATTCAATTTTTGAGTCAAAACCAGACAATCAGATTCTAACCAAATAGAGCCTTGGAAGACAGATAGAGCTCGACGAATTCCTGCCAAAGCAGCGACACATTCCGCCTCTTTAGCTGACTTGCAGAGTTGGTCACTAGACCATCCAGAGAATGCCACATTTCCCAAATGATCTCTAGCAATTGTTGTTCCTAAATGATCCTAATATGGATCATATAAGCCACGGCTACCCGTTGACACACCGCATGCTTGTTGTTCCTCCAATAAACTATTGTAGTAACGTTGCTTGTGATTCTTTGCAGCAGTTAATAATCCAGAGAGAGAGAGAGATACGATAAATGCGAGTATCCAAATATATGGTTCTATATTTTGTGGTTATTTTTATGGAGAACCAGGTTCCAAAATTATATATAATTCAAAATGGAGAGGGATATGAGTGTGAGAGGCGAATCTGATCCTACATATTTAATTAACCCTTGGTTCTATATATTAGACCGGATACAATATGTGATATCCAATCATTGTAGATTCTAACTAAAGAAATAAGATCTATTACTAGATTCGTGCCCGTGTGTTGCCACGGGTGAAACCAATATAGTCATAGGTGCAAATAGCAAACGTAAAGCGGAAATACTCCAAAATCACATAACACCATTCAAAACAATTTTATGTATCACTAAAAAGAAAATTACATGGATTTCTTAACGTGCCTAATACGAAGATAATCCATACAAAACAACCTACAGTCAAATGCATTCATCCCATTGTCCATTCTCCTAACAACTGACAAATGTAATAAATAAAGCACTAATTTTAGCACCCATTCTAGCACAACAATCCCATTGTTCACAATTTTCATTTTAGAACCTCTCAAAACTCTCAACAACATTTTTTCACTGGACCAGACTCCATGAGGCTGCCAAACAACTGTTAGAGAGAACAGATAAAAGAACAGAATAAACAAATATCTGAATTTGAGAGATATATATAGGACCTTTCGTGAATGGGGATCTTGGCCTTTATTCTATTTTGCTTTAACTGGTTGATTAGCCAAGCTGATTAGCAAAAGTACCATGAGAAGTAGGCTCAGATATTAATTATAAACAGAGGTGTAAGCTAGTAGCTTCTTCTTAATGCGCTTTGACATACGTATAGTGCACTACTGAATGAGCCTCAAAATTCGAATAAATTGAAATTATAAAGTGAGCACTACTGAGCTGGTTTAATTGAATGGACCAAATACAAAATTTGGTGCAAAGGAAACTAAAAGGCTGATAGAATCTTTGATGGTATAGTAGAAGGTGGTGTACATGGATTTTGTTATCTCTATGAAAGGTGTCAGCCCACCTTAGCCACCGATTCCATATATGTTACCCCGTTATACAGGAGAAAAAACAAACATGACTATTTGGTTAGCACCTTTGCATTGAGAAAATACATCTCCACTGAGGTAAAAACTGATGCCCGTGAAGAGAAATGTTGGAACCATATTTAAAGTGGGCACTATGACGTAGTTGTCAAAATGCTCATGTAGGTAAAAGTTAAGAACACTACAATAAAGAAGAGCAAGAAATTATTTTCTAATAAATACTTTAACATGAAGGGAGAGGCGCAAAACTGTGTCTATAATAACAGGCAAACTGATTGATGCTTTAACATGGATACAATGACGCAAAACTCTAGGTCATATTTCACCTCTAAAAAAATGTGAGTAGTGAAAGCATCTAAACCTATATTTCAGTAACAGTTTTACTTCGTGTGGCATCTAAAGTTCGACACCAAGTAGAATTTGTACCTATCCAGCTATCAATTGATCATGGCATGCCTACTGCTACATGATCGTTGTCCTGATTACTATCACCATATGGTAGACCTTATAATTCCAATGCGATCATGAACTAAAAAATACATGGAAGAATGAATGGTTTCCTGATAAACCAAAAGGTGATCATGGATTGATGGTTGCCCGTTTGCTGCCTGACTGATCAACATTGACCCATGGCGATCGCGGCCACCGGATGGAAGAGGATGATGACCGAAGAATACGACTGATCGAAGACTGGGCAGTTGTGCTCCAATGCTCCCGCACCTTAAGGGATGGCGGCGCCAGGAAGAGCTCCTGCATGCCGAATGCAAGTTCAGATCGTGTGGGAAGGAACAGAAGGAGAGGGTCGATGGCTTCTACTACTGACAAAGGAGAAGGTCGATACTCGCCTCAATATCTTCTGAAAGCAGCACTCGACTGACGGCCTCAATAGCGGCCCACGGCTGCCGGCTCCAACGTGGATCTGTTCTCTGCATCTGGGCGAGATGAACGCGGGCTGCGAATTGCGAGGCGAGGTCCAGGCAAGATGGTGGTGGAGGCTGAGATCGGCGAGGACGTCGTTCAGCTTTCACGATGGGGAGGCGAGGCACAAGCGAGACAGAGACGGAGGTTGAGTTGAGATCGGCGAAGGCATGGAAAAAATGGATCAGCAGGGCGACCGATTCGATGGAAGGAAAGGACCGTGCAAAGGAAAGGCGGGCGAATTGAAGGATGCGGAGGTAGGGCGAGGCGCCGAGCTATCGGCGGAAGAAAAAAATAGAGTGGGTGTCGGCGCAGAGTGATCCGTGGATGGGAAGGCGCTCGGCGTTGCGCGGCACCGACGTCAATGACGCAGCGAGGAGGATAGCGGCGCCCACATCAATCCTGTCTTGAGGTCGCCCATGCGCACGACGCGACAAGGGGAATGGCGAGGGAGCGGCACCCGAAATCGACCGGGTTGAGAGGTTGCGGATAGATTGCTTCGAGATGTTGTGGAGGAAGGGAAGAGCGATATGTGGTCAGGTGGTTCTGCGGAGGCTTGGGAAAGGAAAGTGGAAGGGAGGTAGGGCAACTGACGAGGGGTGAAGCGGACGGCGTAACATGGTGAGGCCAAGGGGGGAGGGGGGCGACGTACCACGGTGAAGCCGTGGTGAAGCGGGGGACACGACATCCCTTATACTCTCTCTTTTTAGGAGTAGAGATATAGTTGGAGATCCACAAAAGAAGGCTTTTATTAAGTTGGTATACTCCATACCGCCCGTCGCCATTTTCTGCCGTCGGCCACCGCTGCCATTTTGTCTTTCTCAACAGTGCACCGTTTCTTCATTAGATAGACAAAAATATTGCCGGTTCGTCTTTTCAAAGAAAACGATTTATTCCCATCTACTTTAATGGACCGACAGGCTTGCGGCACACGTACCATGAGTTACATATGTACGCGTAACAGAAAAGAAAAATCTAGTCAGGTTCACGCTTTTAAATATTTATTAAATAATCTTTCTATTATAAACTTTGCTGTTTTTTTAATACATGGGATCCATAATAGTGCCAATGGACATAGCATTACTCAAAAAATTGGAGCTTTATTATATGTAATAAATAAATAAATAAATAAATTAGTGTACATACAAAGCCCGCTATGGAAAGGACTTAGATCATGGAAGCCCGGAAGCCCCTACGAGTTCAAATGTCACTCAATCTAAGCTTAGAGGAAAATCAATAAGCTAGAGAAAACTATTGAAAGGACCTGAGATCATGGAAGCTTAGAGGAAAATCAATCTAAGCTGCCGTAAAGACATGGAGGCTGCCCGGCCAGAGAGGGCCAGACTGGTGGAGTGGATAGATTGAAGGCGGTGAATCGGTTATCTCACTGCCATACGTCTTTCTCTCTCGGTCGACGGGTGCCGCGCCGCGCGAGACGAAAACCGTAGTCACGGCATCGATCACCATCTACGCGGCCGCCGCTACGCGCCTACGCGCACGGCCTGATTTCACACGTGTGTGTGCCTGTGCTATACGATCTCGACGTACGGGTTGTTAATGCATGAAGATGCACGTGGATAACTGCTGAGTAGATAAGAGGTGCTTTTGTTGAATTACATGTCGGTGCCCGAGGTAAATTGTGGGCCACTAGATTGTGATTAGGGTTGACCATGCCTGCACAATCATCGTCTACACTATCATGTCGTCTTCGAGCTGTTTATGATCAGTGCTGGCGCTGGGATTTTGGTGAACTCGACGTGATGGCGCTCTACAGTTTTCAATCAAAATATCTCTCACCAGCCCTTTTTCAATCAAAATATCTTTACCCTTATTATCAAGATTTCCCTAAAACCAACTCCAGCAGATTCTTTAAGCAGGCTTCTATCATAGATTTGGAGGGTGAAACAAAAAAACACCACTACAAAATGCATTTTCAGAGGCGGGCAAAATGCCTTTTCATAGGCGGTGAAAGCCGTCTGCCCTCTGAGCAAGTTAGAAAAAATGAAGAAAAAATGAAAAAAAAAGTTAGAAAAAATGAAGATGATAGTTAGAAAAGTTAGAAAATAAAATTTCCTAGACGCGAGTACACATGCACGTTAGAGAGTAATAAGTATCAAACCTCCCTCCAACCTCTAAAATAAAAATAGTAACAAGAGTGAGAAGAAAAGATGGAGAGTAGTACATCTAGGTCTAGATCTAGATTAGAGAGATCTAGATTATTAGAGAGAGATGAGAGTTTAGAGAGAAAGAATTTTGCCTCCGGTGGTGTTTCTCTTCACCAAATCCAAGGACAAAACCTCTCCCCCATCTAAAATGGTATTTTTTTTTGTGTGTTTTGAGCTCAAAACACAAAAAAATGGAGGAAAAGCCACGGGAGGAAGAAGGGGGCCGGGTGCTGTATATATAGAAGGGTTTAACAGAGGCAGGCCCTATAATGCAACCGCCTCCGTTAATAATTAACGGAGGCAGACAGTTTACAACGACCGCCTCTGTTAATACAATAACGGAGGCTGTCACATTGCACAGACACGTTGCACCGCCCGCCTCCGTTAAAGATTAACATAGGCGGTTGCGTGGCCACGGCCAGGCCGTCGCCCGGCCGTGATTAACAGAGGCGGACATTTTGCTTGTCCGTCTCTGAGCTCAAAAATAGATCGTCCTCTAAAATCTTTTTTTAGTAGCGAAACCACCACTCCAACAGGCCCTTTACTAGACCCCCCCCCCCACACACAATTTTAGGAAGGCCTCTAGATCCATTCTTCCACCCTATATTCCTAAAGGGGCTCTAGGAGGCCTCTACAAATAAGTCCCACACATGACACATTAGATAATTAAAGGAAGGAAGTGAGATTTAGAGACTATTGCTGGAGTTGAGCTTAAATAACCAGCCCTCAAAAAAATAGAGGGTCTGACATTAAGGCCATTGTTGGAGATGCTCTAAGCTATAGGATCGGAGACATCATGAATAGAAGCCTCTTGCACATCATCGACTGAAATTTTAGGTTCACTGTACGTTTTCATTCTCTGTTGTATCTATTGGATTATCATCAACTTGTTGTTGGCCTTCTTCTTCAATATCATGTGCATCTACTATACTATCATCACGCACAAAACTACTCCCTCCGTCCCTTTTTAAGAGTCGTCGGACAAAAATAGCGATATCCAATGCAACTGAACAAAGACACTAATACCCCTACTAGCTCACACATTTGATAGACCTGTTATTAATGCTGTGGGGAATCTCTCTCTCCTTCCTCTTCCTCCCGTAGTACACCCAAGTCGGATAGAATAGAATAGAATAGAATAGAACAGGACAAGGATATGGTGCAGGCGTAGGGGTGCAGCAGCTCAGCGACTGTTATTACGGGACACGCTACTGTCGCTAAAACGACCATAAATAAGGGACAGAGGGAGTATTTGATTCAATAATAATAATAATAATAATAATAATAATAATAATAAGAGCGAGTGTGTGTGCGTGCTGTGAATGTCTTTGATTCTATTGTGATTAAAAAAATCAATTCTAAACAAATACGCTCTTTGTGGGACTATTAAGGACGTACAAAAAAAATCCAAAAAACATATCTGCCTTTGACTAAAAAATGGAAAGAGGAAAACGATTTATAACCATCTCCTTTAATAATGGCCCAAACTCAAGAAGAAGTTTGGCATACTCAGGTCTGAATACACTCTCTGTGGGACATCTCTAGTTTTTTCGAATATGGAAAAGATGGAAATAAACGATCCCTACCGTAGCCGCACCAGCTGCCTTTGAACAAAAAAAATGGAAAGAAGAAAACGATTTATAACCATCTCCTTTAATGGCCCCCAAGGTAATGAAGAAATGCTCGGCGATCTCAGGTTCGATGTAGGAGAGAAGGCACGTGGACATACATGGCTCCCATGCCTATATATATCCGTGTACTTGGCACGGCTAGAGAGACACCAGGACAAGGCAAGAGCTCACACGCATATATACACATACACAGATCGTTAGAATTTGGCAGCTTGGAGAGGTAGCAGGCTGCTGCACGCCAGGCCGGCAGCCATGGATGCAGCTAAAGTTGCAGGGTGTTTCAGGGATAGGACCATCCTCGTCACCGGCTCCACCGGATTTCTGGGAAAATGTACTTTACGGATCGATCTATACACTGCAAAATTGCATTAGAAATCTAGTCCACCACTATACTACATATGTATATATGCTCCTACTACACACATATATATACATGCCATTTCTATGTGATGTGAGCGAGATTAAATCCTGTGCGTGCAGTGCTGGTGGAGAAGATACTGCGAGTTCAGCCCGGCGTGAAGAGGCTGTACCTGCTGGTGCGGGCTCCGGACGACGCGGCCGCCGAGCAGCGTGTGCTCCATGAGGTTGTTAAAATTTTAAGCGTACATGCATTCCATATGCATCGTGTCTTGTAACTGTATTATTGACGCATGCATTTTATCTGTGCACTATATTTTAATTTAATTAATATATAAAGAAAAGGCATACGTGCACTACAGGGAGATGAAAGTTTTCGTACATAATGCGATGATGAAAATTATATCGGCAATTCCCCTCTATTTTTCCCTGACAGGTTGTAGGGAAAGAACTCTTTGGTGTTCTGCGGGAAAAACATGGAGATGGCTTCCGGTCCTTCATCAAAGAGAAGATATCCCCTTTAGCCGGGGACATGACGCACGAAAATCTTGGAGTTGAGAGCACTCGAGCCAAGCAATTGTTCCAAGAGATCGATGTTATCGTCAATGGAGCTGCAATTACTAATTTCTACGAGAGGTACGTAGTATCCTTACATATATATAAGTGCAAAAGGAGATCTCTGATCGAGATGCATATGTATGGATCTCGCTGGGTGGCCAGATGTGTATTATTGAATACATGCTGCCTTGCAGGTATGACGTTGCCTTGGCATCCAACACGTTCGGGACCATTCATGCATGCAAGTTCGCAAAGCAGTGTTCTCACCTCAAGTTGTTTCTTCATGTTTCCACCGGTAAGTTATGTATACGACTAGCAGAGACGTACTTGCCGCATGTGTTTTCAAGACATTGTAGTATAAAAGGTTCATATACACTATTTTTTATCCTTTTACAATTATGTTTTTTCAAAATTTATAACCTTTTTTTAGATCTCAAAATATCTAACTTTTAGGGATTCTTTCTCTCACTTTTTTATATTAAAAAATACTGAATAATAAATACATATATGTCTAATAATATTTCTCGCAATATGAGTCCTAAATTCTTAAATTTGTTAAATAATTTCTCGCAAATATCATGAGGCACATCATCTCAATCAAGACCCACTTTCTGAGCATTAATGCAATCATCATTAGTATTATGAGCTGCCAGAGATGTGGAAATAAACTGAGTGAAAACTACAATTCCTTGAGCAGCTTATGTAGCCGGCTGTAAGCAAAAAGGCCGGATACCAGAGAAACCGCTCCACATGGGTCAAGCACTAAAGAAGGGTCGCTGCATCGACATTGATGCAGAGCTCCAGCTAGCTAATGAGGCCAAAGCAAAATTTGTGATGGCACCCTCTGATACTGATACCTCTCATAAGCCGCTAGAAAAGGTAGTCATGAAGGAACTGGGTTTGAAGAGGTATGCATAAACTGTCAATCATGTATGGTATTAGCGTACGCTATGATTTTTTTTCACTTACGTAGATCTTAATTTAGTAAGGACCCACTTAAGTACATATTTTATATATACACACAGTGGGGACTATATAATGAGTTACTGACAGACTATAATAATGTCGTAAATTGAAGGGCTAAGTACTTTGGGTGGCCCAACGTCTATTCGTTCACCAAGGCTATGGGAGAGATGGTTCTCGGGACCATGAGAGGAGACCTCCCCATTGTCATAGTACGGCCAAGCATCGTAATAAGCACTTTTCAGGATCCGTTTCCTGGATGGATAGAAGGAATAAGGTACCTTTATGAAGATATACAGCATCTCTTTAGGGAAAACAAAGATATTTATATGGGATATATACATATATGTATATACAGGTTAAAAAATCATATACAACCATATTCAAATGATGTGCATATATATTTTTTTCATCATTAAGTATCACTAAGTATTCCTTTGGGAAAGAAATTAAACAATGGATTCGATTTGTCCCCATCATCAATAATGGGGAGAAAATAAAATTAAATCCTAACAATTATTATTATTATTATTATTATTATTATTAGCAAGTGAAGTATGTCAATAATAATAATAATAATAATAATAATAATAATAATGTACTTCACATCATTTGCTATTATTATTAGCAAGTAAAGTATATTATGGTACTTGCCAATCATTGTAAAAGAGCTCAATAATAATATAATACTAAACAATTATTTTGATTGCAGGACAATGGATGTCATGATTGCTGCTGCATACGAGCAAAAGCTTCCATGTTTCATAAGTGGTCCTATACTCGATTCGGTCAGTGATCACCATATGCGATATGTTAGAATGGGGAAGTTAATAATGCAACAAATACTTCATCCGTTTCAAATTATAGCTCGTTTTAAGATAGAGCTCTTTTACAATGATTGCCAAGTACCATGGTACTACCAGGATATAGAATCCAACGGTGGGAAAAATGTCTAAATACCTAAAATACCCATTCAAAAGTACCAAAAAGTACCAAAATTGTGGGACCAAGTACCAGATAAATGGGCCCAGCTAATTATTTTATTTTATTTTTAAAATAAAAAGAAAGGGTATATGCGTCTTTTCCACCGATGTAGGGGAGGAGGCGTCGGGAAAACAATTATTGTGATATGTTGTGGGAGGCTATATTCTAATCAGGGTATATGAAAGTACTAATATACCCTTATTATTATTTATTTGATTTTTCAAAATTCTAGTTAAAGTACCGGTGAGTACTAGTAAAAGTACTTAAAGTACCTGCAAGTACCTGGTAGTACCAGCTGGTACTTGCCAATCATTGTAAAAGAGCTCTTTAAGATATTTAGATACATTTTTACTAGTACGTACTTAGATATACACTATATGTCTAGATACATAAATATACCAAAGCGACCTACAATTTGGAGTGAAGAGGATATATTGTAGTATGTAAACTTAATTTCAAGGAAATTTATGATTTGACAGATACCAGGAGACATGGTGGTCAATGCTACAATGGTAGCCATGGCCACTCACTATGGCTGTATGGGAACTCAAGTAGTTTACCATGTGACCTCGGCGCTCCAAAATCCTCTGTCATGCGCTATTCTAGATGAATCAGTGTTTGCCTACTTTTTGATCAACCCTCGTGTGCGGGATGACAATAGGACTATTATTCAATATAAAAGGCCTTTCTTGTTCAGCAGATATGCATATTTCCATGCATACATGGTTCTAACCTATAAGACACGACTTCAGGTACTCATTCATCTCTTTCTTGTGAATAGGGTTAAAGTTTACTAATCCTACTTCTTTATTCCGATTATTTGATGATCACCTGGAAATATATTAGGTACTTTATCTGGCGAATTATCTATTACTCTGTGGGCGCTTCACAGAGTGCCACAAGAAACTCAATAGAAGCTTGAATTACTTGATGGTTGTGGCCAAGCTTTATGCCCCTTATATCTTCTTCAAGGGATGGTGAGCTATACAAACTATGCTATTATCATCATTTCTCCCCTCAAGCATGACCAGATGATTGAGTCGAGATGTACAGTATTCAACTTTTCAGAGTGGATATAATATTATATGCACATCAGGGCATGGAATTAATCATTATTTCAAACGTTGCATATTTTACTATATATATATCATAGCTGCAAAACTGAAAAAGAAATTGTACAAAATAAATCTAGACAATCAGTACTAAATCTAGACAATCTATGCCAACTGATCTTTTTTTTTCTGGATTGGATCTATTTGTGAAGCTTTGATGACACAAACCTGAGAATGTTGTGGGAGACGACAGGCGCTGTAGGGCATGGTGATGGATATATGTTTAATTTTGATCCCAATTCCATCAACTGGAGATCGTATTTGTACAACACCCACATCCCGGCTGTTCTTAAGGTAGCTGGCCAGATGAAGAAAGAAGACAGAACATGATATGCATCGGTTGATCTTTGCATGGAAGATCGGAAGTCATTACTGTTATATATCTATCACACTATGATGGTGATGCAAAACAGGCCGAAATAAAGCTATTATTATTTCTACCCGCAAAAAAAAAGCTATTATTATTTCCCTACAACATATATTTGCAGTATATAAGTGTTATTACCTTCTAAATCAAGTTATTTGTAGCTAAGAAGTTGAAATATATATGGAGGGTATGTTATGTACCAAGAAATGGTTGTAAAAGAAGAAAGGGAAATAGAGCAAAATAACAGATGCACACTTATGTGGTGCATGTACGATGTACACGAGATAGGACATCAGCACTATGCATGTTGTCTTACTTATATATTGTCATATGAACCTAATAAATTTATTTTATTTTCTAACATAGTGGCCCAGCAATTTTTCTCTGGGCAGGCGCGGAACATTACTTATCTCTTTGGTCAATGTACTTAAAAATATATAGCTAAACTGCACTTGAGCCATAAAGTGTTTGAGTTCATATATATGCAAACAACCATGCCCGTTGGATCCCACCCTAAGCCTACATCCATCATGCCTGTAGCCGCAGCCGGCTGCCATGCCTGGTTCGAGCACGTACCACCGTCGCGCGCCTCCGCCGCAGGCCGCCACGAGCCACTGCTGTCGGCCGCTAGACGCGCACCTCCATCGCGAGTTGGCCGTCGCGCGGGCCACACACCACCACGTGCGCTTGCCGCCGCCATCGAGCCTGGTCGTGAGCCTCCGTCGCGAGCCATCGCTGCCGCGTGCCCAGTGGCGGAGCCAGCAGTATGGCGAGCCATGGCGGCCGCCATACCTGCAGCCCGCAGAAACTCCCATCATCCCCGCCATAGTTTTCCTACAGGATAGCTTCCGCCATGGCTAATGGCTTGGTGCAGTCCTCTGTTCGGAGGAAGAAGACGACTGGAAGGAGTAATAGGAGATAACGTTTCGTGGTATGGGCCTTTACTTAGACAAAGGTAACATAGTCCGGCCCATCAGGCAATAAGCCCAAAACAGAATACGAATCGTTAAAATAGAAAACCAATCGACGGATCGCATGCGCTCGCAGTCGCAGCAATCACGCCGCCTGGGCGCCGTGGCACTGTCGTTGTCCCATCCGTCGCCGGTCACCCTCGGCTCCGCTAGGTGCTCCACCGCGTGGCCAGACCGAGACCAGCGCGCCACTCCGGACTCCACCAGTGCGTGACTGCTCTGATCATCTGATGGCGTCGGACGGACGGGATAGGCATCAGGGGATTCAGGGCCAGGGACGCCCAGATGCAAATGCAAGGAAAAATTAAAAGGTAAGACTATAAGAGTTGATCTAGGGAAAAATTAATTCGACTCTATTTGCAAATGTTAGTATGTTACCATATTTGTAAATTTTGATATATGTTTCATTCAATGTCTTCACTTGTATTCCGATTGAAAGATTTCATCCTAGCATTAGAGATCAGGTGAAACGGGCTTATTTGTAGGTTCGCCATAGGTAGATTTTATTTCTGGCTACGCCACTGCGCGTGCCTCCCCCTTAACTGATTAATTATAACTGATTAATTATTGTATTTTTATAAGAGGTGCATCTTATTACCCTTTTGGTTGAAAAGTGAAAACTTCAAAAAGAGACAGATTGAATGGTGCGATTCGTTCTATTTCACATAACATCAATATCTCCCATCGCTGTTAAGTTATATAGTTCATAGGGAATTGTTTTATATCTCTCTCTCAGTTTCAAATTTATTGCCTTCTTCAAATTTGTATAGTTCTTGTTGCACATAAATATGAATCTGAAGATTTTTTTTTTCTAACGAACTCGTGGAGGACTGCATCCATTCTAAATTGAGTCTATACTGCCATTATCAGATTTTGTGATGGTCTTGTGAACATGACATGTTTCATCGGTGTGCATTATCAGATAATATTATATGCACATCATGGCATTGAAATTAATCATTGTTTCAAACGCTGCATATTTTATTAGGGAAAAGTCTGATTTACACCCTTCAACTATAACGAAAGTCTGACTTTCAACCTTCAACTACAAAACCAGACACAAATGACCCTCCAACTATCAACACAGTGCAAATTTGGCCCTATGAGTGGTTTCAAAGGTGGTTTTCCATTTTATGCAAAAATAAATAATTATGTTTAAACTAAAAAAACTCATAACTATTTTATTTAAATCAAAAAAATACAAAAATGATGTCAAAAGATTTGTAAAAATGCAACCTACCTATTTATATGCCATGTAAAGTTATTTCGGTATTATTTGTTATGTTCGTATTGTTTTATTATTTTTAAATAATACTAGGAATATAAATAAATAAAATGAAAATAACTTCAAATGTTGTACCAACATATAGTTTATATTTTTAAAAAAAAAGTTGGCACAAGTTTCATATCTTTTTTACTTAAAATTAATTAGTTATGAATTTTTTAGATTAAATTATTTTTAAATAATTTTTTAAAACGAAAACCACCTTTAAAACTATTCAAAGGCTAAATTTGCACGGTTTTGATAGTTGGATGGTTTTTTTCTGTCCGGTTTCGTAGTTGCGGGTTAAAGATCGGGGTTTCGTAGTTGCGGGTTAAAGATCGGACTTTTGCTATAGTTGGAGGGTGAAACTAGATTTTTCCCATTTTATTATCACAGCTGCAATTGAGTCATTGAAGTTTTTTGCGACTAAATTATGTGTTTTTTTGTAAGAAGCGTATCATAACGAATCTAGATAATCAGAACTGAAGAGTGAAGAGAGGTGCCACATGCATTGCTTTTCTATGTATGATCTTTTTTTTTTGTGTATGTGTGTGTGGTGGGGGGAGGTTTGAGGGGAATTCTATGTATGATCTGACGTGAGCATTTTGCAAGTGAGACGGGAAAAACCCATTTTTATTTTGGGCAGAAAAAATTGTGACCATGACCATCCTATAGGTAAGGTTGGGCCAAGGTTTTGGGCCAGGCTTAGAGTCAGAGCTAGGCCCAGGCTTTCTGTTCATTTTTAGTTGAAATAAAAATACTGTAAAATAAGTTGTATGGTTGGGCCCCTGTCGCCCCAAAAAATTTTCGGCCTTCGTGGGTTCTGGCCCTGGGTGGCGCTGGGCCTTCTCGGGCCCTTGGCCCACCACAGCTTTGCTCTGTTATGGGCCGCTACCGGTAACGGGCCAAGAGAGCGTTTTGGCCCACCTGATGGAAGCCCAAATCCCCAATAATATCCTGCATGTTGTCCGGGCCCTGTCCTCTCGTCTCGTCTAGCTGTCATGACACACACGATCAGCAGTAACGCGGTGCAAGTTGCAATGCCAATTAATCTGCCGGCAGTACGTGCTCATAACGGCCGGGAGCGGTGCGACGCACGCGCAACATGTTGCTTTTGCATTCGCGCTACGGACGCTACGCGTGGATCACGGGGTGAGTCAACGAAACACTACCGTTCTGCTTTATGAATAAAATAGACATAATTTGTACCATTCGTTCAAAAAAAACACTACTTGTCGATGTTAATAAAAAAACTGTTTGCAAGATAATGCTTGTGTTCCTACTTTTCTTGCAAGATAAAAAAAATCCACACCAGCAGAGCCTTTACTTCTCTTCTCTCCCAGGGGTGAGCAAGGAGCCCCTACTTTTTTTCAGCTCTCTCTTCTTCCCCGTGCTCAGTGCGTCAACCGAGCTCATCGCTCCAATACTTAGAGCTTGCCCGCCCGAGCACGTCACTCCCACGCTTGCCGTGTCGCCCGAGCTTGCCGTGCCTGAGCTCGTCGCGCCACCCGTGCTCGTCGCCCCGTGTTGCCCATGCTCGCTGCGTCGCACTACACTGCCCGACCTCGTCGCTCCCGCCCTTGTCGTGCTGCCTAATCTTCCCACTCCCAAGCTCGCGCGTGCCGCCTGAGCTCTCCTCTCCTAGGCTTGCTGCGCCATGCCTGTGCTCGCCTTGCTGCCTGAGCTACTGTTATTGGATCGAGAGAAAGTGAGAGAGGGGGGGAGGAAGAAAGGAGTGTGAGTGAGAAAGGATGGGTCCCACCTGACGTGAAAGAAAGGAAAATAGATACTGACGTGTAGGTCCCAGTTGTCATAGTTGAAGAAGGGGCTCCAAATAGGGGATATTGCTGGAGTTGAGCCTAAAATCAAAGTCCTAGAAAGTTCGGGCCAACCCTACTCAAGAAAGTATGGGCCTGAAATATGGGTTATTGCTAGAGATGCTATAAGAACACTCTCAATGGAGTGTATCATATTTGTATTTCTAAGATGCCACATAAGTAAAAGTCATTTAATCCATAGTTGAAATAACTTCTCACGATACATAGTTTTATTTATTTTTATTTTCTAGGCTACATGCAAGATACAAAGTTCTTGGAAACAATCTATATAGGGTGTCACTACCATGAAAATTATTTTTGGGTTGTCTATGTCATGCCTAGGTATTTTAAATTTTTCCCTCCCCACACCCAAATTTCTAATAATTATGGAGGGATCAAATCCACCCCTTCTCTCTCCCTGACCTTCTCCCCCACCCTCTTCTTCCCCAAGCCCTTCTTCTACCTCCCACCGGCAATACCATCTCGACGGACCTCTGTGCCAACCCTCGTGTGTTGGCCCCTTGCACGTCGTCGTTGCTGCCTCCTGCCGCCGTGCGTCATGGACACCACACCTCGGCCCACGCAACAGCCATACACCGCCACCCGATGCGGCGTCACCCCCGTTGCCGCACCTCCCTCTAAGACCATTGGTGAGCAACAACCCCCGACAACCCGAGAATCCTAACCACGGCCAGCGCTCACCGTAGTTGGAGAAGGGATAGAGGTGAAGAAGATTGATATGAAGAAAAATTTGGATGTGAGAGAGGGAGAAAAAATCTAGCTTTTCCCAAATTATTTCACATTTTGGCACGTCATCACAAATGCTGACATGGCACCCCATTTGTTAAGAATAAAAACTCCCGTTAAAAATGGACGACCTGTTTAGTCATTATTATCAAAGTTAGGATTACTCCATCCAACACAGGTGTTAATTACTTTTACATTTGTTTTCAAGTTTCAAGTAATTAATTACATGCCGTTGTACGGAGTACTTCCTATCACGAGCCAACAGACCCAATGTAATGTGCTATACTAAGTGTACACGATTCTATTGTTATTAGTTTAATGACGTGTTAGATTGGACAAGTTGCTGATTTGTGACCAACTAGCTAGCTGCAGTAAATAATTTGAGCCCTCAATTAAACGATCCGGCGGTGTGTTTTTTTTAAGCGAGGGCAGCATTGGTAATTTGGTACAGTTTGTACCGAGAGCATAACCACCTCCCTGACACCGCTAATCCTGCTTTACCACTTTTGCAAACGAACACAGAGCACGAAAGAAACGCGAGTGACACGTAATCGCAAACGACAAGGCTTCCAAGGCATCCCACACCACCACCGTCTCCCTTCTCCGCCTCCGCTTCGCCCCCCTTCCCTAAACCCACCTT
This sequence comes from Digitaria exilis, assembly GCA_015342445.1. Lineage (NCBI taxonomy): Eukaryota > Viridiplantae > Streptophyta > Magnoliopsida > Poales > Poaceae > Digitaria > Digitaria exilis. Next base: position 739,751 of record JACEFO010000718.1, on the reverse strand, counting down.
TCCTCCACCCCGAAAACCCCAACCACCCACACGCCTCCTCCTCCTCCTCCTCCTGCTGCTGCTGCGAAAATGGAGGAAGCGGCGGCGGAGAACCCTTGGGTGCTTCTGGACCGGCGTCCCGGGGAGCTCCCTACCTGGGCGGCTGGCAAGAGCGTCGATTTCAAGTTCAGCCTCGACGACCCGCCGCTTCGATCGGCCGTGAACATACGTCAGGGCTTCCTCCCCGACGGATACGAGGACCTCTTCGTCGCCGCCGTCGATCCGACGGGACGCTTCGTCCTCTGCGCCACGGGACCGCCGATCGAGGACCCCGCCCCGGCGCAGCGTCGCCAGCTCCTCTGGTTCTGCGACGGCACGGACGGCACCGCTCTCCACCTCCCCGTCACGGCAGCCGCCGCCCACCGCGGCAACATCGGTATCATCCCTGCTCCCGGCGGCGGCTACATGGTGGCCAAACTTCTCCACGCGGATGGCGCCGATGAGGCCACTATCTTCCACATCCACTCCGGCGATGACTTCCGAGCAGAATGGACAGAGGTGCGCGTCAGCTTCCCACTGGGCGCCCGCAGCCCGTGGCGCGGAAACAAGGTGCTGGCTCATGCGAAGAAGCTTTGGTGGGTGGATTCCTCCGGCATGCTTTGCTGTGATCTCTTCTCCATGAATCCTGTGATGGTTCATGTGTCGCTGCCGGAGGCGAAGCAACTGCCCGGGTCCAATGCTCTCAAGAGACTCTGCTTACAGGTGAGCGGCGGTAAGATCAGACTGATAATGCTAGAAGGATGGGGTGCTGCCGAGGCTGTAATCAGGCAATGGACGCTGGTGTCTGGTCAGGTTGGGGAACACGCTTGGGAACCAGGATTCGAGTTACCCCTTGCAGAGCTTCATGCTCATCCAACGACCCCAATGTTGTCTTCTTCCGGGAGGATTCGCATATGTTTGGGACAAGTCTTGTCTGTGCAGAGACTAAGCTTTGCCAAAGGGTAATGAATAACAATGCTGAGTTGCTAGATGTTTCAGTTCTTAGTCTGAATTGCAGGCCGTGTACACTCATCCCTTCCCCGATGAGCCTTACGGACCGGTTGTCTCCTGGCAGTGATGGCTTTATGTTGAGGACGTATGGAACTGCTCCTATGATTGCTGTCGGCAAGTTCTATAAGAGAAAGCTTACTGGGTTCGTGATTGACTACTCCTATGTTGCTGCTGTCCATCCGACAGGGACCTTCTTGATATGTTTAGGGTACCACAGGGAGTCTCGAGGTCGCAAGAAGGTTCAGCTTCAGCACGGGATGAACGCATATTTCCTAGCAACAGACACTCATCACCCTATTGATCGTCTGCCAGTTCTGAGTTCCAGAGTTGATCAGCACCATGGAAATGCTGGCCTGAGTGTGAGTTCTTCAGGGAAACTATGCGTTGCTATTTTTCAACCACATCCTACCGTTGTTGGGCAAGGGACAGTGCATTATTGGACAGCTGGACAGGATACGTGGGAAAAAGTTCAGATACAATATGCGGCTGAAGGTTGCATTCTACCTTGGCATGGCAATGGGGTGCTATGCCAGGACAGTAGACTCTGGTGGAGTGATTTGACTAGTTCACGATGTCTGTTGAGCTCTGACCCCTTCTCTGCACGAGACCAGCTCCAGTGCATCCTGCTACCAGAGGAAAGCCAACCAGAGAACAAACATGACAATATGGTCTCCATGAACTTCAGTTCTGGAATGCTACGACTTGCAGTACTTGATGGCACTCAACATCCAACTGTGAAGATTTGGAGGCTAATCAGTACAACTGATGGGATGAGGTCATGGCAGTTCCAAATGTGTTTGGATTTCAATGATCTATGGAAGAGTCCAACTTTTACAGCTTCTGGACTGCCTAAAGAACCCATGTTTCTTATCCTTGTGCACCCAAGCAATCCAGATATCATATTTTTCCTGAAGGAACAGAAGCTACTGGCCGTCCACTCAAATGGACATCTGACAGAAACAGGGCCGTTCAAATTGCCTACAGCGCCGGTGCAAGAAATGAGATCTGCCATCGTACATTGGTGCGACCGCTCGCTCAAGTCATTGGAGCATTTGCCTGGTAGGAATTCTAGGTGCTGATTGCATTACGTTTACTGATTCTGCTTTTCCATTAGTAGCGAATCTGTTACTTCGATTCATGCAGCAAATTGACTATTATTTCGTTTGACAGGACTGGTAGCTCCTTGAATGTTCCAGAAGAATGAGGGATCCCAGGATGAGTAAAAAGACTAAACCAAGAGAGAGAAAAAAAAGCAAGGCGCCTGATCGATGCGTGTAATAAATTTGTGGGCATGAATTTGAGAGTTCATCAGAATTTGTCACTTGGTTCATTTTCACTTATCCTTTTATCAGTTTGTATCGAGCACAATTGAAGTTTTTTATGCTATTTGAAGGTCAAGGTTGTCATACAGTGCTTTCGTAATCTTATATGTTGCATAACATCGCAGACCACCACTTGCTAGTATGTCCACTACTCTCCTTTTACAGGATGATCATTTTCTCAAACATATTGTAGTACGATCATATTTGACAATATTACTACAAACCTTGCTTTCGTATCATCACATTTATTCATCCAAGCAACACAAATCTCATCCGGGCATGCACTCATATATATTCAGAGCCTACACAATTGCATGTACTAGTATTCAACATGTATACATTTTCAGTGTCCTAAATACAATTTCACGTAGAAATGATGGCCTCCCTTTTGAAACATGCCTCCTCAGTGGACACTTGAGCATGGTGCATCGCAGGGATGGCATTTCATTTTTGTCCAGATATCGACCACCTCCGGTTGATTGCAGGCGTTTCTCAAGTAATCCTCCTATTCCCAAAAGTGTACTACTCTTGAGCATAAAGTTCATCATCCTGCAACAAACATGTTTGTCAGATTGCAGTCTATGTTCCTGTGTGCTCTACAGTAACTGAAGTTGTGTCTTGCTACTCCCCTCCAGTGCATAGCTGAAGTACCTAAGATGGTATTATCCAATTGCTTTGAGTGGCTTCTATGAGCCTGCAGCCGTGCCATACAGCACGATGCCACGATGATCTTGGCGAACAGTACAATAGAATCGGCTATCACCAACACTATCAGCAGCGGTTTTGTAGAAACCAATGGTGAGGGGGGCCTCACTGTCGGTTGTAATAGCAACATGCCTTCGAACCAAAAGGGTTTCAATTCAATATGATCCGTTAACATACAACTTATATACCAATACGCGTGCAACTTCATTATAGTCAATTTCCAATTCCAAGAGCTCCCACAATTCGTTCGCATAATTGTTACATATGATCTGTTCAACATACAATTCCGATAAAGAAACTTCTTCAAATAAAAAATTACTCCATACAAAAATTGCTCAAACCTTTGATTTTTTTTAAAAAAAATGACCAATGATAACTCCGTAAAATGAACGCAAGGTCATTAGCTTAAAATATCATGATACTTACAATAGTTTCCATCCACGGTCAAAGAAACCACCTCCCACATATTACATGGCCGCATCTAACAATACCTCCTCCATCAATTTTTCATCGGTACTTTTTGATATTGGAGTGTTAACCTACTACCTCCGTTATTTAATATATCTATGTCTATGAAAAGATTAATAAAAGAGTAAATTGCATTAATCATACAACAACTTGTAAGATTGCATCATTTTGCTTCAACAAGTTAAAAAACATGCAATTGGATGCACAAATAAATGCGTGTGTACAGTCATATATACGCCATGTTGATGTATTTTGCAACAGTAGCACGTGAACTAGATAGTTTTATGCATGTGTCCCTGTATCTTCGTCCCACCTTCTCATTTAAGTTTTTTAAAAGAAACTTTAACAATGGGTGATAATGTGTTCAGTTTGAAAATCAAAGTTTAATGAAAAAATCACTCGAAGTTGTTGTGTCTACCGTACACTTCATTAGCTCTTTTTGTTTTGGGAACTTTCTTGTAGTCTCTAAATTTCGATGACTAATATGATGTATGACACCACCTACATATATAGAAGTAAATGATTTTTTAAAAAAAGTAAATGCTGCAAATATTCTTAGTACTAAGGTTTATCTTATTACTATAATCAACTATAGAAACTGAGAGGAATTTAAAAGTTAACTTGGGGCTCCATATATAACGCACTACGAGGTTAAAGTTAGATTAATATGTAAGTTGCGGTACACTTTCTCTTGTCACGCATCATCAATTATTTTTTAATCATTTAACATAAGCACAAAAAGGAGCTACGTGCATGATTAAGACTTAGATGAGAAGGGAGAGAAATATAGGAGGGTTACATGCACAAAACCCGTCATGTTACATACCACGGTGGTAAAAATACATCTAGATGGAGTACATATCACTGTATATGTATTCATTTGACAAGTTCATGTATCCATTTGTATAGTTTGTTACTTGTTGGACTAAAATGACAACATCACAAGTTGTTGTATGATAGGTGTAATTTACTCTTGATAAAAATAGCCTCATGTAGCTTTCAATTTACCTAAAAATCATTTAACTTAAAACACACGTGACCGACTTAATTCACCACTGAGAAAAAAATTAGAATCAAAGACTCACTACCTAAAACATGCTCCTACTATATAATACACCAGCGCAATCAAACTAGAGTTCATTACGAAACAAATTTTAGAATTATAAGGGCTCTCACAATCATTTGCATAAACATTCAAATGCAATATAGTGCACCTACAATTTTGATAATGAAACATACCTTTTTCATACAACATCTATCCTCAAGTAGCACACGACTGGTGCAATAAAAATTTTCACATAAAAGTTGCTCAATAACTTTTTACATAGCAAAGTTCAAAATTTGAAGATTCTTTTTGCCCTTGCACAATTTTTTTTCATGAAACTCTAAACCCATTACTCCAATCTAAAATCATGACTGGCTCACCCAAAGATGGCGCGGCTACTCCACGCTCTAGGTTTCTTATAAAACGGTGGAGTCTAAACAAATCATGTACACCATGCGAAAGGGCCTCTAGCCTAGTGGTTAGAGCACTCAAGTAACATCTTGCATACCTAATAAGTTTGACTCTCTGCAGAAGCAAAATTGGGTCGGGAATAAAAAAAATTATGCAAAAAACAGGTTGGAGCATCCCTTCTAACTTCGGTTAAAAAATATCATGTACACCATGCGTACGTGCGCATATACGTGCATGCATAATATCATCCTATAACTATTTTCACGGGTGATGAAGATCTTTCCAAGAGGATACTCCTCGTTTCATCCTTTTCACTTTCAGTAGATGGGTACGCCCATCTATCTGTATGTTGTGACCTGTAAATTAGCCGTCGACTTGGTTCAAAGCCACATCCGCTGCACAGGTCCTGTTCAAGCAAGCGAATTCTCTTCAAACACACAGCGTGTTCCATGACCACCCTTATGTATTCTTCGAGCAGGTACCCTTCAGCAAAGCCAACAATCTCTAGTAGCTGCAGGCTGTGGTGCTCGAAATCTGATTCCCTCCACTCAACATTGTCCACTAGAGGATTTGCAGAAAACCTATTCCGACCGCATAGATGCCGAGATAGCTTTATGAAATTAAACAGTACAATATCAGAACGTATAGAAACAAGGTTATCTTTGGCAGTAGAAAAAGTTAATGCATAAAAGATAGATTATTAAGGGTGGCTAACTGGCTATTAGAATAAGGTTATGGTTGGCAATAGAAAAAAATAATGCATAAAGATAGATTGTTAGGGTGGCTAACTGTCTACGTATTGTTATATAACTCAAAGAAAATAATTTATAAATATTACTTATTAAAGACTTGGAGCAACCATATTAGCCTTCACAGGAGACGTTCTAGAAATTGATAGCAGCCCCCCGCCCCCCACCCACCCCACCTTGCTGTTACGGAAAATAACCAAAAGTAACCCTAAATCTCCATATAAGAATTAACCAGCTCCACAGTAAATAACCTAATTAGAGGGTGCTAAATTAGCGATGTGTGCTGATTATAAATACATATTACAGAAACATGCCTATAAAACAACAATTTCTGTCATTAGCAAAGTATACATGTATATGAGTGCAAGGAGCAATGATTTATTATTTTTAAATCAATCACTTCCATCATTATTTCCATACCTTAGAAAAAATGAAAGTTGTCCTTAATGTCGATAACAATTTGTGTTAATTGTATTAATAATCCATAAAAATAGTTATGTAAGCTACTATTTTTGATAAATTTATTATTCGTAAATAAAAGACTAGACCATATTTGAATAATCCATACTTTATCTTCCATGAGTCTTTTTCTTTTAAAAAATAATATGTATTACCTACATTCACATTCCTTGATTCAGGAAGTTCAATATCCTGGGCTCTATACTGCTAGATGAAACACATGTTTAAGCCATTGTAATAGCTAAGCGAGCAATCCATGATCAATAATATGTATTATTAATTAATTTAAAATATATATTAAGAAATAAGAGTTACAATTAGTTCTAGTTTTTTAATATTTGAGGGAGAAAAATGCAATCTTCTTATAGTTCGCAATAGGTAACAATATCAACATTAGGAGGTAGGAAGTGATCCATTTACGAACCACGGTGCGCTAGCCTCACATCCCCCTCCCTCGTGGCGGCGGCGGCCGCTGCCGGTGATCTCCACTGCCTGAGCTTCCCTCTGTTCCCTAGTTCTATATCCATGGCCACCTCCCCTCCACCTCTATGTCCACCCTAGTCTCACCTTCCAGCTCCTCGCCACCTCCGTAGCGTGGGACACCTGGGGCCGAGTTCCTCTGTCCCTCCCTCCAGCTCCTCACTGCCTGCCACCATGGCACAGTTGTCGGCGCCTATAACACCCCGGCCCAGGGCTTAATAGGATTGATAAGAATACTCATATCAATAAGTTGCAACATCTTTTCCGGAAGCTCATCCAAAAGAACTCCGAGGTTAAGCATGCTTGCCCTGGGGCAATCTTAGGATGGGTGACCGATCGGTAAGTCCTTTCCGAGTGCGCATGAGTGAGGACAAAGTGCGCAGAAAAGACAAGGGTTGGTCCTAGAGGGCATTCTTGGGATCCTAGAGAGCTGCTAGGCATAAGCGGGCCCCGACCCGGAGTGGCGGGATGTTACAGCACCCCTCCCCACCCGTGCCTCGTTCGCCCTCTCTGCAGTCCAACCACTTCAGCATAGGAGGGATTCCACCGCCGCCCCTCCTACCAACCCCTCGACGCCATCCACGTACATGTCCGGGCCCTGGGCGAGTAGATCCTTTATTGATGATGATGGGGAGGCAACCCCTTGACTGACTGCATCCACCTAAGCCCGGTCTATGACGGTCCTGCCACATGTTCGCCGTTGACGCTCTCCCCTTCGCCCAGCCTTTCAGTCGGTGGGAAGGACCACAGGGACGCTCCAAGGTTTGCCATTAGGCTGAGGATGACCTCCCTAAGCCCACTGATGTGCAGCAGGAGTCGCCCCCCACAACCTCATACCTCAACGCGGCTCGATAGGAACTGCAGCGACCGAGGCCATCGTCGGTGGTTGATGGTACCAAGACAACAATCATCGCTGGAGGTGCGCACAACGTTGCTGCTGGTGTCGGTACCATGCACAGGTGGCACAATCACAAGCCTTGCCGAGCACAACCGTAGGTCGTAGCTCATCCATGGGCTTCCTCTTTGGGGCTGTGACTCGTAACGGGACTTGTCGGGGGTTCCGTGCCCCACGGTTGTGCGCAGCATCAACCAGTCCATCTGAGGCTTGGACCATAGCCTGCGATTTGTGATGCCCGACATCATATCTCCCCTCTAGACGACGATGATTGGCGAATGGTCCTTCGGTGTAGACTGCGACGTGGCCCTGCCATCGCGTCCGGTGCCCTATTTCCTACCTAAACTGCACGCGAAATGCCTCAACTACCTCTCCTCATCGCACAGGGTGGTGACATGCAGGCTTGCATAGCGTTGGCAATGGCTTTCGCCACCGTGCTCGCGACTTCAAATTGCTAGCGGTAGGTTTAGGAAGGATCATCGCTCCTGCCGATTCGGCCTCTCTACCCCGACGAACCATCCAATGTTGCAATGACTCCTCTTGCACTTAGGGCGACATGCCGACCCGATTGCAGTCATGTAGGATGCGACTCGGCAAGGTGAGGGTGGGCGTCGACATCGGAAATGCAGGAGAGATTGAAAATTGATGGGGGGGGATGCGACAACAGCCTCCACTGCTGCCACTGACAGTGCTGCCCGTGAGGGTCTCGGTGAGCTGACCAACGTGGCGCGACACCGATGGGTCCTCCCCGAGCTCGACTCGCTGCTCTTGCCACCCCCGATCGCTGCACTCGTCACATGCAAAGTCTCAAAGGACCCGATGCTGGTGGAGGTTGCAAATACACCACCTCGATAATGCTCAGTTGAAAACAGACATGGTTCCTCTGCTACTTGAGCACAGTCAGTAGGAGGTCTCACCACCATGAGCGGCGCATGACAGTTCAGAGGGACCCTTGGTTGCTTGCGCTAGTGGTCTAGGCTCACTTGAGGCGACAAAGGAGCCCATGGCCCTGCTTAACGTTCTGTCCTGCACACCTAGGTTCATAGAGGCTTCGTTTGAACACCATGACTCGGATATTGGGGCCTCTGTTACGGACCACTCGGGTCTTGGTGGGGACCTTGACGCGGACATTGTCAAGTTCGTGCAGGAGCTCTAGATGCCTATCTCTCCATGCCGCTCCTCAGCCTGTTCGCATCAATCCATGGCACCACCGACGTCAACTAAACCACTACGCAGTAGCTCACGCTTGGCCCACAATGCTTTTATCAAAGGTCCCGTGCACGGTGTGGCGAGGTTCTCATAATGCACCATTTTAACATAATGGAAGGCACATCGTCGCCATCAACTAAGGCTCGGCATAAACTGGACACCATCTTCAATGGTAGCCTCTCCTACGCCTATACTCAGGCAATCAATGACTTTGTGCCGGTCAAGAAAGAAGCAGGACACGAGAATGGCACTTCCGGGTACTTTGAGGCCTAGTTAGCTAGCTCAAAAAATGGTTTCTAGTGGTAATGCTTCGCATAATATAAGTCTAGTTGGTTGGTGTGTAAAATATTATGATTTTCTTTTAATATAATGATACGCAGCTCTGATGCGTATTCGAGAAAAAAAAACATTAGGAGGTAAGATGGGCTAAAAAAAGAGGAGACACAATCGATGTAAAGTTGCAGTGAAACACATGTTAGACACCCAAAGCACAATAAAAGAGTGGAAACTTTGTATAAGAATGAAAAAGAATACCTATAGAGTACTTGGAAAATCTATCAATGTGGACAAAAAAAATTACAAGTACCTTTATGTTTTTTAGAAAATGAAGAAATGAGAAAGGGAAAAAAAAGATATAGGCATGCGAATACTTAGGTCACTTAAAATTTATAGCGGTACATGAGCATGGGTAGTTGAACTCGTACATATAATTAACAATGGCTAGATCTGTAAATTATTAATAAATAAACGAAATTTATAGGAAAACTACTACAGAATAGAGATGGATTGGAAGAACAAAGAATGGTAAAATAACTTACCATAATATAAAGGTTCTTCAATGATGGTGCGGCTTCAAGGACAAAGAGAGTCCAATTCAAGTGACATATGTCAAAAATGTTGTATAGATACACATCTCTTAGATTAGCAAAGGGGAGTTTTATTGGTTCTTCAGGTTGGATCCATATCTGCAGAGGAAAAGAAAAAAAAGAAGAAGACATCCATAATTACCTGTGTTGTCTTCAAAATAAATAGGTCTTTAAATTTTGGTGTTAACAAAAGATTGCAAAGCAAAGCTGACAATAACAGTGACATTGCTCATGACTAAACCTTGCCATCACGGAAATCCAGATCCAACGTCGAGAGGTTCGCAGCAGCTGCGCTGGACATGAAGTTGCTCAATGCAAACGTTTTGTTCGAACCGTGCACGTTACAAGCAAGGGTTATATTGCGAAGGCGAGGGACGTGTCCAAACTGCACAGGTGGGTCGTTGCCGTACCAAGTGTCACAATGAAATCGTCTGAGCTTTGGGGCGTCAATGAGCTCAACCCTCCGGAAGCAGCAGAAGCGGATCTCCAGCACCTCAAGCCACGACTGCGGCACATCGATCTCTACGATGGAGCTGCAGCCAGCTATGCCAAAGCTGCAGTGGCTCAAAGAGAGCTCCTTCATCCTGGTGCAGCTGCCGAGGAGACGAGCAACGTCGGCCTGCGCAAAGCAAAGGTTTTGCAAGGTGAGGGTGGTGAGCCATCCGAACGCCACGGGGCAAGCGTCCAGGAACGACATGAGTCGCCGTCGGAACATGGCCTTGTGCTCAACACTGGCGGCGGCGCCGCCACCGGCGATCTCGGCCTCCGTCCATATATCGAACTCGAGGCGCTCCATGTTGCTCCCCTCGCCGGCGACCATGTCCTCGACCGCGCAGCCGATGACGTGCAGGAGGTGCGGTTCCGACGACAGGAGGAAGCGGAGGCTCACGCTCCTGAGGGTGAGTGCCCTCTCCGCGCTGGGAGCCAGCAGCCGCCTCGCCGCGCCGGCGTACGCCTGCATGATCAGCTCGTCGTCGTACTGACAACGCGGCACGAAGTCGGCGACGTCGATGGTGAGGTCGGGGAGGAGGTGAGGGACGCTCCTCCACCGTCGAGAGAGGCCGCTCGATCGGACGACGGCGGGCAGGCCCAAGTCTCCGACGATGCGGAGCAAGATGTCATCGGGGAGATCGCTAATCCGATCGCACCCGTCTTCTTCCCCACCGGTACGCAGCAGCTGCGCTGCCAAGGGATTCATCTCAATTCCCCCCTCGACCGGATGCGGTTGTCAATTTCACCGAGAAATTAGGGGCCGATGTACTATTGGTTCCTTCTTCGGAGGGATCGATCCTCACTTCAGGGATCGATATTCGGAGTAGACAGAGTCCGCCAACGGAAGGACTGCTCAGACGGCACGTGCAATCCAAAAGCAATCCGCTCTGACCCTACTTACGGTTCAGTCGTCCCGTCCCGGCTGGCCCGCGCCTCCAATGGCACCTGTTCGAAGCTCCACCGGGATGCCTCCGATTCGGAACAAAGACCAAATGGAAACTATGGAACGGGCAACGTGCGGCAGTAGACCCTACGAAGGTCTACCACAGTGATTTAGCACAACACAAGAGGTAACCCGCCACATACTACCAGGCCTCACAACGCTACAAGATGATGCCATGAAACGAAAGAGTAGAGACATATTAACAGGCCTAACACTTGCACTAATGTTTCTCAGAGTCAGAGACATATGCTCTGATTCATTTGGTCCTGACAAGAAAAATCATGCAAGATTCGACCATTTATTTACTCCGAATCACAGAGTTAGCTACTTCATTGATTGTGCAGAATTTGTAAAGAGTACTCGACACATAGGTATACATTTTTCACTACCAAAAATGAAAATACAGGCACATCGTTTCAAGGAACCAGCACATCAGCATTTCAGCATGCATTTGGTCGTTTCCTACAATAAGTTATACTCCACTCCTATAGATACAGTATAACATATTCTTTGCTCAATACAGTATACTATACTATTACTACATGCATGGCTGCCAGCCACAGAGTAAAGTACTGAAAAAACAGCCTCTGAATCTGAACATACACACGTGCATCATCGATCATGTCCCGATACGAATACGACCATTTTTGCTCGATCGTCAGTTGTGCGGGATCGGCGCGGTTCCCCCGCGGCTGCGCGTGTCCGGCGTCGGATCCACGTACCCATAGTCTAGCTCCGCCGCCTCCGCGGGCAGCCCTCTCCTCGCGGCCGCCGCGTAGCCATCCTCCGCGCGCGCGGCTACCATGGAGGAGCCCACGCCAAGCACCGCCGAGGACGGTGGCCGCGGCCGCGGCCTCGCGCCCTCGACGCCGGCCGTGAACGCGCCCAGCGCCAGCACCACCGCCAGGCAGCAGGCGCCCAACGCCGCCGCCGCCGCCACGAGCAGCAGCCGCGTCGTCGTCGTCGTCGATGTTGACGACTGCCGCCGCATGGTGTGGTTATTACACTCTCACCTCCAATCAAGAATCAACTGGCCGGCGTCTGGATCGTCATAGCGCGGGAGGCTGCGGCTGGCTCTCTCGCCCGGGCGGTACCAGCAAGCAACGCCGGGGAGCTTTATATCTTTAGATGGCTGTATCTATATCTATATATTTTATTTTGTATATTTATATATATAGATATATGTATACGTGGTGTGTCTGCCGTGAGCCCGTGCCGTGAGAACCCGGGGGGCGAGCAGGATGAGGCGGCCGGCGACCGGGTTCGGTTGGCGTCATGGAAATGGCGTGGCGCCTCTAATCTAATCTAACAATCTCTCGTCACCGACGCCGCTGGTGAACCGATCGAAACGCACACGCAGCCACAAATGAGAGAGAGGAAGGCCCAACGGCGCGCGCCGGCGTGGTGTCACCTTGGCCTCGGCAAATGCGGCCGGTGCTCCAGCCATTTGGTTCGCTCTGCTGCCACCTGAGCTGGGGTGCTCCGAGGCGTGACCCGGTTTGAGCACAGCTCCATGCCTAATTGCCTATCTATCATAGTCACTTGGTCAGCCCCCCAAGGTCCAGACGTCGTCACGTACGGGTGTAGCTGACTTGCCGTCCAATCAGGAACGTGTACGATCCACGTATGGCTGAGATTTTCTGAAATTCTTGGGCGGGGAAATTAAGGAGCTTGATAAGTCAACGATTATAATGAGTACAGTGTGCACTGCTGACGATCTTTTCCTTCTAATGATTAATGACCTTCGGTACGTGCTCCAAATGACACCGAGGAAGGAGTTCTTTGCAAAAAATCACTCACACAACGCACAAAGCAGAGGAGTCTTGTATGTGATGGGCCGGCCCCTGAGGAGTGAGGACCATGCATTTTCTCTTGTCTTGGCAAATTCAGTAGACCGTGGTCGATGGATTATTTGTCCCGATTAGTAAAAAATGTATACTTTTATTTTTCGTAGAATGTTTTAAGATTGGAAATGGTCCAACTCATCTCACCACTAATTAGTCAAGGTATGTGAATGTCAGTGGACAAAGTTGCATGCACGAATAGATTCGTATCTCGTAGATCTTTCATTCTACATTTTTTATTTATTTTGAGGGGAACGGCATTCAGCATTTTTTTATTGATTATGTAGTTGTAGGAGAAATTAATGGCCAAATCATACATTTGGGAAAGATCTTGTCAAATATAAATACACCTTATGGGGAAAAAATCTATTTGCTGCTACAAACTGTCACTACTGGTCTACTGCACATATTCCCGACGTCACTATTAATCATTACACATATCAAATAAAAAATATTTATAAACTGTATAAATCTTCTGAGATTGAGTAAGCCTTTTCTTTGTGTGAGACCCAAGATTTGTGGATGTTATACCAACTCAACAACAATCCAGCGGAAAAAGGTCTTACCGCAAAAAAAAAAGGGAAAAAAGGTCCCTTTCAGTATTCCTTGAATGAGACGAAAATATTGCGGTTCGTGAGGTACTAAGGTGGAAAACGATCTATATTGTAAATAGAGTGGGCCACCCCAGTCAGTCAGTCGTCGCCGTCGTCGCCCCGCCCTCCCTCGATACGTTCCCGGAGAGTCGGAGGCGCCGCGCTCGTCACGCCGCCGGCTCCGACGAGGTACCCCTCACCTACCAATCCCGCCTCCCATGTCCCAACCTCTCTCCCTAGCCACCACCCCCTCCATTCATGCCTTCCGCGTGACCTGCTTGCTAGATTGGCGAGTCAGCTGACCCCATCCGCCCTCCGCTTGCAATTCTTGATTTGGTTTCTCTCACCGGTATGGGACTGCTGCGATTCAGTGGATTGTTTGCGACTATTTGTTCTGTTCGGGTAGATTGGTTCTAGATTTGGTAATGGGAGTCCACGGTGCAATTCCTATCTCTTTTCTTTTATCCCCTCTATAGGAAGGGGACGCACGTTGTTTAGTTGACCAATTTGTCAGTTGGAAATATGCTTATTTTGATGTCCTAAATGTTTAGGTTATTCGGAAGTTAGTTTGTCAGCATTGTTAACCTGTGTTTGTGAAGCAGTCTTCTCTTGAGGAAACGAATCTGAGCCTTATTTGTTAGTAGCAAAAGCTGAGAGCCTGAGACACTTTGGTAGCACTGTCCAAAGAATTACGGTGCCTTTGCGCAGATGCTTGGAATTTCCCTGCTATAAGCATTAAGCTAGTTACGCCGTTGTTACAGTTTACAAGGACATAGTTGTTTTCCTTCTGTGCCAAATTCAGTTCTTTTCCCCAAACTGAGTATTTATATCTAAATTCTTAAGGTTAACTGTATTTTTTGTCCTTTTACTGTTGTTATATGCATGTTATGATGTTATCAAGATTGCTAGGTCGATATGAAATCAGTATCTCTGGCACTGTGAATATCAGGTGCTATGCTACTGTGGAAGTTTTATGTCATGTTTGGGAAGACCATCATCTTTCTATTTTGACTGTGGAAGTTTTTACTAGTGGACAGAAAAATGCAGTCTTCATTAATTTTAGCGAATCTTAGTCTCTGTGCCGGTGTACCCCATCACCACATCTGAGCTGATATGTTGTCCTGGTGCATAACAGTGAAACTGGGATCGATTAATCTGCTTCTGCTTGCTTATTTCAGATGGAGGATGGTGTATCTACCTATACTGTTGATGAGGCCCTTGTATTCATGGGGTTTGGAAAATTCCATGCGTTTGTGCTTGCATACTCTGGGATGGCTAAAATCTCTGAAGCGATGGAGATGATGCTTTTGTCATTTGTTGGACAATCAGTACAAGCTGAGTGGGAGCTTTCAGCACAGGCAGAAAGTCTCATAACAAGTGTTGTCTTCCTGGGGATGCTTGTAGGAGCATATGCTTGGGGCATTGTTTCAGATAACTACGGAAGAAGGCATGTTCTTCCTTACTCTGTTTTACCATTGGCTATATTGAGATTTTATTATGATGGTTCTAACCTTAAAAGGATGCAATATTTTGCGACCATAATGGAGTATTGCACAGCATGTTAGTAGGAAGCTTAAGCTAGGCATGTTGAAGTTTTCGGATTTAGTTATAATACTTGAATGTCCTCTTTGTTTCCCACCTCCAGATTTTATGCAGGAACATTTTCCAACATGTTTTTTTTTTCTCTCGTTATTGACCCTTTCTTACTTCTTTACAGGGTTGGGTTTAATTTCACAGCCATTGTAACTGGTGGGGCTGGTCTTCTTAGCGCTTTTGCTCCAAATTACCTATCTTTGATTGTATTGAGATTTATGGTTGGAGTCGGACTGGGTGGTGGGCCAGTTCTAGGTTCTTGGTTCCTGGAGTTCATCCCTGCTCCTAACCGAGGAACTTGGATGGTTATGTTCTCGGCATTTTGGACCGTTGGCACAATAATGGAAGCTTCTCTTGCTTGGGTAAGTTAATATCTTTAGCAAAAGAAGGATCAGTGTTTCCAACTTGCCTTATTTATGATGATAGCCGTTTGAGATGTTTTTTTGTGTTGGCTAAACATACTCGGGATTATGTGTAAACACTACAGTAGATGTTACATTCTATTTACTAACATAGAATGCCATCTTGACTGCTCAGTGCAGTGTAGTGTGCTGATGCCCTTTTTTTTTCTCTCTAGAACACAGGAGAACTTCTTATCGTTCCATTATAGTTTAGGAATAGAACTGGTCCAAGTACAAGATTAGAGGGGAGAACTGAGAGAGGGGAAAGCAAAGAAAAATAGTGGAGAGGGTCTGATAAAATAATCAGATGACCGCAGACATATGGATGGCACTAACTAGGCTTCTCAAGCTACCAGCTCATGCTAGCAGGTGTGCTAGTCTGCATGCTTTGGCTGCAGTGATGCACACAGCACACCACAGTTCTGCGTGTAGATGTTTTTCTGCTGTCTTTATTACAGCTATTGTAATTCAAGACTAGGATATACCAATCCTATGGAACAACAAAGTTTCTTCTGTCTTTTCATAATTTGAGCAAACTTGGCTAGGGCATGGCTCTTCTTGTGTAATTGGTCAGGTCATTGTGTTGCGGTCTTTTGTTTCGTACATAGTTTTGATGAAATGAGCATTGACATCCATGGAAATGTATACCGCATACAATATAATGGCACTATGTCTGAAAAAGTGGTCAAATGACATACATGTTTATTCAGATCTGTAACTATTGCTATTTCTGAAATCTCCAAGTATTTTTCTTTATTTATCTGCTTAATTTGCAGGCTGTCATGCCAGCATTTGGCTGGAGGTGGCTGCTGGCACTTTCATCATTGCCATCATTTGCTCTACTACTCTTCTACCCAGTGACACTGGAGTCACCAAGATACCTATGCATGAAGGGTAGAATAGCCGATGCGGTTCATGTTTTGGAAACAATGGCGCGAGTTAACCGTGTTAGTCTACCATCTGGTCGACTTGTCTCTGGTCATCGGACAGAACTTCACGAGATGGGGGATTCCTCGGAAATGGCACAATTGGTAGCAAATAAGAAAAACAATACTGGAGATCTTGCTAGCAAATCTGAGATTGGAGGCCTCAATGCCATCTTGAAGCTTCTATCTCCAAACCTAATCAGATCAACTCTTCTACTGTGGACTGTCTTTCTTGGTCATGCATTCTTGTACTATGGTCTTGTTCTGCTAACATCCGAACTGAATCATGGAAATAGGATTTGTGGATCAGATGAGGGAGCAGAAGTGACCACAACAGCCCACATCAATGATGAAAATCTCTATAGAAATGTATTCATCACCAGCTTTGGAGGTATGTGTTTTATTTCCCTATGTTCAACAAAACATCTTCAGAAACAATGTCTTGGAAAGTATTCATATTTAGGCCAACAATGGTGCAGAGGTCCCTGGCCTCCTCCTGTCTGCTGCCATCGTAGACAAGATGGGGCGCAAGCTGTCGATGTCTTCCATGCTTTACATCAGTTGCCTGTGCATAGCTCCACTTATGTTCACTCAGACAGAAGCACTGACAACTGTCTTTTTATTCGGTGCACGGGTTTGCATCTCAGCAAGCTTCACTGTCCTGCACATCTACGCCCCTGAGGTTTGGTTACTCTTTAAGAGCTACTTCGTTACATTTACATAACTCTGTCAAACCTCTGAAGATCGGGTCTCAAAAAAATTAGCCTCTGAAGATTGTCGCATTCTTATTTACACACTGCAGATTTACCCAACTGCAGTCCGGGCCACTGGTGTTGGGTTTGCAAGCTCAGTTGCTCGTTTTGGTGGGATCCTGTGCCCCCTAGTGGCCGTTGGTCTGGTGCATGCATGCCACCAGACGGCAGCTATCCTGATATTCATCACAGTGATGCTGGTCTCCGGCATTGCCGTATCATACTTCCCCCTGGAAACAAGTGGCCGAAAGCTGAGTGACCACATCGCTGCATAGAGCTGATTAGTTTTGTGACTTGGGAGGGATACACCAACACAGAATCAAGGCCGCAGAGGCCATTCATTGTTTTGTTCAGTTCCTTGATAAGAGGAAGGCAAAGAAAGATTAAAGGAGACATGAGATTGTTAACTGATTAAGGCCGCAGAGGCTATTCATTTTTTTGTTCAGTTCTTTCAATAGAGATGTATACTGATGTTTTGAGACGTGTCGTTCTCAAGATGGCACTAGTCTGAACTTTAAACCTCTCAAATTTCATCTAAAACAACACTTTCAAAATTGCTACTGCTTTACTTGGTCGTTGATTTATAAAATAAATGGTGAAAAAGCTTACTTTTAAAATTGCTACTGCTTTACTTGGTCGTTGATTTATAAATAAATGGTGAAAAGGCTTACTTTTAAAATTGCTACTGCTTTACTTGTCGTTGATTTATACAATGAATGGCAAAAAAGCAGAATGGCAAAAAAGCAGGATAAAAAAATTCCGTTGCCGGGACTCGAACCCGGGTCTCTCGGGTGAGAGCCGAGTATCCTAACCAGCTAGACTACAACGGATCCTGCTAGAACAATGGAAACCTGCTTATATGTATCTGTTTATTTGTTTTTTCCTGCCCAGAAATTGACCCTCAGAGCCTTCAAATTGTAGCGGCTTCCCGCCACTCTCGCAACTTCAATGGCCGCACCCGCTTTCCTCCCTCCAATTTCTGATAGCCATCTCTTCCTCCTAGTCTCCTAATTTTAGAAAACGTTCCTTCCCACCACCGGTCCATGAGAGAGAGGAGGAGGACGTCAGGTGATGCGCGTGGGTGTCTCCTCCTGCATGCTCTCAGCTGAGACGACGCGCCGTGCTCCCCTTGGCGCGCAATGGCTCGGCGACGGCACCCCCTGCCGCCGCCGCAGCTCGTCGGGCTGGCCATCTTCCTCTCCGTGGCGGCGGCCGCAGTGGCCAAGACGGACCAGCATGACGGTGAGCGTCAGCAAACCCTTGTTCTTCCCTCTGTGAATGCATCATATATCGATCATGGTTCTGAACATTCTGTATTTTGTTGGTTCACTATTTCAGTTACTGCGCTTAATGTGATGTTCGATAGCATGAGCAAACCATCTCAACTGTCTGGTTGGAAATCAAGTGGTGGTGACCCCTGTGGTAATGACGAAGACTGGAAGGGAATAAAATGCAGCGGATCATCTGTGATAGAAATGTACGTAGTTGCTTTCAGCATTTGTCTAAACTCTAAAATAATATGTTGTTCCAAAGGGGGGCAAAAGGGGGAAGATGATTGGGAAAGTTCTACAGACTTTTTTTTTTCTAGCAACGAAGCATACTCATTTCAATTTTTTTCCTAACCATATTGCTGAGCAGTAATTTGTCAGGGCTTGGACTAAGTGGCTCGCTAGGCTATCAGCTATCAAGCTTGAAATCAGTAACCAAATTGTGAGTTGCCCCAGCGATTTCCTGCATGGATCATTATAGTTATGCAACTTAGTTGAATTTTCCTTGTTTTACGTAGTACAGCGATGCGAGCAATAACAATCTCAACGGAGATATTCCGTACCAACTTCCACCAAAAATGGTTCAATTGTGAGTTTCCACTTTCCTGTCCATTTACAGTTCCCTGGGTTCACAGCTATTACAAGCATTCTCTCCCTTTTTTTTTTAAACAGAAATCTTTATGGAAATTCTTTCACTGGAGGAATTCCTTATTCAATATCTCAGATGGATGATCTGGAAACACTGTACGAACTCCAGTTTGCATTGCACACTTAATATTTTTGTTTCCTTCATAAGATCATTAGCTTTGTTTGCATTAATCACTAGAATTCATATTTTATTGAACGGCAGAAATGTAGGCAAGAATCACCTAAATGGGCAGTTGACAGATATGTTTTCACAGCTTCCAAAGCTATCAACACTGTAAGTTAAGCAGTAAGTTATAATTTCTCGGTAATCAAAACAGAAAATCATTTTTTAGTAGCTAAAATGTTATTGTAGCATGCCATTAAGCCGTTCTATATCCTATTTGTTTTGGCCTCTGTGACTAACCCTCAATTGTTTTCTCAGGGATCTCTCATTCAACGGCTTCTCAGGTAGTCTGCCCCAGAGTTTTCAACACTTAAGAAACCTCAAGACACTGTAAGCAAATTGAAATTTACACATCGTAGTAATTCAGCTGCATGCTCTGTCAGATCTACAATGAGTTTCCTATTCTTTTCAAAATGTGTCCAGGAATGTGGAGAGCAACCAATTCAGCGGTCATATAGATGTTCTGTCCAAACTTCCTCTTGAGGATCTGTAAGTATATCTCAAATTAAATACTGCATCAAAACCAATTCTGTAACCATGACTTGAAACATATGTGTAGAAGTTCTTGTGCATAGCAGTACGATATTAATAGTGAAATTTCAATAGTTGTTAACTGTATTGCCAGTTTTGAAGAATGTAATGGATATTAAGTATCTTATTCTGTGCATATTTAGTGAAAGAACACACTTACCTCTCTGAGAACTAAGCTATAACGGTTTTTCCCCATTGTGCTCAAGGAATCTGCAGAACAACAAGTTTACCGGGTGGATCCCAAGTAAATTAAAAGACATTAACAATCTACAGTAAGTAGTAATTCCAGCCAATATAATCCGATTTGTTGCTCTAGATGAATTATATAACAGTCATTGAAACATTCTGAAGGATTGGAGGGAACCAGTGGTCATCTGGATCAGCACCCCCCGGTATGGAGAAGGGCTCTGCACTGGGAAGTTCTATAGGTGGTGGTGGTGGTGGCAGCGGAATAAATGGCTTCATTATCGCAGCAATAGTGATAGCGGTGCTTCTAGTAGCTTTGATACTCTTGTCTGTGTTGAAGAGGAACAGTTCCTCTCCTGTCTCATCTCATTACCTTATGGACGAGTCAGGTCACAACCGATCATTTGCCCCACTAGTTGATGATGCCGGAGGTACTTACCTGCATGATATGCTAAAACTTTATAGTAAAATATTGTATAATTATGTTGTGCATCCATCATAAAATCGTGATGAGTCAAGATCTTAGGGATAAGCAATTATGTTAATAGTTTGTGTTGCTTTCTTTTCAATAGGGCATAAGCAATCTTCAGCGATCAACATGAAGCCACTGGAAAATCCGTCGTCAATAAGCAGGACACCATCTGCAGTGCCTCGCAAGTCGATTAGTGACAATGAGTTTGAGAACAAACTAAACTATTCGAGGAGGAGCACAGATCCAATCAACCTTGTGACTTATTCATCATCAGATCTGCAAGCAGCAACTGGCAATTTCCATAGTAGCAGGCTACTAGGTCAGGGGACAATCAGTGGTGTTTATAAGGCAAAATATGCCGATGGAAGGGTAAGGTCTAACCACTGCCTACTTAAAACCATGCCAAAGGAACTTGTGTGCAAATACAACTTTACTATTTTTCTGCATCTAAAATTTTAAAATAGTAAATATCTCCAAAGGCGTTTTAAACTACTCATCGATTATTCTCAACAATACTAGTACCATACGGTTGAACTAAACTTGACTATCACTCTTATCAAATAAGTAGTCATCAAATAATTAAAATCTGTATTAAAATCTTGAGTTGGCACTTCATATTGACCGTAAGCCTTGCATTTCCACTGTCCTTACCTTCTCACAAAAAAACAATTCAGGTGCTGGTCGTTAAGAAGTTTGATCCATTGAGCTTCTCAGGAAGCAGCGATTTCATGGATCTCATGAACAGCATTTCCAAGCTGCGCCATCCAAACATCTCTGAGCTTGTTGGTTACTGTCCAGAGGCTGGGCACTACATGCTGGTCTATGATTACCACATTAATGGATCCCTCTATGACTTCTTGCACTTGTCCGACGATTACAGCAAACCGCTGACCTGGGACACCCGAGTGCGGATCGCTATTGGTACAGCTAGTGCTCTGGAGTAAGTTGACAACTAACATTTAAGCCTAAATCCATAATTTTGTATACATCCACAGAGAGTATGATATTCAGAGTTCATAAGGAGCTAAAATTTCTTGTCGACTCAGGTACCTACATGACGGCTGCTCCCCATCAGTTATCCACAAGAACATAAAGGCATCTAATGTGTTGCTCGATGATGACCTCAACCCTCGCCTAACTGATTGCGGCCTTGCATACTTCTATGAGGTTTGCGGACTGTCTCTTCTTGCATTTCATTAACAAAGGATGATTCAACGATTGTAAAGGCCATGTGATATCAACTTTCTGCAGGATACAAATGAGAGCCTAGGACCAGGATACAATCCACCAGAGTGCACAAGATCAGCAGGTTATGTGATGAAGAGCGATGTCTACTGCTTCGGTGTCGTCATGCTTCAGCTATTGACTGGTCGAAAGCCTTACGATAGGTAATAAGAAGAAAAAGATAGCCTCCATCCACTTTGACTGCATATTTTGTGATTGTAGAACCTGTCGTGCATTGTGTTTGTCAGCATGTTCAGCAACAGGACTGTAGTTGATTTTCTAATATCCTTTATAACTCCAGCTCAAAGTCTAGAACCGAACAGTCTTTGGTCAAGTTTGTGACTTCACAGCTTCATGACATCGACGCCTTGGGAGCTCTGGCAGATCCTGCCCTGCGTGGCCTGTATCCGCCAAAAGCATTGCGCCGTTTTGCTGATGTCCTTGCTCGCTGTGTTCAGGTGAACTGATTGAAATAACCAGAGATCTTCCCTCGGTGTTGAATTTTTTCAGTTACAATGTTGATAGCCATGAATCACCTGAAACAAACTGTAACTCTGAGTCATCTGAACATTGGTTTTCTGGTGATGTTGCAGTCTGATCCAGAATTCCGGCCATCCATGTCGGAGGTGGTGCAATCGCTCCTCCAATGCATCCAACGCACCACCAGCAGCAGGAGGATAGCGGGGCACCGCAGCATCTCACAGAGAAGTGAGGACTCTGATTGGTGATGCTTCTGCATCCATCCTGTTGCGTCCTGTTGCTGAAACTCTGAAACAGAACCGAGATGTGCTGCTCTTGTGATGCCATTGTACAAAAGAAAGGGCTTTAGGACACAATCTGATTGCTCAAATAGTGACAATAAACAAGTTGTTTAATTTAGAAAAGATAGATGAGAGCACATGCTCTTGTAGCGAGTAGTGATATAGCAACTGTACTGAATTCTTATGCCCCCTTCTTTTTATTATATGTAAAGCACACATCTGATGCTGTGGAGTGCGGACAGATTGAGATACGGATAAATAGTGTTTATAGGTGATAGTTCGGAAACCTGTGTGTGACCTTGTCAACAAGCATCAAGCATAAACTCATAAGCTCGCAGTCATGCCAAACAGAAAAATGCCAATTTCTGACCTACAGTACATAGCTCAAACACACATGCTTTTCGAGTACCAGACTATCCATCATTATGCAGTAACCATCGAGTCTTTCACACACTAATAAAACAGGTCATACATCATCATTAAAAAAATGAAATAAGCTAAGCTGACTAAAGCTTGTCCTTTTATCTGAACAGTGCACTGCTTTGTGGCCTGAGCATACACTACACTAGATTACATCAATGCAAGAAATATTTCACATTGCAGTGGCCATGATAGTTTCATTTCCTCTGCGCATTCTAGTTGAAATTTTCCTACAGAAGCAGAATGGATGTGTCAGTAATACAAGTTCGGATCTAGCACAAGCACAGAACTTATGAGACATTTCTGATCCCTGTTAATGGGCAATGAAGATTACCTGCATGGGCCAACCTCAAAAGTTTTGGTCAGTTTAAAGGCAAGCTGTGCAATGGCAATCCTAATGGCTGGTTCTGTAGATCCGCTTGTTGCAGTTTCCTCCAATGCAGAAAGGAACTCCTTTTGTGCTCTCACAGAAGCAAAAAGTTGATTTGGCTTATAAACTGTGCTTAAATCTGCTAACTGCCCAATACAAGCAAACCAAATTCAAAATGAGGAAGTGTCACAAGCTTTCCAGACTTGGGTGTTACTGTAAAATAAATTCTTCTGGACTTACCTGTTGAAGCCAAGGCAGGGCCAAGTCAAAAAACTTTTTATTAAGAAATTGGCCAGCTATAACCCTTAAAAGTTCATTTGCTGTCTCACAGGATAACTTTTCAAGAACTGGTCCAGTCCTATCCATTAGGTCAATCAGATCATCATAATCACCACAGTTTAGGGCTTCCATGTATGCGGGCTCCAAGTCGCCAGTATCTTGAAACTCACCAGATTGATTAGAGACACACAATGCATTTTGCGTTTCAGGCTGCTCAGAGGAACTGGTAAGTGAAACTGGTAAAGTCCCTTTAAGCACTGGTGTTTGACTTCTTGCTGAGCTTGGAACATATCTTCCCATGTTACTCTCTGATGAGCTCAAAGACCCAGGCTTCTTAAATCTGCTGCGAACATGATCATTTGGAAATTCAGTTCTCTCGATAGTGCACCTGTTTGAGCCCTTAGCTGGTAGATCATGCATCCACTTCTTCTCATGTTTCAAGTGTGAAATTGGTGGTGGCTTGTAGTTAGCATCCACTGATGATCTAGGTGTCGAAGTAGAAAGCCTGGGTGAAGAAGAAATGCTTTGATTCTTCAAAAACTTGGAACCAGGAAGATGGTACCGGCTTTCACTTTGAGTGATTGTGTACACTGTTTTGTCCACAGCATTCTCCAAATTGTGCACCTTCAAATTGAGCACTGACATGTTCTCCACAGAGTTGGACATGAATTCCTACAATTGACCAGGGGAAGTAAGCATTTGACAAGAGATACAAATTCACTTCGTTATATTACCTACAGCATGCCTACATATTTACTTGCATATGCTATATCATTTTTTTCCTACATGATGCAGACATGCAGTGGTAAGAAAAAAATTGACAGAATTTGATGATGACCATCCTTACCATCAACAGGCATTGACATTTTTACTTAAATTGGCAAGTGAAGAGTTTGCAGAAAGCAAGATGCCAAAATAAGACAACATATTCACAGTTCAGGGGCACCAGAGTTCAACAAAATCAGAAATAATCTAGAGGCATAGCACTATTGTAGGTGTAGGGTAGCAGAAAAACATAAAATGTACAGTGCAGAACTGCAAGTTAATTTGAAATGATATTATGCATTCCATGACTGGAATCATAGCCTTTCATTATAACTTGTTACCACACTGCTCAATGTATATACTTGCGCCATATTAGGTAAATATTGTATACAGATACAAATCAAATTAGCAAGATCTTCACTACTCAAAACATGGCAATTACCTGCAACAAGTCAAAAAGATTTGCTTGCTTCCTTTCCATCTCTTGAAGTTGCTTCCTAATAAGTGTCAATTCATTCATGGCTTTCAAACAACAACTATGTGTGCCATGTGCAGTAACATCTGTAACTGTTGAATCTATGCTCCTACTCTCTCGACCCCTAGGACGTTGTTCAGTAACTCGTGTGGATTCACAATCTTCAATGCATTCTTGAGCAGTAGTGACATGTTTTGTTTCACAACTCCTGCTGGCTACTTCTGACACAGAGGAGCATTCTTGTTTATCATCCACGATGTCATAGTCAAACTTACTGTTTTCATCAACGATTTCATATGCATTTCTCTTTGCATCTTTTAGGATGCAAACTTCACTGGACTCCTCATCATCAACATTAACTAATGGCATCATATTCTGCTTCGGAACTGACACCTCAACACGCCAATCACCAGACTTCAAACGATGCATATTTGCAGCATTGTTTAAGGCTATTTTGTTGATGGACAAAGGAGATCTCCTCTTTGCTGAATTGATAGAACTGCCACTGATAACAGATACAGAAGGCCCATGATCTGTTCTCCTAAAAGAAGTATCTCTTGATCCACCATCATTTATACTTCTGGCATCATGGCGGTCACCAAAGAAGTTCTCTGTCAGGAAAAAAAACGAGAGGCTGTAAAATAAGTTTATCATGTGACTGTTAACAACAGACAAGCTAGATAATGCAGAGGTCATGTAACAAATAATTTAGTGGAATGATCTTCATTAGCTAGCAGCATCATGTGTCCATCACAAACCATAAGAAGGCAATAACATGGTATTATTGGACAGCCATTTAAACACACAACAAACTTGAAAAATAGAACTGACAATGAAAAGGTTAGAATCCATAACTGTTTACAACTAGCCATGATCCAAGAAGAAATCTAAGAAGAGCATTAGCATTGCTGTCTTGGCACCTAGAATACTTCTTTAGTTATTTGATTCTTTTTGTTGAAGATTCCAGAGTTAAGAATTAAGATGCATAATCCTGGAACAGTCGACAAACAAGAAGAGATATGCATACATACAGTAACATCATGTAAGTTTTGATTTGTTTATATATTTTGGTAATAAAATAAATTTGGTGAATAGAACAAGTAAGCTGTGTGTATGCTAGCTTTTGATATAAAATGAGATAAAGATCAGTGAACTTGAAAGGAGTCAGAAAACAAACAGTGTTGTTTTCAACTGTTTGCTTACATCAACTGTTAAACGTTAAAGGAACATCTTTTGTACCTTTCGTTGATGATCCAGCTTCTGATGGTTCAGGAGTATGTGACCCTGGAATAGCTTTCCATAGCTGAATTGCGTGTATAATGGCATCACGTACTGGTTTTACCTATAGTAGGAGACATGCAGGCAGTAAATCATTAAAAACTATGTTATGGCATATTCCACAGATACAATGGTGCAAGGGGATAAAATACCTTATCAAATTTACTACGCTCAAGCGAGCGAAGACAGGAGATTCTGAAAGAGGCAACCAAATACCCAGAACTAACTGCAATACTTGAAAGAGCCAAAGAGGCAGCCTTCCTTGTATTCCAGTCACTACTCTTCAGGGCATCCATAATACTTGTTAGAGCTGATGATAACGCCTGCTCCGTGGAAGCACCTTCAGCCTGAAAAGGGGGAGCACAGCAAAATAAGAACACCAACACAATGTAGGATCTTACTGGTAATTACAAGCTGTGAGCCCGTGATAGTGCAACCAAGCTGAAGATGAAGATGATCACTCTACATCTTGAAACATATTAAGTGTTGCCGAATTTATTTCACATATAAATCAACATAGCAATCCAATGCATGATCCAGGCTTGGAAGAACCAAGAAAGACATCTGACTTTGTAGGAAGATTGCAGTATTTTTCTGTGGTAAACTAACTGAGCAACCATTAAATAAGGAACATATACTTTGACACAGGAATGCTTCTTTATCGTACTAATTACAAGGTCAGATGAATAAGGTAATCTGCATGACATAAAAAGTATGCCAATAGCCCAATAGTGGAATGGCAAGCAAGAGTGCTAACCTGGATAATGCTTCTTATCAATTCAATGGCAGCAGGCTTTGCCATGAAATGGGGATTCTTGAGCAGCTTAACAACACGGACAAGCATTTGAGGGAGAACAGGTCCAGGGAAGTAATTGCTCTCATCTATAACCTTGGCCAAGCACAATGCTGACCCAGCCTGAACATATCTATTCTGTTCACCCAATGATTCAAACAGGGGGCGCACCAATGCCACCAACGCTGCGCCACCATCCCCGTAACTTCTGGCACACATTGCAAGGGTACCACAGGTATCAACACATGCATCTCTAACAACAGAGTCGGTATCCTTCAGGCGCTTAACTACACTGGACACCATTTTCGCCATGTGCGGTGCCAATAAGTTCCCATGCAAGCGTGCCAGTGTGCCGATCACCTTGATGCACTCCTTACGCACGGCACTCTTCTGCTCTGCGTCAGTGTCAATCACACATGACAAGAAGGGGCCGATCATGTCAGGGGCCAGGGTATCTGCCATCTTCTCGAGCTCATCCAATCCAATCTGATAAGTGTCTCTGTCGCCAATCTTGTTAACAGCTTGAACCAGCCTGTGCTTCAGCTCAAATGCAGCCTTGCCTTTGGAAGTAACCGCACTGGACTTCATTTTGGCAGTCTAATGCTCTCACAATATACGGCTCCAGGAACAATTTAGTAGAGAGCTCACAGAAAACGTACAAGGAGAGGGATCAATGCCTCCTCCAGGGCGTCACGGGGACAGTGTTTCCTGTAGCTTGGCCACCCATTACCTACCTGATCTGTAACACAAAACACACATGAACACAAATGAGAAATCAGATACACCTGGAAGGTAACAAAACTGGAGCGAACAGGAAGAGTGCAAGACAGTGACAAATTAGAGCTCGGGGGAAAAAAATCAGCGTATCCACATTTAGGAACGAATTTTTTCTTCTTATCAAACAGTTGGAGCCTAATTACCCGCAAAGCAACTCTAGTTCTATTCAGAAATGTACTAAAAAAACATAGATTAACTGACTGAAAACCAGCCAATCAAAACTAAACGATCAGTGAATTTAAGCTGAGCAGCACCAGGCCCGTATCTCACGCTTACATTTGCACATTGCACGAACTGCTCAACATCAGAACAGATAAAGCCCTTGAAACCTAGAGATCAGGGAGCAATTGGAGCCCCTCCGGGCTAAACAAATCACACAACCACCCTAAAAACGAAGCACAATATTTCCTCCAACCATTGGGGAGGAAAATTTTGACACCGCCGGTTCCCATCCCCACTCCCGCATCTCACACTCCCCCAAAACAAAGTAACAAAAAAAAAATTAATCACGCGGCGAAACCAATACTGACACGCAGGTGAAGGAGGAAGAGCACATACACGGGCCGAAGCGGCGGGGTTGCTCGAGATCTCTCCGCGAGTGCGAGAGCCCGCCCGCCCGGAGGAGCCTTGGAAATGGAAGCCTCGCCTCTTCTTCCAGGACTAGTAGGGATTTGAATTCCAAACTTACCACGCGGTAATCAAGTAATAATTGGCAGGCCTTTTCTTCTCTCTCTCTCTCTCTACGCTTTCTCTCTCTCTCTCTGTCGTGCCCACACCGAGGATGGCGAGAGCGCCAACTCCGAGGACTACTAGTAGTCTCCCCACCTCCGCCTCCGCTGACCTCTCTGTCGCCGAGGCGGTATCACCGGGGCCGGCTTCTCCTCACCCACTCCTTCTCACCTGACAAGTGGGTCCGGCGGTGGCGAAGCCCACATGTCATGGAGTGAGGACGTGATGGCTTCTGTGAGCGAAGCGATGGAAGCCGATAGAGGTGGCGAGTTGCCGCAGCTTTTCGCGCTTTTGGGTGCCACGATTCGAATTTCCACCGAGGGCTCCGCTTCTGACATGTGGGCCACCAGGTCCGGGGCCCACGGCTCAGCGACTGCAGCGAGTGGGGTAGTGTTTGAACCTTTTTTTTTTGAAACAGTGAACCTTGTTGCCACAACAGGACAGATGCGGGAGCGCATGCGGGGCGTGGTCTTGTGACGACAGGTCTCGGGCCCACAGGCAAGCGACACATTTTCGAAACTAATCCATCCGAAAAGATTTTAAAAAAATCCGAAAAGCAGCGGGCGGCCGTGTGGTAGTTTGGGGGCAGATGCCAACGGGCTAGACAAAAACGCTGGCACGGGCCCTTCGTTGCGTCATATGCCCGGCCCATCCGAATTCAAAAGCTCAATCACAAGTTCAAAACTACAATGTTGCTGCTCAGTGCTCAATTGAAACGGATTTAGCCCTTCACGAGCTATCGATATAATTCAGGTTTCACATCAACATCAGTGCACAAGGTTGTGTCCGTTTTAGCCATGGTTGAGCAGTTGGTAGTTTCGTCCTACAAGGCCACAATCAACTTTTGTTCAATTCAAAACACATCACAGTGATTCAGACTTCAAAAGTTCAATCACAAGTTCAAAACTACAATTTTGCTGCTTAGTGCTCAGCTCAAACGGATTTAGCATGTGGTAAACTCTCGATGTGATTCAGGTTTCACATCACACACCAGTGCACAAGGTAAGTATATTTTGTTCCTAGAGTATCATTTTGTTCAATGCAAATCATATAATAGTGTTTCAGATTTTAGTTCATTAACTGGCACAAGAAAAGTAAATGTGTGCTCATAAGGGTAAGATGTGCATGCAATGCGTTCATATTTCATAAAGGTGTGTACATATATGTGTATGCAGTGTTTGAAAAAAGAAGGTAAATGGTGTGGGAATTGCGGGTAGTAAAGACACAAGAAATAAACTCGTCTTAGTGCATGGACTATCTAAGAAAATCAAATAGGAATAAGTTCATATTTTGTCCTTGCCCTTCAATTTCAATTATGACCCCTCTCTCCACTTCTCAGTATCTACTAGTTTAGACACTACAAACCTATAACTTTCAATACCATATAGTTTGGCACTGGAGGCTAGTCAAAGCGGTTCAGGGCTCATGTGAAATATTTTTCCTTTTAACTTAAATGATAGGAAACATATTCAAATGTGGGAAAAACATCTCAAACATTCCTAGGAAAAAAAATCCTATTAATAATTTGGACACAAGGAATAGCAAAGTAACAACTAGAGATTATGAAACAAGTTGCATAAATCCTCAAATTTATTCAGTCATCTATTTGAACATTGTGGAACTTGTTCGGTGAACCATAGTTATTTTGGCATTCCTTGTATTCTAAATTATATCCTAAATTTTTTGTCCTCGGTTTATAACCTTCCCCCTCAGTTAAATATTTTTCTCTCATTTTAAAAAAAGAAGTTCATTGGCACCGCAGTCCTGAACCGCTTTAGCTAAGCTCAAGGGCAAAGCTAGATTGCACCAAAAGTTGTGTATCCAAATTAAGCTGTATTGAAGTTGTAAGTCAAAATTAGGCACTGAAAAATGGATCAAACATGAAGTCTCTGCGTTTTCAGACCTGTGTTTGGCACATGGATTGTATTAATAACAAAGCTTTTTTTTCTGTAAGATAAATTCCTTTGATTTTACTTATTCAGCTGTGGGGTACATTATTCCCAGTCATGACCCTTTTTCCTTGTGATAAATAATCCCACGGTATCTTTCTAGCAAGAAAAAAAAAATCAACATAAACTTTTGATAGGAATGCGAAGGGAAAAGATGAAAAAACATAACATAAAACTCCTTGAAAGTATTAGCAAAAAGGAAAAAAGAACAAACTAAATTTCGGCGAAACAAGACAAATTTCGATGAGAAAAAACCCAGAGGGCAGAAAATCGAATTCTTCCCGAAGTTTTTCCCGTGCTAACTTGCCATGGATAATGCACGCGGGGATTCATCCCTTCTTCCCTCCCAGTCGTTCCCCTCCGCGCCTCCGCCCCACGCCGTGGCCATGGTCACCGCCGCGGCAACTCTCCCGCTCCTCCGCCCTTCCCTACCCAACCCTGCAACCCTGCAACTGCTCATTCTCCCGCCTCCCACCCAGCTCCACCCCAAAACGCACCCGCACCCTCTCCCCCTCGTCTTCCTCCTCCCGCGCCGCCGCCGCGGCGGGCCCATCACCGCCTTCCCCTCGACGGCTTCCTTGTCCACGTCTGGCTCCGCGTCGACCTCCTACGACGCCCGCGAGGCGGAGGCCGCTGTCGCGGAGCTCCTCCGGGAGAGCGGCGCCTCCCCTGCCGACGCCGCCGCCATCGCCGCACGCGCGCCGGCCTACGCAGCCATGCTTGCCGACGGCGTCCGCGAGCTGGACGAGCTAGGCCTCTGGGCGTCGTGGAGCTCCGGTGCCGGGGCCCTGGTAGGCTGCGGCGGGGCCGTCGAGATGGACATTGGCAGGCTCGGGTTCCGGAGGAAGGTGTACCTCATGGGCCGGAGCAGGCGCGACCGTGGCGTGGTGCCGCTCCTAGAGAGCGTCGGGGTGCGGCTATCCTCCGCCAAGCTCATTGCACCGTACGTCGCGGCCGCTGGCCTCCCTGTGCTGATTGATCGGGTGAGAGAGTTAACTCCAACTTGAGCTCCATTTGCTTGCGTTCCGTTTGTTTGGTCTACGTTGAAAGGATACTTCACTTTTGATCTGTATGGTTATGCTCAAAATTTCGCACCTGGCAACGAAATTAGGTGAAACCTGTGGAAACTGCAGTGCTAGCCTTTATTTTTCTACTTAAGGAAAAACTATGGCGTCGGTTCCTAGGATGAAACTCAACTTTACCGTGTGTCCCAAGTAAAACAACTCAGCTTTAGAGGCTAAACACAACGTATCCATGACCTTTTTTTTCAGTTGTGTTTGGCTGAATTTGACGAAGTTCAATCAAACTACTATTTAACTTAAACATGCATCACTTAAGCTGATGTTTAACCCCAAAAATTGTCCTCAGCTGCAAGCTTGTAATCCTGCACAAAGCATGTGTTGTTATGTGAGTCTTTCTCCTATTCTCATTTGCACCACGAATCTCAATAGTAGTTCATATCATGGCAGAAAGACTGTCTAACGGATTCCTTAACATTAGAAATTTAGAATTCGGGCACCAAGTTTCATTAACACTGGTGCATGAGGACACTATATCACGAGGCTCACAAATACAATGGATCATAGAGTGGGCGCCAGTATGTTTATTTACAGTTGTAACTGTGTTTGGCACCATAATATGTTCCCTAGATCTCTGTACCCATTTCTTATGCTTTATTCACATATAGGTTAAGTTTTTGAAGGAGATGTTATTTTCAAGCAGTGATTATGCAACAATAACTGGGAGGAATGCTAAGCGCATGATGACACACTTATCGATACCTGCAGATGATGCACTCCAAAGTACTTTATCCTTTTTTGAAAAAGTAAGTTTCACATCCTGTATTGTTTGTCGTTCAGTTTCATTGCACTGAGTATCAGCAGAATTATTATTTTTTCTTGAACCCTGTTACTGCAGATGGAGGCCAGGTATGGTGGTGTTGGCATGTTGGGACATGGAGATGTGTCATTTCTTTATCTCATTGAATCATTTCCCATGCTGCTTCTTTGCTCTGAGGATAATCATCTAAAGCCATTAATTGATTTTCTTGAGTACATTGGAATTCCAAACCCAAGGATTGCATCAGTCCTACTGTTATTTCCTACCATCATTCTTTCTGACATCGAAAATGGTATCAAGCCGACAATTTATGAATGGGAGAAGGTATTTATGTTCATGGTGTCCGGCTGTCCGCTGGAACCTGCTTAGATTGGTGTTCACTTGAATATACACAATAATGCTCAATATTCCATTTCTAAATTTACTAGGTTGGCATTGAACGAGGACATATTGGTAGGATGTTGGTGAAGTATCCATGGATCCTTTCAACAGGTGTGGTAGAGAACTACAAAAGGATCCTTCTATTCTTCAAGAGAAAAAAGGTACTAACTGAAAAGAAAAATAATTTTCCTCCGTTCCAAAATATAGGTCGTTTTGACATATTTAGATGCAGAGTAGTTATTGGTATGTGTTAGAGTATAGATTATGGCCCATATAGAGGCCCATGTGTAGCACTATATACCCACCCTTCTAGGGTTGGATGAGTAGATCTGAATATTCCCTCTCCAACAGTATGTACTTACATACACATTATGTCTACATGTGCCAAAACAACCTACATTTTGGAACGGACGGAGTACGTTTGAATTTCCTGCTCATTTATTTACCCTGTTCTGCCTTCTGTTTGTTGTTGCTTGGAGTAGTAAGTAAATTGTCTTGCCTTCAGATTTCCAGTACAGTACCTGGTATTGCTGTGAAAAGTTGGCCTCATATTCTTGGCTGCTCAACAAAAAGCATGAATTCAATTCTGGAGATGTTTAATGATCTGGGCATCAGTAAAAACATGGTGGTTCCAGTTATTACATCAAGCCCGCAGCTGTTGCTGAGAAAACCTAATGAATTTCTGCAGGTGTGTAATCATTATTATAGTCTCATTCGCATATTGAAACTCTGTTTGGTAAATGGAATATTTCTTTGGATTGCTTATAATCTTCTTAGGAAACTGGAACCAAGCTTCAGTGAAACAAACACTTTGTTTGACCATCATCGCATTTTATCCTTCAAATTGACATGGATGATGGCTTTTATATATGCACATTGAGTTTTACAGATTCACATGGATGATGGCATGAATGTGGTGGAAAATAACTCAGCACCCAATGTTTTAGGCCCAGTATAGTTCACAGAAGATTCTCCAAAAAAAACACTATTCATCCAACTTTTTTCCTATTCATCCTATTAGTGTTGCTGTCTGTCTGTAACTGTATCCACAGTAGGCACATTTATATCCAAAGTTGGGGGTGGTCTTGTGTCCTGAGAGCTGTTACTCTCATACATCTTGTGTCTTGAGTTGTTGCTCTTATACATCTTTGATGTTTCGTCTTCCGGTACTGTTATCTTAGTACTAACTGTTCTGCCTCGTGTTTCAGATTGTTTGCTTTCTCACCGAAATGGGTTTTGATAAGGAAACAGTGGGAAAGATTTTGTGTCGTTCTCCTGAAATATTTGCTTCAAATGTGGATAGCACCCTCAGGAAAAAGATTGACTTTCTTGTTGACTTTGGTGTTTCCAAACACCATCTTCCTCGCATCATTAGGAAGTATCCTGAGATTTTATTGTTGGACATAAATCATACACTGCTCCCCAGGTATGTCTGCAACTTTATGTGATAGAAAATGCAGCCCAGATAGACATTTTATTTTGCAAAACTAAATGTACTTCTTAATTGCGCCATGGTTTATTTTGAGTTTACCGTAAGCTGCAAGCTTTTGGTGCCATCATTGCTAATGTTGTTTCTTGACATGAATGGTTGTGAGGTTGTGCCTTTTAGTGATACTTTGGTTTTGCAATCTTGTATGCTAGTTAGTCTTTTTGGTCAGTAGCATAATCCACTTGTACTTTCTGTTTTTCACTCCTAGTACTCAATTCAACTACTGCTGTATGTTTTTTTTTTCCTGAAGTTTAGCCTGTGACTTTCTTCTCTTTATTTTTTCGAAAGATTAACCCTTTGGTTTTTATTTTTCAAGTATTCAAGTATGTTAATAAGATCTTTTCGTAAGTGCCTAATACCTGTGACTTTTTCAATGTTTACAGAATGAACTACCTATTGGAAGTGGGTTTTTCTAAGAAAGACGTGTGCTCAATGATCTTTAGATTTTCCCCACTTCTTGGTTACAGTATTGAGTTTGTTATGAAACCTAAGTTGGAGTTTCTGTTAATAACCATGAAGAAGCCTCTTAAAGCAGTTGTAGAGTATCCAAGGTACTTCAGTTATTCACTAGAAGGGAAGATAAAACCACGGTTTTGGGTGCTGCAGAGTAGAAACATAGACTGCAGTCTGACAGACATGCTTGCAAAAAATGACGAACTTTTTGCTGAAGAGTACTTGGGAGCAGGATGATTACTTGAGAAACCTTTACAATCAAACAAAGGCAGTTGATTTCTCGACTAAAATGAATGATTAACCATGGAATGCGCCATGCCTGAACTGTAGAGCTTTATGCTTCCCACCGAGGAGCTTTATGCTTCCCACCGAGGAGGCCATTGAGGCAAGAAGCTTCCGTGATCATTGTCCCTGTAATGCTCCAGGACTCCCTTTACATATTCTTGTCGACCTATACAAGGTATCTTTGGCCTCTTTCACGAAAAATCTTTGAGGCCCTTGTTATGCTGGTAGATATAAGAGACGTTTAAAATACTGCACCGTCCAATATGAATTAATGAGTCATTAGGTTAGTAATCAAACATAACATGGAATTACCAGTATAATTTTCTGCACCAATAATTTTCATGTTGAAGTGAACTAGAGATGTGGAAGGACAAAGGGCATATTGAAATGCTGACGATGAAGCTGAGAATTGTTGACGAATGACGAGGAGTTAGCTATGGAGTCTGGACCGTTTGGAAAATAAAATTGTCAAAATTCCGTTAATGGAAGAGTAGTTCATCTCGCTCTCATGGATGAAAAAGCAAGATACTTCGATTTTTTATCTTGCAATCTGATTTTTTATCTCTAAACATCAACCTAAGTCCCTTATTTCTAATATAGGTTATTGGGGCAACCTGGTATCTATGGGCATATATGCAGTCTGAAAAATATGAAGAAATGGCGTCTAAGCTTTTGCCGTCCTATGTGACAAGAGTGCTACAAAGCTAAGAGGTGAGGTAAGTTCTATAGGACCACGATTCATCTGGTGATGTTATATGATGCTAAATGTTGGCTTTCAAAATGCGACACGTTCAACAACTAAGTATAATAATCCACTGGTTATATCGTTTGTACACGTGCGTGTCGCGCGTGCGTCTTTGCTAGTACAATTTTGCGTCTTTGCTAGTACAATTTTTAAGAAGGACTTAATTTTAACTATGTTTATACATATTCTTTGATAGTATGTATTATTTTATATTATGTTTTTAGAGCACGATAGGTCTCACTTAGAGCATCCCAACAGTGCACAAGAAAAATAGTCCCAAAACATTAGTTTTATAAACTTGCTAAAAATTATTGGGAGTGAGAAAACATATTTCTCTAATACAGTAGTTCATAATAATTAGTCCTTAAATTCAGGATTTTGAGTGCAGGTCAAGGAGGCCAAAATGGCTCCAGAGGCCACTATTTTTTGGAGTTTGGAAAAAATAGCCACTAGTTTAGGCCACTGTTGGAGAAAAAAAATTCATTGATTCCCAAAACAAGATTTTAGCAACCTATTTTGGGTGTTGTTATAGATGCTCTTAGCATTTCGCACAGGGCCTCGATTTATGCCAGCCCAACCCTGGGATCCAGCAACGCGGGGCGGGGGCAGCCTTGGCGGTGAGTTGCGATGGTGAGCACGGCGAGTTGCGTTGCGAGGTCAGAGGTGCGGGCAGAGCCAAGCGATGGCGGCCGGAGGTCGGTGTCAGGTTGCGGCGGCAGCGCACCCCAGGGAGCAGCGACGGACTATAGGGGAGGCGCACCGCCAGGGAGTAGCGACGGACTGTAGGGGAGGCGCACCGCTAAGGAGCAGTGGCGGGCTATGGCGGCAGAGCAAGGCCAGCGAACAACGGATGCGTACGACGCCGTAAGGTCGGTGGCGGGAGCCACAACAACGCATTGGGGCTGGTGGCGGCGACTGGGAGACAAGGGAGGCTAGGGTCGTTGGCGGCACCGGCTAGCCGGCCAAAGAGTCGGCGACGTGAGCACGACGGAAGGGGGTGGACGGAGGAAGCAAAAAGATGGAACAAAGGATTAGGTTTGAGTACGAGATCCAATAGTTGAGGTGTGTTCCACGAATCTTAAACATTGAAAAACGAGAAATTTAAAAGGCGAGAAAGATGGATAGGAAATTGCCTACTTTCTCCGTCCAAAAAAGAATGCAAATATAAGAACCGTGTCAGTCAAAGTATCCTATGTTTGACTAACTTTACACTAAATTATATTTGTATTTGTGTTTTTAAATAATTTAATTATGAAAATATATTTTAAACTAATCTAATGATACTTATTTTATATCACCAATACTAATATATTTTTATACAAATTTAGTCAAAATTGAATGTGTTTGACTCCTCGAAAAATGAAAATTGCATTTTTTAGGGGGAGCTCCTCAACAACGGCCTTAAGATTATCTTTAAAAAAAAAACTACCTTCAACGTTGGACTGCGCATCTCTCAACTCAACGGCCCAACAGTGTGCACACCAAATCCGCTCTCCATCTCTAACGGGCCTCCTGTGTCCTTGTGGGTGAGTTAGGCCGTAATTCGGACTTGTGAAGCCACCCGGATTCGAGTACGAGGCATACATATACGCAGCAGCACATAAAAAAGAAACCGTAGTCTAAAACAATAAAAAATAATTGACACCGCCGCCGCCGCCGCCGACCAGAACTTCGCCGCCGATCAGGATTCGCAAGTTGCGGCCGCTAGTCAGGTTCGATCTGGTTCCTGTAGCACAACTCACCATCCCTCTCCTCTTTTCGCGCCGCCGCCGCCTCCTTCCCGTCCCCATGTTTGATCCGCGAGCGGTCGCCCCCAAACCCTACTAGGCCGTAGCCACCCTTCAGGAGATTTCACCGGCCAGGCCGCAGGCGGAAGCACATGTCTGTGTTTATTCTAGTCGCCCTCACTCTCGTTTTCTCATTCTTAGTTTTACTATTGATGACCAACCAGTGATCCGGCTCACCAAGGATCTAACTTTCCTACGGTGACTGTCATTTAGGCTATCACGGTTCTGTATAGTTTGCCATGCCAATTTTCAAAATGTAGCCATTGTTTTGTAAACTGGATGAACTAGCGAGTTTTTCAGTCACGCGATTTATGTCAGGAAAAAATAACCACCTGCTGCTTTAGTAATACGAGGGAGTGGATTTTTTTGTTGCTTTGCAGTACTTAGTTCAAGAATGGGCCAACTTTAATGTTCTATGACTTATGTATAGGCCTGTGGGGTGCCGGATTCCGCTGCACACTAACATTATGTGTGCCAGTTAATGCAATTATAAAACTTGTAGCGTGATACACCTATCACGGATTCATCTGTGTGTACAACTTTGAGTGCCCTAGGATTTTTATATATACTGATATGGCAATTATTAAACTTTTGACCTTGATACATTATCCATACTGTCATTGTGCCATAACAGTTGAACACAGTAGCAGCGAGCATAGTGCTAAAATCTCCAAAGTATGTTTCGATGTTGTGCTGTTATCTACAATTTTACATGCTTTGAATAAAAAGAAAAAAATATTGATTTTACTCTCATCTTCAGCTACCGGAGTAGAAGATGCAACCACATGAATCTAGCGCCTTCGAGATGATTTCGTTGATTTTGGAGGCAGCACAAACAGTTCGGCACAAGAAAAAGAAATGCGAGAGGCTTGCTCGACGCTCCAGGATGATTGGCGCTTGCTTGTGCCAGCTACAAAATTTAAATTTGGTTCTTAACCCGGAGTCAAGGAAGTTGATCACGTCACTAGAAGAAACTCTTTGTCAGATTCACAGTCTGCTCAAAACCTGCCAGAGCACTAGGCTCACATACCATTTCAGTGGTAGGAAGCTGGTTTGCTAGTTCAGGGAAGTGCAGGGCAAGATTGGTGTCTATCTTATTGCCTTACCCAACATCAGCCAGGTCTACATGACGTCCCAGTTTGCAGGAGCTGCAGTCCATGCCCATCTTGCAGAAGCACAGGTACAAATTTTATGTTCTTTTTCTATGTACATGGATAGATCTTGTATAGTGGCAAAATCTGAATACAGCATTGTTCATAACTGCAGCAGCAGCGTCTACTCTCTGGATCACTTCGAAGAATGGAAGAAAGCCCTCCGCCTTTGATATCAGTTGTTGCATTCAACTTTGTGCTCGACAAGGCTTTCACGTACCTAAAGTGTTATGGTATGGGTCAAGGCGTTGATGTTTTAAATTTAAAGGACAAGCTGTTGAAGAGGATGGGGGAGATCCAGGCAGTGTCAGATTATATTGGCTATCTGGAGATCAAGGAGAGGAGCACGGCATATTGCACATGGTTATGGCCACTTAGGGATGCTATTGAAGAGACTGAAGATGCTGTTGATAGTATTGCGTACTATGAGTGTGAGGGAGCTACCAAAGCTCAAAAAGCGCAACATAAAGTACAACACCCGAAGTCTAAGTTTGTTAAAGGAAAAGACATTGGGGCTGCAAATTCTGTTCCTAGGATTTGCATATCGAGGCTTAGGAATGCTGTTCTTGATTTAGATGAGGTTGCAGAAGATGCATACTTACACTGTCATCATGAAATAAGACACACTTTTGAGAATAACCGTGAATCGATTGACAATCTTCTGATCGGTCGGTTCATTGAGAAAGAGGAGATTGTCTCCTGGCTGAAACAACCGGAATCTGTGAGAACTAGCCAGGGTCTCTCTGTTTTTGCAATATATGGAAAAGGTGGTATGGGTAAGACAGCCTTGGCGCAACTTGCTTATAGAGATGAGGAAGTCCTGGAGTGTTTTGACACCATTATCTGGTTACAATTTACCAAGAATTTTGATGCAGAAATAATGACTCGAATAATCTTGGAATCAGTTGCAAATTGGAGATTTAGCTATGATACTCTTGAAGATCTCCAGAAGATTCTCATAAGTGAGCTGAGCGCCAAGAAGTTTTTGCTTATCTTAGATGGTGCTAAGGATGGTGAAAGAATTGATGAGTGGGAAAAGTTGGTTGCTCCTTTGAGGAATGGTCAGAGAGAGAGCAGAATTCTTTTAACAACTCAAGAGTTGTCAGTAGTAAACACATTTGCAGAATTAACTGGAACCAAACCAGACCTGCTGCATTTGAATGGATTAGGTTACGATGACAGTTTGGTGCTTTTTAGAACGTATGCATTTGCTGGTTTGGGTCCTGAGATATATGCAGTGGTTTCACCTGGAATCTCTGAAGAAAGCATTTCTCTTGTCATTAAAAGAACAGTAGAAAGATTTGAAGCCTCTCCTTTGCTAATAAAGGCTCTTGGTGGTTATTTAGGAGATAACATGTCTTCAGATCATCTAGATGAGATCATTATGTTGTTGGGGCATGATGAGTACAGAGGTGACATCAATCGTTTACTGAAGCTATGCTATTATGGCCTGCCAACACATATACAAGCTTGTTTCAGATATTGCAGCATATTCCCACGGGAGCATAAATTCAATAAAGATAAATTGTTAAAGCTATGGATTGGTTCAGGATTAATTGCTGAAGTCTCGGACACCAAACGAAGTCTAGAGGATGTTGGACAGCTTTATATTAATATGTTGGTCAGAAGATCATTTCTTGATAAAATAGTTGAAAAGGATATCTGTGCTGAATATCAAGAATATTATGTTGTTCCCAGCTCAATGCATGAATTGGCACTGCATTTATCTTTAGGCGAATGTGCAAGAACTGATATAGATGAACTGCAACATGTTAAGGAGAGTGTCCGTCATCTATCTATTGCACAGCACAGGCTTTTCACTCCTGAGAAGCTGAAAGTACTATCCTGTTTGAAACACTTGCGCACCCTCATCATAGAAGGAGGCTTAAGGGATGAAAAGGCTGAAAATATACTTGGGAAAATCCTCAAAGGGTTAAAATGCTTGCGAGTTTTAATTCTTCCAAGGACTTCATCTTCGTCTTTTCTTGATGAGATTGTGAACTTGGTACACTTGCGCTACATTTCCTTTTTTAAGTGCGGGAAATCTGATCTTTGCAATGTCTTTAATCTCTATCATCTCAAAGTGTTAAAGATCTGTCATCTAGTAGCAGAAACTACTGACTTTGAGGATATAATCAAGCTGCAGCACCTACGGTATTTGGATATACCTGGAGATTGTTACCCCAAAGTCACTCAAATTGGGAAGTTAAGTGAACTTCAAGAGTTACAATACTTTGTGATAAAGAAAAAGAAGGATGCGGATTATCTGCACTGAATAATCTTTCAGATATAAAACATCTTGGATTACATGAAATGGAGAACATTGTTGATCCTCTCGATGTAGCAAAGTTTAAGTTGAGCCACAAAACACAGCTAAAGTCTTGGATTACATGAAAACACAGCTAAAGTCTTGGATTACATGAAATGACAAAGACTTTAGCTGTGTTTTGTGGCTCAACTTAAACTTTGCTACATCGAGAGGATCAACAATGTTCTCCATTTCATGTAATCCAAGATGTTTTATATCTGAAAGATTATTCAGTGCAGATAATCCGCATCCTTCTTTTTTCTTTATCACAAAGTATTGTAACTCTTGAAGTTCACTTCACTTCCCAATTTGAGTGACTTTGGGGTAACAATCTCCAGGTATATCCAAATACCGTAGGTGCTGCAGCTTGATTATATCCTCAAAGTCAGTAGTTTCTGCTACTAGATGACAGATCTTTTAACACTTTGAGATGATAGAGATTAAAGACATTGCAAAGATCAGATTTCCCGCACTTAAAAAAGGAAATGTAGCGCAAGTGTACCAAGTTCACAATCTCATCAAGAAAAGACGAAGATGAAGTCCTTGGAAGAATTAAAACTCGCAAGCATTTTAACCCTTTGAGGATTTTCCCAAGTATATTTTCAGCCTTTTCATCCCTTAAGCCTCCTTCTATGATGAGGGTGCGCAAGTGTTTCAAACAGGATAGTACTTTCAGCTTCTCAGGAGTGAAAAGCCTGTGCTGTGCAATAGATAGATGACGGACACTCTCCTTAACATGTTGCAGTTCATCTATATCAGTTCTTGCACATTCGCCTAAAGATAAATGCAGTGCCAATTCATGCATTGAGCTGGGAACAACATAATATTCTTGATATTCAGCACAGATATCCTTTTCAACTATTTTATCAAGAAATGATCTTCTGACCAACATATTAATATAAAGCTGTCCAACATCCTCTAGACTTCGTTTGGTGTCCGAGACTTCAGCAATTAATCCTGAACCAATCCATAGCTTTAACAATTTATCTTTATTGAATTTATGCTCCCGTGGGAATATGCTGCAATATCTGAAACAAGCTTGTATATGTGTTGGCAGGCCATAATAGCATAGCTTCAGTAAACGATTGATGTCACCTCTGTACTCATCATGCCCCAACAACATAATGATCTCATCTAGATGATCTGAAGACATGTTATCTCCTAAATAACCACCAAGAGCCTTTATTAGCAAAGGAGAGGCTTCAAATCTTTCTACTGTTCTTTTAATGACAAGAGAAATGCTTTCTTCAGAGATTCCAGGTGAAACCACTGCATATATCTCAGGACCCAAACCAGCAAATGCATACGTTCTAAAAAGCACCAAACTGTCATCGTAACCTAATCCATTCAAATGCAGCAGGTCTGGTTTGGTTCCAGTTAATTCTGCAAATGTGTTTACTACTGACAACTCTTGAGTTGTTAAAAGAATTCTGCTCTCTCTCTGACCATTCCTCAAAGGAGCAACCAACTTTTCCCACTCATCAATTCTTTCACCATCCTTAGCACCATCTAAGATAAGCAAAAACTTCTTGGCGCTCAGCTCACTTATGAGAATCTTCTGGAGATCTTCAAGAGTATCATAGCTAAATCTCCAATTTGCAACTGATTCCAAGATTATTCGAGTCATTATTTCTGCATCAAAATTCTTGGTAAATTGTAACCAGATAATGGTGTCAAAACACTCCAGGACTTCCTCATCTCTATAAGCAAGTTGCGCCAAGGCTGTCTTACCCATACCACCTTTTCCATATATTGCAAAAACAGAGAGACCCTGGCTAGTTCTCACAGATTCCGGTTGTTTCAGCCAGGAGACAATCTCCTCTTTCTCAATGAACCGACCGATCAGAAGATTGTCAATCGATTCACG
The DNA here is from genome assembly GCA_015342445.1 of Digitaria exilis. NCBI lineage: Eukaryota > Viridiplantae > Streptophyta > Magnoliopsida > Poales > Poaceae > Digitaria > Digitaria exilis. The sequence goes on along the minus strand of JACEFO010000718.1, from coordinate 697,176 downwards.
GTTATTCTCAAAAGTGTGTCTTATTTCATGATGACAGTGTAAGTATGCATCTTCTGCAACCTCATCTAAATCAAGAACAGCATTCCTAAGCCTCGATATGCAAATCCTAGGAACAGAATTTGCAGCCCCAATGTCTTTTCCTTTAACAAACTTAGACTTCGGGTGTTGTACTTTATGTTGCGCTTTTTGAGCTTTGGTAGCTCCCTCACACTCATAGTACGCAATACTATCAACAGCATCTTCAGTCTCTTCAATAGCATCCCTAAGTGGCCATAACCATGTGCAATATGCCGTGCTCCTCTCCTTGATCTCCAGATAGCCAATATAATCTGACACTGCCTGGATCTCCCCCATCCTCTTCAACAGCTTGTCCTTTAAATTTAAAACATCAACGCCTTGACCCATACCATAACACTTTAGGTACGTGAAAGCCTTGTCGAGCACAAAGTTGAATGCAACAACTGATATCAAAGGCGGAGGGCTTTCTTCCATTCTTCGAAGTGATCCAGAGAGTAGACGCTGCTGCTGCAGTTATGAACAATGCTGTATTCAGATTTTGCCACTATACAAGATCTATCCATGTACATAGAAAAAGAACATAAAATTTGTACCTGTGCTTCTGCAAGATGGGCATGGACTGCAGCTCCTGCAAACTGGGACGTCATGTAGACCTGGCTGATGTTGGGTAAGGCAATAAGATAGACACCAATCTTGCCCTGCACTTCCCTGAACTAGCAAACCAGCTTCCTACCACTGAAATGGTATGTGAGCCTAGTGCTCTGGCAGGTTTTGAGCAGACTGTGAATCTGACAAAGAGTTTCTTCTAGTGACGTGATCAACTTCCTTGACTCCGGGTTAAGAACCAAATTTAAATTTTGTAGCTGGCACAAGCAAGCGCCAATCATCCTGGAGCGTCGAGCAAGCCTCTCGCATTTCTTTTTCTTGTGCCGAACTGTTTGTGCTGCCTCCAAAATCAACGAAATCATCTCGAAGGCGCTAGATTCATGTGGTTGCATCTTCTACTCCGGTAGCTGAAGATGAGAGTAAAATCAATATTTTTTTCTTTTTATTCAAAGCATGTAAAATTGTAGATAACAGCACAACATCGAAACATACTTTGGAGATTTTAGCACTATGCTCGCTGCTACTGTGTTCAACTGTTATGGCACAATGACAGTATGGATAATGTATCAAGGTCAAAAGTTTAATAATTGCCATATCAGTATATATAAAAATCCTAGGGCACTCAAAGTTGTACACACAGATGAATCCGTGATAGGTGTATCACGCTACAAGTTTTATAATTGCATTAACTGGCACACATAATGTTAGTGTGCAGCGGAATCCGGCACCCCACAGGCCTATACAGAAGTCATAGAACATTAAAGTTGGCCCATTCTTGAACTAAGTACTGCAAAGCAACAAAAAATCCACTCCCTCGTATTACTAAAGCATCAGGTGGTTATTTTTTCCTGACATAAATCGCGTGACACTGAAAAACTCGCTAGTTCATCCAGTTTACAAAACAATGGCTACATTTTGAAAATTGGCATGGCAAACTATACAGAACCGTGATAGCCTAAATGACAGTCACCGTAGGAAAGTTAGATCCTTGGTGAGCCGGATCACTGGTTGGTCATCAATAGTAAAACTAAGAATGAGAAAACGAGAGTGAGGGCGACTAGAATAACACAGACATGTGCTTCCGCCTGCGGCCTGGCCGGTGAAATCTCCTGAAGGGTGGCTACGGCCTAGTAGGGTTTGGGGGCGACCGCTCGCGGATCAAACATGGGGACGGGAAGGAGGCGGCGGCGGCGCGAAAAGAGGAGAGGGATGGTGAGTTGTGCTACAGGAACCAGATCGAACCTGACTAGCGGCCGCAACTTGCGAATCCTGATCGGCGGCGAAGTTCTGGTCGGCGGCGGCGGCGGCGGTGTCAATTATTTTTTATTGTTTTAGACTACGGTTTCTTTTTTATGTGCTGCTGCGTATATGTATGCCTCGTACTCGAATCCGGGTGGCTTCACAAGTCCGAATTACGGCCTAACTCACCCACAAGGACACAGGAGGCCCGTTAGAGATGGAGAGCGGATTTGGTGTGCACACTGTTGGGCCGTTGAGTTGAGAGATGCGCAGTCCAACGTTGAAGGTAGTTTTTTTTTAAAGATAATCTTAAGGCCGTTGTTGAGGAGCTCCCCCTAAAAAATGCAATTTTCATTTTTCGAGGAGTCAAACACATTCAATTTTGACTAAATTTGTATAAAAATATATTAGTATTGGTGATATAAAATAAGTATCATTAGATTAGTTTAAAATATATTTTCATAATTAAATTATTTAAAAACACAAATACAAATATAATTTAGTGTAAAGTTAGTCAAACATAGGATACTTTGACTGACACGGTTCTTATATTTGCATTCTTTTTTGGACGGAGAAAGTAGGCAATTTCCTATCCATCTTTCTCGCCTTTTAAATTTCTCGTTTTTCAATGTTTAAGATTCGTGGAACACACCTCAACTATTGGATCTCGTACTCAAACCTAATCCTTTGTTCCATCTTTTTGCTTCCTCCGTCCTCCCCCTTCCGTCGTGCTCACGTCGCCGACTCTTTGGCCGGCTAGCCGGTGCCGCCAACGACCCTAGCCTCCCTTGTCTCCCAGTCGCCGCCACCAGCCCCAATGCGTTGTTGTGGCTCCCGCCACCGACCTTACGGCGTCGTACGCATCCGTTGTTCGCTGGCCTTGCTCTGCCGCCATAGCCCGCCACTGCTCCTTAGCGGTGCGCCTCCCCTACAGTCCGTCGCTACTCCCTGGCGGTGCGCCTCCCCTATAGTCCGTCGCTGCTCCCTGGGGTGCGCTGCCGCCGCAACCTGACACCGACCTCCGGCCGCCATCGCTTGGCTCTGCCCGCACCTCTGACCTCGCAACGCAACTCGCCGTGCTCACCATCGCAACTCACCGCCAAGGCTGCCCCCGCCCCGCGTTGCTGGATCCCAGGGTTGGGCTGGCATAAATCGAGGCCCTGTGCGAAATGCTAAGAGCATCTATAACAACACCCAAAATAGGTTGCTAAAATCTTGTTTTGGGAATCAATGAATTTTTTTCTCCAACAGTGGCCTAAACTAGTGGCTATTTTTTCCAAACTCCAAAAAATAGTGGCCTCTGGAGCCATTTTGGCCTCCTTGACCTGCACTCAAAATCCTGAATTTAAGGACTAATTATTATGAACTACTGTATTAGAGAAATATGTTTTTCTCACTCCCAATAATTTTTAGCAAGTTTATAAAACTAATGTTTTGGGACTATTTTTCTTGTGCACTGTTGGGATGCTCTAAGTGAGACCTATCGTGCTCTAAAAACATAATATAAAATAATACATACTATCAAAGAATATGTATAAACATAGTTAAAATTAAGTCCTTCTTAAAAAATTGTACTAGCAAAGACGCAAAATTGTACTAGCAAAGACGCACGCGCGACACGCACGTGTACAAACGATATAACCAGTGGATTATTATACTTAGTTGTTGAACGTGTCGCATTTTGAAAGCCAACATTTAGCATCATATAACATCACCAGATGAATCGTGGTCCTATAGAACTTACCTCACCTCTTAGCTTTGTAGCACTCTTGTCACATAGGACGGCAAAAGCTTAGACGCCATTTCTTCATATTTTTCAGACTGCATATATGCCCATAGATACCAGGTTGCCCCAATAACCTATATTAGAAATAAGGGACTTAGGTTGATGTTTAGAGATAAAAAATCAGATTGCAAGATAAAAAATCGAAGTATCTTGCTTTTTCATCCATGAGAGCGAGATGAACTACTCTTCCATTAACGGAATTTTGACAATTTTATTTTCCAAACGGTCCAGACTCCATAGCTAACTCCTCGTCATTCGTCAACAATTCTCAGCTTCATCGTCAGCATTTCAATATGCCCTTTGTCCTTCCACATCTCTAGTTCACTTCAACATGAAAATTATTGGTGCAGAAAATTATACTGGTAATTCCATGTTATGTTTGATTACTAACCTAATGACTCATTAATTCATATTGGACGGTGCAGTATTTTAAACGTCTCTTATATCTACCAGCATAACAAGGGCCTCAAAGATTTTTCGTGAAAGAGGCCAAAGATACCTTGTATAGGTCGACAAGAATATGTAAAGGGAGTCCTGGAGCATTACAGGGACAATGATCACGGAAGCTTCTTGCCTCAATGGCCTCTTCAGACCTAGTATTATTTGCTTGTTTCAGTACATTGGTTATATCCTTCAATGCACTCCCAATAGTCACCACACTGACACACTGTCTATGGCTGCCCAAAACAATGAAACGAACTTGTTTGGGTATTTTTCAATTAGCTCGAATGAAAAGGGGGGAAAAAAGAAACATGAAAAGTTCACATTCATCTTAGTCCCTACATTTAGGATGGCAAATGTAATTTTATTTGCAAAATCCGTGGGTTTGATCGAAACAGCTTGATCTCTTGGGGGCTCGGGGCACACCGGAGCTGCCAGTGCAAACATCATTATACTTGTGCAATCCGTGGTCGATGGCTCTCAGCTCCACCTCACAAGTCACACCGGATGAGAAGGAGCTCTCGAGCGAGAGGAGCACTGGCGCTTGCAGGGCAGGGTCGATGTCACGGAAGAACGCCGCCTCCGCGTATCTCCATTGTAGCGGGGGCTCCAGGCACACACATCCCAGCAGGTCGGCCAACTTCAATGCTGGTGTCAGATGTGCGCATCGGAGCCGTGCGGCCGGCGACGGCGCAGGTGCCGCTGGCGGCGGTCGGCACCCGCGGCAGCGGAAACGGTGCAGATGCACGGCGGCGCGGCTGCGCGGGTGCCATGGTGGCCATGGGAGGCAGCTTTAGCGGCGGCCGGCGACGGCACAGGTGGTTGGCACCCCACGGCAGAGGGCAACGGCAGGGACCTCGCGGACAGGGATTAGGAAGGAATATCCGATTTAGTATAAAAACGATTTTGGGAAAGAAAAAATAGTTTTTGGTGGGTAGAAAAATATGGGTGACAAAAAAATTATGATTTTGGCAGAAACATTCTCTAACATGCGATTTTGGTGGGTTTGACCCCCTTCCCACCTCCGTTGACCCTTACACATGGGTCCGACGTGAGGGGTACCGCGGGCCCGATTCGGGTGAGAAACGTTTTCAATTCTACTCGTTCTTTTATAGATAGATTAATAAAGCAAGACATAGCAAAAATAATGTTTTGCCTAATTTTTTTACTAAAATGAGTGGTCAAAATTACGTTAGGATAAAAAAGACGAACGATTTATAATTTAAAATAGAGGGAGTGCATCATTCTGTAAATATATTGTAACATGATAATAAAAAAATATATATCTATTTAATTTGGGTTTGTGTAATCTTCGTCTCCACAACTTACAATTGTGTAGTGTTCCTTCAAATAAAGTCTTTAATGATAAATTATTAACTATTAGAATAAAAATCTACTAGGTTGCATCATCTTTAAGCCACGGAAGCGAGGAATAAAAAATAATAGAAAACCTTAATTATGACGGAGGGCCCCTATCTATTCCTCTAATCCTGACATCCGCCAGAGGAGGCGCTGGTCCAGAACTCCAGATGCTGGATGCTTGCTGTTGTTGCCTCGGCCGCACAAATTGCCAGATGCCCAAACGCCTCGCATTGACCTAGCTGCTGCATACAAAACAATTTGGGGGCCCGTGCAAGCGCACCGCTTGCACGCGCCCCCATGCCCGGGCCTGCTGGATCCCAGCCCCATGCAGATGCAACCATGCCTTACCTCGTTGCCACGAAGAAGCTCGGATAAGATCGGAGAAGAGCTTCAACATTTTGATTTCAGCAGTTCAACATTTGACCTTTTCTATTGTAACATTCTGTATTTCCAATTTCAACATTTCTGAAATCCCGATGCGTAATACAAACGTTGGTTTAGCCTTATCAAAATGTTGAATATGCATACAAAAACTTAAATAAGATAATTGGAACATAATGGGCTAAAGATGAATGGCTCCCACAAGATGGATAGGAAACCCCGGCCAGGACATACTGGTCAAATTCTCTAATTGGTATAAAAAAAGTCAATTTCTTTAATTTTGACCAAGCTTATAAAAATATATGAGTATTTACAAAAGCTAATAAATGCACTAATAAGACATTGAAAATAATAAAACTGATATGATGTTGATTTTGGTGTAGTTTTCCTATAAACTTAGTCAGACGAAAGTTATGTAGAATAAAATTATATTCTAAAAAGGGAGGAATATATTAGAATCATTGGGCCGCATGCAGAGGGGAGGAGGGGGGGGGGGGGTCGCGGACGTAAATATTAGTATAAAGATAAAAAAAGGCACCGCCCCTGTATTACTTCAAAGCGAGCAGTATGATAGCTTTCTAATTTCTAGTATCGAAAACTGTTTCTGAATACTACGTAAAATATAAAAACGGCACTGCCCCTGAATAACTTCAGAACAAGCACGGTGAGAATCCTCCAATACCAACAGCATGTGTAGTACTCCAGCATATATGTTTTCTATATCCGATCCAGCCCAGGCCTCTTCGGCCTTCACGCAGCAGCAGCACGAACTAGTATTCTAGGAACAACATAGCACATTACCACTGCATCGTCGTGCCTCTCCAACCTACACATACAGAAATATTCTACAAAAAAAAAAGTATCACAAGCAAAGTGATCCAAGAGAAAACCAGCAGTTACATTTAGACAAACATGAAATAGTCATCACGGACACGCTCCAAATAACTGCCCCCTCGGTAAGTCTTCAACAGCTGTATCCACTACCGTGAACGACTCAGGTTCCTGGAATAGCAACATCCAACTTGTCAAAAAAAGAAAGGTGAAACTTAACATTAAATTGCCACAGTAGGTAGTTTCCTAATTAACATGTACGGAGTAGGCAAACGTATAATTCCATTTGCCAAATAATCCACATATTGCTGTACACATATTGCTAGAACTCCAACATGTCACAGGCTCAAAGTTACAGCCATCACTCTGGTCAAACATCGAGAATTTCTAAAATTCGAACCATAGCCTATGGCACAGTCACAATTAGTGAAGTACATATTCCTTTTTTATTAAACAGGATAAAGCAAGACACTAAGGTATTTCATTATATTAAGACCATCTCTTGTGAGAAGTATATTATTTAGTAATTTTAGGAGGAAAAGCAAGCTTCAAAATGCTACAACTTGAATCACAGCCTACAGTAGTCACAATAAATGAAGCACACATTTTTTCTTTTTTATTAAACAGGCCAAAGCAAAGGCATTATGGTATGTAAATCTCTAGCCATAAGTATATTATTGATCAGTAATGTTAGGAGGAAAAGCAAGCTTCAAATTTGCAGCAGGGAGCACAGATAAAAACACCCAGCACCCAGACAATTAATCCTAAAGTGTGCACTGAGTGAAGTCCAGGCAGTACGCAATGCTTTATACCAAAACACAATGCTTTATACCAAATGTTTATGGGTCTGTCAACTGCCACATGTTCCTAAGGAAAAATTCCAACTCTGATGAAAAATTCCAACTCTGATAATACAAAATGTAAAGATCAATGAACGTAGACATAACAGAAGGTGCGTACCTCAGGTAATTGTCACAATAGGGATGTGGTTGATCTGCTTCCATCCAGGGCCACCCATTCCATACTTGTTTTTGAAAGTATCATCGGACTCAATGATGCTAAGAGCCCACAGATTGGGGGGGCAACTTCGTAGGTAATTGAAGAGCCAACACATTTGTCAAGCTAATCGCCCGAAGTGCCGTAAAATTCTTCATCTCTGAGGGTAAGGACTCCAAAGCTTTAGCATTTCTTATTGTGATACTTTCAAGCTCGGACATGCTTTTCACCAGCCAATTTAATGGAAGTGCTGTCATCTCTGACCCATTAGTTATGACAAGATGCTTTGTGTTAAAATCACATAGGGGTTTGACAGACAGCAATTTGTGATCATCAACTTCAAGAGTTTCCAGCAAAGTTGAATGATGTACCATTGACACAGGACATGACAGGGAAGAAACTAGGTTGGGGCAGTTTGTGATAAATAATTCTCTAAGGCAACCAACAGAACCCAGACCACCCAATGAGAAGAGGCGGTTACAATCATTGATAACAATTGTCTCCAACTTGGACATTTTTAGAAAAATGCCTCCTGCCGGAAGGAAATCTAGAGTGTCACAATGGACAATGGATAATTTGGTCAATCCTGTATAATCAATGAGCTGTTGGAGACAGGAATAAGAGTCCAGGCGTTGGCATGATTCAATGCGCAACTCAGATAGTCCTGCAGAAGCATTGCTTAACTGATTAATGCATGAACTTGGCAGACGATTTATCCCAGCTTGACAAACATCAAGAAGTTGCAGAGTCAGTGGTAATCGAGGGAGTTTCAAAATTGCAGGGCATTCTTTCACAACCAATGTTGAGAGGCAAGGAGGTATCCAATCTTCCAAATCAGTTGCAGGCACAGAAAAATTGTTTAATAGGCGACCCAAATAAAGATGCCTCAGTGTATGCAACATACTTAGCGTAGGGAGATGAAGCCAGCCCACACAGCCCTCCAGCTTCAGATGCACCAAGTTAGGAAGACATTGGATATTCATCCACCTAGGATGACTGAGGCTAGTAAATCCAGAGATTGAAAGCTCCCTGAGATCCCTGCCAGGAGCAAGACCTTCGAGTACTTCCTCATTATGGCAACGGCTTGTATCAGTAGACCACTGCAAAGAAAGTAATCTCATTTCAGCCTTAAGGCTTAGTTCGGCACTACTTGCTTCATTGTGATCCCTAACATTCTGAACATCAAGCACACCAACTTTCTGAAGCTTCATTAGATTTCTCAGTTGATTTATCTGGTGCCCCTCTTCTCCCCTGACAGCAAAGCCATTCAACTCCTGGAGTGCAGTCAATCTGCCAATATGACTGATCAATGATAATGTGCCTTCAGGCAGATCCAACTTTCGTAGTTGAAGCAGGTTATCAATACCACTTAAGCTCTTTTCCCCCTGATGGTTTACACTTTTGATCTTGAGAACTTCTAGGTGATGAAGCTTGAACACTTCACAGAGATCAGATCCATTGATGTGCGACATGGAGATATAGCGAAGATGTTTCAATTTGGATTGTTTAATCTTCAGGACAGAACTTTTTTTCCCATGTATGCTTAAAACTCGCAAGCCTGTATTTCCCTTTATAAGCTTGTTGAGGTTTTCTGCAATTCCTGGTTCATTATAGCCTTCCCCATCTTCATCAGCTCTTATGACAAGCGTGCGCAAGTGTAAACCCTTGGCATGTGATAGGTCTTCAAAGATTTTTCTGCTCGTTCCTTCAATAGATAGATGACGCACAGAAAGAGGAACACATGCTTCGGAATCAGCAGCTTCAAGCTTTACAACCTCCTTGCTGGATACAGAGCATGCTAATTCATAGACGAGGTCGTGCATCATGTAATAGTCTTCCCCAGGAGCAGCTACAGAAAATAGTGATTTTCTTTTAAGAACATTAAAGTAATATCTAGCTGTAGCATCCACACCGAGTCCATCTTCCTTCCTTGGCAGTATCAATCTTGAACAGATCCACATATCAACAAGCTCTTCCATTTTGAACTTGTGACCCCTAGGGAATATGCTGCAATACCGAAAGCAAATCTGTAGTTCTGACGAGAGATTTAAGTAGCTAAGTTTCAGAACATCCATGACATTAGGTCCAGTGAACTGCTGAAACTTTTTGTTTAATATTGAACTCCAATTACTACGATCCTTCTCATTCCATAGCTTCCGTCCAACTGATGTTGCTACAAGTGGAGACCCTATGAATTTTTTCACAATTTGCTCACTAATCAGCTGTAGCTCTTTATGACTCCCAATAGTTGTGCCACTCATGGCATTAGATTTGAAAATCTCCAGCATGTCTCTATTCCCTAAACCACCTAGATCAAGCTTCAGAAACCCTTTTCCACTCCTCTTCATAATGCGTTTAATAGGGTTAACCACAGAATTCATTCGCGTAGTAATCAATATTCTAGTCCCAGCACAGGCATTGCAGAAGGGAGCCAAAAATTGTTGCCAAATGTTGTGATTTTCAGAGTCTTCCCAAGCATCATCTAAGATCACCAAAACCCTCTTTATCTGCAGCAGTTTCTCAAGGGTAGATTGCAGTTTATCTAAACTATCAGCATCAGACTTGTGATTTGTTATAGATTCCACAATCTTCTTTGTAAGAACAATGGGATCAAAATATGTGGAGATATGTATCCAGATCATTCTATCCTCAAAATGTTTTGTGACCGTTGAATCTTTGCAGACAAATTGTGCAAGTGTGGTTTTCCCCATACCACCAATCCCAACTATCGCTATGGCAGCAACATCATGTGGAGATTGGACTCCTGTCAACCATTCAACAAGTTGATTCCTTTCAGAAATTCGACCAAGCACCATATCTACTGATAACATCCGACTTGTCTCACGCAATAAAACTTGCCTATGATGATAAGGGTGGGAAGAGTTTTTCATTCTGTCCACAATACCAAGGAAGTTTCCTACTCCGCTAACTACCACATCTAGACCTTGTATTGCAATCTTAAGCCTTTGACGGCTAGAACGAATTTTTTTGGAAAGTGAAGCCTCAAAGTGCAGGATGGGAAAATGAGATGATTCAATCATCTTTTGTCTCCGGGCTTTCTCCAAACTATGATACTCTACCTCATCTATAGCATCATCGGCCTCCTCTATTGCTCTCTCAAGCTGCAGAAGCCACTCTTCAAGCGCAGCACTCTCACTCTCCAGAATCATGTTCTCACCAATGGCGTCCAAAATAGATTGGATGGTTGGCAACTTGCCTGTCAAGCTCTGCTTTAGCTTTTCCTTATCTGGTGCTTTCAGGTGATCCTTAACATAATCCAATGCCTTTGTTGTCAAATATCCAATGACTGCGCAAGCAAGTGATGCCCCAATAAATGCCATACTTCCAGCTGGTAATGCAACCGATTTATGTGGACATCAAGCTAGGTGATAACAGCTGAGTATGAACCAGTAAATGAAATCAATCACTACATTAGCACATATGCAATTAACTGAATATCCACGTCACTAGATCAAAATGAAAATCATAAATATCACCTAAGGTTTCACAAAGCTATAGACGCTATGCAGGCACCTAGGTGTGCCTAGAGTTGCATAGGCAAGGCTAGGAGTTTGTACTTTTTGTAGGTAATCCTATGTTAGATAGAGAAAAATTGGTACATTAATACAAAATTTTTGACATTATCAAACATTTATGAGTTACATGACCATAGTTTTTCATTTTCCATCTCTATTTTGTCCCACTTTCAAGCAAAAGTTCTAAACCAATTGAGGTGAAAAAATGCCTATACAAAAATTCTAGGTTATAGGCAGCACTCTTTTAAACAGAGATATTACATATTATTTGACTAAACGAGGACTTAACAGGTTCACCACCTGAATTTAGAAGCACAACAACTAGGTAATAAGTAGCAGCTGCAACAAGAGTAACTCCGCCCAAATAAATAGGTTGTACAATTTTATGTTTTCAATATACAAAACTTGAACGGAAATAGGCACTAGCCCCTAGCAGATGTTTCAAGTGACTAGTCTAATGCCCATGTGCAGCTACAGAATCACAATCACACATAATAGCCATTTTTTTTCTGAGAGTACAAAAAAAATTCAATTAATTAAAATGTAGAGGTTGCAATCAATCCATGAGTATGATCAGTCTTCCAGGACCATCTTAATACCAGAAGTCCATGAAATGGAAAAAACATGTTGAATGACAAAAATCTTCTTGCTTTCTTAGTTCTTACCTCTAGACAGAAATGGCAGAATGTGAGGAATTCACCAGGAGAAGTTCAAGAGTCAGAATGCTCAAATCAAAGACTTCCTCTTATCACTCCAGCAAAGACCTTTAGCTTCTCATCCCCTCAAATAATTAGCTAATCAAGAAGATGCCCTGAAAATAATATGAAAATATTATTGTCAATAGTTTACTTTCTTGCTTATGGTTTTTTTCATGAAGAATTGAGAATCACACATAACACCTAATCATAGGTCTACACCATCAAAACATTCTGCAAAGTTATATGCAAACCAAGCATCCAAGAAAATCTTATGAGCGTGACTACACAAAAATTCTAGGTGCTAGACAACATTTTTTTAAACAGAGATATTACATATTATTTCACTAAACGAGGACTTAGCAGGCTCTCACCTGAATTTGGAACCACGACAACTAGGTAATGAGTAGCAGCTGCAAGAAGTGTAACTCTGCTCAAATAAATAGGTTGTACAATTTTATGTTTTTAATATACAAAACTTGAACGGAAATAGGCACTAGCCCCTAGCAGATATTTCAAGTGACTAGTGTAATGCCCATGTGCTGCTACAGAATCACAATCACACATAATAGACATTGTTCTCTGAGAGTAAAAAAACTTTCAGTTAATTAAACTGTTGAGGTTACAATCAATCCATAAGTATGATTAGTCTTCGTGCTTTCTTAGTTCTTACCTCTAGACAGAGATGGCAGCATGTGAAGAATCCAGCACAAGAAGTTCAAGAGTCAGAATGCTCAAGTTCAAGACTTGCTCTGATCACTCCAGCAAAAATCTTTTAGCTTTTATCCCCTCAAATAATTAGCTAATCATGAAGTTTCCCTGAAAATAATATGAAAATATTATTGTCGATAGTTCAATTTCTTCCTTACGATTTTTTCATGAAAAGTAGAGAATCACACATAACACCTAATCATAGGTCTACACCATCAAAACATTCTACACAGTTATATGCACAAGAAAATTTTATGAGCGTGACTTTTGTGCCCATTTGGGTAGGTGCCCAGCTTTTCTCGACTGTCGGATGCGCCGTGAGGATCTAACGGCGTGAGCGTGTGAGACTGCACACTTTCCAAAAGGCAAAATTGAGCTTGAGAGACTGCACGACTTCCAAAATGCAAAAGTGATGGGCCTGTACACAAAGTCCAAAACACACTGTTGCTTGTCTCCTTCCGCATCCATCGAGCAGCCAGCATCACCTCCAGCTGCTGCTCTCACCTCTCAAGCATACTTCTCCTACCATGGATGAGCTGCAGCAGCTATGGAGGAAGACATGGCGTGAAGGAAGAACAAGAACATGCAGGCAAGGAAGAACAAGAAGATACAGCGCTGCGAGGCCATCATGCAGCAGCACGAGCAGCTCTGGCGCGGCGACGAGTCTGACCTGAGCACCAGGTCGATTATTGATTCTCTAACACGAATCTTCGCTGCAAAGTAAGATGCAACTACTGATTCTTCCCTGACGTGGCTTCAGGACGATTCTGTTCCAAACTACTACAGGTTGATTCTGTTACAAACATGATTGATTCATTTTGTGCTCCTCTTCTTTTCATATTGATTATGTACAAGGAATCTTTCTGCCTCCTAACAGAAGCTAACAACGTTGGGAGTGGGCACAGGTCCCCATGCACACCAAATGTTTTCCGAAATTTTATTTAGACCCAATAATATAGAGAGAGAGCCAATGAAACACTTCAAACAAGACATTACAATGACTCATTGACTCTAAACTGTCAGATGGCACAATGCAAAGTTGCGAGAAAGGAAAGTGCCAATACGGCAATATGCCTATTATCAACAGTATATGAATAAAACTCTAAGATACTCTGCTCAATGGTTTGCGCTGTTTAGGTATCAAACTACCAACAGTATATGAATAAAACAAGACATTACAATTACATGCCCCAAGCTTAGCGGAGTCGGAAGGAGTAATTTCGCAAGCACCTTGTAAACATGGATTGTTTAGGTATCTTGATGGAAGGCACGTAACCTAGCAATTCCATGGCACAGTTCGTACGAACCCCCAAGCCAATCAGAACAAAAAAAACCCAAACTATCGTGCTACGGGAGTAATTTCGAAGCCGGATGAAGGTGACCACCGCCTCGATTCGCCATTTCTAGGCGACGCGCCAGCGAGGTACCAAAACCTTAACGAATTGCGCCGATAAACCTAACTGCATTGTCTCAAAATTACCTGAAAGAGAGGCAGAGTACAGTGGGCGCGGGGGTGTGGGATCGCGGCAGCGCTTGTAGCGTCAGAATGCCGAAGATGGAGTAGCAGCGGCCGCCGCCGCCGCTGCCGCCGCCGCGGCCGTCGTCGGTGGGGCGAAGGGACCACCTGTAGTCCCCGCCTTCGCCGACCGCGGAGGAGGCTGCCTCCTGGGCCACCAATTTGCTGTGAATGCTGCGAGGCCTCCGCGGGCGAGCCAGGCCCTTTCTTTCGTGTGACCCACTCCACTCGTATGGGCTACTACACTTACGGCCCGGGAGGTGCTTTTGAGTTAGAAAAGGCCCTTTTCACCTCTAGACATTAGACCGAGTTTAAATTTTCTCTACAAAATTGGGTGACCAACCTCTCTCAAATTTTGAAATAGTACGTTTTACCTTCTTATCCTGAAAATACGGTTTTGAAGGCGGTTTTATTTTTTTATTTATTGTGACAAAATTTTTTGAAAAAATATAATAAATAACAAACATAAAATAGAAAATCAATTTTGTTGAACTCCACATATAAAATAAATAATATAATATACATTAGTACAAATATTTTTATTATAACTTTAGATACATTCTTTTTTTTACAATTAAATGAAATAATTCATAACTGAAGGTTCTATGATCCAATCATGGTGAAATTTTTATGGTGAGCTAATTATTGTATGCTTCAAATGTATTAAATAATTTATACTCATTGGATTATGTATATATCTTAAAACTATATTTATTTATTATGTTTCCTCTAAATAAATCTATAATTAAGTTATACGTGATCCAATGAGTATGATTTTTTCTAATACAATTTACGAATATAATAATTAGGGTGTCATAAAAAATTTCACCATGATTGGAACATAATAAAACAGTTATGAATTATTCTATTTAATTATAAAAAATAAATCTAATTCTATAATAAAATTTTTGTACCAAAGTACAATATATTATATACTTTCTGTGTTGATATACTTATGGAGTCCAACAAAATTAGATTTTTTATTTTATGATTTTTCTTTGATTCTTTAAAATTTCACTCGAAATAATAGAAAAGAAAAACAAAACCTCCTTTAAAACCATTTATATGCAGCCCAGCGAGGTATAACGTACAGTTTGGTTTCAAATAGCGAGGGAGGTTGGTTACCCAATTTTACGATTAAAGGAGAAAATTAAAATCGGCCCAATGTCCAGCAAGGTTGAAAGAACTTTTTCCTTTGAGTTATGCTATTATTGATTGCAATCATATTTGCTTTGCTAGGACAAACACTTGGTAGGAGAATAAAAAAAATAAAATGTACGTGCATACTCAAAAAACATATTGGCAAAGAATAATTAAATACTAAAAAGCATATAGACAATAACAACAACAACAATAATAAATACTCATGCACTAGATCAGAATGTTCCTTTCATGAAATCGCTACCTCAAACTATATTTCATGTAGATTCATCTTTGAAAAGAACAAAAAACATAGCATCAACCATCACATACAGCACGGATCTCCAACAGTAAGTATGCAAGGCCAACCTGCCACGTCTACATTCACAGCGTCAACCTTAAAATAAATTCATCAGAGGCTTATGAATCACAAGTTTATTCGAGTTCAAGAGGCACTCCTCATGACATGATAAAGAAAGAAGTCAAAAGATATCTCATAACATTTCATCCAGCACCACGGCTGCGTATAAGTTTTGACAAAATGAAGGCAAAAACAACGTGCCCCTGCTCCATGTTAGCTGGAAGCTCCATGCTAGCTGGAAGTTTCTTCAGTACTCTTTCTTGCCAAAGTTTTTGCACCACAGTTGTGACGGGATTGGCCGGACCGGATGATGTGGGCGTTGCTGCATAAAAGTAATACATTTGTCAACTGTTATATACACAAACAGTTTTAAAACAAAACAACGGACAAACTGTCTGCCAGACTCGTGGCAACAGGGTCCAAGGCTGAACAAACAAGACCAACTCTAGAACACGATCCATATTACAAAAACAGCAGGTCCTGATTCCAGCCAAACAGGTGTTCAGTTTATCATGCAATCATATTATTAGCCTGCTTTACATAAAGTTAGTAATGGGAAACTTTAAGTTTGTTTCAAACATTGAAAATAATACATTATGAGAATTATCATAGAAAATATCTTATAACAGGTACCCTGTAACCTGGTGGCATGCTTGACAGGTGTCAGCAAGAACTATCACAAACACAGCAGATTTTCAGGAATGGCTCTGCTCAGTTTTTCCAAATAAAAAAAAATTAAGGTGAGTGACTCAGGCTCAGTTTATAACATATCAAATATGCTCATAGGTACAAACAGCAGTACGCACCCTTTATGACATGTGAAGCATCCAACATACTCCCTCCGTTCCAAATTATTAGTCATCCTGGGTGCCATTTTGAGTGTCTAAATTCATGACATGTTCTTGTCTAAATTCATAATATCTTCAATGAATCTAGTAAAATGCCAGGATGACTAATAATTTGGAACGGAGGGAGTATATAACAGTGGCAAATCACTTCATAATTTAATTATTGACCTATCCTCAGTTACATAATTTGTAGCTTTGCCATACCCTAAATAGTAATACAAATCCATGTTTCCGTGTATCATTTTGTTTAGAATAGAAAAGGCACAGTCATACATTGGTTATTTTCAACCGTGAGCTTAGACGGATTACAAGAAACACTTGCAGTGTTGGATGGTTCACCGCATATTCTACCTATGGCTTTTATTCTGAAGTCCTTCGTGTGGATTGCATGCACAAGGATTAACTACACGCTTTCACAGTCCACCTACTTAGGAACACAGACGGCCGGGAGTACTGGACCAGGAATTCTTAGGTGAAATTACTCAGAATCAGAAGCTACGAGGATGGGTGGACTATACTGCCTCAATCGCCTTTGGATGAATATATATTTTTCTGAAAGTTTGAAGCTGTATCTGCTTAAAAATCTCTTAGTTGTTGGTTTTAGGAAGTTTTTTTAAGATGTATCAATGGCTGGTACCCCAGCCAATCCTGTATATATGAACACCACTTTGTTTTCTATAAAAGCAGGCAATGCACCATCTTCTGAAAAATAGCATCACACATTCACATTCGATACTCTACTATCCATTAGTCCCTCCATCAGTCTATATACTCCTTACATTACATAGCTATCTAGAGAGCATGCATCAATGTAGTGCCAGCCTGGCTAAACTGTAACTGAGCAAGTCATAAATGAAAATAAGCACGCTCATCACAGTGTAACTACATATCATTTCACAGCATTCTAACCAACCCACTCCAATGAATTAAAGACATACTGAAATTGTATTCCATGGCAAAACTAAATAAGGTTTAAGGGCACTTCGACCAGGATCACAAGTAATGCCCTAATGTACTTCAAGGGTATTTCGGCCAGGATCACAAGTAATGCTCAAATGTAACTCGCATGTTTGAGTTTTACAGCCCAAATGAAGAGCAAAAGTACCCGATTAACATATTAGCCATCTTTTCCTCATTCGATATGTACGCTATGTACAATGAAGAAGCTTTACCTGGTTTCAACACTGATAAATTATACCAGCCACGTAAATGTTCACCCACCACAGATCTAATCTCTAGGCTAGACTAGGGGTCAGCTCAAATCCTCAAGACCATGTACGCCAGGGAGGGGGAGAAGTAGCAGGGGCAGGTGAGCATGAATGGCGGGCGCATGTATACCTCAAGCTCGGCAGACTTCATGGCGATGGGGATGCAGACGATGAAGACTCCGAACATGGCGATGGCTGTGTTGCGGCGCCAGTGGACGGGGCGACAGTAGGGCCCCCCCGTCATGCTCCACACCTTCTGGCGGAAGTCACCGCCGCCGTGCCCGCCGCCATGGTCGCCGCCCATCGCCGCCGCCGGCGCTCCTGCTCGGATTCAATCGGATCGGGGGTTGAGGTGCGGGTGAAGGTGGACCTGACCGTGCAGAGCAGTGACTCGTGCGGACGGATCGATGTCTCGATGGGGAATTGCCGTAGGGATAAATTTTTTGTGCCGTGGACGGCGTTTTTTGCACGAGGGACCCTGCTGATTTCATTAATTACGGTATAATACTACCATTTGGGAAACTTTTGAAGGAAATAGCCCCTGCTTCTTGTCCACTTTGTAATAATCGAAATGCGTAAACTAAAGAGAATTATACAGCTTTCTTATACACTTTGTAAACTCCTTAATTTGAAATATGAATGCACCTACCTTATCTGGTAAGTTTGGCGTCAAGCATCAACTTTCAAAATTGTTACTATTTTATTATATTATATATTAAACGCTAATACAAATAGGTCTCACATTTAGCATGGATTCAAGGAGTAATAATATGTTTATGTGCTAAATGTTTCCACGGAAAAGCCAATAATAATTCAGATATAAAGAGCAGTGTATTCACCACAGAAAACTGCACTCCCAGGTACAACCTACATATAAATTGTCAGGATGAAATTTACTTTTGCATTGAGAGTTTGAGACAGACAACAATGTTGTTCCTTGATCAGGTTAATTTCTTTGGGGTAACAAAATTAATACATGAGATTTGCTTCAAGAAAGCACGGCACAATGACACTAGCCACTGTGGTTTCTACTCCTGTGAGACCTAACAAGCTCTTTGCTTTTTTCCAGAATTACACGTGTAAATACAACAATACAATGACAGGGAAAAAGACCGTAAGAAATAACACCAAATCAACTTGAGCTTCCAGTCTGTTATCATGCGTACTAGAACCTAGGAGGACTTGTTGGAATTCTTGCAGCTCCCTGCATAAGATTTGTACGCCGTTTCCGGTAATATATGAATGGGCCACTCACTAGCAACATCCCGGCCATTATTACCTGCAAAAAGACATGACTTCGTGACTCATGGTAGAAACAAAGGGATTTTTATCTGATTCTCATCGACAAATGAAGACTAAAAGAAATATAAGCCATCAATAGGATGTGATATTTCGTGTCAAAGGAACAATCGTGTGCTAGAAAGGTAGTACAACAGATGCTTTGCCTTTCATGGCACACAACTACACAGGCTATCCTTTTATAGGGATTCTTCAATTTCACAACTGTTTCGAATCCATATCAAACTGCATGGTCAAAACATAAAGCTCTAGATTTCTACTGCTGCAGACAGGAAAAAGAAGGGGTAAGCATGCCTGTTCTTACTTAAGGTAGGATTCAGAGCCCAGTTTTGTAAATGTAATGAAATAAGCCCAGAAGGGTAGAACTGTTTTTCAAATACTATTTTTTGTGATTTTCTTCCATGGTTTTTTCTCGCTGTCTGTTCTTTGTTATCTGTGGTACTAGCATTAGCAAAAACAGTCACACTCAGTAATAAGGAATACATGATAGACAGTCCTACAATCTCCGTGCTAATAAAGAGAGGTGTTTTGCAATTTGAATACCTCAAAACCAAGAAAAGATAACTTCTCTTCACCCTCCAATGGCACACAACTCCTGTAAGTAATATATTGCTTTGGGCCACCTGTGGTGGCTTTTGTGCCACCGGACGTGGATTTTGTGCCACTTGATGAGGATCCATCATCCAATATCTTCCTCTGCTTGCTCTTGTTTCCTTCTTTTGTAGTGACATTTTGCGCTTGTACGCATTTCAAGGGCAAGCGATAGCCAGTTTCGCTGCAGCTGTACTTTTCGTCATTCTAAAAAAAATGATATGTTATTGTCAGGCCAGTAGGACCAGTACCATGGAGGAAAAAACATAAGCATGCTACTTCAGCAGTTCTCGCTAAAATGGTTGAGATCTGTAATCTGAACCCAAGGTTGATATCTGCTAAATGTCAACTCAATTAAGTAGATACAAAAATAAGCAGTTCTAGAACTTTTGTGTTTGCTAGTGGGCCAAGTAAGTAGATTCAGACTGTCTGCCAAATTGCACATATGTTTCCTAGTGCTTACTAACCATGGAAGGAAAATCCATCTCCATTCTGAGCAAATTATGGTCCATCATAAAGAAAAATACCGATTGTACTCTAGTAGGCTGTCATTTTTTTTTTCCCAAATGGATACTACAAAAAATCGGCCTAACAACAGGCCCAAAGGAATCTAGGTTCATATACATTGTGGGGCCACTATTAAGGATTTAAGGTAATATCTTTTCGGTGACAAAGATATGCCAAAACATGAAAAAAGGAGCCATTATTGATGATAAGACAAAATTAATAAGTTGGACGTAGTATGAGGGTGGCAATGATAATTGATGCTCATAAATTCTGACTAACAAAAATATGGTGAAATATATGAGTAACTCAAGATATCTTTTTCCATAAATCAAATAACTTCCACAGGAGGGTTACTTTAGCAATAAATCAAATGAAATTCTTTAAGCACTCATCTAATACTATTGAAGTTGGAAAAGTTTGTAATCTATGAGGTCAAGAAAGGGATAGCATAATCAAAGCTTCCAGCCATACAAGTTCAACCTTCGTTTCCATTGAGAACTTTGCACCTCCATGCACAACTTATATGGCATCAAAGATACACAGTAAACTTCAGTGTTATCTTCAATGAAAAAGGTTAGGCACAAAGAAACCTTTGGAGCACCTTAAAATATAAAAGTTTCCTACTTGGTAAAAATGGACTCTGTTCTGCTTATTCCACAATTCACCTCGGACACAATAAGTACAATATCACACATTTTGTCATACATGAACCAGAAAATCAGGATATACAGGCACAGAACACTATGGTTAACAAATAAAGAAATACTAAAGCTTCCTACTTCACCAACCATAGAATATCAACAGTTTGAAAGATTAGTGGTGCCGATCATTTTATCAATGAAGCATAATAACTAGAAAAGCAAATACTATTCTCCTCTACTTCCCCATCCACCCTAAAATGAAGTTATACATTAACAGATAAAAAAAATCGTCAACCACTTAGCCTAATTTTCATTGTGTAAATTATTTGGTAACTAATGAGAACGACCAAACATCACTAACTATTAACACTTACTCCATGCTACCTTGTTTTTGGTTCACCTTCGTGATTCGTCAATACTACCTCAATATCAATCATATAAAACAACGAATCTGAATAGGGCAAGATACTCTGCAATTAAATTGCATCCTAACTTCGACCTGATATTAACCATTGCCTGGAAACAAATCTATTAGGTAAACTAAACCGAAGTACCTTAAAGAACACTCATATACAGTAATCAGTCCTCATCTTTCTCGGTTGCCATTAACCAAGATCTGACCTTTTCATGAATCAAAACAAACTTCTACAACTCTTAACCCAGGAACACGGATGACATAAGCTACATCAGAAACGGAAAAAAAAAAAGGAGAAATCCACAAGTCCTTTTGGAATAACGAAACCTAACACAATCTTCTTGCGTCACCTAACAAGATCGATTTTCCCCCCATACGAAATCTCAATAGAATGCGCTCAATTAGCCACAGAGGGAGAGAGAACCACCATACCTTTTCAGAGTACTGGCAGGGAACGCAGGGTCCCGATGGCGAGCAGTGGTAGGAGGCGTTCCCCTGCGCCTCCACGAAACCGAGCAGCGATCTCCGCGCTCCATTGGCGGTCGATGCGGCCGCCGCCGCAGCAGCCGCAGCGATCGCCGGAGGAATCCAGCATAAAGCAGCCACCGTGACGAGGAGCAGCAGCAGAAGCCGCCACCGCCACGAGGTCGCCGCCGTCGTCTTGTTCCCCATGGCTACCGCGGCTGCCAGCTGCTCTCGCCGACCTTCCTTGGTTCGGTGGCGACACGGTGACGGTGGCTGCCGAAAGCCAAAGGGAGGTTGGCCGCGCCCGTTAACCTGATCGTTTAAACGGGCATGTGGAAATTAACGGGTGACAACCCACCAACCCGATTTGGTACTAGTTGTCGTGACCTTAGCTTCGTCGCTCGCAGAGGCCAAACAAACGCGCCGCCGCCGCCGGCAATGTTCCGCCGCCTCCTCCCCTGCCGCCGCCGCTTCTCCTCCACCTCCTCGTCGTCGGCCTCCAACGCCACCCCAACACTCTACTCTAACGGAACAACCCCATTCTCCCTCCTCTCCTGGGGCCGTGGCGCGTCCGGACAGCTCGGCGGCGGGAAGGAGGAGCGCCGCCTCTACCCGTCCCCCGTCGCCCACCTCCTTCTCCCCGACTCAGACCCGCGTCTTGCGCCCACCCCTGGACGCCTCCCCTCCGCGGGGGAGACGTCTGGCGTGGAGGTGGGGATCTCCTCCGGGCTCTTCCACTCCGCGCTCCTCGTCGAAGGAGGCGCCTGGGTGTGGGGCAAGGGCGACGGCGGTCGCCTCGGCCTCGGGGATGAGTCATCCGCCTTCGTCCCCCGACCCAATCCCAACCTCCGCGACCTTCGCCTCCTTGCGCTCGGCGGCATCCACTCTGCCGCGCTGACAGCCTCCGGTGACGTCTTCACCTGGTGAGGAAACTGCCACATTGCTGATTTGAAATCTAAGTTTAGTATGTCACTAGATTTCTAACTAGTACCCTCTTATTACTCCATGAACGAGTTGTGTGAAGAATGTATTGCATTTTGATGGATGTGGCTGCTGCATCACTCAGTTTACTGTAGTCTGCAGGGGTTATGGTGGATTTGGAGCTCTGGGGCACTATGTATACCATAGAGAACTTTTGCCAAGGCGAGTGAAAGGCCCTTGGGAAGGGAAGATAACACACATTGCTACCAGTGGAGCGCATACTGCAGCAATCACCAACTCAGGTCAATCTGACTCACTCTCACTGCTAAACTATAGTTTTGGATCATCTGATACCATCCTTTGCAATTAAATGGTGGTAACATCACTAGTCATGGCATTCTGGCCTCTTGCTGTAAGTGAAACTCCTCATCTCTGATCCTTGCGCCTCGCTAACAGGTGAACTTTACACGTGGGGTCGTGATGAAGGTGATGGTAGGCTGGGGCTTGGGTGTGGAGGTGGTCCAGGTGAAGCTGGCTCTCTCAGTGTTCCTTCCAAGGTGAATGCATTGCCTGTTCCAGTTGCTGCTGTAGCTTGCGGTGGCTTCTTCACAATGGCGCTGACTTCAGATGGACAATTATGGAGCTGGGGAGGTTAGACTGTGACTAAACATGAACCATCAACACATACTGTCATACACATTATTGGTCGTGTTTTTCTCTGGATGGCATAGCGGTAAATATCCAGTTTTTGTTAGCATATCCTGATATCCAGATCCTTCGTTTCATTATTAGAGTTGACCAGATGTCTTGTTCTTTTTTGTACTGTCTTCTAAGGAGCAGTTAAGCTGCTTTCAGTTGTCATCTCCTAGTAAATTAACCCATTAAAGTATCAAGTGTAATATGAGCATTGAAAAGACATTTCTGGATTGATGTGCATCCGTTCCTTTTATTCTGTTCTTTTAAGTTAGATGGCAAAGCAATGCTTCTTTCATCCCTCCATTTTGTATTTCTACTGTAGGAGAAGTAACTGTATTTGATTTCTGGTGCACCTCTCCTTTAATTACGTATGAGCTTCAATTTCTCCTATGCATGCTATCAATTTGACTGATATGCTGAATAATTACATCTTGTGTATCATTTTCAGCAAATTCAAACTTCGAACTCGGTAGAGGAAGCAATTACAGTGATTGGAAACCACAGCTTGTCCCTAGCCTGAAAGATGTCCATGTAATCCAAGTAGCATGTGGTGGATATCATTCTTTAGCTTTGACTGGTAAGTTAGAACCTGCAAAGTCTGATCGGTCGTGAAATTTTCTTAGAACCTACAGGCACCAATGTAAAGCCACTGCATTTATAAAGAGAAATTTGTTTCAGTTGTATTAACTATTAGTCTCAAACTGCAGTTGTAGAAAGGAGCACACTGGCCGTTGCACCAAGCATTATATGAAATGTCTAACCACTGTTAAGCTGTTTACAGATGAAGGTGAGGTTCTCTCTTGGGGGCATGGTGGCCATGGACAACTTGGACATCCAACCCTTCAAAACCATAGAGTCCCACTTGCCATTAAAGCTTTATCTGAGGAGCGAATTGTCTATATTACCTGTGGAGGATCGACCTCTGCCGCTATATCAGGTGAAATCTAGAGGACTTTTAAATTAGTTGTTCACTACCCCATCGCTGTTCTGGTTACTGTTGACATGTTGTTCTTGTCTCACTTACCAATCATTGTTATTTAGTTGACTAAAAATATGCTACAAAAGAAAATCTTGGTCTAGAGAGATGTCTCTGCTGGTGATTATCAGGAAATGTTAAAGGTTATACCACCATATGGTTACATGTAAACTTAATTAGATTCTGCATTTGGAATATGATTATAGATATGAAAATCTTTTCCATGACCATTTGTGCTATCGTGTGATTTGCTAAGTTAAAGAAGCCTAGTGTGTTTACGTTAACTAGATTATGGGTTACACAATTCCATTCTGATTCCCAGACCATATTGCAGCGTAAAGGTCACTTCTTTGTTGCATGTGGTTGATCTACCTTGCAGATCTTGGGTTATTGTAGTTCTACATTTTGCTTGGCTAATTAGCTAGCTGCAGATAATCAAATTTCCACACTGCAAGCAGCTAGCCTGAACTTACTTCTGTTTGTCTGGGCAGAGAAAGGTGATTTGTACATGTGGGGAAATGCAAGGGACTGCCAGTTAGGCGTCCCTGGTCTACCAGAAATTCAGCCACTCCCTGTCAAGGTGAACTTCCTCAGAGATGGTGATGAAGATTTGGGCCCTCATCGGGTCATCTCTGTTGCAATAGGGGCATCCCATGCCATGTGTTTGGTCTCCACTCAACAAGTTGAGAAATAGCACATATGGGTTCGTTATGTTTTGACATTGAGTTCATTCTCTTCTGGTTCAATCCCACTGTCGCTGTTGAACATCCTGCTCAAGTTAAGTTCAACAGAAGCAAGAAACAATAAAAGCCTGCCCCAGGCTGATAAAACAAAGGAGAGGGTATCTGGTTGGCTTAGGTCCGGCTAAGCACAGCTGTAGTTGATTGTAATACCTTAAAAGTTTATTTACTGAAAGTTCATCTTTGGTTAGACGTTGTTCTAGGTTTTATGTAGCACTGTAACTCGAAGGGATAAAAATGCGAGAAGCATGGATGTACAACGTGTGCCCTGCCCTTGTGAGTTCTGACCAAAGATTTGTTGATCCTGTTTGTAGTTGAGATGGCCAGAATTTTGTAGCCTACTGATTTTATTGTGACTCTTGCAGTAAGCCTGATTACTGTTCCTTTTAATAAAACCAACCAATGCTTATGCAAAGTTGTTGTCATTCATTGTAGTACAGAAGATTTGTCGCCTGGTTTTCTTGTCCAATGCGAGTATTGTATCGTTTTGGACGGACCGACGGAGGGAGCCGATAGAAAGAGGAAGTGTGACTGACAGGTGGTCCCACAACCATCGTATCCAATCTCATCAGCTGCAATGGCCTCCTCCATCCACTGCCGCCGCTCCCCTCTGCCAAGCTCGTCAGCTGGGTCGTGGTCGGCGACCCCTTCTCTCCCCTCCCGGCCCCGTTCTTCGTTTCACCACTGGGCGCCGGCATCACTGCCGCAGCCACCCGCACCGCGCAGCTGGTGCCTCTATTTCTCTCTGTCTCCCTCCCCTTGGTCGAGCGGCGGCGCTAATCGTCCTTCGCAGGGCCCTTCGCCAGCGACAAGCGTCCACCAGGTATGCTCTCCCTTTCTCTTCCCCTCATGCTGTGCGCAACGGAGAGGCCCCCCCAAACTGAGCTATTTGTGCGTCGATTTTGTTTGCAAAATCTATCGTGTGCCGAGTAGATTGGTTTTGTTCAGGTCTGGGAGTCAGCCTACTACGATCAGGATCAGGAGGTAGGTTATGGCTTATGGGGACATTACTTGTAACTACCGGCTGACCATTCTTTTTCTATGTCTCAGCACCCATCTCTCTAGGCAAGTGAGGTATTCTTGGCTTCCACAGTTCCACCTGCTGTTATGCTCACTACATTGTGGGGTCGTCAGATTGCACATCTGCCCAGGTGGGCAAATTCAGGAGTGGCCGCTGCTCCTCCCTTCCTTGCTGTCAAGCAGCGGCACCCCCAGTTTAGTTTGGTCCACAGGACATCCTCCTTTAGCTCCCAGCACAACCAGCTGACAAGAGGCACAGCAGGTTAGAAAGATCAGAGCTTTTTTGGTTCTGCTGACTTGCTCTGTTGACATTTTCCGTCGCTGAGACAACTTGAACAAAACAGTCTGGATTTGTTGTGAGTTTTAGGTCCTCTTATGGCTGAAAGGGAGTTGATTGGCAAGGATAAGCTTGTGCTTAGAGGTTTGCAGTTTCACGGATTCCATGGAGTGAAACAAGAAGAAAAGACTCTTGGCCAAAAGTTCGCTGTAGATGTTGATGCTTGGATGGATCTGAGCACTGCTGGTGAAAGTGACAGCATATCTGATACAGTCAGCTACATGGATATTTATAGGTACTGTTTTTGTGTTGTATGATCAATGAACTGAGAATTTGATTTTATTGCAATATTTTCTTTCCCGACTTATACGCTCGTGTTAGCAAATACCTGATCTGTCTCCATGCTCTGCAGAATTGTCAAGGATGTGGTTGAAGGCCCATCTCGGAATCTGTTGGAGTCAGTGGCTCATCAGATTGCAAGTGCCACATTGCTCAAGTTCCCACAAATATCTGCTGTCCGGGTTGAAGTTAAAAAACCTCATGTTGCTATACAAGGAATCATCGACTATTTGGGTGTTGAGATAGTTAGGTATAGAAAGGACGTGGCAGGAAGTTCGCCAGAAGCTCCAGTGCACTAGCATACTGATGATGACATGTCCATGTTCAATCTGTCAATGGCGTCTCTAACTTCTCAAGGTTGTATTCTGCAGATGTATTTACTTCAACAAATTGTACTAAATGTTGCTAGCAGAAGCTATTTGAGTCAAAATAGATCTAGTTTTATTGGAGTTGAAGTAGGCAAAGTAAGTTTATTCTAGCCAAAGCTTGGGTGAAGATGAAATTCTGGCATTGGATATTTATTATGAGCCCGGTTGATATTTTGCATATTGCACCTTCCTCACTGGCGTATGGTCCATGATGATGTAAATTTTGTACACTATTTTGTTCCTTTCTATCAAAACTATGAGCAAATTTGAGCTGTCGTGTGGAGCCCATGTAATAAATTCAAAACTCTTTGCTGACACTGGAAATAGCAATACCAATAAAACTCTTGCACTGAGATTTCCTTGGCTGTTGCGTTGGCTGTGATACCTATGAAGTGTCTCCAGCGATGTTCTGTTGGCTAGTTCCTCCAGCGATACACAGAATGAGCCAATAATATCCTGAGCAAACCACCAAAGTCTTCTCAAGCACAGGAGGAAAGTGACGTGGATTGTTGGGTTAGGTGATCCTTACCTTTCTGGTTTCCCAGAGGCTCTCAAGGACAGGTTGTCTCTCTATCCTTTTAGTTCCTTGCTTCGTCTCTACTCCTAATCCTGATTAATGCCTTGCCTCTTTTTTGTATTCTCCTGCTGAAGCTTTGTGAAACCACTACATAACCATTTGTTTCTATCTAACATTTTGGAGGCTAGCTTTCCAACTTGCAGGGCTGCAGTCTTCTTCTAGGCACTTTCTTCACACAGGCAGCAATGGCGCTAGAGAATGGCGATGCAGCCGAACCGAGCTCCAGCCAGAGTGGTTCGGCAGTCACGACGAAGAATCGCAACAGGCCTAAGTGTAATCTCTCCGCAGATAAAGAAGCAAAATTCTGTATTTTTTTTCTTCAGCCTGAATTGTTGCAACCTGAGGCAAGGATGTTTGCTCCCATGAACAGGCTGTAGGATCCTGCCTTGTTTTGTACAGATGATCACTAAATATGACTTGCTGTGCTGCAACTGGAAAACTAACTTTCTGTTTCCAAGATTAGAGGATCGTGATTCATAAAGCTGGAAATAGCCTAAAGTAATCTATTTTTTATTTAATAGTGTTATCTTTGTGGTCTAAATTTTGAACAAGTATTTATTGCTCTGGCTTTAAAGAAGTGCTTATTGCTGTCTATTCTGTTGATTTTGAAGATCACCCATTTACTCAGCAGCAGCTTCCAGCTTGCAAGCCTATACTTGCTCCTCAGACAGTAAGTCTGATTACCTATTCATTCTGCCTCCACCTCATCTTTTAGTTCTTTCTTTACATGAGTTTGATGTAGAAATTAATCATGTGATGACTATCTCTAACTAACTCTGGACAATCAGGTTATTCCTGTACTTTTGTTTGTGGGCATAATTTTTATTCCGATTGGCCTTGGTTGCATTGCAGCATCAAATAGGGTGAGTTTGAACTTTGACGTACATTATATAATCTGTATCCTGCACCTGGCTCTAAATCCTAAGCTTGGTGTAACTTTCTGCTTTCAAATAGGTTGTTGAAGTGGCCTATCAATATGAAACTTCATGTGTGCCAGGGTACATGCTTGGCAACAAAGTTGCTTATATCCAAGATTCTTCTATAGATAAGACCTGCACAAGGATTCTCAAGGTAAATAGTTATCCAATATCTGAAAGTAAAAAAGGAGTTTTGATACATCTTCTGTTCTCAGTTCAGACGAATCTTCTCTTTGTAGGTTCCTAAGGATATGAAGCAGCCAATCTACATATATTATCAACTCGACAAGTTTTACCAGAACCATCGAAGGTAAAAACTGTGGCTTCCATTTTGCTGACGATTAAGCTTCAAGTGTTATGCTGAAGAAAAATATATTGGGAAACACAGGTATGTGAAGAGCCGTAACAATAAGCAGCTGAGAGATCCTAAGGAGGTCAACAACACACAATACTGCAAGCCTGAAGCTACTGAACATGGACGTCCTGTTGTGCCCTGTGGACTCATAGCTTGGAGCCTGTTCAACGACACGTACAGCTTCGCTCGTGGCAATCTGGTGCTGATGGTCAACAAGCGAGGCATTTCATGGAGGAGCGAAAGGGAAGACATTTTTGGGAATAAAGTGTTTCCAAGGAATTTCCAGAATGGGACTCTGATTGGTGGTGGGAGGCTTGATCCAAGATTACCTGTAAGTTTTGTGGGACTTGCCACTGGCACTTGGGGCTACTCTCTTCTTTTGCTCTATCAGTAAAGATCTGCATCTGCTTAGTTATTTGAGTTTGGGATTCACATTTTGCGAGTTCTAACTGCAAGCTTTCATTTATATACAAAAACTTGAACAGCTGAGCAGGCAGGAAGATCTGATCGTCTGGATGCGGACCGCGGCACTCCCAACATTCCGGAAGCTGTACGGAAGGATCGAGGTGGACCTCCAGGCCAACGAGATGATCACAGTGACACTGCAGAACAACTACAACACGTACAGCTTCGGCGGGAAGAAGACGCTTGTGCTGTCAACCGCCGGCGTTCTGGGAGGCAAGAACAGCTTCCTCGGCCACGCCTACGTGGTCGTCGGCCTGGCCTGCCTCCTCCTGGCGGTGCTCCTGACTCTGCTCTGCCTCGTCTTCCCACTGTGAGTTGCTCAGCCTCTCCAAAATCGCCGCGCCTTCGATCTTGACCGCATGAGTTGTTTGTTGTTCAGAAGCTCTTATGGTCAAAGTGTGTCCATACGTGGTTGCATTTTGAGTGACCGAAAAGGGTTTTGTTTGCAGGAGAGAGGAGAATCTTGCGCTGCGGTACCCTTTGTCCCGGTTTGCACGATGACCACGCATGCCTAGGTGGCGGCGACTGGCAAGATGGTGTACAGATAGAAGCTGCGACTGGTGAGATAGTGTACAGATTGAAGCCGTTTCTTCTTCAGGCTTGGATTTGCTTGGTGACTTATTGCTCATTTCGAGCGAACAGCGGCTCGCTGTGTGTGTATATATACACCAGACAGATTGCAGCGCAATATTTACATGACATTGGCCCATTGTCTGTACGTCCGTGGAATTGATTTTGGTTCCCATGTATTCTGACATGATCATATCGTTGGCTGCCAACAAAATTCAGATTGAGCATATACAAATCCTGAAATACATGTGATTGGGAGGATATCAAGTTCAGATCAGTTGTAAAAGATTGTACATATCTTTTGCTGTTCAGAAAGGATATGGGTCCGTGGGTCGGGTGGTAAAGTCGTGAATCGTGATGAATAGAATCACTGGCTGGCCCACCTGTCACTGTTTTAGGAACAGGTGTCCGTAGACCGTATATAAAGTCATTGTCCTGACACATGATTGAGGATGTAGCCTCGGTGAAACCTCATTAATTGATATCTTGTCTGTGATATTTGCTGGGTTATTGCTTCCGCACGTGCTTGGTCAGTTCAGTTGGATCGGTCTGCTTAGCAATTACATAAACCGTTGTTATCTATCACAAAATCGTCAGATATGACGTCGAAAGTGACACATCACACACGTGGTTCTTACTTGCTAATGAACTTGATCACTGCCTGCTATAAACCTGCCCACTAACTTAGTTTTAAATGTGAGCAGTGTTTACCTAACCACGCACTGGACAACGGTTGTACGTGCCGCCCAACAATCAGCAGGATGACACGGCACGTCGGCGACTCGGCGCCGAGCCAACAGTCTATATGTTCTTTGCAGCTCGAGCTCCATTCACTTCACAGTTCACAGTCTACTAGTTTCCGCATATCTTCATCTCCTGTCTGCGTGCAAACAGCGCATGGCCATGGAGAAGGCTGCCTCCTTGGTCTCCTCCATCCTCGGCGGCGGAGGGTCGACGCCGGAGCCGGTGGCCACGGTGCAGTCCATCATCGTATACCCCATCAAGTCCTGCAGGGGCATCTCTGTGCCCCAGGCCCCCATCACCGCTACCGGTACCTTACTGAAAGTCTCCATTGGCACTAGCTAGCTCGATCTGGTCAGTGGCACTCACACACATTACATACATATTCTTCGTGGCGCGCACGCGCGCAGGGTTCAGGTGGGATCGGCAGTGGATGGTGGTGAACGCCAAAGGCCGAGCAGTGACGCAGAGGGTGGAGCCCAGCCTCGCGCTCGTCGAGGTCGACATGCCGCCGGAGGCCTTCGCCGACGACTGGCAGCCGGCGCCAGACTCCCACTCCCACATGATGGGTGGGTATTCTCTTTTACTATATCTTTGTCCCTTTAAATCCTAGCTAAGTTATTATACCTTCAATATACACATAACCAACCACATGTTGGCCATGGATGATCGAAGTCTGAACTCTGAATGCACATACCATTTCTATTCGAGACACGCCATGCATTTTGCAGTCATCAGAGCACCCGGAATGAGCCCGCTGAAGATCCCACTTGTTGCTGCCGAGCACGCCACGATCGAGGATGTCTCTGTATGGGAATGGTCTGGCTCTGCGTATGACGAAGGAGCTGAAGCAGCCGAGTGGTTTTCCGCTTACTTTGGGAAGCCCAGCCGGCTAGTGCGCTTCAAAGAAGGTTCCAACCAATCCAAACCTGCCTTCTCTGTTGCCGTGTTCAAGCTTGTTCAAGCGTCGAGTCTGTTAGCTAGTTAGTTAGCGTGTCATTTACTTTGTGTTACACGAGCTCACGAGTTGTGTGAAGCCGTGGTCTGTAGGAGTTCACCGAACGAGCTTATCTCGTGGCGGTTAGAGTCTGGACGTCGCGGTCTTGCCGCTTGACGTGATCCGGGAGAAACGGTGTGCGTGGGATGGCGCGTGCACTGCGGATCATGGAGAGAATGGCGGGCGTGCGCTCGCTCCTCCGAGTCTTTTGCGTCTGTAACAAACCAGTGAATAAAAGAGACGCCCAGAGTCAGAAAACGCTGCAACGTTTGGCAGCACAAAAATTTCCAAGCATTCGCGTTGTGTTCTAGAGCTCCTGCCGGCGGTGATCGCCGGAGTTGTAGCTGACATTCTCTTGGTTCTTCTGGTGTCACAGGCCTTTGCATTTCTTCTGCTCCGTCATCTTGTCTCTGTTACTTATAGTCTCACAGCGAATGCTCGTCTTGCTGTATTTCTCAGTGTCGGAGACTAGACCGACCGATCCGGACTATGCTCAAGGTTATAAAGTCATGTTTAGTGATGCCTTCCCGATTCTGATAGCCTCCCAGGTAGTGTTCATATTTTTCAGTCCAGGCAAATTCTATCTGCAAACACTGTTACAACACCTTGAGTTTTGCAGGAATCACTGGATGCACTGAACGAGATTCTTAAGGAGCCAGTACTGATGAACCGCTTCAGAGCAAAGTGAGAGTAGTAGCAGAATAGTGTAACTTCTTCTTTATCAATGAAATAGGCACAATCAGGCCCGTTCGTCAAAAAAAGTACCACAATAGCGTGCTAGTTTCTACTTTCTGAACTTCTTTCTTGGTTATCTGTTGTGATTGATAAGTACTAGGAAAGGCTGCTTAGTCAAGTTTTCACTATCTGTCCTTTACAAATTATGATTGCCATCCTTGCTTTCTTATGAAGCTGATATTTTTTCGACAGTATTTTAGTGGATGGATGCCATCCGTACTCAGAGGATCTATGGAAAACAGTGAAGATCAACAAGCTAACATTCATGGGTGTCAAGTTACGTGACTGTTGCAAGGTAAAAATACTGACATCTTAAGCATTCTGTCAGATCCATTTGTAACTCTCACCTGTAAGTGATAAAAGTATGAGCTGCATTGTTTCTAAATCACACAAGCACCGTAATTGATTTATCCCAACAAGTTAGTCCAATATTCCTAATGTTAAGAATGTTCAACATAATACTATTTTCACTTATATTTATTTTCTTCATTTTTCTTTTATTGGGCAATCAACAACATTTCTATGATTCAGGTTCAAAATGAACCTTGT
This sequence comes from Digitaria exilis, assembly GCA_015342445.1. Classification (NCBI taxonomy): domain Eukaryota; kingdom Viridiplantae; phylum Streptophyta; class Magnoliopsida; order Poales; family Poaceae; genus Digitaria; species Digitaria exilis. Next base: position 664,340 of record JACEFO010000718.1, on the reverse strand, counting down.
TAGTTTGAATGAAGTATGGAGTTATGTTGTGATTCTGGTGAAATTACACTATACTTAGTGGTGGACATACTTTTTGTAGGTAACATAGAAGCCAAATGTATATTTTTGCACCTTTGCGGTTTACAAGGCAACACATAAAAAACCCATTGCTCAGCTTCTGCATTGAATGATTCAGGTCCCTACCATTGATCAAGAAAATGCAATACCTGGCATCGAACCAAATGAAACTATGCGCACATTTCGATCTGGTGAAGTGCTGCGTCCAAGCCACAAAAACAAACGGCAGGTAGTCTATATCTTGCACCGTCTTTCTCTTTGTTCATCATTAGAACATTATGAGTATCTTAATCTGTGGCGTTGCTACTACAGGGAAGTAGGTATCTTAATGGCAGCCTAATTCATTGAAGACTGACCATTATTTTGTTGGTTGCATAGATCTACTTTGGACAAAATCTAGTCTTCAAAGAATCCTTGTCAGCAAATGGCAAAGGAGGGAACATCAAGGTTGGCGACCCGGTTTATATTCTGCAGCCATTCTCTTCTACTGATGAAACTCCAGCCTGAGTCTATATATTATGTAATAAATACTTCCTCTTTAATGTCATATCATTTTGTTACTGAAAGAACTAAGATGCCTAAAAGGGGAGGAGGGGCACATTAGGCTTCTATGAAATTTAATCGCAATAAAACAAACTAGTATGGGCCAATTCACCCCAATCTTCTTGAGAGCCCACCAAGCAATCTAGGTGATGCTAACAAGCAAAGATCTTCATTTGACCTACACTAGCCCAAGAAAAACATGGATTCACACTTGTTACTCTTCAAACACTATTCTATGAAGGGTGGAACCAAGCGGTAAAAATTGTTGCATATAGTGCTGGCGTCTCTCTCTCTCTCATTATATGTATGTATTATTAATTTGCCATATGTCACACACACTCCTTCCTTCTTCCCTCTTCTTCTCTTCTCATTTTTTTCTTGGACCTTCCATGTGTCTAGATTTTTTTTTATTTTCTTGGACCTTCATGTGTCTATTTTTTCATATGAGTAGGACAGAGCTAAGAGTTGGACCTTGCAACTAGACCTCACCGATTTCCCTCACACATGGACTTTTGTGTGTCAGGACGCCAAGAGTCAAGTGTGTGATCTCGATGTCTCCTTAAGAGTAATTTTGTTCCATTATCAAGGAGTACCAACTGTAAAGCCTGAGTGATCTAAAAAAAGTGTAAAGTCAGAGCAGCTCCTAAGTTCTTGGGTATCGTATGTCCATCGTTCTTCTTAATCTTAACATAAAACGATTAGCGAAAAAACAAGAACGTGCATACTATCCTAAAAACATGCTCTTGCTTTTATTGGTAGCACTATAATAAAGCAATGTCAGGTTTTTAGGATAGCATGCACTATAATAGCAGTCCCAAGGAAGGTTTAGTGGTGGCGGAAGTGATTTCTCTAATCTTATCATCTAGGCTTCCATGTGGCAAGAAGTTTTTCTAACGAGTAGCCTAGGAGTAGACCGAAATCGATGATAAGATAGATGTGGAAGTCTAAGTGTACCTCTATGTCATTTAAGATGTTTGGCACAACCCTTACTATCCCCGGCATTTGAAGAGAAGTATCGAGGGACTTTCCAAGTTCTTGTTAATTGGGGTTAGAGGTTTGTTTCAAACAAGATCGCCCATGCGGTATTCTCATATGATACAAGCCCGACAATAGGTCATAAAGTGCTCCTATGGCATTTCCCCTCATGGAACAAGGGGTGGCCGTGGAAGTTGGGCTAATCTGAATTGCTTCGGAAGTTCTCTTTACTTCCTTTGACCAATCCACTATGGTCATATCAGGGAATATTTCATCGAGAGCCTCATAAGGGCATTCCGATGTCGTAGGCTTGTTGTGCCAAAAGGGGTTTGAGGTATTCCTGATGTGTCAAGGGGGATCATCCTTAATTAAATGGGGAAGAAAACCCTGAAGGTTGAACTTCTTCCTTTAGTATTTGTAGCTCAGGAGAGGTGTATGGATATTCAAGGCTTCTAAGAGTCTTAGCATAGTCCTCTATCAATTGAGGTACATCCCCTTCGAACGGTTCTGGTGATTTTGAGGTGACGTCCTTGAAAAAGGATTCTAGAGGTTGAATTTCTTCCTCGAATGATTCGAGTGAGGGCTCATGAGTCCAATCTGTGGATAGAAAGGGTATGGAATTGGATTGGGCTAGTGAGGACTCCTCAAAGCTTGACATGGCTTCTACCTGGAGGCTATGATGAAGTGCGTTGTTCTAACATATGATTCTATCTTCCTTCCTTCCATCAAAGTTTTCTGTACGAATGAACCTCCGATTGCAGTGTCGAGATCTATGGAAAAGTTCACATCTAAACCCATGTATAATAGATGTAATACATCATTGGGAAATGGCATGCCTGGGCTAATTGCAAAAGTGCATGAAATCTAGTTCATGGTGCTCCTAGGGACGCCTTCTCTAATTGCTCAAATGCGAGAAGGTCACTTCATGGAGAAGGTGATAGAAGTCATCTTGGAGCTTTTCCTAATTACCATTCACACTCCCCACTTAGTGGGTGTACCATTGCTCTGCCTTCTATGTGAGAGAAAAAGGGAAGAACTTCCACCTCAAGGTTTCCTGTGTCATGCCTTGGATTACCAAGCACGGACACAGTTCCTCAAACTCTCAGAGATGTTCATGGGGATATTAATTATAGGCTCAAGAGAAGGTTTGTGCCTGAACCACGACAATGTGACCAGGGAGAATTTCAAAGCTAGAAGCAATGGTTGGCTTAGAAAAGTGTGTTAGGTCTAAGAACTTTCCCTGAGTGGTTGAAAGATCAAGATGTGGGTAGCTTTCCATGGGTAGTGGAAGTAGAGGTAGAAGTTAGAAAGAAAGATACAAGGACTCATGGATCCTCTTGGTAAGCTTGTCTCAGTTTTTCTTGAATCACTCATGGATCACAGCCTATTCAACCATGTTTCTTGTATGTTTTCTCTGTTTTCCCTTGCATAACTTGTTACATGTCATGTTTTTGTGCATGATTTGTGAAAGACCGGTAAAATAAACTCACTAGTAGATGAATAACATGAAGTACTCCTGGCCCAAGTATAAAATGAACATACTTTCACCTAGGGATCCTCGGATGGTTATTCCTTGTGTTTTCAGTTCTATTGCAAAGCTTCATGGATAACTTCATATGAGAATATAGAACTTGACATAAGTTGTTTTGAAAGTATTGCACAAACAGGTCGATTCTTCTTCTAGTGACTAACTTTGCACCGCATGCCATTCGTGTAGAGAATGTTTTTCCGACGGCATCTACACACTGGTGGAGCCTGCGGTTGATTTCAAGTCTGACCAGTCGATCTACTTCACCGAAGCTGATCGAGACATGCACCGGTGTGCAGAAGCCCTTTCTACAGAAATGCAAGCACCGTGCATATCCCAGAATTTCAACTCTCATTCGAGTCCTCATCTCTTTTACGTGTTGCGCATTTACGTTCAAGGTGTTGATTGAAACATTATATGCATAGATCCATAGGATCTCAGATTCTTTTACTAGCATGATAGGGTCAACTAGCATTGTTGTGCTTGATAGGATTTGTTACAAGTCAAGTGGTTTCCTGCCAATCATGAGAGATAATTTGTTGCTCAGAGTTGGAATAATAAGAGATGGTGAGTAAGGATATAGTTTTGCGAGGCACATTGGTAGATTTTTCCATGTCGATGTTAGATAAAAAAAGGCTAAGGATTGTGTAGTCTGGGGCAGTGCTGTGACAAGTTTTGAATGTACCAATAAAATTACGGTTATATAGGACCGTTAAGCTTAGTACGTAAAAGGTCTGAATTGTCAACCTTAGTCCACCTCTACTTGGAGGAAGAGGTGAAGGCTATAGAAGTGATCACGACATAGGTTGGGTCCTGTGGAACGTATAGCTTTGCAGACGTTCTAGGTGGCCGGGGATGATGGTGCGGAGTTTGCTCGAAAAGGTTATCACGAGAGAAAGTTTGGGACTTGCTCGCATTGAGGTGTTTATTGGGTTTCCTCTGCAGAAAAGATGTTAATGGAGGAGAGGAACTTGTTGTTGTTGAGATCTGAGTTGTTTAATTGAAGTGTAATGCTTCAGTTCTTTGCAAGAATGTAGCCAATGTAAATGAACAGTTAAACCTGGCTAAAATGTTGAAAGTAAGGATCAGATTCACCTTTGTTGCTTTTGACAAAAACAACCCCACCAGCCAAACAGTCTGCACAAGTATTAGTATACCCAGCCTTGCTTGTGGCTATGTCATTTTCAGCCGATTCGACTTCTTTCGACGCGTCTTGCATCTATCCGGTGGATTTACCCAATGGATTATGTATGGAGTTCGTGCCTGCCGATGAGTAGACTATGCAGTCGACCTCTTTTGTAGAGCACTGAGTTCCTTTTGGTAGCTACCGATCTATTTTCTTGTGGTCGGCAGAACAACTAGATGCTAGTCGATTGTCTTTCCTTGAATCAGCAAAGTGTTGTGTAATCGGTCACGTTCTTGTGTTCAACCGATTTGGTGTTGTGTGTGGGGAATCGTCTTGTAATGGCTCTATGTCAAGATGATGTATCTAATTCAAGTTGTCTTATAAAGTCTTTTGGTAGTTGAACATTTGAGATGTAATAACTTAGTTATGTCTTTATGATTTTATTAAGTTACCCACTTTCACCATGTGATGTAAAAATGTGAGATGAAATGTATCTATTTGGATACTCATCACCGTGTGATTGTGTGAGGTTGTGACCGATATGAAAACGGTGGCCTTAGTCTGGCCATTATCTGAGTGTCCCCAGATAAAATTCGGTTGAAATACCATATCTTAGCTGGTTGAGTGTTAATTACTCATGCTAATTCGTGTTTGAGCTAAATTATTAGAGGTGGTTCGCTAAAACACTATCACTCACCTGGGTGAAACTAAGCCATCATTACCCAAATCCTCCTTTTCTTCTCCAACTCCGACGAACTTCCTGTGATGTTGGGGTTTCGAGTTGCTGGGGGCCGAGGGGGCGCTCACCGCCGGCTTTCCTTAGAAGAGGCTCGGTGGCGGCCCGCTTGAGGCCTTGGTCGGGGGAGAGGGGATGGCAGTTGGACCAGGGCAGCGTTGGGGACGAGAAACGGTGGTGCGGAGCTTTGGGGAGGCAACGGCGGAAGGGTTGGCACGACCCTAGCTCACCCGCGCCATAGGGGAGGCGGTGGGGGTGTAGATGACGGCGTGAGGCAGAAAGCATGAGGAGAAGATAAGATGGAGAGTATGTTCAGATTCCCTAAGAAAACACTATTCATTCTAACTTTTTACTATTCACCTCCCTCACAAAACACGCTTTCTAGTAAATGCTACAACGTTTTTCTTCATATACAATGTTTTTTTTACCCCAATCTAAACACAGACTTAATAGTTTCACTAGGTGGTCATGCATCAATGCTTTCGTTCATTTCGGCCACCACACAGTCCGAGGATCGGATGAGACAGAGTGCGTCATGCACGGTCGTCAGTCGTCGCAACTCGCAACTCGCGCCAGGTCGGTCTAAACAAAAAAAAGGGGAAAAAAAATCGCAACGAGGCGCTGAGATTTGCTCTCTGCCGTTTCACCCAGCAGTACCGTTCTCCGCTTCGCCAGCCTGCCCCGGCGAGCAGCGACCCAATGGAGAAGGCCGCCTCCTTCCTCTCCTCCCTCATCGGCGGCGTCGGCGGGAGTGGGGAGCCGGCGGCGACGGTGAAGTCCATCCTCGTGTACCCCATCAAGTCCTGCAGGGGCATCTCCGTGCCTCAGGCCCCCATCACCCCCACTGGTACAGTGGGTACCTTGCCTCTGTTGGATATTGGATTGTTACTGTTCCATCCATCGCCTCTTCCTTCGTTAGCTCCGAGAAGACAAGAAGGTGCCTGCTTTTCTCTCACCTGCTTTGATCTTGGCGTGCAGGGTTCCGATGGGATCGCCAGTGGATGCTGGTGAACTCCAAAGGGCGAGGCTGCACCCAGAGGGTGGCGCCCAAGCTCGCGCTCATCCAGGTGGAGTTACCACCGGAGGCCTTCGCCGAGGACTGGCTGCCCACGCACCACGACTATATGGGTACAGGATTTCTTTCCATGTTACCATGTACCTCTTGATTTGCTGTAGAAGAAATGCAAGTGCACATTCCTGCCAGCAGGCAACAGAAACAGCATCAAGTAAATAAAAATAGAAAGTCCACTGCGCATGCACAGCACTAGTACATGTACAATTGATGATATAGTTACTGCCTGAAATTGAAGCATACCCCCCAAAATGTATGGAAGGTAATGCCCAGTTACCTTTCTAACATTTCAAGTATTCCTCTTGCTGCCAGTTAATGTAATTGGATGTTAGTCCATAACTGTTAGCCGTTTTATTTTTATTTTTTCCAGAGGGGGACAGTCCTAAATTTGCCATTTTCATTCAACCCACTGCGTGCTGCAGTTATCAGAGCACCTGGAATGGAACCATTGAAGATCCCTCTTGCTTCAGAATGCGCCACGATCTATGATGTCTCTGTGTGGGAGTGGTCTGGCTCTGCTTATGATGAAGGCGCTGAAGCAGCTGAATGGTTTTCCACTTTCTTAGGGAATCCAACTCGACTGGTGCGCTTTAAAGAAGGTGTAAACTGTTGTTTCTTGTGGACCTTTCCATTTGCCCAGAATATTTTGCTAAATGAGATCACGTACGCTACTTATGGAGAACTTTGTGTTTTTTTATCTGTTTTTAACAGAGTCAGAAACTAGATTGACCGACCCTGACTATGCACAAGGTTACAAAGTCATGTTTTCTGATGGCTTCCCTTTTCTCATAGTCTCCCAGGTGTTCTCATACTATTCCATGGTTTCGGGATAAACGATATCTCCAAATGTTGCTAAACAAAAAAAAAACACTTAACCTGACAGTGCACGTTTGTTTTCAGGGCTCACTGGAAGCGCTAAATGAGATACTCAAAGAGCCTGTACCAATCAACCGCTTCAGACCAAAGTGAGCTATGAATATTGTGTGTGTATTTCCTGAATGAATTATTTTTAGAATAAATTGTGTGGTTGACATAACTAATACAGTTGCTTAGTGGAGCATTGACCTCAGTAATTCCCGTGCTTGCTTTAATTCTTACTGAAGTAATTTCTTTTGGCAGTATTTTAGTAGAGGGATGCCACCCATACGCAGAGGACTTGTGGAAAACATTAAAGATAAACAAGCTAACATTTCAAGGTGTGAAGCTATGCAGACGTTGCAAGGTAAAAATATCCTTTTTTTTGGGAAAAAAAGAACTTCTAGATGTTTCATTGATCGAAATGGAGGCTGTACAGACGCTTTTTATCTCAAGCTTCCCTGGCGTACCAGTGCTAGATTATATCAAAGATGTGAATTGAATTATGTGTGAGCAAGGTCAAAGCACTTAACTTTGAGGTTAATTATGAAATGTCTATGTGAAAGGAAACATGGAAACAGTGTCTCAACAAGCTTGTTCTATCATCAGATACTTTACTTAATGATTATTCTATATGATGTCCTAATTTTATTTGTTTTCTTTTTCTTCTTTGCATTGTAGAATTAGCACAAAAGACTGGCCCTATGCTGTGATTTAACTTTTTTTTCTTTCCCGAATGGCTAGATCATCTGTTCAGTTATGTGATAATGTAAGTCGAGAACTGAGAACAGTTGCTTGACTCAGTTCTGCTCTGATGAGATAATCTTTGTAAATTGTCAAATAATTCATGTCAAATGTATTTTTCCAGGAACTTAGAAACCAATAAATTCAGTAACATGATGCTGACCGTTTACTTCGTCAAGCCAATATGAATCAAACTTTTTTCTGGATCTGTATCAGGTTCCTACAATTAATCAAGAAACTGGAATACCTAGCCCTACAGAACCAACAGAAACTCTGCAGACATATAGGTCTGGTGAAGTGCTGCTTCCAAGCCACAAAAATAAACGGCAGGTAATTGTCGCTCGCATCTTGTCTGGTATGTGCTACTCCAACATACTCATGAAATAGATCCATAATGGCCTAATCACTGAAAACCCATGTTTTTCAATTCTTGTAGGTGTACTTTGGGCAAAACACAGTCTGCAGAGAATCTCTGTCAGTAAACGGTGAAGGAAGGATCATCAAGGTTGGCGATCCGGTCTATGTCATGCAGTCATTCTCTTCGTCTGAAGTGCCAGCCTGAGTGACTGAATAAGGGCTATGTAAGAGCAACTTATTATGTAGTGTGCGCGTGCGCAGAATACCACCGGATCATACTGATGTCCATGTGTGTCGGTGGCAATGTTAAGTGAAGCCTGTCTGAAAGAAAGTTCAGACATGCTGTTTGTACAAAGAAAATTCAGTCTATTCAGATACTCCGTTGAATCCATTCGGACGATCTAAATCATTTTATGGACATGCACGAGATCCAAGTGTGCCAATTTAGAAAGCATGGCGATGATTGTTCGATTGCGTCTTACTAAATGTGATTAGGATGCTAGTGGTGGTCTTTTTTGCTGTAAGAAACTCTCCTTTGGGTGTCAGGTTGCAATCACCCTTGGAAGCTGATGTCACTGCTTACCATGAACATTCTAATCTGTCTAGTGAAATAAGAGGAGATAAATCACTTTGTTTCACGGGATAGCATCTGAGCTTGCGGCGTGGAGGTTCGTCATAGCGCCACTCGCCGTGGCCTGCTCCTCCACCCCCCTAGTCTCCAGCCTTCTCGTCATCCGTTATGTGCGGCAGTGCATGCTACTCCCTATTACTTGTTATTCTAGCTTTTTTTTACTAGACTCATTGAAGATGCTATGAACGTAGACAAGCACATGTACAGACGATGCCATGAATATATACACCCAAAATGACACCTAGAATGACAAGTATTTTGGGATGGCGTATTACACAACATAGCAAGATATAGAAGCAGCACATATACAAGATTTTGGCAACAAAGGACCATGACAACTAGCACATGCTATTTAGCCACCTTAATTACATCTATTAAGTGCATGACTTTCTCTCCATTTACATAGCCATACTTGGGGTCCAAGACATCATCATCATCATCAGATTTATCCTCGTCCACATAATCACGAAGACGCCAACATGGCATGGGCACAGGCCACCTGTAGTTCAGTTCAATGAAATGAAATAATTTAAACTTGCTATAATTGTTGACAATCATTCTATATGATGAAATGCCCCAAGCTTATAAACAGCAATATGCATCAGGATACCCACCTGTTCAACCTAGCTGTGTCCCTGTCCATTTTCCAGAAAGCCGCACCAGAGGGGTCACTATCAAGCATACAATTAAACAGATTATGCTTCACTCAGTCTGCTTCAGCAAGCTACTTAAACAGATAAAAAAACTGCATTCGTGTTGAATACCTTTTTCCCACAAACGATGCTAAAATCTCGCAAATGCTCTTCCATAAAAGGAAAGGGGTTCCTATTTTCTTATCATAGAAGTTCATGCCAAGAACATCCCCATCCAGAGTAACAAGGGGGCCTCCAATCCCAACCTAGCAAGGTGACATGGACAGTTATGATTTCTATTCGAAATTGGTATTGATAGCCAAATAACTCTTGATGCAACTATATATATATGTATATATGTATATATATATATATATGTATATATATATATGTATATATGTATATATATATGTATATATATATATATAGTAACTCTATATAATACCCTGGGTACTAAATATTATTCAGTACCCGAGCCTAAATTCCCCCCCGCCGAGTGAACCGTGACCCCAGCCCGGTTCGTCTTTTTTTCTATCCCAGAATCTATCCAGATTTTTCTCATTCGTGCGTGTAGTTGCAAAAATAGATCGTGGCATCGTGGGCCAGATCCATTTCTCGATTTCTCCATACCATCCTCCGGCTGACAAACCACCCCTGCGACACCGCCGACCCTCGTTCGCTCCGCCGCTGCTCCCTGGTGACGCGCCGACACCTCTCCGCCCCGTCGAGCTGCTCCCCCGGCTATGCGTAGACTCTCCGCCCCGGCGACGTGCAGGCCGCAGGCTATATCCGCCCCGGCGAGCTGCTCCTCTGGCGACGCGTCGACTCCCCTCCGCCACGGCGACCTGTTCCCCAGCGACGCGCATGCTCTCCTCGGGGCTAGTGGGCTGCCATCTTCTTCTTCCCCGCTCCATCCAGCTGCTGACGTGCCGACTCCCCTCCGCCCCAGGTGCTCCTCGTCCTCCCCTTGCGCCGCCTGCTAACGGTAGTTGCATTTGCAAACAGTGGTTGATTTTGTGATTGAGTTGTTTGATTTTCGATCTCAATTTTCTAGAGCACCTGTCCAACTTGCCTGCAGTCCTAACTCGATCTGATTGAGCCTAACGTGCTTCACGCATCCATGGAGCCTTCCCCAGCATGCATAATAGACATCACCTCTGACGCCGGGAGGGCCATGGTTGATGCAGAACATGTGTTTGACGAATTGTTGGCATGGTTTTTTTTTTGGCACATCTCTATTTGTGTCTTTTGCTTTGCTGAATCAGTGCCAAGGTAGAGCATCTCATTTGCCGTGGAGTTACTTGAAGATAAGTTGTACTAAACATTGGTTCAAATCTTCTGTACATTGTTTAAGTTGCGGTCCCACTCCTGGAGTCCCCTACCTGGCACCTCTCCACTTGGTTTTCTTTTCCAATGTTTTTTCTGATTACGGCTCAGTTATCAATTATTTGTTGGCAAGCTGGGTGGAGATCATGGGTTATCTTTTGGGATTTAATGAAATTGACAATTCCACGGTAGTTTCTCCATCTATAAAATTTAATTGCTGCAGGAGCTTTACTGGTGTTTCACCTACGCTGCAACTGCAAGTATGAAGATATCGGAATGCAACCTGAGAAAACCACGGTGAATCTGACATTCTAACCAGGAAAAGATTATTACTGTACAACGAAGAGCCCTATGATGAGGTTAATTGATACAACCAATGGCTCATCAGGTAGATTTCTTGTGTTGTCCATGTTGTATGTTGCATAACTGTGCTGTCCGCTTGTAGGGTTCTTGGCGCCCTAGTTAGGCACGAGTGGCTGCTGCAGGCAAATGTGTCGACTGGGAACCCTTGAGCCGCAGTGGTCATCGTGGAATGCTGTGGTTCTGGTGACAAGCAGCTATCAATCTGGCTGGTGGCGACACACAGGTTGCAAGCCATCAATCTTTCATTATAACTGTATGTATTAGTTTAAGTTGGCAATCAATTTTTTTTTCAAAATTACAGTTAGGTGCTTCTGCTTTCATTCATCAAATTTACCATACAATTGTGTTCAATGATTTTATGTACCCAGGCTTCCATTGATCTTGCCTACTGTGAAACTCTGTTTCTAGATTGCATTACATTGGGTTGTGTTACCTTCTACTGACATTTGAATTTTGACTAGTTGCATTCAGATTGCAGCATTTTAATCACATGTATATTGGCCTCTTATTTCAAACTGACATACATCAGGGGATCTAATAAGAATAAATTAAATTAACTATTAAACTGATCCTAAACAATTATTAACATGTACTCTTGCATGCCCACAAATTTGTGCATCAGCATTCTGACAAATCCATATCTATTAACTATGTGTTGCTCTGAACATGTACTGCAGCTCCAAGATCTATAGAAAATTGGTCAGAACAACGGAAGCTTGAGTTTTGTTTGCAATTTTGCATGGAAGACATCCAAACAACCTCAAATGGTGGTAAAGGCCAAAATAGGAAGTGTCAAAAAATCTTGTTAGCGTGATGATTTGCATGCCTGTAATATGATCCATCCTAGTCCTTATGTATGGTGTTATGACGATCACAAAGAAATCATATGCTCTTGCCCGACGCAGCAAAGGCAGTGGTACAGTCCTCACTTGTATGCCAATCAATCACTGGCAAGATTATTCTTGAATCAAGATATATAAAATCTTTCATGTATACTTCGTTAAGATTTCCTCGATGCTAGAGCTTTTTTTGTTTTATTGCCATTGTTAGCTCTTTTAATTAGATGGTGTGTTGTAATTTTGCTAGTCTTTGTAAGTTCAAACCAAACAATAAAAAGTCTAAATTATTTTATCCATGTGCATCAAAATTTATGCATTCTCCCATCCATCCATGGACGTCAAAAACTGAATAGATCAAAAGGGCCTCCAGCGTCTCAAAAAAAAAAGCATCTAAGTAGCTACCATTCCGTGAGAAAAAAAAATTCGTGCACGACGTGTCTACGTACGTGAACAAAACCTGCACGAGAACCGTGACCGTGCGCAGGATAAAAAAAAGAAAACGAATGACCCAGGGAGCAACATCTTGTGTGTGGGAAAAAAACCGAACACAGGAGGGGGTCGGAGGAAAACCAGACGGGGGAGCGGGGATCCACGTGCGGGCGTGCGGAGGGAGGGGGTCGGGTACCGAATAGCTATTTGGTACCCAGGGTACCATTTAGCGCTGCCCTATATATATATATGTATATATATATATATATGTATATAGTAACTCTATATAATACCCTGGGTACTAAATATTATTCAGTACCCGAGCCTAAATTCCCCCCCGCCGAGTGAACCGTGACCCCAGCCCGGTTCGTCTTTTTTTCTATCCCAGAATCTATCCAGATTTTTCTCATTCGTGCGTGCAGTTGCAAAAATAGATCGTGGCATCGTGGGCCAGATCCATTTCTCGATTTCTCCATACCATCCTCCGGCTGACAAACCACCCCTGCGACACCGCCGACCCTCGTTCGCTCCGCCGCTGCTCCCTGGTGACGCGCCGACACCTCTCCGCCCCGTCGAGCTGCTCCCCCGGCTATGCGTAGACTCTCCGCCCCGGTGACGTGCAGGCCGCAGGCTATATCCGCCCCGGCAAGCTGCTCCTCTGGCGACGCGTCGACTCCCCTCCGCCACGGCGACCTGTTCCCCAGCGACGCGCATGCTCTCCTCGGGGCTAGTGGGCTGCCATCTTCTTCTTCCCCGTTCCATCCAGCTGCTGACGTGCCGACTCCCCTCCGCCCCAGGTGCTCCTCGTCCTCCCCTTGCGCCGCCTGCTCCGTTAGTGCAGAGAACGGTAGTTGCATTTGAAACAGTGGTTGATTTTGTGATTGAGTTGTTTGATTTTCGATCTCAATTTTCTAGAGCACCTGTCCAACTTGCCTGCAGTCCTAACTCGATCTGATTGAGCCTAACGTGCTTCACGCATCCATGGAGCCTTCCCCAGCATGCATAATAGACATCACCTCTGACGCCGGGAGGGCCATGGTTGATGCAGAACATGTGTTTGACGAATTGTTGGCATGGTTTTTTTTTTGGCACATCTCTATTTGTGTCTTTTGCTTTGCTGAATCAGTGCCAAGGTAGAGCATCTCATTTGCCCTGGAGTTACTTGAAGATAAGTTGTACTAAACATTGGTTCAAATCTTCTGTACATTGTTTAAGTTGCGGTCCCACTCCTGGAGTCCCCTACCTGGCACCTCTCCACTTGGTTTTCTTTTCCAATGTTTTTTCTGATTACGGCTCAGTTATCAATTATTTGTTGGCAAGCTGGGTGGAGATCATGGGTTATCTTTTGGGATTTAATGAAATTGACAATTCCACGGTGGTTTCTCCATCTATAAAATTTAATTGCTGCAGGAGCTTTACTGGTGTTTCACCTACGCTGCAACTGCAAGTATGAAGATATCGGAATGCAACCTGAGAAAACCACGGTGAATCTGACATTCTAACCAGGAAAAGATTATTACTGTACAACGAAGAGCCCTATGATGAGGTTAATTGATACAACCAATGGCTCATCAGGTAGATTTCTTGTGTTGTCCATGTTGTATGTTGCATAACTGTGCTGTCCGCTTGTAGGGTTCTTGGCGCCCTAGTTAGGCACGAGTGGCTGCTGCAGGCAAATGTGTCGACTGGGAACCCTTGAGCCGCAGTGGTCATCGTGGAATGCTGTGGTTCTGGTGACAAGCAGCTATCAATCTGGCTGGTGGCGACACACAGGTTGCAAGCCATCAATCTTTCATTATAACTGTATGTATTAGTTTAAGTTGGCAATCAATTTTTTTTTCAAAATTACAGTTAGGTGCTTCTGCTTTCATTCATCAAATTTACCATACAATTGTGTTCAATGATTTTATGTACCCAGGCTTCCATTGATCTTGCCTACTATGAAATTCTGTTTCTAGATTGCATTACATTGGGTGGTGTTACCTTCTACTGACATTTGAATTTTGACTAGTTGCATTCAGATTGCAGCATTTTAATCACATGTATATTGGCCTCTTATTTCAAACTGACATACATCAGGGGATCTAATAAGAATAAATTAAATTAACTATTAAACTGATCCTAAACAATTATTAACATGTACTCTTGCATGCCCACAAATTTGTGCATCAGCATTCTGACAAATCCATATCTATTAACTATGTGTTGCTCTGAACATGTACTGCAGCTCCAAGATCTATAGAAAATTGGTCAGAACAACGGAAGCTTGAGTTTTGTTTGCAATTTTGCATGGAAGACATCCAAACAACCTCAAATGGTGGTAAAGGCCAAAATAGGAAGTGTCAAAAAATCTTGTTAGCGTGATGATTTGCATGCCTGTAATATGATCCATCCTAGTCCTTATGTATGGTGTTATGACGATCACAAAGAAATCATATGCTCTTGCCCGACGCAGCAAAGGCAGTGGTACAGTCCTCACTTGTATGCCAATCAATCACTGGCAAGATTATTCTTGAATCAAGATATATAAAATCTTTCATGTATACTTCGTTAAGATTTCCTCGATGCTAGAGCTTTTTTTGTTTTATTGCCATTGTTAGCTCTTTTAATTAGATGGTGTGTTGTAATTTTGCTAGTCTTTGTAAGTTCAAACCAAACAATAAAAAGTCTAAATTATTTTATCCATGTGCATCAAAATTTATGCATTCTCCCATCCATCCATGGACGTCAAAAACTGAATAGATCAAAAGGGCCTCCAGCGTCTCAAAAAAAAGCATCTAAGTAGCTACCATTCCGTGAGAAAAAAAAATTCGTGCACGACGTGTCTACGTACGTGAACAAAACCTGCACGAGAACCGTGACCGTGCGCAGGATAAAAAAAAGAAAACGAATGACCCAGGGAGCAACATCGTGTGTGTGGGAAAAAAAACCGGACACAGGAGGGGGTCGGAGGAAAACCAGACGGGGGAGCGGGGATCCACGTGCGGGCGTGCGGAGGGAGGGGGTCGGGTACCGAATAGCTATTTGGTACCCAGGGTACCATTTAGCGCTGCCCTATATGTATATATATATATATGTATATATGTATATATATATATATGTATATATATATATGTATATATATATATGTATGTATAGTAATACTATATCCTACCCCGGGTACCGAATAATAATCAGTACCCGAGCCCTCCACCGTGTCAGCCGACGGCCGACACACCCATCGAGCAAGCGCGGTTTTATGGCGGTTGGATGGCGTCGACCGCCCCAATATCAGATCGTGGGTGGGACGGTTCGTTCAGATGCCCATTTTCTCGCTTCCATCGACGCCGCGGTGCCGCACCTTCTCCGCCCACAATCCTCGCGATGCAGTGGTCTCGCCGACGACCTGGGCGCTGGTTGTCGCACTCGCTCCGCGCACGCCGACGCCCTGGGCGCTGATTGCAGCCCCCCGCTCGCCGACGCGCCTGGCGCTAGTTGCCGCTCCCCCGCTCTCCGACGCCCTGGTGAGAAGGTGCCATCCAGGTGACGCATCGGAGGTTTCCCGCTGGTGAGGAGGACAGGCTGGGTCAACAACTGCAAGTTCGGGTGAGGTGGAGCAGCCGGTGCAGATGCAGGCCACCCCGTGCGCAAGGTCGCCGCTCCCAAGCACGCGGCACGCCGACGCCCTGGTGGGGTGTGATCCAGGTGACGAAGCATCGAGGTCGCGGTTGCCGCGCCCGTTCGGGAGAAGCTCCCTACCCCTCTGGTGTGCGAGCTCTGGATTCCACCGGCGCAGCTCATTGGTCGATGCATTCGCTGCTGATTTCCCCGCCATCGCACCCCAAACTCCAGCAGTCCAGCTCTTGGTCCCTACAGACGCAAGGTTCGCCTCTATCCTCCCCCGCTCGATTTCCCTTTTTTTTTGTTGATGTCCCTTCCCTGCTCTTGTGATTGTACATGGCCTTAGAGGTGTCGGTTATTAGTGGAGGATTGAGTCCAAATTAGATCCTTGGTCGATGTAATTGGTAGCTGTCTAATCGTTTTCCTTTTTAGTGTTCTTCGATTTTCCCTTCCCTGCACTTGTGATTGTATCGCATCTACACAATCGCTCTCTGAATGATTGCGATCTCTCTAATCATATGTTATTTTAATCCTTTTGACGTGCATTCTGTTTCATCTCTTGCATGAGATGTGTTCTGCGAACTGCTGTAAAGGGTGGATTAGACTATCGATCCCATGGTCTCACTAACTGAAGCCTTTGGTTGGTTTTCGGATGTCTCTCTGTCAGTATCTCTCTCCTCATATCCTGCTATCAGGCTTAGGTAAGTGTTTTCTACTGGATCTGTGCAACTAATGATAATGCGAGATAAGCTAATGTTTTGATAGATTACTAATAACCCTGTGCATAATTGATATCAAGGCTTCAGCTTTCAGGTAAAAGGAGATATAACAATTACCTTGGTATGCATGGGAACTCAAGTTCAGTTAATAATGTGTCATTTGCCCTCTAATTCTAGATTCTGACTCTCCAGTTGCCATGCTACAAAAGAAGGTTAAAAATGCTATTGTGGATGATTCAAATTACAGTAGTAAATATATGTTCTATACCTGGACCTAAGGTTCTTTTGCCATGTTGATATATAATTTCTCCTATTTTTTAATTTTCTGAGCTATTCAGATCAAGCAGTGCTGAAGATCTTTGGTAAGAAGCTATATGGGAAGATGTTGTCATGTACTTTTAGTCAAAGCTCTGTAGTCAACCTTGTTAGGGGATATGTTCTCGTTAAGACTTGTGAATGCTGTACAGACAGTAAGCTGAAAGAAGCGTTTTGTGTTCACGCATGAGAAGAACTATTGTTGAGTTGCAAAAAATGGATTCGTTTGTGGTCTTCATGAACCTGTTTGGAATAAATACTTTATCGTTTACAACTCGAACAATGAACCTAGATCACAAAGACACTTCCAAATTGGTAACAAATTAGTCATGAAGTACAAATGTAAATATTTGATAGTTGCATCATAAAGATTGTTATTTCCATTGGACTTCGAGTATTTTTGTGGACAGATTGAATCCTATGACCTGCCCAATCATAATACTTCATCTTTTAAGCGAAATACCTAAGTTTTGCAACAAAACCCATGAATGAAAATAAAATTATTTTTATTTTAGATTACGGGGACTCAAATTTTCTTTGGTGTCACAGATTTTTTTATTACGATGTGAAGAATAAAGACTGATGCTTTCATGGCTGCAAATCTGTTTTTGTTAAACTTTAATATTTTATAATGAAATGAACAATTAATTAATAGAAAATAAAAATATTCATCGTCCTGAAGCTCATCTGTTGGATCTCCCATCTTCAATTCTTTGTTACACGTGAAAGAAGCGCTAGTGAGGCGTCACGGAGAAAAGAAAACAAGCTCTGGAAAAAAAACAAACGGAAAAACAAACGGAGGCGTGTGGTGTACGTGTGTGGTCACGTGGAGTCACGGAGAAAGAAAATAAACCCGCAAAAGTTTCGGCTTGAAAAAACGGATCGGCCAAGCGAGCCTCGGTCGTGGGCTGTGGGGAAGAAAAAACCGGACACGGAGGGGTGCCTCGGACGTGCGCGCCGGGAGTCAGGAGGTTGCCTCGGTTACCAAATAATATTCGGTACCCAGGGTACCATTTAGCGCTGCCCTATGTATGTATATATATATATATGTATATATATATATGTATATATATGTATATATATATGTATATATATATATATATAGGACGAGGTCTGCCCGATAAGTTGGACTAGCGAATGTTGGTTAGGCCAGAACAGTAGAAAAGAGGAGGGAGTAGCTACACCTGGGAGTAGAAAGGATTTTCCCTATATATATATATATATATATATATATATATATATATATATATATATATATATATATATATATATATATATATATTGGGAGCCTATAGGCTTCCAATAGTTATTGGAAGCCTCGGCCACCCCAACGAGCCAAGCAGACCAGCGGGCCATTTGGTGCGACCCAACCAACCAACCTGTACACGTGTGGGTCCCACAACGGTCAACAAATATCAGCCACCCCCATCCCCCCGTCCCTCCTGTTCATTTCAAAATTTCCATTCTCTCTCCTCTCTCCCTCCTCACATCGTGAAGCTCAGGCAGGCCGCGGCGGCGCAGGAGAGCTCTAGCAATGGCGGCACGGTGCAGATCCGGCACTTGGGAACGACGCCCACGTGGGATGCCTACCACTCAAGCCACCGCGCACCACCAGGGGTGCTCCGGAGTCTCGTTGCTGCTGCTCGTGGCCGCTGTCGCCACGGCCGTGGTGGTGGGCGACGACTCCGCTTCTCTCATCATCGTGCAGGACGTCATCACTACGGTGCTCGCGGTAGGGGCCGCCGTGCTGCGTTGGATCCCTCGTGCTCGTCGGCCTGCAAGCGTCGGAGGACTGGAGCGCAGCTTCCCGGCCTGGTGTACTGGTGCCTCCTTCTCACCTTGAGTGCATGCTCTATGTTTGTGTAAATGCCTCATAAAATTTGCAGCCTAGTGTAGCTAAACATTACTCGTTTCGCTCTTTGGTTTGTGTTGGTATGCTGGATCTTTGCTCATATGCTCACTGAAACCCGGTGCTCATAAACACTTTCCTATGATTTCCTCCTACTAATTCTATGCTCTATTGTAAATAGTTTATATGATGTACTGGGTAGTTTATATGGTCTCGATATGGTACTTTTCAACCGCTCCTATTTTATATGCTCCATCCCCTGGGTTATATGATATATGTTGTAGTTTGTATGTTGTGAGAATACGAGGAGCGGTCGCGATGGGCCAGACCGGCCACCCGACGATGACCAGACACAAGCATGACAGTGCTAGCCCGCGTGACAGACCCGAGGAGCCAAGCGCACTGACAGATTCGTTGTTTATATGCTCCATACCTCGGTTAATATGATATATTCTGTGGTTTGTATGCTGCACACTGACTGTTTCGTGGCTTAGATGCTCCATCCCGTGGTTTATATGATATATCCTATGGTTTGTATGCTGCGCACTGACGGTTTCGTGGATTATATGCTCCATCCCATGGTTTATATGATATATTCTATGGTTTGTATGTGTGTACAACGATGACAAGACACATGCGTGCTAGTCGTATAATGTGCCTGTTGCCAACGTGCTGTTGCAGTTTCTATGATACCTGAACATGATTATATGATACCGTCTCAAGAGCATATAAAGCACCCAATACATCATAGAAATCATGAAAAAGAGCATATCAACCATCATTACAAGCATACAAAATGGACCTCAAAATAAACCACCCAAAATATTTATATGACATACATCATGTGACAGATATATGACATTCTCTTAACTTTATATGACACATTCACTATTGTTATATGACATTTTGTTTACTTGGCTCAGGAGGAGACTGAAGACCTCAGACGTGAAGCACTTAGCTACCTGATGTTCCACCACTGCAACAATGTCGATGACCTCCCGCCAGTGTTGTTGAGCTTCTAACACTAGAGGGATAGTTGATGAACATCTATACTATGAGAATGATGTTGTTGTATGCCTAATTATAATATGACTACTTCTGTTAACTACTAGTTTGCTACTTATGTAACTTGGCTACTTATGACCATGCACGTTTGCTGGTCCATGATATATTTGCCGCTAAATATGGATGGTTCTCCTATGACCAGGCATGGAATTCCTCCTTACTGCTATTTGACACACTCCTCGCTAATGCAAAGCCACCGCACACACTATACCAGTGCTCATATAAACTCTAACTATGGTCATATAAACCTCGGTGTACCTCATATAGCGTACAGCAAACATCACAGACATCAGCTACCTCATTGTCCACAACATACAATCCACATAATATAGCATATAACCTAGGGGATGGAGCATATAATCCAGGAAACTTAGAATAGAATATCGAGAGCATAGTAGTGACAACTCAGAGAGCATATTAACCACCCAACACATCATGGAAACCACAGAGAAGAGCATATAAATCATTATTACAGTTTCTATGATGGTTTTAGTGTGTTTCTATGATCTTGAAAAATTCAAAAACAAATATTCACAATGGTTCTCAAACTGTGCATAAAAATGTCACGAGTCTTGTGGTGAAAACCGTTTGTGAGTTGTATTTTAAGTTGTACCTTACTTACCTGGGCCGTGAAAAGCTCAAATGATAGGATCATTCCTTGCTGCAATTTAAGTTGCATCCATCATATATACATACTCTGTTGTTTATCATAGATACGTTTTTATGATCTCGTCCAAGTGTTTATATGCTCGTTGGTTGCTTTTGGTGTTCCTATGATCGTTTGCATAGGTTTGTATGATCATACCCTTTAGTTTCTATGCTCCTGTATATTTTAAATTTATTCTTTTTCAAAATAGGTTTAAAATGGATCTTAAAATGTGCATAAAAATATCACGGATTTTATGGTCAAAACCGTTTAAGAATTAGATCCTCGGTTGAAGAATTATAGCCTAAAAACCAAAACAAATAGCCCAACCTGCATGCATGCTCTAGGTGTCAGATGCGTCAGGCAGTTCAAAACAAACCAGCATGCTCGCATGCACATGTTAGGAGGTGCAGCGTGCACGTGGCACCAGCTGAAAGGTTGGGATGCCTTCCCCCTGCATGTTGACGCGCTGGGAGCCTGTGAGTCATCGGTCTGGCGCAGGGTCCCAGTTTACAGCACTGTGTGAGGCGCCGAACAGCTATTCAAAGCCTATAGGCTCCCAATGGTCGGCCGCTATATATATATATATATATACTCACCACAAAGAATTAGGCAACAAACATAGGATTACCTTAGTGATTTTGCATGAGGAATGTACGAGGAAGTCACAATCAAGTGTGCCTGTCCAGGAAACCAGTCTCCCATTCGTAGCCGTTAATGTGCCTGATTTGAAGCAACGCCCTACAGCTGCTACTTCAGAACACCTAGACCAAGAAAGCAGAGTATTTGCTGGACGAAAAGCATGGTGACCCTTCACACTGACTAGAGCAACATTGTATTGCAGATTATAATGCTTTAATGTCACTTCTCTGTGTTTGTTGTCTGGAAGCAAGACTTCAATCTGAAAATGATACAACAGTGAGACTTAAGCAGCACCTTAAAAGAACAGGTTGGAGAATAATGAGCACCAACCCTCAAGCCTTCAACAATCTTGTTCTCTTCACCAGAATTTCTAATCAAGCTCGCTGATGTCAAAATAACTGTAGATCCATTCCATTCAATAAAAAACCCTGTGCATGCAAAAAACCTTTTTTCTCCTGCACCAGATTCTGGTTATAAACTAGTTGTGATCGAAACAGAGAAAATAGTAAATGGCATATCACTATAAAATCACCACTGAATGAAGCCAGCGCGACAACATTGTGAACCATGCTAGAAGATGCTTTTCCACTAAGTTTTCTCCAGACACCTTTACCATATATATTGCCAAAAGTCTCCTCAAAAGTATTGACCAAAATCACGCTATCTGAGAAATATACATTTTAGAATAGTTGTTAGTAGTACAGGAGAGCTTTAGAAGGCCAGCAAATTTAGAAACGTTAACTCACCACGTAAAATGGTTGATGGTAGCTTAGGGTAACCCATAGAGTCCAAATCTAACTGTTCCTGGTTGAAAAGATCTGTGTGTGCTAGTGCAACAAGGTCAAGTGATTAGCACTGTCACATATTGAATTATTGATGCTATACAGCAAGTAATTCACATAATGATCAATAACTTTAGTTTATGATGACAGCCTGAGCAGCAATCCACATTAGCAGTTGATGTGCATGACATAACCAAGAATGTAATGTACATATTGTTAACTGATAAGCAAAATAAGCATACAAGTAAAAAGGCAAGCCAAACTAGTTGATATAAAAATGTAAAAGCTGAAACTTGCACAGCTTCTAAATAGATATTTATTACAAAGCTGTAACAATTTACACAATACCAACGTCTAAAGGAGTGGCTGTATGCCCACCTTCTGGATGGCTGTTCGATTTACCACCTACATTTGCTCCAAACCTGCAGAAGAACATAATAGTCAATAGTAAGAAGGAAATAAAATGAATCCAGCTAGTGCGCTAAGCCATTAACACACAAAATGGTGCCAATACCTACATATGTAGAATCATAGGCAGGAACAAGATAGAGAAAATAAGACCTGAAGTTGTATATGGATATAATAAATGTTTCATGAAAAAATGACCATGATGCCTTCTAGTGTGCAAACATTTCAATAAGACAAACATGCTCCAACAATGGCACAAGAAACAACTAAAAGGATATGTTTTTTCATGTTATATATAAAAAGGAATATTAAAATATACAAGGCCTTAGGCCCAAAAAAGAAAGGAGGAGAGTTATGTGAAATTACAAAACCATTCATCTACATCCAATTTCAAAGAAAAATTAGCCCTGAGCAAGTTTAGAGCAAACTCCTCCTTGGACAGCAAATATTTTTGTTCAGGTCCCAAAGAAACAAACTAATATTAAAAGTAAACACTGAGAAACAGCAAAGCACAGGTGCCAGACAAGATAAGAAAGAGCAGCAAATGATCCAGATTATCACATACATATGCTGTCTGGAAAGAAAAAATGCTGACCTTACAAGCTAGCTCATGTGCGGGAAGGGGGAAGTGAGGTAGAATGGAGTAGGTGAACTAATGAAAAGGCATACTATTAGACATACCAGTAAGCCTTCATACTTTCTGACGGTGCAAGACCTGTCACCTTTTGCCGCAATGTCCAGTAACACTCCAGATGCTTGACAATTGTGCTCCATGGTAAGAAAATGGTTCTTCCCGTAACCAAAAAAAGGTTCATGCCAAAAAATTCCCCATCAAAAGAAAAAATTGGTCCACCTTCCCAAGCCTAACACAATAAAGGTGACAAGCAACTAGGTTACATTTGAACAAAATGTAAGTGGCATGGAACCAGAGTTAAAAACAAAAAAAATTGTTTCTATTACCTACATGCATATAATAAAAACAGAATAAAATGATCATATCGCCATGCAAGTGTACCTCTGAAGAACTGTCAAGATCTTCATCATCCTTAGATATCCTTAAATCACCACCCAATACCAGACTTCTCGCCATTAGCTCACCAGATACACCACGGCAAACTACAAATGCGTCACCACAGGGCACAGATTCCAGTGCACGTTGGAAAATTCCTACATGAACATCAAGGAAGGTACGGACGTTGACAACAGCAAAGTTGTGATCTAAATCATATTCAGCCAAAAACCCCATGTACACTTCCTTGCCTTCATGGCGCACTTGAATCTACAAATCAATAATAAGGTCATCTCAGTGCTTACATAATGATCAGAAGCATACAAAATAGTAAACGATGAATGTCAATGCCAACCTTTAAGTCAAAATAGTATTCATTTGTTTTACCATCGAAAGCTCTAACCAAACTTGCAGAAGTCAGAAACCTTGTAAGATACCCCTGGCGTGCTATAGCTATGCCTGAGCACGAAAACAAGGTTGCATTTCCTACAGAAGATTGCAACTCAAATCGCTTATCTGGTAGCGTTTCAAAATATATTTGTTGGAAACTAAGAAGAGTATAGCAGCATATATAATCACCATTGCACAAAGAAATTGAGACGACACTTTTACAAAAATCTGATTCAGCCCAATCAGATAGCTTAGTGCAAACATCTTGATTGGAGTCCCCATCACGCAAGCGACCTAATTGAAGAAAAGCAAACATTAATGCAACCTGAGAATCCTCAAGTAAAACTGTGAACAGGGGGGATGCGGAGGTGCGTGGGGCACTCCCAGAAAAGAGGAAGAACTAGCAAACCTGAGACCCAGTCAGTCTTGCAATCTCTTCTGTTCTTACGGAAGCTTCTAGTGAGATCACTACCACGTCTCTTAGCTTTACGCATCTTTTTCAAGGCTGAAGAAGAATTGTTTGAGAAATATGAGAAATGGGCAAAATGTGGGTGTCATGAGCAGTAATAAAGCAGCAGTGTAAAACTATAACCGATCAACCAATCTATGTCAGGCCTGAAAGACCAATGTTGATACTTTCAATTTCTTAGCTCGGCTATCAACTATAGCAGGGAATGCTGATATGAAAATGCATGTACACTCTGCACTGGTACACCTGATGTATCGGAAGTATCTACCAAAGCTAGTCTATTCCTTATGTTTCCTTAGTATCTTGGAGCAAAAGATGTTATCACGGACACCAGAAATAATAGAGCTCACTTAAGCCCATATTCGTTGGTGCAGATTGTAGTGTACTGGTGTAAGGTACTCCCTCCGTACCAAAATACAATTTGTTTTGGCTTTTTTAGATACATAGATTTTATTATGTATCAAGATATGCGTTGTATCTATATAGATAATAGATCTATTTTCTAATAGAGTCAAAACAAATTATATTTTGAGATGAAGTGAGTAGTAATCAAGACTAGGATTTACCTTCTATTAGACAATATATGTAAAATGTTCTCTACTGTTTGTCTAGACCGTATGGAGTGCTTTCCAACCACTCAACCAGGCAAATTAAGTTGTCTCCGAGACGAGTTGTGCGGCTTATATCAATGTCCCAATGCGAGGAGTATGTGTGTTGAGTTCGACATATGTTGATGCCCAGTCCAACAACAGGTGTTGTATTCATGGTTTTCTGTTTTTTTTCTTTTTTTTATTTTCTGGCTATAGACTCAGAGTTATAACCTTGTATTATTCTGTTATACGAGTACTAAGAAGCACACTCGCCGAGTGTTATTCGTTAAAAAAATACTTTTAGTCTAGACCGTATATACAAGCAACCATAAAAGCAGTCAAACAGCCATAGCAACCGCACAAATGAATACAAGATAGGCCATGCAAACATGTAAGGAGATTTTGTAACAGAAAAAGGAGGGTGGTTTGGGGAGACACAGAACCATGGAGCCTAGTGAGAAACGAGCCATAGCTCTTAATTTGCTGCACTGTAACAAACTTTTGACAATCCTAAAGGAATTCCATCGAACTAGTCTGAAACTGCATTTATATTCTTTGACCGGATTTCTAAAGAAGCGTTGTATATATGCTTGAACAACTAATATTGCACCACGCACAATCAAGAGTACCTTCTTGAAAGAAGTCGATCCGCTAAAGCCAAAGTTCCAATGAGACGGACGCATGCAATCGGCTGGATGTACCTAGGGTTTTAGGTGCCTGAAGTCAGAGAGAAGAGCTGGGAAAGGATGAGAGGCACGTAGTACCTTCGAAGGCGCACGGCCTCGCCGAACCCCAGGATCGCCCAGTACGTCCGTCGCTCGCCGGCAGGACGTGAGAGAGAGACGGGGCCGACCCTGGATCCGATTCCTAGGGGGGCCACCCAAGGTATATATATAGAGTATGTATATGAGGAGTTACCACCGTGCGTATACGTACTTCTATCGTCGTCGAGTATGTATAGGAGGAGTTACCACCGTCCGTATACGTACTTCTATCGTCGTCTTTCTCCGCTCACGTAGGCCACGCGCTCTCGTATATCGGCGGTTCATCGGCAGAGATGGCCGGCAGTTTGGGACGAACCTGCTGGCGTTAGCGACTCGCGCGGCCGCTAAGATGTCCGACGGCGCTCGGCGGCGACGGCAATCACGCGGTAGCAGGCCGGAGGCAGAGGGCACGCACGCAAGTTCATCTATTCGTGAACCATGTTGACCATCTTCCATGATCGCAAGCCTCACCGATTATTTAATTGATCAATCTTGCACGTCGCCTGCCCTTGTTGTTTTTCACGCACAGCGCAACAATCAGCAAGGAGGCACATTGTTCAGCAAATGCAATTATCCAATCTTTTGTGCACGAATCAGCCAAAATCAGGAACAATCACATAATATAACGATTGAGATTTTTATACTTGCACTAAGTAACTACTAGAAACCCTTTTAACCAATCTTTTGTGCGTGGATAGTTCATAATTGTTGGATTTGGCTGATTGCAAGGTAAAAAATACGCTCTTTTTTCAAATCAACCCACCTACATATTTCGTTGTTCCAAATTGAGGTTGTATAAGTTATTTTACTTTAAGTTTCCCTGTCATACCAAGGCGAATGGCGAATGAAGGATCATTAAATATTGTTGTGCTACATTAATCCATCATTAAATATGTACTATTGATGGCAAATTTAAGCTTAATAGATTCGGCGCGCAATGTACACTATATCTATGTAATTGGTTTTACAATTAGTCTATGTTTAATATTTCTAATTAATGTCCAAATATTCGATGTGACAAGTTTGCAAACTTTCTTCACTAACTAAACATGCCCTGAAATCATTCCAGCATAATCCAGTCACCCAGCAAAAGGTTGAAGATGATCCCTTGAGTCAGCACAACTTCTAGCACGCAACGTCATCTGTACTGCCCAATGCAATTGTTTGCTCACACCTCATCGTGTTTTTCACTAGTAGAATATGGTCTCCCAAGCGAACTGAGCTATAGCTCAGCTGACAAAGTTTCTTATGGTGCAATCTTATTGTGCAACCAGCCCACCAGGGTTCGAGTCTTCGACTCGGCACTGGTGCTCGAATTTTCCTGGATTTAGCCGGCGCTATTCTTTCAGTGATAAGCAACGTGCCCTTCGATAGCGAGGCGTCTATGGCGACTTCGTCAATTTGGAGGATTTGTCGGCCCAGTCTTTCGGAGGTGCTCATAGGGGTAGGGGTACGTGCGTATGTTTGTAGGGGCAAGTATGTGTGCGTGTATGTGAGCGACTTCGTCAGTTTGGAGGATTTGTCGGCCCAGTCTTTCGGAAGTGCTCATAGGGGTAGGGGTGCGTGTGTATGTTTGTAGGGGCCAGTGTGCGTGCGTGTATGTGAGCATCTGTGTCTGTACCGTGTGATTCGCGAAAAAGAAAAGAATATGGTTTCCCAGTTCAGTTTATTCAGTAGTACAATATGACTCCCTAACTTCCATGTTTATGGGCAGTCCTCGGATGTGGACGCCGCGGTTTTGCGTCACGGTGAACGCGGCGGGGAATGTCAGCTCCGCCGTTTATGTTGTGTTGACTCTACGCTACCGGGAATAATCGGTGATACACTTATTCGCTTTCGATTGCCCAGTCCTGCACCAATTTTTCCCCCCGTAAGTAATTGATAAACCCATCTTCGGGGTACTTTACCTTTCTTTCTTTTTTGCATGACACAATTTTTTATTTGTCCACTAGACGAGGAGAGCTAAACAAATGCCGGTATGCCATCGTGCTAATGCACGCATCCGCAGGCAGAGACGGAGCACGAGACTTTCAGGCTTCAGCTCCCATCCACACTTAACTCCCAGCCAGCTTGACAGCCAGCCAGCACAGTCCACGAGCAGCACGTGCCATCGTCCAGCCTACCGAGGCGAAGACAAAGCCATGGCGATGGAGAAGGCCGCCTCCTTCCTCTCCTCCCTCATCGGCGGCGCCCGGCGGAGGCGGGGAGCCGGCGGCGACGGTGAAGTCCATCCTGATATACCCCATCAAGTCCTGCAGGGGCATCGCCGTGCCGCAGGCCCCAATCGCCTCCACTGGTATATATGCTGCTACCTCTGAACTCTGCTACTGCTGGCTCCGCCCTGAGACGTAGATCAGCGTGTAATCTGGTGGCGCGTTCGGGCAGGGTTCCGGTGGGACCGGCAGTGGGTGGTGGTGAATGCCAAAGGGCGGGCCTACACCCAGCGCGTGGAGCCCACGCTCGCGCTCGTCCAGGTCGAGCTGCCGCCGGAGGCCTTCACCGAGGATTGGGAGCCCACGGTGGACGACCACATGGGTATTCTTCAGACTTATCTCTCTGTTTCTTCTTTAGCACTGGAATACCCCAACTGGCAAGTGGCAACTGCTGAATGCTGATCAGTATGCAATTGCCAACAATTATGTACTGAAAAAAAATGTGTCCTGCTATATGTTACTCATCTTGCAAGCCCTGATTGAACTAATTTTACAAGCACTCTTAATTTATGCTGACCAATATACAATTCGTAGCAATTGTGCACCAAAAGTTATCGATCTGCTACATGTTTGCCTAAAAGCTTATCACTTCATAGACATGGCATGTTCAGTGTCAGATGTGCACTATTTGGAGTCTGAAAAATCCACATCTACATGCGGCCGCGTAGTTTATCCACCGGCCAGCATGCAGCTGCCTTTACTGCGATGGGTGTAAAAGGTGCCAAGTGTATCTCAAATGTCCCCACATTTTACCGTTCTTTATAGGCGTGGGGACCAGACTGGGGAATTTTTGGCCTCGCGCTGCTAGGCAGAATTGCACCCATGGGGCACCTTTTGTTTGACCAAGATGGGGCCCACCGCGCATGCAAGCTAGGGGCCAATAGAGTCTGACTAGGCCAGATGTGTGGCGAAGATAGACTCCGCGGCCGCATGTACATGTGGTGGTGCATTTCTGCACTAGTTGCCGTCAGGTTTTCTTATTCAGTTTCAGAGGAAACCCCTGAATAATAAAAGACATAGTTTTTATTCACTTCTTCAAATCTTGCAGTTATCACTGCACCTGGAATGGACCCATTGAAGATCCCTCTTGCTACGGAACACGCCACAGTTGATGATGTTTCTGTGTGGGAGTGGTCTGGCTCTGCGTATGATGAAGGAACTGATGCAGCCGAATGGTTCTCTGCTTACTTTGGGAAGCCAAGCCGACTCGTGCGCTTTAAAGCAGGTACAGACCTAAATTTACATTTTCCTGGAGTAGGTCTGATCGGTTAGAGGATATTCAAAGTTACTTATGGACAATACTTTTTTTCTGCATTTTTGACAGAATCGGAAACTAGACCAACCGATCCTGATTATGCTCAAGGCTACAAAATCATGTTTGCAGATTTGTTCCCGTTCCTAGTAGCCTCTCAGGTAGACTTCATACTTCTATTCAGTTTTGGACAGCTGCCCTGTAAGAACATTGCCAAACACAATACTTGCAGTTCATGTGCTCGTTTAATTATGTTGCAGGGCTCACTGGATGCACTAAATGAGATTCTTAAAGAACCTGTACCAATGAACCGCTTCAGACCAAAGTAAGCATCACATATGTTGGTGTATAGATATGGGCCCTTCTGGCCCATGTGTTAGGCCCATCTACGAGGCTCATGTATAGCTACTATATATCCCACCCTTCTAGGGTTTGGAGGAATACAGTGAATATTCTCCTCCAACAACATATGTTCACATATAACTTTATTTTCTGAATATATCTTTTTATTGGGATATTCTGTTGCCGTTGACAACAAGCTGGTTGTCGATTGCGTTGCGTCACCTTCTTACTGAGCTGTTTCTTATTGGCAGTATTGTGGTGGATGGATGCCACCCATACTCAGAGGATCTTTGGAAAACCATAAAGATAAATAACTTAACATTTCAAGGTGTGATGTTATGCAGTCGTTGCAAGGTAAGATGCTGTCGCTAATACTCTCCTAGCTTTGAAGTGAACATGATAACTGATGGGGGCGAAAAGTCAGTGGTCCGACAAGCTTGCTTCGTGGTCTAATTTGAACTACTTAATTGTATGATAATTTTGTATTAATACTTATTATGTCTCATTTATGATCTATTAGGTACTTATCCTGTCAGTCAATTTATCCTAGCTGCAGGCTGTATTATGTTAGTTGATTTGGTTGTGATCTTTACAATGATGGTTTTCATATTAAATAGAAATAGAAACTTACATATTGGATACTCTAATAATCTTATGGTCTTTTTACTTCAGCAAGCCAACATATATAAATTCTTTGTTGCTTAGTTACTGTGTTGACTAATTCAGGTGCCAACCATTAATCAAGACAATGGAACATTTGGCACTGAACCAACTGAAACTCTACTAACATTTCGGTCTGATGAAGTGCTACGTCCAAGCCACAAAAATACACGGCAGGTAATTGTCTTATACAGCTCGTTTTATCTGTTTAGACTGTTAGGGAGCTGTCTGTAGCCTTGCAAGTACTTACTTCAACAATCCTAGGATAACTGAGAACTGAACATTCTATTCGGTTTTTGTAGGTGTACTTTGGTCAGAATTTAGTCTGTAAGGAATCTCTATCAGGAAAGGGCAACGGAAAGATCATCAAGGTTGGCGATCCAGTTTATGTTCTGCAGGCATTCACTTCTTCTAATGAAGCGCCAGCATACAAATACACGGGAGGTAATTGTCTTATACAGCTCGTTTTGTCTGCTTAGACTGTTAGGGAGCTGTATGTAGCCTTGCAAGTACTTACTTCAACATTCCCAGGATAACTGAGAACTGAACATTCTAATCGATTTTTGTAGGTGTACTTTGGCCAGACTTTGTGTAAGGAATCTCTATCAGGAAAGGGCAAAGGAAAGATCATCAAGGTTGGCGATCCAGTTTATGTTCTGCGGCATTCACTTCTAATGAAGCGCCAGCCTGAATCAGGGATTTTTGGTTTCCAGTGTGCAAGAGACTATTAGTAGCCAGTACAAGTAGCTATCAATAAAACGTGAGAAATGCATTATCTTCTCATGTGCATTGTGCCCCAGAACACATAATCAGCAGGCTGTTAAAACCTTTGGATAATGCAATAAAACATCTCCCACTGCACACTATCCATGAATTAGCTGTGTCTTCATCAGAGACTTCTTTACCTTATTCAAATAATACAAAGCAATACGTACCATAAAAGGGAAAATGGAGTTAGAAGATTGTCTAGATAGGATGGATGGAGTCTTTTACCCTATACAAAATCAGTGATCCACTGCAAGTGCCCTCACAAATATCACTACATCAGGGCCGTGTTTAGTTGAGAGGAGGAAAAGAACTTTTTTTTCTGGGATGCGTGTTATGTGAGGGGGATGAATAGGAAAGGTGAAAAAGGAATTTTTAGGGATGCGTGTTCTGTGAGGGGGATGAATAGGAAGTAAAAAGTACTTTTAGGAACTAAACAGGCCCCAGAACAGTCTAGTTCCTCTAATCTTCAGAAAATGCTGCTTAGGGGTGGCCCAGCTTCCTATGGCCTCTGACCGTCTGACGGGATCACATCAAAGTGTAATGGCAGCAATCGTAACCTGAACAAGAAAAGGCCAAGCATACACAGTATGCAGTGAGCTGAAGAAATAGTTGCTGAATTCTGAAACGTGTGTGCATTGTTGGTTTCTGCTACTGAAATACGGAGGAGGAAATGGCTTACTTGGGTCCTTGCCTCCTTGGTGATGAGCATGGCGGTGCCACCAAAGTCACCGGCGGCGCCGCTGCCAGTACGGTGTCCGGAGGCGTGCGCCGGCATGGTGTCCGGCCGGAAGCACGGGCCCGACGGCTGGATGGAGTCGCAGTCCGCTCCCGACAGGGGCGGAGTTAGACAAAAATTGTGGGGGGTGCGGCCCTTTGTAGTATTTGTATGATGCTTAACTCTATATGGTGAAAATTTGTAGACCATAACTAGCTTTCTATTTTTAGTGGGTGCAGCCGCACCCACAACTCTCAACGTGGCTCCGCCTCTGGCTCCCGAGCCGCGGGCGTAGTCCATGGCCTGCTGCCCGATGGGGCCCGGCACCGACGGCTTCGCCACGCACCACTCCGAGCCCGCCGCCCCCGGCGTGGGCCTTCCCGCGAACGGGGGCGGGAACACCACCGGCGGCATGAAGCCGCCACCACCTGGGGAGGGGACGGCCCCCGGCAGCTCCTGCGCTTTCTCCGGTGGAGGGTACGGCGCGTTCTCTTTTGTGGCTTTTTCTAGCTTATTATATTAGTAGCACTGAATAAGCCAAAACTCAAGTCATGCTAAACACACCCTTAACAAATTCGTCTCGTGATTTTTATTCTATATAATTAGTTTTATAATTAGTCTATGTTTAATACTTATAATTAATATCTAAACATTAATGTGATACGTTTGTAGGCTTTCTTCGCCAACTAAACATGCCCTGAAATCATTTTGGCTTCCAGCATAATCCATTCACCCAGCAAAAGGTTGAAGACGATCCTTGAGTGAGCAACAGCTTCTAGCATGCAATGTCATTTGTACTGCTCAATTGTTTGCTCACACGGTCACAGCTCATTGTATTTTTCACTTTATTCATAACTTCAGCAGTAGAATATGATTTTCCAATTCAGTTTATTCAGTAGTAAAACATGGCTCCCAACTCCCATGTTTATTGGCAGCCCTCGGATGTGGACGCCGCGGTTGCGGGTCACGGTGAACGCGCCGGGGAATGTCAGGTCCGCCGTTTACGTAGTGCTGACTGTACGCAACCGGGAATCATTGGTGATACACTGATTCACTAATTGCTAAACCCATCTTTGGGGTACTTTACCTTTCCTTTTTTTTAACATAATAGGAAATGACATATTTTTATGTGTCCACTAGACGAGGAGAGCTAAACAAATGCCGGGCATCCATCGTGCTGCTACGCACGCATCTGACGGAGCACGAGACTGTGCACCGAGCCAGCCAAGAACCCCGCCCAGGCCCAGCTCATCTCCCCACGTTTCAGGCTTCAGCTCCCCCCATCCACACTCAGCCACCTGACAGGTCCACGAGCACCACGTGCCATCGTCCAGCCTACCGAGGCGGCGACGAAGCCATGGCCATGGAGAAGGCCGCCTCCTTCCTCTCCTCCCTCATCGGCGGCGGCGGCGGCGGGGAGCCGGCGGCGACGGTGAAATCCATCCTGATATACCCCATCAAGTCCTGCAGGGGCATCGCCGTGGCCCAGGCCCCAATCACCGCCACTGGTATGCTGCTACTACCTCTGAACTCTGGTACTGCTGCCTCAGCCCTGAGGCGTCGATCGGCGTGTAATCTGGTGGCGTGTCCGGGCAGGGTTCCGTTGGGATCGGCAGTGGGTGGTGGTGAATGGCAAAGGGCGAGCCTATACCCAGCGGGTGGAGCCCAAGCTCGCGCTCGTCCAGGTCGAGCTGCCGCCGGAGGCCTTCACCGACGATTGGGAGCCCACGGCAGACGACCACATGGGTATTCTTCAGACTTCGTCTCTCTGTTTCTCTAGCACTGCAATAGCCCAACTGGCAACCGCCGCTGATCAGTATGCAATTGCCAGCAATTATATACTGAAACATTTCTCCCTCTGCTACCTGTTACGCAACTTCCTAGCTCTGATTGAACTAATCGTACAAGCTCTCTTAATTCATGCTGATCAATCTACAATTCCTAGCAATTATGCACCAGAAAAAGGTTCTCGCTTGCTACATGTTTGCCTAAATCTTATCGGTTCATGGACATGGCAATGTTCAGTGTCCGATGTGCAGTATTTGCCGTCAGGTTTTCTTATTGAGAGGAGACCTGTAAATAGTAAAAGACATAATTTTTATTCACTTCTTCAAATCTTGATTTTTATTCACTTCTTCAAATCTTGCAGTTATCACTGCACCTGGAATGGACCCATTGAAGATCCCTCTTGCCGCGGAACGCGCCACAATTGATGATGTCTCTGTGTGGGAGTGGTCTGGCTCTGCGTATGATGAAGGAACTGAAGCAGCCGAATGGTTCTCTGCTTACTTTGGGAAGCCAAGCCGACTTGTTCACTTCAAAGCAGGTACCGACCTGAATGTAAATTTCCCTGGAGTAGGTCTTATCAGTTAAAGGATATTCTAATTTCTATGTTACTTATGGACAATGTTTTTTTGCTGCAATCTGAAAGAATCGGAAACTAGACCAACCGATCCTGATTATGCTCAAGGCTACAAGATCATGTTTACAGATTGCTTCCCGTTCCTGATAGCCTCTCAGGTACACTTCATACTTCAATTCAGTTTTGGACAAATGCCCTGTCAGAACATTGCCAAACACAGTATTTGCAGTTCATGATATTTGTTTAATTATGTTGCAGGGCTCACTGGATGCACTAAATGAGATTCTTAAAGAACCTGTACCAATGAACCGCTTCAGACCAAAGTGAGCATCACACATGTTCACTTGTAATTTTATTTTCTGAACAGAATTTTTTTTTTGTTGGGCTATCCTGTTGTGGTTGACAACAAACTGGTTGTCGATTGCGTCACCTTCTTACTGAGCTGTTTCTTTTGGCAGTATTTTAGTGGATGGATGCCACCCGTACTCAGAGGATCTTTGGAAAACCATAAAGATAAATAACCTAACATTTCAAGGTGTCAAGTTATGCAACCGTTGCAAGGTAAGATGCTGTCGCTAATACTCTCCTAGCTTTGAAGCTATTATGCAGTTTGTCTGGAAAGGAACATGATAACTGATGAAAAAAAATCAGTGGTTCAACAAGCTTGCTTTATGGTCTACTTTTGAACTACTTAATAGCATGATAATCTTATACTAGTACTTAACATGTCTCATGTAGGATCTATTAAATACTTGTCCTGTCAGTCATCATAGCTGCAGGCTGTAGTATGCTAGTTGATTTAGTTGTGATCTTTCACTAATACAATTAGGTTTCCATGTTACATAGAAATAGAAACTTACAAAATGGATACTTTGACGATCATGGTCCTTTTACTTCATTAAACCAACATATTCAAAAAACTCTGTTGCTTAGTTCCTGTATTGACTAACTCAGGTGCCAACCATTAATCAAGACAATGGAATACTTGGCACTGAACCGACTGAAACTCTACTAACATTTCGGTCTGATGAAGTGCTGCGTCCAAGCCACAAAAATAAGCGGCAGGTAATTGTCTTATACACCTCATTTTATCTGTTTAGACTCTTAGGGAGCTGTCTGGGGCCTTGCAAGTACTTACTTCAACATTTTCAGAATCATTGAGAACTGAACATTTTAATCGATTTTTCTAGGTGTACTTTGGTCAGAATTTAGTCTGTAAGGAATCTCTATCAGGAAAGGGCAAAGGAAAGATCATCAAGGTTGGCAATCCAGTTTATGTTCTTCAGGCATTCACTTCTTCTAATGAAGCCCCAGCTTGAATCAGGGATTTCTGGTTTCCTGTGTGCAAGATACTATAGTAGCCAGTAAATATAACTATCAATAAAATGTGAGAGGCATTTCTCATGTGCAATGGGTCCCAGATAAACAAAGTCAGAAGGCTGTTAAAACCATTTGACGATGCAATAAAACATTTACCACAGCACACTATACATGAATTAGTTGTGCCTTCATCAGAGATTTATTTACCTTATTCAAATAATACAAAGCAATAAGTAGTACCAAAAAGAGGGAAAAGGGAGTTAGAACTTAGAAGACTGTCTAGATAGGATGGATGGAGTCTTTTAGCCTATACAAAATCAGTGATCCACTTCAAGTGCCCTCACAAACATCAGAACAGCATGTACCTCTAGTTCCCCTAATCTTCAGAAAATGTTGCTTAATAAGGGTGTTTCAGCTTCCAAAGGACCTTGTGACGGGATCACATCAAAATGTAACGGCAGCCATCATAGCCTGAAAAAGAAAAGGCCAAGCAGCAAGAATACACAGTTAGATTACATGATACAGTCAGCTGAAGAAATAGTTGCTGGATTCTGAAACGTATGTGCATTATTGGTTTCTGCTACTGACATACGGAGGAGATGGCTTACTTGGGTCCTTGGTGATGAGCATGGCAGTGCCACCGAAGTCACAGGTGGCGCCGCTGGCCTTGGTGCGCTGCCAGTAGCTGTTGAAGGCGAAGGAGGCGTGCGCCAGCATGGTGTCCGGCCGGAAGCACGGACCCGACGGCTGGATGGAGTCGCAGTCCGCTCCCGAGCCGCACGCGTAGTCCATGGCCTGCTGCACGATGGGGCCCGGCACCGACGGCTTCGCCACGCACCACTCCGAGCCCGCCGTCCCCGGCGTGGGCGTCCCCGCGAACGGGGGCGGGAACACCACTGGCGGCATGAAGCTGCCACCCGGTGGGGAGGGGACGGCTCCCGGCGCCTCCGGCGCGTTCTCCGGTGGAGGGTACGGCGCGTAGATCGGCGGGCTCGGGACGAGCCCAGGTGGTTCCGGCGCGAACTCCGGCGGGCTCGGGACGAAGCCAGGCGGCTCCGGCGCGTACTCCGGCGGGCTCGGGATGATCCCAGGCGGATACGGCGCGTAGATTGGCGGGCTCGGCTCGTACGTCGGCGGCTCTGGCGCGTACTCCGGTGGGCTTGGGACGTATGTTGGTGGCTCGGGCGCGTACTCCGGTGGGCTTGGTACGTAGGTAGGTGGCTCCGGCGTGTACTCCGGCGGGCTTGGGACGTAGGTGGGTGGCTCCGGCGCGTACTCCGGCGGGCTTGGTTCGTAGGTTGGTGGCTCCGGCGCGTACTCCGGCGGGCTCGGCACTATGCTCGGTGGGGTCGGTTCGTAGCTAGGTGGGCTTGGAACGATCTCCGGTGGGCTTGGGTACGGAGCGATTTCTGGTGGGCTTGGCGACACCTCCGGCGGGCTCGGGCTCGGGCTCGGGAATGGCGCGACCTCTGGCGGGCTGGGCGTGACTTCTGGTGGGCTTGGGTAAATGATGGGTGGTGAAATTTCTGGTGGGCTTGGTGACACCTCCGGTGGGCTCGGTGCGACCTCTGGTGGTGGTGGGCTCGGATATGGCGCAACCTCCGGCGGGCTGGGCGCGACCTCTGGTGGTGGGCTGGGATACGGCGCCACCTCTGGTGGTGGGCTGGGTGTGACTTCTGGTGGGCTCGGGTAAACGATGGAAGGGAGCGGCGGCGTATCAGGGGGTGATGGGCTTGGGCCGATATCTGGTGGGCTTGGGCTGATGTACGGGGGAGGGTAGTAGTAGTCCGGCTGTGGCGGCGGCGGGGACGAGTAGACGAAGGCCGGAGTTGGGACGGTGGCCGCCGACGGTGGCGGCGGCGCATCCGGGGTGAGGACGCAGTTGGGAGAGCCGGGAGGAGGTGTTCCGAACACGTCGCCGTAGGGAGGCATCACCGGCGTGTTGTGGTGGTGATGGTGAAGCAGCAGCTCCCCTGGTCTCAGCATTCTCGCTCCCCCTGTCCAACCAATCAAATTGGCAAGTTATTGTTAGTAATTCATCCTTGTCACATAAAAAAAATAAATCCATGGATCTAGTTGTGATTTGTCAAGGAAACGTATGGGACGAGCAAAATGCAGAAGCTTAGTGAAGGAATGATGCTAGTGGAATAAATGAATCTTTTGACAGGCATGTACTCATGTCAGAGTAGATGCTATAGTAGGCTTGGTTACTTGAACGATGACCCAATTCTCATACTCAAAACCCAAATGTAATCAGAAGAGCATGTTAGCAACTTAGCATGGAAGGAATATGGATGTATCAAGCGTACCACATGGCGCGACGAAGGCGAACGCGGCGAAGAAGACGAAGAGCAGACGCGACGGGCGCAGGTACCCCGAGCTGTCGTCCATGGCGTACATGGGGCTCTCCTCCGTTGCCGAAGGACGCATGGCGACCGTGCGAGCCGTAGGTCCGGGGTTGTTATAGCGGCCATGGCCCGGGGGTAACTACGGCGACAAAAGGCGCCGGCCTAAAGCTGAGCTCGAGACGGAGTGAAGCAACAAGAGCAAGGCTGAAGGGAGCAGTGAAAGACCGAGCCATGTGTGAGCTTTTGTGCCAGAATCTAGCGTAGCTGACCGGGGGTAGACGGGTGAAAGAGAGTGAAGCGGCATGGAAATGATTGGATTCGTTGGTGAATTTGAGGTTTCGGATTCGCCCTGCCTGCCGGTCGCCCTTTTCTCCTTTGGCAATCTTGGCACAGATGCTTGCTTCGTGCACAGAGAAATGCAGATTGGGAAGGCCTCGCTCTCCCTTTTTCATTTGCTTGGGTCTCACTCAAGGCAGGCCCCACTCAAAACTGGACACTGCTACTGCTTGTTGCATTCCTGTATATACTTGCGAGTCTCTAGAATGTTCAACTTGCAGCATCCTTGTGAGTTGTCACCTGTGGCATACCTGGAACCATTTAAGAACCAGTTGCGCATGACACTCAAAAGAGATGCTACATCAAACAGTTTAACCAGGTTAAAAAGTTTCAAGGACGGATAACCAGGCAGTGGAAAGAATTTCCAAGAATGCATAATCCTTGATATTCTAGAAACAGGGTTCTTAAAATAGGCAACAATTTCAGTTTGTTTTTCCAAACCGCAAAAACCATTAGGAACATTTCATTGGGCTACAACCAAGGCAGAACTTCGGGCAATCCATCATCAGATTCCCATTTGGGGTAAAAGGAAAACGGACCAAATAATTTCTAAGACTAAAAATCATTTCCTTCGCACATCTGGAAAGATACAAGAGCAAAAGCTCGACACTCTCCAACGACAAGTCAGAAACAGCACATTCTTTAACTGCAGTAACCCATTGGCTAACTAAATGAACAGGAGGACCACTGCTCTTCAGTGATACACGCACAGCACAGGCAGAGTCCATCGCTGATGCAAGGGGTAATCTACCAAGCAAGGCCCAGCTTCTTCACAGGGCCATGCGTCCTGCTAGCCGACTTTCTGATATTCTTCGATCAATTGCGGCATCAACAGAGTTCATCTATAAATTGAGAAACAAGAAGATTGATGTTAGATACGGTATAGATGTCCCTGGAACAAAGATTCAAGCATCATCTCAGGCTCACTGGCCAAATGAAAGCTGACCTGGAGCAAAACTCTTGCCACATTCTCGACCAAAATTAAGCTACAACAAATGCTACCGTATTGGCAGAACCTCAGCCACCTATAGTTTTTGCTACAAACCCATATTTGCATGCAGTGAATTGGCAATAAAAAATAATGCTTTAACTGAAATTAAATACATACATATTTGCCAATCGTCCAGGGCTTGGTCGATAACCCTCAGGTCATTAGCATGGCACCATGAGATTGGTCAGATTATAGAAAACTTACTATTATAGGAAGAACAATGTAAATACCTACTTGGAACTCCTCATGCGAGCGAAATCAGCAGGATATAGATGATTGATCAAATGAACACAGCCGAGATATTGTGAAAATGTTAAAAGGTAGCATAGAACATGAATCATCTGAGACTCACATATGCCATGACCGGACGAGCCTATTTTATATTTCCCAAAAAGCATTCAAAAATAGCATGCTCCTGTGACTGTAAGTTCACGAATAGAGTATGTAATCTAAAAATTTTAATTTTCCATGTGCCAAAAAAATAGGTGAAAATGGAAGTGGAAATTGTATCCACAGAACACGCAAGAATTTTATCTATTTAAGTAAAAGGATCAAAACAAATGTTTGTATCACAAAATGCACCTGTTGGGTCCATTGTAGATACCAAAGAAAACAAAAGGGCATGTTAATATAAGAGTTAATGTAACATGTCAAGAGTAGTGAAACCTTCCAAGATGTTCACTCACTCCTACACATAAGCATATGATGCAACATGTATGGCTAATAATGTTACTCAATGCAACAAACTTAGGTAACTAGCACGACACAAAATCTACTGCTCCAAGCAACTTAGCTCATTATAGCTGAAACACCTTTGAATGCTGTAACAGCCTAAAATTAAACTATCCTACTGCCCTACAGTGAACTGAATACTGAGAACACCAAAAAAAAGATACAATTACCATGCATAGTACTTTATGTAAAAATTGGATGGAAGCATCAAAATATCATATCTCTATCACTCAGTGCACAACTGCAGGCTCAGCAATCGAACCCTTTTGTTTGAGAAACTAAAATAATAGTGTAAACATAAAAAAAATACAACTTACCTGGCTAGTTTCATCATGCACCTGATACTTTGGCAATGACAACCTTCTTTCCTCCTGCAGAAATCAACAAACGTTTAAGACAATTCATGTTTGCTATAATGCACCAAAAGCACAAGTAGTCTAAAAGGACAAGAAATAAAGAGTAGAAGCATACCATTGACATTGCTTCATCATCCCAAACCAGATACACCTCATTTGTAGCTGGCTGGGTACCAGACGCTTTGTTATTAGATACCGCAGCTGAAGATCCAACTGCTGGACCTCCAGTGCCTGGAAAAGACGGAAGCACATGTAAGTTCAACGAGAGCATACCTAGCACCATGGGGGAATTTGCCCTATAAGATAGGCGAGCATCATTCACCTTAAGTCCCATCATAACAAAATTGAAGTTATAAAAATAACAACGGCAACATACAGAATAATTGAACATTTCCTGTCTAACTAGTTTTTCTTTCAAGATAAGAATTAAGAATCAGGGCATTTTAAGATGTGATAATAACAATTAACTGCTGTCTATGTGTGTCTTTAATTTCTTCTACACAAATTCAACAATGCACGTGCTGAAGTCAACCATATTTGCCCACAAGAATAATGATATAGGCATATAGCACATTCCATTACATAGAAATAAAGAAGGGTTTTAAGATCCACGTACCTTGGTTATTGGATCCATATCCAACTGCAGAAGGAGAGCTTGCTGAGATTGTTCCAGGTGCAACAGATGCCACAAATGGGGAACTTGCAGCTCCATTGACAGTGGAAGTGTTGACAGGGAACAAAGGCTGGGAAACCTGAGGATTAACAGGTGACGGTACTCCTGGAGGAGCCATCGGAAACGATGTCTGTAGTACATTAGCAGGTGCTGATGTCATAGGGGCAGGCACATTCTGAATAGGAAATAATGGTTGTTGTGGTGGCAACCCAGCAACTACTGGAGCAACTGAAACAGCCGGTTGTTGGTACATTGCTTGTTGTGGGTACGCTGCTTGTTGTGGGTACCAAGCTTGCGCTGGTGGAGTAGGCCAAATCGGAGGTCGGGCCATCAAAGGATTCAGTGCAGGGTTATAGCTGCCAGCAATGTGAAAGATTTAGAAAATTTCCAAAGTGAGTGCTCATAATGATTTACATACAGATATATTAAATTGCTGCAATCAGACAGGAGGAAGGAGAGAACGTACATTGGAGGCGCTACACCATAAGCTGGTCTTGGAGGAAATGCCATGCCTAGGGAATTAGTAGGCATGATAACAGGCCTTACCTGTGGCACTTCTACTTTGGCTACCTTAGCTGAAGGATCTTCTTCTGCACGTGAAACAGGTGTCAGGTAAAGTGGGAAACTATACGCTACTTCTGGAAAAATGTAAACTAGCACATTCATTCAGCTCATAAAGTCAATTTATTTTGTGTGCATGGATAATTTCATTCTATTTCCTCTATATGAGCTCTGTGGAGTATTCAAGAAACCAACGGCATCCAGTGCTTTCCTACTGAGAAGACGACAAAAAAAGATATTCAAGAAACACATGATATCTAGTGCTTTTCTAATGAGAAGACGATAAAACAACCGTTACTATTAAAAATAAGAAACTAAATAGACAGTGCCCTTCTAGATTCACAGTTTTCAGCACTTGCCGGCCATCCATAAAAAGTAGGGAAACCGCATACCTTCTCCATAGTGAGCAGCCAATACATGCGCAGGGATTCCTTGCATTCCGAAGATCTCAATGTCTGTTGACTCCCTATCAGGTTTCGCATTAGGAACCCTGTAGCAAAAAAACGGTTTGACATATCCATTAGTAACATATAACGGTGGGCGCATTGTAGAGAGCATTGTACTTTAAAAGAAAACTGCCCTGTTATCGGAGTATAACAAACAACGCTAATAAACTCAAGGAAGCGTGAGGATATTAAGGCTAACATGTCTGTAAACACCAGCATGCTCGAATTAAGTATGACTGATACTAATAACTAATTGATGAAACGAGCAAAGCACAGATGCTAAGTTTGCTAACTTCCTATGCTCATAACAACTCCCAGCACAAGCTTATCATCATCCAAAGCAGCAGTCTAGTTTCCTGAGAAAGTCTCAGGGCAGAATAACAAGGGCAGTCAACAAGCATTAAATTTCGTAAGACAAAATTCTGAATGCACTGGTGACCATTTGCATAATCAGGAGCGCACGTGCAATCAAATCCATGGACTACGCCGCAAATAACAAGGTACAACAGCAGATCGAATCAGGCGGCAAAAGCGCCGGCGGCAATCAGCAGAGGCAAGCCCCCAAGTCCAGGCAGCCGAGCCGGATCGAGGCAGTCGCCGGATCGAAGAGGAGGGAGGGAGCGAAGGGAAGGAGGGGAGGGCGTTCTCACTTGGTGACGGACTCCTTGTGGACCTGGAGGACATGTATGGCCATGCCGGAGGCGGTGGAGAGCTTCTTGTGGCAGACGTGGCACTTGAAGTGCTTGGCCTTCTGGTGCTGGACGAGGATCTTCTCGTCGTCGAACTCGCGGTCGCAGTAGTAGCAGAAGACCTTCTCGACGCGCTTCTTCTTCTTCCCCATCGGAGCGCCCCCCTCTCTCTCCGGCGGCGGGGCCTGGGCTAGGGTTTCGGGCTTTCGGCGAGGTCGGGGAGACGGGGCAAGCGAGGGGAGGAAGAAGGCGAAGGCGGAGACGTCACGCGACGCGGACGCGGGGGGCGCTCTCGTAGCGTGCCCGTGCGGTGCGGGTGGAGAGGGGCTTGGTCAGGACGGTGCGGGATTTTGGAGGGGGCTCTTTGCAAATATAGTACCGAGGCGGACCCGGGTCCGGTGAACCGTTATCGGTTTCGGGCAATCGGGCTCTGGCGACTGACAAAACATCCTGCGTGTGGGACCCACACCCGGTGAGTTCCCTTTTCCACGAGCTCTTCTTTTGGGCTTTGGGCCTCGTGGGCGAGGTGCGTTTGTTATGGCCTTATGGGCTACTCTGCTTAACGGATCGTGTAACTGGCAGCCCATTGTGTGTATGTTCGTTTGTTTCCAGCACCGAGAGCAGCTTGGCCCATTTCCTTCGGAAGCACAAGGAAAAACAAATTAATAAATGCTCTCTCCAAAAAGGGAGGAAATAATTGTATCAAAAAAAAGGGAGAAAATAATGATGGAAGGAGCGGAATGCCTCGTCATTTCTTAAAATCATTTTTTTTTGAAGGGGTCAACGGCAGGCAAGAACATTGTATTGATATGCAAGGCTTGGTTTTCTCATGAATGGCCACCACGGCATTGTGCCTCTACTACTGTCTACTCTGGCAATAATCCAGGGGCTGTTCGGTCCTCACTCCTCAGAGCACAAAACTAGCAGATACCGTCATACCGAAAGAGAATGACAGATGGGTCATCCAGTGAAAAGTACTCTAGCATTCATCTGATACCATCTGTCAAACCAGGAAACCTCCGGGACTTGTAGTTTGCATGCACCACAAGATTTTATGAAACACTAGCAGGTAGGATTGGATCACTGGTGTTCTCTTTCGAATTTGTGGAGGGTTTCCTCTAACAAGCAAGCATGTCCTCACCTCACACAGTCACTAGCCTTCTGCTCAAGTTCAGTTTCTAGACATTTTGTCTACGGCTTTGTTCACATTCCCAACTTTTCACTATTCATTCTAACTTTTCACTATTCATTCCAACTTTTCACTATTCCTCCCTCACAAAACACGTTTCCCAGCGAATGCTACAGTGCTTTTCTTATGCTACAGTGTTTTTTCCTACAATCTGAACACACCCTACCTGGAAAAGAATGCGCTTTCTTGAGAAGATATACACATCCCCGTTGGTATAAAAACACACAACCAAAATTAGCACAAGATTGATTGTTTAAAAATCAAAGAGCCGAACGCATGTCAATCCGGAAATATGTCATAAATATTACACGAAATAAGTAAACGACTAGCTCATCAGCAGAGGTTTGTCCCTGACTTGGGTCAGAGGACCAAAAACAGTTGAAGCTCCGGTCTCAAATGTTGGCACTTTCGCTTGCATGGAAGCTCAGAGCTTACAGATAAAATCCTAGGACTCAGATCGTAAGATATATGCTTGATCAGCTGCTGCTCCCGGTGATTTCTTTGTAGGTACTCTTGATTTTGCTGATCAGAGCTTCCCTGAAATGCATCAGCAGTTCAGCACAGAGTTCGATAATAATACGAAAATCTGCCAAACTGTAGCTAGTGCCTCTTTTTTGCAAGCATAGTATCAGTGGGACAATAATATATATTGTTGTTTTCTTTGTAAATGTAGAGGGGAACCTATATGGAAAAATATAAATGGAGAGGAGAGTTATCTGTCTTAGTGTCTTTGCGTCAAGAAGATAATTGGTTAGATAAAAGTTTACAAGCAAATTGTACAAGAAGATCATCTCTTCGTAGCAATATTCCTTAACAGATATCTTCTCTTTAGTAAAATCAAGCATAGATCGTTACATATTTTGTGGGAAAAAGTCTAAATTACTCCCCTCAACTATAAGCAAAGTCCAAATAACCCCCTAAACTATTTTTTGGTTTATTTTACCCCCTAAACTATGTTATTTGGTCTATTTTACCCCCTAATGCAATTTATCTTTTTTATTTTTCCATGTACAAGTGTCATATTGCGTTCAAATTTTGAGAGATGATAGTAGACATCATAATGCATGATAGAAAAATATAAAATTATTTTTTCATTATTTTAATGGGGGTAAGATATTTAATAATTAATTAATCTTTAGGACACGATATTATAAAAAACTAGTGACGAAAAATTCATAATATATTTTTTTGACATACATTGTGATGTTCACTACAACCATGCAAAATTTTAAATTAAAATTCAACTTGTGCATGGAGAAATAAAAA
This sequence comes from Digitaria exilis, assembly GCA_015342445.1. NCBI lineage: Eukaryota > Viridiplantae > Streptophyta > Magnoliopsida > Poales > Poaceae > Digitaria > Digitaria exilis. The sequence continues at coordinate 619,660 of JACEFO010000718.1, read as the reverse complement.
AGACAAATTGTATTAGGGGGTAGAATACACCAAGTGACATAGTTTAGGGGTAAAATGAACTAAAAGATAGTTTAGGGGGTTATGTGGACTTTGCTTATAGTTGAGGGGAGTAATATAGACTTTTTCCTATTTTGTGTCAGGACATAATGCAAATCCATATCCACATTTGCTGCGTCCAGAAAGACTATTTTTGCTTCAATTCAGGACATATCATAATTAATTGCTAAGTGTACTGGTTCAGAAGATAAGCTATTTGCTTGATATGTCACATAAAGAAACTTAATCATCACACTGTTTACTTCCTACTTATTATGTCACAAAAAGAAAGATAAGGGTTACAGGACCGAGTTGTAATGTAAAGAAAGGATTTCAAGAACAGTGTGTCTCACCTGTCTGGCTGGAAGATGAGATTGCGGTATGTGAACCACTGCAGCAACACAGTCCATGTGTTCTCAGGAGTTCATGGATCAGTAACACAACAACAGAATATATGCAATTGCAAATGCTTCAGAAGTTACCCCAGTGTAGCCAAGTCCAACAAGCTCGAAGACACCAGGCAGGATAGGAAGCTTGTCGATGGCCTGGGTGCACAAAAACGAGGGTGAACTTAATAAGTGAGGAGCAGAGTAATAATAATATAATAAATACTATAAGCTAAGCTTTTGGCTTGACGTTGATCGAGCATCCTGTACCTTGAGAGCCCCAACCGCCGTCCAGAGCGCGACGATGGCGACGACGCCGATGGTGGCCACGGCGTACTTGTCCTCAACTTTGTCCCACTGCCTAGAGACAACGCTCACGGTAACGCACGCGCATTGCAGCAAATCGGCAGCAGCAACTCGCTCACAGCACAGGGTAATTTTAAGAGAAGAACGAGCGAGGCAACAAGCAAGGGAAACATATATGGGGAGGTGTGGGTAGGGATGCTGACCGCGTCCTGCGCCGCCTTGACGATCTCCGGCACCTCCTCCGTGGCCTGCTCGCCGCCGGACGTCGCTCTGATGGCGACGCCTCCTCTCGAGATCTTGGAGCCTGACGAACCAAGAAGCAAGTCGTCAGCGCTAGCTAGCTGCTGGTTAGGCACCAGCGTGGCGTAACACTAGGAGAAGAACGAGCTGGGCATGGGCGGCGAAGCTGCTCTCACCGCATTGGGAGACGGCCACGACGGCGGCGCGGGAGCGGGGCAGAGGTGCGAGGCCGAGCGGCGCGGCGAGGCGACAGGCGGTGGCCATGGGGTCGACGACGTGTGGTGCGCGCGCGTGGGGGTGGCTCGGCGCGGCGGCGGCTTTGTGCGGTGCGGGGAGGCGGGGGCGCGCGGCGGAGAGGAGACGGCACGGGGGAGCGGATTGTGGGCGGGCCGCGCACCACACGTTGTGGGGTCGGGAATCGCCCTACGGATAGTGTCGTGTCGACAGTTTTCAGTTCGGAGGATAACGGCTTCTGCATCGCTTAGTACGTGCACTTTTGTAGCACACAGCATGTGCTCTCTGCTAGTACTACGAAAATTCTTCACAGATCGCAACAAAAACTATTATAGTGGCCTACATTTTTTTCGGGTACACGTTGTAGAGAGGGAGACATGTATTTGTTGTGTATTTTGTCGAAAAGAAAGATAGAGAGAAATTAAGCACAAATAGAGTGGCAAAGAGGAAAAAATTAGTACAAATATACGCCATGGTACGCTATATATAACCATAGAACTAGTCTTATTTACGCATACTATATCCAAAACGAAAACACACATTTTCCAGGAGACGATAGTATTAACTTGGCCATTTGCTGTCAATGTAAACCTTGTCAGATACCAACTATTTTTATTGTGGGCACACCTAAATATATAGTTACTTTATCTATTTTTTTTTCAAATTATTGGTCGTTTTTAGCATATTTAGGTACATAGTTACGTATACATATAGTTTCTTTCTCTGTTTCGTTGTTTAGCAGATTTAGGTACATAGTTAGCAGTAAGTATATAATTTTCAAGAACAGAGGTAGTATATGTTACACAAGAAAAAGAAATGTGTACTTTTGCTATCCATTTTTGTGATGATTATTCTTGCATAGATGTAGATTTGCATAATTCGCTCAGAATGTAAACGTGAGTATTATTAAATACACAACAATAGGGATACAAACCATCGACCAAGATGCTGAACACCCACTGAATTCTGCATTTTTTCCCCTCAAACGACAAACATTACATCAGCCTCTTTTCGGGCACCATTCCAATGCTACTACAACTTCTCATCATGTTTACAAATGCTACCATTCAAAATTTGAACTGCTATTCTGCCATGAATACTGGACAGATGCACGATTTTAGCACCAAAGGGAATACACAGCTATCTCTTTTCGGATTTTATAGGCACGCCCTTGTACATGTTGGCGCGCTGCCGGAGGTCGTCCACGCGTGGCCTTGCAACCTTGTTGTTGGGATCAAAGAGGAGGACCTCCTCAAAGGCCTTGAGGGCTAACTTCAGGTCTTTCTTCAGCTCATATGCATCGCCTAGGTTGTTCCAAGCTGTCACATAGCCTGGCTGGAGCTCCACGGCCTTCTCAAACTGCTGGATTGCCTTGTCCAGTTTGTTATCTCGCTTGTAACTTACGCCCAGGGCATTGTACACCTGTGCAGCAAAGCAGCCGTGTTTGAAAAAGAGAACATGAAATTGGGCGTTTCCGGAGCATTATTGTACTGTTTTGAGTTCATAAGCACAAATATGCACAAGGTAATTTCTCTCAGAAAATAACATCAGGATCAGGAATACTTGTTGCATATAGTGCAATTTCAACAGGAACTGTCAATATGTGTCTGAAAGAGCTAAATATTCTGTATCAATAATTAGTTATTTTACTTTCTAGTTTTCTATAAGATGATTAACCACAGTACATGTGTTTTGGTAGCAGTATAAGCCAGTACATTAAGTACTTACTACCTTTTTATAGCAAGTAACAAGAAAATAAACTGGCTATTGCAAAACATTGGTTTTTGGTGCATAAGAGGGCCGTTCTATAGCTTATAGTGAGCAAGTCAAAATAAAGTATCAAGAGATCAATCAAACCTGTTATAATGTCTGTCAGAACACATCAGGATAAGCTTGCAAGTAGTAAGATTCCAAAATGTAGAAAACATTACCGAGTAGTTGAGGACAACTAACCTGCGCAAGATCTTGCTCATCTCTATCCCATTTTTCAATTGCTTGCTGCAGATATTTGATAGCGGCTGGGTAAAATTTTCTCCGTAGCATAACTGCTCCAAGCTCAAAATACTCAGTAGCACTTGCATCACCACTTCTCACTTGTTCCTAGTAATTAGGTTGGCATGTTTTGGTAAATCACATGAGATCATTATAAAATGTAAATATGAAATTAGAATAACACACGAAATCAAGTTGGCAATTTTAATAAGTGTTGTCCACAGCAAGCCAACCTTATCACTTTATCGGTACAAATAACGACATTTTCTTAGCATGATATGAGGATCGCAGTCATGATTTGTGCTATAGATCAGCTCTATTTTCTAACTGATACAATTTTATCATGTGCAATCTGTAACTTCCCTGCTTCCTAAGCAAGATACTACCTCCCTTCCTTTTTTATAAACTTCGCTAAATACAAGAGAACGAATCGAGTGTTTATGGCAGATAACGGATTCTGGTGACAGCATATAAGGAAAAGATGGTGTTGTGTCCCAACTCCCAATTGGTGCTGTTGGTATTCTACATAGCTATATGAAAACATTTTTTCACAATTCTGAGTCAGTCATTTCTGTAGCATAATGTAACCAACAAATGTTTGGGAGGCTTACTTGCAGCTCTTTGGCAGAAAGATCCAGTTCTCTGCGAACGAGAACCTGGCGAATAACAAAAAATGTACCAGCTCCAAGCAGGCCAAGTAGTATGAGAAGATACGACAGCTGAATTCCCAGCTCAAACAGCTCTCCGACCTCATAAACCATATTTAACTTTGTTCCCACACTAGACTGTGCTGATTGTGCAGTACTCAACCATACCATAGTGCAACATGGAATTGCACCATATTGCGCAAGCAAATTCCTGATTCTCCCATTATCCTTGTCCGAAGGGTGACAAAAAGCTTCGGCTATATGAAGGCACATAAAACAGCATATGTCAGTACAAACAGTTGTAGAAAAGTGATTCCTAGCTTGAGAAATTACCAAAGTTTACAATACCTTATACAATTCTATGTGGTTTACAAAATATGTTAAATGGCATTTACAGGTTACACCATTCATATTACGGTAAAAAATCAGCCACAAAGGAGTGTAGTTACTAGTTAGGTTCCCATATAAGGGCAACATACAATAGCTTGAGTAGGCATAATTTGTCAAATTATTTTTTCCCTTTCTGAGATATCTGCTGTCATTTGCTCACATCTGTAAGATCATTTGCACACATTTACAAATACTAGCAGCCGTAGCAGGCGAGATTACTGTCACTTAAATAGCAAGCAAATAATATATAGTTTCACAACATTGAAGTGCCTATAATAAAAGGGCAATATGTAACTTTCTCCGGGAAGAAATTTAGTACAAAATTTGGTCGAACAAACTTACCTTCTACATTTTCTGAAGCTAAAATGACTCCTCTCGTTGGTGATATGTCTTCCTTAGCAACAAAGAAGCAAACCCCAAATAAGATTGGATTGAATCTAAGATATGGTTGTATAGGAGCAACAAAGAAGCACCCATTGTGCACTTAAGAGCAGAGGGCGGACCTAGCATAGGACATGGGTGTACAAAATGTACACCCGATAATTTTTTGCAGACAAAATCGACCCTATTAGGTTCTGGGTGCGATCCGAATACAAATAGCTTACTTTGGGGGCTCTCCGCTGTGCGTGGCAGAAGGGAAAGAGAAAGGGAGGGCATACCTGGTGGACGCTCGTTGCTGGCGAAGGGCCCTGCAAAGGACGAATAGCGCCGCCGCTCGACCAAGGGAGACTGAGAGAGAGAGGAACGAGGGATAGAAATGGAGGCACCCGCTGCGCCGTGCGGGTGGCCGCGGCAGTGATGCCGGCGCCCGGCGGTGAAAGGAAGAACGAGGGCGGGAGGGGAGAGGAGAGGCCGCCGGAGCTTGGCCGAGGGGAGCGGCGGCAATGGATGGAGGAGCGCCATTGCAACAACTGATGAGATTGGATAGGTTTCTGCCCGCCAAATAGGATACGATGGTCGTGGGACCATTTGTCAGTCACACACTCACACCTCTTTTTCTTCTCGCTGCCTTTCCTTCCGGCTGTCTACACGCCCCTCGCCTGTTTGCTTCAGGGGGGCTTTAGTCAGCTAATAGTGTTCCAAGCAGACTAACCTCTCATCTAAAGTTTAGCTTATTATTAGACATCCAAACCTAACTAATAAGTGCTAATTTCAGACCATAAATGTCAAATATCTAAATTGCCTTCCCACCAAAATATTATCTCTTTCTTTGACATCCCCATCAGAGATAGAATATACTTTTATCAATACTTAGGCTAAAAATTAGCCCTGGATCCAAACAGCACCCGATTAATCTTAGCTGGCTAAAGTCTAGACATCTAAACTTTAGTTTTAGATCTTTCAAATTGGTCCTAAAATACTCACTCTGTCATATTGCGAGGAGTCCATCTGTGTCCTTTTAAAAACAATATTCTCAATTTTAACCAATATATAAAAAAAATTGTATTGTTTATGGTACCAAATGACAATAATTAAATTTATTATACAATATAATTTCATATCATATATATTTAGAGGCATAAAAGTAATAAAATAATATTTTTTATAAGCTTAGTCAATCATAGGAAAGTTTGTTTGACTCGGTGTACATCTTTCTAGGACGGAGTGAGTAATTAATGGAGTGAGTAATTAATGGAGTGAGTAATTAATGGTAACATTAAAAAACCACAGCTGTTGTGCAAGCGATGGTGGCTAGGTAGCAAACAGTCTATCCTATGAGTCTATGGCTCTTTAGTAAAAAGCCAGCTAATGTTGTATTCAGCTCACCAATCCACATGAAATCTTTCACATGATTTGCACCAAGGACCGTACACCATCATCATGATGTTCGTATTGTCCAAGTACGGGAGCACCTAAAAAATGCTCACATGCTTCGTTGTCTTTAGGCCAGTCTCAATGAGAGTTTTATGGGCAATAAATAGAGTGCCACATAGGCAAGTTTTGGTGATGTGGCATTACATTAATGAAAAGAGAGGTGAAATGAGTTTTATGGTGATAACACTCTCCATACACAGTTATCTAGATAATTTGTGTCTTGTATGTAACATAGGGAACAACAATAGATAAAACTATGTATTAAGAGTGGGGTGTTTCATCCTAGTTTCAAACATTTTTAGATGATGTGACACTCTATGTAATCGTGTCCATCGAGAATGGCCTTAAGGATAAGGACATTGTTAGCGTTAGGAGTTAGGATAGGTATAGTTCCAACCTTGAGTACTCACAGTAAACACGCCTCGTCTCTACATGTTCAGACTGCGACCCTTTTACTTGTTATACCCAAGCTAAATCTCACAAAGCGGTGCCCTCACTCCCGCTCTCTGTTCTCATGCCGTCAGACACCATGTATGATGTCGCCACGCCAATAACGTCTTCACGCACTGGCACCTCATTGCAATTTCCACCTAATTGTGCATTTTTTTATTAAAATCGTACTGTTCTGCGTTACACCGAAGTTGTGCTACAGCAACAACCATGAAACTGAAACTCCATATTCAAACAACAATTACTCTGCCATATTGAAACCTTAAGGGCCTGTTCAGTTAATCCGAAAACCAGGTGGCTCGGGAGAGATTGACGAGGATTCAGTCCAAACAAGTCATTTCAGGATTCAATCCCTTTCTTTCCACTCCATTCCACCTGATTTTTCTTCAAACCGAACAGGTCCTAGGCCAACTTCAGGACAGCTATGAATAACAATAACATGGGTGTGTTCAATTAATAAAACCGCAGGAAACCCTATGTATTGCTCTGTGATCCTGCTTGTCCCTCAATCTGCTGCATGACCCTTTCTGCGTTCATCCAGAAGTCAGCATCGTCATCCTCCTGCAGACACGTGGATTAGTATGCTGTTACGATTGCCCAGATCGACCTCAACAAAAGCAGGAGCAGAGAGCAAACGTGACTACTAACCAAGTTATTACATAGGTCCGAAGCATGCTCCATGTTCTCAATGCTGTCAGCAAATTTTACTGCTGCTTCCCACCAATCAGTGTCCTCATAACTCTCAATAACGGATTTACCATCAGATAGATAACAGCCACTCCCATTGCTGTCGTCGAACTTGATTTCTACAACTTCAGCCTGATATTCTGTCTGGGACAACGCTACTATGGAGCTAAGTTCAGGCATCGCATCCCACGGTACAGGCCGCAATGGAGAACGATAACCTACTCCAAAGCATTAATGATATGAAAACACTGATAATATGTGAACTGATAATCAATGCATTGATGCTCCTGGCTTACCTTGACAGTCAGGGTCATAACACTTCTGGTAGTACGCTGCTCTTTGGAAATCAACGATGTACATCACTGGTGAATTTGACATAATTGTTGATTAGCTAATGTGAACAAGAAATAAAGTATTGGAGACAGCTGATGCTGCAGGGCAAAATTGTCATTGCCACTTTCTAAATGTTATTGTTACCATGATTGCTCTTATGCTCCCTTCCAATATGCTCGCAGTATCTGCTCCTTGACATACTATATATCATCAAACCATACTGTGAAAACCAGTACCAGGATCGAATTTTTCCTGCAGTGAAATGAATGCTCAATTGTTTCAGGTAACAATATAAATCCAATTATCCCAATATTGGAATAGGATTATATGCACATCATAGAATAAAGCATTTATAGTCTTCAATATTGCATTTTGCAAGTAGTAGCATAAATTATGTCCAATATCATGTACTATTATATTAATATTTTTAGTCTTAACGCCAAAAATATGCACTCCTTTAGCAGAGGAAGCAGAGTTTCATTGTTAATGACTTAATGTTTGAGGAGCCCTGGTTATAGAGTATAGCAATGACAGAAGTGGATCTCAAGCCAGCTCTCGTGGTCTGTATTTGGATGCACGCAGGTTTCCAATCCCAACTTGGGTTTGGTTTTGGCAAAAAGAATGAAAACGGAAATAAAACGTAGACAAGATGTCAGTTAATCACGAGAATGCATAGCAGTGTCCCAGCCAGACATGAATTTGAAAGTGGTATGCATTCTATTTCAGGAATTCTGATGTTTGAAGAAACAAACCAAGAACTAGATTTATGGAGCTTACCATTCCTAGCTTCAGAAATAGAATAAAATATATCACGACTGTTGCAGTGATAAATATAAAACTAAGTTCCAAAGCATGATTATGCTCACGAACATCCATTACAAAATTTGGAAAAGTCTAAGGCAATAAACATGGAAAAACACCATGTGGAGTATACATAAACATATATTAGAAAAACAAGGGATTATCAGAACAGTAAAAAGATAATTACGAGGACTAACTACCTGAAACATTTCCAGAAGAAGCGATGGACTCAATAAAGCCATCCAAAGCTGGAAAGGGTGATTTTCCATAGGTATATTCATGAGGAAAATCGCTTCGATAAGTAGAGATGGGGTCCTTATTTCTTCCATGAATCTGGTCATGGGAAAATACAGAAAATATATGTACAAAATCAGCACATAGAATAAGCACCAGCATATTTTTTAAAAAACAATTCAAACTAGAATAAGCACAACTGCACCAGTGCTAGGCATAGTGTTCAAGATAGTGAATCTTCTAACCACAGTAATCATTCACTGCAACTCTTAAATAATTCAGGTAGCAGGACAAAAACACACCTCAAAAGGCAGAAAAACTACCTTGTTCCAGTGCAAACAACTGTGTTGCCGTTTATTTAGCAGAACTGCCTACACAAATTTGGCTAGGCTTCAGAGTACAAATGATTTTTTTTACTGAATTCAATACAGCTCTAAATGTTTATGACTAACACATTTTCTGGACATCACTAAAGCTCTAGTCCAGTAGTATAATTATATTTATGATACATGAGTATATGATTGATGAATATTTTTTGGGCCTACCCCACCAAAATAAGTGACATTTGTGCCAACGTTGAAGTGTTTTGTAATATGAAGGCGAGAAAATATAAAAGATTAAGATTATTTTTACACTACCACAACAAAAAGTAATGCTATGATCCAAATTGCATATACTTACTCGAGGCATACTGAATTCAGAGTCAAAATGCAATGTTTTCTGGCATTCCAAGTCCAGTTTACATATCAAAAGTTTATCACAGTTATCATCTAATCTGCAAATAAGTGACTCCATAAAGACATCTTTATCATTCTGTAACAATTGGAATACGACGTCAGATTGCAATAGCAATACAGATACCAAAATTACATAAGCTTTTCAAGAAAATGACATATATAGATGAGTACTGACTGCCGGAATGACAGAGATAACATAATAAAAACATGAAGGATATAGTAAATCGAAGATTATATATTTTATTATAGTACTCATCTACTGATAAGGATCTATGTTCCTTCAAGCAGTAGAAAGAAGTCAAAACTTCTATCTAAACTGCCTTCTGCAGTCCAGGATTAAGACAAAAGGCCTCATAAAAACATTTAGGACATTATACGCATTATTGAGAGAGAGAGAGAGAGAGAGAGAGAAACAGGTTGAACTTAGCTTTGGCTGGCAATTATATTCAGTTATTATAACAAAAATAGATTGCACGAGCTGAAGCTTACCATTTCCTTGCATTTGAAGCGTCTGCTAGGCACAAGAAATGATTTCTTCCCAGACTTTGATGAGAAAGCCAAACGGAAGCAGCGATTACGAGAGTAAACGGCAGTATCCATAAACAGGTGATCAGAAGGGCCCGTAGAGCTACTTTCTTTTGTAATATACAGTTTATCAAGGTTAGGATTGGCTGCACGCTCAGCTGCAATTTGGGAACAGACCTGTGGGGAAGAATAATAATTACAGTCAGTCATGGAGTGTAGTAAAAATAAAGATAAGTACTTGCAATTTTGATATGGACAGCGAATCCTTCTATTAGATATCCTAATGTAGAGTCTACAGATCATACAACACACAATCAACAATGACTTTTGACTTCATGCTGTTAATTTCGGTACACTATTCAAAATATTGCTCAAAATTAAATTTTAAAACTTTTGAGCACTTGAAAATAACCAATGGAACAATAGCAGCAGTAGAAACTAACAATTTTTAATCCAAACAAAAATGGAGATCGAGATTGAATAATACCTCAGAGACAAATGCACCAACATGGGAGTTGTCTTTAAATGCAATCTTGGGTATACGAATAATTAGATGGCGTGAAAACTTCTCTAAGAGGAGAAAAAGGATAATGGTTGTCATGTAAGCAGTATAAAATATCATGGCAATTCACTAACACATAACGTAAAATATTCTGAGATGGCAATAATAGAAACACTTCGTAAACACGGAAACGAATTCAACTCCCCACTCCCAAATGTATTCACTTTCCCACTATTTGATTTTAACATGAATACCAGATGGATGGAATAGATGTGTGCGGAACGCAAAGAAAAGATAAGACTAAAAAATTGTGACTTTTTAGCAACTAAAAAAAAAAGTACCAGCCATTATAAACTAAACCTATTCCACGTTTACCAAAAAAATATAGAGATAAGTCACTTCAGTAAGTTGGAATTGACATGCCCTCACGGCAGATTCCGCTTATAATTTTAATGGCAATTTGTTTGAATTCAACCATATTTGATTATTCGATCCAATAGAAACATAATTGATACACCTTCAGTAGATGAGTCTAACTCTGTGATCCAATCTTCTTGTGCTTCAATAGAATATTTGTCGCGTAAGGCACTGAATACGACAGCAACCAATATATCAACCATTTCATCTGCATCTCTGTTCTTGCTCAATCTTGTATCAAACTCAAGATCAAAGTAAATGTGGCAAGGTGAACCCTGTTGAATCAATTGAGCTGTTAGATTAGAATGACATTTTAAAAGATAACAATATACCTTTTATGGAATAGCATAACCCCATGTATGCTGAAGCAGATTACAAGGCACAATAACACTTGAGTAACACAAAATTGAGCCAAGAATCCATTTGAAAAAATTTCCCAACTGAATGAGTATATGTACTATAAATGAAGGTCCATGGCATGTGCTTTAAACTTTTTTTTACTTCTTGTGTACATCAGATCCAGCCATACCTGAATATAACATCAACCCATGTGAGAAAGACTTATTTGCACGATACCGTGCAAGATGGCATAGAATCATCAGACAGTGACTTGCCTCCTGGATAACTTCATAGTGATGGCGAATCTTGGAATCCATATCATTGTACCTGCAAGAATAAAGCAATAAGGAGCAGTGGCAAGTGTCAGCTGCACAAATGCCTAGCCATGTAGGGAAAACAAAACAAAACTTCATAATTAGCTAGTACGAAGTAATGGACCAATTCTCAAATGCAAGAGGGCAATTATGCACACACAAACAAGAAGCAAAATGTCATGAAAGCGATGCAGTTTACTCAGGACTCAACCTTCTCCAGAACTCATCGTATGTAGACACAAGGAATCTTCTTGTGCCAGTCATATGATCTTGATAGCTAAAGACATTAGTATGCGTGTGTGCCTTGGAGAACCTGATCGCCTCCTCTTGCCTAGGAAATGTAGCCCAGACAACATCCCTGTATAGCCGACAACAAACATTAACTCGTGAGTTTATGACCAAAATGAGAATTTTGTGTTATCAACCAGAGCCAACAATGCAGGCATGGAGTAAATTCCACACCTGGGGATCAAGTCGGTTTGCTTGTTCAGATCAATGCGGATCTCACGCAGCAGCCGCAAGAGGCTGTGTGGCTTCTTCACCGGGACGCCTTGCGGGGAACCGTAGAACACGACTGGGGACATCTGCTTGCGGCCTGTAAATTTGATTATCGCCGCCGATAACGACCCGCCATTCTAGGAAGCGCAAGGAGGGGCAGAAATGCTCAGTTCACTTGTCTGGAAAGGTAGAACAGAGAAATGCATCGACCTCACCTTCTTCGCCGCGGCGTCCGGCGTGGGAGCACAAGAGGAGCTCCCGCCACCGCTACCAGCGATCCCCGCCGCGGGGGAGACCCGCGGCCTCTTGCCCCGCCGGGGCGGCCTCTCCCTGAACGCCGACTCTGCAGGCCATCGGAAAAGCGGGCCGAATCACCGTCAGCGACAATCGAGGCCATTGCAATGTAGGGAGACAAATATACTAATAGATTTTTGAATTGGAAAATATACTAGCAGATTTTGGGAGAGCGAGGAGCATACGAGGTGGGGAGACGCCGCATTTGAAGCAGGCGAAGAGGCGATCGACGTCGTCCTTGAGATCGTAGCCCGCCATCGCCCTCTACTAGACTGGGGCTTCCATTTCGCCCGCGTTGGTGGCGGTGAGATCTCTCTCTCTCTAGGGTTCGTTCGGTTTTGCGGAGGTGCTGGGCGGGAACCTGGTTTTTCCAATTGGCTGAGAGCGGGGTTAGTTTTCTGGGGGATGGGGTCTTCGTAGGCGCTGAGTCGCTGACAGACAGACAGAACAGAGAGACAGTGTTGGGCTGTTGGCTCGAGTTTTTACTCTCTTTTTTTTTGAAACTTGGCCCGCGTTTTGGACTTGCGAGTGTAACAAGCCTGATTTTAAGGGTTTGTTTGAAAGAAATTTTAAAACTCTGGAAATTTCTTTGTTTGAAAGAAATTTTAAAACTCTGGAAAATTTCATTGTTTGAAAGAAATTTTAACACTTTGGAAATTTTCAAAAAGGTGAAACTTATCATTTGCGAACGAAAAAATTGGCCACTGTATCAGGTATCCAAAAATCCCTCAAATGGATGGGAACTGTTAACCATCAATTGTTATTTGCTAACATCCCTTTGATTCTTTTTTTAAAAAAAAAAAACTACATCCCTTTGGTTCTTAAATCAACAAAGAATTACACGATTGTGAATCTCTGTTTTGTTCTTAAAGCCAGTATACGTACGAATCGACATGTGTGTTTCTGTACAAAAGAAATAACAAATTTTCTGTACAGAAATCCTAAAGTCTACAGGTGCAACGGCATCAGATGCAATTAGACTATTGTGTCAGAACGAGTGGGGAACTCAAGGCCTCGAAGCGCAGGTATGTTGTGCAGATCCTCTGTGGAGTACAAGGGAACGAACCAGAACAACTTTTTGGTGCCAAAGACCTGCAGTAACATGTATTACATATGTGACATATGATATAAAGATCAGCCAAATGAATATACCATAAAGCTTACCTGCTCCAAGTTTCTTTTCCAGCCTACGTCATATTTCCAAGAAACTGATTTCCTTCGCTCGTGGACCTGGGAAAAGTTTGATCCAAAAAAAATCATATTGCACTGTTTTTGAAATGGCATCGAGGGAACAAGCGATTGATCTACTGGGATGTAGTGCTAGAATTACTGAGGTGCAGAGCAAGAGAGCAAAACAACTAAAATCTGGGTTAAAATTATTGGGTAGTTGGAAACCTTTTGTGCGTGCTACACAATTTCCTTTGATAAATATTGAATTTTTAATCTTGCAGTTCATGATGGCCACATTTGGCCAATTTTTAATATATGAATTGTGCCAAACAATTAAAGGACGTGCATTAATGTTCACAGAATTACCTCTATAGAAGTCGTATTACTTGCAACAAGAGATGTGTGCATGCCAATAAAACATAGGAGGCTCAGCGCAAATGCTAAATTGAGAACTGCAATAAAGATCAACTGCTAAGTAGCTTGCACAACTTTGAGGTAAGTTTAGTGCTTCCAAGGGGGGGAAAGAAGGGTTTACCAAAAGCAAGAAATAGAATAGCAATATCCCCAGGAGAGCTGGAACGCATACTTCCATCTTGAAAGAACTCAATAAAGTTTGGAAGTAGTACCAAGGTATCCAGCACTGTCTCAGCAAATGTATACACCTATATGAGATAGAAAATTGACTTTAACAGAAATAAATAGAGAAATAAGTTATCTAAACAGGCAAAATCATTATATATTTATAGAAGAGATAATAAGTAAACAAAAAACACAAGCATGTCTCATTTGTTCTAACTACACGCCTAGTAGACTAGACTTGACTTATAGGGCTGTCTGCTAAAGTGCTAATGGTTGACAAACATATCTAGTACCAGAAAGCGGAGCTCACACACCTGCATACCATTAACTGGTAATTAGTTGTTGGGTGGTCGGCATGTCAACTAGGAAGCAGAAGTATTGCCAAAGTATGTATTACATATTTGCCAGAACAACCAAACCAAAAAAAAAGGTATTGTCAATATTCAGCACACATTTGCAAGAGCAACCAAACCATAATCGTATGCCAAGTTGGACTTGGTTAGCTTTTACAAGCTCCTTATTGCAGGACAAACAAATAATTTTCAGCATAAAAGAGATGGAAACACATGTTCCCGATTGGATTTTGCAGGTTTCTGTAACTTGGGATATGAAGTGTTTCAATTATACCAGGAAAAGAAGAAAATACTTATAGTTCTGTGCTCCAACACAATTCACTACCCAAATGCAGTGATGGTCCATTTTAAGCACACATCTGTTACCTGCATAGTAAAGGAAAGGTTACAACAAGAGCCTGGTGAAGGACTAGATGATACCTAACTTATCCATCTTAAAATTAATGGACACAATAGAAATTAGACAAACTTTTTTTTAAAAAAGAAAAAGAACAATGGGCAAGATGGCAGATCCTCAGCCCAAGCTAATAAAACCAGAAAAAAAAAATCAAAGAGCTTCTTAGCTTTCATATAAATCTGGCAATCTGCTAGATTTACAACACAATGACTAGTCAATACCACTATTATTACTACATATCTTGCAGAATGTTGACAGTATTTTTCCCTTTAAACACCAGAAGGAACATCAACAAGAAGAATAGAAGATCCAGATCAGGGACTCAAAAACTGAACAGCACCCCCAAAGAAAGTTAATGTAGATATGAGATAAATATCAGAAATACCATAGCATATGAATTTAGCAAAAAAAGACTCACTAATGAACAAAAGTCCGGCCGCATCTTTACAAACAGTGGTCAAAACTTCAAAGATTACTTAGCATCAACAGGAAACATGACTCACAGACAGAGCAATGATGACAGCGGGGAGGTTTGCCATTTTGACAACGAGAGCAATATCTAGGAGCACTTCCTTGCTCCTCTGAAGAGGAACCAGGATCCCTACTATCTTCGTCATCATATCTCCAGTTTTCAGGAACAGAACCAGGATCAGTGAAAACAACCATCAAATAGCACCACAGAATCATTGCAAGCTGCAGAAGAAACAAGATCCCTGAAGAAGTTTAAGCAAGACAGAATCAAGTATAATCATGATTTGTATTTGTCGTTTTAAAGCCCATGTTAGAAAGTATATAAATATAACAATTCAAAGCTACAATGCATAAATGAAATATTCTCACAGACGCTGGAAGAATCAAAGTTGTTTTTTCCAATACGAAATATAGAAATTAGAATATCCTATTTATGAAAGAAAATATAGCCAAGCTAAAGCAAATTAAGATGAATGATACAAATAAGACCTCAATAAACATTATGACAATCCGCAAAGTTGACAATAGAATGGGTCCTTGATAGTAAACGACTGGACCATGATCCTTATTGAGGATTGGATGTGCTGCATTTCAGCGCAAGAAATTAGAATCTAGGCACTCCACAAGGTGTCAGCTCTAGTTATAGAAATATATATTCACCAATGATTAATACCCAATGGAAAACCTATTGCCATTTTTCTCCTTTTGGGACTGCAAACTTCATTATCAAGTTTCACAGTTTTCACAAGTTTTTTTGTGGTGCCTAATTCCCTAAGCAGTTGTCTGGACTCAATATCATTGGAACTAAGCCCAACTTGAGGAGCCTTTGCATTCCTTAGTCAGCCAGGCTTAATTGTCACCCAATGTACCAAACCGAACAGTTCCACAAATGACTGAGTTGCTTCAGAAGTCAAATCTATTTTCTTAATTGCACAACAGTACAGGTTTGAATAGTGAACACCATTAGAAACATGTACGTGCATCATAATTCCAGTTTCCAGTACCCAGTGCCCTGCACATGACTGAGATGTGCATTTGACAAGAATATCTTAACTAACCCTAGTATCCAAAGACACAAATTGAAAGTAGCCATGGTGGTGAACGTGCAATGAACAAAGCAAATTGAAGAGATGTGCCAGGAAATCAAATCTAGTTCTGCAGGCTTGTACGAAGCAATAGATTGCATTTTTTCTAGGGCGCCACTAAAAATAGATAGTTAGGCCATTGTTTTTCCGAATATCACTTGACTCAAGAGGTTTCTACAATTAGCCCCCGCATTGCAAATCTGCCACATCATATCATACTAGAAACAAGTCACAGCAGAAAAGGGGGGAGCGAGGGGCATCGCCGGCGCTTACGAGTACGTGGAAGGCGGCGAGCACGGCGGCGGCACCCGCCGCGGAGGCGCCTCCTGAGAGTAGCACGGGCCCCCATGCGTACACGACAACGGCGTAGTAGGAGACCGCGGCGATGGCTGCGACGAGCGCCACCATGAGGTAGCCCAGGCCGCGCAGCCCCGCGCAGGCGCGGAACGGGTTCACGTGCCGGCAGCAGTCCATCCCCGCGGCGCGGCCGGCAGGTGGGTGGGGCTCGCGGCTCGCCCTCGGGGAGGAGGCAATGGCCGACGCGGCGGCGTCGGCGAGGGAACCGGAGGAGGAGGCGGAGGAACGGGAGCTGCGGCTCTGTCGGTGGCGGCGCGAGCTTCGCTGTTGCCGGCTGGGCTTGGTGTTCGTCGCTGACTAGCGGGGCCAAGCGTTTTACAGTTTGTTACTACTGGCAGGCCCATCGGTCTATTGGGCCTTAATTCTTTTTTCTTTCTTTCCTTTTTGGCGAAAGCATTTTTATTTTCTCTGGAGTGAAGGCGAGGCAACTGCTTTTGTTGACTGTGAGTCTGTTGTGAGGCATATCCAAGGCGTCACGGCATTGGAAAAAAGATGCGAAGCCTCGAGCAAAAGAAATGGCGACAGAGATGTTTGTATTTTTTGAGCCGAGAGAACTTTATTTGTTTTTTTTCTGCCGACGGATTTTTAGAAGAAATAGGTCACGATCTGACTTCCGAGCAAAGTTAAACTATGGATACAAAGGCGGGACGGACCGAGTCCATAGTCGCACCAGCACCGCACTAACAGTTAGTAGCGCAGTATTCTCAGATGGTTTGCTCATCGGCGTGACTGAGCCGGCTGGCTAGGCACAGCACAGCACAGCCACGGTCGGCCTGCTTCGGCGTGCTTGAGCTGGGCGAAGATGCTGCCAGCGACGAAACGTGGCGCCACCAACGGTTCGGCAATCCGCGCCGAACTCGGAGATGATGATGGCTACTAGACGAGCAAGGTGGCGTGGCATCGCGGCGCGTCTTCGAGAGCAAACGAACGTGCAAAATCCCGTGCAACCCGGCGCGGCATCGTGTCTCCCCTTGCCGTCTGTATCATCACACACGCGTTCGGCGTTCCCCGTGCACAACTGCCGCTTTGCGCCGGCGGTTCGGCTAGATTCCGTTGCCGCACGCCACGGGTCCTCGATCTTTTTTTTTTTTTTTTTTTGAGCATAACGGGTCCTCGATCTATCTCCAGCGGCGCAGCGCAACACGCGTGACTTGACCAGTTGACCGGTCGGCGACACATGGCGCAGCCAGCCAGCGTGGTGGGTGGGCGGGCGGGCGGGCGCGACCTTGACGTCCTGACCCCCCGCGCGACGTCGTCTGCGCCGGCGCGCACCGTGCCGTGCACCCAAACGCACGCCGCGAGACGGAGCGTGCCGTGTGTGGCATTGGCGCGCGCTGTATATATATAGAGTGCAGTTCCCAGGATCGCTGGCGTCGCTCTCCATGGCTTCGTTCTTCGGCGCGGTCGCGTGTTGGCAATCATCGCTTCGCCGGAATGGCAAAGCAACGCACTTGCGCACAGATTAAGCTATCGCTACTTGTACTAAGAGCTAGTAGACGAGAAGCTCGCTGAGCCAAGCTCAGGAGCACGCGCAACTGAACCCGTTGGCCTTTAGCGCAAACAACTGCTGCTTGTATCAGTGGCAATGTCAATAAGGCACGGTGCCTGCCCTTGTTGCTTGTTGCCTGCCTACGCACACAACAATGTGTGATGACCGGTGCCGTTGGTGAATGGCGATGGCGCCGTAGTACGTAAGAGCGCGGGGGGGGGGGGGGCACGTTTACTCTATACGCTTCGGCTGCTACACTTACATTGAGGGTGTGTTTAGATTGTAGGAAAAAACACTGTAGCATAAGAAAAACACTGTAGCATTCGCTGAGAAACGTGTTTTGTGAGGGGGGAATAGTGAAAAGTTGGAATGAATAGTGAAAAATTGAAATGAATAGTGAATAGTTGGGAATCTGAACATGGGCTGACCCAATGTTTGTTTGCTCACCTACACATTGCTTTTTATAAGCATATAAATAATGACTCCTCATTCTTCTTTCTTTTCTTGTCGATTTTTAAAACGCGTTGCCTTCTAGTGCCAGCTAAGTGGTATCTCAGTAGGGTTTCACAGGAGCCAGATTTCAAGATCAATTTTCTAATTCGTCACGGTTTTATTTTTGTTAAGGTGTAAAGAGCGTATATTCGCTAGATTGGTGCGTGATATTCCTTCTTTTTTGAAGTTTATTATCGCTCCGTCAAATCGATCGAGCGGTTTGAATTATTGCACAAACGTACATGTGCAAGTAACTACCACTATTTTGATAACACAGTTCCATACAGTGACATTAGTTTTCAATACTGCCAACCTGGCTTCGTTTTCTTCTCGCGAGGAATACTAAACTGTGCCATTGATGGCTTTAGGCCTTGTTTAGATCGCCAACTTTCGCCAACTTATTTTGCCAACTTGTCACATCGAATGTTTGGACACTAATTAGGAGTATTAAACATAGGTATAAAAATAAACTAATTACATAGATGGACTCCACATCGTGAGACGAATCTATTAAGCCTAATTAATTCGTCATTAGACACTGTCGTGCTACAGTAACCCGTCATTAAAAATGCACTAATGACGGCACATATTAGGCTTAATAGATTCGTCTTGCGATGTAGAGTCCATCTGTGTAATTAGTTTTATAATTAGTCTATATTTAGTACTCCTAATTAGTGTCAAAAGGATGGATGTGACATTTCGCCAACTTTCACCAACTCATCTAAACAGGGCCTTACCAGCCAGCAGTGTGGCCAATCCTCCCTGGCAATCGAGAATGTTTGCTTCCAAATCCTTGATGCCTCGGTTGACCATGTGGTTAGCTTTAGGACTGGTTCGGTTAGGTATGGATTGGTTGGGTTCCATGTGGAATGGGTGGGATTGAGTCCATAAGTCACTACTTATGGACTCAATCCCACCCATTCCACATAGAATCTAACCAATCCATGCCTAAACGAACAAACCCTTAGCATATCTGAATAACCTATCTACTCGGCATTTGATGATGAAGCTCGGCAGCAAATCAGTGAGCAATTAAGCGCTGTCCGAAGCTATCTACTTGGGTGAAATGAAACCAGTGCAGGCCAAATCATTGGGACAAAAGCGAGGTCGACGGAGCACGCATTCCTTTTGTTTGCATGATTGACACGATACGTCACATGGCCGTGTCGAGTCATGGATCATAATTGACGTGTGCCCATCGAGCTGGATATACCGGAACCCCATGATTGACGATCATGGACGAAGCCAGTGGTCGATCTGTATGCCATCGATACGATATCCCTCGGCACGGCACATAACAACGGGTGGTCTAGCATGTAGCATTAGCAGTTGAGCACACAGGGTGACAAATTCATGGCTTCAAATGTACTAAGAGCTAGTAGATTTTGTTCCTCAAAGGTCTTTTCCATCTGCCGTGGTCCTTTCCTTGGCCTGCCAACCTTTTCTTGAGGGTGTATTTAGATTGTAGAAAAAAACGCTGTAGCATAAGAAAAACACTGTAGCATTCGTTAGGAAACGTGTTTTGTAAAGAAGAAATAATGAAAAGTTAAAATAAATGACATGGCCTCAGGAAAAAGAGAATCTCACCGGGAACAGCTAGCGAGAAGAAAGTGGGGGTCGACGGGTCGCTAACCATTTTCTCGGCTGCGTTCAGATTGGGAGTGAAAAGTACTTTTGCTAGATGAATAGTGCATTAAAAAGCGTGTCCTGTAAGTGGGATGAATAGGAAAAACTAGTTGGAGAAATACTTTTCTCTGAATCTGAACACAGCCCTCATTTCTTTTTTTTTCACCGTGGTGATTTGGTGAGCCCTCATTTCTTTTTTTTTCACCGTGGTGATTTGGTGGTACGCTTCTCTGTTCTTTCACTGCTGGTGCGCGCACGGGCGAAACGAGACGAATCTTCAACCTTTTGACCATGCTCGACCAGGCTCGCTGACAAAGGACGCGCCTCGCTCGCTGCGCTGCTCGCGGACGAACCACTGACGCTGCGGGCCCCGCGTACCCTGGCCCGCGTGTCAGGAAGCGTGGGCTAGACTCCAACGAACAACTGCCACTGCTGCGGCGAGGCCACCACCGGCGGTGGCGCGTCGGCGGTCGCTTTCGGCTGCCGACCGGCCGCCCGCCGCGAAGCGCAGCTGAGCTGAGCTGAGCTGGGCTCGGTACGCGACGCAACGCCTCCGCTGTCGCTGACGCGGTGGGGCCGGGCCAGTTTTGGCGGGGATGGGAGCGGGTCTCCGCGGCTGGACCGGTGGCCCACACGCCCCCGACCTCCCCACTCCCAGAGACCCGCTATTTTGTCTGGACGGACGCGCTAAAGAGCACCACGTTTACCGGCAGAGCTCCACCGGGCTCGGCCGGAAGTTACGCAAATGCCCTTGATTGTTGGTTCGTTGTCCCCATGCTCGCGCTTAGCACAATTTTGGCGTCATTATTTTCTCTCTCCATGCTTTGACCACAAACGTCAATATAAGGATGTCTTCCTTTTGGCATGTGACAGCTGACAACACTGGAAATAGGTCTTCTTTTTTAATCAATCATTATCGTACAATCTTCAGCTATAGCAGAATAGCTATTTAATGTAGGAAAAAGTGTACATTACCCCCTCAATTGTTACCAAAGAGTGGATTACCCCCTTATACTTTTAAATCATGTACATTTAACCTTAAACTCTTCAAATAGTGGAGACTACCCTCCTAAGGCCTTTTAAGACTGGTTCAATGTTACTCTCCAAGGAATGAAGGAATGTAATAGTATTAATCTTGATTTTCCTAACTAAGATGTAGGCACAATAGTGCTTTCTTAGATAGGTAATCAAATCAATTTATATTGCGAAGGCGTGGAGTCGTGGACAGAATAGTGTTAACGTTTGAAGCATTGACTGGTTACAAAGATTTCTTAAGGCCTTAGGGGGGTAATCTCCACTATTTGAAGAGTTTAAGGTTAAATGTACATGATTTAAGAGTATAAGGGGGTAATCTACTCTTTGGTAATAGTTGAGGGGGGTAATGTACACTTTTTACTTTTTCCTTTAATATAGGATAGATTTCACGGTCATGGTTTTCTATATAGCCATTTCGCTTTGATCATGCCTGATCGACTGATAGATGGACCAACTAGTCTTGGGCGACCCAAATATACTAGCGCACAATTGATTTACTAACAACTTGTTAGTAACAAGTAGCGTACCATAAAACTATCATGCAATCTTTTCTAGAGTTGGAAATTTTTCTAATCTTGTTCTACCTCCATTTCAAATAATAGGTAATTCTATTTTTAAAAATAAAAAATATCAAGTTTTATCAAATTTATATAATAAAATATCATATCCATAAAGCCAAATGCTCTGTAAGTACCAATAGCTTTTCCATTAAATATATTTTTATAATATATCTATTCGTTGTCATAAACTTTTGTTATCTTTTATATAATTTTAGTCAAATCCTTAAATATAAAATGGTATGGCTCTCAAGTAAAACTTAAAAGACTTATAATTTAGAACGGAGAAAGTAGTTGCTAATAAGAAAAACTCAATGTTACCAATATGATTAGCTTATCGTAGTAACCCATGTTAATAGGTTGCACCGGCGCACCCTCATCTCAAGTTTCTTATCGATAAGTTCAAAGCAAAAAGGTTCTTTCGATAGATAGAAGAAGAGCTACACAGCTAGAGGAAGGAGGGCAGATGCGTCATTCCCCACCCACCCACCCACCCTTTGTCCAATTTCTCACCCGAAAAATCTCGCCATTAATAAAATACTCATCAAAGAAATTGTTGTATTTCTTCCTCCCCTCTGGCTCGGCCGCACTCTCTCTCTCTCTCTCTCTCTCTTCGAGTCCGCTCCAATGCCGTTGCCTCTCTCCTCCACCTCATCATAAACGACTCCGGCTTCGGCCTCCCGGGACCCAAACCCTAGCCGCGCGCTCCCCGACCACGCCGAGCTCGCCGGAACCCGCCCGGCCCGAGCCCAATTCTGCTAGGGTCCCTGCCGATCCGGCGGCTCCCCACCCGCACAGCCCGGGGCGTTGTCCCCCGGCGGATGCTAGCCTGATCGGGTCCCCACGGTCGATGGGTTCGCCGGGGTCCGCCAATGGCAGACGCGGCGAGTACGTGAGGATCCCGGACGTCGAGGTGGCGATCAAGGGGGAGGGCGATGCCGCGACGGCCGTCAAGGCCGCTGTGGCGGGGGAGTGCCCGAAGGTGCTCCGGTGGCGCGCGATCCGGTGGTGGGCCAAGGTCGCCTTCCTGGGGATCTTGCTCGCGGGGGCCGGAGCGGCTGCGGTCGTCTTCCTCGGCCCGCTCGTAATTAAGAAGGTGCGCGCTCCCGCCCCGTCTATCCTGGCCCTCTTTCCGCTGCCGCCTCTTGCATCCGTCGCGGATCGTGCGGAGATTCGACGCCACCGCAGATCTTTCCTCCCTCTTCTAATTCTTCTCAGTCTGTGTCCGTCGAATCGTCGATTGCGACGCGGCTTCCGATTTATCTAGGAATGTTTGGATATTTTGCTGATGCTGATATTTTCTGTTTGTGGTAGAAACATTTTCATTGTTCTATTTGTATTGTTATATACGGTCCTTTTCTTCCGTGCCTAGCTCGTAGGAACGGGTGAGGTGACTAAGGTTCCTTTTGCATATATTATCAGCTGGAGGATAAGGTTTGAGCTTTTTAAGATCTCAATCTGTAGGCAAATTCAGAATCGCCAGTTCAGCCAATAGATTTCGTTGCAATTTCAGTTTTGGAGATGATGGGGACGTCATTGTTCAATGCGTGAATTTAGCATTTCTTTTCCAGCTGGAAACTGGGACATGGAGAAATGCTTTGCCAATTCGGCAAGTCTTGACATTGGCCAATGTCTTCACAACATCTAGTGGCCTAATATGTGGGGTCTGCACTCTTGGTGCTTTGGTAGTGTATACGCTTTCATGAAAGCTGGATAGGTAGATTTTTTTTTTGTTTTAAAGATGTGGTACTGTTAATCTCAGTTTTCATTAACATTCTGTTTGCAATTACTGTATAGCATTTTAATTAAATGAATTCACTGGGAGCAAGAAAAGAATGCCCGCTTACCCAAGCGATGGCGCACTACCTGGAACAAGTGAAGCGTGTCCTGACGTTTAGGCTCTGGAACCACTTGGTTTATAGTCTTGCTTGGAAGCAAACTCTGTGAAAGCCATTCCCAGAAGTAGCTGTATGGGAATAGTTTTTCATTATGTTTCCATGCCCCTGTTATTATGTTTTAAGTTCAGGCGGAATATGCTAGAAGTCCTTTTTGGCAATATGTTTTGGTTGGATGTTGAGGACTTGAGGTTGGTGCAGTTGGTAATGCTAGTAATGTTTTGCTATTTTTTTAAAAAAAATGTAATGTGTTCAAGGATCTTAATTTATTATGACAAAAAAATCAATCTATTTGGAAACCAACTTTTGAGGGTGTCTGGATTGGATGGGAGGATGTCTTTGAGTACTTGAGTGGTATGGATTTCAATTGCGCTAGTTTGCAATTAAAAAAACTGTAAACTAATTAGACACAGCTTTCTGTTAATGCTAGCCATTGCCTGCAACTGCCTTTTATATCTAAGATATGGACTGATGCGTTATAATTGTTTGTGCTTGTCCTGCAATTTAAATTCACCGAAATGGTTAAATAATTCTATTTGTTGTGATATATTTTTTATTAAAGGATTGGAATTTTATCAACTTCTCAAATTCATGTTTACAACTCTACCCACAATTGGTAATAAAACCTTATCATTCTTTCAAAATGTTTGCAATATCAGTTGAGATCATATGCTTGTGTGCGGTCAAGTGCTTGTCAACGTGACCTTCGAATAAATTATATGGGATGGAATTCTACATGGAAGCTGTTGATCATATGCTAAAGATCGGACTCTGACATCTTCAGTTTAGCAGACCAGATAACTGTATCTTTCTGTTAAATTTTACCGATGATTGCACCATCTATTTATCTTCACCAATTTAGTGTGACCATCTCATAGACTTTGGTTATGTGGCCTACTTCAGTAGCTTTCATTACCCTGATATCCCTGGGATTATGTTCTTCGTTATTGCTTACCTTAATTTCCATGTTGTCATTGACAGGTTGTTGCACCTATTCTTTACTGGGAGTCAACAACTTTCAGCAGATCATCTGTTGCTCTAATATGTTTTGGCGCAATTGCCTTATTCCCAAGTGTTTTGTTACCTTCTTCACCCTTCATGTGGCTTGCGGGGATGACTTTTGGATACCTTTATGGCTTTTTGATAATCACGGCAGGGATGGGCATAGGCATGTCATTGCCATATTTTATAGGCTCTGCATTCCACTGTAGGATACATGTGAGTCACTTTCATATTTTCTTCCTTGTGATTTATCCAAATATTATTGGAAATTGATTAGCAAATTACTTGGTTTTGAAAATTTGGCTTATAATTGGTTCTGCAGAGATGGTTGGAGAAGTGGCCAAAGAAAGCAGCTTTTGTAAGGCTTGCTGGTGAAGGAGATTGGCATCATCAATTTAGGGCTGTTGCTCTACTCAGGATTTCTCCATTTCCATATATTGTTTTTAACTATGCTTCTGTGGCTACGAATGTCAAATATTGCCCATACATAGCTGGTTCGATGGCTGGAACCATACATGAAACTTTCCTTGCAATATACAGGTTTGTACACATCTCTTGTCCCTTCAATTTTTTTATGCTGTGATTGCTGCCTTATTTCTGCCATTTTCTGGAGCATGTTCGAGTACCCAGTGCGGTGAATTTGTGTTATTAAACTAATATGCATCACTCTGTATGCGACTTCTATCATGTTTAATCTGGTTTGCTTCTTTTGTGATAGCTGTTTTTCATAGCTATCTGCTGATTGTTTTATTTTAGTATATTGTCATTATAGTTGGATGAGGTCGCATACTGGCATGCTGCTATATAGGAGCACACAGTTAAACTTGTTCTATAACTGATATGCCCTTGTTTATGGTATATGTTTTAGCACACTTGTTTTTTTAATCTGAAGCCTACATGCATGAAACTGCAGTTATGGGTCGTGACAGGCATCCTATTCCAAACTACTTTGAACATCAACTTTCTATGTTGAGCTGATGCACTGTATATTTTCTGTATTTAGGGTGAGTTTAGATTGGGAGAAAAAACACTGTAGATCCAGAAAAACACTGTAGATCGTGTTGGGAAGCGTGTTCTGTGAGTGAGAGGGATGGGATGAATAGGGAAAAGTTGGATGAATAGTGTTTTTTTGGGAGAAGTTGGGTGAACTAAACGGGGCCTTAGTTGGGAGAAACTAACCTCTGTTATTTTTTGGGAGCAGTGGGAAACTTCTTCAAAGCCTGGCTCTAGCAACAAGCAAAGGTTCCTTCTTGTCAGTGGATCAGATCATCTACAACGGAATCGGCTTCACAATAGCTGCAGCTTCTACCGCTGCGATCACTATCTATGCAAAGAAAGCACTTCAAAAGCTCCAAGCGGAAGACGAGATATTCTGAGTGCAAGAGGCCTGCGCTCCATATCAAACTAGTGAAACTAGTTTCCATTGTACTATACATATAAACACTTGCTACTAATCTGGTTCCTGAGTCGACTACCTGACTACAACCATCTGATGGGAGGGGGCTGCAGCAATTGTAAAGAAAATAGAGACCCAGAAAATACTTACGTTTTCTGTTCTTTTTTTTTTCTTGTTTTGTTCTATGTAGAGAGAACCATCAACTTCATCAATGTATTGCTTTGTGCAATGTAAATTCTCAAGCTAAAACTTATATTTCTTTTATTTCCCTTGCCTTCAAGCTGCTTCGAAGTATAACAAAGAAGTGCATTTATTGGATGCTGGTAGCGTGTTCTATGATGATGAATCGTTATGCTGCTGTGACGTTTGGACAATGAGGTTTTGCGTTTCTTGCTTGCAGAACTCCAACCGATAGCATGATGATAGTTTTTTTTCGCGAATTAAATTCAATGTTAGTTATATTCATGAAAGGACAACAGATTTTGAAATCATGCGTCACCATCTCAATAAAGGAAGTACAAGGTACAGAAATATATCTCCATTGTTCAGTTATTATTAATAATATACGATCTCCCGAATTAAGCACATGTTCAAGGCTTCACTTTCACAATCAGACACTCGAATTGTGTGTATGCTTGAAAACATCTCATCTTGAAAGTTATAGGCACCAGCACAGATCTTAAAGCAGCATGTGCGAAATGCTTTCCCGGGTAACAACCATGCCACGACGGAATCTCACCGCCAAGCCAATCCACCCAACCAAACAAGACTGTAAAGTAACCTGTTCAGCCCAAATGGCATGTTTGACCTACCATCACGAAAACATGCACATTCTGATTTATGAATAATAGGCAATTCTGAGACCTGAAATCTAATCCACATTCATACAAGAGAATCGCTGTGCATATCAAGGAGGCAACTGAATCTCCACACGGCATAAAAATTAAGGATCTTCCACATGTTATACAACTGACAAATCACACAATTGTGAACATGCCAATAAAGGTAAACATAAAAAAGCACAGTATCCAATCTTACAGGTTCTTCCATCGGCTTCTTGGGTCACAATGCGATATTGTCAGTTCAGGGAGGATTTATCAGATCATGCCGCATCGCCTACCTGAAGGCCGAAGGCACGGCAAAGCTAAATCAAACTATACACCTAACAGTGAAATTTTCAGTGACAGCTAAAGGGAAGTTCTTGCGGCTTCCTCCCAGAGACACTGTGCTTGCTTAATGAGGTTATAGCTAAGACCACACTACAGTCTTTTGGGGATTACATGCAATAAGAAGCGGGCGCTAGTTGCCAGCGCTGTTATGCTCTTTCTGCGACTACTAATGCTGCATCAATTATGTAGACTGCACAGCAGCAGGTGCTGCCACTGCAAGCTTCTTGCTACTTGGGTTCTTGTCATCAGCCTTCTTGGCGCCTTCTGTAGCCTTGCCAGGTGTGGATTTCGATCCTGACGCAGAATCAGGCTCGTCGTCCTCGACAACAAGCTGTACAGGACGCTTGCGACCACGATGCATATGACGCTCACAGTATTTCTCATTTGGTATAGTACTTCTCCAGCATCGCCACTTTTTACCATCTGTTCGCCGGCACCTCCCAGGTTCCGGCTCAGGGTTCTTTCCAAAGTCCAAGCATAGTGTCGCCAAGCCCATCACTGTTCAATCCAGTAATACAGATCTCTTAGAATGACTAAAATAACACATATATAAGAATCTCAAACTTGTGCATTTAAAAATATGCCCAAATCATAATTCAAAGATGCTTCTCCATTATCACTTAGTAACATGTGCATCAAGTTGCATTTCATCTCAACTTGGATTATATAGCTAATAAATATGACTAACTTAACCTACTTAAGATGACATTAATAAATTTATTGCTTGTACCATCCTACATATTGCAAACAACAAAACATGGATAAGTGGACACTTTGTGACGTCAACGGAAAATTCAGCATATTTTTACAACAGGAGCACACAGATGATGAGGCAGGTTAGAAGACATACAAGTAGGGTACTTCTGGGCGCCTTCGGATGATGCACCAGTTACGCTTTTCCATATGGGGAAGACGAGGTGGGTAGGCACAGGTACTCGGGCAGCCATGTATTGATACACCCGGGACTGTTGCTCAAGCTCCTGAAGTTGCATTGCTGTGAATGCTGCACCAGCACCATCAGGGATCGATGCCACAAGCGCTTTCATTTCTTCCTGAAGTGCTGCTGTTGCTGCAGCTGTAACCAACCAACCAAACAAGAAAATCTCAGAGGTGCTAGCAAAGATTTTTCATGGCAAATAGAGACTAATTCTCAATACATAGATGGGCGTTCGAATACTTAGTCTAAACAACGAGCACAAAAACAGGAAAACAAAAGAATAAGATTCCAATACAGGGTTCACTGTATAAGGGAAAAGTAACACAACAGCTAATAGGGGTGTGTGTTGTGGGGGATGGGAGGTTGAAAGCAAGGCCTTCAGTTTTCTAGCGTGACAACAAGTCAAACGAACCTAATAAAGGAGCTAGAATAAAACAAACCAGCTTTCCTGAAGCCTTCAACTTCTGAGTAACTAAGATAATTACAAATTTGTACAACTGTAATAACTATTCCCTCCCAGTCACCGATATTTCGCATGTATTCTCAGCAAAAGAACAAAACTATGAATGCAACCAAAACCAAGCAAGACCCCCCCCCCCCTCTCTCTCTCTTCTGAAACGGCAAGATACAGTGTAGGTACCCTTAACAAAAAGTTTCAGCCTTGCGAGATGAAACAAAGTTACAAAACTGTTGCAAAATTCATTGGCGAGTAAAGCTACCAGCACCCAGAACGAATATTTTCTTTCCTTTTTGTTCGAATGGTAACTGTTCAGCAGGGAAAAGACGGTCAAGAACTAGCACTACTGCATACATGCATCTGACAGCCGATACACTAGCAGCGACAGCGGCAACTGGTAGTCTAGTACTACGGCCACAGCTTGGGAGAACCTCTGCAGGGATAGCCACCGTACCTTCCTCCGGATCCTCGACGGCGACCACCTCCGGATCCTCGACCAGGACCAGATCTCTGCACGCGCCGTCGTCCTTCTCCCCCTCTCGATCCGTCTTCTCCGCCTCCGGCTCCTGCCCCGTCCCTTGCGCCACCACCGCCTCCCCCTCAGCCGCCGCCGGCACCACCGGCGCCGCCTCTACCTGGGGGTTATCCCCTCCGCCGCCTCCTCCTCCGCCGCTGCCCGACGGGTTCTTGGCCTCCCCCTCCGCCGCCATGGTCGCAGCAAAACGGCGGCGCGAGGGAAGCGAGGGGGAACTGTATCTTTGAGGGGCGCGGATCGGAGGGGGACGGGGGAGGAAAGGCCGGTGATACGGCGCTCTCGCTTTGACGGGCGCGGGTGGGGGAAGGGAGGGAGGACAGGGGGAAAAAAAAAGGATGGAGGCACTGTGTTATCAGGTGCGGCGTCCGGGCGGAGGGGAAGCCCAAACCCAAACCGCTAGGTGCACCCAGGGTGGTTGGGTGTAGAGTATGGCCACTGGATTCTGGGCATTCAATGGTGTTGCGCAGCAGCATTGGCATGGGAATGGTAAGGTTTTAAAAAGACATGCTTTCTATTTCTGGAGGTGCCGTGTGTAGTCTCGGTTTCTTTTGTGTTATTTTTATTTTTGGGCTAGTGCAAGCAATCACAGCATTGGCATTAGATTATTTGGTTGAGAATCAAAGGTGAGGATGGAGGCTATAATGGGTTTCTTAGAGTTTGTCCTTTCAGCCGGTAGAAGAATCATGTGAGATTCTGATCAATAATTGTGTGATTTTTAGTACTATGAAACTCAAAGTTTTGGGGCCACTAATCATGAAAGATATAAGGGTTGCAAGGCATTTTTGCATCACCTTCTGAATAACTTTGACACGTGTTGGCATGTTATTTATTCTTTTTATATATGGTGCTTGAATTTATAATTCATGAAAAATAATAGTCTTAAAAATATGCTAATCTAAGTATTTGCTTGCATGAGAGATAAAGAAAAGCCATAAATTCTGGCACTTATAAAACTATTATTCTTTTATATTGAACATAAAATGAAGAATTTTAATGAAGAATATTTATGTCTAGTAACATATTTTTTTTTTAAAAAAAGAAGAACTATAGCTATTGACATTGTTAACCCAATTCATATTTTTTACGATTTTATTGTATATCTAGACCAAGTATTAGAAATATGGAGCCCATACACTACAAAAGGAATCATCACAATTAAACACATCCACTTAGAAATATCCTAGAGTTATGTTGTGCCACATGTACCCCAAGAAATCTAGACGTTAAAACACTTCTAGCACTTGAGGTATGACAATATGTATGGGCATCATAATCTGGATGCACGCCTAACCAACCGATGTTTCTTCACCGACACCCAAAATTTTTAAATTGCTTTATGACAATAGTGTGATGATTCAAATGGCCATACACATGTCACTCTATATGGCTTAGAAAGCGTGTTGTTGACTTTATAATTCGGATGCACATTTAACAGACTGATGTTTCTTCCACGTCAACCATAACTTTTCAAGCGTGTTGCCGTTTTTTTGTCATGTTCAAATGACTATACAAGTGTCACCCTACATTGCACGAGAAATATATTGTTGATTTCATATTTGGAATATATCTAACAAATTGTTGTTTCTTCCACGTCAACATAGACTTTTTTTTATGCCATTGTTCAGATGACCATACAAATGTCACCTACATGGAGAAAAAAAGCATAGCATTAACTACGCAATATGGATGTACGGACATTTCTTCCATATCAGCCAAGAATTTAAGTTCTTTGCGTCGATCATTTGGTGATTAGATGACTATTAAATGTGTCGTATTACGTGTCACAAAATACATGTCATCGGCTTAATATATTGGATTTATGCCTAAAACGTTGATGTTTCCTGCACATCAATCCATGCTTATTATTGTCTGATGGTCTGGACGACCAACACGACTACCATATTACTTGACATAAAGTATCATGGTGATAACTCTATAGCTTGGATGCATACCTAATCGACTAATATTTCTTCCGTCAACTACCCGCCTTGAGTGATATACACTATCTGTTTCATGGTTCAAACATCCCATACAATGTTACATTATATGGTATATAAGGTTCGTCACTAATGAAGAAAAAACCTCTTGAATATATGGTTTTTAACTATTTTTACTTGCCCTTTTCAGCATAGTGACTAGTGAGTTTATAGTTGGTATAAGATAAAATATAAAAATGATAATCCTTTACTGTAACATCCCAGATGTTTAAGACTTTAAAAATGTACTAAAACCAAATTTAAAAGGGCAGCTTGGGTGAAGCACACTTAAGTGGTTTAAAATTTTGAAATTGAAATTTCAACAAGGCCAAATTGACACCTAACTGAAATCTCAAAAAGTTTGTACTGAACTTGAAAATCTCCAAAAATAAAAGTTGTTTGTCATCACAAATAAAGCCTAGTCACTGTTGGGCACTTTTCAAAATTTTGCAGTTAAGCCCCTCGAAAACTCCAAAACCCCCGCAGAACGCCTTTTCGTATTTGGGTTGTTTGAGCTTGAAATATTGGAAATTTCAGGTTCACCCTAAAGAGAAAGTTGTGTCCCAGATTTCAAACTCCAACTTTGGTGTTTGCACTTTTTGAAGTGTAGTTCAAATTTTTGGAGAAATACACGCTTGAACCTGGGTGCTCCTCGGGCGCCCGACAGACGCCCTGGCGCGCTCTGCCCTGGCCGCGGGCCGGCCGCCACGTGGCCGGCGAGCGGCGGCGGCCTCGCCTGGCCGGCCAAGCCGTGGCGGCGTGTTCCTATTGTCATCACGCGAGTGCCTGACACCCCGTCCGGTCTTCTCCCGCGCTACAGCGCCCTGGCGGTCTCGCGCTATGCGGAGCGCCATGATGGCGAGTAGAGCTCGGCCACTGGCCGTGGCCGCGCGCGCTGCGCCGAGCTGTTCCGCGGACGGATTCCCGCTCACTACGCGCCATAAGGCTCTGCAGCGTATCTCCACTTCTCCACGCCACGATCCCCCTCGCCCAACAGCTTCGCGTGCACTGTCCGAGCTCGCAGGCGCACTCATGGCGGCCTGCATGCCCAAGCCGTGCACGCGAGCGTCCCTAGCCGCCCCAGCTGGCTCTAGCGTGCTCAATTGCGTCGCCAAGTGACCTTTGCCCCTTGCCTTCGCTCACGCCCCAGCCATTTCCCTCTCCCACGCTCGAGAGCCTCGTCTTCCACCTCTGGCCGCAAGAGCTGAGCTCGAGCGCCGGAGCAATTCGCCCCCATCTCTCCACGGTTTCCAAATTCGCCGTACCTAGAGCTCATCCATTTCCTCAGCTTTCTTTTCCCCCACTTCTCTCAAGCTCCCATCGACCATTCATCGAGAAATCGGGATTTCCCCCAAATCCCCATTTTTCGGCCGCCAAAGCACCCCCACGTCGAGCCGCACCTTTGAGCTATCCACGACACCAACCGAGCATCCCAACGTCTTCGTCATGCCCTACTGATGCTCACGAGCCCTTCCAACCGCTGCGAGAGCCTCTGACCTCGCCGGAGTTGAAGCTGCGGCGGCCGCGCCGCCACTGCTCCCGTCGCCGGCCACCTTTGAGCCTCCTCCGGCCTCCCAACCACCACCATTCGACTCGCGGTGAGCTGCTCGTCCTTTTCCCCCACTTCTCCGACCCCATCCCACCGCCGTTTGGCCGGTGCAACGACGCCGACGAGCCCAAGGGCATATCTTCATCTTCTACCTTTTCGCAGGGCTCCCAGTGAAAGAAACCAGGGGCCTGCTTGCGAAGTTTCAAAAGATCCAGGGGCCGTGGCGTAAAAAGATTCTTAAGGTCTAGTTCAAATTTCTGAGATCTTATAAAATCTACTAAAAATCGTAGAAAAATTGGAAAAATGCACAAAAATACTCCCTGGACTCGTGAGATTGTAAACTCCAATCTACTTCTTGCATGTACATACTTTTGAGGGTTAGTTTTTGAATTAAAATGCAAACTGTGATTTTAGAGTTTTGTGCACCATTTCAAATCCGGAACTCTTCTGTAGCTGAGCTTGGGATATGTTGCTTGTATAGACTGTAGGAGGCTTGTGTCCAAAGGGAGACCTAAAAATATTACATGAAACTCCAGTTATGAATTATTTCTTGCTCCCTGCTCTATTTCGGTTCTGCATTTACTAAAAATAATTCATGCGGCCAAAAAATCATCCCCTTTCACCAGAGGCCTAGAAATATGTTGGGTCATGATAGAAAAATGCTAAATTGAATTTAGACTCTGTTTGGAACATTAAATAAATGGAAGTAGGTTTTCGGATAAAAATTTATTGAGAGATGTCCAAGTGTTATTTTTAGTTATCACTTGGCCAGAGCCTTTCTTTTACCCATGTCTAGCTCTCGTAGAGAGATCTTCTGTTTTGGAAGTAGTTTTAATTTTATATGAATTAATCTTGTTTCTTTGAGCAGCAGCTTGAGCTATTTTTAATAAATTCTGTATAGCTCGGTTTTAGTTAAAATTTGGGGTGAGCCTAGCTCTTATACCCCAGTAGCTTCCATAAAGTTTGTGGATAAAAAGGATAAACAGAAACCGAGAAACAAAAATGAGAAGGAACTAGAGTAGATCGAATTTTATGAAAAGAGATGGGTCACTTTGGTAATTATAAATCAGCATGTGAAGTCTTAAAATTTCAAAACTGAAACACTTGCTTAGAAATAAAAGTTTGTATTGCTTTTATATGTGTGCACAATCACCACCATAAGAATATAAAATCCGCACCACGCCCGCTATCTTACTTTTGGAGGAAAGAATAAATCTTTTATGTCTAGGTGAATATGGCCTTCAAGAGCCTGGACCTTTAGACTAAAAACCTGCAGCAACTCTTAAAATTTATGCATCTCATGTAGAAGGCACTCTCGCTGACGGCATCTACAACCTCGTCCCCGCCAACGAAGAGGAGGTTCCCGAAGGTGGTGCCGACGTGATCGTGATCAAACCGGAGACTGACCCCAACGTAGCCCAAGAAGGCAAGCCCCGGAGCATAACCTAACTTTCAGATTGTGCAACTATGAATTAATTATGTTTGTGCATTTACGTTCAAGGAATTGTTCGAATACCCTAGTTGCATAATTCTAGTACCTATGTCTTGAAATACTAGTATGGTAGGGTCGATAGAGCAGTGCTTTAGGACCGTTACAAGTCGAGTGATTTCCCGTCACTCGCGAGATATAGGAGTTGCTTGTCTTTACTTATGTTGGAATCATAAGGATGAACGGGCGGGATGGTAGGTGTAGATCTCCCGTCCGTGTAAGATAATTGGTCAAGGTCGAAACGTGTGGTTCTGTGTGTCAAGTTTTTGAACGTACCACGCGCATGCCGACCTATGGGAATCGGTAAGCCCGGTACCATTTTGAAACAACTAGGACCGATAGCCATCTCTCCTTGGAAAAAAAATTTGTTTCCCTTGCCGTACACAAGTGGATATATGCGTGATGCCGTGAGTGAAGCGGTAAACCTTTATTCTAAGGGAATGGACCCGGCGCCGAATTGTGGATTGATGGGAAAGGTTGAGAAGTGCTTGTACCTTTTATAGCGAGCATTATCCGTGTGTGTTGGGTTTCCCTGGCCAGGTAGCAAAACTCGGTTCGAACTGTCCGTTTCTCGCGGTTAATGAGACTGCTTGACCGCTTTGCTGCATTGAGTAACAAGCGGAACTTTGAGAATGATAAATTTGTTGGATGTACTAAATTGTATTGCGCCACTTGTATGATTAGAGAGGATGCTAATCTAGAATGGTTAACTCCACTAGAATTTGATGCTAAAATTTTAAAAATAGGGATCCACTCTTAGTTGCTTTCTGGCGAACAAACCCACCAGCCAAAAGTCTATCATGTCTAGAAGTCGGTGATGTAGTTTTCACCCGACGGGTAAGCCTTGCTGAGTATTAGTATACTCAGCCTTGCTTGTGGTATTTATTTCAGGTACTGCTTTGGAGGAAGCGGTGAATTCCGTCTCCTGGCCTGCCCAGATTCCACCTGGCTGGCATGTCGAGTGGGTTCCGTCCTCTGCTGAGGATCAGGAGGAGTAGCACCATGGCTGGCTTCAATATGGTGTTACTATGTATCGTCGTTAGTTTATGTTTCCGCTGCAATGAACACTCATACTTTTATTTGAAATTCGAACTTGGTTTGTAATAACTTGTTGAGACTATTTGTGTAAGTTGGATTTGTGGAATGTTGAAAGTTCTGGAACTCACCTTCGTGTGGGCGCGCGTGTTGTTTCGATCGTGAAAGTACGTGGTTAATCGGGTATAATCCGACGGCACTCCAGCTTATTCCGGATTAAGTGCCTGACTACTTGATTAGTGGTCAGTGGGTACTTAACTTGGAATAATTTCGGGGTGGTCTGCCACATTTACCTACCCAATAATTTCTCTATAAATTATTTAAATAACTACCCTAGATGATTCTATCATATTTCTAACTAGCCTGATTTGTTGACCCAATTAGACCATGGTCCAAGACAGGTTTATGTTGAATAGATAGGTAAAATATAATCATATTTTCTAAAGTATTTTTAAGATGTTCAGATTCAAATTTAGTAATGATGCAAATTCCTAAGTTAATTATGTGCCAAAACAAGGCAAATTCCAAAGTTAATGATGTATCCCATAATAATTTCAGAAAACAAATCGAAATTACTCCCATAAGTATAATTTAGCATAATAAACACCTCAACTATTTTTGGTTCAATTTACCTGCTAAACTATGTCACTTGATTTATATCCCCTAATACAATTTTAATTTTGTGAAAGGGCCTCTAATCTAGTGGTCAAACATCTTGTAAACCTGGGTTTGACTGCCCATGGGAGTGATTTAACAAGTCTAGAATGAAAAAAGAGTCAAATTAAAAAAAATAGGTTGGGGTTTCCCTACACATATCTCTCGCAAAAAAAAAAAACGGTAGACATACCCACTTAATTAGTTGGTCATTCACAATTTGGCTGCACATTGTTGTGCAAGGATTGACTGTTTAAAATGCAGCATGTGGTAAATATTGTATTCATTTTCCTTAACATCCAACATTGTATTCCCAATCCGATTGGCATTATACGCAACTGTGACTAGGATCATCCATATTTGGATTAGTATGTGGTTCATACATGTCCAATTTCTCTTCATCTAGAAAAAAATATATGGGACATAAAGATTAGCATTTTTTTACAAGTATAAATATCAAGTGTTTTATTTTGGGTACAGTATAAATATCAAGTGTTGAAATGGATAGAATTCTACTGGTAAAAAGAAGTACGTAATGGATAGAATACAGAAGATACAGCATGAGGTACGCGCGTGCCGGGAAAAGATGCGGAGACAGGCTGGGGCGTGGCCGTGTCGCTGCCAGGCGCACCCAGCGAGTCAGCGAGGCCGAGGCGGGCGTGCTCGTGACCACCCACTCGCCGCCGGTGGCCCACCACACCACCGTCTCCCTGCCCTCCCCGCTTCTCTTTGGTCACGCTTTCTCCGTTCCCGCCTTTGTTGCTTGTGCTGCGCGCCTGGTCCCCCACGCCATGCGCGTCCGCTCCACGAACATGACCGGGTGGGCGCGCCCGCGTGTACGTGACGCTGCCCATCAAGGCCGCCGGCCCGACAGGCCGCTGCGTGCAGCAACAGGGTGGCCGGCCGGCCCGTTCGCGCGCGTCTCACCCACCCAGGGCAGGGCCCGCCTTTTATGGGCGCGGACGTACGCGACCGTCGGTACGCGCGGGCCTCAGCAGCTGAGATTGAGCAGCGTTCCGGCCCGTCTCTTGGGGCAGTAGTCTGCCTCGCTTGCTCGTCGTCGTTCTCCTCCTGTCAATTCTGACTGCCGCGGCTAATCTCTTGCTTATTCTTTCCCGGCCCTGAAACCAGCCAGTTTTTAAAGCTTTCTTTCGTCTTTGTCACGGTTGATACTTTTGTTTAGAAAGGCCTAACTTTTTATTCTTCTGCAAAAAAAAAAAGTGTACAAAGATCACTCGTTATAGCTCATAGCTCAGCTGGTAGGAATTTTTATAGTGGAACCTGTCCCCGGGTTCTGAGTTGTATTCTCTAGAGTTTATAGCAGTATTTAACCGGTATGCTCATAGGAACATGTTGTGTATGTGCGTGTGAGTGGCTTCGCGTGTATTGTATGTTTTTTTTTTATGTTTGATCAGTTATGAATAGGATCACAAAGATGCTCTAATACAATTAAAATTGAAAAGAATGGAGACGGTGATGTTGGTCGCCACAAACAGCAAACCACGTTGCTCATCTTTTGCTCTTGAAATTCTTCGGAAAAAATCTCAAATTACAGAGAAAATGTTTCCAACTCAAAGGGACAAGAGAAGTAAAAAAGCAGGAGACGTGAACACGTGACAAGCGACAAATCAAAGGGCAACGCGGCAGCGCCACCATCCATCTGGCCGCCGCGGCTTGTGCTCGCCACACACCTCAAATCCTCCGCAGGCGGCCACGCACACCTTCTTCCCGGCTTCCCGGATTCAAGAACCCAAGCCACCCACCGCAACTGCCACCAACCCAATCCGAGCGCAGTCAACAGAGAACCTAGCAGCAGGACCATGGCGACCCCGTTCTGCGCCGCCGCCGCCGCGTGCCGCCTCTCCGTCGTCGCCCCACCCGCCGCGCAGGCGCCTAGGCCCCGGCGCGGCCTGGTGGCCGTGCGGGCAGAGGCGGGCGCGGGCGGCGGGATAAACCCGGCCATCAGGAAGGAGGAGGACAAAGTGGTCGACACCGTCCTCGCCGGCGAGCTCGCCAAGCCTCTCACCGCCTACTGCCGGTACGGCTTGCTTCTCACCGGGTTTCCCTTTTTCTTGAATGCCCGATGATGCTTGCTTGACGCCGTGAGAGAGACGAGCAGATGATCGTATGTCGCGTGTTGATGATTTAACCCACTCTGATGGCATAACTCTAGCCTGCAGACTGCATGCGGGGGGAATTAGTTGCGGTTTCTTCTGCTTGTGCGGTCCGCACAGTGCGGAGGATGTGCTACTTGTGATTTTTACATAAATGTACAACTGTTTTACCTGATAGAATTGCTAATTTTATCTTTACATCGTGGTAGCCTGTTCAACACAACCGCACACAATGTATTTACATAACTCTTCTAAGAAGACGCCAACAGGCAACAGTAGGTCTTCTTGTTAATGAAAAACATAGTTGCCGTTTTCAGTTCCAGAAATCACTGCATTCTGAGTCCCTTTGAATATCCAAAATGTGCTAGGGATCCTAATAGCAGCTTATACATTTCTCTGTAGTCTGGAGAGGACCTTAAAGAGAACTAACTTTCAAACCTGTACCCACTGTACTTCTATAATTCATTAATTTGTGGTATTTAGTTCAATGTCATACCAGTTGTACCACTGAACTGCACTCTGTTCAGTAATAAAGAGCTATGATTCCCTGTAAAACTCTAATTTGCAGCCCACAGAAGTCTATGGAATTTGTTGCGCTAATGCCAGAGATGCTGTGTCACATAGGATAGTTGATGGAATCACAGAGCATTAGAAGAGTTGAAAATAATAATTAAAAATGGAGCATATGCAGGGGTTAAACATCTCCTCAAACAAGGATAACTGATCTACGGAGTCATACTAAATGGAATGACCTAACAATAGAGGAACTTGCTCTGACGCCATATCCCAATTCTAAATGTCAGCCAATTAGAATATTTGCCAGCGTTGAACAACCAAACAAAGATCCTGTCTTTGCAGTGGGGTTTCATACACCGAAAATAAGTCGTTAACACTTTATTTGTCCTAGTGAACTATGAGTGCTTATGACATTATCATTTGCGGTATCAAGCATGAGCTTATTTTGATCCAACCTACCTATACAGGAGCATGCCTTATCTAGCACAAACTCGCGTCAACTGACCCCAAGTTCATCATGGATACTTTTACACAAAGATTGATCGAATTTTATATTGCAGAGCACAGAAGCATCCCGTGTGGTTCTAGCCACTTAGATTACTGACTTAATAATTTACTATTCTCTAACAACATTGCATTTCCTCAATGTTTCATAGTGTTCTAACCTTGATTGTTATTCTTTGTGATAAGGTGCTGGAGATCAGGAACATTCCCACTGTGCGACGGTGCCCATGCGAAGCACAACAAAGCCACCGGTGATAATGTGGGGCCCCTGCTCGTTAAGAAGTAGATGGAGTTTTGTCCTAGGATTATGTTGTGCCTTGAGCTGAACACTATCCCACCGAGTAGCAGGAGTATGTCATGATATATGTATGGTCTTTTATGAGTGTGCAACTATAATAATCGAAAGATGAATATCGGATTTATGAACTTATGATTAGCTGTCCTTCAGCTATATGAGTATCTTGTGGTTATGTTGGTGACGAAGTTATGTTTCATTGGTACATCCTCTTTGATGGTGGCGTCATGATTTTTAAGGGCTATAGGAACATCTAAATAACTGCATGTCTGTACCTGCTGATTGCAGGAAGTTCCGGTACAGTTGTACAGCTTCTAGAGTCTGCATCTTGCTACGGCAGTTAATGGCGCGCTTTACCCTGAACATCGTTTTTACTCATTTCCCATAGCAGAAAAGGGAGACACAGCGGAAGAATATCAACACTCTTCCACAGTGAATGTTGTTGAAGCTATTTTACCAATTGTCCAATTGGATTTGTACTGCCACATGATGATTCATCATATGAATAAAACAAGTTTGAAGAACGCAAGCTGCGCCACATGGTTAGCATGAAAAATGTCTGAAACTCTGAATGAAGAGCGCAAGCCTGCTCTACCCTGCCCGTGGCAACCATCTCACTGCCGCTGCCTGGTCCACCTTGTGATCAAGTGCATATGGTCTTTTTAACCGCAGTTATTACTTGTACCTCCTACGTACGGCACCGAAAAGTAAATCCAGTCCGTAGTCCGTACTGATCGTCGTCCGTAGGCACGCATTCCGCATCGAGACTGTTTGTACGAGGAACCGTAATTCAGCAAGGACGCTGCGTCACCACTCCCACATTTACAGCAGTTGGTGTGTGCTGGGAGTACATACTGCTGGTGCCACTCCCTGCAGTGGCCGTGCACTTGTTTAGGCTTCATTGCTGCAGGGTGGATCGAGACGCTCTAGAACTTGCTTATTTTGGGCTTTAGCTGCCGATCATGGCGCCCTTGCCCACACCACTTGGCACTTGCTCGTGTACGGTGTACTACATATACATTTTGCCATGCGCGGTTATTTTATTTCATCCCGATCAAGTTACTGACGGCCGTTGATGAGAAGGTATTTTCCTCGTGCATCCGTTTTTTTTTAAATCAAGTGTACACTTTTTATGGATATATAATGGCGATTTCGAGAAAAAAACATGGAATTTTGTTTCCGGTTGGGATGCCCCGATTTTGTTGGGAGCCCAGCCCATATAAACATCACACGGCCCAAACATGCCCCCACGGAGCCCAACCAAATCCGCCAAAACAAAAGCCTAGCCCGCAAGACCGCAACTTCCGCAGCCCAGCCCACCGAACCGCTGCCCCGAACCAGCGCCGCCGCCTCGCCGAGCGCCGCCACTCGTCGTTTCCTGCGGTCCGCGGCCTTTCCACCCCCTCCTGCTTCCATCGTCTTCTCCCACAGCGCCGGCGACCTCCTCTACTATTCGCTCACGCCACCCCCCCTTCGTCCTCGGCGTCGACGGTCCTCAGGCAACCGCCCCCCAATCCCCCCCCACCCCCCTACCGCTAAGAAACCCTAAACCCCGGAGCGGATTCGCAGCCCCTCGGGTCGGGACATCTGGCGATGCATCTCACTCTCGAATTCGGGTAATACTTCGTCCTGCTTTTCATGGCTTCCCTTCATCTCGCCTCTGTGTTTAACTCTGCTCGCGCGCGCGGTTCCTGACGAGCTGGGTGCTGCAGGGGCGGGCTGGAGCTGCTCCTGGAGAACTCCACCAAGGTGCACAAGGTTGAGGTCCCGCCCAAGGACGGCGAAGAGAAGGTGACCATGAAGGGTGTGCTCTCTTGGGCCAAGACCAACCTGATCAAGGAGCGCCCGGAGATGTTCGTCAAGGGCGATTCTGTGTATGTGTTGTTTTACCTCCCCCAGTCCCCCATATCTCTTCATTAATTTTTGCTGGTAGTATGATGTGAGCTCCAGTGGGCAGCGACCAAGAGCGGTTCTGTTTCAAGATATTTCCGGTTGCTACCGTTTCTCTTATGAATGTCAATTTCCTGATGGCTAACTAGTGTGGATTCTTGGTAGATAATGTCCTCGCATGATACTCTAGGTAGTTAGTACTAGTTATGCTGTAGCTTGTAGAGTGCAGTTGACCGCAAGTTTTGATGCTGTGATATTGTGATTTAACCCAATTCATTTTGAACTTCTCTGTGGTTTAATTCGACTATATAAAAAATTAATACCAATAATTGTGCTGCGGGTGATCTGGAGGCTTTGGCTAAGGGATGTTAGGGCCAGGAATTACAGCTTGAAAGCACGAACCATTTACAGACTGAACTCTCTTCTCATGGACTGCTGTGGACTGGAGGAGAGCCCTTTGATCCTTTAGTTAGTTAGGTGGCATTTTTTTCCACTCCTAATCTAGAACATCCATTCATGTGTCTTGTGATGTAATTTATCTACATATTCCTTGATTATTGAAAAGATGCCCAGTCCTCCTGTGTATTTGAGAAAAAAAGAAAGAAACACTAACAAACATATTGACTTAATCTAGAAATTAACATTTATGCAATACTCATCTAGACACTACAGTCAAGACAAATGGTCTAGATATTTTTATTGGAGCAGCGATTTTACAAACGAATTAATTCCTTTATTTTTCAAGTTAGATTTGATTTGATTGGCATACTCCCTTTAGTCTGAAATTCATCAAACAATTGGCAGTTGCAGTAAGCAGTAA
The DNA here is from genome assembly GCA_015342445.1 of Digitaria exilis. Classification (NCBI taxonomy): domain Eukaryota; kingdom Viridiplantae; phylum Streptophyta; class Magnoliopsida; order Poales; family Poaceae; genus Digitaria; species Digitaria exilis. The sequence continues at coordinate 577,639 of JACEFO010000718.1, read as the reverse complement.
CATGAGGCCGAAAAAGTTGGCAGAAGCCACAACCCACAAAGCCGCAGAGCATTAGGGCTACTGCCTAGAACAACTAATAAAGAACTAGTTTAGTTCGGAGCACAAGCAGTAGCAGCTAGCACAAGCAATAAGGCTTAAAGCATGTGCTGATGTGCTTATTCAGACTTCATGCACACAATCTAGTGCCTAGTAGTAGCAAAATAGCAGCAGTCAATACAGTAGCAGATGCTAACAGACCATGTGCAACGGTACAAGCCATTCTGATGCACTGGTTAGAGTCAGAGGACAAGAGGAGCAGCGTCGCATGGAAAATGACACCTTTTTTTTTACCTTTATTATTATTTACCTCATCGCGTTATTTCATTTTCCCTTGCAAACAAAAGTGAAACAGCCATGGAATGATACCCTTTTTTTTTACCTTTATTGTTATTTTTTTTGCCTGCCATTGATTTCGTAGAAATATATATAGGTTACATGTTATTGGCTATTACATGTTACCCTTTTTCAGCTCAGTAATGTTAGAGCATTCAACAATTTCAAAACTACTGATAGAGATTCTCTCCCGAGGCCGGACTCAGCCAGGTAATTTAGTTCTCATGGTTTTTTGTTGCTTCATGTGCAGGAGGCCTGGTGTTCTTGTCCTTATAAATGACTGTGATTGGGAGATCTGTGGTGGTCTTGATGCAGTGTTGGAAGAGAAGGACGTGGTTGTTTTCATCTCCACTTTGCACGGTGGTTAGTTTAATTATCGGGATGTTATGATTTATCTAAGAATTGCATTTTGTATCAAGTTGGAGAAGTATTGCAAATCATGGAACAGAACCTGATGATATCATTATCATCAAACTATAGTTCCATTTTCCTTACTGAAACACGGTTACAGAATGTTGTACACAACACAACTGATCCTGTATGTTATGCAATACTTCTGTGGTTCTTGAATCTGTATACATAAGCGGATGGTCAAGTGAATGTATCTCTAACCACTGTTCCTTCATGAATACGGAGTTATCCTAAAAGTGATCACTTTTGATGTATGTATGTGTTATTATTTGTGCTGATACTATGTCTACAAAGGCTTTAAAGCTAGTGAGAAACCTGGGGATAACCGCTGCCCATGTCGTTTGGTATTTACTACTATCGCCTCAATTCACTTGGCAATATCTCTGCAACGAAGCACACCACTTGAAAGGACGGAGACTATGACTCACGAATTTGTTCATGTGTGGGCATGTTTATGCTATTGTTAACCAGTAATCATACATTCATACATTGCAAATGCGATGGTCGAGTGGAATTGAATTTAATCTGTCATGATGCTGTTCTGCAAGTTTATGACACGAGAGAATGCCCCCCATCTGCTCTGCTTAACACCTCAGCTTGGTTGAGATAAGGTTTCGATTAATATGCAAGATGAACTTGCATTCTCAGATGTAGATTTGGCAGAGCTCCAAGAATTTGTGGAGCTGGTCATTACTGGCTCCAGTGTACCTTCAGCCGTTTTGCTTCTTACCTCCCCTGTTCGTTCTGTTACCTCTGTTTTTTTTCTGGAGTTCTCTGTAGCAGCCGGTGCCAATTGCAAGCCTCCATCACCACTGGCCTCCCCCATACCCAGGAGGTTAGTGGTTACCCAACGGCATCCCGATCGATGTAACGATGTTGGATGATCCACTCCCGTCATCCCTTTTTCGCTAACCGACCATCCACGGCTGATGTCTGATGGTGCCTCGCTTTGCCACTTCACCTGCCATCTCTGTTTTCTCCATCGATCCTAACCCCGAAAACAAAACCCTTTGTTCTAAACCCTGAACTCCTTGTTGGCTTCCAGCCTTCCACTGCAGATAAAAGAAACCACTCTAGATAGCAACAACGTGTTGGAATTCGGCTCATGGAGAAGCCAAAATTCTGAAAATTCCAAGGCGTTTTCTTTTCTTTATTTGTGTCAGCCACATGAGACTTGTCTATAAAAGGGACTTGGAGAAGTCTAGGTCTGCGAGATACAAACTGTTTTACAACTTATAAGGCATCATCAGCTACATATGTATATTTTTTATTTTATTTTATTTTTCTGTATGTGTACTAGTATCTAGATACGTGATATTGATATCTCGTTTAGGCAGAAAAGAACATGCCTCATGCTATGCCATCTTTCATTCTTTCTTCCCACGGGAAATCTTGAGAGCAGCCGGGATGTGGGTGTTGAACAAATACAAGCTCCAGTTGACGCAGCTGGGATCAAAGTTAAATATGTATCCATCACCCTGGCATGCGCCTGTCATCCTCCACAACTTCCTCAGGTTTGTGTTATCAAAGCTTCACAAAGAATTAACTAATGTAAGAGAGCAAAAGCTATCATTATTGGATGCATCCAAAACATTTTCTTTTTCCCCCCTACAGTGGAGGAAGTGTTTAACTACTATCTAATAAATTTGTTAGTATGATTGATTAATATTCATTTTTGTTGGCATTTGTTCATTGTTGAATCATGACAAGATTGTGCATATTTTTCAAACCTTGAAAGATGATTGGATTCTATACTCATACATTCAGACTTTATCAATGTATATTCAAACAAGTAAAGAGTGTGCATCTAGATGAAAAATATTTTAGAGTACTTATCCTAATTCTTACCATGCCTTGAAGGTGGTAAACGGGGCATACAACTTGGCCAAAAGCATGAAGAAATTGTAGTTTCGATTGAGCTTATTGTGGAACTCTGAGAACAACCCACCGAGTAGCAAGTTCACAAGGTACAACATCTGTTAACCATAAGATATTTCAACTTTGTCACATTACCGCGACTAGGTTAGTTTTTGTTGGAAAATACATATATATGGGGTCCAGATTAGCTTTGAAGCAAAGCAGAAAAATGTCAAATGCGTACCTGCAGTGGTATTTTGTATGCTAGAACCATATATGCATGGAAATAAAGATATCTAGTGAACAACAGTAGCCTTTTATGTTGGATGGTCCTTTTGCCCTCCCTCACACGAGGATTGACGAAAAAGTAGCCATACGCTAATTCCTCTAGAAGATACATCTGCAGTGGATTTTTGTGGGCAGAAGTCACATGGTAAATTATTTGAGTCTCCTCAGCATAGTGAGCCGCGATTGCTACCATGGCAGCATTCACCACCATGTCTCCTGGTATCTATAAAAATAATTAAACATTTTATTTCCATTGCTTTCTTCTATATAGCATTTCATCTCATGTTCTCTTACTCACCGCATCAACTGTGCTATTGTGATCACATATGAAACATGGAATGGTTTGCTTGTCGTAGGCGTCAATCACAATGTCAATTGTTCTGCAGCCAAAATATGATGCAATGGCGGTCAGTGACGGTAGTTTTTTTTTTTATCTCGAAGGATTGAATAATGTCTTTTTTTTTACAATTATGCATGGTCAACTCTATTCCTGGAGATCAAGTAATGCTTTTCCTGATAACTAACAAAAAATTCTGCCACAAGTATGCATGCATTTTGTTATATATGGTGACTTAAATCCTAATGAACTCAAGAGGTGTGCTATTAGGACTACTAGTTTTGCTAGGACTTGAGAATTGAATCCTACTAGGAATAGGAAGCGTACTTGCATGTTTTGGAGGAGCTTTTAGGGGACTATATAGACAAAGGAAAGAAGGCCACGCAGAAGAATAGATAAGAGCAATCAACTCAAGCTAACACAAGGTCTCATCCAAGGTTTCTAAAGGGAAATCAGAAGCATTTAACAAGTTTGTAAGGGAAAAAAAATCAAAGACTCCTACAAACGATACACTTGTACTTTTTGGAGAATGGCTTAAAGAATTTATGATTGCTAAACTCACATCTACTTTCTATGAGGTGCATCTACAATGCTCTTCATACATATGGTAACTCATATCGTCCTTGCACTATTCTTTTCTGGATCCGATGACTATTCCTCATGATCAGCGTATCAGCTGATTCTAAGACATTATGTGCGCACATATATATGAATCGATTTTGCCAGCTATGGTTGCAGTGCAATTTGTATCGTTGAGTGCATTGCACACTGTTAGCATACCTAGTCCCTTCTATCCATCCAGGGAATGGTTCCTCGAAAGTGCTGGTTACGATACTTGGCCGTATTATGACAACTGGGAGGTCTTCTCTCATGTCGCCAAGCAACATCTCCCCCATAGCCTTTGTGAAGACATAGACATTGGGCCAACCAAAATAATTGGCCCTTTAAGATAAATTATTTGATTAGCATGTCACTCTATTCATCTGAGTGGATCACAAAACAACATTTCATCATCTTTTCTTACGATTAGTACTTGAGGATGCAGTAATGCTCGCTAGATGTGCTAGGGCATAAGATAAATCTTAAAAATTGTTCTCATAAAAGTTAGAAACACCACCATCAATTTGGTAAACTCTAATTGCCATTGCTAATACTAGACATATATTGGACCTTTTATCTTTTGTAATAAAAAACCTCTGCCACTATGAAAATAATTTACTAACCCCTAAATCTATATATAAAATATCCACCTCTGTTATTATTAAGTATTATCTAAAGTATCCCTGTATTCTTCATATAAAATAGTCACCAAAGGCATAATAAAAGATAATCTAATGTAACACTTAAATTTGCAAATAAATTACCCACCTATGCAATTATAAAAAAATACTCAAGATAGCCTCCTAAAGTTGTAATTAAATTACCTATACTATTATTATAAAAAATTCCAAATTACATTAATTTTAAGCGATCTGTTTCTACCTTTGTTAATATTAAAAATAAGAACATAAAACATATGCATGATATGTGTTACCGTGTAGATCATGTATACATAGATGCAAGAAACCTATGAGAACAAAACTCTACAAATATGGATGGAAAAGGGTATAGTCCCATAGAGTTCTTGCTAGCTGAAGTTTATAACCACTAGATAATAAAATAAGTACATCTATATGAGTATCGTGTTATAATAAGTTTATGAATATTTGTGGCATATACCTATTCAAGCCAAGTTCCTTCATGGCCTTCTTTTCTAACTCTCGTGAGCTAAGTGTTGTTTTGACCTCACGAACTAACTCTAGCTCTGCTTGAATATCCAAGTGGCAATCTGGCTTCGGTGTTTCCCCCATTTGGATTGGTTTCTCAGGTAACAAGCCTTTTTGTTCACCAGTTAATACATAAGCTGCCACAAAAATTAAGATAATAAGCATGCTAACAATCCAAAGTATTTAACTTCAACATAGCTAATTCAATAAGTACACAGATATTCCATTTTCCATAATCACAATTCACAATAATTGATTAATTTTGCACCATATTTTTAGGGGAAAATTCTAGTTTACACCTTCCAACTACAAAAGTCTGATTTTCAACCAGGGACTACAAAACTGGACACAAAAAGCCATCTAACTATCAAATCCGAACAAATTTGGTCCTTTGCGTGGTTTTAAAGGCAGTTTTTTGTTTTCATTTTTTTAAATTATTCGAATCTAAAAAAATCATACCTATATGTGCCAATTGGCTTATAAAAGTACAAACTATATGTTGGTACACCTGTTAGAAGTTATTTGCATGTTATTTATTTCTATTCTTAGTATTTTTAGAGAAACAATAAAACCCTAGCAACATGAACAAATAAGTGGCCAACTAACTTTACATAACATAGTGTACCAATAGGTAGTTTATATTTTCAGAAAACTTTTGGCATCAACTTCATATTATTTTTAAGTTTATTTTTTTATATTTACATACGATGAACCACCTTGGAAACCACTCAAAGGACCAAATTTATCTAGTTTTGTTAGTTGGATGGGCATTTGTGTCCAGTTTTACAGTTGTAGGTCGAAAATCAGACTTTTATTGTAGTTGAAGGATGTAAATCAGAATTTTCTCTATTTTTGGGATCCTTATTGTCATTCCATATTCCATACATAAGCACATCTAGCTACTAGAGTAACGATATGCGTGGTCTGCTTATTTAACTTACCAGTGGAAACATGAAGGAGCATTTTAAGATGGGCACATTGCTTTGCAAATTGGCAAATTCTCTTGGTTCCCAAGGCATTGGATGCCAGAGCAACGTCATACCTGCACATCAACAGTAGTGCGGTGTAGCATACGGGAGCATATAATTCACAAAACGTTAAGGCCTTGTTAGATCGCCAACTTTCACCAACTTTTCAACTTTTCAGTCACATCGAGTCACATTTCTCTCACAGACACGCTTACCAATGCACTATTCACATCTCCAACTTTCTCCAACTTCCTCAACTAAACAAGATGTTCTCCTTGTGCATGCATACCTCTCGTAGAAATTGGTGATTGCAGCTCCATTGACGATAATATCAATTTCCTCCGATAGCTGCTTAACCTGGGGGCTCTCGATCCCAAGGTCCTCATGTATGATGTCTCCGGCTACAGGTGATATTTTCTCTTGGATGAAAGAACGGAATTTGTCACCATGTATTTTTCGTAAAGTCCTGAAAAGTTCTTGCCCTACAACCTAATTTACACAAAAAAATTTGAATACTGAAGAGATATGAACACAACGAAGTATATAAATATGTGCGCAAATATAATATTACACAGCAAAGACGCTCTACCAGGGAACGGCTCTGCTATCTTCATTCTTAGACATACCACACCATTGATTTTTTTCATTAGTTATTTGATTATTCATTTTTTCTACAATATTTATACAAATAGACAAATATATAACTTAAATCAAAATTTTTTTAATTATAAATATGGTGGTATTTATTTTATTTTATTTAATTAATTCATTAAATATTGTTGGTTCAAGTTTGAGAAAAGTCAATGATACCATATACTCCCCGTCCCAAAATTATAGGTTCTTTTGGCTTTTTAGGTTCTTAGATTTTATAAATATAGATATTCATGAATCAGAGGTATAAATTGAAACAGAGGTATTATTTTACAACGGTTTTTTTTTAAGAAATTAACAACGGTGTTATTTACCTCTTTGAGCACACGGTGCTGAGCAGCCGTGTTGTCCTGCGCCCGTACCAGCAGGTAGAGCTTCTTCACGCCCGGCTGAACTCGTAGTATCTTCTCCACAAGCACTGCATACACGTGGGATGCATTTATACTATGGTCTTGTTGGCGAACTAAACAAGGCCATATATATGTGGATATGTATTTGGAGGTATGTATTTTGCTCCACGCATCATCATAGTGTAATTGTATATTGAGCATTATACATATATATAATAGACTACATGCTCTCAATTTTAATTTACAGTCTATAGATGCGAATTACATTTTCCTAGGAAGCCGGTCGAGCCAGTGACGAGGATGGTCCGATCCCTATAACACCCTACAACTTTAGCAGAGTCCATGGCTGCCGCGCCTTGATGTGCGCCAAGCCGCCAACCTAGCTCGTCCAAGCAATAGATAGATTTGTATAAATAAACGATCTCTCTTATTACTATGTCTTGGTGTCCTTGCCACGGTATGCACTTATATATAGTGCCGACCTGCATTCATGCCCTATCATCTGCGTGTATCATTGTCACCCTAATCAAAGCCAAGAGACCTAACTCCCACCGGTGTCGATCTCTTCTTCGTTTTGGGTAAATTAATTAAATTATATGGTTATGAGTCATTTTCTTTCTTCCATGTTTGGAAATATTTTTTTATACCCACTAGCATTCGTGGACATTATTTAATGATATCGGCCATTTATTGTTTTAGCTCTTTATTCAGACTAAATAGTCAGACCATTTAAACGGGTCAAATGGTCATTAAACGGGCTAAACAACTAATTAAATAGACTGACTAATTGACTAGTCACTGCGTAGCATGTACACAACGTCTAAACGGATGTGTAGACGAAGACGAACAATGCGCTTAAATAGACTACTACTCTCTCTTCCAAATTATTAGTCATCCTAGGTGCTATTTTGAGTGTATAAGTTCATGACATCATCTATGAAACGAGATATATACTTATCTAAATTCATAGCATATTTAATAAATCTAGTAAAAAACTAGGATGACTAATAATTTGGAACGGAGATAGTACATGTTATGCGTGTATAGAAAAATGTTATACGTGTATAGAAAAAAAGACACTATTACACCTCGAGCTCTTCGTGGTGCTACGGCTTCCTCTTCGATCTGACTCAGTGGCACGGACTCCCACATGAGACAGACGCAGGCAACCTCAGCTCCTGGCTTCTCTCGTGGGATGGCAGGTTGCATCCTTCTGGGCGGTGCACAAAACAGGACATGAGTTTTCCTGGCAGTTGCAGGGTCAACACAATAGGAGAGTGTTCCTTTCTCTCCAGATGGATCTCCCTATCCTGTGCGGAACTTTCAGACCATGGATTTCATAAGATAAGATTAGACAAGAACATGAAAAATAAGTATTTTTTTGGAAAATCCAAGATTCGTGAAACTCGTGCAAGATTTGAGTGAGGAATCACTCCAGCGATGTTTGCACACGTCCTAGCTTCGATTCCCACCAGAAAACCCAAACCAAATCGCAGCCAAACTAGAGGAATGAAAATCCAAAAAAAAAAAGCTCTGAAAAAAGACAAGACTTGAATCCACCATGAATGATTGATTAGATAACATGATTCATACAAAGTATTAGTTAAGATCCTCTCGTCATCCTATCCTTTCGAAGATAAGGCGCTAAACCTAGGGGTAATCATCCTCTAATCTCTAGCTAACCTAGCATTAAACCCCTTCTTAAGCGTTAGGTGAAATAAACTAAGCAAGGTGGAACGGAGAGGGCGAGAGACACCTTCCCCAACCAAGTCATATACCTACATATATTAGGTGCTTAACCCAAAGTCTAAACTACTCCTAATGCTAAAATTAAGATACAATCCCACATAGTATGATTTCGGTCCAAAATATTGGAGAAGCATCGGATGAGCATGACTTCTTCTCGACTTCCCTTCGCCTCAAATAGGCTAAGAAATTATGCCACTTTCCCTCCACCTAGACCTTGACCGTGCCAAGTCCGCTTCTAGTTTTGAAGCCCAAACCAGGAAACCTGCCACCTAAGTGGTTTTGTGGTGAAACCACCTAAACCCTTCCATCCGATGTCGCACACCATGATGAAGCTCCGGTTTTGGCCCAAACCGATCAAACTTGCCGTCGGGTGTTTTTTTTTGTCAAACCATCGAAAACCCCTCAACTAGTCACTACACAACTTGCCGAACCAAACCAGTCAAACCATCAACTTGATGGTTTTGTGGCCAAACCCCTTGAAACCCCTTAGCTCGTAGCTGCACGGTGTGCCAAGTAGGGGTGCAAACAGATCGGATACGGACAGATACCTTCGGAAACGAATGGATATCACTATTCATTTCTCGGAAACGGATATCTCGGATAAGGTATGGGTTGACATGGACATCATATATATATCTGATTTTAAGTTTCTGGATACGGATACGGTGCGGATATTGAATTCCCGGATTCGGATACGGACGGATGTAGTGCCCCCTAAACGAATTCGAAATCGGATGGGGACGGATAATATCCGCACCATTTGCACCCCTAGTGCCAAGACCCCGGTCTTGTGGCGATACCTATCAAACCATAGATGAAGATGCGTGCCCAGCCTCACCCGCCAAGTGCCAAGACGCCTTCAACTTCTCTCACGCTTCCGCCTAAACGGCAAGTCCACGCGACACTTACCATCGTCATCCTTCTTCACTTGGCCGATGCCTTCTCCACCATGTACTTTTGCTCGTCTGTGCACCATGCGAGCCGTCCGTGATTCCGCCCGACATCTTCGAGTCCTTTGGTCCAACCCTACTTGTGTCCACCCTTCATCATCTGGATCCTTCAACATGAACCTTTTGCTTGTCTGTCAAGCTAGGCCAAGCCTACTCATACTCATCTTTCACCATGGTCCGTCGGCATGAACTTTCGTGTCTCACCTTCACTATACACCGTCGACCGCACGTCGCACCTTGCACCTGCATGTTAAAAAACAAGAGCACATCATATCCAACGTTTCTCAATCGCTCATCTTAAATTTTAGGCAGACCACCATTGATCCTCGTTGACAGTCGTAGTACGCATGCATGCATTGATCCTCGAGTTTTCTCGCTCTCCATCGGTAGTGGTTACTTCGACGCCTCCGGTAGTGGTTGGCAGTCATGCTATCATGGCCGCGGGGCCCTAGCTAGCAGCCCCGTCGACGAGACGGATTCGTCTGCTGCGACTAGTTCGATGCACCATGGCGGCGGCTAGATAGAGCTGGCAAGCCGTTGGCCCGCCGTACCATCACCAGAGGCTGACGACTTCCCCATTTATTTCGCTTTCGCATGCACTGCACGACCCGTCGTTCCACAACGCTGGGATCGATCGAGACCAGAGGCCGGGGGGAGATTTTGGTTCGTGGTGGCCATGAGCTGCCCAGCTGGAGAAGGACGACGTGCAACGGCTAGCGCCTGCCGGGAGAGCGTGGTTGCACTGCTGCTGGGAGCAACGCGCTGAGGCGATGCTAGCGTGTTCCATTGCCATGGAAAATGAATATTAAGTTACTTTCATGCACATTCATTTCCATGCCCCGGCTACTTATTACTGGCTTGTCATGATTCTTAATAAAAGCTGAGAGACCTGTGTGTCTCTTTTTTTTAGGTATTAAAATGTACATGAATAAATCGATCAACAACCTCATGGAGCAGATGCTGCATGGTACATATTTTTATTTCCATATACACGGAATTTATGCACACTTAAAAATACAACAACCTCATGGAGCAGATGGTGCTAGGCAGCTACATTGTTGGACGTCCGCACCAAAATCATATGAAACATGATATGATCAATCCTTACGGGAATTTTCATTCCAGGCATGTATGAGAACTAAAGAGCAGGTAGAGTTGAACACCAATTCATGCTACAGATCATGAAACATAAAGATTTTGGTACAAAATGGCTACAATGGATAGAATTTGTTTTCAATTTGGGAACCTCATCAATCCTTCTAAATGGTGTCCCTTGTAAGGTGTTCCACTGTAGGAGACAAGTTATATAAGAGGACCCCCTGTCAACAATCATCTTTGTTCTTGTAGCTGATTTTCTTCAAACTGTCCTAAATAATTCAAAGGAAAAAGTCCAGTTTAGTGCCCTCAATTATGGGCTAGGTTCACATAACCCCCTAAAGTAATAAAACGTTTACTTAACCCTTGCGTTTGCTGAACCAGATCGAAACACACCTTTTAACCCATAATTGAAATCGGTCTTTGCTGAGTAGGCATGGCATGTCAGCGTAGCCGTAGCATCTTCTTATTTTTTTTTGAACGAACAAGCACGAGATTGTGCTTATTTCATTGATAGAGAAGATGGTTTTTACAGAGTTAGTTAATACAATGGTCCGGGGACCTCAATCAGAAGCCTATTCTCGCAAAAAAGGGACTCTAGGTGCTTTGCTCCCGCTAATCTCCATGCCACAATCTCATTTTTAATTTTCCCTAGTAGGAAAGGTACACTGGACTCCAGCCTCTGGAAAACTCTGTTGTTCCTCTCTTTCCAGATCTCCCACATAACCAGCATGACAAGATAGCCGTAGGATCTTCGCACGCTTTGATCTTGTACCTTTAAAGCTCTCACAGCTACGACTGAGAATTTGTGCTCTTTGTGTTCTGTTCATGAACGGGAAAGGCAGATACAGGACAAGCTCGTGGAGCTGTACGCGGATGGCTGCAAGGCGGAGAAGGGCGCTCCGGTGGCCGCCGGAGTGGTGAGCTGGTGGCGCTGAGGCTGCACTCCCACATGTACATGTACTACAGGCACGTCGTGATGTTGATGGCGCCCCTGGAACAGGAGTACAGGCACAACAACAGGCCGACGCAGCCGACGAATGGGTGAGTTGTCCAGGTCTACCACAGCCACAGGTTCATGGAGAACAAGTAGGTGCCGTAGCCGAATCCCACAGACTTGGTTTTATCTGCATCGAAGCCATTTCGTGTTCTGCACTTGTGTTACTCGATAAGTTCTAGTAGTTCGGTGTCATTAGTTGCCGGTCAGGTTCGACAACTCTTTTTCTGTTTCCTGAAAAGATAGGTTTCTGTACTTTGAACTCTGATGAGCAGAGTAGCAATCTGCTTTGGGAACTATAATAATTAGTTGATATTAATATACAACCGGTTCAATTATTTGTGGTATGTGTGTTTTGGCCCGGTTTAGCAAATTGAGGGGGTTATGTAATCCTTTTGTTACTTTAGGGTGTTATTTGGACATAGGCCATACTTAAAGGTAGTAAATTGGACTATTTCCTAATTCAAAAGATGAGGCTACTCTGTCATTACCAATTCCCCTTGGTCAAAGGATCCATTTTTTCATTGTGCAATATGGTGATGATATTCTCATTGTAATGGAGGATGTTAGAGAACTTTTGTTAAACGGATTTTACATGGATTTGCTGTATCCTCTGGTTTTAAGGTTAATTACTCCAAGTCAACCATGATAAATATTGCTGAAGACTGAATGGTCGGACTTGCACATACTTTTGGATGTTCAATTGGTTCATTACTATTCACATATCTTGGTATGCCCATTGGCACAACAAACTAAACCTGCTGTCAAAAGGTTATCTGCCTTTAGTTCGACATTGTGAGAAGAGGTTTCTGGTAACACCCAACCAACTTACTTTCTCAAGGTCGGCAAGCTAATCCTGGTAGATTCAGTCGTCTTTGAAAACTTTTATGATGTATATTATGGAAGTCCATGTAACAGTCATAAAGCAGCTGGATAAATATAGAAAACACCTACTATGGAGAGGATCAGATATCAAGCCAAACAAGCCCCAAAATCGGCATGGCAAATGGTTTTCCTGGGTGGACTAGCGGTATTAGTTTGAGAGTACATAATGATGCCCTGCTGCTAAAATTTTTGCACAAAATTTTCAACCAAGAAGACCAACCATGTGTTAAATTGATATGGGTCGACAATATTAGTAATGGCAGACAGTGGGATCAGGGAGGAAATGATCATTCTGGTGGAGAGATATTATCATACTACTTGGTGTGTATAAAGGAATTGCTATCCCAAATTCTGGTAATGTCAAAACAAACTCAATATATATGGAATGACATATGGTGTGGCTAGCTACGTTGCACCGATACGGCACCATGCCGCCGTATCGCGGTATGGACACGGGGGACACGGGGATACGCCAAATACGTCGGGGATACGCGTGTCCCCGCGTATCCTGATTTTGAGTCGAAAAAAATTAAAAAAAACGCAGGGATACGGGAGATATAGGGGTGGAATACGGGAGACGACATGTCTTCAAATAGGGAGCCCTTCCGCCGTCGCCCGTCCCACTTTTCGCATTCGCATCTGCGTACTGCCGTGTGCCGTCACCCGTCCGCCGTCCCGTCGGCAGCCTCGGCGGCGTCGTCCGGTAATCATCTTGCTTCGTCTTCAATTCTTCATCAGTTCATCGCCGATCGGCCGCCCGGCAGCCCGGCGCCCGCTGTAGCGGCGACGGCTTTGCGTGCAGCAGGGCCAGGGGCCATCATGGAGATGCTGCTGCCTGCCGGATTGTCTAGGTGCTAGTCGCTAGGCCGCTAGGGGCTGAGGCACACTGCTGCCGGCTGCCGCTAGGGCGCTAGGGCACACTGATGCGGTGCTGCCGGCCTGCCGGCTGCCGCTAGGGCGCTAGGTGCTAGGCCGCTAGGGCACACTGCTGCGCGCGCTAGTTTGCCGTATCCCCGTATTGCTATTTTTTGAAAATACCATATCGCCGTATCGTCGTATCCGTATCCCCGTATCCGTATCCCCGTACTGCGCAACATAGGTGGCTAGTACAACGAATTAACTTTGCAACAATCATCTCATTTGAAGAACCAAGGATATTTGGACTAAAAGAATTTTACTTATTTTCCACAATTCGCCGGTTACTCTTCAAAGATGAATACCCTCTTTCAACCATGATTTTGCCATGGTTATCCATATAGGGCAAAGAAAAAAAAACTTCCCCAGAAATTGTACAATGGCTAGAATCCTTTTCATAGATTTATTTAGATCTTTAGTTTTTAGGGTTTTTTTTCCCTTTTTTGCCAAACCTTTTTAATATAATATAAACATAATCACTAGGAGCTTGCCTGTTACATAAAAAAACTCACGGTTACCTCCACAGGACCACGACTGACGACTCTACCCGTACTGCACAGATGCAGGCAGGCGCGATATGGTCGCATTCATATGTACTCCTTCTCAACCACCGCTCCCATTTTTTTTCTAGAAATGACGTTCATATAAGTTTTCTTTTGACCTGTGCTGCCATCTGCCAATATAAATTCTGGTCAGGGACACTAATTATTCACGGAGGTAGTGCTCAACACTATCCCTGGGCTAAACTTTAGCATCCATCACATCGGATTTTTTTTATAATAGTTAGAAATATTAAATATAGGCTAGTTACGAAATCAATTACGCATATAGAGGCCAATTCATAGGACAAATCTATTAAATCTAATTAGTCTATGATTTAATGATATGATATTATAGTAACCATTTACTAATGATGCATTACTTAAGTTTAATAGATTTATCTCACAAATTAGCTTGGCATGATGCAATTAGTTTTATATATAAGTAGTTCATCTTTAGTCCACCTAATTAGCATCCTAATATTCAATGCGACATGAGTAAAATTTTAGCCTAAATAACAAGATGCTCTTGGATATATGCAACACACATGGGAGCAGTAGCTTGCTAGCAATAATGATGTATTTGTTCTGTCATATCGGATGTTTGACACTAATTAGGACTATTAAAAGTAGAAAACTAAAAAACTAATTACATATATGGAGTGTAATTCGCGAGACGAATCTATTAAGCCTAGTTAATCTATCATTATCATATATTTACTGTAGCACGACATTATCAAATCATGATCTAATTAGGCTTAATAAATTAGCTAGTCTCGCCAACTACACTCCAATTATATAATTAGTTTTATAATTACCCTATATAAAAATACTTTTAATTAGTGTCCAAAATCTGATGTGACATGTGAAAAGTTTTCACGCGGAAACTAAACAAACGTATTTGCGTTGCCTTGCAAAGTTGAGACGGCTTGCACAATCGTACAGTTACTCGACCACAGGATAAAGAGGTCTCTTGGAACCCTAGCTACGAGTATATAAAGGCCAGCAATGCAAGCACTAATAAACCACTAAACCTTCATACTTGTGATGGCAGTGAAGCCACCACTACTAGACCACTATTAGATAGGTTTCTGTAGGGCAGCTAATTCAGGATGGCCTCAAAGCCAGGTTATCTCACCGACTGGCCATGGAAAAACCTTGGAAATCACAAGGTAGTATGTACTCCATAGCGGCACATACATATCATAATATTGTGCACATAGTATGCACGTATGCGGTAAAGATGAAATTTGCCGTCTATCGGTAAAGATGAAGTTTGCCGTGTGCCCGAGGAAAAACTCCGGCAAAGATCTAGGGACAAAGATCTAGGGACACGGCAAACTTCAGTTTTCTAGTAGTGACCATTATTATGTTTAGAATCAAACATATTCAAAATGCTTATGACCCACATATACATATGTACATGTGCTATATATCTGTCCTCAGTCATGCAAGAAGGGCTGACTTTTGCGTCATATATTATATCTACTCATGCTCGCATCGATTCAAGTATGCGTTGGTGGCTCCCTGGGCGACACTGAGCACGTACAGGTTCGTGACGGGGAGCGATCTCGAGAGAGACCTGCTGGCCTTCCTCGTCCTGCCGGTGCTGCTCTTGAGGCTCTTGTACGCCCAGCTCTGGATCACCGTCTCCCGCTACCACACTGCCCGGAGCAAGCACAGGATAGTCAACAAGGGCCTCGATTTCGACCAGGTCGACAGAGAGAGCAACTGGTATATATGCTCGTAGTAGCTATAGCTCGTTTTTTTTTAATCTCATTCAGCCATTATTCATTAATTTCTATATGCAGCAGATTTTATTTAAAAATTAGAAGCACGAGTTATATATATACATATGTATGTATGCATATATCAGGGACGACCCGATCATCCTCACGGCGCTGGTATTGTACGGCCTTCAAGCTGCGCTTCCGATGGCCCGAGGCTTGCCGTGGTGGGATTCGAGGGGGCTCGCCGTCCTCTTCCTCGTGCATGCGGGGCCCGTTGAGCTCCTGTACTACTGGTTCCACCGGGCGCTGCACCACCATTACCTCTACTTACGCTACCACTCCCACCACCATGCTTCCATAGTCACCGAGCCCATAACCTGTGCGTTACTTAATTTGGATATATACAATCGAAT
Organism: Digitaria exilis; assembly: GCA_015342445.1. Taxonomy (NCBI): domain Eukaryota; kingdom Viridiplantae; phylum Streptophyta; class Magnoliopsida; order Poales; family Poaceae; genus Digitaria; species Digitaria exilis. The sequence continues at coordinate 561,366 of JACEFO010000718.1, read as the reverse complement.
TTGTTTCTTAAAGATAAATAACTATATGCAACACATATATGTATCGATCGATCCGTATAATATGACAAACTATCGATCTGCAGCCGTGATCCATCCGTTCGCGGAGGAGGTCGCGTACTTCGCCATCTTCGTCATCCCGCTGCTCGTCACGATGGCAACCGGCACAGCCTCCGCGTCGGTGATCAACGCCTACATCCTCTACATCGACTCCATGAACTACCTCGGCCACTGCAACTTCGAGCTCATCCCCAAGTGGCTCTTCGACGCCTTCCCCCCTCTCAAGTACCTCATGTACACCCCCTCGTAAGTACAACATATACTACTGTAAGCAGCTAGCAGCAGCTTTTTGCTCTCGATCAGTTGTTGTACATGTGTATTGTACTACCTTATGTCAGGCCATCATAATTCATAGAAGAGAAGTTGAGACACTTGAGAACGATACGATGATCATGCATGCTGGTCATGCAGATTCCACTCGCTGCACCACACGCAGTTCCGCACCAACTACTCTCTCTTCATGCCTTTCTACGACTACCTCTACGGCACGCTCGACGCGTCCACCGATCGCCTTCACGACCAGGCGCTGATGCGCAGGAGGAGCAAGGAGGAGGAGGAGGAGCACGTCGACGTTGTACACCTCACCCACCTCACCACGCCGGGGTCCATCTTCCACCAGCGGCTCGGCTTCGCCTCCCTCGCCTCCGCTCCCCTCGCCGTGTCCTCCAGCACGACGGCGGCGGCGCTCGCGTGGCCACTGGTCGCGCTCACGTCGCTCCTCGGGACAACCACGTTCAGATCGGAGGCTAATAGGCTGCGGGAGCTCAACGTCGAGACATGGGTTGTTCCAAGATTCACCTCCCAGGTAGTAGCTAGCAAGCTAGCTAGCTAGCTAGCTAGCTATAGGGTGAAACAACTGATCATAACGTATATATATACAGGCATCATACACAGAAAGACATTACGCCTTAAATAAATATTGTGAACGAAACGGGACCGTAAGATCTTGTTTTATTATACTAGAGTGGAAGAAGGGCCACATATCTCGAATTAACTGATCGCTTCTTCAGTACATGACGAAGGGAGGTGCGAATGCAGTCAGTCGTTTGATTGAGAGGGCTGTGTCGGATGCAGAAGCAAGTGGTGCCAGAGTACTAACACTGGGTCTCCTGAACCAGGTAAAACAACTTGATTTCTTCTTCACAAACAATTAATGAAATCTGCTACTATTAATTCTTCAGACTGACGAGCAGCTTGTGTGTGGTCAGGGCTACGGGGAGCTGTGCATCACCAGGAAGCCAAACCTGAAGACAAAGATCGTTGACGGGACGAGCTTGGTCGCCGCTGCCGTTCTCCACATGATCCCTGAAGGCGCAAACGCCGTTCTCCTCCTGGCAAATGCAAACGATAAGATGTCATACGTGCTATCTCTTGCCCTCTGCGAACGTGAAATCCGGGTACGATATACACTGCATATGACACGCACTTACGTACGGTAAGTTACCGTGGATTCTTTTGCTGAATTATTCAGGTTGAGGTGGCTGACCAGGATCTGCATGACTGTCTGAGGCAACGTCTGCCTTCAGAAATGCACAAGTTGCTCGTTCTGTCTCGCAGTTACAGCGCAATGGTATATATAAGATCATATCTGCTTCGACATCGCTCTTCACTTGTTTAGTTACAGCTCCTGATCACCTGCCATGACATGCACCATATATATGCAGGTGTGGCTCGTCGGCGACGGGCTGATGGACGAGGAGCAGGGGAGAGCACATGAAGGCGTCCATTTCGTGCCCTACTCTCAATTCCCTCCCAAGATTATCCGTGAGGACTGCATCTACCACAACACGCCGGCACTGCTGGTCCCGGAAACTTTCGAGAACCTCCATGCCTGCGAGGTATAGCTTAGTACGCGTCACCCGAACATTATTAAATTAAACACAGACGCAAGACGTGCGTTGCACACGAAGTTAAATGGTTTTGGTTGCAGAACTGGCTGCCGAGGAGGGTGATGAGCGCGTGGCGAGCGGCGGGTATCGTCCACGCGCTGGAGGCCTGGGATGAGCACGAGTGCGGCGGCATGGTCGTCACCGGCGTCGACAAGGCGTGGCGCGCCGCGCTCGCCCACGGCTTCCGGCCGTACGACCGCTAGCTGCGTCGTGGCCGCTACGTGACAACATGCGTGGCTGCGAGCCGATCCGGCCGGCCTCCACGATCGGCTCTACGTAGTATATATAGCTGCTAATAAAAATAAAATTAATTTCAAGGTAGTAGAGGGAGGTCATCGATATACACGCGTGGTGGTGTGTGATGTGTATCGGCGAAAAACAATCAATAATGCGCGTACCGGTAAAAAAAATGTGTATACCGGTAAATCAAAATGCTGTACTATATATTGCTCGATTGAATGACGTGCTTGTAAAGAAGGAAGGCTGTTAGTCTGTTCATAATATATATACTATCATCTATCATGTGGTGTGTGCCATCACAACAGTTTTACTTTACATTTCAACACTCTTCGGCCCTCAAGACATGCTACAAAGATGCAGATCTCTGGAATATGCATATTGATCATATTGAGTTTGGTTGCACATACCGATTTGAGTTCATTTATATTTCAACACTCGTCTTTAATCAAAATTGCATTAAGCTGGATTCCAACTCGAGATCAATGCCTTTTGGGCTACATTTTCGGTGGCCAAACCTATCCCAATTCCCAACTTTGTTCATGGACGGGCCAAAATCCGTCGGGCTAAGTCTGACGGGCCAAAAATACTGAGGTCTACGCCCTAGTAAATAGGAGTTTCCTGTCCATCTTCCGAAAGGCCCCACATTCCAATGTTTGAGATCCGTGCAAAGCCTCTTCATCGTTGGATCCCATCCCAACCCTAACCCTCTTTCTCTCTCCTGCCTCCTCCTCCCTTGTCCCTCCCCGCCATCCGTTGTTGTGGCCGGTTGCCGCCCGCCGCCAGGAGCGGCTCGCCAGCCCCCCTGCCACTCGCTGACAGCACCCACCGCCACGCCGCCTGCGCTCCACTACGCCACCGTCCCCGGGCCCTGCCTGTGTTGCACTTCCACGCCTCCATTGCTGTTGCCATACCCCCATGCCGCCATGGCCAGTCCCGTTCACTCCCATAGCTTCACCGTGCCCCAGACCTCACCAGAGAAGAACTTCTCTTTGATTTCCCTTTTCAACATTTTTATTATCCGTATTCAACACTCCTCGTTGCCCATTCCAACAAGTATTATGTACACCATCAACAAATTCAACGTTTTCGAAGTTCAAACATTGAAACTGTGCAATTAAATGTTGAATATGTGCTACGGAAATGTTGAATAGTGTTACCAATTGTTGAATTTTTGGGTTGTTTTTACTTATGCAAAGCTGAGTTGGGCCTTAGTGGGCTTTAAAGATGGATCCCTGACCATCTTCCGATAGATAGAAAGATAGGAATTCTAAAAAAACGTAGTAAATATATCCCATGGTATATATTTAAAAAACAAACTATATATGCTAAACGATACACTTTAGGAACAATCACATAGAGTTTTCAAATTTTAACTTGAGCATTTAAGCTAAATGCTTTTAAAAGTTAAATTCCATGGAATAAATCATATGGGAAGCAACATTTTATTTTTTATTATATACATCGTATATATGCATGTACACTCAACCCTATCAACACGCGCGCTCACACTTGCTCATGCAATTAAGTTCATCTAAAAGAATATAATGGGCCAATTTATCTTGAGGTGCCACATGCATATCGTTGTTGACAAGCACATGCCAAATGTGAGCACCTGAGCAAGCTCAGATGGGTAGGTTTGAAGGATGGATGTCCTTTCAGTTCGATGTACTACTAGAAAAACCCACGACGACTTGGCTGCGGTGAAGCCAGATCGATTATTGGCGCGACCTTCTCCAACATATTTGCCGACTTCCTTGTTTATGCAGATGGTGGCGATATCAGGTTCTTACTACCAACTTTGGGAACCGGGTTGGTCTTAGCTCGCACCACTTCTAGTGCTTTCCTTCCCCTCCGGGTGTTTTGTTGACTAGATTGCACGTTCAACGGGTAAAATGCATGTAACCGATGCTGGTGTGCTGCTCCTGATGCCATTTAAAACCATTGTCTTCGTAGGAAGGTTGATCGGCTTCAGCGCGTCTGTTCCAGCCACTGGCAACGAGGATGACCAGGAGAAGCTTACAAGGAGCTGAATGTAATTTCTATTTTCACAAGGGTGTCTTTGTAAGTGTTGGGTTGTAAACTGCCAGAAATATTTGTGAACTGTAAGCCCGGTTTCGGAAAAATCATGATGCATCTTTCTCCGCATCTGCGCGGCCTCTGCTAAAAAGCCCGGGCATCAAGCTTAGAGCATCTCTAGGAGATATCTGGATGGCCATCACTACTTTTAGCTGTTCTGCAAAAAAAAATCAAGGCTCCAATAGCATTGCTAACAAGATCGCCATTGCTGTAGGCGCTCACCATCGCGCAAGAGTGGGCAGCCAAATTTGGCTGGTATTTGGTGGCTCCACCTTCCTCGTTAGAGCATCTCCACCAGGCTAGCCAAAATTGACTCTCCATATCTTCATTTAGCTATTCACTCCGAAAGATTCCATAAGACTAACAAAAGGTCCGGAGTCATTCTTTGCTTCAAAATTTCATTCCTTCTCCCTTCATAAATTCAAAAGAGTCCTTGAAAAGATGACTACACAGAACTACTAAAATTATGCCTATTTTCTGGTGATAGAACAAATAATAAAGAATCCATTTTAACTAAATTTAGCTCAAAATATTTTGTACATTTTAAATTAGATCCCCCAAATTTGAACTCTATTTTAATTTATTTAAACTTTTGGGTATCTATTTAACACTTAAAAATGAGAGTAAATATTTAAATTCACGTTAATTTGAATATAAATAAAAAATGAATCGATTGGATATGGAGGGTGAGGTTTGGCTAGTTTACTGAACATATAGAAACAATCTTATGGGGCGAATGGCCAAACGAAGATCCGGAGATACTCAGCCAATCTTTTGCTCCTCCTAATTTCCTGGCCCCATCCTGCTGATACCGTTGCTTCCGTCCGCATTTACGCAAACCTTGCGACGGATGGGCACACGACCTTCCCAAGCCGGCCTGAAATGGCTGATGATGCCTCTCCGTCCGCACCTTCCTATGCAACCATCGGCGTCGGCATCCGACGGATGGGCGCAGCCGGCGGTGACGGAGCGTACGACCCGTTTCTGGGTGGAGTAGTTCAACAAGGCAAGTGATCATTTGCAGGTTCTGGAGAATTACGGCCGCGAATTAATTTTGTCCTGTTCACCAATATGCAATACGTACGGCTGGCTGCTGACCAGATGGAAATGCATGAATGGTTCGTGGAACTGCATCAGATGCAGATACGCTCCTGCCTGCCCCCCTCGCGTTTATGAGAGGCTGTGCCGCCTGTGCATCGTGGTCGTGGTGTCGAGCGTTGCAGAGGCTTGCCGTATTGATCGCTGATGGGCCATGGCGGCGTACCATCGTCACCAGAACCTTGTCCCTTCTCTTTCACTTGCTTCTCGATCTATCCTGGCTGCTTTTGGCGCAGCAGCACCGCCGGATTGTTGGCCAAGAACTCGAGATCTTTACAAGAAAGAAAGAGAGAAGGGAGAGGGGACGGCTGCATCATCTTGGGACTTAATTTCTTTGGGACCACCACGCTAGCATTCATGCACATGCATTTCCATGCGCCAGCAGCCAGCTACTTGCTGATCTGTCATGATTATTAATCAGAGATAAGAGACCCGTGTGTCTTCTTTCTTTTGGGCATTACAAAGTATAGTGCACGCATAAACCATTTTCTTTCGTGATATGCTCTGAAGTTGTTGAGTCGAGAAATTCAAATTATGGACAGTTCTATTAGAAATCTTACCGACTGAGTTATGCTCAGTTGTAAAGAAAACAATGATGAAGTTGTGTATAGGTTGTACATATTATTTTCTTTGCATATTCGGAACGAAGCAACAATGATTTTATATACACACACTTTCATGCCCTTATATATACACGGAATTTATGCACACTTAAAAATACACCAACCTCATGGAGCACATGCTGCTCGGCGGCTAAATTTTTTGAAGGGCAAACTGGTGGGGGTGTTCCCCCACAACACTTCAATTTTTGTTTTATAAAAATAAAAGCAACCGTACAAGAGAGATAAAAGAGGACATTGGGAGGAGAGAAACATTACATTACCAAATATTCCTTATCCATTGGGTAAAGAAGGGTTCATCAGTCCTATCTAAATATCCAAGATTGGAGGTATAGTTGCTCTTTTAGTCGTCTGATCCAGAGTTGGTGGGTTCATTTGAACCATGTCGGTGGCTACATTGGACGTCCGCACCGGAATCATAAAACATGATATGGTCGATCATTTCGGGAACATTAACATTCCAGATGAGGGGACGAGGATTAAAGAGCAGGCCAGTAGATTTGACAACCAATTCATGTTACAGACCATGAAACATAAAGGTTACGGTACAAAATGCTACAATGGTGTCCCTTGTAAGTTGTTCCACCGTAGGAGACGAGTTGGGTAGGGACGCCAACCCCCCACGCGCGCGCACGGGGTCACCACTCATCTTTGTTGTTCACGCTGATTCAAACTCTCATAAGAAAAAGATGAGGCTAATCTATATATCATTACCAATTCCCCTTGGAGAGGATCCTATTTTCCAACTGTGCAATATGCTGATGATAACCTCATTGTAATGGAGGGATGTGAGAGACAACTTGTTTTCCTCAAAGGGATTTTACAGGGATTTGCTGGATCTTCTGGTCTTGGGGTTAATTACTCCAAGTCAACCATGATACCAACAAATATTGGTCCTGGACTTGCACATACTTTTGGATGTTCAGTTGGAGATTACCATTCAGATATCTTGGTTTGCCCTTGGCACAACAAAATCCATTTTGTAATTTTTTCTGTCTTTAGTTCAATGATGTGAGAAGATGCTTCTGGTAACATCCAACTTACTTTCTCAAGGGGTCAAGCTAATTTCTTTATGCCCATTTAAGGATGCACCAAACTACTGGCAGCACAAAGTCAAACAAACCTCCCACTAACTTAAATTGTTGCACGAACTAACAACATGTCTCTTTAAAGAAATAAAACAAAGAAAAATGATTTATAACCATCTGCTTTGTAATGACACGGCTATATATATGGTCAGCTGTTGGAACGTGTAAACACCAAAGCAAGGCAAGTCCTCCCACGCATTACATACATAAAATTGATAGGATCAGGCAGCTTGCATTGGAGGTCAGGCTGGCAGCCATGGACGCTAGCAAGGTTGCAGGGTGCTTCAAGGATAAGACCATCCTCATCACCGGGTCGACTGGTTTCCTCGGAAAAAGTACTTTACATCAATCAATACAATGCAAAATTTGAAAATCTACTTCCTTTTATATATATATATATATATATATATATATATATATATATATATATATATATATATATATATATATATATATATATATCGAAAATAACGTGCTACCACGGGTGGTAGCTGCCCACCCAGGTGGGGTAGCTACCCAGTTCCATGCAGACGTTGATCTCATGCCGGAGATGGCCATCGCCGTCCACGTGTCCTCTCTGGGCCATCATATCATAAATAACGGGACGTGCAGTAGCTAACGGCGTCACTCGAGTCGTCCGGCGCGTGTATGCCACCTCTGGGCTCTAGCACTGGTCGTCCACGTCATTGGCATCCGGGGTTGGGCAGGGTGGTGCATGTGCGTAGGCCGTCTGTTTGAACACCAGGGCTGTAGCCTGTACCCTGTAGGCCTGTAGTGACACCAGGGTCCAGGGTCCAGAGTACGTACGGAGTAGTATGTGGGTAGGTTTGTTGCCTGCATGGGTTTCCTGGCGCTCCTACAGTGCTCCTGCTTGTTTTGCTGTGGCTGCTCCTGCCTGTTTTCCTTCCTTCCGGTGCACACGCAAGAGTAGCTGGCCGCATACGATCGAGAGGAGCCCTGAACAGTTTGCAAACAACGGCAGGCTACATGCGCACCCCTTGCTTATGGCACCTTGGTCCTGCTGCTGCGTTTTCCTCAGCTGGCCGCGTTTTCCTCAGCTGGCCGCACGTGTAATAGGTATCAGACGTTTAGGTAACGGACATGGACGGAGGGTAGCTACCATAGCAGGGGTGATAGCTACCACCGGTTGTAGCAAATCCTGTCTAATATACACACACGGCCCAAAAGCTTAAATATATACTCTTTTATATTTCTATGTGGTGTGGAGCAAAATCATGTGTAACTTGTGTATTTGTGTGCATGTAGTGCTAGTGGAGAAAATACTTCGAGCCCAACCGGGTGTGAAGAAGATCTACCTGCTGGTGAGGGCGTCCAACAACGTGGCCGCTGAGCAACGTGTGATCCATGAGGTTTTGCTTCATTTTCTTAGAGCAGATGCATTTCATATATTCTTTGCTTTCTTTATTATGTTATTATTAATTACACATAATCGCAATGTAGTAATATGTGCTCACGTGCTTCTACGCTAATCGTTCCAGAATTGACGGTGAAAATTATTGTTTAATTAATTTCTTCCCATTCTCGTCCACTATAGATTGTAGGGAATGAACTCTTTGGTATTCTGCGGGAAAAACACGGAGCTGACTTCCAGTCCTTCATCAAAGAGAAGCTATCCGCTTTAGCCGGGGATATCATACATGAGAATCTTGGACTTGAGAGCACGCGAGCCAAGCAATTGTTCGAGGAGACTGATATCATCGTCAATGGAGCTGCAACCACAAACTTCTATGACAGGTATGGGGTGCATATATATATCCCTATAAGTGCAAAAGGAAGATCGATCTCTGGTACGGTGTGTAATGCATGCTGCCTTCTTCATAGGTATGATGTTGCCTTGGCATCCAATACCTACGGAACCATTCATGTATGCAAGTTCGCAAAGCAGTGTGCTCGCCTCAAATTACTCCTCCATGTTTCCACGGGTAAGTTTGCACACGATATAAGCTTAGATATATATGACCCAGGTAAATCAGAAAAATTATCCGCAGGAAATTAATGTGTAAACTGAGTGCAAAGTATAATTCTTCATGAGCAGCTTATGTAGCTGGTACGCAAGAAGGACGGATACTAGAGAAACCTCTCGAGATGGGCCAAACGTTAAAGGAGGGTCGCTGCTTGGACATTGAAGCAGAGCTTGAGTTGGCTAATGACGTCAAAGCAAAACTTGAGATGGAACGCTCTGGTATCTCTCATGGGCAGCTAGAAAAGGTAGCCATGAAGGAACTTGGCTTGAAGAGGTATGCACAGACCCCCCCCCCCCTTTCAACATGTGCCTAGTGAGGGCCCACTGAATTACGTTAATTGTAACATGTATATACATGTAGAATGGTCTATTTACTGATAAGATCTTGAAATGAAGGGCTAACTACTTTGGGTGGCCCAACGTCTACGTGTTCACTAAGGCTATGGGAGAGATGTTGCTTGGCACCATGAGAGGAGAGCTCCCTGTTGTCATAATACGGCCAAGTATCATAGTAAGCACATATCAGGATCCGTTTCCCGGATGGATAGAAGGAGTCAGGTATTTGAATATATAATATATAATTCTTTCTGGTAAACAAATTAAGATATTTATATATATTGTATATATGCATGTACCAAATCACATAAAACCAAAGAACAAATGGATCCGAAAAAAATAATTGCCAGGCAAAAATTTAATAGGAGGCGATGTATGTTGATGACTCTTCATGCCATTATTTTGGTTTCAGGACGATGGATGTCATGATTGCTGCTTCTTGCGAGCAAAAGCTCCCATGTTTCATAAGCGGTCCCATACTTGATTCGGTTTGTGATCTTAATATACATGTGATATGTTAGAACAGGGAAATCATCAATAATACATTATATATGTTAACTCAACTCTAAGCATATGAATGCTTAATTTGACAGATACCAGGGGACATGGTGGTTAGTGCTTCAATGGTAGCAATGGCCACTCACTACAACTGTGCGGGAGCTGAAGTAGTTTATCATGTGACCTCAGCACTCCAAAATCCATTGTCATGCAATCTTCTAGAGGAATCAGTTTATGCCTATGTTTTGATCAATCCTCGTGAGAAGGATGACAAGAGGACCATTCAACATAAAAGGCCTCTACTTTTCAGTAGATATGCATATTTCCATGCATATATGGTTCTAGCATATATGACACGACTTGTGGTATTTATTTCTCTTTCTTCTCTAGGTTTAATTTTTACATCAATTAAGTATCCCTGCTTCGTTCAAATCATATGGTGCAGTGGTGCTCACTTGGAAATATCTTAGGTGCTTTATCTAGCGAATTATGTGTTACTCGGTGGGCGCTTCACAGAGTATTACAATAAACTCAGCAGAAGCTTGAATAGCTTGATGTTTGTGGCCAAGCTTTATGCCCCATATGGCTTCTTCAAGGGATGGTGAGATTTATAAGATATCCGAGTAACAATTTCTCCACAAATAGAATAGATTCTTACTGCCAGTAAGCAACACACACGCACACGCAATGATCCACCACCAGTAATGCTGAATGAACCTTTTTTTTTTTCCTCATGCAGCTTTGATGACACAAACATGAGAAAGTTATGGGGGACAACAGGTGCAAGGCATGGCGACGGATACATGTTTAACTTTGATCCCAGTTGCATTAACTGGAGACAGTATTTGTTCAACACCCACATCCCTGCCGTTGTTAAGGTAGCTAGCCAAATGAAGAGTTTTTTTTTTGAAATATTATTTTTTTTAAAGTTAATTGCGGAAATAATAGGAGTTTTGAGAAAATAGCAGAAATAATAGCCAGTCGGCCTCTGAAGGGCCGATTAGTGGCCTGTCGGCCCCTGAAGAGCCGACTAGCTAGCTGGCGCCGCCGTGGCACGCGACAAACCAGATGTCGGAGCCGAGAGGCACCTATCGGCTCCGAGAGGAACCAGTCGGCCATTGGAGAGCCGATAGGCTGTCTGCAGCCTTCAGACAGGCCTGTCGGCTGTCCAACGGCCGACTGTCGGCCCTGTCGCCATGCAGCGAACCTATCGGCTTTTGAATAGCCGACAGGTCTTTGGCCCCATGCAACGTACGTGCGGCAGACCTATCGGCGTTTGGATAGCCGATAGGTCTTTGGCCCCATGCAGCGTACGTGTGGCAGCCATATCGGCCTTTGGATAGCCGACAGGTCTTGTCTTCGACTCATAAATTCACCTAAGCATGCTGCAGCCCTGCAGCCTTTCCGCTCTCTTTTGAATAGAATCTCAGCGAATGCTTGCTTGCTTCTGACCTCATTTTTTTTCTTGTTTTTCTAGCAAGGTGACTACATGTGTCCATGAGATGAGATGGATTTAGTTTGTCTGTTGTTCCTTTGATAATCTCGAACAGACCAGCACGGTGAACTCCATGAGATGGATTTAATTTGGTTGTTTTTCCTCCAATAATCCTCCTTGCAGGTATTCTACGACTTCAATTTGATTGGATTAGACCCCTTTTTTTCTAGTCATTTTGGTCTAATGTTATAGACCAAAAAACGGTGAACGCTATGAACTATTGCATCCGATAACGAACATTAGAAGGCATGCTATACATAGTCTTGGAGTACGACAACGAACGCAGATAACGATTACATAAAATAACAAACATTACAAGTACTGTGGCATGTGATGAGGACCTTTAAGAAACATGGGTTCAAAGATCCTTAACTAAAGGTAACATGCCTTAGGTAATTTAAAATAACGATAAACACGGGGACCGACCATGACCACACGATAGATCCTACTTCTTGAACTAGTAGCGTTTACTTCCAGGCCATTGTGTGGAACCTTCTCCAAAGTACCCTATCATTGATGCAGGTGCTGGTGGAGGTGGCGGTGTAGTGTTGATGTTGTTATTGTGGCAAGCGCAATTGCACTGTGGATCAGTGCAGATTGGAAGTTGTGATTCCGCTTGTTCTTCGACATCATCTGTCTTGCCCATCTCGAACTCTAGATCGTAAATACGATCTTCCAGATAGTTGATGTACTCCTCGTGAGGCCAAATAGGCGGGGGATCAACCCACCTAACGAACCCGCAGTTTTCCGGCGCTTTGGAAGACTGCAACCGAAAATATAATAGTTAGCGTGAATCAAGATCAGGAATAGTTATGCTAATAGAGTACCAATTAATAAAAATTACCCATGCGCGGGGGCACTTGAAGAAACGACGACCTCCACCGAAGCCACGAACCTTCATCTGCACTAAGCAATCCTCACCATGGGCGCATTTTGGCCACTCTTCTTTGCGGTTGTCATATCCTCTAAGAGGATTCTCCGTATCGAAATCGTACTTACTCTGTTCGGGTAGTTGTTGCACTGCCTCATCAAACTCATCAGGACCCAGAGATCCCTCCCACACAATGGCCGGTACCTTCTTTCCTCCCCTCCCTCTACCAGACCCAGACATGTTGAGAATGACGAACAGATGTTTGAGTTCAATGAACAACAAATAGAGTGGTATTTATAATCTCATCCCTGGTCCTGGGGAGTCCGAAACCCAAAGGCCACCCACCCTACCCAACCACTCACTGCACTGGTAAATTGAATACGAAGTGACAGGTACGATTATGAAGCATCACTGAAAAGGCTACACACGTTTATAGGTCTTAGGCTTTTCAGTGAGATGCATTCAAGATTCGAAGCTATGAATGACAGCACCTTCCAGTGGTAGCTTTGGATTTATTTCTTGAGTAGACAGGTCACTGCAAAGCAAGGCTTCCAGTGATTCATCGCTGGATCTCTCGAGCCATTTATACAAAATAAGAGTCGACTAACAAATCACAAATTTAACAACGATTACAATGTCACATGTCTACTACTACGATACATCATGCGACATACACACACTTTGCTAGTCCAAAATAAAGAACACGACACAAATTAGTATTTTCAATGGCATGTGCGGTACCTTTCTATCCTAAACTTGTGCCGTATTTGAGACTAGTTGTACTACTGAGTACAACGGGGATACTTTCCCTTCCTAATTGCTTCGGGGCCTGCTTCTTTGGCTCGGCGTGCCCTCTCCCTCTTTCTCTCCCTGTCAGCTTCACGGGCTTCAGCTTCCTGGCGTTCGATGTTTTCCCTCCTTATGCGGATTTCTTCTTGCTCTTGTTTGCGCTTTGCCTCCTGTTGTTCCTCCTGCTTCATTCGTTGGTACCTTTCTCTTGCCCATCTTGCTGTCCGTTCAACATGAGCTTTATCCTCATCTGATTGGGCTAAGTCAAACCACTGCAGGTAATCACAAAGAGCTGGGGGAGTCTTTCACCCCCAACAAATAAGATTTTGCATGACTTAAAGAAAGTACATACAACAAGAGGTCACATGGATAAGTTAGTACTTTTGGTCTCACGCTACCACCGATCCCCTTTGGTTGGTCATATGCGTAGTTATCGCACATAAAAAACCTCCTACCATATAAGTCCCCCAAAACCTCAGACTTGACGAGCTTGCAAAGGTCACCACAGAAGCACATGGGGACCTGCACTCCTTGTGGCACACTAACTTTCACCTTACCCCTCCTAATGAGGTCAATGTTTGAAGGATCCCAATCCATTGGATTCAAGGGTTGTTATAAGTGGTGAGACGAGTGGTAGGATGAAATGTTTTGCTTCAGATTGCTTGTATATATAATGGAGAGTCCTTGGTCCATGCACCATGTCTAGGATGAAATGTGTTTGATGTGATCCTTCAATGTAGCAGACTACGCTGGTGTCACTGAAAAGCCTACGCTCGTCAACTAAAAAGGCTACGCTCTATGTTGATGCATCACACCATGAGTAGTCTGCATCAGGCTACGCTGGTGTCACTGAAAAGCCTACGCTCGTCAACTGAAAAGGCTACGCACTATGTTGATGCATCACACCATGAGTAGTCTGCAGCAGGCTACGCTTGTGTCACTGAAAAGCCTACGCTCGTCAACTGAAAAGGCTACGCTCTATGTTGATGCATCACACCATGAGTAGTCTGCAATAGGCTACACATACATCGTGGTACATAACATAGTCTGAGGAATTAAAGCATCACTGAGTTCATACATCATATCAACATGACTAATAAGCACCAGGTACACATAGACTTTTCAGTCATGCAACAGGTTCAACGACGACCACGTTTGCCGAACTGGTTAGAAGGAAACGTGAAACGCTGAGGGGGCTGTCCCCTATTGGGTCGCTCCTGCACGGGAGTGGAATAGTCGTGCTGAGTGGGCTGCGTCGGTGGAGGGGCCCCAGGCATCTGAGACAACCCAATATTATCGAACCCTTCTGGCAACATCCAATCATCCTGAAAGAAGCTGCCACTGCTACCTGAGGCTGCAGCAACATGGGCCGCGTATGATGGCCCTCCAACTACATTGAAGATGGTTTAATCCAATTAGTTTCCGAGTTATACTATAATTAAAGGTATTGACAAAAGAACAATTTGTTAGTACTCACCTAAGTCCGTCTGTGGTGACTGCTGCCAGGACCAGTCACCACGTGCTCGAGAAGGTGCACCTGTCGTGGAGCTCCACGGTGCAGGCATCGTGTCAGGAGGAACGACCGGGTCTCTGGTACTCATACACGAAGCACGCTTGACTGCTTGCACTGCGCGCTGCGCAAGCCGTCGAAGACCACTAGCCAACTCTGTGCGCGCGATACGAGGTGGGTCCGCCTCAACACAATCTGCAAACAAGAATAACTCCTCGCCGACATCGTTGCATACATCTGTCTGCAAAGTCGAGTGTGATTAAAAAATTGTGCTAGCACATGTAAACAAGAAAATTAAGAGGGAGTAGTATAACATACAAGAGCATGGAAAGCAGCTGTAGGCTCGGAGGCAAAAGTGTCCCGTATGGTTGCCTCATGTGGCTCCGGATTAGCAGGCACTGGGAAGCACCTCCAACGAGTAGCCCCGTGGTACCAATGCAAGTATGGGCCATATGTGGACTCGTCATATGGGCCTTCATATTCATGTACGTCAATCTCTGCCTGTGCCCACTGTGCGGCCCAAGGCTCCATCTTTGTAGCCCAAATAGCCTCGTATGCTATCCCTTGGCCCTTCCTCGTCATCCTGAAAAGTAAACATAAATATAATAAACACATAAATTTTTCATGGACAAAGTAGTTGTTACAAATTTTTAGTAACTCACATGTGAGAGGGGTCAAGCTGCTGTCGAGGTACAGGGAAGGGCTGGTGACGACCCAGCTGACGCCAAACTCGCTGTGGCCAGTACGGCTCGACGAAGATATCGAAAAGTAGGCACTTCTTGGTGTACCACCAAATGCTGTCACGGTAGCAAAGATGCGACAGACCTAGGGACGCACGGTCAGCCACTAGCCCTGGGGTGTAAGGCGTCCAGCGAACCCTCTCGGGCCTCAACTGGTCAAAGGCGGCTACAAAGCCGAGGTAAGTCAGCCGCCCTGTACCCGTGGCCCAGTGTGGCTGCAACATAAAAAGCACATGTTAGTTTGTAGAAACAATAATCAATTTAATAGTAAAGTTTCGAGAGAGGTTAAAGATGCACTTACGTTGCGCTTGGTCCAAATAGAGCCCATGGTCGGAGCGTCGATGGGATCCCTATTCCCAAACGCATCTACTTGGTACATCGTTTCCTCGTAGTCCTCGTAGGAGCTAAGCTCAGGTCGTCCGATGTCAAAACGCTCAAACGACCATAACATCAGCAGCAACGGACAACCAGCCAAGGTTCCTGCTTGGCTCCTACGTGTGCACGCGTCACACAAGGCACGGTACGTAGCAGCAAGCACAGCTGACCCCCAACTGAACTGAGGTACCGCATCAAGCGGTGCGTCGGCTATCTGCTGAGCATACGGGATCAGGTGCTTGTCGACACTGTCGTGGTGCGAACTAGTGAAGAGCACCCATCCGAACAGCCACAAGAGGTACGCCTCAAGGTGTCTCCGCACCCTCCAGTCCTCTGCATCTGCTGCCAAGTGATCCCCCTGAAACTGAAGCAACCAAGCCTTGGTAGGCCCGGCTTTGTTGGAAAACTCCACCTGTGCTGGCTGTCCCTGCACCGGCTCGAGAACACCCTGAAACCTCTGCAACAACTGCTGCCTCCAGTCAGGTGCCATCGCCTCAGCTACCACAGGCTGGCCAGCTAATGGCAGCGCCATGAGCATGCTGACGTCCTGTAGTGTTGGGGTCATCTCACCCACGGGCAGGTGGAACGAGTGTGTCTCTGGTCTCCAACGATCCACCAAGGCGGACAACAACGCACGATCCACAGTAAAGCGGAGACTGCCTGGACGCGTGGGCTCCACAAGGCGACAAAGTGGTAGCAAACCAGCTGCACGCAACCTGTCATAAAAAATAAGAGTTTACAAAATAATAAAAGTTTTAAAATTTATGGTGACAACAAAAGACCCAATAAAACTTTGACTACGTACCTGGGAAGCCATCTTGCATCGAGCCGCCAGCACTCGTCGTGCGTCCTCAACCTAAGAGCGGGGGGAAGGGCGTCGCCAACCAAACGCGAACGGTGCTTGTCATCAATCGTGGGATCAATCAACTCCAACGTCGCCATACTGAAAAAATACAACAAAATTAGTAACATGTAAAAGTATAAAAAAATATTAAATTAACACATAATAATAACTTACAGGTATAAAAAAATGAGGAAACATGAATCATATTGGGAGAACATTCATAATATTTCACAAGATTTTACAATGCCATGCCGCCTCATTAAAAACCTCACACCTTCTTAGGCCCATAATAGTCTCATAGAAGGCCTACCTAGTGAGGAAAAGAGTACGGCTGAAGCATACTAACCGAAATTACAAGTTCATAAAAATTAGTACATAATACGTAAAGTTCATAAAATATAGTACATAACTAAAGTGCATACAAATTCATTAAAGAGCTTAATTCATTGTTGGCTCGGACCAACGTCCTTGTTCTTCTTAGGATTGCGTTTCGGAATGCGCTTCTCTTGTGTTCCGTCAGGTTTCTTGTGCATCGGGTAGGCATCACAATCCTTCCGATAATGGTCCCCGCCACATGCTAAGCACGATTTATGTCCACCTCTAACATCAGATGCATCCATGTCATTTCTAATACGACAACTTTGCCTTCGCCCAGGATTTTGGACCAACTTCGTTGGATCAGGAACATAGTCAGGAGCACCGGTAGGAGGCTTCGTGAAATCAGCAATAGCACGCCAGCCCCGTAGTTCACCGCTCCAAGTAGCTCTTACCTTCTCCTTCAGATAATATGGGGACACAAATGTAGGTTTTATTTTGGCCTTAGCTCGAGCAGCGTATACATGCGAGCACGGATAATGAAGAAGCTTTGGTTTGTTGCATGTGCACTCACAAATGTCAGCCTCTGGCCACATCTGACATTCCATTGTAACTATAGAATCTCCCATACCAAGGCCTCCTTTCTCACGCATCATCACCTCATATACGAAGTCTTGATTTCCGATGTAATGGACACGGTGCAGTTGCCCCTTCTCACTTATTGTCTCAAGTATTTTTGCCATTTCGTCGCAGAAAATGCTTTGAGGGTTCTCACAAGCCTCAGTTGCCGCACGGTAACGTTCACGACAATATTTAATAGTGCCTCTAAGTATACACTCCACAATTGCGACTAGTGGTAGCTCACGACATTGCTTAAGTACCCAGTTGTAAACCTCGGCAAGATTTGTCGTCATAATGCCATATCGAGCCCCATGGGTGTCTCCAATCAATGCCCACTTTTCAAGTGGCTCATCTTTAATCCAGTCAGAAAACCTTTTAACGGACCTCCCACCCTTTCTTCTCCGTGTTACTTGTGCAGGCTCATCTGGCATGGGATCAAGACCTTGCGGCTCCTCTGCACGGGCGATGACTGGTTTCTTGCGAACTTCAGCCATGTGGCTACTTGTGAGTTTGTCTAGCAATGCCCATATCTCATCGAACTTGTCTTTGCGATTCTGCTTGCATAACGTCTTGAATAGATCTTCCAAACGCTTGCTTTTAAATTGACGGTAGAAATTTGCACCTAAATGCCTCATGCACCACCGACTTTGGAGATCTAGCCATGCAAATTCCACATTCATATTCTCATGCAACCTTTTAACTGCAGCTAATATGCCCTTGTGACGATCGTGGAGGATGCAAACATTTGCCCTTTCACGGACAACACCCCTCTTCAACAAGCTTAGAAACCACAGCCAGCTATCGGTGTTCTCTGATTCCACGAATGCGAAAGCTATAGGCACAACTTTTCCATCTCCATCACACCCTATGCATGTCAATAGTTGCCCTCTATATTGTCCCGTCAAGAAAGTCCCATCTACGGACAGAACAGGACGACAATGTTTGAAAGCTTCGATCATGCACCCAAAAGACCAAAATGCACGTCGTAGGACCCGCTCACCAGTGTCATTATAAAACCAATCTATATCAATAATTGTCCCTGGGTTCCTACTTTGTAACAGTTCAA
The DNA here is from genome assembly GCA_015342445.1 of Digitaria exilis. NCBI lineage: Eukaryota > Viridiplantae > Streptophyta > Magnoliopsida > Poales > Poaceae > Digitaria > Digitaria exilis. The sequence goes on along the minus strand of JACEFO010000718.1, from coordinate 542,854 downwards.
GGAGGTGTGGCAAATGGTGGTACGAGTCCTTATACGTACCATATCTCCATTCCAATGCCTTCTTCTTGGCTCTCCAGGCCATGTCATATGTTATCTCATATGCAAATTTATTCTCTACTGCAAGCATAATCTGGAAAGGAGATATGGTGGCCTTCCTCACAATCTCACCATACATGAAATTTGCCACAAACTCAGCAGTCATGTTGCCATGCTTACACACGGTTCCCTGCAACCTGCATGTGTGCCCTTCAACGATAGATACTATAAAGTTTGTCTGACCCTTAGGTTTATAACCATGGACACGCCAGGGGCACCCAGGGGATTGACACTTCACATCATATAGGCTAGGGTTCGATAGCACCACCCTGAATGGTTTCTTTTCGGCAAAAGCCCACTTCTTCACCGCATGCTGCAAGTGTTTCTTGTCGTGAAACATCTGGCCTTTTGTGACCTCAATTTTAGCATAATCCCAGTTTGAATGGTGTCCATCCTTAACTTTGAGTGCATCCATATCGAAATTGCACCATTCAACTGGGACGTTTCTTTCGTCCTCAAAGGTACTTCCATCTCTACCATCAACAAAGCTTATATACTCTTCGTCATCCAACTCCATCTGATCGACAATTGCCTCATCTTCCTCCCCTTCGTCAATGTGCATCTCTACATTTTCTTCGTCGTCGTTATCATCATCAACAACTTGTTGGTGTACTTCATGTTCATCCACTGGAGCATCCAGTGGATCTTGCACACCCACTTCTTCGTTTTCACAAACATTTTCTTCAACTGCCTCACTCCTGCTACTCTCTGCCTCACTCCTGCTACTCTCACCCGCAATGACATTGGCCAGCGTAGATTCAACAAGTACTACAAGCGGAAACTTATGTTGACCGTATATAGCCATATGAACAAATGCCCGCCAACACTTTGAATTTCTCAAGTCGTACAAAGCCCATTTCCACCCGTGCTCACCCTGTCTAGGAATGACACCCCTTACTTTAAGTCTGTGAACCGACGGACTCAATTGCAATAGATTGTGTAGCCACTCTAAAACGTCATCTCTTCGCATCTCTATGGGCTTTATCAGTGATGTATCCATGAAAGAATAGTTGCTTAAGTCTACGCCAGAGTCGCAATACGAGATGTAACCGTCACCATAATGGACTCTGATATTGACTACATCCGCATCCATACCTGATTCAACGTCACACTATCTAAGATTAGATAATTGTATTATATAATATGTTTATTAGAAATTTATTATCCTTCTTTCTGCAAATAGCAACATATTAGAAACAATAACTAAAAAACTAACAAAAACAATAACTAAATTAGAAGTTTCTAAAAATAAATAACAATATGTTTAATTTATAAAGATTTATTCTTAGCTAAAAACAATAACTAAATTATTTCCATCGAAAAGATATGCTCCCTATGATTGAGATAAAATTAATAACAGCATGGGCTCATGGCATGATCAAAGCTCAGATTTTTTTTTTCACATCACATTCATGCAAACAAACTTGATCTTTTCAGATAATTAGTTGAAACAAATACCAATAGCTGGAGTGCATATTCAACAAAAAACATGAGCTATATGAATAAGCAAACTATTTTGCTCTAAGCACTGAATCAACACACCTAAAAACCTTTAGAATTAGGTGCTCTAACAACTAAACCTCCAATTTATTTCGTTCATGCTGATTTGGTGCGCAGTTGCTCACCCCAGAAAGTTACCATGGGCCACATGCATAAGGCCCGGATGAGCCCACTAGAGGGGCAGATTACTTCATCTGATCCAGTCCACAAAAATCTTTTCTTTTCCTACTAGACTATATACACTTAGCCTTCTCGGTTTTCGTTTCTCATATTAATGATTTTATAAAAATTCAGATTTCCGAGATGATTGGTAGTCCAACTTAAAGTTAGTATTTGGAACCTCTTATTTAAGAAACGTTTTTAAGCCTCCTATTGTTAAGCACACTCCGATGAACATATCTAAAGCCACGTGCGAACTGGGGAAAAATACTGTTATAGTGTTATGGATGCATTTAAAACGAGTTCTCTATCTTGTTTTATCTATTTAAAATGTTGCTTGCTCTCCTCCGATCCTTAATACTAGATGATTATGCGCAAGTTTCTAAAAACAATAACTAAATTATATATACAATTACAAGTTTCTAAAAATAAATAACAATATGTTTAATTTATAAATAACAATATGAGCTAAAAACAAAATCTAAATTACCTATTAAATTACAAAAAAAAATATATATATACCTGCGGAGCCGCCGCCCACGCCGCCGACGCCCACGAGCGCAGCAGCCGCCACGCCGCCGCGCTAGCCAGCCGCCCACCACGCCGCCGCGCTAGCCAGCCGCCCAACACGCCGCCGCGCTGGCTAGCCGCCGCTCACGCCGCCGCCGCCGCTCACGCCGCCGCCGCCGCTCACGCCGCCGCCGCCTCAGCTCGCCCACGCCGCCGCGCTCGCCAGCCGCCGCCCACGCCGCCGCCGCCGGCTCCGCTCGCCTACGCCAGCCGCCGCCGCCTACGCTCGCCTCCGCCAGCCGCCGCCGCCTCGGCTCGCCTCCGCCAGCAGCCGCCTGCGCTCGACTCCCCCCGCCGCCGCCGTGAGAAACGGTAGAGAGAGAGAGAAGAAAAAGTGAAAGAGGAGGTAGGCGCGGAGTAACTGCGGACCTATCGGCTGTTGAACAGCCGATAGGTCCTGTCGGCTCCTCAACGGCCGATAGGGCTGACGTGGCTCCTCTCTGCCACCGATAGCCCTCAGTCGGCTGTTCAAACGCCGATAGGGCCCTGTCGGTTGGTCAACGGCCGATAGCTGCCCTGTCGGTCGTCTAATAGCCGACTGGCTATTATTTCTGCTATTTTCTCAAAACTCCTATTATTTCCGCAATTAACTTTAAAAAAAATAATATTTCAAAAAAAAACTCCCAAATGAAGAAAGAAGGCAGGAAATGAAAAGTATGGGTTGAAGTTTGCATGAAGGAGGAGGCCTTGCTATCATAGACAACATTATATATGATGGTTGGGTGCAAAACTTACATAAAGGCCAGAATAAACCATTTTATCTAAAAAGTATATGTGTGCACGTGGCATGTTGATATACATAGATGGCAAGGACATGGTTGTAAAATAAAAAAAAAACAAAGTAGAAGAAAAATAGATATGTAGTGCATGCAATATGTATTACCTATACAAGATAGGATATCATATTCATACTTGTATGTTCTGCATTACACGAATGGTTTCAGCCTATGAAACATAATATATTTCCAGAATGGAGTCCTTTGTTTCAGTTTCAGTTAAGTTCGGCTGCAATCAGGCTTTTTGCAATCAGCTGACATGTAAAGTTTGTTAGAGAGTCTTAGGGCCTGTTTGGAACCGGTAGAGATTATAATAATTTGGTTTATGAAGATAGATTATAAAAACTGGTTTATGAAAAAAAAACTGAAGGAGGGTGTTTGGAGGCCAGATTATGAAAATCGTAATCTAGCTATTTAAACTACCTAATGACATGTTTGCCCCTTATTAATTGTTAGAAGCGGTGGCATATAAGGTAATTATCTGATAAAGTTAAAGGGCAAACAATAATTTAATTAGGGGTTATAATCTGGTTTTAGCTAGGGTGGAGTAGATTGTGGGTTTATATATAATAATTTGGTACTCCAGATTATGTAAACTGGCATATGTTTGTAGACCCTCCAAATTATATAAACTAGTTTATTATCATCCATAAACTAGTTTATTATAATCTGGATGGATCCAAACATACCCTTAGTCTTCGGGAGTTAGTGTTTATTGCCGGTCACATTTTTTTTGCTCGAAAATGCAGGCTGTGCCATAATGCCCAGCTACAGCCCAATTCAGCATGCATGTGCTACGACGTGCATGCAGGACGAAGTGCAAGCAGAGCTGGCGTGGCGTGCATGTATTGCCGGGGAAAACTAAACCTAACGCTGCAATATAGCTTCCGTACGTACTAGGATATGTACAAATCTAAAAAAAAATCTATCTTCTCAACCGGTTGATATTTAGTTTATCATGTCTTTAACCGTTGGATATTGATCTAATAGAGCCCTCATAATTTATCCTTCAATCACTACTGGAATCTTCATCTCTAGTAATTTTGGTTGAGTGTTGGATAATTAAGATCTCAATCCGTTGATAAGCAAATCTAAAAAGGAGCCACCCAAACAAACTATCTCCAGCCAAAGCGTCCTCATACAAATATAAATAGCTCGCCATATCTCGCACATCCATCCATCGCCACACGCGCCGCACGAAAAGCACAGAAGGTAGCAGCAGCATGGGATCCTCCAAGCTCGCCGCCGGCGTCCTCTTCCTCGCCGTGGCGTTGCTCGTCGCCACCGCACTTCCTCCCTCTGCGGCCACCAGCAGGGGCGAGCCCACCACCTCGTCGCCAGCGCCGGCGCCGGGGCCGGGTGCGCCGCAGCCAGCGGCGACGTCGTGCATGCCCTGGTTCATGGGGATGACCCCGTGCATGGACTTCTTCACCGACGCCGACGTGAAGGCACCATCGGGGTCGTGATGCAAGGGCCTCCAGGCGCTCGTCGACGGCGAGCCCACCTGCCTCTGCCACGCCATGAACGGCGACATCGACAACCTCATGCCGGCGAGCACGGACTTCAGCCGGGTCGCAGACCTCCCATCGACATGTGGCGTTGCGTTGCCGGTGGAAGCACTCTCCGAGTGCGAAAGTGAGTCGTATATGCTATTCATGCGTCTGACTTCAACCGCCAATAAGTTCATACGTTTATTGCTGCTATATGTATAGATTACGTTTATTGCTGCTATATGTATAGCATCTTACGTACTGCTGCTATATGTTAGCATCTAATCTATGATGAATTTGTTTTTTTTTCATATTGAACAGCGGAGCCAGTGCCGCCATTGCTGCCTCCTAGTCCTTCAACATAATTATCTATATCATGGTATTTTTTTTCTTTGAATTACTTAATTTTCTAGCTATGTTTTTTTTCTTTTCAATTAGTTTTATAACAATTGTTATATATCCTATGTATGCTTTTATGTTTCGCAGGAAAACCATTGGTAGCAGTAGGGCGTTGAAGAATAATAAGTTCAGTTCAATTTGGATTAGATTAAATTAGATGATTGCAGAATTGTGATAATAATGTCGGAGGAAAAGGAGTTGTTAGTTACCAAGTGTATTAGCTAGCTTTGTGTTAAAAGCGCATTGCATGATATATAATCAGTAAAAGAAATTGTTCCCTTGTGTGCCGAAAATTGTTCCCTTTTAATCTACCGAATGCGGTTTTAGTTTCGTTAAGCAAAAACAAGATTTATGCTAATGCCCCTCATGATTTCTAATTGCTACATGAAAATCCATGTTTCTCAGTTCAAATTATACGTGTGGCTCATTGGCACGAATGGTTACGAAAAGGCAAACATATCTTCTTTTACCTTTTCCTTAAAACAAAAACAAATTATCTCTCCTTTTTTCAAACAAAAAAACACACTCCATGTACTTATCCCAGTAAGCATAAATATTCCGTTTTTCTTTTACCTGCAAATGTCAGATATCGTGAATATATATAGACTTGATATTTTACAAATATTTCATTAATATATGCAATAGATTTGCCGAAACTTGACTTGAATCTACTGGATAGATCAGTGCTAAGTCTACCTAATGGGAGGATTCAGATAATGGATAATAAATCCCGGCTCTATACTATTGAAGTGCCATGTGTTTCAGTGTTTGGATCCATTAAAACATAACCAAAAGCAGCGTTGCATCTGTACTCTAAAATCAAGCTAATGTAAAAAAAAAAGACACCTTTGCCATGGGTTCTTTACTACTCCATAGGTTAGAATACATAGCACAAAAGAATTGAATAAGTAACTACTGTATAATTTGCTTGTTTATTTTTCTGTGACACTACAATTTGTTTGGTAGACTTGCTTTCTTGATTGGTTAGCCTAATTCGCTCAGGAATTACTCCACTGCGAAACATAATAGGTTTCTCTCCCCTCCCTTGGCAAAGGAATATATACGTGCCTTGTTTAACGTATTTACCATTTACATGACTTTAGTTAGAGATAGGAGATAAGCTTGTTGCCGAAATGTTTAGTTAGAGATAGGAAATAAGCTTGTTGCCGAAATGCCTGTAGGACAGCAGCTAATTAATAAACAGACCACGAATTGTACTAACATTACTCGAATTGTACTAACATTACTGAAGAACATCATCAGGCTTTATACACGTCGATATGTAGCTAGGACCAGGAACTTCTGGCACTCTCTCTTTTTCCCCTCACTCGCATGAGTGGTGACTGATCGAGGCCTGACCGTAGCAAAGCGACAGGGTTGTAGCGCCCACTTGTCTGCAGAGAAGCAAAACAATGCCCAGCAGTTCTGAACTTCTGATCATAGACACCATGGATCGCTGCTGCAGCTATGGCGGCGTAACACGCCATCAAACACAGAAGTTTGTTTCAAAGTTTCTACAACTCCTTGACGGCTGCAGAGAGGTCGAACAAGCTCTCCTGCATGAGGTCGGGGATGCATGCCGCTACTTCAAGGCTCCTCTTGCAACTGGGCGATCAGCCGGCGGCGAGCGGCGGCGCCTGAGAAGAAAGAGGGTGTCTGCCGTCTGCGCAGGAGGCAGGAATACACGATAACCTACGACCAGCGAAGGAACCGGTGGCATGCATGGCAGATATGCGATCTAATAACTCTAAAGGAATAGGTCGGCTAGGTTGTTTGGATTTGACCCAAACATTTAGGGGGCGACGGCTAACAGCCGGGTTTTTTCTGTTGAATCGCATTATATCTGAATCTGATATCATATCTCTAATACTTAGATCTCCTATAAATATAACATCCCACCGTACCATCAGCATTCCAACAAACCAACCATCAAATCTCCCGGGGCGCCAAAGGGATGGCCAAGCTCACCCTCTTCCTCCTCGCCTTCGCCCTGGCGTCGGCGGCTACCCTGCAGCCATCGTCGTCGGCGGCGGCGATCAGAGCCAACGACGACGAATCATCATCTGCGGCGGCGTCCTTCCCTTGCTTCCCGGGCCAGCAGCGGCCGCCATGGCTGCCGCCGTGCCCGGCGCCGCCGCCGCAGCCATCCGAGTGCTACACGTCGGTGTCGGGGCTGACGCCCTGCGCCGACTTCCTCACCAACGCCCGTGTGCACGCGCCCGCCGCCGCCTGCTGCGACGGCCTCAAGGCGATCGTCACCGGCGCTCCGATCTGCCTCTGCCACGTGTACAACGGCGACTTCGGCAAGCTCCTGCCGGCGCCCGTGCTGCGGCTCCGCTTGATGGCGCTGCCACGTGTCTGCCGCGTCCGTTACCCGCCTGGCATGCTTGGCCAGTGCATGCGTAAGTCAGATCAGATCATCTTGTGTTCTTCATCGTGTCGAAGTTTTTATTCTTTTTATTTTTGTTGAGTTGGATTATGGAAGCTGATCGACGTTGGTGATCGCGTTGTTGATCTGAACAGGTGGTCCTGTGCCGCCGATGACCCCTCCACCAACGCCGACGCCTGATGCAACGACGCCGGCGGCATCGCCACCGGAGCCGACGCCACCGACATCCTCTCCTCCAGAGGCGTCATCACCGTCGTTTGCTCCAGAGGCATCGCCGCCGGAAGCGCCATCGTCTGCTCCGGACACGTCGTCGCCGCCGGAACCGCCAACTTCTGCTCCCGAGGCGTCTCCACCGGAAGCGCCGTCCTCTGCTCCAGAGGCGTCGTCGCCACCGGAACCGCCAACCTCTGCTCCAGAGGCGTCGTCGCCACCGGAACCGCCAACCTCTGCTCCGGAGGCGCCATCCTCTGCTCCTGAGGCGTCGCCACCGGCGCCCTCGACCCCTGCGGCATCGCCACCAGATCCGTCGTCCACTCCTGCGGCATCGCCATCGGAACCGGAAACACCAGCAACGCCGCCGCCGGAATCACCGTCGTCCCCGGCACCAGAGTCACCACCGACTCCAGCAGCGGCGCCACCGGAATCACCATCTGCTCCACCACCGACGGCAGTGGCAACGCCACCGGCGGAATCACCTTGATCAAGCTGGTGAAGAAGCTGGTAGTCAGATTAGATTTGGATTTGCCTAGGTGTCCAGCGTTCCAGTCTTTGGATCGTAGTAGTGTTCAGTGTCTTAGAGATAAGTTTCAGACTTGTGCAAGTTGATGGCAGTTTAGTTTTAGTCGGTTGAGAGTGACTTTTATGAGCATGGCGATAGATGCCCACCCTCGCGCTCTGGCGTCGGATGAGAAAACGATGGTAGAGATCAATCCTAGCAGATCAAACGGAGTTCACGGCGTGAGCATCTTTCTTTGTGTCACGGGTGACCTCTGCAGACCGCACCATCTCCCACACGGTCCCACCTGTCCCCTCTTCCACAGCTCAACATTGCTTCTGCCTCTCTCTCCTCCGGCAATTCCTGCGCGAGCCGGGAGGTTCCGCGGCGGCGTGCAGCCAGTCAACTGCGGCGGCAGCAAGGTGCGCGTGCAGGCGGGCAAGGCCACGGGATCCAGCGGCAGCAGCAATGCGCGCAGTGATTCCCTGCGCGAGGCAGCGAGCACGGACTCATGCGTGGGATCCGCCTGTCGTGCGTCTTCTCCACCCACGTCTGCCGTGCATCGCCGTACGCCCTCGCGCTCACTCGTTCTTCCTCCTCGCGCTCCCTAGATCCACATGCAGCTCGGGAGAAGACGCGGGCCACTGCCGCTGGGCTGCAAATCTACCCGCGCGTGTCGGCGCGTCGAGGCTAGCATCAGCATGAGCAGGGGTGGCGCAGCTGCACAGGCGCTCGGGCAGGGCATGCAGCCTGACAGTCTGGCACTTGCCGCCTGCCACTCCAGCTGCTCATAGTCTCGACTGTTGTCGGCCTCCTCGGTGACCAGCCCCATCCATGGATGAGCAGCTGAAGATGACGCCCAACACAGGCATGAGATGTAGTAGGCATGACGGTGAGCAGCAGTAGGCATCAAAATCTTGTGTGGTAATACTCATTGATTGATGCTCTGTCTGTGGTCCTTTTTTTTTTTCTTAATTGGCTTTGGATCCTGCCATTTGCTTTTTCTTTGATTTGGATTGAAAATCTTGTAAACGTGTGGTCAAACATGTTGTATTTTTCTGACAGTTTGATGGATTGGATTTTTAAGTCCAAACTGGGACTGGCAAATCAATTTATTAACTTTGATAAAAAAATATTTTCGGTCACTCTACAGATGTTACCTTTTCATGTAATTTTTTCCAGCTAATCCAGAATTGCGGTAGAATCAAGAATCGGCCTTTTGTCTGATAGATGCTTTTTTTTTCGTTCGTTACTTGTCAGGATCCTGAAGTTTTTGGTAACAAATCCCAAGTAGTTCTTTTTTTATCACAAATCCCATGTTTTGTCAGTTTTGAAATAAATATATATCAATCTAAAATATATTTTTTATTTGCTGAAACATGCCACCATGGATGAAGCAAAAATGCTGCCAATATGCCATGGATTCTGCAGAGCAATGGAATAGGAAATTAGTATAATAATATAAGTCTGTGGGACCTATACTCTCTCTCATGCAAACGGTGTCAGCTCATGCAAACGGTGTCAGGGTGGGCAGCTGCCGCTATGGGCAGCCAAGGTTTTTCGTAATGATATACATTGCTTCGTGAGGTGATCTAGATCTGTTGCTTTATTGGTAGCTTCAGGCATTTGATTTACTTGATCTTTGTTTGTTCTGAATCAATCTTTTGCTGCTGACATGAAATGTGCACTAGTGCAGCTGCGAAACATAATGGCTTTGTACTGAAGTAGTACTCCTTTTCCGGAATGAAAATACATTCATCTTTTAGAACTGAACCTCTAAGTTATAACTATAACTAGTTATGGATAAAAAATAACTCACTTCGACTAATTCACGAATTGGCCAACTCCAAGATTAATTAAATGATCATTTGACATTTTGACTAAATGTGTAATGTCTTTGACGAAACAATTAGATGTTATTTCAGGACATGGAGGGATAATATTACTTGGTCAAATAATTTGTACAATTATAAAAATATAAAATAATATACATTTTGATGAGAAAAAAAATGGTTGTCTCTCTGCAGGGACATTGCCAACTGCAGGGACATCTTTACTTATCTAAATTTAGCAGGTTGAGAAACGTTTACTTATCTAAATTTAGCAGGTTGAGATACGCTGGTCCATTGATCATAGTATGAACACATTCTAATGGGATGTAACAGTGGCTTCTCCGAAGAAGAGATAAATTATTTGTTTAAAGTTGCAGAGTGAAATATTCGTTAATGTTTTTTTAATCTTAGTACGCATGGACAAGTTATAAGGATGGTGCTTGCCAGCTGTTATTTTGCATGTGCTTCACCTAGTCAATCTTTTCAGTTGTTTCAATTATGCATGCGTGATTACTAAAGTAGTTCTCTGAACTACGGACGCTCACGAATCGTGAATCGTAACAAACAATTACATCCGAAAAAACAAGCATTGGATTGTTTGTGAGGTAGTTTAACCTGTGCCTAGCAGAGACGGGTGTCAAATAGGAGTATGTCATAATGTGCAGTCATTTGTGTCGAGGCATTTCCGTTGGCTCTACCTGACCATGATTGCTCCATTGGATCCCGAGTCCCAACAACCTCCAAATTCTAGAATCAACTTTTTCTCGCTCAAATCCGTTGAGATCGACAGGTTTAATCATGACATAACTTCCACAGATACGATAATGTCCATAGAGTCCACACGTCGCTGTCGGTACAAGAGAAGATAGAAATAAGCGAGATAAAAATCTCCGAGAATTTAACATCTGTTCCCTTTGTTTCCCTTGACTCGCCCTGACTGTTGATTGCTCCATAGGATCCTGACAACCTCTAAATCCAAGAACCAAATTTCGCGCTCAAATCCCTAAAGATTGACAGGTTTTCTTAATATGTGTTCAGATATGATCGATCATAACCATCACGGATACAGTAGAGTTCAATCTCCAAGCAATAGCCATCTCTCCTAAAGGTTTAAATGTTTAATCTTGAGATAACCACCACGGGTAGAGTCCAATTAATCTTTTTTTGTACAAAAGATAAACGCTGGAAAACCTCAGCATTACCGTTCAAATCCTCTATCTCCAAACAAAGCCCTCTAATAAATAGCCGCGCGCCCTGCACTGCACGTACGTCCTTCCATACCAGCAGAACGATCCCCTCAGCAATGGCGCCGTCCAAGTGCACGTCGTCGGCGGCGAGAGTCCAGCTAGCCAAAGACCCGGCGGCTCCGGCGACTCCGCAGCCACCGGCGTTCTGGCGCCCCCGTGTGCCTCTCGCACCGCTCCCGTCGCTCTCCTGCATCCCGGGCCTGCCGCGCCCCTGGTTCCTTCCCCCTTGCAATGGCTCCTCCTCCGCCGCGCCGGCGACCCCATCGTCCCCATCGCCACCGGCAACGTCGGAGTGCCACACGTCTCTGTCGGGGGTGGCGACGTCGTGCGAGGGCTTCCTCACCGCCAACGCAACCGACGAGTCGCCGCCGGCCGCCGCGTGCTGCGACGCCGTCAAGTCGCTGGTGCAGGGCGCGCCAGTCTGCCTATGCCACGTGTACAACGGCGATCTTGCTAAGATCATGCCGGCGGCGGCGCATGTGAGGTTGCTGCGCGCGGTGGCGCTCCCGCGCGTTTGCCGCGTCCAGATGCCGTTCGGCACGCTTCGCACCTGCATTAGTGAGTCTTGTGTGTCTACTTATATATATATATATCTATATATGTCGTATGGCATGATGAATCTGTGACTGTAAAGAAACTTACACACTGTGGTTGGATTGAACAGGGGGACCTGTGCCGCCGATGGACGCACCGGCACCACCATCTTGAGCAGAGACGAAACCTAACACCACTGGCGGCAGCTTAATATATGGTACTTTATTTACTATATTTTGGTTCCTCTTTTCAGTTTATATACTTTTTAACAGATTGGTGTGCCGTAGTATGTTTATGAATGATTTATATGTTCTTATAAATCTGTATCTGAATTTGTTTTTGCAGTAAAGGAATGTGTATGAGGTGCAGCGACCGGCCAGTGCGTGGCTATATATTTCGCCGTTAGGAGTAGTTAGATTAGGTCGACATGTGTGACTGCAGAATCCTAGTCATCCTGGATGGGATGTTGCTGGTCATTTACACCGTAGCAGCGTGCTAGGGATATTGGTTCTTGTTTAGGCATAGGCAGGTTTACAAGATTTTGTCCTATTGATCAGGAGAGGTCGAGCAACCTTTGATGATACATATACCATTGTTCTCTCATCAGTTTGAGCGTTATTATCTTCGGTTTAAGCTTATGTATGGTACTATGGTTGTGGTGTGTAACCTTTGCTATTTAATTTACTATTTTTCGGGGGTTACAAATTCCGGCAAATAAAAATTTTTGGACCCTACTGAAATATCAGGAATATTGAACAAAACAAATTTCTTTTAAAAAAATACATGATTTTGTTAGAAACAATCTCTAAAACATTATGCATCTTATTAGTTCTGTGTACAAGTTAGATGATTCATTATGCGAAATTTTAGTAAAAAAATTACCAGCCCCTACCAATAAGAACGATATTTTGGATTTTTGGTGAGTTTTTGCTGATTTTTTCCACGGGATCTAATTTGTACAAAATATACCGTCGCAAGATAAAACAGGGTGTACACGAGTTGGTAAATTGAAACAGAGCCAAAACTATCATTTGCGACTATGTACTCTTATTTGAATTTGTATTTTGGATGCAAATTCAATCAGTATACAAATCATGTGACTATATATTCTTCCTCTATGCTATTGAGAAAAAGGATTCAAAACCTTTTCCAAAAACTAAAGTTTTCATCAGAATATAGATATATATAAACAACTTAAAAGGTGTTGTATATCATTTTAGATCCAGTTATTAAACAACGATTACATAGTTTTACCACTGAACTATACCACGCCCGTGTTTTGCATACCTAGATGTATCTAGGTAAGATTACAGCCAGGCGAGTTAGTCAAACGATGAACGCATTGCCAATATTTTACTATCCATACTGGTGCATAGGCTGGCCCCTGCAATGGGAAAAAAATTCTGATGGAATTTCCGCGGGCATGTTGGGTGTTCCCATGACATAGGCAGAATGTACTTTTGTTAGATTATTGTCGAGTAGTGCTCAGCACATCACCTTAGCATGTTTATAAACCTCGATTGGTCCGTGGATCATTGACATTGTTGGCCAGCCCACACGAGCGCTTTGTAAAAGTTATATAGAGTAGGGCCTGTTATGACATCGCCAGCAGAATATAATGGCATATATATGTGTTTATGCGGCGATCCTACGATGTCTTGCACGGGGGATCAAATCAAAGAAATTCGCTTCGAATCTAGCTACCTGCACAACATCTGAAATATATATAGTTTATATATTTAATAGTAAGCATACAAATACAAAACGAGACGTTATATATAGAGCTGAAGCTAGCAAAACCATATATAAATCTGCTGCATCTGCATGCATATGCGCGCATGCTTATACATGTAGCTGCTGGCTGCTGCTTCGTTCACAGATCCAGTACTGAAAGCCCAGGCCCTCTCCCAGTAGCTACGGCCAGGGCAGCTGCGAGCGCGAGCTCCTCGGCCGCGGTTTGCGCGACGCCGGCGGCCACCGCAGCCACGGCGGGGAAGCGGGTGGCGACGGAGGAGAGCAGAAGGAGCACCGTCCCGGCAATCCACAGAAGGAAGCCGACGAGGAGGTGGTCGCGATCGCCATCGCCGGCGATGATGAGGAGCGAGGCGCCCAAAGCCATGTAGGCAGCCGAGCATGCGCGGAGCCGACGAGCCACGCGGCGGCGGTCGGGTCGTCCGAGGAGGTCAAGGTCGTCGTCGTCGCGCACGATCGGGTTGTTGTGGTGGTGGTTGAGAGCTGCGGTGGCGACGGCGGCGAGAACCGCATCCATCTAGTGGGCACAGGGCAGTGCGTGGCAATATGTGTGTGAGAGACGATGTGTACTCCACTGCTGCAAGCTCTCCCAAGCTCGTCGCGTCGCTAACGCTATATAGTCGCGGTGAATCTTGTGTAGGTGTCCCACCAGCTGCAAAAACTTTTGCCACTTGTCATAGTAAAAAAAAACATGCATCGTTACTACTGGCTAGTGATGACACCATGGCATGCCCATTGTTGCCTACTGGAGTTGGAAAAGAGAGCTTTCAAAATTAAGGGAACACTACTTCCACACTGAGAAAACATTTTTAGAATGTTAAATCAATCTGCATATGCACTCTCTGTTGATCGATCATGGGCGGTTTCAGTAGTGTTTAATTAGCTAAAAATGTTTATTTGATTTACAGTACTGTAAACATTATGTCATCATCGAACAACTCATTTATTACATACTCATTTTTAGCTAGTAATTCGGCGAATAGCCTGCAAACTATTTCATGTAACCTAGATACTTTATGCTGGTGAGTGCTGTGTCCGTACCTAAAGTGACGATGTAGCCAAGCATATTGGGATCCAGAAGTCATAGAGCATACGTACGGCATACCAGTCATGGGGTTCTTTTATGCGGCAACTATAAGCTGCTGGAGGGGAGCAGTCCTAGAGGATCTTTTCTTCTTGTTGTTTTTTATGGAAAGGTGAATTTGGTATCTAAAGGCTGAAATGATAGACATTATAAAACATTAAATCTGCATCCAGTGATGTCATCAGTGCTTTCATTTATACCTTGGAACACTAGCTAAGAACTTACCATGCAAATACCCAAGCTTATTACCATTGCGTACATACATGGACACTAGATAAGGCTACTACATCAAAAACTAAATCCTTATAGAAAAGTTCATTTCTCTGTAGCTCTTCAGGAACTCACTGGGGACATATGTATGTAGGAATGGAGTTGCAAAATCCCCCATGTCACTGGAAATTTGGAATGTTGTCCCGGGGAAATCCAATTTATGTTCACTTTGTCTCTTCGCTCTCTTCCATTCCACCTATGCAGGGTTGAAGAAATTTTCATAGACCCTTTAAAAAATCATATTTCTAATGCTTAGCAGAGCATGAGTCAAATTGGTTTGTATTTTGAGTTATATTTGTATATCAAGCTCATGCATGCAGCAAAATGAAAGAAATGAAAGATACAAGGCTATTCATCATCACAACTGAATAGGATTGGATAAAAGAAACACTCCATATTTAACATATAATCAAAACTTAGTCTAACTATAGTATGTAATCAGGTGAAGATCCAAAGAGGATGCTGGGTTTTCCACAGAAACTGTTATATATTAAATTGAAGTAATACAACAATTTAATTAGTGCTACAAAGCAGCAAAGTAATTATGTCACATTTCAGAGTTAATGACCTTTTGTTGTATATTGCCAATAATGATTTGTGTCAGAACAAAAGGAACGTTCCAAATATACTATTATATACAAAGTTGTTTCCACTATACTCATCAATCAGCAGTAAGCTTTGCCTTTGGACGATGTTCAATTTTGCACGGTGACTTGCTGCTGGGCCAGTGCTTATGTACATGCCTTGAAAATCAGGGTTTCAACAGAGTATAAGTGGGAATGCCTTTTGCTTTTCTAGCGTCACATATATACGCGTGCTATGGTAGTTTCTTAGACACAAAGGTTTTTAAGTGTCACCTGATAAAACCCGAGGCAGGTGGATGGAGCACTCTAATATCTTTAAATTTGTCACTTGCATTGTTTTGGGGGAGGTGGGGTGGTGAGTTTTACCATTATTTGTGATTTGGCTCAGTAAAAGTTGATAGATGATAACTATGATGTGGATCAATACTTTCCTCTTAAGCGACCTGTACCCAATAGTATTTTGCATTGGAAAAAGTCTTAACAATGCTTGTTTCAAGCAAGTAGGATTGAGCCTAGAGTAGTCAGAGATAATCACTAATAACTAAAAATGTCTTAGAAAAAGCAATACCTTGTATGCTGTTCCACAGCATCTTGATACAACGGAAATGTATTGATCACTAATGTTGGTAATGAAGCCACTGGTAATGGAGGGCAGTTATTAGTTACGTTAAGAATCAGAAAATTTTATGTACTGTGTTCTTCGTGAATTTACATGATGACAACCATTATATACTCCTTCCGGCTTACCTATTTTTCCTAGTTTGTACTTGTATGACTATATGTTTTAGTTATATCAGAAACAACAAATCGATGAATATACCCACAAACTTACGCCATAAGTATTACTGAACTTCTGTTGGTAACTGACCAATGATTTATGATGGAATGATAGAGAGACCATCACTGAAAGAGGATGATGCAGTTGGACAATTGTGCCACAACTATTTTATTTTGATTAAAAAACATTGTCTCCATTAACGTAAAAAATTATTGGTAAGCTCAGCCACGATAGGATGATGTTGGGTTATGCCGTGACCAGCCGCCGATCGCCTGGTGCTTACCTAGCTGCACACCATTGAAAATTAAACAATCCAAAGAGGCCAGTGGGCACGCCTTTCTCTTTGCTAGCTCCAAATATCGGGGACTATGTTAGTTTCTTGGATGCAAAGCTTTCAAGTGAGCCTTTATGAGGTTCATGTACAAGGAGCATTATATGGCTCATTTTTTTTATTTAGTAACATTATATGGTTTAGGGAAAAAAGCTCTTGACTTGTGGCCATTTATGAGTCAGCTTAATGAAACTGTCTATATGATAAGTATGCCAGGCTTCATCAGTTTTGATCCATGTGGACCTAAGCTTGTCCAAAATGAGAGGTGTTGTGAAAAGGTCGATTATAAAGAGCCAGGAGCATTGGTGATCCTATTAGTAGTGAGCTTTAGCTGTTAAAGGCGTACATTTTTATGTGCGATTGGGTTCTAGGGAGATTCTTTGTACGAAAGGCAAGATGCACTTATCATGCTGCAATATTCAGTCGTCGTCATTATCCAAGTCAATTAGTAGTAGTTAAGTTGAGGCATGGGCAGAGGATATGGATAATCGACGTTGTGCGGTGACCATCCGCCGGGTGCATACGTCGACGACTCCAAAAGCAAGATAAAGAAGATCATAAAGATTAGGATTATTGGCGGCCTATCACTTTTATGCTAGCTTTACAGAAGGACTATCGTAGACCGTAGTTGCTTGGAAGTAGAGGTTTCCAATGAGAGCACTGAAGACATTTTATAGCTTGTTACACCTTTTAAATATAACTGGTCTCATTCTGGATCCCTCATTCCCTTTAGATTTTCAAAATAGTGATATTGCGATGTTAGATCACTTTGAGACTATCAGTGCCCAAGGCAGCCGAGTAATGGTATGTGGATATTTGGTACTGAAGCTTTTATGTCGACCCTAAGGCTTGAAGTGGCTTGACTTCACATTGAAGTGAGTAGCCATTAAACTCCGAAAACACCACGATTCAGGATGAGGCAGTGATAGGCTCCTTTGGAACATATAACAACATATTTGCACACTTCTCGTAGAGAAAAAAAATGTTTTGGAAGTCACCACTAAGGACAAAGTACATCTTCAAAATAATCCAAGTTTTTTTTTTGGCCCTTTTACACATTACTAGTACTCTAGTAGTGTTATTAAAGCTCTGACTAGAAGTTTCTCTCTGCAAGAGTAGTGCAAGTTGTCAACTTGCAGATGCAGTGTCACTAACTAAACCTGATTGTCGTCTGACCAAGCTTTCTAACAAAGTATATATATACCTTCTCTTTGAAATGTAGCTCGATCGTGATAGAATATTGGAACCTACATATATAAGCCTTCCTGAAGAAATAGGAAATTATTACCTGACATGGGATCTAAGCGATTCAAAACTAGAAATATGAGGTCTCAGAGTCACAACAAAGGAATGAATTCATTACCTTTTCACAAAAAAAATTTGCAGTAATGACCAAGCTAGGACCATTATTTAAGCCAATGCTTGAACCAGATGCACATGCACTTAGAAGTTAAACTACTGTCGACAGTATGACTGCAGGTACATAAAAAAAACACATAAAAATTAAAGCATATTGGTGCCATACAGTTTGGCATGACTAAAAGCACCACAATATTTGTTAACAAACATGCCGCAGAATTCAGACATCATCCAATAAATTAGCAATAAAGAGGGTGACTAAACGGAACAGAATCTCAGCAGTAGTGACATGACGATTTTGGCTGACCTGGAAGTGATTTATTCATCCTTCCTCTCCCTGCAATACAGTGGAGTGAATTTCATTAGACAAATCAGAAACAATCATTGGCGGTCATCACAATTCACAACTCACAAGTGCAATAGATCAAGCTCAAGCATAATGACCATCATCGATCACTGCGCATGTACAATTCAGCAAAGTGGAGGCAATGCAATTACCGCTTGGGATTCAGGAACTTTGCTGGAAGGAAGGCCACGATCAAATAAGTATGGTTTTAAATTCACCATGTCTGTGTCATCAGTTACATGCATGATCTTCCTCCCTGACTAATGTACTGAACTACTGTCTACTGAACCCACGCTACTTGCTTGTCTTTCAAGTCAATAGTAACTCGCAATAAGTTCCTCCCAACTATAATGAAAAGGCAGAGCACCTGCCGTATTTGTTCCAAAAAAAAAACTCGCAATAAGACATTGTCAACTTTTCCTTGCCACCTTATTGTACAATAGTTCAGGTGTGGCGCATTTGACTATCCATGCTCAGCGAAGGGAGCATCGTCTTAACATGCTTACATGCATCGTGGATCGATCGAGGTCCTCTCTTCCTTGCTGTTACTGAAGGATCTCGGATCGGAGTCGATCGGGGTCGTCCCTACGGATCGGAAGACTGTTGGGGAGACGCCCCTTGGAATCATATTTTCTATTTTTGCAGGTGAGACTGAAGAGGTTAGAACGAAGGAGACAAACAAGAAGTTATTTCGAAGAGGTTAAAATTGCAGGTGAAGTTAGAGAAGTCAGGACGAAGCTGATGAGCGCGAAGCTAATTCGAAGAGGTTAAAGCCTCGAGCAAAACTGAAGAAGTCCAGGCAAAGAGGACAATAGTACGAGGCTGGTCGTGAGGCAAGGAGATGCCAGAACGAATCTATCACCTGCGACGAGGTTAAGATAAAGATTGGCGGGAAGCAACGGTCGTCTAAAAGCTAGAATATGTATAGGATTTCTGGCGGGAAGTAACGTTCTTGTAAACATACGAGGTTGACCCCTATAAATAGCAGATCAACAGTAACTGTAGGGGGATTTTTTTGGGAAAAAAAGAACGAAAAAGAAGTCAACTGCGACTTACTCACTGTTTGTAATACCAGAAAAACCGTGTTACAACAGTTGGCGCCGTCCGCGTGTTAGGATCGAAATCAAAACTCACGATGCCACCAAAGAAAAAGCAACGGTCCGATGATCCACGGACCTCCAAAGCTCACGAAAATGAAAGAGAAAACGATGAACCACAAGTTTCACTAGAGCCAGTCACTACCAATGATAACCAAAATCGAGAAGAAGCTAACCTCGAACAACTATTACAAGAAATTGAGAGGCTTAAGCAAGAAAAAGAAGCCCTGTTGAAGGAAGCAGAGAATCAAAGAAAAGAAACCGAGAAAGAGCGAAAAATTGCAGAGGCCAAGAACGAGCTTCAGAGACTCCAAAGCGAGCTCAATGCGAGCAAAGAAACCGTTCAAGAGCCCGAGAGAGAATACAACACCGAAACAACAAATCACAACACGGGTTTCAGAAGCTTCGACTCAAATTCACCGTTATCTCCAGGCCTTCAAAATGCACCATGGCCAACCTCGTACAAGCCCATCACCTTGCCCAAATACAATGGTACTTGTGATCCAAGGCAGTTTCTGATGAGCTACGAAGTTGCTGTAGCTTCCGCAGGAGGAAACGAGCTAGTTCTAGCAAAATCATTCATCATAGCCTGTGAAGGACCGGCTCTCACATGGTTCACGAGACTAAGCCCAGGATCAATTTTCAGCTGGGAACAACTCAAGGCCAAAGTACTTCAAAACTTCCAAGGATTCAATAGGCAACTGTTAACCTCGGGAGATCTATTCGCATGCAGACAGGAGGAAAGAGAGTCATTAGCTCAGTATTTCAAACGCTTCATCCAATTAAAGGCCCAAACAGATGATATCCCAGACTCATTAGCAATTGATGCATGCATTCACGGGTTGGGACCAGGGCCATGTGCGTCAGAATTCGTCAAAAACAAACCAAGGAACCTCCATGAACTCTTCCACGAGATGGAAAAATTCTGCAGATCAGACGATGATCACAGGAGAAGAATCAACGAAAGAGCCATGCTCAGAAAAGCAAACGGAAACTATAAGCAGCCCACATACGAAAAGCAGAACTACAACATACCAACCCAAGTTTTTCACATAGAAAACGAGAGCGGCCAACATAGTAACGAATCAAAGGCAGCGAAGCAAAACTTCAACTCTTCATCCACACGAGGAAGAGGCGGACGAGGCAGAGGCCGTGGAAGAGGTCGAGGCCAACAAGAAAGCCAATCTCGATCTTGGTTCTGTCAATTCCATGGCGAAAACCCAGATCACAGTACAGGAAGATGTCCCATAACCATCAGGGTAAAGCAAGAAATGAACCAAAACAACAATCAAGGTCGCACAGTCCAAACAAATTCTTGGCAGTGCACCTCCCATAACACACCGAATCCGCAACTTCAACTCCCGATGAATTCAGAATCTTTTTCAACTTACCACCAGCCTCGTTTGGCTTGGCATCAAACCCAGTCCGAATCAAATCAACAAGCACACAGCTCAATCCAGTCCACCGCAGCAAGAAAAGACGAAACTACGATGCAAGCAGCTCCAACACCGAATTCAACACCCGCCAAGGGTCCCATTCCCTCTCGTGGAATGATTCTGCCTATAGCAGGAAGATCTTCAGTCGACTTCGAAAGCAAAAGACAAAGAAAAGACTACTTCAGAAGAGTGCACGCAATACTACCCAATGGCCCAGTAATAAAAACTCATTGGTCGCATATTCCAATAACCTTTACTGAGCAGGATCTCAAACTCCAATGCTATCCTCACACTGATGCCATGGTCATCGAAACAAATGTGGCAGGCTGGGAGCTAACAAAGATACTGATAGACGATGGCAGTTCAGCTGATATTATCTTCGCTAGTGCTTTCGACCAAATGAACATCAGCAGAAGTTTGCTACAACCATCAGAAACTCCACTCATCGGTTTCGGAGGAAAAAGAATCCGGGCCTTAGGAAAAATCGAACTACCGGTAACCTTGGGGGACCTGAGTAATCCCAGAACGGAACGAATCACTTTTGACGTAGTCGACATGTACTACCCCTACAATGCAATCTTCGGAAGAGGTTTTCTCAACACGTTCGAAGCCATTGTGCGACAGGCGTATCTCTGCATGAAACTTCCAGCATCAAATGGAGTAATCACAGTATTCGGAAACCAGCAAGTCGCAAGGGACATCGAACAAGGAATTACCCCAGGCGAGAAAAACGTCAACCTCTTGCAGGCAGAAACGAAACAAACAAATAATGAAGTTCAAACAGAATTGATCAAAAAGAAGTCACCACAATCCAGAGTGGAAAAAGCGAAAGAAGTTATTCAAGCACAAGACACCAAGCGAGTCTCTCTCGATCCAGGAATCGAGGGTAGAGAGGTCACGATCGGAGCAGATCTTACCCCTCAAGAAGAGGAAGAATTGATAACTTTCCTAAGAAAAAATAAAGATGTCTTTGCATGGACAGCTGCAGATCTAAAAGGTGTCAGCAGAACCATCATCGAGCATAGCCTCAATATAAACCCGAAGACGAAACCAAGGAAGCAAAAATTGAGAAAAATGTCGGATGAGAAGGTGGAGGGAATAAAATCCGAAGTGGAAAGGCTGCTGAAAGCAAAAGTCATCAGAGAAGTACAATACCCTGAATGGTTGGCAAACACCGTCCCAGTGAAGAAGAAAAACGGAAAGTGGAGAATGTGCATCGACTTCACAACCCTAAACAAGCATTGCCCAAAAGATGATTTCCCTTTACCAAGAATCGATAGCGTCGACGACGACGCAGCCAACAGCGAGATTCTATCCTTGCTAGATTGCTTTTCAGGGTATCACCAAGTTTGGATGAAACAAGAGGATGAGGAGAAGACAAGCTTCATAACACCCTTCGGAACTTTTTGTTTCGTCAGAATGCCAGAAGGGCTGAGAAACGCAGGATCAACTTTCTCAAGAATGACCAAAAAAGTCTTCAACTCTCAAATCGATAGAAACATGCTAGCTTATGTGGATGACCTCGTCGTAAAAAGCATCAAAAGAACGGATCACATCAAAGATCTCGAGGAAACCTTCAACAATCTAAGAATGTCAAACTTGAGCCTAAATCCAGAAAAATGCGTCTTTGGAGTAACCAAAGGAAAAGTCTTGGGGTGCCTTGTAACATCAAAGGGAATCGAGGCCAACCCAGACAAGGTACAAGCCTTGGCATCCATGGAGGAGCCAAAGACGGTTAAGGAAGTCCAACGATTGACAGGCAGAATCGCAGCTCTAAACAGATTCGTACCAAGAGCAGCCGAGCGAAGCCTTCCTTTCTTCAAAACTCTCAGACATGCACAAAAATTCAACTGGGGCGAAGAACAATCGAAAGCATTCAGAGAACTAAAGCAGTACCTTGCGACAATGATCAAACTATCACCACCAGCCCAAGGAAAAGACCTTCTCCTCTACCTTGCAGTATCAGAGTCAGCAGTAAGCGCTGCAATAGTACAAGAAACCGAAATCGAAGGCATTCTGAAGCAGTTGCCGGCCTACTTCGTTTCTGAAGCATTATCTGGAGCCAAGAAGTCATACTCTGAGCTCGAAAAAATTGCATACGCATTGCTTATGGCATCAAGAAAACTCAGGCACTATTTCGAAGCTCATAAAGTTACAGTCGTCACCAACAAACCTCTAGCCGAGTTATTCGCAAATAGAGAAGCTTCGAATAGGATCAGCAAATGGTCCGCAGAACTATCCGGATTCAATATCGAATTCGTAAGACGAAATGCAATCAAATCCCAAGTATTAGCTGACTTCGTAGCAGACTGGACCTCTCCAAAGCATGAGAAATCAGACGAAGACGAAAAACAGTGGACAGTCTATTGTGATGGAGCATATTGTAACAAAGGAGCAGCGATCTCTGCAATACTGGTTTCACCAGGCGGAATCAAAACAAGATTCGCAGCACGATTAGAATTCAGCAATCAAGAGATTCAAATCACAAATAATGTAGCAGAATACGAAGCACTCCTGCTTGGGTTACGAAAAATGAAGTCACTAGGAAAACAAAGGTTCATTGTGAAGACAGACTCGAAAATAGCAAGGGACCACATCGAAAAGGATAGCGAAGCTAGAAAACCAGAACTAATCGATTACCTCGAAGAAGTCAGAGAAATGGAGAAACATTTCAAAGGATTTACAGTAGAGCACATACACAGAAACGACAACAACGAAGCTGATGACCTAGCCAAAAAAGCAGCAAAGAAGGAAGAACTACCTGAGGACGTAATTTACGAGGTCATGACCATCCCCTCAATCAGAAAGCAGCATCTAGCACACATTTGCTGGGAAGATTGGAGAGCACCAATCATGGCATACTTACAAAACAATTTCACACCCTGTTCAGCAAGCGAGGCCAAAAGAATACCAGCAAGAGCAAAAGGGTATCAGATAATACAAGGAGAGCTGTACAAGAAGGGGATATCAGCTCCATGGCTAAAATGCATTGCAAAAGAGCAAGGAACGGCGATACTAAAAAGCATTCACGAGGGAATATGCGGAACACATATTGGTCCAAGAGCCCTCGCAGCAAAAGCAGTCAGACAAGGAATGTTTTGGCCAACAATGATAAAAGATGCAGACGAAGTAGCAAAGAAATGCGAAGCATGTCAAAAAAACGCAAGCAATCAAAAGATTTCATGTTCACTGTTGCAGCTCATAACACCTTCTTGGCCATTGCAAAGATGGGGAATAGATTTGGTGGGACCTCTCCCAACAGCTCAAGGAAACTGCAGATTCGCAGTAGTTGCCGTGGAATATTTCACAAAGTGGATCGAAGCAAAAGCCTTAGCATCGATAACTTCGCATACAATACAAAAGTTCTTCTGGCATAACATCATTTGTAGATTCAGGGTACCAAAAGAAATAACAGTAGACAATGGAAAGCAATTTGACAGCGAATCATTCAGAGATTTTTGCACAACAATGGGAACCAAAGTGAAGTATGCATCCGTATATCATCCGCAATCAAACGGCGCAGTTGAAAGAGCCAACGGCATCATTTTTTCAACTATAAGGAAGATGCTCTTCGACCACAAGAAGGGAAAATGGATTGACGATCTGCCAATCGCAGTATGGTCACATAATACCACAGAATCCAGAGCAACCAAGTTCACTCCTTTCAGACTGTTATACGGAACTGAAGCAATGGTTCCAGAAGAAATCAAGGCCAAAACACTAAGGGTAACACTTAGTAGTGACGAAGGTGAAAAAGAAATAGTGGAAAAGGACCTAATCGAAGTCGATCGGCTTGTTGCTTCACATAACCTCGAATCATATCAAAGGCAAACACGAAAGTGGCGCGACCCAAAGGCGAAAATAAGAGAGATCAGAGTTGGGGACCTGGTAATCAAAAGAAGGCATAACGCAGAAAACTTATCCAAATTCGAGGAAAAATGGGAAGGACCATACATTGTCACCAAAAGCTCGAGGCCAGGGTCCTATCATCTGTCCACCAAAAATGGAGAAGAATTACCTCACTCATGGAACGTAGAGCAACTTCGCAAGTACTATAGCTAGAATCGGAACAAATAAAGCTGTACAGTTTTTCCAAGTTTCAGTTCTTTTTGTAAAGGTCAACTTCGTAAATGTGCGGAGCTATAAGCACAAATACGTAGCACCTCTTTTCTCTTTTTCTTTCATCACAAAAGGTCGTACTCTTTTGCTCACAAAAGGGGCTCCAGGAAACTGGAGGTGAGGTTTTTAATGAGGCGAACCTATGTAAATCTCTCCACAAAATCGATAAAGGAGATTCCCCTAAAAGCACTTGAGCAAAAAATTCAACGAGGTTGAAAAATAACCTCGCAAAAAGAAGACCTCGAGCAAGATAGCTCGAGGCCGAGGTTGAAAAATAACCTCGCAAAAAGAAGACCTCGAGCAAGATAGCTCGAGGCCGAGGTTGAAAAATAACCTCGCAAAAAGAAGACCTCGAGCAAGATAGCTCGAGGCCGAGGTTGAAAAATAACCTCGCAAAAGAAGACTTCGAGCGAAATAGCTCGAGGCCGAGGTTGAAAATATAACCTCGTAAAAAGAAGACCTCGAGCAAAATAGCTCGAGGCCGAGGTTAGAAATATAACCTCGTAAAAAGAAGACCTCGAGCGAAATAGCTCGAGGCCGAGGTCGAGAATATAACCTCGAAAAAAGAAGACCTCGAGCAAAATAGCTCGAGGCTGAGGTTGGAAATATAACCTCGTAAAAAGAAGACCTCGAGCGAAATAGCTCGAGGCCGAGGTTGAAAATATAACCTCGTAAAAAGAAGACCTCGAGCAAAATAGCTCGAGGAGGTTGGAAATATAACCTCGTAAAAAGAAGATCTCGAGCAAAACAACTCAAGGACGAGGTTGAAATATAACTTCGCAAAAATAAGACCTCGAACAAAATAGTTCGAGGCCGAGGTTGGAGATATTACCCTCGCAAAAAGAAGCCTTAAGCAAAACAGCTCAAGGTCGAGGTCAGAAAAGTAACCTCGCCAAAAAGATCTCGAACAAAATTGTCTAAGAAAGAGGTTAGAAACAAAACCTCGCAAGAAGACCTACAGTCTAGATCAAATCAGGGGAACGAAAAAAGCAACAGAGTTGCCCTATTTCGAAAGTAAAACAAGAGAACGTAATCTTTCAGATTCGTTGCTCGAAGTAAGAAGCAATGAATAAACGCAAAGGGGCTATCGAGGGAGGGGACGCCTTTTTCAAAGGCTAAAAAGAGAAGCCCCCATTTGCATTTATTCAAAAACAAGCTTTCACCAAGTAACGAGCACATTAAAACGAATCACCTAACTTGTACTTTTTTAAAAAAAAGGACACGAGGTTAGGTGAAATCATAATTTCACCAAGGGTCCAAAGACCACTATAAAAGAGAAGGGGGGAGACGAGCCTCGGCAAGAGAAAAAGCAAAGCAAATGAAAAAGAAAAATTCTCCCTAGAAATGAGAGGCAGCAGGAATCAAAGGAGCCCTCGACGGCATGATCTGCCCAGGCTAAAGACCAACAACAGCACAAGGCCCATAGATGCTTCGTACAGCAACGCCCTCTCAAGTTGTGCGATCATGGAGAAGAGCGCATCCGCTCCAAGGTTTTCTTGAGTTAACAAGGGAATTAGAAGTCAATATATGAAGAAAAGCACATCCGCTTCAAGGCTTTCTCGAGTTAACAAGGGAACTAGAAGCCAAAGAATATTTAAGCGTTTTCTATAGCGAAAACGAAGCTAAAGGTCATGATCTTATAGAAGCAAGATAATGTACAAACAATTTCAAGTAAAAAGAAATTGTACGAGTCCAACGCATGCACTTCGAGACAAAAACTGAAGATAATTACGAGGTTAATATAAACAAAATCGTGAACGATTTCAGTGTTTAAATCGCTCTGAAGTTCACAAACATCGCTCATGACTTGCAACAAGTTTTTTACATTAATTAACTTCGATTCGTGATTAGATTTCTCCTTCTTCTTGGGGAGATTTAGCTTCGTCATCATCACGAGGCGAATCCAGGGTTTCATCTTCTTCTTCCTCGCTTTCTTCCTCTCTTCCTTCTTCAGCTTCTTCAGCTTCTGCGTCCTCAGTTTCTTCCTGGTGAAGAAATAAAGCAAAAGACTTAGGATATTTGACAATAATAAAAAGAGAAGAAGAAGCAAAGTTATACAGAAAAAGTTTTTTACCTTCGAAGAGGAGTCCTTAGCCATATCTCGCCCATAGACGTAAGAAACGACGTTTCATAGTTTCGACTTCTTTAGAACAGGATGAGGACAGATCTCCGAAGTCAGTAAAACGAAATCCGGGACCGGAAACCCGAAGGAGCAGTCCCTTATCTTCTTTCTCGAGAAATCTGCCGATGCCATCGGTGCAGGTGAGTGCGAAGTTGTCGCCAGCAATAGAAAACACGTCACCGAGACCAGCAAATTCCTCTTCAATCCAAGATAAGAAATTATCAATGTTTAAGTCCTTCGGAAGAGCGTAGGGAGTGGCTCCGAACTGCTTGAGCGAGCTAGAATACGAATCAAAAATTCGATTTATCTTCTCAGCGTCAAGAGTCTTGGACGAGGCTAGAGAATCTTCGGCTTCTTTCAACTTAAGTTCGAGGGAAGACGCTTTAGTTTTAGCCTCTTTCGCAGCATCGGACTCGCGAACCACGGCATCACGAAGGTTCTCGATCACAATCAGGTTCTCGTCAAAGTCCTTCTGCAAGGCTTTATATTTTCTATCTGTAGTGTCCCATTCGTCCTCGATTTTAGTTAAATCTTTGCGAAGTTTGTCATTGACTTCCCGAAGCCTCTCATTCTCTTTCTCCAAGAAACGAAGTCGATCAACAGCGGTTTTGGACTTTGAAGCACAAACCGCGTTGATCAGCTTAACCTAAGGAAGCAAATCGAAAACAAAAACGTAAGACAAATATAAAG
Organism: Digitaria exilis; assembly: GCA_015342445.1. Lineage (NCBI taxonomy): Eukaryota > Viridiplantae > Streptophyta > Magnoliopsida > Poales > Poaceae > Digitaria > Digitaria exilis. The sequence goes on along the minus strand of JACEFO010000718.1, from coordinate 515,179 downwards.
AAAGGAAGAGACGAGGATAAAATAGTAAGAAGCAAGCACGAACCTTGCGCGCTGTGGAGACGCTCAAGCGAGATAGCTCTTCAAAACTAAGATTTTCCAATGATGCTTTATAACCTATAAAAACGAAGACAAAATATAAGAATCAAAAACGAAACTAAACATGAAGTGATGATAGAATTTTTTCTTTCTCACCTCGCATCTCATCAGTATCTTCACCAAGATCAACAAAAGAAGAAGCAGCCAAGTCTTGAGAGAGCTTCGTAGATGTTTCGTCAGGGATCTTTTTACCCTTGACATCCACAACCTCGACCTAAAAATATCAACCAAAGTAAGCAAAAACAATAGAAGAAATTTAGTGGTCAAGTACAGTACAACTAAAATTACTGACCTCGTGTTTGGCCTCGGCTACTTTATCTTCCTCGACATTCATGGCCTCAACGGCTGGTTCTGTGGAATACAAGCCGAAGTTATGCTCTAAGAGCTCAAGAAAGTTTGGATCGAATTCTCTTGGAGATTTCGAAACAACACTTGATATCGAGCCTGTGAGGCTCATTCTAGCACCGGGGCATTTCATAAAAGGAACAAACAAACCTTCACCCGAAGCAGCAGAAGTACCTGCCAAATCCTTCATAAACCCCGATGTGCCGAGGTCATCGCCAGTGATGCCAGCAATTCCTAGAAGTCCACAAGCTGCTTCAATAGTTTCTTTTTCCTTTACAGCTTCAGCCTCGGCTTCTGGACTATCCAGGAGAGACAAATCCACCTTTCGAGTCAGTCGAGGTTTCTTGGTAGGCGCTGAGGCAGGCTGTTGCACACAAGCAGTTTTCCTTTTCTGAGCCTCGAGCAGCTTTGTTTTCGTTTGGGGAGCGTCTTGACTCGAAGATATTAGAACCTTTGACGAAGTCTTTTTATATCTTCGTGACACACCAGCTTGTTCGGATCCAATATTTCCAACGGCTTTCATACGTTTCTGGGGCTTAGAAGGTTTTACCCTGTCCCCGTACTGAACGCCCATCTCCATCCACGGGCGATTCAGACGACTTGTTTTCTCGAAGAAGTCAATCATTGAATTCTTCTCCTTTTCAGTGAAAGGACCAACCAAAGACCTCGCAGCCCACTCAACATTCGAAACAAGTTCGTCATCACTAACACCTTCAGGTTTTGTAAGCCCAAAAACAGCAAAGGTGGTAGGCAAATCGAAACCAGGAATCTGTCTTTCCTCAATTCGAAATGGTTTCCAGTCTGTTCCCAAGGGCCAGATTCCGGCAGCCAAAAACTCTTCAACAACATCACGGCCTGTGAGTCGTCGGGTAGCATGATGAAAGCAGGGACTGTTCTTCTTAAAAGACTCAGATTTTCTATCGAAATCAATCACGGTAGATATTTCTATGTTGCCAAGGGGGCCAGCAAATGGATAATGCACTTCACTGGAGTTTGGTGTAGCGAAACCAACCTTAACATAGAACCAGGATTTCGGCCAGTTCACATCCCAACGGTTTCGCTGAGCGTAGGAGAAGTCAACTTTGGTAATCTTCAGGGCTGCACTTCGACGACGCGAAGTAAAGGTTGCAACACCAAACTGTCCAATATGCTCTTCGCCGCCTTCTTCCAGAAATACCGACCTTTTCTGAAGATGAAGCTCATTATAACGACCGAAGGTATCAACGTCAATCTCACCACCAAATGTTTTCACTCCCCAGAAAAATTTTGATAGTTGAACAAACGAATTTGGCGTCAGTTGATGAAGCTTGATGTTGAATCGGTCAAATATCTGAGGTAGCATAGAGTCGCAGGGAAATCGAAGACCAGCAGTAAAGAAATCAGTAAAAACGACAGCCTCTCCAATCTGAGGATCAGGGGTAGTTTCGTGACCCGGAGCACGGCCAACACCAGCAGGAAAAAATCCATTCTGTTCATAAGTTGAAATCATGCCTGCAGTAACAGAGGACCGGCCAAAATGAAGGGTCTTTGGAGCTGATTCTCCAACGAGCTCATCGACATTGGCCTCGACTCCCTCCAGGTCTTCGCTCCCTGGGTTAGAAGCTACAGGACTATCCTCTTTCTCCGTATCAGGGGTCGGAATAGCAGCAGACTTGATGTGAGCCATCCCGAAACTAATAACGAAAACAAATTAAAAACATAACTAAACAAGAAACGAGGACAAAGATTCTTCAAAACTAACCTTTCTTCAATCACGAAGCACTTCAAAAATCTTAACAAGCAACAACAATCAGAGAAGAGCGAAGGCAGTAGCACGAGGTCAGAAATGAGAGCTAAAGCAGAGCGAAGACAATTGCACGAGGTCAAAGGCGAAAGCGAAGGTAATTTTTAGGGGGGGGGTAACCTCTACTATTTATAGGCGCGGTAAGTTTCGAAGTTTGCACCGTGAAAAGGCGCCAAAGTAACCGCCAAATCAATCCAAGGGGACGCCTTTTGGGTTTCGTCCCAGGAGTTCGAGGGGTGAATAGGAACAAACTCGAATCCAAGGACGAAGAGGCTACTGTTGGGGAGACGCCCCTTGGAATCATATTTTCTATTTTTGCAGGTGAGACTGAAGAGGTTAGAACGAAGGAGACAAACAAGAAGTTATTTCGAAGAGGTTAAAATTGCAGGTGAAGTTAGAGAAGTCAGGACGAAGCTGATGAGCGCGAAGCTAATTCGAAGAGGTTAAAGCCTCGAGCAAAACTGAAGAAGTCCAGGCAAAGAGGACAATAGTACGAGGCTGGTCGTGAGGCAAGGAGATGCCAGAACGAATCTATCACCTGCGACGAGGTTAAGATAAAGATTGGCGGGAAGCAACGGTCGTCTAAAAGCTAGAATATGTATAGGATTTCTGGCGGGAAGTAACGTTCTTGTAAACATACGAGGTTGACCCCTATAAATAGCAGATCAACAGTAACTGTAGGGGGATTTTTTTGGGAAAAAAAGAACGAAAAAGAAGTCAACTGCGACTTACTCACTGTTTGTAATACCAGAAAAACCGTGTTACAACAAAGACGAAGCGCTCGCAGCATCACCGCCTCGTCGACGTACTCGTCGGCCGCCGTGCCATGATCTATGATCGATCGGAATTCGCAAGTTACTCCGATCCTACGCGGGAGGCGCCGACCGGCATAAAGGTACATGATTTCGATTTTCGAACGACGCATGGAGTTATGCTTGGAGTTGATCGATTAACTCCGACGACATTTGTCGAATTCGGTCTGAGTCAGGCTGGCTATAGGTTCGATTTATGAAAAGATCGACTCGAGCTGTTCACAAAACTCTCCACGATTCCACCCTGTACGTACATCCCAAGTGAATCCCCAAAATCCCAAATAGTAGAGCGCATGCACTTGGGCGTGGGGTATCACTTTCACTTCACATATGCAATCCGACAGACAATGCCATCGTTAAGAATTCTAGAAACAGCTAGCGCAACTTTTTTGTGCCGGGTGGCAATAACAACAGTCTCATCACGGTACACTGACCAACATAAGCTGAGCTAGCTTGGGTGCCTTTTTATTTGAAGGAAGGCCGTCGCAATGGCATCCAGAATCGGTGTGGCTTGTCCGTCGTGGGAGCCTGGCAGCCTGCTGGGAGGTGACCGGCCCAACAATAAACAGGCATGGGGTCCACAGGACGAGACGGTCAATTAAAGGCGGGCGTGTGATAAGCTGCCTCTCATGTTCTACCATTTTCCACTGCGAAAATAAAGTGGTTAAAGAAGAAAAAAAACCTTAGTCCGGTCTATATATAGCTACTAGCTACCACATGAGAGGCAGCTATAGCACACACGTACTTTGAAACCCTGATTCAAACATCTCTTACGAATGGGCGTCACTGGGAAAACTCCAACAACCTGATGCCGTAGACAGAGAGCTAAACCACACAAAGGGGAAGGAGTCATTGCCTGGCATCGGGCGCTTTATCAAGAACTGGGCCGTTGGCCAACATGAGCATGAAGGAGACACAACCCTCCTTGAGGCTGGAATATATCATCCAACCGGTGACATTGTTCTTCTGGAGAGCCTCATTGCCTCATACCCACCTGATCGCCTTTCTGCGGTTGACATACTGGTAAGTTCTTTCCTATTTAACTGTTTTGTGGCTTTCAAAATAGACATTATTTAATCATGTAAGGTTTCATAATTTTAGGATTACATCGGCAAGGCTGTAAACGCTGCTCCCAATAGAGTCTGAAGCTTGGTGCGAGATAGGCTTCAAGACTGTAATCATGTAAGCAAAGTTTTGTTTGTTGGCTTGTTGCCATTCAACACACACAGTGGAAGGCCTTAGTGACTTTAATGCTAAAACAACGGAAATAAGAAAACACCGTTCAACCGAAGCAAAAATCTTTCAAGTGAAACAAAAAGTAATACTGGAATAAATAATGCAAACCTAGGGAACAAAAGAATGGTTTGTACACCTTTACGAAAAACATATTAAACCTAAGACAAAATATTTGTTTAAATCGGACAATCTATGTATGCATAGGGGCTAAGTAAACAAATACTGCTAATGAGGGAGAAAGACATGGTGAGCCAAAACATATACCAATAAAGTGCAAAGGATGGGAAAACACAAGTCCTCTGCTGTTGACTGCATATAAATGCTGCTAAAAGAGTGGGACAATTTTTATGTTATACCAATAACAATATGTCAGCAACTTAATCGGTTATAAGGTGTACTATAAAGCCTCCTTAGAAACACTTCTTATCAAATTATTGCAGCCTCCTAAGAAACACTTATTATCAAATTATTACATATTTGGAGTGATCCAGACCTCATAAGGGGTAGGGTCAGGGGTCGATCTTTTACAATCAGGAAGGGGAAAGGGAAACACATGTTCAAACTTCCTTGTTTTCAAGTCATATGTCTTTACTCCTCCCCAACCATGGGGTAGCCGACTAAGCCATTCAAGTGATATAACCATCCAGGGAGCCGAGTAGTAGATACACTGACCTCTTAGCTTGGGAAACTTCTTGGTGGGCAAACATGCTGAGTGATTCAGTCCAAGGAACAAGGCATGATCTATAAAATCCTTCCTTGGCAACCTCTTGCATCTATCCTGGCTAACCTTGTGAATTTGGAACCTGATACCGTCTGGGTACCCAATCTCAAGATGTGCATGAACCTGCAGGAGATCACCCCACGTTGTGGACAACAGATGCCTAGAAAGGATAGGGCCCGCATGTATCTCTGCAGCAACAACCACTTTCCTCGTTGCTCCATTCAAGTCATCAATATCCCATTGCTCCACCATTCCATGGAATGTCACGGCGTAGAACCTCCCGTAATGGTAGGCGCAGTCCGCATATCTGTCTCTCCCCATTATAGTTGATGAAGCCACTTGCCACTTGCTCTGCCCTGACTTGACAAAAGAGAGCCAATCGTTGTCGCGTTGGATGATCATCACGACGTAGTCGCCACCTTTGGATGGACTGCAAGACAACACCGCCTTCTGGTAGAACCATGCTCCAAGAGAAGCTATTCCATGGACTCGTCCTGTTTCAAGGTAGTGCTCCAGGTTCCCTTCGCTGTTTTAGACCGCGTCCACGCACGCGAAATCGGTGATCGGTGGGAGATGGATAGTGGTCGTGGTGAAGGGGTTGTAGAGCACGAGATTGGAGAGCTCATTCACCAAAACCAGCCACCCATGAGATGCTCCATAGGCCTTGTCGACGTCAAGTAGGTGGTGGAAGTTGCAGGTCACAGCTGAGCTGCTTCTGCCCCGCTTCTCCCTCCCCTTGAGGAGATCGGCCCAAGACATGAGCCATGGAGCGCTGGAACTTGGGACTCCGGCAGCAACGGCAGTGGAGCGCCACGTAGTGCAGACTGATGCGAAAGCAAGCGCTTGGGGAAGCTCGAGGCGATGCAGGATGCAGAGGAGGAGATCAATCGGGAGGTCGGACCAGCTGGGATCGGAAGAAAGTCCTGCCATAGAAATAGTGCGTGTTATATTCTTACGGCCCGATACGTTTGTGAGCATTAAATAAATAAAAGAGTAGCAAAAAAATTTATCTCTATCTTGGGAAGCCAATAGAAAGTTGGAAGTCGGAACTTGGAACACAAAACTTAGCTTTGACATTGTTGTTAATACTATGGTCATGTAGGAATCTCAACAAAGTTGCCCTCAAATGACATACCATAATTTTCATAGGTGCACCCAAAAAAAAAAAAATCGTGCAGAATCGAGCTCGTGCGCCGACATACCTTTCTGGACGTCGTGGCCGATGGCGCGCGCCTCACCCTGGTCGGCGGCGGTGAGCACCTCGCCCTGTTCGCCGGCGGCGAGCGGCCCTGGGGGCTCCATGGCGTTGGGTCGCTGCGGTGTCGTCTCCATGCTGGTTTGCCGGAGTGCAGGGGGCAGGCAGCAGCGGGAGACGAGGCACTCGGGATAAAGGCTAGGCCTGTCGGTGGAATTCGGATCGGGTTCGGGTATCCCCAATTTTACTGCCGTCTCATCACTTTCGTCTCGGAACGACGAACGAAGGGAGGCAACTCCGGCAAGGAGACCATGCCGAACTGCCGATGCCGGTGGCCGTCCAAGGATCGACGGATTCGGATGCCGGCGCTGTGCGCCGCCGCCAACCTCGCCCGGCGCCACCATCCGCCATTCCCGCCGTTCCCGGCCTGCGTGGTTGGCGAGTCTGAGCAGGAGAGTTAACCACCACAGGTCGAAGGTCATTGCATTTATTTCCCTTCATTTTCTTCTGGGACACCACAAGATATCTGGACCACACGATGTTGATCCAAAGGCTCACTTAGATCAGGTGGAAGTGGTGATTTGCAAAACTCAGGGGAGGTGGGAGGGGTGATTTGCAAGACGTTTTTGCAAATCACCCCTCCCACCTGATCTGGTCGCACCCTTGAATCAACATCGTGTGGCTCAGATTTTAGTTTCTATAGTTTCCACGGAGAGGTTGGTTTCCATATAATACGTTGCCAAGATAAAAAGCCTCTCCTGCGTGCCATTTGCCATTGTGCCTGCCTATTTCTAGCTTGCTGCTACTTTCTCCTTTGTGTTTTTCCTCTTCCAAAAGATGCAAGAATATCTTATACTCCGTGCATTGGACTTGCTTAAGAATGAGCGATGTCAGGAAATCCGAGCATACCAATGGGGCTGGAGAAACGTAGGATGAGCAGTATCAGAAAATCAGAGTATACGCAGGATCCAGTAGGACGAAAACCAAAAGAAATCATTAGTGCGATTTTCTCACCTCCTTGCTTTGGTGGAACTTGGGTGGCCTCCGTTTTGCCGTCTGCTTGACCATGTTCCAGTGCAGCGTTGTGCTCTTGATCAGCGACATTCTAATATGTTTGTAGTATAAGTGAAATGTTACATGTGAGTGATTATGTGTAACAAAATGTGCAACTTTATCCTTTTCTGCTATAACAGCATGATTTTCTAGAACTCAAAAAGAAAGTAACCCATCTCTATTTTGGCCTATTGCTTTCCTATAGGAGGCTTTTATAATATTTCTTGGTTTCTTCATATCATCATTTCGTCCATAGGAGAAGTTATTTCTACATTTGTAAGACAAATTAGACTCAATTACAGTCTTCTCTATTTCTTCATTTTTCCTTTCTCGCTGACATTTCTAGGTCAATGGGTTGACATTTTCCAAAAGAATTATTTTATGTTCTCTATTGGAATAATTGTCATCTAATATGCAAAGTACAGTTACACAAACCTTCCACATGGACCCATTCATGTAGCGCATCAAACCAAATAGGGCCATGCAGGCCAATTAAACCACAGTACTGTCGTAAAGGGTTCCTTAAGTTGTTCGCCAACTTCCATCAACTATACATGTGCAGTATATTGCACTCTCCTCCCTTAATAATGTCTGTACTTAACACAGTTCATTGCGTACCATGATCCATCGTACTAGCAGAGCTACATGCCCTCGCTCACCACATGAGCCATTGTGAGGACACAAACAAATCAATCATTGGTATATACATAAAACCATGAAACATGTTATATATCAAACATCCACCAATTCATTACCACTCTTCGATTTCTCCTCGATGAGCATAGTGTATAGGCGCATGGTTCGTTTTTCTTTTTTTTTTTTTTTGAATGGGTGGCGTCGAGGAAACTTAGTCTACATTAGTTCAACGAGCAGCAGCAACACTGTGCTCCAAAAGCGTGTGCCGTTATCTAGCAAGATGGCTGACAGAAGACGCAAATGAGGAGTAGATGCTCATGACACCTGATTCATGTGTGATAAATCCATGAAACGACGGACCATTTGCTGGTGTCATGCCCGGTGGCCAAGGAGGTCTGGTGGTTGCTCTTCCCATGGGCAAGTTGCCACTGCAACTTCATGAGCGGCGCGCATCCATTCAGGACTGGATTGGATAGTCTTCTTCAATGTTTATTCTTTTTTCTTTTTATTATTACATTTATGGGTCAATGCATTGACATTTTCCAAAAGAAACAATTTCTCTTCTGTATTGGAATTGTCATCTAATATGCAAATACAGAGCATATATCACCAGCCCACTCTCACTGAAGACATTAGTATAGTTACACAAACCTTCCACACATGGACGCATTCATGTAGCGCATCAAACCAACATGGACATGCAGGTCACTCATCTAACTCTATGTCTAATCCGCCAATTAAACCGCAGTATTGTCATAATATGAGAAAGGGCCCCTTAAGTAGTTAGTTGGCCACCTTCCATAAACTATATGTGTGCAGTACATAGTACTCTCCTCCTTCAATAATGCCTGTATTTAACACACTACCATTGGGTACCATGATCTCCATCATATATATACTAGAAGAATTCCCTTCAGCTTCATACCCTTCTGTCCCAGTCTAGCCATATCACGGAAGCCACTGGTACGCTCAATTGGCACACGAGTGCACGTCTGTTCTGATAGGGTTTATACATTCTAGTTCTAGCCTTCTAGGAATAAGAGGCTCGAGGAATTCACCTGTCGTTCCTACAAGGATGAAAGTTATTTGAGTTTTCATGTTGCTGGCTACCCGGGTCTTACGCGCGCAGTAATCCACCTTGGTGCCTCTCTCTGCTCCATGGAGTAGCTATGGATGGGCTTGGCACTGGGGTTGGAGACTTCGATATCGTTCGGGAGGAGACCTCAGAAGTGTGACGTATTGACAGTGATGGCGGTGAGACGGTGACCACCACCTAGTCCGCGCTGCTAGAACACTTGTGCTTGTGCCGTGGGATTCCACGACGCTGAGCGCCTGCATGGGACTGCCCTTAGCTTGTAATCGTACTATCGACTATCGTAGGGATTGCAACTGTTGGCTGGGCATGTGCAGTTGTGCCCACGTTGTGAGCTATCATCAATCTAATTAACTACAGTACGTACACTACCTTATGCCTTTTATGTTTATGCTTGTGTACCATCTAAGTAGATCGTTTTGTGTGAACTACATGATAAAAGGGGTTATTTTCTTAGTTTTGTCACTGAAAAAAATGCATCAAACTGAGACACATGGCATCAAACTGAGACAACGTGTAGAAGTGCAGGCCAGTTACTAGGCCAGTCTCAGTAGGGTTTCATGGACACGGTTACCTAGACTGGAAACTAGGTAACTGTGCCACAGGAATTTCATGGCGATGAAACTCCCCTCACATCCCATGAAACTCCCCCTCTTAATTACCCTATCATGTCAGCAAAACTGCTGATGTGGCAGTGAATTTAATGTCCATGAAACCCCCCATTGAGACTGGCCCAAATGTCTCCACTTGGCAAAATCTGAAAATGCACACCTTCATTATTCACCATGGCGATCTGAGAGTCAGAAACTCATACGCTGGCCAATGTAATGTTTTAGGGCTCTGCTCTTCTAGCTCCAAGTATATTCATCAGATGAATTGTTAGACCAAAGATCATGAGTATAATCAATTGAAATGGTATGTTGCTTTATTCGCACTCTTGAATTTTTTTTGTCAACCACGAGTAGGATTATTTTTAGAGGAGATTAAGTCAAGTGGAGGGCTAAAATTTACATTTTTTTAGTTGAGTAAAACACAAAGAAGACAGGGGGAAAATCCAAAATCATGATGATCGAATCACTTGGTGTGCCGATTCAGCCAAGAGACCAAGAATCCTCGATCCGAAGATTCACAGAACTGTTTCTATGTATTATTAAGTTGCCATATGTCATATACACATCTACTGTATACATTAATATACATCATAATTGCGGAAATTCTCTTGCTGGATTGTATTTTCTCCATCATCTTCCAACCTTGTTTTGTGTCACGTCAAAATTACTAGGGCCTATTCGATCGTATATATGTTGGTGGTCACGGTGCCTTTTATTTGAAGGCCATCACGGTGGCATCCAGAGTCGGTGGCTTTGTCCGTGGAGGTGGCCCAACAGTAAACGGCACGGGGTCCAGAGGACGAGACAGTCAATTGTAAAAAGGCGGGTACGTGACAAGCTGTCTCTCATGTTCTACCATTTTTTTCACTGCAAAAATAAAGTAGTAAAAGAAAAAAACTTAGCCGCTCTACAGGTAGTAGCACATGAGAGGCAGCTGAGCTAGCACACACTTTGAAACCGTGATTCAAACACCTCTTGGAATGGGCGTCGTTGGGAAAACTCCATCCACGAGAGTGTGGGAAGAGCTAAGCCAGTTGGAGGAGGAGGAGGAGGAGGAGGAACTCAATTATAAAAAGGCGCCAACGAAACGAGACACAACACTCCTAGAGGCGGAGGTATAGGAGTCTTGTGTATTTTCAGCTGTGAGGACAATGCTAGGCCTTCGGTAGTATTCTACGTAAAGTGCGCCACAAATGTCTTGAGAAACTAAGTCGATTGTTGTAGAGTCTTGACTCTGTTTCTTTACATTTGTGGATCATGAAGTAGCCATCTGGAGTTCCAAGCTTCACACACACACACCGACTTAGTGACCAAAAGCTAGGATTTAGGATAAAATTTTTCATGCTAAAAGATGGAATTATTGTAAAGAAAAATAATGCCCTTCAACCGAAGCAAAAAAAAACTATCAAATGAAACAAATGGATACTGGAATAAATAATGCAAAATGAGGGAACAAAAGAAATATTTTTACATCTTTGAGAAGAAATATTAAACTGAAACAATTTTTGTTCAAATGAACAATTACACGCACGGGTTAATTAAATAAATATGGGTGAAGAAACAATGGACCTATATAATTTGAGTGCACGAAAAAAAACTAGGCTAAAAACCAGCCCAAAGTACTTTTTGGCTGTATATGGCTGTATTATTTGGGTGCATGGAAAACAATTATGCCTGAAAAACAGCCAAACTGCATTTTGCCTATAATAATTAGAGAGATAAGTGGGTTAGGTCGATACACTTAATTATTGTACAGATTGAAGGACATTTAACCTTTTATCAAAGACTGTCTCAGCCGCGGAAAGGGATTTAATTATGAATGGGCGGGTTCCACAGAGTAAGACAGTCAAATAAAAGGTTGTTCTATGACAAACTGGCCCTCCCATCTTTCCCTGCGAAAACAGAGTAGTAAAACATCTCAAAAAACACAGTGGTGAAAGGATCAGAAAAACTTGCCCCACCTGTTATATCTAGTGCTGGTATTACATGAGAAGGAACTAAACACACTTTTGAAACCTTGATTCCATCTTGTTTTAGGAATAGGCGTCATTGGGAAAACGCCAGCCAAGGAATGCAGGAAAGCTCGCTCAAGCACACCACAAAGGAGCCACAGTGCTAAATGTATCTTCCAGAGACGAGAACCATTGAGCACCAAGTTCTGATGAAGCACCACAGTGCTAAATGTATCCTCCAGAGGCGTGAACCACCAAGTTCAATTCGCCTGGCTTGCGGCTCTGCCATCATGAAGCCGCTTGTCACCTTTATCTGGAAAACAATAGCAACTGGGTTTCCTGGGCCCTCGAACAGCTGATCAGTTTTGCCCAAAGAAAAACAAAAGGAATGACATGATCTGTGTTTCCACTGAATAGCAAAGAGGTTTTGTTGTGGTACTAGAGTAATTAACTTCTTGACTCTTACAAAGGGCTGAACTTGGATATGGACATGGATGGCCGTTGTAATGTCCTTCAAAATCCTCGCATACAATGTTCATTCGTAACAATTCATAAACCCCTTCCGGCCATCTAGCCTTGTAAAACTCCTCTTTCAATGAAATAGGCACACTCTCGCGCCCATTCGTTAAAAAAAAAAAATCATAAACCCTGCAGAATCCTACAACTGATATCAATCAAATAGTACAAGCTTCGTCCAGAAACTATTCTTCCGGTTATCTGTTCGAACTGCAAGCCAGACATACTCATACAAACTTATATAAGCAGGGGAAACAAAAGAGCAATTCTTAAGCCATGTGTTCTGACATAATTTCAGCAGGGGAAACGAAAGAGCAATTCCTTTTAAAGCCATGTGTTCTGACATAATTTCATTATCACAATTGGCAACGTAGTCACAGGTAGTCATGTGACAGAAAGAAGTTACCGACAAATAGCTGGTGCTGCCAAGCCAATCCTAAGGCCCCAGAGATACTAGTGAGTAGTGACGCTCTATTGGCCGCAAGATGGACTGAGATGTTTAAAGAACATACATTACAATAACAGCAATATCGAGTAGATCTGCAAAGAATAAATGAAAAGGACAAGGAAATCAAATGGTAATAACTGGCCAATAAGGCCCATCAACAGTATTGACACAATTGCTGGTCCAAGGATCCGCTGTTGTGGCAGTCTCTAAAATCTGAAGATGTGGAGCACATGAAAAGATCACAATGAAAGCTTCCATCACTTGAGCCTGCCAGAACACCACCAAAGATGGACGACGTTGAGTGATGCAGGCATGGTTGTTCATGGCCGGAGTAAGATCAGCAGCATGCTAATTGATTTTGTTCCAGAAAAAGAAGAATTTAAGTCCACAATTGACCTGCCAATTTTTGTAGCCAAACAGCTGTTTAGATTATGCTAGCTTGTCGCCAGCGAAATTATATGTATGGTTATCAAGTGTGAGGACTTAAATGTGAACTTCACATGTCCAAAGACTCACCACCTATACACAAGCTTAGACACCTATGATACACTTCACTCCAAGCAAATAATGAAGCTACCCTGTTCTGTTCGTATATGCCTTATATCTGAATGTTGGCCATGTTTAGTTCCCTCGAGCACCTTTATCACTAGGTAAGTGTAAGCAAGAATTTTTTTAATTAAAACCCTGGCTTCCCAAACCAGTAATTTATGTGCCAGCTATCCTGACTGAGAAAGGTTTGGCAAGGCAACCAAGCATGCCTCACTTTTCCCTGAGACTGCGCAGAACCACAACCACTATGTAGTCTAGGTACCATTCTCTCTTTATCTTGTACATTTATTCCCTGCTATCTAACTGTTGGTGGCCACCATATAATGAGGTTGAAAAGACATGGTGAGCCAAAACATATACCAATAAAGTGCAAAGGATGGAAAAGCATAAGTACTCTGATGTTAATTGCATTAAACATTTTTGTGACCTCCCTTCCTAGAAAAAAGAAGACAAACCATTGCTCTTGTGAACCAGGCAGATGTTTATGAATAAGTAGCATCAGGAACAATCCAGCTACCAGAGACATGAGGTCGTCAGGGAATGGAATCACATGGTGAGCAGCACAAGCATAAAGCCTCACTGTGCAAGAAACAACACGATAGACATATCAAAACAGCAATGTTTGTTTGTTTATACAAATCATGAACCAAGCTTGTGCACCCAACCACATAGCTTTATTGTTGGACAGAACTGACATTATGTGACAAGGTAAGGAAGTGGACGCCCATCCGGTCTGGAATGTGCCTAGTCATAATTATCATGGAAGAGCTAAGTAATTGTAAAATATGCGGGGGTGATACAGAGGATGAATATCATGCTGTGATGCAATGCCCTCACGCTATGAACCTCCGAGTCGTCATGAGACAGAAGTGGCTACTCCCACCTGAGGAGGATTTAAAGTATTCTGGGCCGGAGTGGCTACTTAGAGTTATTGATGGAGTTGAAGCGGACTCTGCAGGTTGTCTCCTACTTGTCTTATGGCGTGCTTGGTTTGTTCGGAATGAACTAACACACTCGAACAGGAAACAGGTGATTGAAAGCTCGGTGTCCTTTCTAGAAAACTACTGGGAAACTCTATGTGGAATCAGTAGACAAGGTTTGCCAGATTCCAAGGGGAAGAAGCCAATTATACCCCTACCAAGGCAACCTGATCTTAAGAAGAAAGTCTCAACCGTAAATCCACCTGCTCCAAGGGAGGGCTGGATCAAGATATATGTGGATGGACCGTTCAAGGGGATGCTAGTATAGGAGTGGTGATTAGGGATGAAAAGGGTAAGGTTCTTCTTACTGCATGGCGAGTTGTGTCGAATGCAGCTAATGCAGAGGAGGTGGAGTTGATGGCGTGCAAGGAGGGCATCACTCTAGCAGCAGAATGGACCCCCCGACCAGCTATTTTGGAGTCTGATTGTTCCATGGCGATTAAATACCTATCAAATCAGGAGGCTCAGAGATGCTCGTCGATGTTTGTCATCAGGGAGACAAAGAAATCAGCTGAACGTCTTCCTTTGGTGGTCTTTAGACATGTAAAGAGAGAGCATAATGTTATAGCCCATGAGTTAGCTCATCTTGCTAGGAGGTTACACCATAGTGCTGTATGGCGTGACCGTTGCCCCGCTTGTGTTGAGTCCTTAGTTGCTCAGGATTGTAAACTTTTGAGTAACTAATAAAGCTCTCTCTCTTTACCCGCAAAAAAAAAAGCTAATCAGCTAGTCGTAAGCCAGATGAGCAATATAAGGGGGCAAAACAGTTTAATTTTGAACTGCAAGTCGAGAATAATAACTTGACAAAAAGCGGCAGATTCACAAATAATCCTTCACAATTATCCTTGGGCAATAACTGGCTAAAGGCTTCCCAGGTTGTAACTGTCATATGAACCAGCAACTCATTGAACAGTTGTGATACAAATACAACTAATCGGAAGATGGAACTATTCGACTTCATCACGAAGAGTGCAGGAGCCTGGGAGCAGACTCAGGTTCCGGAGAAGTTCTCAGGGCTACTGATATGAGTTCTGGTGCCATGGACATCAACCTGTAATAGGCAGTTTTCAGTAGCCAGTTAGGCTTGCCTTTCGTTTTGCTTTAGCTGTTCTTTTGCAGCGATGGGAGTTTAAACTGTGCTGTAAACGTTTGGTCTGCTTTAATAAGTAAGACTGGGGCTATGCCCTTAAACTCTAAAAAAATACAACTAATCGTGGATTGCACAATTAGATCCATACTTACGTGTTTCTTTCCTGCAAAATAATCTTCGAACTATTCGGATCCGTACTTACACATACATTTCCTCATGCTACAATTTGGGGGGGGGGGGGGGGGGGGGGGGGGGATTTGAACTATCCAAACTAAAAAAGAAGAAGAGGGATGGTTACCAGCAACACAGCAACAACATCTGCTCCGGGCCTCCGGTCAACTAATCTTGGTGCCGACGCCGGTGCGAGCTCTGCCGGAGGCCCAGGGCGGGGAGCACGTATAGCCACGCCACGGAGGCGCAGAGCGCAGCCGCGGCGGCGATCTCTGCCGGCGCCGGCCGTTCGGCGAGGCCGGCCCCTCCGGCGCGCCACCGGCGGACGAGGATGTAGAGGGAGGCGACCGCTAGGGCCCTGAAGACGCGGTCGGCGTGGCCGCCCGCCGAAGCCAGGTCGTCGGCGGCGGCGAGATGGGTAGAGCGCGCGGCGAGATTTCTGAGGGGCCAGACGAAGTTGGTGACGCCGTGACGGACTGAGGGCGAGAGCAGAGAGACATGCAGTAGAATTGACTGCCGCTGGTCAACGGTCAATTGGCAGTTTGACACCCATGTCTCGTAACACAGGTTGGTAAAATTTGATGACAAATTTTCACATTGAGAAATGTACCTTGTGGGAGTTTTTCAGTGTGAAAACTTTTATTCATTACATTGAACAGTACTAGAAAATTTGTGTGAGAGAGCATTTATTCCCTTCAATTTGTTCTCCAACAACACAGGATAAAAAGACTCCCTTCGTGCCACAATTGGATACGTCCCATTGTGTGCATTACTTTCGTTTTTGTATTTACTTTTCCCAAAAGATGGGAGCATGTCATATACTCAATGCATTGGACTTGCTTGAGAATGAGAGGTACCAGGAAATCAGAGCATACCGAAGAACCAGATGGGTGTGGGATGAGGGGATCACTAGTGTCATTCTTTTGGGTAGAACGGGTCAGATTGTCTAGAACCATGCAAAGGGGTGATCACACTGTCACAGTACAACATGTCAGTATGTGACTGCCGTTTTGCTGTCCTCCCATTATATGATGGCCGAGACGCCTAGTTCTCTCCATCAGCAACATTCTTAAGATGTTTGTACTAGTAAAACATGTGAGTAATCATGTGAAGAAGCAATGTTTATCCTTGTAGCAATAGCTTAATGGAAGAGCACCGATTGGGCCTTTTTCTAGATCTCTACAAACTAGCCTGCAGGGGGAAAAAGATTAGAGAGAAAATGGAAAATTAGAGCTAGTGGACAGTGGAAAATGAACCCTGTATCTGAGATGGCATATTTTGTGCAACTGTGTATGACAAACCACTTCCACGGATGAGGCTGAGATCACTGTGTAGAGTGGACAACTGATGAACAGTACAGTAACAATTTGCGGGATCATATCATAGAGGTCTTTTACTGGAAACTGTATCTGGAAAGCGATGGCCGAGGGAAAGCATAAATTTTTTTACCTGGCTACTCGTACAATGCAAATACTCTCTTGGAATTGTCATCTATACAAAATACATTGTCATTTAATATATGAGCTCTTTTACAATGATTGACAAGTACCATGGTACTACCAGGATATAAAATCCAACGGTAGGAAAAATATAGTACCTACAAGTACCCATCCAAAAGTACCAAAATTGTGGGACCAAGTACCGGATAAATGGGCCCAGCTAATTATTTTATTTTATTTTTAAATTAACAATAAAGGGTATATACGTCTTTTCCGCTGATGTGGGGTAGAGGCGGCGGGAAAAAAATTATCGTGATATGTTGTGGGAGGGTATATTCTAATCAGGGTATATGAAAGTACTAATATACCCTTATTATTATTTATTTAATTTTCAAAATTATAGTAAGTACCAAGAAAAGTACTTAAAGTACCTGCAAGTACCTGGTAGTACCAGCTGGTGCTTGCCAATCATTGTAAAAGAGCTCTTAAAATATACCATCAGTTCAAAGACCGACAAGATGACACACGCGGTGCAAAATTATGTAGTTATTCTGCTTATATGTGCATTATATCTAGAATTTAGACCATGTTTAATTCCCAGCACACCTTACTTTGCTTGCCCTGAAACTTTGCAAAACCAACACCAATGTAATTGTACACACGATTCTCCTATCAGCTTTTATATTTATACTAGTATCATGCCCGTGCATTGCTACGGGTAGCAAAAATTTTATAACGAACAACATAGAACATCGACAATAATTCAATAATATAGTTATATCAGCCTAGTTAGTATTGTTGCAAAGTATTGGTAGTACTTCATTATTGTGAAAGGTGTAACTGGTCCCACTATTCTAAATATCCATGGTACTTTAGTAAAGGTATCCATGAATCTCTAGCTAAGCAAAGTTCACTCTAGTGTGTAGCAAAGAAGTTTGTGACCATCTAGTAAAGAACAGAAGAAAATTTGCTACCCCCGAAGGACTCAGGCTAGTGAATCTTTTCCTCAGGTTTCTTGTGGAGAAACAATTTTCTTTGGAAGGCATCAGTAGCTAACTCTAGCTCGGGTGCTTACAATTTATAAGCTAGCACCAATAAAATTATAATTTGTTAATTACTTAAGTTTGCTTTGAGATTGGTGCAGATTTCAGAAAAAGGTCCACTGGAGCACTACTCTATTTATAATTATGCTTGTGTGAATCTGAACTGGGCCTAAGGTGCTGGAGCTCCTATATTCTCAGGGCCTCCGAAAATGAAAAATAACTGCCTCTGTTAATCCCGACATTAACGGAGGTGGACATTTTTTCTGTCCGCCTCTGAGCTATTTTTTGAAGTGTCTCCTAAAATGTTTTTTTTAGTAGTGTGTTCTGTAATGGAAGAAAAAAAACAAATTTGTCCACCACGTGTAGGATTTTTCAGTCCAGTGAGGTAAATTGAATTGAAGTTTCTATTTATTTTGTTGAGTAAAACAGAAAGAAATCAGGAAACAAAATCATATTCATGTGACCGAATCACTTGGTGGCGGTGTGCCAATTCAGCAAGAGACCAAGAGACCCCGATCCTAAGATTTTTTTTTTTGGGGATAGACCCCGATCCCAAGGTTATGTATGTCCACTTTAGCCTAGGCCTAGTACTGCTATTGAAATCTGAAATTTTTACTCCCATCTTTCCCTCACCAACTCCAACCCTATATCAATTCCATGTACACAAGACATTCTGTTTATTTGGCTTCTGTATATATAATACACGTATATCCATCACCCTACCCACAACCCCTCTTTTACCACACGGCTTTAATTCACACACCATTCCCAAGTGTATAGCAATTGTCGCTGGAACTTTTCTCCTTCGATTTCCTTTTAGAAATAATGAAACTAAAGCCATATATATCCTTGATGCGCACATGACTGGTTTAAGAATGGGTGGCATCAGGAGAGCTAGAATTTATCCAAGAAAATGTAGATGCGCGCCACTTCTGTATGTGTGTCGCATGGATGACATTGGACGTGTTCGGCTGCCCACACTGGGAACTGGCTGCAGCTGTTGGAATAGTGTTTTGTCTCACAAAACCAGCAGCGGTGGCCAGCCGAACACGGCCATTGTCGGGGCATAGTTGGACAAAGCATGAACAGAAAATTGTGCTTGGCTTACTAAGGGCCAGAAACTCGTACGTTAGGCAACATTTTAGTGCTCCTAACTCCTAGTATATCCCAGGAAATCATGCAATGGTAGACCAAAGATTGAGTATGGTCAATTCAAATGGCACACAATTTGTCGAATCTTTACATACTGCTTGTCTGCACTCTTGAATTTCCTCTTCTTTTTTCAGAGGTGCCCTCTCATCAACCTACTTTTCATACATTTCATACATGTACCACAAATATATGCACAACTTGAAGCAGCCCACCGATCCCTCTAATGAGTAATGATGACACATTATGCATGAAAGAACCAAATTTTCTTGAACAAACAAAGCTAAGTAGACAGGTCAAATTAACTTGCAGAAACTTCAACTCATATATGACACACATGTGGTGCATGGTGTTTGTTTTGCACATGTGGGGATTTTTTGTTGGCTCTCTCTTGTTGGAAATTTGATATGAAGCTGAGCACACACCACTCAATGACTCAGGGTGTGTTTAGATTGGGAAAGATTCCTAAAAATCACTATAGATCGGAAAAAACAATGAAGATGAGTTTTCTGTGAGTAGAATTGATGTGATGAATAGAAAAAAGTTAGATGAATAGTATTTTTTTTAGAAAAGTTATGAAACTAAACGCCCCCCATCAGAATGCAAGCTGTTCATGCCCTGCCTGTAGTGAATTTCTGTCTTGACTGTCTGCTTGTAGGAAAAGGTCGGGATTTCCATGCTATGGCGTTCCGAGCGGCTGCAGCAGGTGTTTGGCTGTTTGCTCGTGCTGATTGGTTGGGCGCAGATAAGGCTGATGGTGCCAGGGGATCCAAAACTAAAACCTCAGCTCAGATGCTAATCAACGCAACCGAATATGCTCCTTGGTGCTCCTCCTCAGCCGCACCAAGTCCTGGACCGGAGGATCATCTTCTCTTCTTCCTCCCGCTACTGGAGTGTAGTGTAGCCACTGCGCCTCTCCGTCTCCACCGCCCCTCGGCCAATCGGCGACGGCGCTCCTCGTCCTGGTCGGTGTCCCTAGGCTCCAGCTCGAGGTACTCAGGCCGCCATCTGCCACCTCGAGGCCCTCAGGCCGCCCCTCCTCCAGCCCAGCGTCCCATCCCCAGGACGTTCGTCTTCGTCCTCCAAGCGCAGCGTCCTCACCCACAGGCCACTCATCCAGGTTGTCCGTGTCGCTATCCCCAAATCTCCGCCCCCAGCATCTGTGGATTCGAAATTCCGACGGAGATTTTCAAGTAAAACCGTTTTCATCTATTGATGTAGTGGTGTCGTTAGTGGTATTGTGCGTCGAATTGCTACTCTGCTAGTGCTAGTAGAAGCCACCCGAAATCCGAGGCCAAGAACCAGAGGGCTTCAGGATGCCGGCGGTCGCCGTCGTGGCCAATCCGTCTCCTTGGCTTCCTACCAGGGCCTTCCCCTCCTCCCCCTGCGCCGCCCCTTGGCCCCGCCTCCTCCTCTCCCCGCCGCATCCCCCAAGATTAAGAAGCATGCTCCGCCCGCTTCCGTGCGCCGCCGCATCATCCACGTCGTCGCCGTCGTCCGCGGTCTCGGTGCCCGATCCGGACCTGGAGCCGCCTGAGCCCGCCCACGATGACGAGGCGGCGGCGGCGGAGTCCAGCAGGCCCCGCCGCATCGCCCTATTCGTCGAGCCCTCGCCCTTCGCCTACGTCTCCGGCTACAAGAACCGCTTCCAGAACTTCATCAAGTACCTCCGGGAGATGGGCGACGAGGTGATTGTGGTCACCACGCACGAGGGTGTGCCTCAAGAATTCCACGGAGCCAAGCTAATTGGGTCATGGAGGTCCGTTCCTCTTAACACTCTTCTTGCATCCTGCTCACTTCCTGCTGCCGCTAGCATTACCAATAACACTCTTCTTGCTTGCAGCTTCCCTTGCCCCTGGTATCAGAAGGTTCCGCTCTCGCTGGCGTTGAGCCCTCGAATTATCGGAGAAGTTGCTAGATTCAAGCCTGACATTATTCATGCTTCCTCCCCTGGGATTATGGTAATTTCTTTCTATCGCATACACCATTAGTCACTATATATCCTAGCTCACCTCTTTACTTTCTGCTTACTTCTTATTTTGTTCATCACAGGTATTTGGCGCTCTAATTATCGCAAAGTTGCTCTGCGTCCCTCTAGTAATGTCATACCACACCCATGTTCCAATGTGAGTTCCTCATTCCTAATGGCAAAGGGAAAAGTATTGCTAGTTGTTCGCTAGTCGGCACCACCAGTTGCTTGGCACGCTGCTGCCACCATGATCATCCCATTGTCTTTCTTCAATACTTCATTGTTGAACCACCGATTTGAAAAAAAACGAATATAAAGCAAGTGAACTGTGAGAGAACCTGAGTGTCAAAGAGAACTGCAACTTTGAAGATCACATGATCATCTTCAATTGTGAGGACTTATCGGCATTTTGTAGATGAAACCTATTTGATTAGTATCCTAGCATCTTGGCTTTTTTATGTATGTCTGCATGGAGAACTTATTCTTTTGAATATTGCAGTTATATACCAAGATATACATTCAGCTGGCTTGTGAAGCCCATGTGGCTAATTATTAGTAAGTTTCACTTATTTGCTCTAGGAATGCATTATTTTGCTTGATTAGTAAACTGATATGTCTTATCACTTGTTGTAGAATTCCTGCATCGAGCTGCGGATCTCACACTGGTACCATCGGTTGCTATTGGCAGGGATCTACAAGCTGCACGTGTTACAGCAGGTTTGCTTAACCACTCTGTCTGTAGTTTCATATTCTTTTACTTCTACAATCTCTCAGATGGTCCGTGTCTCCAGCCAATAAGATACGCCTTTGGAACAAGGGTGTCGATTCAGAAAGCTTCCATCCTCGCTTCCGAAATAAGGAAATGCGTTCAAGGCTAACGTATGTATTTTCTTTTTTCCCCTTCTCTTAGTTTGTACCCGCATTTTAATGTTTGACTTGTTATTGCAATGAGCAAAAATATTTTTCTTACATATGCTTGACTGTGGTGTTAACATATTTTTCGTTCAAGCAGTAACGGCGAACCAGAAAAGCCTCTAATATTCTATGTTGGACGATTGGGAGTTGAGAAAAGTTTGGATTTTCTTAAGAGGTGAGCTCATGATGTGTATGACATTTTAATGCTAGGGTATAAGCTGGATGCTTCATTATTCATTTGGCAGATATTTTTACCTGGGCCATGAACAATGCTCATGGGGTCACAAATAGTAGACCACAGCAATAGTCTACAAACCTGATTAGTTTTTATCAGGTTATGGTTGCTTGGGAAGCTTATGTGCTTACTTACCATAATGTTTTATTGGCATACTTTTTGTTTTCTACTCACTGAATATTTTTCCTGTTTTATTTTCCGGGGTGACCTATCCCGTGATTGTCAATTCCCATTACTGCTGAATTGTAGGTTTGGTATCTTGCAGAGTCATGGACCGACTTCCAGGATCAAGAATTGCATTTATTGGAGATGGCCCGTTCAGGTAGGCATTGTTATATGTTATCCCTACCCCAGGGCCTTGTGCTTTGGTATTGAACCAAAGCAAGTAGTTTATCTCGGCAGCGTATTGAGAAGATGGCAGAAGGGAACGTGATTCTTTCTCGTCATGTTTCTGTGCAGGGCTGAGCTCGAGCAGATGTTCTCAGGTATGCCTGCAGTGTTCACAGGCACGTTGCAAGGGGAAGAGCTATCACAGGCCTATGCCAGCGGGGATGTGTTTGTGATGCCTTCAGAGTCAGAGACGCTCGGCTTTGTGGTGCTTGAGGCCATGTCATCAGGAGTTCCAGTAGTCGGCGCTCGAGCTGGAGGAATACCTGATATTATTCCAGAGGATCAGGAAGGGAAGACCAGCTTTCTGTACACACCAGGGGATGTTGATGACTGTGTTAGCAAGATCGAGCTTCTGTTGTCATGCGAGGAGCTGCGGGAGACGATGGGGAGGGCTGCCAGGAAGGAGATGGAGAAGTTCGACTGGCGTGCAGCGACGAGGAAGATCCGGAATGAGCAGTACAGCGCCGCGATATGGTTCTGGCGCAGGAAGAGGGCACAGCTGCTGAGGCCCGTCCAGTGGGTGGTCCGGAGGCTGATGAGGGTAACAACGCCTGGGGCTGACAACGCCGTAGCGAAGCAATCATAGAAGAAGAAGGAAGCATTCTGGACTACATGTGTCGGTGCATCTGCTTCTGCCGTGTGGATGCTCGGAACAATTGAATGGCTGGAGGCTCAAGCTTCAGCATTCCCGTGCACTGAACAATGATCGTTAGCTCGACTATTAGGTTTAGGATTGGTAGATTGTAAATCGTACATATTTATGTGCATTGTATCATTCGATTTCTACATTGCATCCCACTATTCCATGCCGGGATTGGTAATATTGAAATGCATTCTCTCTTGGTAGAATTGGCAGTGTGTCAAAAAGCCCTGCCCAACACGCTTGCAAACGTGCGGGTTTGGGTTCCTCAGTTGGCTGCCAAAGGAGCCCTTAGAATGTTTAAGATTAACTTTTATTTTTGAACGAACGTTTTAAGATTAATTTGGGAATGAATAACTAGCCTAGAAGGGATACGCGCCACAAAATTCATAGGAACAAGCGAGCGGGGGATAACGGCTGCGCGGCCAACCGCTCCCGCCACGTGGCGCTCGTCCACTGGTTCCCACACGCTTCGAAACGATTTCGCTGACACCCGCCACCAGGCAGGCGTGAGCGCGAACGCGAGCCACGAACGCCGCGCCCCCATCCCGCCCGATTCCCACCGCGCGCGCGCGCCATGGCCGCCGCCGCAACAGCAGCAGCCGGAGGCCTCGTCCACCTCCCGCCTCCGCGGACTGCCGCGCCTCGCTTCGGCGCCTCCCGCGTGCCGCCACTGCGATCGCGGAGGCCGGGCCAGCACCGGCGGCCTTGCCGCCACGTGGCCGGTCGGCTCTTTGCGGTCGCGGTCGGGGAGGCGGCGTACGCGGAGCCCGAGGCAGCGCTCCTCGACGCCCTCCTCGGCGTCCAAGGCCGAGGCCGCGCCGTCGCGCCGCGTCAGCTCCAGGCAAGGACGAACCCGTGGTTCCCTTTTGAGCTGACAGCCTCCTCCCCCGCGCTACCTGCTTGATGAAACGCGCATAGGCGTGCTACTGATTGTTCTCTCTGTGGCCCGTGTGTGCAGGAGGTGGAGAGCGCCGTGCAGGCCCTCGAGGCCTTGGGAGGCGTGCCTGATCCGGTGGGTGTGCGGTGTGCCATTCAATTTCTATGTACTCTGCTGCTTTATAATCTAGTCAGACCTTGCCTGGGGGTGCTCAAGGGTTAGTTAGTGGATGCTAAGGACTAACCCTTTCTTGGTCAACCTGAAGCCGAAATGAGAACTTCTGTTGGGATTTAAGTTAAAATATGCCGGTTTAAGTGTTGAGCTGCCAGTGAATATCTGGAATAGCTAAGCACTAAACTTAAGTGTTGTACTGCTTTTCAAAGTTTAAGAGGGGTGACTCAAAGAAGTTGAAAAACTGTTAGCGTTTATGTACCCAACAGATCTGTATTTTGAAAAAGCATGAGAAGAAATTTGGCTTTCTTAGCCTTCATGGTTTTTCTGCAGACAAGTTCAAGTTTAATTGAAGGTAGCTGGCAGCTCATCTTCACTACGAGACCAGGGACAGCATCCCCCATTCAGGTTAAGTAAAAACTGTTTCTGTATGGGGGAAATATTACATTTCATTTACTATTTATCTCCGTGTTTGTCCAACTTTGGATTTTTCAGTCTCTTGACACCCAACTCAGATTATTGCATCTGACATTGCTTGCAGAGGACTTTTGTTGGAGTTGACTCTTTCAGGATCTTCCAGGAAGTTTACCTTCGGACAGATGATCCAAGAGTGGTTAATGTTGTCAGGTTTTCAGAATCAGTTGGTGATCTGAAAGTAGAGGTAATTTCTGTGTAAATATTACACAAGTTTTAATCATATACAGGGCTTAATAGATTTCCATCCTTTCTATCTGATCCTATATCTTTTATGATTCCTGCATTACCAATGCCGCCATTTCATTTTTTTTTATCCTTTGTGTATAATTATGCCTTTTTGGAGCTTCCTTTGCTGAATTAATGACGTTGTCAACATTAAATAAAGAGCTCTACTATGTTTTTGGAGCCCCGTACATTAATGTTTTGATAACATTTTCTATGGAAACTTATTCATTCTTTGATTTTTATTTGCTCCAATAATAAAAAGAGTTAATTGCGTTATTAATACATAAACTTAGCGAGTGGGTGCATTTAGGTACATCATCTTTTAAATTGCTCATTTAGGAACAACAACTTGGCATGTAAGTGCATATAGGTCACCTGGATGCCCATGTGGGGAAAAAGCCATATGGATGCTTATGTGTACATTTAGCGTTTATGTGTACATTAATCATGGTGACCATTATTACAAATAGACCCTTAGTTTATTTGCCCATTAGTTTATCCGTCCAGTTTTCTTCTGGTGTTCACGGGAGATGGTTTTGACGGCGGGTTTTTATGATAAGCTGATTTTTTTTATTTTTATGATAAATTGGAGGATAGGCAAGGAATTTTTCAATAAAGTATCATATAACATGTAAGCCCCCACATGATCTTTTTTCCCATATGCCATCCAGGTGACCTATATGCACCCACATGCCAAGTTGTTGTTTCTAAATAAACAATTTGGGAGATGATGTAGCTATATGCACCCACATGCCAAGTTGTTGTTTCTAAATAAGCAATTTGGAAGATGATGTACTTAAGTGCACCCACTCACCAAGTTTATGTACTAATGACGCAATTAACTCTAATAAAAATGAAGAAAGATTTTATTTCTGTGTCCATTCTGATACATTAGCCTACCCCAACTTGCTTGGGACTAAAGGGCAGGCTATGTTGTTGTTGTCGTTGTTGCTGTTGTCCAATATGATACATGGCCATCCTATTATAGGCAGTACAACTTGCCTTACAGAACTAACAGACTGTTGAAGATTCAACAAACTGTTAGACAGGTACTTGAAGTCTGAACAGACTGTCGAATATTCACTAACAGATTGTTACATCAATCTTGTCAACAATAAAAATAGAGAAATTTGGAAATAAGGCACTGTACTGCCTTAATGAGAGTAAACTAGATAGATATGTCGAGGCCAATGATACATGCTTCTATGTTACTTTGTAGTTGTAGTGCTTTTATACCACTTTTTTCATGACCTAATGGTGAGGCATTTTCTGAAAATATAAACAGGCAGAAGCAACTATTGAGGATGGGAAACGCATTCTTTTTCGTTTTGATCGAGCAGCATTTAGCTTCAAATTTTTTCCATTCAAAGTTCCATACCCAGTGCCATTTAGGCTTCTTGGAGATGAAGCAAAGGGTTGGCTTGACACAACATACTTATCCCATGCTGGGAACATACGTATTTCGAGGGGAAACAAGGTACAATTAGATAGCCTTGATGTTATTTTACTTCCTTGACGACATCAGGGTTCATAGATTCAGCCTTGACGTCATGAATTTCAGGTTTCCATGCTTGTATTTCATTGTCTTTCCGAAACAAATCTGTAGTGCAGGGAACCACATTTGTCCTACAGAAGAGTGCTGACTTGAGGCAAAATTTGCTGTCAACTATATCTGCAGGGATAGGAGTAGAAGAGGTGGGTCATTGCAGCTTGCATCATTCGCTGTCATGCTAAGTGAAGAAAGTTATATCTACAATGTTTTTGCTAGACAGGTCATTGATGATTTTATTTCAAACCAAAAAGGAGCTGAAGCTGATCTGGGAATTCTGGTGGGCGAATGGCAACTACTGTGGCGCTCACAGGTTAGCCGGGATGCTTACATGACGGGACTCCCATACTACTTATTCGCGTACATTTAGAAGTCTTGAAGGTATTTAGCCTTGTTTGAGTGCAGAATGAAGGTGAAAGTTGGTCATCTGTTGCATCTGCCGGTCTCAAGGACTTCCAGGTTAGTTTCAGAACAAAGTCAAGCCTTGTAAAATACTAAAGTGATAGTGCAATCCTAAAATGGACTTCCATTTAGATTATAAAAGAAGGCGGTCAATTGAAGAATTTAGTGAGGCCCTTTCCAGGTGTCAGCCTCAATGCAAGAGGCAGCATATGGTAAGTCTGTAGAACCTGCATGAATTAATGATTATGTGTATTTCCTGTTGAGGATAGTTTGCATTATTACATCTGTGCAAGACCATCTTAAAAAAAGAAACAGAAGTCTTTACTTAACTCCTTCAGTATGTGTGATCTATATACTGTTAAAGCAGTCTGTCTTCTGTAGTTATGTACTGTAAAAATTAAGAAACACTAGTCTGCTATACTTACACAGTTACTGTAGAAAATTTGAACATGTAAAACAAGCTATGACTGCACATACATGGAGGGAAATGAAGGTTTTGCATTAATACTGATGAAATGAAATTATTGCATGAAGTCTGGTTTTAGTTGTCGTTTGACTCAGAGCTTCGTGTTGCACATGCAGCAAAACTGGGAATATCAGTACCTTTAGCGTGTCGATGAATGAAGGCGCTGTTCAAGTTGGTGGTGTGGAGTTTCCATTAGATACTAAAGGAGAATTTGTCATGGAAATCTTGTACGTCATTCTTGATTTCCATAAATCCAAAGACGCAAGTTATATTTCAGAAATATGTGAATCACTGGTGACTCAACATGGCAGAGAACTAATGCTTGTTCTGAATGAGTTTTATTTTGCAGGTATATTGACAACAAGATAAGGATATCCAGACTCAACCAGCACATGCTAGTCCACTTACGCATTGCAAATGCAACACCATAATGGAGGATATGTGGGCATATTTCCTTTTTCATTATCGACCACACCTTCAATCAATATGATTTGTTTGAGGGATGTGATATAGACTTCTGAGATTGTTCATTGATGTACAACTAACCCTAGTAAAGCAAAACTAAGGTTGGTATTATTCTGTGTCCGCATGATTTATATGTGCTCGACATTTCTTAAAAGTACGGTTGGGCTTTTGCCATGATCATGTTCAGGTTCAAAACCAGATTTCTCAAGAAATTTCTTATCTCTCTCTGAAGTTCCTAAAGGTGTCGAGCGCATCTCTTGTGAAAAGAAAATGGCACAAAACAGTGGAAATCCGTTGAAAAACATACCCTACAGGTGTACCTCTTCAAAATGAGCGCAACGTATACTTTGAATGCCATTCTCGCAAATCTTTTTTTTTTCACTGTGCTTCCTCATTTTTGTAACAGTATTGCACCGTTTGAAACTACGTGACACAATTGTCTCTGAATTGAGTATCAGAGATAGCACAGCGGCACATAGTAACCTGATGAATAAAGTGCTGTTGAAATTTGGAAGGCTTACAAATTGCAAATCTGCAGGCCATCTAAACATCACAAGAAACACAACGGAAACATTACCAAAATCAGGTGGTCCACAAGAACTGTCAGCAGCAAAGATGATAATGTAATCAACTGAGACTGTATGAGCCGTCAAAAACATCCAAACCTAAATTGCAGTGCAATCACTCAGGCACTCAGCCAAGATAAAATATGACTGAACAATGTTTTCCTATCACTACAAAAATACAACAATGCCTGTGAGAAAAGATTTTACATGTTACAGTGCCCATATTATTTGGTCAATTTTGGGTTGACCCAATTCCCCCAAGAGTCCATAGCAATGTAACTTTTGGGGTTGGGGTGGTAAGGGCTACCACAAGCACGAGGCAGTTCTTCAGAATTTGAATCTACAAGTTTGAAATGGACTCGTGCAACACCGATCTTTGTTCAAAATTATCTATGCAGCAGCCAAACTGTCACATAAGGTCTGGTATGCTGCACTGCAATGCTTGAATTTCTCCTCCGCTGTAGGCTGTCCATAAAACAAACCAATATGCTTAATTAGCTACATAGAGCAACAATAATGAATGACTTGTGTACTAATCGAAGACAAACATCCAAACACATTGTCTACACAAATTCAACATCCAAGATAGAGCATTGCAATGCTCATATCATGTCTTCTATTGAATCAGGTCCAGGTTAGTTCCGAAAAACATGAAACACTACACATTTGTTCTATAGATTTTAGGAGTCCTGCTGACGGATCATCATTGATAAAACATAGCGAATATGTCTTAGCTATATATAGATGATATACAGCATTATCATGAACTATGCATTCCAAAATTAATTGGATAAAGAACCGAAGGCTAAAAGGGGGAACATAATCTGTAATTTCAGTGTCTAATCATTAACTGATATAGCCACAATCCTACCTGAAAGCGGCACCCCCATGAGTAGTCAGGAGATGTGCCATAGACTATCAGGTACCGGCACATTATTCAGAGAAAAAGAGAAGTCATACATAAGTTTGTAAAGTGTCAAATAATTAACCTTAGATGATCCATTGTGGCGATCTGGGTGCCATCTAAGTGCACACGCTCGGTATCTAGTATCATGAGAAAGGAAACAAATTATGAAACAGTCATTGGATCAGTGCAAAAAAAAGAAGTAAAATATACACATCATGGCAAATACATGCAAAAACTCAAAGATCTTACGCGCTTTTAA
Source organism: Digitaria exilis (assembly GCA_015342445.1). Taxonomy (NCBI): domain Eukaryota; kingdom Viridiplantae; phylum Streptophyta; class Magnoliopsida; order Poales; family Poaceae; genus Digitaria; species Digitaria exilis. The sequence continues at coordinate 485,745 of JACEFO010000718.1, read as the reverse complement.
CATCTTCAAGTCTTAGCGGACCAGAAGTGCTCAATCCAAGAGCTTGCCGGGCCAAAGATACCTCTGATGGAGTGGATACTTCATCCTCGTCATCTGTTTCAGAACTCCAGTTTCTGGATTTGTCTGAACGAGCACGTCTGGAGCCCCTCCACTGAAAATTATCTGAGGAAAAAGACCCATAATATGTGTGCTGGTCTCTAAAAGCATTACGAAACAGAATCTCTGGATCATCATCATCACTCGTGCAGAACTCAAATCCTCCTGTTGCCAAACAAGAAACAGAAGTTTAAACTCCACAAGGTTCATTGTAAATTGTAATGTAATATCATCTAAGCCTTTTGGCCCAGGCCAAGGGCCTTCTGATGTTAGAGGCAGCTAGAGCTTAGCCTAGCCTACAGCAGTAGAAAAGAGGTTGTAAAAGGCACGAATGTAACAAGCAACCACAAGTAATATCATAAACACTATTCTCCTTAGTGCAATGACATGCAGTTGTCCTGCAAGTTCAAGAAGGAAAAGGCATCCAAGGATTTCTAACTTTCATAAAATAAATTGTGTTGTACACTTAAATACGTCTGTGACATTACTAACAAACACCGTTAGACATGGAAGGCCGGCTGAAGAAATTTTCAGTCAAAATTTAGAAGAAGAATCTAAATTTGCTTATAAGATAGGAAAACAAAAAAAAAAATACTGAACCTTTGCTTCTGAAGAAATTTTCAGTCAAAATTTAGAAGAAGAATCTAAATTTGCTTATAAGATAGGAAAACAAAAAAAAATACTGAACCTTTGCTTCTGAAATTCCCGTAATAAAAATCATGTGGACGGAAACCATTGTTGTTTGAATTCCTAACCCAACGATGTCCCCTAAACCATGAAGGTCCACTAGATGCATCCGTTCTCTCGTCTTCCTCGCGCCAACTCTGAACATCAATAAAAACATAAACATATAAATAGCCCAGAACATTATATATCTGCAGACATTGTTATTGAAAGCTGCAACCAACACTGTTGGAAGAACAAAATGGACACAAATGCCTTAAGCAATGGAAAGCATAAAGGGAGATAAACAAAGGGTATTAACAAGAAGTTTATGTTTTATTTTATCCCAAATTTAACATCACTATTGAGTTTCACACTCCTTATAACATAAAAGACACAGAATCTAAAGCATCAAACCTACCAAATCGTCTTCTAGGAACGTAAACAGCTGAACCACTAGTGAATTCCAAAATCTTCCAGGGATTCAATTGGTATTTTAGGGCCAAATTTTGCAATTATTGTACTGTGCTATGGAATCTAGCAAGAGTTTCTCAATGCAGCACACCATTCCGATGCTTTCTAAGATTATTTCCTCTCTACTTTGCAAAGGAATATGATAGAACACAATAATTAATATGTTGATCCAGACTTAATAATAAAAATATCAGCAGACTTACAGGAAAATGATCAATATTAAAACAAAATGAAAATACGAAGATCATTACTCTGACCTGGAAGAGGTACTCTGCATACTCTGACATATTCCGTATCATCGACCTTTTATTTTCTCTATTCCTCCTACGTTTTGCGTAATAGTTGAATCTCTGCTCAATCAAAAGATAAATTGTGTTAGTTCTTTCTCCATTCAGAACGTAAACTATTTGCAATACAGAACCACATGTCGTGTGAATAGTCAGTTAGCACAAAACTTCTATCCAGATGCAATGCTATATATTATAGAAACTTAAGTAGGCAGAACAGAGAAACCGGCTGAATTAAGCATTGTTGACACAGATTCCGTACATAGCGTTAGGAAAACACCATCAACGTGAAAATTACAGTGAAGTTTTACCACGGTCAAGCCCTCAGCAATCTGATGAAATTTGGCGACCAAGTTTCAAATGTAACATCAAGCACAAAATGAGCAATGCAGAGCGCACAGCATCCAGACTAACAAAAGATTCACAAGCATCAGAGAGCAAGCAGGGAGTATCCCCAACTTCTGCATCTATCACCATGAACACAGCAGTATAAATAACCCCCAAATCTACCTTATACCGTCCAAGTACTATAGTTTTACAATGCAAAATAATGCTGCACCGACGCACTGATCCTTCCCCAATCAATAATTTCACCAAGGCGTGAGTATAAAAAGCACATAAATGCTGGCTCCATACAGGCATTTCATCAAACAGATTCCGGCCAGCTACGAACCACGCTCGGATCAAATAAAAGGAGACATCTTTTTCCAACAAAGAAAGTGAGGTCTAGATAATAAATACATCAAAGAGAAGGATGACAGATGAAGGCGCGATTACATTGTGCCACTGCGTCTTGCGCTTCCGCTGCAGGACGGGGGTGGAGTGGAACGACGCGGCGGCCCCCACCTTCTGATGCTGCGGGCCCGCTGCCACCGCCGCAGCCGCCGCGAGGGGGTGCGGGCGGTGGCCGGAGAGGAGAGCCGATTTGATGCTGTTCATCGTGGCGGGTGGCGGGGTACGGCGGCCCACGGAGACGGCGGAGGCTATTGTTCTCCGGGGCGACGGGACGGCCGGAGGTGGTGTTGCCGCGGTGCTCCGCAAGAGAAGGGAGGAGGAATGGGTGGCTGATAGCTGGGTCGTCAGGCAGTCCGGCCCGTTAGAGGCCCACAAGGCCCGCAAGAGAGCGAGAAGAGAGAGAATATCTTGTTTTATTATTAAACAAAAAATAAAAAAGAGAATCTCTGTTAACGGATCCTGAAAATCACATATCTGAAAATGCCTCAATTCGGTCAAAAAATGCCTCATTTATTTTTCTTACATGGAAAATGGAGGAATAATTAATACTTAATAGGATTATAAAATTGATAGTGTACGGTAATATAATGTAGAGTCCCCATAGAAAGAATCGAGATTTTAGAATAAGATAACCTTATTATTCCTAAATATTTATCATCATTGTTTTTACATGGTATTTAATTATACATCTTATTAAATAAACTATGTACACATATTTCTATCGTTACATTTATTTTATTATTAAATATACTAATAACCAATATTTAATAAGACGAATAGGTTGTTATTGTAATCAACGTTAATAGTAACAAACATTTAGAACATGGAGTGATACTGATATACAATTGTTTATAGTGTTCATAATCTCTACAATGACACCAGTACTATACAATTGTTTATAGTATTAGTTATCACAACATCACACAATTGTTTAGTGTGTTAGGCTCTCTCATAAGAGGTTGTAAGCCAGAATTTTCCCATTATCTAAAAAAAGTTACCACAGCATCAGAAGGTACGTAACATACTGATATGTCTTTCAACTGCCCTATTATTATTTTTTGGTCTATCGATCCTGTTATACCTATAAATTGTGCTAGAGCCAATTGGATAAGAATATCAAAATATCTAACAACATGAGTAACTGCTGGCACCAAAATTAATTTCAAATTGGAATGCATATTTTAAACTTGTGAATTTTAAAATAATGGTGTGATAAATAGTCTCGTGTCTTTTGGAATGCAGTTTCACAATCAAATGCTCTAATATCAAAATTGCAACACAATGCTCTAAAAACTTAAAAAATAGCTTATACTATCCAAAGCATTGTGTTGCAAATGTGCCATGCATTTGGATTTTCTTACTAGTTGCTATGCTTATGCTAGGAAGGTCTTGTTTAGTTGGTGAATAAAGTTTGTAAACTTGTCACATCGAATGTTGGACACTAATAAGGTCTATTAATTATAGACTAATTACAAAACTAATTACATAAATCAAGTGTACTTCGCGAGACAAATCTATTAGCCTAATTAATCTGTTAGACATTATTGTGGTACAATAATCCATCATTAAGCATGTGTTAAACAAGCCTAAGAAGATAATATGGCAATGTTGAGCAAACGACCCTTTTTGAAGTATTAAATGTTGGAAGAAGTAAAGAGTATTTTATGCACAAAGTAATATTACTCTTGTAGGCTATTATGTATCATAGTTTCGTATTCTTTGCTAGTTCTAATTCATATAATTATCTGTCTTTAGTACGAACATTGGGCCTATTCGGCTGAACGATTTTGGCTGGGCTGGTGGCTGGGCTGGCTAGCCGACCCCACCAGTCAGGCACCCATCCACCTGCCCCAGCCAGCCAGCCCCAGACCCAGCCGTGATTAAGCCAGCCAGCCGAACAGGCTGATTGTTGCCCCGCCTTGTTTGAAAAATTAAAGGGTTGTTTGCTTTTCGGCCACACCTCGCCACACTACGATACCGGGCGCGGGTGTGGTGGAGAGAATCGGTGGTGTGGCTTCTGATGGCCAGGAAGCAAACAACCCCTAACTTGTACTAGCTAGCTGTTAAGCTATGAAGAATGAATTACTGATCATATAATGGGTTTTGAACCGTTTTTATTTGCTATTGTACTATAGATTAGACATTATCTGAAATTTTGATGCCGAGGGAAAATCAAATTTCTCCCCGACAGTTACCAGTCAGTTACGCCGCCCATCGTCTGGCAAAGCGCGTACGCCGGCGCACGGCCGCCGCCATCCTCGTCGTGCTCACGAACCCATCGCTTTGACTCTCAACCGCGGCGGCAAAGAGAAGCGAAAAAAAAAACACCGCTTCGAGAAGCCTCCTCTCATCCCATCCCCCTTCGTCGCCTCTTCCTCGCGAAGCAAACCCCAGAGTCCAACTCCGGCCAGATCCGGACCCCACCTCTCTCTATCCCCCTCCCGCGAACAAGCCCTAGCATGCCCCGCCGCTGCCGCCGGCGATGAGGTCGCTTCGCCGGGTCCTCGTCCCGCTCGTCCTCCTCGCGGGGCTCGCCTTCCGCGTCGACGACGGCGGCGCCGCGCTCCTCCCACCACACCACCTGCCGCCGCCGCGCCCCGCGCTCCCCGCGCCCCCGCCCCGCCTCGCGCTTGCCGGTCCGGAGGATGACTCGCGCTCCACGGAGATCGTCGCCGCTGCAGGGGCGCGCTCCTCCGAGGTCGTCGCCCCGGTGGCGGCGCCGCCCAAGAAGCAGAGGCTGCGGGAGCTCTTTGTCCTGCCGAAGCCCTCGCGCCACGAGCCGGCGCACGTGGTGAGCAGCGAGGCGGAGGCCGAACCCCGGTGAGCCCCCATGGTCCCCCCTTTCCCCTTTGTCAGCGGTTGTCGCTTCTTGACGGAATCAGCGTCTCTGCGCCGAGCTTTTCGACCATACAACGACCGAAATGTAGCTAATAGATGAGGTTTCTTGTAGTGAAAGAGGTTTCCTTTGTTTTTGCCGTCAAACAAACTAGAAGCATTTTTGGGCTTTTCTTGTTCCGTGCTGCTATAAGTCAGTTATTGCTGATTAGGTTCTTTGTAATATAGGCATTGCTTCAGCACCATATTACTTGTGGGTTGTGGCACAGAGGGTTCCTTACACATGTTTACTTATATGTTGTCATATTTTTGGGGCCTCCGGCCGGAGTGGAACGAGGACTGTGAGTTATCTTTTGTTGGTAGGTCTAATTGGTTGACTGGAATTACTTTTGGTTGTCTCTGTGAACAGCTCCGTGCTTCAGTTTTACGACAATGGCACAATTCAGCTTGTGGACAGGTCATCACAATCTCCTCTTTGGGAGATCGCCACAGGGCCTCCACTTTCAGATCATATTACTACCACTGAATCTAGTCTTAATTACCTCATATATCCTTTGAGCGCGAACGAGGACATGAATGGGAACGGGACTGAACTTTGGGAAGTTTATAATGGGAACAACGAGGTATGCTTTTCTTGGGCACAGTGCTTCTCTGAAATCTTCCTGGTACAAACCTTTGTTTCTCAACCGGTCTATATTCCTGCAGATGCTTCCGTGGAAATTGGAGGAATTTATTGCCAGAAGTCCATACATTAGGGACTCTGTTGTTACTGTTGGATCAAAAGCTTCTACTGTTTTTGTAGTTGATGCTGACAGTGGTGAGATTATTTACAAGCGCAACATTCCAGCTCCATTGAATGAATTGGAAGGACCAGGGGTTGAAGCAGCACCATCCAAGTTAAATGCTCGTACTAGTGATGACAGTGATAATATCATAGTGGTGGTGAGAACTGACTATTCTCTCAGTGCATCAGATCTTGGCAAGCATTTATTTAACTGGACGAGGACTTCTTTCAGTGCAAGCTACTATGTGAAATACAACCACCCTGACATGCTTGATCAGTCATCCTGCCTGCAAGGAGATATTCCATGCATTAGAACTGAGGGTTTGCCGCTTGCTTTACCTGATTCAGAATCTCCTAATGCAATTGTCTTGAGAGATGAGACCCCAATAATCTCCAGGGATGGTACTGATGCTCTGAAACAGATTCAAAACTCAAGGAAGCTACCAAAATCTCCTGGCAAGTCTAACATTGTCTTGGATGATGCTCAAAATCAAACCCATGATAGTGCCCAGTCTCATCTTATCTCTCCTGATCCTGAAGCCACTAACAAATCCACCAGGAGCACTTATAGATGGTTATTCCCTGTGCTTCCCATATTTCTGATCGTATGTTATCTGTTGAGCTTGACGTCTGCAAGCAAGTCATGTAGGCAGTTTGTGATTCAGCTTATCAAGCCATTCATGCGTGACAAGAAACCGGTGGATATTGGGGGCAGATCAGAGGGACCCCCTAAGAGAAGAAAAACACGTAAGAAAGATGGTCTTGTCAATGGCCATGAGACCTTGTCAGTATCTGACAAGGAGAACAGTGAAACTGGTGGGTCAACTGAGGCACCGGTTAGGGAAAATTCTGCACTAGAAAAGGGCATCCGAGATGGCCTTGGTGGCCGTCAGATTGGTAAACTCTATGTCTCCAATAAAGAAATTGGCAGAGGGAGCAATGGCACGGTTGTTTTTGAAGGATCTTATGATGGTCGTCAAGTTGCTGTGAAACGGCTGCTGCGCTCCCACAATGATATAGCTGAAAAGGAGACTCAGAATCTTATTATATCTGACCGGGATCCTAATATTGTTAGACTCTATGGTTGTGAGCATGACAGCGATTTTGTTTATATTTCCCTTGAGAGATGCCACTGCAGTTTGGCTGATCTAATCCAAAAACACTCCTCTATATCTTCCAGAGGATCTATTGATAACGAGGTTAGTATCAGCATCAAGTCAAAAATTTCAAATGTTAAGGGAGTAGACGCGGAATTGTGGACCCAGGATGGGCTTCCTTCATCACAACTCCTAAAGCTGATGAGGTATGCAAATGGTCTCCCTTTACTCTTTTCTACTAGTGAGGTTGATTAGGTTTTGTGTTGTTGTATGCTTATGTGTAATAATTGCAGCACCATTTCCTTCTCGATTTTTAGCTCTAATGATTTATTAAATGAATGCCTTTTCAAAGAATCTAGCCAAAATTGTGAACATTTGGTTTTATCTGCATATTGTTCAAGAATACTTGTGCCACATTATTGGAACACGTCCTTAGCCTGTAATTGTATGCTTTCTTATTGTCATGTTGGGTGGGGTATCCTACTATGTGCACCTGTAATAGCTGTAGTTTTTCTGATTTTTGTGATTCCTCTTATGCAGAGATGTAGTTGCTGGTCTTGTGCATTTGCATAACTTGGGGATTATACATCGTGATTTGAAGCCTCAGAATGTCTTAATAAGCGCAGAAGGACCTATTAGAGCAAAGCTTTCTGATATGGGTATCAGTAAGCGCCTGCAAGATGACATGACTTCTGTTAGCCATCATGGTACAGGTAAGTAAATACATTCTCTATTATTTATCACACTGTTTAAGCACAGTTCTTAGCTAGCAGTTTAGTCATTGATAGTGTACTGCAGGAATTGGAAGCTCTGGCTGGCAAGCACCTGAGCAGCTACGTCATGGTCGTCAAACTCGTGCCATGGATCTGTTTAGTTTGGGCTGCCTTATTTTCTATTGTATCACTAGAGGCAAGCATCCGTTTGGTGAGTACTATGAACGGGACATGAACATTGTAAACAATCACTTCGATCTGTTTGTGGTGGACCACATACCAGAAGCGGTGCATCTTATTTCTCAATTGTTACACCCAAATCCAGATATGAGGTAAGAAGTAAGAACTAAGGTTTTGTGCAGCCTACCCTCCCTGATTTTGATAGTTTATGTGTCTTCTATCTTCTTGATTTTACTGAATCGACTTTCTGTTTCATTGACAGACCAACAGCAGTATATGTGATGCATCATCCACTATTCTGGAGCCCTGAATTGCGCCTATCATTTCTAAGGGATACCAGTGACAGAATTGAGAAAACCAGTGAAACTGACCTCATAAATGCACTGGAAAGTGTTGGACCTGTGGCATTTGGTGGAAGTGGAAAATGGGGAGATAAATTGGATGCTGCTTTGGTTACAGACATGGGTCGTTATAGAAAATATAACTTTGAGTCTATTCGTGATCTTCTGAGGTATATCAGAAATAAATCAGGTCACTACAGAGAACTTTCAGAGGATCTCAAGGTTCGTTGTGCTGCACTTGTCACTGTGTTTGATTTTGTCTTTTGGTGTATGCATGCAGTAAATTGTTGATTAGTTGCTGACCTAATTAGCATAGGCTGTGTGCATTACCTGGTGGTTTCTCCATCACCTCATCTGCATGCCAAAGAACACACAAAAGCAGAATGGCTGTAGTTGAATAATGGAGAGAATCTGCAGCATGAAGGATAAACTATTATCTGCATAAACTGTGGTGAATTAGCTTGTTTTTACATGTCACTTTAACTAAGCTTTTGACATTTTTTTATTTCTTCGTAACTGTCATTTGTCCTGTTTTGTGCCAAGAAATGCTTTGCTTTTCATAAAGAACATATAAAACAGTGGTGCAAGGTTGAGTTGTAAAGTACAAAATCTAGATTGTTGACAGTGGTATTAGAGTTTGAAGAAGGAAGTTTAAGTGCCTAATTATGCTATGATGACACTCACATTCATCATAAATGCACTAAAACCATGTTAAACATGATAAATTACATATTTTTCATTGGTATTTCAAACTTTGTTTCCATTGCACTACACTTAGATTTGAAGTAGCCTGCCACAGGTGGCAAGGTGTTGGCCTATCTCATCATTTTTCTTATACAAGGACACTGCTGTCATTTTCTTTAGGAGAAGTTAATTGTAAACCCCATGCCAATTTTTAGCCAAATTATGCTCTCTATAGCAAGTTATTTTGCTCGCTAGCCACACAAGCTTTGTTTTGTTCTGATAAGCGCAAATATGAATTCCAGGCGATACTTGGGTCATTGCCAGAGGGATACGATCGCTACTTCGCTAGCCGATTTCCAAAGCTGCTAATTGAGGTGTACAAGGTCATGTGGGTGCATTGCAAGGAGGAGGAAGCTTTCAGTAAATATTTCAATGGAAGCTTGGTATAGCTGTTGAAGGGGATTTGCCCTTATGGTACAAACTAACACTGATGTAGCGAAAGTTGTATGTAACATGTGATACGTGTACCATATTACAATAGAATAAAAAATGCTCAATCTGTACATTATGTATCATAGAACTGTGTTGCCTATAAACCGAAGGTGGTTCATGGTGACCCTTGGGAGCACAATGAAGTTGGGAACTTGGGTGGAAATCATTCGTATGACCCTGTTAGACCCATTTTAATGCTATAACCTGGAAATTTTTAAGTGGAGATGGACTGAAGGATTCACTAGGTCGTTTGTTTGGAATTGGTGTTTCGGAATGAAAAATTGGTGGAAGAAATCTTTGGCAACATATCAAAAACAGATTTGGGCGTGTTTGACGATTTGTAAAGCGAGTCCGATTTTGACAGATATATGCTGACTCGGTTCAACAAATTTGTAAAGGATCGAGATGTGCTCTCCGTCCGTCTGAAATTTTGTCTGAATGATTATGTACGTATGTACTCCATTCTGTCTCGGTTTGAGTTTTCATGGTAGATGTATATTCACGTGAACAGAAAGTACAGAAAATGGCCATCTGAAACTTGCGATCAATCCGGGTGGTGAACCACCGAACGTGTCCTCACTCAGCTCGCGACTTCCCGTAACCGTGAAGGCGTAAACCCCTCGCTAGTGCGGCGAACACACCTGTGTAAACCCAAGGCGGCCACCGACGATGGAGCCGCTCCTCCGGTGGGCGGCCGAGCTGGGCGTCTCCGACTCCCCGCTCCCTTCCTCCCCCTCCGCTGCCGCCGCCCCCTCCTCCTCTTCGCCTTCCTCCTGCATCGGCCGCTCCCTCGTAGTCGCCGACTTCCCCGACGCCGGCGGGTAAAGAAACCTCAGTCTCCCATCCTTTCGCAGCCCATGTAATGTTGTTGGCTGAGTCACATCTCCCAGCTCTGGCCTCACCGCGTTTGCCTCGATTCCATCCACCGCAGGAGAGGCCTCGCGGCGGCGCGGGACCTGCGGCGCGGCGAGCTGGTGCTGCGCGTGCCCCGTGCCGCGCTGTTCACGAGCGACCGCGTCATGACCGACGACCTCAGGATCGCCGCCTGCATCGGCGTCCACCGGCCCCACCTCACCTCCGTGCAGGTAAACATAGTTTCTTGGGCTCCCTGGGTTGTACCTTTGTATTTTCTTTCGTCAACTGATGTGGTAGAACTTGCTCTTGTGAAGATGCCAGTGATGTTATTAGGAGTAGGGGATAAGTGGTGACTAGATTTGATGGTCACATTATTGCTGTAGCGCAATAGTATTTCTGCCACCATGAATTTGGGCAAAGCTTGGATGCAAGTTGTGTTTGTGCTATGCAGTCTGTTGCTTTGAATAGAGTTGGTACGCTCAGCTTGCGAACATATAATGTCCCTTTTGTTTATGTAATTAAACTGTGCAAATTAATTTTCATAACTAAAATGGCACATTTGTCTTTGCTGGTGTAACATACTAGTGTTTCTGTTTTTGCTTTCAAAGTGCCTGTATATACCATTCCTGTTTTCCTTGTTGATAAGTCTGCTTGAGGATTCCTTTAGTGCTTACTGATCCTCTTTATAATTATGTTGCAGATATTGATTGTGTGCTTATTGGCTGAAGTGGGGAAAGGGAGGAATTCCATCTGGTACCCCTATCTGTCTCAGCTACCCAGCTACTACACTATCTTGGCTACCTTCAATGATTTTGAAGTTGAAGCTCTCCAAGTATAGCTCGGTTTGTCAACAAATTCTCTGTTCTCCATTATTGATGATGCCATTTGTGTTGCACACTTCAAAAGCATCCAGTAATATTTGTTGTTACCAGGTTGATGATGCCATCTGGGTCGCACAAAAGGCTAATAGTTCCATAAAGTCAGACTGGGAAGATGCAACACCACTGATGAAAGAATTGGAATTTAAACCTAAGCTTTTGATGTTTAAATCGTGGCTCTGGGCGTTTGCAACGGTATTGTTGTTTGTATTCATATTGTTTTTCCTTCTTTTCCAGATCTGGCATGCTAGCTTTACCTGCTGATGTAGTTACACTGTGAAATTAATACTAACTTATGAGATTCTATATAGCTTGTTTAGACCTAAATCTTTTTTCTATGTGTTTACCTGTTTGTTTTCTAAAATTTCATCTTACCTACATTAAGGTGTCTTCACGCACATTGCATATTGCATGGGATGAAGCTGGTTGCCTATGCCCTGTGGGTGATTTGTTCAATTATGCTGCTCCCGATGATACTTCATTTGAGGAAGAAGATATAGCTGAAGTTGAGAGATTAACAGATGGTGGGTATGAAGATTCTAATGCATACTGTCTGTATGCCAGAAAAAAATACAAAAAGGGAGACCAGGTTTGTCTTTTATTCTTTGCTAAAATAAATCTTGCTTTTCTTTTTCTTTTGATGGCTTTGTTTTTATACACTTATGTCATTTGTACAGGTACTCCTTGGTTACGGGACATACACAAATTTGGAACTTCTTGAGCACTATGGTTTCCTTTTGAATGATAACCCTAATGAGAAAACTTTCATCCAATTAGATGTGGATATTTGCTCAATTGGAACTTGGCCAATAGATTCGCTGTTTATTCATCCAAATGGACACCCATCATTTGCATTGTTGTGTGCGTTAAGGCTGTGGTCAACTCCCACACACCGTAGAAAGGCTGTCAGTCATCAGATTTACTCTGGATCAATGCTCTCGACAGAAAACGAGATGGAGATTATGAAATGGTTAATCAGCAAATGTAAAAGAACTTTGCAACAATTACCTACTACTGTTGAATACGACGAGAGTCTGCTCCTCTTCTTACACAAAATACAGAACAGTACCAACTGCAGAACTGATCTGAAGCAGTCGGGTTTTGATCAGGATTTTGCTGTATTCCTCCGTTTCCATCGATTGGAGTTGGATTGTTCTGATAACAGTATACTCCCCCTACACATTCTGAGATCTCTGGAAAGATGGGAACTGGCCGTGCAGTGGAGATGCAACTATAAGAAGACGCTGAAGAAATGTATTTCATACAGCGAAAGTTTAGCTCATGACCTTCTCTTGCAACTAAACCAACAATAATCTAGTATTTTAAATTCTTTCTTTTGATTAAGTATTAGTGTGTCTTTCTGAACTGAAACCTTGCGTTTAACACCATGTCACTGGGATGACTTTGGATCAGATAATGTAATGCTAAATTGACTGTTTTTTATCGTTTCAGGTATATGAAGCTTAATGAACTTATCGTCATTTTTGTCGGATGAAACGTGTCCTGTAAATAATGCGTGAATCCTGGGACGCTGAAATATCAAGCTCGCAGTGGCAGCTATCCTCAGAATTAGCCTATCATTTCATGTTTGTGAGGCAGTTGTTACAAATTTTAGTCCCCGTCGGATAACGCTCATCTTAACAAAAGGTTACGAATGACAACCTTATATAAAAGGGAAATTCAACATATGGGAGAAATATTCGGCCTGTAGTATGAACGATTTGTCCCACACCATTCGAGAAAGAGCGTACGACCCTGAAATGGAGACCTTATTACTCAATATTGATCGAGCGGGGAATTGTTAACCAAAATTCAAACAAGAGTATGGGACGCTAAAATTCAAACAAAATGGCATGAAGCCTTAAAATGGCTTCCACTAGAGAGGAGTAGCTAAAAAGTGGCTTCACCGTTCTCTCACCTTCTCTATATTAAAAATAGTGAAAAGTCTATTTTTTACACTCCAACTATTACAAAAGTCCGATTTTCAACTCGCAACTACAAAACCGGATACTAGAGACCCTCCAACTATCTAAACCGTGTAAAATTGGCCCTTTGGGTGGTTTTGTATTTTCAAAAATTTAAAAACAATTTTGTATTAAAAAGTTCATAATTAATTTATTTTGAATTATAAAAATGTGAAACTGGAGCCAATGTTTTTTCTAAAAATTATTTTGAGTTATTTGCATATTATTTATTTGTATTCTAATTATTTTAGAAAAACAATAAGACACTAGTAATACAAACATATAATACCCAAATAACATTAAATAGTGTGTCAATAGGTTAGTTACATTTTAGGGGAACTTTTGGCACTAATGTCATATTTTTTGGGTTTAAAATGAATTAGTTATGGTTTTTAAGTTTAAATAACATTTTTACTATTTCTATAAAATCTAAAACCACCCTAAAACCCACCCAAAGGACCAATTTTGCATGGTTTGGATAGTCTTCGGTATCCGATTTTGTAATTTAAGGTTGAAAATCATACTTTTGTAACAATTAAATGGTGAAAAACATATTTTCCCTTAAAAATATAGGGATGGAAGCAGTTGAAAAAACACTCTGACTTAACCATTTTGGTTTTTCGTATACTTATTGGGAATGGTAATGAAATCGGGAAAGCTCACTCCAATGAAATCTTTCTATCAGGGAAATGTTGATTACTAGTGGAAATCAATAATTCAAATTGGGAACAAAAACACAACCACTTTAAACATTCATCTGCATCGAATACAACCATACATGTATAACATTGGCAAATAGTACTATAGAAAAGTACATAACATCACAAATATAGGTTCACCAATCCATGAAACACAAGTAAACAATAGCAACAATTTACTTTTAATTGTCATGAAATACTTTGTGAAGAAAGAACGGAAAAGAAAAAAAAGAAAATATAAAAGATAAATGAAAAAAAATCTCCAAACCTATTGACAGTGTTTTTTAGACAAACCTGCTGATAGTTTTTTTAGATAAACCTGTTGATAGTGTTTTTTTTTAGGTTTTTTTTTAGCACAACTATCCATCTTTATTCAGGAGGTGGATAGGAATTACACACACCAAAAGGTGCTTCTAAAAGCCACACATGTCTACCTAAATCTTTGTAAAGAGAGCTACGAGCTATTACATGGGCATCTACATTTGATTATCTTCTTTCATAAACTAGATCAAAGCTACTAAAGGTACCTTTCCTTGCATTGATCTCCTGGACAATCTGGCCATAGACACCAAAAGTTCCTTCCAATATGCTCCTCACCGCACTCTGGCAGTCACTCGCCAGCCTGACGGTAGGCGCTTGGATGTCTAGGGCCAGTGCCATGCCTTTCCTGCATGCTAGCACTTCCACTGATCATCGATGCCTCGCATGACTAGAGACGACGCTCCCAAGAACAGACCCATTGCATCCCTCGCTACAGCAGCCGCCGAGGCCTTCCTTTCATTCTTGGACACCGCTGCATCAACATTGATCTTGATCACTCCGGGTGGTGGCGGAATCCAAATCGGGCTTTGTCGGGCTGCCGATGTTGTAGGCGCTTGCAACGGTTTGTCCTCCACGAGATCTTCCAAAAAGCTATTCACAAAGTAATGGGTCGATAAAGGGCTCTGAAATTCATTGTCGTGAATAGCTCTCCATCTTGCATACCAAATCGCCCACAGTGTCACTGCGACCCTTTTGCCGTCCTCATGAGAAAGAGCTCCGAGAGCAGTTGACAGCCAAGATTTGGCCTCCAACTCCTTGATATCACTGATAAATTCCACCACACTCTCCTTCTCCAAGGCCCAAATACACCTTGCCATACTGCATTCTAGAAGCAAGTGCTTCCATGAATCCTCTATACCACATAAAGAGCAAGCATTGTTGTCTGCAATATTTCTGTGGAGTAGAACATCCTTCGACGAGAGTGAGTGTCTTGCCAGGCGCCAGAGAAAAATCTGTATTTTTTATGGGACTTTAAGTTTCCACAACAATTTCCACTCTTCCGCCGACACGCGCTGGTCCGAATGCCCAGCCACTGAGTTTGCTGCTGCAAAATTTTGTTCTCTTCGCTGAACCATCATAAAGTAAGCCGACCTTACCGTGAACATACCACGTCTGTCATGATGCCAGGCCCAGAAATCCCTCTGTCTTCTCGTGCATATTGGAATACTGGCTATTATCGACGCATCGGTAGGTGTGAAGAACTCTGCCAGCTTCTCCAAATCCCACTTTTCTTCAGAAAAATTAATTAGCTCGGACACATACTGGGGTAGGTGCGGTTTCTGTACCTTCACTGGCCTTCTCATGTTCCCTGAAGGCAGCCAGTTAGAAGACCAAATCGGTGTATCTTCCCCCGTTCCAATCCTGCGGATCAAGCCCTCGCGAAGGGCCTCACGTCCATCAATGATAGACCACCAGACGCGAGAAGGACACGAGCCCAGTTCCGCATCAAGAAAATCATCATTTGGAAAGTATACAGCTTTGAGAATTCTAGAGCTCAAGGAGTGTGGATCCTGCAAAATACGCCATGCTTGCTTGGCTAGAAGTGCGAGGTTAAAGAGCTCCATGTCCCGGAAACCCAAGCCCCCTTGAGATTTTGACATGATCATCGTATCCCATGCCACCCAAGCCACTCTCCTTTTTCCATCCTTGCTTCCCCACCAGAACTTCCTGAACAAGCTAGTCAGGTGCTCACAAAGCCCATGAGGTAACCTGAAGCATGACATAGAATATGTAGGTATCGCTTGAGCAACGGATTTGATTAAAACCTCCTTTCCGCCCGACGATAGACACTGTTCTAGCCATCCTTCAATCCTGCTCCATACTCTGTCCTTTAAATACTTGAAAGTTTCAGTGGTAGCAGTCCCAACATCTGACGACATCCCTAGATATCGATCACTTAAGGCTTCATTCTGCACTTCGAGGATATTTTTAATATTATCTCGGTCAGATTGGCTCACACCCTTCGCAAAGTGTATCGAAGATTTCTCCATATTTATATGTTGACAGTAAATGTGTAGAGATTCTCGGATCAACTCAGCATTCTCTCTATTTGCTCGAAAAAACAACAGGCTGTCATCTGCAAAGAGAAGGTGACTCACCAGCGGAGCTGACGGCGCCACCTGCCACCTTGATGCCCTTAAGAACCGATGAGAGATTTCAAGAGGCCAGATAGGCCCTCTGCTGCTAAAAGAAACAAATAGGGGGAAATTGGGTCCCCTTGTCGAATGCCCCGTGTGGGTCTAAAGCTCTCAAGCTTGTCCCCATTGAAAAGGACAGCGAACGATACAGAGGTGACAAAATTCATAACCGTGTCTACCCAATTGTGGTGGAACCCAAGCTGCCTCATGATCGCCGCGAGATAGCTCCACTCCACTCGGTCGTATGCCTTTCTCATATCAAGCTTTAATGCACAACATCTCAGGTCTTTTGCTCTCTTTTTTTTCATAAAATGTAAACACTCATAAGCAGTGATAATGTTATCTGTGATGAGTCGACCCGGAACAAATGCCGATTGCTCCTCCGAAATAATATCTGGTAGTATCACTTTCAGTCTGTTCGCCAAAACTTTGGAGGCAATTTTATAGATGACGTTACATAAACTTATTGGTCGATACTGACCAATCTCCTCCGGGCGGGCCACTTTTGGAATGAGCACAATTAATGTCTCATTAATTCCAGACACTTGCTCCTCACCCTGTAGTAATTTCAGAACCATTGCTGAAACTTCTTTGCCACAAATGTCCCAGTGTCGTTGAAAGAAATGTGCCGGAAAGCCATCCGGCCCTGGTGCCTTAGTTGGGAACATCTGAAAAAGAGCTCCCTTAATTTCATCATCTCTATAGGGCGCCAGCAGGGTCTCATTCATCTCTGCTGTGACCTTCCTTTGAATCGTGGATAGCACAGCATCCATGTTTGTCGTCCCCTCAGACAAGTAGAGCTGCTCATAAAATTGAGACGTGATAGCACGAAGCTCACCTTCTACTTCTGTGAAGTTGCCATCCTGCTTCTTCAAACGAGAGATCTTATTACGTCTTCTCCTCCTGCTGGCTCTAAGGTGAAAAAAATGAGTATTTTTATCACCAGCAGCCAGCCACATGATCCTCGAGCGTTGACGCCACATTAGCTCCTCTCTGTAGCTGAGGTCGCGAATACGCTCAATCACCTTCAGCTCTGCGTGCGACAGCCCCAACCGAGTTGGGTCTGATTGGAAGGCGTCTAATTCTTTTTTCAGCTTCCGCAATTCCTCACGAACATTCCCAAAGGAAGACTTCTCCCACCGGAGGAGATGGCCAGAAACGCCACTTAGCTTGCTCTGGAGTTCTTTAACCGTTGTTGCCTCACCATCCTTGCACCACGAGTCCACTAGTGTGGTAGTGAAGTCCGGGTGCGTCTCCCACATCTGCTCATACCGGAATCGTCTCTTTTGCCTTGGGCCCTGATTTGTTGGACGCCATTCCAGCTTGATAGGACCATGGTCCGATGCAGCTGCGGCCAAGTGCTTGACTTTCGCAAGAGGGAATCTGCTGCACCATTCAGGTGTCGCTAATCCCCTGTCAAGCCGCACTCAACAGTACGTGCCACCAGCAACCTTCTTTTCGAAAGTCCAATTCCTTCCCTCGTAACCGAGGTCTACAAAGCCACACACATCCACCACCTCATGGAAGCCCTCGATCTGGGCTCTGCTCCGTTCCTGTACTCCTGAATGTTCAACTTGGTGTAGGACTTCATTGAAATCACCAATACAAAGCCATGGTAGTGGTGAGGATGACTTGATGAATTTGAGTAAGCTCCACGTCTTGTGTCGCTCGCTCAATTGTGCCTCCCCGTATACGCACGTAAATCTCCAGGGTTCATCAGACCCCTCTTGTATAATAGCAACTATGTGGTACTGCGAATACGGTAAAAGATTAAGTTTTATATCATTGTTTCAGAAAATTCCCAGACCACCACTGCGGCCTGAGCTGCTTACAGCAAATGAATTATCAAAACCAAGAGTAGACTTCAAACCCATAACCCTCGTCTTGTGAACTTGAGTTTCCTGAACACACAGGATTGATGGGGCAGTTTGCTTCACTAGATCGCGAAGCTCTTTAACCGTCGCGGCATTGCCGAGTCCGCGACAGTTCTAGCTTATGCAACTCATTGGGGCTGGCGGCACTCCTCGAGGGAGCCCGCCTCCGGAAAACTAGCAGAATTCTTCTTTCCTTCAGCCTGTTTAGCGCGTTTGATGTCCCGGGGCGACTGGTACGATGGTGGCAGCGGAGGGATCAAAGGTAGCCCCTCCTCCGACGCCAACACCAGTTGCTTGCGGACGTTCGGCGCCCCGTCCACCTCCTTTTCATTTTCCTTGCTTGCCTCCTTGACCGGGCTAGAAGCCGTGTCATCCAGCCCCTGGTCCTGAGCATCCATAGCTTCTGCCGAGGAGCGTTTCCTGGAACCCGAGCTCGTGCTCTTGGTGGCCGTCTTCTCCTTGCACGTCTGCGTTCGGCCCCCACTTCCACGTCCCCGCCCTCTGGTGGTCCTGCCCCCACTTCGACCAGTCCGCTCCCGAGCATGATGGTCCGGGACTGCAGGACGAATGCGTGGAGTGCTAGGGTGCCATGTATCGGTCGGTTTCAGCAATCATCCATGCACCATAATGCAGATCAGCCTCTTGGAACTCCCCCGTGCCACATTCAAGATGAGTAGGCCCATGAAGCCGCAGTGTGCACAGAAGCGAGGCAACTTCTCGTACAACACACGCATAACAATCGATGAATTCTCCTCCGGGATGAGAGTCACCACCCGGACCAACGGCTTGGCTGCAGGCAGCAGGACTCGAGCCCGGTGGAAATCGCCCATCCTCGACGTACAAACCCTCAACTCGACTCCTTTCAATTTTTTTTAGGTACTAGTTTCATGCCCGTGCTTTTTATGAGTAAAGATAGTGGTGGTGCTCCTTCAGATTCCTAGGCCACCATGGGCTATTGGGCCATGTCCAGGGCAGCAGGGTCAGATTGTTTTTTTTTTAGATTTTGGGCCAAAAGATTTAGGCCGTGCGTAGTCCAAGTTTTTACGATGGATTGTTAAACAGGAAAAAGTTTTTTCGATGAGCGATGCTGGCGTCAGCGGTAGTGATAGCACCGTGCGGCGGCGGCAGGCACAGGGCGGCGCTGCAGAGAGCGATGCGGAGGCGGCATCAGCAACATGGTGCGATGACGGCAGGCACAGGGTGCCGCACGGCTAGCTGCTACGGTGAGCGATGCGGAGGCGACAATAGTAGTGGCAGCAGCATATGGTGCGGAGCGCAGGTGGCCGCGGCAACACGATGCGGCGGCAGCGCGGGGCACAGGGCGGCGACAGGCACAGGCGGAAGGGAAGGAAAAATGTGGGTGGCCTCCGGTTGAGGAGCGGGGCACCGTTGTGCCAAGCGCTGCCTCTCATCCGTTGCTGAAGTTGAACGAGTGGCAGCCCGAGAGAAACGCCAGGCTTCCGTTCGTGGCGGCATGGTCGAGCTCGACCGCTTCTCCTGGGCAACGCTCCGAAGATAAGGGACGACCGAGTGCACGAGCTTCAAATTTGAAACGAAGTCTATCGGCTCAAGGTCCACAAGGTTCCAAGCTTCATCGAGAGATCGCTGCGTTCAATACGTGACCCTGCGTCTTGTATGTCTGCTACTCGAAACAATACTTGCGTTCAATACGCTGTCCTGCAAGCTTTACCATACCGCCGCATATTTCGTACGTATACGTACATCCTTTGAACGAGCACCGTGCAATTCTAGATGGGCTGCCTTTATAGCAAACTCCAATGCAACTATCGTCAACTAAAACGACATTGAAGATATGCTAAGGAGAACCACATGGCATGAACGCAACATTGAAACTTGTCTAATATTAAACAAACCATATCTGACCTATAACATTGTGTGAAACCAAGTTCTTTGTATACTTACTAAAACGACGGCATTGCTCACATACATCTCATCCTGAACAATTGTACATATATCTGACTCCTACAATAAGAGAAAAGCGATCTCTCTTTTAGAGAAATGATATATTGCTCTACTGCTCTAAGTCTCTCCCATGCTCCTATTCGTTGGATGATGTGGATGCACATCTGATGGTGCAGATCGATGGGTTAGGTAGGATTGCAAGTTGATTCTTAAAAAAATAGAGGGGCTAAAATGCAAGAGTGCAAATTCCGCACCACTGGATGCATCTATGCTTTCTGAAACCGGGTGCAGGATATCCGATCTACGCCCTCCCTGTAGACTCTCTCCACCATTCCACCAAAACAGATAGACGGGGCCCATCCATCACGCGCCTCTAACACACCAGGAGCGGATTCATCCTCACCTGTCCCTACAAAATTTATGATTTCTAAAACAACAACTTTACTCATATACAACTCATCCGAACCGTTTCCACTAGGCCTGAGCATTTTACGGGCCGGGCCTAATTCGGGCCGGGCCGAGAAAAAGCCCGGTTTATTTCGGGCCGAAAATTTGTGGCCACGCCCATCCCATGGGCAAGTTCGGGCCGGGCCGTCGGCGGGCTTGGGCTTCCCGTCCTTTTTTATTTGAAAAATAAATGAAATTAATCATCTGGGCGGGCTCGGGCCGACCTGAATTTTTTTCAGACTTGGTTTTCGCTGCCCAGTCCCATCCCATTAGAAGGCTTGGGCAGGCCAAAACCCACCGGGCTCGGGTCGGGCCCACGGGCCGGGCCGGGCCGCCTCCTACAAAAATTTATGATCTTCTAGAAAGAACGACTTTATTACTCGCATACAACTCATCCAAAATCATTTTAGCTATCACGCGGTTGTCATACAACCGATGGGCGTAGCGGATCCATCATCTCCTATCCTACCAAACTTATGATATCTTCCAAAAAACAAGAATTTGCTCACATATACAACTCACCGAACCATTTTAGCTATCACGCGGTAGTCATACAACGGGAGGGGGATCCATTCTCACCTAGTTAGGAATAATAATTATCTCGAGGGACCATGATGAAAAACACATTCATAAATCAGAAGCAATCTTGACCATCCATCCACTGCGGATCCCAGCACACACACATCAGATTCTGAAACCGGGCACAAGATACAGACACCCTCCTTGCAGGCTCTCCCCAGCATTCCACCGAAATAGACAGATGGGGCCTACCCATCACGCGACTCTCACAGATTAGGAGAGCGCAACGGATTCATCCTCTCACGCCCCTACAACATTTATGAATTCTAAAAAAACAACTCATATACAACTCATTCGAACCATTTTTATTGTCACTCGATTGGCATATAACAGGAGGGCGGAGCGGATCCATCCTCTCCCCTCCTACCAAATTTATTATGATCTTCTAGAAAAAATGACTTTTTTACACATACAACTCACATGAAACCATTTTAGTTATCACGCGGTTGTCACACAACAGGAGGGCACAGTAAATCCTTTCTCACCTAGTTGGGTATAAGAATTATCCCGAGGGATCATGATGAAAAACCACATTCATAAAAACAGAAGCAATCTTGGTCGTCCATCCATTGAGGATCCAAGCACACACACCGGATTTTGAAACCGGGCACGAGATACCCACACCCTCCCTACAGGCTCTCGCCAGGATTCCACCGAAATGAACAGATGGGGCCCACCCATCACGCAACTCTCACCCATTAGGAAAGCGGAGCAGATTCATCCTCTCCCTCCCCTACAACATTTATGATTTCTAAAAACACAACTTTACTCGTATACAACTCATCCAAACCGTTTTCGCTGTCACGTGGTTGGCATATAACGGGAGGGCGGAGCGGATCCGTCCTCTCCCCTCCTACCAAATTTATTATGATCTTCCAGGGGAAAAAAAGGATTTTATTACTCACACACAACTTATAGTAAACGATTGTAGCTATCACACGGTTGTCATATAACGCGAGGGCAGAGTGGATCCATGCTCACCTAGTTAGGAATAACTATTATCCCGAGGGACCATGATGAAAAACATGATTCAAAAATCAGAACCAATCTTGACCGTCCATCCAATGAGGATCCAAGCACAAACCCCGGATTCTAAAACCGGGCACGAGATACCCACACCCTCCCTACAGGCTCTCGCCAGCATTCCACCGAAACGGACAGATTGGGCCCACCCATCACGCGACTCTCACACATTAGGAGAGTGGAGCGGATTCATTCTCTCTTGCCCCTACAATATTTATTATTTCTAAAAAACAACTTTCCTCATATACAACCCATCAGAACCGTCTTTGTTGTCACGCGGCTGGCATATAACGTGAGGGCGGAGCGGATCCATCCGCCCCTCCTACCAAATTTATGATCTTCCAAAAAAACGACTTTATTACTCACATACAACCCACCCGAAATCGTTTTAGCTATCACGCGGTTGCCATACGACCGGTGGGTAGAGCGGATCCGTCCTCTTCTGTCCTGCAAAACTTACGATATTTCCTAGAAAAAATGACTTCACTCATACAACTCATCAGAACCGTTTCAGCTGTCACGCGGTTTGCCATACAACGGGAGGGGGAGCGGATCCATTCTCTCCTTATTTAGAAATAACAATTATTCGAAGGACCATAATAAAAACCGCATGTGTATGATTACTAATCTTAACCGTCCATCCATCGAGAATCAAGCACACGCCGGATTGTGAAACCAGGCGCGACATCGCCAGACCCGGTCCTCCCACCATCCCACCAAAATCGGACAGATGGGCCCACCCATCACGTGACTCTCACACATTAGGAGAGCGGAGCAGATTCATTCTCTCTTGCCCCTACAATATTTATTATTTCTAAAAAAACAACTTTCCTCACATACAACCTATCCGAACCGTTTTTGTTGTCACGCAGCTGGCATATAACGTGAGGGCAGAGCGGATCCATCCGCCCCCTCCTACCAAATTTAGGATCTTCTAAAAAAACGACTTTATTACTCACATACAACCCACCCGAAACCATTTTAGATATCACGCGGTTGCCATACAACCGGTGGGCAGAGCGAATCCGTCCTCTTCTGTCCTGCCAAAGTTCTGATATTTCCTAGAAAAATGAATTCACTCATACAACTCATCAGAACCGTTTCGGCTGTCACGCGGTTTGTCATACAACGGGAGGACGGAGCGGATCCATTCTCTCATGATTTTGAAATAATAATTATTCGAGGGACCATAATAAAAACCGCAAGCGTATGAGAACTAATCTTAACCATCCATCCATCGAGAATCAAGCACATGCCGGATTGTGAAACCGGGCGCGGCATCCCCAGACCCAGTCCTCCCACCATCCCACCGAAATCGGACAGATGGGGCCCAACCATCACGCGACTCTCACACATTAGGAGAGCGGAGCGGATTCATTCTCTCTTGCCCCTACAATATTTATTGTTTCTAAAAAAACAACTTTCCTCATATACAACCTATCCGAACCATTTTTGTTGTCATGCGGCTGGCATATAACGTGAGGGCGGAGCAGATCCATCCGCCCCCTCCTACCAAATTTATGATCTTCTAAAAAAACGACTTTATTACTCACATACAACCCACCCGAAACCATTTTATCTATCACGCGGTTGCCATACAACCGGTGGGCGGAGTGGATCCGTCCTCTTCTGTCCTACCAAAGTTCCGATATTTCCTAGAAAAAGGACTTCACTCATACAACTCATCATAAACATTTAAGTTGTCACGTGGTTTGTCATACAACGGGAGGACGGAACGGATCCATTCTCTCATGATTTAGAAATAACAATTATTCGAGGGACCATAATAAAAAGCGCATGCATATGAGAACTAATCTTAACCATCCATCCATCGAGAATCAAGCACACACACCGGATTCTGAAACCGGAAGCGGCTTCCCCAGGCCCGGTCCTCCCACCATCCCACCGAAATCGGACAGATGGGGCCCACCCATCACGCGACTCTCACACATTAGGAGAGCGGAGCAGATTCATTCTCTCTTGCCCCTACAATATTTATTATTTCTAAAAAAACAACTTTCCTCACATACAACCTGTCCGAACCGTTTTTGTTGTCACGCGGCTGGCATATAACGTGAGGGCGGAGCGGATCCATCCGCCCCCTCCTACCAAATTTATGATCTTCTAAAAAAACAACTTTATTACTCACATACAACCTACCCGAAACCATTTTAGCTATCACGCGGTTGCCATACAACCGGTGGGCGGAGGGATCCGTCCTCTTCTGTCCTGCCAAACTTACGATATTTCCTAGAAAAATGACTTCACTCATACAACTCATCATAGCCATTTTAGCTGTCACGCGGTTTGTCATACAACAGGATGGGGAGCGGATCCATCCTCTCCTGATTTAGAAATAACAATTATTCGAAGGACCATAATAAAAACGGCATACATATGAGAACTAATCTTAACCGTTCATCCATCGAGAATCAAGCACACGCACCGGAATTCTGAAACCAGGCGCCGCATCAGACCCAAGACCCGGTCCTCCCACGGTCCCACCATCCCACCGAAATCGGACAGATGGGGCGGGCCCACCCATGACGCGCCGTCGAGGCCTTTCGTCTCCCCCTCCCCCTCCCCGCCTATAAAATACGGGAGCCCCCTCCAGCCCTCCAGTCCACCCCCAGTCCAAACAGTCAGTAGCAGTTCGCACATAGTGCATCGAGAAGCACGCGACGACGCAGGGAAGACGGGCGCTGCAGGCAGACACGCAGGCACCGCCGCTCTCCCTTCTTCCTCCTCTCCGGCCGCCGTCTCGCGCGCACCTCCTCGCCGGCCGTCGTCTTCCCCGACACACGAGGTTATTACCGCCTAACCACGGCACTCCCGTCTCGCTTTATCTTCCTGAGCAGTTCTGTATTGTTTTTACTCCGTCGTACGTCGTCGCGTACGTATATACTGCTGCTGTTCGTGCCTGCGTGGTGCTCGGATCTGCGATGCATGTTTGTTTCTTTTTTTTTTTCCTCCGTCGTCGTCACGTAGTACTGGTGTTCGTGCCTGCGTAGTTCTCGGATCTGCGATGCATGCTTGTTTCTTTTACATCTCTTGGATGTGGATCGGCTCTTTTTCCTTGTTCTCGCCGTCGTAGTCTTCGTTAGTCCTAGTGTGAGCATGCATGCAGGGGACACGATTATTTTGGGGGGATCTGTTGGGTTACGGCCTAGCTTGCGGGTGTCATCCGCCATGGGTGACTAGTGACGACTTCTCGTCTCCTCCCCCGATCCCGCCGGGACGATTATACATCAGTAGTAGACGGTTGGGTATTTTAGGTCAGTCTTAATGGGTTTTATGGGCACTGTTACCTAGACTAGAAACTATAACTCCTCACATCCCATGAAACTCCCCCTCTTAATTACCTTGTCATGTCAGCAAAACTGCTGATGTGACAGTGTATTTAATGCGCATGAAACTCCCATGAAACCCCGTTGAGACTGGCCACTCGTGCAAGACGCAGTCCGTGCAGCACCTATCGGATTTGAGGGGATGGGACGCAGGAGTGGGACTGTGGGAGGGGCATCGCTTGGCAGATTCCTCAGCTCCGGCTCCCTTTGACGTTCGCGCTCGGCTCAGCTTGCTTGCTTCACGCTGCCTGAGTGCTCGGCCGGCCGCCGCCATCGGTCAGGTCTAGCCATTGGTCGACCAGGTGTGGATAGGTTCGGGCACCAGTTCATCCGCACGCCGGTGGCCGGCCGGCAACGATGATGACCAGGACCTCACGTACGTGCTCACCGCATGCTGCTGGTGTGGCGGGAGTACGTACATATGCTGTGTTGGCCGCTATGCACGCAGAGCAGCGGAAGGTGCTCCTGACGGCGGCGGCGGGGGGAGGCCGGTGGAGGTGAAGGTGCGCCTCGGGTCATGGAGGGAGGGAGAGCGAGCGGGCGGCGCTCAGGGCGCTTGCAGCGGCAAGGAGAGGAAGGGCGAGCGGCTCAGGGAGCGGAGCGGAGGGAGGAAGCGTGGGCGACGTGCCGACGTGGGCTGACTGGGGCTCGTCGTCGGCACTGCAGCGCTCGCTCGGTTGGTGTCGACTGTCGAGTCATCAATGGAGGCTTAAGAGAACCGAGCCTGCTGCCGAGCGGAGCGAACGTCAAAGGAGCCAAGCGATTCCTCTCCGGCCAGTTCCTCCGTCAGATCCCACGCGGCGTACATTCCGAAGGAGGTGCAGACGGACCGTCCGGCATAGAATTTCTATCAGGGGGTTATCTGTATTTTTGTAGGATGAAAAAAAAAATTATCAGTGGGTTCTGCGTAGAGGCGATGCATGCAGCCATGCACCAGGCCATTTGCATGAGCGCTGTCCGGTGTTGCACATTTTTTTTTCTCGCGCGCCGGTTGATATAAGGGCACGCCTAACATAGGAATAGGATTTGTTTCCGTCAAAGAAATTTATCAACTGTCAATACAATACATTATTTTATTATTAATGAACTGATAGGGCCAACTGTTTCAATTATCATCGATGAAATTTAATTCTTTTTTCTTCTTATTAATAATGATATGATGTGTTATATTGATGGTTGATGATTTTTTTTATCACTCTGTGTTCTAAGTATGTTTTTGCTGGTATAAAAACATTGTTAGTTAATTTTGATAATTTGTTTCCTATTTAAACATCCGTTTTTAAAATGCCTGGTCCGCCAAACTTCATGATCGATTGAGGGGAAAGCAGCAGCCAAGCTGCCAAAGGCTTGGAGCCGAAGCCAGAGTTCTGGACTTTCTGAGTCTTCGTCAACGCACGGCAGGAGTAGCCGGGCTGCAAGCCTGGTGACCTGTTAAACATCCGTCGTTAAACTCAGCCCACGAGCACGCAGTACGGCACATACCCAGCCCACGAGCACGACACATACCGGCCCACGAGTAAACTCCGCATATGACCGGCCCAAACCATTGTCCAATCCGTATTACACTGTGTAAGTGTTTTGGGAGTGTGAGAGAAAAATAGATGGTGGGTAAATGAAAGGTAGGTGACAAAAATAAATTAATTTTGGTAGAAACATTTTCTAAATATCAGTTTTAGTGAGTTTGACCCTCTTTCCACCTCCGTTGACCCTTACATGTGGGTCCAACGTGAGAGGGTAAGGTGGACCCAAATTAGGTGAGAAACGTTTTCAATTCTACTCCTTCTTTTAGAGATAGATTTATCATGTATTTTTGGTTATACGGAAACACGCGGGACAGGAAATGGGACGAAAACAACTGGGAACGGGATAAGTGTATCCCGCAGTTTTCAACCGGGATTTACCCGTATGATTCTATCTTTGGTTATACGGAAACGGGACGGAAAATGGGACGGCAACAACTAGGAACGGGATGGGAAACAGATAAGGGTGTATCCCGCACATATTTCTGGGATCCTGTTTTCAACCGGGATTTACCCGTATGATTCTATCCGGGATGGGCCAAATACACCAAAGACTTATCCCTCGGACAAGAAGCAAGTTTGAGAGTGGTGCAGGCCTGAATTAGATAAAGCACCATGCTGGCGCATAACTGCAGAACGGAGCGGTCGTTCATTGCTTCCTGCATGCATGCTGCTCACGCTCATTCTTGGCTTCTTTTCTTACCTTCCAACTGGGCGTGTTGTAGAAATCAGCATGTCTTGCTGCACGGCTAATGGTATGCTTGCATCCAGCCATGAGTTTGCTGACGGCTATATGTATGAATATTTTTTTGGCAAATTTATGTATGTGTGGTGTACTATGAGTCATACATTATGTATTGTATGATTCCGGCTTGAGTTCCTGATTCCCGCCCATTTCCGATATATTTCCGTCCATACTTATCCGTTTTCGTATATCTATTTATCCCGGTTTCCGTCCCTCTCCTGGCTGTCCCGTTCCCGGTCCGGTTGAAAAAATATGGCAACGGAAATGGGTAAGGGATTTTCCCGCCCGTTTCAGTCCGTTTTCATCCCTACATAGGAAGACGTTGCCACTCGTATGTAGGGGCATGCCATGGGGCATGGGTACCGCGGACGCTGAAAAGAGTTAAAAAGGGACGGGTATGAAGAGTCCGGGTAACAAAAATATTAGAAAAGTGTTATAAACATTTTAGAAAATGTTCCACACCTCCCTTGGCCCTTGGGGTCCAATTTAAGGGGTACCCTGGACCAAATTTGGGTAAGAATTATTTTCAACCATTTATCCAAGCTTTTGGGCCCTAGGATCATGCAAGATTGGAATATTAAGAATTTGGGGAAGAATTCAAGGGGTACCGTTGACCAAATTTGGGCAATATGATGGCGTTCCTTTGGATCCACCACTATTTTTTTTTGTCACAAGTATAGATTAAAACAGCCCTTTTTAACGGGCTGCAAGTAAACTGCCCGCGCTTTCTTTCTCTTTCTTGTCTTTTCTTTCCTCCATATAGGATTCAGTCTACTTGTAGCCTAAACCCTAAACTTTATAATACTTAGCTCTGAATCTGTAAGGGCGTTTGTTCTATGGTCATGCAAGATTAGAATGTTTTTGTTTCTGAAAATTGAAGTGTATCAACCATTTTATATATGGATCATGCAAGAATGGAATATTTTTGTATGAACCATTTATCCGAGCTTTTGGGCCCTAGGATCATGCAGGATGACTAGTGACTTCTTGTTTCCTCCGATGCGGGGACAATCAGAAGGGAACATATCCTGTGGAAACCAACTTCCCATGGAAACTATGGAAACTTCAATCTGAACTGCATGATGTTGATCCAAGGGCTCACCTAGATCAGATGGAAGGGGTGATTTGCAAAACTCAGGGAGGTAGGAGGGGTGATTTGCAAGATATTTTTACAAATCACCCCTCCCACCAGATCTGGTCGCACCCTTGGATCAACATCGTGTGGCCCCAGATTTTAGTTTCCATAGTTTCCACGGAGATGCTGGTTTCCATATGATACGTTGCCCAATTAGAAAGGGACTTGACTCGTCTTGATTTTTTTTTGTGTTCGTGGTGTTTGTTGGGTCGTCTTTCTCGTTTGTCTCGCATGGCGACTTGTGCTTGATGCATGTGTTTCTCTTGTTTGGCTTCGATCTGTTCTGGGACGAGGGCGAAGATGCACTTTTGGTGGTGGACACACGGTTTCACCCTGCTTGTAGCCTAAACTCTAAACTCTACAATACTTGCTCGTAGGGGTTCATGCAAGATTAGAATATTTTTGTTTCTTAAATTGAAGTGTCAAGTGTACCAACCATTTATATATGGATCATGCAAGAATGGAATATTTTTTGTATCAACCGCTTATCCAAGCTTTTGGGCCCTAGGATCATGCAAGATTGGAATATTTTTGTATCTCAAATTCAAGTTTATCAACCATTTATAGATTTTATCAGCGGGAGACTGAGCTTGGGGGTTCGTTCTATGATCCCTTGACTGTGGTTGAACCTAGCTTCTGATCTCCGAAAATTTGTTCGAATGTAATAGTCACATGCTTCGATGAGAGAGTTTGCCTTGTTTTTTACAAAGCAGTTTTGACTGAAATTCCAGCCCACTTCTTAAAAAGGAAAAAGTCCAGCCCACCTATGCAGATTGGGCCAACCGAGCATTCGGGCGCTAACTAAGATCATGCAGGATTAGAATATTTTTGTTTCTTAAATCTAAGTGTGAAGTGTATCAACCATTTTATAGAATTTTATCCTCAACACAATTCTATGTTACTGTAAGAAATGCCAAAATGTGATTTCTTTCCTATCTCCCCCTTTTCACCTTCCATTAATTATTCCGTGTCCATCGGAGTTTCCGCACGATTCCTCTTCTAACGTTTCCTTTTTCTTCGCGCGATTGTGTTGTAGCTAACCCCGCATTTGCCTGCCTGCGTCTCCTCGTGTTCTTTCGCAGGGTCGTGACGTGCGTGACTCTTGAGTAGGTTCCATGGCGAGTCATCACCGTGGAGGAGGCCGGATCGGCGGTGGCGGCCGTGGTCAGGCGAACCCGAACGTCGCTCAAGGCGGCCGGGGCTACGGTGGAGGTCGCGGCGGGCAGTATTACGGCGAGGATGGCGGTGGACGCGGCGGTGGTGGCAGGACCGGCGGTGGCCGTGGCTTCGACGGCCGCGGGGGCGGCTATTACCACGGTGGCCGTGACGGTGGCGCTGGCGGTGGGCGAGGTGCTGGCGGCTACCATGGCGGCCGTGATGGTGGCGCAGGACGAGGCGTTGGAGGCGGCTACCAGGAGGGTGGCCGTGGCAGGGGCCGAGGTGGTGGTGGTGGCTACCACCAGGAAGGCTATGGCGGCGGCCGAGGTGGAGGTGGCGGCTACCAGGAAGGCTATGGCGGTGGCCGAGGAGGCGGCGGCTACCAGGGACGCGGCGGTGGCCGTGGTGGTGGCCAGCAGCAGAGCCAGCATGCCATCTTGCCACGAGCCGGGCCGCCACTCGCCGAGCGCTACGCCGCCGATGCGGCGGCGCTAAGGGAGCAGTTCAAGGCGATGGACATCCGGCGCGACGAGCCCATGATCCCGGCGCGCCCCGGGTTTGGTGCCACGGGAACGCCTTGTGTTGTCAAGGCAAACCACTTCTTCGTCGGCCTCGTCGACAAGGGCCTCCACCTCTATGATGTAAGGCACACTCGGCCACTACCCTCTCCATTTTTTTCAGTTTTTGCGTATATGTATATGATCTGAACACAATTATTAGAATATAATGTGTTCTGCACTAATTGCTGCAGGTTACCATCACGACGGAGACGACTGGAAAAACTGTGCCGGAGGCGATCTTGAAGCGCGCGTACAGGCAGGTGATGTCGAAGCTGGTGTCCGAGAAGAGGGACACCGAGTTTGGGGGTCGCCTCCCGGCCTACGACGGCCGGAAGTTGCTGTTCACGGCCGGCGAGCTGCCGTTCGAGAGCAAGGAGTTCGAGGTTACCCTGTCTGGTGGTAGGGCGGAGAGGAGGTTCAAGGTCCACATCAAGCACACCACGCCAGTCAGCCTGGACCAGCTCATGATGCTCATGGCGGGCTATCAGGCGGACATCCCAGCGCACGCCCTGCAGGCCCTCGACATTGTGCTGCGTGACATCGTGCTCAATGAACGCAGCGACAATATGCAGTAAACACTCGGTTTCTTGTTTTTTCTTTTTTTTTTCATCTCAGCATTCTTGTTTAAGATGACACAATTACTGTTCTTTTGACATTGTGCAGGTACATTGCAGCTGGCCGGTCCTTCTTCTCGCCACACATAGGCAGGACAGTGAATCTTGGCCTGGGTGTGGAGGGATGGAAGGGCTTCTATCAGAGCATCAGGCCGACGCAAATGGGACTGTCTGTGATCGTAGGTACGATTTCTTCTGAACGCTTATTGTCTGTCAAGCTATCTATGGTATTTGCTGAAAACACATACTCCCTCCCTCCCTTAAAGAATGATGTTTTAGCGTTTAAAATTTTTCTCATAAAGATTGATGTTTTGACATGCATGTATAACAAATTAAGAATATCTTATGCATGCATGCTTAAAAGGAAACTGATTTACCTCCTTCACTCTTAATTTGTCTGAAAAATCATAAAACATCATTCTTTAAGGGATGGAGGAAGTAGGAATGATCAACCCTGGGAAGAAAATGGATATAGTGTCTCTAGCACATAGCCACATACCTTTTACATATGGCTGTCAGATAGTGGGTTCGACACATAGTTCTGAATGTTTGCGTGATTCAATTGCAAGGGTTCTTTCATACTCAAGTTTTTCTAATATGTTTTGAGATGTCTGAGCACTGCGTATTTTCCATTGCAGACATCTCTTCAACAGCTATCGTTAGTCCCCTTCCACTGATTAACTATGTGAAGGAGACTCTGAATAAAACTGGGGAGCTTACCAGTATTACTGATATGGATTATTATAAGGTAATCATTTTTTTACTGCTTAGATGCAAAGTGCATTATGCAAAGTCGCACTTGAGATGGATGTGGTTATGTTCTGAATTTGCAGCTCAAGAGGATCCTCAAGGGTCTGAGGATTGAAGTCACACACCGAGGAGACGCACGCCGGCAGTACCGGATTGCTACCTTGACACAGAGACCTTGTTCTGCGTTGGAGTAAGACTCCTCCTTTTCCTCCATGTTGAACAGAACATTCTAGCGATTGGGTTTTATATTAATATCTTTGTCATGAAATTAACAGCTTTGAATTATCATCTGGAGTTCGGAAGACCATCACGGAGTATTTTAGAGAGACGTACCGTCTGGAAATACAGTTTGGTTTTCTCCCATGTCTCCAAGTTGGCACTGATCAGAAGCCAAACTATCTCCCCATGGAGGTTGGTAAACATACACTTGAACTTCAATATGCACTCTTTTCTCTTCCATATTCTCTGATCGTGTGTCTGAACCATTTGGAATTTAGGTTTGCAAAATAGTTCCTGGACAGCAGTACCGGAAGAAGCTGGAAGGCCAACAGGTATCTAAGCTAATGGAGTCAACCTGCCAGCGTCCATCTGAGCGTGAGATAAACATTCGCCAGGTTCTTATTACTATTACTACATTTTCTATTCCATCATATTTGAAATGTGTGAAGAGCAAACGTTACATTTTCTCTAAATTCCTTATGATTAGGTTGTTGAACGCAATGACTACAATAGTTCCTTGCGTGCAAATGAGTTTGGCATAGAGGTTGACTATCATCCTACTTCGATTCAGGCTAGAGTTCTGCCGGCTCCCACGGTATTCTTACTTCTATGTGTTGTACACTTTTGGTTTTGTGGTTTTAAAATCTTGAATTTTTGTGATTATATCATGTTATTTTTCTATTTCTGTAGCTGAAGTACTATGGTACTGGATCTGAAAGTTTGTGCTGTCCAAAGGATGGGCAGTGGAACATGATAAAAAAGGTATGTGATGAGCAGCTGAACAGTTATTAACATCACATCTACAGTAGATAGCTGTTGAATAACCTTATCAAATCAAATGTGCATGGAAAAAGTATGTGTTCTTTGCACAAGTAATTCCTTTCCATGATTTTATTTTTGTTGTTTCCAGAAAGTGGTAGATGGTGCAAAGGTCGGCAATTGGGCCTGCATTAACTTCTGTCGTAATTTGGCCAAGCCTGCTGTTGACAAATTTTGTTCTGATCTGGTTAAATGGTCTTGTAACACTGGAGTGGTAATCTGCATTTTCATTATTATCCCTATGGTTTTCATTTTGATATGGCATTCAGATAGTGCGTTTACCATTTTACTTTGGTTTCAGCACATGGATAATTTAAAGCTTCCGGTATACCTTGCTCGTCCTGAACAAGTTGAGGCAGACCTGCGTATGTGCTATCAGGATGCAAGGAACAAGCTGAGAGGTCACAAGATTGATCTTCTGCTTGCTATACTGCCAGAGAAAAATGGTAGCTTATATGGTAATACTTCTTCTAGCAAAGTAGCAAACTGTTTCTTCACTGATTATGTCATGCCATGCCTGATACTACTCTCAATAACAGGTAATATCAAAAGGATCTGCGAGACAGATATTGGTATCATGTCACAGTGTTGTCTGGACAGACATGTTACGCGCGCGGGTCCTCCATACTTTGCTAATGTCGCTATTAAGATCAATGCCAAGGTAGACCTCAATATGTTTCTTTTCACAAAGATTGTTGAGCAACATGATAATGATATATTAACTATCTCTGCAGTTTGGAGGAAGGAACTCAGATTTTGCAAATCCCCAACAAAGTTTACCGGTAGTTTTGAGCAAACCAACGATAATATTCGGTGCCGATGTTACTCACCCAGCTGCTCTAGATGATGCTGCTCCTTCCATTGCCTCTGTAAGATTTTCATTTCTGTTACAAACAAGGATAATATCAATGTATCATCTCATTACAATGACTAAGTTCTGCCTTGTGTTCTATGCACATGTAGGTTGTTGCCTCGCAAGACTGGCCCAAGTTGGCCAAGTATAATGGCATTGTCCGTGCACAAGGTCACCGCGAAGAGCTCATCAGTGGACTGGAAGACATTGTCAGGTATGATCTTCATAAAGTCTCTGAAATTTGAATGACACCCTACTGAGAAGTTCTTTAATTTACAAATATTTGCAGGGAACTACTACTTGCGTTTGAAGAGGGTTCTAAGCAGAGACCTCAGCAACTGATATTCTACAGGTTAGTATCTTTCAGTTGGTTCTCGTGATCATATCAAAACATGGCAAATAACAATTTCATCTCACCCTTCCTGCACTTCACCATCAGGGACGGAGTGAGTGAGGGGCAGTTCAAACAAGTGCTGGAAAAAGAAATCCCAGAGATAGAGAAGGTAAAACAATTTAAGGGTTAGTGGTTCGTGTTTCTCAAACACAAATGTCCGTCCGTCATGCTTGCCATTTCTTCTTCAGGCCTGGAAATCTCTGTACAATGAGAAGCCGCATATCACATTCATAGTGGTGCAGAAAAGGCATCATACACGGCTCTTTCCTGACAACCACAACGATCGCAGGTGGACAGACAATAGTGGGAATATTCTAGCTGGTTAGTAACACAGGCATACTTGCAGCTGTTGTCTAGTGCAGTGTTTTGACTACTTTTCCTCGCATGTTTCTGAAATTTGCAGGCACTGTAATTGACAAGAATATATGCCACCCAACACAGTTTGATTTCTTCCTGTGCAGTCATGCTGGGATCAAGGTATGTGTCTAGCTCATTAAACGTAATGTGGAGATTCTTCTTGTCAATTGCATCTGAAGATTAGCTGCCCTTGAAAATGCAGGGAACAAGCCGTCCTACGCATTACCATGTGCTGCGAGATGATAACAAGTTCACAGCAGATGGTCTGCAGTCCCTCACGTATAACTTGTGCTACATGTGAGTATGCTCTTCCTGCTATCTAGGTTCTTGCTCCATTCCAGTTGTCTGATGCTTTGTTCTGTATTTGTCTCAGGTATTCAAGCTGCACCCGCTCTGTGTCAATCGGTATTCCCTCTCTCTTGGATATGGCTCATTGTTTTTAAACTAATGTTGTATACACTAGTGCAAAGTTTAATAAAAACATGGTTTAAACTAATGTTGTATACACTAGTGTAAAATGTAATAAAAACATGGGAGTTTTTGTTCATATCCATAACCTAAATATTCGTATGAATAAGAGATCAGAGAATAACAGAAAACTGATGTTTGTTCTGTTTTTTTTAAATTGTCAGCTCCTCCTGCATACTATGCCCACAAGCTTGCATTCCGTGCCCACTTCTACGTCAACCAAGCATCTGACGTGGCGATGAGTGTTGGCTCTGGCAATGCACCTGCTCATGTTGCTGTCGTGAACCCGCTTCCGCAGATCAAGAATGAGCTGAAGAGGACCATGTTCTACTGCTAGTTCCTTGGCATGTGAAAGTCTCCTGAACATGGTTTTAAGTATTGCCGTTTGAAGTGTTATGGATAAACAATGAAGTCTTTTTTTTCTAAGATACTATTTTAAACTATTGTACGTTGAAGTATTTTTTTCTGAGTTATTGTTTTCAGCTATTCTAAATGCATGATGGATGTTAATGTTGAACACACACAACACACGCGCGTGTGCATACACAAAAACACGCGCGCGCACACGCAAAGACTAACACGCGCACAAGTGTTTAGCTCGCACACGCACAGACAAACATGCGCACGCGCGCACTAGTGTTTAGCTCGTACTATTCTTTCTACATTGCAGTGTTATGGATAAACATTGAAGTCTTTTTTCTAAGTTACTGTTTTCAACTATTCTACATTGAAGTCTTTTTTTTCTGAGTTACTATTTTCAACTATTCTACATTCAAGTTTTTTTTCTGAGTTATTACTATTTTCAACTATTCTAAGTGCAAGATGGATGTTAATGCTCATCACACACGACACACGCGCGTGTGCGCGCACACACAGGTTCAGCTTGCACTGGTCTAAAACCTGCCCGCGTCAATGGCAGCTCTCGGCTCCTTCAATTTCTGGCGATGAAGAGAGGAGGGGTCTATGTGACAGGGCTAATGGATTTGAGAATCGTGGCGCACGTGGGAAGAAGGCGAGCGGCGGTGACAGGGCCTTCATAGACCACAGGCAGACATGGTGAGGAACGTGACCCGTCAAGAGCATCTCCGGTCGGGCGCAGCGCCCTGTCCCCACCCAGCGGCTGTTTGAGTTGTTCGAGCTGCCATGCACCCCTCCCTACCCGGCTCGCGCGATGGGTGAGCGAGCTGAGCTCCACGTACAGCTCCGCCTCGCCTGGGTTCGTCTGCTCTTGCTGCTGATGACGAGCGACAAACACATGCTAGAAAATTGTCTGACCAAGCTAAAACTGGAGTTGACACCGTCTTGCTCATGCACGTCAAGTCGATGGCGCGGCGGCCCCCCATGCGATGCGAGGGGAGCTCCTTCGTGCAGTCCGTAGCTAGAAGCCACCGTGGTTCGCCCGGAGCGACGCAGCAACAACGGGCGGGAGACGTCGGCGGCGTGGCTCGCGTCGCGACGGTCACGCCACGTTCATCTAGAACTGGAAACAAACTTGGCGACTTGTTTGCCGTGGATCAAGCGGCTCCAAGAAAACTCTCAGATATTTTAATGTAAGCATGAAAGTAGCATTTGGTTAGGATAGAACAGATGGCACCACTTTTGACTAGATCAGAGGCTAGGAGATTTTGTTGAACATCAAACTAATGTGAAGCCGGCAATTCTGTACCTCCGGCATGCGTCTCCACAGTGTGTGACTTCAACCTTCACACCCTTGAGAGCCTTCAAGAGCTGCCACATTCAGGAAACAACAGCATACATCCAAGGTTCAACTTTGAACCATGCATTTTGTATCCAACCTACACTTGTGTTATGGTCGAAGCGCGGCTGCTAACTAGCCATCTGTTCTATCCTAACCAAATGCTACTTTCATCCCTACATTAAAATATCAGTTTTAAGGCACCGTGTGGAGATACGAAGACTGTCGTGGATTACTTCAGAGAAATATATAATGTGGAACTGAAATACAAGTTTCTCCCATGCCTCAAAGTTGGCAGCGAGCACAAAGTGATCTATCTTCCTATAGAGGTTGGTAATTATGGAATTTAACTTCAAATGCTTCTATTCTCCTGACGGTTTCATATATTCTGCTCATCTTTCTAAATTTCCATTTGGAATTTCAGGTCACTCCAACGGCACCCCTCAGAGCCTGAGTTCGAACCCTAGGTAGGGTGAATTTCAGCCTGAGAGTTAAAAAATCCCCTCGTCAGTCACGTGCAAAAGCTCTAGTTTAGATGACTGCCCAGGCCTGCCTGAGGTCTGCGTATGGCCTAGGCAGGTAGTCTCACGGGCTAAGGCTCTCAGTGTCAGGGCGGGGCTAAGCACCCTTTGCCAACTACATGAAAAGTTAAAAGGATCTGTGAGACAGATATTGGTCTCATGTCACAATATTGTAAAAGTCAATTGTCTCCACAAAAAGTAACAAGATATTGGCAAATATTGCTATTAAGATCAATGCCATGGTATTAAACCTCACATTCTCTTCTACATGTATTATTTCAAAAAGCAGGCTGATCAATATGATATGATACATTCACCATCTTGATAGGTTGGAGGAAGGAGCTCAGTATTTGTTGATGCACAAAAGAGTTTGCCAGTAGTTTCAAACAAGCCAACGATTATATTTGGTGTTGATGTTATTCTTTCTGCTTCTTTAGATGCCTCTGCCCCTTCCATTGCTTCTGTAAGATCACATCCTCTTTAGAAACTGGGGATTACCTCTTTATTTATCTCATTGGACTAACATATGTTGCATGGTCTTCGATTTAGGTTGTTGCGTCCCAAGACTGGCATGAGGTTCTCAAGTATAATGGTTCATGCACAGGGTCACCGCGAAGAGATTATTAGTGGCCTTGAAGAAATCGTCATGTAAGACCTTTACTCTATGCATGTAACATGCCACATCATTGGCCGGGATGATCTTAATTTATGAAAACATGTGCAGGGAGCTCCTCCATGGATTTGCAAAAGAGTCTAACATGAAGCCCCAACAGCTAATATTCTACAGGTTCATATCTTCTCGGTTGTTCTAGGATGTCCTCTTTTGATCATCATGCTAGGTTGTTCTAGGATGTCCTCTTTTGATCATCATGCTAGAATAACGGAGAGTTTATATATCTTTCTCTGTTTTTATCCTTCTACTAGGGGTGGCATATGTGAGGGGCAGTTCAAACAAGTTTTGGAAAAGGAAATCCCAGAGATAGAAAAGGTAATGTTAATTGTTGGGCAAAAAATACATTCTAATGTATTCCATTTGATAGAACACTATGTAACAACCATTTCTTCTCCACGCATGGAAATCTCTATACGATAATGATAAGCCACAAATCACCTACATTGTATGGCAAGAGTCATCGCACAAGGTTGTTCCCCAACAGTAATGGTGATAAGGGAATTGTGAGCTCGGAAAGAACTTGGAGCCTTGAGCTTGTTCCCTAACATTGTTTATTGTATCTTGTTTTTATAGAAACCTTGCTAAGTGCTAGCCAGGTGAAAGTTCTTATCGCTAGTAGTTTTGGTGTTCATATGGTTACATTTTATTTCTGAAAAAATTACAGGCACGGTGATTGCTAGGGAGATGTGCCAACCAACAGAATTTGATTTCTTCATGTGCACTCATCCTGGGATCAGTGAGATATCAGCCAAGTCAATGGTCTAAAGTTGACTGGGGGTTGCGTATTTTTTGCAGCGATATTCTAGGAGCAGAATCTTCAACTCTTCACCACAGACAATTGACTAAGGGTTGCGTAAGCCTAGCAATCTTCATTGAAGTTACTGAAGAACTCCACACCTTCTTCTTCCGAAAAGAATTGTATATGAACATCTAATCGAATAACTTTACTATTAGTCCATTATAATTCATAAATACATTTATATTCATTTTAGACAAGTTAACATATATTTATGAAAACTCGAGATATAGCCTATGCTGCTATTATTTATAAAATTTATTGAATAATCATTAACCAAATTGAATTAGTTTATGAAAACCGAGGTATATCCCTATATAGCTTTTAATTGGAAAGACCAGTCAAATAAGTTTTAATCAAGTTGACATTTATTCACAAAAGTCGATGTATAAACCTAGTCAATTTTTATTCGGAAAACAATATTCAATAATGACCTAAGCAACTTGAGCATTAGTTTATAAAACCATTATATAAGATCATTAGCTCTGATTTGTAAAAGTGTATGAAATAAGCATGAGTTAGGTTTACATCTTTGTTTATGAAACAACAAGCTATAACTTAACCATATTTAATTGTAAAAGGCTAGTTTAATAATGATGAATCAAATTAACTTTTATTATAAAACATGAAAGTAAAGCTCTAATTAGATTTTAATTTGCAATACTAGTGTAACAAGTATAAGCAAGTCAACATTTATTTAATTTCAGAAACACTAATTTTGGGGAAACAACACTATTAAGCTAAAATCTATGCTTTTATAAGATTATCGCAATTAAGCTAAAATCTATGCTTTTAGAAGATTATCGCAACAAGAATGAGGTTAAACGGAGCTTAAACATTGAATATAGGAGTTAAACAATGCTCAAGGGCTTAACTATGAAGAAACCAAGTTTCCAGGGGCTTAAATATAGAGAAATCGAGGCTTAAAACCTAATTACATGAGTAAACCGAAGGGCTAGCACGCCAAAGAGGCGGCTATGTACGGATGGTTAGATTTTGCAAAAGGTCAGGCATTTAAACAGAAAGAAAAGGGCTTAAATGGAATTACTTTTGTATAGGAGTGCACTGCAGTTGATAAGAAAGAAAGGCAGGGATGTTTCTACAAAAGAGCCATGGCCGGCTCGGTTGACCGATGAACACTTGGATTGAATCTATTCCGACTAGGATTCATCGGGCGACTTTGACTCGCCGACGACTGCGAACCAGAAGGCGGCGCGGCCGACTCTACGGTGGAGCTTCGCCGGCGTACGGCGAACCCGAGGCTAGGGGCCATGGTTTCCTTTGGTTCAAAGCCTCGGACGAAGCTAGGACTACGGGGATTCGATTTCAAGGGTTATTGGCAATGATAAGGCGACGATGAACAATGATAACAAGCAATGGCAGCTCGGCTACTCCGGCGTGGCGGCGCGAGCGCTAGGGCTTGGTAGGGAAAGCACAAGTCGGTGGAGAGGATTCTATACCTCCTTACCAAACTTCATTGAATAGCTTCGTTGGTGGAGGGGGGGAGGCCGAGCGGATTGACGGCGGCGACGCTCGAGCTAGGGTTCGGTGGCACTTGGAGCTCTGGCGGCGCTAGGGTTTGAGATGCGAACGAAGGGTATCAAGAGGTTACGCCCGCACTATATATAGGCCAAGGATGGTCCTAGGTGTGCGTGCCAGGAGGGGAGAGCATGTCGAACTTGAAGGAGTTGACGGGCAGGGGCCGCCTGTCGGTGACTGGCAGCAGGAGAGAGGAGGCGGAGGGAGAGCTGGGCTGGGCTGACGCGGGCTACTGGGCCGGCGCAAGGGAAAAGGAAGGAAGAGGATATGTTGGGCTGGGAAAGAAAACGGGCTGTGATGTTTTGGGCATAGATGGAACAAAAAGAAAAGGTTTTCCAATTCAAACAATTATATTTGAATTTAAGCCAAATTTAAATTCAGCACTGAATATATGAATGTTATAGCATGGAATGCATTCAACCAAAATGTGGTCTCATGTTTAATTTTAGTTCTTATTAAAAAAGGATTTAAATGTCTATGCAAAGCAGCATTCCTACAAATTAAATTTAAACTCCAAATAAAATGTAGAAAATTTTAATTATTCTTATTTATAACTTGTGATGAATTTAAGGGTGTTACAGCCTTGTGCTACAAGATGACAACAACTTCACAGCAGATGAACTGCAGTCTCTCACGAATAACCTGTGCTACACGTAAGCATGCTCTTTCTTCCCATTTTGCTGTTTGCACTGTTCAGTTTTTCCTCTTAACATGTATACGAGCTGTTAGTGTCAAACGGTATGTCATTCTTCTCTCAATTTGGCTCATGTTTCTTGCTTAAACATGTCTTTACTTCAAATAATATATCCAAACTCGTTGCGGTATTTTATAAAACTGGAGAATTCTGACCAGAATCCGTTACTCCTAATCCAAATCTCGGAATAAGATGAAAATTCAGAGGATTCTGCAATACAGTATGTATTAGTTAATTGGCAGAAAAAGGTTGTTACCACTACTTGGCACTGGATATGGGAGAACAGAGTTACTTCTGAGTTCTGACTACATGTCTGCCCTAGAAGCATTCTGTTCTGATTTCTGATTTTGGAATTGCAGGTCCTCCTGTACACTATGCCCACAAGCTTGCACATCGTGCCCGCCTGTACCTTGCTCAAGGTTCCGAAGCCGCGACGACGGTGAGCTCTGGCGGCGCAACTGCTCCTACTGGTGGTTCAAAGCAAATTCCAGAGATAAAGGATGCGCTGAAGAGGTCCATGTTCTACTGCTAGTCCTTCCTCGCCTCCTGGATGGACGTACGATGCTTCGCACTCGTGAAAGAATTGATGAGTGTTCTGAATGAGATCTGGTGAACGGTGACATATGTTTCAGTGACCAGAATATATGTTAGATTAGGATAAATCATAATCAAGTCACATATTGTTTTATAGATTTAAATGTCAGGAATATAAATATGAAAATAGATTTATAATTGGATAAAGCATTTAGAAGATATTAACACTTAAATGTTAACAACCTACTATTATTGGAAATCGTGCATCAAATGACATGCTGCCACGTCACCTCCACCTCCCAGCGTTGGCTGCCAAATTATTGGCGATCACTTTGCTCGCCTGGATTCTTGCCAAAGCTTCTATGTTATGCTCTGATGGCTAAATTTGGCATGCCAATTGAGGGCAACAAATCAAACGAATGCCAATTTGTAAAGGCATGCCAAAAAATTGGTTTGGTCAGCATTGGCACCAAACCAAACATGCCCTATGTT
Organism: Digitaria exilis; assembly: GCA_015342445.1. NCBI lineage: Eukaryota > Viridiplantae > Streptophyta > Magnoliopsida > Poales > Poaceae > Digitaria > Digitaria exilis. Next base: position 443,780 of record JACEFO010000718.1, on the reverse strand, counting down.
ACAAGTTTCGGTGGCCAGCAATAGGACAACATCGAGTTATGTTCTGCACAATAGGATATCAAAAGAAGTGAGAAAGTAAAAAAGGATTACCGACGAATTTCCCATTACCACTATATCCATCACGCAAAAAGTGGTCTGGCATGAAGTAGACATCTGGGGATCGGAAGAAGTTGATGCATCAATCTAGAAACTAGAAAGAGAAGTAAATGCAAAGAAGAGGCAACGAGTGATTATCACTGCAATGCAAACCAAACAGATGATCATCGTCGTAGTACAAATCAAGGAGATGCTCCTAGTGTATCGTGACGATTTGGCTCAACTTTGCCAAACTTTGGTTGGAAGAGCATCCCCTTGTCACCTTAAATTGGTGTAAAAGAGCAATACATTCTGAACTTGCAACTTGCAAGTGGGGGAGGATAATTTGGAATGGGATGGAACTCATTAAATAAAGGTAGTTTGCTGACGTGTCGGTTTTTACGCTTTCCCAGGCCAGGGAAAGAGGGGAACTCAAATTAAATTCCAAAAAGAGGATATAAAGCTAAGCAAATGTAAGCAGAAATTACATTTACATTTCCGGGGAAAAAAAATCACCGTGGTGTTCTCGCCACGCCTCGCCACGAGCTTTAGGCCCCGTTTAGATTCAAAAATATTCCCAAAAAACCACTATTCATCCAGCCACGAGCTTTAGGCCCCGTTTAGATTCAAAAAAGTTCCCAACTTTTCCCTATTCATCTAACTTTTCCCTATTCATCCTACCATTTTCACTCACAGAACACTATTCATCTATAGTGTTTTTTTGAACAGTGTATTTTCGAGGAATCTTTCCCCAATCTAAACACACCTTATAAGCCGGTGGTGCACGGCAGAGGCGAACCGCTTGCTTTTCCTCCCTCCTCTCCTCCCCTTCTGTCTCATCTCTCTCTCCCCTTGCGTAACAAACCACGTGCCTGCGTGCGTGAGTGCTTGCTCAGAGGCGCGCGTGGGCTCTTGCGACCATGGCGAGGAGCCATCGCCGCGGCGGAGGGCGGCGCGGCGGCCGAGGGAGGCGGCCGGGCAAGGCGGGCCCGAGCGGCGCTGATGAGGCGGGGAACCAGAACGCGCTCCACCACGACGACCGCGGCGGCGATGGCCTCGCTGTAGAAGGAGGCGGCGACGACGACGAGGTGCTCCGTGACGCGGACGGCGGCGAAGACGACGACCATGGTGACGGCGGAGTCGGCGCGGAGCGCGTCGTCGGCGACGACGACCTCGGGCGCGGCGACCAGGACCGGCACGACGATCTGCACCAAGCCAAGCTGCCCCCCGCGGCGAGCGACGCGGAGGATGGCGCAGCGCCGCTGTGGGAGGAGTTCCAGGCGCTCGGCATCCAGGTCCGCCGCGGCGAGCCCGTGCTCCCGCCGCGCCCCGGGTACGGCTCTGCGGGGGAGCCGTGCGTCATCGGGGCCAACCGCTTCGTCGCCGGCATCGTCGACGAGGGCCTGTACCTCTACAGCGTAAGTGCTCTCTCTCTCTCTCTCTCTTCGTTGTGGGATTTGATCTGATCTCTCCGTGCGCCACTGCCGTGTATTTACGTGCTTGTGGCGGTCCGTTTCGTTGCAGGTGACCATTTCGCCGGAGCCGATGCTGGAGGGCGTGTACAAGGATGTCGTGGCGGAGCTGCTGTCCGAGAACCAGCACACGAAGCTCTGCGACCGCTTCCTCGCGTTCGCGTACGACGGCTACCACGCGCTCTTCATCGCGGGCGCGCTGCCGTTCGACTCCGACGAGTACGAGGTCACCCTCTCTGCTTGCGTCGAGAAAAGGTACGCAGACTCTGCTTCTCTCGCGTCTCGCCCCATGTCCGTCGCTGCGGGGATGCGATTCAAATGTTCGACGAATTGTGCAGGAGGATGAGGGTCAGGAAGTACAAGGTGGTGATCAAGCATGCCGCAGCGATCAGCCTGTTGCAGCTGAGGATGCTCTTCGCGGGCTACCCCACGGGCATCCCCGCACATGCACTGCAGGTCCTCGACACTGTGCGGAGTGACATCGTCTTCAACAGATACAATGACGAGAAGTAATTGAACAAACTTTCAATGTTTCCCATTATCTCAGCGTGTGTCATGATTTGGTGTGAATGTTTCTTCGTCTGGACTGTGTGCAGTTACATCGCGGCTGGGCGATCGCTCTTCTCGCGAAATTTTGGATGCATGAAAGATGGTGCACTGGATGTTGAGGCATGGAAGGGGCTCTATCAGATCATCATGCCGATGCAGAACGGCTTGTCTGTGCTTGTAGGTCAGATACCACTTCACTTCTGAATTTGGATTTTCTTTTTTTCAGTTATATATACGGTGTGATCAGAAAAGCAGATACAATCCTTAAATGGCTGAATTAGTCGGGGAAACGTAAATATTGTGTAGTCTTGTGTAATTTGATTTCATGTGGTCAGCGTAAATGGAAATAATCTTTACTTCAAATCAAGTGGAAGCTGTGATTTCTAGTGATTTTACTGGGTGGTGATTTTCCTTTTAGTCAGCCAGAAAAACTTGTGATGTACTAGGCTACTTGCTACGTGGTTAGTAATAGCGCAGTTCAGATCTTGTGTCTTTGCCAGATGTTTCATGCGCTGCAAATTTTTTCGTGCAGATTTGTCTTCATCAGTATTCATTCAACCCCTGCAACTACTTGACTTCGTTCAGAAGACTCTGGGTAAAGATGCCTTGAATAGGAAATTGACTAAACCTGAGTACACCAAGGCATGCACGTTTTCTCCTGCCAGGATACAAAATGCATTGTGCAACGTCAAACTTCTCATGTATATTCGTTGCTGTTCATTTCTGAATTTGCAGCTCTTCAAGGCTGTCAGGGGTTTGAGGATTGAAGTCACACACCGAGGAGATGAACGCAAGTACAGAATTGCCGGCTTGTCAGTGAAACCTACTAATTGTTTGAGGTAGGATTGCTGTCCTTTACCTTTCTGTTCAACAAAATCTCCTAGGCACTCTGCTTTAGAGATATACATGTTTCCTTCAAATTATGTCATAAGCACTTTTTCTAATGAAATGTTATTTGGGTCCTTAACATGTCAGATTTAAATCACCAAGTGGAGCTACACATACTGTTATTGATTACTTCAAAAAAAGATACAATCTGGAACTGAAGTTCCAATTTCTCCCATGCCTTGATGTTGGTAGTAAAAAGAAGTCCGTCTATATTCCTATAGAGGTTGGTACATATGGCCTTCTCAGCTTCAACATGATCTCTTATGCTTCTATACTCTGATGCTATTTCTAAATGACAATTTGAGTTCAGGTCTGCAAGATAGTTCCAAGACAGCGTTACCAGAAGAAGCTGGATGACAGTCAGGTTTCTATTCTAATGAAGTCAACCTTTCAGATCCAGCCTGAACCCAAGCAATCCATTCATCAGGTTCATGATCTCACTGTACTTTGTGCAATACTGTGCCATCTGTAAACTGTGATCAAATATATATTTAGTTATCTCTACCTAACCTCCATTTTTCTTTAGGCTGTTGAGGACAAGCAGTACAGCAGCACCAAACGTGCAAATGAATTTGGCATAAATGTTGATGACATTCTTAATGAAGTTAATGCCAGAGTTTTGCTGCCTCCAAATGTACTCCTATTTCCATGAATTCTGATGTAGTATTTTTAGGTATAAAGTAGTTTTCTTATGTGCTCTCTTTTGTTGGTGTTGTAGCTTAAGTACCATGATTCTGGATCTCAGAAGACATGGTCTCCAATGAATGGGTACTGGAATATGAAAGACAAGGTATCTCATGAGCTGCTAAACCAGTATTAGTGTTAGACCTTCAATTGAAGATCCATTTTAAACGTCGTCTATACTTATTCTTTAGTGAAGTAATACATCAGGAAAAGTTTTGCCTTAACTGCCCATGGAATTTTGATTAAATCTATACTTATTCTCAATCCGTAACCTTTGCTCAAATATTTCATTTGGTTTGTTTGCAGAGAGTAGTAAATGGTGCCAAGATCAGCAATTGGGCATGTGTTAATTTTTGTGAGGATTTATCCAAGAACAGCATTGAGCAGTTTTGCCTTAGGTTGGCTGAAATGTCTCGTATTACTGGAGTGGTAATATATTTTTTTCATCATCCCTTTTGACTTTATATCTCAGTACAAACTGTCCTAAACGTACTCCCATTTTACCGCTTTCACTTCAATTCAGGAGTTAGATAATTTGAAGCTCCCAATATTCACTGCACGTCCAGATCAAGTTGAAGATGATATTCGTACATGCTATCAGGGGGCCCAGAACAATCTGAGGGGTCAGAAGATTGACCTACTGCTTGCTGTACTGCCAGATAAAAATAGCAGCTTATATGGTACCATTTATGATTGGAGACAGTTTCTTCTCTTTGGTTACATATATGACATGTCTGATGCTACCTCTAACCACAGGAAAAGTTAAAAGGATATGTGAGACAGATATTGGTCTCATGTCACAGTGTTGCCGAAAGTCAACTATCTCCAAGAAAAGTAAGAAAAGTGACCAGATATTGGCAAATATTGCTATTAAGATCAACTCCAAGGTTTAAACCTCATTTTCGCTTCTTGTATTGTTTCAAAAAGCTGGCTGATCAACATGATATGATACATTCACCATCTTTACAGGCTGGAGGAAGGAACTCAGTATTCGATGATACACAAAAGAGTTTGCCGGTTGTTTCGAACAAGCCGACGATTATATTTGGTGCTCATGTTACTCGTCCTTCTGCTGTAGATGATCCTTCTATTGCTGCTGTAAGATTTTCTTTTGTTTGGAAAACGAGCAATACCTTCTCGAGTTTGATCTCATTAATTAACAGATACTTCCTGAGGTTCTGTTTAGGTTGTTGCATCCCAAGACTGGCATGAGGTGTCAAAGTATAATGGTGTTGTTCGTGCACAAGGTCACCGTAAAGAGATCATCACCGACCTTGGAGACATTGTCAAGTAAGACCTTCACTCTGTTACTATTTGGAACATGTGTGCTACCACATGGGTTTGTATTTTAATTTATTAATCTTTTTAGGGAGCTCCTTCATGCATTTGAAAAGGAGTCCAACAGGAGGCCCCAGCAGCTGATATTCTACAGGTTCAGATTTTTAGCTATTTTGTGATGTGCTGTTTTGATCACCACCCTCCCATAAATTTAGGTTGATTGATTTTCTCTGTCTTTCTTTGTTTTGATTTGGTTGCTAGGTATGGCGTATGTGAGAGCCAGTTCAAACAGGTTTTGGAAATAGAAATCCCAGAGATAGAAAAGGTAGCTGATTTGAGGGAAGAAATTGTTTTTCCAGTATCATAATTGATACAACATTTAGTAATGATTGTTGCTTTTTTTTCAGGCTTGGAAAGCGCTGTACGATAATGAGAAGCCACAGATTACCTTCATTGTAGTGCAGAAGAGGCATAGCCTAAGTCTGTTCTCCAACACCAATAAAGATAAGGACCATGTTGCTAAGAAGCAAAATGTCATGCCTGGTTAGAACTTACAACCATGAGCTTACTGACAGCAGTTATTTTGTTGTCCTGTTTCATTAGTCATCTTGCTTGCATCTCTCTGAAAAATATTGCAGGCACAGTGGTCGATAGTCAGATCTGTCACCCAGCAGAATTTGATTTCTTCCTTTGCAGCAATCCTGAGGTCAGAGTAAGATGCCTACACCATCACATATAAATTGAACTGTCTTCGTGTTGATTGTATCCTAAAGAATAAAGATTGGGTGATTATGGTTATGGCAAATTGGCAATGCAGGGGCCAAGACATCCTGTGCAGTACCTCGTGCTGCGAGATGACAACAACTTCACAGCAGATGAATTGCAAGTTCTCACAAATAACCTGTGCTACACGTAAGCATGCTGTTACTAAGTTTCCATTTTGGGGTTTGTGCTGTTTAGGTGTATGACAGTTTGCCCTGTTTCTCATCTTGTCAGTTATGCAAGCTGCACTCAGGCGGTGTCGATCGGTATGTCATTCTTCTCTGCATTTTCTGATAATTTAGTTTAACTGAACTTGCCTCATTCTTTTGCTGCTTAAGCATGGTGTCTATTGGAAATAACATTCAGACTCGAGTCGCATATTTCATAAAACTGAAACATTCTGGTTGAGTCCATAACCTACATTCATGCATAGATGGAAAAGCAAAAGATACAGTGTATCAGCAATGGAAATAAATTTCTACTACCGCAATTTTGCCCTGTCCATGGAAGGAAAGTTTAACGTGATGCTGCCCTGATTGTTTGGAATTGCAGCTCCTCCTGCTTACTACGCCCACAGGCTCGCACATCGTGCCCACTTGTACCTCGCTCAAGGTTCCAACCATGCGGCGGCCGCGGCTAGCTCCTCCAGTGGTGCAAATGCCCCTGCTGGTGGTCCAAAGCAACTTCCAGAGATAAAAGATGAGCTGAAGAGGTCCATGTTCTACTGCTAGTCCTTCCTCGCCTCCTGAGTGGACGATCGTTTGCTTTGCTTTTTGCTGAAAGAACCGAGTGAGATCTGGAGACTGACGGCATTTGAAATACTGTTGTGCTGCTCTGTTTGAGTAGACCCGAAATGGATGGATGTTTTTTTTGTTTGAGTTCATTATGCGATCGGTTTGGTATTGTACTTCCAGTGAACATGATATCAATGTTTTTGGAAGTCTATGTTGAATTAGCGTCTGCAGTGATTCAGAACGGATGAGGTCCCGCATCTTGTCGTGTTTTGGTGTGCACTGATTCAGAAACCTGTAGGTGGAATTGAACCACTCAACCATATGGGCTTAGCAAAGGACGTTCTGAATTAAAGGCCGATTACAGTGACACAGGCATCATATTATCCATACGAAAACAGGGTTGGTCCCCTGCTTTCCACTAGGCGGCCAACTGTTTGGATTTCTGGCAGTTTTTGCTCCCTCTCCGAACGGTTGCTCTGGTGACTGGTGGCCTCTGGTGCTGGAGGTTATGACTTGTGACGCTGCCCCATCAAGGTAACAGCTAACAATAATCCAAACTGCTGCCGGCTTACCGCCACAGGCCACAGCAGGGAAAAACTGCTACGTAGATGCATATCTCTTTCTTCTTGTCTTTTTTTTTTTTAATCATGGTGAATCGATCTATATCATCTAGTGTTGTTGGTTGTGCCTCTGTTAATTCCCTGTTGCCATAAAGAGACCTAGAGAGCAAAATGGCACACGGTCAACATGGACCGAGTGTGCAGTGGAGGATCTTGCTCGCGTTGTCGGTTGCGGAGACAGGGGGCTCCATCAACGTCTTTTCCTACATATATGTTGTTTTTACTTCTTCACAAACAACGAAGGGGCGAAAGAGAGCACAAGACGAAAAAACGAGTGTCGTGTTCATCCTTTTTCCTGCTTTGGAGTCTATTATTCTTTCAAGTGCCTATCTTCTGCTCTTCTTTTGTCTGATCTCCGATTTGTCCCTGCTTGCTTGAGAAAGGAATGCTAGGGTCTACCTTTTACAAGTTTGCACGACTGCTCGTTTCGGGATACCCTCAACTCGAATGAATGTATATACAAGTTATTAAGGGTGAAACTATAATGAAAACATTTGTACATTATTACAGAGTCAAAACTTGTTATCTGTTTAGAGTCATGCATTTGAGTTTAGCGGTTACATCATATAAACATATCGTCTGCAAATGATTGGGGGCAAAGTTACTCAGTTAATTTGAGGACCATTGACAAATGAGGTGGGTCAGTTGGGGGGTTAATTCATCAGTTATTTTTCCTTTTAAAATATTTGATTCGTGCCCCCAGATGAGGTAGGGTAAATAAAAGCGTTCCTCGCATTGTCAGTGCCAGGTCAATAATTCTGCGCTATTGGATTTGAGGGAAAAGCTATGATTCATCCCGAAAAGGTTCTGTACGTTTAACTACCTAGCAAAAGATTGCAATTATGACCTAATTCTTTGGGATCTATTTGAGATCAGAGGGTTACACTAAAGGAAGTTTTCCTTTTTTTTGCAATGCCAAAGTATGCGTATGAGGGCGTCACTTGCACCAGATCGAAGCCTTTTGTTCCATGGATCTTACAAAAAGCGTAGCTCTTCCACTATCCGAATGGTCCTGAAATTTTTAATCATGACTGTATAAGAGGGACGCTTACACAAATTGTCCCTTTAAAAAAATGTCTACTTTTTTTTAAAAAAAAATGTCCCAGACGAAATGTATGGGTGACTCATATCAACCGGTTGCAGCAAAGACATAAAGCTTGCTCTTGTGTAAATCACCGACGATACAAAGATGAAAAAGAAAGACATAAAGCTTGCTCTTGTTCTTGAGTTTGTGGAGGTTAATAGTGCTTCTCTTGAGTTTGTGGAGATTAATACTGCTTCTGCTTGATGAGTGTTATAACAGAAGACCGACTGGCCGTGTCTGAGATCATTTTTTCGCTTTATTTTCTAGTGATGATCTCCAAGAGTTAGGAGCCCAGTTAGGGTATATGATACTTTCTATACTTCAGAAAAGAATATAGGTATATTGCCATGAAACATGCCAAAGGATGCATTCTTATATTTAATTAATTTTCTTTTGAATGTTGATTGATGTGAAAGAACGACCTGTAGGGATTGAAAAATAGAATACAATTCTTCCCAAGAAGTGACTGATACAATGCATAACCAAAGTTCCTTTAAGAAAAGTGACGCAATTGTAAAGAGAACTAATTCCAGTTCCATTGATTGGTCCAATCATATTATAGGAGATCATTTGTAGCCAGTGTACAATTATCTAGGCAGCACGGCTAGCTGGCTAGGGCATAAGTGTTTTTGCAAAATTGTAGGTACGATTTATTCTCGTGACTCATCTAGTAAAAAGCAAATCTTGTGTGTGACCTAGTAAAGGCATATAAACAAAATATCAATGATGAATTGTACACACTATCTGATTGAGAGATAAACATGATAGGGCCAAGCCCCCTACTAGTCCTAAAATCCAGCAAACCCTTACTAGTACAGACATTCGGTTCCTCAATGAAACTGAGGCAGAAAAGAAGCACTGCTCTATCCAGTTTTCTTGTTTTCATAGTTTATCTAGCAGCTAGGTGGTGCACTAAAACTCCTACATGTTTTTAATCTTATCAGCACACATCTCATCTAACGTAACATTGAACATAACCAACTTGCTGGATATATATTAACATTGTATTGCTTAGTGGGGGTTGACTTATAGTTACTTAGGTAGCTAAGCTGTGCACGGCATTATGAGGATAAACTCGATAATTGTTGACAGAAGTCAACTGCAGCCAGTAGATTGTGCTTATATATGGTGGTTTCTACCTGTCTATCGATACCATATCGTTAGAGAGGCCATGAAGTTTGACACACTGAATTGACCCTTCAATTAGTGATAGGTATTAAAAAAATATTTGCTTTTCGTCACAATGGTGTGCCGTACATGGTTGGAATTAGATAGGAATGTGATGCCATGCACGCTGCATTATCGATTAGCATAAGCGGCATGCTAATGGAGGGCCTTGTAGTGACACGGCACAATATTATATTGATGCTCTTTGTTTTGCATACCACAAAAGTAGGGTTGTGCTGGGCATGAGAGTTTCTTATATATGGAGGAAATAAACTAAAATAAGGATGAGAGAAAAGGCCATGTCGTAAAGGACCTCGACATTAGTTTAACTAAAAGTAAATTGTAGAGTGAGATTACTCTCCTCACAACATTCCTTTTGGTTATGGAATGTCTTTCGTATACCTAACTAAAGTTGATTGTACATTTATATTTTTACAATAGAGTTTTCAAGGTTAATTACCATTATCACTGTCAAAGTTAATTTATTTTTACTTTAACAACACCATGTCATGTGAAGAAACATATATGTATATCTTTTTTATGAAAAAAAATAACCATTGAGTTCATTGAGCTTTATATACAATCCATTTTACTCAAGAACTTAGGCATTGGGGAAAAAATTGGTAACGTATATAGCATAGAGTTATCGTCAATATATGATGGATCCTGTTTTTATTTAAACGATTCATTTGTACATACATAGCTAGAGTCAGACCCACTCTAGGTAGCACTCAAGTAAAACTTTAGTGCACCTTTCATACGACGAGTTAATATTGAAATGTGAGATGAGGAAGCAGAACGAAACATGATCCTAAAAGCAGGCATGCATATGTAACAAAGTGCATACTCATAGCGACAGGTGAGTATTGTTGTGGATTAGGACTCATAATAATTGAAGGAAAGAATTAATTGCCGTGAGACGGTGGTTAACGATGGGCGGAAAGCAATCAACGTAGAGAGGAGAAGAGAGGAGGGCAGAGGGAAGAAAATAAAAGGGGAGACTTGCAAAGTGATGAATGCTGAAAAAGCATGCTCAAGTGGAGAGAGATGTCACACGATTGTCTAAGGGGCTAAGGCTCAGGACCAGGCGTGGTGTGTGGGGAGCCACCACTCACCATCACAACCACCAACCACGTCCGGTCTAGCTCAAGCAACACACCAAGCTTTTAGCAATGGTGAAGGGAGAAAAGCTTACAGGTGAAAATTCAATTCAAAGGGAAAGGGAATAATGTATCAACTAAATAATTCAAGTGAACTCATGGAAGTCTATCTTCTATCTCTTTGGGAGAAGGGGCGCCTCACTGCAATTCTTATTCAATTCAAGTGTTGACAAAACTGTGATGATTATTGCTGCCAGATTACTAGCGTTATAAGCTTTAATTTGCTATCGCTTTGCAAGCCTAACAGCTATGATTGGAGCAAAAGGAATGTTCTTGGATGTGGGGGAGCTAGAAGAAGGCACAAACTAATTGGCGCTATGCATTGGAGATGGAAACAAAAAGGTCATCTCGTGCATCAACCCCCATGATCTATCCGAGTCTAGATCTCACAGAACTCATGATCACTAAAGGTATAACAGCAGCAACAAAGCATGTTAACTAGTCAACTCACACTCAAGTGCATGTGTAGAACGATTTAGTTTGTAGCTAGTAGGTTTACTAGCCATAGTTAGTAGTAAGCTATATCTCTAGGATGTCCCATATTCTTTGCCTTTGTTGGCAAATTTGACATATATAGGAACTAAGTTTGTCTGCTCCTCGAAATTTTTCAGTGGATAGTTGTGTGAAGCAGCATGCAAAAATTGAGTTCGATAGTTTTGAGAAAAAATTGAAAGAGTTTATATTTCTTCTATATTTAATTTCCTCTGCGCGTGTCTTTATTTTTTGTGGGGCGACTATATTTAATTGGATTACCTCGGTTGTTAAACATTAGTACTACCTTTTATTAATTTACCCCACAGGCAGAAAATAAAAAAAAAACAAATGAAAGGCACTCTATCCCTTCAAAGAGCAGTTTGTCTCGGTGAACCTCTGGTTTAGAAAAACCCGCCTTGCGTGGCACATCCAATTTTCGCCCCTTGAATACTCTTGTGTTTCTTCTGTCGGGTGCAAAGGAAGGACAAGATAGGAAATATATGATGCGATGCCAGACTAACAACTACTCCCTCCGTTCCAGAATATAGCAACGTTTAGCTTTTTCTAAAGTCAAACATTAATAACTTTGACCATAAAAAGTAAGAAAATATACAGATTGGCAAAGTAAGAATTATGTTTATAGATCGGTCATGAAAGGAACTATTTTAACATGTACCTTTTCACTCAAAATAAATTATATTTTTGGAAATAGTGTTGGTCAAAGTTAAGAATGATTGACTTTGAAAAAGTCTAAACGTTGCTATATTCTGGAACGGAGGTAGTAATTAATTTAAACTTCCACATGATGCATGTATGTGTATTCACGTAACCTATTGCTAGGTACAAGCAATCACCCCGTTCTGCATCTGCTGTATACTACCCCCTCCGTTCCAAATTATTAGTCATCCTGAAATGTTACTAGATTCATTGATGATGTTATGAATTTAGATAACTATATGTCTAGGCTCATAGAAAATGTCATAGATTTAAACAGTCAGAATGGCACCCAGGATGACTAATAATTTGGAACGGAGGGAGTAGTTATTATGGTACTTTTTTTTTCATTTGACAGTGATCATGCTTGGATTCAGCATAAGTGACGACTTGGAACCATTTCAGATTGATTCAGCTTATTATCCATCTTGTCATATATGTACGGCTAAGTTGTACTCCATCCGTTCCAAATTACTCTTAGTCAGTTTTTTACTAGATTAATTGAATATGCTATAAATTTAGACAATTATATATCTAGGTTCATAGATGAGGCCATGAACTTAGACACTCAAAATGACATCTAGGATGACTAATAATTTGGAACGGATGGAGTATTATTCTTGCTTTGGCTGATTTAATTTGCTGCATAATTAAGGTCAACCAACCTCTCATTGAGAATTTGAGCTCAACCAGATGAGCAGTTGGCAGAGACGACACCCTTTGGCGTGCCCTCGTCGCCGCCCCTTAAAATCGCCGTGAAAGGACGGCAGTGGTCGCGCGTGACACCGCCACCGGGCAGATAGCATGTCCACTCGAGCTGTTGGCACGGTCGGCCGTGCCAGGGCAAGCAGCTCGCCGGCCGGTCCGGCCTCACACTTTCAAACGCCACATGAAACACTCTAGCTGGTCCGTCGTCAATCCTTTTCGCACACGTACGTACAGGTGGGTGCATGTATACATGGGCACGCTAAGCTACCACTGCACGCTAGCACAGTGCATGTATACATGAAGATATATCGATCGAGCAGAGTTCAGAGGAGTTGCTGCATGCATGTTCAAAGTACTATATCCAAAGCTATATACTAGCTGCGTCCCCTCCAACATTCCCTAGCTAGATCAGCACATGTTCTTTGGGCGTCGTCGTCGGATGTGAAATGAACACCTGTGGTTTAATTATTGCTACTCTTTGGATATTGCAGTATATATTGTGTATGAGCAATGTCTCGATTTATAGTAGAGCGTATTGAGTGCTTTAGTTTGGTGGCTAAATCTCCTTTTGAAAATTAAATAGTCACCATATATAGACCTCGTCATGTGCATGATTCTAGTATATATGTATATATGCACTGTGCTTAATTTCTTCCTCCAGGCGCATGCATCCACTGCTGCCGCCCCTCGACGCTCGATATAAGTAGTAGGGAGGTCAAACCCTAGCTGAGACTGAGAGATCCGGAACCAGCAGAGGCCCCCTCACGTGTGGCCTCAGAGCAGGCTGCTACGCCTGAGGCCAGCAGTGAAGAACTGTGACAAGATTCCATGCGATCTGCTGCTGTGGTTGGTGATTTTGACAGTAGCAGCTGGCCGGGCCGGCTGCTATAGGGCGATCGAGCATGCAGCAGGATGTGGGTGCTGTGGTCCTCCGTTGAAGGAATTGGAATTCCATGGCGTGGGCGTGTGGCTGATGGCGATGTACTGATGCACTCCACCACAAGGGAACAAATTTGACAACGGCACATGCTCGTCAGCTGGAGGTCGCTAGCAGCACTGGTGACGGCAGGACAGGAACACTAGCTACTGCTCTCTCATTCTCTTCAGTCAACACTCTGGTAGGTGGTGCATATGCAGAATGAATTTAGCGGGACCCAAAGACCGCATGTTGGTGTTAGGGTTTTAGCAAAGGATGCATTTGTTGTGTTGCTTTTGTTTTGAGCACATTTAGTTGTATCGAAAAATAATAAAAATATACAATTTGGTTTGTGGTCCTCTGGGTTTTTAATAAGTGCACTAAGGTCTGTTAAGTAGTAACAACTATATATATGACCTCTAATGTTAAGATCGTACTTGATTTCAGATATATACGGTATGTTACACTATATATATGTATATTGTGCAATAACAAAGTCGAATTAAATAATGTGGGTATCTGAATGTTTGCCTTTTTATGGTGAATATGTGCATTGATTAAAAAAAAGCGATGCCTCACCATCAGCTGGTGCTTGCATTGCTTTCTAAGATTCTCTTTTAGCATCAATGAAGGTGGCGGCTTGATGTTGGTTTACAGTGCGGGAATATTGTCAAACAATGAGCTGATTATATTGATATACCACAGTCACTAGTTTCACACATTTTATAGTATTATTATTGACATGTACTTTGCAGCCCTGTATATATATGTGACAATATGAATAAGAAGAAGCATCCACCCAAATTGTCTAGTAGGGTTGAAGAGAACTAAAACCTAGATAGTGGGTGTGTATGTTCACGCCTTCACAAACTGAACTAGTCACGCTCCTAAAATTATCGGGGCAAACAGGACTACTTTATTTTGTACTAAATTTCTAGACAGCAATTATATTAAATTGATGAAAACCACTATAAAAATAATTTATGCCTGGATGACATCACAGGAGTAAAGTTTGGACCCTGGTAAATGAATAGTTAGTTGTTATTTTTTTTAGAAACGTTTCAGTTGTTATTTTAAATTATAACATTTTTTGTTTATAATTCATTCTTAAAAAAGAAATCTCAAAATCCAAATTGACTTCGAGACTTAAATTAACAATATATATTTTCCTACTAATGAGGACATTTAGTCAAACTTTTTTGACATGCCCAGTATAGGCTATTTTGGGTGCTTGTGCCTCGCACGCTGGTGGTGTTGGCATGCATGCAGAGTAGTGCGATCGACTTGAGTGTGCGTAAAGACTAATCTTGGATGGTAGCAGTGAATAAGGTCAGATCTAAAGAATTTTCTCCTTTGCCGCAGAATTCAAGCCCACACACTGACAGACTGACTGCAGCTGCAGCTGTGGTCGCTTTCAGAGCGCATCTCGTTTGCTCCTTTGACATTCTTCTGTGGTCTTGCATGCACATCCCCTTCAATTCAAGTCCAAATCACATCCATATCAACCCAGAATTTTATGCTGCCAAGATACACCAACACCATATCTTGTACACACACCTGGGCCATGAATATATCTAGACACACATCGTACATGATATTTTGGGAGACATGTCAAAACTAGTCAACCACCAACTTAGTGCAAACATGCAAACCGCACCAGGTTGACTATTGAATATACATGAAAGAAATCGGACTACATACGGGTCAAATAATAAATTACCAAAGTATATGATCAAGAAACTATTTATAGTTACGAGGCATTAAATGGAAAAGAAACACAGTTACCTTTTTTTTAAAATGACTTAGACATGAGAATAAGTCCCTAAAAGAAAAATGTTACGTATGTTCCTTTTTTTCAACAAACGAAAAATAGTGAGCCCTGTATATATTGTTTTCTTATCTGTCAGGTGGAAATAATATCAGGTGCTTTATGTTTTCCTCACAAAAAAAAGTTTTCATAACTGCTAAAATTGCAATAATATTGTAATATGACATTTGACAACTTGATGTTTAACGCCAATATTAGCGGGTGACATAAACAAATGGGAGAGCGAAGGAGGAAGGCAGCTTTATGAGACTTACTTGAAAACGCGTCTGAAAATTATTGAGAAACATGATGACAAGCAATAGATGTCAAGGTTGAAAACCCTTGTTAAGGTTGAAGTCTCCACTTGAGCCACCACCACAACAAGCATGCTTCAACTCGGTTGCCTTTCTTTTTCCCACTGCACCTTTCAGGCTCCACTAAGAGTTGAGCCCCATAGGTGAAGGTCAAAATTTAGGTAAAGATTCAAATTTTGAATAATAACTGTGTTTTCCGTAACCCGAATAAATCCAAATGCGAATGACCATCATGCCTGGTGATGCGGACCACCACCTATTGTTTTGACAAGGTAAAGGGAAACTATAAAGATAGATATGCTGACTAGCTGCTGAAGGAGATACTACATGTTGATGTGGACCAAAGATAACTCACACAGGCCATGATTGGCTTCAGGAACAACTTGTGCACGCTCTACTCCTCTCTAGTGCACACAGTTACAGAGGACTTTGTATTTTTGCCTAAAACACAGCATGGCTCCAAATCTGGCGATTGTGGTGGTAGTCGCTTTTGTTGTGAAATCCAGGTGACTGCATGCATAGTAGCATAATATTGGCATGGTTGGCTAAAAAGATTGTCTTAGGTTGGCACGCATGGTTTCCTGCCATAGGAATGGGCATGATGATGAGAAAGAATGTGCAACACCCAACAGCAGGTAGCACAGCACTAGAAAGGGGCAGAATCAGCAGTGATTTCTGTGCGAGATAGGGTAAACTAGCCACGCTAGCTTTCTCTGTCTCTCCTCTTTCTACATGAGCATCACTTTCATGGTAGAAAAAGCTTGGTATACGAGAGCTTTTTGTTGGTACCCACCAATTATTATAGACCGTGCATGGATCTACTACTCCCTCCGGGTTGGTAAAGGAAGACGTTTAGGACATTGACACGGTCTCCAAAACACAACTTTGACTAATACTTTTTATATAAAATATTTGTAAAATATATTTTAAAAGTACTTTTCTGAACCTATATTTCAATACAAATCTACTCATATTATTTTTATATTTTTAAACTTAATACTTAAAAAATTATTTACAGTCAAAGTTTACAAAGTTTGACTTAGGACAATCTCAAAACGTCATCCTTTACCAATATGGAGGGAGTATTTTATAAACTTTGTTACAAATTAGTTGTCGGGTCCTAGTCTCATATTGGTAAATATTGATTAAAATATCCATGTGTGTATGTTTTTTCCAGGTGTGTTGACTAATCTATTTTGGTGTCAGTATTGCATAATTTCAATGCATGTCATCAAAGGTTTTGATTTAAAATTAAAAGGTAAGAGGCCGTGTGTAATACTATTTATTTGGATGTGAAAGTTGGACGAAGAACTGCGAAGAGAAAAGTATAAATGAAAAAAGAAGAAGAATTAATCCCTTATTTTGTTTCCAAAGAAATTTGTCACATATTAACCAAATTTTGGCATAAGCAGAACCTACACACTTTGGTCCAACTAGATGATGAGTTGAGGACAGATTAAGCTGTCTGATCCATATGGAGAATTAAACAGGTTCATGCTACCGATTATCTATCAGAACCTATATATTGCTTCGTTCATGCAGACAGGCCTATATGCACTATGCATGTGCACACCACCGTGCTGCAATGCAATGATGCCACAAATCTGCAGGATCTCTGCAGGGTGTGAGATCGTAATTCCAAAGTTCATGGTGGTAGGGTCAGATGAGATAGAGAATCCAGTGATAACGATCGAGGGGGCAGGCATGCAAATGCTCCAAATCATAATATGAAGGCATCCTATGTTGACTTCGCTAAGCGAGGGTTCAACTGAGTTTCACTTAGGCCTTGTTCCGTTAATCCTCTCCCCAAGGGAATTAAGGGGGGATTGGAGGAGAATTTTGACTAGTTAGGGATTTAATCCCTCCCAACCCCTCTTAATCAAACGAGGCCTTTGGGGTTGTTCGTTTAAAAAGAATTCATGTGGTTTGAGGGGCTTGAAGTGGATTAAATTCTAAGGCGACTTGTTTAGGAATAAATCCTTCCTATTCCTTGTGAAACCAACTGGACTCTTTTTAACCATACAACCCCTTTGAGTGCAATAATGTACCCGTGCACTGAATATTACATTATTAATACTGATACAGTATAACCAAACATATTTTGCATTGAGGCCAGTTATGAATTAGAGAATGTTTGTCCTAGATACTAAATATTTTTCTAACCGCTTTGGTTCTTCATTCACTGACTATACTCATTGTATCACGTGTGTGTCGTATGTGTGCTTCTGCTAGTAATATCTAATGGAGTGAGATTCTAGAACATGTTAAATATAAGCCCGAAAGGCCCTAGGGTTTACCTTAGTCTTTTCTCTCCCTCACTCTTCTCCTCCACCTCCCCGTGCACCTCATCTCCAGCCACCGGCGCCCCCACCCCTCTGCCAGAGGCGGCGGCGAGATCTTGGCGAGGCACAAGCAAGCGGAGTCCAAGCGGCGAGGCACGAAAGCGGAGGCTGCGACGTGTGCAGGCGGTGGCGGCGGCGAGGTGTGGCCAAGATGGTGCGACGCGTGCAGGCGGTGGCCGCGGAGGGTGCTTCTCCACCGGATCCGTCGCAGGCAGCAGAGGTAGAGGCGGTGCTGCCAGGTGGTGATCGAAGCGATGGTGCGACGCAGGTAGGTGGCAACCGCCTCGCGTGCTTCTTCACCGGATCTGGTGCAGGCAGGAAGAGACCAAATGGCGGCGGCTTTCTCCCCCCAGATGATCTCCGTGGGCCCATCTAGGGTTTTTGTTTTTTTATTTAGATTACACCTAACCGCCTCCGAAAATCGCTTATTAACGCAAGCCGCATGTTAGAAGCATACACGATTTCTGCCTTTGAAAATCCAAAACGACCGCCTCTAAAAACTGTTTTTTAGTAGTGACTAGTGAGGCCTCCGAAATGGGTTTTCGGAGGCCGGCAACCATTAATAGAGGCAGGCACGTGGGGCGTCCGCCTCTAAGCCCTAAAATAGAGGGTCCCCTAAAATCGATTTTGTAGTAGTAAGATGGGATTCTCATGAGGGAACAACCCAAAGATTAGAAACAAGCTAAGTAGCTAGCGCCACACTCATTAGGCGCTCAGTGACAAATTGGCATGGTTTAGTACTAGCGAACAATAAGCAGCCAATGCAAAGCCCCTGGTCGAAAAGGATAGACATGTCCAAAGGCACAAGACAGTGACTATTCCACACTAGCCTAGCCTGCTAGGCAAGGGCAGCCGACGTCACCCATCCATTCCTCCTTTAAAAAGCAGCTCGCTGCTCTCACCCCTACAATCAAAGCTCTCTTCCTCCTCCTATCGCCTTCCCCCCCTCCTCCCCACACACAGCCAAATCCATCCTCCTCCCTCCTCGATCTCTACCCCACCGCTACACTACACCCCGGCCACGAAGAGCTCGCTGTCATCTTCCATAGCCGCCTGCACTACCAGCTGCTAGCTGGATGCAGTGCATGGCGCAGGAGGGCTCCGAGGCCTCCGTCGCAAGCTCGCCGCCGCAGCCACCGCCGTCGGCCTTCTCCTCGTCCGCGTCCTCCGCGGCGGCGGCCGCCGCCGCCGCCTGGTGGCGCGACAATATGCACCCGGCGGCGGGCTACGGCGGCGGCGCCGCCAGCTGGCCGCCCCCGCCCGCACGGTGGCCGCAGACGATGGCGCCCGCGCCGCAGCAGCAGCACCACCACCACGGGCGCACGACGACTACTTCCTCCGGCGACGACCTCTCGGCGTCCAACGCCACCATCACGTCCTTCACCAACACCTCCACCAACCACTCCGGCCTCAGCATGGACTCCTCCGTCGTCGTCCCCGGCGCCGATCATCATCATCACGCCGCCGCCGCCGCCGTCGCTGCCGAGAGCCACCTCTGGAGCCAAGTCCTCATGTGAGTAGATACGATACCGACGATACGATACGATACGATACGACACGCCGCGCAAGCATACGCATACATACATGCACGTCGTCGTATATGTCTCTCCATGAACACATCTCGAGATCAATAGTACACTATAGCTATATACTATACTACAAAGATTTGCTTGCATATTCGATTCGGAGAGGGGTGATGAAAAGATGGCAAGCGTCCACTACCCTTTGTCCGATCGATCGAATGCCTCCAAAGCGGCCTCACTTTGCTTAGATTCTAGCATCTAATTTCACGAATATCTTTGAGCATGTCTAGCAAGCTAGTGACAACGATTTACAATCAATAATATATATCTTTAGTTTGCTTAATTCCGGGCTATTGCGAGGCTACTAGACTGGATATATGACGAATTTAAAACAAAGCAGCAGCTGAACAAGAATATGTGCTGCAAAGTTAGTATATGTGTGCAGTGGTAGCTTCTAGTGGCAGGCCAGGGGGGAAGAATTAAAGCACCAAGGATCAGGAACCAAAGCAAAGGGAGAATGAAAGGGGCTTTCCGATCTAGAAACGGCGCGGTATAGCGGGGAAAGCGCCGGGGTTACATGTGTACCACATAAGTATTGTGATGATTCTTTGCCTACAAGGTTCTTTGCTTGTAGCCTACAATATATCTAGCTTCTTATTTGGTGCAAAGTGTCAACAAGACTTGCATATATGCAAGTCCACTGGAATTGGAATTAGCATATATATATACAATTAACAAAGTGAGGTTGCTTGGGATAGAATTTCTTCTTTCTTTGAAGGACATGCGTGTGTTAAAGTTTGTTGCCACCTAGGGTTGGGTAGATGTAGAACCTAGCTAGATAACAATGCCAAACTAGCTAGATAGCCACACACTGATTACTTTTGTGAAGAAGCAACAAAGATCTGTTTGGTACGGATCACCAAAAAAGTGGAACCGTATCAAGCATCCATGCCCCGCCCCTTGTGTTAGTACTTTAATCCAATTCCCAAAGTTGATCTCTTTGGTTACGTTATTACTACATTCTTGATTCTCCACATGTACTTAATTTAGTATATATTTGGAACAAAGTTTTGCCTACTTTAATCGATTGCTCAATCATA
The DNA here is from genome assembly GCA_015342445.1 of Digitaria exilis. Classification (NCBI taxonomy): domain Eukaryota; kingdom Viridiplantae; phylum Streptophyta; class Magnoliopsida; order Poales; family Poaceae; genus Digitaria; species Digitaria exilis. The sequence goes on along the minus strand of JACEFO010000718.1, from coordinate 423,409 downwards.
GATCACTGCTATGTTAGTGCTCATAATAAGAAAGGGGTTCATCAACAAACACTTTCCAGCATTTCGGTGCAATCAATGCAACTTCCGTTTCACCTTTTTTTTTCTCTCCCTTTCCTCAGGGGCGCCGCCGGCGGCGAGGTCGGGAGGAGCATGCAGCAGGCCGTTCACGACGCCCATGACGACAGCGAGAACTTCCTCGAGCTCCTCAACTCGAGGACGCTCGCGCCGGAGCTCTTCGCCGAGCCTCCGGCCTGCGACTACCTCAAGAAGATGGAGTACAGCAGCAGCAGCCATGGCGGAGGCGGCGGTGGATGGCCGGACCACCACCAGCAGTTCACGGCGGCGGCCGCGATGGAGATGAAGCACCTGAGCTCCGGCGGCGGTTACGGTGCCACGCTGTCTCACCACCACCACCACGCGGCGGCGCCGGAGCGGCTCACGGCGAACCTGTCCGATCTCGTCAGCAACTGGTCCATCGCGCCGCCCAACCCGTCCCTCGCCGGCGCCGCCGCGGCATGCGATAAGAACGAGATGGGCGGCGGCGGCCATGGCGGGGCGATGCTGCATGAAGCGGCCGGTGGTGGCGGCGGACAGGAGTTCCTCCGGCCGACGGCGGGGTACAGCTCCATGCTCGGGCTCAGCAGCAGCAGCAGCAGGATGTACGGCGGCGGCGCCATGGAGGTGCCGTGGGGGAACAATGCCGGGACGGCGAGGAGCCTGTCGGACCTGATATCTTTCGGCGGAGCGCCGCCGCTGGGGAAGACGGAGCAGACGGCGGCGGCCACGGCAACGAAGGCGCAGTCGGAGTACAACAAGAAGCAAGGGCAGGAGATCTCGTCGCCGGTAATACTTATATATATGTATATATAGATATATCTATACATCTATAAAAGATCCACGAAAGCTATAATGCGAGTGGCCCGAGCCCGAGGAATCCAATCCGCTGATCGATCTGCTGAGTGCTTCTTCAGGGGAAGACGAGTAGCGGCGGTGGCAGCAAGGGGAGCTCGGAGGGGAAGAAGAAGAGATCGGAGGAGCAGCAGGGGTCGGATGGCAACACCAAGAAGTCCAAGAATGAGGCCTCCTCGCCCACGTCGTCTCTCAAGGTATAAACACCTAGACCTAGCTTAGTAATATCCTGTGTGCTGCACACGCATGCAACCGCTTCAGACCGCTTCTTGTTCATTAAATTTACACCCACATATTGTTCATATTGTTACAGATATTTTGGATCGAGTGAAATTCTCTCGCCATCATTAAACTTGCATTGTCCCGCGTTCTCATCAATCTGTGACATGTTACTAAACTAGATCAAATGCTAGGGTTCATATCACTCAATGTTTAAGAGAGATATAATATATGTGTGCTCAAAATCTAACAGGCATCGCAGGTCCCAAAAGTGAAGTTAGGAGACAAGATCACTGCTCTGCAACAGATTGTTTCACCGTTTGGAAAGGTACATTCGTAGAGCACATATACTATACTGTATGATAGTAATTGGGTCGTTAGAGGCCTTGTTTATGCACTGACACCGTTACAACCTCTTGTTCTTGTGTGTGTATGTCTAGACCGATACAGCATCTGTTCTGTATGAGGCGATAAATTACATCAAGTGGCTGCATGAACAAGTGCAGGTAACAACTTCGACTCTACTTCATATTTGGTTCTGTTGTTAATTTATTCGGATAGCAGGGTTTCTGATATATGTTCTAACTTCTAATAGCCCCTGAGAGTCACAGAAAGATAAATCATAATATTTTTTTAGAAGTAATCGTAAATATTTATTTTTAGAAGTTAATTATATTACTTATCTTGTAAAAAAATGTTGTACAACTGGTGGTAATGTTAGAGATACTTTATTGGCCTTTTTAGTGATAGTAGAGTAATCTTTTGGTACTATCCCTTTTTAGTGCATGTATATGTGTTTGCTTAAAGACTTCAATCAATGAGAAAGAGCGTCAAAGCTTTCTGTCATTGGCAGATTTTTATAATGGAGAGCCTTTTAATTAAAATCTTTTTTATGACCTACGTAATATGACCAGTGCAATTATTGATTTATCAGAAAGATGTTTTAAAAGGCCCAAATTTTTCTATGGGAAAAGCCACCCCTTGAGATCAGGGGGCATGGAATGATATGATGCAACGCAACCAACCACCGGGAGACACGTGTCCTACCTCCAAAGCTTATGTCGATTCATACCCTTCCTTGTGGGCCCCAGCAAATTTCCCTTTGCTCGTATTTTGCACAACACGGATGTTAGTAGTGCTCCTACTTTTGTGTAATGGAATGCATGGTCATGGCCCCCTTAGACCCCCTTTGGCAGTTTGGCTCTATCACTTCATGATATAAAACGTGGAATACTTTCCCTGAATCTCATTGTGCTTCGGGAATTTTATTTGAACTGACTCCTCTTTCTGGATTGTTGCAGTTGCTGAGTGATCCATACATGAAGACAAGTAGTAGCAAGGTACCATACTAAAGCCGCCTACCTCTTTTTCCATTATTGAGTTATATATTAACAAATTCGGTAACAAGTCGGCTTAAAAAGGGAGATTACATGTGTGTGATAAAAGTTGTTATATATTGGCATGGTATAGAATAGCTAGAAAGATACTATAACAACATATAGTCATTCCTCGTTTATTTGGAACGAACGCTCAGAATTTTACTATAGATGGGAATATTCTTATGTTGCAATTTTTTTTCTTAAAGAATTTTGCACACATACGATCGTTGTTAATCTATGATTTAACAAATAGCGCGCATACCATTTTATCAGGACTACAACGCATGGGGAGGCTTGGATAGGAAAGAGAAGTCGGAGGCCGAGATGGACCTGCGAAGCAGAGGCTTGTGCTTAGTACCAGTCTCATGCACGCCTCAAATGTACAGGGATAACAACGGTCCAGACTACTGGACACCCCCGTATAGAAGCTGCTTATACCGATGAATTGATTAGTAACTTTTGTTATTCGATTGGTTACCTTAATAATTGTGGTGATTATATATTGTTAAAGAAGGCAACTCATGATTAGCGCCCATAAGTTAATTTATTAAATTAGAACCCTGGTGTATCAGGTTCTTAACTAGAGGCTTTGTGACATTATTCTCATCAGCATTTATGTTGATGTATTAATTCTTTTTTACTAGAAGCGAAAAATATGTCATTAGCCTTGGTGCAATTATGTTTTGGCTAGTTTCTTAAAATTTAAAGCATTTGCCTTTGCAAAAGGGAAGTATTTGCCTGGCACTCCAGCTATTAAATGAAAGCAACTCTATGTGAATAATCATATAATATTAAGACAACACGGTCCATTGCAAAAAAAAAAAGAAGTCTAAAACTTATAAGTATTTTTTTAATGAAAGGCATCTCACTACAAAAGACAACGATACCAAAACATAAAAGGTTATACTAGTTGGGTATTTGCATAACAAGTCTGCTATGAGCAGGGATTTGGAACTCGCAATACTAACAAGCAGGGGATGAGATGGGAGAGATCTAGCAGAGGCATGAGATTGGAGGTGAGCTCCATTGCCAACAGAAATGGAGCAAGAAGGCAACACTGGGCAGTGGATGCAGAAGAAGACAACAATATTGAGATCAATAGATCATAGAGCAGGGAGTTTGAAGGTAGCATCGCCATTCGCCAAGGGGTGTCCCATGATGAATTGATGACGGAAGGCAAAAGTGCACGTAAGATTTGAAGCATGATGATAACTGGTTGCCAGGAGTGATATAAGAACGGTCAGGGAGATAATGACTAGGGTCCCTGTTTGGCAAAGTTTCTTTAGCCCCAAAGCGACTCTGCCTTCTAAGAGATTTTTGTACACTACAGCAAAAGTCGGTCCCGAAATGAACCACAATTCGGTGAAGTTACTTTTTCTTCGGTTCCAACTTTTCAATAACTGATTTTTTTTTGTGAAAGACCGATAAACCGTTTGGTTCGGTTCGGCCGAACGCCCAACCCTAGGTGGAGTGCTACTAAAAAGGGCCTACATTAGGATCGATGGTGGAAGTTTGTGTGTACTTCCTTTTATCCTTACATAAGCCTTATTGGGACTTGTGCATCTGAATTAAAGTAGGCGTTATGAATATTTTTTCCCTTGAATCATTGTTAGTATTAGATTAGTTTGACATGTTGATCGGATGCACGTCATATTGGTGCAATTTGAGAACATCTAGGTGAAGTTATACAAAAGATGAGTGAAGTAATTACATTAATTTGGAAGTTAATTTAGAAAAAGGTAAATTGTTAGTATACTTGTATTTGAAATATGTGACTCAAAATCTAAACAGAGATAGTGGTTCAATTCCACTTTAGAATCAATCTTTATCTTTTTGTTCAAAGAATGAATAAAACCCCATATTGAAGCCCTTTATGGGAAGCTTCCCTAGATCTAGTAAGTTTCTCTTTCACGGTACGTATTAGGATTGTTTGATCGCGATCAATACTTATGGTGTACGTATAAAGTATAAACAGGAATTAATTAGAACTAATATAAAAATAATGTTCATAGCTAATAATTGTATCTCACACACTCTTTCATTTATTAAATATTCTAAAATATACATACTCTAAAAGACATATTTATCATTATCTAGTTCCAATAGATTTTAAGTTACATGACACCTCCAATTGAACCATTTGTTTGAGCTATGTAAACAACATGAATTGGTATTCTTATCTCTTCCCTAATGCATGAATTCATGGTGACAGACACCGTGGCTTGTATTTTATATAAACAATAACATAGATAATATGTTAATAATTTTAGAATTTCATATTTGTGCACTTTAATATTTTGTTATAATTATATAATTTAGATTTAGATTTAGATTTAAGATTTACTTTAACTTTCGATAATGATACAATTGGATAATTTATACCTAGGGGGTTATTTGCATTATTGTAATAATGATGTGTATTTTAAATAAAAACTAGGAGTTACTCTTGATTTTTTTTTTATAATGGTAGAGGTATGTAATTTAGATGCATATTTATGGGGTTACTTTAGCCTATTTTCATAATGCCAGAGGTGGGTAATTTATTTAAAAAGATAACATATTCAATAACTATTATGATTGGAGTTATCGGGATTGATGACTGGATGCTTATGATTTTTGAGAGAATTTTAAGGATTTTTCTATTTTTTTAAGTCTCCACATAGGATTCTAGATGGCTTCATGGAGGCTTCTAAAGGAGTCTCCAATCAGTAAGATTGCAAGTCTGAATGAAAGAAAACTGAATACAGATGAGTTTTTTTAGCATTTTTAATCTCGGCCTTATTAATATGCCAAACTCCACTAAGGTAAAATAAAAGTTTTTTCCTAGAAAAAATGGAAGGCAATATTTTCGCTCCCGGTTCTAAAAAGAACATAGTATTGTCTTGGATCAGCAAGGTATGATTGAGTCATGATTAGGGTTAAAATTTTGCTCTTGAAAACCACAAAATTACCCAGTCAGCAGTCTTGAGACAGAGAACAAGTGCAATGGACAACAACCTGATGAAGAGGCCTGCAGGCTGCAGTGCGGCACATGCTGCGTAGAAACCTCCTGTGAAAATACCAGATGAAGTGTGGTTGCAGTTCATAAACACAGCCAATAGAGGCCTTCTTCTAGAGTTCTAGTTCAAGGTCAAATCGAGCGCCTCACACCAAACGAAATGGATGGCAATATGCCATGCCTGATACGTGATACCTCACTGCTCAGAAACCGCCTCCACAAGCTCAGAAGGGAACACACACTCGAGTTTCCAGCAAAATCCACATAGGAGCCAAAATGTTTAGACCAACCTGTTCCACACTTTTTTTAGCCAATCACAAGAGCTCATTCAATTATAGCAGGATTACAATCCAATTCGACCGCACACAGCAGACAGATTGGGATATAGAAAAACCAAGACATCTCCGGTTGCGACTCAGAGGCCAAGCTAGCACAAATGTGAGCTGCCTCATTGCCTTCCCGGTGTACAGAAGAAATAGCAAAGCCACTAAAACTCCTGCCTACCTCTCGGATTTAGGCCTGCCAAAGGCCAGCAATAATGCTTCTTTCCCCCTCTCTGGACGGCAACATATTTGAGAGTCAGGTTGTCTAGCTCCAAAACAACTCTCCCATAGCCATGATCCTCCGCGAAAGCTAGCCCAACCTGTTCCACACTTCCTGCACTCACCCAAGACGTAATTCTGAACTCTTGCACATGGTAGGTTTCTCCCAGTGTTTGCAAGAGCAATAGCAAATCTGCTCAGTAACTTTGAGTTATCCACACAGGCAGGATGCAATAGCCAGTGTTCCACACTTCCTCCACTATGAAGCTTGTTCCCTATAAAATTTTTTTTCCAGTTTATTGACAGTCTAGATTTTAACAAACAAACAAGCTATAACACGTACATCAGAATGTCAACCATACAAAAATACAGAAAATAGTTAATACTATTGAAATTTTCATGCACTATCTTTGTTAGTATAGAGATACAAACAAATATTCTATCTGGCTTTTTATATCCTGATGAAGCAAGCCCGACTCACTTCTGACAACCAGGCACTTTAGCTTCAGTTTCAGAACCAAGAACTAAATCAACATTTCCTTGCGAAGTATAAACTGATCCTAAATATTTGGTACGTATCATTTCTTGACTAACTGAAGTGCAACATTATTTCTTCCAGTCTCTATATATGCAACCAGTGCATTATGCGAAGGGACAAGCTCATCAGTTCTGTATTCAAGAAGACCATTTGTCCTTAGGCCTTCAGATACTCCAGGTTTCCCATAACAAGTTGCCAGATGGATGCAAGTAACCGTATCTGGTTTGAGCCCTAAATCATTCATCCGCATAAACAAACTAAAAGCTTTTTCCACCTTCCCACAGGAAGCATAGACCTTGAAGCAAACATTATATGCACATGCATCAATTGTCCACCCAGGCCTTAATAACTGCTCACAAATCTCCAGCGCAGCAGCATGCATACCAGCTATGGAGAACAAGAATGCAACAATAGCTTGCTTGGCAGAACTTTTGCCATCATTATATGCTGATTCTAACTGTAAAACTTCTGCTGCTGAAACATGGCCATTCTGCAGTAGAGAAAAAATCATTCCAAATGTTGAGGCATCTGGTGGGATGTTAGCCGCAACCATTTCCTGCACTAACTCTGCACAACCTCTAAGGTTGCCCTTGGCCAGATAACAAGCCATAACAGCATTGTATGAGACACAGTCAGATAGTAAGCCTGACTTTTGTAATTCACACGCAACCTTAATGGACTCACTGAGCAAGCCCATTCCCTTGTAGAGGCATGCCATGGTAGTGTACGAAACACTATCTGCATTACTATTTCTTCTCAGGCTATCAAAGATTTCTTTTGCCTCGGTGACCATCCCAAGATTTCCATAAAGGTTTAGCATGGCATTGGAGGCAATGGTGTCAGGGCCGCCATCCATGTTCTTCATCCTTGAATACAAATCCTGTGCTTCCTTCCAGCGATTGTATTTGCTGTAGGCTTTAATAAGAGAAGTTAGAATAACCAGGTTTGGAGAGATTCCAGATTCTTCCAACAAGTTACAACAGTGCAATGCTTCTTTAATATTTCCTGTCTCTGCAAACATGTCAATCAACAGTCCATAAATGACGATATTTGGCTCAACACCAGAGGACTTCATTTCATTGAACAAGTCTATGACCTCTGGTACCAAACAGTGGCGTGAATAACTTCTAATGACAGCAGAGTATGTCTCACACTTTGGTTGAAATCCTGCATCTTTCATTTTACCTAATAGCTTCTTAGCTCTTTGGGGGAATCCACCAACAGAAAACATTTGAATCAAGGAATTATATGTGCACTCATCTGGTGAAACACCAGACTCCTCCATGCTGTCAAGCAGAGAAGAGACTCTATCGTACTGCTTTGCCAGACCATAAGCCTTTGCCATCACATTATACTCCATTATGTCACTTTTGTACCCATCTCCTCTTCTAGAGAAGAAAATGTGCTCGGCTTCTTCCCAGAGACCCATCACTGCAAAAGCATCTATGATGGCAGCAAAATTCTTGGATGAAACCCGTTTACCTCTGCAATGCTTCTCAAAGAATGTGTTTGCTTCATCAAGCAATCCTAGATTAACATACATCTTCATGACAACAGGCAGGGACTGCTCATGAACAGAACCACCGGAATTCAGAATCCCTTCAATCACATCTTCTGCTTCACACACCATCTTCCTCTCACATAGCGCCTGCAGCACAATCCTATAGCTCACAGCATCCATATGTAGCCCTGCCTTCCCAATTTGCCGGTAGTACTTCAGAACCCCATCTAAATCCCCAATTGATGCAAATACAGTCATCATCACATTGTATGTCTTCGTGTCGGGATTGATCCCCCTAACCACCATGTTGGCAAACAGAGCCTCTGCCTGAGCCATGTTGCCAGATAACCCAAATATGTTGATCAATGTGTTGAACGTATACGTGTCAGGCATAACTCCTTGAGATGGCATATCCAGAAGCATGTCCAGCGCATCCTTCAGCCTCCCAGCCTTCCCAAAGAGATCAATCATCGTGTTATATGTTGCCACAAGGTTCGGCTTCCTAGGACATTCATCAATGACTGGTCCACCAGCAGCAGCGAATTTGTCGTGACAGATATCAGCAAGCAAGAACTGCATCGGGCCGTCGGGATCAATCGTGATGCTGTCAAGATCAAGGAAATCAACCTCAAACCTGCCGTCGCACCAATTGCGGAAGAGGGCGAACGCGTCGGCGTAGCGGCCCTGGTCTTTGAGGGCGCGGACGAAGGTGTTCATGGACACCTCGTCGGGCGCGACGCCCCGGGCGCGCATGTGCCGGAGCAGCAGGAGGGCTCCCCGCGCCAACCCGGCCTTGGCGAGCGCGTCGGCGAGGGCCGCATAGGCCGGGTTGGACGGAGGGAGCTCCATCCCGACCCAGACGCGCCGGAGCTCGGCCCAGCGCCTCGCGCGGGCGAGGTGGCGCAGGACGACGGCGTAGTGGATGGGGTTGGGGGCGTATCCGGGGAGCGCGCGCAGGCGGTCGAAGAGGTCCCGAGCGCTGCGCCAGCAGCGCTGCCGCGAGAGGAGGGAGGTATGCTCCCGCGGGGACATGGAGGACAGGGCCTCATCGGAGGGGTGGAGGGCGGAGGCGGCGGGGCTGGGGAAGGGGGAGGTGCTGCTGGCGGGGGTGCTGGAAGAAGAGAGAGAAGGTGGCGGGGATAGGCGGGGAAGGTGGATGCGGGAGGCGGAGGGGGGAGGGGGAGATAAGGCGCCGGAGTGGGCACCAGCGATCGGTGGCGCGCCGGCTCCGGTTCCGGCGGCGCCGCCGACCGGCGGGCAGTGGGGAACGGGAGTCATCGCTTTTTCGGGTGAAGGAGACAAGTGACGAGGACGAGGGGTTTTAAGACACGTGGGGACCACTTCTCAGAGGGAGGAGAAGTCATCTTCACACTTCACTGCTTCAGAGCTTCTTGGTCGATCTGGGCTGAATGGGCCACATTTACGCCCAGGCCTTGATCAGTGAGTGATGTCCAGAGCAGCCCATTTTCCTGGTCCAGAACTCGCTCTAAAGGCTGGCCCACATTAAATGCGCACTCTAAAACTGGCCCAAACGAAATGTGCATCAATGCGGTTGGGCTCATTGGCCTTGCCACTCTGAGTCTCTGACTCACCAAACGGAGTACACGCCTGTTCCCCTCACAAAAAAAAAAAAAAACAATACACGCCTGTAGTCCCTCAAAAAAAAAACAATACACGCCTGCTGCTGTAGGCCCCTCCACAAAAAAAAAAACGCCCGTAAACCTGTGGCACACAACGCAACGCTTCAACACACACACTGCAACACATGTGGAAGAGAAACCGTCTACTCCCTCCATTCCATATTTTATGATGTTTTGGTTTTGTTCTAAGACAAATTTCTCTAACTTTGATAAAGTTTATTAAAAACTACATCGGTTTACAACATCAAATTAGCTTAATTACTACGTTGGCCATGAAATATATCCTGGAATCACATTTATTTGGTCTCCCTTATGTTCATATATTATTGTATGAAGGTTAAAGTTAGAAAATATTGACTTATCACAAACTGAAAATGCATCCTTGAACAAATACAATGAGGAGCACCATAGCAGAAAGCTCATAGAGAGGAAGGAGCAACAGCTAGCTGACAAGCTATACCCCTTAAAGCAACAACTACAGGTAAACTTAAGGTGCTGATATGGCAAATGCACAGCAGATATACTTCAAACGCACTTGATAAAACTAAGAGGTACTTTGGCAGCGCGGACTGAAACCTTACGGTATAGGTATAAAACTGACAATCCTGAAGGTATTCACAAAGAAACAAAAAGAATCCAAAAATGGATCCACCAGAAGAACCATATCTAGCCATTTTACAGGGAAGTGCTAATGCTAATGGTGTTGCAATTTTCTTTTCGGTGAATCTAGACTACACAGATCCCAAAACTTTGATCCAGTCCCTTTGAAGTGATAAGAACTCTCTTAAGGAACATCTTCCCTCCAACAGATTACTCGTCAAGAACTCGCCTCCCACAATATTGCCTTGGAGTACTGCTGAAGAAGCTTGACATGACATTTGTGCTGCCATCATTTTTTAAAGAAACCCAAAACTGCATTCGTGATGCTGCTGCCAGATTTACCTGCTCCAACAAGTAATCAGAGGAAGGTAAGTTTAAAGGTAGCTGTTTAGTGTGTTTGCAGAAAGTGTATCTATGATCTTGATTTTAAGTATTTAATATGACAAAGATGAAGTGATGATCCGGGCTGCTGATCCTGATGTGGCTAGTCAGCAACCTAGTGCATTCTATCAGCTGAATTGCCATAAAAAACAATCGGTTCAGCCTGATACTAATGTATTTAATCATTATCCATCTTTGATAGACTTTTATTCATCTGTTAGTGTTGCTGCTGATGCTTATCACTCAATGCATTTTCTCGAGTGCATCTAAAAAACCAGGGTGTTTGGCACAGAATTTACTTTTATATTAACTGTTTTGTCTGGTGTACCATGATTGAAAAATAACTTGTCCAAGCCAATATAGATATTTGAACTTAATATGATTTTGAGGCACCTTTTTTTTTCTCTACCTATTGTAACCTTCCTTAAATGTTCCTCGTCCACATTAACTTCCTTAATTCACGTGGTAAAAAAATCAAATGGGCACGTCTATTAGTAGATGGAGGAGTCTCCTAATTATTTACCATTAGTTGAATCTCCAGTAGTTGGCTGAGAACTAATATCAGATACTGGAGGATCAGCATGGCTGGCAGAACTTTCATTGGTTTTGTTATGGTCAACCATGGAAGCAGCCTCCATGCTTGATGGTGATGAACCCTCTTCTTTGATGTTTTCTTCAACATCATGAGTACGAGCATGACCTGCGAGTTTAATTCTGTACTTTAGGAGGGTGGGGAGTGGCAGTGTTATGTCACTATTATAACTGAACAATTATTTAAGTGCTTAGTTACCATCTTGCAGGACAGCTTCATCAATGATTAATCCAATAGGCCCAGGCTTCTCGCTTCCTGAAGGACTTGAATCATAAACAGGATCAGGAATGTGGGTATCATCAATGACTACCACTTCCTTGGCTAGAGAGTAGGAAAACACTTATAAGATGTGGGATTCATTATACAAATAATTAGCTGAAAAACGATATACTTCTTTCTGATTACCTGATAGTTCAATGTCATTCACTTCAAAAGGATCATTAGTGGTTTCAGATGATGACGACGTCAAGTCAAGATCGTTTGAATGTGGGGACATCTGATGCAATCCATTACTTGTCATATCTATTTCTTGATGGTGTTGCATAAAACTATGGTCTTCTAATAATGTACTCTGTGTAAAACTGAAATCACTATGTTGTGCTTCTTCCCAGTCATTTCTACGTTCACCAGACAGTGATATGTCATCGTCAGAGGAATCGCTAATTAGTACAGGTGGCTCCATGTCAAGGGCGAGAGAAACCTCCCTCACATGCCGAGATATATGTGCATGTTCGTCTGTTTGACTGAATGAAGATTGCTGTCCTTGGTTTGAGCAATCCTCCAAAAGGTCCTTCTGGCTTTCTTGGTCGGCAACTGAAGAAGTACTTTCTGAGTCTTGAACAGAACTGGCCTTGGAGTTGCTCTTTTTACTAGTTTCTCCTTCAAGAACTGGATCTGAGATTTCTTCATTAGCCATTTTTTCTGTAACAAAGTATGGTCTAAAACGGGAAGGCCGTGCATCTTGCAAAAAGTCACTGAGGAATGGGGCTCCTTCGGTGAAGCTTTCATGCCTCCTTAATAATGCACTCTTTTGTAAATGAGATACTACAGGAACAGGTTCCACATGGCTTGAGTTGGCTCCTCCAGAGGAGCTGCTCTCGTTTGCTTGCTCGCTCGGTAAATCGAATGGGTTTCCTATTTCTAGCAGCACAGATGGAGCAGAACCTGGGAAGTTATCATCATTGTAAGGAAGATCAAAAGGATTTTTCCTAGGAGCAAAAACAGCTGGAATTTGAACATTGAACTTCGATAGCTCTTCAATAGTAGGTATGGAATCACAGCTACCAAAGTCTATCAAATTCCTGTCAGTGTATTTCCTCGCCCGACGTCTAGCAATTAAGGTCTCTAACCTTTGGTTACGCTCAATCTCCAAGCATCCAATTTTCAGTATGCTCTTCTGGTCATCAGCAGTCCATGCCACAACTTTAACATGTTCTTTCCCCTCACGTACATGACCACCATTGTCTTGTTGATTCTCTGTTCCATCTTCAATGCTGCTGTCGTTGGAGTCACCATCTTGAGAGGACTGAGAGGAATTGCTGCCCGACCTAAGATGATGAAATGCATGTAGCATTGGAACGTTATCAGTATCTGAGCCACCTGATTCACTTGATCCTGGTTCAGAAGAAGAAGCCACACCATGAGATCTCTTCCTAATCTTCTTATCTCTGTTTCTGTGCTTGGACACGCTCTCTTCGGATGGAATTTTCGGAAGAGGTACACCCCTAACTGAATTGCTGTTATCTTGAGTATTTGGACATCGAGCTTTGTCAAATTTTTTGTAGACGTGATCCTTTTCAGGATTGCTTGGTTCACCTTCACCATAAACAAGGATGATTCCAAGAAATACGCCAGCAATTAGGAAGATTGGTGATGTCGTCACGAGGAGGGTGAACCAGCCGAAGAAGTACTTGTACAATATAAGTAGAAGCAGCACCAAGCAGAGAACCGAAGGATGGCGCCGAAAGAATCTGCCTGAAGTCCTCAATGGTGTAATTTCCTTCAAAATCTTTCTCCATTTCATTGTATAGTTTCCCACGTTCTTCCATATGTAAAAAAAAATGTCAGCTTCCCTTTGTTAGCATCTGACAAGATTCAGAAAGAGCAACAAGAAACAATTGATTTGGGATAATGACTCTCAGATTATGCACATTTGCACAAGAAAACCAATAACAATCACGCTCTTCTGTTCTATTACTGTTGTACACTTCCTGATTCACGATTTTTATGGTATTACTATATACTAATTTGCCCTCCCTGAGCCCCTGACCACCACTGTCGTTTTGTTTCTGAACAGAAAAAAAAAACAATTGCATTCAACTTTCCAAGCCAACAATCTCCAACTGTATGCATGCTGAAAACAGAACGAATATGATCTGGAGAATGTGATGTGAACCGCCAGGCATCAAACAAATACTAGACGATCACAGTGCATGGCTCGGGGAGACATGATCAGGGGCATAGGACGGGTGTTCGTACCGGCACCGACGGAAGAAGACACCGAGCCGAGTCGGGGTAGATCCGCTCCACGGCGGCAGCGCCTCGGGAGGTCGCGGCGAGGACGGCGAGAGCGCCCGCGGCGCAGGAGGAAGCGTGTGGAGGGGAGGAGGAACAGAGGTGCGGCAAGGCGCGGATGGCGGTGGAGGCATACCAAAAACAGGGGAGGGAAAGGGAAATGGTTGTTGCCTCAAGGAGCCGACCGGTTCTCGCAACGGAACTGCACCTCCGTTTTTCGAATGCCTTTCGTTATTAATAATTTTTTTAAAATAATGGCTTAAATTTGATTATGTTTTGTATTTTTACAAAAATAAGACAAACTGTCAAATTTTGAGTACAAAAATGTTAAACGAACTACAATTTAGAATGGAGAAAGTACTCTATAAGTTTGGGATTTTGCTAAGACAAACACGCAGGAGCAATGCTTTCTTTTATGGTATGCATACGGCTTAGCCTTCTGCACAAGGGCCAAAGTATCACCTATTCTTCAACCATAAAAGATGGAAATTGAAAATAAAATGATAAAATTGTTATCCGAGATATCCGTTCCTTGGGTGTTGGGTGAACGTACCAATGAAAACAAGGTAAAAGTACAAAAAGAAAGGTTAGTATATACTTACTTATAAAATGCATACATATAAATAGTGAACTAATTTTATGGTAGAGCTAGACCATTGTGATTCTTATATTTTTATCAACAAATGAGATTGATGTTTACTATGTTTCATAGCAAAATTTTATATAGACACCATTGTAATTTTATTATATCAGGACTGAAAACACGGTAGATTAAGTTAATTGAAGCACTTGAATATTTTGCCTATACAGGACATGAAAATATGTTCATTGGTTTCACTCTTTTGTTTTGTTCCCTCTCAATGTGCTATTTAAAAGTGGTAATCAGGTTACAATACACTAGGAATTATTCTTGTCACAAATTATTACTTTACAATAAAATACCCAATACACTAGGAATTATTCTTGTCATAAATTACTTTACAAGAAAATGCCCCTGAAATAGTAAAGTGGGGGATCTTGTTTTGTAGATCACATTACAAGGAGTGTAACAATGTAATCAAAATTCAATTTGGATTGTTAGTTTTTAAAGATGGATTTTTAAAGTTTTAAAATTGCCTTTTCATGCATGCATTTCCCTTCTTTTTCGTATGGAAACTAAATTCCATTAGGTAGAGACGCAAACTAAATGTTAATGGCCACTTGGCTAAAGGCATGTTGATAATACGGTCGTGTGGTTTTAATGAAATGTGATAATAGACAATATATTAGTAAAACATTTAAACTGATTATGAATATATTGCAACCAAATTATGTTTTAGAAATAAACCCATGCCCAAAACATATAACTATGACTAAAGTGCCCGGCAAAGAAAGTGTGTACATATTGTTCCATTTCACAACTTTCTTTTCGACGTCCTATATACACATTACACACAACACTACAACAGTAACCACGACGGGCGACCAAATGCTAATAAGTAAAATGTTGACAAATTGAGCACCGATGTAGTTTAAAGACATCAGCTACATAATGAACATAAAATAATAGTTTTATACAAACACCTCGTCCCACTTTTTACAAGCAATCTCAAACCCAAAAACTGAACAAAAATGTCAACCCTTGCTCAGAAAAAATGCTGATCCGTGTCACAGAAGACATAGGGCAATCTCTCTTTTTCTTGCTAAGATCAGAGTCTCAGCAAAAACAAGAGTAATGCTTTGTGACTGTGGTCAGAGTTATCATTCCCTTTGCAGTGCATCCACCATAATATGGACAGCAATGTACTGCAACTATTTCACACTCACATATATTCTCGAACAGGCATTCACAATTACCCACTAAAATGTCCAAAAGAATGCTATGTAATTTTGAGTGTGTCAATCTGTCAGCATTAATACAATATGTTCCAGGGTATGTATGGGAAATATGTACCTCCATGTAAATTCTGTGGGCAAATACAAAACTTTTTACAGTTAGCAGGAATAGAGATATACAGGAGCACCAGCTGGTACCTGCCAGGTCCTCAATCTTGAGGAAGGTTGGCTCTGGATAAGTAGTTATTATCCTCAGCAATCAAATCAATAGTAGAAATCTAATGCAAAAGAATGTGCCTTTCCACAATGAACATATATCCAAGCCAGTGAAAATAGGTAATTGGTCAGCACTAGCACGTGATGTATCATCGGTATCTCCCAATTTGCACTTTACTCATGCTGCTCTCCAATCTCTGTATACTTGCAGCAACCCGGCCAATATTTGGTGTTGTGTCAACACTGTTATCGTCGCTGCTGACAACACTTCCAGTGTTAGGCTGTAAATCGGTGTTCTTGGCATCATTGTTTGCAACAATTCCAGTGTCAGATTTTACATCAGCACTGATGGTATCATTGCTCTTAACATTTCCGCTGATCGGTTTTGTGTCCACACACTTGGCATCATCAGAAGTGGCAACACTTCTGGTGCTTGGTTTCGTATCCGAGTTCCTGGCATCACTGTTAGCAGGGCTTCCGGTGTTGCACTTTGCATCAAAGTTCTTAATATAAGAATTGACAACACTTCTGATGCTGCGCTTCACATCTCTGTTGACAACACTGGAAGTGGTGGGGTCCACAATACTGCTCTTGTCATCTCTGCTGGAGATGCTGCTAGTGTTGAGCTTTGTATCAGTAATTTTGGAATTCCTGTTGCTGACATTAACTGTGTCCAGCTTTACATTAGAACTTTTGGCATCGCTGTTGGCTATGGTTCCAATGTGGGGCTTCGTATCAGTATTCTTGGCATCCCTATTAGTGATGGGTCCAGTGTTCATGTTCACATCAGCATTTTTGGTGAGTCTGTTGGCAATGCTTCCGATATTGGGCTGCACATCAGTATTCATGGAAGCATTTTTGGTAATGCTAATGGTGTTCAATTTCGCATCAGCGGTCTTGTCAGAGCTTCCAGAGAGGCTCCCCTTTTTACACGTTGCATCAATATTTGTACACTCACCTCTGGTGGTACTCTCTGTGTTTTGGGTCAGATCAATGTTCTTGGCATCGTTATTGTTAAGAGGCATGCAGTTTTTATCCTCATTATATTGAAGCCATGGATGCTTCAGGCATTCTGCAGCGGTTGGCCTCTTCTCTGGTGCAAAGTCAAGTAAAGGGCAAACAAAATTGGCAAATTCACGGGCATCAGATTCAGAAATTTTGTATTTGTCGACAAGGATGCGTTCAATAGATGACATTTTCAGCCTTCTTATCCGCTTTAGATCTCCATGGCGATCAAAATACTCCTTTGACCGTGTTCCCATGGTGGCAATCTTCATTTAAAAAATTGTATAGTTCAGTTTGCTATTTCATCAGAAACCAAGAATTGAGTACAAAAAGGATGTGGCACATACCTTTTTTGGCATTTTGCCAAGTAGTTCCATCATTAAAGCCAAGTGATCCTGCAATGACAATCCTTCAGTCCTCAGTGAATCAACTAAAGGGTAACAAAGCTAATAATCAAATGAAATTTCAAGGCTTGGTGAATGCAACTAAAATTTATGTTCCTATATTAGAGCTGGCACTATGGAATGCTATGGATTAATCTAATATACAAAGCTGACACCACTAGTAGTTTTAGTTACCCCAGACTGAAAGGAAAAAAATAAAACATTTCCCTGATAATTTTTGGGTGTGCATATTATTTGTTGGTGCTATTCAAGGTAATTGCTTGCCCAGCTCCAAGTGCTAAGCATAATCATGTTGACTGTTGACTATTTTCGGATGTTGGACATATCATATTCTTATGGACGACATCAGGTGCATCCAAGTCAATGCTTACTTTTTCACAATTCACTTCATTACAGTGGATAAGGCTCTCTAGTGAGAACGCAGTCTAACATTGAAGCCAACTTAAAGATCAACAGAACAGCAAATGTGAGGAATGTGATATGTACCTCATCCTCGCTATATCCCTGGCCTTCCTTTGGTGTAAATAACATTTCTCCTGTTGCGAGCTCAAAAGCTATACACGCAAATGACCACATGTCAACAGAAAACGAGTATCCTGCACCTAGAATGATCTCTGGGGCCCGATACTGCCTTGTTTGAATAAAATCAGTAAATTGCTTATCAGCCCAACAAGCATTCCCAAAGTCCACAATTTTACATGTGAGATCAATCCCATCCAAGCTCCTTTCCAAACGCGAATATTCCACAACTGATTTCCTTTTCTCAGCAAGCTTTGCAAGCACCCTCCTTGCTCTCATCTTTAGTTTTTTCTCGATCGGGTTAAGACCAACTTCTCCGTTAGGATTCCCCTCAGGCCTCTCAAGGTCAGGTTTAAGCCCAGAGCGAATGGGGTCCTTCGAGGGGTCAATCGTTGAGACAAGGAGAACATTCTCAAGCTTCAAATCTGAATGGATGATGCCAAGCTCACTGTGCAAGTAATCAAGACCTACCAAAATCGACTTGCATATTCGCTTTACCCTATCAAAACCAATGCCTTTATACCGGTTGTACTGTACTAGCTTGAGCAAGCTATCTCCAAGGAACTCAAAGACGAGGCAGATGTGTTGCCCGTTCGGTCCCGTGTGCTTGAAGTGATCTATCAGCTGGATGATACATTTGCAATTTGACGGATCCCTTTTTGTGATTTCTGACAAGAATTCGATTTCATGAAAAGCGGCCTGTGCAAACTCAGGCGCACTCTTTTGAATCTTCAGGGCCACATATCTCTGCAGAAAAGAGTGTACAATTTGTGACAACAATATTTAATTCTCCGTGTTCAATTTCATAACTCTTGTCAAAGATACCACTCTATCCAGAGCAGTAATTACAAACATGTTATATAGTTAAATGTAAGCCATATTTTCAGAATATAGCATTTAAAGAGCCCCCAGTACTATTAACCGAATTTCTTTTTGTCCTGTACAAGAAAATAAATGAACTTCAATTTGGCATGATTCGGATCCAGCGTGGAAGACCTCTATCCACACCTGTTTTTGCTTGGTAAAGAAAGAGTTTGGCTTTCCCAATGGCAGCGGGCAAACGGATGAACCAAACTACCAAATGGGGAAACGGACAAACTGAATCCCTAGTCTAGTGATGAAACGAAGCCTAGAAAATCCGCCACCTCGCACGCCCGCCCGTCCCGTCGCAATCACCGTCCCAAGCCCATTCCCCTCGTGGGTCCCACGGAAAGGGCGCGCGCCCGCCAGCCCCAGCGAAGCTGCAGCGACCCTTGTGATCCGATCAAGCGATCGATCACGATCAGCGCCCCCCGTTAATCGACAAAGCGCGAGATCTAGGCGGGCAATCGCATTACGAAGCGGGGGGCAGGGGATCGCGGATGCGAAGGGCGGGCGATCTTTGGTTCCCCCAACGATCGCCGGGAAAGGCCGGGAGACGCCGCGATCTCAGGAGGATCAGGGCGGTGGCGAGGATGGAAGGGGCGAGGGGGGGGGGGGGCTACCTGTGATTGGACGTCGTAGGCGAGCCAGACGGTGGAGAAGTTGCCCCAGCCGAGCTTCCGCTGGGCGACGTAGCGGCCGGCGGCGAACTGGTCCCCGGGGCGGACGGCGTGGTACCCGCCCTTGCGGTACCCGTCGACGCCCTCGTCCTCCTCTTCCTCCTCCACCTCCACATCGTCGCCCGACAGCGACGGCGACAGCGACGCCACCCGGGACATCCTCGGTTTCCTCCCCGCCTTACAACGCCTCGTGCTTCCGGGATTCAGCCAGAGAGAAGGGGGTCGGTCGCTCGCGCGCGCGCGCGTCGGTGATCCACCGGCGGCGAGCTCTTTCCGTCCGGGTTAATTGGGCTGCCTGCGAATCACGCGCGGCTGGCAGGTGGTGGTGGGTTTGGTTGGGTCACTTTTTCCCCCTGTGGTGGGGTGCGGGTGGGAGGGAAGGGAGGGAGAGGAATCGGCGGGGAGCTTTCCCACGTCGCTCCTCCTATTTTGGATGTATTTGCACGTTCACCCACGACGACAGCTTCGACGTGTTCTCCCCCTGTCCTCGTCAGCTCTTGCTCGTCGACCTGTTCCTCGAAATCCCCCAGCTTTTTTTTTCTCGTGAAATTCTCCCTCTTTTACATTTCAAATGATCGGCAGACGCATATCACTAGAGGCTATCATGGGCTTCTTAACAGAAAATCATAGCCCACGATTATATTTTCTCTATCTGTCTGTGTATTCATCGCTAAATGGCTAAATGTTGAAACATTTAATATTTTTTAACAAACGGATATAATAGAAAAAAAAACACAAAGTTATGTCTCTGAGAGACCATATCTAGAAAAAAACAAAAAAAACTACAAGGACACCACTAGCGGGGTTGGTTGGGCCATCAAAAGCTGGTTGGATTGAGACATTGACGCAATCCAGCACTGACCAGAACATTATGTGAGCAAATGCAGAAACTAAGCATAGCCATTGTGGTTAACAACCTTCTTTTGTCTCATGAAGCTGCTATCATAACATTTTGATATAGAGAGGAAGTATGTTACTACAACCAAAATTTAGATGATTTATTGTGTGAAACATAGTATATAGTTATATACAATGTAAAATGTACACCATGGACCTTACGAAGAGCGCAAGACTTCCCAAAACATAACATTACTATTAGTGTACTTGTCTATATCCATCATTAGGTTTGCTATTGACAAAATGTTCAAAACTTAAGAGAACTAGATAAATTTTATAGTATATGTAACTTATGATTGAGCCAAGCCAACTTGGTATTATATTAGTGTGGAAAGTGTAAGTTTTGTATCAAAGAGGAGATATGGGCTAAGTGAGAGAAAAAATGTAAAATGGTAGAAAATCAGTGAAATTTTCAAAGAGCGAAATAGCAAAGAGCGCCAAGAAAAAAAGTATCCGTTGTACCCACCAAGGTTACGGATGCAAGAGAACATGAATAGTGCGCATAAGGTGGTGTGATGATAAGTTTGCTTATAGAAAAAGGGAAGTTACTTTGAATTGGAAGCTCGTCCAAACCCACGACACAGCAAATTCTCTCTTGACTTTTTTATTGGTAAAAATTGAAAATTATTCACCTACAGAAGAAGAAACCCGTGTATAAATATATCTTGTATCCGGTCTTGGTTGACCATTATTCGACTAATTCCTGCACAAAGTTTCCTCACCTTCTTCGTGAGGCCTTTTATGCATGACGCTTTTGGGTGACTTCACCGAAAAGCAAAACAAATCATAGTTTATCCACATCAAACATTAAATTGGACTCATATGTGAAAATTAGGAAGCATGAGATGTCATTTGTGATAAACAGGAAGTGTCGTGGCGTTGGAATTCAGGTCTGGTTGGTGCCGTGCACCTTGCCATTTCATCGCCCACCGTCGTGGGTTTCGTAGATTCTCTGCAGCTGTTGAATTGTAGCAAGGCTGGCTATCATTTGCTTCGTGCAACGATGGTACTGATCTCATCAATCAACATTCAGTCGTAGTGTTCCTTATGCTCAAAAAAGTCGTAGTGTTCCACACGCACTTGCATTGATAGGGAAATGATGTTCTCCCTGTGTTCTTTTATTATGCATTTTAATTTTGGTTATTAAAATCAAAATAAGTTTGGACATTTGGTCTTATTTTTCCAATAAACTAATGAGGTGTTTGACTTTGATTCCCAGTCTCCCACGGTTAAATTTCAGCCCGACGTTAAAGACCAGTTAGAAGAATTAACACAAGCTAATAATTGAACTACTAATTGAATAGGGTGGTCATGGCTACTTTAATTTGTGAGGAGACGATCCCATTGATTCTATTTAGCCTATGATTAGACCATATTCACAAGAGTGAACGGGGCAGGCGTGAAAAAAAGAGGCAGGCGTGAAATCGATCTTGTCGTCGCTGTAAGAAAAATAGAAGTTGTATGTTTAGATTGGGGTAAAAAAATACTGTAGCTGAAAAGGAACCTAATAACACTCGCTGAGAACCGTGTTTCGTAAGAGGTGTGAATAGTGAAAAGTTAATAAATAGTGAAAAGTTGAAATGAATAATATTTTATTAGAGAATCTATTTGGTGTTGACCTCGGGATTCAGTACAAAATTTCTATTATCGGAGTCGCACGTACGGAGTACGTTGCAGGCATCTTTAGGGTGTGTTTAGATTGGGGAAAGATTCCCCGAAAATACACTGTTCACAAAAAAACACTATAGATGAATAGTGATATGTGGGTAGAAGAGGTGGGATGAATAGGGAAAAGTTGGATGAATAGTGGATTTTTGAGAATCCTTTGAATCTAAACGGGCCTTGACAGTACCGGCTGATCTTAGGGCCCACCTGTCAGCGAACGTGGCACGGCCGCGATCCAGCTCCTCGTCTTTCCTCCGCCCCCCTCCTCTCTTCGCTACCGACGGCGGCCGTCCCAACCTCTCTCCCAGCTCCTCCTCCGCTGAGGCCGCCCGAGATCCCGGCCTCCTCCTCGTAAACCATCGTCTCTTCCCGCCACACCCCTCGATTGGACGCAGAACCTCCCGGCCCAATCCTCGCGAGCGGACCAGATTTGGATCCGTCTCGGCGAGATGGATCCCGAGGAGAGCGCAGCGCCAAACCGAGGGGAAGAGGCGGCGGAGCCTGCGCCGGCGGAAGAAGAGAGTGTGCCGTCTTTTCAGGAGGTGGCTGTTGAGGAGGGCAGCCTGGCTAGCGGCGGCGAGGCGGCGGCGCGAGCCCATCACGAGGAGAAGGAGGAGCTCGCGCGGGAGGTTATGGAGCTCGGCCTCCAGAACGAGTACCTTAAGTCCCAGATTGCCGGCGCCCAGACGGCGGGCGGCGCGGACGAGGGCTCGGAGCTCGTCACGGGCTTGAAGGAGCAGGTGGAGAGGCTGACCAGGGAGGCGCGGGAGCAGCGGCTGACACGGGAGGCTACGGAGAAGGCCCTGGAGCACGTCAACGTGGCATACGCCGAGGCCGACGGCAAGGTGCAGGAGCTCACCGCCAAGCTCGCCCAAGGTTAGCCCGATAATGACTGCCCTTGAGCCTCCGCTGATGAAGTGTAGTTGGGCTCTGACCAATGATGAACTTGAAATGACTCTCACTTTTGCTAAGCATATGCATTATAAGCTCATGCTTTGTCGCGACATTTCTTACTAGTTTGCCAAACTCCAAGTAACGAGCCGTCTTTGCCTGTTATAAGCTGTAAACTCTATCAAACTGAATCTCTTTGCATGTACCACCAGAGTTGTCTTGTTAACAGTTTGAATCACCCACCAAAATTGTAGGCAGCAAGTGCAGTCACCTGGCAGCAACGGCAGTCAAATTGAACTTGTCTGTTATTCCATATTATTGACTTCTCTAATGTATGTCTGGGATTATAAAGTAAAAGTTAACAAAGTACCATACCAACAGGCAATCACAATGGCTAATGCATTGTTGGTTTTTTATTTTTTTTTTAATAGAGGAGCAGACGCATTGAGAACTGCTGGGCATGAGGTTTCTCACATTAGCATACATTAATAAATTATTCATGAAAAGTAACAATGAATCGAATACCCCAACAGGCACCTCTTTTGGTGGAAACGTGCGGGTGAAAACTGAAAAGGCTTCATATGAAAGTTAATATTATTTACTTGGAAGTGCTGGACCATCGTTGCAGACAATTTTAGCTGTAGCCTATTTACTAAAATAGGCAGACAGGCGCAATCTACTTTCTATTGTCTTAAGAGGACTTTTGCATTGAAAGAGGCCGAATACCGTCTGTGCTATGTTTTCCTTTGGTCAACTGCTCATCTTGCTATACCCAGAAATCGGTCATCAGTAGGGTGGACGTACAACATGCACCATCCTAGAACCATTTGCATCAATAAACACAGAGTTTGATTGTTCATACATAATTTCAGTTTTTAGTTTAGTCAACTGCTTATGGAAACTCAAGTAAATTCGCAGATATCAAAAAGGGTGTTCTATACGTCTCAATATTTGTTGCTTGTAATAGCTACATATGATCCTTTCTGTTCTTAGATAGTGGATTAAGGACCTGTTTGGTAGAGCTCTTATGGAGTTGATTCCTTATGAAATGATAAGTGACTCTAACTCTATGGAGCAAGTGATTCTATGTGGAAAGTGAATCAAGAGAAGCTAGCTTTTTTCCAGCTCCTATACCTTGTCATACCATTATAATATGTTGTACAACCTGATCCTTACTTCTACGATTATTATTTTTTCGTTTCAGAATCTAATTCATCATTAGTTCCATGCATGTAGCTGAACAGAAAATGGAAAAGGAACTAAAAGAACGTGATGACAAATATGTTGAGCTGGACACCAAGTTCCAGAGGCTTCACAAGCGTGCAAAACAACGCATACAAGATATACAGAAGGTAACTAACATCAGATATTCAGATGTCTTATCTGCACATTAGCTTGAGAATAGTTCGGATTAGATCTTATATTTTGCTGCTCTGGTCTTCTCCATAAATATGGATTTTTCTGCTATTCTATCTGCACATACTTGAAAATAAACTATTAAATATGGATTTTTCTGCTATTCTATCTGCACGTACTTGAAAATAAACTATCAAATTTTTATTCAACAACTGACATGGTGTCATCAATTCTTTGTTTGCTTCCTGTTTCTCATGCTTCATGAATGTCACATGTCAATGTATCGCCATCACATACTATTTTTTTTAAAAATCATGTGAGACAAGAAGCAGTTGAGTTTTACTCTTTTCAAACCTTTACAGGAAAAAGATGACCTGGAAGCTCGGTTTAATGAAGTCAATCAAAAGGCTGAACAGGCTGCTTCTCTGCAATTAGCGGCACAACAGGAACTGGAACGTGCTCGTCAGCAGGCTAGTGAGGCCTTACGGTCAATGGATTCTGAAAGGCAGCAGTTGCGGACAGTGAACAGCAAGTGAGTGACTTATGTCATCGTACCATCGTTTAGCATGTTGCAAATAAACTTCTGTTTCTCTCCTTCCTTGGGGTTGGGTTGATCTGAGTGGGACAGTTATATGACCTGACTATGTTGTACTGTAGCTCCTCCATTGTAGTTATAGTCCTATATTTATATTTTATTTGTAGCTCCTCAATTGCTGATGCAAATGACGTTTACAGTCCTTTTATGAAGGATTCCATGACATGTTAATTTGACATAATATATTATACATTTTAAAAGTGAATGCAAACCATGTTTAGGTTGAGAGCTAACCTTGATGAGATTCGTCTTGCCCTGGAGGCGAGAAACAATTCCCTGGAGAAACTGCAACAATCAGTGCTTGAAAAAGAGCAGGTATGTAAATGTAATGGTTTTTCATCTTCTCTTTTTATGACCTTTAAAAGTGGGAATACATGGCCTAAAAAAGATTAAAGGGTTGCAGGGAACGCAGTTGAAATCGTAAAATTCTATCATGGCTTTAGGCGGGTCTCAAGTACTTCTATCTAGTGCTTATATAGGGTGGTAGGCTGTCTAGCTAGCATTAGGATGACACCGACTTAGTGAATCCAGTTACTTAATCCAAAATGTTAGTTTAGATACTAAGCTGAAAATATATCTTTTATGGAAGGATGTTGATGTATCTGGTCAGCACTAGCAATTATCATTTCTTCTGAGCTGAACTTTTCACGTTTTGAGTTAAATCTACACCATGGTTAACACAATATTGTTAGCTTATTTAGTTTATGTAACAAATACACAAGTGACTGATGTGATGTTTGTAAAGTTGCTAGAGAAAGTTCAAGGATCCCTTCAATCTGCTGAAGATAAGAGGATGACAACAATTTCAGAGCTCACTGCTAAGCATCAGAAAGTAAGAGAAAAATTCAAGAATGCAATATCGAAAGCATGTTTTCACAAAAAAAAGTTAATCTAACTAAACTTCATTTGGTCCTCAGCAATTAGAAAGCTTGCAGGCGCAGCTAGCTGAAGTTTCTGCTGAAAGAATGAAGGCTTCTGAAACCATACAGTCCCTACAGGTAATGGGCCCAGCATACCATTTATTTTTAATCTGCATAAGGCTATTGGCTAAACACTATGTGATACCACCGTTTTCTTGGTCTACTTTACTGTTGGCAAGACACAAAGTATTGAGTAGCTGAACAGATTTATCTCAGTATGCTGGGAATAAATGGTGAATATAGCAAACAACCAAAGTTGATTTGCATACTTCTGCAGGCGGTACTAACAGAGAAAGACTCAGAAATAGCTGAAATCGAAGCAGCATCAACGGGTGAAGCTGCCCGGCTTAGAGCTACTCTGGAGGAGGTTAAAGGGGAGCTTGCTCATCTAAAGGATGAACGTGTATGTTTCTCTTATTTGTTCTGATATATACCGATGTTATACAAAGTTGAACATACCTTGTCATAGGTGCAAATTCAAATTGGCAGGCATATGAACATCTGCAGTTCTAATGCTGATTAGTTTCATAGAAACTATGATGATTTTTAGATGGATGAGCTTCTTTCTCCCCTTTATGGCTGTCATAACGGCACCAGAAATGCTGAATAAAAGATTTCCGTGACTTAGAAACTCTGCCCATTATTCAGAGCAGACAGAACATTTGTGATTTTTAGTAGATTATGGTAACCTGAAGTTTAAGGCACAATTCATTTTTTGCCATCCTTATGGAATCAATGACAGGACAAGTGCCCTGTAAGTGACTCAGCTGCTGGTCAATGGCAGGAGATTTAGTTTCATCCGTAAGGGTGGCAAAAAAGTTAAACAAGTTTGTAATTGCGTGTAGACCTCGCATGAATTTAATTTGCTGCCACATGTTCTTTACTGGCAACATATTTCTACCTTTTCCTTACACATTTCTACTTATTCCTTGTTTTATTCAGTTCCTGTTTTTATATGGACATGCTGTATAATGCACAAATTTGCATCGCAATCATTTGATTTGAAAAGTGACTGATTCCAGTAAAAGCAAGGCATTACTGCTAGCTTGTCCACTATAATTACCACTCCAGCACTGGAATATTTTCTTTTTATTTTTAGTTGAGACAACTATTGAACAGCTCTTGCATCTGTTTGGTCACAAGATCACTTATGTTATCTTAAAGGAACTAATAAATTTCGTCTAACTTCTATAATTACTACTCAGGAAAAAGAAAGGCAAAGCTGGGAGGCCACTTGTGAATCTTTTAGGTCAAAGTTGGAAGCATCAGAAAATGCACGCCTTAAATTTGAAATAGAATCTACCAAAGTTAAAAGTAAGTTTGCTAGGACTTCTACTTTGATTTTGGTGCAACATTGATACATCTATAAACCTCTTTGGATATTCTGCAGGTCAATTGGAGTTGGAGTTGTTAACACAAAATCAGTTGTTACAAACCAAAGATTCTTATATAATGGCTGCAAAAGGCGAGGTATATTGGTCTGATGAGCTTAAACTTAGTGAACATGAAGCAAAGTGAACTTTCCCAGATATTTTTGGTACAAGTTCTGCATGGCCCATATATGTCCCGGTTCTGAAACGTCTGTATATTAAATTATTTAGTGCTACCTTTTCTAACTTTTTAAGTCCTGTTTGTTGTACACAATATCTGGTTAGGTAATAGATGGGAAGAACCTTCTTCCAGTCCATCCTTTTTATTGTAGCCCTTGTCTCCAGGACACAAGTTGCATTGGGTGGCGAAGCTACACATTATTTACTCTATCACTATACTGTAGTCATGTTACCCATGATAGCTTGTTTTTATCTAAGTGACACCAAGATTTTATGCATGCATATCTTTGATCATTGCATGCACATTGTGCTTTCTGTCCATTATGTACTGAGGTTGGTGTAGGGGACATCACTGTACAGAGGCAGAGTGAATAAAAACTGGTAGTTCTTATAAATTATTAATTATGGACTTAATATTGCAACAATGAATTGTGTATCTGTGTCATGTATATTTTCCTGAAAGACGACTTCTACCTTAATATCAGCAGCTATTAACATTTTCAGTTAAGAGAACTCACTTGCGAATAACATGGCTTGGCACAAAGATGTTTTTTAAGCCTGGGAAATACATTCAAATGGTCTTGAGTCAGTTATGGTGGTGGCCTAATATTTAGGACTGGTTTTCGCTGACACTTTCAAATGAAAAATATGGCATGTGCTGCAATTTCTATTGTATAGAAGAACTTCAAGTTAAGCTTTTCAAACTTTGCAGATTAGTCGTCTGGAAAGCGAATTTTCTGCATACAAGGTCCGGGCACATGCACTTCTACAAAAGAAGGACGCCGAGCTTAATGCAGCTAAAAATTCGGATTTGGTTAAAGAACATGAAGAGGCAATGAGGGTATGCCATCCTTTATCTTCATATCTGATGTGATTTGCACTGGTTTAATTGATTGCTATTGCTTTCAATCAAGGAAGCCGAAAAGGAGGTGGCAGCTGCTTTAGCAGAACGAGATAAGGCAATCCATGATCTTCAAAAAGCACAATCCAGACATGCTGATGAGATCGAGGCAAGGTAGGGACAGTTAACTTTTTGCTCAGTGAAATCAATCTGATAGGCTTCCATCATTGCTTGATGTGTTTGACATGAACCTCCGGCTTAGTTTGTCAAGTGTGATATAGCTCTCTAACTTTAACTATTGCTTGGGGTCACTACTCATTAGCATAGCAGCATGCAACTATGCATTGTAGCAAAATGGCAACAGTATTCTTGTAGGTCATATTATTGAAAAAAATTGCTTTGCTTTGAGGCACAGTAGTTGTTCAACCAGAAAATCTGTTAACTGATGTGTTACATATCATTCCATCAACTTTTGCCTTGTGACTTTTTTATTATTTGCCAAGGATTCACTCTTCTATTTATTCAGAGATGTGGCTCTTGCTGATGCTGAGAAAAAGCTAAAGAATTTAATGAAGAAGTTAGATTCTGTTACTTCTAATCTCATCACAGAAAAAGAATCGTGGGAGAAAAACTTGGCAAGTGTAGAGGAAAACTGGAGATGTAAGATGCTAATTCTATTTACTTCAGAAATCTCCCCTTTCTTATGAAGGGAACTGATGACAAAATTATGAATGTGGATGGTGCAGTGAAATGTGAGTCTTTGAAGGTTCAGAGCAATGGCCATGTTGATGATGAACTTCAAAAGAATTTAGGGGAGTTGACACTAAAATACGAGAAACTGAAGGTTCCTTCCTTTCCTGGACATCGCTCATGCTACCTGCATGCCCTTGTTATGTCTTCAATCCAAGATCTTAATATGCTTGGTTTTTCAGGAAGAGCATCAATCGTTCCGTGACATTGCTGATAGAATGATTGAAGAGAAGGAACAAGAGATAGCTAAACTCATCAAGGAAAACAGGGATCTTCACCATTCTTTAGAGGCTAAACCGGCTGTAAGTCATATTGGGGATCGATTGATGTCCAGAACATCATGGATTACTTGTGGAAGGAATATATGCCAGCTGATGCTTCAAATCAAGAATATAATGATTGAAACACTTAGTTCCGATTATATTTTATAGTTTAGAACAATGCGGTATCAAGAAACAAAGTTTTGAAGGGCGTGCCTGGTGCATTGGTATGACTTCCACTCGTGGCTCGGCAGATCCGGGTTCAAACCAGCCTCCTTGCACCGCGAGGGTAAGGCTGTCTAGAAAACACCCGTGGCCCTTCCCCAGACCAAACCTAGCGTGGGAGCAATCGCATTGGGATTGGGTACGGAAGAAACAAAGTTCTAGAAATTAGAGACACAATACCATGGTTTATAAAAAAGAAGTCAGGATGTATTTTCTAATATCTGAAAACTTCAATTTAAGCAATACTGAGGTTTTCAAAACTGAAAGATCTATTACAACAGATGATCTCTAGTTTTCAAACCAAAGTATTCTATAGAACTGTACCATTTTTCATAAACTCCTACAAAAACTCTATCAAAATAAGGTCTTACTAACTACGTTGACCATTGTATTGCAGAACTCTCTTGTCTTATGATACTTAAAATAATAGCTATTGTTTGAGATAATATTAATTATGTTATTTCATTGATGTCACAGGTTAACAGCAGTGATTATCGAAGTCAAGGTAATTTTGTTGCATCAACATCATGTTTCATTGTCCAATCTGTCCTGTATTCTTCCTCTTAGTTGAATGGCTTGAATTACATTTTTGGTCACTACTTGTCATTGGCTTATATTTGCAGAACCTGTTAAGGATACAATGAGTGTTGAATTGGCTGAGCAGCAAATTCTGGTACTTTCCCATTTCCCTGAAGAAAGTAGGGAATGCATATAAAGTGTTTCAAGTCAAATTAATTGATATTGTAGCTATGGTGTTAGTCTAAACTGGGGCATGCTTGAATTGACACTTAAACACTGTGTTCTGCACTCTTCTGATGTGATGTGGAAATTTCCAACTATTCATTCAAACTGGAACACAGTAATGGTTTACTGATACACTGACTGGGTGAATCTTTACTTAGGCAAGAAAGATTGCCAACTTATTATTGTCCATGCCTATATTTTCAGCTTCTTGCACGGCAACAAGCACAACGAGAAGAGGAATTGGCCCAGTCGCAGAGGCATATTCTAGCGCTTCAAGTAAAGTTACCTGCTTAGCAGGATTTCCTCACATACTTTCCAGTTTTGGTGTCAAGTGGACAAGCTTTTGATTTATTTTCTCTTTTTCAGCAAGAAATTGAGGAACTCGAGCGTGAAAACCGTCTTCATGATCAACAGGTGGGACATTTGAGATTTCAAGTTCTTGACATTGCTTGTTAGTTGCACAATTTTGATTAGGTGTGTGGAGTGATCTGTGGCCATTTAGCACCTGATCTTTCTAGTCATGGAATGTCAACTAGAATTGAATTTGACCTTTTTACTATATTTCTTTAATGGAAGAACCATACGGTGTAGAGATCTGTGTCAACTCAAAATTTTGTTCATTCTTCCCATAATCTGAAGGAGCTTTGACGAGCCTATTGTTCTTATACACTATAGCTGGTACTGAAGCCATAGTTTCTGTCCAGTATAAACAATTTGGATACTTGGCTTCAGATCTTTTTAACAAGGAGGAGGACTAAACTGTATAACACCAGTTTCCTTTGGTCTTATATGTTTTTGAGTTACTCTGATGCTTATCTTTAGTATTTCTGATGTTTGTAATCTTGCACTTAAATATATCTTGCTTTATGTCATGATTAAACTGAAACTAGGAACAGAGTTATTGGTTCATGGATCTGGCGTATCTTGTTTCTCGTAAGAGGCCAGCATCCCCATATTTTTGTCTATTCTTTATTGTAGGAAGCAATGTTGAAAACTGAGCTTCGCAATATGGATAGATCACAAAAGCGAGAGGGCATTGATATGACATATCTCAAGAATGTGATTCTAAAGCTTCTTGAAACAGGTAATTGTAACTTCTTATTGTCTATAGTTGTTATATATGATTATTAACAGATGATATGAAACATTAGTATGATCTCTTTTGTCACAGGGGAAGTGGGGGCCTTGCTGCCTGTGGTTGCAACGTTACTACAGTTCAGTCCTGACGAGGTAAACTGGGTCTTTTTCTCGTACAAGTTTATGGTTGCTTCTCATGCTTGCTTTTTCTGTAACTTTTAACATGGTCACTCTTGCTTTTACATGGTATACGCTCATTTGGGTGCCTTAAGTTCTGTTCAAGTCAATTCCAATGGGAGTTTGACATTCCCCTACTTGAAACTTGCAGCTCAAGAAGTGCCAGCAAGGTGTCCTCTCTAGTGTGGCTTCTTCACAAGCTGCTGCGGTATCAGATGGCGCAACGACACCAAATTCATTCTTTTCGAGATTCTCGTTCTAGTGGAGGTACGGGGCATTGCTTTTGAAGGTTCACACAACCAAGTCGGGGGAGAGGATGTTCTGGGCCTACAGATCCACAATTTTGCTGATTGTAGAAGATGTTTATTCATTTATTATTTCCAGGCGTCCCCACCCATGTAACATGTTGTAAAAGTAGTGTATAGAGAGGTATAAGTTCCACAGCGAGCCAAGAAAAAAAAATATAATGGACAAATTGTGGGACTGGCATATGGTAATATAGATATAGATAGAGAAGCTCGTGTTATCGGGAAGAATGGTTCATAGACTGTTGTATAATTTTTACTCAACATTATGAGGAACCAGGAACCATTTGACTTTGCACGCGTTTTATCGTTTGTGCTGCAGTGCAGTCTGTGTTGGTTTTTTACAGTGCTTTGTGTTATTTTAATTTAATATGCTGAAAAAAAATACTCAGTTATGGCGCCCAAATTGGGGTCAACATACGCGTACGTGTTATTTGGAATGCGTTCAGCACAAATGTTTAGGGCTTGCTTGATTTTGATATAGTGCGCGCTTGGCAGTTGGCACAAACCACCACGCGTGCAGAGGCAAAGATCTTGTGACAAAAGCATACGACAAAGAAAAAAAATCACAATATCACCTTATAACTCTCGCAGTGGGCATGCCAAATCCTTTGGAGGTGTTCAAAGGAATATGACATGCGCAAACAGAGGTTAGAAGACATACATGTCAATAAGACAATAACTGTTTGCATGCATATTATGTTTTTTTAAATAAAAACACTTGCCTTGTTTCAGAAAAAGCTTATAACCTTCAAAATGCAAATATAGTCGTGTCTTACAACATAATTGGGATTATACTGAGGAATAGGACATGACAAAAGTTTGCCCATGCGTCGATGACACAACATCAAGCGCTCCTCACACCTCACTCATCGCCGATACAAAATGGTTCATGGATCCTCCAGCAAATTTCCTCCTCACAGATTGCGCAATTCCTTCCTAGTACTACACTTGGGCGAGGGAGATTTAAAGAAAGCAATAAATGCAAAAATTAACGTTGCGGTTACCATAATCGTCACCCTAAATCGCCATGATTACCATGCCATAGACAGCGCGCGCCTCTGCACAAATCAACGGGCGCGCATGCCACACGCCCTTGATGGCCCACACGTCAGTGACTGACGGCGTCCCAGGTGCCGACCCGTGAGAGAGAGAGAAACGGCCACGCTGACGCTGGGCCATTTCGAAAAGGGCGGAGAGCCGAGCCGACCGTTGGAGGCGCCGCCCCTCCACTTAAAAGCCTCCTCGTCAATCCTCGGCCTCGTCTTCTCTTCCCCATCAAATCCCAACCCGAGCGAGAGCGAGAGAGAGAGGACGAGCAGAGCAAGCAATCCCTCCGTGCGATCGAGCCATGGATCGACGCCCGCCGCTCGCCGTCTCCCCGCGCCGCCTGCGCCCGCGCCCGCACCGCGTGCCGCGGCCGCCGCTGGTGGCGGCCTCCTCCGTGCAGACGCCGCCAGGTACGGCCCCTCCCTTCCCCGATCCCCATCTTCCCCCCTTCGTGCGCAGATTGGTTCTCTGGGTCATCTGTAGCGGGCGGATCTCATCTGACGCGCGTTCCTTCTCACCTCTCCAGCGTCGATGAAGAAGGCGGCGAACCCGATGCGCGCGTCCATCTGCGCGATCCCGTCTCCGATCAGCCGCCTCGAGCCAAACGCCATGCGCGCCTCCATCTCCGCGCTACCGTCCCCGGCCCGGTTCGATCCGAGCCCGGCGCGCGCGTCCATGGCCGCCGCGCTGCGCCCGCCCGCGACACGCGCCAAGCTCGACTTCCCCGCCGCCGAGGCTTCGCCTGCTGAGAAGGAGAACCTCCTCCCCGCAGCGGCGCCGGCCTCGCCCATGTCGTGGGCGGGGGCCGCGGCTGGCAAGGAGGATCTCCTCTCCCCCGCCGGCGCGGACGCACACGACGAGCTGGTGGCGCTCAACCTCGCCGCGGTGGCCAGTGCCGCGGGGACGCCAGGCACCGGCCCGCTCTTCGTGCGCGGCAGGCTCTACGACCTCTACTCCGCGCGCCGCAACGAGCGCCTCAAGCGCAAGCATGGCTCGCCGTTCGCGGCGCTGGACCCGGAGCAGATGGCGGAGGACCCCTGCGTCGCCGTCGAGCTTTCCAAGCGCCGCGGCGCCAAGAAGGCCTACGCCACCACCGGCGCCGAGTCCGTGAGGAAGTCCATGCCTGCTGCCGACTTCGGGGCGGGCCGCGCCGTGAGCATGGGGCCCAGGTCCTCCCTCAGGAGCAGTAAGGAGATGAAGAAGGCCTCCGCCGCTTCTGGCACCGCGTCTTTGGCCGTCAAGGAGAGGAGGGTGAACTCCAGGTCGTCCACTCGCAGGATCTGAGGGCTGGAACGCCACTCGTCTCAGTTGTGTGGTCTCCAAGAGGTGGTGGTGTTCTTGGCCCCTCTCTTGGTAATGTGGATATCGCAGTGCAATCTACCTATCTAGTAAATGTCAGTAAGAAACATTGGTAGCTATTGATTGAGTTGGGGAGAAATACTTCTTTGGTATCTGGATTCTGGAGTTGGTTTGGGAAGCAATATAAGTGCGAATTTTGCCATACAATGTGGTGAATAAGTTTAGTCTCACATTGTGGGCTTTGTTTGCTTGATGGTCATATTCTGTTTCGAGCGTAGTAGGACTGTAGGAGGCGCTGTTAATTTAGTTTTCCTGCAGTAAGGCAGTGTTCTGAATTTGGTTGTTGCTGCGATTCGATCTGTGACATCTCGCTCACCAGTTCGAATTTGGTGGACAATGTTCTGAATTTGGTTCTTGGAATTAGTAGGTGGATAGACGTCGTGGCTCGATCTGTCCATTCCAGTGTAAGGGCAGAATCAGTGCATAGTTCGATCTGCCATTTCGAATGAATCTTGGTTGATGGAACAGAGTATTATGAATTATCTTGGTTGATGGAACAAAGCATAAATAACTAATAAGGTTTGCATCTTAGTACAGTTTTGTTAAAAAAGACAAGCCATCTTCAGGATCTGTAGTTCTGGTATGTGCCACCTGTTTTTGAGACTATTTTGCTCTTCTGCATAGTTCTGTTTGCTCCTGATTATTACGCTCTTCAGTGGTTCAGAATTTCGTTGGCTTCGTTATTGATTATTATTGCGCCCTTCAGTGGTTCAGAATTTCGCTGGCTTCGTTATTGTCATGGCTGAGAACAGTACTCCCTTGGGCTTTGGAATTGGTTTGGAACTGCAACCTATTCTGAACATCTCGAATGTGCCATACGATGTATTATGATCCAACGTTGTTTTATTATGCTCTTCAGATTATTAATTTGTCATGCTATCCAGCACCTTATGATCTCCTGGTTCATTGGTCAGTATGCATCGCATTTTATTCAGTGTGTGTGGAGGATCTCTGAGTTGCCAAACTTGTGCGACATAGATCAAAACTAGCAATGCTCCTACTGATAAATAAGTTGAATCGCATTTATTGATCTTTCATAATCTTTTAGTTTGTTTTCCTGGATTCACATTCCTATGGTAAATTTATGGGTTGTGGTCACATTCTGAAATTAAGGTGGCTGATGAAGTTATATGAGGCCTGCGTGAATACGGAAGCACACAGCCTGGTTTCGCAATCTCCTGACCTTGCCCAAAAACAACCTGAAGAAGCTTCATTTTGTGCACAACGCCAACAAAACACAACCAAACACTTCATCTGTCCAGATCTTGCTAGTTCTCACTATTTTTTTCTTGTACAAATTACACACACATACGAATCTCGGAGAATTCTAGAACACAATCAAGACGTTGCTGCAGCTCCTGCAAGCTCCCTGAGTAGCCTGACTGCCGCCTCAAACCCATCCCCAACCTCCTCTCCATCATCGCCATTGCTCTTCCCCTCCCCTTCGTCGTCGTCGTCGTCCATGAAGCAGTAGGCGGGCGCTTGCCACTGCTTGTCGTCCTCCAGCGCCACGCCGGGCTCGAATCTCATCACGAACTGCTGGATCCCCGTCACTGCATGCATATATACTCGGTGCCAATTATATGCGTCCGATTTGTCAGTGAATCCCAAGCCCATGTCTCGACGACAACACGGCTGCTAGCTTACCGTCGATGAAGTCCCACCGCACGGGGCGGCCGGTGGCGACCTCCTCGTAGTAGAAGATGAACCCGGCCTTGCCCCAGACGTGGCACTCGATCCCTCCGGCGACGGCGCGCCCCGCGTACTCGGCGCCGCCGCCGGAGAGCCACCAGGGAGGCAGCACGCCGACGGGGAAGCGCTCGACGCGGCAGGACGAGGAGTCGAAGTAGAAGGAGGTGCCGTTGTTCCACTCCACGTCGTGGAGCGGGTCGCCGGAGAGCTGGTGGCGGACCAGGTTCAGGTTCCGCCGCCGCGGCCAGTCGTAGTAGAGGTCCGTGATGCGCAGCGGCGGGCCCGTCGAGGCGTACGAGTAGTTGGTCAGGTTCGTGAACATCACCGCGTGGAACCGCTCCGGCCACGGCGTCGGAGAAGGAGGCGGGGCGGATGCGGATGCGGATGGGTCCTCCTCTGTCGCCGCGGCCGTCGCTGCTGCGGCGGCGGCGGCGAAGGAGACGAAGAGGAGGAGGAGCGGCGGTGGCGGGGACCAGCGGATGGGCTCCATGTCGCGCGCCGCGAGCTCGGGAGTGGGTGGGGGACTGTGGCGGGCAAGGGAGCGGTGGGGCCACCTTATCTTTGTTGTGCGCTCGTGTCGTGTCAGCTGGTGGTGATCCCTCGGTGCTTGGCAAATGGACGGAGGCACTTCCCGGAGCAGAGTCCACAAGCAAGCAATTGAAGGCAGAAAACACATGGTGACATGGGTGTGGCCGTACGGATACGTGACCCATTCGTTTGAGCTCTTTCTCGTTGTTTTTTCCTTTTAAATTCTATTACTCCGTGCAATTGGTTCTGAATGAAATGACAAATTGATAGATCTCGCAGGAGCCATCAGAACATAAATCTCATTAAAAAGACGCCATTACCTGAAAAGAAAAAAAAAGACTCGCTTAATGGGCTAAATTGGACTAACACTGGCTAAAAGCAGGGAGGGACTCATGCTGGGCCTTACTGGATAAGGACCAACTGGCCCAGAAACGTGTGCGGGTGGCATTGGGCCCTGCGGTAGCGGTGTAGTGCAGCTGCTACAGCCAGCACAAACGAGTCGAGCTAAAAAAGATTAAAAAAAAAAAAACGCCACAAACGAGTCACCACACGCATCAGGCATCAGTACATCACTTCGTCCGTCGACACAAACCTAGCTAACTGCAAAGGGGAATCTCTGATCATGCTTGTGTGCTGTTTCCCTTCTCTGGTCCCTGTTTTCGACAGTACAATCTTGGCACCAATCCTTCAACTCAATTTGCACACAGTTGCACTAAGGTAGGCGCAAGTCGGGGCCGTACACTCTTGTCAATGACCTTGCCATAAGGGCTCAGTAATTGACTATCTAGAGCAAATTAAATACTACGTACAGCGTCTTGTCACGCTCGAGGCCTCGAGCTAATCTTGAATTAGGCACAGATCAATTCTTCCATGTCCTCTCTCATAATTAAAGGTTTCAAAAAACTGTCCACAT
The DNA here is from genome assembly GCA_015342445.1 of Digitaria exilis. Lineage (NCBI taxonomy): Eukaryota > Viridiplantae > Streptophyta > Magnoliopsida > Poales > Poaceae > Digitaria > Digitaria exilis. The sequence goes on along the minus strand of JACEFO010000718.1, from coordinate 386,301 downwards.
CGGATCGGGTTGTGCTAGCGCGACAATGGCAGCCTACCACGGTTGTCTGCCACACCTCTCCGTCTTGGTGTGTTTAGATTGGGAAATATTCCTCGAAAATATACTTTTCACCAAAAATACACTGTAGATAAATAGTGTTCTGTACGTGGGAGGGATGTGATGAATAAAAAAAAGTTGGATGAATAATGTATTTTTTGGAACCTTTTGGAAAACTAAACGCACCCGACAAGTGTTGAAGCCACTGAACACCGAGCCTAGCTAGAAGGTCTTACCTTGTACTCCCATGCAGTTGAGTGACAGGAGGTGACGAGATCCTTTGCCTTTTCTCCCATGCAGTTGAGTGGCTGTCTGACAATCACTCAACTACGAGGATTTTTCACCTAGCTAGTAGATGCCATGCACATGCGTCCACGACTGGAATGTGCATTTTTTTTTTGTTAGTTACAAAACCTTCATTTTATCTCAGTTTGAAAGCGGTACAATGAAACCCAGATCCTCACATTTGTTGTTGCAATTTTGGAGGAGACCGCTGCAAATCTCAAGGTACGCAATTTGAATTAGGTGAGGCATATTTTCCTTTTAAATTCATTTGTAGAGATACTTCTAGTTTCATAGGCATTAGTAACGGGTACCTAAATAGTTGTATCTATACCGTTCGGTTCCGTACCCATGTTTTTTCTCTTTTTTTTTCATTTCTCTCTTTTCTCCTTTTGTCTTTTTTCTTTTCCTTTTCAATTTGTTCCTATATCAATTGTTAATTGCACATTATATTTTTTGGTCCAAAATTACGGTCACATCTATGTCCTTTGCTTACCGCATGACAAAGCATAAACTTTACTGTTGTTAAAAGTAAAGAAGATGGGACCTGCTCTCTGCTTTCTATTCGCGAAATTTATCTCATATTGGGTGTTGGTTCGCAAGGGCTTAAAATAGGCCCTCCCATATAGAATGTTTCGATGTTATTTAGGTGGACAAATATAGTTTAATTACAAAATTAAGCCCTATACTTTTTCCTCGCGAGACGAATCTATTAAGGTTAATTAACCCATGGTTAACACACGCTCAGTATAGCATGACGTAATTATTGTATAATTAGGCTTAATATATTTCTCTCTCGATCCCCCAAAAAGTGTAGGGCTTATCAAATTCATTTTGTCATTGATCTACGTTTAATATTACTAAGAGACAAATATGTTAAAGTTAATTAACCTATGATTGACATACGAGCTCAACATAGCATGGGATAATCTGACATAATTAGGCTTAATAAAATCCTCTCTCGATGCCAAAAAAGTGTAGGGCCTATAAAATTCATTATGTCATTGATATATGCTTAATATTTCTAATTAGTATCAAAGCATAAGATGCGACTAGGTTCATTTTAAGCCTCCGGGGGACAAACACGCTATTACATTACCTCATTCTTTTATGGTTTCATCTCACCTCTCAATGACATAAAAAGGTGCATGGCAGGGGTGGCCCATCGTGCTTAGCTATGGACAAAATATCTATATTTATCTGGAGTTCTAGAGGAAGATGGTGAATAAATGTCTATATGTTTGTAAAACTAGCCTTTTACAGTCCTTTGAGATATAATTAGTGCCACTACACTTCAAAATAAGATGTTTAGTGTAAAAGTTATGATAATGTTTTAGATACTACTTGCACATAGTCCGGTCATTTATTCGTACTCCAAAGGTGTGTTGCCGTTGCAGTTTCTATTTTTCTTCCCATTTGATTTTGTGTTTGTAATATATTATTTCCGAAGAGCTATAAAATAATTTATGATATTACTAATATAATATAAGGTTACTCATTCTCATAAATACTAAAGTATTGAAACTAAGACACATACATGTTCATAATATTATTTTGTAAATAAATATCTTTTTACGGGCGCGACGTAAACGCGCCTGCCATCCTAGTAACAATACTATGCCTATATATGATTGACACCGGTAATGTTCACTGCTAGCCTGTCGGCGTGGAGCAAGGTCGCAAGGATACGTGCGTGTTATATTTGTATATCGCTAAAACTACGAAAGCTGCGTGGAAACTGGCCAACAGCCGCAACACCCGTGCAAGCTTTGATTACTCCCCCGATATTAAGGTCCTCAGTGCCCTTGGACGCATGGAACCTTACAGTGGTTGCAATCACGCCATGAGACACGCGTCGCTGTCGCTCGTCGCCGATCCGATCTAGCCTAGTGTCGTCGTTGCCTCCCTTTCACCCCTTTGTCGTTTGTCCTCTGTCTCCTCATCATGGGCTCAACAGCACGAACGACCAATCTTGCAAATAATTGATTGCTGCTACGTATATAAACATATTTGTATACGACTCCAAGTCACCGAGAGAATATTGTAAACAAACAACACTCGTGTACACGTACACACCATCATCGCACATTCGTGTGTGCACGCATGGGCACCTCCTGCTGTTGTTAGCCTCGCCCGTGATCTTTGTCCTGGAGGCTGGAGCCGCAACAAGCTACTATTCTTGATCAGCGGCCGTGACCAAACGAGATCATCCAAGCTAAGGGCTGGGCATCCTCGCGAGCGAATCTAGTGATAGATTTATATTTATCGCATGTGTAAAATGGAGACAAGGCCAGCAGTATAGATCAATCTGCAGCAAGTCAAAGTGGGAGTGGCTACGCAGATAGCTAGCTGCTGGTAGGAGAGCTGGCAAAGGCGCAAAGCAATTCTGAACGTTGATCTGTTTGCACGTACGCCGGCGGCGGCGGCGGCCACCGTGGGAAGTATAGTAGGGCCGCCATGCCGCTGCGCTCTAGATCTGGCCCACAGCCCCACAGGGCCGGAGGCCTATCATCTTCATTAATCATTATTTTTTGCGATAATTCATTAGTCATTAGTTGTGCTGCTGCCACGGTACATGCTTCATCTCTCTCTTTTTCTTTTTCCAAGTAATTGTATGTCGAGCTAACAAGATTTGGCTGTCTGTTAAATCCTGGCCACCGTTTGGTTAATTGGGTGTCAAAATTTGGCTTAACTTGTTCTCTCGTTTGTTTGACTACCTTGCTGGTCATTTTTTTTATATAGTCCAGAAAAATCAGGAGCACTTATAAATTGGTTCGAATTAGATATATCTTGCTTTGTCCTTTTTTTTTCTGCCTGCCTAATTTCAGTGCCCTTTTCATAAAGGTTCAGTAATATTGACCCCAAAGAGTAAATTAAATGCTGCACATAATTATTTCATGACGATCTGTCCTAAGATTTTGATAAATTGTTACTACCTCCTAAATTCAGAGAAACGACAGGTTGGAGTGTCACTTTACTTATTAGTCTTATGAATGTCTTAAAGGAATTAATAAATAAAAATCATGTTCTTGGAATGGGCCCGGGAATTCTTGCACAGGTTTGTCTGCGTGCAGTCGATCTAATTTCATTGTCATGTCACGGGGTTGCACTTTGGCGTGAGGAGACCTGCAGGAGACGAGGCGATCAAATGATTTGGATGTTTATAGAATTGTTTACACTTTACACTTGACAGGAGGACCTAGTTCTTTGACGCCGTCGTTCTTTTGGACCAAGACACCAGCACAAGCGCCAGCAGTGAGAGCTAGTACTTGTCAGTACCCGATATCAGTATACCACTCGGCACCTACTTAGGTTCAATTCAAGAATTGAAGATGTTGGGGAAACGTTGCAGAATCAATCAGAAATATGCTCACTTAATAAAAAGATGTCCAACAGAAGCAGACTGGTTATGGTGTGTGTGCAGAAGGTCGACAGTTAAACTTCATTTTTCTAACTGAAGTGACCACAAGCAAGCAACGCAATCAAAGGCACAGCTGATCAGCTGAATCCTAGTATAAGCGATCGAGCGAGTCACACTAACACACATCGTTTGCTACCATTCACTTTTCTAATTTATCTATATGGTTCAGATTCTACAAAAAAAAAAATCAGTGTTTCTTCGGTTATAAGGTCAGTCTCAGTGGAAGGGTCATGAAGTAGTGTCATGGCATTAAATATCATGCCACATCAGCAAATTTGCTTACATGGCAGGGTTATTTATGAGGAGAGATGAGAGAGAGTCATGGGACGAGAGGACAGGGTCATCACCATGACCCTTGGCTGGCACGGATTTCTAAGTTTGCAGTCTTGGTAACTGTGTGATGACCATTTCACTGAGACTGACCTAAAGGTAAATGGAGCCTCAATTCCAATGCATTTTCTATCTCTCGGAACATCAAAAATTAATTCCTTGCTTTGCTTGGGAAGCATCAAAATAATCAGGTAGTTAGATTGATTCGGATCATTAAATTCTTTTTTTCTAATGTTTGAGAATCCTGCCTCCGAAAGAGCCTTGCGAGACATGTAGTGAAAATCTTGTCCATGACGACCACTCTAGTTACCACAATGGATTTTGGATTTGTATATATATTTTAATTTGTCGGTGTGCAGCTTTTCTTGTATATCATGGGCGTGTGGAGACTGCGTAGAGAGGAGATTACGATGAAATTGATTTGGCAATTGGCATTATGCTGACTGTTGCTTACATGGGCTAGTTGGATGGATCTATCCATGCCAGTGACAGTACTAGCTCCTTCCATGCATGTAATTCTTTGACGTGTTCGTTCTTTTGGACCAAGCCAACACTGCAACACATGCAAAAGCAGTGAGGGGCAGCTGTCATCAGTAGCTGATGGTGCGCGCTAGAACCCTAGCCTTAGCCTCTAGTTTAGGTTCGAAATGCTGTGCAAAAGGAAGATTGTGTCAACAAACTGTAGGATCGCATAACTCACACAACAACAATTTGTCCAAAATATGAAGAAAGTTCTCTATTCCACATCATCTCTTTGAACCTGGCAGTGAAACAAAAATGACCTTTGTTCATAACAAATTCCTTTACTTTTTTTAAAAAAAATGCCATGAGTTCATGACCATCCTTCACCAACTAGTCCTTAATTTCTTCCCCTCTATCACGAGGTGACTGGGGATTTATTCGTCAAATTTCTCAAGCTGCAACCTGCTAGCTAGAAGTTCCCTGCCAAAGTTGGATGTCGGTTTCCACGACAAAAGAACGGCACGTCGACGTCGAACTTGGCCGTGAGGCCCGCGGCGTGGAGTCGGACTCCCGAGCCATCTTAATTTGTCACCCTCCCGCCCGGTTTATCCCGTGAAAGCAACCCACTGCCATGCTCGATCATCTAGACCCTAGTACTGTCAACTTGCTCCCAAATTCCCCACAAAACTTTAAAACGCGTTTGAGTTTGTACGTCTAGGTGACAGGTCTCACGTGAAGGTTTAGTTTTGGTTGCGATAACGTACTAGAGTTAGCAAACATTTTGTTATAGACAAGGATGGATCCCAGTGTTACAAATGCTATATACTCTATATACTCCACTACCTCTTTTCACTTGTCACCAAAACAGCTAGGGTAGGTGTGGGCATGTGAACTTTGAACGACACCAGCAGAATCCAAGCCAAATTCAAGGAAGAAAAACATGTCCACTGCAGTACTGTACTGTGCTAATTATTTTAACAATTAGCATTCAGCAGGCAGGGAATAGCTGCTACTAGGTAGCTAGCCACATTTGTTTGCATCTACCAAGTTGATACATCTCCTCTTGCAACACACACATGCAGCTGCAGCAGAGGGCAGGCATGGTTCAATGTACATAACGAAACTGCAAGAGCAGAGACCAAAACCAAAGAGAACACAGCCATTCCCCTAATCATCAAGCTTCTTCTTCCTCTCGACAGCTAGCCATTGATGCTGTCCCCCTCGCTCGCTCTCTCGCCATGAGACCGACGACCGGTGTTAGTATGTACTATCAACCTACGTCTACCTTGCAGCCAGCCGTCCTCGATCACTTCCAGTCGACCGCGGCGGCGGCGGCGCATCCCCGGCAGCCGTCGCTGGCGACGTCGGCGATCCGTACGCCGGTGTCGTAGACCTGGCCGGGCCGCCAGTCCGCCGGGAGCACCTCCCGCTCGGCCCACACCCACTTGCCGTCGTACCCGCCCGTGACCACGGCCCGGAACTGTAGCGGGCCGGCGGGGGCCCGGTCCGTACGCCACACCGGCCCATGGACCCGCGTCATGAACCTCCACTCCGACGACCCCACCGGGGCTACGTCCACCGCCAGGATGTCGGTTTGGCCGCCCTGGTACAAGAACTTGACCACCAGGTTGCTTGGACGCTTGCTCTCTTCTTCCACCAGTACCGACAGATTCTTGTCCTTGTAATCGCAAGGAATTCTGCAACCCAACAAAGAGATATATGAGATAGATATTCAGAGTGTTTTTATGCAGCTCTCTACCTAGCCTCTTTGGAAAATACCAGAGCATTGTAGTATGTCCTTTCCCTGAAAGGAACCATAACTTGTGCTATATATATTACAGAAAGGATAGAGAAAATTGTAATAGAGTTAAACCTCGTAGCAACTCATGTCGAATCACAGAAGATTGTAAATATCAGTGAACCTAAACATGAGGCATCCAATTTATTTTGTCATTAATAAAACTGATGAGCTTTTTATTAGAGAGATACAATCCCCAACTTCAAATGCAGGCTTCACAATTCCATTCTGAAAGGGACAGTTGTGGGTTACTCCATGCATCATGCATGTCAGATAATTTGAGAATTCGCAATACTCAAATCATTCGTAGCTGTTCATTTGCACATTCATTTATGGTAGTAGCACGAAATTTCCAGCTGTTTTACCTCTTGTACTCTACGGAGAGAGATTCCAGCCTCTTCAATTCGTGGGCCATCCCGGGCTTGACCAGGCCCGCAAAAGCTGGCCCGCCGAGCAGGAAGTCTGTACGGTTACTCCTGTGGAAGTCGGTGAGCACGACTCGCACTCCCCCGTTGCTGCACAGCTTTGCGTCTCTGCATCTCACCTGTTTCGTTTACCCAAATCCAATAGACGAAATTCAGAAACAATGAAGCTGAAATTAACCGAAACAAAAAAAAAATGTTTGTTCTTCTGAGAGACCAAAAAAATGTCTGCAAAAAGACAAAGTAGGAAGCCACTGAGCAGGATATATGCATTTGGTACCTACAACTACAAACTAGACTCTCTTGGTTTTTCAGAACTACATTTGGCAGAAAGCTGAACAGAAAGTTCCAAATTTGGCCTCTTTGATTGAGTGGAGCCAACAAATTAAAAAAAGGTAATCACATAGATTCTCCCAGAATTTGCCAGTTGCTTTGCTTGCTGGCTCTGAACTCTGAAGACACCAGGATAACGAGAAAGTCCAATCCCAAAAGCATCGACATCGGGTACAGGCAACCAAATTAACAAACAATCTTGAGGCAAGTGAATACTCCTCAAGAAAGGGGCCTCTTGCCAACCGAATCGAATTGATGACACAAGAACACACACCAAAAAAATGAAAACAGAGCGTAAATTTTGGAACCAGCAATCCCAACTGATCTGGTGGAACCGGCGCGTAATACCTGGAAGCACCTCCCACAGCCGAGCCCTCCGCGGTGTTGCCTGGGGCCCCCGGCGGCGAGGAATCCACCATTGATCTCCGCGGCCATGGCGCCGTACCCGCAGACTCCGGTGCCTGCTGGTCATCAAACCGACCAAGAATCGCTCAGAACCGCGGCGGAAAAAAAAAATAGAGCGCCGGAATCTATACTCTCGTGGCTCCGAAGGAATCGGCGATCTGAAAGCGCTTGCGCCTACCTTGCAGGAGCGGGGACAGCGAGGGCGCGTAGGCGGCCTTGCCCTGGCGCACGCACCTCTCGCCGCCGGCCGATGCGCCGGCGCCGGAGCAGGAGGAGACGAGGAGCACCAGGAGGCAGCCGAGGAGCACGCCCATGGCGACGGCGTCGAGCCCGAGCGGTAGAGAGAGAGAGAGGCAGCGAGCAAGGAGAGAGAGGAGACTGTGACCTTCCTCTGGCTAGCACATGCCGCTGCTTAGGCCACTGTGTTTAATAAACCACCGATATATAGCAAAGCGAAGCCATGGAGTGACAAGAGCGTGTGCGTGCTCATAGGGGCCGGGCCCACTCGTCAGTGAGAGCTGTACGCACGGCGCCGCGACACGGTCGCGGAGAGGCGGAGAGCGAGCGGTCTCTCCCTGCCTGCGGGCCCCGCCGGCGCGTGCTCGGGCCCACTTTGTCAGCGGCGGTTCTGATGAGATCCCGTGAGTGGCTGGAGAAATTCGCGGATGTGGGGCATGTATTTTTGCCTTTTTGGGACTTTTTAGTACTTTTTTTTTTGAGCGTGGCTTTGTGCTGAGAAAAGTGTAAGCATGGATATAGTCGAGGGAGGAAAAAGGAAAAGTGTGTGGGCCCAGAGGCGTCCGAGGAATCAGTCAGAGGGCATCATGGAGACCACCGACCGGCTGCAACCGAGACCCGTGATCTCAGACCATGCGGAGTGTAGTTTACTCCTCTAGCCCTGATTAGCCCTGATGTGATAATTTACTTTAACTAGATGACCAGGCGTTGGTTAATGATTATGATTCTGAGGGCAATTTAATTTTAATTGGTGTCGGTTTATTTGTAGTCCCCTGTAGTGATTTGTTAAGAGGGGGCTAGTTTAATTGGGGCCAGTTTATGAATTAGTCATAATCAACTGTAAATAATTTTAGAAAATAGTGAATATCCTTCTCATGTATTGTTTTCCCATTCCTCCCATCGCTCTAATATCGATTATATTCATAATCCTCGACGCCTTTCTAGATAGAGGTTGTATCCATCCACAAGAAGTGTCCCTTCTTTCTAACGTCTGCAGCCCCTCCGGTTGTTAGTACCACTATAGAATAGCCATCATCATTGCTTCTTTCTAACATATGCGGTTGCTAAGCCTGTAGAATAGTCATCCCATTGCAGCTACATCAAAATATGGCAACATGACCTACAATTTGGAAAAGAGAGAGTAGCATTGTCAAATTGGTTATGATTGTGAGGAAATTTCAATTGGTGCCAGTTTATATTTTAAAAGGGCCAGTTTAATTGGTCCTGGTTTATTCATAATCATTTTTAATATTTTAGAAAAAATAGTAAATATCCTTCTTAGGTATTGCCTTTTATATTTCTTCTATGGCTCTAATATCGCTTATGTTCATAATCCCCACCGCCTTTCTAGATAAGGGCTGCATCCATCTACAAGAAGCGTCACTTCTTTATGATGTATGCGGTCACTTGGCTTGTTAGTATAATTAGAATAGCCATCGTCATTGCTGCTACATATGCGGCTTCTTCAGTTCATCGCGGCTCGCACAGTCAACTCCCATAGAAGAATCCATAAAAAGAAGCCTTTCGCTGATAAATTATGCTTTAGGGGCGTGCAGCCCTCACGGCACAACAGCAATGTGGTACCACCATTGCACTATACCCGTGATTCCAATGTTACTTCAAGGCAGTTATGACATACATAAAAACATCTACATATGATGTGTTATATATATCGGAAATTACTAATAACCGAGCTTTGATTTGAAGCCCGCCCTTCCTAGATCCACTTCAGGTCGATGCTTAAGTCCACCACTTTCTTAGTTCATGCCACACCACCATCTCATCGAGATAACTATTTCTAAAAACCGCCCCCTGCCTGCTGATATCATCAATAACCGTTAACATCACTACACCTCATTTAATCATCGCCACTGCTTGATTACCAACAATTGCCATTGGGTTTAACCCTACTTGACATAGCAATCTCGACATGCATATATTTTGATGGCCGGCAAGTTTAATGTTGCATTGTGTAAAATGGATGATGTTTGTGTGAAATATTTCTAAATTACTAATAGTTAGATAGAGAATGCACTACTCATGTACTTTTATAAAAGCGATGAACGTAGAGGCAAAGTGACAATAGGTTAGGATACAAGTCTATGAAAAGTAAAGTTTAGCCCCCTCATAGCCATATAATACTATCTGCTTCCTTTATGGAAATTTGGCAAAATTTGTTGAAAGTTTGGCTCTGAGTTTGACAAACCAACTTTTTCATACGAAACTTTGTTAGACTTTTATGCTTCACACACAAACAAGCGTCCCTAACCTACAATGCACTAAATAATCTCTCTTTTCCCTATGAATAAGGTAAGTCTACAATAGGCCATTGGGGCGCACTTGTTGCTCCAAACAGCAACTTGGAAAACAAGACATTTGCCGTCAAATTGCAAGCTCAACATCCTCAAGCATTTGGTTCAACATTCAGCCGCATTTAACGTGAGTTTAGTTGTTTTTTTGACAGTACCTGTCTATGTGTTGTAGGTGGGACTATTGGGAAACTTGCATTTAATGTGTTGGTAGTTGTTGGTCCGAATTTATCAGTAAGGAGTGTTTACTGGAGTATTAGACTCAGTCAATGCATTTATTTTTATTCAAAATGAATATTTGATGTAGATAAAAAGATAGACATCTAAGGCAAATGTTTGGACCAGATATGACAGAATTTTAAAAGGTTACCTTTGTAGACTTCTACAAGAATTTTTCTTTTTCAATATTTCAACCTTATTATTGTCACGTGAACACACTTATGCCAGTCTCAGTGGGGTTTTATGGACACAGTTACCTAGACCAGAAACTAGGTAATTGTGCCACAGGGGTTTTATGGTGATGAAACTCTCCCTCTTAATTACCCTGCCATGTCAGCAAAACTGCTGATGTGATAGTGTATTTAATACCCATAAAACTCTCATAAAACCCCCCATTGAGACTGACCCTCTTCCATCCACGTGCTCATCGTGTGTTGGGAACATAGAGAAGCGTGAGAAACTAAACATTGGAAGTTTACCCCAAAGTTATAACGTGGGAAGTTGAGTTGCATACTTGTATTAATGACAGTTACATATAAGAAGGAGCCCACTATTTCCTTTAAAAAAAATATTTGACTACTTATGCTGCCATGCTGCGCCATTTTATGTTTTTTTTGGATAAGGGAAAATTTAATTCTAGGGTTTTTAAATCGAGAGGATACAGGACCTTGAAAAAACTTCCCGACCTCTGCACAGCCAGGGTGCACACAACCTAACTAAAAAAGAGAACAGACACACTACTGACTATCAATTCGAAGACTAGATCGCCACCCATGTGCCTGGGTAAAAAAAAAACCCTTGGCCACTCGGGCTAATTGTTGAGATGCCACTGCAACCAAATCCTGCAAAGCAAGCTTCTGTAGGATAGCCCAAGAATGAAGCCAATGGATAATAGAATATATAACCTGCAAGGGAGAAAGATTATATTTTTTTGTCAAAAACTATATCATTCCTGCATAGCCATAGTGACCAACAAGTAGCGGCCGCCCCTAGCAGGACCAGCGGTTTCAAATCATTCCCAATACCCCAAAGCCAAGTACCAAATAAATGTGATACACTACGAGGTTGAGAAATCCTTGTGGCAGAAGCAGCACTTCTTGCTACCTTTCTAATTACGCCATTTTATGTATTGAGTAAAATCTATGCCTGGTCCCTAAGCTTGTCTCGATATGTAATTTGGGTCCCTAAACTCTCAAAATGTATGTTTAGGTTGATGAACATGTCCTGTTGTGTCATTAAGGTCTGTAAATTATCAATTTTTAAGTCTCCAAACTTGTGCAAGGGTGTCAACCCATACCTGTTTTAAGTCTCCAAACTCTGATGTTATCCTTGAATAAGTTTAAGGACTTATAACATAATGTTTAGAGAATTTGAGGATCTAGATGGCACACTAGGACAATATTAGGAACATAAAAATGTTCTTTTGGGGTTAATAGATCTAAACGACACTTGTGAACAAGTTTATGAACCACCCATATATTTTACTCTTAAGTATTGCTTCCGATAATAAAGTATTTATATTTGTTTTTGGGGTCCTGGTGATGACGTGCAAGCGAATTCTTTTAATAGTTCTTCAAGAATGAAATATTGGCGTTAAAGGACATAATAGGGTTGCAAGTGGAGCCCTAAAGAGACACATGGAAGGCAAGCGTGTCATGGCGTGTGGTCTTCTGCTTGGAGTTGGAGGGGTGAAAGACTGCTACGCTACACCAGTTGCAAGAAAGCCAAATGGAACTGAGAAACGGATTCCGTCGGTACCATACGAAAACCCATCATGCACATCAAACAGAGCTCAAATAACTAACCACCGACCTAGTAAAAGTTAAGTGATACAAAGCATTTATACTCGAATGCTTTGATCCTACCTGTCAGCAATTAATTGTTTACTACAAAAACAAGCTACATTAATTCAACGTTTATACATCAGTATGTTTTAGAATTTTAAAACGCTCAAGTGAAATTTATTTTTGCAATAAAAAATGATGTCCTAGGGCCAAGAGCCTTATTAAGGTGTCAACCAGATGTGCTCCGGGCATAATTGTTTGGTATTCTTATTCTTACGCATAGTATTGTGGCGCAAAATCAATCACATACTGGACACACTGTCGTGCCATTCTCTCAGAAAATTTATACTACCCAGGTCAAATATAAATTTTTCAGACAGTAAAATCAGGTTCTTTTACTCCCTTCATCTGTGAGTATAAAAACTGTTAAGCTGGACCAATTTTATCATAGAAGTGTATTACATAGGTAAAATATGAAAAATATTTTTTTTTGAGCAATGAAAAATATATTTCATAATGGATTAATGATGCTCACTTAAGGGCATGTTTGTTACCACCCAAATTATGATAAACTAGTTTATATAATCTGGAGGGCCTCCAAACGGGTAGTTTTTATGTCAGTTTATATAATCTAGAGTACCAGATTATTATAAACTCATAATCTACTCGGCTAAAACCAGATTATAACCCCTAAATTACTGTATGCCCATTAACTTTATTGGATAATTACCCTATATGCCACTGCTTTCAATAATAAATGAGGGGCAAATATATCATTGTAGATTTATAGGTAGTTTAAATAGCTAGATTACGGTTTTTATAACCTGGCCTTCCTACCTAGTTCTTTTTTTCATAAACCAGTTTTTATAATCTATCTTCATAAACCAGTTTATTATAATCTCTATTGGATTCAAACAATCCGTAAATATTACAAAAATTATTGATCTGTTTAATTAGAAATCTTAGCCAAACGTCTAATGTTGTTCGTTGCTTCTGCTGCCCGCCATCCGCCACGTTGCTATCCCCCCAACAACCGTGTCCGCGGTAATTTCCAGGATGAGGGGCCCAGTCCCTCCATGCGCTGCATGCATGCACGCACCGATGCACGTTCACACTTATAGCACTGTTGCGTACTTGTACATATAGTATACAATCAATCCTTCTGTTGGAACTGCTGGAGAATCAATAATGCTTTTGGTTTGGCGAGGCAGAGAGCACGAACTCTGAAATTTGCTGCGTTATCTTTGTCTGATCTGTCTCATATTTTAAGTAAATATTGTTTGCTGGATGACATGATACATGACTTGATCAGTAGTTAAATTGGTACCATAAAGCATGTTCCAGATTGAGGAGTTTGGCTTCACTTTAATTTAGAAGAGCATCTCTGTGGTGTTCTTCCCATCTTGGGAGTTGATAAAAGGAGAAGGAGCATGTGATGGTGGTATGGTCGATCAGTCTTGAACATCATGTGGGGTTGGTAACTTTTAGCGCGACTTGGTGTCCTGTTCTTTGACAATTGTGAAACCGGCATGTCCCAGTGGCACATGTACTGCCTTGGGTTCGACATACAGATACAGTATGTGTATGTGGGAGTCAATGCAATTTCAAGACTTGCATTGCAAACTCTTCCCGGCCTTCTCTATATGTTTAGCATTGGTTAAAAAAAAATGTTTAGCACTGCAGCGAGCTAATAAATATTCTCGACAAACTGCCAACTTTCTTACATGCAACCGTTGTCCTGCGGAAGCTAAGAGACGTGCGTGCAAATTCCTTAATTTAAGCATTCAAAGAAATATTAAAACTAGAGCAGGTTTGTAAACATATATAGCCGTAGAGGGACACATGGAAGAACAGCACCTCTGTACATGGTCTTCTGCTGCTAGCAAGCAAGGCCGCTACTACAATTGTTTGGTACAATAGAAAAACTCATCACTCCGCTCTTTTTTTTCCGAAAGGAAATATTAAGCTGACCACACACATCATACAAAAAATCAAGTATGACTTCAGCTTGAAAGCCAGACAAGATAACACTGGAGCTAGATGCCTTTGGACATTCAGGGTCCGGTGACATCCAACCACCAGGCACAAGCCGGAAATGCATGCTGCTTGCCAGAAATTTTCTACTACTATATGTTTTTCTACTACTCACATGCAACCACTGCCAGTGCTATACTACCATGACTTGAGGCCTACCTGTCAACAATTTCATACGAAACCGTTTGCATAAAAATGTTTAGGAACTCACCATTGGATTTCAGAGCGAGATTCTCAAGAAAGGAAAGTTTTGGCATACTCATAAAATGAATGGTTGATGGATTCTTTGCACGGTAATTTCGTATCTGTTCAAAATATAAAGAAATTTTACCAGAAACGCCTTTTAGGGAAAAGGATGAACAGTATCCCAACAACCGTAGTCCTTGGCTCCTTGCCTTCTCGGGACATTCGTGTAGGGCTGTAAAGCCTATAATAATCTTACACCGTGCCCATCCCCTCAATGGCTGCCCTGTCCTTCATGCATGCTGCCTGCACGTTCACATGTTATATTGGCAATTTGCACTTAATAAATTATATATCATTCGCATTTGTTGGAACCAGTGATTTTGGTTGGTGTGGCAAATAGCCTGAACCCTAAATTGTCTCATGCATATTGTCTGAAGAAAGAAAGGTATTATTTAGTAGAATCTTTGTCTATTGCATTATCCTTTTTCTATTCTGGCTATGTAGAGAGATTGAGGGCGGCTTTGCATCGGCTCAGCTAACTTTGACACGAAGGGCACTCTCTGGAACTTTAAGCATGATTGTATCTTTGTCACAGTTTTACACTGTAAAAAAAAGTCTAACGATGGCACGTTAAGGGATTGAGTGAGCCTCTATGGTGGCTTTCGCCATGCGGCGTATGTATACGTAGTAGTATTTTTCCCCCTTTGATGCTATGAAAATTTGTTCATTTGAATTTACATACCGTTTTGTTGGAATACAGGTAAAAGAGTTAGATCTCGCAAGCTCGTAATGCCTAAATATTTCAGTTGTTTTGGCCCCAAAATAATCAAAACTAGTTCTAAGTACATATCACATATGTTCCTAAGGCACTGCATAGTGCTTGTATTTCCCAATAGTTTCTTATCACAAATGCCCAACAGTTTTAGTATATTTATCGAAACAAATATGAGGAATGAGGTTGTTGGGACTATGTTGTTCGCAATTACAAAAGTTTTAGGGTAATCTAGTAATATATAACCATTTATCAAAAACCTGTTGGGAAAGATGTTTAGTATTGTGGTGCGGCCAGTAATCCTAAGAGAGAGAAGTGTTAAAGGTTTACGAATAAGTTACACATGTAATCAAGAAAACTAATTTCAGAGTCGCCCCAGTGCAAGTACTATATCTTTATTACTAATCTTGGTGCATTTCCCTGCACCAGGATGTGGCCACATCAGCAAGAATTTGTGGGCCGTCGGATCTATCGATCCAACGGTCACGAACAATTCTAGGACATTTCAAGGACCATTGTCCATCGTGGGGCCCGGCGACAAGGGTCCCACAAGTGGACCCACGGGCACCCACAAGTGTGTCCCACCATGTGTGGGCCCCACAGAATCCGTTGTCATGGGTCCCACAAGTGAGCCCCACCTTGGGACCTATCAACGTGGGTCCCACAAGTAAGTCCCATTGTGGACCCACAAGTGGGTCCCACCACATGTGGGTCCCGCAAAACCAATTATATATGGGACCCACTATAGTTTTTCAAAAAAAACTCTAAGCTTTGATAAAATCAACTTGCACTCTGCCTATGTCACTTCCACATAAAACCCCTTTAAACTTTGGTAAAATCAACCTGCACTCCACGAGCAACAAATCCACAAAACCCCCAAGACTTAAGCAGAACCAACCTCATTATCGGTGATAGGTTAAATCGCATCGTACATTTACATATTGCATGTACCACAACATTGACACCTATGGTACCACCACACACAAGCTATCTCGCTACAAATGAACACATGGACAATCCATATGTATATTTCAACGGTCCACACCTCACACATACATTTAACAATTAAAATCGAATTTGACCGAATCGGTAACAAATGGATATATATATCTGTGAAGGGTCTCTCTTGGGGCGCCAGCGGCGCGACATTTTTCTAGTAATGTTTAAGCCTCATATGTTTTAACTTTAAACAACCCAGTCCTTCCTGAAATAGTAAAGCTATTTTTTTAATACTAAGTAGTAAAGCTTTCGACATACGGTGATGAGATGATAAGTGGTGTGATGTCACCAAAAGGAGGACGAAAGAACAGGAAAAAACCAATTGATGGAGACCTCAAATTAAACCCAGATCGTCATGGGCGGTTTTACAAACCTGCGTCCACGTGGTGCGCCCCTGCTGTTGCTCGTGGCTTTTGGAACCAAACCAGAGCCTCTGCAACCGCAAACGCCCACCATTTGGCGAATTTTGGTAACACGGGTGTGTTTGCATCACTGCTGCATCAGTCCGTGTCAAATGCAGGGGCATGTGCACAAGACAAAAGTCAGGCCACCAAACAGCGCGATTCTTCTTCACGGGCCAGAGGAGGAGGACGTGGGCTCCCTCTGGATTAGTTTTCATCCTAAAGGCCCAGCTTAAAATGCCATCTCGGGCCAGCCGTATCTTCTTGTAGTTCCTCGTGTGTCCATTTGGGCCCAAGCCCCCCACTCTGCACCATTACCTTTTTTTTTTCCTTGAACAATTCCCATTTCTTCGGTTGTTTTGCTAAAAAAAAAAACTTTAGTTGTTAGTTGGGTTTTCATCTCCCAAATGGTGGTTTGCATCCCCTTCTAGGTGTCCTCTTCACCGGTATGCTGGGGTTGGTGCGTCAGACCCCTTCTACACCGGTGAAGACTTGGCCTGCATGTTCACGACTATATGGCATATTGGTTTTTCCGATGTGCTACTCTTGGTTTCATCACAAAAACTTTGAAGTTGCTTTGTCGGAAGGATGGTTTCAAATGTCTCCTCGGGTCGCCGGTGACGGGAACGACCGGGAGATGTCTTACAAGGACTTGATTGTAACTCTCCTTTCTTTCAAGGGTGCCTTTGTAAGTTGTACGATGTAAAATTGTAAACTATCAGAAATGAAATTAAAAAATCATGTTTCTTAAAAAAAATGCTAGTTGTTACACAAAGAGTCTCCCTACTCTAATACTCTTTTGATTTTTTGAAACAAATTTTATTCGAGCTTCTGAGTTGTGCAGTAGAAGCTCGCCCTCCGCAGCCACAACTTGAGCTCACCACCGGCCACGAGCCCAACCCGTCGCGGCGAGGGAGAGCAGCTGTATCCTGCACCTTTAGCAGTCGCTCGGTCTCGGCAGCTCCTTCTGCTAGCCATAAACGAATTGGGGAAAGTATGTTTCTCTGTAAAAATAGTCAAAATGCATAGTTTAGTATACAAACTTAGCGCGAGTGGGTGTACTTAGTCTGGTTATCTCTTAAATTTCCCATTTCAGAACAACAATGTAGCAATAGGGTGCGTTGACATGAATCATCTATCAAAATGTTCATTTAGGGACAACAACTTGGCATGTGAGGACAGATACTATGTCCCTGGGTGACTTGAGAAAAATGATATCATTAATGCTTGCTGATCTTACAACCTAACTGAATTGAGAATTAAATGCATCAATAATATATATAGGTGCATCATTTGTCTAATTGCTCACGGACAAGTGAGAAGCACCATCTATCTTAGCACCGATGCAAGGTTTGTCGTAATGTCTTGCACTCCTCTCTCTCTCTTCTTCTTGGCCAGCACCATAAAAATCATACATTTGAGCTTGGTATTACATACTCGCTCCGTATAGGAAAAGAAATTTATTTAGGACATCGATACGGTCTCCAAAACATAGTTTTGATTAATATCTTTTGCTATAAAATATGTTTTAAAAATAATTATGAAACTATATATATTTCAATATGAATTTACTAATGTCATTCACATTTCTAAACTCAACACATAAAAAAAGTATTTACAGTCAAAGTTTGACTTCAAACAATCTCAAAACGACTTCTTTTTCCTATACGGAGGAGGTACACTGAAGTAGTTCGGAAGAATACACACACAATAAACTAATGGATTTTGCCATGTCGTCTAAGGTGATTCTCATATATGTATTCGATCATCCAAAAAAATCAATGTGCTCTAAAGTGATTCCCATATATGTATTCATCTGATCTAGACAAGTTTGTGGATACCATGTGGTTGAATGTTTAAATACACTCTAAGATGCAACATGCAGCACTATCTACATAGTGTTTTACTGGACATTTGTGAGGAGAAAAAAAGAAACATTAAGAGCTATTTATTTTTTTTCCTTTTTAGGTTCATTTTCAAATTGAATGGCTATTATTGCATCCTTTTGGGGTTCTGTGCACTATCTTTCCTTTGCTTGTTACTCTGGCGCCTCTGCTGACATATTCCTTTTTTTTTAAAAAAAAAATCGCTATATAAGTACTGGATTAAAAATCTATAGCTCCTACTGTATGACACTAGAAAACTTCGCATCGCTTATTTGGCATGACAGCTTATGTTACTGGATGAGAAGAATTAAGAGAGATACATCTCACTAGCTCCTGAGTCCTGATATGATGGCTACACATGTACTAAAGCACAACATTATTAGAAATCGTACTCAATGTGCTAAGCACCAAGTAAAAGCCGGACCAAATGAAGCTAGCTAGGGCAGGCAGTGCAGTTAACGGCAGCATCAGCTGCCAGTGCGTGCGTGGCAGGGGCGATGATGGATTCTTATCCAAGCGCTAGGGAAGTAGGGATCCGGCCAGATTCGTTCCCTGCGATCGAGCTGCATGCGGCGACGATGGCGAGCTCCGCTGCGTGCTGAGTTGGAGAGGGCGGCAGGCAGGCAGCCAGGTAAGCGGAGGGCCCCATCCCGCACGCGGGCGCCACATGGCGGGATGCGCCAACCTGTGGCTGCCGATGCTCGGCACATGGCCCTGCCTGCTGTGTGCTGCTGCCCCCACTGCATGCTATGTCCAGAGAGAGAGAGAAAGAGAGAGACGGCCAGCGCCTCCAGGGCCATCTATCGATCACCTCCGTACCCTACAGCAGAGACCGGCCATCTGCTGCGCGTTTGCATCCAAGGCATCGGATCCGGCCTACCGGGGACGTACGTCCGCGCCCCATGCACGGCGCAAGCGTGACCTACCTCTGCCGCCGGCGTTCACAGTTCGCTACTGCTTATATATATGGTTACTCCCAACATTGCACATTGCATGTTGTTAATCTTGGCATGCATGCATGCCACATGCATGTGTTGTGCATGTTCCAGCAATCTATAGCTCATCGATCTGTGCTCTGTGTGTAGGTTTTTACGATTTTACAGTGGGTAACTTGCCTATATATATATATATATATATATATATATATATATATATATATATATATATATATATATATATATAGCTACTATTGTTGAGCCAAAATAAAAAAGGAATGTCCTGTTGATAATAACCTTTTGATATGTTCCTCGCAACAAAAAATCTTTTTCATATATATACCTGTTACCTGTACGCACCTGTGGCCGCCGCCGGTCGCCGTCCCTGCTTTCGTTCGTACGTACACTTCCTGGTACTGCTCCATGGCATGCGTGCCCAGATTTGGGCTTGTACCATTGCCCTTTCGCTGTCAAGCTCCACTGGATGATATATGCAGCTAGTCCTTGCTTGCATGGTGCACCTTGCATTGCTAGTTTTGTTTTTTTTTCCTATTCTGCCGGGTTAATTATTTTAATAGCCATATCCCTTTTAGTTTCAAACATTTTTTAATTTCTAAGCTCACTCAAAGAGAAAACTTTATGAGGTTTTGTTGGTTTTCAAATTTATAAGTGGCCAGAGGTTGTTGGTCCGAAAAGGATGAACTACTGCTTTGTTTTCCGATAAAAGGAAACCTCCATCTACCATTATATCAATAACAAAACAAGCGAGCGTGTTTATGTACATATATATGGTCCTATTATATTATACTGGGGGTATGTGCAGGGACCTCCACTTGTAGGTGGTTGGATGTAGTCCAAAAACAAAGTCACAAGGACAACATTGTCTCTAGCTCATATAACACATCTAATAAGGTCTCGTTTGGATCCTTAAGGTAAAACAAACTTTATGTATCTTTTTCATGTTAAATAAGTGAACTAAGCTAGGCTAACTGCACATATAAAGGATAATTGGTGGTTAGAGTCCATTAGTCTAATTAGTAATTAGCCCTGAATCAGCGCATGTTTTACCCTATTATTATATTATTTTAGCCTATCGAAATAGGGCCTAAGTGTCGAAGAACTAGGCACCCCAAAGATAATGTAGTTCTCTGCCAGATAAACCCGAACTTGAGCGGTTGAGTCGTGCCAGTTTACAACAAATTGTCAATTTCTACAAGGCATTGGTTACCAAAATACCAAATGATTGTAGTGCGCTCCCTAACCAAAGCATATGATTATGTACTTATATTAAAAAAAGAAACTATATATGGTTTGAGAATTGTCAGTCACAAATGCTACTTTTTTCAAAACGAATCCACAAATACTAATTTGAGGTAGTGATCAAACTGAATTAGCAAATATATACTCCTATTCGTAATAATAAGTACTATTTGTGTAATAATAATGCAAGTACTCACTCTTTTCCTAACTAAATATGGATTAGCCATGCATAACCGTTTGTATAGATATGGTATGGATAAAAATGTGGTCCAAGATACTCCAGATTTTGCAAGCGAAGCGCACGGCCGGGCAGCCTCTGTCCAGTTTCAATCATCATGCATGACCGCGCGCTGCCTGCCATGTTGTTCTCTGTGCTGACACACTGGCCACCACCTATGTCATTGCACACATTTGCGTTGATTTTTTTTCAGACTCAGAGATAACCTACCCATATGGATAACGGGCTAAAAATATCTCATGTGCACGAAAATTCGTGCAGATGCATGCAGTGTTAATAAGACTCAAGTATATCATTCATTGAAATTTTACATAACGTTTTCTTAGAGAGTCATATACAATAAATTTAGCAAATGATAAGAATGCGGAGAGCTTTACAAAAATCTGTAGTCTAAATTTATCATACGCTTAGAGCGCACTGAAGCAGATTTCATATATCTAGCTAGACATATATAGTTCAACTTTAGAGAGTGGCGGATTTATAACCTTTATTTAGAAGAGACTTATTTAATTACTTCATCTCCTACATCTAGCTCCTTTTGATGCTTTAATTGTTCTAGCAAGGGTATAGAGGTAAGAGGGGGCTCGAGTCTCTTCCGCCGCAGTGCTAGATCCGCCCCAGACTTCAGCTCTTGTACATTGGTATAATAATGCTCTATACACATTATGCATATCCTTCTTTACATAACAGCATGCATATATGCGCCTAGGGGCATGTACTATATACGTCATGGCAGCTACCAATGCATGCATGTGTCCAATGAAAAAGGAGGAAAAGATATAGAAATAAGTACGACAAACATGAATATATACAAATATTTTTTGGGGCTTCAAAAAGATACTGAAAAAGAATTTTGTTGCAATATTATATTTTGAGTAAATTTCGCTGTAGGTCCTTTAACTATTGCCGAGATCTCATCTAGGTCCATGAATTAAAAAAGTGGTCATCTAGGTCCTTAAACTATTATCGAGATCTCATCTGGGTCCATGAAGTAAAAAGATGGTCATCTAGGTCCGCGATCTATTAAAGAGTAGTCATATAGGTCCAAAAGCTTCCGTGGAGATATTTTTTTACTGCATGGCAATTCCAACGTGGAAAAAATTGCAAAAAAACTCTTTATGAATGAGCAGATGACCATTGAAAAATGCCTCCACGAAGGTGAGAGTTTTTTGTCTTCCATATTTTTGCCCCACTAGTGTTGCCACACAGGCGAAAAGTGCCTCGATGAATGTTCATGGACCTAGATGATTACTCTTTAATAGATCATGGACCTAGGTAACCAACTTTTTAATTCATGGACCCAGATGAGACCTTGGTAAAAGTTGAAGGACCTAGATGACCAATTTTTTAATTTATTGACCTAGATGAGACCTCGGTAATAGTCTAAGGACCTATGGTGAAATTTACTCTTATATTTTCATGGACTGCATTGAGCTAGAACCTGCCTGTAGCTTAAGTTGTTTGTTGTCGCGAAGATCTAGTGAAGAGCAAAAAACATGTCATGTCTCATGACAGCTCTAACATTTTGTTCGTGTTTTGAAGCAGCTGCTTTCTAACGAATCATTGGATCTTGGCAGCTACCTCGTCGCCATGGCCAACTAGATCTTTCCAAGATAATGGTCAACGATCCTTGTATGCATATAGAGATCACGCACTACGCACTTCAATTCTTCGCAAATTTGTGAACGATTTGTTACTGTGCGTGATGTTTTAGCGTTTCTTTATTTGGCGGTACACCCAATACATGCATATGCATCCTCGCGTAAGTATTTTAAAGTGTCCGGCCAAGTCATTTCGTATTTCAGTGTGGTGATAGATGCATCTGCATGAGAGTGTCTTCAATTCTAATCCGCCGGTAATGTCATTTTCTGCATGAAGTCTGCTTATGCTTCCAAACACGTGTGTGGTTGACTAACAGCAAACGTACATTCATACTATACAACTACTATATGTAATATATATACAATATACTGCTGTTTATTACTCAATGCTTGGGACATCTAAGCAATCTCCAAATATTTTTCAAGCTATTTTTACTTTATATTGCTCAAAATAAATCGTTTGAAAGGACTAGTTGTGGTAAATAAATCGTACATGTATGAGTATGATGGTCAAAATTTATAAAATTTGACTGCGACAACCCTAATTAATCATCCTTTATTCGTTAACAGAGCGCCCTAGCTAGGAGTGCTTCACATTGTTGGTGAATATTCATTCTAGGAATGGAAGTACAACCATTCCTCATGCAAGGTTCACATCACCAGCAGGACCACTGATCTAACAAAAAAAATGATTAAGCTAGCCTCTTAATTAACAATTACTACAGAGTAATTAACACACACTGCACCCATTTATGAATCCAATACCTCTCCATGCAAAAATAATGCAGCAACCCCACATGCAAAACCCTACTGTGTGCTGATTGGCACAGAGCACAACCACCCCCCAAACACCTATTTATACCCCCTCCCGGCCCCCTACTCTCACACACACCTCACCAGCCACAAACACAAGAACCAGCTAGCTTGTTTGTAGCAAAGCTACCAACAAATACATGTGCACCCACCACCAACAACAACAACACAAAGCAGCAGTACGCCTCCACATTCTCCGATAGACGGTCACCATGATGAGCTCGTCGCTGAAGCTGACGGAGATCGTCTCCAAGAAGCTAGGCGGAGGAAAGGTCACCTCTCCAAGAAGCTCGGCGCCATGCCCGCGGGGCCACTTCGCCGCCTATACCCGCGACGGGCGGCGCTTCTTCATCCCCATCGCCTACCTCGGCAGCGACACCTTCCGGGAGCTTCTCAACATGGCCGAGGAGGAGTTCGGCGCCCCCGGCGGCCGCCCCATCGTCTTGCCCTGCTCCGGCGACCGCCTCGACCAGATCCTCCACGCCTTCCGCACCGGCGCCAAGAAGAAGGCCACCGGCAAGATCTGGTAGCGAAAATGTTGCCGGCATTGCAGAACACGCTCTGCCAGGCTGAATGGCTGATCGATCGATTAGCTAGCCTGCACGATGATGACAGTGAGATTACTGCTGATTTAATCGTAGGCGTTGTGATCGACCGATCGATCGATCTTGTTTATTATTTAGTTGATGTTTCTTTTTGCTGGCTCTCTCCTGGTGTACATTCCAATGGGGGTGTTTTCAGGAGACCAGCTGTGGCTGGCAGGCAGTACTATGGCCAACTTGCCATGATGTAGCATCTATCTCCGAAGCTTTTCATCCGTTGGTTTTTCGTTTCTTTTTCCCTCTCTTCTTCTTTATCGAGAATTCATTTTTTTTTTGTCATGATGACTAGCATGTGTTGTTGGATAAGTCGATCTGGGGGACATATCATCAGTTGTTGGATATAGGAGTACGTTCATTATTGTACGTCAATATGTACTGGCCTGAGTGCAGTTTTAAAAAAGAATTAACATTTTTAGCAGAAATTAATGAATACATTCAGTGCATTTGAGATTAATTTATTTACCTAAAATGTTGAGTTTAGTTGTAACTCATAATGGTTTGAAAAATGCGATACGGATATATTCTGGTTTTTGCCAGATGTTTTTAAGATGATGGAGAAAATGTTGGGTTTATGCAATAGCAAAGTATGCACAGTAATGTTTTATCTTTAAAATGTGGAGTCCAAGATTTATGTCTTGTTTAGTAGTCATGCACCCACAACTTAACCGCAATACTAGGGTGTTTTACCTTCTTTGCAGGATGCAATATGTCAACTTCAACAGAGTTCTTCAATTCTCTTCTTTAAAAAAAGTAAAAGGGTTTATAATGAAAACAAAGAATGAGATCCATGCATTATTCATACCCATGCTTCCATGTCATGCATTAGCTTTGCATGTGTTGCTCTACAGTGGTATATTTATATATCGCTGTAGCGTGAATATATCGTGCTACATTGATACATTCCTAGATATAGTGTAAATATATCACGGAATATCTATGGAACAGAATTCTGCATGCATACATGCACGTGTAGGTATATGAACTACAAATTAAAATACTGAAAATTTATTAAATGTTTGTGTACACGCATAGTACAATGCAAGATATATACGTAAAATGATGGAATTGAAGTGGATAGATGTCAATTGGGTTCAGGTGAAACATTGCATTCATCGTGGAACAAGGCACATGGGAGCTGCTTCTCTATCTGAAATTCTCAACGGCCTAAGATGGCTCAACAACTAAGCCATGCGCACATCCTGATCAAAAACAAAAATTGGCGTGTGACTGCAAGCTACTAAGTCATTTGAGATGATGGCACGCGACCCGCGATTTAGGGGCGATGATAGCGTTACCAATGCTACCATTTTCTTGTGACTGAATGGATCATAAATTAGATATACAGCTAGATATATAGTGGCTAGTTTAACTTTATATATGTAAATCGATCGTGAGGAGCCATTGGATCCGGGTGATCGCGTGGCTAGAATTGCCTTATACATATGCAATAAGAAGGGGTGGCAATATAGAACAGAAATTAGTATATGGCGATTTAAGAAAAAACATAAAAATAGATAGGTATGCATTTATGTATGGACAATCCAATGAGGTTGGATTTATTCTCCGTGCCACGTCGCTGTCCAAAGTAGTAGAGGTGTGCAAGGTTTTGGGGCTTGCAATTGGATGATTGGTTGGGGATGCTCGTGCTCACGGGGCATGCATGGCCGCTTGGACACGAATGTGATGAGAGTGAGGTATCAAGCAAGGGATACGTTGCAACGGAAAGCAAAGAGGACTGGCTGCTGGTGTGACTGTGTGCTGCCAAATGGTATGTAAAATCGTTAAATCTCGCTCTTCTCTGAGCCGGGCCCACATCGCTTCAAACCAGAAATAGGTAGGAACAAGCAAAGTAAAGCTGTGGAATCTTTAGTTCTGATTCTTGTGAGGGGCGGCTGATCAATCATTCTTTATCGTCCTTAGGTAACCTGGTCAATATCAAAGTAACTGTTGCCAGTTTTTGTTTTCCGCGGCAATGCCTACTAAGCATGCATTTCGTTAAGAGGAATAACGGCTGTCGATTCAGAATGCAATGGCCTATCTCTCCTCGTCCTCATTTGTACAAACCATTTGGATCAATAAAAATTAGTGAAGCACATACATGCAACCATATTTTCTTTCGAGAAACACAACCATAATTTAGACTAGACATCTTTGATATCATGGCATGGTCACAGTTAAAGTGAAGCGGAAATCTACATTTGGGTTCAAATAAGGTACTCCCTCCATCCCAATTTATAAGTCGTTTGATTTTTTTTAGCTTCAACTTTGACCACTCGTCTTATTAAAAAAACTATGTGAAATATCAAATTTTTTGTTATGACTTGCTTCATTAATGAATATTATTGAAGAATGGCTTAAATTTAACTATATTTGCACAAATTTTTTTAATAAGACGAGCAGTCAAAGTTGGAGTTAAAAAAGTCAAGCGACTTATAAATTGGGACGGAAGTAATACTAGACAAGCTTGGATTTGCAGAGAGCCTGTGTGGGGTCGTGAAAAGGTGACACGTTGTCCTTGCTCGTTTTTGGACGGGGAACTTAAAAGAGAGAAAGTGACGGCTGCTCAGCACACAGCAGGGGAGGTGGCGTTTCGATCAGCAGGCAGACTAGCTGCGTGCTCTGCTGCATTGGGTAGGGACAACGACGACGGAAAGTAGCGGCAATGGTTGCCAGGCGCCGCATGTGCTCGCCCTCTGTCTCCACATGCCACGCAAAAACAATCCATACAAATCTCAGTCTCACCCCCAATATATGTGATATCACCTATTCAATTGCCACCTATTAAGCCTTATTACGTCACCTATTTGTCCGAGGATATATGTGATTTTTCTGGCGTTTATTCAGTTCAATTAATCCTAGGTGATGATGTGATTAGCTGTGGAACATGTTCCTCTTGAGAGCCAACTTAATTTAAGTCGCCACCGTTTTTTTTTACTTAAGTCTCACCCTATTTGGTTATAGGGACTTGTGTTATTTTGATACAATGGTCAAAGACCCTTGTGCCCCTGATACTATGCTCCTCCGGTCCTCCCCATTGCTCGGCCCCCATCTTGATGATGCGCCTTCACCCGGCCACTACTGCTCCGACAAGCCCTCGCGCCAAGCCGCTCGAACCAACTAACGTCGTGTTGTGAGGAATCACGCCACTTGCCACCATGGCGGTCAGGGGCGCTCGGGCTGTCAGCGGCCACCGTGGTGGGCAGGAAGGCAGGGGGTGGGGAGCGGGATTGATGCCTACGATGTGGAGGCACAAGGTTGGAGACGGCCAATAAGCTCCCATAAGTCACTCTGTTTGACTCTTGAGAGGCCTATCGAAACTTAGGTCCCTAAACACAATCCAGTGCAAACCAAACAGGACCTTATTATAAGATTCACCTTTACTAGAGCTTGTTGGGCGGAAATTAGAATTTATATCGACTATAAGAAATGGTCCTCAAACCTTTAACCATATAAAGAGGCAGCTTGATGTTCCCTTCTTCGTGGAAATCATCTTTCTTATGTCATGCATCATATGAGCAACTAGAAATGAATGGATATTCAGGAAAACTGATCCCTCAGTACAAAGCTATAGAAGGAAAGTTCATCGATGAATTCTTCCTTCTCCGGCACCCAAGCCAGAGCACCTGCCTGCCATGACTTCTTGAATCAATAGGCATGTCCTCTTTTTGTTGTCTGACTTGTTAAAACATTTTTGTACATACTTAAATATAATCAGTAGGGGCTTACCGCTTCTGTTCAGTTTTTTTTTTGTCTGGTTTATATTCCTTAACTGTGGGACATCATCAGATTCTTTTTCTTTAACACGCAGGAACCCTTTTTTTTTGCTTCCTTTGGGTTGACCGTTGATAGCTACCAGTAAGTCGTCGACAAGAGAGATGGTGTGGGGAAAACAAGTCATAATGCATGTGGAGGACCAGACTTGCATGCCTTGTGATTTGTGAATGCTTGTTTAGTTGCTCAAGTTGGCACCAACTTGGTGTACGGTAAACCGCGTCTCCTCTCACGTAACATGTTTTTCAGCGCGCTAATTTTCCACAACTTTCCAATCTAAACAAGCCTATGTGGTGTGGCTAAGGTTTTGTTTAAGGAGATCCCTCGACAGTTCTTATCTTCCTTTGGGTTTGCACTTTAAGTCAGCAACTTGCTGGTGGATAAGGTGCCCAAAAAAACGATCGGTACGTAGTAGTGCTATTTGTTCAAGGAAATGTGTTCACGCGTAGATGGAACATGAAGGAACACATGTACGCATGCGAGGGGCAAATTCAGGTCCCCACTCACAGTACACTGGACAAGCTTACAAGCCGCCTCCAGTGCAACCGCAGCTTCTAAATACCAGTCTATAGAATCTAAGCCCCCAATGCAACAAGGACCAGCTTTGCATCTTTCGAGACAAAAAAAAAAAAGGACCAACTTTAATTTGAAAACAAGTTGAAATCCGTCCCTCTCAGCCAGCTCTGAAACAAAAATCTCTTGCATTCAAAATGGTTGCAATTTGCTGCATGAGATCAGAACAGGATAAACAAACTCAAACCGGTTACGAATATCAGTCACTACATACTCCCGAAGCATGAGGCGAAAGTTGCTTTCGCTCCGTCATTTTTTTCTTAATCATGAACAATCATTGCACTTGCACCACATCACTACGGACCCAAGGAGCAATTTCTGTCCACACAAGATGACACAATATCGATTCCATCTCCAGGAAACAAGAACGGAATGTTGATGCAGAAATATGGAGCAAATGAACAGAAATGATTTTCATGATGCAGACATGCATCATGCATGTCAGCCTCACAGAAACATAAACCTAATTCATGGTATCCAACAAAGATGTTTGATCCGCTCAGCGGTGCATATGAACAGATGTCCTATCTACACTTACTGGAATGCTGAACATACTAGATGGCAAAAATATCCAAGCAATGCGATTCCACGCATACTAGATTTTAAGAGCACTGTGTTGGATCAGACACTATTGGGATCTTGAAGATAACAAAACCACAGATTGAAGTGGATGAGGACAAGGAACAGAGAGCTAACTCCATCTGCTTTGTTGCAGTTGACAGCTACGTTTCAGAACGAGTATACAGATCGAGTCATGTGTATCACTATTTCAAAATGTTCATCCGGACAAGCCAGTGATATACTGATATATTGTACAGAACGCAGGTTCAGGCATGAATTCATTCGTGTTGCCTGCTCATTCAGCTACTATTTTTTAAAAGGGAAAAATCTATTTTTCACCCTTCAACTGTTACAAAAGTCTGATTTTCAACCTCAAACTACAAAACCGGATACTAAAGTCCCTCCAACTATCCAAACCATACAAAATTGGCCCTTTGGGTGGTTTCGAGGGTGGTTTTGATTTTTCTAAAAATAGTAGAAATATTATTTAAATTTTAAAAAACAATAACTAATTCATTTTGGATCCAAAAAATATGAAATAAGTACCAAAAGTTCTCTTAAAATGTAACCAACCTATTGGCACACCATTTAATGTTATTTGGGTATTATATATCTATATTACTAGTGTCTTATTGTTTTCTAAAAATAATTAGAATAAAAATAAATAATATGCAAACAACTTCTAATGCTCCACCAACATGTAGGTCACATTTTTACAAAAACATTTACATCAGATTCTAATTTTTCTAGTTCAAAATAAATTAGTTATAAATTTTTTAATACAAAATTGTTTTTTAATTTTATTGGAAAATACAAAACCACTTTCAAAACCACCCAAAGGGCTAATTTTGCACGGTTTGAATAGTTGGAGGGTGTTTAGTATCCGGTTTTGTAGTTGTGGGTTAAAAATTAGATTTTTTTAATAGTTTGGAGGGTGAAAAATAGACTTTTCCCTTTTTAAAACCGTTCCTAGTCCTACACGCATCAATAAAGGACATACTTTCTAGCGGCTGATCTAAGTCTTGCTTACTATCCAAGTAAACATTATCTTTTCTTTACAAAACTTTCTGCAGAACCACACGACTACAATCTTCGTTACACAGTAAGACCTTAAGTCATTGCTGAAAGGAGCACAACATCACTATTTTCACTTCTAGAACAATGTCAGAAGGCAATTTAAGAAGAAAAAAAACGGCAGCTAATCTGAGGGTGGGTTGTGGAGAAGGATTTTAGTATTCTGTGACTTTATCACGGACCAAACATCATGTTTGGCAACCTCTGGTTTACAACAGTGTGACTGCTAGACAAATATCACCAGGCAAGGCAATTTGCAAAATATAGGCATGTGTTCCTATGGCAAACAGTATAGCTCATTAAAACTGTACAAAGTATGTCGCAACTAAAGCACAAGTATTCCGCATGCACAAACTATTGATATAATATATCTGAGCTGCATGTGACCATCCATAACAAACAGGATGAATATGTTTTTTGGAACAATCCATCACAATAAAATGTAGGGAAAAGGCAATCCATGTCGCAACAGAAATGGTACAGTGAGTAAACTGTGTATCATCAAAACTGAGAATGGGATGTGACTTGATGATAAGGACAATCGTAAATTCATCACTCATTCACTCTAACTCTAACTGAACAGGTAAAGAACCCAAAAAGTGCAGAACAGAAGACAGGAAGAACAGCAGCAACTTGTGAACTATTTAAGATAATTGCAACGTTGGTAAAATTCATCTGAACTCCACGATACAAGAAGACCATCGCCAGATAAAACGTTAAGTCTTGTGTTTAGACTGCTTCCCTAGACTAAACATTCAGCTAATTTTTGCTTCTGGTAAGAGCACACCATAGCAAAGTAATGTAGCAACGAGAATAGTAGCAACGGCAAAAGGGACTGAGCACAAATTCTCACGATATCCGATCAAGATCTCTTTCTCTTCTTGGTTTGAGACTCACCCCCCTTGTAGCTTCTGAAATCATTCGTGGTCTCAGCAGTGTTCTGCTTCTTCAAACCTTTACGACCACCATGCCCAAATTTGGCATCTCTTGACCTCCTGTTCTTTCCTTCTTTACCTCGCTTAGCAAGACCACCAGACCTATCACCAGGAGAAACACCAGGCCTCTTTTTCTTTGATTGTTTAAACCCTTCTTCTCCCTCAAAGTTCAGGTCTGGCACATCATCATTTCCCTTGGCGAATCCCCCCTGCTGCCTCTGCTTCCTCCACTTCTTGACTGACTCAATCTGCTCCTTCTTATCCTTAGCCCGCTGCTTGTTCTTCTCTGCCTGCACCTCCTTTGCTATTTTCTTGGCCTCTCTAGCCTTCTTCCTCTCCTCAGCCTCCTCGATCCTCCTCTTCTCTGACAGCAACCTCCCTTTGATCTTGTGCATGTGCGCGTCAGTTTTGACCATCTCGGCATAGTAATCTGTTGGTCTGAGGAACCGAACCTTCATTGATTGCAGCTTCTCAAAGGCCTGCCTTGTGCCATCCAAAGCTTGGGTGTAAAACGCAAGTTCACGGGCAAGATCATCATTCACATCAACCTTTCCCCCCTGATCATGCTCAATAGTGAGCTTGTGCATCCAGTCCACATTCTTGGGCCAGGCTATGTCTTCAAGTTTCTCAAGAATAGCCTCCTTGTTGTATATAGCATTCTCTGAAGGCGTAGCCTGAGCTTCTTCCCCTGAATCATCTTCCGAGTCTGATACTTCCACATCAGAATCAGCATCATCCATGATGACTTCATCATGAGCCAGGGCCTCTTCACGTGCAAGTCCCACCATTTTTACTGTATATATCAAAGAAAAGAAGATAATATTAATCAGCAGAACCAATAGAAACACTAGAATGACAGCTGTAGAAACACTATAGTAAACAAATAGGTGGACTTCAGACTCCACAAAGATCCAACCTTAATTTTTACTACTGACTACCGAGTGAAACTAATGCTGGGTGTTTCTCATGACGAAACATGACAGAAGTAGAGCACAAATGCCTAATTTAAAAGGAACACATCCACAGTCTTGAACTACAGCTAAACTGGACAACATTGTGTGTGTGTGGGTGGGGGGTGGGGGGTGGGGGAGGTGTCTTGAGAGACCCCAATAAAAAAGGGAGATAAAATTAGCAACGGATCAGTCCATCCTTGCATTTCATATCGCTATGAGAAGTAGGACAAACAGTTGGTGTCCAGTCTAAATTCTTCAGTTATCTGATTAGATAAGGTAATAAATAAACCAACTAAAAATTACATACTCGTCCCCAGCAAGTTCAACCATTGCTGCACAACACAAATCAACAGCAATCTAAAGGATATAAACATCACGCCAGTAATCCACATAAGAAAATCCAAACACACATGCCCAAAATAAACATGAGCTTGAAATTGACAAACTGCGGGCTTAATTCGATATGCCTTCAGTTACCAAAGCAGGGGCTGAAGCAGATTTCTGCTGCAGCAAAGAATGAGCCACTAGACTAAATGCATAGCAATACTATCTTGAGTCACAGACGCAATCCATCCACTCCATACATCGCAAACTGCTCGGCAGCAGAATAGATGAAATTACATACCCAGCAGTTCAGGAAAAAACTAACGTTCTTAACCTCGAAGCTAGCACCCTCCTATCACCAAGACCGATTCAACAGGACCACACCAGCCGACCCGACAACAAGAGCCACCACCCACACAGGGGTAACCCGTTAGCGGCGGGTGGGTAGCGAGGCGAAAGGGAGGTGGAAAGAGGGGGATGAAAGGTGCGATGTTACCTGGTGAGGGTAGGGATACGGCGGCTGCCGGCGCGGGGGCGGGGACAGAGCCGACGGCGCCGGCGTGGGTGGCGGCCGGTGAGCTGGGCGCGCGAGAGGAGGGGAGGGCGGGGGCGGCGCTTGTCTGCGCGAGACAGACAACAGAGCTAGGTTTTGCCTCGCGGCCTCGCCTCTTGTCCTCGTTTCGGGCTAGGTATTGATGGGCTGGGCCTTTTGTGGGCCACGTGCCTACGGGTGGCGAAGCAGGCTAGGGCAGCGCGAGACACCGGGCCGAGCGACACGATTTTTATGGACATGTTCAGTTGAATGTACTGAAAGAGTATTTTAATCACTGGAAATATTTCTCTGAACTTTTCAGTAGCACAAGAAAAGCTAACATGTCTCTAATTCTCTAGAACAAATAGTAAAACGTATCTAATTGATTAGCAAAACGTATCTAATTTTTTTTTTGGCGGGTAAAACGTATCTAATTGATTGGTCGCAAAGCTTGCATCGATAATAGCATATCAGTTTGATCTATCGACTGGACCGATAATTACTAACTAATGCTTGGTCACGAGTGAGCAGCAGCTTAGCGTGTGATAATCCCCATCATTTGCTCCCACTGGCCAAGGCAAAATAATCCCCGTCATTCCTTCCCACTGGCCATTGGATCGGCGTTGGAGTTCAAGCAGCTCGTCGGTTTCATCAGGGAAATCAGCAGCACGTCAGCCGCAGAGAACGATCTCGAAGTTCAAGAATGAATAACATGCAACTAGCAGACCAAAGGCTTTGGCCACACACACACACACACACACACAAATAATCTAAGTATCTCACACAGTCTATTGTGGAGCACTGCTTGATATTCCTAAGAATTAGACTAGTCCACAAAGCACCAAGAGGTTATTCTTCAGTCATTGGTACACTTTGTGTTTGGTTTTGTTAAGTTTGCTGCGTTTTTACCATTTCCTAAATGTACGCACCATTTTTTTTTTCATGTCATGCCGCTGTTGCCATGCTCTTCCAACGGCAGAACTATTTGGCAAGATCTATGGAAATCCGAGCAGGAGAGAACCGGACAGAATTCAATCACAATCAGGACTTGTATGCGAAGATTGGAGGCTGGCTGCTATCTTTGCTCAGGAATGGAGACGAATCGGGGCAAATCACGAATGGAAGCGACGAGCTCGGTGGCGGACGTGACCACGTCAACCGCCGGCGAAGCAGACAGAGAATGACAAAAGACACGGTGATTTGTTTGCTGGGGACGAATGGATGGACAGTGCTGGTATTGCTATTTGCAGGGGTTGCCGTTCCATATTTGTTACAGTATGTCTGCTGCTTTTTTTGTTGATCCTCAGTGCACAAAGCCTCCCCCCGCAGCTGCAGATCTTGCAGCACGCCAGCCAGCACCGTTGCAATGTGAAATCCTGCTCCTCGATAGCATCGCCACAAAAGCAAGAAGATGACATGGATACTCTGATCCAACAGAGGGATTATGATCACACTGTTAGCAGTCAGTAACCCAGCAGAATTTACTCTTCTCTGAATTTCAGAATCGCATAGCAAAACCCGGATGTGTTTTTAACTTTTTATGCATAATAAATACCAAAGTACACATATTGTTTGTTGGTTGGGATACAGTAGCTGGTACATGTCGCAAGGCATTTCTGCAATTCAAAAGCTATATAACCGTCTCTTTCTCTTTGCAAGGGCTGAACTATTGGATCAAATATTAGAAATGTTTCAGAGGTGTCTAACTGAATAATTTCAGACACTTTCAGAAAACTGAGAAAATAAGAAATTGCTGACTGCGCAGCACGATTCGATTTGATTCGCGAGAAGCAAGTATCGGCAAAAAACAGAAGATAACGGTGAAGCAAGAACATAAGAACGACTCAAACAAATTTACTGGTTAATGATTTAATTTCAGGAAGAACGTTTACAGATAATCATTCGAACATACATATAGATCATCAGAAGCTACAAGGATCTATAGTTCTACACCAACCATGCTGGCAATTTTGTTTCACCAATAATACATGACTACTTTAGATTTTGGGACTACAACAATCCATGAGATAATCAAACAAAAACACAGACTACTCATGAATCTAGGCAATGCATCCTGCTGGAACCGAGCTGCGTCTACTATCCCTGGAAGGCAGCCCGGGCTTGTCGCTCCAACTCCGGGAAGAGGCTGCGGACGAGGCGAAGGCTCTTCCCCGCCCTGGTCGGCCTCGGCGCCGGCCGCGTCTCTTTCTCCTGCGAGGCGGGCACGGCGGCGGCGGTGGCGAACTGGCTGGGGGTCCTGGATGGAGGCAGGGACGACGGCGGTGGAGTCGTCGGCGAGAGCTTGATCATCCTGACGTGTGAGCGAGGGACGTGGAGTGGACGGTGCCGTAGGGGTCGCCAAGCTCCCAGTTGCCGTCGCAGACGACGTCGTAGCCTTGGTGGGTCGTCGACACGACCATCGCTCTGAGCCAGAGCACGAGAACCTTCCCAGTCTTCAGCTTGGTGGTCCTCGTGCGCACGCCAACCGCCGTCCCCGTCTTCAGATGAGCGGCGGCGGTAGGGCTGGCTCGGCATGCGGACCCGGCCGAGGATGGGGCCGAGCAGGACAGCGGCGGCGTGGAGGGAGAGATGACAGCGGGGCACGGGGAAGGCTGAGCCTGGGGCAGCGGCGGTCGCGTCGCGTGGGCGCCGGCGGAGGCAGGTGGGGATTTTGAGATGGTGGGTGACGGATCCTCCTGGCGCGGCGGACGTGGCGGCGGCGCGGATGTCTCCTTGGCGACCGAGGTCTTGGGTGCCAGGGGCTTAGGCCTCCTGCGCTGGAGCTCTCGGCGGATGCTCTGCATGCCGGAGGAGGAGCGGCGCGACGGCATTACCATTGGACCGAAGAAGCGCGACGGCAGGCGGAGCGGATCGGGATCGACGATAGGGAAAGCCGGAGATGAGAAAGCGAGGTGAGGCGGTGGGAGGAAGGCGAGAGCTCAGAGCTGTGGGAAGGATCGGATCGAGCAGAGGAAGCCAGGAAGGGGGAAGGCCGGAAGGGGGATATGATGGCAGAGGTGGGTGTGGGGATTGCGCGCGAAGGAGGGAAGGGGAGAGCGTAGGATTGGGGCGAAATAAAGACGCGGTTTAGGACGAGTCCGATCAGAATCGGATGGATGGGCCACCTTCCGTGACGGTCAAGTGTCTGGGGGGCGTTCAGGCTGGCTCTAGGCTGGCCCCGTAGTTCATCTGCCCACTTCTAGATACCTAGCCCATTAGTTATGAAGGCTCTTCTTTCTTTCCTTTTGTGGTAAGATCCCAGCATAAACTCTGCATACAAAATCACAGTTGACAGACCATACTGGCTACAACTACAACTGACGGCATGTATTTTATCAGGTTAAACCAACGTCAATCTTTGGTCGACGACATAAACGGGCATCAAACAAGCTGGGGAGCTGCTACAGCTTCAACGGGTGCTTTCATAAAAAAGAATCGGAAACTGTACCAGCCGCCCCGTTCTCCTTCAGTGTCAGTTTGTCAGTAAAAGTTCAGTACTACTTCAGACTTCAGAGTTTCATTCAGCCAGACTGTTGGGCAACTCCTTTGAGATGCATTCGCGTTGCATCTCAGGGTGTATTTCATTGATACACGCCGGCGATCAAGGGGTCCATGCAACCGGTGGCACACCAGGCTAGGCGGCGGGGGACATCGCCATCCGAAATGGAATTTGAGCGGCTCGTCAGGAGGAGCTCAGCACACTGGGCCAGCGACGCGGTTATTATGGACATGTTCATTTGAATGTACTGAAAGAGTATTTTAACCACTGGAAATATTTCTCTGAACTTTTCAGTAGCACAAGAAAAGCTAACGCGTCTCTAATTCTCTAGAACAAATAGCAAAACGTATCTAATCGATTGGCCGCAAAGGTAGCATCGATATTAGGATATCAGTTTGATCTATCGACTGGACCGGTAATTACTAACTAATGCTTGGTCGCGAGTGAGCAGCAGCTCAGCGTATGATAATCCCCGTCATTACCTCCCACTGGCCAAGGCAAAATAAGACATAACAACCATATCTGGGGTAACTGGTAATCGACAAGAACAAGATGAAAATCGATTGAACAAATTAAACACCTCATGCACTATATATGGATAATTTGAACAGCGAGTTCGCGATGACATTACTAGTACCCAGCAGAATTTACTCTTCTCTGAATTTCAGAATCACGCAACAAAAGCCAGATGTGTTTTTATGTGTTAATTGGGGTTACATTACCTGGCAACAATTCAAAAGCAGTAACCAGCTGAAGTACCGGATCAAATAGCAGAAATATTTCAGAGATGACTAACTGAACAATTTCAGATACTTTCAGCAATCTGGGCAAATAACTTATTCCTGACTGCGTCAATGTCACTAATCGACTTGATTGATCATATGAATGTATCCACAAAAACAGAGATATCAATGTACCTAATCTCTCCGTAAAAGCAGCCACAATTCTCTGTCAAGAATACCAGCAGCTCACCTCATGATAAATCCATACCAGCACCACCAACTGCGTAATCACATGTTTGAGATAATAAAAAAGCAACAAGATCAAAACAACCACTCAAAAAAAATAACCGATTGATGATTTCAGTCAGAACGTTTACTGCATAACACAACCAACCATGCTGGCAAAACAACCACTGAAACAAATTAACCGATATGATAATCATTCAAACATACATATAAGTAATCAGAACCTACTAAGAAGGATTTAAACCAACCATTCTGGCAATTTTGTTTCCTGCATAACACAAGTTCGCTTGAGACTACATACAATCCATGAGCTAATCAAACAAAAACAGAGACTACTCATGAACGAACAACGGAACAAGCGATGCATCCTGCTGGAACCATGGTGACTAGTAGTACGGCAAGGCAGCCCGTGCATGTCGCTCCAACTCCGGGAAGAGGCTGCGGACGAGGCGCACGCTCTTCCCTGCCGTGGTCGGCCTCGGTGCGGGCCGCATCTTCTCCTTCTTCGCCGTGGCAGTAGTGTCGTCGGAGGTGGACGAGCTGGGGGCCCTGGACGGAGGAGCCTGCTGAGGCGGCGAATTCGTCGGCGACGGCGAGGGCTTGATCATCCTGACATGTCGGCGAGGGACGTGGACGGTGCCGTAGGGGTTGCTGGGCGGCCAGCTGCCGTCGTAGATGACCTCGTAGCCTTGGTGGGTCGGCGACACGACCGTCGCTCTGAGCCAGAGCACGAGAACCTTCCCGGTCTTGAGCTTCGTGGTCCTCGTGCGGACGCCAACCGCCGTCCCGGGCCTGAGACGCTCGTCGGAGACGTGGGTGGAAGGGCGCGCGGAGCCGGACGAGGATGGGGCGGAGCGGGATGGCGGAAGCGTGGACGGATATGCGGCAGCGGCGCGGCTCAAAGGGTGAGGAGGCCGAGGACGCGGCGACTTTGAGGCGGCGGACGGCGACGGGTGCTTCTGGTGAGCACCCTCAAGTGGCGGCGACGGCCGAAGTGGCGCGGATGTCTTCTTGGTGGTTGAGCTCTTGGGTGCCAGGGGCTTGGGCCTCCTGCGCTGGAGCTCCCGGCGGATGCTCTGCATGCCGGAGGAGGAGCGGCGCGACGGCATCACCATTGGATCAGAGAGAGCTCGCCGGGGCGGGTCGGATCGAGGAGAAGCGGAGGCGATCGAAGGAAGGCGAGCGCGCAGAGGTGTAGCCTGTGGTTGAGTGGATGGATGGATCGGGTCGAGCAGAGGAGGGAGGCGGAGATGATGGGTGTGGGGAATTGAGCGCGCGAGGGGAGGGAAGAGCGTGAGATTTAAGCAGATCGGGCCGAGGAAGATGACGCGGTTTAGGCCGAGTCCGATCAGAAGTAGCAGGCTGGATGGATGGATGGGCCACCTTCCTTGACGGGCAAGTTGAATGGTTTTGAGCTGATGGGCTGTGGGACTGGGACCTTGTGAGAGACAAGTTTGAACCGGGCAACTGGCCCGCACACTACTGTTGGGTACTTGGGCTGTCTAAGATCGAAACATCGTCGCAACTCGAGTGTTTTTTGTATACTCAAACCGCATACAGGGACAAACACATGGAGTTAGCTAATTGTTGTTCCCATCACGTTACTGATGCCACTCCTGATGACATAGTTGTAATAGTTGCTAACGATTTATTAGCCTGCGAGTAATATAACGCCCAAGTTAAAAAAAAAGGGCTAATTGTTCCCATCTCCCCTAAAAAATGGCTAACTGTTCCATCAAATTCCTCGCCGAATTCTCCCACATACCAGGCGAGGAAATTCAATACTTGTGTTTCATCGTGTGAATGCAAACTTTCGTTTCACAGTTTTATATGTCAACATAACATTTAAATGTTCTATCTAAATGACCAATGAGCTTTTAGATGTATGAAAACACAAACTCACTCAATATAATTTTATTCTGGTTTCGTAATCTAGATAGTTATGTACTTCAAGTTTCATCCCCATAAAACCAAAATCCTTTATTCGTAGATTTTGGCAAATTGTGACATGTAATTAATTGAAAACAAAACTCCTATGAAACTGAAGTTCCAATAAGATTTATATAGATTCAAATGGGACCCAAAACCTGTCTGTTGGAAATATTGGTATTGCTTTACAACAGACACCTTCGATTCAAGGTGAGATGGCCGGGCATTTACGATGGCTTATCTTGGTTAAATCTGAGAAATACCACGTCAAAAATTTGTTAAGGTGGAACCCATAGTTTGTCTGACTGCCTGAGACAATCTGGATAATTAGATTAAGACAGTTCATAAGGAAAAATGACGGTGGATAATAGAGGAAAATCCAAGGGGGCACGCATCATTTGTAGTGCTGTTATTGCATGAAGTGCATAAAGCAACAACAACAACAACAGATGAAATGGACATGCTAAAGTGATATGCCCCTCGAGCTTTAAAAAGGGTAACTCACTCTTGCAAAAGTACAAAATTGTAACAAAAGTCTCGAAATGAGCACAGCAAACTCATCCGACCATATTCTGAAGCTATCAAATAAGGCCTAAAAAACAATTGGGAAAAAAATAAGGCCTAAAAAAACACTATCAAATATGAAAATGAGAAAGGGCGATAAAACAAAAGGGTGGAACATTAAACAAAACTTCTGCATCAACAGCCTCGTCTCCTCCCGGAGTGAGATCGACCTGAATGTCTTTTGTGATGCCCAGAACTCCGAACTGCCTGGCAATAAAAAGAAAAAAATATTAAAAATAACAAAGGTGAAATGCATGTAGATCTTTCTGTGAAGCAAACCTCTTTTATGGAGTTCAATATATCCACAATCTCTGCAAAGGTTGGTCTTAGAGCTGGATCTTTCTGCCAGCACCGCTGGAGCAGGTCAGCAAGCATAGGATGAGTATCAGCAGCAATAGTAGGCCTCAGATCCTGGAAACAGAGATATTGGATATAGCATATTAGTACTCCGCACAGGAATTCTGCTGCAATTTCACAAGGAACAGTTCAAATCCAGCAAGCGCTGGAGAAGATTCCAGCACCCCATCATCTGCCTCTTTTGATAGGTATCCCTTTCAAGATATCGGTAAATTGACATGTGTGGTAGATAAAGCCAAGTTGTGCTGTTGTTCTGATTTTCTGACAAAATACAGTAACTGATGTGTTAAATTATGATACCTTTTGAACAACAGCAACTGCTGCCTGAAGAGGTGTCATGTCTTCGTATGGAAGCTGAAAAAAGGAAAGGCCAACTCCACAATCAGCAAAATCACAATTCTGCATTGCAACTATGCCTGAAAACAAAAGGCTGGCGACAGTAAAGAACCTTTCCAGTCAGCAGCTCCCAAAGAACTATCCCGAAACTGAAAACATCCGCACTATGATCATAAGGCAAGTGCTCAATGACCTGCAAATATTTTCTAGTAAAAAAGGTGCTACAAGCTGGTGTTAACTCTTGTAAGTGGCACGGCAGTAGCACAAAGTGAGGATCGCACATTCATGACTCTTCCTAAGGAACTCATATCTTCTGTTGTCTTGCTGAAGACAATCTTAAGATAAAAATTATTACAAGAATTTGATTCACTACCTTCAGTTTGACATGTCACTATTTTACTTTAAAAAAACACCTGAGATCAGCAGTTTAATCTCATAAAAGGATTTCTGGATTTATTTTCCCAAGGTACTTTCTCATAATTATGAGGATTTGTTTTTATAATATTTTATTTGGTATAATACACGAACAGTAATACCTACTGCAGACCAAATAAGCAAGCTATATTCAGGCATGCTACAACGTTTGATAATAGGCAGTTTGGCAAAATCAACCTCAGGGGCCATCCATCTGTAGGTTCCTGTTTCTGCAGTCATAACTCCTGACTGATCTTTAACCCTTGCTACCCCAAAGTCTGCAACCTTGACGACCTGCAAGATAAGTGGTGTATGTAACAAAATGTAAGTCCAAGGAACACTGATTATATCATTTGATGTGGCACAGTAATTTGAGTTAACACATTTATATATCATATAGTCCCAAAGACAAGCAAGCATAACCAGGTCAGCATGATCATGATACATTCTCAAATGCAAATGCTATGGTTTAGATAAAATGGCTGCTAATAATGGTTCAGATAAAATGGATTACATTGATTGGTTTCAGGGTAGGCAACCTGGTTCAATCTTTAGTTATGGATTATTGATATAAGCTTTGGACAATAGTGTACCCAGTGTATTAATCATATAGTGAAGTATTTGTCATATGAAGTGACTGATTGGTGCGCAGATAAATAGGATAGGGCAGATGGTTTCTTTATTTGTTGTAACTTGTAATGGCCAGGGGGTCCTGCAGGTAACTGATAACTGAGGGGAGAGATGAAATCTCTACTGCCCTACGCTTGATTGGAATAGAGGTGGAGGAAATAGATTCAATTTCTTGATGTTCCCCAAGTAAACAGCCTTTCATATATATATAGGCTGATTTTGCTCTCTCTAAACCTCTTAGCAAAATCGATTTATCTCAAAGCTAACCAACTCATCAATCTCTAGTTAACCGAAGTCCTCTGGAACAACAACCAAGCATCCAAACAAAGTAAATAACAGATCTAACATAACTATGCTGCCACTTCTTGATCATTAGCTGCTGGTTCTTAGCCTCCTTGCAGTGCCTGGATTACTGGCAGCGCCACACATAACATTTGTGTCACCAACCATGGAGTTTGACATATTTTATCCAATTTCACAGTAGTGTAAGTGCAGAAGTATCTTCGCAATGCCAGGATATCAGGACCATAATTACATTTACCAACAAAACTTTCCATTCTGCTGAGAAGTGAATATTGTAGTAGACTTCTATTTTCTTAATTTAGATTATGTAACAAAGGTTAATAATATGATGAGCAGTAAAGTACCTGATCATCCATAAGCAGATTCGCAGTCTTCAAGTCTCTGTGAACAATATTAATCTGATGCAAGTAATTCATACCCTTGGACACGTCAGATGCAATTCTTAACACATCTGTGACCTGAAAATTTCCTCGTCTATTATAAAGGAAGTCGAAAATACTCCCACCATGCATGAACTCTGGTAACAAAAAGAAAATAATTAAATAGAGTAGAACCGCAAGAGAATCTAAGCAGCAGTGCTGTAAAATAGGGTGTATTGTTCCGTGTTAGGCCTGTGTACCTGTAACTATACACAAAATAGGAGGTCTCGTGCATGCACCAATAAATTGGACGACATTCTTGTGACGAACCTTTCTGTGGAAATAGAGGATTAAACACGTTGGAGAAGGTGACACAGTAGATCAATGAGAATATTAGCATGCTATGTCAAGAGCAGTAGGCTTCCAATCATCAAGATAAAAAAAACAAAACAGGCCAATGCTCTTCTATTTTTTTTTATATTATTAAGATCTTGTTGAGAAGATGTCAAACAAAGTAAAAATTGCTTCTTAAACCCATAAAAAGTAAACCAAATTACAGAAAGAAGAAAATATTTTTATTAAATTAACATCACATTACTTCTTATATGCAAATACATTATAGTGAAATCAATTCGCCTGAGCAGTCATAAGAAAAATAATGGATCATTCTATTTTTATTTTGCATACATTGGAGTTACACCACTTTCTCAGTCCAAGAATATGTAAAGCTCATCACTCACTTCATTATATATACTTCCTGTGCAAACTCACGCAGCATATCAACGCTAACCCTCTCAGGCTTGAGTACCTTGATAGCTACGTCTTGACTACAGTACGTCCCATGATATCTGATGGCACACCAAATAAGTCAGTTATATATAAATAAGAGCTGCTACTTCAATTTACTTTTTGAACATACAGATCACCAAATGATCCAGACGCTAATTTTTGTTCGAATTTGAGAAGCCTGGGATCAACTTCCCAAACATCAACTGTATCAGCTGGTATCTGGACGAAGTTGGATGAAGGAGAAACCTCCACTGGCTGGCGATCCATCCTAGCAGCCATCGATTGAACCAATGGCCACGCTCTGTACTGCATTAGCATTTTAAAAAGAAAAAAAGATAAAGAAGGTGACCATAATGCACAGAAAGTTTTCGGATGATAAATAGCATGAGCAGCACCAGGACCAGCTGTGCGAGTGTTCTCTTATTCAAGTTGCTCCTCACATTAAATGGCACTAAAGT
This sequence comes from Digitaria exilis, assembly GCA_015342445.1. NCBI lineage: Eukaryota > Viridiplantae > Streptophyta > Magnoliopsida > Poales > Poaceae > Digitaria > Digitaria exilis. The sequence goes on along the minus strand of JACEFO010000718.1, from coordinate 343,207 downwards.
TCACTTGCTTATTGTTATGCTTAAACAAACAATCCAATTGTCTAGAAACAATGAAGTCCAGTGGAACCACTACTTTTCAGACAACATAGTATTAAACATAAATAGAAAAGTAACAAATTCTAATCCTGAAGTTATATCAACGATACACTGATGTTGTAGTATAAAGAAGCAAACTCAATAAACATGAGACTTGCCATATGACATAGATATAAATATGAATCTTTGATATTCCAGTGAAAGCATTGGTCTGTAACCTTACTTTTATTTTATCAACACCTTTCCTCAATGCACTTTGGAGAATGTCAACCTGGACATTGTTGGAAAAGAAGATGAAACAGAAGGCTAACAGACACTAAAATGTTAAGCATATATGCATTTTAAAATGTGAAGTGGTCACTACAAGTTTTCTACAACTCTGAAACCTTAGTTTCTAACACAACTCACAACCAACATACTATTTTGCAGCACAGGTCTACCATCCACATTGGTAGCCATTGGTGTGTGCAATCCAGTGATTCCAGCATAGTTCTACCATCCTAAAATGGATACTCCATACAATCTCTTCCAAGAATTCAGATATTAGGTCATCAACAAACAAGATTGAATTGTATCGATGAAATATGAATGGAGGTTGTCAAGAGGAGTGTTTTGCAGAAGAGTGGAGGGAAAAATGATTATCCACCTACCATCACCCATTTCATTTATATTGTGCGAGGAATAACAAAAATATCACATCAGAACCAGCACCCCAAGATAACAACCCTTTGCAGATCCTGAGCTCATGAACAAGTGCACAGGAAAACAGTTGTAACTGCCCCCAACAGAGCAACAAGATGCACTCATAACATGATACAAGATCAATTTTGTAGGTACCCAATAACCAGTGATAACAACCATGACAAATTACGACAGGAAAATGGAAATGGTGATCTGTCAAAATAAACTGAAGGGCCTAAAGCATTAAATGTAACAGGATGGCTTTCATTGTGCCTTCGGCATGCTGTCACACATAAAACGTAATAGGTACCTGGTGTGGCTTCGAAAGAATAAAACAAGGCATTAAACAAGCCAACAAAAGGTAATTTAGATGAGCTTGAACTATGATTACTTCAAAATTTGAATCTTAGCCCAATTAGTAGATCAGGTGCTTTTTAGTGTCACTGTCCGATCATGTTATAATCACATTTATGAGGCATTTAACAAGCTCTTGTCAAACTATAGTACTATATTTTTGTTGCAAGATTAGTGAAATAGTAGGTTAAACTAAATACAATATGCAATCTGATTAAGCCCAATTGCATTCCAGAAAATGCACATTACCAAAAGTTTCTATCATTACATACAGAAAAAAATCAGACCCTGCGACTCATTGGACATGATATACATTCAAAATCAGTACACTGGTACTAAGCTGCAGTTTCAGCTTACATGACCTCATCTTAAAGGATAACTTTACAGTTGGTATACATGGCTCTGTCAAACTATGATTGTTGAGTCGTTTTCCCCCAGAAAATGAATTACCTCATACTCCCAGCCATCAACAACAAAGATGTCCAAGGAATAGCCATCACTAGTTGAATATGCATGTGCTTCTTGGATATTGAGACCAAGCTCCCCAAGAAGCAAGGTTAACTGGATAAAGCAAAAAGACATATACATTTAATGGCTGTCCCAAATCAATAAAGCAACAAACAGTACAGCAACGGGGAATCATGAAGAGTTAGAAACCAGAAACAACTGATTGAGTATATAACTTTAGAGTATAAAGAGTTTTTCTATTGACAAGTGGGTAGCATCCTGATGGGACTATACTTCTGATAATAACATAAAGTACATGCTACAAGTAGTCCACAGCATCCAAAGAATAAGGTACGGATGCAAGACAAAAACAATATATGAAACTAATATATACTACATCAAAGCACAATTTAAGGGAAAAAGGAAATAAAATTGGATGAACATGTGAAACATAAGCATGCATAAAAGAGCAGGAATTACAAGAAAACCATCATATCAACAGGCCATAGGCTGGCTGTAGCTTACGTATGCAGTATACTGTATACCTCACAACTAAACACACTAATTAAAACATTGCTCACGTTAGTTTCTCCATGCTGATTGATGTTGCCACAATTTGAGGCCACATAATAACTTATCTCAAGTGGCCAGAGAGGATGCAACCACATCAAAATGTTACTACCATGCAAATAATAGTTTCCAGTTCAGACAAGAAGCTGGCGGTTTACCTGACTAAGAAGCTTTGGCTTATCGTCACATGCAAATATAATTTCATGCAAAGGCCTGTAATAGTATTATGTATCAGAAAACATTGGCCCTTAATTTATCATTATCAAAACATGCTAAGACCTAAAGGTGCCCCATAAAGAATGAGAGAAATGCAAGTGAAATACACAACTAAAAAACTGCAGAAGTGTTTGAAAAATAAATAATAACTTAACTATAAGAAGCACTAAAACAATCATCCAAGGGATACAATCTAACAAACTTACAAGTGGACTGCATAGTATCAAAGAAGATTAGACTAAATCACCTTTGATCTCTTGATGTAAATTCTGAGCATTGGGGATCTTGTTCTTGCTTAACGGAAGTTGAGGACTCAATTCCGGTGCTTTCCTCCAGAGCAACAACCTAAAACTAAATCATTGTCAACATAAAGGTGCAATTCATTTAGATGAGTTAATAGCATGCTAATGAAACATACTACAATACAGGTGCTCAAAAACACAGTATCGAAATTTGTACTATAAGGAACAAGTTTGATAGGTCTCAAGGATCGCAAGTTTGCAACCATCCAGCTAAGAGATGCATTGGCTCAAATTCAAAGTTGATCACCACTGTAAGAAAATGTTATTACCATTAAACAAAGTAAAAGCTGAAAAGGTTCCTAATCAATTCTTATATATGACATTAATGAGGTGCACTAAATACCATTTCAAACTATAGTTCTTCTATAGCATTATGGCAACAGGTACTCCACAGACACAGTGACTAGTACAGCAAGAATTACGTAAAAGAAGGCAATTTTGTATGTTATCTCCCTCCGTTTCTTGTTTAAAACAAATAACAAAATGTAGTAAACTATGAATGTGTGATATACTCTGAGAGCACCAAAATCAGAGAGACAAATGACAAAAGAAAATATACAAAACGAAATATATATATAACAGCTTTTGAATAAGCAAATACTGACCGTTTTATTCTAAAACTGATTAGGCATCCAACCCTTCATGCATTTTTCATACAAGATAAGAAATGCATAAATAATTAAAGTAGATACATGCTGTATGAGCTCACCTGTGAAGGACGAACATCAAAGACCACCCCATTCATGGGTTCACGGGCTTGGTCAAGCAATTTCTTGTGCAGTAAGACATCTTCAGCCCGTTCTACATTGACATCCAAAGCGTATCTGTCCGATCCACATAGTCAAGCAAAAACAATATAAGATTTGAGTGCTATGCAGTTATTTAAAACAGTGCTAGTTCTCGCTACAGCAAGCTATAATAAGCCACGCACATAAAACAACACTACAGTGTCCTTGTGAACAAACTTGTTGTTTCAATGTTGTGACGAACAGGCCGAAACATCCTAAAGAAGCAAACAGAATCATGACAAGTAATGAAGAAATAAGAAGCATAGTATCACCAGTATGAAACGGTGATGATCACCAGGAATGCCCACGCAATCACTGTTTGATGTTTACACACAGCCCAGCTTAAGAAAAAGTACACCAATAATTGTCATTCAGATGAGACGGAACAATCTCCACGTGAGTAGATTTACTAGTGTCAATTAATGCGACAAACGTTATAAACTTTTGTGACAGTACTTCAAACAGACACAAAACATTCAATTATAAACAGTTTGCCGACCATCCAACCAGACTCGCGTAAGTTATACTACGAGTTTACCGACCATCGATTAAACATTTTAAGAGCTAGCTAAGAGATAGCCATTGGAGAAGGCCTAACCGCCTAAGGAAGAAAGAGAAGAAACAGCGACCCGTTGTACTACGAGTTGTACTGCATGTACTGTCTGCGAGACGAGTTAGGTTGTGTTAATCTAGATCCGGCAATGGGAAGCATTAGGCTCGTTAAGCTTGCACGTTAATGAACCCAATTAGCATGTGCTAATTACGAAGAAAGAGAAACCAGCTAGCTTTATTATCCTTGCATCCTGATCCCTGTGTATTGGCGTAGCATTACGAAAGCTGCCATGGCCCATGGTGGGCCATACGACAAGCGCCACGGCGAAGGCGAACACAAATCTTTTCAGCGACAAAAAGGCGCTAGCCTTAGCTATAGCTTTAGCTACAGCGGCGACGAGCAGCGGCGGCGCGGATCAGCTCCCTGCGCGATCCACTGGGCCCCAGCCGCAACAGCCGAAGCGAAGAAAAATCGAGCGCGGACAGGATAGATCAACTACTCATGCGATCCAACAGTAGAGCATCCTATTCCTACGCATCAAGCGCGACGCATCGAAATTCCGCGGAGAGGTGCTAGCAAACCTACTTAGCAAGCACAGCCGACATGCAGGAGAGAGAGAGGGGCGGACCTGGCGGGTAGGCCCTGGAAATGGGCCCAGAGCTCGTCCTCCAGCTCCGGGCGCCCGCCGCCGTAGCCGCCGGCGCGGATGCGGCAGAGCACCTCGGCGTAGGCCTCCGCCTTCCTGCGCCTCCCGGCCGCGCCGCCGCCAGCGGCGGAGGAGGGTGGCGGCGGCGGGGGCGAGGCGCCGCGGCTGCCGCAGGACTCGGCGGCCATGGGGCGGGCGGCTAGCTAGGGTTCGCGGCGTGGAGCCGGGGCGGGGCGGCGTCGCGTGGTGGTGCTCCCATGGGCGGCGTCGCCGTCGTGGGCTGCGGCGCTTTATACGAGGAGAGAGAAGGAAGGATGGGGGAGGTGGTGGTGCTGCTGAGTCATGAGACGGGGAGACGGGAAGCTGCTCGCCTGGGCCAGGATTCGAGGTGCACAGGTTTCGCACTTCAGCCCCTCTCTTTCTCCGAAATGTTTTTTTGGCAAGCATATAAATATGGGACATGTAATATTCTCTCATTTCTGTTTTTCTCGTTGGCACTCTTTTTTTTTTTCAAAACACACAATGTCCATAACACTCAGCCAGAGCTTCTTAAAAACTGTTTGCCTGCCCTCGGTCGGGGCTAACGCAGCTAGCCAGCCCGATTGAGGGTAGCCATAAAACATTTCTTTTAGTCGACACTCAACCTCCTCTTTTTTCTGTTACCTATAAAAATTTTGTTTGGCACTACACTGGTTTACATAGTTTGTTTGAGGGTAACTTCAAGAGTTAAGTACGTTGAGGATTGATGAAGAATCCACACAAAATTCTAAATGTTCTCTGTTTCGCAGCTGCATTTGCATCACCTCACTAATCCCGACAACCTAAAGGCGATATAAGCCATCCAAAAGTATCGTACTAGAATACATGTCCAAATCTACTAGTACAGATATATAGTACTAGTATATAGTATGAAAAAAGAAGACAAAAGAGGCATTATTTCTAGGCGAACGCGTGGCATGCACTGCTTCTTTGAGGTTGTTGCATGGCATCTCTGGGCATATTCCTTCGAAGAAGCATACTCCATGATTGTTTTCTTGGCACTTGCTAATGACATTAGCGGTGGGTACTACTCCTAGCATGCTCCATTTGGGAGGCATGGCGCTAAGCCGCTAATCGTACGTGAGACGAAACGCAGCAGGCATCGTGTTTTCTAGTGCTATAAACACGGTTATAAAAACTAATATCGATGACACAGTAAAAGAGCACATGGCAGTATGCCAGTATGGCACTAAACGTAATTCTCCCATTTCACTCATAAGTGCGCATGCATCAGAATTAGTACTACTGTACTTACCAAAATGCTATGGAAAAAGTTTAACAGCGGGTGTACGAATTAGTGACTCTGAAAAGGTTGGATATGCAAAACTGCCTTCACGTGCTCTGGCATGTCCATGTCCTTGTCAAACTTTCCCAAAAACTGTTTATCCAACTTGTCAAGACAGAGAGACAATCACCAAGTATAGGATTGATATTCAGGAGTTGTTTAGATTTTAAATATTTATTATTTCTCCCATCATATTTATCCTGTCATTTCTCGTACTTTCTTACTGTTCATTGCTATCTGCTACAGGAAATATCTATCTTTTAGTTTAGTTGACTGTCTGAAACTAGTCAACATTTGTGTTTTGTAAAGTTAATAATAACTGAAAAATATTTTCCATCTCATGCTTTTGTAGGCTTCTTTTTGGAGGAAATTTTAAGCATAAAGTATGTGAGCGTCTTTTATCACAAAAAAAAAAGTATGTGAGCGTCTTTGGGTCAGGGTGTTCGCAAAAATGTAGCCAGGGAAACACGTTCCTGCTGTGAGGAAAATAATAGAGCAATGTACAACTTAGGAGAAGATACAAAACTTCCTTATCAGTTTGCATGTTTTAAGTATTTTTCTGTCCTAATGGACAAACAAAACTTTTGTTATTTTTAATCTAAAAAAACTTTTGTTATTTTTCAAAAAAAATAAATATTTTACATACTTTTCTTGAAGGAAGCAAAATATCAAAATAACGCTGTACCTCATTTCGCGACCGGTGATTGCCAAAACGCTGCCATTAGTGAAAACTCATTGCTTTTGCCACCCAAAGAAAATGTGCAGATATATTACGTACGTGACTGGACAAGATATATTGCTTTGTCTTTTCATTGCCCCCAAGCGGCAGGTGAGGTCCCAATGCACCAATATCTTACCCCAAATTCTAATACGGGATACCTTTCCAGCCAGGTTCAGCGTGGACCTGGACAGGAACGAGGACATCGTCGCACCAAGCTAAGCTATAAATAATGCCATGCGATGTACTACTTCAGGCCTCGTGCTGGTCTTATCCACAGAAAAGTTATTTAACATCAATTTGCGCATTTATACTTCTCTCCTTATAAACTCAAAATTTTCGTATGGCAGTAAAATGGGCAGTACTGATGAGGAACAGCATAGAGTGGCCATGATTTGCAATGTGAATAATTGAACACATTGAAGAAGAATACATATATGAGGTCCTGATTCTACCAATGTAAGTCGTTCATAGAAAAAAAAAACCGTATTATTCCTCTGTAAAACGAGAAAGAAAAAAGTCTACTATGAGTCTAGAAAGTGAAAAGAAAAATATCGCCACCAAATCATTATGGAGTATGCTCATTGTCTTATTTTAGATGAATAATAATAATATATATGTGTCGGCTTGTAGGCTAGTACTGATGTAGACCAATATAAAGATGGTAGTGCATGACTTTGTACCAGGCTACCAGCTAGTCCAGATCATGCATGTTTGGTTCAGTGAGCTTTAAAATGACTTTTAAATTGCACTGTTTTAATTAGCAGTTGCACTTTTAAATTGTCTTAGGTGTTTTACAACTATAATATAAATTGAACACCCATAAAAGCTTATAACCCAACCTATATACTGCAAAAATCCTGATGACCATAAATACCATGTGTATACAGATATGTTTTGCTATCTTTCACTAAATCAATCAGAATGACCAAGACATATATGTATTTAGTTTGAATAAAAAACCAATGCATCGCAAGTCAATTAAAAAACCAGAGAAATTGACAATTAATTATACAAGAGATATGTTGATAGTAAATCAAAGTTGTGAACATGTGGAATAGTATATTATGTTCACCCTAAAAAGCTACATTATTCGAAGACTGGAGAAAAATACATTTGTGCTAAATAACTTTCTTTAAATAGTTATTTATTTTATATTGAATATTTGTGATAATTATTATTTTTAATAATATATTTTATAAATTATCATAAACGTGCAATTTGGTTAATCTAGAGAGTTATTGTATTTCCCTCTCTTAAAGTACTATTTGACACTACCAAAGTTTGCTTATTTGGGGGCCGGGGGATACATAATCATGTATATTGGTTGTTGGTCTCAGAAGACTTTAGGGATATTTGTATGCCTACAAACTATAAGATCATAATTACTAAGATAATTCTAAATAGCAATGTTGCATCATTCGGACCATGATGAAAAATTATTACATCTTCATTATGTTTTTTTCTTAGAAAGCTAGATGGAAAGTTAGTTATAGCAGTGGTCAATTCATTTATCGTCATGTGCTGATCAACACGCAAGTGTAGACATCAGCCAGATACTGCAAGAGTTAAATCATGTTTGTAAATTGAAACAGAACAAGTGACATATATAATATCATATATTTGCAGTTATTGGAATACACACTATCTCTAAGGATTGATTCGTAAAACTGCAATGAACACTGAATAGTTTTATGTCCTTCATTATTGTTTAAAACAACTTGAGTGCCTATGCATATGACTCTCACTACTGATTGCAATCTTTGATCGCCGAATCATCCTTTATTATTATCTATATTACTGTTAGTACGATAATCAAGCTTGTGCCAGTTGTGCGGATAAGCTTACTTGTTTAGAATATGCAATGAAAATTATTACGTACTGTGCCTTCCTAAGTATAATTTATGTAATTAGTTATACCGGTAATGGAGTTGTTATACAGGGGGGGAGGCTTAATTGTTAGAAATAATAGTTGGATTTTAGTACTACATGTACAAAATGCAAAGAAAAATTAATTTCCTATGAAACCAAAAATAGTTCTATTAGGATTTTACTTTCTACCTACTTTGTTAATTAATGTTAAACTATATAGCAAACTTAATTTAATCCTCATTTTTGTGGAGATTATTTTTACCATGTCTCTTTTCTGGGCGAAGTGGCAGACGCTTCCCAAACAAGTTGGCCATGCTGGTCCGTGAAGTAAAAATCAAGATAAGACATCCAGACTAATTGTTAGGGTTAGTTTGTGGTTGTTATATATTGCATTGTGGTGTGCCGCTTTGCGGAATCAAATTTTACATAAATCTTTATTGTTTTTAACATTACTTGTTATTATTGGTCCTTAATGAAAAGATGCCCCTAACTGTAATCATCATGTCCATGTCAAAGTGTATCTATGCTAGATAGGATTCCTATTTCTCTGTTGAAGGGGCATCATTCAACCTTCTGGTGGCATTTCTAGCAGAGATGCGACTTGGTGGTCGGGATATCCCCCATAGGGGAATTAATTCATTTTTCATGTATCTACTAGTCCTCTTTCCATCGCAATCTCTATGTGTTCCTCGCCTAAAAGTCAATTGGGACGGTATTGCCGCAAAGCCAACATTGCCACTTATTAATTTCATGCATCGTCCAACTCGAGCTAAGCTTATATCCCGATTCAAAATAAACTTAGGGTATATTTGAGGGAAAAACCAGCCGTTTTGGAAGTTGGGAGTTGAATTTTGTCAATCTCTGACTTGGGAGGTTCAGGCTAGTTAAATATATATAATAATACTACTAGCATCGTAGTCAAACGTTGGATTGGTAATGCATGCCAAAATCGAACGGAGATGAAAGCTGGAAGCCAGTTCAATCTCTATTATTTTTAAATTCAAATACCCAGAGCCATATCGAGGAAGGAGATGTGCATTGTCAACTGTGAGTTTTTGATATGAGGCATGCAGCTGGCCGGCCTGCGAGGATTAGCTAGCATTGGTAGCTGTAGAGGTCATATACTAAGCATCTATCCAAGAGGAAGTAAACAACGCCACGCGGAAGATTACGAGGGTGATTAAACTATAACGAAGCAGTGATGACCGTCGTGGAGAGGATAATCTTGTTTTAGGCGTGTGTGACCGTACGCTGTCGCCTTGCCGGCGCCCGAGCTTATTCAATCTGTACGTACTGCGGCATACGAGGAAGAATATGCCGAGATGGATGCGCCTGTGGTGCCAAAATACAGGTTACTAGTAGAACTTTAGAAGCTGGGTCAGTGGTCAATTTCAGAATCCTCGATTTGATAGGCATCATGATCCGAACGAGCATTTTGGGAGAAGATGGAATGGTCGCATCGTGTGCACAGTAGCACAAAGTGTATATGCTGTGTCAATTATAGCTAGCAAACTAATTTTACCTCCATACCATAATAATATTCCATGTCAGCGTCGACAGAAGGGATGAAGGTAGTTTGTCAAAGCTGAAAAATAGAGGTGGGAAAAAAAACACAGTGGACCTTTCAAATATCCGTCACGTTGGATTTATTTTGCAACCGAGTAGTAGGAAGTAGTAGGAACATGGGTTCGGCTGTGGCGGCGTGAGTGTGCTTCGTGGCAAGTGCGGCGTTCATGTTGCACCACCGGCTAAAAATCCTGAGTTCGGGAAAAAGAAAAACATTGGGGGGCGGGGGGGGGGGGGGGGGGGGGGGGGGGGGAGGAAACCGTTGTCAGAACAAACCACAAGCCTATCATCCTGGTGGTGTTTCAATCCTCTGTTCCGGCCCAGCCATAACCGCGCTCAACAACAACAACAACACTAGCAACAGCATGGCGGCCAACGTAGTACAGTATGTACTAGGATGACAGGCGCGCTTCGCTGCGCCCGTATGCTGTGTGTTGAGCGATCAGGAAATTTACTGGACTTAGTGTTTTGAATGAGCATCAAACCTATTTTATATTATGAATTAGGTAGTCTAAAGTTATTTTCAATGGTGTGTCAAGCTATCACGTTCCACAATATATAAAATAAAAGAGTTGAGCTGCATTAAAAATTGCATGAAATGGCTGCACGTTTCAGATTCCACTAGTAGGAAACAGACATCTAGGCCATGTTCAGATTTCCAACTATTCACTATTCATTCTAACTTTTCACTATTCATTTCAACTTTTCACTATTCCTCTCTCACAAAACACGTTTCCCAACTAATGCTACAGTGTTTTTCTTATGCTACAGTATTTTTTCCTACAATCTAAACACACCCAGTACCGGGCGCAAAGCCGCGTTAGTATCGGTTATGCGCCCGGTACCGAGCTTCTGGTACTAAATGGCAGCCCCGTTAGTACCGGCTGCAACAACCGGTACTAAATGGCAGCCCCGTTAGTACCGGCTGCAGCAACCGGTACTAACGGGGCCGCAGGGTCGGCGGGGTCGGCCAGTTAGTACCGGCTGGTAACACCAGCCGGTACTAACGGGTTTCGAGCCAAAAAAATAAAGAAAAAAATTTGTAAGCTTACCGGGAGCCAAAAAATAAGTCACAAGTCACGCGTAAATGAGCGTGCGTGGTTCGTGGGATTTAAACTCACAACCTCTGGCCTCGCGTGTAACCCCCTCTACCATCCCACCTATGCATCACTTGTGATTGAGGTGATATGCTTTTCTTTTGAACTATACCCCGCGGACCCATTTAGTACCGGCTCGTAACACCAGCCGGTACTAAATGCCAACATTTAGTACCGGCTGGTGTTACGAGCCGGTACTAAATGCACGGGGGCCTCGGGAACCCCCCGGGATCATTTAGTATCGGCTGGTAACACCAACCGATACTAAATGGTCCGAGGGCTCTCGGGAACCCCTGGGACACGTTAGTACCGGGTTTTAAGACAACCGGTACTAACGTGTGAGGGACGAATGCTCTATTCTCTAATAGTGTTCACCATAACTAAGTAGCTGAGTAAAGTATCAGACTGAACACATGTTAAAAATCTAATGTGATTTGGTGACACTAACTGCTGCATTATTGTAGACATAACACATCCACATTTCTTTGGTTTGGATGATGCCTATGATTCTTACGGTATTTGGAACAGAGTGACAGTTGCCAAACTTTTAATTCGTTCATTTATATGATCTTGACTGGGCCTATAATCCTAGCTTGGCACTACTAATCTTCATGTATCCCTGCAATAGAAAAATGGGCATATACACTGGATGATGATTACCAAGTCCAAAGTTGACAAATTTATGGTTTAATATTTTTGAAAAATAAGTGAAGCAGACGTTGTACATATTTAACACCATTGCTATTAAGATGGATGCTATAGCTAGATTGCAATATCCAAAATGCTTCAAAACTCATAGAAATGCCTAAGCAGGTCAGAATACATTAGTATGGCATAGAGCATCTTGAGATATGCATTTAATGTAAATTTATAGGCTTCGAACACAGTTCTATCATCTATCCTTGGATGATTAAGGTCTTCATTGAAGGTGAAAGATATGATATATAAGCCTTTCCCACATTGATACATGATTACATCCAAGCTGTGGTACATGAATTCGTTAGACTGCTTTTATTTTCAATGCTCAGTAGCATTAGTCTTCAGCTCATGTAGTGCCTCTGAAAGAAACCACAGGATCATATATGTACGTAGGCGTAATAGTTTTATCATGAACTGTTAGTGTCAGCATTTTTTAATAGTCCAAGGAACATGGAATTATTCTAAGAATGGAAGGAATACCAAAAAGAAAAATCTTTAGTTTGTTTAGAGAGAAGGCCTCTCCTCACTGTCACTTGTTTTTTAAAATCACGACGCTTACTTTGTTTAGTTCGAAAAGGTAACATTATGAAGACAGCTATGGCGAGGGTGTGATCTCTGTATCTGAGAGCAAGAGTATTTCAGTTGAACTTATTTTAATCAGCTATAGGCACAGAAGGAGTCTATCTGTGGTGGATCACAGATTAAAAGCACCGGAAATACAACCACATATTTCCAAACACTGAAGGAATACATACACTTACATATATCTCCGATAAGACAATCTTCGCATGTATTCATCAACAGTTCTAAGGGTAATCAACTATTCTGGCAAGACAACAACTCAATACAAAATATTTGGTAGAATACGCAATAAAAATTCAGAGGAAACCAGTATGTCAACGGCAATAGAGAGCTCAAATCAGAAAATGCAAGTGTATACCATGAAAGCCTCCGGTTTTTTAAATGCCTGCACAAAACTTGATTCAGTATTCCCAGTTATCCAAATTTGAGCATTTACGTCACTGCAAAAGGGCAGCTCATCCCTGTACAAATGAAGAAAAAACGTGGCAATTTCGGAAGATAAGAAAGAAAGGACCATATATACATATCCAGCATACACATCAACACAAAGGCCAGTATAAGCAAGTTTATTACATGGGATCGGAGTGTGTACTCATCGGTAAGCTTCACTTAAGATACTACATAGGAACCTATTTCAAACACAAAAACCCAGGCACAAAAGTGTTGAAGGGAAAAGACAATGCTTATCCATAACGCATCGTTAGCATTCAGATGAAGCAAACAAAGATAAATATTGGGATTCTATATTCATGTGAACTCCTAATAAGATTGGCATTTTTGTAATGTACGATTGGCACAGAGAAATAATTACTGCAAGTTTAGCACAAGAAACATTGGGATTTGATGGGTACATTGGGTTTAGTTACATTAGTTTTAATAGAACTCCACCATGCCATGCTCATCAGGATCCCTACAAACATCGCAATATGAAGGTAGAAGCACGTGGGTTCACACTTAACATATATATCAACTGCAATTTTACAATACTGAGCCATGGATGGACAGGGTTAGCACTGCACAACAATCTCCTATTGTTTAATGAATATAAAGGAATGAACAAATTTAATTAGTCAAAAGTCAGAACAGTAAAAAATCATTAAATGTAAATATAACCAACAAAAATCCATCCAAGAAGCAAGGTGAGGTTTCCTTACCAAATATCGAAACCAAGCCTCAGATGCATCTGCGCACCATGAATGCCCAAGAAGGCGATGGGGAGAACAAAGATGAACTGCAAACTTCGTGTTGCAGGCCTTGTGGGTCCATCCGTCCGCTGCGTCGATGTTATTGGCCACCAGATCAATCCCTCATCGACTTCTCGTCGAATCGCCGCGACAGCGCCAACCTGGTCCGTGTGGTACTCAGATGGCGCCGACCACCCATTGGTTCACCACTATGGAGTCCGTCTTGTGAGCGTTGCCGCCTACGTCGTCTGTGGGAGAAGCAAGCTTTGTCAGGCTGTGTCTAATTTGGAGGTAAAGGCGGGCAGCGCTGCGTTAGGTTAGTGTTTTGGATGGAGAAGGTGGTGGCGAGCCGGTGGGACTCTGGGAGGATGGCGGTGCGTGACACGGAGGCGTAGGAGGCGAAGACTGCGAGAGTGCAAAGGGAGACGAACGCGAGGAGATGCTAACCATGGCGATTTTTTCTGTAGGCATGGACGACACATACGCTCGTTTCTTGTGCATCGGCTGTTGGCCGCTGCGTGGCCACGTTCGGCTCACGCCACGCCTGTCGCAGCACTTAGAAATAATGAGAAGAAGACGATATATTCACCGCACACCGATGATGCACCTGTTTAGGATCAGGTTCAGCGTTCGTTTCGCACTTGCCTATGTTCATGCACTCTGTACTTGGTCTCTGTTTCACATTACGCAAAGTGGTAGAGGGAAAGCAGCTGTTTTTTTTTTGTGCGGACAATCCGAGACGGTAAGACAACAGGACACACGTCGAGCAGCGATAGGATTCAAAAAGGGAGGGTCGCTCCCGTCCCTTGAAAACTTCCTGCGATGATGGTAACTTATACTTATATATATTATATTATATTATATTCTGTTTCTAGAGATAACAACACTACAGCAGGCGAGGCGCGTATTGATCGTGCCGATCAGGTATGTGCACCATCTGGTGCCCAATCCGCCGGGGCCCCACCCGACACAGACACCGCGCGAGCACCAGTGTACTCTCAGGCCATATGTATAACAGTAACTGCGGTCTATTTGACACACAGACAACTAAACAGCTGCTGTCTGTTTAGCTGTCTACTATATAATATTTAATACACATTTTAGTTGGTGTTGTTTTATATAGGAGTATGAGTCAGAGCAGTAGACGAGATAGTAGACAGCAACACTCTCTCTAACGATGGTCACATCACCTCATTCTGACCTAAAAACACAGCAGTTATCTCACCGTCGTACGTGCACTCATCCTCGCGTGTTCCGTAGTCGTGGCATCATTGCCGTGACTGCGTGAGCGTGAGGCTCTGCGCTGGTCGGTCCCACAGGAGTCGCGGGCTCGCGCCTCGCATCATCTGCGCCGTACCGTACGGTGCCGCCCGTCATCAGGGCAGTTTGAGTGCTGCGCAGAACGTGATCCGAATCCCCAAGGCATGCAAATTTCTTCACCGAGTCAAATCCCATTGCCTCAAATTCTGTCCGTTACAAAAGAGTGCACTCTCCGATCTCTCAAATCATTCTCTGCTGCTCATCCAATCATCCAACAAACTGGAATCAATCGCTCACAAACGCACACGACTAAGGACTTCTTTATATTACGGGTGTAAAGTTGGTGAAAGTTGACGAAATATCACATCCATCCTTTTGACACTAATTAGGAGTACTAAATATAGACGAATTACAGAACTAATTACACAGATGGACTCTTCATCGCAAGACAAATCTATTAAGCCTAATGTGTGCCGTCATTAGCGTATTTTTAATGACGGATTACTATAGCATGACAGTGTCTTAATGACTAATTAATTAGGCTTAATAGATTCGTCTCACGATGTGGAGTCCATCTATGTAATTAGTTTTTTTATCTATGTTTAGTACTTCTAACTAGTGTCAAACATTTGATGTGATAAGTTGGTAAAATAAGTTGGCGAAAGTTGACGATAAGTGAAATGAACGATCAAGGCCTTTAAATTCGAAATCTAAAAGACAGCCCATCCTGCTATCCACCCAACCTGGTGGACTGGCCCCAACAACGGCTGAGCCGGGCCCTACTCAATCTGGGCTAAAGCCCGCTCACGAACCAGCATTTTTTTCAAGTGGGCAGGCCAAGCTGGCCCTCTCCCCGCCCCCTCCCCCACCCCACCCGTCCCCACCAGAGGCATATGCGAGTTTCTCCAAGAAAAAGAAAAAGAAAAATTGTAGACATATGCGACCATTGACCACAACTTCAACTTGATTTGGTTCAACCGCCGGTATCGGCCTCGTCACGTACATGCTACTAGAGCTCGATCATATACCACGCACCACAGCCTCATAACATGCTTTGCAACCGCTCGCAAAACGCTGGCGTGTGGAGCCTGCGCCGGGCCCACATCGTCATGCTGTCCTCTTCCCCGTCAATAGGAATGGCAATCACACCCGAGGGCGCAGCGCCTGCACGGGTGCAATATTGCACCTGCGGGTGTCGTGAGTCGGGGCTTGCGAAGGTAGAGGGTCAGGGGCGGGCGAAAAATTTTGCCCGAATATATGTATTTCTATGTTTATTTCTTTAACTTTAGGCATATTACGAATATTTAATATAAGTTAATGTAAAACTTAATAATTTTTATAAATTATATTGTATATCTATTGTTTACTTCCCAAGGTTTTATTATTATACATTTTTTATCCAGTGTGTCAATAAAAATTGATAATATTGTACTTCTTTCTTCTCAATTTTGATTTTTTTCATGGAATGTTAGCTTCTTGTCAACATACCCGTGGGCGACCTGAAACCTGCGAGTCACCCGTGGGTGTGGGTGCGGGTGCGACATTTCACCCTCGGGTCTCGTTGAGGGCGGGCGTAGCCAAGTGTCGCGGGTGTCGTTGAGGGTGGGTTTTTGCTCCACCCGCACGTCACCGACCCATTGCCATCCCTACCCGTCAGTGCCGTCACACACATGCGCGGGCGCAGGCTAGCAACGCCTCTCGCCTTGTGCCGTTGCGTGATGTCTGGCTGACGCGCGGGCCCAGGCATGCTGCCTCAGTTCGTGCCTAATGAAGTTTCAAACAAAAAGAAGTCCCTCGATTAACACTAATAGCGAGCTAATCTTGCTTAGCGTCTCGATTAACCAGTGAACTTTCCAGATGTGTTCGCCGGCTATATAAAGGCGCAACCGCCTCCCTTCTGACCTACCAGCCGGCTCCTCACCACACCTCCTCTTCCCCACCTCGCCGCGCTCGGCACTGGTCGCTAACTATGTGTTAAATACAAAGATTATATGGAGGGGACATCAATGGTAATTTTGGTTGGATCCGCTACTGGTCGCCGGCCTAACCCCCATCCATCTGCCTTGCTTCGCTCCGCATCGAGGAGCCCCACACCCCTGCCTCCTCGCACCGTGGAACCTTCGTCGTGGGTGCGCTGCCCATGGGCGGCCACACCACTGCCGCCTTCCTGAGAGCCCCGAACGTGCTCGATTGCGCCGTAGCGGCCACAATCGCCGGTGTGGGATCATCCTCAACGGTGGGCAAGGGCAAAGCTAGAGCAAACATGAGAGGGGGGGGGGTTGCACCACGTTTACTGTATGTTGCTATGGTATGCAATAGGCGGGTCATCAACACGCTTTGGTACGCACACATGTCGCGAATTCCGTAGTCAAGCTACCACCTTTAACACTGGGTCAAAAGCCGAAAAATAATTAGTTCATAGACAGCACATTGATAATACACGTCTGTTTTTAAGAAAATGCATAAATGTACTACAAATTAGTAAGGTTCGTATGATTAAGCCAAAAGATCACAAGTCTAATCTCTTTTCTCTAAATATACTACATATCGTAAGTTATATATACATGTATCTTCTTTTTCTTCTATAAACGGGGTTTGCCATTGACCCAACCCAACGGTGTGCATACCGCACACAAACGAACCCATAGTGGTACGGTGTGCCTGCGAGCGGGCACATATATTTTTCTAAACCAACCTGTAATAACTCATATTTAATAAAAAATAAACTCAGTCATCATACTGAGTTCATTTTTGAGTTGATTTTTTGCGTGTGACATTTGACATTTATGTGAATGGTATGTAGAGCTCCCATTTTATGTCATGGAGATCATGAATATGGAATTAGTTCTCGGCATCTGCGTCTTGCTGATATCTAATTGTGCACACTTATTTCATTTCCACTTATCCGTTCAATCCTAGATCGGACTAAATAAGTAACTCATCATACCGTACAATGACCACATAGTAGAGATTCTTTTGTTTTTGTATTTTGTTATACTCTTTTACTCGTTGCAGCACCAACGCATGAACTTTTATTGCATAACATGTGAGTTGCTGGATTAAAAACTTTGCCATAGCTACTATGCTCACTCATCTTAATTATTTCTTAGGGTATTTTATATTCTGTGGTTATCATAATGAAAGGTGGATGACACCAACTCTCTGGTGTGTGCTATATGAGTCTTGTCCTGTTGAGAAATCGGTGCTCTTAAGCTTGACACTGACTTCTTCAATGGATTTTACACACACTACTTTCTTTCTGTAGACCTTCACCTATACACCAATATGGTGGACCAATAACTCAAGCCTTTTATTCATAACTTGACTTGATACAACACGAGATGAATATTCACTTTTATGTTCTATCCTACCATGGCACCTAAACATTAGTGTTGCCATGCTACTTAAGACTCAAATGACACTTCAAGTCATGACATACACGAGGGGGTGGAGGACACCTATATTTATAAGACTCTATGGCTCACATGAAGTTGTCATGTGTCTATCTTCTACACTCTTCCTAACAAATATATTAGCATTCAACAATTGTGTAACCACATATATTAGCATCTTTTACTTTTTGATGAACCAACATACAATTTATCATGCCAGCTGAACATTCAACAAAATGTTATAATTTAAATAATAAGTATTCTTGGAGAAACTTTATTGTCTAACGTAGGTATAGTAGAACATGTTATATGCATATTTGGGGACCTGCATATAATGTCACTTGCTTTGTTGTACCATGGACAACCCTATTCTCCTTATCCACACATAACATACAAATTCATAATTATGTTTCACACTACTCAACAGAAAAGTTCAAAAGATTCATGAATTATTTGTGCAGGGTGGAGCAATTTTCTACAAATGTTCTTTTCAGAGTCTGCGGTCCAAAGTCTGCAAAAATTCTGTTTAGAAGAATGTAAAAATGATGAAAATTAGATACAATTTTTCTACAAAATAGGAATCCAAAGCAACCTCCTACCCCCTCCGTTTTTATTAGATGTCACATTAGGTTTCTCTTTAAGTCAAACTTGTCTAACTATGACCAAGTTTGTAGAAAAGAATAAAAACACCCACAGTCTCAAATTTGTTTTCTTGAACTCGTCATGGAATATATTTTGATAGTGGATATATTTGGTAGTAGAGATGTTGTTATATTTCTCTGTACACTTAATCAATGATGTATAAGTTGGACTTAAGACAAACCTAATACGATATCTAATAAAAACAGATGGAGTATTTCATGTCAGTAGCAAAGAAGTGCACATAAAAGATATGCCTAGCATCAAAGAATGAAATTAACAACAACGCAGGAAACAAAAATTCGATGAAACAATGTTCCAAGAAGTAAACCTGAAGCTGTTCTATTTGAGTAACAATTTTATCTAGATAGTCATGGAACCACAGTCCGAACATTGTTTGCTTTTGAACATATTGATTAATTATAGCATCGAGCTTTCTTGCTGGCTCTCCAACTCTTTCAACAAGTGTTTCAACAGTATTGCTTCCTACATCTTTATTTTCTCTCCACTTAAAGAAAAATGAACTCTCGGTACTACACTACAAGAAAAATGAACTCTCGGTACTGGCTCGCAACCCCCCCATCGATATTGGTTGTAGCAGTCGGTACTGAAGCCCATTAAGTACCGATTACTAAATGTAGCGATCTTACCCGAGAAATAGGCCCACTTAAGTATATTCTACCTTCCATTGGTGCTAATACACGAAAATGTTCCCAAGAGCGGATTCGACCGTCGAGTCAAGCTCGACTAACTGCTACTGAAGATCGTCCGTCCATACGCTCACTCAAAGGTGAGTTCCAAAGATCACATCATTCCACAATTCAAATTACAACAAGGTTCAGAGTTATTACAACCGAATGGAAATGATAAAAAAATAGTTTGAGTTCATGCAGCGGAAGGTAAACGAGATACTAGCGACGATCCATAGTATCATCATGATGAAGCCAGCCGTGACGCTACTCCTCACGATCCTCGGGAGAGGTCGGCTCCCACTCGATGCTGTAACCAGGAGGAAGCTGGGAGGCCCAAGCCATAGAGGCAGCTACCTCCTGAGGGGACGGTCCTGAAAATTTAGCCACAAGCAAGGCTGAGTATACTAGTTATACTCAACAAGACTTACCCGACTGGTGATCACTACATCACCGACTCCTAAGATGAGAGGCTTTTTGGCTAGCGGGGTTCTTTTGCCAAAAGCGACTAAGCTGAGTTCTAGTTTATCCATTTTGATTTTAATTCCTTTAACCTATCCATTCTAGGTGAACCTAGCTAAACAATCAAGTTTGGCAATACAATTATTCCATACAAAGATTTCATCCTTCCAAGTTTCACTTCATAATATGTCATACATCGGTCAAGCAGTCTCATTAACCGCGAGAAGCGGACAGTTCGAACCGAATTTACTACCTGGCCAGGGAAAACCCACACATACGGAATGGTTGGAAATGCCAACACACCCCAATCCTTTCTCCTCTCTCTGCGAGTGGCTCCCGAGTCCCAATGCCTCAGGGTAAAGGTTTACCACTACTGGGACTCACGCAACTACCCTCATGTGCCCATGGGATAACGTTTCCAAGACAGAGAGCTGTCGGACCTGCTCGCATCAATCGGATACCGGGACTTACCGGTCCCATAGTCCGTGCATATATGTGGTACGTTCAAACGCTTGACACAAAAGTACCACATGTTTCCAATTAAACCATCGATAGACGGGTATCTACAATCATCCGCCCATCATCTCTAGTGTTTCTGATATGAGTAGACATACAACTCCTATATCTCGCGAGTGTCGGAAAACACTCGACTTCTATCGGTCTTAAGCATAGCGACTATCGAACCTAACATACTAGTGTTCAATCAAAGGAACCTATGATCATGCAATCTAGGGTTTCATTCAACTCCTTGAAACTTAAATGCGCAAACATATAATCAAATAAAACGCGTAAGTAAAGTTAGGCTATGCTCCGGGGCTTGCCTTCCGGCTCGAAGCGGTACTCCTGCTCGGGGCTCGGATCCACGTGCACCACGTTCACCTCGGACTCCTGGGCGATCTCCTCGGCAGCGGGGACTAGCTCGTAGACTCCGTCGGCGAGACCCGAATCTACACGAGATGCATGAATGTTTAAATACCGAGACTTAAAATAGTAAGGGTTTGCTTAAATCTTGGTTAATGAATTGGAAAGGATAAACATTAATTATAAGTGAATATACCCTTTTCATTTTGAACCTTTACTTTGATTTTAGAGTTTTAGGTTTTTCTCTTTTCTTTTCTTTTTCTTCTCTTTTCTTTTCTTTTTCTTCTCTTTTCTTTTCTTTTTCTGCTCTTTTCCACCATTCAAGTCCCTTTTCTATTATTCAAAAGGTGAACTTAGGAATATTATTTTCATGTGCCATTTGGCCAGAGGCTTGGTCATGCCAAGGCAGGAGCCTAGCCCAAAATTTGGCTCAAGTTGATTTTTCTATAATTTATTAAAAATGTTCTTATCTTTTTGCCTAAAAACAAACTAAACTCCTACAAAAATAATTACAAGGTTTCTGTCCACACCACTTGGTACAGTGACTTAGGGTGCCAAGAGTGACCTCTCTGCAAGTGTGCAGGTGGTATTGATTTATGGTTATTTTTGTGGAATTTCACCATGTTTAAACTACCAAAAATCATTTAGCCATTTTCCAGTGTCCAAAAATTACCATTTTCATTTTTCTAAGGTTTCTCATGTCTTGATTAAGTTTCTGTGTGAAGGAGGTGATTTTCACTGAGTAAATTATTTTCTGTGATTTCTTTGCCAAAACAGCAGGGTATATGTTTGGAAATTCATAACCCTAAATCCATTGGGAATTTTTGTGCACCCTTTGCGCATTGAGCTAATGTCAATCATACTAACAACATATCCCAAGACCAGCTCAAGTGCATGTGTAGATTTTGAACTATGATGAAAAGTGTCCAAACTGATTCGAATTTATATTTCAAAATCCACAGCTCAACTGAGTGAGGTGCAAAGGAAGAAGTTGGACTTCTTGAATCACTGGTCACTACAAAATTGGTTTGGCATTTTTCTGATTTTTCTACGATTTTCTACGAATTTTTGAAGATCTCAGCGAATTAAACCTAAAAGATAGAATCTATTTTACGCTGTGAACCCTAGAGTTTTTGAATATCTTACAAAAGGTCCCTACATCTTTCACTCGGCCCCCTGGAAAGAGGTAGATGACACACTTAGGTCCCTGGGCTCGCCGGCGTGCGTACGCCGGCCAAACGGCGGCGAGTCCGGGCCGGGGAAGTGGGGGAAAACGGAGAGGGGCTCACCGCGCGTTCTTTGGGCGAGGTCTCGAGGTCGGGGAAGGCCGGGAACGAGGTCAGCGATGGCGGTGGTGGCTCTGCTTGCTCCGGCGAGTGGTGACCGGCGGCGTCGGGGTCGGAGAAGGTTGGGGAAGTGGTCGGTGAGCACCAGTGCGGCACGGCGAAGCTGTTGGTGCCCTCGGGTCAGCCGGAGGAGGAGCGGAGCGAGCTGTGCACGTGCGCGGGCGGCGGCGGAAAGCTCGGGCATCTCCGGCGAGCTGCGCCGGCGGCTGTGGTGGTGGAAAAGGGTCGGGGCTTGGTCGAGGAGTGGCAGTGGGTGATGGGGAAGCTAGTGCGAGCCTCGGTTTGGCTGGAGGAGCAACGGAGAGAGCTGTCCACGAGAGCGAGCTCGGCGGCGGCTCTGCGAGCTCCGGCGAGGGCTTTCCGGCGCGGAGAGGGAGGGAACTGTTTGGGGGCTTAAGTAGGCGGGAGAGGGGAGGAAGAGGGTGCTCACGGCGGCGACGCGACGGCGAGCCTCGGGTCAGCGCTACAGTGCGCCTCAGGCCACGAGACCTTGCTAGAAGCGTGCACCGTGGGCGGGGACACACAGCCGTGCCATTGGCCGGCCCAGACGAGGACGGACGGCGGCAGGGGCTGCCGGCGGCGAGCTCGGGCACGCGTGAGCGCGGCGTGGGCAGCCCGTGAGCGCGCCTCTGCCGGGCAAAGGTCAACTTGGTTGGCATGGCTCAAACTCCAAAAATTTGAACGTGGCTCGAAAATCTTTCAACATGAAAGTTGTTTAGAATTTCATGAGACACGTCCCTGCACTGGAGATTTTGAGAAAAAGTTGAAATTTGAGGGGCTAGATGGCAAAATTGGCCAAAGTGCCAATTGAGGCAAAGTTCAGGAATGTGAAGATGTACAACTTTGCTTTTTGGAGATTTTGATGTTCTGTGGTAAAATCTTGAGATTTGACTAAGATTCCATTTCAGCTTTGAATTTGAATTGGAAAATTCAAATTCCAAGTTTAGGGTTGAAATTTGAGATGCTTCCAAGCATTTTTAGGCTATGGTTTGAAAAGGGAAGTTTCTTGGTTTGACTCATACTCCAACTTTCCCATTTGCACTTTTTCAAGTTTTTAGAAGGTTTTTCAAGTTTCTTTATTACTCTATTTAAATGGTTTTTGACTCAATTTGGATATCTTTTCCTCATTTTCCTTAATTTGACTCTTGAATTATGCTTAGCTTAACTTAATCATTGTTTTAGTGTTAAATAACACCAGGGGTGTTACACTAAATGTCACATGCCCCCCCCCCAAAAAAAGAAATAACCATCACACGCCCATGCGCGGCTGGTGGGTCGTGAACCCACAACCTGCAACCTTGCGTGTAGCATCCTCAATCATCCCACCTATAGAGCACATGTGACTAGAAGAGAGATTTTATCCTTTTAAAGTAACCTGTGGTGCACAGTTTAGTATCGGCTCGTAACACCAACTGGTACTAAATGCCACCATTTAGTATCGGTTGATATTACGAGTCGGTACTAAATGTCAGGATCCCTCCGAACCCTCCCAGGACCATTTAGTACCGGCTCGTAATACCAACCGGTACTAAATGCCACTATTTAGTACTGGGTCGTGTTACGAGCTGGTACTAAATGGTTCCCGAGGGTATTGGACTTATCAACCGGTACTAAATTGACATTAATATCAGCTAAAAAGCAACCTAGTAGAGGGACAAATGTGCGTTTTTCTTGTAGTGCTATCGAGACTATCTAGAATTTCATCTTGGTTACATGAAGATATAAAACCCTGGAAGAACGAAAAAATGACAAAAAATACTAGATTTTTAGGTAAACGGCAGGGGTAAATTGAAAGAATTTGGTTGACTTGTTTTTTCTAGATCAAAAGGCGTCCATGTAAATGACAGGAAATACCACATGATATGAAATTTCAATACAAAGTGGCCAATGCAACTGCAATCAGAACGTGCGACATGATTTTGATATTCTACAGGATGTAAGCCAGAAACTTTGTCAATTGGAAGGTTGTCACGGAGACGCGCACCAGTAACATGTGTGCATGGGCGAGGAGGATATGGAGACCGGTGACGAGAAGTCATTTGGCGCCATTGCAATGGCGGGGACGAGGGGGTCCATCGTAGGTGGAGGTTGAAAATTGAACTAACGCTATATTTCAAGGTTGAAAATTAAGCGAAAGCTATAGTTCGAGGGTGTAAAATGGATTTTTTTCGCAAACCACCTTCAAAACCGAAGAAGGTTAAAGAACAAATGGTTTTAATAGTTCAGGGTCGAAAGATTTCTAGTTTTGTACATCAATTCAAACGAACTCAATAATTGAAGGTTGTAAAAGGAACTTTTCCGGATTAACTACCAAATTGGGCTCAGCCGAGGTTGCCGGCCCATAAAAACTACGGGGCCCTTTCTCTACCCAATGAGTCCGTCAGCATTTCCCGCCCTCTTTCCCGTCCCGCCCGCCGTCGCTGCCGGCTCACTGCGTGGACCGATCTGCGCTCGCGCGCTGGGCCTGATTGAGCACGATGCTGCGCAGGCACAGCAGAGCTCGAGGCTCTTTTTACATTGGACATTTGGACAGGAGATGCGCTGATCATTGGCTCGAGAGGTGATGGATATGCAACTATGGTCCACCAACTTGAGCTAAGGGGTGTCTGGATTCTTAACATACCATATTAATTGTATAATATACTGGTGGTGCACTACCTTAACTACAGTGAAAACCTTAAGCTTAGTTGGCAACATAAGACTCGAATCAGCACACTTCAAACTCAAATTGGGAGAACTTCAACGGGTTTTCCTTAGTTTGATGTTTGGCAAGTCAATCGAGCAAACTCTTCATTACTTCATCACTGCGGGATCTAAAATCTTGTGTGGCCTTTGCAATTTGATCCTTGTCGCTAACCTGCTTTGGTAGATTTAATGAAAGAGATCCGTAAATGCTTATGTACACACCAAAGTAAATTGTGTTCTGATAAAATGTTTGTATAACCTGTTCTATGCGTATAGAGAAGCTTGTTATAATACTGTAATCGATCATCACTATGTTACCAAAGTTCACGATATTAAACCTAGTCTACAAATTCAATAGTGGTAAAGAAGATACCAAAAATAAATTTATTACAGTAAAAACTCTACCGTAATGTTAGTTTTTAATGCAAGTGATTGATGCAGCTGCATTTGCCATTGTGCCACATTCATGGCGAAGCATAATTAACATTGTGAAAAAAACTTCAAACAAAGCTAGAACAGTTTCACTAATCTATCCTACAAGATTAAACTAATTTTGTGATGCACATTTTTTTTCTCCATAGTCGAACCAATATATAGCTATGTTGCTCAGATCCCTCTTCATAATATATTTGTTTGGTCAAAGAAATTTCAGAGTGGAAATTCATTGCAAATGTGCCAGCTAAGATGAAATTTCGTTGTTGTTGTGCAAGGAATCTTGATAAAGCATGTGTGTTTCACTGCCATGATTGTTGTTGACTGATACATACAAATTGCCACATTACAAGAACTTGCTTCATTTTCAGTAGTTCTAAAGCATGCTGTTATACTCGTAATGTTCCAAAACAAAAGAAACTGCAAGTGACAGTTAAGGTAAATGTATTTATAAACCCTGCATGTGAAATGAAAATTGTACCTTAACCGTATGAATATCTGAAGATCCTGTCTTGATGTAACCAATGGATGGGAAACTTTGAACCTTCTTATTATCAAAAGATGCATGTTTTGCAAAATCTGTAGCTGCTTTGAGTATTTGTTGAACAATTATGTAGACAGCAAAAAAACGTTGGCAAGTATCTTGCTCCTACAATAACAATATGTGTTAGGCATATAAGCTAATTAACAAAAATGATTTAGTTTTAAGAACATGAATCATCTTATGGTGTTGTACCTGGAGACCATAACAGGTAAAGGAAAAATCTCTTTGTATGGTTGTAAACATACTCAGATCTGAAACATTCTTTTCAAGAAATGAGAAACTTTCCCTAACTCCATCATTCGGTGCCAAGAATCTGAAACTAATCCAATAGCTAATCTCTTGTTTAAGAGAAGAAATATCAATGGCAATGTCACCAATAACCATATTCCCGAAATTTACAACAGCATTTTGTAACAGATGTGAACCATCATTGGACAACCTGCTTAGCTCCAGAACAAACAAAATAATGTCAAGCTAGACAAACAAAGTGTATCAAAAAATTACATTTGTACACAATTTATGGGTAATCAAAGTATTAGATACAAGCTGATAGTGATTTTCTAAGAAATATTAAAGTATAAAATAAATACTGTTAACTTGAAAGAGATAAGACTATGAGGCACAAAGATCAATTGTAGCTCAGCTAACCACTGTTCAAAAACATACTAGCATAATATGCCTACTTTTATGGTTTTTTCGCATTATAAACAAATATAGTTTTGGTGGATGATAATCTTTTTATTTATGTGTTCCCATAAGACACTTCCATACAAAATGACTAATTTTGTTTACCAATATATAGCTTGTGTAAGCAGTCAACCAATGAGAAATGTTAACAATCATGGACAGAATTTCCCCAAAGTTAAATAAGATTTATGGGTGAAAATCAACAATCACAAGGGGATCAAACAGAGATTTATCCAAATGTTAACAGTAACAAAATATGAGATGTTCATTGTTTTTGTTTCCATGATACATGCACATCCATGTTCTAATTTGCTAATATATATGTTTGTACATGTAAAACCTACATTTTGAGATCCAACTAATTTTAAGCATACACTCTTGTGACAAGCATGAACACCAAGGAAAAGCAACAAGCATGCATAGAAGATGGAGTAGATTAATGGTCTAAATGCGCATTACAAACAAGCAGTAAATAATATAATATAACAATGCACGGCAGATGACTAAGAAGTGCAGTTTCTTTTAAAAAGCAACATGTGTCACATAAATTGTACTAAAACATGATATCCATCTATTGAAGGTCAACTGTCATATGAAAACAGCAGAAGAAAGACCTTGAAAGAAAAACACACCTGTCTAGATATCCATCAGCGCTGCACAAGGGGAAGGTAACGAGTAATGTAGAGTCAATCTCATTTTTGCAGCTACGGAGTCGCGAAACATCCTTTTCCAGCTGTTTACATTAAATACAATGCCATCACAACAGTGTTTTCCTTGTGCATGGAAGAAAACAAGATGGAATAAAAACATATTCTTGACGCAAGCAATACAAGTACATGATTACATAAATCAGAAGCTGGTATACTTTCTATTTGAATATAAATTGTGGGAGAAATGAGCATAAATGAACCCTTTAAGTATCGATGTAAAGATTATATATTAAGATAACATGTCTTTATACCTTTACAGCTTATTATGAAGGGGTGATGCTAAATTGGCACCAAAATGTATCTAATGCATCAGGGCAGTGATGGAGAGGGGGTTGAAGCAGGCACATACATGGATGCACAAAGTAAAGGAAGAATGGTAATATGGTATAAGTTTCTTTAGACATGTAATTACCAGCTCAACTTTAGAAAATATGAACTCGCCAAGTAGAATCCAGTCAGTACGGCGAAAAAGGAGAGGCACAACAAATCCCCAATTTCTTAGTGCTAGCAAAACCAGCTCGACCTATAATATTCATAGAAAACCAAGGTTAGATGTCATCATGCATAAATCAACACTTTGTGATGAAATCTAAATAAATCATTGCTCATGAGTTGCATTATCAAATATAGTAGCATCTTTCACTTTGTAATGCCTCAACAATTCATCATAATGCCATCAGAACATTTATTTTTATGCCAAATATTCTTATAGAATCTGTAGTGTTTAATGTATGTGTATTAGACCTCAAGTCTTCTATGCAGATCCAGGACATGGATATAACCAAACTTGTCTGCTTATAACATGGGCCACTGAGTCGGCTTAATGAGCTTTTGTTCCAGCTCTAAACATGGCAAAAGGTTGAATTTAAGGACACTTTATAAGCCACCCAACTATTCTAGCCCTCTACAACTGCACAACATTTACTTCATAAAACGAACGTCCTATTTGACAAGGTCTATCGACCTTTTTCTTTCCAAAACTGCGCAGGAGACCTGCACGCCACTTCATTAAGGTAGTGAAGAAGTACACGGGTTTGGATAGACCCAACCCGAGCACCAGGAAACCAAACACACCCACATACAAGGCAAAACACTTGCAACCGCGCCTCACTTAGGATAAAACTAAATGACCAGCAGACACCAGAACTTAATCTCCTGAGAGGGACGACCTGGGCAATAAGGTATTGGACTTTGGAGGCCCCACCCAAGCATCAGGTACCACCCTCCGTAATTACAGACCTAAGAACTTCTGATGTTTCAAATTTTCAAACACGCAAGATACCGATCGATGCTTCCAGACCTTAAGCCACCCGAACTATCAAGGAGTGAGGCCCCTTTTCACTACTTTTGGGACTACTGTAATTGTTTTCCTCCACCATCCCAAGAAGCTAGTTGCCGAAGGTTCAGGTGCCAAAGTTAACAGGTCTAACTGCTGGAGAATCAGGACCCAAACATGGCGATTGAAGACACAGCCAACCAGTAAGTGATGGATTGCCTCCTGTGCTTGATCACAGAAGGAGCAAGCCTCTGGATGCGGTAACCCTCATCTTACCAGCCGATCAGCCGTATACACACAGTTATGAAAACACTAGCTTAGCCATATGAAAAGGTAAGAATGCACTGCAGGGGAGCCCAGCTCTTCCAAATCCTTCTCCATGGGCCAAACTTGATGGTTCCCACAAAGAAGGCTGCATAGCCAACTTACTGCTGTATGAGTTAACTTCCATCTGTACTGGTCTGGCACCTCCTGCTGTAGGACAAGGCCATCTACCATATCCCAGATGTGAATTTATTCAATCAAGACCTCCACAGTTAGAGTCCTGTTTATATCATCAACCCATCTCATATTTGAAGTTCTTGAGCACAGTTTGCATTTTGGCTGTTCGTTTCAGGACTGTTTTGAAAAGATTATTAGGAGCTCTCTCACCCATGGTATGGCCAAGGCCTATCAACTTAATTTCCACACCAAGAGTCAAGGAAAGATTACTGAGTTGTTTATGCAGAGTGAGGAAACTACATAATATTATCTGATATCATAGGCCTGCAAATATTCTTGTCAAATAATGTGAATAATGATGAAAGTTACATAAACAAAATTCTACAAGCTAGCAAGCCAAATTGTTTTTAGACAAAAAAGTACAATTTCATGCCTTAAGCATTATTGTAGGGAATGCAAGCTATAATTAGTTCAGCTATGGCCTATACATAAAGCATACAAGAAACTACTTGTAATGGAACGGAATTATCAGCAATGCAGAAAACAGAAGTTCACAGAAACAAATAAACAATTTTACAAGAATAGCTGCATAGATAAACCTGAAGCTGTTCTATTTGATTAACAATCGTATCTACAGAGTCATGGAACCATAATCGGAGGATTGTTAGCTTTTGAACATATTGACTTATTGTTGCATCGAGCTTCCTTGCTGGTTCTCCAACTCTTTGAACAAGTGCTTCAACAATATTACTTCGCACATCTTTATTTTCTCTCCACTCAAACCTTCCTTTTGCAATATCATCTTCTATGCTTTCAAGACCACTTAGAATGTCATCTCGGTTACAACAAGATATGAAACCCTGTTAAAAAGTGTAGAATCATAGTATGAATATTAGATTTTCAGGGACGAGCAACGCCAACGCATGAAAGAAATTGGTTGAATTGTTTTTTTGAGCCTCAAAAGCCTTATCGATGTCTCAGTTATAATAAATCGACACAAAACACTGCAAAAGATAAAATTTCAGTGCCAATACAACACCAGGTTTCAGAATATACAGCATGTACCGAATGCAAATCTATGAATATGCACATAATGTAGGAAAAAAAAACACATGCCCTAGTATTAAGAGAATACCAGCTCGTGGATCATATTGGTGTTTTCTTTGCAGGCGATTATAATAAGCTTGTAGTATTCCTTTTCTGATGAAATGAAAACTTTATGATTCCATCCACAAACTCTCTAGCACACTGCTGAAGAGCCTTTTCGCATTTCTGGTCACCTTCACGCATTACCTTCTGCTGCCGTGACTACAACATATCATGCAGTTAAATTCGTGACACCAAAAAAAGATCCTGAGAAAAGTTGAGTTTGTGACACATTAGGCTAATTTTATCAGATTGGCATATACAGAAACTAAAAACTGTTCTTGTTTTTATAACATGGTTTGTTTCATATTATGCATAAATAAGAATGCTTATGATTTACAGTTTCAATTTCAAACATGCAAAATTAACAAAGCATAATTTTGTAGATTTAACAATACATTGATCTGTGCAGTTACAACCTAACATGGCACAAAAAAAAGGGCATTCGAAAGTATAAAAAAACCTAGCAGAACTCAATGTTAACCATTCTGTGCTGTAGGTTTGTCGCGCAATGCAGCAAACAAAGGCCTGCCACACGGTGGAAACAACATATATGCAGTTGCTCAATTTAATTCAGAGATGAAAAGATATCAGAATGGTACCGATGGGCGGCGTGGCCTCCATACTTTGAGGACGTCAATGTAATAAGTTGGTGCCTTGGGATCGAAAAGATTTTCATCACTAAACAACGGCTTGGCACTTGGCAGCACCCGGTCTGCTGGCTCCTATATACGATTATGTACAACAATTGTTAGCAAAGTTTTGGTGCAGAGTCATATAAATAAAGGAGCGCATGAAAAGTGAATGCACACATATTATAATCAGAATATATAGTCAGAAAAATAAAAATAAAAATGCACAACATTAAAGCCTTTTCATGTACTAACAACTGGAGGATTATTCGGAGGCCCTACTTGACTTCTGGGACAACTATAGATCGTTTAATCCTCTACCGTATATCAATAATGATATATTCTGATAGCATAAGCGAGATATATAATATATATAGCGGAAACATCGTCAGTAACGTGCATGATTTAGGAACTCCTGCTGTATATGTAGTACCTGGGCTTTCAACCTCCTGCGCCATCCGTGCCCGCCTGCGCTCCGGGCTAGAGACCGGAATGGAGGATGGTCGGGCGGAAAGCTGACGAAGGTGGCGTTCCGTGGCTTCGGTGCAGAGAGGAAGGTCGCGCGGCAGCCAGCGGGCCCTTGCAGGGACCCCTTCGACTGCGGCAAGGCCATCGCCTGAATGAATTGCCAAGAAGGAAGGGGTCAAGGGGGAAATGAAACTATAGAGACGGGCTCCAATTCGATACACCGAATCGCTGCATTGGCATGCGGCGATTGATGCTGTACCCACGCGCGCACACACGGAGGCGAAGGGGAAAGTACGCGTCGCCTCACCTCCTAGCGCAGTGGCTTTGCGATTGGTGAAACAATCCTAGTAGGACGGAGGAGAGAATCCCGGCGGCGAGCGGAGGCGGCGGGTGCCGGGTGGAGCTTGAAGTGGCGGAGTCGGCGGAGAAACCTAGCTCGGCTCGGGAAGCAAATCGGGCGGGTACCGGACGGTCTCACTCCCCTTGGACACCGGACGACACGAATAGTAGCAGTCCGGGGCGAGCAACGTCGCAACGCAGCCGATCGAACAGGTACGTACATCTCCTACTTTTCCGGGCCTCCGGGACGCACGCGCGTCACAGTGGTTTGTTTCGTGTCACCGCGCGCGTCACAATGGTTCGTGACATCGGTGTAGCAGCCTGGATGATGCAGCCGGTTAGCCCAAGATCACATCAGACTGTTACGAACCCACTAGTCTCTCCTTAAAAAATGTAAGGATGTCGCGTAGCGCTTCACCGTCTGCCTTCAGCACGCACGGCGTCGTCCGCCCAGAATCACGCGCCACCCCTCCTCTCTCTGCCCCGCCCGCATTCAGTGCCCCAAACAACGCGTCGTCTTCTTTCCCATCCTCGCCTCTCGAATCTCTCGATCCGCCTCCCCGCACCGCCACACCCCTCCTCCCTCCGCCTGCAATCTCCTCTCACCGCTCCGCTCGCGCCGGCTTGGTTGCCTCGGCTCCGCCCGTGCCGCCGCCGCAACCTCCACCTCGACCTAGCCAGCGTCCGGATCCCTCGCGACCACCATCCACGAAGCTATGCGTCCGGATCTTGAGAATAAATCCTGGTTCACTTCCGAGCGTTGGCGTCGTCCGCCGTCCACGAGGCCGTGGTCGCCGCTGCTCGCCGTGTCCGCACGCATACCTCTCCATCGCCCATCCACTGTCGACGCCGCTGCTCTCCATCCTCCTCCGCGTCGCACCGTGCCTCCAACGCCACCGCGCTCGTCGTCCACGCCTCCAACGTCGGTGTCTGCACGGCGTTAGCGCTGAACCCTCGCCGGGAACTCGACGGGCCAAGCCATGGCCGAACGCCGGAATCTGTTGGGTTGAACCGTTGAAGAGTGAGCATTCTTGCTCCGTCGGACCATATCTGCCCTGTATCTATCTGATCTGAACAAATGTGTTGCTATTGTGCTCTCTGCATGCCCTCGCCCATCCCGGACGTAGGCAAGGTGTTCGTGGAAATGTTTCTGGAGCTGGCCACTCCTTTCTTCTGAAGTAAATCGGATAAGGATGGATGAGTGTGACTCATTTTTCAAGGTCAAATTGGAGGATAGCTCGGTCCCATCGGAAGTCTGATTTGGCAAGAATTGCAATTTGTCACGCCGAGGGTTTGAACACTCCTGGACAGGCTTTGCATTGCCTAGCTACTCCACTGCACAGTCTAGAGGAGAGCATTGCTGCCTCTATTTGAGGTAAATTCCTATGTCTCCACTTTTGTTTCTCTCCAATTTTGCTTTGCAACTAAATATAGGTCCATCTGATTGTTGTATGTTTTGCTCCCCAGTGATTAGTCGATCGGTAAGAGTACTTGAGTTCTAGACATCATTCTCTCCCTGATTGAATGTTTCCATGGACTCTTTGGGTAGTTTGATTTAATTAACTACGGCTCGATCTATCCTATGAACGTTGTGAGAAGGTTGTGGGTATGAATTCTAACTTTTGTGGTGTTGGAGTTGATTCTGCACCCTAGAATGCTAATGAATGCAGTTTTGATTCAACAACTTTTGGTATGAAATTTGTGACCAACTTGACTAATTTTCTGAAAGTTGGATGCGTCACCTAATGGGAACAGGTGTTTGGTGAATTATTTTCATGTGCAGGTTCCATGATGGGAAGGGCATCCTGGGGAGGATTGCCATGGAGGCCAGCGCCATCACTTGGGTCATGCCATGGGAAGAGGCTGGGCCACTGCAGCTGGTGCAGGCATGCGAGGAGATATGATCATGGAGGTATACAACCATCTCTCTTCTATGATTTTATCTAGGTCAGTAGTGGTACATGCTACTATTGATTCTTTTCTCAATAGCTATTGTGAAGTGTGCATGCTGTCAGTATCTTTGTGTCTTGCATGCTGTCACTAATATAGGCACCAAAAGACCTAGGAAATAAAGGCATATTTCTGCTT
This sequence comes from Digitaria exilis, assembly GCA_015342445.1. Classification (NCBI taxonomy): domain Eukaryota; kingdom Viridiplantae; phylum Streptophyta; class Magnoliopsida; order Poales; family Poaceae; genus Digitaria; species Digitaria exilis. The sequence continues at coordinate 309,475 of JACEFO010000718.1, read as the reverse complement.
ATGACAGACATTGTCGTATCACTAGCTATGTCCCCTTCCCTTATGAATTATGATGTATGAGTGTAATCGTTATATTGGCATCTGTATCCTTGTGACAAAAAATTGTACATGGGAGAAGAGTAGCAATCTTTTTGTCAGCATGAATGCGTAGAATTTTCTTGGTCATTAATAAATTTAAATCCTTGCCACCTTTTGTTCCATCCCATATTTTGAGCCAGTTGCCATTCCATTGCTTCTTCATAAGCTTTCTTGCTCTCCTCCAGTAGAAAAGGCAATAAGCAACTTAACTTACTGCTTGGTACTTGTACGATTTTTCATTCTGCTCAAAACTTCTCTCCAATTTGTTTATAGAAACGGTTGCATTTACTTCTGTGCAGCTGATAGAATGATTAGACATGCATCGGCAATATGGTTTAAGTCAAAAGATTTTTTTTGTCTTTCTCAGAGTAACTTTTATTAACATCAGGGTGTCCTAAAGATGAAGAGGAAAATGAGAATCAAATGGTCTAAGAAGATTTGAATTATTTGAGAAGTGCTTTTATGTGGCTTTTGGGGTGCTGTATCGTTTTGAGATCAATGCCGCCATGGTAAAATTTTCTTTTAACCAATGTTGACTATTTTGTGTTATAATTTCAGATCTATTACATGTTTGGAATGCACGATTTTCACTGGAATCCTTCACTTTCACAAGAAAAACGCAAGAAGAGAGAAAAATTCTCGTGTTCCAGACATGCCCTAACTTTATTCAGACTAAAGAACTTATAATTGAAGAGTTGTTGGGCATATGGTCATCTTTCTTTAGAGAAAAAAAATGTCATAGAATGTCTTATTGTATTTGATTAGGTCTCATGTAACAATCCTTTTTTTTAACAATGATTTGTGCTTATGTTCATTGAGGCAAAATATATGCCCCCATTGATCTATGCCGTTAGAAATATTTTGATGTCATGGAAAAAATGCTCGTGGAGTAAACTTTGTTTATCCCGTAGCAACGCACGTGCACGGACCTATCTCTATCTCTTCTCTTACTATATATATATATATATATATATATATATATATATATATATATATATATATATATATATATATATATATATATACTACTACTACTACTAAGAAAACCAATTGGGATAGTGGTCATCCCAACTTTCGTCCTGCCCTTCGTCGGACCAATTCGGATAGTGGTCGTCCGTCCTGCCCTTCGTCCGTGTCCGACGCTAACTCGCCAAACCGACGCTTGCCTACGCCTGCCTGTTTTTGGTTAATAGATCAAACCCCAACCCGACGCCTACCTGCCGAGTCTTTTGTTAATAGATCAAACTCCTTCGAGCGTCGAGTTCAACCCGGCGTGGGTCAGGAAGCACCCCGTCCCGTTGTGGCGCCCATGACACATCTCGAGCTTTGAATCCTGCGGTTGCTCTCCATGGTGAGCGCTGGCGCCTTGGCTCCTTACCATGTCCGGCCGGAGCGCACAAAGGGGTGACTTTAAGCAACAAGACCGGACAGGAACCCCATGAGCTGACCGTGCACCATATGCTGGAGGCCAGCGCCGGCGATGGCATGGCGTGCAGAGGGCCGATTGCGAAGACATCGTGCATGTGTGGTGCTATATGCGCGAGCACTGTGCCCGTGGCCTTGACGAGCAAGCGCAGGATGGGATCGAGATCGACGCCGTTGGTGTCAACGCGACGGCGGCACACGCTTGGGAGTTGGGAGGTCCCGTCGCCGGCTGCAGGGAAGAGGCGAAGGTTTAAATATTTGATAGAGGAGATTGTTTTGTTTTATACCAATAAAACTATACCATTAAATTATTGTTTTTGAAATGTTCTATTGTCCTTTATATATTTTTCTTGCCCCGTGGCAACGCACGGGCACGATGCTAGTATCTCTCAAAAATCAAGCACACAACATCGAAATAGAAGCTTTCTGGAAGGTGCTTGAAGGTCTGGGTATAGGGGAAGGGGAAGGACGAAGAAGAAAGAGTGAAAGATAGATCGAGTCCTCGGACTCGCCTCTCGAGCAAAGCTCGCCGCCGTCGGTTCCAATCTCTGGTCAATCGACAAAACGCCTGGTGATGAAGATGACCCTTTTTTTTATGCTGCCTCCATTTTCTCTTGGGCCTACTGTCCAGCCCAAACTTTGGTTTCCTTCGGTCCTAATCCAGCCCAAGCACTTGATGAGCCCAACTAGCAACAACACGTCCCTTACACGGGACTGCTCTGCTGGAGGCGATGCAGCGGCACGCGTGACACGGGCGAGCGGCTGCCCTCGACGACGGGAAGCGCAGCCGCTGTCTGTCCTCGACGGCTCGACGCCTCGTCTTGCCGAGGATCGGATTCGGAGGTATTCAATTCAGCGCATTCTGTAGTCCTCCTCGTCACCATCACAAACAAATGGGCTGGATCCCAAGTTATTTTCTTCTTTTTCCTCCTTTCCTTACAAAAAAGAGCTGAGGGTGTCGGCCCGTCAGCAGATACAGAAGCCCAACAACACGCCGGCGTGCTTTCGCTCACTACCCTAAGCCCAGCGCCGCCACAGCGCCTCCCATAGTCGCCGGCGAAGGAGCCGCGCCTCCCGACTCCCGCCCCCATTGCCGAGGCCGCGCGAAGCCGCAACGCACGCTGTGCTGCCGCAGCCTCGAGCGCCAGTCACCCCCCGGCGCGTCCCGCGCGGCAGCGCAGGTCACGCCGAACCGCGGTGCCCGGCGCCCCCCCCCCCCCCCCCCCCCGGTAATACTGCTGCCACCTGCTATACTCCTACTCCTTACAGATTACGAGTTCCTGTTTGCTTTGGGTGATTCTCTTAGCTTGGTTCCTGCGATCCAATTTAACTTCATATGTTGCTCTTCCTGCCTGCTCGTGTACGCTGTGCTCTAGTTCGAGTTTGGCATTCGTGTCGATTTATTTATTTACACTATTTCATGTCATCGAAGAGGCGATTTAGTGTGGCGAGACTGCGAGTGCGAACTTAGAAGAGCAACGGGGACTGGATGCTTCGTTTCATTTCAATCAGAAAAGCTAGTGGTTAACCAGGAAGTGTAGTTGGTCCAGTCCTCCTAATGATTTTCCATATACCATTTTCTGAATTGTTCTTATGCTTAAAATATGAAAGGACTATCGGTAGCCAGTAGGAAAAACCAATGGGAATTGGAAAATGCATCTAATTGAACTGCATTGCAGTGGCAATATTTGCGGTTGGGATTTTTTTAGTGGCAAATTTCAAATAAGAGTGGAGAGTAGTGTACTGGTGGCAGATGTGCACTTTGCTATTGTAATTTGTGCAATTTTTTAACTTGTGTGTGTAATTTAAGGTATTACCATGACAAATTTTAAATATATTAGGGTGTTTTGTATACTTATTTGCTTGGCTGGTTTCATAGTTGTTCTACAGAATTGTCTTGGATTGCACCAAATTGCACATTGAAGGTGCGTGGGTGGGAAGGTGAGCAGGATGTTCACGCTGAGCGAGATCGAGCATGATCTGCCGATGCCGCCGCACCTGATGAGCCGCCCCATCCTAGACGCTGTCAAGGCTGAGCTCGAAAGGCTCTTCTTAGACAAGGTATGCACATTTTGATTCTCTTTAGCCATAACATTCGAGCAAAATTTGCTTGAGTGCCAGCAATACTTGGATTGAGCCCTTTTGTCCAACTTTGGTGGTTCCTAAATGTTTGTGTCTGTTTGGGTTTGGATATATGCAGGTTATTGCAAACCTTGGGCTCTGCATTTCTGTTTATGATATCAAATCCCTTGAAGGCGGGTCTATCCATTCAGGAGAGGGCTGCTCAACCTATAAAGTAACGTGCGCCTTAAATTTTTTTTTTTAACTCTTTTGTTCAACTTCTTGATACTGCTTGCCCTGTAATGTTTTATGAAAGGTAAAACATTAAATGATGTGATTCCAATAGAGAGTAACCTCCTGAATCACATGAACGAGTGCTACTATTTCCCCCCTTTTCACTCTTTAATTTGTGCGATCGATTTCTGGAAGTGAAATCTGAAGTATTTGTTCATATTTATCTCTTTTTTTTTGTTCCAGTTTCCTTCTGATTGTTGTTCACTTATTATGATGTTTTCTTATTCTCCCGACGGTGTTTTTTCTATTCACGTATTGTAGCTACTTGCCCATCGGTTAAAAGGCAAAATTTGCACGTTTTCCAGGCATAACAATTTTGGTCAAACTTTAATGGTTTCCAATCTGTATTTTTCATTTTGATGCTAAGATTCAGTTCTTTCCCTTGTTAAATAATGCTGATTGTTTCTGTGACTTGGATTTTATAGTCTTGCTTGATTTTTTCTACATGAATGGCCCTTTCTAATTAGAACTCCAGACCTAAACAGTAAACAGAGGAGCCCTTTCTTCCAGTATTTTAATGTTAGAAAATATCTGATCTCTGCAAACTTATTTATTTCAATTATGAGACTATCTTTACTTTCCAAATCATGCTCAGATTTCGTTTTTCCTTTTTTGGGTAGGTTTCATTTCGTTTGGTGATGTTCAAGCCCTTTAATGGGGAGGTTCTTGTTGGGAGAATTAGTGGATATGACGATAAGGGGTTGCAGGGTGAGTTCACATTTGGAAAATGGCTTCATTAGCAATTCACTCTTTGTAACTTGTCTATGGCCCTTTCTGGTACTGCAGTTCAGTTTGTTTTAAACATCTTGTTCTGCAGGGGTTAATATTTTCATAACAAAAGATTCGAATGTTTGGTCATGTCTAATCCTTGCTATGCATGAATAAACTTTAAGGTTATAAGCCTAATTCAACACTTCTTGGAAATATAAATTTCATTTCTGCAAGCAATGGTACATTACCTGGTTGCTAAAGAATTTGAATCCTCCATTCCCATTCTGAGAATTAAATGAAACGTTAAATGCATATGATATTGCTGTAACTACATTGATTTTAGCTAATACACCTGCTTCTTTTGCAGTTTCACTTGGTTTCTTCAATGACATATGCATCCCTGGACACATGATGCAGTATGGCACAGTTAGGTTGGGCCTCAGCCTATTTTCCAATTTATTGTTGCAGCACATAAATCACTATTATTATTTAAAATTGAGGTTATTGGAGTTATGTCATAAATTTTAGTCTCAGGTTAGCATTTCGACTATGCTTCCGATGATCGTACCTCAAGTATGACCTAATATCTGAGTTGTCAGTGTATATTATTTAAAAATTAAAACTGAGGTTATTATGTGCTTCTGGAGTTATGTCATAAATTTTAGTCTTGGGTTATCATTTCGACTAAGCTTCCTATGATCATACCTGAAGTATGACCTAAATATCAGAGTTATCTTGTCATGATACTCCATTGGACTATCATTGTTATGGACTGGAATGCCTTAACCTGAAAGAAATTAAAACTAAATATGGCAGGGAAAAAGAGACACATTTTTCTTTCCAGCAAGTAGATTGCACTTTTAAAGCAGTCAAAAGAACCTTAGTTTAACTTATTGCATTGATCAAACAGTTATGTTTTCTGATGTTTCTGAAGAAAGTATATTCCAACATGAAGTTCAGTGTATTTCTTATCTATTCTCAATGTTTTTTGAATTTCCAGGGGACCAGATGGTAGGTGGATGCTTAAGACTGAAGATGGTGATGAGCTTTATCTAGATCTAGATGATGAGGTATTTTATATTTGAGCTTATTTTGTGTTGTCTAGCAAAGCAATGACTACCTTTGGTCACAGCCCTCACCAAACTCATGATCAATGCAATTACTGTCCAGATTAGGTTCTTGGTATCTAGCACAAAATACCCGCCTATCCCAATTGAGCAAAAGCAGGATGACCCACCATTTGCTCCAATGCAGATTGTTGTAAGTACTGCTGCCTGTATGTGTGTTGATGCCCAGCTTAACTCTGTTTATATTCATCGATAGTTATTTCTGACTAATATCATGCATTGGCTAATGACGTCTATGTTGGATCTGCATACTGGTCATTACGTATGATAAATTCTTGAGCATTGCGTCAAGTTGTATTTGCATAGCATTTGTTTATTGTTTTGTCTTATAAGCTGGGCCATCTATTTGCTTTTCATGTGTTGCATTGAATTTGGTAGCTCGATATGTTATAGAATATATATGTTAGAGTGAAGCCCCTGTGGGCCTTATTCCTTAGACCCTTTAAATCTTCTCTTTCAGTTTGCATGATAAGCAACCTCCAAGTTCCACTGCATTTGACTCTGCGTCTTTACATGTGGGAAGTGGAGATATTGTGATAGATGGGCAAATGTTACAAATACAAACACGCTGGCATACTTTTGTAATTTTGGGGTGCATATTGCTTCCCTTGGTTTCATGTGCATCAGTTTTTGTCATTGTTGTGTGGAACGGTGGAACCTCTCCTTGTACCATGCCATCATGCACGGTCTAAAATCTTACACATTTAACACAAATTCCTTGCATAGTCTACACTGTCAAAAATTTTACATGCTTAATATTATTTGCTAGCACATTCCATGTCATGCATGGGCTCAAATCTAGCCTGCCTAACTCACGATTCATGCATTGAGAAGCTACATAAATATACCTTGAAAAAAAAAAGAAAAACTGCATAAATAGCATAACACATAAGGACGGTGCATTTGCAGGGAAGTATTAAAGGAGATGGTCTTGGTCTTCTTGCTTGGTGGGCAGCTGATGAAGGGGAGGGCGAGGAGGCAGCAGAATAATAGTATTGTGTTGCTTCAAGGATCTCTTTGTGTAGTTTAGAGCTTCAGTCTACTAGAAATGTTAGTTAATTGTATCTTGCACCAGTAACATGATTACGTTAGGACCTTGTAGCAGAATAATAGTATTACGTTAGGATCTTACCTGATTATATATCTCCTGGCAGTCCCTGTCGTTACTTCTCTGCAACCTTGTGCTGTGAATTTCACCTAAAACCACACAAAAAAGGTCTGATTCTTGGGAGAAATTATGTATGTGATACTCTGAAATCTGAATATTTGTAAAGATATATAATCCGATGATGTGGAGACCTCCCTGCAAGGACATTCAGGGCGGCAGCGCCGTGGAAGTTCACTTCTAACCCGTATCCTTGGTGTTACCTCCAGCAAGCATCTGGGTAAAAGATCTGGGAGTGGTGAAATCAACATTTGTTGTATAATTTCCTGTGAAGTGTAAATTGGTAGTCAAGATGCAATTCCCCTGCCGCAGTTGATATTTTGCGACTCGTGATCGGTACGCTTTCTTGCCAGCAGTCGGTGTCTGGAAAATGGAAGCTTGCGAAGTTTGTTTTGGCAAATGTTTGGTGAGCCTGGCCTCTTACGTACACCAGATATTTGTTGCATGTGGATTTTGAAAGAATCGTCTCCTTGAAGAAATACAGATATCCCTGCGTGGCCGCAGAAGCATGTAAACTGGAAAGACAATTGGACACAGGAAAGCTGATGAATCGTCAAGCAAGATGAAAGTTGCAGGATAGCTTCAGTCGCTCCAAAAACTGTACTATTTCTATAAAATTATACTCTGATCGATTAACATACAGTTATGACAATGGTACCCAATAAACAGTGTCTAAACATGCATCGACCAATCATCGATGTACTATGTCGCAATAATTCTAAATTTTTGCATCTTCAATTTCCATGTTGTCCACCACTGGTGTGTATCGCCTGAATTTTCCTTTGCATCATTGCTGTGCGCCCGATTTGCTAGCTAAATGAGATTGGAGAGTGGCTCTGCTTCGCTTGGATCAGTAGGTGACCCTGACGCCGTTGTATCTGAGGATCTCGCCGACGAGCTCACCCTTTCCAGATCCGACGTATCGTCCGACGATCTTGCCGTCCCTGATGAAGACGAAGGTGGGCACCTCGACGATTTTCATGTCCCTGAGGAACTGCATGCAGCTGTCGTTCTCGTCCCCGTTCATGCGCGCGAACACGGTGGTCTCGGCCATGGAGCGCGAGAGCTTGATGACGGTGGGGTACACCTTGACGCACGGCCCGCAGTGCTTGAGCCCGACGTCGAGCACGACGAGCTTCCCCTCGCCGCCGCGGTGCTCGTCGATGAGCGCCTCGACGTCCTCCCGCGAGTGGAGCTGCACCACCGCCGAGTGGCTGTCGCCGTAGTAGAGCACGTCGCCGGCGAGCCGCTCCGGCCCGATGGCCTCCTCCTCGTGCACCTTCTCGGCGCCCTTGTAGAAGCTGAAGTGGGGCATCTGGGTGATCCCTTCCCGGCGGCAGAGCTCCCTGGTGGCCTCCGACTCGTCCCCCATCACGAGGAGGAAGTCCACGTCGCCGCAGGTCCGGCTGAGCTGCACCATGGTCGGGTAGATCTGGCTGCTGCTCTCGCACTCCCTCGCCGCGAACTCGACGACGACCAGGCGGTTCTTGGACGCCCTGAGCGCGCCGTCGAACTCGTCGATGCTGCTCACCTTCACCACGCGCTGGTGGTCCTTGTTGTCGGACGACGCCGGTGGCTGCGACTTCTCGGTGCCGGAGGAGACCGCCGCCCTGGGTGTGGATAGCGACGCGCGCCGCCGCACGCGGCCGGTGGTGGTGGCCTGCGCGGGGAAGAATTTGACGACAACCTTGGCGGCGGCGGCGGCGCTGCTGCTCTGCAGGTTGGGGGTGGCCCTGGCGAGGGTGGGGAGGAAGGTGGAGGTGGTGGAGGCCATCACCATCAGAGCTGTCGTCTAGCTAGCTTAGCTTAGCTTGGTGCCTAGCGCTTTGATGAGGGAGATTAGCTTAGCTTGGTGCCTAGCGCTCTGAGGAAGAGAACAGGGAGAAGGAAGGAGAGAGGAGGATAGGCAGCTCTGGATGTCCAGGACAAAATTCCTGCCTACTCTGATCGAAATCCATCCACTCGGAAGTGGTTTGTGGCTGGCATTCCGCCCGCCCCAGATTTTTCGAAAAAAAAAAGCAAGACAACGACGGCTTAGCACGCGCACATGCTATCTGAGCGGTTGAGCCCCTCAAAGAACATATAGCAATGTAAAACGAATAATAGTTTCTGAACTCCCCCAAGTGACAAGTATATGGAACCCAAAAAATTGGACGCGTAAAAAAATTTGTGTGTACGCCACTTGGAAGTCCTTTGCTTGGTTGTGCCATCCCAAAATCGTTGTATGTGTGCATGGCACATGAATTTGTGTAGTTGTGTGTATGGTATTGAGTATTGACCTGTGGACTGGAAAACACAAAATTCAAATTTCAGAAAATGGACTATCCACCATGTTCCAATCTTGAAAATTAAATACTATGATATTGGAAACATGCCATAAGTTTGTACTAGTAAGTTACCTTGCCTCACTATTCTCCACTCGCCTATCCATGTGAAGGCGCAAGATCAGCATGCTCATGCCCACTCACTCTCTGTTCGACCCCATGTTGCTCCATGTCACTTATCTTGTCCCTTAAGGTTTGAACCTCCTTCTGGTAGTATTTGATCATGTCATCCGACCCATCGATCATAGCACCGAGGCCAGTCTGAATTGCGGTGTAGTAGCCTACCAGTGCGCATATCTTGTCTTCCATGCGTGCCTTGTATTCCATGAACTTCTGGTCGCGCTTGCTTATCTCATCTTGTAGACACGTCATGGCTTCTGCTGCTTTCTCCTGGCTAGCCTTGATCTCTGCCCTGTGGCTAGCCTCAACCTCTGTGGCCCTGCGCTTCCATTTGGCGAGCTCATCTCGGAGTTGTGTCTACCACAGAGGCTGCATGGATCTGTCTTTTGGCCTCTGCAGCATAGTGCTTCCATGCCTCGACATCTGCGACCACAGAGCCACGTGCATGGATCTCTGCCCAGAGACGCACCTCTGTTTCCATGGCCCTTTCCTTGCACTCCATGATCTCAGCACGAAGATGTCTCTCTGTCTCAGAGGCATCACTAATCTTAGACTGGGCCTTGTCGAGCCTCTGCTCACACACAAAGATCTCTTCTTGGAGCCTTGCCTCGGTGACTTCACTTCTCCCCTGATCCTCAGTCTCATCCACTGTCTCCCCCTCATGAACTGTCGTTTCTTCTAGCATGCTGCAGCCACCATTTGCACTATTAAGTTCGGCCTCCCAAGCTGAAACATGACCTTCCAAGATGATCATCATCTCCTGCAATTGGCTCTCTGTTAAGAGTTGTTCCTCTTCTGCTTGGTTATCATGGTTATTATTACCGGCCTCCGATGCCACACTCAGAACATAAGTGTCGGGTACCTACAATAGGGGTACCCCAATCTAAGCCCAAAACTACTTGGCATCAAGGCCCACAACGACATTAACCTGGCTCCACGGCCCAGCAAAGGCCCGCCATCGCTACGGGTTCTCGGCACCCATCCAGCCCGAGGGAAACAACCACCCTCGAGCGGGTGGTTTCCGTCTCGTTTCGAGGCTCGGCGGCCTCGAGGGCGACCCCCACCCTCGAGCGGATGGTTTCCGTCTCGTTCGAGGGTTGGTAAGCTCGAGCTTGCGATCCAAGCTCGAGCCGGCCTCGCCGGGAACAACGCCCAACGCTCTGCAACCCATCAGAGTCATCATGACGCGGTCAAAAAGCAGGGATCACTGCTCCACGCCATCTCCCACTCCCCGGAGAAGACATCGGTCAAATCCATTCGCAATAGTGAACTCTGAGCGCCATGCTGCACGCCAGACCTAATCTTGCCAGCAGCACTGTGCCAACCACTCCTTTGACTTTGCCACCCTCGCGGAAAGCCGTGCGCAAGACACCACCCTCGACGCCGTGAGCGGTCACGAGAGGGAAGGACAATACGTCAGCCCCTGCCATGTCGTCAGCAGAGTTGGAAGGCGCGATTCCCGCTCGCGCACAGTACGCGGCATGGACGAACAGTGCACTTAGCGACAAACACATGTACTCGCACCCCGCTCCCCTTGGTCTATAAAAGGGGAAGGGAAGCCCATGCAAAGGGCAGGCGGTCAGAACAACAAACGAGAAGAGCACGAAACCACGCAAAGAGCATAAGTCTCACAAACACTCGCAAACACCATAGCCAGGGACTTAGGAGCTCACCTCCTTCTCCCACCTTGCTTGTAAACCCCTACTACGAGCAACACGCAACCCGGTGCATCGCACCACTGCTGGACGTACGGCCCAGAGGCCGGAACCAGGATAAAACTCCGTCTCTCACTCTCGCCATCAGGGAAACGAGTGGTTAGCACCGCAATCACTCGTCGGTGCCGGTGCGACCAAATCAGGCACCGACAATAAGCACAACAGTCATCTTCAGTTTTCCCCTCCCCTTGTCTGCAACAGAGGTATTGATGTCATGTGTGGTTTCTACATGCTGTTTGGGTTCTTGGTTTTTTCCCATCTCCTGTCCTAATGCTGACAGCCTGTGGTTCTTGGGCTCTCTCTGACATAGTTCATGGTCTGATCTTGCTGCTGGAGCATCCTCAATCTCTTGGGAAGTATCAGGCAGGACATTCCCTTGGGATACATTTGCAAGTGTAAGTAGATTGTTCCATGCATCTTCATCTCCTGAATTATTGCATTCCAATTATGATTCTGCAGCAAAAAAAATTATTAGAAAGACATCAAAAGAAATATTGTATTGCCTACAAAATGAAATAGCAAAAATGAAACAGTCCATTGAATTTCATTAAAGAAAAATGGAGCATCCACAATCACAACTACAAAATTCCTTCTATGTAGCAATTTATATTTCTCTAAATAAAAAATGAAAGTGAGTGCAATAGAGCCACCTATCAATATTAGGAATGTGAAAACAGAAGAAAAGGGACCCCCACTATATGTTTTTCAATAGATTTATGGGCCCAAATCTGTGAACATTTTGTCAAATCAAGTGTTGCCATGCATGCCAAGAATAAGTCTAACAGACAGCAATTAGAAAAGAATCTGTCAAATAACAACCAAGCCTTTTGAAACAAATAATTTGTCCAAAGCGAAGCTCCGATCAGATATAATAAGAAACCCTATTGTCCTGATGAGTGACAGGTACACTATCACAAAACAGACATATACTAAAAAGGTGGATCGTACACTAGGATCAAAGAACCCATAGTTATTTTAGTTCATAGACAAGATCAATATGTGATTTTTTTTTGTGAAAGGAACATAGGAATGAAACAGATATATGCAATTGTCATATGGTATCTATATATACTTCAGAACGATAAATGTTACGTTAAATAATTCAGATGCAAGTTAACTATAAGTAGTGTTGTACTATGACAAATTGTAAAGAGACAACATTAGAGAGAAACAAATGCTAAAAGGGAAAATGAAAAAAAGCATATACACTAAGAATCAACGCCACCTACAGTAAGCGGTTGCAAAATATTTACAACCATGACTACTATAATATATTATATCTCACAAAGCAAAAAAAAAGCATACAAAAAATAAAAAGAGAACATAGTTAATCCACAACATTTGTGTAAAAAACACATAAAGCACAACTATAGATGTACATGGGGTAGGCCCAACGGATGACATGAGGCGTGACCCAAAAAAAGCATGACACTAGCCTGGCCCAACGCGTGGGGCCATGCTTGGGCTGCTCCCTAGCCCATAGTGTTGGCCAAAGCATGTCATAGAAATGGGTCGGACACGATGATGTCTGATAAAATTCGACCCACTTAGTCCACTATACTCCATCGAGCCTACTATTCCACTACCATGTATTAGCCCTGCTAGTGCCATGGGCTACTCGACCCACTGGCCTGACATGAATACTACCTGGCCGTGTCATGCCTGTTGGAAATAACGACACAATGGAATGTGGTAGCAAGTAGCATCATACGAAGGTGTATTATGCGTGTGTTGTCGTGTTTTCTATGGTGTGAGAGTCGATGGGCACTACGGGAGAACAGAAATTCGCCGTGTGCCTGCGGCACACGGCGAAGACGAGAAAACACACGGCGAACACTTCGCCGTGTGCGGCACACGGCAAACGCCCGACGGCGAACAACCGTGACGGCGAAGCAATCTTCGCCGTGTGCTAAGCGCGGAACACACGACGAACACCGTCGCCGTGTGTTTTTTCGCCACACGGTAAAAAAAAGACGCCGTCAACGGACCACGGCGTGACGGCAGCTTCGCCGTGTGCCTGGGCAAGTGGCACACGGCGATGTTCTGAGGTTTGCCGTGTGCCTGGATAGAAGGCACACGGTGATGTTCTGAGGTTCGCCGTGTGCCTGGAGAGCGGGCACACGGCAATGTTCTGATGTTCGCCGTGTGCCAGGGGAGCGGGCACACGGCGATGTTCTGAGGTTCGCCGTGTGCCAGGAGAGAAGGCACACGGCGAACTGGTCTTTCCCAGCAGCAGAAGGGACTCATCGAGACATCCTTATCGTCTTTTTGTTTGAACCAAGAAATAAAATCTGGCGATCTATGCCCAGCACCCTGTTTTAGAAGGGTATCAACTTCATGTGGAGTCGGTGCCCTATTTCTTCGCCAGAATTGTTGAGTAAATTCTCTGAACGAATAAAAATAAGGTAGAGATCGGTTAGATGGTAAACAGTGACCATACGCTAGAAATAATCGAGAAGTAGTTTATGGAGAACTTACTGAATATACGGCCGCACTTCGGAAAGGTTGGTCAACACATACATCATGATAGTGCGGAACTCTGAATGTGTCAAGTTCTTAGCATGACCAACACTTGCACTTCCGAGTTGCCCTACGAAGAGGCTGAGGTTTGATTCATTTTCATTTGAATTGTAACGAGAGGGTGGATTATGCACGCTAGGAAGGGTGTCGTTGTAGTATTTTGTCGTGAAGTTTGACACCTCCTCAGAACAGTATGCCTCTGCCATGGAAGCCTCAATTTTGCACTTGTTTTTACATTTGGTTCGAAGAACCTTTTGTTGTCTCTCAACAGCATAGCACCATTTGCAATGCACAGGACCACACATTCGTGCCTCATATGGGAGGTGCAAAATCATATGCTCCATCGGATTGAAAAATGCTGGTGGAAAGATCTTCTCCAACTCACAAAGCAGCACGGGAGCACTTTTTTCTAATTCTGCAACCACAGTACGAGATAACTCCTTAGCACAAAGGGTGCGGAAGAAATAGCTTAACTCTGCTAGCATTAGCCACACACGGTCAGGGAGATATCCTCGAACCATCACCGGAAGAAGTCGCTCAATCCATATGTGGTAGTCATGACTCTTTAGCCCGTTAATTCGCATAGTTTCTAAGTTGACCCCTCTTCTCAGATTTGCTGCATATCCATCAGGGAAAGTTAAAGTTTGAAACCATGCTAGTACCTCCTTCCTTTGCGGCCTCTTCAAGACATAATCAGCCGGAGGCTTTTTCCATCGCTTGCCGTCGGTGGAAGGAGGAATGTCGAGCTTTGGCCTATCACATAATATAGCTTGATCCACTCTAGCCTTAACGTTGTCCTTTGTCTTATCAGGAATGTCCATTATTGTACCCCACGCTGCCTTGGCGACATTCTTTTCAGTGTGCATCATATCAAGATTATGTGGAAGAAGAATGTCATCCATGTAGGGGAGCCTCCACAAGCCTGACTTTTGAGTCCAGGCATGATCCACATTATATCCCACAAAGCCATCACCTGTTGCATTTGGTTGGAGTGTGTCCAACTGCTCACGAACAGCGGCACCTGTCAACATCTGCGGTGGGGGGTCTTCAACCACGACACCTTTTGTAAAGTTCTTTTTGTCTTGCCTGAATGGATGGTCTAATGGGAGAAATTGTCGATGTTTGTCGAACGAGCAATACTTGCCACCCTTTTTCAACCAAAAGAACTGGACAGTTGACTTGCATACTGGGCATGGGAACCTCCCGTGTACACACCAGCCACAAAATAACCCGTACGCCGGATGGTCATGCATGGAGTACATGTACCATACTCTCATGTTGAAGTTTATCTTTGTAGCTCGGTCATATGTCATTACACCCTCATTCCAAGCCACGAGGAGATCATCAACCAGAGGCTCCATATACACACTCATATTATTCCCCGGGTGTCCAGGAATTATCAACGACAGGAATATGTTCTGTCGTTGAAACACGACACCAGGTGGGAGATTAAGAGGGATCACGAACATGGGCCAACAAGTGTATGGGGCAGACGACATTCCATAAGGATTAAACCCATCTGTCGCCAGCGCGACACGTACATTACGATCCTCATCACGTTTATCAGGATGCCGACTGTCAAAATACTTCCATGACTCAGCATCTGCTGGATGTATCATCTTATCCGGATGGTATCGTTTGCCATCTTTGTGCCATGTCATCTGTTTTGCGGATTCCTCGGTCATGTAAAGGCGTTGGATCCTCGGAATAAACGGAAGGTACTGTAGGATTTTCACGGGGATTTCAAGTTGCCTCTTCTGACCATCACCCGAGTCTACCTCCAGGTACCTAGAGGAACCACACTTAGGACAGTACTTTGCATCCGCGTATGCTTTCCTAAATAAGATGCATCCCATAGCACAGACATGTATCTGCTTGTAGGGCATCTTAAGTCGGCGCAACAATTTCTGTGACTCATACATGTTGCGTGGCAGACTATGACCCATGGGAAGCAGGCTACCAAAAACTGTCAACATATTATCAAAGCCTTCACGGCTGATGCCCAGCTGAGACTTTAGAGCCATTAAGCGCCCGACAGCATCCAATTGAGAAACCTGTGTATGCTCGTGAAATGGTTGTTGTGCCGAAGACAACATATCAAAATAGGCCTTTGCTGTAGGCTCTGGCTGATCCTCCCCTAAATGAATTGGTCCTTCATTGTTTTGTGCTTGATTGAAGTCATCTAACATATCTGCGCACCCGGCATCAACATCATATTCATCTATGCGTTGCCTCACGACTTCGTCTCTCAAACGAGAGGGTTCACTATGACAGATCCACTGAGTATAGTTTGGCATAAACCCATCGTTGCAAATGTGTTTACCCATATCCAACTTTGAATGCAAGAACTTGTTTACACACTTCCTACAAGGACATGGTGCTTTACTTTGTCCTAATTCAAATGCCTTATTTAAAAATTCATCAACCTTATAAATGAACTCTGTGGTCCAATCACGTTTACCACGCCAGCCAGTATACATCCAATCACGGCTATCCATCCTTCAATATACGAGTAGGTGTTATAAAAATGAATTGCAACTACACGATAGCTATCATACTCTAATAGGTGAAGATAGGTCCTAATCCCACTCGGGGATGTGTACACAGGGTTAGTTTCCATGCTCCACCCCTATCCGAGACAGAATTTTGGCAGCACCTCCTTGCAGTTCTCCAAATACATGTCTTGGTAAGGAGATTGTGTATCCGGAGAACAACAATGAGGTGTGCCGAAACTCTATCTCGGATCAGAGCAGACCATAAAAACTAAACCCATGTACACATCCTCGAGTTGTCCAGAAAACGTGGACAATTCGAAAGAGATACGGTTTTACATATGCAAAGACCTGCATATTTCCAACCGTATCACTTTCGAACGGGAGACGTCTAACTAGGTTGCGTGCTCTACATACATGATAAAAAAAACAAGGGATTTGTTTTTGCCTCACCTTGCTGTCCGCCAAAGGCACGAGTCAAGGATGGTGTGAAACCCCTCTCTCCTGAAACAAAATATTGTTAGTGTTAGTTAAAAATTTCGGCAGCACCACCCCTACACGGAGAGGTTTCTAAACCCGCACAAATTACATACGGCACGATGGCCGACAACCACATATTCATTACAATTCAATATATCGCTTCATACATACAATCTAAATTTTAGTACAAAGTCGATTATATTATTCAATGTTTCATTCAATGTTCATATTCACATATCATCTAATCCAATACTATTTTAAAGAATTATTACCTTAACGACGGACGGCGCGCTCCTCCTCCTCCTCAAGGCCGCACGTTCCTCGTCGGCATCGTCCTCCTCCTCCTGCCCGGTCGGCTCCTCCTCACGGCCGAACGTTCATCGTCGTCATTCTCCTCCTCCTCATGGCCACCGCCGGCTCCCTCCTCCTCCTCCTCCTCCTCTCCTTCTCCCTCTCCCTCCTCCTCCTCACGGCCGCCGTCGGCTCCCTTCTCCTCCTCCTCCTCCTCCTCCTCCTCTCCTCCTTCTCCTTCTCCTCCTCCTCCTCCTCCTCCTCCTCCTCCTCTCCTCCTTCTCCCTCTCCCTCCCTCCTCCTTCTCCTCATCATGCCCCCGCGGCCGCTCGGCCCGTGCCGCGCGCTGGCGGAGGAGGCGGCTGGCGGCGACGGCTCGCGGCGACGGCGGAGCAGGCGGCAGCGGCTGGCGGCGAAGGCAGCTGGCGGTGGCTGGCGGTGAAGGCGGATGGCGGCTGGCGGCGCAAGGACGACAGGAGGCGGCAGCGCGCGAGTGTGTGAGCGGATAAGAGTGTGAGAGAGAGTGAGAGTAAGAGAGGGCCACGCAGCAGTTTTTAGGCTAAAACTTCGCCGTGTGCCAAGATCCAAGGCACACGGCGAAGGCGAACAGTCAAAAAATTGAAACGAACTTCGCCGTGTGCCCAGATCTACGGCACACGGCGAAGAAGAAAATAAAAAAATAAAACAACTCAAAAAAAATGTTCGCCGTGTGCCCATACTCACGGCACACGGCGAAGAAGAAAATAAAAAAAATAAAGCAATTCAAAAAAATGGTCGCCGTGTGCCCAGGCTCACGGCACACGGCGAACAAAACACAAAATATAAAAACAAATTAAAAAAAAATTCACCGTGCACCAGGACGTAGGACACACGGCGAAACCTGCTTTCGCCGTGCGCCAGGGTCGTCAGCACACGGCGAAATTAAAAGGATTAGATTTATTTTAAGTTGTTATCACATGTAGCCAAAAAAATACCCAAAATTAACATTGACCAAGTTATGTTGCATAATGACTATATAGAAACGGTTTCGAACCAAACTCAAATTCGAATATTACTCTGCTTTAAAACTTAACCAAATACTTCTCTACTTTCTTGAACTTCTTCTAGCAACGTTTGGTTTTCAAGCAACGTACGTGACAACATTTGTGAAACCTTCTCAACTATTTATTATACACTTTAAATGCGATGCAATGAGTTATCCTCGAATCTTGTAATTTTTCAACGTCGTTTGAATTTTCTATAATTTTTACAGCATTCAACCTCACGTTGACGACAATATTTTTTGAAAAAGAATTTCATATTTTGATTTGAACTAATGGATGAGGACGTAAATTACCTTTAATATTATGGATATTATTTTTCCACTTATTTTACTCTATCATTTCATAAAGTTTCAATTCAAATTTGGTATATACAAAAAAATCTTTTTAAAGAAAAGAAATAATAAAATATAGCAAACAAAACTAAAAATTCACCAAACTAAATCACGCAGTGCTAAGCAATGTAGGAGATGCATACAAAAAGTTTAGACTCCAAAATCAATTTTTTTTTTGCATAGTTTGCCGTGTGCCGGACAACTGGCACACGGCGAAACCAAATTTCGCCGTGTGCCAGCCTTAAGCACACGGCGAACTTAAATTTCGCCGGGTGCGGAGGCCGCCGTTAACGGCGAGGAGTGGTGGGGTCTCGTTGTCAGGGCGTCGCCGTGTGCCTCTTTGTGGACACACGGCAAAGGTGGTGTTCGCCGTGTGCATGCTTTGTGACACACGGCAAAGGTGGTTTTCGCCGTGTGCTAGTTATTCGCCGTGTGCTTCTCCTTTAGCGCACGGCAAAGTGTATTTTCGCCGTGTGCCCGACGTTTGACACACGACAAACGTTTTGACACACGGTAACTTTCCAGATTCCGGTAGTGGGGCACGTGTTATCTCGCATCCGTGTCATGTTGAGTTCGTGAGCCGAACGCGCCAGCAGAGGAGCTGGAGCGAGGTCGGGCGCAGGCACGACGAGTCATAGGTCCAAGTTGTAGAGAGTGTGACCGTGTTCAGCCGTAGTTGAGTCATGGAGGTGTTGAGTGAGTTGTGTGAGTGGTGCCGATCCTGCGGACTGGGGCCCACCAGACATGGACACGCGGTCATGGCTGCGCACGTCCCACAGATTGTGTGCGAGGGGGCATAATTGAGGGATTCCCCCAGCCAACAAGTAACCTCAATGCTCCACATTGTACTCCATTGGTTTCATTAATGTTTTGAATAGGCCAAGATACATGATAATACAACTCCATGATGTTCACAACCGGAAAACCTGAATATGCCGAGTGCCAGGACCTTTGCTGGGATCCTTCTTCATCTAGTTGTCGGCCGTGTGTGTGTGTGTGTGAGAGAGAGAGAGAGAGAGAGAGAGAGAAGGCGATGCGGCATGACATGGCTGCATGAAGAAGGCGAGTGGCCATGCCGTCGGCCACGAGGGCGAAGAAGACAGCAGATTCATCACGGTCTCTAGGTCGAGGTCGGAGCACCGCTACCGTGGCAGGTGCTTTAATAGCCATGAGCGCGGGTACATGGCCTGAGATTGCATGCTGAAGAAGAAAAAAAAGGGCGTTGCTCGCCTATGACATTGAGGAGGGAACTCTGCTAGAAGATCGGTGTGGTCGTCGTGTCGTGTTAGGGGGTGTGATTGTTGGGAAGAACCATGCCATGGAATGTGTAGCATCGAACGGAGGTGGACTGTGCATGTGTTCCATGGTGTGAGAGTTGGTGGGCGTGCGTCGTGTCTTGTCCACATCGTGTGAGAGGTTTGGCGCGAGCACGACGAGTCATGATCCAGGTTGTAGCGAGCATGACTGTGTTTCCGCCCCGGTCGAGTAGTGGTGTTGAGCGAGTTGAGTATGTGGTGCAGATCATGCGGATTGGGAGGGGGGCACCATGACCAGACGTGGGCATGCGGTCATGGACTCATGGTTGCACACGTCTCGCGGATCCTATGCGAGGGGCAATAGTGGAGAGAGTTCCCCGCCCTACAAGTAGCCCCGGTGCTCCTCATTGTTCTCCGTTGATTTCATTAGCGTTGTGAATAGACCAAGATACCAGAGTATATACGGCTCCACGGTGTTCATTGCCACCATCAGCTCTAGTTGTTTGACGAGAGAGAGATGGATGTCACTGTGCGAGTCCAATTATCCCTGGGCCATTGGCTCGGCCTGTGGGCTGGGACGGCACGACCTTCTCCTATGTTAGTGGCGTATCTTAATGGTCCGTGCCAAGCTGGGAGATCCCATTTGGCCAACTATATTACAAGTTCACATCAGGTATGTATTGATAAAAGCTAAAAGGTTGATCTTTTTAAGATAATGGAGAATAAAACAAAATCGGCCTTAGCTTATAAAAAGCTACATCCTATTATTACGTCATGAGCAGCTTTTTCGTCTACCATAAGTTTAATCTCTACTTCTAAAAAAAACCAATTGGAGTAGTCGTCGACCGCTACCCTTCGCGACCGCCTCCCATGCTCCGTCCGCGTCCGCAATTCCGCATCCCTCGCGACTCCGTCCGCGTCTTCCGTAGTTCTGGTTACTCCCTATTTTTTGTTTCCATCTACGCTTTCCCCCTGCGTAACGTAATACCCTCTTCCTTCCTTCATCCACACCCTAACCCGCCTCCCTGCGCTGCCATCCGAGCCGATCACGAGATCACCTCCGCCAACGTCGGTCACAATGTCTATCGAGATCACCGGCCGCCTCGCGGCTCGCGTCAATCACGCGAGCCTGCTCTGTCCCGCCCTGCGTCCGACCGCAGGCCCGTCAATCTTGGAGTCCGCCATCCCCTTCGGTGCCCTCTGCCTTCCAGTACCATGCCCTCCCGTCCGCCGCCTTGCCCTTATGTCAGGGAGCGCCGGCCAGCGCTCGCTGCAAACACAACAGATCGCCCTCGCCCTTCTGTCCGTCCACGCCTCTCTGGAAGCCGGCACCTTGATCCGGTGAGTATGAACCGGGTTAGAAGGATAAATTCGGTGATTATGATGTGGTAGTTTGCAGATTCGAGAAGCAGAGAAGGTCTCTTCAGCAGGGCACTGGACTACTGGAGTCCGTGGTCGCTGCCGAGGAGGAAGACAACCGCACAGGCACGGTCACGGAGGTCATCCTCGAGGCCGGCGGCAGCAGGTAACCCACCCCAGTGCTCAATTAATCTTTGCCACTAAGGGACTGTCGTTGATCCATTGTTGCAAACTTTCTCGTGCACGATGTCTTACTGCACTCTGAGTGTCCAACTGCTGCTTAATGCCTTATTCAACTATTTTGATCTCTGAATTTTTAGTTCTTGACACAATAGATCACTATTTAGCTAACATCAACTCATCGAAGGAAATCGTGGTGCTGCTAAGGTATGAGTTCACGACTGATGAGGAATTGTCCCTAATACCACATTGTTATGTTTTACACAGCTTAACTAATGGACCATTTTGCTGCAGGACAAATTAAATGGCGAACCTTGAAACATAGGTGCTGCAAGAAAAGAAGCTGATGACAGCAACCAGTAGCATGACAGGTAACCAACAGCATGTACTCAGGGTCGACATTTGTTGGAGAGTTGACATGTATAAACTATTGTCTTTGGTGCTTTGATTTTAGTTCTTCCAGTTTTGGTGTCGATAACTTATGATCATTGTTTTTGTTTTAGAGCAATAAAACTAGCTATATCATTGAATTTTTACGACGTTCTGTGTTGTTCGTTATAGAAATTGTCGCATTCATAGCAACGCACGGGCACGATATATTAATATTAAAATTAACTTCTAAATATAAATATATATTGATCGTGAAAATACCGTTATGACTATATTTCAAGTTGTGTCATGCATGTGCGGTCAACACGAGTGGAGACAATGATAAGCAGATTACTCACCTTCTTAAGACTAAGAAATTTCACGTTTTCCATATTTCCATTTCTTTAATGTTAATCAAGCTAATGACTTTCTATCATATGTGTTGCAGGTTACATGCTGCTTGATCAAGGAGGGGACACTACTGTTGGAGCAAAGTGATGTTATCTAAACATATATGCCTTGGAGCATTGGATAATGAGATCTTTATTGTGTATTTCTCTGTATGTTTTTATAACATTGAAAGAAATAATAATTAAGTTGATTGTATATTAAACAAAATTTCAAGTTTATGGCTTTCAATCAATTTTTAGTGCAAATAAATTTTTGTTGTGCTATAATAAAATGTTTATTGAATTATTGTCTTTTGTGATATAATATGTTGTTCGTTATAGAATTTTTGCTTCCCGTTGCAACGCACGGGCACGATGCTAGTCAAAGGAAAAGCTAAAGCAAGTATCAACCCAAATAAATTAGATGAATAGATATTAGAAGGAAAAAATTGATCTAAAAATAATAAAAAAAAAGGTATTGGCTCACCACGTTGTAGCGTTGGAGCTAGGAGTACGGCTGCATTCCTCAGCGTGCTCAGTCTGTCAACATCGTCATTGTCGTCGCCGCCGGCGGCCTCCGCAAGAGTGGCCACGGCCAGGACGCCGCCGCCGCCCTCAACTGCAACTGGGCGTGCAGCCTCGTGCGGCCAGCTGATCCATCTCGCTGACCCTGCTGTCGTCGTGCGCTCCAACCTGGGGCGCCTCGACTCCTTCCTTCTCGGCCACCATCGCCGCCGTGCGGTCGTCGTGCCCACGGACGCCGCCGCCACGGAGGATCTGGGACTCGGCCTCGGTGGCCCTGCGTTCGCACGCGGGGACCTCGGCCTCCACCAGCCTCGCCTCGGCACGGCGGAGCTTCGCCTCGGCCTCGGCGAGCCTGCGCTCGCACGCGGCGAGCACGAGCGCCGCGTCCGAGAAGTCGGACGCGCGGCGGTGGCTGTAGAGGCGGACCACGAGCTCCGCCGCCGACAGGCTAGCGAGCTGGGGGTTGGAGAGGGAGTCAAGAGGGTCGGTAGCGGCGGCGGCGGCGCTGCCAGAGGCACGGGATCTGGAGGACGCCATCGATCTCTCGCAGCGCGCGGCAGCTCGAGCGGATCGATCGACGCGGCGAGAGGCTTGATCGATTGCCGGAACCCTAGGTGTCTATCCAAGAGCAGAGGACACGGCGGCGCGGCCGAGCACGTAGGAGCTGGCTGCTCTCGGTCTCGGCTAGCTTGGTCGGATGGCCGGAGTGGGGGGGAGGGGAGATGAGACCGGATGGCTAGGGTTTGAGGAAATGGAGGCGGCGGGATCGGGGGGCTGCCGGGACGGCAGGAGTGGAGTCCTTTTATTTTCTGACCGCGTGGGCCCACAGGGTGCTGGGGGTCTTGTCTGCGGCCGGACAGCGAGTACCCTAGGGCAGTACTGTAGTTGGTATTTCGTTTAAAAAAACAGGAGTTGATATTTGACGCCGTCACTGGTTAATATTGTGGTAGGTTGTAACAGTGACGCAATTCTTGTTATCTGATCGACAATATATATATCCTGAGAAGGTTTTATATACTTCCGTGCAAATAATTAGTGACATGCAAGTTCTATGCTAACTAAAGTTAACAAAACAGTAATGTGCGATCAGGAGAGGCTCTTGAATTGTTCTTTCGGTTGCCGAAGTATCTTCGGCAAGACAAATAGACATATTGTACAAATGAGGTAGGGTAAGATACACCTACTTCACCTGGTTCAAGTTGGGATAATTCCAGTAGCTGCAAACCTTCAACGAAGTAGAAAATTAACAATGGTGCTAATAAATTATAAAACCACTTTATTTGGGTGAGCAAACAGTAATGAATGATAGTGGTGTTGTGAAGCCTTGAATGCATAGATTTCTTACAATTTGCACTAGTGCTAGGAAATATTTGAAATCCATGGTTTACAATTCTGGTAAATAAGTTTATTAGACCTCACTGATAAACATTAAATATTATTAGAATCAGAAGCAGCATTAGATCAAATTAAAAAATAATTTATTAAAAAAATTGCATGATATCCCTAGAAACTATCTCTCAGCCATCCTACATCACAATTATTGCTTATAACAACAAAGAAATAAGCTACATGTCACAAGTTATAGAACCTATTAGTACATATAGCCTCCTAATGCCATCCTAATTAAATGAGTTTCCCGCTGGGCAGGCTGAGGATGATCCGCGCACTTTCCCCAATGTAATCCATACCCACAAGCTCTTTCCTAGCTCAATCCATACGCTTAAATATGTATATACAGTTAATTCTGAATTGCCCATACCCAACGGGTAATGGGGAAAGCCAATGGATATATATAGAGGTAGCAAATTAACCTACGTACGAAAGTGCTCAGAGCCAAAGCCAATATACTGCCTGTGACTGTACAGTACGAAAGCACATTAGTGCACAGATGGATATAGAGGTAGCAAACCTACGTACGAAAGCACATTAGTGCACATGCACGCAAAAAAAAAAAAGTTAATTGGATCCACGCCATTACAACTTTTGTGTTTTGGGGCCACGCCATTACTTCTTGCATAATAGAATAGAGGTCATTACAATTTTATGTATATTTGAGATATGCCATTATATACGTATTTGATGCCATCGGGCCCACCTACAGGCGTATGTGCCCGGTTTGTACTTTCATATGGACTAAAACACCCCTCCCATATCTTCTCCACCATCTCTTTGACACGTGGGCCCCATGTGTCATCCCCTTCCTCCATCCCTTCTTCCCCAATCTTCCCTGTTCGCCATGCCGCCGAGCAGAGCATCTTCTCCGCTGCTGCCTATCCAGGCTTCGCGCTAGCTCTCCTTGGCCTCTCTGTGCATCTCCAGCAGGGCGTGACCTCGGACACGACCGGCGGCCCCTCCTGCAGGCTTGGCGTTGTCGTCGGCGACGAGGTTCTTGAGGTCGCCGAGGCTCAGGACGTCGTGCGAGCACGGCGAGCTGCGCGTGGCTGCAACTGCAGCGAATAGCAAGTGGCAAGCTGCGCACGCAGGGTGAGCCTTCAGTGAGCAAGCAACTAGATCCACCACTCTACTTTGACCTCTATCAAATCCAAGCAGAATGTCAAGCGCTCCTCTCTGTTCTTGCCTTCGAATCCAGCAGCATGTCAACTAAAATCCACAAGCTGCTGCTCTAGCCCTTGAAGCAGCATGCCAAATCTAAACTAATGAGCAAGTAATCCATGGAGATGGAGGCCAAGTGCTCCTCTGTTCCAATCGAGATGCAAGCTCAAATTGCAGCGGCCGCAAGCTGCAATACAAATCCTCAGCTGCGAGGCCACACCACACGCGGAGGAGGCTGGGGCATGCGGCACGGACGGCGGCAGCAGACGACCCCTATGGTGGACGGCCCGCGGAGGAACAAGAAGCGGCAACCAAAGCACCGCTGCGCTGCCGGTCAGCCGTCGGGCCGCCGCGAGGCATGGCAAAGAGTCCGGCGAGGCGCGAGGCCATGGAGGTGGAGCGCACAGGGGAGATTGTGGAAGGAGGGATGGATGAAGGGGATGACAGACGGGGCCCGCGTGTCAGCGAGATGGAGGAGGACATGTGTGAAGGGTATTTTGGTCTACCCGGAAATACAAACAGTCCAACAGTATAAAAAACGTATATAATGGCATATCTCCAATATATGAGAAATTGTGATCGCCTGCCTCCTATTATGCGACAAGTAATGGTGTGGCCCAAAAACGCGAAAGTTGTAATGGTGTGGATCTAATTAACCCATATAAATATAGACATCATCTCTCTCTGGATTGAAAATATACAGTGTACGTGCTCTATTTAGAGCAAAAAAAAGATGATTTCATACATGTACAGTGATTTGTATGACACTCACAGTTCTGTTTAACTTATAATACCACAATGATTTGTATGATGCTGAGTATTTCTAGCTGACATTATACTTCATACATGCACACACTTTAATCTCTCCATTTTGTAACTCAAAGAAAAAAGTAAAACATTTTTTTTAAAAAAAAGAAGAAGACCGAGACTGAGATGTTCTTCTGATATTTTCATGCATGCCACCAGAATTGCAGTAGTAATGAGGCCATATATTGACATGTACCTACAACAGGAGGATCCAATAGCTAAAATTCAGTTTAAGTGTTTGCTTCATATCAAGCACATATCCAATAACATTAAATTAAGTTCGTTCAAACAAATGCAGTCTTTGAGATTGTTTTGGGCCAAAAGAAATGCTGTGCTGGGCGCGTGAGCGATCAACACCACCCACCATATACATTGAATTGCAAAATATGAAGCTATAATATTCTGCATGTTTGTATATGAAGCACATGGACACTAAACATTTTTCAACATTGAATTGCAAAATCAATCTACTGTCACCGTACATGTTTGTGGTTGAAGAAGTCTGTTTGAAATATTAGTTCGGTTGTCTTCTCGTTAGCAGGACATGGACCAGGATATAGGGCAGCCTAAAGAGCCTCTCTACAACAAATTACATGTCTGTACCCCACCTCAAGCTATTGCTGCTGCTCATCGTAACTATCTGGAACAACAAAACAAGTAAAATTAAGTTGGCCTATCCCAGATGAGGAATAAGATGTTGAACAAGGAATTCTGTGGCATGGTCTCGTGCAGTTATTTAGCATATCCGAACTAATAAATGATCCAGCATATGT
The DNA here is from genome assembly GCA_015342445.1 of Digitaria exilis. Taxonomy (NCBI): domain Eukaryota; kingdom Viridiplantae; phylum Streptophyta; class Magnoliopsida; order Poales; family Poaceae; genus Digitaria; species Digitaria exilis. Next base: position 283,086 of record JACEFO010000718.1, on the reverse strand, counting down.
ACTCCATGCAAGCTCTGGTGACAGATGTTATATCTACACAAAACCTCATCTAGTTACCTCATCTTTCGACACAATGATCTACAATATTAATGGATGCATGTATGGGAATGATTTATAACATGATTCACTGATTTTATGCACGTTGATATACCATACGCACAGATAAAGAATTTTTGGACTCATTCAACCATGTGCTTCTTCATATATTTACTAGCTTTCTTTAGCTCTTTTTTGGGGCACCTTCACATTCTCCATGCAACAAATGCTATCCAATGACGTTTATAATTCATGTGACACTTGGAATTACATGATAGGCGTAAACACATGGTAGTGTCTCTTGATTAGCATTGCCCAGTTGACCCAATAGAAAAAAAGGAAAATGAGCCATCCCAGCAGTAACATATTATTTGAATTCGTCATAGCTTGAAAGAATGGATGGACGGATCAATCCACATGAAAATTAGAATTATTGTTCAAAGAGAAAAAATGCAGGCCCATAAAAGTTTCATGGAAAGTAATAATCCAAAACTAAAATTCCCTCAAACAATTGAATTACCTCTGACAAACAAGATTATGAAATGGCTGAGATCCTGAAATAAATTCAACCGATTAATTGAGACAGAAAAAAAAATGAAGCAACACTACTGCAGGCTAAACTCTAATGGCTGATTTCTTTTACCACCAATCCTCTTGGAAATATTTCCCTGATGTCATCAATAGATCAATGACATGAGATCACCATTCATGTTAATAAAAAGGTAGAGAAGGGAATATTATAGTTCTATTGATTAACAGCAAGCAAACAAGTAAAACAAATAGTGACAAGGAAGAACTAAAGAACGTAAAAAATGAAAACAAAAGGGGCATTGCAATATGTAATAATCTAGAGGCGATTGGGGATAAGTACTCATTTAATTTCTCTTATATTGCTCGAACATATATATGATCAGTTCATAATGATATGAAACACACACATGTTCATCATTCTGAAGTATTACTGTGTTTTCATATATACTTATGTGATGAAATACTCATTTCTCTTATATTCTGTGGTACTCATTTCCTAATCCCCAGATCAAGTCTCATGCCACATAGAGCTCAAGGACATTCAGAAGAAACTACATTTGGCCACAGAATATTCATGGCAACCTCGTGTTTGAACCTACAGCTGCAGCTTAGCTACCACTACCAATTCAGCTATTCCAGAACCATCAACATATTTTTACCTGACTATACGTGTAGTTTTTCAGTTTTTGGTCACTACAACCGTTGCTTGCTGAAAAAAAAACAAAGTATTCTATGGAATAGCCGAATAGGGTTTAATTTGACACTGATAACAAGTGAGAGGTGTATTCCGATCCTAACATAATATATATGCTTATCAAATCTATGCATAAATAGAATTTGTTTTTTTCATTCCAACAAAGATCAGGGAAAAATCTGGATCCATCTTTAATAACCATTCATACAAAGTTGTCATAAATTTGAGCTTTTCCTAAAATTTTTTAAAATGATGTGTAGTCTTCCAAAAATAGTCAAGAGAAAAATAAAAGAATTTTGCAGCCTAACCTAATGGGAATTGCTGATCATGTATTTTGTTGTTAGTCCATCTAACATGGTGCCTTCCCTACTACAATATAATTGTCAGTTGCTGCTCATTTAAATTTTTTCTTGATGTGCTACCTCATTATGATCACCAATAATTTTCAAAGCAAAAGGTATGAAACACTTCCTTATACATTCATTGATAATCGATAAAAATAAACTTTTCACAAATTATAGAGCACCACAACGTGGTGTCAATTTGGAAAAGAAAATATGTGGCACAACTTTTTTTTGCGCAAAGCCGTACAATTATAATTATCCAATCAAGTCAGATGAAACAGCACAGTTTTGGTCACAGCTATTTCCGAAACATATTCAGTATTCATAATTCGTGGTAATCATATGTTTTGACCAGCACTTTTCTACCCATCTAACTCAGCTATACCAGAATCATCACCATATTTCAAATGGAAAAAATAGCTAGTACTATTTTCTTTAGGAACCTGTCGGTGCCTGATTTGGTCGCACCGGCACCGACGAGTGATTGCGGTGCTAACCACTCGTTTCCCTGATGGCGAGAGTGAGAGATGGGATTTTATCCTGGTTCCGGCCACTGGGCCGTACGTCCAGCAGTGGTGCGATGCACCGGGTTGCGTGTTGCTCGTAGTAGGGGTTTACAAGCAAGGTGGGAGAAGGAGGTGAGCTCCTAAGTCCCTGGCTGTGGTGTGTGCGAGTGTTCGTGAGACTTGTGTTCTCTGTGTGGTTTCGTGCTTGTTTGTTGTTCTGACCGCCTGCCCTTTGCATGGGCTTCCCTTCCCCTTTTATAGACCAAGGGGAGCGGGGTGCGAGTACATGTGTTTGTCGCTAAGTGCACTGTTCGTCCATGCCGCGTACTGTGCGCGAGCGGGAATCGCGCCTTCCAACTCCGCTGACGACATGGCAGGGGCTGACGTATCGTCCTTCCTTCTCGTGACAGTTCACGGCGTCGAGGGTGGTGTCTTGCGTACGGTTTTCCATGGTCTCCTTCGAGGCTGCCGTCGAGGGTGGCTGCGCGTCCGGCGGGGGTAAAGTCAAAGGAGTGGTTGGCATAGTGCTGCTGGCAGGGTTAGGTCTGGCGTGTAGCATGGCGCTCAGAGTTCACTGTTGTGATTGGATTTGACCGATGTCTTCTCCGGAGGGTAGGAGATGGCGTGGAGCAGTGATCCCTGCTTTTTGACCGCGTCATGATGACTTTGATGGGTCGCAGGGCATTTGGGCGTTGTTCCCGTTGAGGCGGGCTCGAGCTTGGATCGCAAGCTCGAGCTCGCCAATCCTCGAACGAGACGGAAAATATCCCCTCGAGGGTAGGGGTCGTCCTCGAGGCCGCCGAGCCTCGAACGAGACGGAAACCGCCCGCTCGAGGGTGAGGGTCGAGGCCGCCGAGCCTCGATCGAGACGGAAACCACCCGCTCGAGGGTGGTCGTTTACCTCGAGCTGGATGGGTCCCGAGGACTCGTAGTGATGGCGGGCTTTTGCTGGGCCGTGGAGCCGGGTTAATGTCGTTGTGGGCCTTGATGCCGAGTAGTTTTGGGCCTAGATTGGGGTACCCCTATTGTAGGTACCCGACAGTAGCCCCCGAGCCTTCGCAGGGGTGAGGTTTTCATCCTGCGAAGGCTGGAGTTCGCCGAGGCTTTCGAGGCCTTCATTTCTTCGTGGGTTCCGGGAGTCCGTGGGGGCGCGCTAGCGCACCCGCGGGTGTAGCCCCCGAGGCCTTGGGAGAGTGGTTGACACTCTCTCAAGGTCTCAGCCTGATGCACAGAGCATTTGCTGCTTCCTAAAGTGTGGGTTCGTCCACTGTGCCTGAAGTAGGGGGGATTTCGAGCTTTCTACGTGCCTCGAGCCCCTGTTCGAGGGTGCTGAGGAGGAGGCGACCCATGCTTCCCTCGGTGGGATCGAGCCACGGGTGCCTGGTTGAGCTGTTAACGGGTGGTTCGAGCGGACGTCCATACCCCATTCGATAGGGGTAGGCTCGTGGTCACAGGACACGCCCGTAGAAGCCTTTCGCAAAGTATGCTAGATGGGACTCGACCTCATCCGATAGAGGTCGAGGGCTCGATGCTCCCCCTCGAGGGGTCCCTCGATCTAGGCACTTTGCCCGGCCTCGAACATAATCGGCTGGCTCCCTCGAGCGTTCGAGCTTCGAGGGTACCGTCGATTATCCCTGACTTGGTTGATCTGAGGCCCTTGTCGAAACCCTTCGTAGGCCCAAGGTTCGAACCCCTGATCAGTAGCACGATGGTTCCTTCAGTTCGGGGAGGAAGCTTCGAGCGTGATTTCATGGTTCCGCTCCGCGCGGGTTTTCGAGGCTTTCGAGACCTCTTTCCCTCGAGGGGGCATCCTCGAGCCTTCGAGCTTCGAGGTCCCTCCTTCGAGGGTGGTCGTTTTGAATGCGCCCTCGTTCTGCGCGAGTCATGATGACCCGCAGCGAAAACTTCGCGGTTTCGTGCGATCGTGGGAGAAGTGGGCGCGCTTTCTCGGGCGAGGCGTGCGGGCGCAGTTTGACACGACCGCACGATCTGTCGCGCCAGACTCCTCGATATTTACGGCGCAGTTACTCGATTGCGCGGTTGACGCGGCCCGTGCCGTTACGTCTCCCGGGGCAGGCCTGGCTGTCAGTCTAGGGACTGTCGCGTCAAGGCTGGAGTCCTGCTGTGCTTAGCTCCGCGGGGGGAGTATAAATAGCACGGCAGTGCCCATGCCAAGGGTACGCTTCCCTTTGCGTTTTCGCCTTAGCCTTCAGTTCCCTTTGCCCTAGCTTTCGCCTTCGTCTTCTTCCTTCGTCCGAGCTCTCCCTCCTCCGTCATGGCCCAGTTCGCCGATCCCGCGCCATGGAAGCCGTCCAACGCCACCAAGCATTGCTTGGACAGTCTTGTGGAGGTCGGGGTGCTGCCACCCAACGTCGACGGCGAGCCGCCCGTCTGGATCTCGCCGGGGACCGCTACGGAGCCCGATCCGCCGAGGGGCTACGTCGTCAGCTTCGCTCGTTTCCATGAGCGGGGTTTTGGAGTTCCGGTGGGGAGGTTCATGCGAGCGTTGTGCTTCCACTACAAGGTGGAGCAGCACAACTTCTCGCCGAACGCGATCTCGCAGGCGGCGGTCTTCGTCGCCGTCTGCGAGGGTTATCTCGGCATCGAGGCCCATTGGGACCTCTGGTGCCACCTCTTCGTCGGCGAGCTTTTCTTGGAGTACGTCTCCAAGGGGGTTCGTCGCCCTGCTCGCGCCGGCGGCCTGGTGCTCCAAGTTCGGAAGGGGCGCAAAGACCTCTATATCCCGAGCTCCATTGTCTGGGATAAGGGATGGTTCTATCTCCGCAACGACGGAGAACATCTGCCGCCCTACACCGGCCTGCTACTGACGGAGAAGCAGGCCGACTGGCACTTCGGAGTGTCGCCGCCGTCGCGGAAGAAGAAGCTCGACCCGCTGGTCGAGGCGCTCCAGCGGCTTTCGAGGCTCGGCCTCACCGCTGGCGGAGTCATCGCCAACTTCCACCGGCGGCGGGTTCTTCCCCTTATGCGGAGGAGGCTCGCGCTGCACCAGATGACCCCCGACGCCGACCTGACCGGCACGGTGATGGCGGCGGAGCCATTGCCCGTCGCCACCGCGGTTCAGCGGGCGCGGCGTGCCGTCGACAAGCTGCCGGACGACCCGTGGACGGTGCCGATGCGGCCCGAGGATGGCTATGTGAGCCTCGTGAGTGACCCTCGATTTTTGCTTTTGCTTTTTTGGTTTTGTTTTCGTGTTTCTGACCTTGCAAATGGTGCCTCGCAGGGCGTATCGCGCGACCATTACTCCAAGCCCCATGTCCCCGAGGACAGGGCTGTCAACCGCGCCCTCGCCGAGAAGGCGAAGGAGGCCAAGGCTCGGAGGGAGGCTCGGTCGCAGCGGAAGGAGCGGAAGAGGAAGAAGCTCGAGGCGGAGAACCGCGAGCGGGCGAGGCGGGGGCTCTCACCGCTTCCCGCGCCAGAATCCTCCACCGACCGTGATGGATCTGACGAAGACGGCGGGGCGAGGAGCCCATCTCCGTTCGAGCTTCCCATCGGTGGGCCCGCCCCCGCTGCGGCGTCTGGGGGCGGTGGTGAGGAGGCCATCGACCTCGGGACACCGCCGTCGACCGCGGTGCCTTCCGTCGAGCGTCCGTCGGGGGCGGCCACGGCTGTTCCCGAGGGAACCCAGGGCCAAGATGAGGCCCCTCCGTCGACCGCGGGGCCTTCCTCTGAGGGTCCATCGGGGGCAGCACCGGCTGCCCTCGAGGAACCTCGGGGTGGAGGCGAGGTCCCCGAGCGGCCGGGCGCCGTCGAGGAGGCCCCGGCCCGTGGGGCGGAAGCGGAAGTCCCCCAAGTAGAGCCCGTCGACTCTACGAGGGGTGAGGAGGCCTCGAGGGTAACCCCCCAGGGGGAAACCGTCGTCTCCGCGGGAGACGAGGCCTCGAGGACGGCTCCTCAAGGGGAAACCGTCGCGGCCACGGGAGGCGAGGTCCCGGGGGCAGCTCCCGTTCCGGCCTCGAGGCCAAAACGGAAACTCCCCTTCGTGCGGTAAGTTTTCCTTGTCGCTTGCTTGTCGTTTGTGTTTCGTTTTTGCCTCTAACCGAGCTTCTTTTCGTGTCACAGTCGCTCTGGGGGGCGGAGCACGCCTTCCCTCGCGCCAACCAAGGCGCTCAAGATCGGGCCTAGCTCGTCGCCGCACCCGTCCTCGCAGCTCCTGGGCCCGGCGAACGAAGTCGTGGAGGACTTTGTTACGTTTTTCGACACCCAGGCGGAGCTGCAGGCCCGGCAGCAGCCGCGCGAGGAGGCGCCTCCGGTCCTCGAGGGGCCAAGGCCACCTCAGCTCCTCGAGGGCGCGGTCGAGCCCCACGTCGACGCAGCTCGGCCCGAGGAAGCCAACCCCGCGCCTGGGGAGGCTCTTCGCGTCGAGGAGCCGTCTGCGGCGCCCGTGGAGGCGGACGCCGCGGTGGTCCCTCCGCATGAGGGGGGAGAGAGGCGAACCCATGGCGGCGGGTTCCCCCACTTGACGGAGCTGGCGGAGGCTCTGGGGGTTGGGGCCCCCGTGACGCAGGGGCGCGAGAGTGGCGGGACCGCGCCGTCGACTCTCATCACGGTTCAGCCAGGGCCAGCGGCGGCCTAGTCCTACGAGGCGCATGCCCGTGGAAACGCGGAGATGTGGCAAGCCCGCAGCGTGCTTCCCCAGCGGTTCGTCGACGAAGCCGTGGCAGAGGAGACTCTGTGGGAGGTCCAGTCGTCACACGGCTTGGACGTTCGCAGGGCGCTGCAGGACATCCTCCGTCTTCACGACGATGCCGGCAAGGTCCACCGGGTACGTCTCGGTGTAAGTGATGTTTTTGCCATGCCTTATTTTTTCAAAGAAGGCTTATCTCCTTTTCTTTTCGCAGGAACTCCGCAAACATGCGTTCGCGAAGAACGACCAGATTGCGGAGTTATCGCTGGAGCTCCGTCGCTTGTCCGGGGCGCTCGAGGCTCGAGACCGCCAGCTGGACGACCTTCGAGGTGCTCGGGACCAGGCCCTCGCCCAGGGTCGGGAGAAGGGCGAGGTCATCGCTCGCCTCGAAGGCTCGGCCAGCGCCCTCCGCGAGCAGCTCGCGAACCGCAATGACTGGCTGGAGAACGAGCGGACTGCGCGTCGCACGGCGGAGCTGGCGGTCGAGGAGGAGCGGCGTCTCGCGGTCGAGGCTCGAGACCGGCTCGAGCAGGAGCAGACTGCTCGGGCCACGGCGGAGCGGCAGGCGCGAGAGGTGGAGCAGCGGGCCCAGGAGGCGGAGAGGGCCCTCGAGGCTGCTCAGGGACAGGTCGAGGGTAAGCTGATTTGGCTCGAGCTCTGACCCTTTCGTGTTGTTGCTTTTTGGCTGACTCTTGTTGGTGCAGCATTGAAGCAAGCGCTTCAGGCCGAGACCGAGTCGAAGGAGGCCGTGCTGGTGGCGCAGACGGAGACCCAGCGTGAGCTCGACGAGCTGGTGCAGGCGGCCTCGGCCGCCTGCAACGAGATTGCTGGTCCCGGCCTGCAGTCTGGGAGCACCCTCGCATGCCGCGTTCGAGCGCTTGGGGGCCACTTCACTTCGCGCGTGAAGGAAGTCCTTCTGCTCGGAGTTCGGAAGGCGCTTGGAGTGGTTACGACCCACTACCAAGCAGACCTCTCGAAGCTCGCCGTTGGGTACGTCGTCGCCGACAACCTCAACGACGAGGAGGCAGTGGCGGCGATGGACGAGGCCGATGCTGCTGCTGACGCGACGGCGCGAGTGCTTGCTGGCCACTTCGAAGGCGCCCTCTTCCCTGGCGAGGACGGCGGCGGCTGGGACGACCTTGGCGGCGGGGGTGATCCCTGAAATCTCGGGCCATCGAGCCCGAATGTAAAGAAGTAGTTTAGAGCTTTTAGACTTTTTTCTTTTTTTATGTAAGACTAAGTTGCTCATTGAACTTCTTTTATTTCGCTTTAAACGTGATGTTTGGTTTTGATGCGGTGTCTTTGCGACGTGCGTTAGTCCGATGCTGGTGCCTCGAGAGGAAAGCGTCGCTAGGATCATTCGTACGTGAATGACTTAGGCGGAGGGAAGTGAGGTGTTGCCGTAGCCTCGAGGCGTAAGCGAACACTCGGCTCAGGCGACCCTGCCCTTGTCCGTTTCACGCCTAGCGTGTTTCCTTCAAGGTTTCGCAAAGGATTTTTTGAAAAGCGACGATTTTTTCGAGGGTTAGCCACCATGTAGCCCCCGAGGGAGGGATGGCTCTACCGAAGGTAGAGCCAAACCTTCCTCGAAGCTAGAAAAGAATAAAAGTCCGTTTTATTTTCTTCCAAACTGTGGGGGTGAAAAAATCAACACTTGATTCAAAAAGACTTGCACAAATCTAGAGCATGTACAAAGATTTCGAGGGCCGCGGGGCCACTCTAGGGATAGAAACGACGTAGCTGTTGGATGTTCCACGCATTCGTGAGGATTTGTCCGTTCTCGTCAGCTAGCTTGTACGTTCCGGGTTTGAGAACTTCGGCGACGATGTATGGCCCCTCCCACGGGGGTGAGAGCTTGTGCCGCCCTCGGTTGTCCTGTCGAAGCCTCAATACGAGGTCTCCTTTGCAGAGATCTCGGTGCCGGATCCTTCGAGCCTGTTGTCGACGTAGGCTCTGCTGGTACCTTGCCGAGTGGAGTAAAGCCACGTCTCGAGCCTCGTCGACCTGGTCGAGCGAGTCCTCTTGAGCTTGGCAATTTCGCTGCTCTTGGTACGCTCGGAGCCTAGGGGACCCATATTCCAGATCCGTAGGGAGGATGGCCTCTGCCCCAAAGACGAGGAAGTATGGGGAAAACCCTGTTGCTCTGCTTGGGGTCGTTCTCAGACTCCAAATCACCGATGGTAGCTCTTGCACCCACTTGTGCCCAAACTTCTTCAGCTTGTTGTGAATTCTGGGCTTTAGGCCTTGTAGAATCATGCCGTTGGCACGTTCTACTTGGCCGTTCGTTTGTGGGTGAGCCACTGCTGACCAATCCACTCGGATGTGGAAATTGTCGCAGAACTTTGAGAACTTTTTTCCTGTGAATTGCGTACCGTTGTCGGTGATGATGGAGTTGGGAACCCCGAACCGATGGATTATGTCGGTGAAGAAGAGCACCGCCTGCTCAGACTTGATCCTACTGATAGGTCGAGCCTCGATCCATTTGGAGAATTTGTCGATTGCCACCAGCAGGTGTGTGAAGCCCCCGGGCGCCTTTGCCATTGGCCCGACAAGGTCGAGGCCCCATACGGCAAAAGGCCACGTAATGGGGATGGTTTGCAGCGCCTGAGCGGGTAGGTGCGTCTTGCGCACGTAGAACTGGCACCCTTCGCAGGTCCGTACCACCTCCGTGGCGTTCGCCACGGCAGTGGGCCAGTAGAAGCCTTGTCGAAAGGCGTTACCCACGAGCGTTCGTGGAGCGGCGTGATGCCCGCACACGCCCGCGTGAATGTCAAGCATAAGCTCTTTTCCTTCGGGTATCGGGATGCAGCGTTGCAGGACCCCCGAGGCTCCCCGTCGGTACAGCTCCCCCTCGATGATAAGGAACCGCTTAGCTTTCCTCGCTACGTGCCTTGCCTCCGTTCGATCGCTAGGCAAGACGCCTCCGTCGAGCCAATCGAGGTACGGGCTCCGCCAATCTCGAGGTGCCAAAACCTCGTCAATTTCCATTGCCTCCGCCTCGTCCTCATCTCCCGAGCAGGCTTCGTATCCCATAGGCTCGTCCTCGTCCGCCAAGAGCTCCGCGCTCGTGGGGTCGAGGGCGGACGTTTGAGCGTCGGGTACGGTCGAGGCTTGGGTCGAGGCGGTGAGGGTAATCGAGGGTACGTCGATGTCCTTGGCAAAGACGTTCGGGGGAACGGGGGCTCGCCCCGACGCGATCTTCGCCAATTCATCGGCTTCCTCGTTGTACCTTCGTGCGATGTGGTGAAGCTCGAGGCCTTCGAACTTGTCTTCGAGCTTACGTACCGCCTGGCAGTACGCCGCCATTTTTTCGTCGTGGCAGCTCGATTCCTTCATCACTTGATCGACGACCAGTTGCGAGTCGCCGCGAATGTTGAGGCGCTTAATGCCGAGCTCGAGTGCGATTTTCAAGCCAGCAAGAAGCGCTTCATATTCCGCCATGTTGTTGGACGTAGGGAAGTTGAGCCGCACAACGTATCGAACGTGCTCCCCGCGGGGTGAGATGAAGAGTAGGCCGGCGCCGACGCCGGTCTTCATCACCGACCCATCGAAGTACATTTCCCAGCAGTCGAGGCTGGACTTCGAGGGAGGGAGCTGGGTGTCGGTCCACTCGGCCACGAAGTCAGCCAAAGTCTGGGACTTGATGGCTTTCCTTGGTGCGTAAGCGAGGGTCTCCCCCATCAGCTCCGTCGACCATTTCGAGATTCGCCCAGAGACCTCGCGGTTCTGGATGATTTTGCCCAGCGGAAAGGACGACACGACGGTCACCGGGTGGGCCTCGAAATAGTGTCGCAGCTTGCGTCGAGCCAGCACGATGGCATAGACCAGCTTCTGGATGTGGGGATACCTCGTTTTGGTCTCAGATAGGACCTCGCTAATGTAGTACACCGGTCGCTGGACTGACAGAGAGTGTCCTTCCTCGTTCCTTTCTACTACTATGACCGCGCTGACGACTTGAGTCGTTGCTGCGACATAGAGGAGGAGAGGTTCGCCCTCTTTCGGTGAGGTAAGGATCGGCGTGTTTGTTAACGCAGTTTTGAGTCGGTCAAGAGCTTCCTGAGCCTCCGCAGTCCAGGTGAAGTGCTCTGACTTCCTCAAAAGTCGATACAGAGGCAACCCCTTCTCTCCGAGACGAGAGATGAAGCGGCTTAGGGACGCTAGGCACCCCATCACCCTCTGTACGCCCTTCAGGTCACGGATCGGTTCCATCTGTTGGATGGCCGTGACCTTCTCGGGGTTGGGCTCGATGCCTCGTTCGGAGACAATGAAACCCAGGAGCATGCCTCGAGGCACACCGAAGACGCACTTCTCGGGGTTGAGTCTTACTCCGTGCGCCCTGAGGCAGCCAAAGACGACCTCGAGGTCGCGCACCAGGTCGTCTGCCCTCCTGGTTTTTACGACAATGTCGTCGACATACGCTTCTACGATACGACCTATATGATCCCCGAAGACGTGGAGCATACAGCGTTGATACGTGGCCCCGGCGTTTCGAAGGCCGAAGGGCATCGTAACGTAGCAGTACATGCCGAAAGGAGTGATGAAGGAAGTCGCGAGCTGGTCGGACTCCTTCATCTTGATCTGATGGTAACCGGAATACGCATCAAGGAAACATAAAAGTTCGCATCCCGTCGTGGAATCCACAATTTGGTCTATACGTGGTAAAGGAAATGGGACTTTTGGGCACACTTTATTCAAGCTGGTGTAGTCTACACACATTCTCCACTTCCCACTTTTCTTTTTTACTAGCACAGGATTTGCTAGCCACTCGGGGTAAAACACTTCCTTGATGAATCCGGCCTCCAACAGCTTGCGTACCTCCTCACCGATCGCCCGCCGTTTCACTTCGTCGAAACGGCGGAGACGTTGCTTGACCGGCTTGGAGTGGGGGCGGATATCAAGAGAGTGCTCGGCGACCTCCCTCGGAATGCCTGGCATGTCCGAGGGGCTCCACGCGAAGATGTCTGCGTGAGCGCGGAGACAGTCGACGAGCACCACTTCCTATTTGTCGCTGAGGGAAGAGCTGATCCTCAGCACCCTGCCGTCGGGGCTATCGGGGTCGAGGGGAACGGTCTTGGTATCCTCGGCGGGCGCGAAGCTCCCCTGCCGCCGTTCGTTGGCATCAGGGAGCGTGTTGACGATTGCTTCGAGATCTGCCACGAGGGTCTCATCGAGGGCAAGAGCCTCTGCGAGCTCGATGCTCTCGATGTCGCACACGTAGGCGTGCTCGACCGTCGGACCGACCGTGATGACTCCGTGAGGCCCTGGCATCTTCATCTTGAGGTAGGTGTAGTTGGGGATGGCCATGAACTTGGCGTAGCATGGCCTTCCCAAGATGGCGTGGTAGGCTCCCTTGAAGCCCACTACCTTGAAGGTGAGTACTTCCTTGCGGAAGTTTCCCGGGGTTCCAAAGCAGACAGGCAGGTCGATCTGCCCGAGGGTTTGGACGCGCTTTCCGGGCGCGACCCCATGGAAGGAGGACTTGTTGGGCCGCAGCTCGTTGGTGCTGATCCCCATAAGCTCCAAAGTTGGAGCGTACAGGATGTTGAGGCTGCTGCCGCCATCCATGAGCACCTTGGAGAAGCGCGTGTTGCCGATGACGGGGTCGACGACGAGAGGATACTGCCCGGGGTTCGGGATATGGTCGGGATGGTCTTCGCGACCGAACGAGATGGTCTCCGATGACCAGTCGAGGTACGAGGGGGTCGCTGGGCGGACCAGCATGACTTCCCTACGTTCCCTCCTCCGCTGTCGAGGCTTCAAGTTAGCCGCGGGACCTCCCGTGATGAAGAACACGTGTTCCACCTCGGGGTATCCGTCGTCATCCTTGGCTCCACCATCCTTGGGCGAACCGCCATCCTTTCGAGGGATGCGGTTGTAGAACTTCCGCAGCATCTCACACTGCTCGAGGGTGTGAGCGACCGCGGTCTTGTGGTAAGGGCACGGCTTCTTCAGGAGGTCGTCGAAAAGACCCCCACCACGCGGGGGACCTCGAGATCCCTTGTGGTTAGGGTCGACCGCGAGGGCCTCGTCCTCGACGTCGCCCGTCCCGCGGGGGGCCCGGGGCTTCTTTCCCTTCTTGCCGTGTTTTCGTTTTTTCGAGGGGCCCTTCGCCTTATCGTCCTCCGCGGACGCTTCCTCGGGGCGTTTCCCCTTTTTGTCGTTGAAGATGGCGTTGGCCGCCTCTTCCCACGAGGCGTACTTCGAGGCTATCTCGAATAGCCAGTTCGCGTCGGGGGGTGGGCTCCTCCCCAACTTGCACACCAAGCTATAGCAGGTGGTGCTTTCGAGGAAAGAGTGGATGATTTGGTGGTCGGAGATGTTGGGGAGCTCGGTGCAGCGCTTGGAGAAGCGCCGGATGAAATCCCTCAACGACTCGCCAGGTTTTTGCCTGCACCCCCGAAGGTCCCACGTGTTTCCGGGGCGCACGTAGGTGCCCTGGAAATTTCCCACGAAGGTCTCGACCAGGTCGTCCCAGTCGCGGATCCGGTTCGGGGGCAGGTGCTCGAGCCATGTCCGCGCGAAATCTGCCAGGTGGAGTGGCAGATTTCGGATGATCATGGCGTCGTCTGTGGCGCCGCCGAGCTGGCACGCTAGGCGGTAGTCATTGAGCCATACCCTGGGGTCCGTTTCCCCAGAGTACTTGGTGATGGTTGTAGGCTGTCGGAAACGGGGGGAATCGGGGCCGTGCGGATGTTGTAGCTGAACACCCGCGTGCCTGCTGGCTCTGGGGCCGCATCCCGGTTCCGCCCTACGTCGGTGCGCCCGCCCTGGTGGGTCCGGGCTCGATCTTGCCGCCTGATTTCGTTCAGGGTATTGCGGGCGTCGCCATCATCGTCCGTGCCACGGGTGTCCCGGAGGCGTGACCTCGCGGGTTCCCTTGCTGGAAACGTTCGTGTTTCGAGCGCACGTGGTTCGCTGGCGTGGCGTCGCGCCGTGTCGCGGCGGGAGTTGCCCCGGGATTGTGCTCGCGCCCTGCCGTTGGGTCGGGGTGAGCGTACCGAGGATTCCCCTCCTCGTTCGCCCTTCGAGGCTGAGGAGCGTCGAAGGCGGGAGGCCGAGCTCTCGGCATGCTGTCGGGCAGCATGCTCGACCAGCTTTTGAGCCTCGAGGTGCAGTTTTCGCCCATCGGGGGTGGCTGCCTCCGGCATGGCTCGGAGCAGCGCGGCCGCCGCGATGAGCTTCTGGCTCGTTCTGGGGGCGAGATCGTCGTCTTTGCCCTCAGCGAGGATGCGGGCCTGAGCCACTCGTCCCGCGTGTCGGGCGTTCGTGCCGCGTTCGTCGTCTTGCTTGGCTGGTTCGCGGTCGGAGCGCGCTGGTGGCGAAACGTCACCACTAGCTCGTGGCCGATGGCGCGGATCCCGCTCGTCCTCGGAAGGAGAGTGATCCAATGGGTCCGACGGCTGCGCGCCTGTCAGATCTACGCCATCGTTGTCCCCCTGGTCGTCACCTCCGCCGTCGTCGTCGGACGTCGATCCCTCGCTGAGTTGTCCGTCGTTGATGACGAAACACTCCTTGGTTGGGTCATACTCATCATCGGAATACCCGAAGCAGTAATCCGCCGCTGTTTGAAAGGCAATAAAGGCCTCTGGGTCGCGGAGACCCGAGTAGTCCCAACCAAGGTGTGTACGCGTAAATGCGTGTCTATCATCGGACTCCGTGCGGGGATCACCGGGCAACGGATCGGCGAAATCTCGCTCGGAAACTGGGTGGCAACCAGGCTGGTTGTCATACGCGCTCATGGTAGCGCGGATGGAGGAGGCGTACGCATCCGCGGAGTTGCGTAGCCCGTAGGGATAGGAATGCACCGTCGTAGCGCGTGGTGCAGACATGGGCCCTGGGAGGAAGGGAGCAGCCCTCTCCTGTGCTCCTGACCGCAAAACGTCCCCTTCCCTTGTGGGATGGGGGTTACTGACGTCGGCGGCACGCCTTGCGGTGCGTGCTCGTCGTGCGCGAGGTCCGGGACGACTCCGCCGTCGCGGTGCCGCCGGAAGCTGGTGATGAGGCTCCGGTTGGTCGCTGGGATCCTCCTGGAGGATGCGCATGTGGTAATCGTCGCCACATGTTTGGAACTGCAGGCTCCCGAACCGGATCTCCTGCCCCGCTGGGAGCAGATTGCTCTCGCCCAGCGGAGGCCGTCCTTCGCCGGAGTTCGCCATCGGGAATGGGAGTAGCGCAGCGCTGGTCCCCTACCTGGCGCGCCAACTGTCGGTGCCTGATTTGGTCGCACCGGCACCGACGAGTGATTGCGGTGCTAACCACTCGTTTCCCTGATGGCGAGAGTGAGAGATGGGATTTTATCCTGGTTCCGGCCACTGGGCCGTACGTCCAGCAGTGGTGCGATGCACCGGGTTGCGTGTTGCTCGTAGTAGGGGTTTACAAGCAAGGTGGGAGAAGGAGGTGAGCTCCTAAGTCCCTGGCTGTGGTGTGTGCGAGTGTTCGTGAGACTTGTGTTCTCTGCGTGGTTTCGTGCTTGTTTGTTGTTCTGACCGCCTGCCCTTTGCATGGGCTTCCCTTCCCCTTTTATAGACCAAGGGGAGCGGGGTGCGAGTACATGTGTTTGTCGCTAAGTGCACTGTTCGTCCATGCCGCGTACTGTGCGCGAGCGGGAATCGCGCCTTCCAACTCCGCTGACGACATGCCAGGGGCTGACGTATCGTCCTTCCTTCTCGTGACAGTTCACGGCGTCGAGGGTGGTGTCTTGCGTACGGTTTTCCATGGTCTCCTTCGAGGCTGCCTTCGAGGGTGGCTGCGCGTCCGGCGGGGGTAAAGTCAAAGGAGTGGTTGGCATAGTGCTGCTGGCAGGGTTAGGTCTGGCGTGCAGCATGGCGCTCAGAGTTCACTGTTGTGATTGGATTTGACCGATGTCTTCTCCGGAGGGTAGGAGATGGCGTGGAGCAGTGATCCCTGCTTTTTGACCGCGTCATGATGACTTTGATGGGTCGCAGGGCATTTGGGCGTTGTTCCCGTTGAGGCGGGCTCGAGCTTGGATCGCAAGCTCGAGCTCGCCAATCCTCGAACGAGACGGAAAATATCCCCTCGAGGGTAGGGGTCGTCCTCGAGGCCGCCGAGCCTCGAACGAGACAGAAACCGCCCGCTCGAGGGTGAGGGTCGAGGCCGCCGAGCCTCGATCGAGATGGAAACCACCCGCTCGAGGGTGGTCGTTTACCTCGAGCTGGATGGGTCCCGAGGACTCGTAGCGATGGCGGGCTTTTGCTGGGCCGTGGAGCCGGGTTAATGTCGTTGTGGGCCTTGATGCCGAGTAGTTTTGGGCCTAGATTGGGGTACCCCTATTGTAGGTACCCGACAGAACCAAACACAAAAAATGGGCCACATGGATTCATAAAGGCGCGGCGTTGAGTGACAAGGCATTCATTTACATTCTAAAGTCTCATCACAGGTGCATAATTATATTCTGAGCGTGGCCAATTTAATTTTCCACATCAACATTATTAAGAATCTCTCCCAAGTACTGACCAAGATGCTAGCTGAAGATTAACTAAATACTCATATGATTCCATGCGACAATTATCATCAACTTAGAAAACCAGCAAAGCCAGCTACATCCCGCAGGATAATATGGAACGTGGATCTACATCCTGATCCAGAAAAGATGAACTCTAACAAACATACACAATGGAAGTAATGCTTTGAGTTTCATCAACATGCAAAACATTACAATTGCATAAATGAAAGACAGTTCCATATAGATGTTGGTTCTTGCCTATTGCAAAATAGTAATATTACAGTTTCCTATTGTTCTGCAGGAGGCTATACCACAAAGGGGCTAAGATTTGAGCATGCCTCTACTGTCAACAGAAGCGAGAAATATCAAGCTTCTTCCTGCATTCAAGATTCCAACACAGCTAAGCTGATGGGATCTTGTTTCTTGAGTTCTTAAGCACTCCTTTTCAGATGTCCACAGTGATGTCCATCCAAAGAAAACTTGCACCAATAATTAACTGAGCTGCCTAAAATTGAAGTGAACATCATCAAATAATTAGTCTAGTGAACATATAATCATGAGTTAGAAATTACATTATTGCAAAAAATATGAATAATAGCCGCATACAACAAGATCCCATTTTCTGACCAACACACTGTAGTCATTATATGAAAAAAAAAACAATTGCACAGGCAAAATAGATGAGAAAACTATACTGAAAGGATGCTTGCTAGTATTGCCTTAATTTGTTATGCTTGACTAGAATACATGCATGCAATTTTCTCTAAATCATGGAGCGCAAATAAAAACATCACTTTCTCCGAATCATGGAACACACACAAGAAATTTTCTCCTAATCATGGGACAGACACAATATTTTCTATAAATCTTGGAATACACACATACACGCAAGGTCTTATTTAATCATGTAAACACACTGATGTACACTGATGAAAATTAATGAATCATTCTTATACCTTAATGTTCTTAGACATCATCCTCGCTGGTGGCGGTAAGATCGATAACGTCATGATGATCGGATGTCTGTGCAGATGGCATGTGGGTAGGACTGCTTCGCTGCTGGCCGTCTTCTTCATAGTTCTCGTTCGCTAACATGGCTCGGTTCTTAGCTATCCTGGCCTTGAGTTCTGCCATTGTGTCATCGCCCTCTTCGACCCCCCTGCGAAACCCAGCCACAAGCTCAGCAGCCCTGTCACGGATCTCAGAGTCAAGCTCAGCAGCCTTCTTCGTGCCCGCACTGATCTTGTTGGTAAGGAGTTTGGCCATGACCTCGTTGGTCACACACTCGCCTTCACTAATATCATTGGCCGCATGTAAGTGTTGCTGGCACTCCAAGGCTAGAGCTTCGCGCTTGCTAATCTCATCACTCGGGCGCTGCTTGGTTTCAGTGACTCGTTTCTGGAGAGCCTCATCAATCTGAAACCTATAGCTATCCTTGATCCCATCAGCTGCACGTTTAGCTTCACTACCAATGGCCTCTAGGCGTGCCTCAAAGTGTCTGGCCAATGTAGCCATGCGATCACGATGGCTCGTTATCTCATCCTCGAGGTCAGTGACTCTACTCTCGAGTGCCTGAATCTTAAGCCCATGGCTGACCTCGAGGGTGGCAGCTGTGTGCTTTGCTTCGCTAACGATAGCCTCTAGGCGTACCTGGAAGCTCATGGCGGTCATTATTTTGTGCTCAGCTGCTTCCTTGAGATCAGCCTCCGCTTTGACAACACTGCCCTCGATCTCAGCTCGGTGGTTGGCCTCGACCGTGGCGGCCTTGCCCTCCAACTCGTGGATCTTGGTCTTGAGTAGGGCTTCGGAGTCGGAAGCTCGACGGAGCTGAGCTTCAGCTCCAACGGCTCTCTGCTCGAGTGTCTCGACCACAGCCTGGTGGCCGGCCGCCGTGTGCTTGTGCGCATCGATCTCCGCCGCCGCCGCCCGGCGGATCTCCTCGTGAGCCGCGGTGGAGCTGCGCTGGAGCAGCTTAACCCTCCCACGCATGGCGGCGGCGAGCTCGTCGGACGCGCGGTCCCGGTTGCCGGCCTCGTGGAGCCTCCGCTCGAGCTCCGCGAGCGTGTGGGCCGCCGCGCCCGACGAGTCGGCGGAAGATGCGCCGACGAGGGGGTGACTGAGGCGCGCTAGAAGGTCAGCGGATGGTAGATCCACGAGCTGCTGGGGGAGGGGCTCGTCGTCTTCAGGAGCGCCGGCGGCGGAGGCGCGCATGCGAAGGCTGCGGGGGCGGTAGCCGCCGCGGGATCCGGAGGCCATGCTTCGCAGCGGGGGGGATGGCGCGGGTAGAACACTAGAGCTAGAAGCTAGGGAAGCGAACCCTAGCTGCCGGCGGCGAGTACGCGGGCAGGGAACGGGGGCGGCGCTCAGGTGGGGTAGGTGGCTGGGGAGCTAGCTAGCGCTGGACAGGGACGGGAGGGAATGGAATGAATATAATGTTGGATATATGGCGGCTGGAGGAGGGGACGCGCTAGGGTTTTGGGCAGCCGGAGGAGGCGCGTGAGAGAGGAAATGGAGGCGGCGCGCGAGGGTGATGACTGTGTGCTAGGGTTTGCTCGCAGCGGACAAGAAGACCGGTTCTTGCCTCATCTGGCATAATGTCTGAGTGAGCGCTGTCGTTGTCATCTACACGTGTCTACTATTTCATTTTCTCGTGGGCTACTATATGGGCCTTGGACCGTTATCTTTTTTTTCTTTTCATCCTACGACCCAGAGAACAAAAAGCTAGCAGTCGTCCACAGTAAAGAAAACTGGCATCCACAGTATTAGACACACGCACAACATGCATATATACACTCACAGTTCTCTCTAAATCATGGGAAACGCACATTCTCTCACACACAGAGTGTTTTTATATATTTGGTGTTTATTCAAGGCGCACTTCTTTTTTGCGATTAGCATGCACTTTTCATCATCAAATATTCAAATACATAAAGGGAATACAATGCATGAGAGAATTCCATACATGTGGCTTCTTCACCATTGCAAATTTAGGAAGCATGAAATATCGATCGATCTGTTCCTACCACAATGATTGGACAACGCTGAAAATTTGCACCAAGAGCTGCTCAATATTGAAGTGAGCGCACATACGGTATATATATTTACAAACTAAAACTCACGAAAGAAAAAAAATATAACTGCACACAGGGCAAACAGATGAAGACAACTATATACTTATTAAACAGTTACATGGCGGTATAATGTTTTAATTTGTTATGATGCACACACACATGATATATTCAACACATTGCATATTAGATTAGACATCCACTTGCTGTTCGCTCAGTGCACCCCCCCCCCCCCCCCGCCCCCCACTACACGCACACCACGCGCGTGCGCACACACAATAAAAGGTTTTCTCTAAATCATGTTTGAGCAAATGACACGCACAACACACAATCAAAGAATTTCTTATGTTTCTTCAACATGCATTATTTTTCATCAATCAGACGCATGAAGTGGTGGCATTCGCGTAACTTGGGGACCTCCACACACCCCTGCCCCGCATCTCGACGACCTTGTCTTCTGGAGGGACAAAATGGTGAAGCAAATTTGCAGCATGATCGATCATCTTATTGCAAGACAAGAGTAAACTAAGTTAACGAGTATATATACATACATAACAAAGTAATGTTTTTTATATTATGCTTTTTCAATTCTTTTCAAACAGATAAAGTATCTAAATAAAAAGAGAGTTACCATGTTCATTTCAAAACATAGATAACATACAAAATACCATGGTTCCAGAGGACCTAAATATCAGCAGGCTTGTCACAACGGTAAAGTTTTGTTTATTTATTCTCTGCCAAAGGAAGCATGAAATGGCTTCGTTTGATTTGTTGCAGCAACTTTCGACAACAGCTTATGGCATCAGGTTTCTCGAGTTGCTAGGTACTTCTGTTCAACAGTAGTCCGCAACGATTACCATGCATCCAAATAAATTCCCACCAACTGAGCTGCAAAAAATGAACAATATCGAATAATTAGGGACATTCTACTGCATATATATTATTGTATTAGAATGTCATTGCAAAATTAAACATCCGTGACAGTAATAGGAAAAGCAACTGCCACTAGCTAGAAGAAAAGGGATATTAATTTATTAAGCAATGGGTTATTATTTCGCAGTTTATTTCAGCCAAGCTCTTCACACATGTTAGTTCACAGAGATAGGCCCAATAAAAAATGTTTACGCTCTCTAGAAGAGGTTAAAATATTTTGTGATCCTATTACCGACACAGTTAATATTAAACGTGTCGTCTCAACAAATGTATAATAACAATTTACGCAAAAGGGAGCAGGAGTATACGAAATAATGGTTGCAAAATATTGTTTCAGCATAAATCTTCTATGATTTCCATTCTTCTATAAAGGTCGTCAAACCATTTCTTTCAAATCCTAATGTATACGCGAACTGAGCTGTAGCTCAGCTGGCAAGGTTTCTTGTGGTGGAACCAGTCCACCAGGGTTCGAGTCATCGACTCGGCACTGGTGCTCGCATTTTCCTGGATTTATTCCAGGATTTAACCAGCGCTATTCTTTCAGTGGTAGGCGACGTGCCTGTCGATAGCGAGGCGCCTGTGGTGACTTCGTCAATTTGGAGGATTTGCCGGCCTAGTCTTTCGGAGGTGCTCATAGGGGTAGGGTTGCGTGCGTATGTTTGTAGGGGGCAAGTGTACGTGCGTGTATGTGAGCGTCTGCGTCTGTACTGTGTGATTCGCAAAAAAAAAAAATACTAATGTATACAATATAGCTGGGAAACAGTGCTGATGCAAATGGTTTCTGCAGCAGTACGTCGCAGCCGAAAACTAAACAAAAGCAATAGCAGAATGCACCATACCGATACGAATCACTGCTGCGGTGCGTCGTCTTCGTCCATGTCACCAGGACCTTCCTCCTCCTCCTTGGCCATCGGCTCCGTGGGCGGTGGTGCGTACAGCCAGCACCTGAGGCTCGGCTGCGAGGCGGCGGCGGCCGGCTTGGCACGAGTCGCCGTCTGCCTCTCTTTCTCCTTGAGGGCTTTGAATACCATCTTGTAAAACACGCCGCCCTTCATGATCGGTGGCCTGGCCCTGCTGGCCGTCCCAGTCGTCGTCACTACTGTTCTCTTCTCGCTTGCTTCAGATTCGTCAGGCTGTGCGTAAGCCGCCGCGACAGTCTTGGTCACCTCTGCCGCCTCGGCCTCCATGCCTCTTGCTTCATCGTCACTCGGTTGCAGGTCATGGCCTGGAGCCACAACAGCAAGCGCAACCGGGGTTTCATGCCCGAATCCCTCCGGCTCATCACCTCCCATTCCATCCTCGCCAACTCGAAAATGCCCTAGCAGAGGATCACTTTCAGGTGCGACCTGGTAATGATCGGATCCATGGTGGTCGTCCACTTGACGTTGATGAGGTACAATCGCAAGGGCATCGTCTCTCGATCGATCTTCTTTCCACGCTGCTTCTCCATCTTCTTCATCCACGCGATGGGCTTCCGATTCCCATGCTCGCAGCATGCGCTTCTTCAGCGCGCTTGGCCCCCTGCTGCTGGGCACCGCCACGACGCCATCGCGCCCGCCGCCGCCGCCGCCGCCGGCGGCGGCTTGAACGGCGCGGACGAGGCGCGCCTCGGCCTCGACGGCTCTGTGCCGCCACTCGCGGATCTCGGCGCGCATCCGCTCCTCCGTCGCGGCGGCGCGCGCCGCGGCCTCGTCGGCCTCGGCGAGCCTGCGCTCGCGGGCGGCGAGCACGAGCGCCGCGTCCACGAAGTCAGACGCGCGGCGGTTGGAGCGGACGAGGAGACCCACGAGGTCCGCCGCCGCAAGATCCGCGAACCGCGCGCCGGGGACGACGGGGGCGTCGTCCTGGGGCGGAGCGGCGGCGGCGGCGCGGGCGCGCGCGCCGCGGCGTGCACGGGATCCGGACGAGGCCATATGCTCGCTCTCGCACCGGCCGGCGCGGCGACGGGACGGCCGCCGGAACCCTAGCTACGTATTCTCGGCGGCGAGACAGAGACGGCGAGCACGTATCGCCGGGGAAGCGCTCTCCAGCTCTGGCGGCGTAGGGCTTGTTTGGTGGCGGTGGTGGGCGCGGCTGGGGATTTGGGCGCTGCGGCCTGTGGCCCTGTGGGAGCGCGGAATGGTGAAGTCAGGAGTGAAAGGAACGGAACGGGAGGCAAAGTGTGACTTGTGGGACCCGCGGCAGCAAGCATTGACCTGTGTCTTCCAGACGTTTTTCCTGTCTGCTGGCCTGGACGGCGCGGCCGGGTGAGCTGTGTCAATGCCAGGTGACCACCTATTTTCCTTTTTTTTTTTTCCCTTCCATGCCTCCTGTTTTGTTTGGAAACGGGACTTCGTGAGTAGGTCAGATTTTTGCCTAGTCCCATTTTCTATAGTTTGTTATATCGTCACAAGTCAAAATAGAGTACTAGTATATAATAATTATAAGAAAAAAATATGTTTACATACTTATATGTAATTTGGCTGTGTGCGGTGCAGAGGCCGGAACAATTTCCTTTTTTCTAAAAAAAATACTTATATGTAATGGAGCTTGCATTTTCATTAAAAATATATATAATTAAGTTGGCAATCGAAATTTGTTGACATGTTCGATTCGGCGGGAGTCATAGACTTGCAGTTCGAATGCTTGATCTTGGTGTGACGAAGAGTCGAAGACATAACGCGTCAGCGAGTAGGATCAATCAGGGTATACCTTACTTCTAATCACAAATGCAGGATTAATGTTACTAATTCAAAAGTACATTTTTTTAAAAAAAAATACCTGAAGCATGCCAGGCATGTATCAATAAGAAAAAAGAGTTGACCTGGAAACCATGCCAAAAACAATACAACCACTAAATAAGAATTCTATAGTTTAGAGCTCTACTACACCATGATGCAAGGGAGCCCATGATATGTTATCATTGCCAAGCTTACCATATGCAACACGTTAACTCGACTCCAAAATGATGGACCACAGTCGTCTTACGGTAACCGAGCTCATCGTAGCCAACCAATGCCAATGACCAAGCCCACCATCTTAGAGTTATCAATCACCGAGACCATCGACCCTGATGCGCCAACTCTCACTTCTCGACGCAGTTGGGTGCCGCTACCAACTGTGAGGCGTTGAACACGGTGCCAGCTTTAATTTCCCATGATGACGTGTTTAAGAAGGTCACGACACTAGTGACGCCACTCTCACCGCTCACCGGTCCATATAATTAATCTAGGTTCTCAACAAAAAAACGTTAGCATGATAG
Source organism: Digitaria exilis (assembly GCA_015342445.1). NCBI lineage: Eukaryota > Viridiplantae > Streptophyta > Magnoliopsida > Poales > Poaceae > Digitaria > Digitaria exilis. The sequence goes on along the minus strand of JACEFO010000718.1, from coordinate 259,625 downwards.
AATGAGGTGGACACCTCTCCAAGTAGGAAGTGCCGCCAACAAGTGTCGTCATCTATGTTTTTGCCACAACTTCAACTAACCTACCTCGAGCAATCAATGCACAGCCACAACACCATTACCATGCCACCCAAACAATGGCCAACATATCGCATGTTGACCTCACCACTACCCAAAGCCGCACCACCGTCGGTCTTACAACAACCGTAGTTGCTTCGTTCGGAAGCCTAGAACACCCATCGGGCACACCATCATTGCCAGGACAAGGAGCAAAGCATGCCAATGGAAGCAAATTCGCCGCTAGATGCCCACAAGATGTGCCTGTTGGGGAAAAGGCTATGCTAGGGAAGCGGGGACCATGACCCTAGGCCCATGGGGCCCAGAAGCCCGATGGTCATCCTAGGACATCACTTCGAACTCCCAAAAGGGTTTGGAAGTCCACCTATGGAAGACCAAGTTTAGAAAAAAAAAAAGAGAAAGTCATTGAAAGGAATTCACCATAAGGCCTGCCCAGAGACGTCTGGCCCGCTTCTGAACCACGCGTCCCATAATAAGGTTGCCCCCTGACCGAAAAGGGGCACTCCGGGGGTGGTCCCCCTGGAAGGGTGCCACCTCAGCGACCCACCCCTCGTACCTAGCCCTATCCTCCCATTGTGTTGTCACATGTAAAGGCAAGTATGGGGGGTAGAGACTAGATGCCCCTCAGTCCTGAGCGGCAACAGGCTCAACCTCCGTATAAGAAGGGCAAGAATGACTTTCTCTACCTATGGTCCAAGGGTAAAACAGTTTTTGAACCCGGCCATGTTCCCTAGCGTATAAACAGATGGCCCACATCCCCTGGAAGGGACATTTGAATCAAGGTTGTGTTTAGATGCAAAAGATCTTTTGCACTTACTATTCATTCCCCTCACAGAACACGCATCCCTAAAAATTCCTTTTTCACCTTTCCTATTCATCCCCCTCACATAACACGCATCCCAGAAACAAAAGATCTTTTCCCTTCATCAACTAAACACAGCCCAAGTCTTCTATAGCCACTCAATCCCCAAGGGCCCACAACTACATATTATTTAGTTTCAATCACCAACAACACCACTACACGCTCACATCAGAGCAGGTCCCGGCTCCCAAGGGCCCACAACTACATATTGTTTGGCTTCAGTCACGAACATCGCCACTGCACGCTCACATCAGAGTAAGTCCTGGAATTTTCCACTGCCGCCGGCCAACCAGGCACCACGCTCATCCCCATACTCCCTTCTCCCAAACCCTCACCAAATAGCCCCTAAGGCCATAGAGCCGTCTGAGAGGTTTTTTTTTTTTGGGGGGGGGGTGGGGGGGGGGGGGGCAACGGATCTATCAGTGGTTCGATGACATGTCCCCGAATAATTCCTTAGTGTCTTATTGTTGCTGATCTTGGGAATGGACAAGGGGAACTCGGTGAACCACTGAGCCACCAATCTAGCTGCTGCCGGAGCAGTACGACAGTGAGGCCAAGGTGGAGGGAGGCTGCTCTCCTAGACGTCTCACGTCTGGCATGTCAGGTGCTAGAGCCAGAGAAGCAACAGCTGCTGCTGCTGGCACGTTGAGGCTTGGGAGAAAAGTGGCCATGGCGAGGGAAATTGATGCTGCCTAATGGGATTCGAGTTGATTTTTCATCTGATGGAGTTTATTTGGCAAACTGTGTTGGTAAGAACTGATCTCCCATCGATCTGTTGATCGCCCCCAATAGCAGCTAGCTTGTTGTCGTGTGATGGAAAAAATTATATCTATTGGATCCAATCGATCTATGATAGCCATGGTGTACCAATGGATCAATACTAATTAAAATGAATAGTCTATAGGTGCACTTTATAATTTTCTATGTACTTTAATTTGTATCCTTCTTTTTTTTGTTACTTTTATGAATATTTAGAAGATGATCAACTTGTATTTTTATTTTTTTTATTATTGTTCTTGAAACCATTTCTTCTGATATTGGTATTGACGCATCATGATTTTTTACTGTTCAACAATACTTTTTTTTGGTTGACGACGGAAATACCCAGGTCTAAAATCCTGGCTCCGTCACTGATTGGGGAGCCCCTTCTCACCTACGTTAGATTAGCTAGAAATCGATATCACTATGCTCAGGCATTTAGGGATGGAAAATGAATGCTGATCCAGTCCAACACATTGTCATTGTTTCAATGAAAACCGAAGGTCGCTCCAAATGTAAATCCAAGTCACATTCTCATGCATAATCGACACTGAAAATAATTTTAGGCTTTCATTGACAATATCTGTTTCCTCTCAGAAGTCAGAACCGGAGAAATAATTCCATGCTTTCACGGGGACTATTTTCTTATTTATTTCGGAATATCCGTGTGTTTAGTTACCTTTTTTTTTTACCAAAGTGTTCTCCGAATTATGAAGCCAAACAGCCCACAGAATCTCTGCTGATTGGGCTGATACGCCGAAGCCCACCCAGGAAAGGAGGCACGCTGGGCCGTTCACACACCCAGGCAGAAGTTTTTGCCATGTGGGCTGATCTTGGTTGTTTTTTTATTCTTACACATTTTTTGCTAAAGAAAAAGTCTAAATTACTCCCCTCAACTAAACTTCCTAAACTAATTTTTGGTTTGTTTTACCCCCTAAACTATGCCATTTGGCTTATTTTACCCCATAATGCAATTTGTCTTTTTTATTTTTCCATGTACAAGTGTCATATTAGTTCAAATTTTGGGAGATGATAGTAGACATCATAATGCATGATAGAAAAATATATTTTTTTTGCAATTATTTTGATAGGGTAAAATATTTAAACTACAGTACTACTCAAGTACTATGCTTTTCATAATTAATATTTAAAATGTTGGCATAGTCTCTCGCCAACAGCATCGGTCGCCTCTACGACCGATTGGTGGTCTGTGTCCCGCAAAACGCTTGCGAAGGGCTTGATTCCCTGGTCATTTTGGTTTGTTGGGTGCTTTGGCTCGAACGCAATGCGCGTACCTTCAGTCCATCCATATATGTTATTCAATTTTTGTGTTTGTGTGTATCCACAATTTGGCAGCACTTCAGTATTGCTAAAAAAACGGCCGTGGATCCACAAAAAAAAAAAAAAAATCCTTTCAGAGAGCAGGGTAAACGGCTGTTTACCCTGCTGGCTCTTTTGCGTGCGTGCATCTCTCTGTATGATGTTTCTCTTTGGTTTACGATGAGTTGCTGGTGTGCGGATTTTATGTTTTTGGATACGACTACGACGCCTCCAAAGTCCAAACATTTGCAAACCACGACTGATCAGTTGGGGAAGGTAATTGGCATCAATGCAGCTAACCATTAATCAAGGAAGCAGCTCTTCTCCGATGAGATAGATAGACGTGCCTTTCCCATAATTACTGGTAATCGAAGAAATCAAAACCCTACGTTCATGCATTATGCAAATACATGTTGCAAATTGCAACACTTACATGCGCAGTGGTCCTTCCCGATCGATCTAATCAACTCGTCATGCATTCAATGCATCCGCTTGCATTCCCTCAGGCTCAGGGTCAGGGAGTGTGTGTGTGCTCATATATTCCTGAACAAATACTATGACACCGAGTCTCCGACCATATGCATAGGAGAATGTATATGCTATACCGAGTAACTAATGACTAAAAGCAGAAATTTTTTATTCAATGTTTTGGAAGTTCCTGAAGATTTAAATTCATTCTACTTTCAGTTCCATACTAAACGCATGAATTTACAGCGTTCTGATTTAACAAGGTTTTAGTTTACTTTTCCTTTAAAAAAAGTGTTTATTCTACTTGGATTCCCTTACTTGTGGTGTTCATCCTTTGGGATGGTGAAGTTTCTGAAAGTAATAGCATCAGATAAGATAAAGAGATTCAGAGAAGAGAAAGAGAAAGAGGTTCAGAGCAGAGACATGTTTTCAGAAGAGCTATACGTATAGGAAACGGTTGCTGATTAAAACTGATGAACGAAGAATTAATACAATTTGTTTTTACTATATAAGCATTTAGCGCGCTGATGATCATACTTAATTTGTCGTCATAAACAGTTACACATCACGCATCCGTGTAGCTAAGAACGGGTGCCTGATCAATCCCTGTCGGAACGATCAATGGCCTGCCCTCTGAACTCTGACGGGCTCTCTGCTTGTTGATGTGTACAATTACATCTTCTTCCCGGGGCCGAACTGAGGGATCCTTAATGCTGATGGTTGGGCTTCAATTGATCTAGTTGCCATCATCGATTAGGAAATCTTCAGCTGCAACCATGATGATGATATCGCGATCAAGGCCCATGAGAGTTTGTTATTAGCTTGCCGTGATTAACTCTAACTCACACGTTGGTTCGGTGATATATATGCCCTGTCTCCTCTGGCCTTCCTGTGGCCTTTTTAGTGTACAGGGTTTTCACATATCGATCAACAATGTACTACAGTAATATGAGATTTTCAGACGTACAGACTTGCACTGTGTATTTGCATTTTACTTGGTAACGTTAGTGCCCAGTCAAGCTTTTGCGTGGCGAATGGTAATGGAATTCTTCTCTCACGCATTATTACCTCTTTAATGAAAGCGTTCATGCAGTGTACTATGCATCACTGAATGCTGATTTGCACACAACAACCGAAGCATCGTCACTCGTCAGATATAACCGGCCATGACCGGCTAGAGAGAGAAGTCGCTGAAGATTCGTCACTCCTCGTAGCAACTACGTACGGTTGTCTGATGACAACACGTTGTGTCTATCAGATCACAACTATTGAGTATTGATAGATGCAGTCAGGTGGTAGGTGATTTCACCTGGTATCGTTTGTTAACGGCCGGGAAGAATGCAACCCGTGCTTGTGGAAGAAGAAATTAGCTAGGACTTGACCGGGGGAATTCAGAACATTTTTTTTTATTTCAGTAGATCGCTCGTCGTCCACGTCTTCCAAGTACCAAAGGCAAATGGACACCCGTGAGTTTCCGTCTTTACTATATTTCTTCGTCACATGTGTTGTAGTAGCTTCAATTTTCAACTCTCATATTTCATTTTATAGGTTGGTTTCGAAATTATCTACTGTTATGATTGGATCCTCGTCATCTGTAGCAGTGGTTTCTGCAGAGCTAAACCCACGTGCAACACAGCATATTCAAACGGACAAAATTTACTACACTTTCGGTTTTGGAGGTAGAAAATTAAATGAACTCTTCTTGATTCTTGACTAAGGTTTCTCCGGGAGATCAGCCACGATGGCCGGCGGTGTTGTGTTGTGCTAAGCAAAAGGCTTGCAGCATGTTCGGCTGGCTGTTTCCCAGCCAGCGCTAGCTACAGTTGAGTGGGCCCATCTGTCAGTCACTCATTTGCAGCCAGCCGAACAGGCCCTTGAATGCCCAACTGCATGCAGGACTTCGCTGTCACACCGAGCTCGTCAGTCTTCAGTGCAGCCTTGATTGTCTATCCACACATATGTTGGTGCAAGCTAAGCTCTGGAATCGCTGCATGATGCCGATGCATATATGGTTGGCGAAATTTGCTTCCCGGCTAGGGTCTCTTCAAAGGAGAATGATATGCCAATGGTTTGTACTAATCGAAGAAAATGCTTGAATGCCAACCCCTGAGCTGCAGGGCTTCATGGTCCATCACCTTAACGGATCAGCTAGCATGTATGTCCAAGTCCAACTCAATGCGTCGTCACATGTATTCATCACCAAGTCCTTGCATTGGTTGCCAATATGGTGCCGGTTCAACATCATGAGAGACATGGCTTCAGATATTCTTGCCTGGCCTCCATAAGCATGCGCGTTGCTAGACAACAAATGGGACATATATGGAAAGTAGTTGTCCATCAGCATCATTCTGGCTCTGCATCTAGAATTCTAGAGTTCTTGACAGCCCATGTATGCCTCTAGATCTGCGTGGAGGCGTGTTCTTTTTCTTCATTGGCAATGTTTCAAAAACGGACAACTTGTTTTTTTTTAAAAAAAAATGAAGGCATAGCCTTGCATAGCATAGTTGCATTGAGCTAGCTGCGTAGATGGAACGTCGATCAGGGGCGGCTTTAATTTCCTGTGCAGGCAACAGGGGCGTTCGACGTTCCTTTCAGCTGACAGCAGTTGAAACCCAGCAGCAGCTAATAATAAGCTGTGGTCCTAATTTCTAAACAGTGTCCGTGATTACTTAGCCGTGTGTGCGAGAGGATGGATATACAGGAGTAGGTAGTCCCCCTCCCTGTGCAAATAGGCGAATAATGCAGACAGATACACTTTGGGGCACATCCTATAGGGATGTGCTCGGAGCCCCACTTGAATTTAATGTTTACAAAACAACTTGTCTGAATTTTGATTTAGATGTATGAGAGTATTTACTGGGAAATGTTTATAAGAAATCTCGCCACTTGTTAGCGCTTTGTAATTGTCCCTACCAATACAGAATGGTATATGGCAATTTCTAATAAGAAATTGTAAGCTAGCCATGAGAACACTCTAGTAGTACGCTCTACAAAATGTTACTCCCTCCGTCCTCGTATTAGGATCAGCCAAAAGTCAAACTTCACAAATTTTGACCAACAATTAGTTGAAATATAAATACATTTAGTATATAAATTTTACATCAATATATTTGTACTTAAAACTATTTTGAGATAACATTAAATCTTTACCAATTGATATTATATTATGATAGAAATTAAGAGTCAAAATCTATTTTGATTGACTTTTGCCCAACTCTTATACGACTTAGATTTATGGACGGAGGGAGTAAGTTATAATGTGCCTGTTATACTAGCCAATTGTTAGTCTGTAACCGCGAATGCTGTGACCTACTCTCTTCGTCCCAGAAAGAGAGTCGTTTTGGGTGCTTGTGCCATGAGTTTGACTAAATTTGTAGAAAATATGTGCAATGTTTAAATCTCCAAATATTTTTATAAAAAACTAGATCTAAATATCTATCCAACAATATCTATATTGTATCATAAATGTTAATACATTTTTATATATAATTGACCAAAGTGTTTTCTCGGGAAGTGAGAAAAACACAAGGACGGAGGGACGGAGGGAGTACTGTGTTCATTCGTTTAAAAAAAGGTTACTGCAAACAGCTATTATGCATCACACACAGTTGTATTCTAGAGTTTGCCTTCGGCGGCTCGTCAGAATCTTGAAGATGACAACTGATTGTCACGCTAATATCGTGCACAGTACTGGATACAGAAACGTCTGGCAAATTCGTTACAAGAAGCGACCTGAGATGTACGGATTCGATCCTCCATGGATACCACAGAAGATTTGGTATTCACTTTTCCTTTTTCTTTTTCTTCTGTGGTCAACAAACGATCCTGTCACAGAAAAAAGGGTGAACAAACGATCCAATAATCTAGCTGCCTGCCTTCTGAGAGTGGGGCAAAGATTCGAATCAGATTTGCCCATGCAGAACTACTGACAGTGACGCGACTACCCTGGCCTCCTTGCCTAGATAACCTCAGGGTAGTTAAATTCCAACTGACTGGACTGTGAATATTTACTCTGTCCCAGAAAACATGCAATTCTTGATTCCCAATAAATTCCAGAATCTTAACTTTAATCAATTATAAAGAAAAAATATAAATATTGATCAGATAATATATATATATAATTAAATTCGTTTTTAAATGTAGTTTTTTAACAAATTTATTTAGAGCCATAAATACGAATATAATTTTCTAAAAATTTTGTCAAACGTGAACTACTTGAACTGGCACGCATCCTAAACGTGCATGTTTTTTGGGACGGACCAAGTACCTATAAATTTTCTGTAGGTCTCAAATACTAATATATACTCCGTTTTTGTGACCCGTTCAGTCTTGAAAACCTTTTTTTTTCAAGTTTTAAAACTTCAGTGTCTTCTGGAAATTTACTCGGTGGTATTTCTAACATTCAATTGCTGATAGTTCTATCAAGACTAAATTCAGATTTGAAAAAAAAATGGTTAGAATAGGCATACGAGGATATGTAGTTTAGCTTTGGTCACTGTAAGCTACCTGCTGTGCATATGAAATGTGAGGAACTATGCATGCAGTGTAAAAAGAATTTTTTTTGTATAAAGGTGTAAAAAGAAATGGTGAGACAGGTACAACTGCTGACGATTAGATGCAAATTATCCAACCGGACAGCATTTTGTTATAGAAATCGTGCTCAGAGCGTAAGAGAATTAATAGCTCTTGTAAAAACTCAAGTCGGTTAATAGATTCACCAAACGAAGACACCCAAGAATTCCAGTCACCTACTGGTATTATTCTAGCTACTGCTGATCAGTACGGTCAGTGGTGGAGAAGAATTTCACCGTGTGTTGCTACAATTTGAAGGGGCATTGACCGTGTGTTGCTACAATCTGAATTCCAGTCACCTATACTGGTATTATTCTTGAAAATAGAATTGCATATTCACCGTGTATTCCTTTCACTCCGCTGTCCAATCGTGTCGCAGCAGCTACTCAACTGCATTCGCTCGTAGGATTTATTTCCACGAATGGACGGCGGCCAGATCACCAACTTTTACCAATTTATTTTGTCAATTTGTAACATCGAATGTTTGATACTAATTAGGAGTATTAAACATAGATGTAAAAAAAATAATTACATAGATGGACTCCACCTCGTGAGACGAATCTATTAAGCCTAATTAATTCGTCATTAGACACTGTCATGCTACAGTAACCCGTCATTAAAAATGTGCTAATGACGGTACATATTAGGCTTAATAGATTCGTCTCGCGATGTAGAGTCCATCTGTGTAATTAGTTTTATAATTAGTCTATATTTAGTATTCCTAATTAGTGTTAAAAGAATGGATGTGATTTTTCGCCAACTTTCCCCACCTCATCTAAATAAGGCCGAGGTATATTAAGTCAGAATTCAGGCTACATCACTAGCTATGCCTTACTACTGTTCACTTGCGATCTGCTGACATTATTGTCCCCCGTTCCAAAAGCACTCTGCTGGATCTGTCCAGACTCACAACGCACATTCAGAAAACCATCACGCCAAAAAAACGAAAATTGTATATTTGTGTAGGAAGAATCTGAACCGTGCACTGTGCTGATACAGTGAGCAAACTCGCAGGTCATCCTCGTTCGTTGACCATTCATTGCATGCTCACAACCCTCCGCATCGGAGACCTGTGTAGAAATCGATCGATGCATCATGGACGACGACGGCTGCCGGCGGCGTATGGCAGCCTCCGGAAGAAGAGGGGGGACCCTTCTTTTCCTAGTTGAAGGCTAGAACAGAGCAGAGCATATGCAGCCAAAGCCTAGGCTCCCGGACAGAAACTGCCGTCCGATTGAGATCCGACGGACGCTTTGGTAGATCGTCCGCTTCCTTCATCGATCGGCAGACGCCGTCGAGGGACGGGTTGCTGCTGGCTGTTTCAGGGATGGTGACTGATCACAGAATGATAGCCGGCGGAGCAGTACTTCCTCAGCCATCAGCTAAGAGATGCCGTGCCTCTGTGCCCTCTTGATGAAGTATCGCTCTCGTTCGTGTATGAGAGACTTTCAATCATGAGAGGCCCATAATCTGGACTTCCCCAAGAATTCCATGGCAAGCAGCAGTTCAGTTCTTGTGGTGATGATGCGTCGATTCTTCAATGTTACTGTACTTGGATCTAACTCCGTCGGGGATGCCGATTTGGGACTTTAACATGTCAGCCTCATGAGTTTGTTTTTGCTACAGACAGGTTTGCCCCTAACATGTCAGCCTCTACAGACTACAGAGAGAGGATGGGAACTCTCCGGCTCCCACGGAGGCACGGAGGTGGCGGCTATGCATCATCGCCTAGCAGCCTAGCAGAGATGAGGTTGGCTGGCACATGTTCAGATGATGCCGTTGGGTCCTGGCGTATACGCCGTGTTCAGTTGGAGCGAGGGAAAATTATTTTTTTCTTGAGATACGTGTTACGTAAGGGGATGAATAGAAAATGTGAAAAAAAGAATTTTTAGGGTACGTGTTCTGTGAGGAGAATGAATAGAAAGTAAAAAATATTTTTTGGCACTGAACACTTATATATTATTTGTATGTATACATATATGTCGCACATCAGCGCAGCTCTAGAGCTACTAGATGACGCGCGCGGGGCCAAATCCGTCGCCGATGCCCGTGGCCAGAGCGGCGGATCGGGCAGGAGCGCGCGTGTGCACATGCCTGCCTGTTCCACCCTCGTCGCTTGCGTGCGTGCGCGCGCGCCAGCTGCTCTGCTTGTCGACCGTCCGCATCCGGCATACGGCTAGTACAATACAAAATGAGATGAATCGATAGATGATCATCCGTCCATCGGTGGCCGCAGCAGGCCGGCCGCGGTTCCATTACCATTAGCTGACCCAGCCCCAAGGACGTGGGAGAGCTCGTCGTCGAGCGATCCCGGCGCGTGAATCGTAGGCTGGCATACGTCACCTCGAGGATCGCGGCGACGGGCTTGCGTGCCTGTCTATCCAAAATTGCGAAAATTTAGACAGAGACGAGAGTTCCTGCATCAACTTGAGTTCCTGAATCGAATTGATCCAGAAATTATTTTCAGCCCTGTTCCAGAGATTCAGAGCCATGGACGCGTTTCCGATTCCGTCAAGTCGATTATTGAGGACTACTACTCCATGTACTCGTTTTAGTTGCTCTTGAGTTAAGTCAAGGTCCGGAAGATTGATGAATTCCATCAAACTAAACAAACCGTAATCAATACTTGCAGGAATTCCTTCCCAAAATAGAGGAGATATCTCCCATCCCATTACCAAAAATAAAACCCTTGGTTAAGTGAACAAGACTCTGTGGAAAATCCCCAAAGCAAGCTAATAAGGCCGGATAGAGCTAAAATGGTGGTTCTTTCTCTGTCATGTGTTGTCCACTTCACTGCCAACGATCACCTAACATGTACATGCCGCAGCGCACGTATGTACACCCGGGAACTGACGAGTTGTTTGTTGGACGGATCCAAGCTCGGAGGATCATCAATCATCATATCCAGGAAAAAAAAAACGGGTGGGACACTCCAACGCCCAGCTGCCCCAGCATCAGAGAAGATACATGTACATGTCCTTGGAGTGTGGCTGCATTGTGCTGCACGTATCAGCTGTGTCACCACTCACCAGTGTGCTTCATTGCTAAATCTTTAGCTCTTGAATATCCAGTAGCGCAGGGCCAACCGCCAACCTGCACATACAGGCCCAAAAAAAAAGCGCAGATACCAACAACATTCCATATAGTTCAATTTTCTGCGTACGTCCTGCAAGAGCTAGCATCGGTGGTTGAGATCGATCCTAATTTTGCACATCTTGATTTTGTTATCATGCGTAACACGCCTTCGTCCTAACCCTTGAATTAAGGGTTGAGTTTGACCTCACGCTAGCCATGCTTAGCTTATTGGAAAGTAAGCACTCACTGTACATTAACTATTGTCAAGTTAGGAGTTAGGACTGCTGCATGCTCTCAAACAAATATTTTTTTTTAAAAAAAACTAGGACTGCTGCACAACCATCCAATTGCAGCCATGGTCTTCAAGGAGAGACGAGCGATTTCCTTGGCCACAGGATCGAATGCATATGGCTTCAGCTATTAATTTTTTTTAGCACGTTTTAGGCCAATCATGGGAGTCGGAGAGCCGAGGCATAAAAAACTAATTCCATAAATATAAATATTTGGACAAATAATGGTCCTAGAAAATCGGTAGGTTAAAAAGATTGGCAAAAAATAATTGAAGAGCCACAAACATTTTTTTTCCCAAATACGGGCAAACATTCTAGACAGTGACCCCAACAATTTGTGGATTGGCAAGAAAATATGTGGAGAATGTAGATTGATAAAAGAATCACGGGGCACAAAAAAAATTCTAGATATAAACAATCCTTTAGAAGTATAATGGTTGTTCTAAAAGTTCTTAAATATTATGGATGATTGACAAAAAGAAAACATGGGCGAGAATGTATGGGAGATTGATGTGTTTTTAAAATCATGGACCGCAAGCAACTTTCTTCTAAATATATATGAACGTTTGTTCCAATAATTCGTCGGCAACTTTTCTCTTGTGTAGCCCATTGCAGTTCCTCCGAAAATCGTTTTTGTAGTAGTGCGAAAAGTAGGTAACCTTGCACGGACGATATATTATATCTATAATATACTTTTCCGGCTGTGTACTTTGCATGACCATCTCTAGGTGATGATTACTGGCTACAGAAGTACATAATCGAGAAATTTAATATCCATTATTGTAATATTTTAAGGAACTTTAATAATATAATGGAAGAATGTAGTCCTGTATCCTAGCGCTTCACTAAGTGAAAAACATTAGTGATTTCTTATTACAGAAGTGAGAAGTTATGCATACGAATGACGGCATCGATCGTGCTCGGTCACATGATGAAACCTTTTCCACGTTATCTATTACCGTTGGAGCGTCTGCCGTCATATCAGCAGTGGAGTTGATCGGTGAACTACGTGACAGCTAGCTAACATTGTCGGCATGGAAGAGAGGCTCCGTTTTCTGAACCAGTTAAATGTAATTGTGAGAAAAAAAATTGGAATACTAGACAAAACCTCTCCCCCACAGGGTAGTCGTATAGAAAAATAAAAATAATCGATGATGTTCAATTCAAACAAACCATGCTGATCGATGATTGACTTGTGCGGGGCTATGCATTGTGTATTACTTGACCTGTTCTGTACATGCTTCTTGAGTCGCGTCAGAATTGCTTGACCGAAGAAAATGAAAATAAATGAATGGTCGTTGAAGAAGTTTCAGACATTCAGCACCAACCTGAAACTTTTGTACCTAGCCCCTTTTATGCATGCACAATCGATCATGTGCTCATTCTTCGTCAATTTAGCTCCATTGCAGTTACGTGTATGTTAAGGGTCTCTTCGGTAGAGCTCCAAAGCAGATTCCTAGCTAAATCCAGGAGGACATCTGCCAATTCTGCAATAAAGTGATTTGATGTTGATTTTCGTGGAGTGTTTCTCTAGAATGAACTAAGGGGCCTGGAGCTGAAAAGTAGCTTCTCCTCATCCACTTCTTGCCGAGTAGCAATCCATACCTAAAAAATTAACCTACAAATTTATTTTCGACTTGAAATCACTTCTCTCGAAGAATTATTCTCATAGTGAACCAGAATCAGAAAAAAACTAGCTCGGAGGCATACTTTGAGTCCCCATTTCCTTGTTTGTCCCAGCTGAATTGTCACCGACCAACAAAGGATACCAAGAGCTGATGGCGAGTACTTGAGCAATGGGGTCATTTTCTGCCGTACATTCATCTCAGATGTCACAAAATTTTAAGCTTATTTTAATAACAAATGGTGCAACCATCCGTGCACATTTGGAGCAAATCGATCCACCTCATTCCAACTCAAGTTGGTTATATACTTATATAAAAAAAATGAAAAGTTTATATAAAAAAAAACTGGGGCATGAATCCTGATCACCTCGTCGTCGTCCCCCCTACCCCCCACACGTGACCGCACACGACCAACAAGTAGCGGGTCAGGCTCAGGCCCTGACCCAGCCCATCCGTTACGGCATTCCCCTCCGCGTCGTCGAATCCAGCGAGTCCACGCGCCTCCCCGAAACGGCGGCCCAGCCGGCTTCTCCTCCTCCGCCTCCGCGCCTGTTCTGCTTTCCCGTGACGCTACCTTTTTTTTCTTTTTTTTTCTCCCTCTCTCGCATTAATGGCCGCCTCTCCTCCTCCCTATCCCCTTCGTCGTCTCGCCCCGGGACTCATCTTCTCCTCCTCTGCAGCTTGACCCTCAAGGTTTCTCTCCCCTTAACCCCTTGGGTTGCTGCCGTTGCCGCTATATATACGCGCGCGCGCGCGCGCGTGACCCTGACCCATTCGTAGCATGCCCGCGTCGCTCCCCGGGTTGGTCCAGCAGCTTGGCCGTCGCGATGGATTCGGTGCCTTCTTCTTCTCCTTGGGCGGCCGCCGGCGGCGCTCCCCACGGCCGCTCTGATGCGCTGCGGAGGGCGTGCGCCCGGCACGCCGCCGCCGCAGCGCGCGCCGCCGGATGGGCGCTCGGCGCGCTGCTCACCTGCGTCTTCGCCGTCGGTGCGTGGCCCCAATCCTTCCTTGTTCTTCTCTTCTCCCCGCCCATTGAGAGGCTGCTCCGCGTGATCCATTAGGGGACGAGTCCTTCCCCCCGATTCCTGTTTGTCGGTGTGGCGCTTGTTGATCGAATCAGGCGGTTGATCGCCGCGGAATCCGTGGATTCCTTGGCGACCGGGGCCCAATCGAGTAGCCCTGATACCGGGGGAGGGGGGGGTTCTTTTGGTGGGATTGTTCCGTGCGCCCGGCACCCAGCTGCGCACGCCATGCTTTCCTCAGATTGGTAACGGATTCAATCTTGCAAGCCAAAAATCTTGGGAGGCTCGTTGCCGCTTGCGTCCCGCACGGGGCATGCTGCTCTTGTACGCAAGCCAAGCTTGGAGCAGCACCACTTTGTTGTTGCTCGAGGTTTCATAGAGACAGTTGGTGTTGTATCTCTTTTTTCCTGGGCCTCTGTTTATTTCATGGGATTGTTCTGTGAAGAGAAATTTGATTTTGTACGGACGACTTGCTAGAATTCTATTGCAAACAAATGATGAATTCCAATTTGTTCCCGTTGTGATTTCCCCCCTTCCTTTGCGCTTACTGCAGTGGGCTCACTCGTTGGAATCTTCATTGGTGCCTTCATGGGTATGTCCACGGAAAGTGGCATGCTCCGTGGAGCTGGCGTCGGAGCAGTCTCTGGTGCAGTATTCTCTATCGAGGCGGTTGAATCCTGCATCGAGATTTGGAGGTCCAGCCATTCAGGAAAATACAGCATTCTCTTTGTGGTGAGTGGAAGAATCTAGTGCCTCCTTTCTCTCCTCTCCTTCACACTGCAGGGGAAGGTGAAAGATCATTTTCATGTACCTACTACTCGAGCTTGCAACATGCTTCCCTGTTTCTCGTATGCTACTCAAGAGTCAGATGACCATGTGAACAGAGTAGCAGCTTTTTTTTTCTTCTGAACCAAATCATTCTTTTAAGTTGGCTGCTGCTCTATTGACAGCCAACACAATGTTTCTTGTGTGTGCGTCAAAGCTTTTATATCACCAGTATTTGTTCTGATTTTTGTTCTGCTCACGGTTCTTTCAGTTGGACATCATCTCTAGCCTCTTCAGTGGAAGAATTGTGTGGGAGAAAGTCAGTCCAGCGCTGCAACGTGCAGTGCAAAGCCAGGTACAGAGCTCTTCTCATCTCTTGCAAGCTGTCCTGATCTGAAATGGGTGTGGTAGTTTACAATTTTTGCTCCCGGTGTACCATTGCTCTGCTTTGTACATCAAGCTCTAGATACTCCACTACTATTATCTTTTTAGGAAAACAAATCTAGTGAACAATTAATGCAAGAAACATTTTCGGACAGTGGGATTAATTGCATATGGGTTTCTCAGCATTAAATGGTTATGTGGCGCTCCATGCACCTGCTAGAAGAAATTTCTAGTCACAGAAATATCTAGATCTGCATCTTTAGTGCTCCAGATCAACCCCAGAAACATTTTTATTACAGCATCTAAATGTGCATGTGTAAATCTGCAAAGTAGTATCTGAAAACAGTTTTTTTGCATACCGTTGGATTTTAGGTACTAGAGAGCTGATTCTCAGGTATAATTTGACAGTGCAACTTCAGCTTTAGAGGAGACCTTGCAAAATACTGTTAACTTTCAATATTTGAAATTTTTAAATTGAACTGACAAACCATATTGTTGGACTTTTATACATTGATGAAACGAATACTTGGAGGATGATATTGTCCAAATCGGTAAGATGTAAATTAGAGGATCACTTTTAAGAAAAATGATAGACAGCTGTATTATTTTATATTACATGCAAATGGTCCTTGCACACAAACCATATGTTTCTGTAGGACCAGATAGCGTTTCTTTTGGTGTACACACTCTTATGCGATTTCATAGAACCAGATAATATTTTTCTTGTGCACATACTCTACCTGCTTTCATAGGACCAGATTGCGGAGCAAATAACAAGTACTTACAACAATCATAAATGCATTTCATGTATATTTGCAGGATCGCAAGGTTATATGTGATTGCAACTCAACTTATGTTAATACTGTCTGGCATATGGTTTGTGCTATGCAGATGAGTCTACTGAGCACACCATTCATCGACAACAATGACCTTTTCGAAACTGGCAGTACAGGAGGCATGTCAAGGGATTTGATTGACAGGATCCCGAAAATGAGGTTCAGTGCTGCAAACAATCGTGATCAGGAAACTGATAGCAGCTGCTGCTCAGTATGCCTTCAGGTTAGTGTGATTTTGACATGCTGTATCTGTTGATACATCCGAGTGTTGGCTCCTTTTCTAGTACTGATGACATGATAAATTAATGCACCAGGATTTTGGAGCTCAACAATTTGTGAGGGCCCTGCCTCATTGCCAACACGTATTCCATGTGCGGTGCATCGACAACTGGCTCCTGAGGCACGCGTCTTGTCCGCTATGTCGGGCGGGTGTTCATATAGACCACATACATATGTAAATAAACTCGCAAGGTGGGCACCTGGTGTATTTTCACAGTGAATACCCGTGCTCCTGTTTGATATCATAAATATAGTTGTATACATAGGTTTTCTCTTTTTTTTTTGCTTCTCCGGTCTTATAAAATGTGGTGCTATGCTTTCAGCTGCACGTTTTTGTCAAAGTAATAACATGATATGTACATCCCGAAAATGGACAGACTAACAAGCTCTCCGAGTAGCCTTGTGCCTCAAGAGCTCTGTTTCTGTTAAGTGCTGATGATGACCTGCTAATGCAGTTGTTGGCTACTTGGCAACTAATTGTCAGGACCGCCTTGCAACTGAAGGTTGGTGCTCGTGGTTGAAATTGGAATGGTGATGAAGTATGCTTTTTGTTCAGATAGCAGAGTTTTTCTACCGACTCCTGCTTTGCCATTGATTTTCAGATGACCAAGTTCTTGTGAGAAATCAAAGGGGCAAAAGCTTCTCTCTGAAGTGTTATTCGGGAAAAACGTGAGGCAACACTGCGCACTGTCACGTTTGGATGGTGGGAGGATCTTTCATTTGTTGGTCCATGGCCCCGGCATCTTCGTGAGGCAACACTGCCACTCTCACGTTTGGATGGTGAGTTGCAAACTTGCAACCCATAAAGGAAACGGTGACCCAGGCAGGGCCGGGGCCATGGACCAACAAATGAAAGATCCTCTCACGCTTTCTCCATCATGCTGTTTGTAGAGAAAGGGACTTGTCTTCTTACGGAAGGATGGAAAATGCAACGTGAGCCTGACGCAGTGATACTGATGGATACAAGACAGCTAACACTGCTACCACCATTTAGGCCCCGTTTAGTTTCCCAAAGATTCCCCAAAAATCCACTATTCATCCAACTTTTCCCTATTCATCCCACCTCTTCTACTCACATATCACTATTCATCTACAGTGTTTTTTGGTGAACAGTGTATTTTCAGGGAATCTTTCCCCAATCTAAACACATTAACTTCTAATAAGCTCCGTACTTTAATAGATGTCCTCATGGTGCAGACTGCAAATAGACCACACGAAGATGCAAGACTCGTGCAAGTTTTTGCGGCCCTGACTTGGGCACACCATGATTCTCGCTTTGTGTAAAAATGTTAACGGTGAAATCTCATGTCGAAAAGAATAAAGCGCAAGGTTGAGTTAAATATTCTAACGACTCATTTACTTGCAACCGATGCCCTCAGACACATACTGGTAAGTTATTCTACGGAATTATCAGAAACTATGGAAGAAAGGATCATACCAAAGAAAAAACTATATAGACAAATAAAAATCATAATGCTGCCGTGAGCAATTGACAAGTTTGCTATGTTGGCCATAGTTTGTGACTTTTGTCCTGTGTGGGTTGAATAAGAGGTGATTGCGAAATCTGTTCCCTGCGAAAATGCGTGCGCTAGGTTTTCTCCATCGAGTTGTTTCCGTAGAAAGGGACATCCCCACTTACCCAGAACAATTGAAGAAGCAACACGCGACCCCAAAACTGATGGGCACAAGATAGCTAAAATCATTATGGATGCTGCTGGAGGGGTCCTATGCCTCACCAAACTGCAAATTAGCACATTCTTTGATACCATTACAGCCTAACTACTCTTGCCCGTCCAAAGGATTGTCTGCTTTGGTACGTTCAAGAATCAAGGCAGCAGCAGTCGAGCCGATCGACACCGGCAAGTACTTATAAATATCTAGATTGGTACCACACGGGTCAAACGACACATTCTGGATTGAAAACGGCAAGTACATTTTGAATGTAGTACTGCTGCATACCTAACATTCAAATGTTCATGTACAGTTTCCTCAATAAATAAATCAAGCTAAACGAGGGCCATTATTGATGGATCGTACATACAGCCAACATTCATAGTCCAATTTTTAGAAAAAAGAGAGCCCCAAAATCGAAAACTTGCGTAAATGCACCAGATTCCATGATCAACCGAGCATTATGCACTTTATTTTCCAAATATTTTGCTTTCGAATTTTTTCCCCTTTAAACCTTTTAGCTTCAACTTTCCACTGTTAAAGAAGTTAAGTGAATTTCTCGCCAAAAAAAAAAAGGTTTGGTGAATACTAGATTGAGCAGGAAAGGGCCCAACTGAATCCTGGCCGAGGCAGAACTGTTTCTTTGGGAGGTATGTAGAAATGGTTCGACCCACTAATAATAATGTTTGAAAGAATGTGAAAGTTCAAGTTTTAATTCTTCTTTTTTTATGAACCAATTTTTAATTTTGCTTTTTTTAGAAGAAGTTTTAACTCTGCTAACAAAGTGCATCCCAAAAACCGAAATAGGCAAACAGCTTTAGAATTCTCTAGGCCCACGAATAGTGACGAATTCCTTGCATCGGCCCATCATATTTTTTTTGAAAGATTTCAGCCCATCATCAACAACGTGCATCTCATCTCATTATTGTGTGTGTGGTATGCGGCCCGGCTCGCTGAAAGAATCCCGTGGCGTGTGGGCTTCTTCGTTGTTCGCCGTCGTCTTCTTCCTTCCCCCCGTCGTCGACGACGCCGCGGCAAACCTGCGTGACCACGGGAGGAGACGGGCCATGGTGGCAGCGATGGAGCTGGAGATCCTGGGCATGAACTTCGGGTGCGTCCTCGCGGCGCTGAGCGACGCCAAGATTCCTGACAAGGACTGCCTCCTCCCGCTCATCTCCAAGCTGCTCGGCTACGCCATCGTCGCCGCGTCCACCACCGTCAAGCTCCCCCAGGTTTCCCCCTCCTTCCTCTTGCCAGTTGTTAAAGGTCCTTCTACGCGTCTAGACATACGTGCCTGTATCTGTCTCGATCTGTGGCGAGCTCGCCTGGTGGGTGTGACAGGGGATCTCAAATCTCATGTTCTTCGCGTGAGCATCGCGTGCGGAATTTTGCATAAAGGGTCCGTTTTTTTGGTATCTTTGCTGTGGGCTTGGCGCGGCGCGGTAAAAGAGCAGAGAAATCAACGGTGGAGCCGCTGGAATTCGTTGTTCTTTTGTTGGATGGTGGTGGATTGGCGATTTGGCGTGATACTTCCAGGTGCTTTGAGTGTAGAGCATAAACTCTTGCAGTCGCTTCCTCTCTCAAGAACTTCCTCTGCTCAGAAACATCAATAATTCGAAGCCCATCGGTCAGCCTCAGGTAGAGACGACATTGATCAGCGAATATGATCCCAGCACTCCCCTCACTCTGCACTGGGATCACCGTTGGCACATTGAAGTCCCAGTCAGCCCACCAAAAAGGACCCTCTAAAAGCCTCACACCAACCTTCTTCAAACTATCAACGGAACCTTTATCCTTGATGGTTTGTACCCCACAAATGCCTGCACTTAGAATCCAGTCACTGTCAGGTCGCCAAAATTTGAAGGCCTTGGTCATGAGGAAAGGGAAGAGGCTAGTCTCAGGGATGCAGCTGGATAGGATGGGGATGAACATAGGGTGTTTCCTATGGTTTCCTTTGGATGCAAACCTCCTGCTGCCTTTCTTGTCTACGATCCTCGGATATTCAGTCATTGCTGCATCCACAGTAGGCAAGCTCCCTCAGGTGCCTTCATCTAGTATTATATTATTTGTGAAACTTAAGAACTTTGATGAAACTAAGAGTTAGGAGTTAGTTTCACAGTTATTGAGGAGTTGCCTTCTACACCTCCTATGTAGATATGAAGGCAATTTTTTTTATGATGTGCTATTGGGTAGCCTAATTTTTGCATTTGGTGTCTGTTGTTCCAAGATTTGGGAAGGGATTAAAAAAACAAGGTGCACATGGTTTTTGTTTGATATAGGGTTGTCAGCTTGCATGATGTTGCTTCATTTTTCTGTGTTACATGAACCCTTGCAATAACATGACTGAGTAATCATTGCGATCAGAGGTATTCACCTATAGACTTGTTGCAGTAGCACGTAATTGATGGGTTGCGGATGTGAAATGAATGTTGAAGCAGATAATTTGTTACCTCCATGGATTGTTGCAGTAGTACGTAATTAATGGTTGCAAAGTTATGAAATGAATGTTGAAGCAGATAATTTCTTACTTGCATGGACTGGCACTCGGATTACAGATTACAAGCCTGCAGACTCTTGTCCTGCTTTTGATTTAATTAATTTGTAACTCCTAAATAAAACTTGTTGGTATGCATAATAAGAACAGGATATAATCCAGTCCTGAGATTTTCTTATTGATCGTGTGCCCGGAATCTTGCTCGTACATTAATATTGATTGCCTTCTCATTTTGACTTTCTACCATAATTGCCAATATTTCCTGCTGCAGATACTGAAAATTTTGAAGCATGGAAGTGTTAGAGGCCTTAGTGTAGCATCATTTGAACTTGAGGTGGTCGGCTACACAATTGCTCTGGCATATTGTATCCATAAAGGACTTCCCTTTTCAGCTTACGGGGAGCTAGCTTTTCTGTTAATCCAAGGTTTGTATTTGTCTTTATGTCTTGAGCGAATATCATCCATTTATCTGATCTTTTATTTTCTATTGCTACAGCTTCTGTAGTTCTCTTTGTCAATCTGCTTAACCGATGTTTATATCTGATATGCAGCGATTATCTTGGTTGCAATCATTTACTATTACTCTCCACCAATGGGAACCAAAACATGGATGAAAGCGTTATTGTATCCTTCATTTTCTTGGTGTTTATTCTAACTTCACTTCTGTGCTGACAATAAAGATGCCCCCAATCCCATGGAGAAATTCAATGAAGATCACCAATATTTTCTTAATATTTTGTCTGATTACAATGTTTGACCTGTTTTCCTTAAACGTTGTTCATTTAGATATTGTGGATTGGCTCCAACTGTTCTGGCTGGAAAAATCGATCCTGCTCTTTTTGAAGTCCTTTATGTAAGTAGTGAGTAATATTTTGTTGCACACATGATGTAGCCGTATATGCTTGTCCTCTTAACTTATTGTATAATACTCTGTGCAGGCTTCACAGCATGCTATCTTCTTTTTTGCTAGAGTTCCACAGATATGGAAGAATTTTACGGTATGTTGTTAGTTTTTGTTACACCTCACTACATGAAGCTGTATGATTTTATAGATCTTTAATAGCAAGTTGGCTGAATTAGGTGTGAAGGTAACCCAAATGTTTACATCTGTACCATTCAATAGACATTAGCCCCAAACATTTGGCTGCAGTCCGGAACATAGATGTTTGAGTCTTTGAGAAAGCAACTTCTTAATGAACTTAGCTACTATCAATCGGTATTTGTAAGAAAATTATGATTGGAAGCTTTTAAAGAGTGATTCAACCAATACTAGCATTTGTGCTTTCTCTATCATCTGCAGCAATCTGCTTGAGTCATAGGCTTTTATTGTCTTGTTGTGCTGTTTGGGATTTTAGCTTCTTGATTGGATGATTTCTGGCACCTTTTCAGAACCTTCTTTTTCCAATCACTATTTCAGAACCTTGGTTCAAGTGAAATGATTATTTCAATTATAAAATGGCTGTTGCCTTGTACTTTGCAGAATAAGGGTACTGGCGAGCTCAGCTTCCTTACCTGTTTCATGAACTTTGCTGGTTCTATTGGTAAGTTTGAGTACATGCCAAATTAGTCACAAACCATTATATTTTAATTTCTGGCTTATCTTGTTTGCTGAAAATATTGTTCTACAACACTGTTATGCATTGATACTTGTGGAATTGATATACTGAATTGTAAATATTTGACATGACTAAGTTAATAAAAAAATGACTAAGTTAACCACATTCTTAATTGGTGATTACATATTTACTTGATATATCAATTCTTCATATTGTGCTGAAAGTTCACTAATCTTTGATACCACCTCTCTTACAGTAAGAGTTTTTACGAGCATCCAGGAGAAGACTCCATTAAGTGGTATCCTTAATTCTGATTACAGTTACCATGTGCCATTCTAGTTCTAGGTGCGCTCAACAGCCCCTTATTGGTAGTTAATACTCCCTCCAGACCGTTTTATAGGGCGTAATCCTATTTCTAGGAATCTAGCGAAATGTTAGGCGTGGCTAGTAACGATGTGCTTTTGAGTGGAATCAGTCAAGTCTGGCGCCAGATATCGATGTGCTTTTGCATTCGGAAGCGCCGCTGCATTCACAAATGTAAAAGGAAACAAGGGGCAATTAATAGGCTCGGTGCCGATTGAGACAGCTCCTTGGTACCTGAGATGTTCCACCGTGCGCCCAAAAAATCGGTCTGGAGGGAGTAGAATAATTCTACTTGCCCAGCCCATATAAGGTCAACATCGTCGTGGTTAAAGTTTAATCTCTTAAGCTGCTTTTCACAGTACCTTTTCCAAAAGAATATGGTGTCAACGGGCTCAACAAAAAGATGCCGGCAAATGATTTATTGCTATGCTAGTATCATATTTTCATACAAACTTAATTTTATGTCACTTTATCATCATTATACTTGGTGGTCCTTAACTCCTAGAAAGTGATCATGGGCTCCGCTATTGGCATCGTCATGAACGGTACACTCTTGGGTCAAATAGTACTGTACCAGAAGTCTGCTCCAAAGAAGCAGAAGAAAGAAGATTAAGTAAAGAGATAAAGCAGGAAGTTCTTCATGGTTGTTTTGGATTCTGTTCCATCGCTCAAAAGACAGTTACGAACTTGTTGGCAACTTGTTTTATGAGGAAAGCGATAGGCAGAATACAGACATACAGTAGTCTTGATGTGTATGCACATTTCTGTGATGTTGCTTTTAGCGCTTAGCAGGGTTTCAGACTGATATATAGTTCATACTTTGTACAACCGTCGTTAGTTTACTGCGTAAGCTGCTCTTGATGGATAGATTTGTTTTGGCATGCATGAGGTTTGGTTCTCTTACCCGGCTTACCTGGAGCAGTGGTTGGATCCTTCATTAGATTATAAAGATGCTTACTTAGCAGAGAATTCTTCGAACTGATATTTGTTTAAAATTCCATCGCAATTTCACAGTTAGTCAAGTTTCTTTAAAATCCAGCGTTATAGATGAGCAACAAAAACGAAGAATTTTGTGCCAACCTCACAAGTCACGCCTCTTTTCAGTATTAGGATGATCTTAGCGCCCATGCTTACAAAGCACATAGCAAGTTAGCAGGCAAAAAGTCAGCACAGGAAGTTCTCAGGGCAAGTCTTCATGCATGCATGTCATAAGAATTCTCTGAAAACTTTATTACATACCAATCGAGTTGTAAGGCCACGTCTCATCAGCACACAAGACGCCCGTACAAGGCAAATAACATTTGTACGGTCGCAAGATGAGATTTTCAGAGAATAAGATTCTGAGACACACGGTAAATTACATATGGAGTGCAGGTCAGCATCCTCGAAACAGCACCAAGTTGCACGCCACGAAATGTCACAGGAGAAACAGCCTCATGTTTACATGTCGAAATCAAGCTTCTGGGAGATCGAAGATGGTTCCGAAAGGGTTCCAGAAGTCCACCTCTTCAGCATCTCCAGAGCAGCCTTTGGTTGATCCATCGGTACCATGTGACCAGCATCGTGGACCTGTTGCACAAAGCACATCCTTAGTAAGTTTTCAAATAGAGCGCACATCACTAAAGGAATAAGACTTGACATCTGATGAGCTTCAACTTTAGTCCTCGCTGCAGATACGGCATAGAATGGAAAATATCTTTAACCAATTGTCAGGAACTTCAGTTTCTTGCAATTTTAGAATTCCCATGTCATCAATTTTATAAATTAAAAATTGTGAATATAGGCATATAGTCTAACAATTACAGTGCAGCAGCAGCTACTTCTGTTCAGAAATAAAGATTGTTGGTGATATAGATGGAGCTGCATTTTTTGTGCATAGTATAGAACTAACCTTCAAGAAACTCAAAGGACCATGGCTCTTTAGAAGGCCAGCTTCTTTTCCATCAACTGTGAAGGGTTTCTCAGATGATGAGACAAAAGCTTCCTTTCCAGACCACTCCATAGAGTTTACCCATCTTGAGTTCCCTGCCCAGATCAGGATAAGATTATGTACACATCCGACGAAGCAAGAACACAATAGTAAAAGACAAAATAATGGGAAAGAAAAATAGATCTTCAGCAGTATTTTCTTCCACTGTCATCAATTGGCAGCTTTCATCATTGTGTGCCCCCCAAAAAAATAGGGAAAGAAAAGCAATGTGCTTTGTTATCCTTTCGGAGAGAATACCAGATAACTTATGTCTTAGTTAGATGAGTTGTCCCAAGAACCTATGCTTTCACCACAGCCTTTCATACTATCAACCAAACAAAATATCTAACATCTATAACACATACTTCTGCCATTAATTTCCTAGTAGAGAACTTGCATAGATCCTAATCATGAAGGAGCAAATCACAGCTCTCAGATGGCATAAGGTTATAGTGATTAATTCATCATTATTTGTGTCAAGTGAGATTCAGTGTTGTACGAAACTGACAAGAGTAGGGTAACCAATGTTTATCAATAATACGTTGCAAGATACTCACCAAGCCAGTTACATATGAGGTCATATTCTCCAGCGTAAATTAACACTTTGATGTTGTTCTCAAGGAGTTCAGGGATTCCAACTTCAAGGTTCCTCATCCAATCTAATAACATGGCTTGATAGACAGTTGGGCTGCATGAAACAAACTCTATGTCTCCAACTCCTAGGCTCTCTCTAACAGATTTGAGATTAAGAAATTTCTCCATGTTAGAGAAATCATAGCATAGGCTTCCAATACATGGCTTCCTGATGTCATAGTACTGCAAAGTGCAAGGACAAGATGAGCACTGATTAGAACGTTCCAAAACATGGGGCCAAAAAAGAGAGCTTGTGATTGCACCATACATTTTTATTCCCTATGATCATCCTGATGCCACTGAATATTGTATTGCAAACAACGTATGCGGCAAGGCAAGATACAGTGCCAGAGGTACCTGCAAAAAAAGATGGAATAAAGTTTTATCAACTCATACTACATGGTATCAGGGATGGCATCGAAGTTTTCTTTGAAAAGAACCAACTGGTACCAAATAGATAATGTGCAATAGTGCTATGAAATAATTGCTGAAGAAACATTGAAGACTGCTGATGATGCTACAAGACCAAGACCCAAGAAGCAAAAATTATCAAAACTAGAAGAGATCTACAGTCTACACACAACCAAAGCAGGACTTACCACAAAGCTTGACAGCAAATTCACAAGTTGGAACTATTTTATTGATCCTGTTAAATTGAGATTCTGTGATTAAACCCATATTCAATGCGTAATCAGGATATGCCTTGTACTGTATTGCTGGATCAGTTAGACCATTGCCAATCGCGAAACCCTGAAAATCATTTCAAGTGAGAATTTCACTATGATAATAATGTCTTTAACAAAAAATAGCATAGATACTTTGAGAAAGAGAAAAACTAATACCTTCAAATTAATACGAATGCCCTCATTGTTCTTGTTTCCACGGTACACACGAGTTGCAAAGGCAGGAATGTAATGCCCAGCATATGATTCTCCAGTTATGTAGAAATCATTTTTAGCATATGTTGGGTGCTCAGCGTAAAAGGCCTGCCAGTATCACATAGTTAGAAGCATGAAATCAATTTCATGATAAAATCTAAAAAGACATATTTCCTTCTATATTGCTGCCAAAGCCAACGATTGGCACTCTAGTTCAGATAAACTTCATGCCTTACTACATAATCTACTCTATTTTTGGTTTCATCACATAGGACATCTCAAAGGTACTGTTGTAATACATGCCACTAATATCCTACTACAAATTGTCTAATTAACTATACTTAGCCATATAACTAAGGAAGCGCCAGGCTACAACATACCATGAAAACTTCCACATACGTGTCTAAATAAGGAATTACACTACCTGCAGGAAGTCATATAAATCATTGCTGACGGTAGCTTCATTGTGGCGAGTGTCCCGTGAGTCTGAGCTGTAGCTGAACCCAGTTCCAGTGGGCTGATCAACATAGATAAGGTTGGATGCCTGTGAAAGACAAATAGAAGGAAGATTACACAGAGCCTCCATTAAAAAGATCACATGACGCATCTGAAAGTCACAGACCCTGAAAACACATAACAGAAAGTTCTCCCGCTAGATCGCTAAGAGCAGAGGAATAGAATATGTACCTTGTCCCAGCCAAAATCATTCCAGACGAGCGACAAGTTGTCAGCTATATGAAAGGGGCCGTTCTCATAGAAGAGCGCGAGCTCGCTGCTGCACCCGGGCCCGCCCGTGAGCCAGATCACCACGGGGTCGTCCTTGTTGCCCCTCGACTCGAAGAAGAAGTAGAACATCCTGCGCAGCACAGCCCGGCGCGACATGGTAGGTGTTGTGTGTGAATAGCAAAAGGCGGCAAGTCTGAGAAGGCGGGGGAAGGCGGAGACGGAAGAGCTTACCTGGCGTCGTAGGTGTTGTTGAGGCGGTAGTACCCGGCGTGGTGGCCGAGGTCCTTCACCGACGTGCCCCCGGCAACGCCGCCAGCTTCGACCGCGAGGTGGATGGGGCGCTCGACGAGGGTCCCCGCGGGGGCCGGGGCGCCGTTGGTGGTGGCGCGAGGGGAGGCGTCGGCGGGGTGGAGGTTGAGGGCGCGGATCAGGTCGACGGCGGCGGAGCGCGGGGACCGCGGGGACAGGTGCCGCGGCGCGGAGGACGGGAGGCGGAGGAGGCTCCCGTCATCCTGCGAGCCGCGGGCGGCGGCGACGGCGGCGAGCAGGAGGAGGCCGAGGAGCGCCAGGGCGGGGCTCCGGCCGGTGGGCCCCATGGGTGGTCCGGCCGCGGCGGTGGGGATGGCGGTGGCGGGTGAATCGGCGGAATCAGAAGTGGAGCAGAAACTGGAGAAGAGGAAGAGTGTAGGGGGCGGAAAGAAGACGAGTTGGGGAAAGTGAAGAGTCAACAAGACTTTCGTGGTATGGTAGGGTCCACCTGTCAGAGACGGGAGGCGGTGCAGACTTGCGGATAGTGAGATGCCGACGCACACGTGTGACGTACCGACGTGTGCGGTGTGCCTCGTCACGTACGGCCAAATGACACGAGTGGACGCGACCAGAACCTCGAGATTTTTTTTTATTTTGCAATGGGAAAAAATATCTTCTTTATATTTTCGTGCGGAACGGCGCGACCCGTCCAATGTGCTCATTAATCTCTTGTAGTGCACTGTGCTAGCAATAGCAAGTTTAGCGATGCGGGAGCGGGACGGTGAAAAGCGTCGAGACTATATGTGAATGGGTCGGGTTCGGATCGGGTTAAGTGTCTAGCATCTAAACTCAAAACCCAAACCTAAAATCCGTATCCGACCCGAACTCCTGTTCGGGTGAAATTCCATGCCCAAACCTAAACCTACGGATTAACCATGCACCTAAGAATATCATAATAAAATCAGCATTCAGAAAGGGCAACAACAACAAAATAGTAATTCAGCATACAACAATACATCAAGGAGAGTATCCAGATTTCATAACATTCATACTTAGACACGACACATGACTACTTGACATTTTTTTAAATCAAATCTAGGTAGACAACTTGGGGAATTCATATTGATTCTTGACTTGATGAGTTCATCATTCATCGATTATCGTGGAATCATCCTCATTCTTGTGAATAAAAAATAGATAGAATAGCTAATCAATGAAATGTTGATCTCATTGTAAATTCACAAATCACAAGTGAAAACAGAAGCAAATATCAGTATTTCGGAGCTCCAATGGAGCTCTACGGGTGAAATTCAGAATCCGCCCCAAACCCGAAATATTTCGTATATCCGAACCCGTAAATCCGTAGGCACAAAATAGAAACCAAACCCAAAATCCACGGATATCCGCTCCGAACCCAATCCATTGCCATCCCTAGTCGAGACCCATGTGATGTGTCTTATTGTTGGGTGTTGACGTGTATTTTTTCCCCTCCCAAAAGTAGCGGAGCTAGAATTTTTATATGGGATATACCAAACCAAAATATTCACTCTATAATGATTCAAAATAAATTATTTTGTAACCCATAACAACAGCATTCCCATAGCCCAGGGCTCTGCTTTGGAGCCTTAGCCATGAGTTTGAGTCCTCGTACTTACAATTTTAAGGTGTATTTTTGTGGATTATTTTTTTTACCTGCTAGATAACGTTTGTCGGGGTGAGCCTAGGATATGCTTCACCATAACCGGTGTAATTTTAAGGTGTATTTTTATGGATTATTTTTTTTACATGCTAGATAACGTTTGTGGGGCTGAGCTTAGGGTATGCCCCATCGTACCAGTGCAGCCCACTGAATCCGTCCCTGGCCACACGTTAGATCCGCCCATGTTGCTCCATTCCATTCCTACATGAGTAGCTGGCCTGCATAGCAGCGAATGATATGTTGAGCTTCGTAGTTTTCTCGAAGCTTGTACGTGATTCGCTCCAAATTTTGTAGCGTTGACACCGAAGGCTGCAGCATGGATAGTGATTCCCAAACATTCTCTTTCTTTTTGGGCACTGCTCTTACGCTGTTGAAGGCCTAGTCGGAATGCTAATATGTCAGCACACGCCTCAGTATAACACACGTCGATGTTTAATAAAGATGTTTCGATTTTCACGTAAATGTTCGGTGTCCTTCGACAGGGAGGGATAGGGCACACAAGATGGAAGCTGAAATTGCTTTATAGGGACTTGGGCCATGCCCAACTACTGATAATTACATGTTGTACATTACCTTTGCCATTTCTTACCTAAATTGCTGCATCATGTTAGCCAATTCTGCTAGTAGTCTCCATACATTTTCCTTATGTTTATAGTATATAGGCATTGATGAAATTCTGTTAGAGCAAGGGTAATAAAATTCCCGTTTGCCGGCGTCTTGATGTGCCACAGCCCACAACTCACCCGAGTTGCTGAGGCGTGGAGTGTCATGAATTTTTTTTTTGTCCTACAACAGCAGCGTGAGCCAATGAGAATGGCACGAGTGCTCATGCGTCCGCTCGTGCTAGCGACTGGACTGACGAGTCGTTCGCATCATTTTCTCTTCACCAGCTATGTTTTTTTCTTACATGTACTGCGAGTCGCTTGCCTACTGAGCTCTATTATACTTGCTCTTAAGAAACATTCATTTTATCTTTTTTTTCCTGCATCGGATGTCCGAGACAGTAGCAATCTCTTAACGAAGTCAAGTACAATTTCATCACGGACACAAACACATTAATTCACCTCAATTAAAAGGTTAAACAGCAACAACCAGTCAACCACTGTTACCAACGCATAAACACATACGATTACAAACAGATGAATGCAATCAAGCCACAGTACGTAGTTGAACTCATGCAGTTGTGGGTTTGGAACCATACACAACGTAGCATGTCCATTTGCCCCTTAGACCTCGATCGCCAACGACATGAACTCATGCGCATGATCGTCGTCGCCGCTCTGCACCGGGCCGCACTTCTTGTGCGCCTTCTTCAGGTCCTCCTCCTCCTCGTCTGCAGTGGACGACGATACTACCGGCAGCCGCCCGTAGCAGATTGCCTCCTCCTCAGACGAGTACTTGTTGCTCACACACAGGTAGAGCGTGACGACGAACAGAGTCAAGAGCGACATGCACCAGGCGAACAGCAGGTTGACGAGCGCCTTGGCGCGGTGCAGGCTGGCGTCGGTGTGGCAGCGCACGGTGTCGCGGTCGCGCTCGTCGTCGTGCACGATGGAGCACCCCTTGGCGACGAGGCTCGGGACCCACATGCCGCCGATGATGACGAGCCAGAGCCCCTGGAAGGCGAGGCACGCCGAGCGGACGAGGCTCACCGCGAAGCTCCCCGGGAAGGCGATGCCGAGGAGCACGCCGGCGAGGCACGCGGCGGCGAGGAGCTCGACGAACAGGTGGAACTGGCCCTCCACGCCGGTGTGGTCGCCGGAGGAGTGGAAGTGGAACATGAGCACCTCCTCGGCGAAGACGAGAGCCAGGAGGAGCATGCAGCATGCCGTGTAGCTGCGGCGGAGCGCCACCGGCCGGCTGGTGGCGCGGCGGTCGAGGTAGAGAGCGTAGCTGGCGTAGGCGAGGAGCGCGGCGAAGATGACGGCGTGCTCGTGGTTGGGGAGGCGTGTGGACGGGATGGAGCCGTCGGCGTCGAACGGGAGGAAGTAGGTGTGGCCGATGAACAACTGGGTCGCGAGCTCGTAGATGCTCCCGGCGATGATGACGATGAGCTCGAGGTGGCGGACGCCCGGCGCCGGGAACCACACCGGCGCGACGTACGAGTCCGGGCGGAGGGAGAAGAGCCTCATGTGGCTGAACAGTTGCCACAGGCCGACGCCCAGGATCACGACGCCGGGCTCCACGTGGCCGCTGGTCGCACCCATGCTGCTGCACGCTCTGTAGCTACCGCTACGTACCTAGGGCCGGGTGCTAATTACTTGTGATGCTCTGTGTTAGCTGTATCGTTCTCTCTCGCTGAGTGCGAGCGAGAGGCAAACTTTTAAAGGCGGACGTGCCTGGTGGATGGATAGGAGGGGTCAGTCGGATGAGTATTACTACAGCAGAGGATCGGAACTGCATCCGGAGCACATGTTTGAAGCTCCAATCCAATGCATGCTCAGCATATATATAGGTATATATTGTTGACAATAGGTACCTTATGACCCAATAATGCTATTTTCTAGGTAGATACAGTATCATACACATTAAATGCGTTCTGCTATGGAGCTTGACTTAATTGAGGAGAGAATGAGACGATGGAATAAATTTATTCCGAAAAGGCGGTGAAAATATTTCTCATCTTCATCCACATGGTATCCGAGCCGGGAGACTCCACCTCCCACAAACCCACTATGTGAATCTGGAGCTACCGCTTGGAAGATTATTTCTCTTTGGGTGTGTTCTCTTTGTATCTATTTGCTCTAGTTTATACTAGATGTTGTGGCTCAAAAACACAACCTTCCGAATGGTAGCTTATTAGACTGGCATCGGTGACGGACAATCCGGCACTGTGGTTTGGCTTTCTCTCTCGTACGTCTGTTGTTCTTGTGCAGATGGTTTTGAGTTGTCGTGGCGGGATAACAATCATGGCTATTTTGTATGTAGTCTCAACATGTCGGTTGATAGAAGTTGTGTGGGGATTATATCTGTGTACTCCAGTTGTATATTTTTTAGGCAATTTTTCCTATAAGCTGGTCCAATTCTTTTCCTCAGTAATATGATGAGAAAGCTTTTCACCATCCTTCAAAAACAGAGTTATTCTTATAGAGAAATGTTGTGCTCTTTTAGAAAAATGCACATATCTTAAAGCAGTTATTACTTAATATTTAAAGGGCAACTCTGTTTTTTTTCTCAAGCAGAATAACCTTTTTTTTAGAAAAGGAATAACCTAACCCAGTTTCTACTGGAGTAAGGGTGAGTTTAGTTCCCCCAACTTCTCCCAAAAAAACACTATTCATCCAACTTTTTCCTATTCATCACATTCCTCTCACTCACAGAACACGCTTCCCAGCACGATCTACAGTGTTTTTCTGGATCTACAGTGTTTTTTCTCCCAATCTAAACTCACCCTAAGGGTTGAATCCCTCGCCATGGATCAGGTATCACATATCTTTGATCAGTTGTGCTTCTATGCTCGGCGACAAATCAAAATTTCAATCAAGCACACATCAAAATTGCACATAACTCGAGAGTATTTAGTTTTTTTTTAAATCATAGCGTGTAGCCTGCGACGAACTCATGGTGCATGCAACTGAGATCAAATGATGATTGGTCGCTCTTATTCACATCAAGAACAGAATGTGTATCTCAGATCTAAGTGAAACGGAACCAAAAACACCTACAGTGATGGGTGAAAATCCTTGCGTCTCCCTCCATTCATTGTCTAGTCAGAGCTTGATAGCGTCTTTGGGTACATCACAAATTCCTAATCCAAACTAGTAGAGAATTAAGTACCTATTTTTTTATTTATGAAGGACAGTGAGTTGGTGATTGATTTTGTTATGGGATAGAGAACACGCGAAATCATCTTGCGATTCGGCCATCACATGCAAGGAAGAAATCATGCGTATCTGAGAAAAAAAAACATGCAAAGAAGAAAGACAAAGATACCCTTTACAGGTTAAGTAATTGTCGAAGATATTCTCTGCTTTAAGATCTGTGTATTTTCCTCTTATGGTAGCAAGAGGACCACGGGAGCAAATCTCATTCTTATATACAACACGATAATATATGTACTACCATAAGTACACTGTGATCAGACAGAGATATCTTGGCGCTTTCTTTATTTACCAGTTCTCATATGCCCCTGAATGATTATGGTTCGCCACGGGATATGATCTATTCTTAGGGCTTGTTCATTTAGGCATACTCATAGTGTAGCGATCTCACCCGAGAAATAGGCCCACTTAAGTATATTTCACCTTCCGTTGGTGCTAATACACGAAAATGTTCCCAAATGCGGATTCGACCGTCGAGTCAAGCTCGACCAACGGCTACTGAAGATCGTCCGTCCATACACTCACTCGAAGGTGAGTTCCAAAGATCACATCATTCCACAATTCAAATTACAACAAGTCTTAGAGTTATTAAAACCGAATTGAAATGATAAGTAAATAGTTTGAGTTCATGCAGCGGAAAGTAAACGAGATACTAGCGACGATCCATAGTATCGTCACGATGAAGTCAGCCGTGACGCTACTCCTCACGATCCTCGGGAGAGGTCGGCTCCCACTCGATGCTGTAACCAGGAGGAAGCTGGGAGGCCCAAGCCATAGAGGCAGCTACCTCCTGAGGGGATGGTCCTGAAAATTTAGCCACAAGCAAGGCTGAGTATACTAGTTATACTCAACAAGACTTAACCGACTGGTGATCACTACATCACCGACTCCTACGATGAGAGGCTGTTTGGCTAGTGGGGTTCTTTTGCCAAAAGCGACTAAGCTGTTTTCTACTTTCTTTATTTTGATTTTAATTGCTTTAGTCTATCCATTCTAGGTGAGCCTAGCTAAACAATCAAGTTTTGCAATACAATTATTCCATACAAAGATTTCATCCTTCCAAGTTTCACTTCATAATATGTCATACATCGGTCAAGCAGTCTCATTAACCGCGAGAAGCGGACAGTTCAAACCGAATTTACTACCTGGCCAGGGAAAACCCAAACATACGGAATGGTTGGAAATGCCAACACACCCCAATCCTTTCTCCTCTCTCTGCGAGTGGCTCCCGAGTCCCAATGCCTCAGGGTAAAGGTTTACCACTACTGGGACTCACGCAACTACCCTCATGTGCCCATGGGATAACGTTTCCAAGACAGAGAGCTGTCGGACCTGCTCGCATCAATCGGATACCGGGACTTACCGGTCCCATAAACCGTGCATATGTGTGGTATGTTCAAACGCTTGACACAAAAGTACCACATGTTTCCACTTAAAACATCGATAGACGGGTATCTACAATCATCCGTCCATCATCTCTAGTGTTTCTGATATGAGTAGTCATACAACTCCTATATCTCGCGAGTGTCGGAAAACACTCGACTTCTATCGTTCTTAAGCATAGCGACTATCGAACCTAACATACTAGTGTTCAATCAAAGGAACCTATGATCATGCAATCTAGGGTTTCATTCAACTCCTTGAAACTTAAATGCACAAACATATAATCAAGTAAATTGCGTAAGTAAAGTTAGGTTATGCTCCGGGGCTTGCCTTCCGGCTCGAAGCGGTACTCCTGCTCGGGGCTTGGATCCACGTGCACCACGTTCACCTCGCACTCCTGGGCGATCTCCTCGGCAGCGGGGACTAGCTCGTAGACTCCGTCGGCGAGACCCGAATCTACACGAATGCATAAATGCTTAAGTATCCGGATTTAAATAGTTAGGGTTTATTTAAATCTTGGTTGATGAATTGGAAAGGATAAACATTAATTTTAAGTGAATATTTCCTTTTCATTTTGAACCTTTACTTTGATTTTTGAGTTTTAGGTTTTTCTCTTTTCTTTTCTTTTTCTTCTCTTTTCCTCCTTTTAAGCCCTTTTTCTATTATTCAAAAGGTGAACTTAGGAAATTTATTTTCATGTACCATTTAGCCAGAGGCTTGCTCATGCCAAGGCAGGAGCCTAGCCCAAAACTTGGCTCAAGATAATTTTTCTATAATTTATTAAAATTATTCTTATCTTTTTACCTAAATCAAACTAAAATCCTACAAAAATAATTACAAGGTTTTTGTTCACACCACTTGGCACAGTGACTTGGGGTACCAAGGGTGACCTCTCTGCAAGTTTGCATGTGATTTTGATTTATGGTTATTTTTGTGGAATTTTACCATGTTTAAACTACCAAAAATTATTTAGCCATTTTCCAGTGTCCAAAAATTACCATTTTTATTTTTATAAGGCTTCTAATGTCCTCATTTAGTTTCTGTGTGAAGGAGGTGATTTTTCACTGAGTAATGTATTTTCTGTGATTTATTTGCCAAAACAGCAGGGTATATGTTTGGAAAATCATAACCCTAAATCCACTGGGAATTTTTGTGCACCCTTTGCGCATTAGGCTAATGATAACCATACTAATAACATATCCAAAGCTCAGCTCCAGTGCATGTGTAGATTTTGAACTATGATGAAATGTGCTCAAACTGATTTGAATTTATAATTCAAAATCTACAGCTCAACTGAGTGAGGTGCAAAGGAAGAAGTTGGCCTTCTAGATTCACTGGTCACTACAAAATTGGTTTGGCATTTTTCTGATTTTTCTACGATTTTCTACGAATTTTTGAAGATTTCAGCGAATTAAACCTAAAACATAAAATCTATTTTACGCGAGGAACCCTGGAAGTTCTGAATCTATTACAAACAAGTCCCTGCATTTTGTGCTCGGCCCCCTGGAAGAGGTTGAAGACACAACGAGGTCCTCGAGTTCGCCGGCGTGGTTACGCCGGCCAAACGGCGGCGAGACCGGGCCGGGGAAGTGGGGGGAAAAGGAGAGGGGCTCACCGTGATTCGTTTGAGCTAGGTCTTGAGGTCGGGGATGGCCGGGAACGAGGTCAACGACGGCGGTGGCGGCTCGGCTTGCTCCGGCGAGCGGCGACCGGCGACGTTGGGGTCGGAGAAGCTCGGAGAAGGGGTCGGTGAGCACCAGCACGGCACGAGGAAGCGAATGGTGCCCTCGGTTCGGCTGGAGGAGGAGTAGAGCGGGCTGTGCACGTGCGCGGGCGGCGGCGGAGAGCTCGGTTAACTCCGGCGAGCTACGCCAGCGGCTCTGGTGGGGGAAACCGGTCGGGAATGGCTCGGGGAGTGGCAGTGGAGGATGGGGAAGCTCGTGAGAGCCTTGGTTTGGCCGGGGAAGCAGCGGGGAGGGCTGTGCACGAGAGCGAGCTCGGCGGCGCCTCTGCGAGCTCCGGCGAGTGTTTTTCCGGCGTGGAAGGGAGGGGAACTGTTGAGGGCTTAAGTAGGCATGAGAGGGGAGTGGAGGGTGCTCGGGAAGCACGAGATGGAGACTGAGACAGCTCGGTGAGCTGCCGCGGCGGCAGGGGCTTGTCGCGGCCGTGTTGGCGCCGTGCGCGGCGTCAACGCGCGCGCGCAGGCGTGCTGCAGGCGGCAGGCGCGCGTGGGCGAGGCGGGAAAAGACAGGGCGAGGAAAAAGGAGCATGCGGGGACGCAAAAGTCGCGCTTTGGACCGGCGGGCAACGGCGGCGACGGCAAAACCCGGCGGTCCGCGGCGGCGACGCGACGGCGAGCGGGGAGTCAGCGCTACAGTGCGTCTCCGACCATGAGACCTTGTCAGAGGCGTGCAGCGTGAGCGGGGACACCCGGCCGTGTCACTTGTCGGCTCAGGCGAGGCCGGACGGCGGCAGGCGCTTGCCGGCGGCGAGCGCGGCACGCGCGGGCGCGGCGCTGGCAACCCGTGAGCGCGCCGTGAGCGGTGCAAGGGTCAACTGATTGGCATGGCTCAAATTCCAAAAAATTGAACTGAACTTCGAAACGTGTCAAATTAAAAGTTGGAGTTTGGGATGTGGGACACAACTTTCGAGCTTGGGCCAGGCGCTTCGACCATGCGCTTCGAGCTTGGATCGCAAGCTCGAGCTTTCCGAGCCTCGAGCGTGACGGAAACGCCACTCGAGGGTGAATGCCCCTCGAGCTTGGCTGCGGAGCCTCGAGGGTGACGGAAACGCCGCTCGAGGGTGAATGCCCCTCGAGCTTGGCTGCGGAGCCTCGAGCGTGACGGAAATCACCGCTCGAGGGTGAATGCCCCTCGAGCTTGGCTAAGGTTCCAATTCAGCTTTTGAATTTGAATTGAAAAATTCAAATTCCAAAGTTAGGGTCTGAAATTTGAGATACTTCCAAACATTTTTAGGCTATGGTTTCAAAAGGGAAGATGCTTGGTTTGGTCTCTCCTTCAAATTTTGCATTGGCCAAAATTCAAGTTCTTATATAAAATTTAAAGGTTTTTGTTTTGCCTCTTTTTGGGGTGTTTTTAATTTCTTATCGAATTCCTTTTAGCATTTCTTTTGATTTCTTTCTTTCAATTCACCTTGGTTAGGCTTGATTACCTGTTTAGCTTAGCTTAATCATTGTTTTAGTGTTAATTAACACCAGGGGTGTTACACATAGACTCAATCTCACCCATTCAACATGGAACGCAATTACCCAATCAATCCATGGCTAACCGAACAAAGCCTTATTGCTTAGCGCGAGATGCGAGCTGTCTTATAAAATTTCATAGCATGCCACACGCACGTTTGACTTTCAATACACAAAAAATTGAAATAGAAAATGAAATGGCTAGGCTGTCAGATCAAATTAATCGAGGAGTAATCCTTATGCAAATACTCCCTCCGTCCCAAATTGTAAGTCGTTTGACTTTTTGACCTCAACTTTGACCATTCGTCTTATTCAATTTTTTTCGTAAAATATCGTATTTTCTGTTATAGCTAGCTTCAGTAATAAAAGAATTTCAAGGATGACTTAAATTTGACTACATTTGCACGAATTTTTTAAATAAGACGAGTGATCAAAGTTGAGGTAAAAAGAGTCAAACGACTTACAATTTAGGACGGAAGAGCATGCAATGCGAATTTGTACTACGAGCTCGACCGATACTGTTTTGACCCAACGTATTGTCTACTGAAACTGTAGATCCAAAGCTTGGGCCGCTAGTTTCGGGTAATTGCAAAGCTCGGCCTTCACAAGAAGAACATTCCCAAACATAATTGTTGTGTCATGGAAGCTACCATATGTGTGGGGAATATCAATATCACACGTTGAGAAGCTCTCCACATTCAAATTTTTGGACCATTTAATTTAAAATAGATAGCCTCGATTTACTTTTTCTCTCCACCTATCTCTTTCTCCTCCCCACCTTCTTCCTCCCAACCTCCCACCTCGGTCCAGCTGGCCACATAGCCCCACCGCCACCGCCAATGAAAGTGCATCTAGCCCCTTATGGGTTTTGGTGATTGAATGATATAAACAATTAAAGAACTAATGAGCTTATTGAGTTTTAAATAGGATTTTATTATAATAACAAAACGGTAATGCTATACTACAGGCGTCCGACGCAGGCGACTTCCTCCGGACGGACGTGTGGCGTGACGTGGTTCACACGTGGCTTCTCTCCTGCCGTTTCCCATTTTTCTTCCTCACGATGTCCAACCGTCCATCCACTTTTTATTTCTTCTAGCCTCACATCGAGCACGACGTCCACATCCTAGTAGCCACGATAGGAGCTCAGATTACAAAGCAAACTGCTGGTCTGCCTATGGAGTCACGGCTCCTCTGCGAGACCTCCGCGTGCGAGGCTGCTGGTGGAGCGGTGATCGTCCAAGGGGGGCCTCGCCGGCTACCACCACCACCACCACTCTCCAACCTCCTCCCACGGCAGCACGAGCCCCTATCCCTGCCGCGGCCCACGGGCTTGCCTCCTCCTCCTCATCGACGGCGGAGCAAGAGGCCCCGCGGGTGACCCCCGGCGGTGGAGCAGAGCCGCGCACCAGCCGCTCTCCCCGCGGGCGAGCCCCAATGGGCGAGCCCCTTGCTCTGTCGTCCTACTCCTCTTTTCATGTTACAACCGATTTATGTGGAATGTTGCAATTTGGCGAGGCTACCCTATGTCGTAATAAAATGTTTTAATGTTTCAAGTGAATAATGTTGTAAATCATTTCGTGTGGAATATTGCAAAATTAAGATCTGAGATGTTTTTAATGTTGCATGTATGACTCAAATGTTTCAATTTTGTTCCAAATGTTTCAATGTCGCAACGTTGTAACGTTCAAATGTTTCACATGTTGCAAATTTTATTTAATGTTGCAAATTTGACTTAATGTTGCAGTGAAATTTTCCATCTGATGTTGCTCCCGAACTTTGGATGCTTCAATGTTGCAGATGTTTGAAGTGAACAATGTTGCAAATCGATGTTGTATGTTTCAACCAAATATTGCGTGCTTCAACGAAATGTTTCATGCGTCTAAATGTTGTAAAATGTGAGTGAATGTTGCATGAAACTTACGTTAATGTTGCAAAATAAATAACACCGAGTGTTGCAAAATACGACATAATGTTACAAAATATGATAAAATGTTGCATGCAACATGCGTGCATCCGATGCTGCGCCCGGACATCGGACGTCCGGGCGCTAGCAAGTCCCATTCAAACAAAATCACGCTCATGTCATATAAGTCTTGCAAAAGTGGAAAGATGGCAAGAAAATGTTGAATCTGACAAGAGAGAAAAGTGAAATGGCAAATTGGTTGGTCTCATTTGGTTGCTTGCTTTGTCATTACATCTCCAAAGGGGTAGAAAATGGACACGAAAGCTTGTCAAGTGGAAAGCCATAACTCAAACGTTGAATGTGTGCATAGTTTATGTATGACGTTCTCAAGGGTAGGTAGACCATTATTTAGTCTTTATGTGCTAAATCTTAGCTCCCAGATCAATTCAGCAACATACCGCTGTCCACATCACATTGGTTACTATACAACAATACCTTGCCAGGTAAAGCGAGGGTGAGATCGGCGCCATCATCACTGATCAGCCCAATGGTTTGGCTTTCGTGTTTTGTTGACCATGGATTCCACAAGTTAGATGCCTCAGGGATGCACGGTTTACGATCTCACTTTGGCAAGCCGGGCCCTAATCTCTTCTAGATCTTCTTCGTCGTCATCAGCACCCTCAGCAACAGCTTGCCGCTGCAAAACGTACACAACCAAAGTCAATTAAATTCAGAACTAATCGCGTCCTTACAGATATTGCCAGCAACTTGGATTTTGGCCCCAAAATTAACTCAAAAATGCTGCAATATACAATTTTACACCTCTAATGCAGCTTTCCAAACAATAATTTAACCTCTGCACACTTCAATGTTCATATGCAAAAGAACTGCAAGGCAAAACATTTACCTCTTCTGGGACCCTGCTTGTTGAAGGTTGCTGTATCCTCTGCGTCCTGGCGGCATCTGGTAGCTGGGATGCAGTCTCCCCTGCTACCGAAGCAAGAACCTTGTCAACTTCCTCCTCAATTTCCTCCTCCATATCCTCAGAGTCCAAAGCTGAATCAACTGCATCATTCACCATCTCTTCCATCACGCCTGCCTATAGTCAGAACGCTAATATGTCAGCTGTGTTACACACGTCAATGTCTAAAGATGTTTCGGTTTCACATAAAGGTTTAGAGTCCTTGAACAGGGCACACAAAATGGAGGGTGTAATTGCTTTATATTTGGGACAATATCAACTACTGATAATTTACATGTAGTACATTACCTTTGTCATTTCTTTGCTAAATTCTTGCATCGTGGCAGCCAACTCTGGAGCTTTCATTAGATTGTTAACAATTTTCATCACTTCAGCACTCTTGGACAGATGGCCCACTGTTCTTGCAGTTGCTGAAAAATTGCATCCACCGAAATTATTTGTATGTATTGAAAAATAAGAAAATAGTAGAAAAACTGAGAGCACTACTACCTTTACAAAGGGAAAGGCGAACGGAATGGGACACAAGTTCAGTGCATATTTAAATGAATAAATGCAAGAGAGGAACATGGAACACTATGTTGTCAACTATGATTTTGCTAAAGTAAAGTAGGCCCTGAATTCAATCTGTATGTTCACTGGCTATTTTACCAACTAAATTTACAGATGTATGTACCCAAACTCAATAACATACTAGTGTGTGATTTGATTTTGCGTAGTGCTGCAATCACAAAAGGAACTGTTAAAATTAATCTGGAGTGAAATACCTAAATGCAAAAAACAAAGGGGATAGATTTGTGGCATAAAGTTTCGGTATGCAAAACATGTCAATTCTTTCCAGTATGAGGGCTAAAAAACAAATTGGCAAATTGCGCACACAGAAGTTCCCGTTCGTAGATACTGATACTTGATAGTACAGCAATTGTCCACAACAAGGGTTGATTCATTGAAAACTAACTAACAGAATCACTCTTCCGTAAGTTCAAAGGCATAGTTTTAATGAACAATATAAGACATGAAATCAACAAAAAAAAATCATACCAACAATTTCTCCGAGGTGCATTGATACTGAATTCAGTTGAGCCTTGTTTTCATAAAGACGATTAACGGCACGCCTTGATCTTACAAGTTCCTTAGCAAGTGCCTGACATGAAAAACAACTCATAACATCAATAGCATGTCAAACTGACAAACTGTTGGTCTTATTCTGACAGATAAGGTCAGCCATGAAAATTTGGTGCTGTAATATGTTTGTTCGACCTTGAAACATAATTATATGTGAAAGACTGAAACACAGAGAAGCTTTGGTACATGCAAACTTAAAGTTCTCCGTAACGTAACAACAAAGACAGCTGAACAATAAACATAACTGCATGTACTAGTGACCTTCAGTGGATAATTATTTGAGCTTTTGCCCATGTCCCTAAGAATGATGTTACTGATCACAATGGTATAATGGCAGTGGGAATGGCCTTATAACTCTATTGGGGAAATATAAAGTAGTTTGATCTATCCTGGAAATTTGGTAAAAAGCAATCTGCCCCTATTTTCATCTTGTTTGGAACCCATTTTTCCATCAATCTCCAACTTCTGTCAATCTATGAGTACTTAGGAACTATATTCAAATGACATGTGTGGTTCTTTGTTATCTGCCACTGTAACCCCGACTCCCAAGACTGTTGATGATAATAAT
Organism: Digitaria exilis; assembly: GCA_015342445.1. NCBI lineage: Eukaryota > Viridiplantae > Streptophyta > Magnoliopsida > Poales > Poaceae > Digitaria > Digitaria exilis. The sequence continues at coordinate 218,071 of JACEFO010000718.1, read as the reverse complement.
ATTCTTTAGACCACGGAAGAAAAGGACCTTAGTAATGAGCGATAGCTATTTTGGGACAGAAAAATACCAAACTTGTTATGTAACATAAGAAAGAATATGTATAATAGCTTTCATTTCCTGATAGTGAACCAATCAGAAAACAAGAAGAAACAAATGACCCGTGGATGATGATTCTGACATAATATTGCAGAGTCAAATATGAGATTAGCCATATATTAGTGCAAATGTTACGGTATTCTTTCTCTCAGTGCAAGCATTTATCCTACCAGGCTCAATATTCCTAAGACCAAAAGCTAGGCTATTAGAGAAAAGGAACATCATTTAGCTCAAATAGCTGAGATAAAATAGCACGTAATGTAAGTTTGCTTTTTTATTTACGAATAGTAATACAAGAACTGGTAGCAATTCATAAAACCTTGTATGTAGTGGCAAGAGATTAATTTGGTTTGTTTTTGGTAGTGCTCCTACATCCTCACTGAATATATGTTCTACTCTCGGCAGCCCAACAATCATACTAAAAGTGAGCGAGCATAAAGGAAAGCTTAGACAAAACAGAAAGATAAAACTGATCACACCTTTGCGGATCCCATGTCGTTGCGCTTGGCAGCCTCCCTGATGGCTTTCTCCACATTCTTCTCCTCCCTCTGCACATCTGCAAAAACACGGCGATAAGACTAAGGGCGAATGATACCCAAAATCATGTTTACCCCGAACGATCGCGAAAACCACAACAGCGATACGGACAAGGGTTACAGGGCCTGGCACCCAGACACAGCGATCGCGAGAAGCGCGTAGGCTAATCGCGTCACCATGTTGCCGATTTCTGAGGCAAACCTGGCAACACCCAACCGCGAATCTGAGGAACCCCCTTAACATTCCCAATTTGATCGCGCGTCCCCTCGAGGAGAGCAGGGAAGGAAAAGTGGAGGGGAATAGAAGGGAAGGAAGGAGAGGCGGGCGAGGGCTGGGGGGTAGAACCTCGGATCTGGCGGTCGAGGACGCGGCACTCGTTGCGGAGGCGGCGCTGCCACTCGCGCAGCTGCTGCTGCGGCGTCGGCCGAGGCTTCAGCAGGTTCTTCACCTTCTCCATCGGCGCCGCCGGCCCGGGGAACGGATCGGGGGGCCCTCCCGGATCGGCGCGTACGCTTCACGCGGGCTAGGCTGGCTGATTCCCTCGCCGGAGAAGAGGGGAGGAAGCGAGGAGGGAGAGGGGCGCGTCGCTGCGGTCGGCGGGCTAGTAAACGGCGCTGGCTTCTAACCGTGTTCCGGCTTTAGGAGGAGGGTCGTGTGCTCCTATCGGCATCGGCAGGCTGTTTTGCTGTTCTCTTTCCTTTTTCTTTTTCCCTTTTTTGTATGGTTCAATATAGTATTAATAGTAATCGAAAACAATATATTCAATTTACAATGATGTCAATGTCAATTACGTCCGATATAAATATTGTCATGAATAATCATTGTGAATATTTTTTAGCCTATTCGGAAAAGATTATTGTCACTACAACGGCCAGCTAGAAACATATACTGTAGATCCATAGTTAAAATGGTAGTAGTTGTAGCATAGGGTGGACGTACCATAACTGATCAACGTGATTATCTAATGGTGCTTGTTCGATTTGTAAAGTTCTATCACTTTTAGCATTGAGATGTCCAATATAACAACCAGGGACGAATCTAGAAACTCAGAGCATCAGGGGCAGTTTCATTAGCACATAGGGGTCATTAATGTTGTGAACCGTGATCTTGTGTGTAATTTGTAGAATTTTATTGGGGTCAACTGACCCCGTTAAAATAGGATGCATCCGCCCCTGTTAACAACATGGCTTACTTCAATAAATTTCTAAATCATATAAAAATCAAAAATATATATTGTGTCCAAGAGTAAACTCTTTTAACAACATGTTGATGAAAATGTTCTTAACATGGGAACTAGGAAGACCTAATTCGCCATTAACTATCATAAGATAGATCCCTTCCACAAGAGCAAAGAGCTAGCAAAGGCATGGAGATGGTCGAAGTCAATCATCGAGAGTTCTACATTTAATTTAACCAAGCTAGACCAATTGATTGCACTCTGTATATGGTTGTCCCTCATATTTACTTGATAAATATATTTTTATTGTTAGACTATATACATGTACCTGCCAATCGTGAGGCACATATGGTCACTCTGTTAATCTTAAGATCTGATGGTTTAGTCTTGGATCCATAGGGACAAGATTTATACGCATTTATAATACAAGTGTATATATAGTACTTATGTGAATGTCTATATGTATTGTATTTTTTAATAAAAGTAAAGGATCCTATGCAAACGAGTTGAGGCAGTAGTAATGAGAAATATAAATCAGTAGCAAACGAGTTTTCGCCATGGCAAGTCCACCACCGTTGGTAAACTATAAATTTAGAAAATAAATCAGCAGTAAACAATATCACGTCAATTCAATATAAGCATAAATCTTCTTTAGCTTCCACCCTAGATGGGGTTGGGAGGCTAAAACTTCCGGGTATCTTTTTTTTCGGAGAGAGAGACACATCCAAACTAGGAAGTGTTCAAATAGTAAAACTATAGTATTAGGAGAGAGAGAGATCCAAACTAGGAAGTGTTCAAATAGTAATACTATAATATCAAAAGAACACACAGCTTTATATCACATAAACAAATTTCAATGCTGGTTTCCTTGGTACTTTCTCTTTTGGCATTGACACTGATGTCTGTTTCTTTTTCATTTTCTTTGGTAATATGCTTATCTTTTTTTGGTTGCTATCCTACAGTCAACACCATTCGAAAGTAGGATACAAATTAACAAGATCATAATATAAGGTAGCTCTAGTTTTTTCTGTCTCTAAATTTTGTTGAACTATCATATAGGAGTTTCACAAATATTTTACTCCATAAAACTTTTTAGATACCAATTCTACTAATGCTGAGATGAAACTTCCTTACAAGCACACAACATAGACAACACACAATTTTATGTCTAGTACTACACATTTGCACGTTTGTGCCTCCTCATTGCAGATTTTGGTTAGTAATATTCCAAAGCGTTGGCACAACATCAACATCGCCCCCCCCCCCCCCCCGCAAGCTATGAAGGAGGGCTACGTGGCATTTTGATTAAGGCAGAAGAAAGGTGTACACAACTCCACAAGTACAGGAAGGACCCAACCACATCAACTCGTCAATAAAAAAAATGATAGTATTACGGAAAATTACAATGGTTCCTTCCCCTTTCTATCCCTAAACAGCCATCCATTTTAGTATGGCAGGCCATCGAGAGAGTCATTTAGCAAAGAACAAAGCTGACATTGAATGTCCAAATGTCAGAAACTATAACAACCCACTGTGGAACCTTTTCAATTACACCCCGTTTGGAAGTTGGTATTGGGGGCAAGATATTGGAATTGGCAGCAGTCAGCCCCCAATACAGCTGTTTGGAGGAGTTTGGCATTGAGGGACGGCATTGGCAGCGAATACCGTGGGCTTTTCACGGACGCTCCCCACCAGCCCGTTCCAATTCAGACCCGCCGAGCTCTGTATTGCTCAGAATCGCACTCGCGCCCCTTCCTATACCGATTCACTTCCTCGCGAAAAAAGACGCGGGCTCCGAACGCGTCGTCGACAGAGGGAGTCAGCCTCTGCCGCCAGCCGACCCCTCGCCTCCGCTGCCCCATCTCCGGCGCAGGTGCTCGTCTGTCCTTCCTCGTGCTCTTCCTGCATCTCCTCCTTGCGCCGTTTTCCCTTCCCTCACTTGTTCTGCATCTCGATCCCCAGATCTCGGTGCCGGCGTCGCTGGCCCTTCTCCTTCCTCACCGTCAGCGTTGCTAGCCCCTCCTCCATCCTTGCAGCCAGCGTCGAACCCCTCCTTCCTCGCGGCTCGGCGCCGCCAGGCCCCTCCTCCTGCCTTGGAGCTCGGCGCCACCGGCACATCCTCGTTCCTCACGGCTCGGCACAGTCGGCCCCTTCTCCTTCCTCGTCGGCGAGCCGTGCTGCCCCCTCTCTTGCCTCCTTCGCTGCTTAAGGCGGCGGTGTCGATGTCGGCCTGCTCGAGGGCGTCACCTCCCCCTCCGTCAACATGCCGACGAGTCACGCCACGCTCCCCTCACTCTGCAGTTGATGATGAGGCATGCTGTGAGGTCCCTTTGGTCGGAGTCGAGGGCCTCGTCATCGAGGTGCAGCACATCGTCGACGAGAATGGTAGGGGGCAGGTAGCGGTGGTCGACGGTGGCGGGAGGGGAACAGTAAATTCCCAATTTAGGACATATACATCCAAACGTGAATTGGATTTGTGTATCTCATATAATTCCATCCAGTAATTTCTTCTCCATCCAAACAATGGCTTTGGTATTGCAACTCAAAACCAATACTAGTCTGGTTTGGCATTTGACACAATTCAATGCCAAGCCTCTCAATATCGACATCCAAACGGACCCTTAACAGTTTTCCAATTCCAAATGTTGGGACTAATTAAACGACAACTCTGTAGTTTCTAGCTTCTTCTGCCGATTACATCTTCTGTCTGGAGGAAGGTGATGGAATTCTCTAACATCAAGTTGAAAAGAAAGCCAGGGGTCAGCTAATCATAGAGCCCTTCTTCATGCCATATGTCGACCAAAAAATCAACCATCTCCTGCAACAATTCTGCAAGTCAGAAGCTGGTAACATGATCCACAGATGAAAAGAGCATTTGCTCCGGGAACTTACAGATAGTGGGATTGGCTGTGGAAAACGCTCACTTGTTGACAAGAGATCATCATATGTTGTGCACCAACTGTGATGAGAAAGACAGAGTAGAGTTTACTTCTGAACCCAGCAAGATACATTAGATAATCTAACTGATTTGTTACAAGTATAGCATCTAGCGAATAAACTAGCTGTCAGTAGCGTTAGTCATGAATAAAGGCTCTATGATTAGCAACCATTAGTCAAGAAGTCATCTAACTAGCATGAAACAACGACTATATGCTTTCTTCAGTATAAACTAACATCTCCAATTCGCTAGATGCTACTGACAGCTAGTTTAAGTATTTTTCGCCAAAACAAATACATCAGGCACTCATCATATCAGATAGCTAGGATATTAGCTTCAATACCTCCAATACCTCCTTTTCGATTTTGAGTAAATTCCCTCTATGCCATTGAAAAATACAACTCATCCCTTGTGTGCCACTGGATGGCATAAAGGGGATTTTTTTTGTGTCTATGACATGTAGGGCCAATGGCATATAACGGATGGGTATAATTTCCAATGGCATATAGGGAATTGGCCGAATTTTTGGCTAAAAACAACTACACTAAACCAATGGGTTTATCTGCAGGTGATTCTCAAATTATTAGAAACTCCACAGAATATTTAATAACCAACTTACCAAATACTCTCTCCATTCCAACTTATTAGTCATCCTAGGTGTCATTTTGAGTGTCTAAGTTCATGACCTCATCTATGAACCTAGACATATACTTGTCGAAATTTATAGCATATTCAATTAATCTAGTAAAAAGCTAGGATGACTAATAATTTGGAACGGAGGGAGTACATGCCATATAGACTAATTTATAGATTCTTGGAACATACTGTATATAGTGTTAGACAGAAAATTATGGTTCAGGCATATAAAAGTATCCAAATAGAAAATTATGATTCAGGCAAATGAAGATGACAGACCTTATAACTGGATCTCGAGGTGCCTTTCTTGGAACTTCTGCCTGATGTCCAACCCATTGCTTTCTCATCTCTGCCCATGATATAGCAGCTGCAGAAACAAAATTTATAATCAGTCTGCAAATGAATTTCTGGTATAAATTCTAATGTATTCATCTGTATCAACCCAAAAAAGGGCACTAGACTATCGGTATTGTCTGAACAACTGACCACATAATTTCACAGATAAAAAAAAAAAGAAGCCTTACCTCACAAAATGTAAAGTAAACCATAAACAATGTTCTGTAAAATGAAATGATGCTACTACAATACTAAATGAGGACTTCTACATCATGCGGTTTTGATTATCATTCAAAGAAAAAATAAGCCTACATATACAGTTCTTGTTCAGAGAGTAAAACAATTTGGGTACAGATTTTGTATTGGTACAAGCACAAATTGACATTTGATTTTACAGACTGCATATCAAAGACGTACAATCTAATAGCTGAAACAACTACAGACTTATTGACCACATAATCAGGCTACCTTACTCAATCTACTTATGCTAATAAGTATCCAAACACAGATACAATTTATTAAATATAAAACAAGTCAAGATACCAAGATTTCAAAATAAAATCATACCATGGTTGATAAATGATGTATCTACCCCGTTATCAATTGACATTTTAGAATCGTTGACTATTGAGTTGGGAATAGACGAGATATTTCCCTCAAGAGAAACTGATATGCTAACATTGTTCTCCATTGCTTCTAGACTCGATTGCCATTGTCTTCTGTTTCCAATAGATGAATACTGAGACTTCTTTCCTAAAGATCCTTTCAATTTAGAATCTGAGAGTGACTGAGATTTGCTTAAATTACCAATACAACCACTGCTCTGCATAAATTAAACATCAGATGTGCTGGAGGGAGGAATTACTCAAGAGACGCCATTCAGTTGCTCACTATACTTGCATTTCAAACATAAGCTTTACGATGTGTCGATGTCATATGGTCATAATGAATTTCTCATGTATAATTGAAGAGCACCTACCCCATATAAGCTCAAAGAGGATGTCATGCAAACACCTCAGCCATCAGTGTGCCGGCGAAACCATTTAACAGGGTGAAAAGTTATATCTTTTTCATGCTTCAGGTATCTATTGCATAGCACATTAATTTCTGAAAAGAAAATAGGTAGTGTTATAGAACTCTAGCTTAAATAAGATATTAATCCTGAAGAAATATGAAGTGGCGACACAATAAATCTGGCGAGAGTTCTGCCATGGGATGCCATTCTCAACATTTCTATGAAAAGGTATGTAGAGAAGAATATGCATGATAATAAATTTGTCAATGATTCATGAAATGGATAGATTTAGTTAGAGCCTCGTAATGTTCACATGGAAACCATCCACATGACAGTCATTCATACAGTTGTTGGGATGCTTGTTTTAGCATCAAAATATTTCAGGACATAAACATGCCAAATTGCATTGTCTTTCCCACTTCAAAACATGTTTCCAAGTAAGAGTAAGCTGCGGAGTACATAGTGAAGTGAAAGATGGAGGCATTGTTCGTTAGAATACTATCCTTGTTCTTCCCTTCAAATTTGGTTATGATCAATGCCCACCTAGCTAAGTAGGAATAATAAATGACACAATCCATTGTAAGATGGAAGGAAGATAGATTTTACTCTCCCTAGTTTTTGGTGAATAGGATAAAAACTATTTCAATTATTAGACTTGTCTCTCATTCGCATGAAAACCAAAAATTGCAAAGGAGCAGGACTTCATAAAGTCGATGTTCTAAGAATGGAATATTCCACTGTTTCAGCAGACGAAAATCACACAATCAACAGACTTCTATAGATTTTTATCCACTTTTCCTAGATTCATTCAGAAAACAAATTCTATCTAAAATCCAAACTTCCGGTCCAGTTCAGTCTCTTAATCACATGTAACTGGATACATTGGAGTGTGTATGAGTATAGAGACAACATGCAAATATGCGGACCTTATAACCCATGATTTCAAGTGGCTATGATATGATAAGTAAGAATGTAGGCTTCTCTATAAGTACTGAAGAGGGAGGGGAATTAGATGAATCTGACACACTGGCATACCCTAATTGATCAGAAGGCAAGCAAATTTTCCCCTATAGTGACACAGCAATCCAAGTCAATACAAGTGTTTTTTTTAGAGAAACGCTTCGGGAAGAGAGGGGGGGGGGGATGATTATCCCCACCTGCATATTTTCCACTGATACCAGGGTTTACCCTGGGAATGGACGGTGCAGGGCACCACATACAGTATGTCTAGTAGCAGGTGATTACACAGAGGTTTGGGGGAGCAGAGGAGTAGCAAAGAAACATGAAGGCTGCAATTACAAGTGAATTTGTAGCATCATGTGATACACATGGTCGACTTAGAAAAAAGGGAAAAGTCTATTTTTCACCCTTCAATTGTTACAAAAGTCTGATTTTCAACCTCAAACTACAAAACCGGATACTAAAGACCCTCCAACTATCCAAACCATGCAAAATTGGCCCTTTAGGTGGTTTTGAGGGTGGTTTTGGTTTTTTCTAAAAATAGCAGAATACTATTTAAACTTAAAAAATCATAAGTAATTCATTTTGAACCCAAAAAATATGAAATCAGTGCCAAAAGTTTTCTTAAAATGTAACCAACCTATTGGCACACCATTTAATGTTATTTGTGTATTATATATTTATATTACTAGTGTCTTATTTTTTAAAAAAAAATAAATAAAATAAAAATAAATAATAGGCAAATAACTTCTAATGGTGCACCAACATGTAGGTCACATTCTTAGAAAAACATTTGCACCAGATTCTAATTTTTCTAGTTCGAAATAAATTTGTTATGACTTTTTTAATACAAAATTATTTTTTAATTTTTTTGGAAAATACAAAACCACCTTCAAAACCACCCAAGGGCCAATTTTGCACGGTTTGGATAGTTGGAGGGTGTTTAGTGTCCGGTTTTGTAATTTGAGGTTGAAAATCAGACTTTTGTAATAGTCAGAGGGTGAAAAATAGACTTTTCCCTAACTCTAAGCAAAATTCAATTCCAGCTAACGATCATAATATTGTCCATTGACCCATTGCCATGCATTACTGAAAAAAAAAACCATTTCCAACCACGCGATAAATTTATCGGTCCCTTGCATCCTCCTCTAATACTCCTTCGCAACCAAATCCACTCACGGTTCGCATATCCACCCACCCACCATCGATTGCACCAAATCTAGCAGCTGGGTACCAGCAGCATTAGAACTACCTAAAAACATGCGGCGCGCCAGAGATAACCACGAGCAACCAAAACAACCCCTGTTCGCCTCGGAGTCGCGCCAGGAGCCCAGGATTTCCATGCAATCCGCCCACGGATCGGAGCCCAGTAAACCACCCCATTCAGAAATCGCAGAAATTGAAAAAAAAAAATAAACAGACTCAGCATTCAGGAACAGAGAAGATTATGAGCGTCGATCGAACCTCGCGATCAATCCGGAACGGGCAAATCGCTTTTCCTCGCGCGCTCCCCTTCCCTCCCCTTGCTTGCCCCGCTTTCGGCAAAGAGCGAGACAAAGGAGATTGCGCGAGCGAGGGGGAGAGAAGACGGGAGGAGAATTTGGTCGCATCTGGCCGCCGCCGGGAAGGGTGAAAGGAAGGTGGACGGAGAATGTGGTAGGTCGGGGGCCGCGCGGGGTTTGTCCGTGGACCGCGCCCACGGACCTAACGCCACCGCGGCTCTCAGGCGGAGGTGGCCGCAGCGGTGCCGATGCCGCCGGGTGCGTGGACCGGGCGTACGCGCGCGCGCGTGCGGCGGGGCGCACAGGGGATGATGGCACAGGGGGTGGTTGAGGCCGGGGGCAAAAGCGGAAGGGAAGATAGGTTTGACCAGATCGTGCAGCTCGCGCCTTCCAGTTTATTTCTCCAATCACGAGGACCACGAGTCCACGGCACGGCAGCTACCGTGGTGGACTGGTGGTCAATCCAACCAGCGAGTCCACAGCACACGCCATGCAATTTGCAATGCGCGCCTAGCAACGACAACGCCAAGGCTGCGGGTGAGCCAATGACGCGTGGGCCTGGACCCAGTCTATCTATTTCCCCTAGCAAATTTCCTGCCCTTCCAGCTAAAACTAAAGAGCATTTCGTAATGAGTGGGCGAGCAAACTTAACGTATTATTTTGGCGAAATAGCCGATTCGTCCTCCAACTATCAACCGAGGCTCAATTTCGTCCTCCAACTACAAAAATGGCCATTTTAGTCCCTGAACTTTCGCAATATGGTTGAATTTGTCCTTTTATCTCCACATGGGCAGCTTGGCCTAAAAATTCTCTTTCTACCCTTTCTTCTATTGTTGATGGGGATCATTTTAGATTGATATGTTTCATTCGACATATTGAGGTTACTTTGATCTTAAACAAATTGATATTTTAGCACAAATGAGCCCATATATGTAGGGATTGGTTTGCTTATTTTAAAGAACTCGATGTAGTATTTTGCTTTGGTTTCAAATTATTTACGATAGGGCATAGAAAAGGTCAGTTGGCAAATCTTGTGGTTGGTCTTGCAAGAGAAAGGGTAGTAAGGGAATTTCAAGACCACTAGCCGGTCATCTGGAGCAAGAGGGATGGATTTGACCCCATTGCGAAAGTTCAGAGACTAAAATGACCGTTTTTATAGTTGGGGGACAAAACTGAGCCTCAGTAGTTGAGGGATGAAATTGGCTATTCCGCCAATTATTTCCTAAGTTCTAAGAGTATATTCAGCGGATTACTCATATGTCCTCTTAAAAGCTGATTTTTTTTTATTAAAGAGGTGCTTCAACAAATTACTAAAGTCGCTATCAATATCAGGAAATAGTCAGTAGAGAACTTTTGATTAAAAATGGTCCTTGGTCCGATGCGACATTAGTGCCATGCCTGCTATTTGTCTTTATTGACCCATCGTCTTGTCCAACTATAAGTAATGTGGATGTGCCTCCTAACTAACACACTCAAGTGACCAAGTATGATTAAAACAACCAAATTAAGGTCATCTAGTGGATTTACGGGATTGGTTTTAAAAACAAAATTCTCCTCGCTAGCACACCCAGGGTTCACGGATTTTTGGATGTTCTCTGCATCAAGAGAACGTTTCTCCTTCTTAAGGTAGTTTTTTAGGATAAAAGAAATATAGTGCCAACATATTTCGTTGTGCTATGTCATCCGTGTATTTGTTTTTTTTTCAAAATGAAACATGTCGACAAATTTATAGCGAAGACAGCTAGATGCATGTACGTAGGAGTTTAGGACAGAAGGCGGTGCAATGATTTTGTGGCATCTCGCTCGCAACAACCTTAGACACAACCATTAGATACAGTGAATTAAAGGGGTAAAAGAGATAACTGCAACATGCTAACTCTTCCTCCCTCTACGGCTCTACCCTTTCCCTACTTATTGACTGGAATCCAATTTTATTTGTTTGATGCCAGAATAACCACGTAACGATATCGAAGTATTACGAGGTAGCAGTAGTTAGCGCTTCAAAGGAGGCGGCCTTCTGACTTTGGTAGCTTGCTCGAACGCATAAGCAATCTCAATCAACCTGGGCTCGTAGCCCTTGAGCCCGCCAAAGCTTATCGCGAAAGGGACTCCCTGGTTGTTGTACCCCGCCGGCACGGCGATGGCCGGATAGCCGCCGACGGCGAGAACAGAGGAGGCGGCGCTGTTGGGCGCCACAATGGCGTCCAACTGGTGCTCCTTCATCACCTTCTCCAACCCATTGTTGCATATCTCCTCCAGTCGTCGGATCGCAGCTCTCTCCGTTGGGCCAATGCCGTTGGTTTTCTCGGCTGCGATGAGGTCCGGCTGCCCAAAATCTTTGAGTCTCTCCTGCAATTCACGAGCCAAGATCGTCAGCATCTGATCATATCATGTTTCATTAGGCACAAGAGTATATGGAGAAATTATTAACTGCAACCACTCTTTTGATCATGTATGCAGTTCTAAGACAGAGACATCATTCAGTTTGTTACCTGAACTGAGTGTTTGTTGTTGAACTCTATGACTTCTGAAAGGGTGCGAACCGGGGACTGCGATAGGCCTGACAAGTAAGCATTCAGGCTTAACTTGAACTCTGCTCTCATCTGAAGATCCTCCTGGTTATTCACATCATTCATATTTGTTCTGATGTCGAGACCCCTGATCACAATAGCGCCGTGTTGCCTACCATGCATTGTATTAGCAGAAGTTAATTAAACGCTTGTCTTGTCAGTTTGTCAAGAAGATCTTATTAGAAGAGTTCGTCGGAGAAGGAATTTGAAGCTATTACCTCATTGTATTCAGATGCTTCTCATAAACGGCCATATGCACGCCATCTTGCCCTCGGAAAAACACAGGAGGGACACCGATTCTCTTGCCCCTTAATCCGTCGACCTTCAGGAACTGACTGTAATCTCCTGGCGGGATGTACTTGGAAGCCGCTTGAGTAGCCTCAGCGTCAAGCTCATCAAAACCAACAATGGCGTCCAGCACATGGACGACGTCGGATACGGTGCGACATGTTGGCCTGCCATAATGACAGACGAAAGATAAATTACCGATGAAGACCTTCATCAGAGTGAATACAATTAAAAGACTAGCCCGGCCTTCTTGCAGTTGTGCTTATTAGTGTTTACCCAATGGTGTCCTGCCTCGGCATGATTGGGATGACACCAGACCGGCTGGTCAGCCCAACCGTTGGCTTGATCCCAACCACGGCGTTCGACGACGATGGGTTCAGTATTGAGCCGTCGGTCTCTGATCCCAGCGTCACGGCGGCCATGTTCGCCGCCGCGGCCACCGCCGGTCCGGCGCTCGACCCGCCCGTCGTGGCCGAGTGAACATATGGATTCTTCGCGATTTCACAATTGTTACTGGCATTTTTTATATATAAATGCTGCGAGTGTCGGAGGGTGAGAAATCGGCTTACCACCGTTTGGCCGCCACGGGCGCTCCAGCCGTCCTGAACGGGGCGGAAGTTAGACCACTCGGAGAGGTTGGCCTTGCCGAGGATGACGGCGCCGGCGCGGCGAAGGCGGGCCACCACGCCGGCGTCGCGCGGGACGGCGGAGCCGTGCAGCGCGAGGGAGCCGGCGGTGGTGCTGAGCCGGTCGCCGTGCGTGGCCATGTTGTCCTTGAGCAGGACGGGGACGCCGTGCAGGGCGCCGCGGCCGCCGGAGGAGGAGGCCGAGCGCTCGGCGTCGGCGCGCGCCGCCTGCGCCATGGCGTCAGGGTCGACCTCGATGACGGCGCGGAGCGTCGGGTTGAGGCGGGCGATCTGGTCCAGGTAGAATTGGACCAGCGCCGTCGAGGTGAGGCTGCCGTTGCTGAAGCCCTGCTGGATGGCGTCCACCGTCGCCTCCTCGAACTGGAACGCGCAGCCGCCGGAGACGTTGCTGCCGGCAGCGGGCGCGGCGGCGTTGCTCATGGCTTCGTCGAGGGACTGGAGCTGGAGGCGCTGATGGCCAAACTGTGTGGTAGTGTGCGTAGTACACACTTAATTGAGCGTAGTGCCGTAGTGCGTTTTTTTTTTTATCTTGCTCTTGATTGGTTTATATAACAGATCGATGCTTTGATGAGCCCTCCGTCCCAGTCCGAAAATAAGCGCGTGTTTAGATTGGGGAAAGATTCTCTGAAAGTACACTGTTCACTAAAAATATACTGTAGATGAATAGTGTTTTGTGAGTGGGAGGGATGTGATGAATAGTGAAAAGTTGGATGAATAGTGTTTTTTTTGGAAAAATTTGGGGAACTAAACACACCGTGTAGTTCTCGCTCCCCAATGATTCAAATATTTCTAACTTTGACTAAATATATATAAATAAATATTAATATTTATAATACATAAGTAGCATCATTAGATAGATTGTTAAATATATTTTTATAATAAAGTTATTTAGAGATGCAAATGCTAGTTGTATGTTTTACAAAGAGTAAATTGCATCCACCATACAATAACTTGTCAGGTGGGTGCAGATTACTCCAACAAGTTGTAAAATGCTCAATTTAGTACGACAACTTGGCAGGTGGGTGCATATTGGTCCAACGACTTGTAAAATACTCAAGTTAGTGCAATAACTGGGCAAATTGGTACATATGCAGTCTAAATGTTACTTTGACGATGTATTTGTCTATGCATATATGGATATGAGGGTATAATGCATGTATTGTGTCATTTTTGGATTGTGTTTCTGGATAACATGACCAAAATTAATTCTGATTTTTATCATATCATTTAAATTTGATGCTTGGATATTTTTTTATAATTTTTTACTTTTTATATTTTCATCTAACCACAATAGAAGTAATTTTCAAAGATTAATAAAAACACCAAATTCTTCATATAAATGTACTTATAACTGAATATTTAGGTACACAATGTAATATTGCCATAGTAAATTAACTAATGTTTTTTATTTATTAAAAATTATAGTTCAAATTAAAGGGAAAAATTCTTTATGTAAACATAAAAACATAAATAGGCATTAATCAAGATGGTATTGCTTCGTAACAATGCGTAAGACTTAGAAGAAAAATATTTTATATGGAGATATATAACAAAATATTTCTTATTTTCTAACGTGAGTATATTTTTTAAAATAAAGGTTCTTCTCTTGATAAATATATCATCACTGTTAACATGAATATCAATGACCACACAATGGTCAATTTTTTTGTTTGAATGCAAATATACCATGTATTTGTTGTTTGTCGTGGCCAAATATATGTTAATGTAACATTTAGATCGTGTATGCACTAATTTCCCAAGTTGTTGCACTAAGTTAAGTATTTTACAAGTTGTTAGACTAATCCGCACCTACATATCAAGTTGTTGCACTAAATTGAGCACTTTACAAGTTAGTGGACCTATTTACACGCACCAGACAAGTTGTTGTATGATGGGTGAAATTAACTCTTTTACAAATGTAGTCAAACTTAAGAAAATTTGACCGGTACGCATGCCATAGCTACTCTTATTTTAGTACGGAGGGAGTAGTCAGCAGTAATATATAGGGAAACCATCGTTGTGTAAAAAACAAAACACATTTGCAGGAGGCACGTAAGCGTGTTATTTGCTTGTGTCTTCGTGTTAAGATGCTCGATGTGATGTGAGTGGCAGGATCGAGCATCGTTGAGTGATTGAGCCAAAAAAGAAAAAACAAACACATTCGTCGGGGCCAACCCGCACGGTTTACACATGTGTGTTTGCAACCGACGCAGGCACAGTAGAAAACGATCCTACACGGCAGTGCACATACAAAATAACCACCCTTCTAAAAGTAAAAAACACCCAAACTAACCCACCCTCCAATCCTCCATTCAAAAAAACAAAAGACATTTGAGATCCGTGCTAAGTTAAACTCAGTTAGTTGATATGAAATAATTAATTGATCTGCACACACCACTTGGTGCACGGCAATTTTTTTTTTTGAATGAATGGTGCACGGCAATTATTAGTACATACATGAGCCCGTAGGTACGGTCTAAAACCTGCATGTTTGTTGATGTGTAGTAGATTAGTTCCGCTAACAACGCTGACGTGGTCCTCGTTAAAGTAGTCGTGTTGAGTCCTTCAGCTTGGGCGCTTGCATTAGGTGGATCTTCTCCTTTTTTTTAGCACTCGATCAGATGAGAGTTACAGACTTACAGTGAGATGTTCTTCTTGCTTATATAATCTTCAACTAGGGATAAGTTCGATAATAGGAGCCCACGTGAAAACCGGATTAGAATCCTTTTCTTTCCTTGCTGTCCAAACTGTTGCTTTCATAAAATTCCTTGTAACATGCTATCATGCTAATGAGTTAGCGAAAGTAGGTGGCCTTCTGACTTTGGTAGCCTGCTCGAACGCATAAGCAATCTCAATCAGCCTCGGCTCGTAGCCCTTGAGCCCTCCAAAACTTAGGCCAAAGGGGGCTCCCTCCTTGTCGTACCCCGCCGGCACGGCGATGCCCGGATAGCCGCCGACGGCGAGAACAGGGAGGAATCGCTGTCGGGTGCCACAATTGCGTCCAGTTGGTGTTCCTTCATCAGCTTCTCCAGCCCATTTATAGATATCTCATCCAGCCGTCGGATCGCAGCTCTCTCCTTGGGGCCAATACCGTTGGTTTTCTCGGCTGCAATAAGGTCGGGCTGTCCGAAATCTTTGATTCTCTCCTGCAACAAACCAAGATTTTAACGTCAGTGTCTGATCACACCACATTCGGTTCAGCAAGCGCCAATAAATGCTTAGCCACAGTATATTGAGAATTGTTGATTCTGCAATCTGCATGCAGTTAGAAGATGGAAAGATTATTCAGTTTGTTACCTCTACAGGGTGTGCGTTGTTGAAGGCTATGACATCTTTAAGGGTGCGGACCGGAGAGCGCAATAGGTCAGACAAGTAAGCATTCAGGCTTAGCTTGAACTCTGCGTTCATCAGAAGCGTCTCTTGGGCATATAGATCAGTAAAATTTGTCGCGATGTCCAGATCCTTGATCACAATAGCGCCGAGTTTCCTACCATGAAGAGCAGAAATTAAACAACAATTGCCTTGTCAGTTTGTCTAGAAGATTTTATCACAAGAGGACATATGAGTACTTATGAAATTATTAGTATACATATTAGTTTGTAGTCTGAAGTTACCACGCATCAAAATGAAGCAGTTTAGTACATAACCATTGTTTTATATAAACTTTTCATGGTTTGTTGAAAATATTGTAGCAGTCAATAGTCTACGTGAGTGGTTCTGCACTTCAGATTTTGGATGAACTTTGAAATGTAACACTGAATGTCTCGAGAAAACTATCGGCGGATTTTCTTCAAGAAAATAGTGTAGTATATAAATGATTAACCCTGAACAAGTTCAAGCTTAAATGAGAAGCGGACCAAGCTATTACCTCATTGTATCGAAATGCTTCTCATACACTGCCGTTCGGAATTCATCGTACCCTTGAAAAAACACAGTGGGCGCACCGATTCTCTTGCCTTTTAGCCCATCGATCCTCAGGAATTGCCTGTAACCCCCATGCGGGATGTACTTGGAAGCTGCTCCAGTAGCTTCAGCGTCGAGCTTATCATAGCCGACAATGGCGTCCAGTACATGCACGGCATCAGATACTGTACGACACAGTGGCCTGCCATGCCAGGACGAACTTGAACTCAGTTATCCATCAGAACTTTCAGATTGAGCTAGTTACAGCCTTATTACAGGGCTTGGAGGCCTACCCTATAGTGTCCTGCCTCGGTGTAATCGGGATGACGCCGGATCGGCTGGTGAGCCCAACTGTTGGCTTGATCCCAACCACGGAGTTGGACGACGACGGGCAGAGTATTGAGCCGTCGGTCTCCGATCCCAGCGTCACGGCGGCCATGTTCGCCGCCGCGGCAACACCCGGCCCGGCGCTCGATCCGCATGGCGTCACCGAGAGAACATACGGATTCTTCACAAGTTCACAAATGTCAGATGCTCCTACATGATGCAGAGTATCAGACTAATCAGCTAATTAAGATGAGAAATTACTTATTACCAGAGTCTGGCCGCCACGGGCGCTCCAGCCGGACTCGACGGGGCGGAAGTTGGACCACTCGGAAGGGTTGGCCTTGCCGAGGATGACTGCGCCGGCGCGGCGGAGGCGGGCCACCACGCCGGCGTCGCGGGGGACGACGGAGCCGAGCAGCGCGAGGGATCCCGCCGTGGTGTTGAGCCGGTCGCGCGTGGCGATGTTGTCCTTGAGCAGGACGGGGACGCCGTGCAGCCCGCCGGAGTGGGAGGCCGAGCACTGGGCGTCGGCGCGCGCCGCTTGCGCGAGCGCGTCGGGGTTGACCTCGATGACGGCGTGGAGGAGCGGGTTGAGGCGGGCGATCTGGTCCAGGTAGAACCTGACGAGCGCCGTCGTGGTGAGGCTGCCGTTCTTGAAGCCCAGCTGGATGGCGTCCACGGTGGCTTCCTGGAACTCGAACCGGCCGCTGGAGATGGTGCCGGCGGCGGCGGTAGATAGGGCTATGCCCATGACGACGGCGACGACCTGGAGGCGTTGGTTAACCATGGGTAGGGTAGGTACTGTCGCCGGCCGGCAGGTCTAGGGCTGTGTTCAGTTTGAAAAGGGAAGATAACCTTTTGGCCCAATTTACTGTTCACAAGGGAGAGAGGCCCAATTGCACTGTAGCTGGTTGGTGGGCTGAATGTGTGTGGGCGGCTCTGACAGGTGGGCTCTTTTGCACCCTACAACTAAACACCCACAAAAGATCTTTTACATGGTTTGAGGCCGAAAAGATCTTTTAGGCCTCAAAGTGAACACAGCCTAGGTCTCTGCTCGGGCAACAATCTGGGTGAGTGTGCACACTTGAGTGTGCATATGTAGGTGCTGATTGGTTCATTGCCAAAATTGTGGCATGCCAACGTTTCAGCAAGTTAAAATCTTGGCAAAAAAAGTTGCTAACGTAGAATGGATGTGAGATTTGGACACTAAACCAAGTGGTGGCCAAAGTATTGGCATTGCCCAAGTTTTGAAATACCAAAATTTAGGTATTGAACCAATCATGCGTGTCAATCGTTCAGTGAAATAATTTAAAAAAAAATCGTTCACCGAAAAACAAAAAGATTTAACACGGGACAAAGCCGCATGCTTTTTTTTTTTTGATAGTTCAAAGCCGCATGCTTTGGTATGCGTACGTAGTGGCAATGGTATCCAATACTAGCTAGACACACGATGGGAGCAAGCATCGATGTATAGGGAAGGGAGGATGAAGAAAGGAGGAGGGGATTGAGTACGAGTGGATGGTGCGCACGCGCTGCACGGGGCTATAGCGAGGTGGAGAAGAAGACTTGTAGTCAGGGTATTTTGCCATCACGAAAGAATTGTAACGATTTCTTTTGATAATATTTCTGCCAAAACCAAATTGTAAAGAGTTTTCTGAAAAATATATGTTATAAAAAAATTATCCCCTCAAACACTAACCATTGTTAATAATCTACCAACCTGGTAAAAGTTTCACACAAAAAATAAAAAAAAAATCCAAACTCGTTTTTTTAGGAACAAAAAATCCAAACTCGTGGACGACATGAGGCCAGGCGTGGGACGTCATCGCCAAGGAACGCGCACCTTCACAACGTGGGTAGGTCTGCCCAAGGCCCACTCGCGGCAGCAGGCCCACACAGGACTCTGTCGGAGCAGGCCGGCGTGAAACGACCGGTCTCGCGGTGTCATCCAAACGGACCAAACCCTCCTGCACTTCTTCCATCTCGTTCCCCATTCCCATCAGCCGAGCCGCGCCGCCGCCGGCGCTGGCCCTATCCCATCCGCTCCCGGCCGTCGTCTCCCACCTGCAACACACCTCTGCCGCGCCGCCGATGCTACATCCCCGCCCGCTAACTCCTCCCCAAGCAGCGCAATCTTCGCCTGGAGTTCGGGTGTCATGGAGGTACCTCCCGGAGCTCCGCCGGACCCCAACCCCGACCCATCTCGCAACACTGACGGTGTGGACCACATCAGCCGTCTTCCCGATGATCTCCTCATCCAGGTCCTCGTCCGCCTCCGCTGCGCCCGCGCCGCCGCCCACACAAGCCTGATCTCGCGCCGCTGGCGCGGCCTCTGGAGGTACCTCCCGGAGCTCTACTTCCGTGACATCACACCGGGTGCGCTCGACACTGCCCTCTCCCAGGTCGCCCGCGGACAGCCGTGCCTCCTCGATATCGATGTCCCCGATGAGCACAGGTACTCCGCCGCAGGCGTTGCTTCGCTGCTCCGCGCCGCCGCGCTTCTGGCACCTGTGGTGCTAAGCGTATCAGTTTGTGGTGACATAAGTGATCGCGACATTCCCGTCGAGGTGCCCATCTTTGAACGCGCAACCTCGATTAAGCTGAATGTTTGGAACCTCTACCTGGTACCCCCTGCGAAGGGCGGTGAGTTTACTGTGCTCGAGAAACTCTCTATCTCAGGTTGCCACGTGGACGACGGTTTCCTGGTCTCACAATGCCCATGCTTGCGTGTGCTGGAGCTGTGCACTTGTTCGCGTCGTGGCATTATCATGGTCCATTCAAACACGATTGAGGAGCTTGTTGTGCATGTTAACGGGTGGATTGGGGGTGTTGACATTGTAGCCCCTGTGCTGAAGAAATTCACCATGTCCACCTACATGGACTGGGATTTCAATATCTCATTTGTTGCACCTATAGCGAAGGATCTCTGTTGGCATTGCTTGTGCGACTTCAGGAATGTAGGCACCAATGAGATGTGGTGCCTGCGCATGCTGGACTTATGGATGGAGGAGTGCGTCTGTGGCCTAGGTTTGACAATTCAAATTCCGGTGTGACTCCTCTCCAACTTTGTCTTTTTCCTGTATTTAGAATAGTCAATAACTAAAATGAGTAAATTATGATGTGCAGCTTACCTTCCGACCAACGTTGTCTATAGATGTCTTTATTGTACAAATCCACACGCTTCCAAGAAAACCCATCCTCAGCCTTTTGTAATTTTTTTGTTGGCATACGTTGGTCATAGGTTTATGAACATTGGACCACTGGTACATCCAAGTTTCTCCAAAAAAGAGGATTAACAGAAGTCTAGTCTCCAAGGTCTCAACATACCATTTAAGTTTTTGCCAGGACAAATCATCTTTCCCGTAGCAACACATAAAAAATATGAAGTGAAGACGTTTCCCAACCAGTATCATTGATTTAATCGTAACTCTAGTTGAGATTCCATTTTACTGAGAAGGTCCACGAAATAAGTTAAAGCACCACCTCTATCTGATCCAGCGACCTATATATGTCATTACTTTGCCTGTTATGTCATTTTTTCCAAGTTCCTACGCTGGTGCTGGAGAAGTGAAAAAAACTAGGGGGGGGGTGGGGGTGGGATCACTCACGGCACTACAATTAAGAAGGGACCATATGACCCAGGTCGAAAATCCCCCGAACCCTAGCCCATGCCCGTATGGGGCCAACTCGAACTTGGGCTAGCATACACCGTTACTGAGGCTGGTGCAGCACACCGTTACCTGGGCCGATGATGCACTGCAGCCATAATCCAGCGAGCACAACAATCTTTTTTGGGTGCAATACTGGGGTTCTACCCCGGTCCGTGATTGCCACGACAAGCCATGCCACTGAGCTATCGCTCAGTTTGCTGTTGGAGAAATGAAGACTGTATCATTTTGTTTCAGAATTCCGCGCCACTTCTTTAGAAGCAATATTATAGTTTAGTATAAGTAGCACACTTTCTCAACACCAATGGACATTTCCTATCGGCACCTTTTCTTTTTATCCTACTTTCCAAAGCAAACTCATCTCCTCCTAAAGCTAGCAGTTAGCAAGGCATCCTTATTTTCCCTTTTATTATTCCATTTTAGTGTTATCATTCCATCTGTCTATTGTTACATTCCTTTTTTATGAAAAGAGAATCACTAGACTTCCACCTTATATATGAATCATGGCTTGCATAGATAACGTGAATGTAATCATGTTAATGTTGGATTGACATGGTTATTTAAAACTTCTGCATTATTTGCTCACTTATAGGTCTATAGCAAAAAGTCCAAGTGACAATCCATCCAGAAACAGCAAGCTTTAGCATTAAGACAATCAGGGGAGCAAAATGCTTTTAACTTTGCCTAATGCTTTGTATATTTGTTATTCAAATTTGCCAAATACACGCTTTGTTATGGTGTTTCATGTCAGGAATTGTCAAAGTATTTTACTATCACTATAATTGTCTTCTACTTCCTCTAACATGAGTTTCATAAATTTGCAGAGCGAGCCTCCAATTTTGGATCGGGACTTAATGAGTCAAATAACCCAACTTCCTAACTTTTCTGTTTTGACGCTATGTTTGTTCACACATGACCACACCTTTGGAGCAACAGTGTTGAATGTACTTGGGACTTGTCCTGCCATACAAAACCTTAAGTTGGTGTTTGAACCATATCTGGTAATTCTTCACTTGGATTGGCTGACAAATGCATTTTCACAAAATATGTATATCTGCATTTCAACATTTAATACTGGAAGAGTTGTAAATATGTTTTGTATATGGGAAGCCAACAATACTTCATTTCTCTTTCAGGTTCAGATGACAGGTGGAGCATGCCCCCCAACTTGTCACTGCCAGCCACTGCAAGACTTGGGAAATCAAAATATTTCCTTGATTGCTCTTGAGGAAGTAGCATTAGAAAATGTGAGAGGAAGTGGGCATGAAGTCGACTTTGTGAAACTTGTGTTCAGATGCGCGCCCTTGATGAAAAGGATGGCCGTGAAACTGGCCCCTAAGGTCTTACCAAGTAGCAGAGGATGCAAGGAAATCTGCGACATATTCAAGGCGAACCCATCTGTAACATGCTATCTTTATAGTAGTCGTGGCAAGCAGGTTGTGCATGCATGATTTCGCACATGCCTGTAGCTGTAACAGGAGACATATCCCGAAGCTTTTGTGATTTCAGAGCTCAAGCTTGTCCTTTGCCGTTGTTAAGGTAGCGTTCATGTTTTAAACTTTTACTAGTGAATTGGTGATCTGTGGTAGTTCCAGAACCATGTTGTTCCTCTCATTTCCGAATTTTTAGTATGGTCTAATGAAATCAGTTAAATGCTTGTATTGCGATCATGCATCTTTCAACAAGTTGTGCAGGACGGGCTGCTGATAAACCTGTTTGTCTCGTTGGTTGAAAATACAACTTATGTACGTATGATTTAGCAACTGCAGCTACAGTTGCAGATAACTACCGGCTCGTTGAGCTGCTGCTGCATCTTGCAATTATGTGCTGAGGTGTGGCCTCTGAATTCTGATCCTGCGAAGATGGGTGTTTTTTCTCTTTTGTTTTTTCAAAAGAAAATGTATTGATTGGCAAGAGCTAGCCAAGCTTGACAACACTCATAAGTCAAGGAGCTGTGATCCTGCTGCGCAGCTGATGAACATAGGCAAGGTGGATATGACATCAAACGTGGTGATGAATCTGTGGTGGTGGATGATATGCGGATTGAGGTATGTTCCCCGCAAACATCAATGCCTGGTGGCGAATGCAGGCGTGGTTCCCGCGATCATCAGAAGAAATATTCTGGCGAATGATGCGAACTGAGGTAAGTGACTTTCAGGTATTATGCTTTGGCTTTGCTTTGGTGTCGCTGGCCAGCACGCAATGTAGAAAATGCAGAAGAGGGCCGACCGACCAACGGCAGCACAGTATCATGGCAATTAGCATTGGCAAACCCATAAAGCATATATCAAATACTTCAACACCTTCAAACAGGGTATGCTGCCGAGCCAATTCCGTAGCATACCCTATTTGAAGTTGTTGAAGTAGGTGGTGCTTTATGTCATGCCTTTGGCGTTGGTGTCTCTAGTCCAAGTAGTGCTTCCATATTTCTCCTCTTCCCTCCCCTGCCCGGCACCATCTCTCCATTATTAGTTTATCACCATGATTCATGCAAGCGCAGAGAGATTTTGCACAAGTCCATGGTCCAGAATCCAGATATAGCACTACTGTGGAGCTCACAACACATGCCGTCCGATGAATCCACGTCCAGCCGTTCCTGTTCCTGGTGCGGAAGGACAACATGATCCCTCGGCACATACCGCCAGTCGACGTCCTGGTCCTCTGCCGCTAGCACTTGAGCTGGTCTGCCTCTGCCCGACACCAAGCATCCCAATGCAAATGAGGAGGATCTCACCACTCACACGAGCGAGCCAAGTTGATAGCAACCACTCATACACATACGTACGCTTCGGATTACAAGAGGAGAGTAGTGCAGCATTAGGTTGTCAACGTAGACACTCTCGCAGACAGAATGGTTGGGCTGCGCCAATTGCTCGCCGCCGTCGTCGTGGTCCTCGGGGCCGGCGGCTGCGGCGCGTTCCAGTTCGAGGAGGCCACCGTGGACGCCATCCAGCTGGGCTTCAGCAACGGCAGCCTCACCTCGACGGCGCTGGTCCAATTCTACCTGGACCAGATCGCCCGCCTCAACCCGCTGCTCCACGCCGTCATCGAGGTCAACCCCGACGTGCTCGCGCAGGCGGCGCGCGCCGACGCCGAGCGCTCGGCCTCCTCCGGCCGCTGCGCCGGTGGCCTGCACGGCGTCCCCGTCCTTGTCAAGGACAACATCGCCACGCGCGACCGGCTCAACACCACGGCCGGATCACTCGCGCTGCTCGGCTCCGTCGTCCCGCGCGACGCCGGCGTGGTGGCCCGCCTCCGCCGCGCCGGAGCGGTCATCCTCGGCAAGGCTAACCCGTCCGAGTGGTCCAACTTCCGCCCCGTCGCCGCCGGATGGAGCGCCCGCGGCGGCCAGACGAAGGTGCTTAACCATCACTGTACAATACATACTAACAAACGCACAATGTTTTGGTCTTTAATTTTTTTTTTTTGTATATATACTGACATCGTCTGCGAACTTTTGAAGAACCCGTACGTTCTCTCGGTGACGCCATGCGGGTCGAGCGCCGGGCCGGGTGTCGCCGCGGCGGCGAACATGGCGGCCGTGACGCTGGGATCGGCCCCTACATATGCACACTCAAGTGTGCACACTCACCCAGATTGTTGCCCGAGCAGAGACCTAGACCTGCCGGCCGGCGACAATACCTACCCTACCCATGGTTGACCTACGCCTCCAGGTCGTCGCCGTCGTCATGGGCATAGCCCTATCTACCGCCGCCGCCGGCACCATCTCCAGCGGCCGGTTCGAGTTCCAGGAAGCCACCGTGGACGCCATCCAGCTGGGCTTCAAGAACGGCAGCCTCACCTCGACGGCGCTCGTCAGGTTCTACCTGGACCAGATCGCCCGCCTCAACCCGCTCCTCCACGCCGTCATCGAGGTCAACCCCGACGCGCTCGCGCAAGCGGCGCGCGCCGACGCCCAGTGCTCGGCCTCCCACTCCGGCGGGCTGCACGGCGTCCCCGTCCTGCTCAAGGACAACATCGCCACGCGCGACCGGCTCAACACCACGGCGGGATCCCTCGCGCTGCTCGGCTCCGCCGTCCCCCGCGACGCCGGCGTGGTGGCCCGCCTCCGCCGCGCCGGCGCAGTCATCCTCGGCAAGGCCAACCCTTCCGAGTGGTCCAACTTCCGCCCCGTCGAGTCCGGCTGGAGCGCCCGTGGCGGCCAGACTCTGGTAATAAGTAATTTCTCATCTTAATTAGCTGATTAGTCTGATACTCTGCATCATGTAGGAGCATCTGACATTTGTGAACTTGTGAAGAATCCGTATGTTCTCTCGGTGACGCCATGCGGATCGAGCGCCGGCCGGGTGTCGCCGCGGCGGCGAACATGGCCGCCGTGACGCTGGGATCGGAGACCGACGGCTCAATACTCTGCCCCTCGTCGTGGAACTCGGTTGTTGGGATCAAGCCAACAGTTGGGCTGACAAGCCGGTCGGGCGTCATCCCCATCACACCCAGGCAAGACCAGGGTTCCCCTTACCGAACCGGACGGCCGAACCGCCGCCCGGCGGTAGCGGTAAACCGGTCCGGTTGGACCGGTTACCGGTGGAAACCGAACAAATTCGAATTTTGAATTCAAATTCGGTTTGAGCGGTTAGCCGGTCGGTTTGACCGGTTAGCCGGTCGGTTTGACCGGTTTTTTTCTTTTTCTTTTTTATCTTGTATTTGCCAAAAAAAATATCAAATGAGCAAATATTTGAAAACTTTTTACACCAATAGATTACACACACCTTGAAGTATTTTTAGGAATTTTTACGACATTTTTTCATTTTTAAATTTAAATTTGAAAATTTTGAATTTCCACCGGTTCAAACCGCCCCGAACCGCTACCGGTCCGGGGCGGTTTGGTCGGGAACCGGTCAAGACCGGTTCCCGACGGTTCGGGGAACCCTGGGCAAGACACCATAGGGTAAGCAGCGACGGAAGTAATTAGTACCTATGGTAGTTTCTATGGGTAATTAACTTGTCCTTGTCTGGCCTGTCAGACCAATGTGTCGTACGGTATCCGATGCTGTCCATGTGCTGGACGCCATTGTCGGCTATGACGAGCTTGACGCTCAAGCTACCGGAGCAGCTTCCAAGTACATCCCGCATGGGGGTTACACGCAGTTCCTCAAGGTAGATGGATTAAGGGGCAAAAGAATCGGTTTAAGTTATGTGCTTTTTCAAGGGTTTGATAACGAGCATTTGGCGGTATATGAGAAGCATCTCAACACGATGAGCTAATAGTTTGGTCCACTGAAATAACTGAATGAAAATTATAAGCTTTAGATTTGTTTATACCAACAAATTTTTAGGTCTACTATCTTGAAGAGAAAAAACAAAATCAGTCGATGCATGGGTTCCTCTAGACATTCAGTAGTACATTTTGATGTGTGGTAACCTCAGGCTACAGACTATTATGAATACTAATAATATCATAACGCTCATATCTTCTCTTCTGGTAATTTTTCTTTCTGGGCAAACTGGCAATTTAGTGCAAGTGTTTAATTTCTGCTCCTCATGGTAGTGAACACGGTGCTATTTTGGTCGACGATCTCGACATCGCAACAAATTTCAGTGATCTAGGTGACAAAGAGACGCTTCTGATGGAGGCAGAGTTCAAGTTAAGCCTGAATGCCTACTTGTCAGGCCTAGTGCGCTCCCCGGTCCGAACCCTCTCAGATGTCATAGCGTTCAACAACGCACACCCTGTAGAGGTAACAAACTGACCTTTCCATCTTATTTATTTATTTATAACTGCATGCATAATCAACAAAACAAAAACACAGTTCCATAAAAAGAGTAAAAGACGCTTGCTGAATCAAGCATGAGATACCTTCATTTGTTCGTTGCAGGAGAGGCTCAAAGATTTTGGGCAGCCCGACCTCATTGCTGCTGAGAAAACCAACGGTATTGGCGTCAAGGAGAGAGCTGCTCTCCGACGCCTCCACGAGATATCAACCAATGGACTGGAAAGGATGATGAACGAGCACCAGCTGGATGCTATTGTGGCGCCAAACCACAACGCCGGCGGCGTCCTCGCCATTGGCGGTCATCCGGGCATCGCCGTGCCGGCCGGCTATGACAAGCAGGGAATCCCCTTTGGGATATGCTTCGGCGGGCTCAGGGGCTACGAGCCCAGGCTGATTGAGATTGCTTATGCGTTCGAGCAGGCTACCAGAGTGAGAAGGCCGCCTACATTCAAGCAGTAGCCTAGCCAGTTCAGTAATGGAATGCTGTGGGAAAATTGCCACAATAATTGTACTCTACTGTACATGGTAATAATCGGACGCATTTGGGAGGTGAAGATCTTCCCCAAGTAGGTCGTGTATCAGCGTGTGCAAGATTTGCATGTGCTCTAGTTCTGAATTCTGATAGGAGATAGGACAGGAGATGTTTCCTACTGATCCAGGCTCTGGACCTGGTCTTATGGATTCGGTTGAATGTTTGTATCCCAGTTCTGCATCTATGATGAGTCATGATGTGAGCTCCGATTTTTTTTTAGTATAAGCTCCGAATTATCTAAGAGCTGTTATTCTGAAGATGCAGAAGCCGATGATCAGAAAAAACATTGCAAGGTCTGCAGTTGGGCCTCGAGAGAGTTCTCGGCCCAGGAAGCCCAGTGTACGTATTTTGGGCCCGAATGGATCAGACCCATGATCTCTCAATTTCTGGGTTTTCTTCCTAATCAAGGACCGCGCGAAACAGGACGAGCTCTAAGATCCTTCCAGTGGAGGTCTATCTAAGTCTCTGCTCTAAATTTTAGGAGATGAAAGCAAAAAAACCAACTCCACTGAAGATTGTAAATGGATCCTATTTTTCATGCCCTCCTAAAATCGGATCCAAAGACCCTAGAAATAGGACCCTCCTATCAACCCTACTACTCGTAAACTCCACCACTTTCTTTTATCAATTTTCTTTTTCTTTTTCTTTTTAATCTGAATGGTTGGAGTTTCATAGGGAATAGGAGCCCATATAGAGACTCCCACTAGAGTTGAGAGCAAAATTGGGCTCTCAAATTTTACAACTAAGTTTGCAAAAATGAAATTTAGAGCATCTTCAGCCGGGCCCTCAAATGCGTCTTTATCTCTTGTTTTAGCCTCCCACTAGAAAAAATATCTCCAGCCGGGCATCAAAATGAGCCCCTATTTTGGGGTGGCCTCCAAATTGTGGCCCAAAGCCTCTAGAAATGAAGACCCTCCAAATTTAGTCACCCCACTGGAGATGGAAGCCATAAATTTTTGTGAGGTAGCCTCCAAAAGAAAAGAAATATAAGGGCCCGACTGGAGAGCAGCTACTCCGAGACAACCCGAAACGGGTCCCGCCAAAGGGCCTACTAGTACTCCTATATTTATACCGCGGGAGGATTCCGTGCCCTCTCCGCACTTCCGTAGGTAAGTTTTTCTCTTTCTTCCCTCTTTTTACAAATTTAAACTTTCCTCTTTTCCCTTTTTTTTCTTTTTCTTTTCTGTTCTGAATTTGTATATAGTAGTAATCCTATTTAAAGCGCTGAAGCCTGAAGGAATTCTTGAGCCGTAGGAGGTTCCATAGCTGAGTTTTCTTTTTTTTCGTTTACTTTTTTATTTGTCACAAAAAAATTCTTTTTTCTTCTTTCTTTTTTTTCCCTTTCAAACATGTATGTTTATCAATTATACATCGTTCCTATGTGTCACAGGGAAATTGTTAGCCTACCTATCCTTCGCCTATTGCGTGACTACAAGTGAAATTTACCATAGTAAAAAAAGAAGACGAGACTTCCTCGATAGACACCATGCTGATAGACCTTTTGCATCGTCGGTGCCTCACAAAGAAATCGATGAGTTAGCAGACTAGATGACCATTTAATTGGTTGTTTAGTTCACATTGGCACTATAAATACCTTTTTTTATGCTATTCAAGAAGACTAACTATAATTTAATTATAAATTTTCCTGTTAGCCTGGAGGCCTCTCTGTCCTTCACCTATTGCACAACTACAAGTGAAATTTACCGTAGTAAAAAAAGAAGACGAGACTTCCTCTACAGACACCATGCGGATAGACCTTTCGCATCGTCGATGCCTCGAAATCGATGAGTTAGCAGTCATGATGACCATTTAATTGGTTGTTTGGTTCACATGGGCTCTATATATACCGTTTGTTTTGATGCTATTCGGGAAGACTAAATATAATTTAATTATAAAACTAATTGCATAAGTACTAGACTTTTTTTTAAGACAAATCTATTAGCATTAATTAACCAATTATTAGGATATGCTCAATATAGCATCAAATGAGGTAATCATGGAACAACTAAGCTTAAAATTCCTCTCTCAAAAATAGTTTGGGCCTAATGGAATTCATTTTATCATTGGTCTACATTTAATGACCTTTAAATCGCGCAAGAATTGAAGGCCATTGGAGGAAGGTCGCCCCTGCCTGCACCGCCTGTCCATCTACCCCATCCGAAGGACATAAAAAAAATATAGGCACTCATGGATGCACAACAAGAGATAAATTATACAAGCATAATCATTTTAACGGACACAACATAGCGCACAACTTATATTGCTTATTATAATAGTTAGGTACCCGAATATAAAGCATATGTATGCAGCATAATTCTCTATTGATATACAACTTATATTACTTATTAATAGTTAATTACACAAATATAAACACACATAGCATGGTTCCGTGCCCGTGTTTCCCGGCTGCGCTGCCATCGCCCTCTCGCGCCAAGCATGGTGTCCGCGTGAGCCGATGACCCGCCGGCTATGTGTCTGCCAAGTTTGTCCTCGTAGCAGCCTCCTGTCCACCGAGCAGACATCGGTACACCAGCACATGCATGTGCATCTCCGGCAGGGAGCCAGCGTACAAGCAGAACACCCGCGAGCGGCCAACGTCGTATCGCGATTGCGAGCGGCGTCGTTGATGCGACGTCCGTTCGACAGGGAGCCAATGTAGAAGCGGAGCAGAGCCTTGAACAGCCACGAGCTGCCAGCGTCACATTCTCGATTGCAAGCGGCAGCATGGACCGGACATCCGGCGGCGGGCCATGTTCGATCTCGGGTGGATCTTGCGCCGCCGGTCGATTGTCGTGGGGGTGCCGGCCTCGCCGTAGGTGCCACCGATGACCAGCAGCCTCTAATTGGCCGGCGTTGTGGGTCCGGAGGGCACACGTGTGAGTAGGGTAGAAAGGGATTGAGTAAGGAAAGATGGGATTTAGTATGGATAGTTTGAGATTTAGAGAGGCTGTTGGTACCTTCACTTTTTGAGAAGCTTCTTTTACCTCTTTGTTTAGCTAAGAATTTTAGCTAATCTGTTGGAGATCTTAGCGCGCCAATCATCCTAGTAATTCCGTCGCCGAAACCTGCCGACGCCTCTCCGCCATCCCACCATCGCCGTCGCGAATCCCTGCTCCTTCCCGGCAGTAGCATTTAATTCCCCAAGGGGCTCGAGCCTCCGCGTCATGGCCCGCCCCCGCATCACCGGCGGCGGGTGGACCGCATCAGCGGCCTCCCCGACGACCTTCTCCGCGACGTCCTCGGCCGCCTCCGCTGCGCGCCCGCGCCGCCGCCCGCACCAGCCTGCTCTCGCGCCGCTGGCGGGGGCTCTGGAGGCACCTCCCGGAGCTCTCCTTCCGCGACATCTCGCCGGGCGCCCTCGACGCCACCCTCGCCCAGGTCGCCCGCACGGACCTCTCCCTCCTCGACATCCACGTCCCCTCCTACCGCCACCGGTTCTCGCCCGCCCGCGTCGCCTCGCTCCTCCGCGCCGCCGCCCGCCTTGCGCCAGCGGAGCTCAGCCTGGTAGTCTGGGGGATGGGCGATCAGGATCGACCGGCCGCCGTCGAGATGCCCTGCTTCCACCGCGCGACGTCGCTCAGGCTGGGCGGCTGGTGGCTGGCCATGGCGCTGCCTGAGCAGCAGGGGCAGGGCGCCGTGTTCCCGGTGCTCGAGAGGCTGTCCATCGACGCCTGGTGCTTCGACTTCGGCGACCTGATCCCGCGGTGCCCCCG
This sequence comes from Digitaria exilis, assembly GCA_015342445.1. Classification (NCBI taxonomy): domain Eukaryota; kingdom Viridiplantae; phylum Streptophyta; class Magnoliopsida; order Poales; family Poaceae; genus Digitaria; species Digitaria exilis. Next base: position 187,491 of record JACEFO010000718.1, on the reverse strand, counting down.
GCTACGCCAGCTGGAGGTGACGCGCGCCCACGGCATCGGCGCCGTCACGGTGCGCTCCCCGACAATCGAGAGCCTCCACGTGGACGGCCTGCCGCTCCGTGGCATGGGCATCGACGTCGTCGCTCCTCGGCCTGTGAGCCTCCACGTCGACGCCCTTCCTTCGTTCTTTCTGCCAGTGTTTTGTTGATTACTTGGTGACATGCGTTCCTGTTTATTTCCTGTTGCAATGAGTTTCTTTTTCTCAATTTCTCATGTTTACATATGGTTGTATTCATTTGCAGGGATTTTTTCTTACAAATGATGTGGACTTGAAGCCAATGATAGCCCAATTTTCCTCGCTTTTCCGTTCTGCAGTATCTCTTGAAACCAGGGGACATATTTATGGAGCAGCAGTGCTGAATCTACTTGAAGTTTGTACTGATATAAAAAGGCTCAGATTGAACATATATGAATTGAAGGTAATTCTTCGCCCTTAATTGGCATATGAAATTAAAAATAAATATCTCATACCACATTCTTACAGTCGATGGGGTTTCAGAGTTGAAACATCATAACTCTGGTTTTCCCTTTTTTTTCAGCTTAGGCCCCGTTTAGTTCACCCAACTTCTCCTAAAAAACACTATTCATCTAACTTTTTTCTATTCATCACATTCCTCCCACTCACAGAACACGCTTCCCAACACGATCTACAGTGTTTTTCTGGATCTACAGTGTTTTTTCTCCCAATCTAAACTCACCCTTAGGATACCCATGCCCGCGAAAATGTCATTGCGATCAGTCTGACAATTGGAGAAATCAAGATATCTCCTTGGATGCTCTTGAAGAAGTGAAGTCAAAGGTTTTGTGGGAGCAGAACATGAAGTTGATCTGTTGAAACTTATCCTTAGATGTGCTCCGATGCTTAAAGTAATGACTCTGACACTGTCTGATGAGGTTTCACCTTGCATCGCTGGTTGCGTGGAAATCTACAGAGTTCTTAAAGCACATCATTCTGTGAAATGGTGCTTTAATTGGCAGCCACAGTGAGCAGGTTCTGCACGCCCCTTAAGGTCAGATGAGAATGGTATATGCTTAAGGTTATTTTTGTTGAAAGCTGAAACCATACTCTGTCGTAGTCAACCAACCATGCTAGATGCAACAAAGAATTGTATCCTTAAGCTCGACCTTGTCGAAACTTGGAACTCAAGCATTACCTTAGCTCTTGTATTATGCTCCGAACAGTGGCAGTCCGGTGTGCATTTCTTGCTCTGTGCAAATTTTGCAAGCATATTGTATACCCCATATGGGCGTGCAGCACAAATACTAAGGTGATACTCTCTACGACGTTTTCTTGCACAATTTTAACATTGGCTCTACACTCTACAGTTTACACCGTTAGGCTATCTCCAACCACGTTACCTAAAGCCAAATTTGAGTCGCGAACAGTGTTTTTGGGTAGAAAATCGTTGTCCAACAGACGACCCAAACGAGCGACCCATTTTGGGTCATGCGGAGCGAGCGACCGAAACATGCGTCCTCCCTCGCTCCTTTTGCGTCTCCACCGCGTCGGGCCCACCGGTGCTGCGAGGAGGCGGAGTCCTCTCCGTCGCCGAGGAGCGGAGGCGGAGGGAAAAGAAGCAGGCATCTTCCTCCAGGCCGGCGACGCCCATGGTGGGGTTCCTCGCGGAGATGCCGGCCGTGGAGCGCGCCGCACGCGAGCTCAACAGCCTGCTCAAGGAGATCGCCCAGGAGCAGGAAGAGAAGGCGGTCGGCGGACGCGCGCACCTCCGCCTCGAGCTTGTTGGAACCCTAGAAGCACTCATGTAGCAACGAACTCACGCGAGATGGTAGAAACACACAAAGAAGCTAACTGTGGAAATGGACACACACAACACAGGTTGCTGCAGCGACGAACGCCCCGGCCGGCCAACGGCCTGTATGTTGGCTATCTGTATTTTCCCGAGCTCACTCACAGCAAACAAACTGTTACAGGATCTTATAGACCCAGGCGACGACGTGACGCACCCGTCGAGCAACGTCCTGGTGGTCCGAGTCTCTCGCACACGCTGCACGATCTACATGCACAGCCACGAACTGCTGCATGCCGTGCCTCCACGTTCCGCGTGAGACGCGCGACCCTATCCTGCTGACCCTATCCTGATGCAACTAACAACCTGAAGACTAACTCCACTAAACATGCAGTCTACGCGTTAGCCAAACTAACAGCCTAGCTCTACGTGCATGCAGACTCCCTGGCCGCAACGTGAACTCAACACGTTTCTGGCCACATGCTAATGCAAATACGTCTAACAAATGACGTGATGAAAAACAAACACTATCCTACATGCAAGACTCAAAACTAATTCAAGTCATGATTATTTCTAACATTGCCTCCCCTAATCTTGACTTGCTTACTGAGAGCTTCATCACAGAAGAGTTGGCTCGTCATCGGCCGTCGCGAGCAGAGCCTGCAGCTTCTTCTTCTCAGGGCACTCTATAGCAAACTGGCCACGAACGCCACAGTTATAGCACTTGCCTTTTCTAGAGCTACGTCCACGCCTGCTCACGCCCGAATGAACGCTGCTGCCTCCGTCATCGTCGTCTCCATGGCCACCGCTGCGGCCTCCCTTCTTGCCGCCCTCGCCGTGACGTGCGCCGCCGCTGCAAGCGCGTTCCTTGTCACGACGTTCACGCCGGCGCGCCTCCCACCGCTCCTCGGTGAGGTAGAGCCTGCCGTCGTTCCACACCGGTGGCAGCCCGTCGTCCTCCGCTTCGCGTTCCTCCGCCACGCGCAGTCGCCCACCGGCGTCCTCCAACGTTAACGTGGCGAGGTTCGCCGTGACTTCTATGGCGACGGCGACTGTGGAGAGGCGCTTGGGACGACTCGAAGAAGCTTCTCGACCACCTTGTTCGACTCGATCGTCTCCCCCACCGTTCCAAGCGCAGCGACGAGGTTCTGGAGCCGCACCACGAAGTCATCCACGCTCTCACCATCGTTGAACCGGATCGACTCGAACTCGCGGCGGAGACGCTGTGCCTTCGTCTTCCTCACCGCCTCGCTGCCGATCCTCATGTCCTTCACTGAGTTCCAGGCCTCAAGCGCCGTGTCCTTCACCGCGAGTGCCGCCACCATCTCGAATGGCACGACACTTGTGATGGCGTCGAGCGCCATGCGGTCCTCCTGCAATGACACGCCGCCGGGCTCGATCGCATCCCAAAGGTTGCGCGCCTGCATCTTCACCTTCATCACCAACGACCACTCCGTGTAGTTGGTTTTGGTGAGCATGGGCCAGTTCGCCGCCCCACCGAACTCCCGGATCACCCGCACCATCTCCCCCTTGCCGCTGCTGCCGGTGTCATGGCCACCCTTGCCGCCAGCGAGTTTCTTGGGAGAGCCTGGAGGAGTCTTGTCACCGGTCTTCTTGTCGGCCATCACAAACGCCCAACGGATCGCTGGATCACGTGTCCACCGACGATACCTCGCCGCGATCGACTCCGCCTCCAACCTCGACACCACCATGCGCCGGCTACCACCAACACGTCTCCGGCACCTAGCTTTAGGCCCTAACCTAAGCTCTGAATACCAATTGTTGGAACCCTAGAAGCACTCACGTAGCAACGAACTCACGCGAGGTGGTAGAAACACACAAAGAAGCTAACTGTGGAAGTGGACACACACAACACAGGTTGCTGCAGCGACGAACGCCCCGGCCGGCCAACGGCCTGTATGTTGGCTATCTGTATTTTCCCGAGCTCACTCACAGCAAACAAACTGTTACAGGATCTTATAGACCCAGGCGACGACGTGACGCACCCGTCGAGCAACGTCCTGGTGGTCCGAGTCTCTCGCACACGCTGCACGATCTACATGCACAGCCACGAACTGCTGCATGCCGTGCCTCCACGTTCCGCGTGAGACGCGCGACCCTATCCTGCTGACCCTATCCTGATGCAACTAACAACCTGAAGACTAACTCCACTAAACATGCAGTCTACGCGTTAGCCAAACTAACAGCCTAGCTCTACGTGCATGCAGACTCCCTGGCCGCAACGTGAACTCAACACGTTTCTGGCCACATGCTAATGCAAATACGTCTAACAAATGACGTGATGAAAAACAAACACTATCCTACATGCAAGACTCAAAACTAATTCAAGTCATGATTATTTCTAACAGAGCTGCCTCCACAGGTGGTGGTGCTCCACCTCGGTGCCGCCGTGGCGCTTCAGGAGCCGTCGGGCGCGACCGCGCGTGGCGTCAAGCTCAGAGCTTGGGTGCGACCGCAGCAGCCCCTCCCCCATGCCTCGATCCGTCGCGATTCCGTGCTGCCAGACGATTCCGCGCCACCGGCAGCAGCTCGTCGCGACCACGAGCCTCCTCCTCCTCTCGTCGTCGTTCGAATCGAGTCGAGCTCGAGCTTGAACAGCAGCAGCTCGAATCAAACCGCCGCAAAGCATCTCGCCCACCGTCTGCCGGGGCCAACACGCTGAGCAGCTTCCTCGGCCGCCAGCGCCGCCGCACTGAGCAGCTTCCTCGGCCGCCGGTGCCACCACGCTGGGTAGCTTCCCGTGCCGCCGCAACAATGGGACGAGCTCGAGCGCCAGCCAGGGGACGACCTCGAGGACGACGACGACGAGGAAGGAGACGGCGAGGCGTATGGGTTTTCCCGTATGGGTGGGCTGTTGGAGAAGGCCAGTTTTTGGTCTCCATTGTTTTTACTGTGTGCGACCCAATCTCTTGAATGGGTCTCCGATTTTGCATCGGCTTGTTGGAGAGAGCCTTACCTCAGTCATCTGCTCCTGAAATCCATTACACGGAGATTAAGGTTGGAGCAGCAAAGACATCATTGTCCATCAGTCATTGCTTTCAATATTTCTTTACAATAGAATATAACTCTGTCTATGGCTGCCCCTTTGATGACGATCAAACTTTATATCTTTGTATATACTGAAAATACATTATGGTATTATTAGAGACATATAACTCTTTCATTTAATATATTAGTACATTTTTAGATATTATCATTAAAATATATCGAAGATGGTAGATTGGTAGCTTATATTCCAATGAACTTATATTCCAATTCGAGGTTGTAAGATGGTAGATTGGTAGCTTAGTTGCTTTATTGAATATATTATATATATGAGGTATTTAAATAAGGACAAACATAGTATTTGTAGGTGAAAAGGTACGGTGCATTGATAGTGGATCATATGTTTGGTAGAAGTGTGAGAGGGCTAGATGAACTTATATTATGTTACTTATATCACGCATGCTATGAAGTAATTAGGTGCATGGAAGGATTTTCATAGAATTAGTCGGGCATAGAAACTTATATTTTCATAGAGATACAATTTAAGCACAATATCCAAGTCTTTAAATACATACATTGATACTAATGGATAGGGTTCAGGTGTATGACTTTATTGATCACATCCGAGACCACCATATTCTTTAGAGCCGCGTATATATACCATCTATTCAACTTAGAATAGGTGGGGTGCAGTACGGGCCGTTGAGCCAGGCGTCGGCGATCATCTTGTTCGCTGCCTCCGTCGGGTGGACGCCGTCCCAGCTCAGGCGGGCAGACCGGTTGCGGCAGGCCGTGGTTGCGCCCGTCATGCCGCATCTGGCGCTGAGGTCAAAGTTGTACTTGCCTCCTCCTGCTCCGCAGCAAGCCTCGAAAGGGTTGCTAAGCCCTACTCGATCCACCACAGAAGATATCTCCAAGTTCAGCTTGGCAGTACTGAATCTTTTGCGATGTATTGGAGATTATATTAGTAGAGTGGGGAGAAAATTACCGAATTTTTTAGGCTGCTGGACCATGTGGTACACCTGGGAGTAGTAATCCGCGTACATGATCCTTGTCGACCTGTGCTTCCCTTGGAGGATCTGTAATTGTTTCCGGAGCATCGAGTTGTGGTACTCTGTCAGACGGTTGAATCTTTTCAAGCAGCCGTACTGATCAAGCTCATCGTCGGTGAACAGCGTCAAGAAGAGTGGGAGACAACCCGTTGGGAGGATGCCCGGGACAACAATGTGAAGTGCACCAAGTGCAATCAATCTCTGCAGGACAAGACAGGCGTATATACACATAGCTTTTAGTCATCAGCATCATACGTATTCTGAATCTGCACGTTGTTTTCACAATGATGTATGCACCACCTCGATACCGTTGACAGTTGCATTAACAATCATTGGGGTGTTCTTCTTTGCCTGCTCTATGGTCAATCCAAGCTCAAGAAGCTGGACATTATAGTCATTTCCTCCGAACCCACCAAACTGAAACAGCGACTTCGCTAGGAACTCTTTGCAGTCTAGCAGGATGACATAACAATGCAAGCAGCTTAATTCAGTGAAATGCATACGAATATCATTTACAAATGATACGAAGATCTATAGTGGGAAGATTTTTTGAAGGAGTGATGTGCTCACTTCGTTTCGTAGCACATATGGAAGGAATCAATTTCTCGAACCACTGGATTTGCACGCTCAGCGAGCCATGGTTCCACACTGGGTCTTCAACGCCGAGCGATTGGTAGAAGGAGTAGTTCAAGGCAGTAGCACCGGTGATGGCCATATTTGCGCCGCGACTGAAATCTTTGCCTTTGGACTTCGATGGTGGCAGTAGTGGGAGGCCAAGCGATTGTGCTGAAGTGTGGTAAATGTAAAACATAAAGACAAATTAAATTCTATCTTACTACCTACTAATGATTGGCATATTCTTTTGAAGCCTCTATGTTAATCCTTGTTACAGGGCATCATAGAAAAATTAATAGTAAATCTTAGATATTCTCATAAAAATCAGAAACGTCATTAATTGAGTAGACTCTAATAACCAAAGCTATAATTAGATATATTATACCTTTTGAAAAAAATGCCCAAATCTGCCATTACAAAAAATAGTCTAGAGTAATCACTAGAACTACATCTAAATTACCAATCTTTGAAGTTATGAAAAAAATTGCATTAATAACTAGAACTCCATTACAAAAATATAAATCTAAAGTACCCCCCTAAATTGCATATAAATTACTCAAGTTGTCATTATTATTAATAACATATAGCAATGCTTAACTCTAGATCCTAGTTACATGTATTTCCGTCGTTGATAATATGAATGATACTAACTTAAAATATACATGCATGATGTGTGTGTCACCATATATATTTAATTTATAGAAGAAATGATGAGAACGACGGTTTTCAAGTCAAAGAGTTCGACTAAAGGTCACCATAGAGACAACTTAGATGTGTGTCTACGTTGGATAGATTAGAGAAATAGAGATAGCGAGGAAAGAGCTGACTATTATTTGCTACGAGAGCCATATTTTTTTCATGAATTTCTAGCACTAGTGTATGACAGAATACAAGTTGATGAGCTACTTAATTGAAATCAGAACCCCTTTTTGAAATTTTACTGGGACCTTTTTGTGTAGATCATTTTCTGATTCTGATTCACTATGAGTAGTCATCTTTTAGTCTGAAAGTGATTCTTCATGATTCTCTTAGTTAAGTTTTAAGTATGAAGGAAAATTCAACATAAAAAGTGAATCATGAGAAGTACATTTTAGAGAATTACTTCACATAATCATCCTTCAATCACTTTGCTACAAAAAACTATTTGGCATAGCTTCTTCTGCATTTAGCCTAGAATCTGCTCTGGAAGCTCTGCCAAAGAGGCACTTAAACAAATGAGAATGAACTATTTAAATTCATTTGTGCCTTCTCGATAGCTGCAATAGAACGACCTTACAGCTAGCAAAGTTGGCCTTCACAATAAAATGTTCTATTACCATTGTTTATTGAAAGGCATGCTTTTGCAATACTCTATTAATCCTATCCCATCAACAAAATACCATAATATTGGAAGAGTGAGGAAGTCCACCTCTATTTAAGGAGAGTTAGTGTGAAATATTGGAATAAACGATTAGTTATTAAAAAAAATAAAAGTATATATTCAAAGACTGATGGAGCATTGTTTTTCCGGTAGTCATAGTTTATCGCGGACAAAAAAGACAGCTGGAGATGTTCTCTCCAGAGTGTAGGTGCACGGCTAGTTTATGTTACTAGAGAAGGAAAATGCATTGCATGGTGTCTACCGATGAAGTCAACGACGATGCGGCCGTCGCACCACCGGCAACTCGGCCTGCCGAAGTAGGTGATGCCATACGGCCGGTGCGTGCAGGTGAGAGCGTCGAGCTCCGTCGCGTTAACCGAGCTGACGACGCAGATGTTGCCCGTCTCGGCCACCGAGTCTCCGAAGCTAAACATGGCATTGTACTTGGTGCTCTTGGGATCGGTACTGGTGCCTGTACTGATACCACTGCTCGCAACCAATACTGCGACCAAGAAGAAAGCAAAGGGTGTGGCGCAAGAGGCCTTGCGTAAGAACCTCATGCTGGTGGCCAATACTATACTTATGCTACATATGCACGCTCATCGATCGATCACCAAAGGGCGACGCTGATATATATATTATATTTACATGCATGTAAGCAGCTACAGCCTTCGCATGCTCAAGTTGTCTTGTTGATAAAATGGCGGCTTAATGAGGACGTGACAGGTCGCCCTGGGGTTGTTGGTTGTTAGCCTAGCTTCACTATAAGTGCCCTCAACTATTGTCAATGCGTCCATCCAATAGCCTCGTGTGGGGCTCTGTTCTGTTTCTGTAGTTATCAGTACCAGCTAGTAGCTGCGATGCGTCGTACTCGTACTAAACCTATAGTACCTACGTGTGTGCTCGCAGCGTGCACGCACGCCACGCCGGAGGAGGAAGAAGAGAGGGAACCCCGGAGTAGAAATAAAGGACCACGCGGCCGGAAGCGGAAACCGCTCTGCCGTCGTTGTCAAAAAGCCGGCAGGCCATCGGGCTTCCCTACAACTATAATGGTCCGCTCATCATGCCAATGGAGCAAAAGCCCACACAAGCATATTATGGAAACGAACAGTAATCAAACCGTTGTGCTCAGTTCAATAGTTTATTGCCCCAATCGTTTGAACCAATTGCATCGAATCAAAAGGGATTATCATTCAGGTCTTCTTTAATTTGTCAACTTGAGAAACGTGTCCTATGAGAGGAGTCAAAATAATAGTGGTAGAAGTGGTATATAATGGTTGAAGTGATGCCATCATGCGTCAGGGTCCGAATCCCGCTCTAACCTTATGTTGCATATTTTACTCCCACCTATGCGTGCTCATGTGTTGTTACACACAATTCTCTCCACGGTTTGTGCGCCCCTACAATCGACTCAATGGATCCTTTCCAGAAAACCGTTCGGTTCATGCAGAAAATTGTTGATTCGTTCAATTTTAATCTTTTTAAATGCATGGGCGGTTTTTTAACTGGACCAGGCCGGAAGGGGCGTGGAAACCTTTATGATCTTAGCTCCAGAAGACTCATTGATCACACTGTGTGACCATGGCAAAGTACATGCCCCCATGATTAGGACGCTCATCTCTTGGTCGCACTCCAGCCCTACCCGCCTCTTTTGTTATAAACTTAATACCCATCGTATTAGAAACTTGGGTTTTATTTAGATCTAGATTTCCATCAACAAACATATATTGTTCATTGTAATTGTGGCGATAAGTCCTTCTACCTTGATTTAAGGCCTCTATTCTTATGCTTCTCTGCTGTGGCAATTAGTTCTTTCGTGTTGAGCTTGAACCTTGTATTCATATCCACTTCATAATATATCTGTAATTTCAGATTGAGTTCTTCACTTATTTGCATGTGTTCTTTGATTTGTTTACAGGTAAGCCTTCGTGGTGAGGTTAATTGAGTTCTGTTTGGTTGATACAACGGTGCAACGGTGCAACAGTTGTAGGGATTAGAAGCCCGGATCGCCAATATCGAGTTCTCCACCAATCAAAGCCATACCTACCGGAAGATCGGGCTAGTTCTACATCACCTGTTTTTGGTTGGACCAAAAGTCCAATTTGATCCCCCCATAACTATGCACACAAGGCACCGAGACTTCCTTGTGCACGAGAAGTTATGAGTAGGAGGAGATCAAGAGGATATCGAGCGCTCATCCATGTGGTCGCGACTGGAAAGGGAAGGCGATCCTCTCTGCCAGGTTGGTGGGCAATTTACACGAGATTCTAAGACATAGGTAGTCCAGCCCTGGTTTAATTGCTTTGCTTCGGGCCACTGCAGTGTGCAATGCGATTCGCCGTACAAGTGTGTTCTATGCTCCAGATCGGGGCATGTCGCGATAGCATATAAACAAGAAATAGGACGTGAAGATACGTAAAACACTATCTCTTGTTTCATAGAAGGACGGAAGGCATTTGTGGACCAACATGACGATTACAAGGGGGTTCAATAGGAGCCAATAAAAATTTCTCTGAACAACGAAAAACTTCACTTATGTCCAAAAAATCAACTCAATGGCCTTAGCATCTAGTAATCACCAAGATCACATGGTTATAATGCACTGACTTATCCTAGAAATAATACTAGGAAGCACAATAGAAAATATCTTGAACGAAATGAGTCGAGGGGAAATCGAAGTTGCAAATTCCCTGGAAAACATAAACTTCTTATTTTGGCCCAGAAGCATCAACAAACGTTCGAAAAGTATAACAAATGTCTTTCAAAAACTAGGAGAATTGAACCAGATATTTCGCTAGCCATCATGAGTTTATTACCAAGAGATCTATTCAAAATCACCATTTTGCAAAAACTAGAACATCTTGGTTTTTAAAACCAAAACTTTCGAGTTTTTTTCTAGGCATAGGAAAATCCAAACGACCACCAAACTTTGTGAATTTATATGAAAGAATAGCTCTGAAAATTACATAAAAGAATAATGTGAATTCAAGTGAGGAAAGCTAAACAGAATAGTAGATTATGTTCACAACATGACTTTCATTAGCATCACCATGAATACACATTTATAAAAGTTTCTATAGTTCAGGGGTCATCCTCTTCTCTTTTTCATATGAAAAAAATGAATTAGGGTTTGGGAGGGGGAAGAGAATCACTTCTCTAACAAGGCAACCCGTTATATTTGTAGACTCTGACAGAAGACTAAACCACCCCTAAGCCTACCACTAGGGCAAATATCCACACAAGGGCATTTTTGTCTAGATTTTTTAATGCATCGGCGAACATGTTGCCTTCATGACTTTACTCCACCTTGACGCACTAGAGCTGCCCCCGGTTTTGAGGCCCAATGAGAAACAGGTCTACATGGTGGTTTTAAGGCCCAAACTACCCGAACCATCTATCTTTGATTATCCACCATGAGACCTCCTTGATGTCAACACGTGTCTAACCTCCCACCAAGCCTGATCCCTTCAAATGGTTTGTGGTCCTACTACTGGACAACCTACTTGGCTTGACATTGTCTTCCCACTTGACTCAGTCGTCATGATTTTCATCTTCCATCTCGATGTATTGTTACTCTTTCGTGCACCATGTGGATCACCACGGTCCAAACCTACTCACGTTGACCCTTCATCGCCCTGGGTCCATCAGCATGAACCTTTCACTTGATCTTCACCCATGTCGCTCGTACACTTGCACATCATAAGCCAAGTGCTAGCTCACACGCCATGGTTGTTAATCACTTATCATCTATGGGTGACCACCATTAGTCCTTAACATTGTTGTAGCCTATAGGCGACGAGGAGTGGTGACGGTGTAAGGAATGGCTCCATATACCACCCCGGCTCACTTTATTGTCTAAATATATAACATTTAAAACAAGCTAGACACTTGCAAATATAAACACCATATTCTACAACTTCATGAAACTCTATCATCCCCTTACTAACCCATGAAAACAATGAAAATCAATAAGGAGAGTGTGTTTCTATCCGGATGAAACGTCCATCGTTGTTTCCCCGATATTGTTGAAAGTTCATGTTGCTCCATTGCCTTTATCCATGATTTTTGAAGTGGACGGTGACTTGACCTGTTGACCAGGTAGTCTCGGCTAGTCGGCTTGGCTCCATGTGCAGTTGGACGAGTCCGACTGCTTGCGTCAAGTTGTCCCACCCTTTGGACAACATCCTTCACGCACGTGCAAAATCTGCTACTAAAAAAGTCACTCCTGATGCAACGACGCCATCCTCGAAACCTTTGGAAAAATATTGCCACCTAAAAAAAACTTCTAATTCATTCTGGTCCCCATGCGTGTCATTAACACAGCCGGTCTCACTCATCATTGAGACAATGATGACATATAAATGATTAGAAGTTTATTAGATGGAATTTAAGGGAATTGTCCAAAACTTTTCGACGATGCAATAGTGTGGGAGCTCGCGAGGCCCTATTTGGATTTGGGAGGCCAAAGTTTAGTTTTGTCACATCGAATGTTTGATACTGATTAGAAGTATTAAACATAGCTAAATGACAAAACCCATTGCATAACACATATGCTAATTCATGACATGAATCCGTTGAACCTAATTAGTCTCAGATTTGACAATATGATGCTTAAGTAAATATGTGCCAATGATCGATTAATTAGGTACTCGTGAATTAGCCTAGAGGTTATGCAATTGATTTTATAATTAGCTCATGTTGACGGAAAGGCTCATATTGACCGAAACTAGCAACAAATATAATCTTAATTCCTACCCTACCTAGGGAGCATCGATGGAAATTCGAGGCTGGGCTGGCGGTAATGACGACCGAGAGCTAAGAGCAAAAACACAGCTAAAATCAATCGTGAGAGAGAAAAATAAAATTTCCAGACGTCCTGGCCCAGTAAAAGATGTCCAAAGGCCCAAATCAGTGTTGGAATATATGGGCCAAGCCCATTAATCTTTTCCATTAAAGAATTAAAGCCTTCTATAAATGCTAGGGGATAATATATATGGTAAATCCTTATCTCAAAATATATATGATAAATCCTGTATTGGAAGTTAAAAGAATATCGCAACCGATTAAAGGGTGGATTGTTTGAACGAAGCGCACAAGAGGAGATCGATAAGCGATACGTGTGCACGCTCAATCATTTAATTTGGTGAGTCTTTTTATTTTAAAAAAAAAGACAGGAATACTGTCTATGTCATATAAGAAGAAGAAGCCTTCATACATAACGCGTCGGAACATACGCCACCACACAAACAAACCCACACGACACAACACAACACAACACAACGCTACACCAACCCCTCCTAGGAGAGGAGCAGAAAGCGAGCCGTCGAGAACTACACCGTCATTTCTAACGTTGTGCCATACCAAAAGCCGCAGCGTGTTCGAATGGCTACGTGAACTCCTCCACCATGGGACCATCCTCCTCAAGTTGCACACACAGGGTCGTCGATCCTCCTGCTCTAGTGAAGCAACAACATAGCACTCCCGTCGTAGCAACAATGAGAACCACTACTCATGGCCACTCTGTGTGGGGGCCTCGCCGCTTCCACCGCCTCACTTCTCTACAAGGACTCAGATATCTGGAATCGTTAAGAGAGCACCGCCACCCAACCATCGACGAGATCAACGCTGCACCTTGCGCGCCATCTGCATCTCCCTACTAACACGGACTGTAGGCACACCCTCTGCCATGGTGAGTCTAGCCCTTCACCAGCAGCGCGGAAGCGTGATTTCATCTTCAAATTTGCGTTATATTAATTATAATCATGAACACCTGCACATGCTGTGATTCACTCATCGAAGTCATAAAAATAATGTTTAATTTGAGAATTAAAAATGTGCACGAAAATGCCTATATTTCTAGCAATTAGCTTACGAATATATATCATCGTCCAGTCCACAGAGAGCAACAGATCCAAAAGATAAATAGAGTACAGAAGTGCAGCTAATAAAGGAGATGAAACACGAAAAGCCAAAGCAAGGTACTAGGCATTGCTGACCAAACATGAGAAGTACTCGGACATAGAGTAGGGTGAAATCGAGCTCACATAAAAACTACCAATTTGATAGTTGAATGGCGAATTTAGGACTGAGACAAAAGTTATGGAATCAAATGGACTATTTTCTTCTCTTAAGCATAAAGGGGAAGTGGAACATAATTCGGAACCACCAGGAAAGCCACAAGGTATGCGAGCGCATCGATTACTTTGGGCCGGGCTGGGTCGCCGACGGCGGCGAGAGGAGGACAAAAAGGCTTAACGCCCCTTCCAAAAGCGGCGGCACATGCCGGCCGGGCGTCCACGCATGTGACGGACGCGTTCCCGTGGACGCCATTCGCACGGGCACAGTACAAGTGGCCACCAGTAGGCCGCGCCGGACACAACACAAGCGTCGTGCGGGCGCTGGTGGCCACAGCGCTCTCCGGTTTGGCGCCGCGCGACCACCGCCCACCAGGTGCCTCCCTCCTTCCCTTCCCGTCCGACGTGGCACCGGACAGGAGTCAAACAGCCGGCACATGCGCAGCGGAGCGCGGCGGCCGACGATCATGTGCCAGGCAATGGTGCTCGATCGATGTGAACAAGAAGGCTAGCTGCTGTCACGGTGCAGGTCAGCTGCGGCGTTCGTTCGTTCGTTCGTTCATGCATGGTCATCGCCGGCGATCGCTCCACACCACACAGATCATATCTGTGCACACAGGACATGGGATTGGATGCAGGTAATCGCGGGATCTGATTTTGGGAAGACAAAAATCCAGTCAACAAACTAGTATCCATGAAAGCGCTAGCACGACGACAGTAGTAGCAAATCATCTCACCTAGCGTAACATCAGCGTGTCCGGTTTAGCTAGGTTCAGTTCCCCTGGCTGTCGTCCAGGCCTGTCTCTGGTTCATTTTGGTCAAAGAACATGACGCAGACGCCGCATGAATGACGATGGTGCTTCAATGCACCCGCTGCTAGTCCGTCCGACCTGGATGGGTTGAGTTTCGCGTGTACTACAATCGTCGTCGGTACTGGTACTACTACCTGTACGTGTCACAGTTATGAAGCGCTGATTATTCCCTTTCGTCACATTTACTACGAACAGGGCCTAGAGAGGACAGAGGACAGCACGGTTGGCACCGACACCCACCTGTGTGTTCCCCATCTCCTCGCCGCCGGGCACTAGCTAGCCTGGGGCTTACAGATTCCAGGACCAGAGAGTGAGCGATGAGCTAGCTAGCGAGCAGGGGGGGCGAGAACCGGAGAGGAGACACACATAATGGACATCTCACATGGATCCACCAACCGCACATCGCAAGCTTTGGATGATGAAAAGGGAGGTAGCTCAATCCTATAGCTGGGTCGTAGCGCTGCGCTTGAACGTAGTGAGCATGCGCTGACGAGACGATCCTACAGGGAGAGCGAGACGCTGCAGCTAGTAGCAAGAGTGTCGGTGCCGCGCGCGCGCAGGATCGGAGAACGTGACCGCCCCATGAGCGAGCGCAGAGCGTAGGCACGGCGGCGGCGCGGCGCCTGCGCGCGCATGATCACACGGGGCACCGTCGGTGGATGGATGGGTGGCGCACCGCAACGCATGTGGCCGCATCATTGCGCGATTGAATTGAACCCGCGGCCGCAAAGGACAGGGGCCCGGGGCCGAGGGGAATGTCTTTTTTTTTTTTTCGTGACGCGAGCGAGAGCGAGATGAGCAGAACGCGGCCGGGTCGGTGCTGCGTCTGCATGCGCGTGCTGCGCCATCGATGGATCGGCCGGTTCCATCCATCGCCGGAGACGACGACGAGGAGGAGGGAACGAACGTACAGACAGTACCGCCGGTCGCTGGGCGGTGGCTGTCGAACGATCGAGGATAGTATGGGGCTCAAGCATGCAAGCGCCGTACTGTATGTACGCCGTGGATGGACGACGGCTAACGGTCTGGCCACCAACCAGGCAAGCGGCGGTTATCCTTTCTCGTACGCTGCGTGAACGGGCACGCGCGGTTGGATTGGGGCGTTCGGTTCGGCGGGTGGGCGGTGGGTCGTCTCTCTCGATCGTAGACTTTACTGGAGGAGGAGGAGGACGAGGAGGGATCATCGGAGAAGCTAGCCATGATGACTTGACGAGAGGTGGCCGCATGTTACGGAGCCCAGAACCAACCGGACACGGGAACATGCACGGCCGCAGGGCCGCTCGCGCCTAGGCCTCTTTTCCGGACGCACATTTTGTCTAGTGGAGCTACTTTGGGCCAAAGACGACCAAGGCGAGAGCGAGGGTCAAACGTCATCCACGACCTCTCGCGCCCGGAACTGCTGATGGTGCCCCCCGGGGCCCGGCCCCAGGATTAGGCTTCAGACTTCAGAGTCATCTCTAGTGTAGACGATCGAAGCAGCGCAGCAGATATTAGTGTAAACGATCGAAGCAGAGCAGCAGATATTTGCGTTGCTGTGAGCCCGATGCCACGTAAGAAACGATCCATCTTGTGTGGACCGACGGTGACACGCCGTGTTTGCATACACACATGAAAAAACCAGCCGGCCGGCCGACCAGCGTCGTGAGTAGTAGATCCGGTGGATCCGCACTGATCGGCGTCGAGAGATACGCCCCACGGTCCCGTCGCGATTCAGATAAGCTAAGCCTGCCCCCGGCGATACCACCACCTCCATCATGGTGCCGCCGGTCCTTCTCTACCTCAGCAGGACAACAACAAGTCGTGATCGAGGCAACAAATTAAACACACGCACATCAACTCATCAAGCGGCAGCAACGACGCTCAGCTCGCTCAACGGCCAGGTCGCCGGGAAAAGCGACGGCCGCCGTGCGTGAACGCCGACGCCTCACATGCGGAGCACACGCCAAGGCCCGGCCGGTACCTCGATTCATGGCGTCAATACCGACGAGCGACCGAGCTCCGGGGGCACACGGTGGTCCACTTGCGTGGACCTAAGGTAGAGTAGGTAGTGATGACATGGACGGGGTGCGCATTTCCTGCGTCCTTTTTCAACTCTTCTTTTTCATCTTTTTTTGAATGGAAAGGAACTGGGTTTAATTGGAGACAAGCAAGGAGACTAAATCTACTCCGGTAATCAGCAGATTCAGATTGTTAGCGGAAAGCTTTGCGCATGTGCGCCGCCGATGGCCCCTCCCTGGGATCGCTGATTGGGTTGGCCGAAATGGTGGGCTTGGCCTCATCCGCTCCACACACCGCCAGCACCCACCGATTATATTACTATATACTCCGACATGTCCATACTAGTAGCTCGTACCTCCTGCTGATGAGTTGAATAATGTGATAATGAAGGCGATCGATCAGGACCCTTTTTTGACTGGACGTACGTACGTGCAAATATACATATATAAAATCATGTACATACATGCACTAACTACGTGTATGCTAGTAGACGCGAACAGAAGTATATATTATGAATTGTTTTCGCGTGCATGCACGAGACTCTGGGATCTGGTTGTTGTGAACAGTGGGCACTTGGCGAGACGTGTATGGCTGCTCTCTCCTCCGCTCGGCCACGCCCTTCTCGCATCGCATGTGGGATGTTCCGTCCCGTATCCTCAAGTGCACCTACATTGGGTAGGTTTCGTTCGTTTCGTCGCAACTTGGACCAATCTAGGCATGTGCACACTGTGGGTGTATAGTATACGCAGACGTGCTGTTGCCTGCAGCTGCATGCCGTACACGCACTCCCAAAGCTTGAATTGAAAGCGTCGTCGGCCGTCCATAGGGAGATCATGATGATGATGCGGCAGCATACATGGTGTACACTGTACGTACGTGTGAGGGTATCTATACATGACTCTGTAGCGCAAGACTAACAGCAGGGATTTCAATGATGCGTGTATACGCGACAAGAATGTCCAGATTGGACTCCGATCCAGAGAAATGAAATGCCAAATGCCCTCTCTTCCATGCAGCAGATCTGGAGGAGCTGAATTATGGAAGCGCGGCGGTGGTGGGAAAGAGAATTAAGAGGAAGCTGCTGATTAATAATCAAAGGTGTGGCGCGAGCGCGAAGGAATTAGCGGACTGAAACATCCGCAATTCCGCATAAAAACGAAAGGAAATGGGTGAGTAACATGGCGCGCATGTGCTTTGCGGCGACATTCCACATCGCATAGGCGTACGGACCCGGGCCGTAGTAGTAGCGATATGATGCCGACACAGGCACACAGCACTGTCAATCATGCGCGTGGCGGACGGAGCGCACGGAATTACAGTGCCAGCGGCACAGCCCGTTCTGGCCGCGCCTGTTTCCCCCTCACCACAATTATTGGACCCGGTCGTCGTCTTTTTGTCACTCTCCCTGATGATGTTTTTTACTGCAGCCATGCAAACACTTTTTTTCTCCCTCCTTTCCTATCGTTAATGGTCATTGGGCCAAGACCGTAATAACCTGAACACCTCACTGCATCTGCGATTTCAAAGTACACAGGGAGCAGCTAGAACTCCAAGTGGTGCAAACTAAACAGTGCAGCCGACGATCTGGGACGCGAAGCTTCCTCTGGTGCCAGATTTAGCAAAGATCACGCGCATCCGACTCACCAAACAGTGCCGGTTGGTTGAGCATGCCTGCATGGCCAGAGTTGGTTGTTGGATTGGAGGCTGAAGCAAGCAAGCAGGCAGGCAACAACCAACTCCGATTGGCCTAGCTCTAGCAACCAGAGCAGCAACTGTGCAAGAGGGTTCGGGAGATCAGCTTTGCCTCTACAGGCAGGGCGCTGCTCGCGGCATGCGTCTTTGGCGCTTTGCCGTGGCAGGCCAGGCACCGCACCGGCAGCCGGCAAGCCGGAGATCTGCCGCGCCACACCACTATGCACCAGTGCGGCACCGGCCTCTTGTTCCCCCTCCCGTCTCGTCATCACCCGGCCCTTAATAACTTCCTTCCATCAACCCTCCCGTGGCATGGCCCCCTCGGTGCATTTACTCTCCTACCGCACTTGCCAACCCTGCCCCTTGTGACCGGGGCCCACCCCGGCCTCACACTCACACTCCTGGGGCTGGCTAACACTTTTCTATATAAGCTCTCACTTGGCCGTCGACACACTCTCGCAGCAGAGCGGGGTGTGCCATAGTCTGTAGCTGTGTGTGTGTGTTCCTCTCTCTTCTTCCCTCGCTCAGCTGTCGGTGCCTGCTGGTGAAGAGGGTGAAGCTCCAGCGAGTGGCAATGGCAGCAGCTCCTTCCGGTGAGCGCGCCGCCGTGGTGGCGGCATTGGTGGTGGTGGTGCTGGCGATGGCGGCCACCATCGTCCCCGGCGCCGACGCGCAGCCGTCGCCGGGGTACTACCCGAGCTCGAGGTTCAGGCCCATCCCGTTCAACCGCGGGTACACCAACAAGTGGGGCCCGCAGCACCAGACGCTCTCCGGCGACCATTCCTCGCTCACCATCTGGCTCGACAGGACCTGCGGTATGTATGTGCACAGTGCTCACTGATAGTGTAATTAATTGTGGTGAAAATATTATTGTTGCGTTTTTGTTTCGCCACGAGCCCACGAGTACACTGTAGACTGTAGAGTGTGACCATGCCCCTTGCATGTGGGCCCTTTGACGTACGTGTCCAGACACTGTGTCGTGTTAGCCTTTGCCCTTGCTGCTGACAGAGACATTGCTGCAGCTGCTGCCAATGTGAATGTTATCGCTGGGCTCGGCACATGTATTACTTGTCGCTTTCAAGTGTTTGCACTAGTAAACGGTATCATTGTTTAAAAAAAAAACACTCGTAAACAATACCGAGATCTTTAATTCATCAGGTTAATTCCGGTGCTAATTTTTATTACCCACACTAAATTTGCAAGATTATAGTAATCTAATCGATGATGATCTTTGCCGGCGGCATGCAGGGAGTGGTTTCAAGTCGAAGCACGCGTACAGGAACGGCTACTTCTCCACCCGCATCAAGCTCCCCTCCGGCTACACCGCCGGCACCAACACCGCCTTCTACGTAAGCACGCTCGATCACAGCCTACTGAATTGATGAATCAAGTGATGTTGATCAGCAAATGAAATGGCCTTTGTCATTTATATATATATAAATGACAAATGTAATGTTGCTGCATATTCTATGCAGCTGTCCAACAACGAGGCGCACCCAGGTTTCCACGACGAGATCGACATGGAGTTCCTGGGCACGGTCCCCGGCGAGCCCTACACCCTTCAGACCAACGTGTACGTCCGCGGCAGCGGCGACGGCCGCATCGTGGGTCGCGAGATGCGTTTCCACCTCTGGTTCGACCCCACGGCGGGGTACCACACGTACGCCATCCTGTGGAACCCCGACGCCATCACCTTCTTCGTCGACGACGTGCCCGTCCGCCGCTACGAGCGCCGCGCCGAGCTCACCTTCCCGGACAGGCCCATGTGGGCGTACGGCTCCATCTGGGACGCCTCCGACTGGGCCACCGACGACGGGCGCCACCGCGCGGACTACCGGTACCAGCCGTTCGTCGCCCACCTCGACCGCTTCGTCATCGCCGGGTGCTCCGCCGCAGCGCCGCCGAGCTGCCGGCCCGTCAGGGCGTCGCCTGCTGGCGCCGGGCTCACCTCGCAGCAGATGGCGGCCATGAGGTGGGCGCAGCAGGGGCATATGGTTTACTACTACTGCAATGACTTCCGCAGGGACCACTCGCTCACGCCCGAGTGCTAGGCTGCTAGCTAGCTTGGCGACGGACGCCATGGCCGGCCGGCGCCATGGACGGGAGTGAGGTGAGATCTTGGAAGGTTGCTGGATCGATCGATCGGCATCAGCAGCGCGTGCTAGCTCTGTGATGGATCGACGTCCGATTGGTGTTTGTTGTGTTCCTCGTGTTTGTTTGTTTGTTTTTCCGCTTGGGTCTCCCGTGATACGAAAAGGCGGGCGAGATGGATCGATCGATGTGTGAGGCTGCCCTACCACCGCCGCTAGCTAGCTGCTTAATTTGTGAGGCGAGCGAGCAAAGCAGGGCCGGGTGGTTGAGGCGTTGGTCGTTGGCGCATTTTGCCAACAAAAGGGGGTGTCGTCGTCGTGCGTCGTCTACCGTGTAATTTGCCGATTCTTGTACGTGTTGCTTTTGTTTTCGCTTGGTCGCATGCGTTGCGTACGTGCCGCCCCAAAGGGGCAAGCTTGCGTGATTCATGGCATCATGCATGCCTACTGTAATACGGATCTACTACATCATCACATATATATGTATTTATATATTTATAAATATACACACTACTACATGTCTGATGTCGCAAGTGTCGGTGTCTCGGTGAGGATCGATATGTGATTTTTTTTCCTTATTAAATGTCACGAACAACGCGGGCGTGTTTAGTTGAGGTCGGAAAAAGTACTTTTTTTTCTAGGATGCATGTTATGTGAGGGAGATGAATAGGAAAAGAGAAAAGAGAATTTTTGGGGATACATATTCTGTGAGGGGGATGAATAGGAAGTAAAAAGTACTTTTGGAAACTAAACACTGCGAAACTGTAGTAAGTTGTGTGCAGCCGTGCAGGGGGCACCAGAAGGGGAAGCTGCGCACGTACACGCGAACATTGACCTTTCAGTGCCTCACTGGCCATGCCACCAGCTGCAGGGTTACCTCTTCAGGTCACTCGGGAAAGCTGTAGGGCCGGCGTGATGTTTCCATGACGTGCAAGACTGGTCATACAAGAGCGAAACTACTTCTCCTCCTGTATTAAAAAAAAACAAAAATCTGTATATACTACTTACAAACTGACAACAGACCGCATATTTGCGCGACGTATATTTCGATACGTTGTCGTTTCCAGAAGCCCAGAAGCCCACGTAGCAATTAGCAAAAGCATGTCGGTGCTAGATCGCGAAAAAGAAAGAAAACAGTCCCTGGGTCTCCTACTCTTTTTCGAGGAACGGCCTTTTCTTAGCCCACAAAAAACCCATCAAGATTTACAAAGGAAAAGTAATTTTGACCACCCTAGACATTGGTATGAGTTTAAGTTTCCTCCCTATACCGTAAAACCGGTAACACACCTCCCTCAACTTGTGAAATCGTAAGTTTTACCTCCCTAAGCTGGATATACGTGGTACTGAAGGCGGTTTTACCTTTTTCTTTTTTTATTTATTTCATCTAAAACTTTAACAAATCTCTACTACTAAATAAGACTGGAAGGGAGAGTCGCGTCCGCCTGCGATCGTGAAGCCGTAACTTCGTGAAGCCTCCTCCAAACGAACGCCGCCGATTCCGCTCGCCGAACCATTCCACGCCTGGCGCCTCGCGAGTCCCTCCCGTCCGTGCCCTCGTCACAACCACACGTCGCGACACCGTCCTCGCCCTCGTGACCCCTCGCAGCTGCGCCGCACCCGTTCCCTCTCGACTGCGACCGCGTCGCCCTCCTCTCGAGTCTCGACTGCGATTGGATCAAGGCACGACGTCGCCGGCCTCCGTCCGCCCACGGCGACACCTGAAACAGATCGTGATCCTTCCTTATGGTCGCAGCGGCGCCGGCGTCCGTCCGTCCACAACGCTCATACCGTTCACGTCGTCGCTGTCAGCCGACCATTATGCCTTGGCCATCCACGTCACCGCCATACAGGCAGCCGTCCACACCGCCGCCACCGATCTGGCCAGACGAGCCATGCGCCTTTAGGCGATCGGCGATCGCCGTCCGCCGCCCAGAGGTCCTGCACCCGTCCACCGCCCGGAGATTGCCGTCGGCCTTGCGCTCCCCACGTGCGATGTGTTTTCCTAAAAAAAACACTGCCTCCTCCTCCTTTCTGATCCAGTTTCTGGTCCGTGCAGGTCATTGGACGCGATGGCAGGGTCGTCGGCGGCGGTCGTGGCGATGGCGCTGGTGCTGGCGGCCGCGTCGGAGTCCACCTCGGTATCGCTTGTTAGTATCAACTACGACCGTGTAGAGAACAACCGCCCGCCGCCGCAGTCCGTGCTGCCGCGCTCATGGGGCCACCGACGAGACGGGAAGGACGCCGCATAACGCGGCGCGGTACGATGTGTCTGGTGGCAAAGGACAAGGCTGCAGCGCGCCGCTGTGCTCGTACGTGTTCGAGTTCTTCAACGAGAACCTCAACCCCGACCTGGCCTCCGGACTCCTCTGTGGTGACAGTCTTGGCGGTAATGGCAATGCCAATGGCAGCAGCAGCGGGTTCATTAACGGTGCTGAAAACATCTCTGCTTCGGCACGTGATCCTCTGGTGAGCTCCGATTATACCCTGTCTTCCAGAGTTGTTCTTGCTTGTAGTAGCCATCTCGATTTCAGCTGCGGTTAATGGGTTTCTGAACAAAGGATAAATATACTTTTCGTGTAAGCATCAGGTCGTCAGGTGTAGCTGCTTTAGCACTTGGTAAGGCCGTGGACAAAAATTGCCACACGATCAGCACCACCATTCCCCGGTGCCGATCCTGTGAATCGGCAATGTGGATATGATGGTTTCGGACTTATAAATTTAGATGTGGACACTTATTATCATCAACACGTCGATGAGTCGAGTATACATTGTACATGGCGTCTTTGTTTAAAATTGATTTCTCACCGTGTCCGAATGATCTGAATATCATTGCATCGTTAATTCCTGCATCCTGTTTAAGGACGATTAGGTGCCCCCAGAAAGCCAAAATCCAACACTAGATCTTGAAGTTTCTCCGTAGTGGGTTTATTAATGCTTTTTGTATTGCCTTGATTTTTTTTTTGCCCGTAGCAATGCCAGCAATGATCCAAATATGATAAGCGTTGTTTACGTGATTTTGTTCATCCATCTCAACAGCTAAATATTGAAGAAAATGTTTGATTTAGCTCAAGACCCAAAGTATCCTGGAAGCCATGGTGCTCAAGAATGGTCTGGAACAATTGGTGGATGGACAATTATCGACTACAACCTTTCACATTGTAGACACAAATATTTTCATGTGGTCATATACCCGTGAAGACGGTATTGAACTTGCCGTCAACGGTAACTATCTGCCATTATCGTTTAAAGCATTAATCTATTTAATTTTATAGTAGAGGTCGGGTCGAAGAATCAGTATCTATGTATCTATGTTTAAGTGGTTTACTTGTCCTACAATATATGAGTGCGTGGAAGAGTAACAAAAACATTCCGGTATGTATGGTTATTGCAATAATTTATTATTAGAACATGATTGTGCCAGTCACATGTGTAAGATACGTATGTTTGTACTCCTGGTGTGTATAGGATCTGAAGCAAATATATATCAAAAGATACTTCAATCACATATAAAGCATTATCTTAATTGCATCATGGTTTTAATATTTAATACAACATATTGTTTTGTTTTATAGTAATAAAACTATCTTTTTGCGATATTCTATATTGTTCTTTACATAATTTTTGTTACCCCGTAGCAACGCACGGGCACGATACTAGTTATAGTAAATCAAAGAAAAAACATAAAATAAAAAATCCAATTTGTTGGACTTCACATTTGTATATCAACACAAAAAATTTATAATATAGTATATTTTAGTACATCGTTTTTACTATCGATTTAGATCTATTTTTTTACTATAGTAAATGAAATAATTCATAATTGAAGGTTTTATGCTCCAATTATTATGAAACTTTTTTGTGGTGGTCTAATTATTGTATGCTTCAACTATATTAAAATATTTATGATCATTGGATCTTGTGTAACTTAGTTCTAAATTAATTTAGTATATTTTGCCCTACATAAAAATATAACTAAATTATACATGATCCAAAGAGTATGATTTTTTAATACAATTTAAATATACAATAATTAGGCTACCATAAAATTTTCACATGATCGGGCCATAGAAAATACGGATATGAATTATTATATTTAATTATAAAAAATAATAGATCTAAATATATAGTAAAAGGTTTGTACTAAAACATATCATATTATTAATTTTTTTATTTTCTATATTTTTTTCAAACTTTCAGTCGAAATAAATAAAAAAGAAAAAAAGGTAAAACCGTCTTCAAAACCACTTATATCCATCCCAGGAAGGTAACACGTGCGGGTTTCACAAGTTGAGGGAGGTGTTTTACCCAGTTTTACAGTCTAGGGTGAAAACTTAAACTCGGCCTAATGTCGAGGGAGGTCGAAATGATTTTTTTCGTTGTACAAACACTTTCGTTCTTTCGCTGGGGCCTTGACCCTTGGACTTATCACATATGGTGGTGATTGGTAGCTTGGGCTAGGCTAAGGCTGGCTGGCTAGGACTAATGCATCAGAATTCTTATCCATCATCCGTTAGATTTTAGGCTCCTCACCTTCTAGTATTTGAGATTTGTGCAACCCCAGTTTGATACTCTCTCTCCTCCTGCGCTCGTCGTGTCGATGAGCTCCTGCGCCCAGGCCACCGTGCGGCCACCGCCCACGCCATGCTGTTGCGTGCGTCGCGCCTCCGTGCGCCCACACTCGGACCTTGCCTCGGAGTTGAGGCCATATCGGTGGTTCTTGTCCTTTGGTGTGAACGACGCACCCGCCCGTCCTCGTCCAAAGATATTCTCCAGGTACGCGATCGATGATGGCACCTCGGTCTTGCATAGGCGAACTTGTTGGCCTCCTGCCACCACCACGTCTCATCGCGTGCTCCCGCTCGCGCCCATCTAGGAACTTCCGGTGGTGGCTCCATCAGCCTGCCTCCAGCTTGCTCAGCAACTTGTTTGTAAGTCCCGCCGCCCTTTGCCGTGAGCCTGACCCGTGTCGCCACTCAGCTCACCAGAGAAGAAGACGCCCAACTCACCAGAGAAGAAGAGGCCCAGCTCACGGAGAAGAATACCTATTCAACATTTGTTTTAAACATTCCACCTTAATAGTTTCACCATTTTGGAACTTAAAATGTTGAATCTGCTTAACGAAAATGTTGACCATGTTTAACGAAATGTTGATGAAGATGCATGCAAAAGTTTAATTAGGTAATTGGGCCATATTGGGCTTAAAGATGGATGGCTTATCCGGCTTATCCATCTCTCACAAGATGGATAGGAAGCTCTGCACAAGCCACCGATCCCCTCATGCAGCCTGCATAGCATGGAGATGCATCTCATTTGTGTTTCAGCTAGCCAAGCTAAGGGGTTCCTTTTGCATTACCAGGGCCAGGCTAAAGAGCTGAGCATGCATCCAAACAAATTTAACCTCCATTCCATAAGCCAAGGTAGGAGTTAGTCACCCTACCAATCACCCCTATATAACTATATCTGTCTAGTAACAACGAACAACACATTCCACCATCCTTTTAAGTCTTAAATTATACCGTAGGGAAACCCCTCCAATTTCATCAAAGCACAACAAAAAAAAAAATACATTCCACCGTCCACCATACTGCCAAATTTGTCAGCCATGAGACAAAATAAAAAGTAATGAAATGTTCTCAGCAACACTAAGAGCAAATGTTGCAAGTCCCGACGCGAGCCCACATCGCCGGTGATCAGCCACTCGCTCACCGAGAACACGAACAGACAAGAGAATTTTGTGCTGCGAACAACGACAGCGTTTTCTGTTCTTATTAATAAGCAAATATATGGGAAACAAATCATGGCACACAGTGCCCCTACATGCGCGGCATGCCGCCTTGTGCGGTCGTGCCATCCCACGACCAACGAACACACCACGCTAGCTCTCGTGAAGACGAACTCACACGCACAGCCGTAACACCCGGGCTGGTTTATTTGCCTCGACACGACGTAACACATGCGAACAGGATTACTACATACAACACTCGTAACACATGAATGCTTGAAGGCACCGTGCAGCAGATCAGAGAGAATTCGTCTCACCGTTGTGTTTGAGGATTATTGGGTGGTTTGGATGAGCACTTATAGCTTCTTTGACGGCACGCAGGTCACACTGGCTGTTAAATTCAATCTCTTCAAGGCTGTGAACTTGCTGGATCCCATGTAGGCCCTTGATGCTGTCGGAAGTCCAAACTATCTTCCTAAGCTTAGGAGCTCCATGATCCTCAAAATGAATGTCAGAGATGCATGAGTCCTCGATGACGAGGAACTCAAGTTTCTGGAATTCTTTCTTTTTCAAGTAAATAGAAGGCTGGGTGTATGACTCGTGTCGGAGAATGATGCAGCGCAAGCTGGCAAGCTTGCCCAGGAATTATATATCAGTATCCTTCAAGGCGGTGCGGGAAAGTGTTAACTTTGAGAGTTGATGGAGCTCTTTTAACCAAGTGAGAATACCTTTTATGTTGCCATTGATAGTGAGGCTTTCAAGAGAGCTGGGTGGTGAGATTGTAGCATCATCCCCTGCTTTAATCTCAGCATCAGCATCCTGTTTGCCCACTGGTTGAAGATGAACTGAGAGAGAGCTTAGGCATCCGTCCAGCTTTGCTATTGCTCTAAGCAAATGGCTCAGAATATTGTTAGCTTCCTTGCAAGGGATAATAACCACACTTAGTTTCCTCAGGTGCAGCAGCTGACCAAGGCCGTCTAGCTCCTTCACATCAGTGCTCTGAGAAACTTCGACAGAGGATAGCACCTGCATGCTCCCAAAACTCCCAATTCCACTAGGCATTTGAATAGTGGAAAATGGCTCACTGGACCCACTAGCTTTGTACCTACTTGGGTGGTGACCTGTGTGGCCGGCAAGCAGATGCACCAACCTTTGGAGCGCAATCATTTTCGTAGAGAATGATCGCACCTTTGTTTCCCTGATGTCAAATGTTTCCATGTCTTGGAGTTTGCTTATTTCACTGGGCAACTGGATGACATCTGTCTTCCTTAGGCTCAGGTACTTGAGCTGAAATATCTTGTTGCAGATGTTCCTGATGATGTGCTTGTTCAACCCGCTGCACCCTTCTAGGTCCAGCACTTTTACCAATCCCCACTGAGGAGATGCAGGCAGTGAGTTCAGAAACTTTGCCATGCAAACCGATGGATCTCTTGAGTCCATGACAGGACTGGTGTGACTGCGTACTCTCCAGCTCCAGCAGGTCTGGGAACCTGTGTACCGTAGAGCTTTGTCGTAGAGTTGCTGCAGTTGGATTCCATCACGAATGGAAAGGCGTGAAGCCAGGTCAGGTGGGAGACCAGTGCTGCGCCCAATAACATTCTCCTGAAGGGCCATGTTGGTAATGAAGGAGGCAACATGAGGATCGACCTTGCAAGTCTTGACTCTTTCTTCAGGGCCAATGTCGCATGGAAGAACAAGACCCTGACGAACGAGCACATCGAAGCAGCGGTTAGCTTCAGTGAATGGATGCCTTGTGGAGATGAGGTTTTCAGCTACCCATCGTCTGACCAATCTTGTCCTCCTGATCTTGGATCCTGGGGGGAGAATTGACAGCAGGTACAGCAAGCAGCTCTTGTACTGAGTTGGCAGGTGATTGTAGCAGAAGCCTATGATGTGCCTGGCATTGCTTGCCTTGCCAAAATCTCTCAGTTGATCAAGCAATGCCAGCAGTTGGGCGTTGCTCCAGTGGGGATTAGCATCCAGAGCACGAATGAACATTCTGGTGGTGGAGGAATCCCGGCGGCATTTCTTGAGGATTTCCCTAACAGTGAGCTGGAGGTCGTCGCGGTCGCGGCGGCGGCCGTGGCTACCACCCAGCAGCAGCAGCAGCAGCTCATTGGCTTCGGCGGCTACAGCTTCAAAGTGAGGGTAGAAGTGTACTTTATAGTGGTATAATCTGTTGTGCACGAAAAGCCAGCTCGCTATGCACCATCCATGGAATTGGATGGACGTTCGTATCACCGGAGTGACTATGATCGCACTGTGATCAGGGTAGTCATCCGGCAAAGCGGGTGTTATGTGAGACCATGGCGAGTCGTCCTCATGGTCGGCAAGAACAATCAAGAACCTCTTATCTTTCAGGTGCCTCTTGACCTCTTCCCTCAGCCTCGGCTCATCCCAAGTGCTTGTCTCATCACTTTCAGGAGGAGAGCCTGCGGCTGGTGCTGCTTCTTGTTGGCGGCGTACCTGCCGGAGCAGGCACCGCAGCCGCTCCACGGGCTGGCGGTGAACCCCGGCATCGATCCAAGCTTTGCAGTCGAAGCGGCCATCCTTGGACTGGTCGTACACTCTCCGTGCGAGTTCCGTCGCAGGATTGCACGTGCCCAGCAGATCATTCTCCTGGTCATGGGCATCAACCGGCGGCGTCACGATGGCGAGAATGAGCCCTCGCCGATGGCTCTTGTGGAATACTTGGCACAACCACAGCAACACTTCCATGACATACTTCAACTCCCGTTCAAAGATGCCAATGGGGTCGACTGCCTTGCCTACAATCGCCGCCAGGCCGCCGGTCACTGGCGACGGCGACTTGTGTTGTTGATGATGAGGGTGGTGGTCCTCTCCGGAGGAGGACGGCTTCGTCGAATTCATCTCCGGGCGTCGCCGGCCAGCGGCGCTAACTCCGATCAGGCGAGTGAACCAGTCGTGCATCACTCGCCTCTCCTCCTTGGCCGTCTCCCTGACCGTCTCTATCAAGGCGCCGATGGCCTCGTCGCTCTGTAGCGACCTCATCAGGTCGTACAGCTTGGCGGGGTGCTTGACCAGGTCTTTCAGGTACTCGGCGAAAGAGGCACGCGATTGCATCTGGCGATCGCCTCCGCTGGTGCTCAGCCACGCGGTCACCTCCCGCGCGCTCGCGTCCATGTCCAGGAGGTCCATGGCACGGGCGAGGACACGGCGCCTCCGGGCAGCCTGCAGCTCTGCAGCTTCGCCGCCGCCCGCATGCTGCAGTGATGGTGGCTCCTCCTGCTGCTTGTGGTGGTGGTCGCGCGGCGTCGCAGCAGAGAGCACAGCGATGCCATAGCGGCGGCGCCGCTCCCCGACCTCGCGTGCCCGGGCCTTGAGCTTCCGGATCTCCTTGGCGATGCGGTGGCGATCCGGCATGGTGCGCACCAGCTGGGGCAGCCGCCGGAGAGACCCCGCCTCCGACGGGAGGCCGCCGCCGAAGGTCTGGACGTAGCGGTCGATGGAGTTCTGGGAGTCGCTGGCGAGCAGCCGGATCTGCCTCGTCAGCGCGTCCACCTGGTTGCTCGTCTCCCCGGCGGCGTCGGACGCGTCCCTGAGGAACCCGTGCATGATCTCCATCTCCTCCTTGATGAACTCCACGTCGCCGCGGACGCCACCCAGCAGCCTCGCCTCGTCGCGGACCACAGAGGCTAGGGTGCCCAGCAGCGCGTCCACGGCGCTCTGGGCGCCCTCGGCCATCTCGATCTCTGCTGCTACCTGCCTTGCTTGGTTTACTTCGTTGTTGCTGCTGCTAATAGAATGCTAGTTTTATTTTATGGGCACGTAGCTTTTTCTTTTGTTTTTTTTTGAGGGGAAGGCACCTAGCTTCTTCTGCATGCATGCAATGCAATGCAATGGAAATGAAAGCTAGCCCGGCCCGCTCAGATATATAGCTAGCAGGTAGGCGGCCGGATCATGCGTGTGGTGTGGATGATACCATGCAAAAGCAACAGGCCTCAAGGAATAAAGAAGAAAGACCAGTATGCATGCATGCTTTGTTGCTCTTTATTCCTTTCTCTAGCTCCACATATTCATTTCCACGTGCAAAGAAAAGTGGATCACATTATTCATTTCCAGTAGCAATGCTTGCACCGGTCGGATCGATGCGTGTGGG
Organism: Digitaria exilis; assembly: GCA_015342445.1. Classification (NCBI taxonomy): domain Eukaryota; kingdom Viridiplantae; phylum Streptophyta; class Magnoliopsida; order Poales; family Poaceae; genus Digitaria; species Digitaria exilis. Next base: position 157,163 of record JACEFO010000718.1, on the reverse strand, counting down.
ATGGAAGATCCCATGTAGAAGGACTCAAGGAATAAAGAAAGACCAGTATTCATGGTTCGTTGCTCTTTATTCCTTTCTCTAGCTCCACATACTCATACTATACAGATGGGTAAGGAATAGAGTGTCTTTCATGTATGGTCCAATTGGGTTATGCGTGACAGCCCTTTTTACATGCACGCACGCACGCCCCCTCCAAATAACAGGGAGCGTCCATTATTAGCACAGTAGCAACAGTGTTTGCTTGCACCGATCGGATCGATGCGTGGGAATGGAGAAATGGATGATCCCATGCAGAAGAAGGGCTCAAGGAATAAAGAAAGACCAGTATGCATGGTTCGTTGCTCTTTATTATTTTCTCTAGCTCCACATATTCGATTATTCCACGTAAAGAAAAGCGGATCACTTTATTACAGACATACCAGAAAACTCGGCTTTGTCGAATGTTCTTTACCAAGAGCAATTTTTCGGGCGAAATAGTATTTGCCGAGTGTTTTTCTATTACACTCTGTTTACACTCGGCAATGACTTCCGCAGGGACCACTCGCCCGAGTGCTAGCTTATGCTTGCTGACCTACGCCATGGCTGGCCGGCGCCATGGACGGGAGTGAGGTGATGTCACACCCAATTTTGATAGCAAAATCAAATGTATTACATATGTGTGTCAGGATCAGTTTACATACATATGTTGACATATAGGAGGTGTTTGGTTTGTCCAAATGTAACGTTATCCCTTTACATCTGTTAAGTGATACAGTTCCAGATGTTTGTTTCCAACACTCTGTAATCGGTTAACAGTGTAATCGGATTCCAGCCTATACATATCTGTTACCACTGCTCTTCCTCCGTAATCAGAAAACAACGCTGCCACCTCAAGAGCTAGCAGATTGCCTTTCCATTACTGATGGCAACCAAACAAAGCTAGTAACTTGTTTCTTTGTTAACGTTGACCCTGGTTTTCGATTCCAGTTGCGTTTGCATTACAGTTCTTGAACCAAACATTGTATAAAGAAACACTGCCCAAGCGTATAAAAAACATAAAGAGTAGAAATGAAAGGCAGCGGATAAGGTAGAAAGAGGTACGAAGAAAAAAAATGAAGAAATAGGAAGGAACGGTGAGGAAACGGATAAAAAAAGGAAAAGTAAAAATAATCATAGTTATTAATCCTTTTATGTTTTCCTGCGCACAAGATAAATTTACAAAGAATATTAAAACTTACGGTAGAACCAAATCATATAGAAAAGGGCATATTGGACATTTTACATCCACCATCCGGTAGGGCTCACGTAGCAAAAGCATGTATTTCGATCCGGTGTCGTTGCCAGAAGCACACGTAACAAAAGCATGTCGGTGCTTTTTTTGAGGAAAGGATGTGGGCTCTAGGGTCGGCATCGTCAATCTGGGCCTCCTACGCTTTGAAGGAACTGCATTTTCTTATCCCAGAGAAAACCCATTAAATTATACAAACACTTTCGTTGTTTCACTGGGCCTTGACCTGCGGCTACTTTAATTTTTTTGTTAATATAATAATGCAGCCGAAGACGATCCTATTCATAAAAGGTGACTCGTGAAACAAAAAATTCACCTGCACAACTAATGGGCCTTACGGAGTGACAAGAAACATGGCTCTCCGGACCGGAAATACTCTATTTGCTCACAAATATATATCTATAAGGATGAAATCACGATAATTGATATTCCGCGTAACGTTTAACATATCAAGAGTCTGATCAGCTACAGTTGTCAGAACTGCTTAACAATGACTAATGTTTGTCTTGAAAGAAACATTTCAATACTTGTTAGGCTCATTTTGTTCCTTTATCATCTCCTCTTCTTCGTCGAATTCTTTCTAAGCGGCCGGTATCACATTCATCTTCCGCTTCTCACAATATAGTTACCCTCGGATGGTTTTGATGCTGAGATGCTTCAAGCCTGATTGCAGATGCTGCATCAAAGGTTTCGTCATGTGTAGCACCCTCTCTGCCAAGAATAACGTTTGCATATTTTAGACAACGGAGGTGTGCAATGCCTAGGTAGAATCTGTTGCCTTTTGCCACTGATACAGAGAATGGAATCCTAAGCTTCTCAAGCTTTGGTAATGCCCCTTCGACAAAAACAATGTATCCCTCGCCACTAAATTTAGACGAACCAGAAATAAAGTTGAACTCCTTCAAACATTGGAATATACTTTGATGAACATTTAGCATTGGCTTTACCGTTCTTCCGAACCACAATTCCAGAGAGATTAAGGCGTGCAGCCCTCCAAGTATAAGGAGATCCTTTTCAGTCACTTCAACTAAGTTAATGTTTAGATACCCAAGATTTGTGAGTTCCGGTGCAATCCACTTTGGAATTTTCAGAAAATAGTAGCTGGTGGTCATCCGAAATCTTTGGAGCGAACATGGCAGAGGGTTCCATGAATCTAGGAATTCCATAGGACTACAATCAGAAGAATAAATCCATAAATATTGGAGTTTGCAGTGGCCAAGCTTGCATAGCGAGGAGATTAAAGCCTTCTCATGCCTCTCAGTTTTGTCATATCCTTGAGCATCCAACTGTATGTGGAGTTCCTTCAAACCGGTCAACTTAACTAGGTCCTCCAGTGCAGCTATTGAACTCATGCTAATATTAATGCCTGACAACACTTGTAAACTTATCAAGTTCCCTATCCCATCATGTACCTTTGTTAGGCCTCGGCAGTAATATGGAGTTAGCCATGTAGAGGATTTTGCAGTTAGTAGATGTTGCAGTTTTCTGAGATGGGCAATCCAGCAGGCAACTCTAGCACTTCTGTTCCCCTAAGGTCTAGCGTCTCTAACTCGTATAATTTAACAATTCCTGATGGAACCTTTGATATCCTTGTATTACAGAGGCTTAGATACATTAGTTGAGTGAGTTTTTCTATATTATTCAAATCATACTCCTCCAAACCCATGCAACCTTGAAAGTCCAAAACTCGTAAAGCTTTAAAATGGACAAGACGAGGTAGGTATGTCACAAGACCAACTGCTGTTAGAGAGCGAGCACGCGATACATCCTTCGCCCGTATAATTGACGCAACCTCTTGGCCAGCTTGTTGTATGGATAGGCGCCTGATGTTACCTTGTGTATATGCTATGTATGCTTGGCTACTTATTATGGCGGCGAAATTCTCTTCGGTTGCCTTTGATATTATAAGATCAAGCATTATATCATGAATACGACAGGCACGAACCTTACCATCATAGCCAATATCAATTGGTTGAACCATGTTTCTATTGATGAGCTCATAGAAATAACTCTCAGCAACATCTTGTCGGCTCAGGCCCCGTTCTTGAGGAATGAACCCTTCAGAAATCCATCTGTTTACCAATCGAGTTCTTTCTATAGTACAGTCCTCTGGAAATAAACTCAAATATAGCAAGCATGTCTTCAGATGGTGAGGAAGGTCGATGTAGCTCAGGTTTAATATGGCTTTGATTCCATCTAGATCTCTTTGCGTCTCTAATGCATAACCAATTGAATTTCTCACCTTCTCCCACTCTTCCTTCACAACCGGTTTATTTGCCAGTAAGCCAGATATATTGATGATTGCCAATGGAAAACCTCCACATTTCTTGATGATATCATAAAAAACTTCTTGAAATTGAAGATGGGAATCTTTAGAATCTTCAGTCGCCTCCAAAAACTGGCAACTTTCGGAGCCAAATCTTTTGAGAAACAACCTTTCCGAGTAATGGTAGTTTAGTGGCTCCATTTGGTAGACCCAACCATCCATACTTGAACAGCAAGAAACTGCAACACTAACAATTCGTGTAGTAGTTATGATTCTACTACCGCAGGTGTTCTCCGGGAATGCGCAATTGATAGCATTCCATGCAGACGTGGACCATACATCATCTATAAAAACTAGGTACCTAAAAAGTTTGACAGGTATTTAAATTACATGCGGAGTATAATAAGGTAAAATGGAGAAAAAAAATGACCGTACTCATAATATAATGTAACACTGGGACTTGTACAACAAGCATCAGTCCAATGTTTTCAAATTGTATTATATATTGAACCTAGTCATAAGAGCACAGATAAGACGACTAATCATGATTAGTCATAGATCAGGTCGATTAGTCGAGACTAGTCGGAAGTCTAGCTGTCCTTTATATTCTAGGACTGATATACTACTATACTAGTTGGCTTAGTTAGAACCCAAGCGGCGGATGTGCAGTAGGCGGTGGACCGAAGATGGCAACGGCAATGGATGTGTAGTAGGCGGCGGACCGAAAGAGGCGGCGGCGGATCGTGGAGCAGTGACGCCAAGTCGCCGATGCAACTGCGCTACTCAGCCAGACGTGACGGTGCAGCTCGCGGGCCTCGGTGTACCTATCTGGACGATCTAGACCCTAATGGGCCAGCCCACCACCGACCAAAGCCCACAACATGAAACCGTCCAGGAAAAGTCTCTGTTTGATCATTTTCTTAGCTAATCGGTGTGATTAATCATGATTAGTCACGACTAGTCGGACGATTAGAAAACTAGTCGCTCCAGCCTACTTGGTGCCTCTTATACGGATCTCTATCCCCATCCATGTATTGTACAAAGAGATACGAGAAGTTCAGGTTTAAGAGTTCAATTCTCCATAGGAAAAATAATAATAAAAGCAACTTAATTTGATGGTACCTTTTTGTTGCTAGATATTGTCTTGTCATTGTAATAATTTGCACCTCATCCCATTCTCCAATATGTTCTGTGAACTCTCTGTCATGACATAGCTGAAGCAGACAATCTCTCAGAATGTGCATCAGGTTAGGCTTCCGAGACACCGAGACAGACGCCTTGCAGCCAAAATGGCCCCCGATCTCGAGATAAACACGCTTCGCAAGCGTCGTCTTGCCGATGCCACCAGACCCTACAATGAACAGAGCCTTTTGATGATCGGTTGACCCTCTCCCATGAAGCAGCCACGCCACGAGCTCATATTTCGGCCCGTCGATGCCGACGAGGTGGTCCTCGCCATCGTCGAAGAAGAACGCCGAAAGCCGGGGATCCACGCCCCGCGCTCCATGAGACGCGGTCGCCGTCGCCGATCTGCTTCCTGTGCTACAGCCAGGAAGTGTGTCGAGCTGCCTGTACCTCTCCCTGCGGTCCGCGATCTCGACGGCCCGCTTGTTGAGCGTGTGGATCTGTTTGGCCAGCTGCCGCCAGGCCCTTAGCCTCTGAAGGGACCTGGCGCACTTGCCCACCAAGGCCCTGCAGTAGTGGCTCTCGCCGAGGCGCTGCTGGTGCGCGAACGAGTCGACGCAGTCCTCGACGTCGTAGGCGAATTCTCTCACCTCCCGAGCCCATGCCTTCACCTGGACGTCGATGAGGAGGCCGTCCGCCTCCATGGCCGACAGGTGGAGGAGCAGCGCGTGCATGCTGTCGAGCTCGTTCCGGAGGGAGACGATCTGGGTGCCCAACGTCTTGATGCGAGAGTACCCGGAGGTTATTGGCATCTGGAGCTTCCCCAGCACTACTGCCAGGGAGCCCACGGAGATGCTCACCGCCGAGTCCATCTCTCCTGACGCCGCTCCTTCCCCTGCCCCTGGTCACCTACTCACCTCTGCGGCTCTGCTGTGCTATGCTCTTCTCTTCACGGCTAGCTGGGGTGGTTTAGTACTGGTACGCTGTATGCAGGTAGGATGGTCTAGTGCGGCGACTCTGCTAGCTGTTCCTTGTGTACATGCATCTACTCGTTGGAGAGGAGATAATGTGATATTGGTGAGGAGAGGCCTGGGCGTGATCGTTGGAACGAAGACGGTTTCAATCTCTCAAATTAAATCTATTGTATTCTGCATTAGTCATTAGGAGTATATATTAGTTTAATTATATACAGTGGCCTCCAAATTGAATATTTTTGTGATCGATTAGTTGCCAACCGTCGACCAACGTGCACTCGACTCCTACTCATCTCAATCGTCAGTTTAGCTTCTTTGATTACTGTCTTTAGTTTTTAAGAGAAAAAAGAGTAATTTTTTAGGAAGCGTGTTATGTGAGGGGATAAATAAGAAAGGTGGAAAAACAATTTTCTGGAAAACGTATTCTGTGAGAGAGATAAATAGTAAGTTAAAATTATTTTTTGGAACTAAACACAGAACCTATCTACGCATCAAAGACATTTAGTACTTCCTAAATAAAAGGGTTTAAAAACCAGATGATCTTCGCCGTGCACCTGCAGAGTATTGGGAACCAAGAAAAAGCAAAGTCAACGATGATCTGGCTATTAGCGTACGTTTGTTGGATTCATTGACCTCAAGGAATATGCAGAGCTGCAGGCTGCTAATGCGCGGCCTTTGTATATCAGATGAGCCACTTGGCTCCTTTCATACGGCCTTTTGAGATTTATGTCTTACTAGGCACGTGGCCGTGCGTTACTACAAGTGGCTTAAACCATAATCCATGTAACAACCCAAAACTAAGCATAATCTAAGCATGTCATCATAAGCACCTTTAGCACTCATCATTTCGTTTAATACCTAGATAAGTCTAAGATTAAAAGATCGTTTTCTGCTTATTATGAGCGGACAGTCCACCCCGTTGTCCACGCGTAGCACAAGCTGACCAATCAACCATGATGGGTTGGCCACCGCACCGCCACAGCGGACAATCCGCCAACGCACCTAGCGTGTGTGTCGCCGATGCAGAACTTGGCCACGCTACGCGCCCCTCTCGGGCTCACCTGTCTTTGGCATCGGGCGGGGAGCCCTCCCCTAGCTCCCTCTCTTTCCCCTTCCACACTCTCCATTCTCTCTCTTCTCTCTCTACCTTGGAGAAGTTCCCAAGGTTCCTCCACTTAACTACCTCCAAGACCTCACTAGAGCTCGAGCCTGGCGAGAAGCACCACCTCGACGTCATCCCCTTCCTCAAGCTTGGAGCAAGAGGCTTCACCAAGCTCACTCCTCAATCCATCGGAATTCCTCCCCCAAGCATAAGGGCAAGAGCGAGCAAGCCTTCCCGCAACCATGCCCTATTCAGACCTGCAGCCTCATCGAGTGTCAATTGTTGCCGGTGAGCCGCCATCTTCCTCGATCCCCTCTTTGCCAGATTATATTTGGTAAGGGTGACTCCACTTTTAATATACCATAGAAAGATTTTAATCTTAAGTGGAATCTTAATCTTCCAAATAGAACATTTACGGGGAACAATCCCATCACATATCAAAGCCCTATAGAAAGATCGAGTGGAGAACATCCCACTATTGTGTAATTTCCAGATAAAGACATCCCTTTCCCGTGTAAGATTAGTATTTAGAACCTTTGCCACCAGATTGTACCAACACTCGAGATTTCGTCCAGCAAGTGCTCTTCGAAAGGACACATTCAGAGGTGTGGTGCTTAAGCACCTCGGCCACTGTTGCAGACTTCTTATGCACTATCTGAAAGAGATTGGCATAAACAGAACTGAGAGGTCTATCTCCTACCCATGTGTCCTCCCAGAGCATAGCTTCCAAGCCATTGTGCACCATAAAACGACTGCATTGTAAAAAAAAGATCTTTGACCTTCATAAGCCCAGACCAGAAGTGGAAATCCCCCGGCATTTTCTGGACTTGGGTTAGGTTTTTTTTGACAAATATTTCCTCCTTAGAAGGGTTTGCCAAATACCTTCCTCATTAATTAACTTGAACAACTATTTGCTTAAAAAACACTTATTTTGGGTTTCCAAATTTTGGATGCCTAGTCCACCACAATCTTTAGGCTTGCACAGGATGCTCCACTTAGTGAGTCTGTACTTCTTATGGTCATCGCATTGCCAGTAAAAGCGTGAGTGATAGTAATCTAGCTTCTTAAGAACACCTTTCGGGATTTCAAAGAAAGATAGCATGTACATCGCAAGGCTAGTAAGTACTGAGTTAATCAAGACTCGTCTACCACCTACGGATAGCAACTTTCCTTTCTAACTACCTAGCTTTTTCTTAAATTTCCAAGGTATTTAAAAGGGACGCAATGGGACGGAGGTAGTAGCAGGGATTGGCAAGCAAGCATACGGACTAAAAAAAATCGCAGAGAACAATTATCAAATGAAAGTTAATCGGAGATTCACAAAAGCTCACTACTTATAGATTAAACAAAGATCGATAGATTAGCACCAAAGAAATCTCATCGAGCTTTTACCTGGCTTGATATCCTTTTGTCTGCTCACAGGCTACCGCTGCGTGCGAGCCAGGCGAACGACGGTAGCGCGGCCTCAACGGGAGTCACTGCCACGCGGGCTCTATGGAGCTTGGACCCACATGGCAGCGACTCAATGGCAGAAGGACCAACTGCAGAGGATCTCGTTCGCTCAAGGAGCCCGCGCCGACGTTGCGGAAGGTCAGCTCCGGTAGCCCGGCCGCCCGGTGTCGGGACGCGACGACCACGGTCCACGGGGGCTGTCTGCAAACCACCTCTGTCGGCCTCTTCCTTTTTTTGAGCATAATCTTTTTTTTTTTTGAGAAACTTATAAGCATCTTCTGTCTAGCAAGGTTTTTTCACTGTGCCTTTTTTTTCACTGTGCCTAACAATGTCAAACGCCGCTCTCTGCCGTCCGTCTGCAGCCCAAGAGCCGAACGAGAGTAAGGATGGGCCGAGATGTGGGCTGGGCTGGGCTGACATCACAAGTTTGCGCGCCAAAAACGATTACTCGGTTCCCGCTTCCGAGATTTGAATTTTGACGCCAAAGCTGCGGACAACCGAGTGAGAAACAAAAATACAATCGATTTTTGTAGCCAAGCCATATGCATTGGCAAGTACCAAAATTTGAGTGACTAAGACTGACTCCAACAGAGTACCAATCCAGCGACCCAAACCCAAAAATGGGTCACAACAGTGGATTTGGGTTGCAAAACCTGCCTCCAACGGATGACCTAAATCCCTACCCATTTTTGCGTCGGCGCTCGAGCGAGACGCAAAGATGCGTCTCTCTCTCTCCTCTGCCCATTTCTCTCGCGATGGCGCGAAGGAGGCAGGGCAGCAGCGCGATGGCGCGAAGGAGGCCGCGTGTGGGCGCGAGGAGCTCGAGCTTCCGCGAATCGACCTCCGACGGCGGTGAATCGAGCTCCGGCGGCGGCAAATCGAGCTCGAGCTATCGCGTGGCTCCCCTCCGTCCCAGAATCCGCGCCGCCGCGTAGCTCCCCTTCGCCTCCGAGCCCGGCGCCGCCGCACAGCTGCCCTCCGTCCCCTACGTCGAGGAAGTTGGTGTCCCCGGACGCGGACTCGACGCGGTGGCCCTCCCCGCCGCGGAGCTTCTCGGGCTCACCGCCGCGGACACGCCGGCCTCCTTGAGGTAGTCGGAGATCTGCGAGTCTTCGAGGAGGCCGAGCATCAGCTGGTCGACGGCGAGGTGGGAGTCCTCGAGGCGGAGTTCTTCAGCGAGGAGTCCGGCCGCGTGGTCCACTTGGGCGGCGGCGGTAGCGGCGTGAAGGCAAGCTCCCTCGTGGCAGCGCACAGGCGCAGTCCGCGGTGCCGCGCAGGGGTCCGGCGGCGGCAGCTCGAGATCCATGGGCAGCGGCACCTAGCAAGCAGACCAAGCGGCTGCTGATGCTTCCGCTCTTGAGCAGAGCAGCAACACTGCCTCTCTGAAGCAGAGCAGAGCAGCGAGCAAGCGGAGAAGAGCAGCGAGCAGAGCGGCGAGCGCGGGTGGTGGCGGCTGGGCGAGCAGAAGCTGCGGGAGAATGCGTCAGGCTGTTGGAGAAGCGCTGTTTTGGGTTGGAGACTTTTTCACTGTACGCTACCTAAACAAGGGAATGCGTCTCGCGAATAGGTCACGGTTGTTGGAGATAGTCTAAGAAGATAAAAATCGCTCAATTTGGCCAATGAAAGATGAGGTGCAATTCGGCTACAAATCAAACGAAAAAAAGAACCCACTCATGGATAGATAGCACAAATGTCATATACAAATCAAACAGATTTCTTTCTAGAATATTACAAAGGACCATTAACACGGACATATCAGTTTTAAAAATAGAATCAATAATATTGAAACATACCGAGTTAGATCAACTAACAAGTTCTTATAGTGAAACCTACTTACACTGAACGAGTTTAACATTCGCATATGTGCTCATACTTTTTTTGAATTTCTTTTGGGTATTGATGAAGATATTGTTCTATTGGTATGTGACATGCTCATCAACAACAAAACACTTAGGTTCCGTTTAGATTTGTTCAACTTCACTATTTATTAACACTTTTATTCTATTGAAAATTATGACCCCTCTTACAAAATTTTTATACAGTAAAGTTTTGCAAACTTTTCCAATCTAAACGAGCACTTATTTTAACTTTGTCTATCTCTACTGGCTCATTCTTCGGGAGCACTCATAGAGGTAGCATTATGTGCATTCACTCAGTCTTCGGGAGCACTCATAGAGGTAGCATTAGATGAATACTCGGTGTAGTGTTTTTTTTGGAGAAATTTTAGGAACTAAACGCACCCTAAACAAGACCTACATCTATATTATTGTTTCAAAAATAAAAATATATGTTGGAATAACAAATTGACAAATTCTCGTCTTGTCAAGGATCCGGTCATCACGAGGCGGTGCAGACTGGATTGACCAATCACTGCCGGAGTGAGGAGCCAGACAGATACTGTAGCTTGGTACAGCCAAGGGCATGTTTAGGGCCGTGTTTAGTTGTCAAAAGTACTTCTTTTTACTTACTATCCATCTACCTCACAGAACACGTATATTCAAAAATCCTCTTTTCTCTTTTCCTATTCATCTTTCTCACATAACACGCATCCCAAAAAAAGTACTTTTTCCAACCTCAACTAAACAGGGCTTGTTTTAAAAATAGAATCAATAATATTGAAACATACCGAGTTAGATCAGCTAAACACGACACAAGTGCCCAAATTCGCAGTCGAGGTGTAGAGTATACGCTTGCGCGTTGTTCTCTCGCTTGGCTGATGGTATTGCGTGCCGACGACCGTATGATATCCGTCGTCGTGAATCGTGATCTTCCTGCCTCCGTATGATCTCCGTCATCGCCGCCGCCGTCCCGCCGTGCATGGCTCGGAGGCTTCTCGACGAAGCAAATGGCTGTGTTTAGTTGATAGGAGGAAAAGATTTTTTTTCTGGGATGCGTGTTACGTAAGGGGGATGAATAGGAAAGGTGAAAAAAAAAAATTTTAGAGATGCGTATTCTGTGAAGGGAATGAATAGGAAGTGCAAAAGATCTTTTGCATCTAAACACGACCAATGATGTGATCGTGTGGAGCTAGCGGGCCCGAGCAGTAAAACAAATGAAACTGTGGAAGACGTACACCGACTTCAATGGATGCAGCAGGGTTCACACCGGGCTAGTTGACCAGTTGGGCACCACAGCGCCAGTTCTCATCTCCCTGCCTCACTCCCGCCTGCTCAGGGTAGATGAATAGTGATATGTGAGTAGAAGAGGTGGGATGAATAGGGAAAAGTTGGATGAATAGTGGATTTTTGGGGAATCTTTGGGAAACTAAACGGGGCCTCACTCCAATCCCCACCCCCATCCAGGCATCCATCATCCACCATACTCACCCATCCTCCCACCCTTCCAGACGTTTTCCATTGGCTTCAAACCCTTCTTCCCTCACCTCCGACGAGAGATTCACACGGTTGACCTCGACCTTCAATGGCTGGCGGCTAGACGAATCGCCCCTGCACCTTGTTCGTGCTCATCCACGGACCACGACGTACGGAGGTCGTTTCGTGCGGCGATAAAGGTTAGCTCCTGTATGGCTGCCTTGGCACTTCCTACCAGTTACCAGTTACCACTCCAATTTCAGTCGCCATTTCCGTAGTAGCTGCTACTTGCTACCTCTCGTACTAGCTCCAGTGCTCCACCGCATCACCTGTCCCCGGTTTACCAATACTGTTGCGTTCCTTTATCTGCCGATGATCTTACTGCTGAACGCTAATCTTTCTCCGAACCGTATGCAGTTGTTGGGTGGCTGCGCGGGAGGCGCGCTCGGAGATGGCTCGGCCGAACCAGAGGTGTTGCCGCCGCTGCCACCGGAACCTCCCGGATTGCTCCTGCGGCGCGGGCGCGCGGCACTCCCGTCGATCCGCCCGCTTCCGCCGCGACCCGGAACCAGAAGGCGACGGCGCCGACCACATCAGCGCTCTGCACGACGACCTGCTGCTCCACATCCTCGCACGCCTCGGCTGCACCCACGCCGCCGCCCGGACCGGCCTGCTGTCCCGCCGCTGGCGCGGGCTCTGGAACCGCCTCCCCGAGCTCGTACTCCGCGAGGTAGAACCTGGGTCGCTCGACGCCGTGCTCGCCGACGTCGTCGCTCGGTTCCGTCCCCAATCCCGGCCACAGCCCCCGCTGTCCCTCCTCGACGTCCGCTCCCCCCACGACCACATCTTCTCGTCCGTCGCCCAGATCACCTCTCTGTTCGACGCCGCCGCGGCGCTGCAGCCGGAGAGCCTCGTCGTCAGCGTCACCGCCGCTAGGCCCGGCGTGGTGACGCTGCCCCGCCTCGACCACACCAAGTCGATCACGCAGGACGTGTGCCGCGTCCATCTGGTCCCGCCCCAGGATCAGGATGGGGGTATGCCGGCGCTTGAGAGCCTGTCGCTTCGCCGCTACGACGGCATCGAGACTCTCCGGCTCGACCGTTTCTCCGCCCTGCGTAGCCTTTCAGTTTCCGATTGGCGCCGTGACTCCATCCTAATCTGCCAGCCGTTTCTCGAGGAGCTAGTTTTGATGGCCAGTGTGCAGCTACGGCGAGTCTGGATCGCAGCCCCTAGCCTTAAGAAGTTGACATTTCACGCCAGAGCTGGTGTTGCGGATGATTTCTCCCTGCATTACGTGGCGCCAAAGGTGGAGGATCTCTTATGGCAGTGCACTAACTACGCGTCACATGCTAGATTTGGTGATATATGGACTCCGAGGATGGTGACCATAAACACATCAGAGCCCCAAGTGCATCTGCAGCACACCCCTGGCTCCAACATGTACACCCTGTCTCTCGGCATATGGGAAGGGCAAGTGGTGAGTTTCCTCTTCTGCTTAATTCCACTGACGCGCTGGCTAAAGTTAATGTCATACGAGTACCTGATATTGCCAAATTGTTGTGCAGTTTGTTCTGGAAGGCGCAGAGAGCTTTGAGCATTATATATCTTCCCTATTTCCCGTGGCCAATTTCTCTGTTTTAGAGCTGTGTATTCAGTCATGCGGACATGTCTACGGAGCAATGGTTCTACACCTTCTTGGGGTTTATACCTTGATAAAGAGGCTGAAGGTGGACCTGCGTAAACTTGAGGTAATTGGTCTGTTTTTCTTCATGCTTTACATTTTGCACTATCGTAATAAGTCATGCCGGTGGTCAGGCCTTAGTATGAAGCATCAGTGACTAATCGCGCTTTGACATTGTTTCAGTGGAGAGGACTATGCCGCGCTGATTGCTCCCCGTATTCAGTTGAACGACTGGAGAAATCAGGCTATCTCCCTGACTGACCTAAAAGAAATGGAAATTAATGGTGTTAGAGGAGAGGATCATGAAATTGATATGTTCAAAGTGATATTGAGAAGTGCAGCATTGCTTCAAAAAGTGGCCTTCACGTTCAGCCTTAAGTCTGAACAACGCATTCGTAGCTTTTCCAGTAAAATACGTAGCATCTTAAAGGCACATCCCTCCGTGGAGTGCAAAATATATCGCTGTTCTGGTGAGCTGGTGCTGTCTGCATGACTAATTGCAGGTAAATGTCATACGGTATGGTATGCTTTCTATCTCAACCATGGTAAAATTAAGGCTCATGATTTATAAATGGAAGCAGGATATGATATTCTAGTTAGCTTGTGTTGTTTTTACTAGGTTTCTTTATGATTCGTTCTGTCACATGGCATGTTGTGATGTGGAAGACATTCTCTGAATGCTATGATCGTCTGTCTATTTACCTCTCGCTAACATGACATGCTTATGGGTGACTTGTAGATGGGAGTTGACCTGCAATTTATGCTCTTATTTATTCTGTAGTATGTGAAATGACGGTTAGGAAGTCTGTCTGTTGCTGAAGCTGTCAATCAAAATTGGGATGGAGTCTCGGATTGTGCACTTGCAACTGCACTTTAGATATGAGGTGTTTAGGATTCTGATACATTTAGGCCATGTAGTTCTGATACTGTCTACTGCCTAAGTGGCACCTATTTCTTCCAGTTAGGGTCTATGTCATTTTATAATTCAATATAGCTTTCAATTACTTTGTTGAATTAGTACTTGTGCTGCTTTTGTTTTCTCAGATCTTTTAAGCACCACTTTTTTTTGTCCCGCAACCATGTTTTTGAATGCTACTTATTTTTTTGTGACTTGCAGTTCTTAACTGAAAAGATAAATTTCATTTATCTCATGCAGTCTGTTTTGGATTTATCATGTTCCTCTGCAGTTTTTTTTTGTGGAACCTAATGAGCAACCAAAACTGAGTAGCAATTTGCTTCTGAGTTGTAGGATTTTCTTCTTTATCAGGTCCAGCTTTGGCCTTTTCTGATTGTCGTATTTAACTGAGGCCTTGATATGATGTGTCCAGGTTACTTGAAGTAGTTGGAGTTTGGCCAACCTTCAGCGTTCAGGCTACTTGAAGTGCTTGGAGTTTGGATAGCCTCCAGCGACCGGTTGTTATCTAATGTCGCAACTGGCATCACTGTTCCTAGGCTGCTCTTACCGTAGCGCAATAGGGATGAACTTATCTAATGGGAGATATTATGTAATCTCTTTGGTACTGTAACCCTGGAGCATTGCTTTAGGTGTATGTTAGCTTAATATATTAGCCTTGCTGGATCCTCTTGTTAGTGTAAGTTGCGGATTTATATATATATTGGCCTAATGGCTCCACCCCGCACCACCCGACTCCCCACACCCCCGCCGCCGCCGCCACCACCACCGCCGCCGCCGCAGATCCAGCCGAACGGGCTGACCCCGCCCCCCCTGCGCAGGATCCGTCACCCAACTAGAGAATCGCCAGCACCTCGCACGCTCCCCACCTGGGAGGCGTTCTTCACCCAGCAACGCGAGCCAACCTACCCCGCCAGACGAAACGCCGCACGCTTGAGCCAGGGCACCAAGGAGCGCCACCCCCGGCGGAGGACCCCAGATCCGGCCCCTGCGGCCACGGATCTGCGCTCGGCAAGGCGGGACCCGAAGATCTCCTATGTGGATATCGTCAGACGCAAGGTCAACTCCCCCAGCTCCGACACACCGCCTGGGGTGGGTGAAGGCATTCACTGCTCAGATTCAAGCTGGCGAAGGCGTAATTACTCCGGCAAAGCACGTCGCCGCCCACCTCCGCCAAGCTCTACGCCTGCGCCGCGCCAGGAGTGGGTCACAGTACGAAATCGTAGGCGCAAGACACTGCCCGAGGCGCGGCGACGCGACGGCGGCCATGCCCAAGGACAGCAAAGGGAGTCAAGGCAATCTTCAAGACGGCCAACAACCCCAACCCCGTCGTTGGAAGACTTCATCAAGGCGACTGCGGGAAGGTGCTTCAAATGCTTGGCTCGCGACCACAGAGCTTCCTCTTGCCGAGACCCAGTCCGATGCTTTCGATGTCGCCGCTCAGGGCATAGAGAACGTTCCTGCAAGGAACCGCCCCCCACCTCTGCTAAGCTGCGTCGGCCGCCTCCACCACCTCCACCACCCCCATCGAAGACTCCACCATCAACGCACCTGCCCCCGCCGCCAACGCCGCCACCGCAGTCATCACGCGCGACATTACCGGCGTCGGGGCCGACGACTGCCGCGCCGCCTGGGATGGCCAAGGGAGACCCCCACACGCGACCGGAGACGGAGACGATCTTCATCCCCAACTCATTCGAGCTGATGCAGGACGCGAGGGAGTGGGAAGCTTGCGCCCTTGTCCCATGGGCCATGCACCTCCCACGAGGTGCAGGAGCGAGAACCATCGTTGATCTCCTCGCCAGGGAGCTCGGGCTGCAGCGGCGCCTGATCTCCGTCACGGTCCACCAGCCGGAGCCATACCTCATCCGCTTCGAACGCGCTGAGGATGCGGAGGAGGCTCGCCGGCGAGGCCGCTTCACCGGGAACGGCATCGACATCTGTCTGCGCGGCTGGCGTAGCCTCACGCATGCCCTGGGCTTCCGCCTCTTCTACAAGGTGCGGCTATGCCTGGACGGCATCCCGTCCAATGCTTGGACGCCGAACATCGTCGAGCGCATCGTCGGCCACAAATGTGCTGTCCAGCACATCGTCATGGACCTCGTCGAGCCAGCGGACACGCGCCACATCGAGCTGTGGGCGTGGGTTGCTGACCCCAGTGAAATCGCCAGGCGAGTCTGGCTAGCCTTCACGCACAGGCCGGCGGAGGCCTCCTCGTCGGCTCACACGTTCCTCGTCTCCGCAGACCCGATTCCGGAGCAGTGGCACCAGGGAGCACGCTTCGAGATCTTCATCCATATGCCTCTACTGGAGGACTACTCGGCGGCGCGGGCATACCTCGAGGACGGCATCCCCATCCCCTCCAACTTCGAACCTGTCCGTCGCCGCTACGAATGGCGATACGGGGTGATCGACGGTGCGCCGACTGGAACGAGGCCGAGGTACCCAATGCGGCTCCCGAAACCACCGAGGGAGCCACAGTACCCCAGCAGCGCTCGTGATGAGGAACGGCACGACAAGTACCGTGGCCGAACCGAGAAGCAGCAAGGACGCCATGACGGCCGCGACGACACCTCGCGCAGCAAGGCAGGCCAGAGCAGGGGGTCATGCAACGACCGCCCCTTCTCCTGGCCAACGCGACACGACGACGACGATGACGAGGACTATCACCATCCGGGACAGGGCGACGTCAAGTTCTCGGAGGGCTACTGGGGCGTTGGGGAGCTACGGCGCGAGCGCACTCGTTCCCCACCGCGCCGCAACTACGGCAACCACAAGGGGCGACACCGCGACCTCGGCAACCGTACGGGAGCGGGTGCTGCTGCAGTGCGCCTCGATGCTCTCATGCCGGCGACTCAGAACCTGAGCAAGGAGCAGCTGCAGGCCCTGTTTGCCGTGCGCGCGCATCGTTTGAAGACGGACCTCCACAACAAGGTACTCTCGTCTACGCCGTCAGCTGACCCCTCAACAGTACAGGTCAACAAGGAAGCATGGCTCGAAGAGGCGGAGGATTACGTCACAAAGGCCACGCACCTGGCCACGATGCTGGGGATCGAGGCGGCTCCCACTGGGGAACAGGCCTGGTCCGAGTCGATTCCGGTGAAGCACACCTTTGACAGGTTATGGACTTCGTTGCGGCTGAACACGGAGAACGCGACGCCAACGATCAACGACGTTGTGGTGTCCCTGGGCGCCATGGGGATCGACCCAGGGCATGCTCCGCTCGGCGGATTCAAGCCGAGCCGTGGCTGCGACGACAACCTGGAAGCGGCCGGCGGAAACACCGACACGTGGGGCGCTTCAGGCGATCCTGATGGTGCCACGCACACGCAGCAGGCGACTAACACTGACGACGGCGGGCTGAACGTCGGCGAGACTGAGCCCGACAACATGGCACCGACTGAAGCCTACAAGGAAGATGACGTCAAGCGCGGCACCGACGACACTACCATCGAGTTGCTGCAGTCCCCTGCTACATCTGAAAACCATGCAGGCGACGCCAACAGCACCACGGTAGACAGCAACGCCGGCCAGGATGCTCCTGCCAACAGGGCAGACAGCAGCGGCATCGACGACACCAGCACCATGCTGTTGCAGCTGCCGGCTGGAGCGGAGAACCACGCAGGCGACGACAACACCACCACCGACAGCAACGATGACCATGATGTTCCTGCTACCATGGCAGGGAATGAGGCTAATGGCAACGTCAACCACGACTCCGGCATCCTCACTGCAGGCTGCGGCTCTGCGAACCAGCCAGACGGAAGCGGCAACGCTGGCGACATCTGCGACGCTCTCGACACGGCGAACGAATTGGGTATCAGCTCATTGTTCAGCACTCCGCCACCCCCTATTATATCTCTACCATCGCAGCGCCGACAGAGACGCCAAAGAAACCTAATCCCTGAAAATTTTGTAGCTCGCAGGAGTGTTCGACTCTCCACCAAGCCGTCCATGCCGGCGGAGGAGAAGGCGCAGCGGAATCTTTGCCGCAAGCTCGGCATCACCAGCGCCGACTCGGCTCCAATTGAAGACGTCCTCCGAGACTTCACCAACACATTCAAGGGGGAGATGCCGCAGAGCATCAAAGCGGCCATGGCGGCCATCTTTGATTTGGAAAACGAAGCAACTGAGGCCATTGACGAGGCGTTACTGGCCTATGCTGGCCAAGACTTCAGCGAGCTGCAGATCTACAATGATGAGTAGTTGTGCCAGGACACCGTTGTGCCTCATGCCAATGAGGATGTATCAGCTTATTTTTCTCAGCATTACTTTCGGCAACTCTAATTTCCCTAAGCCCTGCTGGCTGCGACCTTCGGGCGGTAATGACTTGCAACGTAAACGCCTAATGAACAGCACAGCAAATTGTGACAAACACCACGGCATAGTCGCCTGTGCACATCTGTTTTGCATCACCGCCGATATTTTAAGCTGCAGCAATGTCTATTGTCGAGAGACAGGCACCAGTTATGATGCATAGAAGTATACAAGTCCTCTCCTGGAATGTAAGGGGCCTCAATGCAGCGGCGAGATGCATGCTAGTCAACGAAAGATTAGCGGCAACACCATGCCATATTGCATGCCTCCAAGAGACGAAACTCCACATGATTGACCAACCTTTGGCTCGTTACCTAGGAGCATACAGATTAAACTCCTACGCCTATAAGCCCGCAAATGGTACAAAGGGAGGCATCCTTCTACTGTGGAATGATTCCATAGTTAACGTCACAAATGTGCAAATTGGCAGGTACTCCATCACGGCAGAAGTCACAATCAGGCACTGTACATCAACTTATAGAATGACGACAGTCTACGGACCATCAAGGAGAGCAGAAAAAGACCTCTTTTTAAGCCACTTGCGAGAGCTAAAGCCTGCCGATGACTCCAAATGGGTGGTCCTAGGAGATTTCAACCTCATATATCGCGCACAAGATAAGAACAACCGAAATCTCAATCTGCGACTTATGCGTAAATTCCGTCGAACGTTGGAGTACTGTGAGCTAAAAGAGATCGGTCTACAAAATCGAAAATTCACCTGGAGCAATGAAAGGCGAAACCCGACGCTGGTCCGTTTGGACAGAGTCTTCTGCAATCAGGAGTGGGATCTTTATTACGAGAACTGCTCTCTAACTGCACTATCATCATCACATTCAGACCATTGCCCTATACTCCTAGCAAACCACGACAATCTGAGGAGGCCGGCACCTTTTAAATTTGAAAACTTCTGGGTCAAGCTACCCGGCTTCTACGAAATTGTACAACGTGCATGGGAGGCACCAACACAGCACACAGAACCTTTTCACCGCCTAGGACATAAGCTGTACGAAACAGCGCGTGCGCTCAAACGTTGGAGCTCCTCACTTTTCTCAGAAACAAAAATGAAAATGCTGATGGCGCAGCACGTTATTTTAACACTAGACGAGATCCAAGACCAGCGCAGCCTATCGCAAGACGAAGCATGGCTCAGGGGAAAATTGAAAAAGCGCGTCATGGGTTGGGCGGCTCTAGAAAAAGCAAGGAAGAAGCAATGTTCAAGAGTGACCTTCGTTAAGGAAGGAGACGCCAACACCAGATTCTTTCACCTAAAAGCCAATGGTAGGCGCCGAAAAAATTTCATACACCGCCTCCGTAAGGGGGACCACTGGGCTTGCTCGCATGAAGACAAAACGGAAGTCATCCAACAGCACTTCGAGAGCATAATGGCCCGGCCGTCACCATGGACCAGGGACCTTAATTGGACGCTGCAAGACCTCCCCAATGTTGACCTATCTAAACTGGATGAGCCTTTTACGGAGGAAGAGATCCTCTGCGCAATCAAGCAAACACCACAGGATAAGGCGCCAGGGCCCGACGGTTTCACAGGGCTATTTTTCAAGAAGTGCTGGACTACCATCAAACCTGATGTCCTTGCTGCTGTCAACTCCTTTCATAACTTGCGCTGTGCAGATTTCAACCTGTTAAACAAGGCCAACATAATCCTCGTGCCCAAGAAAGATGGGGTCGATGAGATACGCGACTTCAGGCCAATAAGCCTGATTCACTCTGTAGCGAAGATTGTCACAAAAATGCTTGCCCTACGACTGGCACCGTACATGAACCAACTCGTCTCTAAGTCCCAAAGCGCGTTCATCAAGGGACGAAGCATCCATGATAATTTCTTGTATGTCCGGAATCTTGCGCGCCGGTTCCATAGAACAAAGTCATCGGCCTTACTGCTTAAGCTTGACATCTCCAAAGCATTCGACTCGGTGAGATGGGACTACCTACTAACGATGCTTCAACGCCGAGGCTTCCCTCGAAGGTGGACAGATTGGATTGCAGCAATACTCACAACATCTACCTCGAGAGTCCTCCTAAATGGCCACCAACTCGACCCAATAACTCATGGCAGAGGCCTCCGTCAAGGAGATCCATTGTCGCCTTTACTCTTCATCCTAGCCATTGACCCGCTACACCGATTATTACAAGTGGCCACAGAGCAGGGGCTACTAAGCAAGCTAAACGGTCGGATGGCGAGACTCAGGATATCCATGTATGCGGATGACGCAGTAATCTTCCTCAAGCCTACACACATGGATATCAACAACCTCAAAGAGATACTCATCAATTTCGGCCAAACCACCGGGCTATGCACGAACATCCAAAAAACCAGCGTCACGCCGATCAGCTGTGACGGAATCGATATAGAGGATATTCTCAGCAACTTGCCGGTGCGCCGACAGAGCTTCCCGTTGAAATACCTTGGTCTACCTCTCACGGTCAGGCGTTTGAGAAGAAGCGACTACCAGCCTATCATCGACAAAGCAGCTGCGAAACTATCCACGTGGTACGGCAGAAACCTGACGCAGGCAGGAAGAGTTTGTCTGACTAAGTCAGTATTGTCAGCGCAACCGATATACATGCTCACGGTGCTCAAGCCACCCAAGGAAGTAACAGAGGACCTTGACCGGAACCGCAAGCGATTTATATGGGCAGGCGACAAGGAAATCTCGGGGGGAAAGTGCAAAGTAAATTGGACAAGGACAATGCTACCAAAGGAAAATGGAGGACTCGGCATCCTAAACCTTGACAAGTTCGCGAGAGCGCTGCGCATAAGGTGGCTTTGGCACGAATGGATATCGCCAGATAAGGCCTGGATTGGATCAGAAACGCCATGTGACGAAAAGGACCGGCTACTATTCGCGGCTTGTACCCGTATCCAAGTGGGGAACGGACAACGAATCAAATTCTGGACAGACGCCTGGGCCCAAGGAAGGCGACTAAAAGATATTGCACCCAACCTCTATGCGCGAACAGAGGGGAAAAGGAAAACTTTGGCGAATGCCGTGCACCGTAGTAACTGGATCAGAGACCTCAACTATCGTCACGGATTCAATAGAGCCTTGCTACAAGAATACTTTTCCTTGTGGGACCTAGTTAGCCAGGTCGAACTGCACCCCTCGCAGGAGGACAACATTACATGGAAACTAACTCAAAATGGCAACTACTCAACGGCATCAGCATACAAGGCACAGTTCATTGGAGTTACCAAAAATCCAGCAATAGCATCAATATGGAAATCATGGGCCCCGTCCAAGTGCAAGTTCTATGCCTGGCTCATAGTACAAAACAGAGTCTGGTCCTCAGACAGACTAGCGGCGCGGGGATGGGATCATAGCCCGACCTGCCCCCTGTGCAGGTGTGCAATGGAAACAGCTCACCACTTGCTTGCGGAGTGTCGATTAACAAGACGAATCTGGACCCTTGTTTCTGCTTGGACCGCCCAGCCTGACCTCCACCCAGAAAGATGGCCACAAAGCACAACAACCATACAATGGTGGAGCAACATTACTTCCATGCCAAACAGCCCCAGGAAGGCTTCGCGCAGTTTGACGCTACTCGTAATATAGGAGATATGGAAAGAGAGAAATGCGAGGGTGTTTAGGCAGCACGGTAGGCCTGCGATGGAAATAATGAACTCCATAAAAGGCGAGGCCCTATTATGGATAAAGGCTGGTGACACAGCCTTAGCGAATTTATTAGCGCGAGAATAAATTTTCTTGTACATACCGCTTAGGCGGCTTGTAACCACTCCTCTTTTTCAATGAAATAAGCACAATCTCGTGCTATTCGTTCAAAAAAAAAATATATATTGGCCTACTCAAGAAGGGAACCATTTGCAGATTTTATATAAAGACTGCGGGAACATGATGCTGAAAAATGGACACATCAGGACTTGACGGTGAATGAACTTTTGTGTTGAAAGATTGGACTGTTGATTGTGGAGGAGAAATCATAACATTCGAGTTTTGTTGTGAACTCTTGGCTGGTAGAGAATCTGGTCTATGTGAAAAGTATTTTTTTTTTCAAGCAATGGTGTATGTGAGAATATCTCTGGTCTCTGTTGAGTTTGGGAACTGCAGGATCACATGATCAAGGGGAGCAATCCCGGCCAACCCAGCTTGCCTATCCACTTCTGAAATTTTTTAGTGAAAAATTCAGATTTTAGTTAAAGCGGAGAAGTCGAACTTCCATAAGCAAGTATATACAGTTGAATTGGAGCAAAAGCTGGCATAAACATGAGAATTTGGTGATGCTGTAGCAGCTTGAGCTAGCTCATTGCTGGTTGCTCGGTTGTGGTTATATGCCCAAAATCACTTCGGTTGCTAGATGATCCAGTAAGTTGGTTGATCACTTGTTTGCGTGTCCTCATTGGTTGCAACTGGATTTTTCTAAACCTATATAGTCATACAAGCCAAGCATAGTAGTTTTGCCAACATTAAGAAAATATGCTTATCTATTGTCAAAAACAAAAGTATGATGCTGACTGATTTCTTCATCGAGTGCCATTTGCCTACGGAAAATAACATGATTTGGAGCTGAGCATAGCAATCAGCTTGTATTAATGTTTACGACTGAGAATACATATGTATGTCCTTGGGATATCCGTATGATCAGCCTCCCCAGCTGTGCCATTTTCCTAGGGAGGAATCGGTTCATCTATTCGTTCTCAAATCTATTAGGTTTGCCCTGTTTGTTGCGATGGCACTGCTGAAATATTCCGGGATGCATGATTTGGAGTTAAGCTTGAAATCAGCTTGTATTAATGTCTACGTGTCCTAGGGATATCCGTGTCAGAAGCCTCCCCAACCGAGTAAGTTCATCTATTAGACCTCAGATTTATTAGGTTTGTTCAATTTGTGACTTGTGAGGGTGGCATTGATGAAACATTCATGGGGCCAGTCTGCTTATTTTGTAGCATTTTGAATACTACTCCCTCCGTTCCAATTATTAGTCATCCTAGCTTTTTACTTAGTTCATTAAAGATGCTAATAATTTAGACAAGTATAGGTCTAGGTTCATAGAAGATGCCATAATTTTGGACACTCAAAATGACACCTAGGATGACTAATTATTTGGAATGGAGGGAGTACCTCAGGTCAATTTTTTCTTTTTAACTGTTCGGACAGACAAAAGCTGTGCAATTGAGCCAAACTGGCTTTCTGAAATGTCTCTTGATTAAACTGAACTGGAGAGAGTTCATAGCAGAACCAATTTTGCAATTAAATGGACAAGTCAGTGAGCAAAACTCTTGTATTATTCCTTGCTTATATCGGTGCAAGGAGGAAAGATTCAGAATCACGTTGAGGGTAGCCATAGACATTCATTTATGAGCTTTTTAACGGTGCACAATACCACCACCTAGTAGTATAAGGTATAGAGAAAATCTAACCATTCATCTTTTAAGGGTAGTTTAGTAATAATTAGGTATCTCTTAATTGAATTGTTTTTTTCCTTTGATTTATTTCTCGTTTCCCCCGATGTTTCTTCCTCGTCGCAAGGTCAGGAGTCGCCGTCGGTGCCGTTAAACGTCAAAGGGGCGGTGCAACCTCCAATGGTGCCCCTGCCCGTCCACTGTTTTGCCTGACGATGCCCCACGCCCGGAATTCGACTGCTTCCTCGACGTTCGTCCACCCTGCATCCTCAACATGTCGCCCGCTGCCCTGCCTCCTTGACGTGTGGGCGCTCGACCTGCATCCCTGCCCAACCGCCGCCACAACTCATCGAACTGCAGCCACGGTCTCCCTGCAACGCCCATGCCCGTCTGCTGATTGAGCACGCCTGGTCCAGATCACGATTGAAAGGACCGGCGTAGATGAATTAGCATTACACACCCAATTGATCCAAATTTTGTTTGTATTGCTTTAAGCAGTAGATTCGTTTGTAGTTAATCCGCAGGCCATCGATGAGGCATTCATGACTTGCATGCACCGTTGTCAGAAGTATTTATATTTGGCTGTGTTCAGATTAAAAAAAAAATACTTCTCCAACTAGTTTTTCCTATTCATCCCACTCACAGAACACGCTTCTCAATGCATTATTCATCTAGCAAAAGTACTTTTCACTTCCCGGAATTCAAAACTGAAATCGATGAGGTAACTCCACGCGAAGTGTTGGACGACGGCATGATTGACATCCCTGGCAGTGAGTCAGGCGCGTCACAGGAGATTGTCGTGGTTCTCATTCTCCTACTGGCGGTGACTTCGTCACCTGCCGGCCTGATTCGGCTCCCCACCGTCGAGTTAAGGGCATTTGCCATGGGACTAGCGACAGCCGTGGGTTCCTCTGGACGGCAATCGGCGCCTCACCGGCTGCGGCGCGATCTCTAAGATAAGATAATATGTATAAAATAATATAGTTTTGTATATATTACACTAATGCCATTAAAATTTATTTACTATAATACCCCTATACCACTCATACTACTCCCTTATACTACTCGTATCACTAGGATCATTTTATATAGTATACAAATAATCTCAACCGTCCGATCTTCACATACTAGTCCTTTTTAAACACTAGTATGCACTAGTATTGTGCGCTGTAAAAGACCTTTTCATTTATACTACCCCTATGTGCAATTGTGCATTTCTGTGGGATTAGTCAACAGATCCTGAGACTCAACGTTTACATGGAAATCTCGATGACCAAAACTCAACATTGACATGGTACAGAGCACAGCACACCTCTACTGTCAATCTTGGACAGCTCAACAAAAACACGCACCCAGCAAGTGGCTCTGCCTGTGCCTGACCTGGCCATATCCATATCGATCTGCTCCTCCATTATATATAAGCACAACATAGCTAGTACAATGTGAAGACCTCGCAAATATTTAACTCAACATTTCGCTTTTCCTTTTGACATGAGATTTCACCGTTAACCCCCGTTTTACACAAAGCGAGAATCATGGTGTGCCCATGTTGGCCACAGAAGCTTGCACGAGTCTTGCATCATCGTGTGGTCTATTTGCACCATGAGGACACCTATTAAAGTACGGAGCTTATTAGAAGTTAAATGTTGGTAGCAATGTTAACGGTCTTGTATCCATCAGGCTCACGTTGCATTTTCCATCCTTCCGTAAGAAGACAAGTCCCTTTCTCTACAAACAGCATGATGGAGAAAGTGTGACAGGATCTTTCATTTGCTGGTCCATGGCCCCTGGCCTGCCTGGGTCACCATTTCCTTTATGAGTTGCAAGTTTGCAATTCACCATCCAAACGTGACAGTGCGCATTGTTGCCTCACGTTTTTCCCAAATGAGACTTCAGAGAGGCTTTTGCCCCTTTGATTTCTCACAAGAACTTGGCCATCTGAAAATCAATGGCAAATGCAGGGAGTCGGTAGAGAAACTCTGCTATCTGAACAAAAAGCATACTGCTCATCACTATTCCAATTTCGACCACGAGCACCAACCTTCAGTTGCAAGGTTAGACTCCAACGGTCCTGACAATTAGTTGCCAAGTAGCCAACAATTGCATTAGCAGGTCATCATCAGCACTTAACAGAAACAGGGCTCTTGAGGCACAAGGCTATTCGGAGAGCTTGCTAGTCTGTCCATTTTCAGGATGTACATATCATGTTATTACTTTGACAAAAACGTGCAGCTGAAAGCATAACCCCACATTTTACATGGCCTCTCACTTCCAGTTGCAGGAATCCGCATTGAGAAAGAAGACCACTCCAGACTTCTGTCCTCAGTCCATGGCTGAAGCACCAGCAGCCATGCGAGCTGTGCTTGAGGCGCCCCGTGTTAAGGGCCGTGAGGTGCTCCGCCTCCCCTGCGACGCCGCCAACGAAAAGGACGCCGTCACCAGTCTTGTCCGCCGCATCGTCGCGGCGGGCGATCCCCGGGTGACGAGCGCGTTCAACGTGCTAGACCTTGGCAAGGTCGCCGAGCTGTTCGCGGCGTGGCGCCGCACTACGCCGTCAAGTGCAACCCCAACCCGGCGCTGCTCGGAGCCCTGGCCGCTCTCGGCTCGTGCTTCGACTGCGCCAGCCCAGCCGAGATGGACGCCGTGCTCGCGCTCGGCGTCGCCCCCGACCGCATCATCTACGCCAACCCGTGCAAGCCCGAGTCCCACATCGCCTACGCCGCGCGAGCGTCGGCGTCGACGTCACCACCTTCGATTCCGTCGAGGAGGTGGGCAAGATCAAGCGCTTCCACCCCGGCTGCAAGCTCCTGCTCCGGCTCAAGGTCCCCGACGCCGGCGAGGCCCAGGTGAACTTGGGCACCAAGTACGGGGCCCTGGAGGAGGAGGTGGCGCCGCTCCTACGCGCCGCACGAAGCGCAGGGCTGGAGGTAACTGGCGTCGCGTTCCACGTTGGGTGCGCGGTGACCCGTGTGGGCGTCTACGACGCTTCTGTCAAGGCGGCGCGCGCCGTGTTCGACGCCGCCGCGGAGCTCGGCTTGCCCCCCCATGCGCGTCCTCGACATCGGTGGGGGCTTCACGGCCGGTAGGGCCTCGAGGTTTGAGGACGCTTGCGACGTAATAATCGCGGCGGTCGCGCGCCACTTTGGGGACATGCCGGGAGTGGAGGTGATTGGAGAGCCCGGGCAGTACTTTGCCGAGACGCCGTTCACGCTCGCCGCACGTGTGTTCGGGAAGCGCACGCGCGGCGAGGTGCGGGAGTACTGGATCGACGACGGCATCTACGGCACGCTGAGCTGCGTCGTCAACATCAACGGGTACATACCACGCCCTGTGCCGGTGGCATCGGCGTGTCACTCCGGCGATGAAGGCGAAGAGATGCACACGTCCACGGTGTTTGGGCCCACGCTCGACTCTTTGGACGTGGTGGTTCGGGGCTACCCTCTGCCGGAGCTGCGGATCGGGGACTGGCTAGTGTTCCACGATATCGGTGCCTACACCACCGTAGTGAGCACCAACTTCAATGGCTTCTCCGCGTCGGAGATGAAGACCTACCTCGCTTCCTCTGTCTAGACTCTAGATCAAGTGGATACATACCGATCTAAACAGGCCAGCCGCTCGTCCAGCGGCATTGATCAACAGTGTGCTGCATTTGACGCATATGATGCTGCGTTCTTGTGATTCGGTACCGCCATCATTTCATACTGGCGCGTCAGAGTAAGTGATATTATCCGGTTCCATGTCTTCAACGTGAAGGGATAGTTTGTTCTAACTAAAACCATTTTAAATTTGACCAAATTTATAGAGAGAAGTATTGGTATTTTATAGACAGAAGCATTACTAAGGATAATTGTTCCTATGACGATTTGTTTTCGTCACTTTGAGGGTGAAGTACTACTTAATAGATTCGTCTCGCGATTTACACTCAGTTTGTGTAATTAGTTTTGGACTCTCTCTATTTTAAATTAGAAGTTGTTTGAATTTTTTAATCTAAAGTTTGACTACTCGTCTTATTCATAAATTTTGTGCAAATACAGTCAAATTTAAGTGATTCTTGAAAAATATTTAATAAAAAAGCAAGCCATAACAAAAAATTTAATATTTTGCATAATTTTTGAATAACATGAATAGTCAAAGTTGGGGGAGGCAAATCAAAGGAGTTATAATTTGAAATGAAGTATTAGTCTATATTTGATACAACTAATTAGTTGTCAAACGTCCGATATGATATGACATGTCGAAACTTTTTAACTTTGCAATCTAATTAAACATGGTCAGTCGTAACTAGCGAAGTGTTGCTTGCACGATTTCTTTGACTCTAGCACCTGTTATTTTCCTTAGGTGACAGTACGGCTACCACGATTCCACGAACTAATATAAACAGTATTGTACTACTACTTCCACGGTTCATGCATGCATGGCTGCAGTGTGGCATGTGCATCGTGTGTCAGACACTGCTGATTCATCATCATCAAATAATACGGAGTACGGCACAGAGATTATTGCTCCAAACTACTCCATGCGCCTATCGCGCGCCTCTAGGGCTGTGTTCAGATTAAAAAAATACTTCTCCAACTAGTTTTTCCTATTCATCCCACTCACAGAACACACTTTCCAATGCACTATTCATCTAGCAAAAGTACTTTCCACTTCCAATCTGAACGCAGCCTAGCTACTGCGACTCGTTCTGATCTCATTGTTATTGTTTATTTTGGCAATTACTCCTTTGTCCGTTTTTGGATCACGCGTAATGGAATGGAAGTCACGCTCGTGACTGGGATATGATTATACAGTTACGTACACTACACATATAGTACCACTACTCAACTAGACTCATAGTGTGGTGTGCTAAAGACTGGGATATGATGATGTGTTCGTGTGATTTGGGACGCGCCATCATTGCATACTGGCGTGTCAGAATAAGTGATATTATTTGTTCCCATATCTTCACCGTGATGAAGAGATAGTTAGGTTGGGACATTGTGAGCTAGAGAAGTGTTGCTTGCACGATTTCTTTGATTCTAGCACCTGTTATTTTCCTTAGGTGACGTCGACGGTACGGTACAACGATTCCACGAACTACTTACTACAAACGGTTCATGCATGGCTGCAGTGTGGCACGTGCATCCTGTCACACACCGCAGATTCATCATCATCAAATAATACGGAGTAGGGCACAGAGATTGTTCCGAACTCCATGCACCTAAATCGCCTCTAGCTACTGCGACTCGATCTGATCTCATCGTTATTGTTTATTTTGGCCATTACTCCTTTGTCTGTTTTTGGATCACGCGTAATGGAATGGAAGTCACGTTCGTGACTGGGAAATGAATAATATCGGGTTCTGTACACTACACATATAGTCCCACTACTCAACTAGACTTGGTGTGCTAAAGACTTTCTAGTTGTATTAGAGGGAGATGGAAGGAAAGACTACCGTACCACTTTTGGTTTGACATTTTTGTCCACACCACTTTGAGTTTGACATTTTTCTCGAGATTGAAATCAATCGTCAGTAAGCTGGATACTAAAACAATACCGCATATATCGGGTCATCGAGGTATGCTATGTGAAACACTGCACGTGCTTAAGTGTCAGAATTGAAAGCACGTAGTATAATTGGCGTTGGAAAAAAATAAACCATGGAACCTAGACTAAGCATAACTACACAATATGAGCCTTAATGTATTTGCTCTCTATATATTCTATAAGTGTGTTTAATAAATCCCTGGAAATAATGCCGCACAAATTAAAGTCATACATATACCGAAAATGTAGAAAAAATAGCTTTAATTTATCGCAATCGTTACGAGCCGGCTAAATAGACCATACAGTACAATGTGAAGACCTGCCTCTCACTTCTGGGAAACTGCAGGAGGTTTGTAATTGTACGCAGTCCATGGCTGAAGCACCAGCAGCCATGCGAACCTTCTTGCTTGAGGCAATGAGGCGCCCGGAGTTAAGGGCCAGGAGGTGCTCCGCCTCCCCTGCGACGTCGCCAACGAGAAGGACACCATCAACGCTCTTGTCCGCCGGTCGCCGCGACCTGTTCCGGGCATGGCGCCGTACTACGCCGTCGCCGTGCAACCCGCACCCGTCGCTGGTCGGAGCCATGTCCGCTCTTGGCTCGGGATTCGACTGCAACAGCCCCGCCGAGATGCACGCCGTGCTGCTTGGCGTCGCCGCCGACCACAGTGTTATCTACGCAGTGTCCCGGGTGAGGGGTTTACAACGCCGCTGTTTAGGCGACCCGCACAGTGTTCGCCGCCGCCGTCGAGCTCGGCTCACGTCCTGCACATCGCTGGGGCTTCACAGCCAGCAGCGCCGCTAGGTTCGAGGACGCGCGCGATGTGACAAATGTGGCGCTCGCGTGCCACTTTGGGGATAAGAAAGCCCGACGTGGAGGTGATCGGAGAGCCTGATCGTTACTTCACCGAGACGCCTTTCATGCTCGCCGCACGCATTTTTGGGAACCGCAAGCACGACGAAGTGCGTGAGTACTGGATTGACGACGGCTTCTACGGCAAGCTGAGCTGCGTCGCCAACATCAGCATGTACATACCACGAGACACACTCGTCGACAGTGTTAGGGCCCACACTCAACTCGTTGGATGTGGTGGTTCAGGGCTACCCTCTGCCAGAGCTGCGCATCGGAGACTCGTTTACTTTCCAAAATTACTTTTTACTTTCTATTTATCCCCCTCACAGAACACACATCCCCAAAAATTTCTTTTTCACCTTTCTTATTCATCCCCCTCACATAACACGCATCTCAGAAAAAAAGTATTTTTTTCCCATCTCAAGTAAACACGGCCCAATGCTAGTTTTCCATGATATTGGCGCGCACCTACACCACCATAGTGAGCTGCAAGTTTAATGGCTTCTCCGCGTCGGTGATGAAAACCTACCTCGCTTCCTCTGCCTAGATGGCTAGATCAATTGGATACCGATCTAGCCGCTCGTTTAGCAGCATTGCTATTTTGATCACAAATGCACACGCATCTGACACATTATCCGTTCTTGTGTTTTGGTACGCGCCATTATTGCTTACTGGCACGTCAGAAATAAGTGGTATTCGGTTCCACATCTTCATCAACGAAGATATAGTTTGTTCCAAATGAAAATATAGTTATTCTTATAATAAAAGATCTAATTATGGTAGATTGATGTCATGCGCATTATTTGTTTTTTTACTAATTTGGTAAACCCCAAAATAGTTTTGACTTGGACAAACTACTACCCAACTCCAGATTCGGTACCCCAACTCCAAAACCAGAGTTTCCCAACTTTTCAGATTACAAACTAAACATTATTCATCCCAATTTTTCAGTATTCATACTATTCCTTCCTAGGATTTAGCTACAGTCTTTTTCTGAAGCTACCGTATTTTTTCACCTATACGTTAAATGCTAGCGGGGCTCGCCACTACCCCACGTCAGATCACACTACGCGAGATGCCAACAAATGGGCGTGCTCATTAGCCTTGCTGAATCGAGATCTGACCACGTTATTGTTTCCTAATTTTGGCCATCACTCCTTTGTCTGTTTTTGGATCACGCGCGATTAGCGTTGGGAAAATAAACAAGGAATTATAGTACTAGACTAAGCTAATAAGCAAGTCTTAATGTATTCTCTATATATACCCTATAAGTTTTTGATATATTCTCTGAAAAATAATGCAGCACTAAAGGACCTCATAGTCACACATGATGCACAGAGCAAACTGCAAACACGTAGGAAAGTTAGCTTTATCACAAAAAATAAAAGAAAAAAGAAAATGCGTAGGAAAAAAAACAAGTAGTATTATGAGTTTTATAGCCGGGAACAAAGTCTTGTTTTGGAGTTCGGGCTACCAAGTCCGGAGTCAGGTAGTAGTTTGTCCAAGTCAAAACTATTTTTGTTTTACCAAATTAGTAGCAAAAAGGAACAAACAAAATGCACATGACTTCAATTTACCACAACTATACATTTTCTTATAAGACTAAATATATTTTCATAGTTTATTTATTAATGTAGAAAATATCAATACTTCTCTCTATAAATTTGATCAAATTTAGAATTGTTTCATTTAGAACAAACTATCTCTTCATGGTACAGATATGGAACCGAATAATACCACTTACTGATGGCGCGTACCAAATCACAGGAACGCATCATCATATGCGTCAAATGTGGTACATTGGTGCTAGAAAGAGCGGCCTTCCAGTCGATATCTAGACAGAGGAAGCGAGGTAGGTCTTCATCTCCGACGCGGAGAAGCCATTGAAGTTGGTGCTCACTACGGTGGTGTAGGCGCCGATATCGTGGAACACCATCCAGTCCCCGATCCGCAGCTCCGGCAGAGGGTAGCCCTGAACCACCACGTCCAACGGGTTGAGAGTGGGCCCGAACACCGTGGACGGGTGATGTGTCTCTCCGCCTTCGTCGCCGTCGCAGTCGCCGGCTGATGAGTGACACGCCGACGCCACCACCGGCACAGGGCGTGGAACGTACCTGCTGATGTTGACGACGCAGTTGAGCGTGTCGTAGATGCCGTCGTCGATCCAGTACTCGCGCACCTGGCCGCGCGTGCGTTTCCCGAACACACGCGCGGCGAGCGTGAATGGCGTCTGTGCGAAGTAGCGCCCAGGCTCTCCGATCACCTCCACGTCGGTCATGTCCCCAAAATACTGCGCGAGCGCCGCGTTTGCGTCCTCGAACCTGGCGGCAGCGCTGCTGGCCGTGAAGCCCCCGCCGATGTCGAGGACGCGCATGGGCGGCATGCCGAGCGCCGCGGCGGCATCGAACACCGCACGCGCCGCCTTGACAGCGGCGTCATAAGCCCCCACCCGGGACACCGCGCTCCCGACGTGGAACGCGACGCCCGTGACCTCCAGCCCTGCGCTCCGTGCGGCGTGCAAGAGCGGCACCACCTCCTCCTCCAGGGCCCCGTATTTGGTGCCCAAGTGATCCAGGGCCTCGCCGGCGTCGGAGACCTTCAGCCGGAGCAGAAGCTTGCAGCTAGGGTGGAAGCGCTTGATCTTGCCCACCTCCTCGACGGAATCGAAGGTGGTGACGTTGACGCCGACGCTCGCGGCGTACGCGATGTGCGGCTCGGGCTTGCATGGGTTGGCGTAGATGATGCGGTCGGGGGCGACGCCGAGCGCGAGCACGGCGTCCATCTCGGCGGGGCTGAAGCAGTCGAAGCCCGAGCCAAGAGCGGCCAGGGCTCCGAGCAGCGCCGGGTTGGGGTTGCACTTGACGGCGTAGTACGGGGGCACGCCCTTGAGGCCACGCCGCCACGCCGCGAATAGTTCGGCGACCTTGCCGAGGTCTAGCACGCTGAACGCGCTCGTCACCGGAGGATCGTTCGCCGCGACGATGCGGCGGACGAGACCTGTGACGGCCTCCTTCTCGTTGGCGGCGTCGCACGGGAGGCGGAGGACGTCATGGCCCTTAACTCCGGGTGCCTCGAGCACGGCTCGCATGGCTGCTGGTGCTTCAGCCATGGACTGTGTATGCAGAAGTCTGGAATGACCTCCTCGGATTCCCGGAAGTGAGAGGCTGCAGCGTCCGAGGTCTTCACATTGTACTAGCTATTGTGCTTATATAGAATGGCCAGGCAGGCCGAACCAGGCAGGCAGGGGGGCAGGTTTTTCCCTCCGTCCACTTGCTGGGCGTGTGTTTTTGTTTGAGCTGTCCGAGATTGACAGTAGAGGTGTTGTGCTCTGTACCCATGTAAATGTTGAGTTTTGGTCGGAGAAGGGCGCGACCCCGTGGCGCGCCAAGGGGTCCATCGCCTGGTGCGCCGCGGCGCGTGCGAGGTTGGACGCGAACACGCCCAGGCGCCGCGCGTACTCGTCGGGCCCCGAGTAGCGACACCCGTGACGCCGCACGAACGCCACGAGAAACTGCGCCTCTGGGAGGAGCCCCGGCCAGGATCGAGAGACGCCGCAGTTGGTCACCTGACGGATGAAGCCGTCGTAGACGGACGCACCAGCGAGTGGTACGAGCAGGAGAAGGGCGACGACGAACTGGTGGTGGGCAGCCATGGTGGCGAGGTTCTGGGGCGGAGGCCGATCCCACGGTGGCGAGGAGGAGGAGGAGGGCGGCGAAGTGGCGGCCATTCAGGCGGGAGAGGTGGACGCCTGTCTCCTCGTTGCACGGCGGCGCGCGACGTCGAGCGACACGTTCGCGTCATCGCGTGCGTTGGTCTTTTTTTTTTTTTTTTTTTGTCTCTGAGTGCTCCCGTCCGACGCGTCGGTCTAGTGTAGCACCGTTCGCTTTCAGATTACCGAGAGGGTGTTTTAAACTCTTTAGGCATGTACCTCCGCCGTCGCAGAAATCTTATTATTATAACGAGATTCTTTAATAATCTAGAAATGGTACCTATATCTATTTATAAAAATAAAGAAAGGGAAAAGCTAAACCACACTTGTGTTGGGAGGCCTTACCACATTCAAATTTTTGGATCAACAGATCTAAAATGGATGGCCCATATATACTCTCCACGCCCTGCCTAGAAAGGTCCCCCCTACCAGGAAAGGTCTCCCCACCTTTTTTAGAATCAGTACATTCAAAGACACCCACATATACTCGCTCACCCCTATAAATACATGTATACAACCGTACCCCTATGAGCATCTCCAAGAGACTGAGGCAACTGATATCGAGATTGACGAATTCACCATAGGCGTCTCGCAATCAACGAGGACGTCGCCTACCACTAAAAGAATAATGTTGTTTAAATCCTGCAATAAATCCAGAAAAATATGAGCACCTGACCTAGAAAGGTCCCCCAAAGGTTGAGAGAAAAAGGTGGGGGGAGAAGAGATAAATTGGAGAGAGAGGATAGGTTTGAGCCACTCATTTTAGATCTGATGGTCCAAAGCACGCCTCCTAACACTCGAAAGTGATATAGCCATCCCCAAGTGAAAACCTTTGCTTCTATGGTTAGAATCCCTGTACTTATTCTTTTGTTTGTTAATGATTTTAGTGAAGCAATCCGTCGATTGATTTAAAGCTACTCTTTATGCAAAAAGAAATAGGGGAGATGGTCCAATATTTTATTCAATGAAGGAAGTATCCTGCAAATCATGGATTTAGTTTAGAGTAGTAAACTAATGAAACCATAATGAAAACAACTCAACTAGCCTAAAAAAATTAAAATTAAAACTCATTTGATTTTTTATTTAAGCTTAATCACTTGTCTAATTTTTGTAAAATATTATTTTGTATTGACTTCTATATATTAATAAAAAGTTTTAAAGAACAATTTAAATTTGACTAAGACGAATGGTCAAATTCGAGGCCACAAAAGTTCAAGGAATTATAATTTAGAATAGTGGGAGTAGCTAATAACAGCTAAACATCTGTGTATAAATAATAAGTCTCTCACATGACTATTATAGGATAATTATTCTTAGAATATTTTGAATACATCAATAATCCCGTAGTACTTATTTTATATTTTTTACTAAGTTTTACGTAGCACTAAACTTTTAATTCATAAATTTTAGCTTGGAAATTTCGTTATGTAATATTTTCTCAACAAGTTTGGAGCAACATATTTCAGTTTCTCTTCTTTGCCTCATGATTTTGATTATAAAAGTTTTCCTTCAAACTTATGTTACAAGACTTTTTTTTAACTTTTTATATATATTTCTTTATTTCACTTTCTTTGAACATTTGCCAAAAACTTTTTATAAACTTTTGGTAATAATGTTTTACATTCTTACTAAGTTTTTCATAGCCTTACAATTTAATTAATAACTACTATATAAAAAAATTGTTTTTCAATATTTCTCAAAATAATTGAAACAACATATTCCTTTTTTATGTTTGTGTCATGACTTTGATTATAAAAGTGTTCCTTCACAATTACGTTACACGACTTTATTTCAAGTTTTACATATATTTATTTATTTCAAGTTCAAATTGTTGCCACAGAACGTTTTATATACTTTTTGTTAAAACAATTCTTTGATATATTTTATCTTGAAAATTTTGTCGTGTAATATTTTCTCAAAAAATTCGAAGCAAAATACTACCTTTTTCGTGTTTGCCTTATGAATTTTATTATAAAAGCTTTTCCTTCCAAATCATGTTACACAACTTTATTTACATTTTTCATTAACAAGTACATTATTTTCAAAAGTGAATATGTAATGTTTTCTCAGAAAGTTTGAAGAAAAATCTTCCGTTTTTTGTGTTTGTCTCACGACTCTTATTATAAACGTTATCCTTTCGAATATGTTACACAACATCATCTTAAGTTTTTACATGGATTTCTTGCGGGATCTTCTTCTTAAGTCTAAGAAGAACAAGGAAGAGCAAGGGTGTGCAAGGCACTTAGCAGTGTGGCTGCGATAAAACCATATGAGCTTATCTGTTTATCAAAATCAACTTATGTTTTCTGTAATACATAGGGGTATTATACTAGGAACAACCCTCCTAAATGAGTTTAAGATAGATATGAACTGAAGGCACCATGTTGATAAGTGGAGAGTCAAGTGGTGCAGCCGTTTATTTAGTATTTAGTCCTTTAGTTCACGAGAAACTGCTTGGTTGCTGGCAGCCTCCACTAAAACAATCATTACTCCTTATTTTTTTTAGGAAACCGACAGTTCCCTGCCTTTTTTATATATATTTTGGATAACAGAATATGTACAAATTACAAGGCCCCAGGCCCAACAATAAAAAGGATGATCCATTTGTTGGGTTGGAAAATAGACTTAAAGACGCTTCCAACCATGTATAATATGCCCCATGATTCTACCCGAGATGGTCAAGTATTGTTTAGTTTTCAAGATCTTATCAAAACAAACGTAATGGTGTGATCAGAATTTAATTTGAACGATTTATTTATTGTTAATTGCCTCGGAGACATGGATGGGGACACCAGTTAAGAGACACAGAAGCTACAGCCCGTCAGAAATTAGTGCTATTATCGGTTCCATATCTTCCATGGAGAGATGATTTGTTGTAAATGAAACTATTTTAAATTTGATCTCACATTTTTAGTTTGTTGTTTGTTCTAAGGCAAACTATTCAAGTTCGATAAAATTTTTAGAAAGAAATGTTCATAGTTTCTTCAGTAAACAAACCATAAAATATATTTTGTCTTATAATAATTGATTATCTAATTGTGGTAAATTGATGACATGCGCAGTATTAATGATGATAAGAATGATTAATCGTGGTTAGACGGATGATGCGATCATAACACCAGGCCTTCTACCGAACCCATTGCGTCACAGCCTAACTTTACTTTCCTTTTTAGATGAGATTAAACTGATTTGAAGCTATCACACCACAACTCACATAGATCTTGCCCATAAATTTTAGTGAGGGCCTCCTCTTTATTCGGGCATCATAGCCTCAACCAAATATGTTGAATTCTGTCAATTTTTTTCTTCAGCGGAGACATGTGCTCGTTCTGGGCCATTCTTGGGTCTGCCCTCCATGCACCACGTCCAAATCACTAGTCACATATTTGCACCGATGGAACTCCTGATTTGGAAGATGAGAAGAGAAGTTGGGGGAAACATGGCATAACAACATCGATGACGAAGACATGAAAGATGGTACATTTCAAAATAGTATATTTTGGTGTTATCAAAGTATACCAAGTCGATTCTACAAGTGGGCGAACAGAAGGATAGAAGTCTCTCAATAGCGCTAAGTCAATGAGTCGAAATCCCTCGTCCCAACATCTTATCCATTCAGCGGCGGTAACCCAAAAAAAAAAATCACAGATCCGCCTTCTTTCTCCTGTCTCCACGCCTGCCGCCGCCACCCCACCCTGCTTTCAGCCCACCCCTCGTAGGTATCGCCCCCGATGCCAGCTAGGACTGTGCTCTCTCGCCCTAACCCTCCCCCTCTTCTTCATCCCCTTTCAATCTGAGCTCCCCCACCTTCCCTCGCCACCCACACCTAGATCTGGCGGCGCAACGCTGCCTCCGACGCCACCCACTGCTAAATCATCGCCATGTTGCTACGCCTTGGGCCACAACTTCTACCATCCTCGACGGGTCTCCCACCGCCCAGCTTCGGCTGTATCGCCACTGCTTTTCCTGCCCCGCCATCCCACACCGCCCTCCAGATCTGGCGATGCAACACCACCTCTGACGCCGCCTAGTCCCACGGCCACCGATAAATCGTTGTGTTCCTACGCCCTGTCCCACAGCTTCCACCATCCACCACGGGTCTCCCACCACTTAGCTTTGGCGGCCTCTCCCCTGGCTTTGCTCCCCCGCCGCTAGTGTCGGTCCAGGAGCCTCCTGGCCATCCCTCTAGATCCCGAACGCACAGATCCCCTCCCATCCTCGAACCCCGAACCTATAGCCCCAACCCCAAACTAACCCGAACTCGACGCAATTTGAGTCGTCACCGAAGAAGATTTGTCTCAGCGAAACAGGAGGCAATACACTAAAGAGGTAATTATCTAAATTTGTTATTTTTCTGATTGGTTACATTTTCTCCTTCTTCACTGTCTTCTGACATCTCCCCGATTCTCAAATCGGGATCTCTCGCGTTAATGTCAAATCAGTCCGATTAGTTTAGAATTTGGTATTCTACCATATATTTATAAATGGTATTCTTTCAGTGTAATGTACCAATGTTTCCTTTGATTCAAGAGCGAATGAGCGATGCGGCCGAACCATCCCTCGGCTCACCACCTGTTTGATTGCTGCTTCATTTGCTAGTTTATTTTTCTCCCTTGCTACTATGCTCTATGCACTAATTCAGTCTACAATCCAGGTCATCGCCGCCATTGCTGATCACCCTCCAGCCAGACACCGTCACCTTCATCCCTGTTTCCCCTGGCCCAAGGTGAGTTATCGAGATCGACCGTGGCGGTCCAATTCAGCTCCTTCGGTAGTGGAAGCTAAAAGGAATTTTAACCCTTGAAATTGTGGATGATGCAAGTCGGTGGGGACGTGAAGATGGATCATCGCCGGCGCCGGCGCCGGCGCTCGCCGCCACGCGGACCTCGCCGTGTCACGCGCTCCCAGAGCCGGCCAGGCGACCTCAGCGTCCTCCCCGACGAACTGCTCCACCTCGTCCTCGCCCGCCTCGGCTGCCTCCGCGCCGCCGCGCGCACCAGCGGCGTCTCCAGCCGGTGGCGCAACCTCTGGACCGGCATCGACGAGGTCGCCATCCGCGACCTCGCGCCCGTCGCCATCCACGCCGCGCTCGCCCGGCTCGCTCGCAGTCGCAGCTCGGTGTCCACCCTCGACATCCACGTCCCCGAGCAACGGGCCGGGCTTCGCGTGTCCGCCGTGGACTCGCTGCTGTCCGCCGCCGCGGGCCTGTCTCCCGGCGAGCTCTCCGTCACCATCCCTGAGCTCCCGTACGACCGCGACGTCGCCGTCTCTCTGCCCCGTCTCGACGCGACGAGATCGCTCAAGCTCAACGTGCCGGGAGTCATCTTCGTGTCTCCACCGGGGAGGGTGTTCCCGTCGCTGGAGACACTGTCCATCTCGGACTGCGCCATGGACATTGCCGCCATGCTCCCGCGCTGCCCGAAGCTGCGCGTGCTCAGCGTGTCCAAGGCTCCTGAATCCGTCGCCACGATCAAGGTCCACTCGGCGTCGCTCCAGGAATTCGCTGGCAGCATACTGGACCAGTCTGTCGTCGACGTCGCGGCGCCCGCGCTGAAGAAGCTGACGCTGTCCTTCGACATGGGCATGGATGGAAACTTGTCGGTCGTGGCGCCAATGGTGGAGGAGATGTATTTGAAGTGCTGGTATTACTCCATGTACGTTGGACTTTTCAGTGACACGTGGCGCGTCTGCTTCCTGAGCATATTGGCGGCGGAGAGCAAGGAGCAGCGGAAGCGCACCGGCGGCGACACATCAGCTCTCGTGCTCCCACGAGCCCAGGTCATGTCGCTCAAGATACTTGTGGTACGTCGTCTTGGTCCTTTCATGAATAATATATTTTATCTTAACTGGCTTTGCGTTTATTACATGTACTGGCTGTTTGGAATATTTTAATTATGTATTTAAATATGCTAAAATGACGACCTGCCATTTGGAAGGGGTATTATACATCTTCAACAAAAATACCTCTATTATTCATCATTTTTATGATATTTTTTATATAACTAAAGCTAATAGACAAGTAATAATTAAATAAGTATAGCTAAGAGTAGTACATTGAATTAAAAGAAAAAAATAAGCATATGTAAAAGTAAATGTGAATGTGAGGCTAAGAATAGTACAGTTAATTATTACTTGTCTGTTTTATTTTTACACGACTTATATTTCTAAATAAATGTACTTGTAATATTACATTTTTATTTTTACCCTTATAAGGTTACCAAAGCTTTGTTTTTACTACAGTTGTGAAGAACCTCACATTTACACGACTGTAAATAAATGTGAGGCTCGGCAAAAATATAAACAGAGCTTTATCAAGCTTATAAGGGTTGGGACAGAAATAAAAAGATTATTGGGTAATACAGAGAATACTTGAAGGTATAGGATGGTGGGTTGATTTCTATAAATAATAGGGTGTTTTCAACAACTCTGTGCAGCTTTCCTTTGGGGACAGCGGATTGATTCACCTGAAACTGTGGGGGGGGGGGGGGGGTGTTAAGAAAAAGTGCAACAGAGTTGAGGAGAGCTAGTTGATTCGTTTAGGGGGTTTCATAGAAGAAAAAATTCACGGAGTCGTTGTTTGCTGCTTAGACCAGATGGGTTCGGTTGCTTCTCGCCAGACCGAACCGGGTTCTTTTTTTTTGGGCCCAAGTAGGTTTAGCATCCAATATGGCAGTTTTCTCCCGGTTTTGCTCAATGGTTACATGCTTTAGTAATAGGTAAAAATATATAAGTAAAATTGATTTCTAATTGATTGTTTTGCAGAGCACTCATCCTTCACAGAGGAACTTTGCTCAAGAAATGGAGAAACTTCCTTCTGTCCTCGTCTCTGTTCTAGAGTTGAAGATCGCATCATTGGGCCATGTTTTTGGACCGATGGTATTGTACCTACTTGGGATTTATACAGAAGTGCAAAAACTAGACATAGTTCTACTAGAATCCCTGGTAATTTGCTCTTTCTTTCTTTGTTTGTTTCTCTGTGTGTGTGTTTGTGTGTGTTTAGACATAGTTCTACTAGAATCCCTGGTAATTTGCTCTTTCTTTCTCTGTGTGTGTGTGCGTGCGCGCGCGCTTGTTGATCTACAACTTAATCCTTAGCTTTTCTTTTCTAGGCCAACATATATAGAAGACTGGTGTGTGCGTGCGGGAGGGCATGCTGTGAGTTTATCTTTTTCTACAATGTATTAATTAATGCTTAGTTCTTGTTTTCTAGGCCCACATAGAAGACTCTTGCTTCAGAAGGAGGTGTCATTGTGAGGTGCCCAACAAGAACTGGAGAGACCAAACTCTCTCGTTGGTTAGCATCACAGAAGTGGAAATCAAGGGGCTCAGAGGAGAATATCACGAAGTAGATTTCCTCGCACTACTCTTCAAATGTGCGCCGATGCTTGAGAGGGTGAATGTGGAATTGCGCAATGGAGTCATACCAGAAACTGACTGGCACAACTTAGTCCAAGACACCTTCCAGGAGTACCCTTGTGTGGACTCCACCATACGCGTTTAGGTCAACAAGGTTATGGATGCTTGATTGCCATCTTCCTAGCCACCGTTCGCCTTTTATTTATAGACCTGCAAAAACCTGGTGCTATTGCCACCTAGATTTGTCAGTGGTGTGTGCATTACACTGTTTTATAATGTTGAAGAATTTCTTTTCTTTTTCAAAAACAAAATATGCCGTGAAGAATTGAAGACCCGCTTTTGCAACTTTGATAGCCCCGTGTTATTGTCACCTAGATTCACCATGTATGCGACGCATGTGTGTGGGTGCGCGCACGTGTGGGCGTGCGTGTGTATGTGTGTGCGCACGCGCGTGTGCGTTTATCATGTTCTACAATTTAATGCTTAGCTTTTCTTTTCTAGGCCGATGTATATATAAGACTCTTATGTATATGCGTGGAGGCAGACGGACGGGCTTGCGTGCGTGAGTTTATTTTGTGCTACAATTCAATGCTTACCTTTTCATTTCCAGACCAACATAGAAGACTCTTGCTTTGGAAGGAGGTGTCATTGTGAGGTGCCCAACAAGAATGGGAGAAACCAAACACTTGTTGGCCCCACGTTTGCAACTTTGATGATTCTGGGTTATTGCCACCTAGATTCACCGTGTGTGTGTGCACGCGTGCACGCGAGCTTAGCTTTTCTTTTCTAGGCCAACATATATAGAAGATTCTTGTGTGTGCGTACATGCGTGCGGGAGGGCTTGCGTGCATATATGCGGGAGTTTATATTGTTCTACAATTAATTAATGCTTATTTTTCTTTTCTAGGCCAATATAGAAGACTCTTGGTTTAGAAGGAGGTGTCATTGTGACATGCCTAACAAGAACCGGAGAGACCGAACTCTCCTGTTGGTCAGCCTCACAGAAGTGGAAATCAAGGGGGGATATGATGAAGTAGATTTCCTCGTGTTGCTCTTCAGATGTGTGCCGATACTTGAGAGGGTGACTGTGGAATTGTGCAATAGAGTTATACCAAAAACTGAGAGTACCCTTCTGTGAACTCCACCATCTGCATTTAGGTCAACACGGTTGGATGCTTTGTTATCATCTTCCTAGCTACAGTAATACATGTGTCGTCAACATTTTTTTTGTCTGTAATTTATAGACTTACCAAATCCTTGTGCTATTCCCACCTAGATTTGTTAGTGGTACGTGCTTTGTACACTGCTTTATAATGGCGAAGAATTTCTCTTTTTTTTATAAAACAAAACATGCAGTGAAGGATTGAAGACCTGCTTTTGCAACTTTGACGACCGCGTTATTGCCGCCGAGATTCACCCTGTGTGTGTGCATGCG
This sequence comes from Digitaria exilis, assembly GCA_015342445.1. NCBI lineage: Eukaryota > Viridiplantae > Streptophyta > Magnoliopsida > Poales > Poaceae > Digitaria > Digitaria exilis. The sequence goes on along the minus strand of JACEFO010000718.1, from coordinate 114,502 downwards.
TGTGTGTGCGCGCGCGCATGCGCATGCGCATGTGCGCATGTGTGTGTTGTGTTTTGGAGTTGTTGATGTGGTTGGCCCCTTGCATTGACAATGGCATAGACACCTTGTTGGATGGGTTAAGATGGATATATATTGCGGTTGAGCACGATTGCAAACCATCGCTTGCGCCTAGTGCAGGGATCACCTTTCGACTCGTGCTACCATGTGATCTGTAAACCTGTTTACATTTAGCATTTATGTTACCATTCCGAGGACCAAACAACACCTTGGCGTCTAATCCTCTACAAGTCATTAAAGTGTATATATCGATGAAAGGTGATAGTTATCACTAGTATAGACGAAAATGCTCCTAAGTTTAACTGCTTACGAATTTTAAATGCCAAATAATGTTTTGTTTGTAGTGAAATATTATGGTACTGTCACGGATATTCACATTTGACGATGAGAAAACTGAGTTCCAACGTGCAAGAACATTAGTACTGCTAAGAAGTTAGCCGTAGAGCGTAGGCTCCAAAAGCGTATTCTGTTGCTCGAAAAAGAAGAAAAAATTATTTATAAAAGAACGAGTTATTTTAAAAAACACTTGTTACAGTCCCCCTGAAATATAAATTGTATTTGGCCCCGGTCAATTTGTGTCTACCAAAATCACATGATAAAAGAAAAAAAAAACAAAGAAGAATAAAGTGGACGTCAAGCATGGTCGTTGCATGCTCCCATTTTTTTCCGTTGGCGGTGCTTTGAGTCACGTTTTGCATCGGAAGAAAAAGAAAAACAAATCCGAGTCCTTAAGTTCACCAATTCCATGCAGGACGAGTGGACACTGAGTCACTGACCGACACACGTACGACATCACAGCACATGATTGGTGAAATATTCCCCGAAAATATACTGTTTACCAAAAAACACTGTAGATGAATAGTGTTTTGTGAGTGGAAGTGGTGGGATGAATAAAAAAACGTTAGATGAATAGTGGTTTTTTTGGAACTTTTTTAAATCTAAACATGGCCTCAGAACACATGGCGACCAAACTGTAGCCCGAGCACGACGATCAAGCTTGGCCAGATATGTCGACGCGGTGCGTTTAGTTTCAAAAACATTCCTAAAAAAACAATATTTATCTAATTTTTTTATTTATTTTATCGCTCCTAGTCACGTAATACTATTTATCTACATTGTTTTTTCCTATAGTGTTTGTTTGAGGAATCTTTTCCAATCTAATACACGCTCAGGTTTCCTGAGTACGGCCCCTTCACCTAGCTCGTCTTGGCGTTCACGTGGAACCTCCTTGTGAAGTGTGAACTTGCTGCTGCTGCGCTCCATACCGTGCCACTTGTCATCCTTGTGCTCCTTCTCCCTGCTGCGCTCGCCGCTGATCACGTGTTGCCGTCCTCCACCTCGACCTTCACCTCCTCCTTCAAACTGGGAAACGCTCAATCAGACAACACATTTATACATTGATGGTTGTTAAATTTTCTTTTTATTATGTGTATGTCACATGTGCAGCTTTGCTAGCAATGAAAAAGAAAGGAAAAAAGAGAGGTGTATAGTAATTTATATAGTTCGGTTATCCGGAGTCCAGACCATAACGGTTCAATTTGGTTTCTCTGGCTACCTAGCCTGGCCTTGCTGGCAGGGCTTGCCTTGCCCGGTGCGGAGAGCCCATTCTGCTAGCTGGCTGCAGCTAGCAAAATTTAGCTTGCACAAACCCGGAGGTAACCTGTCAAAGAAACCGAACAACCCTTTTCTTACCCAGCCTGTCAAAGCATTGAGCAGCAATGCTTCTAAACGCCCCCAACATTTTCAGATGGGGCGTGCCTGCGTGGGGATGTGGGAGGTGCCATTTCTAAAGATGAGACGTCATTGTGTTAATGCTCTTATTTTGTTTGTTTTTTCTCATTTTCACTTTAAATTTGTATTTCATGCCATGGAAAAAAAATCTTGTCATTCTACATGAACATCACCAAACATTCGCCACCTAATTCTTTGTTTTGTATTTGTTTATATGCATTCATGGAAATACTAGGGGATTATTGATCTATTCCAAATATTCTAAGAATAACTATCATATAATAATCATGTGAGAAACTTATTATTTATACACAGATGTTTAGCAGTTATTTGCTACTGTCTTCATTAGTTTAGGGCTAGTTGAGTAGTTTTGATTAAGGTTTCATTAGGCCATTATCCCAACTCATGGTGCCCATAGGTAGTGTCTAGAGGTGAGAGGAAACAATAAATATTGATTAGACACTATCCTCTCCAACGCTAGTTTTGATTATGGTTTCATTAGTTTATTACTCTAAACTAAACCAATGATTTGAAGGTTACTTACTTCATTGAATAAAATACTGGATCCATTTTATGGGCGAAAAGAAAGGGCTTTAAACCAACTGATTGGTTGCTTCACTAACATGGTTAACAAACAAAAGAATAAATAAAGGGATTTTTCTTTTTATTATTTTTATACAAATAAAAATAGGTAACTAGTAATTTCTAGATTATGAAACAAAATCGCGTTATGATAATAACATTTCCGCGACGGAGGAGGTACATGACTAAAGAGTTTAAAACACCCTCTCGGAAATCTGGAAGCAAACGGTGCTACACTACACCGCCTACAAACCGACGCGTCGGCAGGGTTAACCAAACCGTCGGGAACCGGTCCGGTTTGACAGGTTCCCGACCAAACCGGTCCGGCCCGGTTGCTAAAAACCCCGGTTACCGCTCCCAAACCGAACTTAGCAAACCGCTACTATCGGTTAGCCGACCGGTTTAACCATAAACCAGTTAGCGGACCGGTTTTTTTAATTTAGGAACCGGAAAAACCACGGTAAAAAAAACCCTGGCGTCGGACGGGAGCACTCAGAGACAAAAGAACAAAGAGACAAAAGAACAACGCACGCGATGACGCGAACGTGTCAGCTCGGTGCCGCGCGCCGCCGTTCAACGAGGAGACAGAGACAGGCGTCCACCCCTCCCGCCTGCATGGCCGCCACTTCGCCCTCCTCGCTCTCTTTTATCCACCGCCGCGTGCCACCGAAAGTGATCGGCCTCCGCCCAAGAATCTCGCCTCGCCACCATGGCTGCTCACCACCAGCTCTTCGTCGCCCTCCTCTTCCTCCTACCACTGGCCAGCGCTTCCGACCACGACGGCTTCATCCGTCAGGTGACCGACGGCGGTGGCCTCTCCCGATCATGGCCGGGTCTCCTCCCGGAGGCGCAGTTCGCTGCGTTCGTGCGGCGCCACGGGCGTCGCTACTCGGGGCCGGAAGAGTACGCGCGGCGGCTGCGCGTGTTCGCGTCCAACCTCGCCCGCGCCGCGGCGCACCAGGCGATGGACCCCTCGGCGCGGCACGGCGTCACCCCCTTCTCCGACCTCACGCCGGAGGAGTTCGAGGCGCGCCACACGGGCCTCCGCGCCGGCGGCGGCGACGTCTTCCAGCGCCTCGCTCGCCGGAGCATGGCCGCCGCCGCGCCGGCGACGGAGGAGGAGGTGACCCGGCTGCCGGACACCTTCGACTGGCGCGACCGGGGCGCCGTCACCGGCGTCAAGACGCAGGGCGCGTGCGGATCGTGCTGGGCGTTCAGCACCACCGGCGCCGTCGAGGGCGCCCACTTCCTCGCCACGGGCAACCTCCTCGACCTCAGCGAGCAGCAGCTCGTCGACTGCGACCACACCGTACATACATGCCTCTCTCCTCGAATGAGTCCATGCCATCGTGCAGCTCAGTAGTCCATGAAAATGAAGGGATCTTTTTTTTTTCCCCTGTGCGTCCAGTGCAGCGCGGTGGCGGAGAACGAGTGCGACAACGGCTGCGCAGGCGGGCTAATGACGAACGCGTACGCGTACCTAATGGAATCCGGCGGGCTGATGGAGCAGAGCGCGTACCCTTACACGGGCACGCAGGGCACCTGCCGCTTCGACGCGTCGGAGGTGGCCGTCCGGGTGGCGAACTTCACGGCGGTTCCGGCCGGCGACGAGGGGCAGATCAGGGCGGCGCTGGTCCGGCGAGGCCCGCTGGCGGTGGGCCTGAACGCGGCGTTCATGCAGACGTACGTGGGAGGGGTGTCGTGCCCGCTGGTGTGCCCGCGGGCGTGGCTCAACCACGGCGTGCTGCTCGTCGGCTACGGCGCGCGGGGGTTCGCGGCGCTGCGGCTGGGGTACCGACCCTACTGGGTCATCAAGAACTCGTGGGGGGAGAGGTGGGGGGAGGAAGGGTACTACCGGCTCTGCCGCGGAAGCAACGTCTGCGGCGTCGACACCATGGTCTCCGCCGTCGCCGTCGCGCCGCCGTGAGCGAGGCGTGAGGTTATATGAGTTGTTATTGTCGATCCGCCACGGCTGGCCCGGAGCCCCGCCGCCGGCGTGTAGTAGGAAGACGGGCGGTTCGTGACGTGGCAGGGTATCGTGTGTACGTTAGTACTACGTGGCAATATGTGTTGATAGAGTACAGATGAAATAACAGGATGCCGTGAGGACGACATGTATGGGCGTGTGCCTTATATTTTTTTTTGAAAGTTTATATATAAAAGTTTGGTTTACACCCTCTCAAGCGTGATTTTCAACCCGCGACAATTTAGCCCTCTGAATTTTGAAACATAAAAGCGGGCAAATTCTGGAAGGCGATTTGAGTAATGCTTGCAATCCTTGCGTACAACAACTCTGGAAGGCGATTTTGGAGGGGAGCCATCAGTCTATCACACAACACTGAGGGAGCTGTTGCCTATCTACCGGGCAATCACAACGGCGATGCTCGGGGACGGATGCAGCACGTGTTCCTGGTTTGACGTGTGGCATGGAGATGAATGTATGGCTGACAGGTTCCCCGCTTTTGCTGAGCCACTGCAGGCGTGAGTCGTGACAGCCAGACGGTCGCCGACGTCGTCAGCCGGGGGCTCGGTCCTGAACTAGTCCCTCTTCCTCGTCTCACGGCCACGCCGCGTATGGAATGGAATCGACGGAGATCCCCGGCATTTGCACCAACACAGGCCTCTGCGGCGTGTGGGAGACTTTTTTTAAGAAAGGACGGAGAAATCTTTTTTCCCAAATTTTTATTAGATGAGAAAAAAAAAAGGAATCGGCCCGGTTTTATAAGGGAAAAGCGGACCCAAAAAACCATACAAACATCTAAAAGGACAACTAAAAAGACAACAACTGGACTCGGAAAACACCACAACTGAACAAACAGGTCAATGTCAAGTAGTGAAGTGTCCAGCAAAAGCAGAAAGATCGGTCGTCGTGCTTGTCGTAGTTCTTGCTTTTGTCCTTGTCGTTGCCGTTTGGTGACTGTGAATGTCATTCGTGATTAAGGCAGCAACTTCAGCAGCATTTAGAGAGGTGTGCTGAAAAATTCGTTTGTTGCGCTCCTTCCAGATGTTCCACCAGAAGTAAAGGACCCAGCCATCGAAAGTGGACCTGTGATTTTTGTCAAAAGTCCGCCGAGCTCGTTTCCACCAGCCAATGATGATTTGTGATGTCGGTGATTGCAGGTCTGGTCTTTGTAGCTGTGTTGTCAATATTCCCCAAACGTTCCGAGTAATGCAGTGGGGGGAGCAGTGGGGGGAGGAAGGGTACTACCGGCTCTGCCGTGGCAGCAACGTCTGCGGCGTCGACACCATGGTCTCCGCCGTCGCCGTCGCGCCGCCGTGAGCGAGGCGTGAGGTTATATGAGTTGTTATTGTCGATCCGCCACGGCTGGCCCGGAGCCCCGCCGCCGGCGTGTAGTAGGAAGACGGGCGGTTCGTGACGTGGCAGGGTATCGTGTGTACGTTAGTACTACGTGGCAATATGTGTTGATAGAGTACAGATGAAATAACAGGATGCCGTGACGACGACATGTATGGGCGTGTGCCTTATATTTTTTTTTTTAAGTTTATATATAAAAAGTTTGGTTTACACCCTCTCAAGCGTGATTTTCAACCCGCGACAATTTAGCCCTTCGAATTTTGAAACATAAACGCGGGCAAATTCAGGAAGGCGATTTGAGTAATGCTTTCCTTGCGTACAACTCTGGAAGGCGATTTGGAGGGGCCATCAGTCTATCACTAGACAATACTGAGGGAGCTGTTGCCTATCTATCGGGCAATCACAACGGTGAAGCTCGGGGTGACTGTCACAGTGACAGGTTCCCCGCTTTTGCTGAGCCACTGCAGGCGTGAGTCGTGAACCGGGGGCTCGGTCCTGAACTAATCCCTCTCCCTCGTCTCACGGCCACGGCGCGTATGGAATGGAATCGACGGAGATCGCCGGCATTTGCACCAACACAGGCCTCTGCGGCGTGTGGGAGACTCCGGTAAGCTGCGAGGCATGCCAACACGATCAGGAAACTGCAAAACACATCATCTTCGAATGCACATTTGCTATGGCGTTCTGCCAAGCTCTCGACATCACGGCACATTGATGCAATGCAATCATGCAAAACAGCTAGCCAACGAGGTACCTTAGGCAAAGATATTAATCCACAACATATACTAATAAGAGGATCCAGCAGGGCTAATATATTGTCAAAGATAATCTTCCACTACCATAGAGATTACATTAATATCTCCCATTAATTAGATAAGTTCCTCCCAAATATTACACTACTACGGTAACAGCAGCCTCTGTCCCTTTTGATAGACACTTTCCCTAGGAACAGTAATGCCAGTGTTGCGACACTTGAAGGCTAGCCAAACTCCAACCACTTCAAATAGCCTGGACACGTCATATGACGGGCACTGTTAAATACTGCAATAAGAAAACGCAGGAGCTGGATCTGATAAAGAAGCAAATCCTACAAGGCTACGACCAAGAGTAAATTGCTACTTCTGGTTATTTATTAGTCTCTACCAAAATAAACTGCAGTGAAACATGATAAATCCAAAACAGACTGCATGAGATAACCGAAATTTATTTTTTCAATCAAGTATTGCAAGTCACAACAAATAAAGGAGCACCATTTCAGAAATATGATAGCGGGACAAAAACGCTTAAAAGAGCTGAGAAAATAAAGGCAGCAAAAATACTAATTCATCGAAGTAATTGAAAACTATATTTAATTACGAAATGACATGCAAACCCTAACTTAAAGGAAGGGACTTCAGGCTAAGCAGTATCAGAACTGCATGACATACATGTACCAGAACCCTAATATATATCTCATATCTAAAGTGCAGTCGCAAATGCAAAATCCGAGACTCCATCCCCATTTTGATTGCCAGCTTCAGCAAGACAGCAATACACAGACTTCCTACCAACATTTCACATACTGCTGAATCAATAAGAGCATGAATTACAGGTCGACTCCCATCTACTAGTCACTCATAAGCATGTAAAGTTAGCGAGAGGTAACATTACAACATGCCATGCGACAGAACAATCACAAAGAAACATAGTAAAACAACACTACACCATTTCATGCTTCCATTTGTAAAAGCATGAGTTTTAATTTTACCAAGGTTGGGATAGAAAGCTTACCATACTTGTGAGTTGTGACATTTACCGGCAAGCTAGTCATGCAAACAACACCAGCTCACCAGAACAGCGATAAATTTTGCACTCCACAGAGGGATGTGCCTTTAAGATACTATGTATTTTACTGGTAAAATGGCGAATGCGCTGTTCAGACTTAAGGCTGAAAGTGAAGGCCACTCTTTCAAGCATTGCTGCACTTCTTAATATCACTTTCAACATGTCAATGTCATAATCTTCTCCTCTAACGCCTTTAATTTCGACTTCTTTCAGATGAGCCAAGGAGATGGTCTGATTTCTCCAGTTGTTCAACTGAATACAGGTGCAGTTTGCACTGCACAGACCTCTCGCCTAAAAGAAAATTGAAGTGCGATTAATCATCGATGTGTTGAGTACTAAAGAGCCAATCTCCAATATGACTGAGGAACGTCCAAATGTAATCGGGCAGAAAGACAGTCAAATTACCTGAACCTTACGCAGGTCCACCTTAAGCATCACTATCAATGTATAAACCTCGAGTAGGTGCAGGACCATTGCTCCATAGACATGTCCCCATGAGCTTATACACAACTCTAGGACAGAAAATTTGTTGGCAAAGTGGAAGTCGTTGGCAACAGGAAAAAGGGATGATATATAATCCTGAAAGCTCGGGGCTGCACCTTCCTGAACAAACTGCACAACAATAATTTGGCAGTATGAGGTGCCTATATGATGCAATTATGCAAATTTAGTCAGCACAGCACATCAGTGGGCTCAAGCAGAAGAGGACGCTCACCACTTTATCACATTCCCCTATGTTGAGACGCAGGGTGTACATGTTGGAGCGAGGGGTGTGCTGGAGCTGCACTAGGGCCTCTGATGTCTTTATGGTCACCATACTCAGGGACCATATATCACCAAAGGAAACATGTGACCCGTGGTCAGTGCATTGCCATGAGAAATCCTCCACCTTCGGCACCAAACACTGCAGGAAGAGATGATCCGCGACACCCTGTCTGGCTTTCAATGTCAACTTCTTAAGCATAGGAGCAAAGATGCAGACATGCTGAAGCCGCACATTGGCCAACAGAAATAGCTCCTCGAGAAACGGCAGAACGATTAGGATATTGTGATGGCGCAAGTTGGAAACCGAAAGGCTACGCAGGGCGGAGCATTTGTTGAGACGCAAAACTAGGAGAGGGTCGTAGTTACGAAGGCACAGGCTTTCAAGCGCCGGCATATCCATATCCTGACCCTGATCCTGCGGCGGGAGCAGACTGATGTTGTGCACGTCCAGCGTGATCGACTTGGTGCGGTCGAGGCGGGGCAGCGTCAGTGTGCAGGGCCTATCAGCGTCAGCGACGACGTGGACGACGAGATTCTCCGGCTGCAGCGCCGCCGCGGCGTCGAACAGCGAGGAGATCTGGTGGGGCGAGAACGCGAAGTAGAAGGGGGCGCGGACGTCGAGGAGGGACAGCGGGGGCTGTCGCCGGGCTTGGGGACGGAACCGGACGACGATGTGGGCGAGCGCGACGTAGAGCGACCCAGGCGTCACCTCGCGGAGGACGACCCCGGGGAGGCGTGCCCAGAGCCCGCGCCACCGGCGGGACAGCAGGCCGGTCCGGGCGGCGGCGTGGATGCAGCCGAGGCGGGAGAGGATCTGGAGCAGCACGTCGTCGTGCAGGGCGCTGATGCGGTCGGCGCCGTCGCCTTCTGGTTCTGGTTCTGGGTCGCGGCGGAGGAGCCGGGCGGATCGACGGGTGTGCCGCGCGCCCCCGCCGCAGGAGCAGCCGGGGAGGTTCCGGTGGCAGCGGCGGCAACACCTCTCGTTCGGCCGAGCCATCTCTGTGGTGGGGAACTTTTTGGAGTGAGCAGGCGGGAACAGGGAGTGTAGGAGACGAGGACTGGCGACTGGCGTCGCGTGGCGTGTAGAAGAAGGAGCACGGCAGCCGTTGCCGTTGGTGTAGTCAACGAGCCTGGTGTGAACACTGCTGTATCATAAGGGGGTAAGTACAACGGTTTAGACAGCTGCTGTCTTTTTATCACATACAGACAACTAAATAGACAGCTTATACAATAGTTCAGACAGTTGATGTCTATTTGGCTGTCTACAGAAGTTTTAATTAGGTCTTGTTTTGATCGCCAACTTTCGCCAACTTATTTTGCCAACTTGTCACATCGAATGTTTGGACACTAATTAAGAGTATTAAACATAGGTGTAAAAATAAACTAATTACATAGATGGACTCCACATCGTGAGATGAATCTATTAAGCTTAATTAATTCGTCATTAGACACTGTCATGCTACAGTAACCCGTCATTAAAAATGCGCTAATGACGGCACATATTAGGCTTAATAGATTCGTCTTGCGATGTAGAGTTCATCTGTGTAATTAGTTTTGTAATTAGTCTATATTTAGTACACCTAATTAGTGTAAAAAGGATGGACGTGACATTTCGCCAACTTTCACCAACTTTACCTCTCCCATCTAAACAAGGCCTTAATCCTTTTACACGAAAATCATGATGATCTATTATAACTTGATCTTTGTAGCCATTTTGTTCACCATGCAACATTGACAAGTTTAAATGGCAATACCATAATTATTTTCATAAATAACAATGACAATGACTTAAAAAACTGAAGATTCCAGAATTATTTGCTCAGCGACAATCATCAAAAGGGCTTAATCAACTAGAACTCTCTGGATATTTTAATGGAACTCTCTGAAGTAGAAAGCTGCAGGACAGCCAAACACAATGGCATCCATCAATAATTTGATAAACCAAGACAAAAGAGCAATCATCCATCTATAATTTAACTGAAACTCAACTAGACAGTGATGCTTGGAACTGCCTTTGTCCACATTTAGTTGAACCATAGCTACAAAATTGGGTTCAGCGGGAGATTTAGCAACCTGAAATGGTGAAGATACGGTCGATGATCAATTGGATATTCAGAGAGTTTCAGACCACGAATTAAGTGTCAAAACTAACAGCAGATGGATACGGTCGATGCATGCGGACTGAGTGGGCTCACCGAGAAGAAGATCTCCTCCGCTGCCTTCTCGACAGCGCGTTGGTACTCTCCCCCGTACGCCTCTGCAGCGCCGGAGCGGGAGCCAGCGAGCCGTGGATCGCGGCCGCAGCGGAGCGGGATTCGGCGAGCTCCTGGATCACCTTGTGCAGCGGACCTTCTTCGTGGGCTGCTTCCGTTCATCAGACGGGACGGGTCCCGTCGGCCTCCTGCTTGAAGGTGCGGCACCGCAGGAGGGACGAGGGGTGGGAGGAGGCGTCGAGCGGCGAGTGGCGGAGGCGTACAGGTGGATGACCGCAGCGGCGGCGGCCATGGCCTGGGCCGGCGATGTGGTATTTCAAGGGTGCAAGGGAGGGGGATTTGGGGGAAGAATGGAGCGAGATGCTGCGAGATGGAGAAATCGCCCGCGAGCGCACCTGATCTGCGACGCCAGCGACGAGGGGGAACAGCTCGTACAGTGGGTGCGACGAGCCGTCGCCTCGCATTGGAGCACGAGCCCGTGCCGTCGTCGAACGAGACGACGGCATCTTCCTCTCACCTCATTAATTAGTGTACACGTAGGACAGTTTTGCTGAGATGGACATAAAAAGACAGCAGCTGTCTGTCTGTTGTACATGTCCTAACCTTTTAAGCTCTGGCCCCCACCACAGCTCCATTGCTTCGCGGAGAAGGCTCCGAAGCATGCATGGCGGGACTGCGGCGGCGACGGGGCTGTGTTGCTGGCAGGAGCTCTCCATCCACTTGCTGGGCGTGTGTTTTTGTTTGAGCTGTCCAAGATTGATAGTAGAGGTGTCGTGCTAAACGTTGATTTCCAAATAAAACAGCATTGGGGATTGCTAAACGTTGATTTCCAAATAAAACAGCATTGGGGATAAAAAAAAATCCGTTGTCACTTGCAAAATTTGTAGATTAGTCCTGCAGAAATGCACATACAAGGATATGATGTGCTTGTATCCATTCTTAAGGGTGGGTATGATGTGTTTGTTTCCCTGTCAAAGTCTGAATGGCATGGATGATGTATCCAGTATCCACACAGCCACAGCATCGCCTCTCACATAGCACGAAAAAAAAATCATCTCAATCAACCAGTCAAGTGGATCACGCGTGGAAATACCCAGAATTTTAAGCTCATCGCACTAAAATGCAGATATAAATATTAGTCAAATAAATCCACATCTTACACAAATAAGTGGATCCAGCAGAGCTAATATATTGCCAAAGATATTGCACTACAAGTTTCCCCTAAAGCAATGCTCCAGGGATAGTACATTACCAAAGAGATTACATAATATCTTCCATTAGATACCTTCATCCAAAATACACGGCAACAGCAGCAGCATTGTCCCTTGATACAGAACGCTACCTTGGAAGGCCAAACTCCAACCACTTCAAGGAGCCTGGACAGATCATGGGCATTGTTAACTACTGCAATCACAAAAGGAACCTGATAAATCCGACAAATTCAGCAAAGAAAGTACTAATTCAGCAAAGTGATTGAATAATTTATTGAATTATGAAATAACATATAAACCCTAACTTAAAGAAAGGGACTTTAGGTACTAAACAGCATCAGAAATACATGGAATACATGTATGAGAACCCTAAATATCTCATATCTAAAGTGCAGTTACAAATGCACAATCCGAGAGACCGAGACTCATCCCGATTTTGATGGACAGCTTCAGCTATAGACAGACCTCTTAGTTCCAACCAACATTTCACAGACTGCTAATCAATAAGAGGATAAATTACAGGTATCTACGAGTCACTCATAAGCATGTCAAGTTAGCGAGAGGTAATAGCTAGACGATCATAGCAACCACAGTGTCTTTCTCGTCACAGCATGCCAAGCGACAGAACAACCAAAAGAAACCTAGTAATTAAAAACAACACAAGCTAACTAGTATACCATAGAAAAAACAACACAAGCTAACTAGTATACCATAGAAAAAACAACACAAGCTAACTAGTTTACCATATCACGCTTCCACTTATAAAGCATGAGTTTTAATTTTACCAAGGTTGGGATAGAAAGCATACCATACTTGTGACATTTACCGGCAAGCTAGTCATGCAGACAACACCAGCTCACCAGAACAGCGATAAATTTTGCACTCCACAGAGGGATGTGCCTTTAAGATGCTATGTATTTTCCTGGAAAAGCGCCGAATGCGCTGTTCAGACTTAAGGCTGATCGTGAAGGCCACTCTTTCAAGCATTGCTGCACTTCTTAATATCACTTTCAGCATATCAATGTCATAATCTTCTCCTCTAACGCCTTTAATTTCCATTTCTTTCAGGTCAGTCAGGGAGATAGTCTGATTTCTCCAGTTGTCCAACTGAATACAGGAGCAATCGGCACGACATAGTCCTCTCCGCTGAACAATGTCGAAGCGTGATTAGTCATTGATGCTTCATACTAAGGCCTGTCCACCAGCACGATACTGAAAAATGTAAAGCATGAAAAAAAGAAACACCAATTACCTGAGGTGTACGCAGGTCCACCTTCAGTCTCTTTATCGAGGTATAAACCCCAAGCAGGTGCAGAACCATTGCTCTGTAGACATGTCCGCATGACTTAATACACATCTCTAAAACAGAGAAGTTGGCAACTGGAAGGAGGGAAGATATATAATGCTCAAAGCCCTGGGTTTCCTGAACAAACTGCACAACAAATTGGCACTATGAGGTACCCATATGACGTTAAAGCCAGCACATCAGTGGAATTAAGCAGAAGAGGAGAGACACTCACTCACCACTTGCCGTTCTGATATGTCAAGAGACAGGGTGTACATGTTGGAGCCAGGGGTGTGCTGTAGCTTCCCTTGGGGCTCTGATGTCTTTATGGTCACCATCATCAGGGTCCATATATGACCAAAGGTAACAATAACATGTGACGCGTAGCCGTAGTAGTTAGTGCAAACAGCGCATTGCCATGAGAGATCTTCCACCTTTGGCGCCAAATACTGCAGGGAGAAATTACCCGGAACACCCGCTCTGGCGTGAAATGCCAACTTATTAAGCCTAGGGGCTGTGATGCAGACTCGCCGAAGTTGCACATTGGCCACCAAAACTAGCTCCTCGAGAAATGGCAGACTGATTACGATGGAGTCACGCCTCCAATCGGAAACTGCAAGGCTACGCAGGGCGGAGAAACGGTCGAGCCGGAGAGTCACCATGTCGTCGTAGCGACCAAGTGACAGGCTCTCAAGCGCCGGCAAATCCACATCCGGTTCCTGGGGCAGAACCAGATGGACGCCGTGCGGCAAGCCCAACGCGACCGACTTGGTGCGGTCGAGGCGGGGCAACCCCACTACGCCGGGCCTGGAGGCGGTGACGCAGACGACGAGATTCGCCGGCTGCAGCGCCGCGGCGGCGTTGAACAGCGAGGCGATCTGGGCGGACGAGAAAACTTGGTGGCGGCGGACGTCGACGAGGGACAGCGGGGGCTGTGGCCGAGCTTGGGGACCGAACCTTGCGACGACGTCGGCGAGCACGGCGTCGAGCGACCCAGGTTCTATTCTACCTCGCGGAGGACGAGCTCGGGGAGGCGGGTCCAGAGCCCGCGCCACCGGCGGGAGAGCAGGCCGGTCCGGGCGGCGGCGTGGGCGCAGCCGAGGCGGGCGAGGATGTGGAGCAGCAGGTCGTCGTGCAGGGCGCTGATGCGGTCGGCGCCGTCGCCTTCTGGTTCTGGGTCGCGGCGGAGCCGGGCGGATCGACGGGTGGGCTGCGGGGCGCCACCGCCGCAGGAGCAATCCGGGAGGTTCCGGTGGCAGCGGCGGCATTGCCATCTCTGGTTCGGCGGCCGAGCCATCTCTGTGCGCGACCCACCAACTGCAAACGAACCGGAGAAGGATAAACAACAATTACAGCAGCTGGTGATGGATAATTTAAGATAAAGGACGCATAGATACAACCATACAGGAGCTAACCTCACCACAAGAAAAGACCTCCGTACGTCGTGGAAGAGCACGAACGAGGAGCAGGGACGATTCGTCTAGGCGCCATCCATTGATGGTTGAGGTGAACCGACCTGAATCTTTCGTCGGAGGTGAAGCAAATGGGAAATGTCTGGGGAGCCGAGAGCGGATGGATGAGTAGTGAACTGGCGTCGCCGTCGCGTGGCGTGTACCGTGTAGAAGAAGGAGCACAGCACCCGTTGGTCGGTTGGTGTTCCAATAGTCAACGAGCCCGGTGTGAACACTGCTGCACCCATAAACCCTTCCAGCTTTGGCCTGGTTCGTTTTGGCATGGAATGGTATGGAATGGGCTCCAAACCACATGAAATATCTTGGCATGGAATCAATCCTAATCTACCTAAAATATTTGTTCGGTGGCATGGAATCAATCCTAATCTACCTAAAATATTTGTTCGGTTAGGCATGGAAGGGTTTGAAACGTAGCATGGTTTGGTCCCGTTCCATGCCAAAAAGGTCTATTTCATTCCATGAGTATGACCTCATGGAACCAAACCCCATAGTTTATGTGACATGCATGGAACCACTCAAACCATGCATGGAACCATTCCAGCTTGGGAGCAATTCTTAGGTTGCCGAACAAGCCCTTTCTCGGCGAAGTAGCGCCCGGGGCCGTGCTCTCCGATGCCCGATGCGTTTAGTTTAGAAATTTCCCCCCCAAAAAAATACTATTCATCCCATTTTTCTTTATTCATTTCATCCCTCCTCACATAACATTATTCATCTAACAGTTTTTCGGGTCTACAGGGTATTTTCGGGGAATCTTTCTTAAAGGGTGAGTTTAGTTTAGGGAAAAAACACTGTAGGTCGTGCTGGGAAGCGGGTTCTGTGAGTGGGAGAGATGGGATGAATAGAAAAAAAAGGATAAATAGTGTTTTTTTTTGGAAAAGTTGGGTGAACTAAACTCACCCTAAACACACCCTCGCATGCGTCCTCGAACTTGCAGCGGCGTGTTCAGTGGGAGGGGAGAAAATTTTTTTTCTAAAAGACGTGTTATGTGAGGGGATAAATAGAAAAGTAAAAAAAAAATTCTAAAAAATATGCTATGTAAGAGAGATAAATAGTATATAAAAAATACTTTTTCCAACTGAACACGGCCCTGACAGCATCAGGGGCAAGCCGAGCACCGTGGCAGCATCAGGGGCAAGCCGAGCGCCGTGGCGGCGTCGACACCGCCTTGACAGCAGCGTCGTAGACGCCCACCCGGCCACCCGTGACACCGCGCACCCGGCGTGGAAGTGAAGCGCGACGCCCGTGAGGCCGTGCCCTCTACTCCTCCTCCTCCTCCTCCAGGCAGTCCAGGGCCCCATATTTCGTGCTCAATGTCAAGCAGGGCGTACGTGAGTAAAGGCTGTGTTCAGATTCAGGAAAAAGTACTTCTCCAATAAGTTTTTCCTATTCATCTTACTCACAGAACACGCTTTCCAGTGCACTATTCATCTAGAAAAAATACTTTTTACTTCCAATCTGAACACAGCCTGTGTAGGTTCCGTTTAGTTCCCAAAAGATTTCCTAAAAATACTATTCATTTAATTTTTTTATATTCATCACATCTCTCCCCACTCACAGTATACTATTCATCTATAATGTTTTCTTAGTCTACAATGTATTTTTGGAGAATCTTCCACAATCATATCACATCTTACTATTAATAATTGGAGGCTCCCAAGGTTCCAGGTGATGCCACCTATGATCCTAGGTTAACAGCATAAAAAAAATAGAAAAATCCTATAAAATCTCTAAAACAACAAAAACATCCACCTAAGATCCTATGTGGACAGCGATATATTTTATTTAATAATTATCTATTACAACTAATAAATATGAAGTAGTCCCTGTATACATATCTAAACTACCACTAAATCAGAATCTATTATATAGTATAAAAAATCTTAAGATGCACTAATATAAAATTCCAAATTACTATTTCTATCATTATTAACATTATGTATAAGAGAAGACACAAGAATAATTTTTTTATATTGCTCACATAGCTCAAACAATAAAAAAACACATATGGAGGTGGGTGATGGTGTATGAAAAATGTGAATGTGACATGCCTATAGCCTGATTGTTTTTTCTCTCTATTAGTGCTTCATATTTTTCCTCTCTATGTGTACAGGACATGGCCATTTATTGTCATCCAAAATCTGAAAATCTTTATTGTCTATGTGATCGGCATGGCCACTTTTTGTCCATAATAAGAACTTGACTGTGGATGACAATAAACATGGAAATAAAAATAAAAATCTTTGCATGAATGTGACGTGAGTTGGAGTAATATTTTGCATGCATGCATGTAGCCGTAATTAGTTAATGAGGCGGTTAATAAGTGGTTCATAGTTTCTAATTGATTTTTCCCTATTCATATTGAAGGGTCCATATTTAATTAAAATCTTACCTCCTTAAAGGTAAAGAGGTGTGCCGTAGCAAGTCCCACTAAATATGAATCTAGAATATATATAATAAAAAATCCTAAGATACACCGATATAAAATTCTAAATTACTATTTCTATCATTATTAATATTGTGGTGTAATATTCATGTATGATAGAAGACATAAGAATAAATTGTTATATTGTTCACATAGCTTAAACTATAAAAAAAACACATATGAAGGGTGTGATGCTATGTGAAAAAATGTGACTAAGTAAACATATTGTAATTAGCTAGATAATAATAACTATGTATTGTCAGAGTATTGTGTTTATGATATTTAATAAATAAAAGATAGAGTGCGATAGATAATAATTATTATTCTCTCCGTTCCAAATTATTAGTCATCCTAGCTTTTTACTAGATTCATTGAATATGCTATGAATTTAGACAAGTATATGTCTAGATTCATAAATGATGCCATGAACTTAGACACTCAAAATGTCACTCAGGATGCCTAATAATTTGGAACGGAGTGAGCTATAAATTTTTATTTTTATATTAATTCTAATTAGCCCGTGATGCGGCACAGGTTGATAGGCTAGTTAGTAAAATTAGGAAACAGTTCAATGTAGTAAAATTAGGACACAGTTCAGATTGAGTTATTCTATCTGTATCATGTGGCTATATACACTCATGCGTGAGTGTAGCGTCCGGAATAATTTTTCTTTGTCTAGAAAAAAATCTTTGGACATCGATTTGTATTTATTTTCAATTATTTGGAAGTGTGAAATTTTTTGTTACATGCGTGCTATGCTGATAGGATCCATGCGGACTTCATATCCATTAACTTGGTACAATATTAAGGTTCTCCCTTTTTTTGAACTGATCATTCTGAAGTCCAGTGCCTGCTATTCAGCTATAATTCTAGGGTTACATATGTTGTTGAGCTATATCTGGGGGCATCCTGGCATGGCATTTAATGTTATGATGATAGTATATCATTTTGTATTTTCACTTGGTCATATTTCAAGCAGGATTTAGGGTGGGTCAGCCTCCGTTAGAGCATCTTGAAGGAGTGTCCAAAATAGACTCTTTTGGTTATGATCAATCCAAAAGACTCCTAGCTATGATCAAAGAGTCTGGTGGAACAAGGCCAACAATTATTTCGGAAAGATATAAGAAAAAAATATCAGTTCCCAACAGTGTGGTGTGGGCCGTGTGGCACTGTGGTTTGTTTATGTTTCTGGGACTCGGACAAGTAGATCCAAGCCGCATCGGCGTGACAAAAATATGGGCCTCGGAGTGACACATGTGGGCTTCATGGGCTCCAAGCAAATGTGGGCTTTAAAGAGCTGAAGGATCCGTAACTACTAGCTAGCTAGTTAATGTTGTCGCGTGGGCTGAAATAGCATGGCATGATACCGAGTGACTCCAGTATACACCACATTAGCGTGACGGCGCGTGCGACGCTGCCACGGCGCGGTCTCTGATTTCCACAAAGACGACGACACAAGATACCACGTGACATCTTGTCTCGCGCGCGCGTCACGGCAGGGAGATTATTTGCCGCGACACCTACAGTAATCAGGCGCTGATGATCTCTTTTTTTTTGTTTCCATTCTTCTTTCCTCCTTTCTCGTCCTCCAAACCCAAGCCCAACGGGCGTGCCACTGGTCGTCGCCCTCCGATCCTGGCGGCGGGCCACCGCGCGTCTTCTTCACGGCGACACGTACGGCCTCACCGGGGCGCAGCACAGCTGCCTCCCGTACGGAAGCTCCTCGGGATCCTCGACGGAAAGCGAGAGCTTCCAGCCCGATGGCACTGTGAGGTCAACCCCTCGCCCGACGACTCCGTGCTTTTTTGCGTTTTTCTATGACCCCGTCGCCCTCGTTCGTTCCCCCGTTTCTTTCTGCGCGCCATCATCTCCGCCTCCGTTTTCGGGCTCCTCTTTTGCATACCGTGCTTTGCTCTGTGGTCAGTACCGTACCGTACTTCACCGCGTGAAAGGGGGTCTCGGATGGCGGCGCTGCCGGCCTGCTGCTTGCTGACCCATCCTCACAGCTGACCAAGAGCGTGATCCAGATCTGTGGTCAGCTACCGAAGATTCGAAAGGATTTGATTCGCCGTATTTCAACTTACGAGTTTTTTTTATGCTCAATATACTAGGTGTTGCCGTTCTCTGGAAATAACGCTGCAATCTCCCGTTGGACGTCAACTCCTTGACTCATGCATGCTACTCCATCCACGAAACAAGCAGCCTTTCTTGCTCGCCAAGCGTCGAGGATTGACCCGTGAAGATTATATGTTAATATGTTATTCAGATAAGGTAATACAATATTTCTCGGAGTTGTTGGAGTAAGCACACGATAGTAGTATCATTTGTTGGCACTCACCGATTTGGACGTGCATCAGGACCCACAGGCCACGGCCCAGAGCATCGCGTTGACCTGCGAGCTGTTTGTACTCATCTCACTACCTCAGTGAGTGGTGCCATACTGGCATGCCGCCTAAACAACTCCGCTCGACACGTCTTGACGCCCCCATAATCCCATCCTGTTCGTCCAATTCTTCACAACACCTCTTCCCAAGTTTCCATCAGTGCCTCGACGCTGCTCATTCCTCGTCCGGTCTCGCCATGCGTCTCCTCCACGCCCTCCTCCTCCTCGGACCCCTCCTCCTATGCCTCAGCATTCACGCCGCCGCCGCCGCCGCCACGGACACGGTGTCCCCCGGCAACGGGCTCGCCGGCACGGGCAGCAAGCTGGTGTCCAACAACAGCAAGTTCGCGCTGGGCTTCTTCAAGACGGACGCCAAGTCCCCCAACACCTACCTCGGCATATGGTTCAACAAGGTCCCCAAGCTCAAGCTGACCCCGCTCTGGAGCGCCAATGGCGAGAGCCCCGTCGTGGACCCGGCCTCGCCGGAGCTCGCCATCTCCGGCGACGGGAACCTGGTCATCCGAGACCAATCCACCAAATCCATCGTCTGGTCCACCCGCGCCAACGCCACCACCAACCGCACCGTCGCCGTGCTCCTCGACGACGGCAACCTCGTCCTCCGGAGCTCCTCCAACTCCTCCGACGTGTTCTGGCAGAGCTTCGACTACCCGACGGACACCCTCTTCGCCGGCGCCAAGATTGGATGGGACAAGGCCACTGGCCTCAACCGCCGCCTTGTTTCAAGGAAGAATTTGGTGGATCAGGCTCCTGGCTTGTACTCTCTGGAGCTAGATCTCAATGGGGTCGGCCATCTATTGTGGAATTCGACAGTGGAGTATTGGTCAAGCGGGGACTGGAACGGTCATTACTTCGGCTTGGCGCCTGAGATGATAGGAGCCGTGATGCCGAGTTTCAGGTTTGTCCACAATGAGCAAGAGGCTTATTTCATATACACATTGCACAATGACAGCGCAATCGTGCACACTGCGATAGATGCCTTTGGAAGAGGCCTTGTGGGTATATGGTTGGACAGCTTGCAGGATTGGTTGGTTAATTACAGGCAACCTGTGGCTCAATGTGATGTCTATGCAACCTGTGGACCTTTCGCGGTCTGCAACGACACGGCGGATCCGATCTGCAGCTGCATGAAGGGTTTCTCTATAAGATCGCCCAAGGACTGGGATCTGGGTGACAGAAGAGATGGGTGCATGAGGAATACTGAATTGGACTGTGCAAGGGACAGAAACAAGACAGGTCTCACAGATAAGTTCTACCAAGTGCGAAGTGTTAGGTTGCCCCATGATGCAATGCAAGTGCAGGATGCTACCAGTGGAGATGATTGCTCACGGATTTGCTTGAGCAACTGCTCTTGTACTGCATATTCCTACGGGAATGGAGGATGCTCTGTTTGGCATGGCAATTTGTACAACGTAAAACAGCAATCTGATGCGTCTTCTGATGGAAGCGGGGATATACTTTACATCCGTCTTGCTGCAGAAGAGATGCCAAGTGTGGCCAGGGAGAAGGGTGGAATTAGCACGGGCGTTGCCATTGGTGTCGCTGTCGGTGCTAGCACTGCCGGTTTGATCCTGATGATCATCATTGGTCTGGTTATTTGGAGGAGAAAAGGGAAGTGGTTTACTCACACAGTCGAAGATGCTCCGGGTGGCATTGGAATCATTGCATTTCGATATGTTGAATTACAACGTGCGACTAAAAACTTCTCAGAAAAGTTGGGGGGAGGCAGTTTTGGTTCTGTATTCAAGGGGTACCTAAGTGAGTCTGTTACTTTGGCAGTGAAAAGGCTGGATGGCGCCCATCAAGGAGAGAAGCAATTCAGAGCAGAAGTGAATTCAGTAGGAATCATCCAGCACATCAACTTAGTCAAACTGATTGGATTCTGTTGCGAGGGCGATAAGAGGTTACTTGTGTATGAATACATGCCCAATCACTCCCTTGATGTACATTTATTTAAGGCTGATGATACAGTTTTGGATTGGAATGTCAGGTACCAAATAGCTATTGGAGTTGCCAGAGGCCTAGCCTACTTGCACACTAGTTGCCGGGATTGCATTATACATTGTGATATCAAGCCAGAGAACATACTTCTCGATGCGTCTTTTGTGCCTAAAATTGCAGATTTTGGAATGGCAAAGGTTTTAGGTAGAGAATTTAGCCATGCAATGACTACAATGAGAGGAACTATTGGATATCTAGCGCCTGAATGGATTGGCGGAACAGTTGTTACATCAAAAGTCGATGTTTATAGTTATGGAATGGTTTTGTTTGAAATCATATCGGGAAGGAGGAATTCAAGTCCAGAGTACTTCAAGGATGGTGATTATTCAAGCTTTTTCCCTATGCAAGCTGCACGCAAGCTTCTTAATGGAGAGATCGGAAGTCTGGTGGATGCCAATTTGCGTGGTGATGTGAATCTCAAGGAGGTTGAAAGAGTTTGCAAAGTTGCGTGTTGGTGCATTCAAGAAAATGAGCTTGATCGACCGACCATGGCTGAGGTGGTGCAGGTTCTTGAGGGTCTTTCTGAGCTCGATATGCCTCCACTGCCAAGACTACTCAATGCTGTCACAGGAGGATCACCAAC
Organism: Digitaria exilis; assembly: GCA_015342445.1. NCBI lineage: Eukaryota > Viridiplantae > Streptophyta > Magnoliopsida > Poales > Poaceae > Digitaria > Digitaria exilis. The sequence continues at coordinate 92,639 of JACEFO010000718.1, read as the reverse complement.
ACACTGACAATTAGTTTTACCTCAAACTTATGTGTACGTATTAAGAAAGATCTTTGCAATCCATTAGAATGAAGTAGTTTATGTCGTATATAAACTTTGGCTTTTGTAAACTGTAGCATGCTAGATCTCTATGCAACAGAGGAGATTTTGTCTTGCAAAATAAATATATATGTTGCCTCTAACTTTTGGTACCCAAGGAGGAAATCTTTCTGAGAAAATAAACTTGGTGACATTTCATCTTTGTCATGCAAGAAGTCTGTTATTCAATACAGAGAAGATACTTTCGCATTATCGCCAGAAGATGGTGGAACTGCTCTTACCATGCTTGCCATCCCAGTCTGTTGTTCAACACTTATCTAGTTATCTAGCATACAGATGAGGTTAGAACTAGAATGTGATCAATGTACCTAACCAAAAAATCGGACAGACAACAAACTGAACTCACCACAGCGATGCTGATTGCTGAGCCCCACACTGCGTCAACTGCTCTGTTCCACACCAAAATGTAAACACTTTGGCGAAATGGTTGCAGTAGCTAACAAATTGATGAATTGGGAATACAGAGGGAAATACCACATTACATTCTCTTCGGCAGTATCACATATGAGTGCGTGTCCTCTGCAGAGCTTAATAATGATATATTTGAGGCCACAAGAATCAATTTCGGAATTAATTCATTCAATATCAACCTTGCACTAGTACCAGATTCCATCTCACAGTAAATTTGCCATGGTGAACAGGGAAACCGCTCCTCAAATTTATGATAGAGAGAGATAATAATAGGGCGAACATCAGCGGTTAACATGTGATGGACAGTCTAAGGATACACCAGGCCAATCAGCCACGCCGTTACTTGCAATGTTACTACTGGTAAACATCAATTAAGCCAAAGGTTAGCCAAATAGGACCTGAGTACTGTTAATTCTATAATGCCCACAACAAAGACTGGATGCATACATACATCACAGGTTGATAAGCCCAATTGGTTGCACAAGATTCATCCAATTAAGTTCACTACATCAGCATTGCACGGTCAACTCCAATGTTCTTACATCTTACAGGTACCATACATAGATCAAGCTATGGTCAGATAAGAGTGTTCAATGTACTCCCAAGGTTGCATAGGCACAGGAGTACAGGACTAGTGACCACTCAAAAGAGATAGCCAGTGCAGCAATACAAGGCCACACCGATATTGATGAATTTAAAACATAAAGTGTAGGAGTAATTAATCACCGTACAATGGTCAGAGACAACACTATCATTTTACTCCCAAGGGAATAGCCAAGTCGCAAGAATCATATCGTGCTTCCAGATCATCGGCAGAGGGGAAGAGACTTGGCCGCTTTTCATGTCGTAGACACTGACAGAAGTGGTCTCCTCATCAAAGGAGTACTCCTTGCAATAATTCTCCAAAACATCATCCAAGAAGAAGATTTGGTCCCCTGGCATATTGTGCTGAGACGCGGACATAGCCTTTGAGCATGGTCGTCCGAGGAAAAGCATCTCATCGCCCAGCGTTGTCACATTCACCCACCGTGAGTGCTCCAAGTCAGCCTTGAACACCTCAAACTCACTCTGTCCAGCCACAACTGTCTCGCCTACCAGTGTGCAGCAAACCCTCCTGCGTATCATCAGCAATGAGCCACCTGATTCCACTAAGTAGAGCTTCTTTTTGTCTGTAGCTTCGCCTGGCACAATGGTTGAATGCCATGGATTGTCGCCACTGATGACCTGTCCAATTCGGGAGATCTGTGGATCACCGGTGATTGGGTCTTGGCTGATGTTGATGATAAGGAGGTTCTCGTCGTTAGCAAGGGCATAAAGCTTTCCCTTATAGAATACCATATCTTCAAACAACTTGCATGGGTATTTTGCAAGTACTGACCACGAGGAAGCCCCTGGCTGGCAAACTATAATCTGACTATTTTGTCCAGCACCAACGAGCGTAGAACCAGCGAAAGCAGCAACAAGGTTTGGCGAGCACATGACTATCTTATTTACCACGGGCATCTTCTTCGAGCTCTGGATATGCATCCAAGTAGCGTACGGGTAGAACATGCTTACCCCCGGAATCTCAACATACTCAGCCACTGCATTAGGGGGACGGAGCCTGACGCGAGACAGAGGAGGCAGCGTCACGGTTGCCCCGGCGAAGGGGTCGACCAAGTAGCAGCCATCGTCGCGCGGGAAGACAAGCCATCTGCCACAGCAGGCACTCTTGTAGCCGGCGCAGCCGAAGCCTGGGAAACGGAAGGGCTTGCCGTGGGGGATGCTGTAGAAGGTGCCGTCCGGGAGCGCGAGCAGCGGCAGCGGTGGGGGCAGGGGCAGCTCCCGCGCGGCGGCCCGCCACTGCGGGCACACGGCGGCGAAGCGGGCGCGGTCCGCCTGCGCCGGGAGGAGGCGGAGCACCATGCCGGCCAGGTCCCGAGGGATGTCCGCCCACGACGGTGGCTGCCTGGCGCGGCGTCGCGTTCGCCATCGTGCGCGCGCACCGCCGAGCCAAACCTTGCAAAGAGCGGAGATACACCAGAGCAGCACGTGAGCGTTAGCAGTTCATCATCACGCCACCGAACGAACGCGCCAGGATCTAACGAGACCGGAAGCGATACGGCGCGGTACGCACGGGGGCAATTCGTCGAACACCTCGCGTGCACTGCCGATGCCACTGCACGCGTCGGTGCAGACAGGGCAAGAAGCCAAGAACTGCATTGCCGGCGATGGGGTGCAAGCGGAATGTGGTAGAGAGAAGGAGGGGAGTGCCGGGTAGGTACCAGAAATCGACGCGGGGGAAGGTTGCGGCCGGCGGTGAGGTGAGCGCTGCTCCTGCTGCTGTTCGGACGGGGAGTGGCCGGGCACTAGCAGAGTAGCCGAGTGGGAGTGGACGAGTCACGAGTGGTACTGTGTGGAGGGCGGGTTTTGCAAAGGCAATCATTGTACGGAGCTAGTACTCCGTATGTACGAGCAACAGCAATGACGAGTTTACGAGAACATGAGAAAATCGTAGTAGGGTGGTAAATCTTTTTTTTATTCTCTTTTCCTTTTTTTAGGCGGTGGGCACCAAGGCTTGAGGCTTCTGATCTTTTCTGTCCAAAAAATGATCTCCATTGATACAGCTTTTGCCTTCACTCTTCCTACCTACCTGTGGCCTCTCCCAAGTCCTAACCCTCTTCTCTGCCCTGATGGGTGACTCTCTCTCTCTCCATTCTGTCCAAGAGGTCAGTTTAACAGACAATGGTGAGGGCCTGAGGGGCTATTGTTGCCTCAAAAGCTTCCGCTGCGCTAGTGGCCAGTATACCAAGGTTAGGTTGAACAAACTACAAAGAACATACAAAACACTGGAAGATGTTAGGTTATTTATGAATTACGATACTGAGAAAGGTGATTCTGAGCATCGTAGCTTACTTAAGCAGATAAATTAGATGGATCCTAGCTACTCACAAATGCTAATCGTCTTCTCTTCATACTAGCACATAAATCCCCGTTATTCTCAACATATCCTGATAAACCACATGCTGCCAATGTAATTCAAGATGCTGGAACCAACTTCTGTAACATGGAAGATAGAATGCCCAAAAATTGCCTCTATATACCGATTTCTCAAGGCCATGCCAGCAAAGGTACAGAAATTGCAGTCTAATATATCCCATACAGATGCTCATAAAACGATACGCCAGACAGTAGACGCCATTTACATATTAACTCTACTGTCCGTACAATTGACTTATATTGCAGTATGCATTTACTGACAAGGGAAATGTAGTCTTCATTTTGGACCAAACTTTTGCTTGCAATATTACCTTTGGTAAGCCATTTTAGTCTTCAGTTTAGCAGTATGGAAGGGGTTGCATCGACCAAAACTTCTGTCACTGTTCTTCCATGTCTCATCCTGGACGGTTATTTCCAATGCCTAGCAGATCCTAGGGAAGACATTTACAGAAAAAATGATCAGATTTCACACATCGCATGACTTCATATAATAAAACATAAACTGTGCATTTAATTTTGAACTTCAGATACGATGGCCATGGTTCAAACCTACTTACAAAGATTATTCTGACCACGGTCAGTCGGGCATCATGTTGTTTCATATGTAAATTGGAAAAACCGAGTACTCTAGAGAGGACACAGTGAAACAATGTAACACGTGCACACACTCGAAATTTAACCCAATAAAAGTTCATGATACCTTCTTTTTTTTAAAAAAAAAGTTCAAGCCACCCCATCATATCAATAGACTATGTTGGAGGTCAGACATAATGTTCTTTTCTGCAAGATATCTTTGACCTTGGGTGATAATGATTTTAAGATATATAGGCAAATTATTGCCAGCTCCTACAAAATGGGTTTTTCTCATAATGCTGTTTTGGTTGTAAATGCACCTCATTCAATATTTATCCGTGATACAAGATTGATCGCTGTACAAGATACAGTGGCATCCATTCTTGGACGATTGGAAACAGACAATCTGCTCACCCTTTCTACTTTGTTTAATTCTACAAGATGCCGTGGAGAAGTGCTGAAACTTTCCATACCTGGCAAGCCTTGTTCTTAGCTCTGGTTTCAGCAGTGCTAGGAATATCATGGTTTGGTTTGTTAAATCTTTTCTCTCGTCGGTCACATGAGCCCCAACCATCTGAGAACCTGCCACCCCTTTAAACACAAAACGAAAGAAGAGTGAATAATGCTTACTAAGTAACATACTAACAGAAGAGGAAAGGGCAGCAAAACTTTAAAGAAAATGATTCTTGATTTTATTAAGTGACATACATCATTGACGCTCTAACAAGAAATTCAGCACGCTTGACATTGCGCTCTTCATCAAACTCGATGGAATGATTCTTGATTTCAAACGAGATATTGAAGAAGCAAGATATTTTTCTCCACCCTGAAAAGATAGAGAAATAGAGAAGTGAGCACCGTGATGATTCCATCAACTAATCACAACTCACAGTCACAGTAACGTAAAGTTAAGGACCTGATTTCTTGATGTATGGATTCCCACTGATAGAGGTGTAGTCGCTTTTCTCCAGTATCTGTATCCGAACAAGGAAATTATGATAAAACTTAGCATGGAGTAATATTTGCTGTCTTAAATCTGAAAAAACAAAGCAGCTAAACTAGATTGTGTTTTTGAGAAGGCAATTTTCCAGTACAGAAACATGATCATAGTACTTCACTACTTCCATACACAAGTATAATCTGTACACCACTTGTATCCACACATGAATGCCATCTTTTTTTCCCCCCTTCTGATAGAGCATTGATCTGATTAACTGATTTTTTTACTAATACTAGTTCACATTATAGTGTAGTTTCTAAGATCAGAACTGCATGCTGGAACTCAAAAGTAGGAACTAGGAAGGACTCTGGATTACATGCTGTCCATACCGACACGCAATCAACTTTTATATCCATCATCATCAAGGTATAGTAGTTTAATAATTACGTTTCTTCCCTAAAGAGTGAACAAATATATAATGAGACAGCGAGAACACACTTCTGTTTCATTTTGAGACAGTGAAACAGAAGCAAGACAAAAATTTATTGTTACTGAACTTAGAAAGGCTATAGTGTCAGAATACATAAGTTTGACAGATAGTTTTCCTTCGGTAACAAATATAGGCTAGACCGTCCACAGAATCACAGATATTAATATTTTTGAAAAAAAATGATACTAGTTGTGTCTCACACAATGTAAAACGGCTAAAGTTTCAACACCGTAAAATGGCTAAACCATCCACACTATCACACAGAATCACAGGAGGGGTCACACCTTTTTGTGGTAGTCCCGTACTGTATAGTGTATAATGTTTCAACACCGTAAGATGCTGAAACTACTCAAGCTTGACTATTAACTTGCGAGTTGTTCGTGATCCTCAATAAACACACTGCAATCGCATCCAGATTGCAAACCCCAATGCAATTGTAGTCATGCAAATTACAACTCCAGTTGTGAGCTCCCATATCGACAATTATGCAATTTTTTCCGAGGGGGAATAATTATGCAATTACAGCTTTCTAGGTAATAAATCTCAAAAGTAAGCTCTATACTTGCAAATTACTCTATAAGGAAACGAGAGAGAAGCAGTGCGATATGACGGGTTTTAATGTAACGATGAACCGATCACCGAAAGCACAGCAGACAGAGAGGGGGGCGGGTGGAGGAGAGACGCACCGAGAGGGCTACCTCCTGGTACTTTCTGAAGTTGTCCACGGAGAGGGAGGGCAGCAAGTACCCTTCGGCGGCGACGGCTGCGATGGGGCTCCCCTTGTGAACTCCCCAGGGCTCAGGGGGCGGGCTCTCGACGACGACCAGCCGGCTCCTGGGCGCCGCCGCAGCGTCGGGTGTGGCATAGATTGAGGCGTGAGCCGGGGGCGGAGGCAGAGGCAGGGGCACGGCCACGGGCGGCGGCGTGGCGTAGGGGGTGGAGGCGAGCCGCGGTGACTTGAACGGGCGGGCGGGCTGCAGCACCTCGCCGCGGAGGTCGTCGTCGACGGAGGCGGACCGGACCCGGGAGGCCTGTGCGGCGGCGGAATCGACGGCGGCCCAGAGCGCGGCGGAGTCGAGGTCGCGGTCGTCCATGTTGTGCCGGTGGTGCTGTGAATTGCCGTCGATGAAGGGAATTGGTCGGGGGATTTGAATTTGGGAGAGGAATGCCAAGGAGGGGAGAAGAGGGAAATTGAAAGTTGAAACTGATTTGCTCGCTTGGTTGGGCCTGCCTGTCTTTGAGCCCAGCTCATATAGCCCATACAAGGTAACAAGTAGCCTTGTCTCAAAAAAAAAAAAAGGTAACAAGTAGCCCAAAGAAAACTTTTAGGTCATAACAAAAATTTAGGGTAATGCTAAAAAAAAAACTAGGGTGTTCTAAAAAAACAAAAATCTAAGGACCTAGAAAAACACGGAATTCATTGAAATTCAGAAATTTTGGTTCCCTTCGGTCCATTAAATAATAATGTCATTACCTTTTTTAAACTCTTCCTTGCTTTCCTATAAAACAAACGGAATGCTATAATCCAGATGTCCGATGGGAACTTTTTCATCGGATGGTCCCGAAACATCGAGATAGACCTGCCGAAACATCGAAAAAATGCTTTCGCAACATATGGAGCCAATGCCTGCAACATCAAAGGAGCACGTGCTGGGACACGTCGAATGCCAGGGCGCGGAGGGGAAAATTCCCAACACAACATCGATCCTATACCCCGTGTGCAACATCCGTTCGGGATTCCTTAGGCAAGCTACTGTAATATCGCGAAACCACCGCCGCAACATCGTGAGATCATAGCCGCAACACGCGACGTCCGACCCTTGCCAAGCTGACGTCTTCTTCCATGTGGAATCAGAGTGCACCCTCCATGGATCCGCTGCCATGGTTGCCGCCCAAAGCTCCTCCTCCCATGACCACCCGGCCTGTTCCGCCGCTGCAGAGGGCCTTCGCCACCACAAGCTGGGGCACTACAGCCTAGCTCCGCCGCCGGGGGGCAGGCAAACGCAAGCGGACAAGCGGAGGCACGAATGCCGAGGAGATGAACGTCGAGCGGATGGAGATGAACGCCGAGCGGATGGCCGTGGGCGAGGTTCGTCATGAAAGTGTTTTCTCGATGTTTCGGTAGGCTTGTCTCGATGTTTCATGACCATCGATGGAAAGTTCCAATCAAACGTCCGGATCGCAGCATTACCGTTCTTAAATTCGTCCATAGGACTAGCACATACGGCATAAATAATAAACCAAAACATTATGATAGAAATCCATCTATTCAGATTCAGTCTCCAACTCTCCATGCTGACATAAAAACTACAGCTCAAAACTGTAAGCATGAAACTACCCATCATATCCCAACCCAACTTTGAAGTATGATAACTGATTACCGGTAAACCCCCAAAAAGGGTTCAAATGAAGACAACCGATACCATTACAGTCCGACCATAAGTGGATTATCTTTTTGAGCCAAGATAAGCCTCTAAGTTCGACCTTATATATAGGCAATGTATTCTTTTAATTACAATGAAGATTGTTACTCGAGATGGTGCCATCAAAGGGATTTTTCATTAGTGGAAAATGACTTTAGATGATTGTAAGTTTCACTCAGGTAGTTAAGAGCTAGGGACACATGCTTATTACTGCTATGTTTCCTACAAGGCTAACTCTAGCTAGGACATTATTGATGCTCCATCAGATGTATGAAATATTATGATCAACACAAAATAATAATATATGTAGTTGTGTTGTGGTGGTGGTGGTGGTGTGTGTGTGGGGGGGGGGGGGCTCATGCTTATTGCAGAGATCAACAAAGCTAGCCTCATCTAGTACAGTAAAAGATGCCCTCCAAGGTTACAAAAGAGCATTATTGCCCCTCTCTCCAAAGCACAAATAAGAGACAATATCACAGATTCACAATACATTATTTATTGAAATTGTCACACCCAACCAATAACATGATCATGTGTATAGATACCTAGACTTTTCGATCGATGACACCGAATCCAAATATAATATTATATTGTCTCGACAAAAGTTCCTTGAAAGCACAGGAGGAGCAGATACGTTTCTACTTCTTGATACAGAGGAGCAGATACGTAGATACGTTTCTACTTCTTGATAGACGAACGCCATCCATAGGTCAACCATCCGAGATATGTCAACCATCTGAGACCTTAGTACTGCATACTGTGAAGTATGAACTGGATTACAAACAGTACGGGATACTGTGAAGTGTGAACTGGATTACAAACAGTACGGGATGTGACTTCACCAGTGCAAAAATACAGAAGAACGCCATCCATATATGTCAACCATCTGAGATCATAGTACGCCAGTACAAAAATAGCTACGGGATACTGTGAACTGGATAACAAACAGTACCGAATGGGACTTCACCAAGTGCATAACTATATTGCAGCAGTAGATTACCCTTCACAGGTCTCAACCAAAAAAAGAGCATACTGGTCAGGTGACGAAACATGGCTCCCAGCAGCAGACCTGAAAAAGCGTTGTATGAGCAAGGGTGGAAAGATGCATGCTTGTTTATGTATTGGAATACCCATATCATTACCGAAAGAGGAAAGATTATCAAAGTCTGAATCATACATGATTTTCATTTGATGGAAACTATATATAGTAATAGGGCCATGGCCATTTCAACAAAAAGAAGAGTCAACACAAGGATACCTAGAAATCAATTCTAACCTCCAATCAGCAAAATGTTGACTAGTTTCCTATAAGTATATTAGGTCAATGGAACATAATAGTATAGACCTATTGCAGTAGCATATCATATTTAAACAGGATCTTCCGGTCCAGAAAGAAAAGTCTGCATTAAGACTCATGGAAGATTACTCTACCATAAAGATATCTAGAGTAAAGCAATGAATGTATATTCCAAAACTTGCTGGGGCTAATCATGAGTCACAGAGAGGGAGAGGTTGGCATACAGCAGAATATTGGGATGCACCTTAGGTTAAACGCTGACAATCTAAAGTTGGTCCGAGCTACACATGCCATTTTGCTTGCAAATTCAGATATTTAGGTAGCACAAGTGCAGACTAGTAAAAGAGGCAGTTCCAGATATTAGTATATAATTTTTTTTTGTCTTAATTAGGACATGATGTTTAATGTCTCATAGCAAATATTTTATCAAGAAAATATTGACAGTTGCACTTGTCCCTTTTTATTGGATAAAATATAAGCAGTGAGAACTGTTCAATATATCCAACAGAAGATACAAGGAGTAGGAGCTCAGGACAGCATATTGCATCCCTACTCCCTAGAAATATTTTCAGCAATGACTACCTTCCCGATCAGGAAAGCATAATCAAAATGCAAAGGAACCAGGGAAAGTAATGAAAACATGAATGCATGAGCTAAACTGATTCCTCCACAAGATATAAGTAGATGGCACAATTCGTAAGCTGTTCAGCTTTAAAAGGGAAAATGAAGCTTCTTTTGATATAAGCACGATCCTTATGCACTACAAGTTTACAACTACCATCATGCTGTGAAACCAGTGCACACAACATGACAATAATAACCATAGAGCTAATATTAACCTAATTCAGAAACATACAGTGTAAACATCAACTATGATAAAAGCACACATTACAGGCCCAATGAGTTTATTAAGCATACCTTGACACCTTTAGGAGCATTCTAATCATTCAAAGAAGACCTGGTCACCACACCAGAGATAAATATTGAATTTCACTGAAGGATGTGCCACAAAAATGCGAGGGAGTTCCAAGTATGCACAGCAACTTCGTGGGACATTTCTAGACAAGTTAATGGTCACTGTTTCAAGCATTGCAGCACACATCAACAATACTTTTAATAAACTAACTTCGTGATCTTCTCCTTTGAAGCCATCGATTTCTACTTCTTTGAGACCAGTCAGGGACACAATTTGATCTTTCCAGTTGTTAGGCTGATCACAATGACAGTGTACGGAGCATTCTTCTCTCACCTAAGATAAAATTGAAGTACAATGTCTTATTGATGTAATTAAGTCTCACACTAAATCACTATACGTCGCAATCTTAATAAAATGGCAAGAGCAACCAGCTCCAGTTCGATATATCAGCAATGAACACGAGTAAATACCTTACATTTCACCTCAAGTTTTTTAATAGAGGTACAAACTTGAAGTAGATCCAGCACCATTGCTCCATAAACATGCCCTCCTGTTGCAATGTTGAGCTCCAAAACAGAGATGTTTCTCATGGGAATTCGGGAAATCTCTTGCTCAAAGGGCCTGGCGACACGAGCGAAATTAGCCTGCAACAGTATGGAAGCAAAGCCTTCAAATATGAAACCAATTTATAGTCAGAACAAAAGAAAATTTGGCACGAGGAACGCACAGTAGCCACTATGTCCAGCGAGAGGATGTGACCACGAGGGCGGTGCTGTGGCTGCAAATGTGTATTTTCCCCGCTGTTGGTGAGCTGTGTGTGCACAAGGTGCTCTGGTGTCTTTACTTCCAGGCTCCACATGAGCCATATGACACCAAACCTATTAATTTTGGACCGAGACACAACCATGAGAGATCATCCACCAGTGGTGCTGACAATGATATGCTGGATGCATTGTTGATATCCTCCAAGGCCCTAAACTTCAACTTCTTAAGCATAGGGACCACGATGTCGATACCCTGAAGCTGCATAGCGGCAGAGACATCTAGCTCCTGGAGTGAAGGCGAGTGGACTGTAAGAGAGTCGAACCGCCAGCTAGAAAGGCAAAGCTTGCGCAGGAAGGGGCAACGAGGCAGCAGTTCACCAAGGGCAATGTGGCAGCCACCGAAGGAGAGGCTCTCGAGCGCCGTGAATTGCCCAGCCGGCGGCAGCCTTACGCGTGGAGAAAAATGAAGAGTTAAGGAGGTGGTGCGGTCCAAGCAGGGCAGCTCGACGCCATCTGCATCGCTGCTGCTGCTGCTGCTGCTGCTTCTGAATCTCTTGTCAGTGTGGATGTCGACAGCAAGCTCTGCCGGCGCAAGCGGCGCCGCAGCGGCGAGCAACGAGGAAATGCGAGATGGGGAGAGCATGTGGTGGCGGGGGATAAAGATACGGAGAGATCCCGCCGGGGGGACTATCCGGCCGAGCGCCGCGTGGAGCTGTCCAGGCGTGATCCTGTGGAAATCGAACGCGGGGGATCGGGCCCAGAGGCCGCGCCAGCGGCGAGAGAGGAGGCTCATGTTGGCGGCGGTGCGGGCGCAGCCGAGGCGGCCGAGGATCTGGAGCAGGAGGTCGTCGGGAAGGGCGCTGATGTAGTCGGCGTCGTCGGCGCTGCGGCGGAGAAAACGCACGCGCCACCAAGTCGTCGATCTGTGCTTGCGGCACTCGCCGCAGGCACCCGGCCCGGCCATCGCCGGGCAGATCGAGCGCAACCGGAAGATGATCCGGCGCCCGGCGCCGGAAGGAATATTGAGCGGCGGCAGCGGGCGGAATTCAAGGAGTTGGACGGAGGAAAAAATGTCTACTTCGCCCTTGACCAAATGGGCCAAGCATGATGGGCGGCCCGAGGCACGGCCCTAGCCTGTCCCTAGGCACAGTTGATCGGGCCACGGGCTGGCCCGGCCCAATAAGGTGTTAGTGCTTGGGCCGCCTCCCGGCCCATAGTGCCGGTTCGAGGCACGGCACGATTTTTGTGGCCCGATGAAGGCCCGATAAAAGTACTTTCAGCCCACAACAAAATACACCCTTCATCTTTTAAAAGATGCGAATTGCCTCCCTCGTCTATTTGAGGGGCCGATTTTCCTCCCTCATCTCCTTAGACAGCCCAAATATTGTCGCTCATCTCTTTCTGGAGTGCAGATTTCGTCCCTCATCTCCTTTGACGGCCCGGTGGGCCGTTTGAGCACGCTGGGCTGATTGGGCCGTCGGGCCGGCCCGACACTAAAAAAAGCCACAGTGCCGGGCCTAGGCTGGCAGTTCGGCCCATGGGCCGGCCTGGCATGGCACTAAAAAAACGCACTGAGCCTTTTAGTGCCGGGCCACATAGTGCTCGGGCCGGGCGGCCCATTTAGAATTCTATACATGCGATTCCTCTCGAATTTGTACGTAGAGTAAAGCTGGTTGGTTGTCCATCTCCATCGCGGCGTCGCCGCAGCCGATGGAGCAGAAGGTACCGCCAGGGAGGTGGATTCGGTGTTGGTGGTCAAGGGCAGGATCAGGATGTTGGGCGTGTAGCGTGCTCACCCGCCGGGTGCTGGTGGTGAGCATCCATGCGAGATTGGGGAAGAAAAAGCGAGGTGAAGAAGAAAGAGAGACGACTTTATATCGGGTCTATATGTCATCTAGTCCACCTAAGCATCTCAGGAGCGATGTCACCGCGCCAACATGGCAAAACCACCCACGAAACCACTTTAGGTGGTAATTTATCCGGTTTTAGAAAATAAGAGGATTAAATACCTGGTTTTAGAGATGTGTGTGTGGGTGTGTGTGTGTGAAGGATCTCACTCGCGCGGCCAACCAACCCGGCAGGAATCGTGCGGCACGATGATGATCCTCCATTGGGCTTTATGGGCCGCAGAACTCCGTCTTTGTTGGGCATGTATTGACCGGGCCGTCCGTCCTCCCCAGTTAAATTGTTTGTCTAAAAAAAACAAAACACTAAAGGCCCCTTAAAAAAAGCACCAGACTGGTGGGCTGCCGGTTGCGGCCATGGAGTGCGCGGCGAAGGGCCTGGCCGCGGAGCCGTGCGCCGGCGGCGTCGCCGAACGGCGGTGTGGTAGCTGCGGAGCCGTCGCCTACTGCTCCCGCGCTCACCAGGTAGTTCATACCCTTCACTGTACTCTCTCGTTGGGGGGGGGGGGAGGGGACAGCCGCTAGAGCACCAGTGAATAGTGATGGTGGCGAATGTGCCGTTAGGAACCTAACGGAAGGACAACCTGTGGAGGGGAGGTTGCTCTTGGATTCTTGGAATTCCGGGGAGCCTCTTTCCTTATGAGGCTTTAAATTCTGCAGAAGATTGTGGGAATTGGATGGACTCTGTTTATTGTAACTATGCGTCATGTAACGTTTCAGCCCACAAAGACAACACTGGACGAGTAACCCTTGATCCTTGGATGCCACCACTGTGATGGCCTTCGTTTAGAAGTCACAGCAGATATCCAGGGTGAAGTTTTTTAGTTAGCTTTGCATTTTGCAGTGATTATCTTTCAGCAGTCAACAAATTTTAAGTGACGGTGGGGTGTTGTTAACTTTGCATTTGGTAAAGTTTCTATAGGCTATTCATATGGCATATAGTAACTCTAGGTACTTACAGCACAACCTGAACCTTTCACTTCAAAATGTTGCATCAAGATATAGTCTGACAAATTGTGTAAGATAGATGGTCATGGATTACTTTATATGGTATTCTTTTTTGGACTTTATAAACAATTAGACGATAATTGCCAACAATAAAAATGTTAATTGTCGCATAAGTTAATTGGTTGGGAGTTTGGGACCAATGCTCAATTACTAATGAAGTTCTAATCCGCTTTCCCCTTGTTGTGGACTCTACCGATTGGGTCCAGAAATGTCGGTGTTTGAGGAGAAATTTGAAATTGTAATTTATCAAATACTCCCGCTCTATTATTATTAATTTTCACATTGATCTTTCTTATTTGTATGTACTATTCAAATCCTTTCAGATTATACATTGGAGAGTCCACAAAGATGAATGTGACAGGTTTGCAGAACAAATGCGGCGCATGGATATGCTGAGCCAGTTTCCATTCACATTCTTGGAACCTCCTGCTCTGGTACCTCTCTTTACCCCATTGTTGCAACTAAGATTTTTTATCTGGCATTGTTATTTTAGCTCCGTGGAGGTGACATGGTGCCACCTAATATAAATTTCATTGCCTTTCATCCTAAACTGCACTTTACCACACGGACTATCTATTTTCAGTTTATAACTTTTACTGTAAGCTAGTTATGTACAATATGAATAGGTTATGTGATACAGATGAAAACTTATGTTTTTTATGCTTAATGGGTCTCTAGTTCTCTCACAAGTTGTTCCTTTCTGTAGAACTGTGAATTCCCAAGTACAAGGTGTTTTTTTCTGCAAAAGATCAAACTTCACCAGAAAGGGCTCTGGAAATCAGAATGTATATGTGGCTCAGATGTTGCTTCTGTGAATGACTTAAGGTTTATTATTCTCTGAAATCATATCACAAAAATCAACCTAAGGCAGTTCTTTTTTTTTCATTTCATTTTATTTTTGCTGGGGATGCATTTCGATATTCATCCTTCCTGATATCCTGTGTAATATAAATGTGTGAGCTTCCATCTTTCTGGAAGTGCTTTTAATTTAATTTTGCATATCATCTTGACTAACCTAAAGAGAATGTGGTATGTATTGTCAGAGTAGGAGCTAATACCTGTTATCTATGTGCTTGTTTAAGAATTTAAAAGTAAAAAAAAAAAATCAATGTTGTTGAATCCTTTCCTCCTTATATATTTGTAAGTTTTCCGTAGGTATCTTAAATCCAATTCTCGCATGCGCAGCTTAACTGCTTTTTATTTGATCAAATCTGGACCAGAAATATGGTGCACTGGTCATCTTGCTCTGACACCACAACACAGGGCACACGCTTGTTTTCTACCTCAATTTTTTTTGCTTAATCGTTATGTCAGGTTTGTCTTTACATGAATCGAATCTGATAATCTTGATTTCTGGGTACATGCTGCTCTCTTCTTCACTTCATTAGGACAAGCGGTCTTAGAAATTATCTTGTGTATGTTAATATCTCAATGTCTTATTGTTATGAAACAAACTATTATATCTTTCCTATTATTTTAGTCTCAACAATTATTGCAATTTTTATGCTATTTCTCAGTATAGCAGCTGAATGGAACTTGCAAAGCTCCCTCTGCCCATGTACAGGTGCATCTCTAGCTGTATTTTAGTGGTTTGCAGTATGTTTATCTCATTGTTCTATCCCATTTTTGTAAATATCAGAGCCTGAAAGTCCTGTGCCTGCGGTCCTGGCAAGCTGGAAAGACTATTATCAGTGGAGATCCCTTCCTCTGCATTCACCTGTTGCCGTTTTACTTCATTGGGTATGCCCTGAACATATTATGGACATTGCTATCAAGTCTATATCGTTGCCTGAGGTTTAGTTTTGCAGCCACTTACCCTATATCATTGCCTTCAACTCGCTCGCTTCCAAACCTCAAGATATAATGGCCAGGACACCCTCTGCATTCACTATTTAGGTAACTCCATTTCATCTTTTGTGTTGGAAGTACTCGTGTGCATGTGCAAGTGTATCAGTAGATGAGTCTTCTTTTTTTTGTTGAATGCTTCAATGTTAGGAAAAATAAAACTCTCAAACTCACCTGGAGAGTGGAGAATGATAGGTAGAAGCACTAGTACCTAACGGAATGTTATCTAATGAAAAAGAGATATGTAAATCCAGCTGTAGTCTGTTTCTTGAGAACTTTTAGGATGATTACTTTTCTTGCAGAGTTTTTAAGTTCAGTTACAGTTAATCACATTGTTGAAGAACCTTTAGAAAATTCAAGCTTCTTTATCCTACTGAATTTCACTCGAAAGGCAAGCCCCTGTTTAATGAACTACATACCTTGACTGCATATTTTGGCTGTTACATGGTTGTTATTAGTGCCCAAAATACTGGTCGTTGACTAGTATGCAGTCTGGTATTCAATTCAAGACATGAACATGCCTGAATGCACTTTTTACTGGTGAGCTTGTTTGAACTTCCTTAGGCTGTTTTTCTCAAACAACTCCATACACTGTTGTTATGCATACTTGCATATTGCAGCAGATATTTGTAACTCTAGAGGTTGTTCAATGATACTAATATTGCTTTGGTTAGTACTATGTTGTCTTAGAAACGTGGGACATAAATGGTGGTGAAGTTTGTATTTGTATTTCTTAGTAACGAGGTTGATCTCTATGCATTTAACAACACATCATGTGTTAGTCACGGGCTCACGGCATCATTGATCTATTTTACTGTAAGCCGTCACAGATGGTCAAATTTATCCCGTGAAATCACTTTCTGTTTATTACTTTGATTCATAGTTCATTCATTGTGATAGCAGCTACTGATTTTTTGCTATCGTCATGTCCACATGCAACTTTAATGTTTAAAGGGCCTGAGAAGGAGCTACTACAGCTTGCAGCGTTTGGGGAACTACGTGCATTATTTCCAGGTGTCCGGATTCACATTGAAGTTGTGGGGCCTGAAGTTCCAAAATCTAGGTAAGCAGAAGCAAGACAATAGTCCAATGTTATAGGAGAAACTTAATACACAGTTTGGTGTTCATGGTGTTTGCCTGGCATCCATTATTTGGTAGTTTCCCTGAAAATGTGTCATTACTTTTCCACTATCAACATTTATACCATTTCTTATCGTTATTAAATTCAATATGGAAAAAGTAGTTTTATTGTTGCTACTACAGCTTTAGAAGTGTTTTTTCCCCATCATCTTTTTATTTGTCCATTGTGTGCTTTATTTATAAAGATTTACATTTTAAGTTAGCTACCATATACTCAATAAATATGATTGATTTTGAGTCCATGTTCTTTTCCCTGACTCTGCTATGATTCCTGTTGACAGGGATGGTGAAGTTATAAACATTTCCAGATATGCACATTGTTCTGACGAGAGCTGCTGTTGTAAATCCTCTATTGGTTCTGAAGGCTTCAGTTGCACTGCAGTGACAGTCAAAATGTGGAAAGGGTTATATCATGAGAGATGCAGCGATATAATGAAGGTCCTCTCTAAATTATTCCTCTTAAAAAAGTATTATCAGAAACATTGCTAAAACTTGACAAACTTTAGCATGCGCATATCTGTACTGACTGGTGATATACATGCTTTTAGATCTAAGCTACTTTAGACGTACTAAGTTCTTTAAAATATTCTTCTTATGTTCTT
This sequence comes from Digitaria exilis, assembly GCA_015342445.1. Lineage (NCBI taxonomy): Eukaryota > Viridiplantae > Streptophyta > Magnoliopsida > Poales > Poaceae > Digitaria > Digitaria exilis. The sequence continues at coordinate 75,248 of JACEFO010000718.1, read as the reverse complement.
CGTTGTCTTTGTACGTTCAATTCTCTGATAATTGGATTGTATATAATTCATTTGCTAGCAGCTGTATTTCTCCATTAAAACAGCGTGTGTCTGCTATAAAATCCAATAATTTACAAAAAAAAATTGACAGTTTAGAGACACAAGAGCTGTCTCCCCTAAATTGGCCAAGAGGAAGAAAAGAAAAGAGCACCACTCACACATGGACCTGTCTCCGCTTCCTTATTAAAAACGATTTGCTCACCATATAATTCACTTGGAAGCTACTGATTGAAATTTATTTTTCCCTTCGTGCAGAAATGACTACTTGCTAATACTTTCCCTTCTCGTAGGACTCAAATCCTCACATTATTGTTGCCCCAAATGCTGGTGTGGCTGCATATCCTAGTTGGATGCCAACTATTGTAAGTACCTTGTTCTTAACTATCAACCATGTGTTTTTTCCTTGTGCACAATGACCTTTTTGGTTAAAATTTTACTGGCTCCGCGATCTCACGTGACATTGTCTCTTTCTACTTTATAAATGTTATTTTACACAACATTTTGCATCTATAGTTCTATGGGTGATATCACTCATGTTTTATGAAAGCAATCTGATGTCAATATATTTATCTTTACATTGACATTATATTATGAATACATTATGCTGCTGCAGCTTACCAGATACTATCATGTATTGTTTTGCCTTAGCCTGCGATAGGTTTTACTTACTGAATTACGGGTGGTAATTATAATTTTTATTTTATTTCACATAAGGAAATAATAAGGCGGATGGGGATTCCTGCAATCTTTACCGACTTCTGTGAAGAAGCTGCACATCTAGCTTCCGGCTGTATAAGCTCCATAACTGGTCAACCCCTCAAAATTCCAGTATGTGTTATGCTTTTTAATTGTCATTTCCTTCCAAATTGTAGCTATTGAACAATCAAATAAAACTTCACTATCTATCATCTCTTTTCCAGGTCCAGGTAAATCCTTTCAGGCAGCCAGTTGCAGCAGATAACAGTGCATTATACCTACCATGTTATTCAAATTGTTTTGTTTTTGGGATGTAAAATTGCCACTTCAGAGATTGATTTACTAAGAAATATTGATATTCTTCATTGTAAGAACTGACTTCAACACATAAAGAAAAATGTTCTGTGTCCATATCAGAATCGTTTCTTGATATTCTTCTCCCAGGCATGACATGCAGGAAAAATTAAATGATTATTATGTGGATTATGGAATATGGAGAATGTTCCATGAAATAGCAATAGAATGGAACTGCAAGTTTCTGATTGCAACCATTTCTCTCATCCATTGCGATCTACATATGTAATGAAGCTGCCATGCACCATTATATCTGCCACACCATCCTATCACAATAAAACTGCACACGCCACTCCAGGAAAACAAGTGAGGCACACCACAAAAGCTCTATGCAACATAATATATATGTCTTTATATTTTAGTTTGCCATGTTCAGCGTTGTGGAGAAAATTGGCTGAACACCTGCTTCTGCATCCTGATTTTGTGCCCCTTTTTGGCATTTTCGTCGGCCATTAGAATATCATCTATCCACGAGACTATATTATGGGCTAAACTTTCCAGCACCCTTGAGTAGCTCTCGAGAATTGCCTGCCCAATGTCCTGCAAGCAGGTAAATTGAAGATACAAAAGTAAATTGAAGATGCAAGGATGTTTTTTGAAAATGCATTTTTGGCTCTTGAATGCAAAAGCAATTTATTTTGGCTCTGGAGCACATATGTTTATGGAGACAGTTAGTACATGTAGTTCTTTTTGCACAATCTTCAATTAGTATGCTTTGTATATTTTGTGACGAATGAGCTTTTCTGGTAATAGGGGGAAAATGTAGATGAACACGGAACAACCTGAATTTTGTACTATGTTTCTTATATACCAACTGTTACCTTGTTGTACTGAATCTTGCTTGTATCCAGGGTAGTCTGTGACAGGCCTGGGAACCTCTGCTTCAAGCACAGGAGCAAGCTCCTGGCCCTACTTGCAAGGATCAGATTTTTGTCTCCATCAGCATTCATCTCGGTAACATCCTCCCATTTGGACACCACGTGTGTCGTGCTGGCTTTTCTTCGCCACACATACATCGCGGCTTCAACGCGGTCTGCAATCTCAAGCGCCTCATGTTCTGAGCTCAAATTGAGGAAGTTCAGGAGGTGTTCTGGAGAGAACTGATCCCCTGAAGACATATACCGATAGATGGCATCGCCTACACCCACCCTTCCACTCTGTTGAGAAACATAAAATCAATCAAAAGGGAGCAAATGGAACTTCTTGGCAGAATGATACTATTTGGAGACTGTGTAGTATCAGATTATGCAAGTGACATACCTTTGGAAGCGTCTCCAAGTATGACAAAGGAACTTGCATTTCAGAGAGGATACCGCTGTTGATCTCCATAGCCATCTTGTGGATCTGGCTTGCTTGGTCTCTCTTTTGCTGCAGTTCACGGTGCATGCGATCAGACAGGCCAGAGTCTGGCACACATGGCTCAGGTAACCACCATTTGTCCTCGCTGCGCTGGAATGACTTCTTGCTTTCATTGAAGGATTGGTTCCTCTGATCCGCATACCAGAACTCTCGCTTGTCAAAGCTGTCCAATATGCCCTGCAAAGAAAAAGAGACTTACGAATTGATTGTTTGTAGCATCCAGAAGCATGTGAATCGAGACTTACAAGGAGCATGGTTTCTAGCTTCTCAAGTGCAGGAAGGTTCATCAGAATGTCTGATCTTGGTGAGGTTGCCATCACCTGTTGGAATGGAAAACGTGAATCACATAAGCCATGAGAACTGAAATGGAGCTTACCAAGAAGGTTTATTATGATGGAGGATCTGATGGCATTACATCGTGTGTGCTGCCATCAGGCATGGCCTGAACAGTCGGTGAGAATTCGACAATGTATTCACAAATGGAGAGGAGGCAGTCCATCTCCCTGTTCCACATTGATCTCTTTTCAGGTGGCAGAGGCTCTAATCTGTGGCAGGTCCCAAACACAGTTGCTGCAACCAAGAATAATCAACGAAGTTAGCACACTCAATTATGCATCAAAGTGCATTTAAAGTATGTATCCATCTGGAGTTTGTTTACAGATAGATACCATATAGGTTTGTGATGGCATTGGAGATGGCCACAGCGGTGCAGACACCTTTGCCACTTCCTGACATGTCCTCCCCAAGCAGCAACTTGGTGTACTTCTCCTTCATCAGCTCCATCTCTGAATAGAATTCATCAAGCTCTATAAGAGAACACCTCAAGGGAACATCAGGAAAGCAGGTTGGAATGATCCATTACCTTCGTCCTCCATAGACATCTCGTCGACAACTTGTTGCAGTTTCTTCATGCTCATCTTGCTCGCTGACTGCGAGAGGCGCGATGGTGCTGCCACCTTGGACGACGCTGTCCGGCTCATGCTATGGCTGCGCCCCCGAGGTGATGGAGCATTGCGCTCCTGCTCGTCGCCGCTGTCGGAGAACGAGGCCACGCGGAACAGCGGACGCGTGTAGTCGCGGTCATAGCTGTGGCTGTGGAAGCCCGGGAACCCTGAACTTTCGCTCATCGCTGCTCTTGGTCTCCCTGCTCGTTCAGGTCTATTCAGACGACCTGCAGGAGAGATGAGTTGCACAAGAATGGCAATGAAAAGCGCCAAGGGCACAGAAGGCTTTTTTGTCCTTTGGTTATTTGGATGAGTTGTTACATTGCAACTCTATGGAGCAACGCAAAGCTGGCGTGCATAGACAATAAAGGCGTTTCAAGGATGTTAATTATATGGCATGTGAGTCATTTGCCCCCACAATCAGGACATTTTGGTTGCGTTGGTGGTTGGAGTGTGGGTCGTGCAAGTTCATGACTGTCATCTTCAACATTGAGGAAGGTACACGAAAATGCATGGTAAGGCTTGGTAAAACTAGCACCGATTGTGCCACATTTCTTCAAAAATTGCAGTTACAACTTTAAACGATGCCTCGCCAATATGATGTTTTCCTTCATTTTTTTTATATCTCCATTTCTTAGGAACGACACAGCCTGTCGCTAGAGGAAAAAACAAGTAATTGTAGAGTGGCTGCTGTAAATGCACGGGATTATTATTACCATCTGATAGCTAGCGGTCCAATGTACTTTTGATAATTTGAATTAGGGCAGAGAGGGCAGCATGGGCCATGCCGCATGCATTCATTCCTACTAGGTACCAATAGCTAATTTTGTAAGCTATGTGATCATTGGCCTTCCTCTTGCATAAATGACACTCCTCTCTTCTCCTTTTTCCAGCTCATGAAAGCTGTGCTTAGCTACCACCAACAATACATGTATGGTGTGTAGGTGTTTTTTCCCCTTTTCTGTATCTCACTCGCCATCATACACTCGAAAGGATAACGGCCATGCTTCAATTTTTTTTCTATCCAGTTTTATCTACCATCATTATGTACCTAATGCGTAGATAGTTAGTTGGATATTTTCCTGTCATCCGGCTGAACAGTCTTTTGTCAAACATGTTTGGGAAGGGAAAGGAGCTGCGCGGACATGCACTCCATTAGTTCAAGCTTCTAAGCGAAGCGAGATATATTATATATATAACTTCGTGCCTGCCATGATCATCCACCTTCATTCTACGCAGGGAAATGTTTATCGTGTTAGATCAGGCTAGGACTTTGGAGAAAATATAGAATAACAATGGAGGAGTGGCCGGTTAGTATGAGGCAACTAACCCAACCCGTTGAATTAGCAATCTAGTTGGGCCTTCCGGGTCGCCACGTACACGGAGAGGGATTACCCTGAACTTTGTTTTGATGATCAAAACCTCAGCCCAGCCCAAGGGATGCCAAGAAACTAGGCCGTCTAGCAGGCCCTACATATGGTTGACATTTCACACGAGCTGCGAGATTGGACCCACTGGCCACTACGTTCTTGGCCGCCAAGCGCTGCGCTCCCTGAGCGGTAAAAAATCACGCATAGAATACATACGGATACGCTGAATACGAATACAAATATTTATTTTTATCAGATCAGATTCAGATATAGATACTACAAAATATATCGGATATTGATATACATTACATATCAACAATAGACGTTCAACTTTTGTTATGCGGATAGAGTTCTGACGAATATTGATTTTCCGGTTCCAGATACGGACTATACCATATAAGGCCTGAGGGACTTCGATTGGTCGGTCGGACGGGAAATATCCATACCACTTTCATCCCCGCTTATCTAAAAAAAAAAAAGTAAAAAGACATCTATGTTGTCTCGCTTCTAACACCTGAAAATCGTCAAATGCAGAAGTGAGTAAAGTTTAGATTTTACGGAGTATATACTTTTGTGACATAAAAATTAGCCAAAGGACAATTCTTTTTTTTTTTACTTTAGTAGCTAAGAAGTAATAGCAACAAAACACTACTACAAAAATACGAGCCTAAAGTAATAGTTGCAACTTTAGGTTGCAATCCGTAACAGATCTTTAGAGAAAGCCAAAATAATGGAGCTATGGTTTCAAATTGTATCAACTATTTTTTTTTTGTTGACCAAAGGCATAGCCCGGGTTTACGTAGAGCTAAAAAAAAGTTTGGAGGAATGGAAGCACCTACTTTTAAGGGCAGTCTCAATGTTAGAAACTATCATAGTTTTTATAGCCTAGGACATTGTGTCAAGAAACCATCTTCTATGTAAGACTTGGTTTCTATACTCTATGGCCCACCTGTCTCTCTCACAGATGGTCTTGGTTTGCGTGAAGACTGTTTATTAGTTAGACTGGTTTCTTCATTTTCTCCCCTCTCTCTTTAATAAATATCACGTCACATCAGCATTTTGCTTACATGACAGTGTAATTAATGTCTTTAGACTCTACAATAGAATCACCATTGGGACTGCCTTTTCCCCCTTAGTTATAGCTTTGAGGACTCGGGCCTGTTGGGTACCAAAATATGCCAAATCTAAATTAAGTCATACCTATAATTTATGGACACTCATCTAGTTTGAATCCAAAATTTGACGTGCCAATGTTTATTGGCTAAACTTTTGGCAAAAATCTTGGTTACACCAACGTTTTGACATGCCCTAGTTTCGGCATGAGTGCATGATAATTTTTGAAAGGAAACGAATCAGGTTTTCTATTCTCTCTCCCCGCCCTGCTGCCAATTCTCTGTAATTTTCTATTTCTTTTTCCCTATTATTATTTGTATAAGAAAACTAGCAAAGACGCACGTGCGACACGCACATGACACAAAAAAAAAAAAGGCAACTATCAATAAAACACATCATATTATCATTGTTAATGGATTGTTAGGGCCAACTACCTCCCTTTATCAATGAAATCTAATTAATTTTTATCCCTTGAGTGTCCTACGTACGCCTTAATTTGCTAGTATTAAAAATATTACTTAATTTTAGTAATTAGCTTGTAATTTAATATATTTTAAAAGGGTTAATTTGATCTATAGCATTACCGGATCGGAGCTCTACCATCACAATTCACTTATTCTAAATTGTGCAATTATAATTTTTTATGTTCACTGATTGTGCCATTTTCCAGGCGTTTCTCCAGACTCTCCAGCTCTCCTTCAACCGAACTCCTGATGACCCTTTATTTTTCTCTTCCGTCCACACTCTCTCTTTCGTTGCTACTTGCATTAGTCTGTGACCTTCTTGCAAATCCTCCGGCTACTGCCCTCAATCCCATCTCCCTCCCCTACAAGTGTGACTGTGCTGTCTTGCGTGCGCGTGGGAGTGCGACGGAGAAGTGCGAGCAAGGAATCAGTGATGGTGCCATGGTGGTCCGGACGGACCACATCTTACAGCAGCGGCAAGCAACAAGATTACCGAGCTCCGCCCTAGGTTTGAAAGCGTCCGGTGAATTGGTCTAGGGCAGCGATCGCAGCCTCGCAGGCAATAGTCGTGTCCTGGTACATCACGCTGACGTGTCCCCTGCCCGTCATGTTCTTGTACACACGCGCATGATATATCTACGTTGCCTCTGTGACTCCGTACCGGAGCGAGAGGGATGGACCGTGGGTACAGAAACGGGTATGGTTTGTGTTAGGTGAGAAAAACAATTGATTTTTGGCAGAAATATTTTCTAAATATCAGTTTTGGTGGGTTTGACCTCCACCACACCTCCGTTGACCATTACATATGGGTCCAGCGTGAGGAGTATGGTGGACCCAAATTAGATGAGAAACGTTTTTAATTCTACTCGTTCTTTTATAGATAAATACCATGAAGTTCATGGATATGTTAGTTGAAATTCGAAAAGGAAACTACTTGATGAAATGGTAAAAAGCTAGAATTAAGGACAAGATTCTTTTATGAAAATTAAAAAAAAAAACCCAAACACGATGGGTATACCGAGAATCACACGTGGAGCAAGAGGTGATTAGCCACCCACGTGCCTTCGTCTTCTCGCAGCTTGCCCCGATCCGACATCTCTCTCTCTTTCTCTCTCTTGACTTGTAGCTGCAGTCGAAGGTTCCCTACGATCCAAGCTCCTCATTCTGTTAAAAAAAAAAAAAAAATCCAAGCTCCTCACGTTTTTACCTGACCGCGAAGAATAGTAGCTGGGAGAATCTGGCCTTGCCGCGCGCGACTACCCTGCTTCGCCTCGGATTCGCCCACTCGTCTCAGATGCCTCCCTCCCTGCGGCTTCAACTTAAGGGTGAGATGAGTTTCTCCTTCTACACCTCACCATAACCTACTACATTCACTTCCGATTAATTGCTGTCTTCATTTGCCTGATTAACTATTGATTGCACAAGATCCTGGACTTAGAAATCAGGAGTGAGGTTTCGTTCGGAGATTTATTCGGGATTTTGGCAATAGGGGTACAGTTAGGGTGTCGGCTGGCCAAGCAATACTCCTACTGAAAGAACCAGTTTTTCCCCTGTAAGATTATCAGTACTGGATCTTGTTTGGCTGCCTGCTAGGCTCTCTGCTCTCTTGTGGAGTTTCCTCAATCGAGCAAATCCCTAAATCCTCATTCAGATAGTTTACGAGGCCCTCCATCGTGAATTCGCCCTTTGCTTGTTTTTGGAATTTCCTCTTGGGAACACTAGAAGATTCAGCGATCCTTCCCTTCCGTTTCGTGGTGAAAATCTTGCCTCAACTACTACCCAGTATTATCACTGCCCGAACCCCATCAAAGCATTTGAAGAAGCATGTCTGAATAACCTTTTTTTTCCTTCCCCTTTTGCAGCCTGTCCATTATTCATTATTGCATCAGTGGATTCTGAAGATCGACTACTGTGATGTCAATAGCGTGCTGCTTGCCGGTCGTCGAGTGTGTGTATTGCCTTGCTTGTGCGCGGTGGACGTGGCAGCGCTGCCTCCACTCTGGAGGCTATGACAGTGAGACCTGGGGTGTTGCATCGGCTGCAGAATTTGAGCCTGTGCCACGCTTGTGTCGGCTGATCCTCTCCGTCTATGAGGATGACCTTGAGAACCCCCAATGGGCGCCTCCAGGGGGTTATGGAATGGAGCCGCGTTGGGTGGTGCACCGGAGGACATATGAGCACACTCATGGTCATGCCCCAACGTACCTGCTGTATGTCGATCACCGGCATTCAGATGTTGTGCTTGCTGTTCGGGGGATGAATATGGCTAAAGAGAGTGATTATGCTGTGCTGCTGGATAATAAGCTTGGGCAGAGGAGGTTTGATGGTGGTTATGTGCACAATGGCTTGCTCAAGGCTGCCGAATGGGTGTTTGATGCTGAATGTGATGTTCTGAGGGACCTTTTGGAGAAGAATCCTGGTTACACACTCACGTTTGCTGGGCATTCCCTTGGTTCTGGTGTTGTGGCAATGTTGGCTCTGGTGGCGGTGCACAACAGGGAGCGACTGGGTGGTATAGAAAGGAAGAGGATAAGATGCTTTGCAATGGCACCTGCCCGGTGCATGTCCCTCAATTTGGCAGTCCGTTATGCAGATGTCATTAACGCAGTTATTCTTCAGGTAATATTCCATCAACTGTTAATTACCAGTGTTGTACTTGTGTAGGCATGTTTTGGACGTCTTGGGCATTGACTAGAATTCAGTTACACCCTTGTCACTTCAAATTTAAAGAACAAAGTATCCTCTGTACTTTCTAGCTTCAATCCACAATGAATGATGCTGTATTTCAAAGCTTATGCCAAAACTGTTCATCTGTGTGTCATTGACAGTTTCTGCTATAGTGTAATAATTAGTTGTATATATATTAAGAGGTCTCAGTTATGTTATCTGATGGAACAGGATGATTTTTTGCCTCGCACAGACATTCCTCTGGAAGACATTTTCAAGTCACTCTTCTGGTAATAAGAGTTAGTTCTAGTGTATATCAACATGTTTACTCGTTTCGTAGTTTTTTATGATCTGTGCATCTTTTCAGGGTACCTGATGTAGTCCTCTTTGTACAGCTTGCCATGCCTTTTATGTGGAAGGTGTCTAATAGACACATGCATACCTGAAAGTGTGATGTTGAGGGATCCAAGGCGCCTCTATGCACCAGGTCGGCTTTACCACATTGTCGAAAGGAAACCTTTCAGGTATTTAATTGCCTCGTGTTTCTAATATTTCTGACCATATATATGCCCATATGTCATCTGCAAAATGCAAAGAATATTTCCGTTTTGATTTGTAATAGTGCAGACAGCTGCATTCCTCTAGAAAGATAGTCTAATTATCATTTCATACTACAGTAAAGGTCCAAGAATCGTTTTCTCCATTTTTTTTAAAAAAAGTTTAATACAGTTAAGAATCTTTCTTGAAGCAATTTCTGATTGCTGCAGTTGTGGAAGAATCCCTCCTGTTGTAAGGACAGCAGTTCCGGTAGATGGCAGATTTGAGCACATTGTTCTATCTTGCAATGCAATATCATCCGACCATGCTATTATATGGATAGAAAGAGAAGCTCAAAGAGCACTAGATGTAAGTTTATCAGACGCCAATACTATTTCACAATTAGTCGAGCTAAAAGTGGCAAGCCAACTTCTTTTGGCAATTTCAAAAAGAGGGGATATTTTTTATTTTGCTGGCTGTGCCACACAGCCCTTTTGATAAATATGCTGGAAAGATTCACAAAAGCAAGTGGCATATATGAATTAACAGTTTTGTCAATTTCAGTTGTTGCTGGAGAATGAGAAAACCATGGAAGCACCTGAAGTTCAAAGGATGGGCAATGACGTCACCATATCAAGGGATCATGACAAGGAGCAGCAGGCGGCGCTGAGACGTGCAGTTGCGCTAGGGGTTGCTGATGTGCCATCGACATATGGTACCTTCGATGAAAATCCAACTTCTGGAGCCGATGAGGCCTCCCCATTGCTGTCAGACAGCGGTAGGCGCAAGGCCGTCTGGGACGAGTGGATCGCAAGAATCTTCGAGAAGGACGAAACCGGGCAAATGGTTCCGAGGAGATGATCATCATCATGACAACAGCTCAAGGAATGGTGGCTCGGCTGATTCTTGATGCTAGCTGATCTTCCCACCTCTTCAAGTCTATTTCGAAACCTTGAAATGGTGATGGAAGGGAAGTAGGAGTTATTGATTAGAGCAGATATTTAGAGGTGACAAGTACTAGCGTATAGCACTGAATAAGTTTGCCCTCTGGTTGCAAAATGTCATAGGATGCTGTACTTCCACGAGTAGTTTGGTAGTCTTAGAATGACAAAATGTGATTTGCAGATTATAGGGTCACCAAAGGCCATGGGTATGATGCCACATGAAGCTATAATAATGTGCATCAGTTGGAGTTATAATAATAGAATCTTGGTCAAGACAAACCTTTGGCAAGGGGGAATCACATTCATACGAACCTCTGAAAACAATTGCTGAAACACCAATCTTTCGCCGTGCCAGTATAGCGATCCTGCAACAAATCAGCTTGCATTGCTTGACTGGGCTAGTATTGACTTGCAGGACCAATTACTTGCAACCACCGAGTTGAGTACCGTGACCAAATGAAACTGCTGCACAATTTGACGGTCCTCGAATTACATATTCAGACAAATGTTCGGTCCAAACCGGCGCCAGTTCAAATTGATTGTGTCCTACCTATAGCCCAATTCTCCATCGGACGAAGGATCCAATGCTGCTGGTCAGGATCGCCAGGATTTTTTTAATCAAATAAATGTCAATCACTGAATCAATTGATTAACTAATCAATCAACGTGACATCCATCCACCTGTTTGCGTTAATCACGATGAGCTTGCCTGGAGCCTAGCATAGCAAGTTGCGTTGCTGGCGTCAGCTGACATCGCCCACGATCGCTCTCCGAAGTCTTAAGTCGCCGCGCGTTGACTTCGCCGCCGCGGCCGCGAGAGCTTTTCGTCTTCCACCGAAGGCTTCCGGCTCCAAGACGATGCCGCCGTCGCCGCAGCTCGCAGCCATGATGATCGCGTCCGCGGCGCTGCCGGCCGCGTCCTGCTTGGTGAAGGAGATCCTCGAAGGCGGGGGCGGGGTCCCCGCGGACGACCTGCGGCGGCTGGAGCGTAAGCTGGACAAGGCGCGGGGCCTGGCCGCGGACGCCGAGGGCAAGGAGGGCCGCGACGCCAGCGCCAGGGCGTGGCTGCGCGAGCTCCGGGACGTGCTCTACCTGCTTCGAGACGGCTTCGACGACTTCCGCCGCGCCGCCGCCCTGCGGAACCAGCAGGGCAGGAGATCGGTACGCGCGAGCTCTTTGCCATCTCTTAGAATCCCGTGATACCAAGCAGATTTGAAATCATGTACTCCGATCGGATCCTTGCCAGACCTTAGGATGCCATGCGGCCGCGCCTATGAGCACGAGCCAACATGCCAATATGCCACTGATCTCACCCATTTTATCACATAATTATGACCACAGGCGCACAGCTAGCGCACTAATGTGAAATGAAACATTAGGCACTGCTGCATGAATAGAGTTTCATGATGCATGAATCATATTATAGCAATTGCAACCAGCTTATGGCTTATGCCAATAAGATTGAATTGTGGAAATCACTAGTTCACTGCCATGAACCATCCGGAACAAGCTACACTGTTTGTTTTTTTAAAGAGTCTGCTTATTATATCTTGGTGTCTGATGAAAGCCCAATTCCCAAGCCTTCAAGCACCAACATGGCTTTCAGGCACATGGTGAATCTGAGTTGTTTTTATCTGTTTAGGCGTCCTCAGGAGAGGGGGGAAATCCTCAAAAAGGAAAAAAATGAAAAGAAAAACAGGACATAAGTTTTTCGAAGTTTTGTATATTAATTTGTTTGTATTTTCTCAAGCTTTTTTTGTGAGTTACTAATATCATATACAATCTTAATGTGGACAGTTACGCCATTGGTTTATATTACTATCCAATATCGACAAAAACCAGTACAAGATTTTTAAAGCTAGCATCAGAAGCGTCAACGAAAAACTGGATGGTATTATACAGAAAGGTTCTGAACTAGGCCTTCAGGCAATCAACCTGGAAGGTCAGAATGGAAGTTCTGAATTTTCTTGGGAGGTGGTATGCAATGATGATACCCTGGGTGACATTCAAAATGAGAAAAATAAACTGATTGACATACTGACGGAGAGGAAGAGTCCAAACAAAGTCATGACCATTGTCGGGGATAGTGGAGTGGGAAAAACCACACTGGCAAGAAAAATTCATGATGATCATCGCATGAGAAATGCATTTAGTATTGTTGTATGGGTGAGTATTCCCAACGACTTGGATGACATTGGATTACTGTCTGCAATTGCGAAAGCTGCCGGTGGAAATCCTAGGGGAGAAGAAAGTAGGGTGCAACTTGAGGACATGTTGGCGGCCATTCTTAAAGGAAAGAGATTCTTTATGGTGCTTGATGATCTCCACAGCCATGAAATATATGAGAATTCTCTAGAGGCACACTTGCATGTCTGTAGTCATGGAAGCCGAATTTTGATCACCACTCGTGACGAGAATGTTTCAACAAAAGTGAAGGATGCTTATATATACCAGGTTAAGAAATTGTCTTTTCAGGACTGTTGGTCTTTGCTTTGCCGCAATGCTTGCCTGGATGAGAGCCTATATGGCAGCATTTTAAGGAATACTGGAATAGCGATTATCCAAAAGTGTAACAAGCTTCCATTGGCTGTAAAGATTATAGGGGCTGTTCTAAGAACGAAGGAACCGACCCATGAGGTCTGGCAGAGAGTGTATGAAAATGAAGGATGGTCTTTCAAGGAGCTCCAAGACTATGTTCATGGCTTAACTGGAGCCATATATTTGGGCTACCATGATTTGCCATTGCATCTGAAGCAATGCTTTATCTATTTATCACTGTTCCCTGAAGGCTTTGTCATCAGGCAGCAGTTTGTTAGTCAACTTTGGATTTCAGAAGGTTTAATTGAGGATCGAGTTGACTCCAGTCCTGAAAAGACTGCAGAGGGTTATTACAGAGAATTGTTATCAAGGAATCTTCTGCAACCTGAAATTGGAAATGATGACATAACAAGATGCACAATTCATGATCAGGTTAGATCCTTTTTGCAGTTCTTTGCCAAAGATAAAATTTTTGCTGGCGAACTGAAGACTAGCATCAACGGAAATTCCAGTGAAGGACTGCGACATGTGTGGATCAGAAGCAACCTGCCAAGCCCAAGAACTACTGTGGAAGAAATAGGAACAGTGAAACATTTGAAGACAGTTATTCTATACAAAAATCCATTAGGCAATCGGAGCTTAGACAAACTGTTTAAGGGGCTCAACTATTTGCAGGTGTTGGACCTTGGTGGCACTGAAATTAAGTATATTCCAAGGACTTTTGAATCTTTATATCACCTTAGGCTGCTAAATCTTTCACTAACCCGAATTACAGAGCTTCCAGAGTCCATTGAGTGTCTCACAAATTTACAGTTCTTGGGTCTCCGATACTGCAATTGGTTGCATAATCTTCCAAATGGAATTGGTAAACTGCAAAATTTGCGAAATCTTGATCTTCGTGGAACCAACTTGCATCAAGTTCTACCTAGTTTGGTAAATCTGAAGCAGCTCTCAACTCTACATGGCTTCGTAGTAAACCGTAAATCCAAGCGTGAGGATGATCCAAGTGGGTGGCCTTTGGAAGACCTAAAATATCTTGATGCATTGAGAAGCCTGCAGATTCTGAGGTTGGAAAGAGTCTCAGATTCTTCAAGGGTTAAAGAAGCCATGATGGAAAAAAAGTCACACCTTAAGGAGCTTGAGCTATGTTGTAGCAATGATGATAGACAGTCTGAAGTACAAGAAGAAGATGCTAGAACACTTAAACACATATTTGATTGCCTTTCTCCTCCACAGTGCTTGAAATCTCTCAAAATAGTGAGCTACTATGGAAAAGTTTTCCCTGATTGGCTGCTCAGTCTTTCAAACCTCCAGCGCCTTGTTCTTACTGATTGCAAATTTTGCGAACATATGCCCAACCTGGGCCAGTTAATTGAACTCAAGTTCCTGATTATAATAGCATGTTCCAAGTTAGTTACCATTAAGCATGAGCGAACAGGTACTGATCAGGCATTTCCAAAGCTAGAGCAGTTGCACCTTAAAGACATGCCCAATCTTGAATCATGGAGAGGATTTGCACCTGGCGATATGCCTTCACTTGTGAAATTGCGTCTGGAGAATTGTCCCAAGTTGCGTAACTTGCCATATGGGATCAAGAAATCCAAATTCCTGACAAGCATGCAACTACACCGAGTTGATAAGCTGCAAATCATTGAGGACTTGCCTGTGCTCAAAGAATTGGTTGTCCAAGCCTGTGATGAACTTGAAAGAATCTCAGATATTCCACTACTTGAAGTTCTGATAGTCGCAGGTTGCTCTCGGTTGAAGGATATCACAGAAGTCCCCCTCCTTCGTCATGTCCGTGTTGTAGATAGAGAAATAAGAGAACTTCCAAATTGGTTTGCTGTTAATGCATCCATTCTGCAGACATTCACGATAGTTGGTAGAGCAGAACTGCTTGAAAGATTACTTCCCAATCATGACGATTGGGAAATAATTCGTCACATAAGCAAAGTCTATGCAAACCTGCCCGATGAATCTCCATTCTTCACCTACACAAAATCTTCTGCTGATTTCCATATTGATCAAAGAATTGGTGAACGGGGAAACGCATCCGTCCTATTAGCAGCTGGGATTCCACATGAAGCACTGAACATTTCACTTGAAAATTCTATTGTCAGAACCTCTCAAATTGGTGTACCCAGAGTACAAGTCAGACGGATTTCAATACTAAAGAGAGCCATAAGACGCTACCTCGTTCTGTATCTTATCATGGCTCTAATTCTTATGCAAGTTCTTTCCTATCTGCTGCAGAATAGGACGTACAGAGAGGTTTGGCTAGTTCAGACCCTCTTCATCTTCTTCACAACAGTGTTCTTGCTGTTGCTTGTGTTTCTTGAGTGAGGGTTCTCTCATATCAAGCTGTGATCAGATGAAAAACAAACGATAAAGAGATTTAAAAATCGTAGCATCCTCGACAGAATTGCATATCAACTGTATGCCAAGTGTGAATGATGGCAGAATGTGGAGAAGATTCCAAAGTTGGTAATGAAGAGTGCTTAGAAGAAGACACTTTAGTCAAGAATTAGTTGGGATGTAATGCAACAGTGAAAGAAGAATATGGGGACGTCATCTATATGCAAAATTCTCCGAACATAAGTTGCTCAGCTTGGTCAGCCGATGGTCGCGCGTTCAGCCTTGAATACATTTGTGCTGCAAAGATAAAGATCAATCTGTACTGGCGCATTTAGGAAAAATGTTAAGCAAAGTTGCAGTCTGAATACTGAAGCTGTTACCTGCAAACGAATCATGAAAGCAGGTCCTGTCAAGGTCGTGGTTTACCTTTTGTTCTTCATGAGTTAGTTTGAATTTATGACGCATTGATAGTTTGTATGCCCATCTCAGCTATAATGTTCCACTGTATGAGATATGACTTTGTATAAAGGTATTTAAGTGAGTTACATTTGTATCGATTAGTTACATTACAAATTTCCAGAGGCCAGATCTCGATCTCAAAATGAAAAGGGAGAGTTTTGTGTCTGAAATTTCAAATTGAATTTACTAATTATTTTTATATGATGTTGAATTCAACAGGCAGCTCATAATCCTTTGATTGTTTATTTTTTTCGAGAATACGCAGGAGAGGTGCGTATCGTTGTATTAAGAAGGAAAAATATGATTACAACACGGGCCATCCGGGCGCACGCACACGGCACTTACATCCCTTATGGTACTATACGGCCTAAACAAACAACCAAAACAGGCATGGAAGGATCAGGCTAAGTTGCTGTTCCTGTTCCTAGGATCGTTGGCCATTGGCCAGCCAATAGCAGCTTACCACTTTGCGCCAGCCCGAATCCAAAGTTGACCCTCCAACAGAGTTTGATGTACCAAGTTGCTGGTGGATTTACATCCCTTTGATTGTTTATAAACTATGTGTTAATCACGTGCAGGGGCTAAGAATGTTGCTACAGGGATTTCACAGATTATTAGAATGACATTCAATTTCATACACCAACGAGCTAATATAAAAGTTAATGAGAGATATGCAGAACATTATACTATAAGTCTATAACAATGACCTTTGACATGGATCCACAGTTTTCCTCGTAAAATAATTACAGCTGCACGTCCAGTTTGGAGCCATTTAGCTCTGATATTATGTTGAGCTTCATTTATCCAGCAGTCCTAAAGTGAAGAGATAATCATACTTCAGGGTGTGTATTGAGATGGGGGCAGCATGTTGGTGACATTTGTTGTAGGGCTCCAAAGTTACAGAGTAGCTCATCATCTCGAGATTAGAAATAAAAGAAGAGGAGAAAATTTTAGTTGAAATTTCATTTGTGATTTGTTATAAAAGGAAAACATGGGTAATAAAATGATAATGTAAAGCAATATCAAAGAATATAAAAAATACAGAGAACTCAGAAATCCAATCCTATGTTTACACTACTTAAACATTAATGAATATATAGAATAATGTGAAGCAGTTCAAAAAGAGGTTCTGAATGAATTCTGTGATCCAACAAATAAGGCACATCACAATTCAGAATAGCATAATCAATATTTTTTTTTTCGAGAATACGCAGGAGAACTGCGTATCTTTGTATTAAGAAGAAGGTAACATATGAAAGTTACACGCGGGCCGTTAGCCGGGCGCACGCACACGGCACAAATAGCTTTTACTAACTAAAACGCAGAAACAACAACAACAACCAAAGAAAGAAAGCTATGCTAACTACTAACTACCATAGCATAATCAATATTTAGTCTGCCTCAACACAGAACTCATCTGTGATCAGTATTCGCTTGACAATGAAAACATATGGGCAGCAACAAAGAGGAGAACTGTGAATAGTATCCTCATCCATGCGTGGTTTGAGGATTGACCAGTTTGCTCACTGCTGTTTATGATTTCATCCGCTGGAACAACTTCTTCAACTTGTGGAAGGATTGGCATACTGAAGCTAGCTGAGCTCTGTAAAGAAGAACGTGCAAGGTTCCTTGCACTTTTATGGAAGTAGCTACTGCTTTTGGCATACGAGAAGTAGAAAGACCCATCTGGCAGATTCGCATATACATGATCAACATTTTGGATGACCGGCCAGTATGGGGCAGTTGCAGAGGAACAGCTATGAAGTAGGTCCTCTGGTCCAACAATTTCCAGTCTCCTGAGCATGAAGGGTTTTTTTGGCTGTAGCCATTGCGGAAGTTCGGTTGAATTTCTTGCATTTGAATGCACAGTGCTCAATGAAGGGACATCTTGCACAAAATCCAAAAGCAAGCAATCCACTACTTTCAAATCTTCAAGCATTCCGAGGTTCGAGATCAACTTCAGCTTGTTATTCTGACGAACTTCAAGTTCTTTAAGTGCAGGTATGTTCTCAATTGCTTCCAGGCTATCAGCATGATCTATATGCAAGCTTCTCAATGCCATACACTGCTTGAGCCAGCTGGGAAGTGAATCCAGTTTAGGGCATTCAAAGATCCTTAGATTCTTGAGTGAAGGCATATCTCTAGTTTCAAGGCCCCCCCATGACTTGAGGTTGCTCATCTTGCTGATAGCTAGCTGCTCCAGCTTCGGAAATGCCACCTCATCATCTGGTGTTCCACGAATTTCAGGGCCAATGTAAGTTATCAAATTCGAACCATTTATTGATAGGAATTTTAGACTTTTCATCTGACCGAGGGATGGGAGATGTTGGCAATGCAAGCAGCCATTAAGGGTCAACCGCTTTAGTTGTCGGAGATGGGATGGGGCAATCCAAGATGGGAATCCATGGCCATAATAGTTTTGTAGCTTGAGACAATAGAAGGTACTGGCTTGAGTGATTCAAACACATCTTTAATTTTTGCGGCCCTACTAATTTCTGGTGTTCCATCATCAGTGCTGCAGCATAGCTCAAGATCTTTGAGATGATCTTTGGCATCTAGTGCTGATTTTTTTGCATCTTCCCCAGTTAATGTTCTTTCTAGCCTTAGAATCTTGAGGCTTCTCAGCTTATTTAAGGACCTTAGATCTTCAAATGGCCAACCATTTCTATTTTCTGCATCACCTAGACTTACAAGAAAACCCCGTAGGCAGTTGAGTTCTTTCATCATGGAGAATCTGAATTTCACCTGATTTAGTCCAGCTCCTGAGATGTCAAGTGTCCTCAAGTTTGTAAGGCGACCAAGAGATTCTGGGAGAGAATTCAGACGTGTGCAATTTTTGAGAATTAGGAACTGCAGCATCCTAAGATTCTCAATGGAAGATGGAATCTCTCTAACTTGGGTGTTTGCAAAACTAAGATATCTAAGGTGCGCCATCGATCCCAAACTCCTAGCAACGTACTCAATCTGTGTATCTCTGAGGTCTAGAACTCTTAGGTGTGAGAACTTAAGAAAAATATCACCCAAGTCATTTAGTGGATTCCTACACAGGATAATTGTCCTCAAGCTCTTCAACTTTCTAATACCATTTCTGATCGCTTCTACACCTCCAGTTGTAATAGACAAGCGGTATGGTTTCAAAAAATCCCCAATATCTTGAGGGTTGCCTATGAAGTTTTCATCTTGTGACTGTAGAAGGGCAAATGATCGGAATAGATGAGGCATCTTTGATCCTTCTGAACCATGAGTTTCATTTTCTGGCAGAAGAAGACCCCTACCTAATAATTCATCATAACATTTTTCAGATTCCTCTTCAGCAGCTGTGTCTGACCTTTGTGCTATGTTCTCCTCGGGCACAATAAACCCTTCTGCAATCCACTGCCGAGTGATATGTTTCCGCTCAATCACAGACCCCTCAGGGTATAGTGAGCAATAAAGAAAACACCTCTTCAGGTAATATGGCAACTCAAGGTAGCTCATATTGATTGCACTTCTTATCGTCGATGAGATGCCACAGAAATCACTGGAGTAGATTCTCTCCCAGTCATCTTCCCTAGAGTCCACTTCCCTTAGATGGCATCCAATTCTCCTTATCGCCATTGGAAGGCCATTGCACTTTTGCACAATTCTCCTTCCGATTTCCTGCATATGTCCATTGCTCTCATCAAGGAAAGCCCTTGTACGAAGCAGCCACCAACCATCATCCTCGTTAAGGCCCTTCACATTGTGACGATGAACTGCCCCCATCCTCCTCGCAACACGCTCATTTCGGGTTGTTATAAGGACTTTGCTGCCAGGGCTGCCATGTTGTGCCTGTATCTCTAGAAGTCCATCCCAAACATTCTCACTCCACACATCATCGATGACCAGCAGAAACTTGGTACCTTGTAACCATGTACGTAACAGTGCTTGTTGTTCTGTGGTTTCTCTTTTGCCACAGAACCTCTCACCTGACCACATTGTCAGGTGCCTCAAGTCTTTCGAGACATGTACCCATACCCTTTTCTCAAACATAGTTGATGCCTTGTGGTATACCTTTCTAGCAAGAGTAGTCTTGCCAACTCCAATTGTTCCAATAATTGCGAACACAGGACGATTTGGAATATCTTCTCTCTTTAGTAGTTCGATGAGATTGTCAGTCATTTTCTACCTCTCTGCCCACAATATCAGGCTCTAGATCTGGAGAAATGTCAAGATCTAATCTTATTTGATCTTCCATATATGGATTTAGATGGAGCCTCGCACCCTCTAAATTAATGCCTTCCAGTTTCTGATTTAGTTCTTGTATCTCACCCGCAATTACATAGACAACACCAGCCTCTCTGCAGGACTTAAAAACTGATGAAGGATTGCATTCCTGTACAGAAAGAAAAAGATTTAGTTTCTGACTAGAACTGCCAAATACCATGAGTTATCTGGATGGATTTAAAATTAATTTAATCTTTTAGTCATGAATCAGCAGTGAAGGTATACCAATATATACTATTTATAGAAAACAAATTCAAGGTACTAAGTTATCACAGTTTTATGCCATTGACATGCAGTTGTAATACAGAATGCTAAGTTGCTAACTTGATGGTCTTTTACAATAGGTGGCTACAGAGGTAAATGATTCTAACTAAAAGGCGTGCCATGGACCCATGGTACATCTACAATATAAAAAATAATAGTAGTCCAGGATTAATCTGATCATTGTCTTATGGGCTTGGTCTACAGTAAAAAACGATTTGTCATATATAATTTCTCAGGATTGTTCAATAAATCCTTCTTCCAATAAGAAGTTGCTAGCCAGCACACAAATTTTGAAATTTATCATTGAGGAAAATAGTCAGTACACAAATAATGTTGTGCACATGCTCTAATATCACAAACATGCGACGAACAGATGAAGCAGTACACTATTTTGGATTTTGAATCTTGCAAACATTGATGGACTTTTCTTTTGGAGGTACCAGATATAGATCTCAGCAAAAACTAATTACTTGATTGTGCTATGTGCAAAAAAAAAAAGAATAACTAAACCTTGCTGTTTCAACTTTGCACAAGATTTAATTAGAGAGTGGTTTGGAAATTCCTATAAAGATTGACAACTTTGAGATACATGTGAACATATTGAGGATGCAATGACCATTCAGGTGATTAAAGTAGAGTGTTTAAACGAACAACTATTTGGATAAAAATTGTCCAACAACAAAACTACAGGTGTCAGGACATCTCAATGAAACAAAAT
This sequence comes from Digitaria exilis, assembly GCA_015342445.1. NCBI lineage: Eukaryota > Viridiplantae > Streptophyta > Magnoliopsida > Poales > Poaceae > Digitaria > Digitaria exilis. The sequence goes on along the minus strand of JACEFO010000718.1, from coordinate 54,182 downwards.
TATAATGCAAAACCATAAACATACAACGGAAAATCAATGAAGGTTTAAGATATTTCCTGACCAGTGGTTGGAGCCACTCCTTTTCAATCGTACATCGGTCAATTATGTTTTCGGCTTCATAAATAATTTCTCGCAACTTCTTCAGCCAATCCCTAGTTGTTTCATATTGCACGACTGTCATTTCTGCATCCCTGATTATAGCAGTCATACTCTCAAGTTTTCTCGCAAGTTTGCTGATTTCATTTTTCACGCACAGAACTTTGGCAATTTCATTACTGGCTAAATTGCCGAGTGAACTGACAACTTGTTCTGTGAACTTGGATAGAATCATCTCCATCATAACTGAGTTGGAGGTGTGTAGATACTATCTCTTCTGCAAAGAGCCATGCATCATTATGTTAGAAACATAAAATCACCATTGCTTTTTTGCTGTTCATCGTCATAGAGATACAGCTGTGCATATAAAAGTTCTATCAATTATCTTGATCAACCAAGCTATATGAATATTATTACTCGGATCCACAACATATTTTTGAAGCAAGGGATATCTTTAGGGAATCATGTCCAAAAGACATAAAATTGTAAAAAGGAAACATGCTATGATATCCTCCCCCACCCCCCCAAATTCACCACTTGATTGGAACATAAAAATACAAATAGGTAAAGGTGAGGATGTCTGTCTTGTCTTCTGTAGCTGAGGAAGCATGTCCTCTGCACTGGTAGGTTTGTTCTGTGCTTAACTCTGAATCATCTTTTTAGATTTTAAAAGATTTTGGAAGAACTTATATTGGTTATGCCCAGACAAATACTGATGCGTATCAATATCACATCTCGAGACAAAACTTTCTAAACCACACATACCATCCTCCACGCCATTCCTTTGGATGATTTTTCTTTTCTTTCTGACTAAGCTACCACCGCATACTCTTGCCTACTTATAGGCTCCTACACTGACAAAATGTCCCAAAACACCACAGAACATGAATGCACCCGAGTTGCTCTCGGACCTCTTGACTTTGCAGGATGCTTCTGAATACGCAACAGTGTACTCGAACCCTCAATCCCCACAATTGGTGGAACACAAGACTCGATTGAATGAGGGACTGAATTTTCCATACCTTTTTGGAACCTTAACGGCAACCGCGGGGCTCCTCCGCCCCCACCTGAACCTTGAGCCTGGGCGACGCCGCCAGCAAGCAAAAGAAAGGCGGAGCCGCAGAGGTTTGAGCCTGAAGGGCGTCTTGCGCGGAGCAGATCTCGGAATTGCCGCCGCTGCACAATGCGGCGAGCTGGAGAGGAAGCGTCTTCGCTGCAGCTTCCATCCGATCGCCCCGCGGCATCGCCTGACTTTTTAATGCTCCAGTCTTCGCTGCAGCCTGCAGGAGGGGTGGCCGGCGAAGACGCGCTGTCACCAAATTCATTTTAGTTGACGCGCGAGTTATAAAAAAAAGCAGAGTCAATCCCTGCACTTGGCATTTATTTTTTTTAAAAAAATAATGGAGAAACATTTGTGGATAAATATTACACCCCCAGTTCTGTTTTTTTGCGAACCTAAATTTTTTTTCAGTTTTGTACTTTGTCAAAGTTTTCTAACTTTAACTTAAGTAAGGGGAACCTATCATAATCTACCGTTTCATACTAGATCAAGGGTGTATGGTTTACCAACTTATAATAAATCACCTCAAAAAAGGCAAAATAATTCACCTATGGACCAAAACACTATGAATTTATTGTAACTCAATAAGCCATAATCATCTTTGGGGTTATTTATTGAACTTATTTTTGTGAGTCCCTCCACACTCTCTCCTCCCACGGTCCCATCTACTCAACGGCAAAAGGCCGTGTTTGCCGAGTTCCCCAACGGAGAAACTCGGCAACAACAAAACACACAGGAAACTGCAGATTTGTCGAGAGCCAACGCTCGGCAAACACGTGACACTCGGCAAAAAGCTTTTGCCGTGTGTAATAGTCCCTTTGCCAAGTGTTTTTGGCACTCGTCAAAATACTGGATTCTCATAGTGATAATCAGTTTAACCCTCAGGGTGATCGCTTTGATTTCCTCCATAGAACACTTTTCTCCATGATGCAAAAAAACAAACCGGCACCATCAGATCAAAATTGTTATGGTCGTAACTCGTATGCATGTGTGTTATTTCTTCATAGTATCAGTGCAAGAAAATTAAGATGCATAGAAAGCACATATCTTTTTTTTTTCCTAAAAAAACACGGCATAGTTGCAGACTTTAGACAGAATCACACTTACCCTACTTAATGGAGATTGGAGCAGTATATTTAGAGATTGACGTCATCATAAGCCATAAGGTGCCTCGTTATCAATTGAGCTCATTGCGTAACAACAAAAAAATAGTTGTAGCCACATCAATAAGATGCACATGGCATCAAACTTGCTGTATATCTAACATAATCTTGTCCATAATGGGTATGTAACAACCTCTACTGTCTACAGGTCACATAGGAATATGCAAACAACCCTGGATCTCCAGCCACGGCCACGACGAGGGGGGCGGGACATGCCGGCGGCGGACATGGGGCTGCAGGACCCGTCGGCGATGTGGCTAGCAGCGGCCTTGAGCAGGGGTGAATGGAGCGGCCTTGAGCAGGGGCGAATGGAGCTCTGATGGTGGGTCCTATGGCATAAGGTGAATGACATATGGACCCTACAACTAACAGATGGTCAAAGCGTTTCTCTCACCTATCCCTCGTCACTCCAACCAAATGCAAAACAGGGACCGTCACATTCCTCAAATTAAACACATAGCGGGACGGTCCCATTCCCATCCCTCAAAAGAGGGATGACCCCGTCCCATCCCATCTCTTCTTTCTCCCAACCAAACACATCCTTAAGTAACAACTTCAATAATATCTAATAATTATAATGAATCATCATTCTATTGGGGGGGTGTTCATATGTGTAAGTTGAACATGTGTGTTTATAAGAGGTGAGTGCCGGCTGCCCACATATACGAGCACTTAAGCCAGTCTTGTGTAAAGGGAAAAAAAGAAAATAGACAAGTTATACTTTGGCATCCCTTGGTGCTAGCCAAACACAGTATTCGGCCGTATGGACCCTGCGCATAAAATCGCGGCTTTAGAGTGATGATTCATTATACTGCCTCCGGTCATTTTTCGCATGGATGCTTTGAACGAAAAAATTGAACTACGTGCAAGTAAAAAAAATGATAGCTGAAACTACATGCAAATTTGACCGGAGAGGGTGTATATTGTTAATAATACTGGTACTCCCTCCTTTTTGCCCTTTTGTTTCAACAATTTCCTCAGCCTGCTAGCCATCATTTGCAAACCAGTTAGAGGATGTTCGAGAGGGAGCCCATGTGCCGACCATTATATTGGTAGATAATAAGCGTACGGAAGCAGATACCGATCTACCGAGATGATGATTACAGACGACACCGAAGGCACGATATTTGTTAACGAGGTTCACCCGAAGCCTACATCCCCGGGGAATGACTATAGCCGCTCCTCCCCAATACGCAACACCGGTCGCTCCGGGGTCCCGGCAATGCACCACCTCCCCCTGCGAGCCTGTCGCTATGTCGTCATGGTTACAACAGCGGTCCTCCTCTCATATTTATGAGGAGCCCGGGTTACAAGAGTCCGACACGTACTCTACACCCTACCGCTAATACAACTCCAAGTCCAAACATAACCAACTAGTACACAATATTCGACACAACTCTAATAAACTCCACCTTGGCGAATATTCCACCATCTTGAAGTCGTTACGTGCGAACCTCCGTGTACACCGGACTTGAGTTGTTGACTTTGTCGCTCTGTCAAGAGCTACCCGAAGAAACACTGCTATCCAAGAAATTCCAACTCCGTGGCTCCACCTGCAACTGAGCACCCTTCTCTTCTATCAATACAATCTCTGCCAGGCAAAATCAGATTCTCTAGCTTTACAACAAACTAAATCTAACACTATGCTCTAGCTGACTGCACACATGATATTGAGAACCTCACAATCACCATCTGAGTCACATAGAAATTTCCACTTTAGCATTGCTCTTCCATGCACCATGGTATGTTCAACCTCGAATTGAACTATCCGTCGGTCGTCCTGAACTGCTCACTATGTGCCCCGCGAACCGTTCGGCCCAATCCTTTCAATCTTCAGTGAGGTGCTCCACACCTCGGCCATGTCAGCTTGCCACCTGACTCCGCCGCTCCCGAGCACGCACTGAACCACCATCGATCTCTATCAGTTGTCTTGCATGCCACAACCGAACATCATCGATAGCATCTGCTCGTTGCCAATGAGCCCGCAACACCGACCCGAGGTCTGGTATGTTTAATACCTCTCCTCCTTTGCCTGTTGCAATTTCTATCAGTTTCTGCAACATCTTGACGTGCCATGTAGCTCTGTTGTGCGTAGCTCCGTTGTGCGTACAACTCTGCTACACTCTTGCTAGACACCTTGTTACATACACTGATTCGACCGACATGGCTCGCCGATCACGAGATTGTCCACCCTTGTTGTGGACTATCTGCTTGGTTCATTATAAAATCCACCAGTCATCATCGAACACTTGCCATGTCACCAATTTGAAGCTACTCCCATTGGCTTCACACCTTGTGCCCCCTGAACATCCTTCTTGCTGCAGCCAAGCCCTCAAGTGCTTAAACATATGTATCCGTCTCCGTTTGAAGAAAATAAAAGCATAAACCACACCGCACATGCATATCACGTGAATACTTCACCAAATGCATGAATGCAACATGCCCTATGGCCTGCTACATGATTTTCTTTCCTTCTATTTTCCCTCCTCGGTCTCGTATACGCAGTCCTCTACTCACACGAGCTGGATCGCCAACAGCCACCCGAACCTTGCTCCTCCACACAAGGTTGACCAAATCTGCTTCACGCATGTGACCCATCGAACATCATATAGGGGTCGGTCTACGTGCTGCCTCCTACGACCATGAAATCGTGGCCAATCAGGACTGCAAGTCCTGCACCCACACGAGCCCATGTCATAGGCAACACAAACTCGAACATGCAGCTTCCTCCGTGAATCGCTGAGTTCCTTCATGGCACGTCCACGGGACTCACAGCTACCGCATCTCCTTTACCCGTGATGTCTAGGCTGCTCTCGATGACAATATTCAATCAGTCTTGTCGCACTATGGTCACCTACATCATCGACATAATTTGCTCACCGTGCCAAAATGTTGCCGTTGTACGACACCGGTCACGCCACCCTTATCGTGATGCTCCCACGCTCCAATCTCTCTGGCCGTCACCTGCGTCTGGCTGCCAGTCTGATCCCGAGCCGAAGCCGCCGCTCTGTTCGCGCCGTCTCCATCGGCCACTGTGTTGGCCCGATCACCACGCCTAGCCGATCCTTGCCAACCGCAGCCCGTCGAACGGTCCGAGCCTCCTGTCCAGAGTGTCCTACACCACCGATCTAATCGCCGATCGCCGTCATGCTCCACCTTGCGCCGCATTGAGCAGTCCCGCGGCACCCATCGAGCATGATCCTCGCACCTCCACGGTGGTCACCATACAATCTCTAGATCTAATCCAACCATGGCTCTGGTACCACATGTTAGATAATAAGCGCGCGGAAGCAGTTACCGATCTACCGAGATGATGATTACAGACGACACCGGAGGCACGATATTTGTTAACGAGGTTCAGCAGAAGCCTACATCCCCGGGGAATGACTACGGACGCTCCTCCCCAATACGCAACACCGGTCGCTCCGGGGTCCCGGCAATGCACTGCCTCCCCCTGCGAGCCTGTCGCTATGTCGTCATGGTTACAACAGCGGTCCTCCTCTCATATTTATGAGGAGCACGGGTTACAAGAGTCCGACACGTACTCTACACCCTACCGCTAATACAACTCTAAGTCCAAACGTAACCAACTAGTATACAATATTCGACACAACTCTAACATATATAATTTTTAGCTGTAAGTTAGCCAATGTGACACAAAGATGCCGCATTATCTTTAAAAACTAGATCATGAAGTATCCACTAACCGATCAGGCAGCGCTGGTTGTCAATATATAGGACAGCAACAACGCTATAATAGTGACATGAAGTTCCACAAGTATTTATACACATGTTTCTCTCAAACCATGTGTTTCATTTTCTTTGAAGCCCTAGATATAAACTGTGTCACTGACTTTGAATCTATTGAGGTCTCTGGTTAAGCAAAAAATATTTTGTTACAAACATCTTTACATCTGCCGCCCTATGGGGGTTGTGGAAACTTAGAAACTATATTTGTTTTTAGGATGGGCGCTGGAAGGATGTTCAGTCGCTTCTTCAAAGGATAACAGAGCTTGTACAGAACTAGGCGATCCTCTGCCCACAGGAAAGGAAACAAGACTTCGAACTAAGGCTCGACAGGTTGAGAGTCTTGGCTGGGAGGCCTAGGAGACTGGAAAGCTAGCCGACCCACTCAAACGAGACATGATCGAGTTCCTGAAGCAAAGATGAAGGGAGAGGGCGCAGCCAAATCCCAGACAAGTTGGCACCGCTCCTGGAAGAGCTAGCTTGGTGATTGATCCGTTTTTCTTTCTTTCTTCTCCTGTGAGTTGAGCACCTTCAGTTCTACCAAATATAACCGGGGCTCTCCCCTCCTCTTCTTCAATGTGAGTATTAACTGTGCTGTAAACTGATGGCCTGCTTTGATTAAGTAAGACAAGGGTTGTGCCCTAAAACTCTAAAAATTTACGGATACAGAATTGTTGACGAATTCAATAGTTGATCATCATTTCGTATATTACATCTACACAAATATAATGGCTGATTAGCATAGGACTTGAAATTCAAGTCTTTAAAATATTCGCAGCTACATATAAACTCTACTTCAAACTTTCTCGTTTAATTTTCATGCTGTAACGTTAGCTACATCACTCTGTTTCAGCTGGAGTGCTTAATTATCATATATGCTTAGCCACTAGACCTGAGTGTTCTAAGAATGCAATAACAGCGTGTGTATGGTTATAAAGAAGTAAGGAAAATATATTGTTTTTCTTGCTTTGCTGAAGTATAAAAAATTTCAACTAGTCGGCTAAAACTCTGAAACTTAGAACATTCCAATCAACACTGATTGCTATGCTATATTTTAGCCGCTTGCTACTGATGTTCAATCTACCAGCTCAGTATAAAAGCAAGACACAAGTACAATTCAAGATTGCAAGTGAAGGTAGCAATACACCATATCATGATACAAGCTAGCTGCAAACGAAGGTAGCAATACGCCATATATAATGATACAAGCTCAGTATGATCAGATATCCATATCATCTTCAAAATTACACGTAGCCCAAGTTGATGCAGCATTAATTCTTCATAGCCATGCCTCCGTGTCGGACATGCAGCTCCAAAAATAGGAAATTTTGCAATTTGTAATTGGTACATGATGAGTTGCCTAAAGCTTCAAAGTGCATCTTTAATACCGGTTGGTCTTACCATCCGGTACTAAATGACTGTCCATATAATATCGGAAAAGCAATACCGATTGCAAAACCGGTATTAAATGAGGTTATGGCCCGGTATTAATGTTATTTCTCCCCTATAGTGAGTGTCTGAAACATTTATACTAAAAAAAAGTGTCCAACACATTGGCATAGGTGCAACTAGATCTTAAACCAGTTTATCAAATGTAAGCCGCACACGTCTGAATTGTGACCAAAATATCCAAACATGTGTATTGTACAAATAGTGGTGACCGAAAGAGAGTTTGGAAATAAACAGTATCACCAGACCAAATCATACACGTTGCCCAAGTGCGGATGGCGTGAGGAAGAAGAAAAGAAAAGGGGGTCGTTGGATGAGATCGGATATATAGATCACGCGTCAGGTTGAAGAAAAATACCAAATTAAGTATGTTGTAGCCAGATTTTTTTCAAAACGATTTTGTTACGGGTTCTCCCACATACACAGAATAATAAAAAAAAACATGATGATGATCGTAAAAAGACAAGCATTTCTTATTAACGGCATTGGCATATTTTACTTTGGTTTATTTGGTGATTCTTTGACATTCATGCTTTATAATAGGTAAGGGAATGCCTCCATTTTACATTAGACAAATGCTGGAATTATATTCTTCATACATTCCGAACCTGGTCTCTTTCAGCATGATGATTACGGTAATGAAAATTAGGATCCCATGTGCTCGGTACAATTACATGGAATATCAATTAGGATTATTGTGATCCTAACAACAAATTGTGTCCACGGGTAAAATTACGCTGATTCATTTTGTTCAGTGTATTATTCTATGTATCAAGCTTCCCCGTATATTTATGCCCGTGAGTACTGAGTAAGGAGGCATCTTTGACTTGTTTTGCATAAATTTTAAATTTCCTTGCAAACTGCTCATGCAATTATTATCTTTGAGAGGACTGATACGTTCTTTGCATTTATTTATAAACTTCAACCTGGGTCCAGTGATTCATTGCAAAGCTCCACACAGTTTTAGTTAGATCAATGATATATATTGTAGAAATCATTATCGGTAGCAGAGAAACAAGAATCGGGCCAGGTCCAATAGGAAGTTAGTGTAAATATGAATTATAATCACTCAGGAACTCAGGATGTATTATGTGTTGCCATTCAAAGCAAACACTATTTCTTTTATGCCAGCATAGGGACGAAATTCAGCTTCATTGACACTCTGATAAGTATTTTCTCACCAATTTTCCAAACACCAGTGAGCCTTGAACGCTATAAAGAACCTAGCAAAAATTACCGACACAATTTTTGTTTGACACTTGTCATTATTGTCCATGAGTTTAAAGAGTTGGTATATATATGAACTGAATGCATACACGCCCTCCCTGATCGAACGGCTAACAAAAACTGAACTTGTGGAGAGTTGAATGTGCAAAACTCGCTCGGATACTTTAACGTGTTACACAGCTCATGGAAAGCTAGCTAGGCACAGAAATGTGAGGTTGTTCTAGCACACAAATTTGTTTTCAATCTAGGTCACAATATTATATATCTCGAAGCTAATGTCCCATTCAGAAGTGCAAGGCAACTGTCGTGGTCTTCTTTCAGTACAGAAATGCAAACAAAAGGAACTGTTCGACAAGTCAGAATACAAAGAATCAGGGCTAGTCGACAAACAATTGTGGTATGTGATTTTCCCCTCTCACCTCTACTGCTCTGTAACTAACAACAGTGCGTGTGTCCTGATCATGTGTTTGGCAGTATATATAACTACCCCCACAGGACAAACTAGTATCAAAATTGCAAGTTAACCAAGGAGAATAACACAATTTAGTTGGAAGCTTATGTATCATGCAAAAAAAGAAAAAAAAAGAGGCCAATTAATTTCATAGTAATGAAGGGATGATGGGCACAAGGCACAAGCACGATCGATTTCATTAGGCTAGAACAAAAATACAAGTTTTCAACCATGTCGGTGTGGCTAATTTAGGAGTGACAATGACACATAAATTCATCACAATGCTAATGTGAAATGAGCAGACAACACTTATAGAGAGGCTAGAGAATTAATAGCAACTTAAATTCAGAAAATTAATTCAAAAAAATAAATTCAGAAAATGAAAGTACAAGAAGCAGACTGCATAAGTTTGGTAGGTTTTAAACGCTACATGTTTTCATAGTTTTCGTATCCTAACGTATATACTGGTAATGCGAGAGAAAAACCTAACTTTTTAATAACTTTGTGGTAGGTTTTAGATGCTACATGTTTTTCATAGTTTTTGTATCCTAAGGTATATACTGGTAATGCGAGAGAAAAACCATTGGAATTAGATTGATCTTAGAGGAAAATTTTGAAACAGTATGTATAAATTGTTTATATGAATAATTGTACATGTACCTTTAATTTTTATTATCTATAAATACGGTTGTCGCTTCTACTACTATTAGACTTTCCACAACGTTGGTACAAAACGATGCTACAATCTTCACTCTCTTCTCCAAGCATCGGTGACTGCTATTGTGAGTTTGATGCAGTCCATGCTGAGATAGGGAAAACCAGGCACCTCGATGTTTGGGAAAAAAAAATGATGGAAGTTGTACGAACAGGTAAAAAAGGTACTGGCTACAGCACCGATACTGAACTTTGGACACGCTGCAGCAAATGAAGAAGTTCAGCATCGCCACATATTGCCGGTCAAAATTTTGAAGCCTCGGCAAATTTTGAAGGGATTTTTGGTTCTAAGCCATTACAATTCTGGAAAGTTGGAGAAATGCCATTACAATTCATCTATTTCGAACCATACCATTATAATTTCGAGATTCTTCGAACCATGCCATTTTGTACGTATTTGATGCTCATATACCCAGTTTCGGATTCCATTATTTTCGTATAGACCAAAATGTCCCTCCCGTCACTTACATGTGGGGCCTACCTGTCATTATCATCTTCTTCCTCTCTTCCCCTTCCTCTCAGAAATCTTTCTCTCACGGAAGCAAGGCACAGCACGCTGCAAGCCCGCTCCTGCTGCGACCGCGGCTGCGTCTGCGATGCAAGCGAGCTCCGCCGGCCGGAGAGCGTAGCGGATGCTGCTGCAGCACAGCAAGCTCTGCCCGCCGGTGAGCCTCACGGATGCACCTGGCACGGGTAAGATCCAGCACATGACAGTAGGAACAAAAGAGACGGGAACTGATCGTGCCTCAAGCGAGCTGAAGTTTTTCTAGCGAGAGCCAAGAATCGATTCTTTCATGGATTTGAATTTGGCAAGAGAAGCTTGGTTTGATAGGAGCACAAAAAAATTGGATGGGAAGGTGCTACCTGCTGCTATCTTCTTGCGCTCGGGGAGAGACAAATGAGCAGGTCACTGGGGAACAGCGGCGCAGGGAGGCGATGGGGATTGGAAAGGGGATTCTCTCGCAACGCTCCAACAGAGAGAGGGGCTGGAGGAAGGAAGAAAGAAGGAGATGACAGGTGGGTCCCACGTGCAAGTGACTGAAAAGGAGGGAGGGAAGAGAGGTACGAGAGGGGTATTTTGGACTATACGAAAATAATGGTATCTGCAGATAGGCTCATGAGCATAAAAAACGTACAAAATTGCATGGTTCGGAGAATCTCAAAATTATAATGGCATGGTTCGAAATAGGTAAATTGTAATGATACTTCTCCAACTTTCAAGAACTGTAATGGCCTAAAAACCAAAAATCCCAATTTTGAAGCATTGCCTGACATATTGCAGCAAGTGAAGAAGTTCAGCAAATGAAGTTAACGCTGTGGACAGAGCCATATTTTTTCGTTTCGTGCCCCGGCCCTCCGTCGAGTGAAAGGTGTCTTGAGGCGCGCGGACCTGCAATCAAATTCCACGTCAGCCTCCAGCGCATCATATGACGTGTTCTTACATGTCAGCTACAGAGCGCCAGGACATCCCCTCTCCCCGTGCTTCGGTCCACGACACGGAAGAAGGGCCCAACCGGAGAAGGCGATGGAACCCACCGCCGCCGGAGAGTCCCCGTCCCCTGATCCGCCTCCGTCGCCACCCCCGGAGGGCCCACCGTCGGCGGATACCTCCTCGTCATCCACCGCTGCCACGGGGACGCAGGCGCCGGCGCCCCCCGGCCCCGGGGCGCGGGAGGTCGCGGTGGCGATGGAGGCGGTGGAGCGAGACGCCGCCGCCATCGCCGAGAGCTACGCGTCCCTCTTCGCCTCCCTCCGCGTCGCCCTCTCCAACGTAAGTGCTCTTCCTTCACGTCCCAGGGCGCCGCCGAGCCTTCGAGCTCTGTTTTTCTCTGCTTTGCTACTGGTACTGCTACCTCTCGCTGACGGGTTTTGGTGAATGTTACCGCTGCGACGCTCGGAAACGAAGGTCACCTCAACGTCGGTGGAGAACATGGAGTGCTTGGGCGACGTCGTCGGCCGCCTCCAGGAATCCGGTGAGGCCGCGAATTTCTATTAGATGTCAGATATGACTTCATTGGTCTGAAATGTGTAAATCTTGATCACTCCGTTGATGCTCCAGATTATGATTATTATTTTTTGTATATGTCTTTGCAGCCCTTGAAGCATCTTCGAAAGGAAACAAATACATCAATTCGTGCTTGAGGTGATAAGTTTGACCAAAATGTTCTTCATCTTGCCATGCTTTGTGTGGTAACACAATATTTAGACGTCTAGCTGTGTATATTGTCAGGATATTTTGTTAGACAGAATAGCAATTCTGGCAGTAATTGTGAATGCAAATATTTAGATAGCTAGTCTTGAAGCGAAGAAGATATTATATGGAATATGTGTATTTCTTTGGCAGTGTTCTTTTTATATATTTATTACAATGGTTCACCCACTTTGTGTTTCTTGATTCTTGCTAGCATTTTCTGAATATATTTTGCAGGCTAAATGAGGAAATGAGAGGCTTGGAAAGCTTAGCTATGCAACTGTATCCTTTTTGTAGTTGCTGGCAATATGTAGTTCAATTCACAATGGAAGTGGTTAATAATTTAGCACTGTTCATTTTAGATTTGTTAAATCTTAATTTTCTAAAAGAAAGATTCTACGCAAGAATGTTGATTCATTAGATTTGGCTGTCAATCAGTTGCTCCGCCTCCCCTAGTCAATGGATGTTATAAGTGGCTCATATAAGGTAAATACCACTTGAAATCAGTGACATGTTTTTTTTGGTCACTTCGAGTTTTTTTTAGTGGCTCACATGCTCTGAGAGAGCTTCAATGCCATACAAAGAAAAACTAAGAATTTTTTTTCAAAGTAAAGTGTCAATTATGCGCTTTAGACTTAGAAGAATGGAGGCCCTGTTTTGTATACAGTACATGTGCATCTACTGGTAGGCTCATTGATTTTGCGTTTTTATATATACCTACTATCGCTAAATTAATTTGAAATGTAGGATGTATAAGATGATAGCTCACATTATTATCCACTTTTGCAGAATGCTCCTCGAATGTTTACCTTTGACATCAATACATACTACTAGTTCATCAAATGTTTTATTTTTTTACCACAATACAGAGTTGCAGACTACCGGTTATGTTCCTTCTGTGGTGCACGTGTACTGATTCTTGCCACTATAGTGCTGCAGGTTGTAAGGAAAATGATACACCACCTATTTGTCAAGTGTTTTAGTTCCAAAGCAACCAGCTGGTGGAAATATGAAGGGGCTTATAGCCTTATACCAACAAAGGAGGACTTTCCCTTTCCATGTCATTATAAAATACTCGTTACTCTTGATTTGATTTACGCTTCCATCTTATGTGTATTTGTAAACAATGATATGCATTTGTTGAATAACATCTTTATCTTGTTATGCTGTGTGCATGGAATTACGTTGTGTTTTGGTCACTCAGCCCATGGACTTTCTCTGTAAATTGGGGCTAAATGGCATATTATCTCTTTGCTGTACCGTTACTCATTTTTGTTTGCTCACTCGGATTTATGACAATGGCCCCACTTGTGATAGCATAAAATTATGTGTGGCATTTAGATCTGTATCTTCTATTTTGCCGATTTTAATCTCATATGTAAGTAAAATTTAGTAGCTTAAAGAGATGGATGCCTTGCGAGGCTGACACTCAAATGGTAGCTTTAGCACTGTCTTTCTTAGCCACCTCAAATTATCTTGATGAAGAGTAACAAATTTCCAAATACCTCTGCTACTTTGTGCCTATATTAATACTTGGCACGCAACTTTCTTGTCATGTCAGGGTCGGAAAATCTGAATTTCAAAAAGGTTGCTTGCCCCTGAGCAGTAGCTGAATAACCTGATTACCAGTCATCTCTCTGACTTCTTTATATTTTCTGGACCTTGTAGCACCACAATACATATTAGAGCTGATATAATACTCATTAAAAAAATAGCCAAAAAATTAGTCACCACTTGTAACTACTGACTACTACGCCACATGTAGTCCAGAACCTAATGCTGGAACAGATGCCCTCCCTAGTATGAGAGCTGATATAATTCCTACTTCTCTTTTTTTACTGGACCAAACTTCCTCTGTTGGGATTCAATTCCTTTTAATGTAATCTTTTGAGCTTCTTTATAGTTTGATTATACTTGTACAGAAATAGGTTGAAAGTGCCAGATGTCATGTTAGTGATTTAAACAGAAAAGTAATCAGAAGGCCATGTTTCATCACTCTTTGGAGGGCTGCCCCGAGATAATAGCTGATAAGGCGATAAATAAGTAGAAGAACTAAGTATGTTAGAAATGCTTTCTGAATTAGTTCTTCAGTATTTAATATTCTTGGTTTATGTTAGTTGCCTACTTGCCTTTTGTTCTTCAGGTCCGGGAATGGTAAGGATGTTTCTTCTAAGGAAGTGCAAAGAATGACATCCAGGCCTAGTGATGCACCGCAATACATTATAATGCAGCAAGGTTGAGATGCTCAGTCATCCAGGCCTAGTGATGTTTTAACATACAGTAAGTTTTCGATTCTCATATTCATAATGCAGCAAGGTTAAGATGATCAGACGTGGAAAATATACACTAGATTACTAGAATGAGTGTTTATTTCATTAGCTTACATGTTCACATCCAGATGACATAAAAAATTCAAATGCCTCAGCATGAAAAATTTTAGTCATTGAAGAAGCTGTTGATGAAGTAGGCACCTTACATATATTTATGCTATACAGAAATTTGAATGTCTTCTTAATTTCTAAAGCAGGAAAGTTTTCTGACGAAATTGACTCAGTTTGTTCTATCACATGAAGCAGCAATTGTATATGATCTCACTTAATACTATTATTATACAACGTTATATGGGCCACAAGAAACAAATACAAAGAGGTACATTAGACGTCACTGTAGCTGTTCTCCAAGGAACCTTACAGCAAAGAATCTGTCTTTGCAGGTAGCCTCCTGAAGAAGTTTACTGGTGCTGCCGGCACCTTGTGGCGAAACCGAGGATGTCTCATCCAGAAGAACCCAAGGCAGAGTGCAATCACTTGGAATGGTGTCACATATAGTATAATTGCTGTGATCAGGCAAAATATTAGGAACATAGCCGTTGCCCTTGGGTCCCTCCAGCTCAGCAGTGACTGTAATCTCTCTCCCTGAGTGGCAATGTCCCCAACTACTGTCTGTATTCTCCCAGCAACATGTCGTAACCTATCATACCTCATCCTAATGAGATCTGGGCTCTTTGAGGTTGGGAATGTGTCAAATTCCTCATCAAGCTCATCTGGATTTGCAACATCAGCATAAGATATTCTTGTGTTCATGTGTGGTGGGAAGCGTGGCCGGAACCGGTAATTCCACAGCCCTATCAAGAACATGTAGAGGAAGACTGTTGGCAGGATAAGGTCTGGGTAGAACACAAGCATGACAAAGAGCACATGAACCAATACTGTGGTGACTGGGTTTTTCCACTGACAAACATCCCCAAACCACTTTCCTGCAGCAAGGACTCCGGAGAAGACTTGCATAAGACGGAAGAAGTTAGCTTTGCTCCGTCGCATGCTCCACAGGTGAGAACGAGCATCTGACATGAACTCAACAACTTCCTTCCTAACTGGTGGCTCCATGCGCCCCAGGCGCTGTGCAACAACCTGCACAGCCTGGTGACGGAGCATTTCCTGCTGAACTATTGACAGAGGCTGTGCGTAATGCATCTTGGGCAAGAGGGGCCTAGAGTATGTAAATAGCACATTGATCAGGGATGTGGCTGAGAACCGGATGGCAAGGTGGAGTTCACCCATCTTTTTAACTCCTGATGGGTGGAGGACAAGCAGTGGGTATGTGTGTGTGTACACCCTCCCAGTCTCAAGTGTTGAAAGTCGAATTCGCACTTTCCCAATGGGCTTATCCATATGGCCTGGGGAACTGGGGTTACTGTCTCCACTTATGTGGCAGTTGTCGAATAGACCAATTGTGAGTACTGTTCCATGATCAAAAACATCCCATGTGTACTGCTCATTGAATCGGGGGCTCAAGTTGTCAACGATTGTGCGTGTCCGCACCCATTTTGAACCATACTTGGCAACACAATATGCATCACATGACCCCCGGTCATTTCTGGTTTTTGTTGGATGCAGACCATTTGCACTTAAAATGCCAACTTCAAGCATGCCAATTGGTGGCTTCCACAATTGCTTCATTGTTGGCCGGAGATCACTGCAATATTGTGTGGACTCATCAAGCACATGATAACCACCTTCAAGACAAGCACGAATGTGTATCTTTGCATAGAATTTGTCTTCCTTTAGCTGATTCACATCAATCAGTCCTGGCCTTCGGAGATCAAACCATGCTGGCCGTACTGGCTTGTGATCAGCACGCCTTGGAAGCACTGTCAGTGGTATCATAGCTTCACCAATGACCTCATCTTTGTTTTGTGCTACACGGTCTTCTATTGTTATCATCAAATCTTCCTCAAAAGGCTCTGCTGCGACAAACATCATCTCTTCATTCCACATGAAGTTTCTGGTTGGTGAGCGAACTTGTCTTGTCTTCAATATTTGGTGGCCTAGCCTCACTTTTACAAATACATCAGGTATGTGGTTCTCCCTTGGGATTATATCGTGTGCCTCAATTACATTGACCCTCACGTACCACATTCTTGGTGCAGGGTAGACCTTCCCACGGATATAATTGTGAAGGTGGGAATCAACTGGAGTTGATCCTGCATGGATGGCGCTTGGGAAACATTCATCTGCTTGAGTACCATACCAGACTGCAAGCATCAACTCTCCTCTGTCTCTCATGCCATCCTTGCCCACAAGACGATACCACTCTGGCGCCAGTGGGCTGTCAGGTGGGACCCTTACAGGGACTTCATTCAAGTCAAGACTCACCCGACCCACATAGTCATCCCGAATGACATCCTTGTCCTTCACAACAACCTCAAGCATTGTTGACTGCATTACTTCTCTAGGAAACGCAAACACCTCATCCCACTCAGGCCTCTGATTCTTCTCAAAGTACTTTGTTTTCATTTTATAGTTTCCCAGGTGCACCTCCACATAAGGGTCAAGACTCCCAGTTAAGTCCATGTTGGGTAGGTCACGGGCCTTGACTACACGAACAAACAGGTACTGCATCTTCTCAACAAGGTCGTACGCCCCGGCCTTCTCACCAGGGTACACCCGGCCACCAATAACACGGCCACCACCAAGCGTTGGGCTTGTCTCCTTCAGCTGGAAGTCTACAGGTTGTTGCTGTGAACCTGGAGCATACATCCTTGCTATCTGAGGTGGAGGAGCTCCAGCTTTATTCGCAACTGCAGCAAAGCTTCTCTGTTGCTGGTCTCCGTATGAACCTTCAGGGTAGTATGGCTGTGCAGTCATTGGTGCCGGACGCTGCTGTTCTCTTGGCAAGTGCTGGAATTGTCTAACTGGATTTGGTCTGGTCTCTTGGAAAGGGTTTAGCATGGAGCTGGCCGCTGCCTGCTCTTGTGCAGTGGTAGGTGTGCTTAACATATCGAATTCTGGACCTGGTGCAGACACCCTCACTGACGGATCATCTGTAAGGAAGACCCTCAGCGCAAGTTCACCTCGTGCGCGCGATAAGATGTTACGCTTCTCCAGTGGGTACGGCAGGGGCGAGGCATCAGGTTGGGTGCCAAAGGATGTACCTGATATGCGAACCTTGCCAAGGCAGGCCTTGGAATTGTTGGCACGGTTTGCATGGTACACATAGGCCTCAAGGTGTAGCTCTTGGAGGCGGGATGGATCAGATATGTTGAAGTAGAATTGCTCGTTCCATACAGGGTTGAGATCCCCCTCTTTGATGGCCGTGCGGAACTTCTGGCCATCAAACTCAACCTCAACGAAGGCATTGGCTGTATCTTGCTCTTTTGGGAGGAGGTCATGAGCACTTTGAACCTCAACCCCAAGCTTAACGTTGTTCATCATGGCCTGCCACCGGATCTTGTAGCACCCAAGAGATGAACCTTATTCTGAAATAAGAACGAAACAAGTGTTAGAAATCTTTGGTTGCATATAAGTAGTACAGTAACATCTAGCATCATATCTAGCAAATATTCCAGTTGAACCAAGGTGGTGGAGGAAAGAAAATGTTAGTACAATGTAAAATTGTATCAATAGGAAGTTGGACAATGTAAAATTGTATCAATAGGAAGTTGGTTGGAATTTTTTTCCCTGGGGATGGCTACAAGCTTTCCCTTGGTCCCGAGGAATCAAATGTTCTTTGGAGGCTTGAAGCACCTCAGATACTGAAAAGTTAGACAAGAGAGGTGCTGACAACAACATAAAGTAAAAGTATGATTAGACACGTGTGGCAGTAGATAGGAAAATACGAGCCGTCAACCTGTGTTTTGAGTTTAGACTTTAGACATCTATACAGCTGGAAGTCATGTATTATGACTGGAGTATTCTACTTGAAGCCTCTAGCCTCTGAAAGGCCATCACAACTTTTTTTTTCCCTTACAGGATAGACTATTGCAACTTGTACACACTTGTAATCTATACTGAACTATCCTACACAGACCATTTTCCTGAACAGTCATCAGCTAATAAAGTATGCCTTCTTTAATACATTTGTTGGCGCACACATAGTCAGCAAAGAGAACTCAGACCTACTGATCACATTTTAAATCCAATTCAGATAATCGCATGCATAAACATTATGGGCTGATTCAATAAACTACAACCATGAGCCGCATTTTGCACGGCCATATGCTGATGCAGGGAAAGAGAGAGGCCACCGGCCCTCCCTTTTCCTGATTGTGACTGCCACCGTGGATCACAATTGTGGACAAAATATCGCTGCTTATTAACAGAAACTTCAGTTCAATTTCATGACAGAAAGCACAGGTTTAGTATGAATGTGATGTTTATTTATTTCTCTGATATGCTTGTTCGCGCAGGAGACGGCAATGCTAACGGGGAAGGGAGATCTGGAGGCATAAATGAAGCGGCACAATTCTAACGTCCAGAAAGTGGCAACTGAATTTGTTGAGTTCCATCAAGAGACTAGGAGGGACCATTGGTGCGGAAGAAAGGTAGGTAGGCAGGCAGGTGATGGGAGGATGGGGATGGGGTTGTCAACATTGAGGCAAGCGAACAAGTGCACCATGATGTTTGCTTGATTCCATCAGTCCAACGCTCAGATGCCAGGAAAAAAAAAATCAATCCATGAGTACTGTATTCATCTATAAGTACGAGCCATGTCTATGCAAAGTTGTGTACTTCATTAATAACATGATTAATTGCTAAACCGTAGGTATCAGCCAATCATGGAGCGGGTTTGGAGTTTGGACCGGCTGGAGAGAAGACTGGTGTTGATCAAGAAATTGGGACGTAGCTTCCACATTTGCCTTGTGATTAATTTCAGGTTGGACTTAGTCTATGCTCTGAATTTGTGAAGAATCAAGAACAACCATGTATAGGAGATACTGGTAGCAGGTAAGATGCCAAATTCTCAGCGCATAAAGTGATGATTCCTAAACGCTTTTGGTGGCACATCCCTGAACCTGGGATCTTCTTGCACCCATTTTCATGCATCACATCAAAGAAAGGGCACTCAAAAGTTCAGTTTTGGAGCCCCAAATCATCACCAAACTCCGAACAGAATCAGCAAGGTCGTCCTTTTTTTTGAAATAAACCAGCGAGGGTGTCAGCAAAGAGGATTTTGAGGAAGAAAGGGGAGCGCAGGAAGCAATCGGATAGGCCAATTCGCCCCCTCCTCCACCAGACAAGAAAACTTGGCGGAGCGTACAAGAAACACACGCAAGAAGCTCCGCAAATTCAGAGATAAACAACACGGGAGAGGATAGGAAACGATACGGACCTTGAGAAACTCACAGCGCAGTTGCGCCGCTATCCTTGAGCTGTTGAACAGGCAGCAGCTTCAGAGTTCAGGCCTCGGCTGTTCCTCTCTAATTCGTAGAAGAGAGCGAGGACGGCGACGGTGAAGCCGACGATGGAGCCGAGGGCTCAAAACTATCCGGCGGCTGAGGCTCTGCCTCCGCCTATTGCTGATAGAAGATAGAACAAGTGGCCACCGCGCTGGTGATGGAAACTGAAGAGGAAAGAGGTGGGCGCTTCAAAACGTGCAACAACCCATCGCAGTAGAAGAGAGAGAGAGAGAGAGGGAGAGAGGTTATGGAAGGGAGCGAGGAACACATGCATATGGTGGTCGTTCTTGTGGGGCGCGGACGCGCGGTGCTGTCGTCAGCTGCTGGTGCCGTGTTGGAGGTTGGATCTTTCCCGGGGAGGAGAGAGAGATTCATCAGCCGGGAAAGAGGGGAGAACGAGCAGGAGCGCGTGGGAACTAAAAGATTAGATTAGTTATATGATGACACGGAGCATTAATATTCAGGATTAGTTAGCTCTAATTAAAAACAAGTTCATATAAGTTAGCTTTAATTTAATGCCGCCTGGTTCACAGAGATAGAAAAGAAGAATGGATTAATAGCGACGGGTGAGTAGAAAAGGCCGTGTGGTGGCTGGCATGGTGGGCGTTTTGCTGTGGTTGGCATCATCTCTATCGCATTCCTACATTGACCATTATTCATCAGTGTGGCCACCGCTGCTTTGTTGGCTTCTCCTTGTGCCTGTTTGCTTCCTTGTTATCCTTTCTTCTCCTCCTCTCCTTTCACCTCTCTCGTCTTTGTATGTGTTATATAAGAGTCCTTTTGCAATAATTGTTGTGACGATATTTTTCCTTTCCCCCACTGTCTTCCTTGTTGCTTATCATTGAAAAAAGAAATCGTTGTCGGTCAATCTTGCGTTTCGATGCTCCTGTGTTTGGATGTGGGAATATTTTATGGCCTAACCTTGATTGCAATTTTGCAAGTTTCTATAACTTGCAAGTTTTGTTTCCTATTTTTCATTTCTGACCTTTATATATTCAGAGCCCTTTTCTAAAATTTTTTGGTACGTTTTGCCCATATTGTCCTCACTTATTTTTGCCAAACTTTGTCGGTCAATTTTAGTCGTTGTAACGCGCCTACGTGTTTGGGACTTTGGGTGTTGGAAAATGACGCGACTTCATTGCAATTCGCGTACTATTTTGTTCTCTGCACTGTTTCTATGGAAAATGTACTATGTCTGTCCCTTTTCATAACAAAAACTCTTTTTTGCAATGTACTAGTAATAGCTCTTACCCCTTTACTCCTAGACTCCAAACTGGTCTTTGCATGTGTCCGCACCAGTAGATTAGTGATCATGTTCTTAGTTTGTGATGTGTGCTTGTTTAAACTATGCGACCTCAATCTTCACATTGATCTCCCATGTGCACTTCAGCACTTGTAACGTAAACAACTCTGCAACACCACTTGCTTGTTATATCAAATTAAGGCAAGTTTCAATGGAAGTTTCACATAGAGTTTCATGAGCATTAATTTCCATATCACATCGTCAATTTTACTAATTTGGCAAGATATTTATGAGGAGAGAGAAGTAAAGTTTCATCATACATGCCTGTGGACTGTGTTACCTAGTTCCCGGACTATGTAGACGTGGCCTAAGGGAACAAAAAGAAACACGAACGATGGTTCTTAATTTGCTGGCATTTGATTAGTTTCAAATTTGAAGCCGTAGCTGTCTGGTAACAGTGCTACTGCAGTGGATGGCTTGTTGTGGTCTTGAATTGCGAGGAAAAAGAGGTCTAGAGGACAGGATCACACACAGGACACCCAGCTTTTGCAAGGACAAAGAAGGAGCAAGACGATGGCTGTGTTCAGATTCGCTGAAAAGTACTTCTCCAACTAGTTTTTCCTATTCATCCCTCTCACAAAACACGCTTTCCAATGCACTATTCATCAGTAAAAGTACTTTTCACTCCCAATCTGAACGCAGCCCATGGGTCCGGATCTGAAAGACGAAAAAACGCAGCAGCTGCTGCTGCGGTTGACGTTGACTTGATGGACTCCACAGCAATTAGCATGACAAGACATTTATTCATTTATTTTGAACTTTAATAAAACATATTAATCACATGTCAGTAACACGCGTTTAGAAAAGTAATTTGTATCCAAAATCCGAGTTGTTGTAGTAATATCTATGGAAAAGCACAGACGAGGAATATTTTTTCTGATTCTCTCCGAAGTGTAACATGTCTCCGGTCTTGAAAAATTCACCCTGGCTGAAGAAAGCCGTTGCCAATGACCCAAACGTAACCCACAAACCATTTACTTTGGTAAAAATCTGCTGTAGGAGTAGTCAGCATCCAGAGTTAAAAAAAAAAAGGAAAGAAAAGAAAGAAAGAAAGAAAGAAAGAAAAGAAAGAGATTTTTCTACACATCAGTTCTGGCAAATTTTAGCAAAAGCGGCTTCTGCGATCGCTTTTCTTCATTTCTCTAAATCTCTTTGTCAATTAAGTCTGCTTGCGCGACAATCGTTTCTGCAAAATTTCTCCAGTTTAACTTTATCGGGCATGTCGTGCGTGCAATTCTAATGACGCACGTCATTTTCATTCCCTCTGGCTCTGATTGCATGAGAAAGAAAGAAGCGAGTGACTACACGGAGAGCGTTCTCCATTTAACCGTACGAGAAGAGGCCTCCAAAAATGATGTCCTGCATATGGAGATTTAACCGTACGAGGAGAGGCCTTCAAAAATGATGTCCTGCATGTGGAGGTGGGATGGTGGGTGAAGAAAAAAAACTTATAACTTTGTGAGCGAACATTCAAATGAAAATCAGATCGCACTGCTATATTCGTCTCAATAAAAACTTCAAAACAAGATCTCAGTCGACTATGTTCTGACGAAGAATGAAGAAGTTACTTTTTGGAAGAAAAAACTTACTTTCTGTATCACATGGACATGTCGAAACTTACTTTCTATATCGCACAGATACGGTGAAGTTAATTTCTGTCATGACATCGAAGCCGCTCTTTGTATAGTAGCGGAGTATAGAGTTACTTTTCTCTGATGCTCGAGTTACTTTTTCTGATGTTCGTTGGCCGCAAAGTTACTTTTTCAAGACATCAGCGGAGCACAAAGTTACTTCCTAACCAGGGGGCCGCCAGCCAGCCGGCCTGGGAGCACCATCTGTTGCACGTTGGGGACCATGTGCAACCGCATGCAAGGTGGAGCTCGAAGCTTAAAAAGGCCGCAACTTTACGAGCACGCATCCAAACGGCAATAAGACCGCACCATTATATTCGTCTCGTCAAATAATTCAGAACAAGATCTCAGTCGAGTATGTTTTGATGAAAGGTGGCGGAGTTACTTTTTTCAGAGGCAAAAGTTACTTTTCACGTCGCAAAAATATGTGATGATGTACTTTCTCTGATGCTTGTTGGATGCAAAGTTACTTTTTAAAATACCGGCAGAGTAGAAAAGTTACTTCTACCTTATTCCCCGAAAGCATTAAACATTTGATGTCAGCAATCATTCGGTCGTGCTCCCGCTCTCTCACTTTCCCCTCTCATATGTTTATAGTTCTCTCCATCCTCCAAATATAGAAAGTGCGGAGGGCTCTCCACTTAAGCTTAAACGGAGAGGCCTCTCCAATTAGCTTTTGGGAGAAAAAATAGTACGCGCCTGGCCAGTATTGCGGCTCAAAGACGTAGGGCATGGGCAGCCACACGATATCAAACCAAAGGTGATTTTGTCGTCCCAGGACGTGGACGTCCCCGTACACGACAGAGCGCGTGTGGGGCCCACCTAAGTACGTGCATACGGCCATATACGACGTCACGAGTCTCACGACTACTCTTCCCTGTTCTCTCTCTGGTTCTTCTCCTGTCCTCCTCCACTCTCTCTCATCGTGACTGTGATGAGTTGCCCATTTCTGGGCCCCACGCGTGGACCCGGCCACGCCAGTGCGACAACGACGCCCCCGCGGACTCGGACCCGACGAGACGGGCCCGACGACACACGGTGTCACGCTGAGTCGCTGCTCCGGTTGGCGTGGCCGGTTAATTTTTGGACCGCCTGTGTTGACTTGACTAAACCTTTTTTAATTTTTGAAGAAAATTGACTTGACTAAACCTAGCATTCCATAGTCGGTAAACTGCCTGGAGGTGAGTAAAACGAAAGATGTAATGAGGTGTCAGGTGTGCATGAATCATGGTTGTCACTGGTTGGAGAAGGCTTATGACATGTGCCCTTCCTTTAGATTACTAATAGTATCTCTTAAATAATTAAGTTAGGTGAAATGTAACGAACTTTTAGATCGATTCAATGGTCTAAATGATTAGAGCTTGCATCCATATGGCTATACTGGGAACTTAGGTTTTGTTCGCTAAATAAAATAGATAACTTTGTTTTTTTAGGAAAAAGAAGATAATAAAGTGCTTCGAGGGACCGGAACCGGATCCATATGGTTTAAAATTAACATAAATTGTTGAAGATTTTGTATTCAAGAGAAAATATTTAAGATGATTTCTTCCGTCGACTGTTTGGATTGTATTTTGAAGGTTAGGAACAAAGGAACACCCAATTAATTTCTGAATTTCTTGAAAAATGAAACATCACACCGATCAAGCATGCAGTGAAATTGGGACGATTAGAACCTCTCATGTGTTAATTGTTAATTATTTGTTGGGCTACAGTATTCTAACATTGGAAAATAGAGGAGTAATCTATAGTGTATTGCTAATAAATTAAATACATTTTAGAAAAAAATATCTAAAGACTGATATGGATTGATGGGCTAGTGCAAGTGGGCCTGGCCCATCTCGACCAAACTTTGGCATCACTGTACTCAATCGGCCATTGCTCACTATCCCTATCGTTAGAACTAGTTCGAAGAATTTAGTTACAAGACACTCCTCACAGCTAGCCTGCAAAATGTTTTTTTTGTTCAAATATAAGTCGATGCCTGCCATGACTTGTGAGTCGTGAGGCAGGCAGGGGCGTGTGGGAACATGGGGAGCATGTATGTCTGCCAGCATGCGTGTTGCTGTTGCCTAAACATAGCTCGGACAAGGAGGGGGGACGACGACCAAATGTTGCCGGCCCCGCAAGACGTGGCGCCAAGAAAGTGCGCCCCCTCCTGAGGTTCTCTCTCTCCCGCCTTTGCCTCCCGTCCACTCCTCTCTCGCAACAAACACCCTGCTCGTCTCGATCTCCCTCCCCTGATCCGCCATCTCCCTCTTTCTCTCTGTCTGTGTCTCATTTCGCAGGGCCGGGGAAAAAGAGCTCGATCGGAAGCTAGCGCTCGCAGAGCAGTCATGGTGATCCCTGATCTCTCTCCATTACTCCTCCCTCGGGGCTCGTTACCTCGACGTACGTGATCAACCGATGGATCGATCGATGAATGTGGTGTGTGTGTGGCCGTGTGTGCAGGCGAACTCGGCGTCTGGGCTGGCGGTGAACGACGAGTGCAAGGTGAAGTTCCGGGAGCTCAAGGCGCGGCGGAGCTTCAGGTTCATCGTGTTCAGGATCGACGACAAGGACATGGAGATCAAGGTGGACCGCCTTGGCGACCCCAACCAGGGCTATGGCGACTTCACCGACAGCCTCCCCGCCGACGAGTGCCGCTACGCCATCTATGACCTCGACTTCACCACTGTCGAGAACTGCCAGAAGAGCAAGATCTTCTTCTTCTCGTGGTAACTAATTAGTAATGCTCACGTATAAACATCCATAGCATAGCATAGCATCTGGTCATAATTTACTACTGAAAATGGCCATTGATAAGGACCAATCAATTAAAGTTACTTGATCAACCTGATTCACATGCCACAGGTCTCCTGACACTGCCCGGACCCGGAGCAAGATGCTGTACGCTAGCTCCAAGGACAGGTTCAGGAGGGAGCTGGATGGCATCCAGTGCGAGATCCAGGCCACCGATCCCAGCGAGATGAGCCTCGACATCGTCAGGAGCCGGACCAACTGATCGTCCATCACCACCAAGCAACAAGGCCAACGAACAAGGCTTCGCATGCACTGCTATTTCATTATTTACAGACCCATCCACTGCTAAGTCCATGATGAACGATTGATCTGGACTATATGTTTTTCTTCTTCCCGTACAATACATTTTGAAAAGTTAACCTTTTTTTCCTAATCAATTCCGTGTTTGTTTTGTATTGTTCAATTCTTATTGTAAGGAGCATACATGGTCATGCCATTTGTTGGGCACAAAAGAATGCATTCTGTTCCTGTAATATAGAAAAAGGGGGCATTTTAAGCAATTGTCATTGTCAAGTTACTTTTCTTGTGAACAATTTTGTACATGTCGATTTGTATGACCTTGAGATGAACCCAAAATTTGGGGATTATACACACATGAACAGTGAGAATGGAAAGAGAAACTGCCACTGATTTTAGCCGATGTTGGCACCCTGCTTCTAGGAGGCGATTTAACCTCAACGCAATTCTCGATGCTGTGACAACAGGCACATCACCTGATACTTGGTAAATGTTTGAATTGTAGGACTTCCTGTTTCAATCCGGGCATTACCTAGCATCATTAGTGCGCCTATCCTGCCATTGCTAATCTTGCTCAATGCAGGCATATAAACCAGACTATGCAATTGAAATACCAGAAGAACAAAGCTGCAGAACTAGCAACTTTGCATTGACAAATTCATTAATTAGCTGCACTCTTAAAACTCTGCATGCCGAAAGAAAATACTGGAAGAGATAGCGCACGGCCAAGCGTAGCCTTGCCAGGTGCTTTTGGAACACATGCTGTATAGCCCAAAACAAGTTTTATTCCGATGGCAATATCTTTACATACACTAACCTATATCGAGCATGATATTATACAGCTATGGTTACTATACAAACCATTGGGAAACAAACTAATGAAGAAGAAGAAGAAAGACTTTATTACAGAACCAAAGAGTGTTTTTACACCCAGGCCCGCCTTTAACTATACAGACTTTTCTTATAAGCTTTTATAGCCAGTAAACATCATACTTGTATGGTGTATTGCCGACGTCTCTACTATTGCATCAGGAGAAGATTATTCACAGTAGCATTTATGTTGTTTGTCCTCATCAAATCCTACAGGGAGAAGCATCAGTGCATAAGAACTCACAACAATAATAACAATCAGAGTTGAAGGAGATAATACACGTACCTCTATAATTAGCTCGTCAGGGATATGAGGCAAAACTTCCCGTACTCTATCTACCATGGTGAGTACCTCAGAAAGATTCCCATTGCGAGTAGCACCTGCAGTGCCTCGGAGCCGCAATCCAGAAGCAGATGCATTATCTGGTATCGAGGAAGTGGATGGAACAAGAGAGGACCCTGCCATGGGCTCAGTCCACAGGTTCCAGGTTCCATCAGCATGCCCATAATTGTCGGTTACAGAAGCCAACTGCCTCATCATCATCTGAACTCCGGTAAGACCTACTGACCTCACTGCACTAGAGGAGCTGGGATTGTTCATCCCAGGGCTCGACCATGGTGGGGCCCAGCTAGCATCGAGACCTGCACCTCTGAATCACCAGAAAGGAAACAAAGGACCAAAGATTAATATCACTGATGCAAAACTAACCATATTTTTTTAGTGACCATGCTAACTAGGGATTTTATCAGTTGTTGTTTGTTTTGGATGTTGCTCAAGTTCATTCACTACATCAGCATCAAAGATGTTGTTTAATCAAAGATGCTGTGAGCCTAAGTAAAATACAAAACTCAAGAAGCTACAAACTTATCTTAAATCATGTTGACTTATACTATTATATAAACACTGAACGGAAAGAAAAGAAAGGTTACTTCAGCTAGGGTACAATACTTACGAAACACAGTCACCACCTGGTTCAGACTCCCAACCAGTTTGTGCAGATAATTGGAAATAAGCCATCCAGTTACATTTTCAATTAAATTTTTTGAAATTCACATCTCGCAGGAACTCATTACGAAAAGGGAAACTCCGGTGACCAGATGGAAACAGAGAGCAGGCTGTAGGGTTATATACACTGATACATCTTGATCACATCATCTATTCAGCCAATAACCACGCCATGTACCTAAATACATTTACTGAGGTCTGTTTTAAGTAGCAATGTAACTGTATACAACCAGCACACTGCCATGTTTCCCTTCTGTTCATTTCAACACATTGCAAATTTTAACACTAAGTTCATTTCAACACATTTCTGTATGAAGAATAGATTGCGTACAATCGTGGGTTTGCTTGAACTCCATGGGCTGTTTATATAGGAGTACTTCATCAAGTACAATGATGTGGTCATCCATCCCTTTGGCCATGGTATTCACTATCCTGAACTAAGGCCATCAAATATAGAATGTTCATGCAGCTATGTATCTACCAAGGCAATCTCTCTAGGACTTATGTCGGATTAAAAAAAGATCGCATCACACATATCACATAGGTTGGAATATTTTTTATACTTCTTCTCAAGTGAGGTAAATTGCATATTCCGGTTCATATGAGCTACCAATGGCTAAGGTAGGTAGTGCCCATTCACACAGTTAATATATTATGGTGGATAGAGTGAACATATAAAATATAAAACACTTGAATATCCAAGTACTGATACACACCTCCAAACAGTATCCGAAGGATTCTGCTGTTCAACAGGATGTTCATTACCAGGAACTCTATGCTGATTCAATCCCATTGTAAGTTGTTCCGCAATTCGCTGAACATTCGCTACCTCTGCAGTTGTAGGCCTTGTATGCCCTTCAGATGACACGGAGAGGGGTCTCCGACAAGTTGGACAGGAGTAACCTTCCATTAGACCTTGATCCAACCTACACATAACAATGTGATCTCAGGAGAAAATAAAAACCAAGACCTTTACATGTAGATAATACATACATTTGATGCTATGACATAGAATTCTTTAGCCATTGTCCCTTTCTTCAGAGGGAAAGTTCTTCCAACGGTACACCATTCTAACTTGAACTACTAAGTACTTCATCCCCCCGCCCTGTTCATTTATGTGGAAAGCCCAAATTCACTTTGATAAAGTATTCTCTGCTCAGAAATATAAAAGTGTTCATATGGTTCATGCCTCAACCACCTTGTCATTGGTTAGATCGACGCAGCAATATTCTGGCAATAAAATCTAACGCCTTTACATATATTGGCATGAATTGTAAGCAGGCTCCTTTACATATATTGGCATGAATTGTAAGCAGGCTGATACAAACTCATAGGTAAGCATTAAGACGGAAATTTGGTAGGAAATAAGCTACAAGCATGGGCACTATAAAAGACCATTTTTTGGAAGTTAAGTTGGAATACCCAACCAGCAACCACATACCCTAGAAGTATTTTCCTTTCTTCACAGATTTACAGCAAAAAAACTTAGTCAAATCAGGAGCACCGATCTTGAATCATAATATCAGCTAGCCAGTTGCAGTAATATGAGTGGCACTTCCTCATGCAAACAGGAGCATCTTTTCCAGAGCATGCACAATAATGAGCCGACAGATTTCCTTTACAGGAATACAGCCTATGAACCATACTACAAGCTATTAAGTGGCAATTGTACTATATCAAAAGTAAACAAAGGTATACCATGATCGCAAGCAAGCGAGATGAAATAGATGGTTGCAGGATAACTTTTTAGCTCGAGCCATTGGTCCCTACAAGTTGCAGGAGCAAGAAAATAGCTCGGTTACACAATCAATGAAGCCCTGATGTGATTCTATAGATATAGGTAATTATATTACTCTGCAGATGGCACACTCATCATCATATGCGCAAATTTCATCATATGTAGCATCTGGAAGTGCTCCATCGAGTGAACTAAGAGCCTTCCGTAACTTGATGTAAGTCTTAATCCTCTTCAAAAATGAAGCAATAAGAGCCTGGAAATGTTTTAAATGAATGATATCAGCGCATATATCGAAATGTAAACCTCAAAACATTATGCGACTGTTAACAAGTGCATGTGTCACTTACACGTAAGTTCAATAAGAGAACTGCATCAACCAGATGAAAAGCCATTCCACGAAGCCAAAAGATCATTGAGTAATGACCAAGTGACATCAATAAGCTTATTAAGTCAATGGCAAAACCAAAATTCCTGGTAAGCTTGCCCCTCCATTCAGAAAAAGATCCTGCAGTTATGAAGAATGATCAACAGATGCATTGAACTGTAGTCTTACTCGATTTGAACTGACATCTTCCAAAACACAATGAAACCCAATTTACAGATAATCGGACGAACAATACCAGCAAACAACTGTTTTTTATTTAACTTCTTCCAGTCTGGGAGAACCACATTCGCCTCCAGAGAGCAAGTTTCAGGTACCAATTTGTATTGCTATTTATATATTGCCCATCAAAAAGGTAAAACTCAATAATATTAAACTATCTTTCAAACAAATGCCCTCATATTTACAATGCAACCTATACTTCAGAAAGATCTTGCAAGCTAAAGTTTAAACACCTGCATGAATTCTGGATGCAACCTTTATTTAGTGGTAGTACCTATATTCCTCTCAAGGTTACTAAACTTGAGAAATCAACCAGGGGCGGACCTTTTCCATGACCAGGGTTAGACGATCCCTCCACAACACACACATAAAACCTCAGAAATTTGCCTAAAGGGTTGTTCGGGTTTTACTATTTAATTGCGTTGGTAATCTAATTTCCCTGTTATCCCCCCGCCCCGTCCCCTCGATTCATATTTAATTGGGTTGGTAATCTAATTTCCCTGTAATCAATCACAAGATTCTGTGCATCACATTTGTTAGCCAACTTATAGTAATTTAACTCATCAGTTAATCACAGAAGAGGAAATAGCAGCTTATCACCTGCTGCTTGCTTATAAGATTTTTGGAAATCAAGAAAGTCTGCACCGCTTTCCATTAGATGTCGCTGCCAGATGTCAAATAACTGAAACCCATGCACCATGATAGACTGCCAACAAAAATTGTGTGAGATAAGGCATGAGGAGATTCAGAGGCACTAAAATGCGGCGTCCATTTGGAAATTCAGACTTTACTACTAAAAAGATTGAGTTGGTGGTAATGGTAGGTTTGCCCAGCCCCACTTTTGGGGATTTATGTGTTGATTTGCTCTGCATGTCTCTATGTGCAGGCCGCGGTCTGATGATATGAATATCTATGGCTTGGAGATGTGCCGAACATTTTATATGTATTTTTTATTTAAAAGTAATAATTGTGAATGATAAAAATGACCGGAGATGGTGTTTTATATTGTATCGAATGTTTACTTTAGGTCCTTACCGACAGACATTAACACAATTAGCTTTGAGGATAAAATAGTTAACGGAAATGACTAAAGGAGTGATTTTTCCAATAATCCTGAATGAATTACCTGCAGTGTATCAAAGGCAATACTTAGTGGTTCAAAGAACAGGAGCCAAAATAACTTGGAATCGCAGGAGCTGCAGAACCCAACACAAAACTTCATCCTGGAGATTATGGAAAAATAAAGCATTGTTCAGTCTAGTGAACAGAAAGAACATATACTCAAACAAACAGGCCTAAAGCTTGTAAGAATACTGACTATTACAATGTATAGAGAAAGCATAAAAAATGACATGGTGAATTGTCCACTGGACAACTACATTAGCATACAAGAAGTCAAGAAATAAAGCAATAGGCAGTAAAATCTGCAAAATGCATGAGAATCTAAATCGTGAATGATCTCATGTGCTTGATGAAATCCAATACTAAAGGATTACCTTGTGCATATGGGAAAGTGCCTACCATACTATATGCAGATTGTAAATAAATCACTGGATACAAACTAACAAGGAATATTACCATACTATATCAGCTGAAAAAACCAGAAGCAGCGCAGAGTATACACGAAAATATTTTGATGGAGTTGCCGAGGGAGAGGCATTGAGCTGTTCAAGACGTTCTCTGGCCAATGATTGAAACATCTGGATGTGACATGCATTTCAGTTAATGTGATAGGTAGAACGCCAACAAGCACAAGTTGCAAACAGTACCTTTAGTGAACAAAGAATGACCAACCAAGCTGACCAAAGGATAATTTGTTGAGACCTAGGAGGCACAACCAGTGGGAGAAAAGTTCCCTGTAACAGAACCAATGGTTAACTGAATCGCAGAAGGCGTCCTTGACATTTAGTCCAATTATGGATAACCAGAACATAAATAAATAAATAAATTAGTTATCAATGAAAAAGGATGACAACAAAGCTATCATAAGATATTCAAATGAGCACCCTCTGCAGTTTAATATTAGGAGTTGCAGATTTGTGCTGCATGTCGTAGGATTGGTTAGAGGTGTCATTTGCTGTAAGCGGCATATGAAATTTAGAACACTAGGAGAGCATTTAGTAGTCACAAACAAACAAATGCTTTGATTAATCAGCAACCATTTAGACACCGTAAAAAAATCATATGTTCTTTTCTGAAACTCATTGGTTCACAGCATGAACTATTAACAACAGCACTATTGTACTAATTCAGTGTACACCAACTTTGCAATGTTAGAAGTACAACGTATAATAAATTTTATAACTGGCACGTCCAAAGGCACTTTGATATAAACAATACTCAAAACATGCACAGTGGTGATTAGGAAAAATATATTTAAATTGAAAATTAGAAAAAGGTTTGGCTATATTCCAGATATACAAACACCATCATTCATCAGGTACTAATCCAGTGCAAGAGTTTTCCTATAACACACAGAATAAGGGCAGAGAAACATAGGAGAAAACATACCTTGTAAATTACATAGTTAATGATGTGCTCCAACACTTTTCTTGTCTCTAAAGAAGTTAGTTGGACAAAAAATAGAGTCTGCGTGAAATGGAGAAACAACATTAAAGCTGCTGCGTCGTAAATAATGGAAGGCAGAAATATGCTGGATACATACTACACTGCAGCATCCAAAAGAAATATGTAGAGAAGTTTTTTGCACTAGAAAAATAACAAGATATACTAAACTGCAGCATCCAAAAGAAATATGTAGAGAAGTTTTTTGCACTAGAAAAATAACAAGATATCAATTGTTCAGCTCTCATGTTGAGTTCCACTTTGCATGAATAAACTTAAAATCGTGAAAAGCATAAAGGTCCTTTGTGCTGCATCCAACAACCGATTTTCCTATTTTTGTTGATCCCTGCCGACAACCAATTTCGTGAAATAGTAACTGGCTTTGATGCTTCACATAAGACTATAAATGCTTGAATGGAACTAGAATAGGATTCAGAATGTACCCTTAAAATTATATCCAATGCAAATCACAGAAAAAATGACTCAGACAGTACTCAAATCAAAAGTTTGAAAGGAACATCAAGATTACAGGAATTCTTCTAGTACGTGAATTATAAGCCCTGTAATCTCCTCGCAAAGAAGCCCTATAATTGGCTTGCTTCAAGAAACCACCTATCAAAGACAATGTTTAGGGACCATTCATGAAATTCTTACATGAAACTCAGCATACCTGGTAAAAATGGATCTCGAGGGATCACAGTCAAAGATCTAACATAGTTCTTGTTATATCAGAGCCACTAAACAACATATCCCACCCACAGAGAGTAAAGTGTGAAAGCATCCTCCCAAAAACTTGTAACACTAGTGGTAGCTTAAGGTTCATGCTATCCATCCTTCCTGACAATGCACTCAGTATGGCCAACAGTTTGATACTCAGATGGTTCCATTACCAATAGCATTTTTTTACTAATCGCCGTTGCTACTAGCAACCTCCCAAATACCAATACAACATAATACTGCCAGTCAATGGCTATCGCCCAAGAAATTTTAAAAAAAAATGAAGCAATCCAACTGCCAAGAGGATGTTCCATCAATACAAAGGAAGATACGCATCCCATGACAATGACAAGCATCTGCCATTCAACTATACCATCAAACCTACATTCTAGAAACTTCCCCCTTTATGAATACTTAACTTTAACTCCTATAGCCACATGAATTCAGCTGATTCCAACTTCCAACATACTCTTAAAACAGGAAATTCAGAGTTAACCAATTCAACCAGCACGTTGTTTATTCAATACACCTCCACACAATGGAGAGGTGCTGGGCAACTCCCAACTCTCTGATTAGGCAAGTTAAACAAATGGCACGAGGACCAGCAGACAAATGGCACGAGGGCGTGCTTTCTCTAATCAAATTTGACACATTAAAACAATAATATAGGGGTCACTAATGCAGTAATAAATAGCATGCAGCTAGCTAACGCAATTAGGCCCCCAGAACATGAAGCCCAGCTCAATGAGCTCGATCAGTCGCCTAACCACACCAATCCAATCTCATTCATCTAATTCGAACGAGGAAAAACGCCAATCGTGCGCGGGCAGCCCGGACGAAACAACCCCGAATGGAGGACCAAGGAAGAGCGGAGCCAAAGTCACCTTGAGCGCGAGGATGATGACGAGGAACACGTGCGCGGCCAGATTCGCCAGGAGCGCGACGGTGACCCGCGACCGCAGCACGGCCCCGAGCCAGTCCCCATCCCCGGCGCCGCCGTCGAGGAGCGAGGACGCCCACCACTGCAGCGCGGCGGCGCTGGCCGCCGTGGAGGCGGCCGCGACGTAGAGGCAGTTCACCGCCGCCATGCGCCGCGCATCGGTTGCCGCCGGAACGGGACAGAGCAAGGACCCCTAGCGCGCAGCTTCTTCTCCGCGGGCACCTTCCCTCCCTCCCTCCCTCCCTTCCGATCCCGCGCGCGGGGGTGCCTTTGCTTGGTGCGCGAGCCTCCGTCCGGCGCTTTATTCGCGTAGGGAAGAAAGGGGGAGGGGAGGAGGCGATGGCGAGGGGGCCGTGGTGGCGGAACGCGAGGAGCAGGACGGGGGAGGGCAGGAGGGGGACAAAATTATTGCGGCCGCGAGGGGGGATATTTTATTTTGGGTTTTTCTCGGATCGGATTAAATACGGATAGGCACAGAGAGAGACTAGATTAATCCAGGGTTAGCAGTATTTATTTGACGGGGGGCTTTCGCGTAACGGCCCCTTCAAACCGCCGTAATTGTGTTCGTGCTTCCGCCTGGCCCTTCGCGCGACGCGGGCAAAGGTATGGACGAACGGCACGGGAACTGTGAAAATAAGGTGGTTTTCTGTAAATTCGCTGCTTCTGGAAGGCGTTACCGGTAGTCCGGTACGGCGCGCGCGTGACGCGAGACTGCCGGAGGCGGGTCGCGTTGGTGGGTCCCGCGCGTCAGCGAGTACCGGAAAAGGCGGGTTCGGTTGGTGAGCCCGTGTGGGGAGGCAGGCCGGTGGGCGCTGTCGCGAGCCGTGACCCGGACCGGCCGCCGCGCGCCGACGCAGGAGGAAACTTCTGTTCCGGCCCCTCGTCATAGTTTGGAGCGCTTTTTTTTTTCCTAGTAGAACGGATAAAGCTTGCGTGTGTTTGATTCGAAGAAGAAATGGTCGCCGAAAGGAACACTTGAGTACTTGACGTGCTTGTCCTACCCTGTTACTCTTTGATGACATCGGCGTAGCTAGATTATAACTCCCTTAAACCCGTATACAATGATCGTCGGCAGGTTTAATAAAGGGCATATTGAAAGGTTGTGTAGGTTTAATGTATAGGCGTGTGTAATGTAACCACAGCCTGACAGCCACTAAAAGGAACGTCTCATGTGCAAGCCCTCGTCCAATCACACACTTCCGTATCGCACTATCGCAGTATGGGTTTTGAAGCGATCTAGCTTTTATTCCGTGTTTTTTTTTATTTAGACTTGAGGCTTTGTATTGCGTAGCGCTCTTATATTTACTTTAATTATAATATAATTATTTTATGTATTTTAATTGTATATTAGAGTACTGTGTGTGGGACCTTTTGGGAAAAAAAACGTCTGGGTGGCTTAGGAAAAAGAGAGAATAGGGAAGACTTGTAACAAGCTAAATCCATAGGGTATTAGGGTGCCTTCTATAGCGGGCATTTCTTTCGTAATGTGTAGCCATTCAGTTTTCTTTTGTGATTAGTGCAACGTAACTACTCCGGTGCTCTCTCCGTTTTAAATTATAATTCGTTTGACTTTTTTTTCAAATTGATCACTTGTCTTATTCAAAAAAATAATGCAAAATATTTTTTATGATTTGCTTTATTAATATAAACACTTTATAAATGACCTAAATTTGATAATATTTGCATAAAATTTTTGAATAAGATGAACTATTAAACTTGGACCCCAAAAAGTTAAACGAACTATAATTTAGAATGAAGGTAGCAATTTCGATATATTTGTGCTACTCAATACTCACATGTCTGTACTCTCTGATCATCCATGTTTGGCCTTATTGAAAAGGGTGTTTG
Organism: Digitaria exilis; assembly: GCA_015342445.1. Taxonomy (NCBI): domain Eukaryota; kingdom Viridiplantae; phylum Streptophyta; class Magnoliopsida; order Poales; family Poaceae; genus Digitaria; species Digitaria exilis. The sequence goes on along the minus strand of JACEFO010000718.1, from coordinate 18,148 downwards.
GATCTAGAGGCTAAATTTTAGCCATGTCATATTAGATGTTTTGATGCTAATTAAAAGAACTAAAAATGAGCTCATTATAAAACTAATTGCATAACCCCTAGGCTAATTCGTGATACAAATCTAGTAAGCCTAATTAATCCACCATTAGCATACATTTACTGTAGCACTACATTATCAAATTGTGAACTAATTAGGTTTACTAGGATTGTCGCGCAAAATAATTTCATGTGCAATTAGTTTCACTCAGGCAGACGGGGATTTCAACCACCACGGTTGAGTGTGGGCGGTCCTCCTCTCCTCCAACGCAGGCGCGGTGGCTCTATCGGCGTGAATCTGTGGACGGCGCCGCCATGTTGCGTAGGGCGAGGAGGAGGAGGAGGAGCGGTGACGGATCCGATGGCGCGGCGGGCTTGAGCTCGCGCGTGCGCGTGCGACGACAAGTAGGCGAGCGGCACGTGCGTGTGTTGGCAGCGGCGGGTACGAGAAGTGGCGACGCCCGTGTAGATTTTTGCTTTTTTTATTATCCCCCTGACTAACGGAGGCAAACACGGGACCGCCTACATTAATTCATGATTAACAAAAAAAACAGTGCAGATGTTTAAAAATGTGTTTATAATGAAACTTTTGCCCCTGATAGGAAACAAAACAACCCCTAAGTTAAGATGCAATAGTCTTTTATTTATCAGAAATGCATATCTATATTTTTGTTAATACCTTAAGTTTTTTCCCTATTCACCTTTCACCTAGGCTCACCTTTGTATATAAGAATGTACTCAGTTTGTTATATGAACATATATATAATAGCCAAGCTATCGATTCGCCAAAAAAAAAAAAAGCCAAGCTATCTACCTTTTCTTCTCTCATCCACATAATGAGAGAAAATGTTGACTAGCTTGGCTACAAGCATAACTCAAAAAGAACTCTGATAAAGGAAGTGATAAATGCTCTGCCGTTTAAACTTTAAATTCTAATATACAATTTTGCAGTCTTTCTTTCGTAACTTTGTACAATGCCCTTCTTAAACAAGTGATCGTACTATTGCCCGATGCTTTTGCCAAAGCAGGAAAAACGGTCCATTAACTTGGTCGAAGCAGATGCAATAACGACGTAAGGTTAGAAACTTTAAAAAGAGGGGGCAAAAAAAAGTGCGATTGGAAAGCCTAGTGAGGACAGCCGTGCATATCAGGCTATCAGCGAATGTCCTATGCAGGGCACTAGGGAGGCAGGTCCAAATCCACCGTGAGGAGTATATGAATTGTAGCCTCAGATTAAACTAATGTTCCTTCAACGCATATTTATCTTCTCTTGATCCATCACACTATCACTGTAGAGAAAAAAAATACTGATACAACAAACTTTCTGATTCGCTTCTTCCCGGACCTGTTTGGATTATAAACAAAATATTATTTATTCTAACTTTTCACTGTTCAACTACTCCTCTCTCTCAGAAAACAGTAAAACACGATTTCCATAATTTAGTTGCAGTGTTTTTCTTCAGACCCTGTTCAGATTCCCTAACAAAACACTATTCATTTCAACTTTTTATTACTCATAAATTTTCACTATTCATCTATCACAAAACACACTTCACATTGTTTTTTGATCTACAAGTACAATACTTTTTTTCAGCCATCCGAACAAGGCCTTCTAACAGTAGCTTTGACTTTATCTCAGGTGGAACCACTAGTCCACCGACCAATAGTGTTTCTGCGAGTCTCTTTAGGGTGCGTTTAGTTACAAAAGTTTTCTAAAAAAACACTATTTATCCAACTTTTTCCTGTTCATCCCATCCTTTCTACTCACAGAATACTATTCATATACAATGTATTTTTAGATCTAAAGTGTTTTCCAGGAAATCTTTCCCAATCTAAACACACCCTTAAGCACATACAAAGTCACTTGTCCGCGTGTCAAAGCCTCGCTGCGGACGTGGAGACTCTGCTCACTGCTCAGCGAGGCCACGCCCGTCTATGGATCTATGCATAATGCATCACTTTCGCACATGCAAATGACAAATGCTGATGGTGTAGGCAGTTGCAGCAAAGCAGGGACATACCCCATCAAAATTAAATAGCCTAAAATTCAGCATGTGCAGAACTGTAGATGCTCTCTTATACATTGATTCTTAAAGTTGTTTAGCCTAATCCCAACTATAAATAGCCTAAAACCATCAAGTAATTTTTCTTGTTCTTCTCCACCGATCATGTGTGGACATCACTCTTCTCCAATGCAAGTATTGCTAGCGTTTAGTACATTATATTTTTTTTGCTATTTCCCTTTCTCTCGTTTAATAATTTCATGTGGCACCATTTTAGTTTATGGGCATCATCCTACAGAGCTCTTGCGTGTGCAAACTTGTAAAATTGAGACGTGCCAGTGACAAAATGTACTGTTCGGCCCAATACCCATTTCCAAACGCCAGCTGCATCCAGCATCCGGCCTCGCCTTCATTTCCCGCCCAAAGCCCCCAAACCGCTCATCCCCACCGTCGGCGCCGCCGCCCACGCCGCCTCCCATCTCCCCTCCCATGGACGCCTGCGACGGAAGCCCCGCCGCCTCGCCGCTGGAAGTCGTGGCCGCCGCCTTCAAGTCTCGCGTCGCGGAGCTTCAGGACCTCGTCCTTGCCCGCAGCAGTACGCTTCTCTTCCCTGAATCCCCCCTCCCTAAACCCTAGGTTGGTATACTGAGTACTGACCCGGTCCCCCATCTACCACCCCTGTTCGCAGTGTTCCCGGCGACGGCGCTGCCGGATCTCGCCTCCGTGGACGCGTCGGTGACAGCGATGGAGTCGCAGGTGCAGGACATCCGCCGCCACCTCCAGGAGGAGCTTGACGCTATCCCTAAGGCCAAGGTATGGATTATTTGCTCGAGCCCCAGGGGGAATGCCTGGGGATGGTGGTGCTTCTTTGAGTCTCCATGTGCCTCCAGATTCATCTGATCCGCCGGTTGCTTTAACAGAGCAGAGGCTAGAACGGGTGGGATAAATATGTTTTCCCCCTAGGGAACCACACAGAACAGCTGCCGATTATATTAAAAAGAATGATAGACCGGTAGACCCAAATATAAAGAATGAGTAGAATTGAAAACATTTCTCACTCAAATTGGGTCAACCATACCCCTCATGTTGTACCCACCTGTAAAGGATACATAGAGTTTGAGAATGTTTCTGCTAAAAACATTTATTTCCACCGTGACCTGTCCTACCCGTGGTGATTTGTAGCAGCGAATCGAGTGCCGCTCCACCTTGGATTTGTTCCGTTCTTTCTTCTTTCTGAACTTGCAGCAGAAGACATGGGCGAATTCAAGACTTCTGTCTGGTCCAAACTTGGGAGGGGGAGGGGAGGGATGGGTTCCCTGCTGTGCTGCCTGCACTATCCTGCTGCCGTGCCATGGGGGAAGACGGGTGGTGTCAGCTGCACCCGTTCTCTCAGCTCTGCAGGAGAGCAGATGATAGAGGAGAGAGAAGACAGATAAAATAGAAAGATCAAGTGGTACATAGTAGCAATTTTTTATGAGAAAGAGGGCAGTACATTCTCCGTTTGATCAAAGAGAGGGTGAGACTGGTACGGCCTGTACAGAGAGATGATAGAGTAATTACATGTGGTCCAAAATATTGCAAAGTAAATAAGACCGCTGCAAATAACATTGTTTGTGTATAAGCTGGTCACCTGTTAGTTAAAATTAATTCATAAATAGAGGTGAATTCGAAGTAGAAAAACATATACGAGTATCAGTTGGAGTGACAAAGTAGAATACTAAATGTGAATGAGTTTCTCTCGTATAGAAGAGAACATGGGAGTCAAATTTGTGAGATCATTGAAGCTGCTTTATAGAATTCTCTTGTGTATATATACAGTGTTTCCTCTACCTCAGATTTGTGCGGTTGTTATATCCTACATAAGCAACCTATCAAGCATGTATATGTGATAGTGATTTTTTTGGTTATTTTTGAATGTTAGGTAGCTGGATATAGTGATGGAGGGATAGTTCGATGGCCGCTTGATTACTATCTGAAAGATTTTTTTAGTCAGGTCGATAGTGATGGACTGATAGTTCATTGATGCAGAAAAGCAAAAGCAGTGGTTTGCGTAAGAAAGTCAAATATTTTCTTATATGAATGATTATATGTGTTTTGCCCCTGACATGTTCTTTTGTAAGATAAGTAGCTATGTCTTTCATTTTAAGTGCAAACTTTCGAAGTATAATGTATTAGATTTTACCATGAACATAATCATTAACTTCATATTATGAAAGATACTATTTAGCTCACCATAGCTTGCTTATTGCATCACATCTTCAATTATTACCATATCAACATATAGCACGCGTGTGCCATGCAGGCCATCTTACTAGTATATCCAAACTGGGCAATACATTGAAAGATGCCATTATCTTAGAAATTGTGGTGTTGAGCACTTGAGCTTAGACTTCAGATTGGGGATTTCTTAGCATTCTACTGTATTTGGATGGATGATAGATTCGAAGCTGAGTTCTGTATCTGTAAATGGGGAAACATGATCTTGATTTTGGGGAAAATGGAGATATTCTCAGATTCTTCTGGCTATTTTGTGCTTGTTCCAACTTTCAATTTCATTCAATATGTAACTGACTATTGTTTTTTCACTGCTGACTTCATTGAATCATATGCAGAAGCTAATCCAGCGGTCCTTAAAGCAGCAGGAGAAGTTGCAGCACATGCTTGCCAACTTACCTTCTGGGATGCGCGAGGATGTTTTTACTCCTCATCTGGAACAGAGCTCATCAAGGTATTTGCTGAATACATCCGTATCTTTTTGTTTCTGCCTTCATCTGTCAGTTAAAAAAAAAAAAAGAAAACCTTGATCAGGAGACACAACCCTTTGATTTTGTCTTAAAGAAGCTGGTACCAAGATTCGAACCCAGGCTGGCAACAGGGGTTTCATCGACCCCCGGAGTTCAACACTCTAACCGTTACGCTGTGAGTCTTTAGTAGCTGGCAGTAACAACATGCTGTTTGTGTTGCAGGATGCAGCCTGAGTGCTTCAATTTCAGCTCATCTGTTCCGGAGCGCGAATTGAAGATTAAGGAGGAACCAGTTGCTGCTCCTAAGGTAAAGCTACTTGGTCCTGTGCGCTATTAGGGGATTCAAGCTCTTTTTTTTTTTCCATGGAAGTTATTGCCTGAACTTAAGAATTCTTTGACTGCTGAGAAGAAGGGAAGAACACCTGCACCCCGTTGGTACATCTCAACTGAGGAGCTTGATTCTCTGTCATCGTTAGTTCTCAGTCTGCTGCTTTTCCCTTTTTCTGATCAATTTCAAGCAGGTGTTATCATGGCTGGATATTGAAATATGTATTCTGTGGTCATTGCAGGTACATGAGGGGAAGACTGACTTTGGAAAAGGTTAATATTGCAATTAATGAAGTGGCTTCATATGCAGACAGCAATGCTCATCTTGTTACATGCCCTAAGAAAAAGGTCTGTTTCATTCCCATATCATTCCACCTTTTGGAATTGACATCTGTTTTTTATTGTATGATTGGCTGACTATGCTGTCAGTGTTATTGCAGTTGTCAGAAGAAATGTGGGATAAGGCTTTGGTAAGCCCAATCTAGATGCCACCTTCTTATTCATTTTCTCATTTTATTTGAAAATCCATTCATTTGGATATTCTCTATTCAGGAACTTAGGGACATTGCAGCAACTGAGGCAGTAAAGGGGAAACCTTTCTTCCTGGAAGTCGACATAAAAGGACCTGGTCTAAAACTTGATCACACGGGGAAGGCTATTCTTACAGTGAGTGTACACAACTTTTGCTGCTTACTGTGAGTCTGACAAGAGAAGTGAGAATACATAGAACATTTGGCCAAATGATTTTTTTAATCGTTTAGATTACTGAAGATGATTAATGATGGACCGTTTGGCTTCATGCAAGCTGTTCTTTGCGAAATATATTGTTTACATATTTTTGAATATATTAACCAAAATAATCTAAATGTGGTCAGTCAAACTTGAACCTTCACTGAAGAAGATACATAAGGTAATATACTTTTACATTGAGGATTAGATGAACAAATACACAATTACAAATTTCTTCTGGCTTCACAATTACAAATTTCTTCTGGCTTCATAAAAAGTTGAAGCACTTTTCATCTGACCTGATGCTATAAACCATGTGAACCCTGCATTAGGGTCCAGTACCCTTCAGAACAGTAGGGTGCATTTATAACGGCATTGATCTTGCAGTATTGTTGATGAAGTTTGGTAGTTCAAGAGATAAATATGTTAGATTTGTGTTGCAAGCATATTTTCTGGTTGTGATTTCGTTAGCAATGTAATTACTCTGTTACATTTATCTGCTACTGCTCTCCAGGTCCTTCGCCATCTTGGACGCATCCATGAAACACGGATTGGGCCTCATCGGGTCTTCTTACTCTCAAAACAGGCCTGAAGGTATCTCATTCAATCAGAGTTGGTTCACATTCTGCAATCCGTCATATCCAGTAGTCTCCCTCCTGTGGTATCTCAAAAAGCATCTCACATGCGCTTCCTGGGTGACTCAGAGATTGTTGTGCTTTCATCAATGATCTTCTTAGCCGTGTGCTTTCATGAATGTGATGTTTCATAGATTGCTGCAGATGTCAGAGCATCAGGTGATTGATTGCTGCCTGCCTGGGCAACTTAAACAGTTCTTGTCATCTTTGCTTGTAACTCCTCCAACGGTGCATAAATTACTAGCTCATACGTAACATTTTTATACCCGTGAACAGTGCGTGCACCGGGAGCGTCAAGCGTGGTGCAGAGCGCTAGCGCGGACAGCGCCCGAGGCAGCTCTCCCTCACAGCAGCGTTTTCCAGACTACTGTGCTACTGGTATTTCTACTGTGCGTAAGAGCCAACACTCACGGTTGGAGAAGGCCTAAGCGAGATTCGAGTGCTGTCAAAGCTTTACAGAGGCAGTAGAAATTCGGTGCATGCCTGCTAGAAAAGTGGTGAAAGTGAGAGGAAATGACCATTTTTTATCTTCATGTGCTCAATTGTCAGATCACCCTATCTGTTATTTTGCTTTGAAGCTAAATTTCTGACCAGCCTGGGGATGGCACAAGTCGCTAAACTTGCTGTATCGTGGCCGGCGAATGCTGCTGTGCCGAGGTTGACGAGCGCAATTCAACCAGAAGTAGTAAAAATGGAATCTGCGGGAGGTACCAGACGGGATTGCTTGGGGCTTCCCATTTTGATTGAGTGAGCCCATGATCTTGGCGTCCACAACAGCAGCGTGGACCCTGAGGACACTGCTGTGCCTGTAGCGATTTACTGATGCGTTTGCTCAACCTGAACGTACCTCTGTTCGTTTTTATTTAACGTCAAATAGCTGAAATTTGAGTTAGCCAGTGTCAAATAAAAGAGATGTGGGTCATGTCTCAAGGGTCACCGTAGCCCGTAGCAGTCCTCCTGGCTCCTGCAGTGACACCTCTGGCGCTTACGAGTTGTTCGACCAAATGCCATGTCGATGTCAACCTTCATCATTGTCGTATGTCTCATACATCTGGACTGGACACGCCATCCGTCTCAGCCAAAACTGATGAAACACTTGGACATCTGAGTTTTTATTTGGCCTGAATCACCGTTGTAGATTGAAGATCCAAGGGCTGATAATTATGGGTTATGTGGCAGAATCTCCTGTCTGGGCTTGCGGGGAAGGATCCATCTTAAAGAGATGGTTTGAAAGAAACAAATATATACTCTATATTTAATTATCTGAACTAGCCCATCAACATGCGCTCTCACATGAGCTAATTAGAATTAATATAAAAATAAATCTTATAGCTAATAATTATAATTATCTATATCACGCTCTTATTCATCTATTAAATATTCTAACTCAATACTCTAATATACACATTCATCATTATCTATTGCAATAGGTTTAGTTGGCAACTTTTTTTTTTTTACTTTGCATCACCCCTCCATGTGTTTGATATGTATTTAATTGACCTCTTTGTTTGATATATGCGGACAATATAAAAATTAGTATTATTATCTCTCCCCTCATAGATGGCGCACACACACCATGCGTAGATTTTTACAATAAAAATAATATATTAATAATGATTGAAATAGTAAATTAGAATTTATAGTTTTTTTACCAAAGTCAGTAGGGGAAACCCTAACCTTTTTTTTGCATAAATTTTTTTTATTCCAAACCCAGTTTTGCTCCCACGGGGAGTCGAACTTGGGTCTGCTAGGTGCTGTGCTCTAACCACTAGGCTATATTGGCACACTTTAAGGTGTTTTTATATTATATATCTTAGATTTAGATTTAGGGGTTACTTTTAACTTTTACTAATGATACTCGTATAATCATATAATTTATGTACACATTTAGGAGTTATGAGGTCATCTGACATTATTTTTATAATGACATAGATGAGCAATTTACATGAAGATTAGGGGTTCTTTAGGTTATTTTTTTATAAGCATATGTGGATAATTTACATACATATTTAGTGGGTTATTTTAGCCTATTTTTGTATAGAGGTGAGTTATTTATTGGAAAGATAACCTATCCAATGGCTATTATAATTAGAGTTGCTAGATTAATGACCGGATGTTTCTATTTTTTTTTGGAAAAATTTAAGATTTATTTATTTTTTGAGTGTCACCGAGTATCCTAGGTGACTTCACGTGGAGTCTAGCCTTAGTAATAGTAAGATACAAAGATATTACACTTTCGCTGTGTATATTTTCAGACCTCTCCAGTCTCCATCGGCTACCTGAGCTAGTTCACATAGCTAAATAAAGGACGGCCCAACTAGGACGGACACATCTTTTGTTGTGTATGTCAGCTAAGCAAGAGGAACAAACCAACAAGGCTCCAATAAAAAAAAAACAAACCAACAAGGCATGATCATGCGGAACCACAAAATTTGATGGCAACAGCTCCTGCAACCTGCAAACTATATAACACTTCCATCAAAAGTGATATAGTAAGATTGGCTGCATATATTTCTCATAACATCCAAATACCAAACCTGTGACTCCCAAATCAATAGTATAAGTTAAACACTAACACAGAACGGAAATTTCGTGAGAGCCCAAAACCCTCACGAAAATAGTTTAAAGTGTCATGAAAATGATCCATGGTGTGAAACTCTCATGAAAATCCTCACAAAAAATTGCATATAATACTCCTCAGTTGTTACTAAGAAATTGCATGGTTATTTCAGAAAAATAAACTATCCACTCTAGGCCTCTAGGGAGGCCGTAACCGTACATAAGAATTTAATCTTATCCATGAAACCGAACATAAGAATTTAATCAAATCCATGACACCGAAAATTGAGTAATGATCTCTTAATTAACCCAGGTAAGAAACACGAACCATATACATAAGTTGGCTCATTCAATGGATCCCGTGGCAATGTGTCTAGGTTTATATTTGTATCATTAATTTTAATTAGAAACCACTAAAAGACCCTCCTCCCCGGAAAAAAAATAAAGAAAAAAAATCAATGGACAATAGACTCCCACTTATTTTCGTCGTTATATTTTCCTGCCTCTCCTATATATGGCCACCTTCTGCATCCCTCCTCTTCTTTCCCCCTCTTTTGTTAGTCGTTACATGCAACTCTCTCTCTCTCTCTCTCTCTCTCTCTCTCTCTGCGAGCGATCTTGATCTCTTGGTTGCCATAATTGTATCTATTCCCTCTCCAAATCAGGTGAGAATCCTCTCCGGTGACAAATTTAATCCATGATTGTTAAATGTTTGCATAAGAGAAATTAAAGTTGATGTCATGTATGCAAAATAAACTCTCTTTTTGTCCCAAATTGTCCCCATTTGGTTCCAACAACTTAAAAACTATGATTCCATTAGGCACGAATTGTTACAACATATTTGATTTGTTGACCCAAATCAAGTCACTGGCGTGCTTGCTGGCTCGTTTTGGTTTTATTGTTGACGCAACGTGTAGGATCACCAGTGGGCATGGATCAGTCAATATGTGCAGGAGATTGTGAGGTTTCAGGACAAAATATTTCATAATTGCATAGATATGGATGTCGGTTCTTGTTTACCTTGGTGCCATGCAATGCGCACAACTGCAAGCGTCTTTCTGTTTGATTTCTTGTTATTTACTACCTCGCTTCCTTAAAATTTCTATGGAAGACAAGAACCGAAGCAATCCCTGATTCCTGAATTAGTATGGAGTATACTACTATGCAGTAGTATAGAGTATAGATGAGATCAAACCAACCATTGTTAAAGGTAATTTAATAATAATTATATATGTATTAATATCTTTCGTAAAGGGGGTGGATTTTAGTTTAAAAAATATATTATCGTGACATCATATTGCCATTTTTCCATAATACTCTTATACTACCTATACTAGTCATGTATAGTACCCATACTACTAGTGAAGCTTTTAGTAGTATACAATTAATTTTGACCATTGGATGTTTCTAAACTAGTCTTTTTCAAGCACTAGTATAGGCCAGTATAAGACACCGTAAAAGAGTTCTACTTACAAGGCCTTCAAATGCCACATAAAACTGCCTTAGGATTCACATTAGGTGTTACAGGAATGCAGGGGATGGATCAAGGCCTTTAAAAATCAGTTGCTATTCCTTTGTTCGAGAAAAGGGGACCTCAATCCATAATTTTTCACCCCCATGAAGTCATAATTCTTGGTTTCAATATATTTGTCTGGGACTCTGGGCTCTAGTATTTACTTTACCTGACATTATTATCATGGTCAATAGTGCCCATAAATTAATTACGAGGAAAACTATATTGGGAAGAAAAACTATCCTTGAGGTTGTTTAGCATATATACAAATATATATCTTTTATGCACAGCAGTCAACATCAATTCATGGTTAAATTTCGTTGCTTCATGTTTTCATTATGTTGGCGCATATTGCGTTACCTTGTTAAACCCTGTTAATAGTCATGGTCAAATTTCAACCTTTTGGCATCACAGAGAATAGAGAACCTAGGGCTTGCATGTAGAGCTGATCTACTGTGTATGTATGTCTTTTAGACTCCATCAGGTGGACTTTTACCCCGGCGATAAGTATATTGAGTCTTTGACTTGCTACCATTTTCTTGCGCATCTAGTTTCAAATGTTGTGAAAAATGTCAGATTAATTTGATGCAATCACGCCATCTTGTATTTTAACAAACTATGTTTGCGTCATGCCTTAACCAAGCTGCAATTTGTTTTGTTGCTTGCAAGTGCAACCATTGCTCTGCTACTAGTCCTTTGAGTTTTTGGCTTTTTGCCTCTTGTAACGAAATGCATCTTTCATTGGTAACCAGAAATGCACTCCATTGTTGTACTACTAGTCTATTAGGTTCCACAGAGGCACAGAGAGAATCCCTTTAAAAGGTGAAAACGACCTCCCAATTGAGATTGTTTAACGCACATGAAATTTCAAACCCTGGCATGAATGTGATCTCGACGCACGTCTACGTTTCTGAATCTTTGTGCTTTTCTCGTCCAATATCTTTGCCAAGCAATCAATTTGTTTCTTTCTTGGAGTTATGTACCTCGTTTTCCTCTTTAAGACAGTCCGAGACTGTGATTTGCGCATTTGGACATTATAAAAGGGAAACCGTAGAGAGTTGCAAACAACCAAAGCTAACTAACCAACAAGATACCCTTAACTTGTATGATTCTACAAGAAATCTAGAGAACAACTTTGATTCTTCGTCTCAAAATTTGAGAGCATGCTGCCTTGTATGGTTAGAATTTCATCAGAGCATACGAATTGCCAAAGTTACAGCAGATTGTCAATGCTTACTGCATATATAAGTCTTGGACAAGCGTGTGGTCAGTGGTCACCTAATCCCTTTCCCTCACTGGCTCTACCATTGAGATGCTTTGGTGTGTCTAAACTTCTTCAGCCAAAATTGTTGTCTGCTCAATTCTTTACGGAATATGTAGTAAAGTACTGCAAATCAGTATAGCTTTCATGGGTGCGCACAGAATATTTGTATGCAGCCAACAGCCCAACAGTGCTGCCTTTGAATCCTAATTGACTATGATTGTTTGAGTTACATATACATGTTGCTGCCTTGATGTGTGTGTGCGGAGGATTCTGTTGTTCGTTGTAAGACTTTGTCTCATTGGTTGTTGTTGACCTGAAGCCACCCATTTCATTAATCCCCTGCTAGCGTAAGCTTGTCTTGACTTCCAAACCTACGTGTTGCTTGTTGCATCAGATCCCTTCTGCAAGTCATTAGCACTTTTCGGTGTCTTTACATATATAAACATTGTTGCCTTTACTTCGTGATCTCGAGGTTCAGGGACTTCTTTGAACACCATTTCCTTTACCTTTTTCATTTGTCTAAACAGGAGCAGATCTATCTGATTACTCTGATGCTTTGATTTCATTGAAAAGGGGCTGGAATGGCAAGAAGGCACTGAAGACAGGTGTTTCTTTGCAGAAGGGAGAGGCTAAATAACGTTCTGCGTTCAAGAGCAAGGGCTTCGACGACGACTCAGCAGTTTGGTTCAGCATGGGTTCCTATGCTAATGGTAGCACCTGTGCAAATGATGATCCTCCATCATTAGAGGAGACGAAAGAACCAGCTTTTCTTCTAAAGACGATGCCACCACATGCTAATGGCTGGTTGAATGACATGAAGATATCCTCGCCTACTGCTATCCGTGTGAACATCGGCAACCCCAGTGCTTTTGACCCAATCTACCGAGCATGGACTGTGAGTATTTTCTGCTCTCTGAACTTGTGGCAGTAGTGTTGATATCTTAGGAGATGGTGCTATCTATAAGTTCGTTGTAATTTTGCAGAAGAAGTATCCCTCAGCACTGAACGCATTTGAAAGAATTGTTGTCTACGGCAAAGGCAAGAAGATAGTGTTGTTCTTGGATTATGATGGAACCCTCTCACCAATTGTTGATGAGCCAGACAATGCCATCATGTCTGATCAGGTAATATCAGTGCAGTATCTCCATCTGAAAAAAGGTTCTTTCTATTTGCTGGGTTTTGCTGAGTGAGGCATCTGTAAATACCATATATACAGATGCGTGAGGTGGTGAGGAATGCTGCATTGCATCTTCCCACTGCGATTATCAGTGGAAGATCTTGTGATAAGGTACAAATTGCTGGTTATCCTTTCCAACAGATTATATTTTATTTCTAAATATCTATTTATGGGCTTTAATTAACTCCTTTAAATCTACTTAGGTGTTTGGTTTTGTTAAATTGACCGAGCTGTACTATGCTGGTAGCCATGGAATGGATATCATGGGTCTAGTGGGAAAAACTGGTTCTATCACTGATAATAGAAGCTGCGCCAACTCCAGTGCAAAGCAGGTACACACATGCCTTTACCAATAGACCCAATGGGATAGAATTGTGTCATTGTTTACTATGCTCTGTGCATAGAACAATGGTTGTTTCTTCAATTTGGAGGATTGTTTTCCTTACTATATTTTGTAGGGCAAGGAGGTCAAGATCTTCCAGGCTGCTAGTGAATTCATACCAATGATCAACGAGGTATACAATCTGCATGGCCTACAATTCCATACAATGTGATCAGGGTTTTTGTATCACCACGATGTAATGACCTTTTAATATTTAAACAATTCCCTTTGTTGAAAAAATATGATATAATCAAAATATTCAATACAGCGCCGTGTTATGCAGGTTTTTAGATTGCTCATCGAGAAGATCAAGGGAATCGATGGTGCGAAAGTCGAGAACAACAAGTTCTGTGTGTCAGTACACTACCGCAACGTTAATGAGAAGGTGGACTGTCACTTTTTCTCAAATAATACTTCAGAGAGAAAGAACCACTTGTTGACAGTTCTGCTTCTAATTCATTTTCGTCTCTAGAAATGATTTTCAGATAGAAAAGAACGAACTGTTGAAAGTGCTGCTTCTAATTCATTTGACTTTCAGGATTGGCCACTCGTTGCACGGTGCACAGACGACATCCTGAAAGCCTATCCTCGTCTCCGACTGAGTCATGGAAGAAAGGTATTAGCTGTAAATGAAAACACTAATACAGCCACTGTTGAAGAGTGATCAGCAAATGAATCTGGTTGCTGCAATGCAGGTTTTAGAAGTTCGTCCAGCGATAGACTGGAACAAGGGGAAGGCTGTGGAGTTCTTGTTGGACTCCCTAGGTCTAGCTGATTCTGATAATGTGCTCCCTATCTACATTGGAGATGACCGTACTGATGAGGACGCTTTTAAGGTGCATAACGTGGTTTTGATACAGAACTTTCCATGTACATAATTCACTTAATAGTTTACATCTGCATCTCTACAGGTTCTACGAGAAGATAAACGTGGTTTTGGAATTTTGGTGTCATCTGTACCCAAGGAATCTCATGCAGTGTACTCTCTTGTGGATACATCTGAGGTACATTCATGATATGTGTAGGGCTGCTACCATTTGCTGCACATCAAGTTACATTATTGAATTGTTTTTATAAATTTAATATGGTGCATTAGATTTCATAAAAAAGCTGGTCAGAATTCATATTATACTGAACTATTTGCAATTCCAATTGCAGGTGATGGACTTCTTGAAGAGACTGGTGAAGTGGAAGGAGGAAGAAGCATTACAAATAACAATAAAGTAGTGGATGATATCTGTCCATGGTTTTAGGTTAATTTCTGACAGAAAGGACTAGGGAACTGAATTGCACATTCTGTTTATTTGTACACCCAGTAGCTAATATCTTTATTTTAGCCGGCAGTAGATTTGCTAAAATGTCTATTTTCGTGTAAAAGAAAGATTTGCTAAAATGTCTATTTTCGTGTAAAAGAATGAAAATTCTGTACCAGTCAGTTTTATGAACAATAATGTTAGTTAAGAGTTATGTTTCGAGTTTCTTGGTTATTCTAGATGGTTTAAAAAGTTGTTGAATTTCTTCACAGAGCAACCCCTTGCAGACTGTAATGGAAAACAACAAAGGCATTCATGTTTCCAATATCGACTAAAGTAAGGCTGAAGAAATTTCAGCAAATGTACACCAAATTCTTTTTTTACAAGATGTGAAAAAGGAAAGGAAAAGAGAGTGTGCCTTCCATCTGCACCTTCAAAGAGATTATTCTGCTAACTTTAAACCAAGCTGTTGAAGCCCCAGCATAAATGGCCTCATTTTAAACCCAGGCAACCTAATTTTTATGCCCTCTTGTTAATCAAGGGATCAACAATGACCTGAGGTTTAAAACCTGGTTTCAAGTACTCTGATAACAAGGAAGCATACATGTCATAACGAGCAGTCATGCGGAAGGCCCACTTGTCTTTGAGCTGGCGGCATAGGTTGAGGTCCATATCGGAGATGATCAAGCCATCTCTGTAGCGTGATAGTGATGGGGTGCAAGAAGCATCAGGTGCGGAGAAATGGCTAGATCCATAGAAATGGCCGAAATCTGCATGCTGAGGTTTCCCATCACCAGACGTGAATGGATTTGGGAACACTTCTGTGCCAACCCGGTTAATTGATCCAACGAAGTAGCTGTTTGCAATTGCGGCATTCCTTGCCTGAAGTATCAAAGAAAAATAAAAAGAATCAATATCATGCACCCTCAAAGTTTCCATATGTATAAAAAAATGTGAGCTATATAGGGCAAAGAATAGCACAACAATTTTATCTAACCTCAATAGGCCACATTGGTTCGCTGAGTTCACCAACAGTCGCAGATGGGTTGAACACTATTTCAGCTCCATTGAGGCCAAATGCAAGCCAATTAAGGGGATGGTGTCTTCCATAACAAATGTTGACTCCAATTTTGCCGTAAGCTGTTTCAAACACTGGATGTCCAGTGTTACCCTCCATGTAGTATGTACTCTCATTGAAATCACCAACCCTTGGGATGTGATTCTATACAGTGGTATTTATTTATACACAGCAAAAGCTTTATACCAGAAGGGAGGAACATGAATGCAGCTGAAAGAAAAGAAAAATAAAGTGATGTGCATACCTTTCGATGAATGCCAATTATGTTGCCACTATTTCCAATTACAACAGCAGTATTCCAAATAGTCTCCCCATGGTTTACATCCCTTTCAAGGATTGGGCTCACAATTACCATGTTATATTTTTGTGCAAGTTCTTGAAGGAACTGAGTAGATTCTCCATCGACCGGTTCGGCAAACTCACACCATCTTTTCTCACGTGTGCAGAAGGCAAAGGGCATTGTCCAGGCTTCCTGAATTTTGGGGTACAAACATTAGAGACAATCTTCCGTTGGTAATATAACCCAACATATTGAGTTGTGCACCATAATACTAAATGTCCCAAAGAAACAGTACAAGCTACTTACTTGTAAGCACAAAATATTGACACCAGAAGCACCAGCTGCATCAATTATGGGTTTAATTTTGTCCATGATGGCTTTCTTTTGGTCAGCAAAATGACAAGTTGTGGGGACAGCAATTGAGTTCTGAATTAGACCAACTCGAACAACTCGTGGTTGCCTCAGAAACTCTTTGTCTGCACTAAAACAGAATGCCTACGGCACAAGTAGACTGCAGGTTAAATCTGTCAGCCATTATAATTTAATTTCTATATGCTAGCACCTGACGTGTTGGAAAAAAGATGCTACATCTGCCAATCAAATAATCAATTAACAAAGGATAACTGCTAATAAAAATGGTAATTTAGAGATAACCTGCACATCAAAATTATGAGTTTCCGCAATTGTGGTTGTGGCTTCAGGCAGTGAGATAGTCTCAAGAGGTCGTGCACAATTCAGCCCCAGCAGCAATCGGCTTGCTTCCTGTTAACAAGAATAATCGATAATATCAACAAACTTAACATAAATGTGAATCTAGGTATCGGGTATGCTTATGGCTCAGTGAAATGTTTCACTTGGGAGGTGTGCTCAGCAAGGAATATTTTCTACAATTTCGAAATCAGAACTGTAAGTAACATCCATTGATCTTGATAACTACCAAACCAGTATCTCTGATAGGAACGCTAGCTAGAAAAAAAGCACATAAATTCCATCGACAAATGGGTGGAAGAGGAATGCAACACAGCTAAGGTAGGACAGGTGCGTAACCATCAGTAACATCAGTGCGGGTGTGACGAGAACATGTTTTAGGTCCACATCAACAAGTACTTTTAATTGCCTAAAAAAACAAGTCCTTTTAATTCAGTAGTACATCATCCATGGAGAAGTGACGAATTTACGCATAACAAAACTGCTTGATCATGAGGCCAATCAGAGCCACAAGAATTCGTTCACCGAATTTTCTCAATTAACTTGCCAAGCAGTTCGATCACCCTTTCCGGGCCATGATTCGGTAACACAATCCAACCGCATCGATTTCAACACCGAATTTTGATACGGCATCCCATCCAACAACCAAAAAATGGGTCACGGACGAGGACATGGCGGGACGAATCTGGGCAGTGATGGAGTGTGAGAGGTTACCTGGAAGAGCTCCGGGGAGAGGTTGGCCTCCAGGAGCCTGTGCAGGGACTCGTACCCGCCGATCGACCCCTCCGCCGCCTTCCCCTCCTCCCCCTGCGCGGGCTTGCCGTTGCTGCTCGCCATCCTCCTCTCGCGGATGGTCACTCACCCTCCTTTCCACGTCCACCCCGGATTGGACCGACTCGAGGGAGAGAAATGCGAGCTGGACTCTTCAACTAGTGAGACGTGATACAAAACACATTTGATGGTCTTGATTGGTTTCTTGCTTTGCTTTCTCGTTGGATGACCAATCACCAATCCATCCCATCCCCATGTGATTTCGATTGGCTTGATGATTAAAATTGGACTTTGGAATAGATTATAGATAAACTCATGTGCGTGAATGCGTGATGACGTCTGATCCTCCACTTGTAACGAAAAGGCGTGTTCATTGTTAATACGTAGAACTTGAGATTGAAGGCGGGACCAGGTAGATACGTAAGACGGCCGCACAGAGAGACGCTGTTTCACCTCCCTTCGATATAAACGGACGGCTCCTAGGCGGAGGAAGCGGATAGCCCCACCGCGGCGACAGGCGATAGTTTTGCAGCACCAGACGGACCGCGCCGACCGCGCCGCCTAAAGTCTGCCGCGATGGCGGCTGAGCCGTGGCCGCCCGGCCTTATCTTCCCAGGCCCCGCAGCGCGACGGCATCCAGGTACCCAGACCTCGCCCGGCTACCGCCGCGCTCTCGTTCCCGCTCCCGCG